>OY998169.1:86994557-89494557 GCA_963921995.1 Oxystoma pomonae
AGCTGTTTTAAATTTGTTTCAAAAGTTTTGTTTACAAAAATGGACTCAGATCTAGAAAATGAGTTGAATCCGGAGGAAATAATAAAAGCTGCTTCAAGAGTCATATACACCGAAAAATCGACCACACATTTTTAATTCTCAAAGTAAGAGTATACTATAAACTTTTATGAGTTCTTTTATCATTATTTTGCTTGATAAGTTGGCCATGGTTGGCCATAACTGGTCGTCAGTCATCACTGATTTAGCTGTGTGAAGCTAATAGGCACTACACTATAATTTTTCTAATGTTTTATACAATTTTGCACAAGTTAAAAATACAAAAATCATTTCTAACCACAAAACTTTACTTGTTTTTCTTAGTTTTCATCTTAAAAACTACCGGCCTTAGCTGCAATGGCTATCTAGCCAACAAGAAGCAGAAAATATCATGGGACTGTTCGTAAATTACGCAACACTGCTAATCGTCGACGAAAGTGATAGATACTAAAATGTTTTTCCTGCGTCGTCCTGTAAAGACCAATTTTCCGGTCTAGTGACGTAAATACCTATTTAATAATTTCTGATATAATATGATGACATTTTCATTGGTCGTAAGTAAAGTATAGTACACTATCGGCATCATAAAATTGGTACGTGATAAACATAGGTATTTTTTAAATTGTATGGTTAACTACCGGATTATATTTTGTGACAGACTAGTAATAAAATGTGAAAATATTGACATCAAAGATTGCTTTCAACAATAATTTTTATATTACAATAATACGCTAACGCATAAAACAACTGTAACAAAAATTAAAAAACACAATTGTAACGAAAATTATAAAACAATAGAAACAATTTATTAGGTATATAAATTTTAATATCTAGTCATTGCACCATTCGCCTCAATTATACCGTTTAACCTTCTTGGTAGAGAATCAGCCAAAATTTCATAAAGGTTTCCATTTTCACCAATCAATTCTTCATAAGCATAGACTGTTAACTGGACCAAGTGATGTTGATTTCCCGGCACAATATTAAAGCTTTCCAGCTTTTTTGAAATTAAACCCCAGATATTTTCCGTAGGATTGGCGTCTGGGGGTTTTCGCAGGTCAAGGAAGAACTTCAATATTTTGCTCCCGAAACCAAGTTTGGCAAATTCTGGCCGTATGAGCAGGGCAGTTGTCTTGTTAAAAAATAAACTGGCCTTGATAAAGTTCTGTGACAGCTGGAAGCATAGTGTTCTCTAAAATGTCCACGTAAATCTGTGCTGTGAGCCTTCCATTGATTCGAAATAGAGACCATGACCTCTAGCAGAAATCTAACCCCACATATTTACCGAAAATCTTCCAGCGCGATCTCATAGCGCGTTCTTGGTGGACGATACACCCGAATTTGTTTTCTATCACTAGAGGACTGGAAAACTTTTTCATCGGAAAATATTACCTTTCGCCATAACTCTGGTTCCTTTAGAGAGTAATTAAGGGCAAAAAGTAACCTGGCCTGTTTTTTTTTTTTAATTCGTAAGTTTAGTTTTTTTTAGCGGCTACACGACATCTTAAATTAGAGCCTTTCCTTACGGGATTTCGTGCCACTCTTACACATCCTGGAAATTGGGTTAATCTCTTTGCCTTTTTTTCATAAAAGCGATAAGGTCATAATCTTGTTTATAAGTTGAAACTTTCAATAAACCAGTCCCTTGGTTTCTCTATTGTCTGATCTTCTTCCCATCGTTTTTTAATTTTTATAATCGTGGTTTCACTGCGTCCATAATGTCTAGCCACGTCCCTAATTGACCATTGACCATAGTTGTAGTTTTGCTAGGAGTTGGGCTTTATCAAATAAAGAAATTTGTGGAGGCATTTTTTATTTATTTGTCAGACTGAAATACAGAATGACATACTTTGACAGTTTAAGAAAAATACAATAATGGGTGACTTTATTTGTAAAAATAGACCAAGGTATTACAACAAAAAGTATTGTGTACCACTTTTATGATGCCGATAGTGTACATTAACACGCATGTTATGGTCATTACACGCTCAGATAATTACATGACAGTTATTGATATCGACGTATTAAAACCTTGTATTTTTTCTGTAATTTGTATTTTGTTATCCACCGATTCTTCTAGGTATCCTTCTGCTACGGTCGAGGACTTCCATTCGTATCTTCGACAACGTATTTATTCAAACACACTGGCTGGTACACTTCCTATTTTTGTCAAAAAATAAAAAAGCGGCTAGAACTCATGTATTTTTTACACAAATTGATCGTTTTGACTGGAAATCCTTCTTCAAGTATGGTGAAACTTCTCGATTTCTTGGTTTTAGTGAAAATATTTCCCTTTGTCTTGAGTATTTTTTATTTTCAAATTGACCAATTCACCGCATCTACAAGCACCACTAATCCCCATTATCAAAGTCACTTTCATCAACAGGTACTCGTCGTCGGGAGCTTCGTTCAAAAACTTCTTCTATTGCAGGTCGTTCTAATGTCTTGGAATTCTTTGGTTTGTATCCCTGTGATCTGCTCTTCAAAAAGCTTGTTAGTTGGCCATATCTTAAAATGTCGATTTTTTTTATAAAGGTAAGGGGATAGTCGAGCGAAGCATAGAGTATTTGGTCCATAGAGACGATGGGGCTATTTTTTTTTGCAAATGTAAAAAATAAGCCAATAGAACATTTTCGTGAATTCATCCAAGACTAAAACATTTTGAACTCCTTGTCGTAAGTATTTCGGAACTTTTCTGTCAAAATCTGCATCGCTGCTTCTTCCGCTTCCGTAAGGATATCTTTGGGCACGTAATTTTTATCATTTTCCTCCATTTTCTATACGTTTTTTTCTTAAAAAAAGCTTCCCTCTTCTGCAGGGAAAACTGACAAGTGTCAAATTTTATTTAAACATTTGCTAACAGTGTATCATGCCCGTGGCAACCAAACAAAAAACCTACTTTGATCAAAATGTAAAAAAGTCACTGTCAAGTCATTCTAACATTTAAAAAAAAAAACGATTTCTTCCACTTGTTGGATAAACCATTGTATGCCACTCGTGTGTTCTGTTTCCTAAGTCACTTGAGAATTTATACCACTTGGCCTGACGGCCTCGTGGTATAAATCTTTCTCGCGTAACTTATTTTCAACATAGCACACTAGTCCCATAAATAACTATAAAACTATGTAGGAAAAAGTAAAGGGACTCTTGAAGGAAGTTAAAAAAATTTAGTCAAATATGTAAATATGTTTCGAATATGGCAGATGGCTGGTATTTTAAAAAATAATTAAATATATCTTCATTTCAGATTCGAAATTCAGACAAAAGAGAAGAAGCAAGGGCTTCTCTTGTCCCGTCCCCCCTCCTGCGGACGCCGTTGGTTTTAGGCGCGTATTTTTGTCGAGAAATAATAATACCTTCAGAAAGAATATGAGAATTAAAAAAACCAAATACAATTTTATTTATAGGTGTCTACTTTTAGTTAACTTAACAAGCGAGCACACAGTAATTAAAAATTACAAAAAGAAAAATTATCACAATTAAAAAGATCAGAATCAAGCTTCTATTGTTAGGTTTCAAATCTATGCCAAGTCATTGTTCCTGCAGTGACCTTAGCAACAATTAAGTATATGCTAAGAGCCTAAGAACTTTACTTCCATTTACTTTTCTTTAAAAAAATGCAAACAAAAATGTTCATTTATTTTTAGCTATAAGTATAATCCTTGGAAATTCTTCGAATCGAATGTGCTGGGGAATCAGCTCATACAACCACATAATTCGGTCTCTTTCCTCTCGATTTTCCAGCACAAGTGTCATTTAGTGGAAAGGGCGCCTTTCTTTTGGTTGATTCAGTACCCTCTCCAGATAGGCCGATCAACTCATACCGATTTAGTGTCCTTTTCTCCACCTTCGCCGCCATTTTCACTCAAAAGTGACAGATAATCCATTAGTTTTCTGTCAAAATGGCGGCGAAGGTGGAGAAAAGGACACTAAAACGATAAGAGCTGATCAGCCTATGTGGAGAGGGTATTGGTTGATTTAAATTTAATCAAATAAAATTGAGCTTACAAAATCTGCGTTTTGCTTTGGATTAGTTAAGACTAGAGGCCCTCTATACATTTGACAGTTGTTGTTTTATCAGAGGTGGGCAACTCATATTGCCCTCTCTTTCTAGTTTTTTTCATATTTGTATGTAAAACAGATTTTATGAAATGGACTAATATTTTGTTGTCTCTTTTTATAATTTCCCCAGAGCTTTTGAATTTTGAATTTTGAATTTTTTTACTTAGTAAAATATGTCAAGCTTTGACAAAAAAAAAAACAAAAACAAACAGTGAACACGGTAGATACTAAAAATGTAAATAATAGGTAAAATATAAAGACTCCTATGATCTATATTTTTGTTACTCTTTTTCTTACAATATAACATGGAAACATAGTGTGTTATTTATTAACGAAGTACATGCTAAATGCGTATGTTTGTAACTGCTGCTTGTAGGGCACTTACCTCGCAAATTCGGCTATTTTTATTAATTTTCCAGCTTGGTAAATGCATGTTTTCTTTTCACTTTTCTTGAGTTTTTTTCTCCGTTGGATAACGGAACAATAAAAATTCGTCGAGGCACGTATTTTTACAGTTTTTGATACAGCAAAATTCCATTTTTAAACCTGACGTTTCAGGGGTTACCAACTAACATTGACAACACACAATTTCAAACATTTCCCTAACAACTGTAAAATCCAGTTGCTCACCTCTGGTAAAAAAATAACTGTCAAAAATCGTATACAGGGCCTTAAGACCACAGTCAGCACTGACGCTCAACTCCTAAACACATCACTACAAAGCCTTTCTGAATCAACGAGACATACGCAGCGCAAGAAAGTCCACAGCTCTTGCGAACTACCAAAATAAACAATATGGAAACGAATCCAAAAAATAATGGCTACGAATTTTAATTTATCCGATCCTTAAAAGGCACGAATATAATTTAACCGATTATAATTTTCCCGAACCTTAAAATATCAGAATTACAAAAGTATCGAAAATAATTGTCTAAAAACGAAAAACACCCAACCCACAAATTGGTAGAAAATAATATGCCCGATCCTTAAATGAGCAAAACCACAATCCAGCCGAATCGCTATTGGGCATGCGTCAAAATTAAATTTCTAGAGCGCCGTAGGCTCTGGATTGCGGCGTTGACAACAAAAATGAATCGCCAGATTTGATAGACAGTTAGACAGCCAGAAACTGTGAAATTAAATAAAATCGTTTATTAAAAAAATCCCCGTGTCATCTTCCAAATAGAGAAACTTGGCAACGCCGCAATCCAGGGCCTACGGTGCTTTAGATTTAAATTTGACGCATGCTCACTAGCGATTCGGCTGTGGGTCGGGTGTTTCTAGACAATTATTTTCGATGCTTTTGTAATTCTGACATTTTAAGGTTGGGAAAAATTATAATCGGTTAAATTATATTTGTGTCTTTTAAAGATCGAGTAAATTAAAATTCTATAAAATTACATTCGTATTCATTATTTTCTGGGTGTTCTACTTTCGTTTATATTTCATTTCGGTCGTTTTATTTTCTTTTTAATTGTGTTTCGGTTTTTGTAAATTCGACTTTTTTGTGGGTTCCGTTTCAACGTTTAAGGCTTAATTGAAATTATTTTTGTTTGGTAATCCAACATCTATTAAACCGCCCCCCCCCACCCCTCCTTCAACTCAAGAGCTCAGCTCCCTCACTTTTTTAGGGGCCGTGTGATGGCGCTAACCCCATGAGTAAAAATCAATATGTACCTACCTATTTTTAAAAAATTTGCAATAGGTAGGATTTTTATTAAATGACAAACCCGCCCCGAGAGCCGATTTCTGTAGATTGATTGTAAAGTATGTACACCATAAAGGTATGATGTACACTTATGTTACTGTGTAGTATAGTGTGTGTAATATTATGTTTTATGTCTATTAAATATAAGGCTTGCCATGTAAACCGAGATAAACAGGATGGTTACACCAAATTATGTACGTTTTCCAAAAAAATTCGCAGATTCAAGATAGCTTTTCTGATTTTAATTATTTTTAGTGGTTTTATTCCTTAAGCCAACATAAAGTAGATTTAAATCAACGTAGTTTTCAATATTACACAGGTTATTTCCGAACGTTTTTTTTTGGGTGACCCCGAATATTTACAAAGATAAGTGCCAAATAAAAATTGTTAGGTATTGATAATGGCATGCACAATCATATTTGGAAAGGAACTTTTTATAAGCCTAGAGTTTTCTCATAAATCAAGATTCAAAACCGCCATTTTTGAAACTTTACCCTTCATTGCTGGATCACCCTGTACAATTACAGGAAAATGGTAATGAAAAAAAATGTTTGTTAGTCCTTTCTCTATCACATATTAAAAAATTACAAAAATTGACCAATATTATATAGTTTTTTGGACTCCCTGTATAATATTGAGAATTACGTTACTTTAAATATAGTTTATCTTGGCTTAACGAATAAAATTCCTAAAAATAAATAAAATCAGAAAAGCTATATTGAATCTGATTTGATGGTGATAAAAAAAAAGGTCTGCAGGATGCAACTAAATATGACATACTCTGCTAACCAAAAAAATCTAGCCCGCGCGCAGGAATTCGAATCAGAGGAACGAATGAACGAAACGATCGACCTATTTCCAACTGATCCAGTGTATCGCCACAGGAGGTCAGTCAGTCATTGATCCTTTCCGATTTGATCCACTCGTTTGATTCATTCTGTCTTCGTCGGTCATTTGACTCATTTGACTGATTGAATCATATCGAGCAAATATGATTCGATCACTCAATAATCGCAAGTGATTCGATCATAGTGAACGAATCGTTCACGAATCACACATCTCTCTATAATACATAAAACGCAGAAGGAAATTATCTTTCGATCAGTGGTTCTCTTTTTTCGATTGTCCAAGTACTTTTTCATATTTAGCCTTTTTCCACAAGGGAAACACACAAAAAATGCACATTTTTAGCTTTTTAACACAAAAATACAGGGTGGTCACTAAAATAGTTTGGCCCGGGTGATCAATGTCTACTCAAGACAAATTACTTCTACCAAAGATGTATGAAAGTACATTTCATACATTTTTGCTTCCACAATGATCCAAAAGTCAAAATCTCCGAACCTAAATTTTTTTGCGGGGCAATACGATGATAAAGATATTATTATAATTATTATTATAAATAGAGGTATAAGCTACTCCTGTATACCGCGTGCCACTCAAAACAAACCTAACATAATCTAGGTTTTTTCTGCAACGACCAGCCAAATTTGTAGGAAGACTAAACATGTCGGGGTGAAATTCTATTTTAGTTGCTTCATTAATGATTCTAATTGAATCTTCAAATCAAATGAATTACATAATAAAAGTATATTTACCATAATATAATAAAAGTTTGTTTCAGTTCATCGACTCTCCACCAAAGTTTTGTAACAGTCCAATTTAATTACCATGGACTTTTGGCATATGACATTTTCAGTAGAAACGGTCACCAAATTAAATTGCTACGTTTTTACGAGCTTTTGAATTCAGATTAAAATTTTTTTGCACAGTGTGATAATGCCCATCAGCGGGAGTATTTGAAAGGGATCAGAAGTAGGTATAAAGCAAAAAAAGAACGAATTGGTTTTAAAAAATTTAAGAACTTTTCAGTAATTTTTGGGTGATAAGAATATACCCAAGCAGCAATTTAACGGCGTAGCGACGTTGTTAAATGCGACCCGACGTTATGATGCGACGTCGTTTTAGCCATCATGCCGACCCGGATTTACACCAAAATGGTGGATGTTTTTTGAGTCCTTACGTCGTTGTGCAGTGACTGGAGTCTGAATAATAATCGTTCTTGTTACGTCGTAAAATACGACCCAAAATGACTACACTAGCGCCCTCTTTGTTATTGATTTTTTGGTGGTGTTTCACTACCCAAAATGTTGCCCATCTCAAACTTTGGGATTTTCGGTTACTAAAATGAACTTATTTTTATACACTTTGGAAAATGGCAAACAAAAAATTATAATTTGATAATTACCGTTTATTAAATAGTATTTATATGGCCACTGTGGGAGCAAAATTTAAAAACGCAATTCGGTGGAATGGACTACAGTCGTCAAACATTCCCAAATGGACTACTTGCCACGACCGTTGGTTACTATCAACCGAACATGCGACTGGAAAACGTTCAAACAATTCCACCGACAGTTGACAGTCCCCATAACCTTACTTTTTATTCGATTTTTCTAAATAAATGGTCGGTGAACCATGACATAAAATTAAGTTTTTTCAAATATGGCAGGACACTTTAAAGATCCTACTTCTTGGAAGCAAAAATTATTTTTAGTGAGCGGCAAGAAGTGAAGCTGTGGATCAGACATTACTGTCTGTCTCTTTCGCTCATCTACTTGTAGGATAATGTCATTACTAGTTGAGCCAGTTATTTAAAATCTAGAGATGGCGATTTGCCATACATAAGTACGGCAGAGAAGGAGAATATAAAGTCATTAGTTCCTTTGGAAACTTTTTTTCTTCTTAAGTTCGTCAAAACTCCGACCGAAAAACGTCGCAAGACCGGCCAGAAACGTCGCAAGTTCACGTAATGTGAAGGTTGTTTAGACGTTGACACGTCGGCAGAACGTAACTAGAGTCTCATAAAAACGTCCACACGACGTCACTGGTTTACTAGAAAATGCACCAACGCGTGACAGGTCGGCTAAACGTTAGATAGACGGTAACAATGTTACTGCAGTATTATCTAACGTTAAAGCAACGGAATTTTGTCGTAATATGTAAGACCGTTGGAAGATCACTAATTTATACGACCAAATTACCGTCCATTTAGGTGAAGTATGTGGTCATTGGTCAGAAAATTGTTGCTTGGGTACTCGTCAGCCCACATAAGGATTGCAAAATCTAACAATAATAACTTTGGCCCTGGAAAGCCCAAAAATCTACTGCGCATGCCTGACGCAGTCCGCTCGTGCCCAGAAGATTTCTTGACTGTGCTTTTTTTTCAGACTAACTTGATTGAGATACTTATTAGACGCAAGTGTCTATTATCGCTACGGTTTTTTTTCGGAAAATGCAAGGAGAGGGCCGTTATAGTATCATTTTAACCAACCGTCATGTAACAATTATAATTTAATTTAAAATTTAAGATGTGTCTTAATGTATTGGTTTCGCTTAAGGTCGTAGTTACAATCTGGGGAATTGTTTTAGCAACACCGTACGGGAAATCAATTTAACTATGTCAACCTGATTTTTTTGCAAAATTTTACGTCATTGAATTTGTTTGTCATGGCAACGCGGAGACTTTATTTATGTTATCCACACCAGAGATTTTTTAGCACCGAGTCAAAAATTTGGGGTCAGGTTACTTTTTTTACTTTTTGCGTTCTGCGCCGCTAAAAAAACAAGTAAAATACCAAAATAAAAGAAAACCATTTATTGCAGAATTACCTGCTAAAAAACCGCTACTCAACTACGCATTAAAGTAACTGGGTGTAATATTTAAGGTTGCATTTACAGGTGCATTTATAATTGAATTGGAAACACTCCCGCTAGCTGATACCGACGACAGGTTAACCTAAAAGCATGTAGATTTAAAAATCGGCTACTGGCGCTAGACGAAATAATCGTATTCTATTTTAAACAGGAGCGTCAACGACTAACAAGAGTCTTTTCAACCTCTAAATGAAGCTTTACTGACCTGTTTTGTTAGTACTCAAGTATCCATGTGTTTTTTAAACTGAGGTTCTAAAATCTATCCTTTGCACTCCAAGATTTCACTAGTACACTTGCACATAACTAGGCCACAATAATTTAAATTTTAAAAAATGGCTGAATCAAAATAAAAACAAAAGTATGTGGGGTTATGGGTGCCAAATGTTTCTATGCGAATTCCCCAGCGAGCCAGTAAAGTTCTCTTGGTTCTTTGATAGACTCGGGGTAATGCCCGCGCAGCGCTAGACCTTTTTCGGTGGCGACCGCACACGCGGAGTGGGTTCATATTTGTTTTAGAACAATGTTTTTGAAAACACATTTTTGAAAGATAAACAAAATACTCTTCTGTCCCACTGCGGCCCAATTTAAAGTTTGTTGACCAAACACCTGCAGTTATCATGAAATCGTATAAATTCTGCGATCTATCGACCAACACTTGAACTGCGTGTGTCTCTCAAATTCAGTGAAGTGTGACAGATTGAAAAAAGAAAACTTAGTTTTTATTTTGGCTAAAGCAAGGTAATATAAAAAGGAAAATTATAATCCAGAGGACATTGTGAGTATTTCTCTATTTTTTTGTAAATCGGGTTTGTTCTAAACCGCAATTATTTTGAGACTTTATTTTGAAGAAAAAATAATTGAGAATTTTGAAAAATCCTTCAGATATTTTTGTTAAGCATTTAAAAATGATCACACCTGCAAAATTATGATGTTTAGTTTTCCCTGTGCACTCTGGCAAAAGATTACAAAATTAAAGAACAAGGCGTTGCCAGTTGTACTTTTTTACTTAAAATCTGGGTAGAAACTATAGCCTTAAGAAAATTTCAGATACATTCTGGATGACTTTAAAGTATCTATTGAAGCAATTTCTACGTTAAATTAAGTTAATAGGTAGTTTAAGTGGGCCATAGGACGTACGCGTAGACGTGGAATGTAGCGCAATATTCTATCTTCTTCTGTAGAAAAACAAAGGCTTCCGCTGGAATACGGATATCAGAATCCCATCTCTGCAGTCTTGCGTTGAGCTTTTTCATCAAGGTTACGTTTACGGCACGTATTACGTTCATACCAGACGTTAACTACGTCTGCCTCATGTTGCTAATGCAGCGACTTTGGCGAAGAGAAAGCAAGAAAGAAATACTCCTACACTTTTACCCCTTGGCACCTAGTACGTATCATACTGCCTAATCTAAATGAAATATATCGTGCTGTTAGAATTCAGCTTCAATACCCAATAAAAACATTAGCAATTACCTACATGTTATATAGATAGATATAAGAAACCTAAGACTTTTACTTTCGTAGAATTTTATTAAAATAAATAAATAAAGTAACATGGTGACCTATACTGACCGGCAGTGTTACCTATTATTTCTGTTAATAAGCTGGTAAAGATAGTAGATCGTAAAAGCATTTTATGTAAAGGTATGCGTATACGTAAACCTAACGCGCTCAATACAAAGCCAAACGATACTATATTTTTGGCATGTTTCGAACGAGGTCCTCATTTATGGGGAATGTACTGATGAACGAAACGTTGTTCAGTCAGTTGTTCTGCCATCGCATTCAACATAAATGCAGACCTCGTTCGAAGCGTGGTATAAACAAGGCACAAATGTACCTATAGTGACTTTTGGCTTTTTCTGTTTAATTAAAATGAAATAACCGCTAATAATTATATCTAATACTAATAAGTTGGTAACCTGTAACCCGTAAACCTGGCGCGCTCAAAACAAAGCCAAAATATAGTATTTTGTTGCTATGTTTCGAACGAGGTCCTCATTTATGGGGAATGCGATCATTGCGTATGTACTGATGAACGTTAACGTTGCTGACACAACAATAGAGACCTTTTGCACCTCTTACAAAAAATCCCCGTTAGGTGACTTTATCGCTTAATAACGCGTTGTGATGTAGCTAACGTCACGTTATTTTTAAAACAGCATTTTTAGTTTTTGCACGCAATCTTTGATTTGTTTATGGCCGACTTTATACGGTATTTATTATTATAAATATTTACAAAAAGAATTTGTCCAATAATATTTTTCATTTAGAATATCTTATTCTTGCGTTTTTTACGGTGAATTTTAATTATTATTAATCTTTAAAAAGTCAAAAACACGACAGAGAAAAGGGAGGTTATGATAAACAGATCGGAATCACTTGCCATAGTTGCCAGTGCAAATTAATGATTTACATTTCTTACGAAATTCTAGCCAAACAAAATGATTAAACAATAATTGGCACTTATCTTTACAATTAAAAATAATGCAAAACATATTTGCATTTAAAAATCAATTTTAATTTTTTGTTTTTCTACTTAACGTTTTACTAGCGGCAACCATGTCAATTATAAGGGATACGGTATTCTCCCGCAGGTAACGTCAAACTTTATCGGTTAGTAAGGGATTCCGTTATGCCCAATTGCTCTGCGTTTGCTCTAAGGATGCCTTTACGCTAAAGATCTCTTATCGGTCCTAAGTAGGTGATTTGGTTTGCTCAGCTTTTCTTTTTAGGAGAGAATTCTAACCTCATTTTTTGTCAACTCGCAAACGGTCAAAAAAATAAAAATGAAATTTTTAAATGACGGTTTGGATGTGCTGAATATAATTGAAAATGGTTTTGCCAGAGGGGTCTAGATTTAGATTTAGATTTTTGCAACGTTTCCGCGAATAACCAAACCAACAGTTCGACATATTTTGCATACAAGACCAGTTGGAGTTAGATGGAGGACGTTTCGGGTAAGACTATATGACTTACAAATTAGGACCAGTCAATGCAGAGACAAGCCCACAATGGACGATGTCTTCAAGTTTTTACGGTCACATATTTTTATGCAAGTTTTTTTGTTGTTTATTAGTTTAATTAAAATAAACATCACTGTTTATTTTTAAGAAACAATACAACTGTCTCTTCAATTAACTAATTATACTGAGAACCCTACGATTATGTGCCACTGGAGGGCATATTTCTAGAATTGGGGATTTTAAGGTCAATATACCGGGTGTCCCAAGGTGAGTGACCTTTTAGAATATTTTGGAAACTATACAATGGAAACTTTTCAAACTTTCTATTCTAACATAAATCCATGTATACTATCTTTATAAAAAACTTTCATATTTGCAGTGTTGCCATTTGCAGGAAATCTTGGCAACAACTTTCTTATTTTAAATTGAACACCCTGTATACTTTTACATTTTTGGATTGTAGAAAATATTTTAGGTACATTTTATGTATAATATCCCATACCTATGTTCAACTGTTTTTAAAATATTGACAGGTGAAAATTGACATTTTTTAACTTTGACATCCCGTAACATCGAAACGGTTAAGGATAGAGCAAAACGGTTTTTACAATCTTATCTTGGTTTTTCACAAGCTCTCGTTTTATATCTAAACGCAGGGTTAAAACATCCCAAGGTTAGTTTAACCCTGGGTTAAAAATAGTATAAGACGATTATATTCTAATAGCTAGGTTACTCACCTTGGGACACCCGGTATATTTTTAAATGACCCTTACTGACGCTGAAAAAATGAATGTGAAAACTGACTCAAAGAATAAATAATATAATAATAATAATATATATTAATAATAAATAATAATAAATAATAATTATAATAATAATAATAATAATAAATAATAACAACAAATAATGGTTTTATGACAAGCAGCGCCATCCAGTGGTTGAACTTATAACAAGATTTAATTCCTAGCTATGGAAAACTTTTTCTGGCCCAGCAAACGAATAAAATTTAGGGAATACTTAAAAATTATGGATTTCTTTACTACTCATTACTTAAGCAAATCGTAGAGCAAATGGGCATTATTACCTCGTAACTGCGCATGCCCGAAATAAGCGGTAAAGTAAAAAGGCATCAAAATTACAGGTAAAAAAGGTCTCTAATATACGCATCGAATACAGTCAGCTGTTCTGTCATCGCATTCACCATAAAAGCGCGCCTCGTTCGAAGCGAGGCATAAACAAGGCTAAAATTAACCTAGTCTTTTGGCTTTGTTTTGAACGCGAGGTATGCGTATATACAAACGTTTTAAATAAAATGCTTTTTTATACCATCATCAAAAACATGATTTTAGTAACTATCTGCAGGTTTTGTTACCGATGCAAAAAAAGTTTTTTTTTGATCACGGGTGCAAAAAAAAGATCTCTGGCCGTTTTTTACCCAAAATTAAAGAGAAATAGCGGAAAATAGTAATATTGAAAAAATCTAATTTTATTCTTGCCTAAAAATCAAGCTATTTTCGCCAGTTTTCACCAAGTATTTATGAAAAAATCATTTAAAAACATCGTCAAAGTATCAAACTGTCAAAGATTAAAATATCGCAACAATGAACGTCACCGAGTAAAAAGGCACATCGCTATGGAAACCATTGTTATTTTATTTACCATCCGCCTTGATTTATAGTGTAAAGATGGTGTGTTGCGAGAAGTGCTCTTCGTTCCAGATTTTTAAAAGTATTTCCCTGTTTTTGTTGGATTTTTTTGATAAAGGTATTAAAAAAAATAGTATTGACAACTCGCGGCTAAACTGTGCTTTTTTTTAATCGCGTTTTTAAATACTTTGCTGCGCTCGTTATTTAAAGCACCGCTTGTAAAAAAAGCACTATTTTAGCCACTAGTTGCGAAAACTACTATTTTTGTAAAATGAAATAACCGCTTATAATTTGATGTCTAGTTAATAACTGAGACGATGTACCAAACAAGGAGGTTTTCTTTTTTAGATAAGTACAGAGTGGTTTGAAAATTTGTGAGATTTATTTTGTCGGAGAGCATTTTCGTGCAGAGCAGTGTTATTTAAGAAACGCTGCTGTTAAAGTTAATCAAAATAATCAAGTAGACCAACACCGTGTTGGCAATGAGAAAAAACACTTTTCTATCGAAATCGACAAATCCAGCAGCGCAAAAAAACGGACACACCACCTCGGCTTCCTTTGCCAAAATCAAAATTTCACTTCTCAAAGGAGATTTTTCTTGAAACTTCGCCTGAATCTTGTAACATAGTACATAAAATTTTTTCGCTTCAAGTTTTGTGAAGTCGCAGGCGAATACTATTGTTCCATAGGTTACCTAAAATTTAAAAAAAAAATGGTCATAGTTTCCATCTAATAGTGTTTGCAACACTGCACGCATGTCGATCACCGACGATCAAAAAAAAAACAGGCACCTTCATGGTCGTAATCTAAGAAATTCTAATAATATCTATCTTAAAACACAAAATTGAATTTTTTAAACGATATTTTAGCTACCAAATTTCTAAAATATATAACAACATTCCAGAAAGCCTACTAAAAAAGTAATTTTTTTTTTAAAAAAAGACTTTAAAAATTTTCTACTTTTGTCTTTAGCGTGGTCAGCTGATCTCCGGCATTTTTCTAGCAATATTTGTTTTACTGTAAAATGTGTGTTTTGTGGAAATGTAATATTCCTTTTTTTTCTCTTGCTAGAAAATAAAGACTTTTTTATTTATTTATTATTATTTAAGTAGTTGATAATTATTATTTGGATATCTTTGTTAAGAATTTGAAAATAATTAACGAAACAAGATTTCAGCTAATTCTTACGTTTAGTTTTCCGTAGAGGCCCTCTATACTTTGACAGTTGTGTCAACTCAGAGGTGGGCAACTAATATTGTCGTCTCTTTCTATTTTTTTTCATATTTGCATGATTTCTTTTTTATAATTTTCCCAGACATTTTTTGAATGATGATGACTTTTTTGCTTAGTAAAATGTGTCAAGCTTTAACGAAAAAAAACAGTAAAATTCACAGGGGATTTAAATATGTTAATAGTAGGTTAAATAGAAAACAATATTATTGATATATCTTGTTATTCCTTTTTTTCTTAAAATAATAAAAATATATAATATTATTTAAATTTACCTAATCTTACTTGCCTCGCAAATTCGACTACTTTTATTAATTTTCCAGTTTGGCAGATGCATGATCTTTTTCAATTTTTTTTTGCGTTTAACTCTAATTTTCCCTAGTGTATTTGACAGTTATTGTTTTACCAGAGGTGAGCAACTCATATTGCCGTCTCTTTCTAGTTTTTTTTTTTATTTTATGAAATGGACTGATGCTTTGTTGTCTCTTTTTATAATTTCCCCAGACAGTTTTTGAAAGATTGATTTTTTTTGGTTAGTAAAATATGTCAAGTTTTGACAAAAAAAAACAAAAACAAACAGTGAATATACACGCGGTAGATATTGAAAATGTAAATAATAGGTGAAGTATAAAGACTCCTATTGATCTATATTTTTGTTACTCTTTTTCTTACAATAAAACACGGAAACATAATATGTTATTTAACAACGAAGTACATGGAAAATTTTTATTAATTTTCCAGCTTGGTAAATGCATGTTTTCTTTTCAGTTTTCCTGAGTTTCTTTCTCCGTTGGACAAAGGAACAATACAAATTCGTCGAGGCACGTATTTTTACAGTTTTTGATACAGCAAAATTCCATTTTTAAACCTGACAGTGATAAAGTTATTTATTGTCAGGGGTTACCAACTATCATTGCCAACACAATTTCAAACATTTCCCTAGCAACTGTCAAATCTAGTTGCTCACCTCTGGTAAAACAATAACTGTCAAAAATCGTATACAGGGACTCTAGTTTTCCCTAGACACAAATAAATCACTTACAAATAAGATGAGGAAATAAAAAAGCTCGTGATAGAAATATCCTGGAAAACTACCCTTCTTCTCCATAAAATGAAGAACGATGGTATTAAAAATATCCAAAATATCCACCATAATGTATCCAGTCAGGTACAAAAATTGACGACCAAACATGCGGTTGAATTTTTCTCCTATTTCCGATAAAATTCTGCACATCTGTTCCGATTTTTTTATCTGTGCCGAAAACTGACGAAAATTGTAAGGATTTTCTAAAATAAATGCCGGGTGTTAGCTTAATTCTAACTATAATATACAGGGTGTTTCAAATTCGATGCTCACAAAAGGTTTACATTAGGGCAAAGTTGCGCAATTTGATTCTTTACTCAAAACTAAAAAAAAAGTTTACAAATTCTGGATAGTTCCGGAGATAGGCGGAAAAAACCGAAATCTTCATTTTTAGTTTTTATTTTTCTACGCCCTTATTCTTAGGCTTGCCTTGACAGGCACTTTTTTAGGATCTACCTAGTGAGCGGTCCGTTTTTGAGACTTGACATTTCAGTGTGACAGGAGCACTGTTATTTGTTCATTTTTTCTTATGGACACATCCTTTTTTTTATTCTGCCGTTTGGTTCATAAAGGATGACAGATAACATTTTGCAAGCTTATTTTGACAAGTCACCTGACGTTTTGGTTTTATTGACCATCATCAGCTCAAATTTAATTTTTGCTTTAAACTTACTCAAGATATTTTGGAAATTACAAATAACTTTACCTCATACTTCAAAAATACGTTTTATTCTTTGTTCTTTAATCTTCGTCAGGTACTTGTCAAAATGAGGTTGTATAATATCTGTTATCCTTTATAAACCAAACGGCAGGAGAAAAAAAAGCATGTGTCCATAAGCAAAAATGAACTTGACAGTGCTCCTGTCACACTGAAATGTCAAATCTTGAAAACGGACCCCTCATTAGGTAGATTTTAAAAAAGTGCCTGTAGAAAGTTTTAAGCGTTTTTTGACAGCTTTAAGAATAAGGGCGCAGAAAAATAAAAACTAAAAATAAAGATTTCGGTTTTTTTCGCCTATCTTCGGAACTACCCGGAACTTGGAAACTTTTTTTTTGGTTTTGAGCAAAGCGTCAAATTGCGCAACTTTGCCCTAATTTAAACCTTTTCGTATCTCCTACCGTTTAGGAGATCCCCATGGTGAGCATCGAATTTGGAGTGTCTTTTTTACTTCCTCCTTTTTTTATTCTGCCGTTTGGTTCATAAAGGATGACAGGTAACATTTTGAAAGCTTATTTTGGCAAGTCACCTGACGTTTTGGTTTTATTGACCATCATCAGCTCAAATTTAATTTTTGCTTTAAACTTACTCAAGATATTTTGGAAATTACAAATAACTTTACCTCATATTTCAAAAATACGTTTTATTCTTTGTTCTTTAATCTTCGTCAGGTACTTGTCAAAATGAGGTTGTATAATATCTGTTATCCTTTATAAACCAAACGGCAGGAGAAAAAAAAGCATGTGTCCATAAGCAAAAATGAACTTGACAGTGCTCCTGTCACACTGAAATGTCCAATCTTAAAAACGGACCCCTCATTAGGTAGATTTTAAAAAAGTGCCTGTAGAAAGTTTTAAGCGTTTTTTGACAGCTTTAAGAATAAGGGCGCAGAAAAATAAAAACTAAAAATAAAGATTTCGGTTTTTTTCGCCTATCTTCGGAACTACCCGGAACTTGGAAACTTTTTTGGTTTTGAGCAAAGCGTCAAATTGCGCAACTTTGCCCTAATTTAAACCTTTTCGTATCTCCTACCGTTTAGGAGATCCCCATGGTGAGCATCGAATTTGGAGTGTCTTTTTTACTTCGGTTAACCTGGGGGGGGTCATCACAAGGGGCGCAAATATTTTCAATGCTACATTTTGTAGGCTTTTCGTAGCTATTTTGCTACGGTTAAATGAATTTTGTAGTTCTAGCCGTTTTCGAGAAAACGCTACTGAGGGGCCACCCCATAACTTCAGTTCTGCTAAAGGTAGAAAGTTCAAATAAACACCACATTTTGTAGCTCGGCTTGTTCTTTAAATATGTAGGCAAAATGTACTATGTGATATATTTTTCTTATTTACCAGAGGGCCCCACAGTTTAATGTTAATCTCATCTGACGTATTAAAACATTTTGTAGCTGTTGCCGTTTACGAGATATTTTCATTATAGTAAAAGTGTGTTTTTTGATTTTCCTCATTTTAAACTACCCATAAAAACTGAGAAAAAAAAAACAATCTTTAACCGTTCCACATCTTGAAGTAGATTAAATTAACACTGCCAGAATTTCTAAAACAGTGTTACCAACTTTAGAATCGACTGTGCGGACTTTAACCTGATGCAGTCCTTATTATTTTTAACGAATTTTCAAAAAACCCGAAACCAAATTTCGCAAAAACATAATTTATCAGAATTTAAAAGAAAAGAAAATAATTGGCCGAAAATAATTGTCTCGAAAATGAGATTTATCACTACCAACGTGTTACAATGAAAATATTAAGGAGAAACAAAATAAAAGTAAGTTCTCAAAATAAAATAATACATTCTAAAAACCAAAAAGATTCTCCCAGACAAAAAAAAATTAGAGCAAATGTTCGAAAAGTCCTCCATGCTCGGCTAGACAATATCCGAGCTTATTATAAAAACCCCTTCTAACGTTGCCAAGCATGTTAGAGGTGATAGTTTGAAAATCTTCTTCAATTTTAATCCGAAGTTCTTCCAAATTATTAGCCCTTTCACACCCGTAAACTTTATTTTTGATATAACTCCACAAATAGAAGTCATTAGGAGCAAGATCAGGTGATCGACCTGGCCATAAAATAGTTCCCCGTGTACTTATAACCCGATTAGGAAATACATTATCGAGATATTCCCTAACAAGGTCAACATTGTGAACGGGACAACCATCTTGTTGAAACCATGTTTCACCAAATCTCACACCTAACAACCGCCTAGTAGTTGGAATAATATGCTTCTGCAGTAGATCCAAGTATCTAGGACCATTCAAATTGCCGTCAATAAAAAATGACCCAATTAAGTGTTTCCCTACAATACCCCCCCCCCCCCAAACATTTAGTTTTTGGGGACACTGTGTTCTTACGTCAAAATACAAATGCAAATTTTCCCTCGACCAATATCGAACGTGTGTTGGGTTATGACGATTCAATAATGAAAAAGTGTTTTCATCTGTGAAAAGAATAGATCTCAGAAAGTTTTCATCACGATTAGCCCTTTCCATCATTGTTTCGCAAAATTAAATATGACGATAGTTGTCCTCCGGAAAAATTTGATACGTTTTTGAGGCTTTGTAAGAATGATTCTTTTTAAGAATACGTAAGACAGTGGCTGAAGACGTATTAACTGCTTCGGCAATTTGGTGGCTAGTTAACGATTTTCCTCCACTGCAGCGCATATCATCACATCTCGTACTTCCTGCTCGTCATTCATAACAGTGGGTTTTTTATGGTTTCTTGGCGCCACACAACCAAACTTTTCAAAATTCTGCACAAACCTATGAATCGTTGATAAACTAGGTTCTGGGCGATTTACAAAATTCTCCAAAAAAAGTTCTTGAATAAGTCTCAATGGTCTGACTTGATAGTACCATTTGACCATCTGCACTTGTTCGGCAACTTCGTAGACATCCATTTTTAGTTTTAAAAATGTATTATTTCACTTAAGAACTTTCTAATCTGTTTCTCGAGCAAATCAGAAATAAAACAAAATAAATTTCAAAAAGATAACACTGCAGCGTGCTTCGACCCCACCTCGGTCGTACGGCACAGAGAGTAAATTGGACTTGATTCTCCCTATTTTCGCAGTAGCCTGAAGCTCATTGTACAAACTTACCTAGCGACATTCTATCAAACTCCTCAAAAAGGAGATTCAAATCTTTATATCGAACCAATAAAAACATTGCTATAGTTGTCATGAACAAGTTGTAAATAAACAATGAATACGTTTCCCATATGTAGATTAGGGCCAAAAATATCGAAGAAAATGGAGCGTTTAACAAAAACAACATTAAAATCATGGCAATCATCACGAAGTGTCCCAAAATCAAATTGATCAAATAAATCGTCATCATTTTGTGTTTCAAAGCGTTGCGCGACTTCATCATGGAATAGGCTTGAAACAGGTGTTCGAAAAACACACACCACTCGGAGGATTTTCGAAAAAAGCTTTCGAAAATGCCTAGGGCCGGAATAAAACAGAACCCTATAACATCTGCGGACCTGAAAAAAGTAAAATTTAAGACAAAGATTTTTTTGTTTTAAACTTCTGAAAATAATAACTTGGCGAACGAAAGTAAATCTTTTTAGGATTAATAATATAATATATAGGTAAGATAAATAATTTATGGGATCTCTAGATCTTGGTCGCGTGTTTCCAGTCGTTTTTTAATAAATTTCACACCCCTCACAAAAAGGTCATCATGAGTATTTATTATAAGTTGTTAGATCGATAGTATTCTCTTCTTCTGTTCTCTTCGAATATTGGCTATCATCATAGCGATCTCGAGTCCATGAGGGCATGGGATTGGTAATTATTATAAGTTTGTTAGATCGATAGCATTCTCTTCTTCTGTCCTCTTCGAAAGTTGGCTATCCTCTAAGCACACAATAGGGACCTGGGTTCGATCTGTTTAGAAGAAATACTAGTTTTGCTATGGTTCTAAGCCATGATATGCGACTGCGGCCCAGACGACTTCTACCTTCAATTTTTTCTTCCAGTTATCAGTGGCGCACCCAGGAATTGACTTCGAAGGGAGAGGGTGTTAAGGATAAATCATTTTAAAAAAACTTAATTTGAAGTAAAACTGTGACCATAACCAGGCTTCTCGGGAGGGGGGGAAGGGAGAAACCCCAACCCCCCCGTCGGTGCGCCACTGCACATATTATTATTAACTTTAACTGTAACTTTTGACGTTTTTGTACATATTATATAGGTTTGGACTCTTCGTTAGATCATGGTCATCCAGACCAATTTCTTTAAGAGATTCTCTTGACCCAAACCCTCCATGAAATCTAAACATTTTCCATAAATTCTCCTTATAGATAGATATATGGAGTGTGCCGAAAAAAACGCATTTTTAAAGTGATTCTAAATAAGCAAAAAACTGTCCGATTTTAATAATATCAATCTTTTTAGTTAGTTTTATAGATCACATGTCATATATATATGACATTTCCTAAAAATCCAAGATGACGGACCTTTTTAAAAAATAGGTATTTTTGACCCCTTCTGTGTGTGTAACAAATTTCAAACATCTGTTACGAAGCCGCATTCGTTCCAAGCACATCGATGTAACATTTGAAAAATTCGGTCAAGAAATAAAAAAGTTTGAAATGATGTAGACCAGAGCTAACCTGCAAAATCAAAATTATTAAGAAAAAGTCTACTTGTTTGAATAGCAATGACTTTTTCCCACTAGCGTGCGAGAAGTTGCATTTCCCGCACGCCGTGCGGAAATGGATTTATCCTGTGTCTTTCGCAAAAAATTCTTTTACGCGCGCTTTTTTTGACCGATTTTTTAGGTCCAATTCAACTGTTTAGATATATTTTTTAAGTTAAATGTAAAGAAAATGCAAAAAACAGTTTTTTGCTGTTTTAATACCTAAAAATTAAAATATAATGTTTTCTAGACGCTTTTTACGGAAGTAAGAAAAATTTTGTGCCTGACACGTGCGAAAAGTGTCTTTTCCGCCCTTGACGGCTTGCCCGAACTCCGATCCGCGTTGTTCGTGCAACTGCCGTCGCGTGCGGAAAAGTATCACTTTCCGCACTTTTTCAAAAGCACAGGTTTCCAACTTTATAGAACCAGTGATAAAACTGACATTTTTTGACCCCCCTAGTTATGTGCAACACTGTTTTCAATTTTAAACATCAGTTACAAAGCCACATTCCTAGTGTTAAATGTTCACATAGACCAGAATTTTTCTCGATTTCCTTACTCAAAACCACAGACCTAAAAACCATACACCCTGAATCCCATTTATAAATTCTTATTTGTTTTGCCCTCAAGCTAGCCTGTGTGCCAAAAAAGGGCAGAATGATTTTCAGAACGTTGCTCGGCAACACTGCGATAAAACATGTATATCTTTGTAGCCGTATGTCCTAGATACATCCATTTGTTTTACATACTCTACCAGTAGCGGCGAAAAATTAATAAATATGTAAAAAATGGGTTAATTTAACAAAAGCAGTAATTTGTAGTTTTCACAACTAGCGGTTAAAAGAGCGTTTTTTTTACCAGCGTTGATTTAAATTAACGAGCGTAGCGAGTAATTTAAAAAAAAACGAGTTTTTTTTGCATCGGTAATCATTCTTTTGTAATTTACTGACACTTACTTCACACACGTCTTTTGGATGAAGTTATAAAAATCCACCCCCTTTCTTGACACCCTTTCAGAAACCCTCCACCAATTTAATTGTGTTATGTTGTTAAAGATAACTTTAATACAAGGTTGAGGACAATAGTCTTTTCTATCAACTGAAGGAAAAAGGCAAAACCTGATAGTCTGATAGTCTTTTCTATCAACTGAAGGAAAAAGGCAAAACCTGATGTTTAAATTAAACCCCTGATGAAATATACTAAATCACTTGCATAACTGTAAGTTTAAAATATGTCATATAAAATATGTTAAGATAAAAGTAAAAATAAAATAAAACACCTATTTTTTTAAAAGTAATATTCAATTAAAGCTTTGAGAATTAAAATATTTTACTATACTTAACAATTTCGTTTTACCCATTGTTATTTTACATAGGTGAGGTCCACAGAACTTGAAACCCTTAGGTCTGTGGTCAGGTACCTGCTTTTCTAAATTTAGGACTAAAATACCAAAATACCAGAATAAACAGACAATAAAACATAATAATATTTTGATATATTATTTTTGCTTTTATTAAGAAATTATAGCCTTGAGCACACCTGCACAGAGGGTATATAAACAGGGTGCTGGTCCTAACAACAAAGCATATTAAAAAAAAACAGCGTAATTATGCAGTATACGTTTTTCTGCCATTTTTGATTTTTTATGAAAAATTCTTTAGAGGGTCCTTAGGTCCCCAAATCCGCCTGCGCCGGTTGTTTTTTTAATTTTTTTTTTATTTGTTTTTACTAAAATAACCCAATCCAACACAGCTCAACTCAACCTAACCCAACCCAACACAAAACAATAAAAAAATACATTACACCCTTTTTTTCTCTTAAAAAAAACCGGCGCCGGCGGATTTGGGGTTCTAGGGACCCTAGTAGGTGTCTCGATAAACAATTTTTCATAAAAAATCATAATGGTAGAAAATCGTATACTGCATAATTACCAAAAACAGTAATACCAATAATTGGAAATAGGTAAAGGGCGACACTGACCGGTAATTATCACAACAAAACTACAGCTGACTTTGACATTTACCTTTGAAAGGAAATCCCTTGATTTGGGTGTTCCAATCGTTTACACACGATGCACTCCCGCACCATCCTATAGTTTTTAACTTCACAAGTTTATAAAAAACACAAAAACCACACAAAAGGTTTCGAAATCAGAAATATTTGGACACGGTCGGTATGCAACGCTGCAAAACATATATAATGAATGCAAACCACGCAGAAGACGGCAAGGTATTGCGACTTGCCAGTTCTTGTTTAGGGATCGTTGGGAGTATTGGAAAAAATATGGGGTTTTTATATTTTTATGTGTTTATTTTTATCTTTTGTTTTGTAATTATAGTTTTTAAATAAATAAACATTGTTTTCATGATATTTTTGAATATAGCTGCTTATAGTGGTAAAAAAGCACCAAGATTTTCATGAAATTTCAGAACCAACAAGAAAGTAACCTCAAGTTGGCAACAAGGCTTCATCCTACTATGCTTTCATAATTTGGGGAACACGAGCTTATATACTACATATATGTAATCATTTTCACATGGCATACTGGCTCAGACACGTTGTATCTTTTTTTCTCCTGCTCTTTGAGGCAAAGATATTGTATAAAGTGCGAGTTAGGATGACCACAAATATTTTTATTTTATTTATATAAAGAGAAAGAGAACGCCTAATTCCGGCGATACGTTTTGCGAGATACATTGTTATTGTAGGAGCCAGGGTATTAGCATAGCATTCAGAGTCTAATGGTGTAGGTCTATGCTCAAAACAATAAATTTTTCGAAGGCAAACCGAGGAAAATTCTGGTCTATTCAAACATTTAAAACTACTTTATTTCTGATCCGATTTTTTTGAAGTGTTGCATTAAAATGCTTGAAAAGAATTTGACTTTGTAACTAATGTTTGATATATAAATATAGTGATGCACAGAAAGTTGTTTTTGAAATGAGCCTGACATCTTGAATTTTTAGGAAATATCAGTTTTTACACTGGTTCTATAAATTCTAAGGACTGTGCTTTTCAGAAAGTCTAAATTTACCAAAATTGGTTAACTTTTGGGAAATTTATTTCTATTTAAAAAAGTGGATTTTTTTCTTAATAAGGTTGAGTGCAAAATCAACCTTATCAAGAAAAAAAATCCACTTGTTTGAATACCAATAACTTTGGAAAAATTGCTGTTCAAACAAGTAGATTTTTTCTTAATAATCTTGATTTTGCAAGTAAACTCTGGTCTATTTAAAAATTTCAAACTTCCTTTTATTTCTTGGCCGAGTTCTTTAGATGTTACATTGATATGCTTGGATAGAATGTGGCTTAGTAACACAGAAAAAAATATATAGAAAGGTCAAAAATACCTATTTTTTTTAAATTAAAAATTAAAATCGGATCGTTTCCCGCTTAGTTATAATAATTTAAAAAATAGCGGTTTATTGACAGACCCTATGTAATCTTTAGAAATGTTTTTTTTGACATATGAGTCTACCGGCGATCCTTTTGGGGGGGGGGGGTGATGGGGGATCCCCCCACCCAATGTTTACGTTTTACAAAACATTTTGTATTTCTAATTTCTTCAAACAACAATAAAAAAAATCTCAAAGTTTCAGGTAACTTGGGATCTCTTTTAATATTAGTTGGGAAAATGGACTGTATCCCCCCCTAATCAAAAGCCTTCGGACCGCCGGTGCATATGACTCGTTATAGGCTAATTAGGCGGTAAATCACTACATTATCTATTGCTTTACCTAAAAACGATTTCTGTAATTTTGTGACTTCCAAACGTGTCTGTGGCTAATTTTTGATAAATATCCCAAACATAATATGTTACACAACTTGCGTGAAGCATGGTCCACACCAAACAGTACATTTTCACACTGAAATAAATTTTATTTTTTCCGAAGCTGTATTTCGGAACCAATCCTATTAAAAAATTAAGATTTGCGCTTAGAGCTATACACTCTATATCGTTTTTTAAGGATAGAAGCTTTAATTTTGGCTCAATAAATACCATTTTCGTTTTTAAAGAAGGTGTTAACTTCCGATCGCTGAAATTATATAGCCTCATTTTTATTTTTATAAATTTTATCTCTAAAACATTAAAATACAAAAACGCGTTGGTTGTGCAACAACTTTATAAAGTTTTAAAACATGCAACTTTGAAGTGTGTCCTTGCAGGCGAGGGTTATCTAGTAATTGATATAAAAGCGATAATTTTGTCACAAAAAATGTTGATGTACAGGGTGTTTTGGAGAGTCATATGCCATAGAGATGCACACAAAAAATTAACCGATTCAAAAAAATGTAAGTACAGTAAAAAGTATATAAAAATAGTAGTTTTCACAAATAGTGCTTTTTTTACCAGCACAGCACAGTTTAGCCGCGAGTAGTTACTATTTTTTTAAACACCTTTATCAATACTAATAAATACTTTTAAAAATCTCCAACGAAGAGCACTTCTCGCAAAACACCATCTTTACACTATAAACAACAATGGTTTCCATAGCGATCTGCCTTTTTTACTTAGTGACGTTCATTGTTGCGACATTTTAATCTTTGACAGTTTGATATTTTGACGATGTTTTTAAATGATTTTTTTGTAAATATTTGTTGAAAACTGGCATAAATAGCTTAATTTTTAGGCATGAATAATTAGATTTTTTGATTGTTACTATTTTCCGCTATTTCTCTTTAATTTTTGAGTAAAAAACGAACATATATCTTTTTTTGCATCCGTCATCAAAAAAAAGTTTATTGCATCGGTAACCAAAAAAGCCATGCTTTAGTTATCTGCAGACAGTTACTAAAATCAGTTTTTGATGAAGTTATAAAAAAATTAGTTTTAACAACTAGTGGATAAAATATTGCTTTTTTTACAAGCGTTGGTTTAAATATCGAGCGCAGCGAGGTATTTAAAAACGCGAGTAAAAAAATAAAAAAAATCAAGAAAAACAGGAAAATAAAAATCTCGAACAAAGAGAATTTCTCACAACACACCATCTTTACACTATAAATCAAGGCGGCTGGTACATAAAATAACAATCGTTTCCATAGCGATGTGTCTTTTTACTCGGTGGCGTTCATTGTTGCGATATTTTAATCTTTGACAATTTGATATTTTGACAATATTGACAATTGAAAACTGGCGGAAATGGCTTAATTCTTAGGCAAGAATAATTAGATTTTTTCAATTTTGCTATTTTCCGCTATTTCTCTTTAACTTTGGGTAAAAAACGGACAGAAATCTTTTTTTGCACCCATGATCAAAAAAAAAGTTTTTTTGCATCGGTAACCAAAAAAGCCATGCTTTAGTTATCTGCAGACAGTTACTAAAATCATGTTTTTGATGAAGGTATAAAAAAAGCTTTTTCTACGACTGTGCGGAAAATAGCTATTTTTATTTATCTATCGATTCCATACCTAAACATTTGCAACTACATTTAAAGTAAACGCCGACATAAAGAAAAGTTTGCTTTTATGAAAAAATAAAAATTATTTTTCCTACGCACACATCGAAATTATTGAAATTTGCACTATTTCCTGTTTCAGAAAGGTGCTTATTTCACACGCATATTAAAAATATTTTCTTCTCTACATTTTGCGTTACTTATGAATAGTCCTGAGTCCAATATTTTGACGAATATATTTTCCTCTCTAGAGAAGAAAATACTTTCTTTTAATATTCTCGTCTGTAGGGCTTTGCCAACGTCTACTTCGTTTTCAAATTTCGCATCATATCCTTACAGCCTTACATTTGTGCGTAAAAAAATGCGCCCCTAAACACAAAAAAATTGCTTTGGTAATAAAAAAGCCATTGTTTTATTATTTGCGAACAATGAGTAAAATTCTATTTTTGATTGAGAGTATGAAAAAACAATTAATAGATAGTCGGCGTGCATTCTAAATAGATCAATAATTTGGATTGACTTTTTTATTAACCAGATTGATTAATGAAACTTATACTACGTTTTCACGTGGAACTGAATAAGTTTGCAAAACGGTTGACTTTTCGGTTTCCATGAAGCGATTTGAACGCGTTTTAAGCGTTGCTTTGTAAAGCCAATAATTTACAGCACAATAATAATTTGCAGGAATATTGAAAGTGCTAGTGCTAACAGCTTGAAATTAACTTTGTGTTTCGGACTTCCATTGTCTATATTTTATTTATACACGACGTTTCGATCAGTACTTATATACTATGGGAAATCACTCAACCGTGAAGTTTAAGAAGATGGCTCCGCTCAAGGAGGGGCTTCCAAATATTTGGAATTTCAACACTTTGTTTACTGAAAATACCCTGATTCTGCCCAATAAAGGCAGCTTCAAGGAATTTTCGTCTCTTCCAGTGTGACTCCTTGTGCAAAACATTTGAACCTTTGCTTCTGTCCACTTCAGTCGGTGTTGTGTTCGGCGATTCCTGATTTCGTTGTTTCATCTCTTTGGGTATTCGTCTGATATTCCTTAAGCCTAACACATAGTGGTCTTTTTGTTTCACCTATATATTCACCAAACTCACAAGGAACTTCACACACGTAAATACATTCCTTATTTTGTTTGTTCTTCAGTTTTGTTTTACTAAGAAGGCTTCGAATTTTCTCTGATACTCCTTTAATGTATGGAATTGTAAGGAATGCATTTTCATGATGGTGGTCTTGTAATCTCTGTTCTGTTTGCTGAAATTTAGAAATAGTATCTGTTATAAGTTTAAGGCTGTAACCATGGTATTCTAATGCAAATCCTTCTTAATGTTTCTTATTTCTATTTTCAAGTCATGAGAATTGTTACAAATTTGAACGGCTCTGTCATACAAAGTTCTTATTATGCCTCGTTTGGTTCTAGCAGAATGATTTGAACCTTAATTTAAATATTGGCCTGTGTGAGTGGGTTTACGATAGACTGTTGTTCTGATGCCGCTTTCTACTCGTTTGATAAGTACATCAAGAAAAGGAATTTGACAATTTTGCTCAAACTGCATTGTGAATTTAATGGTGGGTCTTATGTTATTTAGGTGGTGAAGAAATTCTAAAAGTTGTTGGTCATTCCCGGTCCAGACAATAAAAGTATCATCAACATATCTTACCCAACTAGCAATTTTTAGTTGTGCAAGTTGTAAAAATTAGAATTGCACTAATTTTAAACGTTGTTTTACAGATAAAGAATAGTTATCATGGCGACGGTCGACAACGTCGACTATTATACGACGCCTAAACGTTTATCACAACTTCAGTCGCCATCACAACTATTTATGACCGTCTATTGTAATAACAGTAATTCCTTAGTTGTGAAGGCGCCGACTACAAACCGATGTGTGCTAAACCAAAAATTGATCAATTTACTCCACGTTTTCTAGCCGGTTTGTTGGAGACGTGGGCGCGCCTGTTTTCATCTAACCAATTTTTCTGTTATGTTTGCAACAAACCAATTTTGGAGCACTGCTGTCTGTCATACAAACGTCAATTAATTCAGTAAAAGTAACTAACAAGTGTTTTGTAAAGTTTCTATTAGTTTTGTTTGAACATTTTTCACTATGAAAAGGAACAAATGGTATAAATATTCTTCGATATTTTGACATGTGACAGCTGTCATTGAAGGTGATTCCTTAGTGTGGCGAAAAAAAAGAGGAAGGTCCTGTGTAAACACCAAGGACGTGTGGAGCAATTTCGATTGGGTAAAAATTGAGGCGTGTTCGCGTCTTTTAAGTTAAGGGATCCGTTCAAAACACAGTTAAGTAGTTAAAGCAGTCGAGACACAGGACTCCTTTGGTTGCCATATAAACTAATAAGTGCCGCCATGAGTGATTGGTAAAACCATTGTATGCTAATTTGTAAACAAACATTAAAAATATTTTTTTTGCTTTTTTCTACAATAAACTACGATCTTTTTGCACATAAAAATCCGTATTTTGTTCTTAGGAATCCTAAGCAACATCTTTAGAGGATTTTCGAAGCGATTTTTAAATCATGTTTTTTTTTAAAATTTCATAAAATCATCTGAATCGAGGGCGCGCTTGTTTTTTAGAGCTACGAACTGTACATTTGACAGTAAACTACCGTCTGTTTATATATTTTGGCATTGGTTCGCATGTTATGATGATGCAAAACATGATATATGACATGGAATATCATTTTATTTTAGTTTAATTTGTAGTCGAATAGTGTATTTATCATTTTACGTACTGAATAATATTTTGAACAAATAATTGTACTCCAAAACCCATTGAACTATTACTTCAACTGTAGTCGCGATCGCGACGTTGACTCAACCAAAAAATCAACCACCAAATTGGTGCAAAAGTGGGTGGTGTTTGAGTAAAAGTAAACGTTGCGACGCAACGTTGGCACGCGGTGCACAACGTTGAGACGTCGACAAATTGCTAGTTGGGTAGCCAGGGCTTAGATTTAGGACCATTCTACACGAGCCACAAAAACGCGACCGTTTGCCTGCGAGCGACACGCGTATGTCACAGCACCACAGAGTGTTTATTGGGCATACTATACGTGCAACTTTGCGGTCGCGTGTGGAGCGTTCGTTGGCGTGCCGGCGTGTTGAACGCAAGAGGTTGCGTAAATGTCGCGCGCCGGAGACCGTCGCGGCGTGTCATTCTACATGTAGCAACTTGCAAGCGTCTGGCCGGCCGAGCCGATTTGTTCTTTACCATTCAACGTCTTTTTTACGTTTTTTGGCCAGCAAACTTAATAAAGTTAATTGGTGAACAGGGATACACCCAACTTGTACGGGATCCATAGCACATAAGAGGCGTTTTGTCGCTAGTCTAGAATTGAGTCGTGTTTTACTCACCGTTTATACGCGCTACAAAGGCGTGGCGGCTACACGCTCGTATAGAATGGGCAAAATTTTCAAGCAACTTAGCGACTAACCGGTCGCGTTTTTGCGGCTCGTGTAGAATATGTTGCGATATCAACCGAGTGCGATTCGAACCACTCCGTAGCTGTTTTCTTTTTGTAGGACCAAGGTTAACCGTAACAACCTTGGTCCTAAAATTTCCCAGAAGGATAAGCAAAAGAAGGAGACTTCGAATATTGTTTAAACTTACAGATAATTGTTTATGCTTAAATGTGTATTTAATTTTTATGAATTTTACATCAAAAATGCTATGACGTCATCTACTAGCTGACATGAACAGAACAAATGGACGCAGATAGCACATCCTGTAAAGATCCATATCTTAAGAATCACAACCATTCTGAACCGGAAAAAAAGGCTGGTTCCAATTCTCAAGGCATCGAGTATGACAGGATGCGCTGTCTACATCGATTTTTTTCTGTTCATGTCAGCCAATACATGACGTCATGGCATTTTTGATATGAAAATTTAAGTATAATCCGGAAAGTCATAAAAATTAAAAACTTTTGATTATATACACATGTAAACATAAACAATTATCTGTAAATTTAAACAATATTCAAAGATATTACACAATCAAGGTCTCCTTCGTTTGCTTATACTTCTGGGAAATTTTAGGACCAAGGTTAATCGTAACCGCGACAAAAAGAAAACGGCACATGTAGCATAAAGCCTATCTTTCACCTGAAGATAAGAGTCTAGACAGTACTCCAACAACTCCATCACTACCTCCACAGCTTATTATTAGTATCATCAGTCAGTTCAATACAATATCCGTTTTGAACTCAGTACGATCCCAAAAAAGCGGTATCAGGGAGATTTTGGTCAAGTTTTTTGTCAGTCTGTTATTCTTACTTTTATTCTGGGCAGGCGCAGTAGCGCTTTGTGAGGCTGTTACCTTTATTTAAAGGTAACCACTAGCGCTAATTAGCGTCGAATAGCGAGTACCTTTACCGTTAAAGACAACCAACCAAACTTGGTGTGATTCTGTGGTGGAAGATTTTTAGGTTATAAAAGTTTGTTTTGTTTTACAAGAATTTTGTGTATTTGGATTTAATTTTATAGTGTTTATAGTAGTAGTGGGGTGCCTTTTTTACCGTTTTTTTGTGGTAAACAGGCGAGTAAGTACAAATAAGTTTGCAGAGGCTCGTTTTCTTCTATTACTCCACCAAAGATATCTTGCCAAATCATTTGCCTGTCACATGATATGGTTAGAAAAGTAAAATGTGGTTGTTCTTATAATATTAAATTTCTTATGTATTACTTTTAATCAATGTAACTGCAAAAAACAAAACGTATAACTAAGTATTTAAGAGAATTTAATAGTTTTTTTTTTTTTTTGAATGGCTATTGATGGTTATAATGTAAGACTACCTACTACATTTTATTTTATTTGCATCTGTCGTAGTTAATATTTAAGATAATATAAAAGTTAAAAAATTATTAAAGCACACAGGGTTTATTTCCTTGCTTTATAGTTTTATAACATAATACCTATGTCAAACCTATTGTATTTTGTAAAAATTTATCAAATTGACTTAATAAATAAATAAATAAAAAATAAAAAAAAAGCAAATAAAAAAAAGAATTGAGAAAAAAACAACAAAAGTCAATAAAAAAGTAAGGTTATGTTTACCCCCATACGATTGACTAAGTTCAAAATATCTATTTTTAACCTCTTGAAGTTTCCATCATTTACGGTAACATTAACCATAAGAGTAACGTTAAATTGCCTGACCAAAATCTCCCTATTGAACTTCGGCAGGGCCAACGAAAAAAAATTCGATTCGCCGCATGGGAGGTTTAAAACTGAATCGTATTGAAAACGCATTCAGTTCCATGTGAAAACGTAGTACGTGATTCAAAAGTATAGTCAATAGAATTAGGAACAGGGTAATTAATTGAATATTTTTTGGCATTTTTTCTAAGCGCGGCTTGCTGCAATAGGTAATTATAAATTTACTTGTAAGTATATACCTATGTGGACTAATTTAATACTTTCATAACATCAATTAGTTTTTTTTTAAATTTCTTCCTTATAAATAATAAAGTGAATTTTTGCCAAAAATAGGCTCACAGGTGAAATTTTGTGGAAAGTAGATACTGATACTTATTAGGGTCGGTTTCAAAATATCCGGTTACCACCTGACTAAATTAACTCGGGTTAAAAATCTTGGTTTTTTTGCTGTTTCAAGCCAATATTTCTTTTAGGTTAACCCTGAGATAAGATAACTTACCCTCATCTTGAAGCCATGGTTACCCTGGAGTTAATTGTAACCCACTTTTTTGAAAATTGGAGAATTATTGGCCAAGTTATGGGCATACAAAAAAGCCCGGGTTTTTATGGAGTGCCTTATATTCATCGGGAGATCCACCCCCCCCCCCTCTAGCTTCAGTGGGTTTGATCCAATTTAAAGCTTTTTTTTAAGACTAAGTGCGGCACACAATGTTACTAGCACCAGAAACCATTTTATTTTTATTTTTTTTTTGATAAAATAATGAGATAAAAAAGTCAACGAACGTTTTAAGATTTAAATCTTAAATAATGTTGTTTTGTAACGCTATTTTTCACACTTAAATTATACTCATTTTTTCCTATTAGTTTTATGTTTTATTAATTTGATAAGTGATCTTTTACTCTTTACTAACTAGTAAAAAAAAAATACACAGGTTTCACTCCCACGGATCAGATTTTTGTAACATCTGAAAAACTTAATCAGAAATTGTTTTCTATCACCCTTCTCGTAAAACTTACCTTCTACTGAGAGAGACTAATATTAAACCACCTACTATAGCTCGAACCAAATAATATTTTATTTCATACTGTGTTGTAATTTATTCCATTACATTATAGGTTCTAGTCCGGGAAATGATACATTACTAGGCAGAGTGTTTTAACTAACATACGGTTATTTCTGAACAACTTTGATTCATTTATAATTATTTCAGTTTGAATTATTTAAAACATTTATTAATATCTTCCGATTTATCTTTGGTTGCCAATCCATTAAAGAAGAAACTTTCTGCCTCATTTCTAAAATCCAGAGGAATTCCCGCAGGTCTTTTTACAAGCTTTTATTTAACTTGCAATGTATCTATGTATATATGTAACTAGATATGTTTGTTCGAATGGAATCTTGCAACAACACAAGAAGTGTGATGAAATTGACAGTTCCCACCTACTCGAAGGGGGTGGAGAGGGGTACAGTTGAAGTACGCCCGATTTCGTTGAAATTTGGTGTGTTGGGGCACTTGGAGATAACGAATTTCTAATCAGATACACATCCGATTGCCTTCATATTTGGTATGCATTAATTTATAGTTCTGGTGAAAATACAATATGTCATTATTAGGCATCCCTCTCCACCTCGAGGGGAGTGCAGGGGGGAAAACACCTAAGTTTGTCCGATTTCAACCAAAATTCGTATACGGGGGCTTTTGGGGATAAGGAATACGAATTTTTGATCAGATGTTGAAAATTCAATATGGCGGATTCAAGATGGACGATTTTCGGTCATGTTTTGCTAACAAATTTTAACTGACTTATCCACATCCGATTGTCTTCAAATAATATGGTATTCTCAGGTACACACTTCCCTCCAACGAGGGAAGTGGAGGGGAAAAATGATTTAGTTTGTTCGATTTAAATCAAAATTAGCATACAAAAGTTTTTCGGGAAGGCGATATGAATTTTTGATCAGATTTGAAAATTTCAATATGACGATTTAGGGTATAATTGTTATCTTTCTTCTTATACCATAATAAAAGCGATGGGCGCAAATTAAAAATTTTAACTCTACGGTGACAAAAAGAGAACTACAAAAGAAGAACAAAATTCTTCTTCTATTCGAATGATAAACATAAAGCTTTCATCTGAAGAAGCTGAGAACGGGTGAGATTGCCGTGCTTGCCAAGCCTTTGAAAATGTCCTCAGGTTATAGAGTAATACAACTGTTTGTTAGGCTGCCAGCCAGACCGAACCCAAGTTTTTTTTCATAGGTGAATCGTCGATGTGACCGATATACGCGCCCATCGCTTTTATTATGGTATAAGAAAAATAAAAATTATTTTCTACTTTTGAGTGCATCTAATAAAAACTTGTTCTTTAAAAGTTTTTTTTTAAACTCAAACTAGGCTAATTTTAATATTTTCAATTGATTTAGCCCAATAAATTGCTTCGCTCCAATATTCACGGTTTACATTGTAAAAATGACAACTTCAACATTTTGACATTTTGAAGTAATGGTTGAAACAATTATATAAACGACATGACCTTTTTTGGTATATTTATTATTGTCGCTGTCTTATTAAAATAATAGTCAATTACTATTACCTATCTTATCAAAAAGTGTTCGTTTAAATAGGGGCTGCCATGAGTACCGTGGCACATTTATAGTATGATTTCACATCGTACTCAATACGTATTGAAAAAATTGACTTCTTTTTCTTTCATAGAGCATGATATATGAAAGAACAATCATAATAAGAGACACACAAAGGTACATACCAAACATATAGGTAATAGATATTCAGTAAAATATGTCCATTCAACTTTTGAACGGGTTTTCCCCAAAAAACTTTAACGTGTCTGTCCCAAATTAACAGCTTTTGAACGGATCTATTTTTAATATTTAATTATCTAGGGTGTTCCCCAAAAAACCGGACTTTTTGGATTGCCTACAACTTCCACAATAATTTTTAGAAGTTTATTTGAAAAAGAAAACTTCAAAATTTATGCGCCCAATGTCAAAACTGATATTTCTTTAAAATTCAAGATGGCGGACAGATTTTAAAAAATGGGTATTTTTGATCCTCCCTAAAAAAAAATTGTGTGCGCCACTGTAGTAAATTTAGGATACGCTGTCAATAGCGTTTTCATTTAAAGGTGTATAACCGTTTTCTTTTTTTAACTCGGTATGGTAGAAAACTTTCTTACTATAAGTCATCTTTTTATTCGACGTTATACAATTTGATAAAATTTATCAGAATTTAAAGATTTTAAGGTTTTTTAAAAGCTAAAAGTCTAAATTTTACACGCCCAATATAAAAACTGACATTTCTTTAAAATTTAAGATGGCGGACAGATTAAAAAAACAAAATTGAGTTATGTGCTAAATATCCTTATTCTTTTAACGTATACGTTTATTTAAATCGGCTAAGAAATAAGAAAGTTAAGCAGTTTTCTTACTGTAAGTCATCTTTTTATTCGACGGTGTACAGTTACAGACTTTTAGTTTGACAGCTTAAAAAGATGACTCATAGTAATGAAACTGCATAACTTTCTTATTTCTTAACAGATTTAAATAAACGTAACATGTATACGTTAAAATATTAAGGCTATTTAGCGCACATCTTAATTTTGTTACAGTGGTGCCCAATTTTTTTTCAGGAAGGTAAAAAAAAGCACTTTTCAGATTTGTCCGCCATCTTGAATTTTAAAGAAATTGCAGTTTTGACATAAAATATAAAAAAATTGGACTTTTAGCTTTTAAGAAAGCTTAAAATCTTTAAATTCTGATTATTTTTGACCAAACCATATACCGTCGAAAAGATGATAACTTTTAGTGAAACAATCTTTTACCACACAAACAGCATTAAACGTAACACAGCATAACTTTCTTATTTCTTAACCGATTTAAAAAATCAAAACGCGTGTATGCCTTTAAAGAATAAGGCTATTTAGAGCACATCATAATTTTGTTACAGTGGCGCACACAATTTTTTTGCAGGGGGGGTCAAAAATACCCATTTTTTAAATCTGTCCGCCACCTGAATTTTAAAGAAATGTCAGTTTCGACATTAAGCGCATAAATTTTAAAGCTTCCTTTTTTACATAAACTTTAAATTTTAAATTTCGGATAATTATTATGGAAGTTGTAGGCAATCCAAAAAGTCCGGTTTTTTTTAGAACACCCTATATTTTCTGATCAGGACTTTATGATTTTATCTAAAAAAAATCGCCCTGTATGCGCTCGCAACCTTTACCGAATGTTTACCGTCAATAAATTAAAATCTATATTTTAACACCTTTTTGAACCAGATAATATGTTTATTATGTTACATTTATTGTTGATTGTTTTAGGCACAATGATAGATATGAATAAAAAATATATTTGTAGGTATTTTAAAGTGCTAATTATTATTGTTAACATATGATTTAACATTAAAAGGATGCCATTACAAAATACAACGATAATCTAGAGAGAGTAGGTACCCTAAAGTTATCTAAGTTTGTCTCAAAAAACTTGTTTTCTAAAAAAATTGATGGATTACCAGAGTAGATTCGTAACTCCTATCACAAAACAAATAGTTTTTGCATTTTTTGCAAGTATAAACTCGGGCGAACAAATTTTTGACACCAATAAAAATTTTATCCTCGTAGCATATAAAAGAATCAATAAGTTAACAACACAACTCAACAGCAACTCCGCTGGAAAATACGCGAATAGGTTTACTACGGGGTGTTACCACACAAGTCGGTCGTATATCCTTCGCACTTATGGTGCCACCCTGTCAAAAAAACCGCGTCAAATCTCTTAGAAAAGTTTGACAACATTATTTTAAAATGTTTTACCATGTTTTATAAGTTTTCTACGCGATATGTGAAACAAACTTGTAAAAACCTAAACAAACCTAATGAACTATTGATTTTTTCTATCAGTTTTGACGAGAAAGACATCTTGGTTCGTAGAATCTTATGAAACCCTATCAAATAAAATAAAAACTTACCAACTTTTTTATAAGATCCTATGCGGTTTTTTTACCTGGGCAGCTGCGATTGAGAAAGTATCAAACCTAGGATATAAAAGATGGGTCTGAACCTCCTCAGTTTAGTAGGTACCTATTATAGTCATCAAAAGGTGAGTTTGAGTTGGTCCCGAGACCGCCTTTTCTCTCTCTTACTAACGTAAGGAAACGCAGAGGTTGATTCCCAATGAGCATTTTCAGAAACTTCTGGTGACAGATATTTATACAATTATTATAAAGAGGGTTCTATTGATACCCTAGGGTATTTAGAAGTTTCCTACAAGAATTGAGTTTGTATATTTGTTTTATTAAAGGCTCTAAATTGATGGTACCCTAAAGTAACATAAAACTGGCGTTAACAATATTTCCATGGACATCTTTATAAAAATTAGAGTCATTGGTTCAAATGTTATATAAATTGGTGTTAACAATGTTTCCACCAACATATTTATAAAAATATAAGTCATCAGTGACAAAAGTTATATAAATTGGTGTTTGAAATCTTTCTGTCAACCCACCTATAAAACCATAAGTAACTATCAATTAAAGATATATAATAGATTGGTTTTTAAAATGTTGCTATCAACCCACTTATAAAACTTAATTAACCAACAACAAATTTATATAAGATAAGATTGAAAATATTTCGAGAGACACTTATAAAAACTTGGGAACTCACACACAATAGTTATATAAATTGGTGTCTGTAATATTCTTATGAACTCATTCATAAACCTTTTTTGCCCATAAGGTTTTTTCTATAATGTTGTTATTAATTTCTTTATGTAGTGATTATACTACAACTGTTTTTAGAACAAAAAAAAACAATTTTAATTTATCTTGGCAATTATAATAACAAAACAAACAAGATTTTTTAAGGTTAATTTTGCGACATTAAAAGGCGCGTTTTTGCGGCATTAAAAGGAGCGTTTTTGCGACATTAAAAGGCGCGTTTTTGCGAGATACCATACCATTATTATTTTGTTTTAATTACATCAATATGAGAGAGATAAGAGATCCAAATCTTCTTGAGATAGTTGCCGATGACAGATATCGTGATCGAATACATTTTACAACCGATTCCCACCAGCGTTTCCCATGCGCAGTCACCCTGACTCAAAAAACTCATCACGTGGTCCGACATGAACTTGTATAGGCAAATCTCGCTTAGACCACGTGATACGTGTTTTGATTCGGGGGATCCACGAATGAGAAACGCATGGATGGGAACCGTGTTTTAGAAAAAGAGAACAATATAGTAACCGTGTTAAGGTTGCAAAAACGCACCGTGAAACGTCGAGCGCATACGCTGATACTGCTGGTCGGCGGCAAATGTGAACATCCCGGAAAATACTCGCCTGTACACCCTTCGACCCCGCAATCTAACTATATTCTTGAGATAGTTACCTCTGACAGTTATGCGGGCTTGAAGTGTGTGGAAGAGGGTATTTTTCCTGGTATGTGTAGTATGCTGGATCTCTCGAAGAATGCATTTAGGAAAAGAGAACAATGGTAACTATGTAAAGCTCGCAGAAACGGACCATCAGTGTTCAACACTGCGCCATCTGCAGCCCTTTGTTCCAAGTAGCATAATTTTTTAAAAGGGTCATAAAATAGTGTTTGTCGAGGTAAACAGTGGTATAGTTGTATTGTTTTTTTTATAGAATTGTCGGAAATTTTCGCCATTTTGGATTACAAAAATAGGTTTTTGGCCTAAATAAAAACGTTTTCAACATCTGTTTCAATCGAAATATTGCTTGTTAGGGTTAAGAACAACATACAAAATTCAATATTTGTCCCAGAAAGAAAAAAACGCGTATGGAAAAAAAAACTGATATTTAAATGAATATTTTTTTCCCCGTTTTCTCAAGTATTTTTGGAGCCCATGAAATTTACGTGAGTGTATTCGAAAACTATACAGTACTCACCGGACCGCAGCTGATTTTCAGAGTAGGATGACTTGAAAAACAGCTTTTATTTGACTATAGTATATAAATATTCATATTCCTGCTTCAGCTTATCTCACTTTCATTTTTATTTATTTTAGAAGATTGCTAAACACCATTTTATAAGTTTTTTTATTGTAAAAAGAAAAAGAATAATACATAACAAGAAAAGGGAAGAAAGATGGAAAATCTATATTTCTAAATCCATAAAAACCTTTAATTTGTTGTTGTAGTGTTGTTAGAACAGTTGTAAAACCTTTTTATAATAATCTCTATACTTGAGGGCTCATAAGGAAGTTTTATAAAATCTATATGTTGTTTTTCTATCCATTACTCTGTACCATAAATTTTTATAAGCTGGTGTTGAACATTTGTTTTTCAAGTCTTTTTTACTCATTTAAGAGATATATTAGAGTTATAAAATTATCACCAACACTAAATAATATAACTTTTGGTTATTTTATGAAGGAAAAATGCTCATTGGGTTGTTGGGGTCCCCGGGGTGTCCAACTCGAACTCACCATAAATAATCCTCTTAACGAATTTTTTTAGAGGACGAGATTTTTTTGGTCTATATTTTTAAGTATGTACCTACTTATGAACTAAAACCACCAGGTAATGCAATTCTTTAAACTGCAAATTATTGGTACTCTGGTACTCAGTGAAAAAATTTGCTTTAATATTGTAATTTCACACTTTAACATGATTACGGCATTATTAGGTACCTATTATTACGATGTAATGGAGCGTCATTCTTTTATTTTATTATTATAAATGATTTTGAACTCTTGTGTTTTATGAACGAGGAAGTTCCGGACAGAAAAAAAAATATTCCTACTTTCATTATACAGAGTTTACCAACAAAAACGATACAGAGGCGTTTTTGAGTATTTGAATTAAGTATGTACGATCTAAAAACATTTTTTGGCTTTATTATTATTAACGTAGGACACATCCCCCCCCCAGATTAAATGGGGAAAGTGGGCAAGTGATGATACCTTTATTTTGAAGGACTTTTCAATGTCTTTGCAAAAGTGTTAAAACTACACATACCAGGTGGGCCATAAAAAATCGGACAAAATGTTTTTCGTTATAACTTTCGAACCATATCACCGATTTTAATGCAACAAACTGTTCTTTGCAGGGAATTGAGCAAGACTTTGAGTAAAAATATTTTTTTGTCCGCCATCTTAAAATCTAAGATGGAAAGAAACAAACTTTACCCTTTAAAGAGCCACTTTTATTCTTATGTTCCGGAAGATTTTTGGACTTTTTTATGAATTCGTCAAAAAGCTCTGTTTCTGCCACGCAGAACGAGATGCGAACCATTAAAATCGGTTGAGTGGTTCTCAAAAAAAATTAAAAATGTTCAATCAGTGTTTTATGTATTATGCGATTGCCGTATCAATTTTGTCTGCATACATTTTCTCATAAATTCATTATTACTAAATCGATTTTGATGAAATAAAAAGCGTCATGGCGAAAATCGATTGTTCTTTAACCACTGCTATTGAAATTTGCCGCTATCTTGAAATCCAAGATGGCGGACAGAATCAAACTTGTTTATTCATATTTTCTGAAAACTTTTTTTTATTTTTTTTTAATTCGTAGAATAGTTCTGCTTTCACCACACACAACGAGGTATAAATCATTAAAACCGGTGTGTAGTGGTTCTTAAAAAATTAATTTTTGTTTCCTTCATTGTTTTCCAGATTATACGATTGCTTTCTCAATTCCGTGTGCATTAATTTCGTCATAAATTTATAATTACTGAAACGATTTTAATTTAATAAAAAGCATTATGACAATTGAACTTTAAAGACCACTATTGAAATTTGTCGTAATGTGTAAACCCAAGATTGCGGACAAAAGCAAATTTGACCCTTCAAAGACGCTTATTCTTATTCTTATGTTTCGAGAATCTTTTCGACATTTTTTAAATTCGTAAAAAAGCTCTGTCTCCGCCGCGTATAACTAGATACAAATAATAAAAAACGGTTTACTGGTTATGAAAAAATTAATATAAATATAATAAAGGGTACAAAAATTACTTGCAACAAAAAAAAGAGCGGCTTTTTTAAATGGTGGCAAATTTCAATGGCGATCTTTAAACAGAAATCGATTCTTACCATGATGGTTTTATCAAAATCAGTTCAGTAATAATGAGTTTATGAGGAAGCAGTGGTTAAAACAAAAATTAATTTTTTGATAATCACTAAACCGATTTTAATGATTCGTACATAGCTATGCGCGTTGGAGAAAGGGCATTTTTAGGTTCTTGAAACCTAAGAATAAACGAGCTTCTTTTAAGAGATAAATTTAATTGTGTCGGCCATCTTGGGTTTCAAAATGGCGACAAATTTCGATAGTGATCTTTTAAGAGTTTTTGATCTTTGCCATGATGCTTTTTATTTTATTGAAATCGGAGTATCAATTTGATAAGGCAATCGTATAATCTGGAAAACAGTGATAGAAACAAAAATTAATTTTTGGAGAACCACCAAACCGATTTTGATGATTTTGTTGTGCGTGGCGAAAGCAGAATTTTTTTACAAATTTAAAAAAAATATTTAAAAGTTTACAGAACATATGAATAAACGAGCCTCTTTGAAGGGTCAAGTTTAATTCTGTCCGCTATTTTGGATTTCAATATGGCGGCAAATTTCAATAGCAGTGGTTAAATAACAGTCGATTTTCGTCATGAGGCTTTTTATTTCATCAAAATCGGTTTAGTAATAATGAATTTATGAGAAAATGTATGCACACCGAATTGAGACGGCAATCGCCTAATCCGTAAAAAACTGATTTAAATTTTTTTATTTTTTTTGGGAACCTCTTAACCGATTTTAATGATTCGCACCTCGTTCTGCGTGGCAGAAATAGAGCTTTTTTACGAATTCATAAAAAAATCAAAAAATCTTTCGTAACATAAGAATAAACGTGGCTCTTTGAAGGATAAAGTTTGTTTCTTTCCGCAATCTTAGATTTTAAGACGGCGGACAAAAAAATATTTCTACTCAAAGTCTTGCTCAATTCCCTGCAAGTTGCATTAAAATCGGTGGTAGGGTTCAAAAGTTATAACTGAAAACATTTTCTCCGGTTTTTTATGGCCCACCCGGTATATCAATTATTTTTGAGATATTCTTTTAAAGTTGCATGGACCATTGCAAAAATAGGTTTTTTTTACGTTCCCAACGGATGACGTACTCTTTTTTTGAAAACAAACGCCTGTATGCATTTTTCCCTATATCTCCCAATGAGCATTTTCAGAAACTTCTGGTGACAGATATTTATATAATTATTATAAAGAGGGTTCCATTGATACCCTAGGGTATTTAGAAGTTTCCTACATGAATTGAGTTTGTATATTTGTTTTATTAAAGGCTCTAAATTGATGGTACCCTAAAGTAACATAAAACTGGCGTTAACAATATTTCCACGGACATCTTTATAAAAATTGAAGTCATCGGTTCAAATGTTATATAAATTGGTGTTAACAATGTTTCCACCAACATATTTATAAAAATATAAGTCATCAGTGACAAAAGTTATATAAATTGGTGTTTGAAATCTTTCTGTCAACCCACCTATAAAACCGTAAGTAACTATCAATTAAAGATATATAATAGATTGGTTTTTAAAATGTTGCTATCAACCCACTTATAAAACTTAATTAACCAACAACAAATTTATATAAGATAAGATTGAAAATATTTCGAGAGACACTTATAAAAACTTGGGAACTCACACACAATAGTTATATAAATTGGTGTCTGTAATATTCTTATGAACTCATTCATAAACCTTTTTTGCCCATAAGGTTTTTTCTATAATTTTGTTATTAAATTCTTTATATAGTGATTATAATACAACTGTTTTTAGAACAAAAAAAAACAATTTTAATTTATTTCGGCAATTATAAAAACAAAACAAACAAGATTTTTTAAGGTTAATTTTGTGACATCAAAAGGCGCGTTTTTGCGACCTCAAAAGGAGCGTTTTTGCGACATCAAAAGGCATGTTTTTGCGAGATACAATACCATTATTATCTTGTTTTAATTACATCAATCTGAGAGAGATAAGAGATCCAAATCTTTGACAGATATCGGGATCGAATGCATTTTACACCCGATTCCCACCAGCGTTTCCCATGCGCAGTCACCCTGACTCAAAAAACTCATCACGTGGTCCGACATGAACTTGTATAGGCAAATCTCGCTTAGACCACGTGATACGTGTTTTGATTCGGGGGACCCACCAATGAGAAACGCATAGATGGGAACCGTGTTTTAGAAACGCACCGTGAAACGTCGAGCGCATACGCTGATACTGCTGGTCGGCGGCAAATGTGAACACCCCGGAAAATACTCGCCTGTACACCCTTCGACCCCGCAATCTAACTATGTTCTTGAGATAGTTACCTCTGATATATTTTTCCTGGTATGTGTAGTATGCTGGATCTCTCGAGGAATGCATTTAGGAAAAGAGAACAATGGTAACAATGTTAAGCTCGCAGAAACGGACCATCAGTGTTCAACACTGCGCCATCTGTAGCCCTTTGTTCCAAGTAGCATCATTTTTTAAAAGGGTTATAAAATAGTGTTGACGAGGTAAACAGTGGTATAGTTGTATTGTTTTTTTTTATAGAATTGTCGGAAATTTTCGCCATTTTAGATTACAAAAATAGGTTTTTGGCCTAAATAAAAACGTTATTTATAGGGTTTCAACATGTGTTTCAATCGAAATATTGCTTGTTAGGGTTAAGAACAACATAAAAAATTCAATATTTGTCCCAGAAAGAAAAAAACGCGTATGAAAAAAAAACCGATATTTAAATTAATATTTTTTTTCTCGTTTTCTCAAGTATTTTTGGAGCCCATGAAATTTACGTGAGTGTATTCGAAAACTATACAGTACACACGGGACCGCAGCTGATTTTCAGAGTAGGATGACTTGAAAAACAGCTTTTATTTGACTATAGTATATAAATATTCATATTCCTGCTTCAGCTTATCTCACTTTCATTTTTATTTATTTTAGAAGATTGCTAAACACCATTTTAGAGATTTTTTTATTGTAAAAAGAAAAAGAATAATACATAACAAGCAAAGGGAAGAAAGATGGAAAATCTATATTTCTAAATCCATAAATACCTTTAATTTGTTATGTAGTGTTGTTAGAACAGTTGTAAAACCTTTTTATAATAATCTCTATACTTGAGGGCTCATAAGGAAGTTTTATAAAATCTATATGTTGTTTTTCTATCCATTACTATGTACCATAAATTTTTATAAGCTGGTGTTGAACAGTTGTTTTTCAAGTCTTTTTTACTCATTTAAGAGATATATTAGAGTTATAAAATTATCACCAACACTAAATAATATAACTTTTGGTTATTTTATGAAGGTTTTATATTATTTGCTGTAACTTTTATATAGACAAAAATGCTCATTGGGCTCAAACTTTGACTCTTTATCAGTGTACCGTAAAAGTAGTGGGGAAATTATGGAAACTGAAGCTCTAAGCTCCTGAATCATATATAGAAAAATAATTATGAAATTAGCTTAAACTTACAAGTTTCTAATAAAATATAGAGTACCGTACACACGGTCTTCTCTAAGGAATATGCTATAATCTTTTGCATTTTTACCGACACAAATCCAAAAAAAAAGAGGGATGTTAAATGAGTTTTACGCTTATGTGTGTATGTTTATGTCTGTGCCTACGTAGCTCTTGAACGAGTGAACCGATTTCGATGCGGTTTTTTTTCTGTTCGGAGCCTATCCTTCAGAAAGTGTTCTTAGTTTTGTTCGATTAAAATAGGCTAAGTAGTTCTAGAGATAATACAGTTTATGATGGAGGTTGTCGGGAGTTTTAAAAATTTTTGTTGATTACAAAATACACTGTCCGTTTAGTTTAGCGTACTTAACGAAATACTGCATTTTTATGCAGTTGCATTATATTCAATAAGTCATTGCACAATTTAAATATATTATTGTAAAAGCCGCAATAGGCTGTGATTAATTTAAATTCAACTAATTTCAAGATTAAAAAGATAATCCAATTATTCGTAGGCTCTCTTTTATGTTTATTCATTCTACAAAATTAAACTAGTTTTGGTCTTTTTCGCAAGTTTGTTTTATGCCTATATAAAGAAGGTAGGTACTAACTATATACCTATGCAACTTTAAAATGTTGTAATTAAAATTTTCGTATTTTATTTGGATACCTGCCATACCATTACATTAATGGGTGTAAATTTGTTTTTAACCGACTTTAATAAAGATGAATAAATTCGTACATTTTTTTTCGATGTTGTTTCCAGCATAACTCCTGAACGGCTTAACTGATTTTTTTATTCTTTTTTAAGCGATTTAAGAAAGCTCCAGTTAGTTTGGTCCCATTTTCTTTTTAATTAAAAACTAGCTGAATTGAGTGGTGAAAGTCTCATCAAAATCGGTTTAGCAGTTTTTCAGTTATGTTGAAACAAACAGACAGGCAGACAGTACAGAGAATGGTTTTTCTAGAGATTTATTATACAGGGTTCCTAAGATTTTCCTTAGGGATAGGATTTCAATAAATCAAACAGAAATGGCATAGAAAGTTCTGCGCGCACAAAAGAAACAGGTATATTGAGCACTGGTGCCAGTTTGTTATTATCTCCGGACTGCTTTCATGAGAAAAAATTGTCGCCACTCTTTCCTTGTGAGCATAAATCATAGTTGCAATAATAACCGTTGACAAGATGTCTGCAAATTCCGCTAGATGGCGGCCACACCATGAGATTTGAACATCTAATCTAATTAAAAATTAGATGTTTTCAGGTCCAAACCACAGCTTTTTCTTGCTTAAAGGAGGCGGCAGGGTCCATTATTTACGATACTGAGCGATAAACTCGTGAGGTTGTTAACATTAGAAAGAAATATCTTCGCTTTTAATTAAATTTCTTTCCATTCTGTTCTACTAGTGACATCTATCCGGAAACGGACAAACCATGCAGCTAGCACTAGCAGCCAAAGAAATCAATAAACGGCGCTGTTTTTCCTGCAGAGCTTTTTGCTTGCGATATTATTGAATTTAAATAAAGCTGGCCCTACACTACATTTGATATTTTCGAGGTGTTTTATGACATGATCTCGAAACATGTAGCGAACCAATTCTTCAAAACTTGCGGGAGGGTAAAAGCGAAAAATAAGGGGCTGCCAATATTTGTAACACCCAAAAAGGGGTGAAAAGATTTATTTTGCTCTGTTTCTTTACAAAAAACGTTTTTTTACGAAAAACTTGAGCTCTGCCACTTTTTTAATTTTTTTCTTCAACTTTCTCGAAATTTTCGTCATACCGTAGAAAAAAATTATTTCGAGTGAAAAGATCAAGGGCGCCGCAGGCAAAAATTTTTCAATTAAATTAGCCGAACGCAAAAATGTTAGAAAAACAAAGCACGAAATAAAAATAGCGCCGCTTACAATTTTTTTTCAAAAATTACGTAATTTCGGAAAAGCAAAGAAATAGGTCTAAAGAGTATAATTTTTAAGAAAAAAATATCAATTTTCTCGCCCTCCTCCACTGGGACTACAGGGGCCGTGCACACATTACGAAATGGTCATAGGGGGGAGGGGGGTTACAAAACGTTATGTAGGTGGGAGGGGGGTTTTCGACAGCGTTTGCATTTGTGTGAAACTAAGAAAATTTGGAATGAAAATAAGTGAAAAGTTTTTTTTTGGGGGGGGGGTAGTGGTCTTGAAATCGTTACGTAATATTAGGGGAGTGGCGTGCCAAACCGTTACAAAACATTACATAGGGACGGGGTCAAAAATTGGTAAAATCACCGTTACGTAATTTGTGCATGGCCCCACATCTGACTGTTCCTCCTTTTTGATTTCGAATCAAAGTACAAAACCCGGGTTGGACGTTCGAAGGCGTCCACTCGTCCTATTTGCTTGATAAAGTTTCTACGGAAATATCTCAGTCGATTTCTCCGGCCGTGTATGAACGCTTTTGCATGTATCTCAGTCCCCAGCCTGTAAACAGTGCGTAAGGACAATGGTTACAAAATGAAAAGCCGAAAAATATATTTTTTTACGATATCTTTCATCAGTTTGGTATTAAAGTCGAGCTAAAACAATTTTTATTCCAGTCCTAAAGGTATGAAAATGGAAAACATTAGAAAACAACAACCTGGAATGGATTTACTACGTGTAAGATGTAGTGACAACATCGCCCCATGCCCATCCTTTTCTGCCTAATGTGCTTTTCCGTTTGTCTGCGTCTTATACACGGCTGCTTATATATATATATACTTTTCTTATAACTTTTGCGACGAAATGGTTATTTTCCTAATAAGTGCGGAAAATATGCCTGCCGTTGACGGAACGACGTTCAGCGAAGCGGGGCGGAGTTCTGTCAAGCAATTAAGTGCGGAAAAATGGTTTTTGCACGTGTTCGGAACAATTATTTTTCTTTGAGCGTGAGGAAAGTACATTAAAAAATTTTACTTAATCATTTTATTCAGGTAAAAGTGCAATTGTTGGCACTACTTAAATTTATGGCGAACGCTAGCTGATGATTGGTCATTTTTTCGATTAAAATGTCACCCAAATGACTTGAAAAAGAACGAGAGTTTTTGACAATGATAAAAATAAACGCCGAAACAAGCAACCAAGTATTTTCATAGCCAATATGATGAATAGGGCTTTAAAATTACAGTGCGGAAAAAATTTTGCTGCACCGTGCGGGTAAATCGATTTTCCACACGCTCGTAGAAAATAGTTATTTACCTAATAAGTGCGCTCCGCGTCGTTCGGACAAGCCGACAAGGGAGGAAAATACACTTTTGCACGTGTTAGGTACAAAATTTTTCCTACTTGCGTGCGTAAAAAAGTTTTTCTCGCACGCCGTGCGCAAAAGACACAGGGTAAATTCATTCCCGTACGGCGTGCGGGAAATGCAACTTTCCGCACGCAAATGCGTACGTAAAAGTGCACTTTTACGCACGCTAGTAAAAAAAGGATTTTTTTTTAGTTTTGTCGTAAAAATGTAAGGGAAGAATCCATTTATAATAAAATATGGGACCCATAAATTGCCAAGTAGCAAAATGACGTTCATGAGGTCGTGAAGACGTCATTTCGACAACATTACTACGTTATGAAGGTCACTTTTGCGACTTGGGTAGAGGTCAAAGGGCGAGGGAATAAATCGGAAAAAAGTTTTTCCTCGACCAGGATTTGAACCCGGGACCTTTTGTTGGTAGAGCATAAGACTGGTATTCTAGAGGTCCCGGGTTGAAATCCTGGTCGAGGAAAAACTTTTTTCCGATTTATTCCCTCACCCTTTGTCCTCTACGCCACAAATCTTTTCTGTAAATTTATTAGGGCGCTAAATTTCCCCTTTACTTTGTGAATTGAAAATTGTTTAAGCCGTTTGGGAGCAGCGGCGTCATTTCACATTTCTCTTGGGGGGGGGGCATGTATTTTTATTTGTAAAATCCAAATTTTGATTTTTGTTTGCGGATACTCAAGGGGGGCAATTGCCCCCCCCCCCCAATTGATGCCGCTGTTTGGGAATTATAACGCATGCCATGAATTTTTATGTAAAACTTTTTAAAAGTTTTTGGGTTTGGTTGTGTTGGGTCAGATTAAATAGGAACCAGGATTTCAAAGGGAGGAGGCGAAAAGAAAAAATGTTGTCCATCTATTAATGTGTAATTTTAACTTTCTAACCCAAAATTATACCGCAGGCAAAAACTAAATTATAATAAATTTAAGATTTTGACAAAAGTCGATTTTTTTTTAATGAAAATTCGGTATTTATTTTTTTGTGTGTTAGATATAATAGGTAGCCTCTTATAGGTAGGTAGGTACCTAATAAAGAAATATTACACAAACTTTTACAAAGGTGTGGTTGTTATACATATCGCAAATAAATAACTGTCTTGAATTTAGCTCGAGAAAAAATTTTGTAGCGGCATATAGGATTGCTTATTTAAACCTAGTTATGGCGCTCTGCTTATGCAACATGGTTCAAAACTACATTTCCTGCAAAAAACTGGTCCATATAGGATTTATAAAATTTATTATACCTACCATGCAGACACACGTAGGTACTTTAAAAGAAAGCGTTTTAATACAGTTTCTTTATTGAAAATGGAGTAAAAATCCCTATTTTGGTATATACCTGGGGCGTCATTTCACATTGCTCTTGAGGGGGGCAGTGGCGCACCCAGCTACGGGGGGGTATAAAAACATCTTAATTTGAAGTAAAGATGTGACCATAAATTGATTCAAGGAAACATCAGGTGCTTACAAGCACGGACCTGGTCTTAAATTTAGAGAGGGGGGGAGGGTGTTAACCAAATTTAAAATTATTTATTTACACAAAATTTAATGTCAAAATCATGGTTCAATGCGCCGCAGTCAAAATTTATTTGAGAAAATAACACTTAAAATTAAACTAAATATTGATAGGGTTTTGAGAATTTTAGTTGTTTATTTGTCCCTAATTTGTTTTGCGAAAATGACACTTAAAATACCATTTTTGACACCAAATCGCGAGCAAAAGGTTTTGATAAAATTACATTAAAAAGACCATTTTGACGGTGATCCAAATTGAAAACAAATAAAAAAATCAAACATTTTTATAGCGGATATGAACAATCGAAATCTAAAAAATGAAAGGTGTTATAGCGCTGCAGGCGAAAAATTTTTCAATTTATGATTTTTCTTAAAAATTAAAGTCCAGGTTCTTGTATTTTATTCTCTATATATTTTATTTCTGCTGTTATTTAATTGTGCCAATTGTATATAACCAGGCTTCTCGGGGGGCGGGGGGGGGGGTTAACCCCAAAGCCCCCTTCTCGGTGCGTCACTGATTGATGCCAAAATAACTCAAATAAACATACATTTTAAAAAAAAAAAAATCTTAGACCTAATCAGTAAATTAATAGTTTAGTGGGTAACGGCAATGTCATTGCAGCAAATTCAACTAGTCTGTCCAGGTCAAACTCATTAACCATGTTTGGTTGATTTTGGCGTGCGCGTACTCAGGGCGGGGGGCAATTTCCTCCCCCTGCCCCCCCAATTGACGCCCATGGTATGTATATATTAAGGTGACCAACCGTCCCGGCTTGGCCGGTACAGTCCCGATTTTTAACCATTTGTCCCGGGGAAAAAATCCGTCCCGGTTTTTCAGCAAAAGTTCCGGTTCGCCCCGATTTTGATACCACTGTATTTTGTAACTTTAAAATCACTGCAATAAAAAAATCGGATGTTCTCTGCCATCTATATATTTGAATTGAAACCTTACTTAAATTATTTTTCTTTAGTAAGTATTTTGGAAAATACATCTTAATATTATTAGAGGTGCATATAAGACAAAATACATGATATACAATACTTTGAATGGACGGAGTGTCCCGGTTTTGCCCCTTTAGGAGTTGGTCACCTTATATATATATATATATATATATATATATATACAGACCGCTTCAAGCTACTGCGAACATAGGAGGAATCAAGTCCAATTTACTCTCCGTGCCGTACGACCGAGGTGGATTCGAAGCACGCTGCAGTGTTATCTTTTGGAAATTCATTTTATTTTTATTATTTTTTTTTATTTCTGCTTGCTCGAGAGTCGTTGCAGTTCTTAATTGAAATAATACATTTTTAAAACCAAAAATGGATGTCTACGAAGTTGCCGAAAAAGTGCAGATGGTCAAATGGTCAAATCGTCATAACCCAACACACGTTCGATATTGGTCGAGGGAAAATTTGCATTTGTATTTTGACATAAGAACACAGTATCCCCAAAAACTAAATGTTTGGGGGGGGGGTATTATAGGGGAACACGTAATTGGACCATTTTTTATTAACGGCAATTGCAATTTGAATGGTCCTAGATACTTGGATCTACTGTAGCAGCACATTATTCCAACTGCTAGGCAGTTGTTATGTGTAAGATTTGGTGAAACATGGTTTCAACAAGATGGTTGTTCCGCTCACAATGTTGGCCTTGTTTGGGAATATCTTGATAATGTATTTCCTAATCGGGTTATAAATAAGTACACGGGGAACTATTTTATGGCCAGCTCGATCTCCCGATCTTGCTCCTAATGACTTCTATCTGTTTTTGAAGAAGCTTTTCAAATTATCACCCCTAACATGCTTGGAAACGTTAGAAGGGGTTTTTATAGTAGGCTCGGATATTGTCTAGCCGAGCAAGGAGGACTTTTCGAACATTTGCTTTAATTTTTTTTTGACTGGGAGAATCTTTTTGGTTTTTAGAATGTATTATTTTATTTTGTGAACTTGCTTTTATTTTGTTTCTCCTTATTATTTTCATTGTAACACGTCGTCACTGATAAATCTGAGCAGTTGACAATAAAACGCTCTTATTTATCAGTGACAAAAAATAAGAAAATTACGTTATAAAAATTTGCGTATTTATTGACCAAATTCCGGTTTCATTGACTACGCTCCACACAGCACCGTGGTTAGAGGCGTACTAAATACCAAAGGAAAGTCATGCAAGTGGTGATCGCAAGCCTGAGCATTGGTTGCTTCACTGATAGGCGTGCGGTGTCTCTGCATGTACGTACGCTGGCAAATTAGACTTCTTTCGCCCTATGTTCGCAGTAGCTTGAAGCGGTCTGTATACGTCAATTTTAATTATTAATTATTTGCTCATTTGATATTTCGATATATGTAATACGAAAATCAATCAACTATTAATTATGCCTAAAATCTTGGAATATTGCTTATTTTTTCAAAAATTCACTCTAAATCTATTACTACGTTTTCACGTGGAACTGAATACGTTTTCAAATTGATTCACTTTCAAACCTTCGAATCGAACTTTTTTTTCATTGGCCTTGCCCCAGCTCAATACTGCTTTTTGTCCACCACCACCGCGCAAACGTAACTTAGCTCTGAATTCCAGCGCTCTCTAGGGTGATGTATCATTACGTCGCGTCGCCTGACCCGGTAGCTGAAATCGCGTATGCCTGATCCACAGTTTCACTTCTAGCCGCTACTTCTATTTCTCTCTTTATCGAAAAGAGTGAGATGGCAATAGAAAATATATTTTTCTCTTTCTCTAAACGACGAAGAGGGAAATAGAAATGAGCTCCAAGAAGTGCATGAAGCTACGTTACGTTTACGCAGTGGGTTGACTTTTAGTAGGGGTTATAAGCCACCACGGTCCGTAGAATTCAAGGGACCGTGACACTTAGTGCCGTGCGCACCAGTGCATCAAAAGGAAAACGCTATAAATGTCCCTAAAAAGCACTTTCAATATTCCTGCAAAAAGTAGGTACCTTTATTTTTAATTATATTATTGTGCAGTAAATCTTATTGACTTCAAAAAAGCAAAAAAAAAACTAAAATTGACAAAAACGTACCTCAAAATATATCAAGCAAATGTGAAAAACTTAAATCGTGTTCAAAACGCGTTCAAATCGCTTCAGGAAATCCGAAAACTGAAATAGGGTAAAGGCAACCAGCAATACATCCGCTTCGTTTGTCTTTGGAGACCATCAAATGCTCAAAACTTCTTTCCAACAGAGCACAAAACAAGGATGGCTCATGACCTCATTGTTGCATCAGGTCACTAATCTATTAGGATAAAAACAACGTGCTAAACCTAACCTCGCTATTTGTTTTTTAAATCTGATATTTTTAAAAAGTTTATTTTTGAGTTTTCTTTTCTACTGAAAATGGGTAAAAAAGGTAAAGATAAAAAGAAGGGAAAAGGAGCTGAAAAGACGCAAGCGAAAACAGATAAAAAGTTGTCGAATAAACTAAAAAAAGAGCTAAAAGACTTGGGAGAAGTAAGTAATGTTTTATATTTTATCTACCCCCTTATCAGAAAATAAAAAAAAAACCAACCGCCACAGACGGATTTGGAGTCCTAGGGACCCTAGTAGGTGGCCCCATAAGGAATTTTTCATAAAAAATAAAAAATGGCATAAAACCATATACCGCATAATTACCGAAAATAACACTTTCAACCCGCATATGAGATTTACTGCTAAAAGTCAAGCACGTTTTCCTCTGGCTATTGGTTTACTGGGTTTGGTTAGGGTTATTCCGATACTAGTAACTATCGAGTAGGTATCAATACTTTTGTTTCGATACCAAGTACTTTTGGTATCGATACTTTCTAAGCAATATCTACTCAGTATTGAAAGATTTTACTCGAATTGAATCGAATCTGTCGGCCTCAGCTTTCTGTCTCCCTTGTGTTTCAAGAAATTTTCAACATCAGAGTGGATGGTCGTTGCAGTCTTTAAGTGACCTATATAAATATGCCCTAAAATTTAATTGTTGTCGCAACATCAGTTCCAAGAGAGTGCTTATTTTCGAAACCTAGAGCAACGATGACACAAGCCAGAAATCGATTGTCTCCAAAACATCTTCAGCAAGTATTATTTTTGGGCAATTTGGAGGCGAAAGAATTTTTTGTTCTAGTTTTTATTTTTAAAATAATTAATAAATAATTTACAAAAATATGTCTTACTTTTTATTAATGTGTTTACTTTTTTTTCATAACAAACAAAAAACCATCATATGAAGGTCCCTAGGTTTAATCTAATAAAAAATCAAAAAAATCGGTAATTTTAGAAAGTATCAATATGAGTAAGGATTGATACTTCATAGGTACTCATATGAGTAGTATCAAAAAATATTTGCGAGTATATTTATATAAATAGGTATCTTTAGAGGTATCGGGTCATCCCTAGGTTTGGTGAGGTTGGGCCAGGTTGATTTGGATTGGATTAGGTCAAGTTAGATTACATTGAATTGAATTGAAAAGGAAAACACACGAGAAAACACCAGTAGCAAGAAGGAGCCATGCTTGACCTTAAGCATCTTGTCATATGAGGGGTGAAAATGCCACTTGACATCCCTAGGAAGTTTTACATATTTTACTTCCCTGCAGAAGTTTTCATAACTTTTTATTACTTTACCTCTCTGTACCACATATGGAAGGAAAAATGACACATTCCTCCCTTGGTATGTAGCTGATTCTCACAAATTTACTTTATTTTTCATTCACAGAGTTGAGAAAAGATTCACAAAAATGATAATTGTGAAATGTCCATTACTTACATACATTTTGACCATAGCCTAGATGCTGTCAATGTTTATTATGGCATGTATTTAAGAAAGATAAGAAAATAGTATGATGAATATGTTGAATTTAAAATATAATACACACATTTTTTAATTTAAGAACATTAAATTTGCAAAAATTGGGCTAGGATTATGAGAACTATTACCACATAAAATAAAAATTAAAATTTATTCAAAACTTACCTGTTTCTTAATGCTTCATGGATATGAAAAAGTCAATTGCCCAAATTACACACATTAATATTTCACCAATAAAAACAATCAAATCACTCTGCCTTTTTCTAAAACCAGAATGACATGCTCTGAAGAGAGAACTACATTGCTCTTGACCAGGACTTTAATCTCTGCCACATTCATGGATATGAGAACTATAAAATGGAACATAATAATATGAGACCAAATTAAGCAGTTCCAGATATTTTTAAGATAAATTTTTTCATTTTTGGTAAAATATATAACCCTTTTAGGATAATGTATCCCAAAAACATTGAAAAATAAATTTAATTTTTGCCTAATTTCAATAAATAGGTGTATTATCTGCCGTGATGAATAATCATGAAGGTGACAATTTTCCACTAAAACATTCAAAAAAATAAGGAAAACATTAAAATTTTAAGTTTGTATTTTGAGTACAAGAAGAAGAGACCTTTCAAAAATTTTCTATAATTTCATTTAAGATATTTGATGAGTCACAAAAGTGAACATCTTTTGAGAAGCAGCCATGTGGATAATTATTTATTCTATAATAAAAAATGATTTATACTTTCCAAAATGTAATTTGAAGGATAACTAAGATGAGGAGAACAATTGTTACAAAATTGTTACTAAAATAGCCATATAATCAAATAAAATGGGGTGCACACAATTAGGTATATTCTCAGTCCTTTATGCTATGCTATTTCTTTTTATAAATTCTATTGACAACTGGAAAGCGTATGTGTGTATTAACTTCACAATTTGCTATATTTAAGGATGACATAGAAAGTATAGTGGCACAAATAGAGAAAGAAGAAAAGAACCGTCTACAAGTTACCGAAGCACAGGTAGAGCCTCCATCTCGTAGACTGAATTTCAGCTTTGTTAGCCATCCTGATAAAGACCAACTTATATTGTATGGTGGGGAGTACTTTAATGGACAAAAGGTAGAATTGTTTTCTTTTTGAAATTTAAAGCACTTATATTTAGCTAAAAATATTTTTAGACTTTTCTGTACAATGATCTATTTTTCTACAACATCCAAAACAACACATGGACAGTGGTTAAAGCTCCATCAGCGCCGCCTCCAAGATGTGGACACCAAATGGTGGCCACCTCGGCTAATAAAGGACAATTGTGGGTTTTTGGTTAGTAGTGTATTTCTCTCTCTTAAATAACCACCTTGTTTTTTATAATCATTGCCTTTTTTAGGGGGTGAGTTTGCCAGTCCCACTCAATCTCAATTTTACCATTATAGAGACTTATGGGTTTATCATTTGGCAAAAAAACAATGGGAAAAAATTACTGCTCCTGATGGTCCCAGCGCCAGGAGTGGACATAGGATGGTTCTTGTTAAAAAGCAGCTAGTCGTGTTTGGAGGTAAGAATAGAAGAAAATTCAGGAAAAAGAATGTTCTGAAATTGTGAGAGAATTAATCATAAATTGTTTGTAGGTTTTCATGACAACCTCAGAGACTATAAATACTTTAATGACGTATATAGTTTTGACACAGAGACCTACAAATGGACCAAGATAGAACCTGTGGGTACCCCACCAGCACCGAGGTCTGGCTGTTGCATGGTACCGCTTCAAGATGGAAAAATCTTAATCTATGGTGGATACAGTAAAGAAAGAATAAAGAAGGATGTGGACAAGGGGCATGTTTATACTGATGCTTTTGTTTTGGGACCTGACAGTAAGTTTCATCTACTTAATTTAAGTGTTCCTAACAGTGCACAAAGTTGCATTTTCTCATACACTGGGGGATCATGCTACTTTGCATAAGCAAAAGTGTGTGGAAAGTAGCTTTTTGCGGTCACTCATAGAAAAAAAATCTGTCTTAAAAGTTTTAAGAAAAAAACTAATTTACAGAGCTTATAGTGAAATCTCTTTCTCTCTTAAGGTCGTAGTTACAATCTGGGGAATTGTTTTTAGCAACACTGTACAGGAAATCAATTTAACTATGTCGACCTGATTTTTTTGCAAAATTTTACGTCATTGAATTTGTTGGCCATGGCAAACCAAAGACTTTATTTATGTTTATCCACAGTGGGACACCAGAGGTTTTTTAGCACCAGGTCAAAAATTTGGGGTTAGGTTATGGTTTATTGGTTTATAGGTATTTTTTTACTTTTGCTTTTTTCGTAAAGTGAGTGTGGTTAGCGTTAAAAAGTTTAAATGGTATGATGGCATGATGGCATTTCAATAACTAACCTCGCAGTTCGGCTATACCGACAATAGGTTAACTTAAAAGCATGCAGAATTAAAAATCGGCTACTGGCGCTAGACGAAATAATCGTATTCTATTTTAAACGAGAGCGTCAACGAGTAGCAAGAGTCTTTCCAACCTCTAAATAGAGCTTTACTGACCTGTTTTGTTAGTACTCGAGTATCCGTGTGTTTTTGAAACTGAGGTTGGGATCTAAAATCTATCCTTTGCACTGCAATCGAAATTAAAACAAAATTATGTGGGGTTATGGGCGCCGAATGTTTCTATGCAAATTCCTACTAATCCCAGCGAGCCAGTAAAGTTCTCTTGTTTCTTTGATATACTCGAGGTAATGCCCGCGCAGCGCTAGGCCTTTTTTGGCGGGCGAATGCACATGCGGAGTGGTTTCCTATTTGTTTTAGAACAATGTTTTTGAAAACACATTTTTGAAAGATAAAAATAACCTCGAATGGTTTTCTGTCAGAAAACTTAAAAATACTCTTCTGTCCCACTGCGGCCCGATTCAAAGTTTGTTGACAAATCACCTGCAGTTACCATGGAATCGTATAAATTCTACATTCTATCGGCCAACACTTGAACTGCGAGTGCAAAGGCTTTTAGAAAAAGGAAACTTAGTTTTTATTTTCGCTAAAGCAAGGAAATATAAAAAGGAAAAATGTAATCCAGAGGAAATTGTGAGTATTTCACTATATTTTTTGTAAATCGGGTTTGTTCTAAACTGCAATTATTTTGGGGCTTTTGGGATAGATGACAGCACCAGAGCTTTTATTTTGAAGAAAAAATAATTAAGAATTTTGAAAAATCCTTCCGATATTTTTGTTAAGCATTTCAAAATGATCATCCCTGCAAAATTTCAGATAATTCTGATGTTTAGTTTTTCCTGTGCACTCTGGCAAAAGATCAAAAAATTAAAGAACAAGGCGTTGCCAGTTATACTTTTTTTTACTTAAGATCTAGGGAGAAACTATAGCCTTAAGAGGTCTGTATAAACAAATTAACTGACAAGTCACCATTTTTTTATTATAATGCAAGGAAGTCTATGACATCACACAAAAGCATATGATTTGTTACCACCACCTACTGCGTTTTTATATTTAGCCATTTTATTTTTTAACATTTTTACAAAATTTGCACCCCAAACAATTTTTTTTTGCACCTATAACCAAACAAACCATAAACTTATAAACAAAAGATAAGATATTGGGTAAAAAGAGTAAGCACTCACTTTTTAAACATTTCTTATCAGATATTTGGTAGGGGATTTTCTTTAAAAGAAAGTCCCTTAAAGTTCTTTTTTTTTTTTTGAAAATGTTTTTTTGCAGCTTAAACTCACCAAAAGCCCTAAATTTGTAAATATCTCTAGCACCAGAAAAATCACACCTGCCCTTAACAAGTTTTTTTATCTCTTTTTAGAGCACGATACAACAGGAAAAAAATACAAATGGCAACAGGTAAAGATTGGAGGCAGTCATTTTTCACCGCGTTGCAGCATGCCTGTTGTTACAGCTCCTAACAACCTATCAGGTAGGTACGACATTGAACAAAAATGATGTCATTAAACCAAATATTTTAAACATTCCAGAAAAACCTGGAAAGTCAGGGAAACTTCTATTTGGTCTGGGATCATGAAAGAAATTCTTTAATAATGTTAAGTATTAAAAAGATTTTTTTAGCAGAACTCATCATTTAGAAAATTTTATTTTTAGTTTTTAAATTTTTTTTAGCTTATTGTTTTGGCGGGGTTTTTGACACCGAAGAAGATGAAGAAAATATATCTGGCAATTTTTACAACGATTTTTACCAACTGGATTTGGAGAAAATGACGTGGAGAATTGTAGTTCCGAGCGGCAAGAGGGAAAAGGACGGAACGAGGCCGAGAAGAAGGAAAAACAAGGACGGCGATGGGTCGGGAGATGAAGAAGGTGGGGAAAAAGTATTTATGAAACTTTCGTATGTTTTTTGTGGTTTGGGGTTCTTATACATATTGTTTATTTTTGGTTTCTAATGACTCTCCCTAAAAAATGAAAAAACCGTTTATGTTGTGTTCATACATGCGTTTTTAAAAACCGTTTGTAACTTTTAACGGGTCCATATAAACTAGGTAACTGAGAATTCCTTTCCTGCCAACCTTGTTTAAACAAACAAATCTATATATTGTTTCCATGGTTTCTGTACTCTGAATTAATGTTTTTTTGGTGATATGGTGTTGTTTGTCATCCTTAATACCTTTTCAGATAAAGCAAGCTTTCGAATTGGCTAGCAACCGAGTTTAAAAATTTACCTATAAAGGAAAAAGGTTTTTCTGTTCAAAATTCCCTTGAATTTATCAAAAAGTTAAAGATATTTCACTGCAAGAAGGTGAAATTTTAATCTCGTTTGATGTTAGTTCGTTGTTCCCTAGTGTGCCGATCCCCAATACCTTACAATACCTGGAGGAACTACTAAGAAAAAACAATCTAGAAGACAAACAGACTTTAGAATACCTATCTTTAACAAAACTCTGCATGAATCAAAATTACTTTGAATATAAAAATAACTGCTACCAACAATTAGAAGGAACCACAATGGATAATAGTTTATCACCTTTTATTGTAAACCTCTTTATGAGCAAATTTGAATCAGATATAAGTAAAGAATTTGAGTATTTCCCCAGAGGATGGTTCAGGTATGTAGACGATGTGTTTGCAGTATTCAACACCAAAGTAACTAGTGTTGAAAATTTTATGAAAAAAATAAATAACAAATTTCCCACAATTAAATTTACTTATGAAACAGAGAACAACGGTACACTGCCATTTCTAGACACTTTAGTTATAAGAAATAAAAATAAATTAGAATTTGACCTATACGGAAAAGGAACGGCCACCAACAGGTATATTCCAAATGACTCTTTTCATTGCTTACAACATAAGCTTGCAAGTTTGCACTTTTTAATATGATTAGTAAATGTCCCCTTAAACAAAGAAAGATTTGAAATAGAAAATAATAGGATTAGGAATATAGCTGGCGAAAACGGTTACGACGAAGGTGATAAATAGACATTATTTTCAAAAACCCTTCGGAACTCCACTTTTTTCAGACAAAAAGATACCTCCGACTCTAAATTTGTATCAATTCCTTATAATCCTAATTATACGAAAGGATTACAAAAAGTATTTAATAACACCGGTCTTAAATTAGTATATCAATCCGGAAACACAATAAGAAGTTTACTGGGAAATCCCAAGGATAAAACTACAGTTCTAGAGAAAAGTGGAATTTACGAAATTAGTTGCATGGATTGTGACAAAAAATATGTTGGCCAAACGAGACGCTCTATTCAAACACGATTCAAAGAACACTTAGCACACTTAAAATACGGAACAGAAAAGTCAAGTGTGGCCGAGCATGCTTTTGAAAACAATCATAGATTCACATTAGAAAACCTAAAACTTCTAAAAAGTGTACCAAACAAAAGACTTTTGAATGCATATGAAAGTATGGAAATCATTAAATCCAAAAATAGTTTAAATAAAGATAGAGGCCCCATTCCGTTTAGTACACTTTATTCTTTAGTTGAGGGGAGATAGGATTATAAAGCGTGACCAATCACAAATTATTAGTCTTATCTCCGCCCACTAAAAGATAGTATATAAGATAGGTTAATTTAGTTTATTGTTTATCGTCTCCTGATGATGCTAACGTTGTTAGCGAAACGCGCGTCGAGTGCAAAAAAGTGTAGTTTTGGTTTGTGGAAAACAATCATAACTTTGTTCAGATAAAGCAAATTATACCTCTTGAAACGGTTTATGCAGTTTATAACTTAAACGTTCTAACTTACTGCTTATTTTTTGTAGAAAACGAAACAGTAGAAATGGACGCGGAAAAAATCGAAACCCAAGAAGAAACAGTGGTGGCAGACGATGGAGTGTTTAAAGTGACGGTGGGACCCGCGCCTGCCGCGTCATGCCAAAATTCGAGTTCAACCAACGAAGACAAAACGAGATTATTTCAACCTTCCCCCAGAATGAACTGTGGACTGGCGATCAAACATGGTGTTTTGTATTTATATGGTAAGATTTTTTTTTAATCAAAATATCTTGTCTTTTACTTGGTCAGAGAGAGATAAAGAAGAAATTTCCAAATTTGTGCTACAAAACACCAGTTCTTTTTTAGTTGTTTTTACGCTCAATCATTTTCCCTTTTATGATAAACACATTTTTTTCTTGAGTTTTTCAAACGAAGTTCTAGAAATCTTGACACGTATCTTGAATACAAATCAGAAAAGTTCCGTAATTTTGTCCAAAAGAGTCCCTATTTTCGGCAAAAATCCGTTAAATTCACACATTATTTTTTATGATGATCTATTCAGGAATGAATACATGCTCCGGTCATTTTTTTTGGCTGCTGAATTTTTTTTTTTACTTCACGATGTGCTTAAGTCCAACAAAGATCCTTTTGAAAGTGAAGCAAGCACATTACCGTTTTTTCAGATTTTTTTTTATTAGCAGTTTTAGTAAATAAAAATTGATTCTATTTCCCTCTTCATCGTTTAGAGAAAGAGAAATATATTTTCTAGTGTCATCTCACTCTTTTCGGTTATTACTAGAAGCAGCAAATACCAGCGGAAGGTGTCGTTAGAAATGCAATTTTTTCTAATATAAGATCCAGTAAAGAGTGGGGCCTTTTTTTGTATATGTCAGTAACAGTGACGTATCAAAGAGTTTTGTTACATTTTGAAATTTTCTAGTTAAAATCTTACTATGCCAATGGAAAATTTTAATTTTCTGATAGTTTAGAGTTTAGGTCATTGCTCTTAGATGAATCCTGCCAAGTTTGGTACTCGTAGTTTAAAAAAATCTTGATAAAAATGCTAAAAAGGAATATACAAGAAATTGTTCAAATTGGCATCATTATTGCTTGGGTTTTTTAAATTTTTCTGGTAGAAGGAGTGGTTTAAGCTATACTATCACTGTTTCTCATTTGTCACTTTTGACAGTCTGTCACCGCTTAGAAGTAATCCAAGAAAAACTCTTTTCAAATTTTTGTCTAAATTGCCTATCCTAGGTGATTGTTTGAAAATTTAAAGTAGATACGATATACGATGATTTTACTCGAAAAACAACTTCCCGTGTCACTGACAGTTTCGAGATTTCTTGTTTACCCATATTTTGTTGATTTTTACGGATTATTTGGACTGTTTTAAGAAAATATGCCCTACGCGTCTCGTTCCAGTGCATTTTAACGTCCATCCAGGTAAATATTTTTATGAATTGCGGTATATGTCAGCCTTTAAACCAAACTTTCCTTAAAATATAGGCCTTAGTAACTAGCGCAACTGCGTCGGGTGGTAGGTCGGACCTGGGTTATTACACCCAGGAACCTCTACTGGATGTACACTTGATTTAAAAAGAAACTCATACATGCATTTTTTCCTATGCCACAAAATTTAGCTTTCCATTAGTGTATACTATTATAGGGCACCACCAGTTTAGTATGCCTGACAGCTTAAAATTCAGTGTGACATCCTTAAAAATGCCGAAGATATCAACATTTACAAAAGTTCAAATTATCACTCGAGTTATAGAAGACGGCTGGTCTATAAGAAGAGCCGCCACCCATTTTGGAGTTGATAAAATGACGATAATGCCATGGAAAAAGCGCTGGATTGAAAATAATTCTACGGATAGGAAAGATGGATCAGGACGACCAAAAGTAAGTTCCGAAGTGCAAGATGAGAGACTTATTGACCATCTCAGACAAAATCCTTTTTCAACGTCGGTTGAAGCAGCTAATGTAACATTATTTCCGGGTTCTTTAGCAACAGTAAATAGAAGAGTAACGAAATAAGAAGTCTCTTGTCGAGTTGCTGCAAAGAAGCCTTTTCTAACAGAAGAACAAAAACAGGCCAGTGATTTTTGCACTGAACAACGTTCTTCGTGATAATGACTTCTGGGAGAGGGTGATTTTCACTGACGAAAAAATTTTTCAATCATCTTCAAGCAGCAGGAGAATTTTAGTTTATCGTCATCCAAATTCTAGATTTGAACCCGAATATACAAACCAAATTAAAAAAGCTGAACATTTTTCTGTAAACATGTGGGGCTGGTTTAGTGCTAGAGGTTTGGGTTTTTTTTGGAGAATCGAACGAAGATTCAATAGTGAACGATATATTGAAATCCTTGAAAAAGTTACGCTGCCATCTGTACAGGCTTTACATGAAAATAATGATTTCGTTTATCAGCAGGACAACTGTCCAGTACACACGGCTGATATTGTTCGCCAATGGTTTCAGAATAATAATATAGAAACACTTCCTTGGCCAGCCTACTGCCCTGACCTTAACCCAATGGAAAATATATGGGGTCGAATCGTTAAAATAATATACCAAAGGAATTGGAGACCATGAAATGCTGAAGAGTTAAGCGATGCTATTTATCGCGCATTGGATTACTTCTTAGAAGACCATCAGTATTTTCAAAATTTAACCTTTTCAATGCCCAGACGTTTGCAGCTTCTAATAGAGAAAAATGGTGATCCTATTAAATAGTAAATTATTTATTTTAGTTCTTTTTTAAGTTAAAATAATTAGTATTAAGTTTACCATCGTTTTTGTCCTAATCCAAGTTTCCTATTCGTCGAATTGTTTTCAATCCAGCGCTGTTTCCATCGTATTATTGTTCCAAAATGGGTTACCGCCCTCTTTATAGAACAGCCTTCGTTCGTTACTCGAGTGATAATTTGATATTGTTCAATACTAAAACATTATTTTTGCTGATTTTTTAGTATTATGCAAAATTTCATATAAAAATAAGGTTGCCTTTAATTTAAGTAAAAAAATATTTTCAGTTTTAGAGACCTTTTTTAAACAATATGACAAATTGTCGTACTTTTGAAGTTTTTAGGCATTTTAGCTGGTAGTCCGTATATATTATACACTTTTAAAAAGGTCAATTTTGTGACTGCATGTATGCGTTTTTTTTGAAATCAAGTGTAGATGGCAATACTAAGACCTAGGATCCAATATGGATCCATCGTTTGATGGCCGGCAGTGGAGAGGACCACCATATCCCTAAAGCTCAGAAGCCTGCAAGGGCTCATGTGCAGGGGAATAACCGGCGCCATGAGGACGACACCAATCCAAGCCCTCGAGACCATTTTGGGACTGACTCCGCTACCGACTTGGATCAAGAAGGAAGCGATGGCGATCCATCTGCTTCTGAGGGACAATGGAGAGGAAGAGGGAAAACTGTTAAGACACCTGAGGGTCGCCCAAATGGCCACCAGGGAGTTGGCACTTGCGCCCTTTGAGATCAAGGCAACCCGAATTCCCTGGAGATTCAATAAGAGTTACAAAGTCTTAATTCCCAATAGAGAATTCTGGCAGAGTGAGAACCTCCATTAACAGTTCGAAAGGAAAGCTGTGATATGCTACACCGATGGCTCCAAGCTAACGGCAAGGTAGACAACAGGAGCGCAGGTCTACCTGCAAGACCCAGCAGTTCAAATGAGCTACCCGCTCGGGGAGCAAGCTACGATCTTCCAAGACGAGGTATTCGCAATTGGCGGCAACACTGGAAGGGGTTTGCAATGGTCTGGAAGAGCATTTATACATATGCTCTGACAGCCAAGCGGCCCTAAAGACACTTAGTGCGCCAAAAATTGCCAATACTCTGGTGGAAGAGTGCCTCAAAGCACTGGAAGCCTTAAGTCAAAACAAGAGAGTTACAGCCCAATGAGCATTTTCAGAAACTTCCGGTGACAGATATTTATATAATTATTATAAAGAGGGTTCCATTGATACCCTAGGGTATTTAGAAGTTTCCTACAAGAATTGAGTTTGTATATTTGTTTTATTAAAGGCTCTAAATTGATGGTACCCTAAAGTAACATAAAACTGGCGTTAACAATATTTCCACGGACATCTTTATAAAAATTAAAGTCATCGGTTCAAATGTTATATTAATTGGTGTTAACAATGTTTCCACCAACATATTTATAAAAATATAAGTCATCAGTGACAAAAGTTATATAAATTGGTGTTTGAAATCTTTCTGTCAACCCACCTATAAAACCGAAAGTAACTATCAATTAAAGATATGTAATAGATTGGTTTTTAAAATGTTGCTATCAACCCACTTATAAAACTTAATTAACCAACAACAAATTTATATAAGATAAGATTGAAAATATTTCGAGAGACACTTATAAAAACTTGGGAACTCACACACAATAGTTATATAAATTGGTGTCTGTAATATTCTTACGAACTCATTCATAAACCTTTTTTGCCCATAAGGTTTTTTCTATAATGTTGTTATTAATTTCTTTATATAGTGATTATAATACAACTGTTTTTAGAACAAAAAAAAACAATTTTAATTTATTTTGGCAATTATAATAACAAAACAAAAAAGATTTTTTAAGGTTAATTTTGTGACATCAAAAGGCGCGTTTTTGCGACATCAAATGGAGCGTTTTTGCGACATAAAAAGGCGCGTTAGTTGCCGTTGACAGATATCGGGATCGAATGCATTTTACACCCGATTCCCACCAGCGTTTCCCATGCGCAGTCACCCTGATTCAAAAAACTCATCACGTGGTCCGACATGAACTTGTATAGGCAAATCTCGCTTAGACCACGGGATACGTGTTTTGATTCGGGGGACCCACGAATGAGAAACGCATAGATGGGAACCGTGTTTTAGAAGTAGAGAACAATATAGTAACCGTGTTAAGGTCTCAAAAACGCACCGTGAAACGTCGAGCGCATACGCTGATACTGCTGGTCGGCGGCAATGTGAACACCCCGGAAAATACTCGCCTGTACACCCTTCGACCCCGCAATCTAACTATATTCTTGAGATAGTTACCTCTGACAGTTATGCGGGCTTGAAGTGTGTGAAGGCGAGTATTTTTCCTGGTATGTGTTGTATGCTGGATCTCTCGAGGAATGCATTTAGGAAAAGAGAACAATGGTAACTATGTTAAGCTCGCAGACACGGACCATCAGTGTTCAACACTGCGCTATCTGCAGCCCTTTGTTCCAAGTAGCATCGTTTTTTAAAAGGGTCATAAAATAGTGTTTGTCGAGGTAAACAGTGGTATAGTTGTATTGTTTTTTTTTTATAGAATTGTCGGAAATTTTCGCCATTTTGGATTACAAAAATAGGTTTTTGGCCTAAATAAAAACGTTATTTATGGGGTTTGAATCGAAATATTGCTTGTTAGGGTTAAGAACAACATACAAAAGCGTTTTTAAATAAATATATAGGATAAATAATAAAAAAAACTTAATTTGAAGTAAAAATTAATTGATACAAGGAAACAGGTACTTGATGTCAAAATCATGGTTCAATGCATGCAGAATTTTTTGAGAAAATAACACTAAGATGCAATTTTTGACTTAACATTAAACTAAAATCGTAAATATTGATGGGATTTTGAAAATGCTAAAATGCGCATAGATTTGACAACACTGCTTTGCGATTTTTTTGAAAGATCAACAATAGACGCGTTTCTGCGAGCTTAACATAGTTACTAATATTCTCTTTTTCTAAATGCATTCGTCTGAGAGAGACCCAGCATACCAGGAACATACTGCCTGTACACCCTTCGACCCCGCTGTCTAACTACCTTTTTGAGATAGTTATCCCCTGACAGATGTGCGGGGTCGAAGGGTGTAAAGGCGGGTATTTTTTGTGGTGGTGTATTATGCTGGATCTCTCTTGCATGCATTTAGAAAGAGAAAATAATAGTAACTATGTTAAGCTCGCAGAAACGCGCCTAATAGGTGGCATCACTAATACCATTTCGAGTGAGATCGTGCAGTGTTCAGAACATGGTATGAACACCATATGTGAGAACAGTATAACTTATTAGGAACGTAACCATTTTCGCTTCGTTAAAAGGTTTTGATGCTCGGCTTCATGCTTCATGGATTGCAATGTCTCGAAATTAAAAAGAATCAAAAGAAAAATCATTATTCAACATCAAAAAAATTACAAATTTCCGTATTATTTTTATCACTTGACATGTATCAATTTATTGGCCGCATGTTCCATTAGACTTCTTCAGGTTCCTCGGGCCAACTAAATTACGTGACCTTGGCGTTTCAGAATTCCGGCAGAATATTGATTAAAAAGAAAAAAAACATAACTTTTTTGTTATCAGATAATAGGATTTATAAAAATCTACAACCGTATCCAAAGGATTTTTCAAAATTTGGTGTATTTTTTTCAAAAAATAAAAAATCCAAAAATTGCTATTACAGATTTCTGTATTATCGACGAGGCTAAAGAAAAAGCCAGGTAAGATTTTTTGCATATTTTATTTCGAAAATGAGAGTCCAGCAAAAAACTGTCTGGATACGGTTGTGAGGAATTCAAAAATAAACATTCTTATATTCTGCCCGGTAAAGATTGGTCCAAAAACAGCAAAGCAGTGTTGTCAAATCTATGCCGTTTTTGTGGCCTTAAAATGCCATTTTTGACACGAAATCGCAGGCAAAATGTTTTGATAAAATTACATTAAAAAGACGATTCTGATGATGATCCAAACGGAAAAATTTTGCAATTTATGATTTTTTTTAAAGATTTTTGTATTCTCTTTATATTTTATTTCTGCTGTTATTTAATTGTGAAATTGTATATAACCGGGATTCAGTGCACTACTGTTTAAACAGTGGGTAAAATGTTTACTGTCCGTAATTGTAGAGACTCCTACACACTATTTTTTTTTCAGGTGGTATGTTCGAGGACGGCGATAAACAGCTGACCTTCAGCGATCTTTACAGCATCGACCTCAAAAAGATAGACGAGTGGAAAACGGTCATAGCGGACGATACCTCGAACATTGAGTGGCTCGGATCGGATTCCGAGGAGGACATGAGCGAGGACGGAGGTAGTGAGGACGACAGTGAGGGCAGTGAGGAGGACAGCGATGAGGAAAGCGATGAAGGAAGGATGGATACTGATTAGGGTATTGCAAATAATTTTTTTCTACTTGAGTGCGTACCGAAAATCCCATCATTTTTCAGAAACATAATAAAAAAACTGATACACTCTCATAGAACTTTAGCGTTTAAATTCGAAAAGGATCACTTTCCTTGCTTTTAATGTAAATAGCAATGAGGTAATTCATAAGTTAAATAAATTTTGTAATATTATAACACCTTTGATTTTTGTATGGACATTGAAAAATCTGGGTTTTCAACAAGGATCCTTTGAGCGACTAAATTAATTTATTCACAAAAAATTTTGTGAAATAATACACGATAACTAGGATATTTGGCGAAAATTATCCACTTCTTCCATCTCAAAATTAGAAAATTAAAGGTAAGTAGGAAATTATAAAAAATTGATCAAGGGGTTTGCAAAAATATAAAAATGTTTATTTTTTCTTGAAAAAGGCACAACATTTTTATTTTTACAGCTTAACTGGTTATCACTATTAGAGTGCTTGGCTTGAAAAGCTTTTACATAATATTTTAACGCTTCATCGAACAGTTTTTGAAAAATTTGATTAAAAACCCGATTTTTCATCAAAACTTCTTCCTGCTCGAAATTGTCTTTTTGGTTAGTTTTTGTTAGCCAAAACTTTCGGTTAATTTCTGTTTTAAGTTTTTCCAAACCTTGGACATCCAACGGCTTGCTGAATAGACGGGGCGTTTCCAGATTTGACCAGCTGGGGCCGTCTTCTTTTTTGAACTTGCCGTAATGGCCGACAGAAACGAATTAAGATTTAGGGTATTGTCTGAGACGCTAATGTTTTCCAAATTGTTTGTAAGATACGCTTTATAGTGTATTATGAGCCTTTTTAAACAAAATCTAGGAAAATTAGAGAAAGGAACTTATAAAAAATTCATCAAAGGCTTTGGAAAAATATAAAAATGTTTATTTGTTCTTTAAAAAAGGCACAAAATTAAAAAAATAAATAACAAATAAATTAAATAAGTAGGTACAAAAAACGCAGTTTTACAACTTAACTAGTTACGACTATTAGAGTACTTGGCTTCAAAAGCTTTTACATAATCTTTTAGCGCTTAATCGAATAGTTTTTGAAAAATTTGATTAAAAACCCGATTTTTCATCAAAACTTCTTCCTGCTCGAAATTGTTCCAAGAGCTTTCCTCCGCACACATCTCCTAAATGACAACAGTGTCAACTTTGTCTTTTTGGTTAGTTTTTGGTAGCCAAAACTTTCGGTTAATTTCTGTTTTAAGTTTTTCCAAACCTTGGACATCCACGGCTGAATAGACGAGGCGTTTCCAGATTTGACCAGCTGGGGCCGTCTTCTTTTTTGAACTTGCCATAATGGCCGATAGAAATGAATTAAGATTTAGCGTATTGTCTGAGATGCTAATGTTTTCCAAATTGTTGGTAAGATACGCTTTATAGTGTATTATGAGCCTTTTTAAACAAAATCTAGGAAAATTAGAGAAAGGAACTTATAAAAAATTCATCAAAGGCTTTGCAAAAATATAAAAATGTTTATTTGTTCTTTAAAAAAGGCACAAAATTAAAAAAACAAATAACAAATAAATTAAATAAGTAGGTACAAAAAACGCAGTTTTACAACTTAACTAGTTACGACTATTAGAGTACTTGGCTTCAAAAGCTTTTACATAATCTTTTAGCGCTTCATCGAACAGTTTTTGAAAAATTTGATTAAAAACCCGATTTTTCATCAAAACTTCTTCCTGCTCGAAATTGTTCCAAGAGCTTTCCTCCACACACATATCCTTAATGACAACAGTGTCAACTTTGTCTTTTTGGTTAGTTTTTGGTAGCCAAAACTTTCGGTTAATTTCTGTTTTAAGTTTTTCCAAACCTTGGACATCCACGGCTGAATAGACGAGGCGTTTCCAGATTTGACCAGCTGGGGCCGTCTTCTTTTTTGAACTTGCCATAATGGCCGACAGAAACGAATTAAGATTTAGCGTATTGTCTGAGATGGTAATGTTTTCCAAATTGTTGGTAAGATACGCTTTATAGTGTATTATGAGCCTTTTTAAACAAAATCTAGGAAAATTAGAGAAAGGAACTTATAAAAAATTCATCAAAGGCTTTGGAAAAATATAAAAATGTTTATTTGTTCTTTAAAAAAGGCACAAAATTAAAAAAATAAATAACAAATAAATTAAATAAGTAGGTACAAAAAACGCAATTTTACAACTTATCTAGTTACGACTATTAGAGTACTTGGCTTCAAAAGCTTTTACATAATCTTTTAGCGCTTCATCGAACAGTTTTTGAAAAATTTGATTAAAAACCCGATTTTTCATCAAAACTTCTTCCTGCCGAAATTGTTCCAAGAGCTTTCCTCCGCACACATCTCCTAAATGACAACAGTGTCAACTTTGTCTTTTTGGTTAGTTTTTGGTAGCCAAAACTTTCGGTTAATTTCTGTTTTAAGTTTTTCCAAACCTTGGACATTCAACGGCTTGCTGAATACACGAGGCGTTTCCAGTTTTGACCAGCTGGGGCCGTCTTCTTTTTTGAACTTGCCATCCATAATGGCCGACAGAAACGAATTAAGATTTAGCGTATTGTCTGAGATACTAATGTTTTCCAAATTGTTGGTAAGATACGCTTTATAGTGTATTATGAGCCTTTTTAAACAAAATCTAGGAAAATTAGAAGAAGGAACTTATAAAAAATTCATCAAAGGCTTTGCAAAAATATAAAAATGTTTATTTGTTCTTTAAAAAAGGCACAAAATTAAAAAAATAAATAACAAATAAATTAAATAAGTAGGTACAAAAAACGCAGTTTTACAACTTAACTAGTTACGACTATTAGAGTACTTGGCTTCAAAAGCTTTTACATAATCTTTTAGCGCTTCATCGAACAGTTTTTGAAAAATTTGATTAAAAACCCGATTTTTCATCAAAACTTCTTCCTGCTCGAAATTGTTCCAAGAGCTTTCCTCCACACACATATCCTTAATGACAACAGTGTCAACTTTGTCTTTTTGGTTAGTTTTTGGTAGCCAAAACTTTCGGTTAATTTCTGTTTTAAGTTTTTCCAAACCTTGGACATCCACGGCTGAATAGACGAGGCGTTTCCAGATTTGACCAGCTGGGGCCGTCTTCTTTTTTGAACTTGCCATAATGGCCGACAGAAACGAATTAAGATTTAGCGTATTGTCTGAGATGGTAATGTTTTCCAAATTGTTGGTAAGATACGCTTTATAGTGTATTATGAGCCTTTTTAAACAAAATCTAGGAAAATTAGAGAAAGGAACTTATAAAAAATTCATCAAAGGCTTTGGAAAAATATAAAAATGTTTATTTGTTCTTTAAAAAAGGCACAAAATTAAAAAAATAAATAAGTAGGTACAAAAAACGCAATTTTACAACTTATCTAGTTACGACTATTAGAGTACTTGGCTTCAAAAGCTTTTACATAATCTTTTAGCGCTTCATCGAACAGTTTTTGAAAAATTTGATTAAAAACCCGATTTTTCATCAAAACTTCTTCCTGCCGAAATTGTTCCAAGAGCTTTCCTCCGCACACATCTCCTAAATGACAACAGTGTCAACTTTGTCTTTTTGGTTAGTTTTTGGTAGCCAAAACTTTCGGTTAATTTCTGTTTTAAGTTTTTCCAAACCTTGGACATTCAACGGCTTGCTGAATACACGAGGCGTTTCCAGTTTTGACCAGCTGGGGCCGTCTTCTTTTTTGAACTTGCCATCCATAATGGCCGACAGAAACGAATTAAGATTTAGCGTATTGTCTGAGATACTAATGTTTTCCAAATTGTTGGTAAGATACGCTTTATAGTGTATTATGAGCCTTTTTAAACAAAATCTAGGAAAATTAGAAGAAGGAACTTATAAAAAATTCATCAAAGGCTTTGCAAAAATATAAAAATGTTTATTTGTTCTTTAAAAAAGGCACAAAATTAAAAAAATAAATAACAAATAAATTAAATAAGTAGGTACAAAAAACGTAGTTTTACAACTTAACTAGTTACGACTATTAGAGTACTTGGCTTCAAAAGCTTTTACATAATCTTTTAGCGCTTCATCGAACAGTTTTTGAAAAATTTGATTAAAAACCCGATTTTTCATCAAAACTTCTTCCTGCTCGAAATTGTTCCAAGAGCTTTCCTCCGCATACATCTCCTGAATGACAACAGTGTCAACTTTGTCTTTCAGTTTTTTCTTACTCCAATTTATTATGGCAGAATGTCTGACGGTTGGTTTTTGGTAGCCAAAACTTTCAGTTAATTTCTGTTTTAACAATTTTTCCAAACCTTGGACATCCAACGGCTTGCTGAACAAACTCGGCGTTTCCAGATTTAACCAGCTGGGACCGTCTTCTTTTTTGAACTGGCCATAGTGGCCGATAGAAATTTCCTTACAGAGATCAAACACGAATTTAAAACAATCTTTGTTAATATCCTTGGCTATCAGATTTAGCGTATTGTCCGAGATGCTAATGTTTTCCAAATTGTTCGTGAGATACGCTTTGTGTATTATTTTCGCAGAGTATGTGGCTATCTCCTCAATTTCCCTAGATTTCGGTATCACTGTATCGACGGTGGTCTTTTTGGGGCTTTTTGCGGCGGGCGGTTTGTAAGGGGGCGGGGGTTTGTTGGGTATTTCGCGCACGAAGCTTGGAGGGGTCGGCTCTTTTTGTTGATGAGCCTGAGCGGTTAGTAGTTTAATCTGAAAATTAAAAAAAATACAGGATTTACTTAGAGGGCATAGCATATTCCGAGGGACTTGATAGATTTTACGAAACCTGTTTTAATCGATTACTGATGGACCCACCAATACTGTCTAACCTGTTAAGAGCCCCAAAAATGCTGCAGCTGGCACATTTGTTGGCCTTCCGGAAACGTACCCTAGTGTGTCATAAAAAATTACATATCTGGACCTAGGGGGCAACGGGAAAAAATGTGTTTTCAAACTATCCATCATACCTTCTATACTAATGCACCTGCACATCTGTATCTCAGTCAGTTGGTACTTCATACTATTACCTACAAGTCTACTGTTCGTAGATGTTAACAAGGGGCTAAAAATTTTGTCGATTATATTATATTTCAGCCAGTGTCAACCAAAATGCATCACCAGGGGCCCAGTGAACCATTTCTCAATTTTAAATACTCCCAACTTTACTCCAACCCCTAGGAACTATAAGGGTCGACATCCATTTTTCACCATTTTCATATTCCAGAAAACACATTTAAAACTCATGAATTTGGTGTAACACATATTATGAAACATAAAAATCTCAAACCTCAGGGGCAACCCCTAAATAGAGGCTAAAAATTTTAAATCTCGAACACCTTGTTCAAAATTTACTATACCAAATATAATAACAGCCGATATTTTTTACATCCAACTTTGCCCCAGCTCCTAGGGCCTGTACGGGGGCAATATTTCTACCATTTTTAAATGTGCATATGGAGTGTTTTCTGGAATATGAAAATGGTGAAAATTATATCCCGCCCCCTTACAGCCCCTAGGATCTGGGACAAAGTTGCATTTTTGTTGGCATAGGGTGAAAAATATTTTTTTTATTGAAATCGAACAAATTTTTATCCCCTAACCTAGGGGCCTTGTTAACAGCTATGAAAATTTTTTGAGTATAGTGGAGTAATAGTATGAACTACCACTGCCTAAAATTCAGATGTGCAGGTGCATTACTATAGTAGGTATGAGTGCCCTAGGTGCCACATATGTAATTTTTTTATGACACACGAGGGTACGCTGCCGAAAGGCCAACATATGTCAAACGGTTTCAATTTTTAAAAAATTGACACCCTAACAGGTTAGGGGTGGGTCCATCCAAATTTTGTGTGGCCCCAGTAATTCTCCAATGGGGCTGTGTAACAAAAACAGTCGAGTGCGAGGCATTTTGCACATTGATTTAGTTTGATGTGTTCAGTTATTCTTGATGGAAAAAGCGTGCAAAATTTCATAACTGAGGATCAGCTGAGAGACTGCTTACCTCCTGCTCTATTGCCAGCTGTTTTCTAAGCAATTCCTGAGCTTCGTTCCCTAATGCTTCTTTCGAAGGGCCTGTAAGGAAAAACAAACTGGTAGTGAATTTTATTTTTGCTTGACACTAGATTGCTAAAAACTTGTCTTCTTCCCAAAGAACAGACAGGGTAGTTAAAAATTAAGTATCAAGATTTTAAAGGCGTCTTTTTTAGATCAAAATAAGACTGTTATCTCAATAAACAATAGCTCTAGTTAAAAATGTTAATTAAATCTACAAAAAATGACACAAAAAGGTTTATGGAACGAAAAAGTGCTTTCCTCTGAAAAAATATTGTCCAGTATATTTTTACAATCACTCAACAGACTGGATGATGTAAGCTCCAAAACGTAACCTATGTTTTAAATTTGATCTAAATATCTGAAAAACTGCTACAGCTATAAAGAAAAACTAAAAAAAAGTCCCCCCCCCCCCGAGAAACCTGATTAAAGATAAAAATATACTTCTTTTTGCAAAAGGACGTTCTCAGTCCATTTCTTAAATAAAAATCTTATTTTTTTCACTGAATTTAATTTCGCACTTGAATTTTATTTTGGTCCTTCGAGTTTCATTTTATTCCCTAAATTTTATTTTAGTGTCTAGTCCCTTAAGTGCAAAAAAGGCTATTTTTTTGTTAATGGGACTAACCTGCCTCCGGAGAGCCAAGAGGGGACGCCAAATCATACGTCATAACGCATAAATCTTGCATTCTGGGACTTTTATCCCCCCTTGAAACTGTCGAATTTGCCTCGCCGAGAATCTCCAAAACTCGCTTCCTTACATCTACGTTTCCCCTGGGACTTCTGTCTTCCAACAATCTCGGACTCCTCGCTTCTGTCGAGCATGTTTTTAGAGATTTCTTTGGGCTTTTCGGACTTAAATCCATGGTTTTCGGACTTAAATCCATGTTTTTCGGACTTAAATCCATGTTTTTCAGACTTAAATCCAAGCTTTTCAGGCTTTTTAAACTGTTCTCTGTAACATCTGCGCTTTTTGATTTAATACTGGGGGCTTTTTCTGTGCTAATACTAGAGCTAGAGCTACTGTTATCGCTTTTGACGAAAGATGATGGCACATTGTTACTGGCATTTATTTGAGCTGCGTATTCTTCGCTTAAGGTGAACCTTCTGGGTTCCGGTTCTGTTTGGTTCGAGTTTTTGATCGAAGCTGCCTTTTCTTCGTCTGTCTTGTTTTCTAAGGACTTTTCTTCCACTAAAACTAAAAGAAACAAGTAGTATTACAAAAAAAAAACACCGAGAAAACATAAAAAACACCGCTGATAAAACACCAATTTCATTCGAGAATTATTTACCCAACGGTTTCTACAATTTAAATTTATTTAATTTGGCGCCATCTAAAAATAATCGCAAGAACTAAAGTTTAGTTTGGTCATTTTGTCTAGTTAGTGACCTTACTGTTTTGTTTTGTTATTGTTTCGTATTTTCTTAGATAAAAGTGCCTTTTTGTAAAGATTTGGCTATATTTTGAGGTAAGAATAATTAATTTTCCTAAATATTACCGTTTTGCGCCATTTTTTGACAGTAATTTGAGTAAAAACACTCGCTGGCTAACTTCGGACCAATATTTTGCAATTTTGCGCAATAGAAAAGGTTTTTGCAACACTAACCAAAGTGCTATTGTTTTAGACAAAAGTATAAAAAAAATATGGTGTACAAAATGAACTCGATTAATTTAAAATGAAATGCACACTAACTTTCCAAAAACTTTTTTTCTGGTACTCACCTATGGATTTGATTTTCTGGCTTTCACTCGCACTTTCAGAACTCATGGAATCATGCTCCTTCTCCTCAATAAAACTCGTCCTCGCTTCTTTCGACAGCGGACTAACCACATCCTCACTGAGATCTTCGACTTGCTTTGAAGTACCGCTCTCTTGATCTTCCGTAGATATTGAAGTGTCATGCGCTTCTTGAAGATTGAGGTCGAGTTCAGGTGAAGGAATAGTTTCTTCCTCAAGTTCTGTTACTTTTTCACTTTCCCCGCTTTCAGACACTATAATATTTTCGTTTATTAAGGGTCCTTCCAAAGATTTATTGTTTTTACTAGAGTCTTCATCTAAACTTTCGTCTACTACGTTTGGAATACTTGTAACTACACTACTTTCCTGTGGAACAATACTAACGTCGTTTGAGTCTTTAATTTGAGTTTTTAAAGAAGTTTCTGCACCCTCATTTTCACTTTTAAGATCTTCGGTGATTTTTTCCGATTCTAAAGTACTTTTTAGCGACTGGATAATTTCGGTAAGAGATTTGGGTTCTTCTTCTTCTAAAATAGGATCCTCAGATGTTTTTTCCGTAATTGGTGTACTCTCCGGCTCACGGTGACTAGAAGTGTTTGTATCTTTTTCAGGATCTTGAACTTGACTGGGTAAATCATCAATAACTTCTTTAATTTGACTAGAATGTTTACTAACTGATTCAACATGTTGTCCTTCGATCTCTTCTAACGAAGTATGCACAGTCGATATTTCGTGTTGTATCTTACTAAAATCATCAATCAACTGACTGATTGACGTTATTCTACTGTGGTTAACTTTCTCAGCCGCTGAATCGGGCTCAAAATCGGTTGAATAAACGTTATCACTCGAAGAGTTTATTCTGTCGAAAGCTACGTCTTGCGAGATTGTTATCACATCGCTTTCTGATAGGTTGCGTTTTAAATTAGTTATTCCCCGATTTTTGATCAAATTCGTGTCGCTAGCCGTTTGGAAAACGATACTTTTCGCTGTTTCTTTGAGGTTTGCTATGGCTTTTTCTTCTTCGATGAGTTTCTTGTGCCATTGCAGGAGTTCTTCTGCTGCCTTGCGCTGTTTGTCCAGGGCTTGTTGGCGCATCAATAGCGTCCTGAAAAATAAAAAGGTACCTCTCTCATGTATCTGAAAACTAACTGACGTAGAATTTACAGTATCAATCAAAAAGTTCAAAATTTGTGAACAGTTTTTAAAGGCCATTTCATAAACTTTTACAACAGTTACCTCAAAAAACACGAAGTAAACAGTGTGACGTCACAATGCCCATCAGTAAGCAAAAAAAGTGGGTAGTGCAAAGTTTTTATAGGAAAACTTTTCAGTAATTATAGGGTCCTTAAAAAACGCTGAGAGTCAAACTTGTATAAAAACACACAAAATTTCACTACAGAAATGGTTGGTTTTTTTAGTAAAATAATCAAAATATTTTTTTTAGCCACTGAAGAGGTTTTCACCCCCACATTATAACAACTTTTTTTCTTTTGGTTTGCAGAGCACTCGTTTATATCCTGTATAAAACTAAAACAGAAAGAAAAAAAAGTATTTTTCATACAAGAACCTCATTAGCTTCGTTTTTTGTTTTATTTATAAACCACAACCTACAAATGCGCACCTGAATCCGATCCAAAATAACCAATTTATGGACCGCCTATATTTCCTAAACGTCCAGAAAGCAATTAACCGACTTTACGATCACTAAATTTTGATAAACGAGCCAAATTTGCTACTTAAAATCACTTTTAACACTGCACAGTTAAGTTCAATGTACGTTTTTGGTGTTTTAATCAGGAAAAAATGGTCAAAAGCGCGCTGTTTTGTAGCAAAAACTAATTAAAAACAATTCCAAACAAACGAATTGCGCCAGACTAATAAGAGATGCCCGACCTCTCAATGAATTGAAAATATACTGAAAAACTTTTTATACAATGTTGTGCAAAAGAAAACAGTACAAATATTATAAAAAAAAATTTTTTGAAGGTGTAGGTTTATGAAATCTCCTTTTTTTTTAAATGCCAACGTTTCATTAATAAGATCCCTCAACCTATAAACCTACACCTTCAAAAAAATTAAGAATATGATCGTTATGCAGTTCTCAAAAAAAACTAGTTTCTGCGAGCACCATCATGATAATATTTTTAAAAAAGTGTCATTTCCCCAACAATCTTCAACCGATAGAAGGAATTTTTTCTACGATTTTTTGTACGAAAAGTTTTAATTTACAGGACAGATTCAAACGGGACCTGTTTTTTACCTAACCGGGCTGTTTCCGTTTTCAGTCAAGTTGACTGCTTTTAAATTTTGCTAATTTTGACAATTTTGTTGCTTTTTAAATAAACAAAAAAAGGCTGGGTTTATACAGATCGGCAATTCTATGATAACTGACGGGACAAATCTTAAGGAATTAATTTTTTGATCTCATTTTTCTCTCTTTTAAACATATTCAAGAATTACCACATCTTTTATGTGGAGGGTTTGTCAGAATAATTTAAAAGTAAAGGCAAATTAATTTTTTATTTAGGATGCAAGACCTATAAAAAAATTGGTGATAACGGACGGGACATCAAAAACAAGCAAAGAAAAATCATGGACTTTAAAGTGCTTTTCCTCTTCATCTAAAAGTGGTTTTAAATTAGTTATTTCAAAGTATACTTTTTTTCGTAATTTCTAATATTTTGTTGCTTATATTTTGGCTAGTGGCTGTTATTTTATGATTTGAAAAAAGTTAATACATTCTAATGATTGTACACGTTTACTGATACCTCAGACACGTCTTTGGTGGTTATAGTTAAATACAAAATCCCGCGTGAAAATAAAAATAAGAAATAATTTGGTTTACAATAAAAATAACTAATCAGCACACAGCTTCTGCACGCGTAAACAAAAGTGAGTGACACAAATATTAATATAAATAATTAAACTAAACTCTATCACACTGTTTTCTTAAATAATATCTGCTACAAAAAATAAAAAATTAAATGACAACAACAAATGAAAGAGAGGTTATGTACATCAATGATAAATAAAGATAAAACTTACAAGTTGCCCATCTTTTTATTTTAATTGTTATGTATTGTTTTTGTTTCTACTGCATAGACGCTTACACTGTTTCCCAGAAGCTCAACTCATTTTAATTTTGCCTTTATAAACCCCCCTTTTCCCCCCCCTTTTTGTTTAAAAAAAAGGCACATTTGTTAAACGAGTTGAATTATGAGTCAAGTTTGATTTGTTGTCAAATAAATCTAATGAACGTAATTAGCCTAAACAATTTTTTTTTTTAAACAAATCATTCTGCTACAACCAAACGAGGCATCATAGGAAATAACAGAGCCGTTCAAATTTGTAACAATTCTCATGACTTGGAAATTGAAATAAGAAACATTAGAAGGATCTGCAGCAGAATGGTTACAGCCTTAAACTTATAACAGGTACTATTTCTAAATTTCAGCAAACAGGACAGAGATTACAAGACCAAAACCAGGCAAATGCATTCCTTACAATTCCATACATTAAAGGAGTATCAGAGAAAATTCGAATAGTAGCGAACAACTTTAATATTAAAACAGCTTTTAAATCTAATAATACAATTCGAAACCTTCTTAGTAAAACCAAACCGGACAACAAACAAAATAAGGAATGCATTTACCAAGTTCCTTGTGAGTGTGATGAATCATACATAGGTGAAACAAAAAGACCACTATCTGTTAGGCTTAAAGAACATCAGACGAATACCCAGAGAGGTAAAACAACGAAATCAGCAATCGCCGAACACGCATGGTCAAAACAACACCGAATGAAGTGGACAGAAGCAAAGGTTTTGCACGAGGAGTCACACTGGAAGAAACGAAAATTCCTTCAAGCTGCTTTTATTGGGCAGAATCAGGGTGTTTTCAGTAAACCAAGTGTTGAAATTCCAAATATTTGGAAGCCCCTCCTTGGGCAGAGCCAACTTCTTAAACTTCACGCGTGAGTGATTTCCTTTAATATTTAAGTATTTAGCCTTAGGAATAGATTGTGGTTTGCACCTGAAGACGATCAGAGATTGTACTGATCGAAACGTCGTGTATAAATAAAATATAAACAATGGAAGTTCGAAACACAGAGTTAATTTCAACTACTGTTTTATTGACAGACAAAGCTTAGAACTAGCAGGGTGCTCACCAAAAATTTCAAAATCGACATTTCTTGACCAAACTCCAAAAAAAATACCGACCCTTTTTGGATGTGTGGTTAAAAGAAAAATCTTGAACCAAAAGTACCACTAAATCGAACCGATTTTTTTTAATCAACGACTATAATACCCTTAAATAACTTGTGACACTCGCTGTATCATATTAAATGAGTAATTTTAACAACTAGGAGATCCCGAACGCCGCGTCTTGTCTGGAAACAAGCCAAAAGCATCGGTCTATTATTAGGCAGTAAACAGTTACTACGTTTATACGCACCTAAAAGCGCTTTTATATAAGGACGGTGTTAAATAAATCGCTTTCTCCTAGGATTTATATTATTATTTAAAGAGAAAAAAACTTAATTAACAAGAGATTTTTCGGAAAACCAGGATTGAGTATTTCTTTAGGTTGGAAGCGTTTTTAAAGTGTTTATAACGACCTTAAAATGGGGTTTTAAGAGATAAACCTCTTTCTTAAATCGCTTTAAGATAAAATCGATTTAGTGCTTACATCGGTTTTAGTGCTGTTTATACGACAACATTTTCAAACCGTCCTTATATCAAAGCGCTTTAAGAGGCCCGTATAAACGTGGTAAGTGGTCGAGCGCGTTTGTAAATCGGACCGCCAATTTATGCGTACCAAACCTTCGCATAAAGCTCCAAGAAGTTTTCGTTATTGATTAGTGACGTCACAACCCAAGTAAATTCTGTATTTCTTCCCAACAATTTAGTAAAATCCGCATAAGGTTGAAAAGGTTTTGTTTTTTTAATTATTTATAGAATTAGTTTAAATATGAATTTTGGCCACTCAAAGATCAAAAGACACTGACAGTACGGAGTTGTTCTATGGGGATTCCCAACTGATATGGAGCGATTGCTGGTGCTCCAAAAGAAAATAGATAGATAAATTGCTGGGACAAATTACATGGCATACTGGAACTCTTTGAAAAATTGAAAATAATGACAGTTTTTTACTTCTCTATGTGCACAAAAACAAAAAATATTTTACAACTAACTCGGAAATAAAGGAATGCAAACAAGGCACCAAAATCAACTCGGTGTACCAAGACATAAAACATCTTTATTTGAAAAATCACCGCTATATATGGCCATAAAAGTCAACAATAGACATAACAAACTTAAATTCAGAAAAAAAATCTTAAAAAAAGTTAATGAATATTTTATTAAAAATCCATTTTATTCTTTTTCTCAAAATGAAAAATAATACATTGATGTAGAGCAAAACTATTAGGTTAATTTAAATGTAGGTTCTTCGTTTTTACATTGTAATTGTCGGTATATTGGATAATAATTTTAAAATTGATATTTTATTGTATTCAACATTTTATTTACTTACTTTTTGACATTATCCAATGCTTGCTAAATTAGTGAATTATTTAAAATGTCAAATTCAACATCGAATTTATAAATTTTGGAGCCTTGGCTTTCTCAAAAGTTTAATATTATTAAAATCGATTATATTTTAAGTGCGGTTCTTTTGGTATTTTTTCGATTTTTGTATTTAAATAACTCCACCAAAAAAGAGTCTGGGATATCATTAAATGTGTACAATCATTATAAGGTAATAACTTTTCTCTAAATCATAAAAAAATGTCAAAATATAGGCAAACAAAATATTAGCGTTTTATAAGAAATGTAAAGGAAAATTATTTGTGTGTATACCTTATCTCAAAAAAAGTTTACTTAAAAAATAAAAATGTCAAGAGTTCGCAGTCGCCAACAATTTTATCATTTAAACGACTTCGAGAAAGGACGCATCGTGGACATGAAAGAGGCGGGTTTTGGTTTACCGGAAATTGCATGAAGGGTTAATGCCAATCCATCAACAGTGTTAAGAGTTTGGAGGTGGTCCAATGATGAGATTTATAGACGTCATGCGGGTTCTGGACGCCCTAGATTATTACAAGGTCGTGATTTACGGCATCTCAGACCTCTTGCTCTCAGAAATCGACGGGACAGTATACGCCAAGTAAGAGATATACTAGTTGCAGCTACAGGACGAGTGTTTTCAAGGATGACAGTTAATCGAGAGCTTACCGTCCGCTTTTGGTGCTAACTTTGACCCCACAACATAAGGCTCGCCGCTTGGAATGGTGCAGACCTCGGCAAAACTGGAATGACGAATGGAATACCATAAGCTTCAGCGACGAATTTAGGTTTTTTTTAGGCGGCCATGATGGACGCACGAGGGTTAGGCGATTTCGAGGTGAAAGACGTTTAGGAAGCAGATCACCTCTTGATTTCATCAACGGCAATCTGATTGCTCGGCGATATATCGATGAAGTGCTGCAGCCAGTTTTACATCCCTACCTACAAAATATCCCAAATGCGGTCTTCCAACAAGATAATGCCAGACCGCATATTGCTCGTGAAACAATGGACTTCTTACATGAACTTGGCATAGAGACTTTGTAATGGCCAGCAAGATCGCCTGACTTGTCGCCTATCGAACACGTATGGGATATGATAGGGCGCAATCTTAGTCGATTACCACGCCCCCCTGGAAACTTAGATGAGTGTTCGTCAATATGATATAGACCATCTTATTTTGTCAATACCCAATATAGGAGCCACTCATTATTAATTTTTTTGATGATTATCATGGCATCCTAATGTATTAATACATAAATAAATTACTTTAAAAATATTTGTCCTTTCTGGTGTTGCATTTTTTTTGTTCTCCAGTATATTTATGGAACAAAAGTATATTTTGAAACAACTAATTTAAAACTACTTTTAGCTTAAGAGGAAAAGCACTTTCAAGTCCATGATTTTTCTTTGCTCGTTTTTGATGTCAGTTATCACCAATTTTTTTTTATATCTTGGATCCTAAATAAAAAATTAGTTTGCTTTTACTTTTAAATTATTCTGACAAACCATCTACAATAATGCATTAGGAGGTGTTCATTCTGAAATATCTTTAAAAGAGAGAAAAATGATATCAAAAAATGAATTACTTTGTCCCGTCAGTTATCATGGAATATAGCATCTAATAGTTATATGTGTAAAGTAATCAAAACAAAACGTAAAATGAATGGTGCTCGAAACGCGCACGAATACAAGCAACAAATATGCCTTTGTCGCGGTTGTTTTGCCATTTTATTCGGGCCAGACTGGCGCTATACTTGGGCTAAATTTAGTGCTTCTATTTCGGGAGAACGCCACTGGTCAGTTATTCGCATAGAAATCAAAGGGGAATAGAATTTAGAAAACCCCAATGGGCCCCGTTTTTATGATCCAGTTTTGCACTGACACTGGCCAAGTGCTGGAACAGGACTGTTTTTGCGCCATAACTAGCTTATTTTTTACCCGATTTTTTTCATATTTGGACAGAAACGTACAGAAAAGTTCAAATTTTTGACAAAATAGCACAAAAAATGTAAAAAACTTTTGAAAAACTCATTGAGCCAAATATCAAATAAAAAGTAGCCTATGTTAAAATCCATGTAGGGGGGGGGGGATAGTGATGCGAATATAACGTAGCCTTTATATCTACTCAAACCAGTTGGAGACCGTGCTCGCAGCAAGCCAAATGCCAACTTCACCTTCTTGCGGTGCTCCCTGTCTAAAACAGACGAGGCTCTGGGCTTTATAACCCTATGGGGAAGTTGAACTAGACCCAATAACTACCAGAAACCGCTCCATTAAGGACCTGTACAAAGTCGTACAGGGGTTAAATCTAATGGAGTGGTTAAACTAGAATCAAAGGGTGCAATAATGGCTGCAGTGCAGTGACGCCTCAATCGGGGGGTTTTAGTCGGTAAGAATCCGACTCTACCCGGGCTGTCCTGACAGAGGGATGAGACTCTGTCGGAGGAGTGGATTTGACGGTTGGACCGGGCGTCTTATGCAAGATTTTCCCTCGATACCCATAAAAAAAAATCCATGTTACACCCTATTTCCTTCCGAAATTACATCCAAATCGGTTAAGCCGTTTTTGCGTGATTGGGACAAGAATCCTAGTTTCGTGGCGCTAAAATTTTTGACAACATATATATAAAATGTAATAGAAACGTCCAGATACATCCTGGAAAAGTCTGGATACATCCAATAAAAGTCTGGATACATCCAAGAAAAGTCTGTATATCTCCTGGAAAAGTCTGAATACACTCTAAAAAAGCCTGGACACACCTCGGAAAAATTTCGATACATAAAGGAAAAGTCTGGATACACCCAGAGAGTTTGGATACCCTAAAAAAGCCTGGATACACCCTAGCCTCGATTTACAATGTAAAAGTCTGGATACACCCTGGAAATGTCTGGATACATTCTGAAAAAGCAAGGACACACCCTGGAAAAGTCTGGATACATCCAATAAAAGTCTGGATACATCCAAGAAAAGTCTGGATATCTCCTGGAAAAGTATGAATACACTCTAAAAAAGCCTGGACACACCTCGGAAAAATTTCGATACATAAAGGAAAAGTCTGGATACACCCTGAAAGAGTTTGGATACCCTAAAAAAGCCTGGATACACCCTAGCCTTGATTTACAATGTAAAAGTCTGGATACACCCTGGAAATGTCTGGATACATTCTGAAAAAGCAAGGACACACCCCAAGAAAGTTTCGGCCCATCCAAAAAAGTCCGGATACATCCTGGAAAAGTCTGGATACACGACGGAAAAGTCTCGATACACCCAGAAAAAGACTGGATACGACCGAACCCACAATTTATCAGAAATAATTAAAACGGAAACCTGTAAATAAATACATAATAATTTTAATTGAAATAATTATTTTATCAAGCAAATTATAAAAAATTCAAAAATCGCATTAAGGAGAATGTTACTTTTTACGTTAACTCAAAACCGCGAACTTTTTTGGGTTATTTTATGGAAATTTTGTCCACAGCACAGAGCTTGCCTAAAATAATCCTTGAGTTACTTTATCAATTTTAACCCTGGGCCAAGTTAACCCTGGTTTTTTATCACCCCAAGCATTACTTGACCTACGCTTTCGACTGCGGTAAATTTAACCAGGAAACCTTAGTTCCTGTTAATTGAGTTTTTTTAATTCATTCAACATATAAAATAACTGTAGGCATGCGAATTTTTTTGAACTTACTTTCCGAGTTTTTCTATGTCTCTGTCCAGACGATCGTCTTCTAAAGGTGCATTGTTGTCAGATATCTCGGACAGGATGTGGACGGTCGACTGGCTTCTGGATGCAGACACGGTACGAATCTAGAAAAATTGGATATTAAACACTATTAAGACGGAAGGTCAGCGCTTGTATAACAATTTCAGTGATGGAGTCCAAACGAAGTGTACTAGAGACACAAAATTTTGACCACTTACTCGTATTCATATTTGCCAACTGTGAATTTTGGCATTTTAATTTCGAAAATACTGGATTTGTACAAAAATCAAGCAAATTTCGCCAATTTCAAAAGATTGTAGACACTTGGGGCGATATTTACTAAGTACTATAGTTTAAGGAAAGTTTGTTTTAAAGGCTGATATATACATGGGTATCTAAAAATTGATTTTAAGTTGAACTATAGCGCCCAACTAATAGCGCGAATAGCGCGATTGATGGACGTCAAAATGCACTGGATTTTGCACATTTTTTTTTAAACAATCCAAATAATCCGTAAAAATTAATATAATCTGGGTAAACAAGAAACCTGAGAAGAAGTGGTTTATTTGCTTTAAATTCAAAATAGATATTTTGAAGTATTTTAATTACAAAAAAAAAACAAATTCAAAACCTGTTTTTGTTTCAATTGGGTATTCCATCGCGTTTTTTAAGTCAATTTATAGGAACGTATGATATATAACTTTAAGTTGATTCAGGGAGATCACTGTTCTCTTAAAGCAAAAAAAAGCCTTTTATATAAAATTTTAAAATTAAATTTAAATAATTAAATGAAAATAAAGATTTCTTACGTACACACATCCGGTTTGCTCAGGTGTTTGCACACCTTGTCAAAGGCGATTAACTACGCGCCTAGGTAAAAAATTAAGATGTTGAATTTTTGCGGTAACTGAGCGCGCGGTTTCTTAAAAAGCAGTTTTTTGCGGTATAAATCTTGCGCTATTAGTTTTCAATCAAGCAAGCAATTATAGTGTAAAACTGATACCGGCATATTCATAAACCGCGCAAGCGTGACCATCTTCGCCTAAATAAAATATAATTCAGCGCAAATTAAAAAATAGCTTATGTAAAAAATACTAATAATAAAAGATCCGCGGTTTTAACCGCGCAAGCAAATAAATGCATTTTTGGGTTGTTGGGGATTTTCTTAATTTTGTTTTGTTTTGGTAGTCTCGCGCGGTTTTGTGACTTGTGCAGTGCTGTCATATTACGCGCCGGTAAAAGTCTTCAACGGTAAATTCTTGTGCGTTAGGCGCCGGCAGAGTAACGTGTGATTTTAGCAATTTTACTAATTTTTTATGAAAATTCGGAGATTTTTTACAGAAACCGGGAAGGGGGAGAGCAATTGCCCACTCTTCTTCCTCGCTGCATTTCTCCCAGATCTTGCCTTACGCCTGAAGTCCACACTGCAACCTCTTGCTGGCGTCCATAAATTAAGTAACGGCGCGGGGGAGTAGGTAAAAGTGTTACGAGGGGGGAGGGGAGAGTTCGCGGACGAAAAAGTCGTAGGTGGGAACCCGGTGTGACCATTTGTAAATGAAAATAATAAATAAAATAAGTAAATACTTCAACATTAAAAATATTTGTTACCTTATTTAAAGAGGGGGGGGGGAGGAAGAGAATAGAAAATGTTAATAAGATGGATAAAATTAAAATTTAGCAAAATTGATGGTTCACGCGTTTATACAGGGTTCCTAAGATTTTTCTTAGGGATAGGATTTCAATAAATCAAACAGAAATGGCATAGAAAGTTCTGCGCGCACAAAAGAAACAGGTATATTGAGCAATGGTGCCAGTTTGTTATTATCTCCGGACTGCTTTCATGAGAAAAAATTGTCGCCACTCTTTCATTGTGAGAATAAATCATAGTTGCAATAATAACCGTTGACAAGATGTCTGCAAATTCCGCTAGATGGCAGCCACACCATGAGATGATCGAGGAAAAAATTAGATGTGTTCAGGTCCAAACCACAGCTTTTTCTTGCTTAAAGGAGGCGGCAGGGTCCATTATTTACGATACTGAGCGATAAACTCGTGAGGTTGTTAACATTAGAAGGAAATATCTTCGCTTTTAATTAAATTTCTTTCCATTCTGTTCTACTAGTGACATCTATCCGGAAACGGCCAAACCATGCAGCTAGCACTAGCAGCCAAAGAAATCAATAAACGGCGCTGTTTTTCCTGCAGAGCTTTTTGCTTGCGATATTATTGATTTTAAATAAAGCTGGCCCTACACTACATTTGATATTTTAGAGGTGTTTTATGACATGATTTCGAAACATGTAGCGAACCAATTCTTCAAAACTAGCGGGAGGGTAAAAGCGAAAAATAAGGGGCTGCCAATATTTGTAACACCCAAAAAGGGGTGAAAAGATTTATTTTGCTCTGTTTCTTTACAAAAAACGTTTTTTTTACGAGCTCTTCCACTTTTTTTATTTTTTTCTTCAACTTTCTCGAAATTTTCGTCATACCGTAGAAAAAAATTATTTCCCCCATGGTCATACTCTACTTTTATTCGAAAAAATTTGGAAACAGAGACGGAATCAGATTTCCTAAAACGGGGGATCTTGGTGTCGAGTGAGAAGATAAAGGGCGCCGCAGGCAAAAATTTTTCAATTAAATTAGCCGAACGCAAAAATGTTAGAAAAACAAAGCACGAAATAAAAATAGCGCCGCTTACAATTTTTTTTCAAAAATTACGTAATTTCGGGAACGCAAAGAAATAGGTCTAAAGAGTATAATTTTTAAGAAAAAAATATCAATTTTCTCGCCCTTCTCCACTGGCACTACAGGGGCCGTGCACAAATTACGTAATGGTCATAGGGGGGAGGAGGGTTACAAAACGTTACGTAGGGGGGAAGGGGGTTTTCGACAGCGTTTGCATTTGAGTGAAACTAAGAAAATTTAGAATGAAAATAAGTGAAGTTTTTTTTTTTGGGGGGGGGGTAGTGGTGGGGGAAATCGTTACGTAATATTAGGGGAGTGGCGTGCGAAACCGTTACAAAACATTACATAGGGAGGGGGTAAAAAATTGGTAAAATCACCGTTACGTAATTTGTGCACGGCCCCACATCTGACTGTTCCTCCTTTTTGATTTCGAATCAAAGTGCAAAACCCGGGTTGGACGTTCGAAGGCGTCAACCCGTCCTATTTGCTTGATAAAGTTTCTACGGAAATATCTCAGTCGATTTCTCCGGCCGTGTATGAACGCTTTAGGTTAGGAATTTGCATGTATCTCAGTCCCCAGCCTGAAAACAGTGCGTAAGGACAATGGTTACAAAATGAAAAGCCGAAAAATATTTTTTTTACGATATCTTTCATCAGTTTGGTATTAAAGTCGAGCAAAAACAATTTTTATTCCAGTCCTAAAGGTATGAAAATGGAAAACATTAGAAAACAACAATCTGGAATGGATTTACTACGTGTAAGATGTAGTGACAACATCGCCCCATGCCCATCCTTTTCTGCCTTTTCCGTTTGTCTGCGTCTTATACACGGCTGCTTGGCCCCCTAAGGATTTGCTTAGGAACCCTGTAGATGTAGAAGGCTTTTTTTTACTTCAGAAGGTACGGTACTCGTTCAAAATTAGCAAAACGTCAGCTAAGTGTTTCGACAGTTTTCAATCGATAAAAATATATGAATTAAAAATGTTAATTTCATTTTATCATAATATTGAAGATGTGTTGTGTGAGAATATTTCTTCTCATATGGACCTCGGCAAATTTATTGATAAAAAGCGATAAAAAAAATATTGGTAAGTGACCCAATTAACAGAGTATTTTTAATTAAAAAGTCTACTATACGGAGATAAACCCACCTTCAATTTCCTTTTTTCCATTTTTTTCATGAAATTTTTGGAAAAACTGTGTTTTTTACTCAAATTTAAAGAAAAAACGACATGCGTCTTATAGTCCTAAACCCTAACCCATCTCAGTAAATATCGCCCATAAAGTTGCACAAATAGAGACTACTCAATCGTGTAATCAGCATTTTGTATCAATTCAATAATTGTTTGACAACGTTTGGTTTTGAAAGTTAGCCCACCTGCAAAGGCTAGGAGCTAAATGGAATTATCAGTGTCAAAAAACTGGTCCGCAGCTATTTGGTAATAATGGCCCAAGTATCGCAAAATGTATAACAATAACTTTGGAAAACAAAGACAATAATTAAAAAATCAGAGTTACATATTTACCGTAGATAGAATATTTCCTCTATCTACGATATTTACATACAGACCGCTTCAAGCTACTGCGAACATAGGGGGAATTAAGTCCAATTTACTCTCCGTGCCGTACGACCGAGGTGGATTCGAAGCACGCTACAGTGTTATCTTTTGGAAATTCATTTTGTTTTTATTATTTTGTTTTATTTCTGCCTTGCTCGAGAAACAGATGGGTAAGTTCTTAATTGAAATAATACATTTTTAAAACTAAAAATGGATGTCTACGAAGTTGCCGAAAAAGTGCAGATGGTCAAATGGTCAAATCGTCATAACCCAACACACGTTCGATATTGGTCGAGGGAAAATTTGCATTTTTATTTTGACGTAAGAACACAGTATCCCCAAAAACTAAATGTTTGGGGGGGTATTGTAGGGGAACACGTAATTGGGCCATTTTTTATTAACGGCAATTGCAATTTGAATGGTCCTAGATACTTGGATCTACTGCAGCAGCACATTATTCCAACTGCTAGGCAGTTGTTAGGTGTAAGATTTGGTGAAACATGGTTTCAACAAGATGGTTGTTCCGCTCACAATGTTGGCCTTGTTAGGGAATATCTTGATAATGTATTTCCTAATCGGGTTATAAGTACACGGGGAACTATTTTATGGCCAGCTCGATCTCCCGATCTTGCTCCTAATGACTTCTATCTGTTTTTGAAGAAGCTTTTCAAATTATCACCCCTAACATGCTTGGAAACGTTAGAAGGGGTTTTTATAGTAGGCTCGGATATTGTCTAGCCGAGCTTTCGAACATTTGCTTTAATTTTTTTTTGACTGGGAGAATCTTTTTGGTTTTTAGAATGTATTATTTTATTTTGAGAACTTGCTTTTATTTTTTTTCTCCTTATTATTTTCATTGTAACACGTCGTCACTGATAAATCTGAGCAGTTGACAATAAAACGCTCTTATTTATCAGTGACAAAAAATAAGAAAATTACGTTATAAAAATTTGCGTATTTATTGACCAAATTCCGGTTTCATTGACTACGCTCCACACAGCACCGTGGTTAGAGGCGTACTAAATACAAGGCGAACGGCGGCGAAGGGCAGCGAATGGCGATCGGAAGCCTGAGTGTTGGTTGCTTCACTGATAGGCGTGCGGTGTCTCTGCATGTACGTACACTGGCAAATTAGACTTCTTCCGCCCTATGTTCGCATTTGACAGTTGTTTTTTTATTACCAAAGGTGGGCAACTCATATTGTCCTATTTAAAATTTGATGTACAGGGTAATTCACTATATTTTGAACCCCTGGTTAGCGCCTTTATTGTTGATGATAGAAAAAGTTTAAATGGAAAAGTTTTACAGTGGGATTTACTAAAAGGGTTTAGTCTATTTTAGAACGATCCTAAGTTTAAGTGAAATTTTTGGTTTTAAGCATTTTAAACCAACCCTCCTTGAGTTTTGGACACAGTTTGAATTATAAGAAGAATTTTAATACATTTTTTTATTGAATAATCATCTTAACACAATCTTTTGTTGGATTTAAGAAGAAAGTTTCAATTTAGAAGAAAAGAAAATTTAAAAATTTAAACCCACGCGGGGTTTAAATAATAAACACTCTGTAGAACAAATTAAAATTGAGGCTATATGTCACTCTAATTAAAACTTACCCTTGATAATTGATTTTTCCAATTAATACTTGATGTCACACAACGATTTAGATGGGTAATAATAAAATAGGGAGTAGATTAATTTTGTATTTTTTTTATAGTAGTTTAGTGTTTTTTACATTTCTGTCACTGTCGAAATGTCAGTTTAAAAATATTAGCACTGCGTTCAATCACAAACAGCGAGTTCGGATCTTTTACCTCTGCTGGCACCTTGGCCTTGCACCAACCTCTACTGATGAAAGCTACAGCTTTAAAATGAGTGGGCTTTGAGTAAGGAAAGTTATTTTGACTGAGCTTTTAGATAACCTCAATGTTTTACTTTCAGTTTGTAAATAAATTAATATAGTTGTTTTGGGTTTTTTTGTTTGGTAATTTTTCGTGCATAATCAGTGACCTTCATTTATGTTTGTTTTGCCTCGTAGTGCCCTCATAAATATATTTTTTATGCTGAAAATGGGTTAAAAATATGGCGTGACAAAATTGGAGGTGTCTTATTGATTAATAAACAACTTAGGATATTAAATAAGGTAAATTACTTTTTGTAAAAATGGTTACTTAAGGAAATTTTAAACGAACTTATTACCAATTGCCACAAAACAACCCCCCAGAGGTGGTCTAAAAACTCACCAACTTTATAACCTCAAACACAGATGATGAAGCTATTATGTGCCAAATTTTTGGCGTATTCACCATATGCCATTTTGAAGCGTGTCAAAAAAGGGGTTTTAGGGCATTTTCTTCTAAAATATGGGATATTTTTAGGAAAAAGCTGTTTTTCAATGGTATTTTGCAATAATAATACAAAATAATGAATAACTTTGTGTCTTTTCGGTATGGGTAAGTGTTTTTTTTAAATTTGGTTTTAAAATTTAGTACCCCCACAGGTGTAAATATTTAGATCTGTGAGGGGTACTATTTTAGATCTTGATAAATCCCACTGTTATAGTTTTTCAAAAGCCTTCTAACCCATATGACAGATGTTGGCAAATGTCATTCTATGTCAAATTTAGACATCAACTTTCTTATATTAAATTTAACACCCTATATATTTTTTAAAACTTCGATAGATTTTTACAGACAAATACCTTTGTCTTGAACGGTCATTGAACAAATGTAGAAAATTGTCGCCATAAGAGCAATGTGTTGAAAAAAGAACCACCTAAACTACTTTTCCTTGGCTGACACATTGCCCTTATGGCAAATTATTTTTTATTTGACTCGAGAACTGCTAGAGATAAACCCTACATATGGTATATTTTTGGAATCAGGAAGAAAAGATCTATCGAAGTTTTAAAAAATATACAGGGTGTTTCATTTAATATAAGAAAGTTGATGTCTAAATTTGACATAGGAATGACATTTGACAATATCTGTCATATGGGTTAGAAGGCTCTTAAAAAATTATAAAACTTTTCTATTTAGACTTTTTTTTCTATCATCAATAATAAAGGCGCTAACCAGTGAATCACCCCGTACTATTTATTTCAACATTTCCCTAACAACTGCCAAATCGAGTTGCTTACCGCTAATAAAACAATAACTGTCAAAAATTGTATAAGGGCCTCTAGGCAAAGCTAAGGGCGAAAAATCTACTTCGCATGACTGACGCGGTCTCCTAGCGTCCAAAGGAGGTTTTGGCTCTGCTGCTAACTTCATTGGAAGAGTTATTATGGAGGCTTTTTTTTCGGAAAATGCAAGGAAAGGGCCGTTATACTATCTCATAGTGACATGCTCTAAACATACCTCATTATCACTTGCCAGTGCGACCTGCCTGTCAACCAACGACGTTTCGGATTTGACAGCCTCGCTGAGGGTCCTTTGAACGACTTTCAACGGCTCGATGGACCTGCCGCGTTCTCTGTGTCTGGTCAGTTTCAGTTTTGACAGCATCTTGTCCGTGTACAGTTGATTTTTGATCAGCCTTCTTTGTTCCTTGATTTCGTCTTTGCGCTTTTGGGTTTTCTCATTTTGCATTTGTTTCAGTCTAAGACAAAATAATTATTTAGGCACCTAGGTCAAAAAGTACAGCTTTCACGCCCACACATAACCTATTATATACTTTGTTTGAGACAATGATGTGTTTGAAATTAACTCTGTGTTTCGAACTTCCATTGTCTACATTTTATTATACACAACGTTTCGATCAGTATAATCTTCAATCGTCTTCATAAAAGCAGCTTCAAGGAATTTTCGTTTCTTCTAGTGTGACTCCTTATGCAAAACCTTTGCTTCTGTCCTCTGATTCCTGATTTCGTTGTTTGACCTCTTTGGGTATTCGTCTGATGTTCCTTAAGCCTAACAGATAGTGGTCTTTTTGTTTCGCCTATGTATGATTCAACACACTCACAAGGAACTTGGTAAATGCATTCCTTATTTTGTTTGTTCTCCGTATAATCGTAAGCTCTGGCTGAGATATGTTGATGATACTTTTATTGTCTGGACCGGGAATGACCAACAACTTTCAGAATTTCTTCACCGCCTAAATAACATAAGACCCACCATTAAATTCACAATGGAGTTGGAGCGAAATTGTTAAATTCCTTTTCTTGATGTACTTGTCAAACGAGTAGAAATCGACATCAGAACAACAGTCTATCGAAAACCCACTCACACAGGACAATATTTAAATCAAGGTTCAAATCATTCCGCTACAACCAAACGAGGCGTAATAAGAACTTTGTATAACAGAGCCGTTCAAAACAGGACAGAGATTTCAAGGCCAAAACCAGCCAAATGCATTCCTTACAATTCGATACATTAAAAAAGAATCAGAGAAAATTCGAAGAGTAGCGAACAACTTTAATATTAAAACAGCTTTTAAATCTAAAAATACAATTCGAAGCTTTCTTAGTAAAACAAAACCGGAGAACAAACAAAATAAGGAATGCATTTACCAAGTTCCTTGTGAGTGTGGTAAATCATACATAGTCGAAACAAAAATACCACTATCTGTTAGGCTTAGGGAATCGAAACAAAAATACCACTATCTGTTAGGCTTAGGGAACATCAGGAGAATACAACACAATATGAAACAACGAAATCAGGAATCGCCAAACCTGCATGGTCAAAACAACACCGAATGAAGTGGACAGAAGCAAAGGTTTTGCACAAGAAGTCACACTGGAAGAAACGAAAATTCCTGAAGCTGCCTTTATTGGGCAAAATCAGTGTGTTTTCAGAAAACCAAGTGTTGAAATTACAAATATTTACCCTCCCATAGTATATAAGTAGGTAGCCTTAGGAATAGATTGTAGTTTACACCTGAAGACGATTACAGATTGTACTGATCGAAAATATAGACAATGGAAGTCTGAAACGCAGTTAATTTCTATTATAAACTTATTACATTTAGGTTTTTATTATTATTATTATTGTTTATCGCCTTTTAAGAGGCTCACCTTCAATTCGCAGTTCATGCATCTCTGTGTCTTTCTCTCTTAGTTATAGGAAGAAAAAACATGCGAGGACTGAACGGTGGTTTTTATTTAGATGGTTTATAATTCCAGCCTCGGGGAAAGCGATTTTATTTAAAACCTTCCTTATATAAAATATTGGTGGTGTGAGAGCCGCGTTAGATCATAACGCTGCTCTCTATTAGCTCTAAATTAGTTTTTTATAAAGAATACTACTAAACAATCTAAATCTTTTATAAATACCTAGTATAGTAAACCGTCCTCACACTCGTGCCTGACCCCGTTAATAACATAATAAAATCACTTATTTACAAAATAGGTAGCCTTTTTTTTAAGGCGTTTAAGATAAAAACTACAAATACGATTTTGGCCCAGACAGATAAAAGGTTTTTGTTTAATTTATTTACTTTTCTATTTCGAAATTGGAGCAAAGGTATCTTATAGTCAGAGAGGTAGTACACAAAAACTCGAAGTCAAGTTATAGGTTCTCTAGAAACGAAGTATGATTTAGTGTTCAAAGGAGTGACCCAATTTTCTCAAAAAACTGACAAAAAATGGCAGTCCGTGCGAGAATCGAATAGACCAGGTCATCTTTCGTTTTGTGTAGTCACGATCTTAATACCACTCTCCGAATTCGTCTGCCTCGTCGTTATATTTTAGCATTTTACTTCGTAGAGGCATGGGGTACCACCTGAATGGACAGAGTATGTAACGTGGATGTTCTGCTCAGATTGAATAAGTAATTTTTTTAAGTCACTAGAGACATAAAGCAACGTCATAATTCTCAACAGTTATCTCTATAAATATACGTATCGAAAGAAGATAAATAACCTATCAAAAAATAGTATAAAGCACAGCCTAAATGCAAAAGTAATCTATAATTTTATTCAACTGACCAAATGTCTTGAATGAGACCAAAGAATAAGTAAGTTGGTCCGGATCGATAAGTAGGGGTTCTAAGCCACGGCATGACGTAAACGCAACGCAATAACCTAAAAATTGTGATTTTTTATTTCTTTTTTTGTTCAAAAATGGAAGACATTTTTAATGTCTTTATTTTGATGATGAAATGAATGAAATTATCCGTGGAGAGGCTACTCTCGGAAATAGAGCAGCCCGTTATATATGGCGGAACCAGAGTGTTTGACACTATTTAGGTTTGAAAAACACCACTTATAGTAAACAACTTTCTTTTGATTTGGGGTTACGCAATTCCGTACGATACGTGGTGTTACGATACACCGCGCGTAAAGCGTATCGTACGTTTGGAGTTTACTGCACTTGCGCGCTTGATTAAAACTTACGCAACGTCGAGTTACGTGATGTGGCTTATAACCCCTAGTTTCATGTAACATGTCGAAGCAGACGTATCGTGTTTGCACATGCGCATTTCGATACGGATATGATTTTGAATACTGCTTTTTATGTCTGTCTGTACTATCAAATGACGTAGATTATATTTTGGGCAAATTTATTTTAAGAAATGAAAAAGAGATCCGCGTCGCAGACGAATATCATAGAACTTAGAAGTAAAAAAATCCTACATAATTACTACGTTTATACGCACCTAAAACCGGTTTTATATAAGGTCAGTTTTAAATAGAATCACTTACCACGTTTAAAACCGCCTTCTTAAATCGCTTTAAAATAAAGTCGATTTAGTAGTTAAAACGGTTTTAGTGATGTTTATAATACAATATAAAAAGCATAATAAAAGCGCTTTAAGAGGCCCGTATAAACAAAGAATGGTGTTTATACGACAAAACTTTTAAACCGTCCCTATATAAGAGCGCTTTAAGAGGATCGTATAAACAAAGTACATGGTATTGCGTTAGTACAACGACACTTTTCAGAAAAGAAGTAGACAAAGGGCAAATATTGCTGATGATAGCCAATGTTCGACGAGAAGATGGTACATACTTAAAAAAGATGTTTTTGATAAAGTAAATTATATTTGGGTGTGTGAGTCACACAAGAACGGTTTTTGTCACCAGCTTTCGTACTAGTAAAGGTACCTTATCTACCTTATCTAGTTTGTTTCTGATGAAGATAAGGTTGACTTAGGGCATGCTGAAAAGAGATTATACCTATTTTTAGGCGATTGTTTCGTTACGCAAGGGAAATTTTTTTATTATTTGCTAGGCTTATAAAATATTAAAACCACTTTTAATTTGTAATCATTTGCCTCAACGTGAGTTTGAACAATTTCTATCTAGACTTGATAAGAAGCGACTTTAAAATCTGAAGTTAAAATTGAAAAAGTAATCTGTAACTGATGTGACATCAAAAAAATCTTACCCAATGTCACGTCAGTTACACTACTATCAATTCAAAGTTTTAAAGTAGCTTTTTGTCTTCAGATCCAGATGGTGGTAAAAAAATAGTAGTTTTTACAACAAGTGGCTAAAATGTGAAATGTTTTAGTATTATAGCAGCTCATCAAGAATAAAAGTTTCATCCGGTGTTCCACAGGGCTCCATTCTAGGTCCGCTCTTTTTTAACTGTTTTATCAATAGAATATCTACGATAATAATAAACTAGGGCAGTCTCACAAAAATAATATGGCCGATCCAATAAACTCAAAATTCGCAATTAAACGTGGAAATGTCGCTCTACCTATCTCTGTCGCACCCGTGTAATTACAGATAACGTCATCTCTCTCAAATCAGATAGTGCAATTGTCTCTCTTCAAACCGATTTAGCCCAATCTTCAGGCTGAACTGAGAGAGACAATGACTCTACACTGTGTGCAAGTGCGAGAGAGATAAAAGTACATGACATTGCCTCTTTAAACTGCGAATTTTGAGTTTATTTCTAACATTTCGGAAAAGTGCTCGTTTCTCCCCGATTCGGAAAGCATTACTCTATAAAATAGTCACTTTGTTTAATCTGCATCAAAACTTTACTAAGATGCAGTTAACTTGCTGGGAGGGGTGAAACACAAGGCTGTCAAAATCGCAAAAGTTTGTATGGCTACCATTTAAAGCATAATTTTTTAAGAATTTTTTTAAATGTCTTAAAATGATCCATGTCAAGAGGTGAAATAAGCTATTTAAAGTTTTTTGTTTTGCCTCTAGTTTTTGAGATATCGTTTTTTTTTATAAAACAGTACTTTTTTGCTTTGAATGGCGAAGGGTGCTGCACAGTTTGATTCAAATTATCTTTCATTAAATTTTAAATGAGCGTAGAGCGGAATGAGAGCTACGTAAAATAAAAAAATTAAAATTTTGTGAAACTCCAATTTGGGCTTCCGCACCTTCACCATTTTCCACTGGACGTCAGTTTTTTGTATGGTTTTGCAAAGACGGTTCCTTTTGCTCGAAACGGTTTTTGATTTTTTTTTAAACTGTCATTAATAATAATTTTTTGAGGGGTACAGGATTGGGGGCATTGTAAAAAAACATATTGATGTGTAAAGTATGGGTTTTGGGGTGTCAATGGAAAGGTAATTAAATATTTGATTAGGAAAACCTGTTTAAAATTTTGTGAGGGGTTCAAGACGGGGTATTTAATAAAACACATATTGGCTTTATTCGGGGCTCAATGATTTTTTAATTACCCATATTGCTTGTGACCTGAAAATATTCTTCTGCTAAAAATATTGTTTCAATTTCTTCTTTATCATACATTTTCAGTTGTCACTTTTTACTGAAATTTTTTTGATAATTTTTAAAATGAAATGAACAATAAAAAAAGTAACTGTACCTACGTAGCTGTTTAATAAAATATTGGTTTTGGCATTAAAGCATTGAAAAAAATTGAATTTTAAAAATGCCGCATCTCTTTCTCCTGCCGAGTTAAACAACGTTATTCGTTTATCTGCTAGGGGTTTTTCTATTCGGCGGATAGTGAATTAATAGCGCTCTCCGAGGCCATCGTGAACTTGGTAACGTTCACCCACAACACATACTTTACAAATCAATATGTTTTTTTCCCAATGCCCCCACTCTTGTATCCCTCAAAAAAATTTAAACAAAAAATTCTTTACATGCCAATGTTTTTTTTTTAAAATACCCGCTTTTACCACCTTACTCCTCGCATCCACCTTGAAAGAAAGAACCAAGATTGCAGTTCTGTCACTGGAAATTACATATTATGGAAAACAAAAAGTTTTACCATTAGTAATGACAGTTTTGAAAAAAACCAAATACCATTTCGAGCAAAAGGGACAGTCTTTGCAAAACCATACAGAAGCCCAAATTGGAGTTTCACGAAATTTTTTATTTTATGCAGCTCTCATTCCACTCTACGGTCATTTAAAATTTAACGAAAGATTAGGTTCTATAGAGCCCTTATGTGGCTTTCATCTGAGCGAATTGGGTGAATTTGAATCAAACTGTGTAGCACTCATAGCCATTCAAAGCAAAAAAGTACTGTTTAATAACAAAAAAACGATATCCCAAAAACTAGAGGCAAAACAAAGAAAAATGAGAAATTACTTTTTTCATCTCTCTTTAAGACATTTAATTTTTTTTTTAATTATGCTTTAAATGGTAGCTATTCAAACTTTTGCGATTTTGACACCCTTGTGTTTAACCCCTCCCAGCAAGTTAACTGCATCTTAGTAAAGTTTATCAAAATATGGGTTTTATAAAGGACGAATGACTCCATCAAACAAAATAAGTTTTGTCAAGATCAATTGTTGACCAGTTTACATTTATCAAAAAATCCTAAATAACAGCGAGAGCTGTGGTAACTTAAATTGTCCAGATTGTTGCGGCCATCTTTCTGATATTTTGTCGTATTTTCAAAACAATTTATTAACTATTACAAATTTTCGTCATGTATTTTTGTAAAATAGCCCACTTATAGCAATGCTTTACCTTTGAATTTCATGTTGTTCCTGCTGAAGTCTTAGCAACACACCTCTTTGTCTTCTCCTTACGTCGGACACTTCTTCGAGCCTTTGATTTCTTTGGAGTTGCCTAAAAAAAATCACAACATTTTCAAACAAATAAGGAGAACATTTTATTTTTTAATGTATGTTGTAAATTTATTATAATTATGTGTCACTTCCTTTTATGGCAAAACTTTTTTCCCATACCTCGCCATATTTTGACATAAAGATTAATTTCTTGAAAGTTAAGATTAAAATAAAGGTAGCTGAACAAATTTTGAGTAGATAATGCACCATAGACGCATTTGGTTAAACGAGTTTTCAATATACACAGGGTTAAATTCATTGCCTTTTTAATTCAAAGAAAAACCTAAAAAAATATATACAAAAATTACAAATTATCAGAAATGATCGCCGCCCTCGGTTTATCAGAATGTGCAAAATTAAACCCGTTGAGTAAAAGAAAATTCTCAATCATAAAATCATTCACTACAATTCATTAAACCAATTTTTTATCCGAACCTTATTTCTTCAAACCTATTCAATAACAAATATTCGAAAAAATTTATGAGACCCGTTTTTAATCGAATTATTGTTCATCAAACTCATTCAATATCAAACTCGTAATTTGTAAAATCCAGTCCATACGGAGGCGTACACGCAGGTGGCGCGGTGTTTCGTTTTACAAATTATGAGTTTAATATTGAATGGTTCGATTAAAAACGGGTCTTATAAATTTTGAACTTGTTATTAAATGGGTTTAAAGAAATAAGGTTCGGTATACCGAATTGCAGTTTTTATAGTGAATCGTTCTTTCGATGAAAATTTTTATTAAATGCGGTCTGATAAACTCCTGGTTTGATAAACCAATGGCGCACCGAGGGGGGGGGGTACATTTCGTAAAAATTTTAGTTGCGTTTTTTTCCGCAACGTGTGGAAATTTTGACGTCATTTCGCCAAACCAACACCGCACGTTGCGAATATGGTGAAAAGGTTTAAAAATACGTTTATATATGGAGTTTCAGCAAATTGAAAATAGTTGAAAATTATGGTTTTTGGCTTTTTTTGTTGCGCCCTCGAAACGGCAAAACCAGGTTGGCTCGTGACAGAGTACTTGCGCGATCGAACATTTTACTCGAACGGATCCAAAAGGTTTATGCATCGAAATGTAAACGTAGTTGTGATCGAGACGAGTGGATATGCAACTTGTAGTGCTTGTTTGTCTATTGTAGGTTTCAGAAATAAAAATACAGATATCTTTGTTTGACTTGTTGTTTATTATGTATAGATATCTCTCTTCTTCTTCTTCTTCTTCTTCAAGTGCCATGCTCTCTTCGAACGTTGGCTATCATCAGCGCGATCTGTACCCTGTCCAATGCTTTTCGGAAAAGTGTCGTAGTAGGAACACCATACCATTTTTAAGCCATGATATCAGTCTACGACCCGGACCTCATCTGCCTTCAATTTTGCCTTCTATTATCAATTTTAAAAGTTTGTATTTGTCATTTCTCAAAATATGGCCAAAACACTTCAAGATCTTTATTTATTCCAAACAAAACATCAACATTAGTTACCTCCTTAGTATTCTATGGTAACACCACATCTCGAATGCCTCTAACTTTTTACACATGGCTTCAGTCAGTGTCCATGCTTCCATGCCATAATATAAGATGCTAAAAACATAACACCGAATCACACGAATTCGGAGAGTGGTATTAAGATCGCGACTACACAACACTGATTTGATTTTGATAAAAGATGATCTGGCTTGTTCAATTCTTTCCCATTTACTTCTAACGTGCCTGTGATGTTCCTTTCCTTGGATATGACCATCCATTTGGTGTTTCCAACATTTAAGTTAAGCCCGAATTGCGAACTTTTGGCAGCAATTTGATTCCTTTTGGCAGCAGTTTGATTCAACAACTCTTGCAGGCCTTCCAGCGTGTCTGCTATTATGAAAGTGTCGTCCGCATATCGTAGGTTCGCAGTTATGAAGTGCATTCTCTATTATTTTGTTACTATAGATATTAAACAACAGCGGAGATAATACAGGGTTCCTAACATTTTCCTTAGGGATAGGATTTCAATAAATCAAACAGAAATGGCATAGAAAGTTCTGCGCGCACAAAAGAAACAGGTATATTGAGCAATGGTGCCAGTTTGTTATTATCTCCGGACTGCTTTCATGAGAAAAAATTGTCGCCACTCTTTCATTGTGAGCATAAATTATAGTTGCAATAATAACCGTTGACAAGATATCTGCAAATTCCGCTAGATGGCGGCCACACCATGAAATTAAAAATTAGATGTTTTCAGGTCCAAACCACAGCTTTTTCTTGCTTAAAGGAGGCGGCAGGGTCCATTATTTACGATACTGAGCGATAAACTCGTGAGGTTGTTAACATTAGAAAGAAATATCTTCGCTTTTCTTTAAAATCTTCTAAAGAGTAAGACGACGACGAGTCTTGAACCATTTTGGCTACATAAGGCACTGCGATTGTAAAATTAAAAACAAAAAATTCTAACCAACAAATTTACCAGCCACCACAACGCCAACGACTTTGAAAGATGGTGTGAAATAATCAAAGTTAGAGTATGTCCGCAAATTTAAAGTTTCGGTCATGAAATGCTTCTTTCCTTTACCAATAGCATGACAAAAAACAGAGAAAATGAAAACAACGACGATTTTCCGTAATTTTCGGACAAACCACTTTTTGATCGGCACCTTAGATTAAAAAGAGACAAGATATATGGTCCAACGAAAACTCCTTGGCAAATAATAACCATTGTTTATTTACAAATAAAATCACAACAAAACAAAGGTTTTTCTATCCTTTTAAACGACGTTAGAACGATAGGGACAGAGAATTCTGTCTCAACCACTTTCGATTGTGATTGGCTTGTGAGTGGGGAAAGTCGGCAGGGCGCAGACGGTTGGATGATATTTTTATTGACATAGTCTTTTTCGTGCTATTTATTTTAAAATTTCAGGATATTTTAAGCAGTTTATAAGTCGTTTTAAAACCACATTTTTGTCAAAAAACGTTTATAGTGTGTTTTTTTACCAGTAGGAGAATATTTCAGTGCATTTAAAGTGATATTTTGGAACAAATCGTCCAATGTTTTGAAAACAAAGGGAGAGCAAGTGAAATCAGTCAGTGGCGATACAAACACGTTTTTTTTGATGAAGTAGTTGCCCAATGCATCAAATAAGGTTTTTTTCGAGTTTTTTTTATAAATACTTAATTTAATTAATAATTAAGAATATTAAATTCCTACCTCATATCAGAATATTAAGGTTGATTTATACTGCCGCCGTTGCCATCTGCGCTCGCCCTTCGAATTGATATTTAAATCTTTTTGTCTGTCCTAGATGTCTCTATATACCCTAAGCATTATTGACTTTATTATGTACTGAAAAGTTTCTGCTAATGACCAGAAAAAAATAACAAAATTAACAAACACAATAACATAATTTTTAGATAGTAGGTAATATTATATTTTTTTTCTTGATGTTCCAGGTGCTATGAACTGTGTTTCTTTGTTTTAATGTTTGGCATAATTTAATTGTGTTGAAAATTGAAATTGCTATAAATCATATACAAACTTTGTAATAAATTTATTTTGTATAAAATTATACTACAAACATTTATTGTTAGAAAGCTTCCAAAGCTCAAATTGGCAGAATTATTTTTTGCATGTTTTTTAAATTATTTTGCAGATTTCATATTATAGTAAAATTTTAATATATAATCCATGTGTAAATTTATATTTAAGTAGGTACGCCACTAGTATGTTTACTGTAAACAACAGAAAGATAAACATTGTTCCATATAATCAGTCAGGAAGCTTGTCTCCGTTTAATCTAAGATCGGCACCCATAATCATAAAGGCTAATCTACAGAAAATTTAACGAATTCTAATAAATTTGACAATATTTGCCTGATTAAACACACGAAAACGATTAAAATAAATAAAATTATTAATTCTATCACAGTCTTTTACAAATACGTTGTTTTACTGGCGTGTGAACACATCTTAATTGCACCAAACAACATTCGCGTTGTTCAACTCCAAAAAAAACGCAACTGTTGTCTTACCGTTTCTGAGCCTCCAACGAACTCAACTCCAGTTTTGTACGATCTAACAAGGCCTGTTTTCTTATTTTTAAGTTGAGTTTCAAATTTTCCAGGCGTGAATCTTCATCCTTTAGCATTTGGTCAAACTAAAACGAAAAAAAGAAAAATTTATAGACACAATCTTGTTAACGTTCCCCGGGCGTACGCAGCATCAAATTTAGGGAGAGGAGAGCTTACTATGATCAAAGAATTTTTATAATTTTTGGTACACTTGTTCAACCTAGCGGCCCTCTATACATTTGACAGTTGTTGTTTTACCAGAGCTGGCAACTCATATTGTCCTCTCTTTCTAGTTTTTTTCATATTTGCATGTAAAACGGATTTTATGAAATAGACTCATGTTTTGTTGTCCCTTTTTATAATTTCCCCAGACAGTTTTTGAAAGATTGATTTTTTTTTGGTTAGTAAAATGTCAAGCTTTGACAAAAAAAAAACAAAAACAAACAGTGAATACACACGGTAGATATTGAAAATGTAAATAATAGGTGAAATATAAAGACTCCTATGATCTATATTTTTGTTACTCTTTTTCTTACAATAAAACATGTAATAAATAACACATTACATGTTATTTATTAACAAAGTTATGATTGTTTTCCACAAACCAAAACTACACCATTTTGCACTCACGCGCGTTTCGCTAACAACGGTAGCATCATCAAGAGACGATATCTTATATACTATCTTAGTGGGCAACTAAAGAATAAAGTGTACTAAACGGAATGGGGCCTCTATCTTTATTTAAACTATTTCTGGACAAATGTTAAGTATTGTCTAGTATTGTCAAGTACTGTCTAATATTATCCAGTATTGTCTCCAGTATTGTCAACCGTATTGTCAGGTATTGTTAAAAGTATTGTCAACGATTTGTACACCTACTGTCTGCAGCTGATGACCCCTTGGGGTCAACAGCTGGCCAAAAATTTTTACATCTACTGCCAAGAACCTAAATATTATCAAGTATTGTCCGGGATTGTTAGTAGTAGTAGTAGTAGTAGTAACTAGGGGGCGGCCCAAGACCTGGCAAGTAGGCCCAATCGGTCCCTTTTTACCTTACCCCAGCCCAGCCCCCTAATCCAGCACCTGTACTGCTTGTACGGTAGTGGGCTCTCCGGGCCTTCCTGTTCTCTTCACAAAGTCCAGTACTTTGGCCCACTTGAGAGCTCTTAGATCCTCTGCATCCAGGTTCGGTTATCCGACTAGGTATGCATCGCACTCCACAAACGAGGTGCCGGGATGTCTCCTCCGCCCTTTCGCAGGCACGGAAGATGGAGTCATTCCCGACCCCGATGCGACTCAGATGCTTGCTGAGTCGGTTGTGGCCGGTCAGTATCCCTGTCAGTAGTCCAATATCTTTTCGTGTCCTTCCCAGGAGCCATTTGAGTCTGGCCGCGTCCGGTCCGTCGATGAATTCTTTGGACTGTCTGCATCCTAATTCGTTCTCCCAGGAGTCCGCCAGTGCATTGTTAGCCCACTTAATGAGTCGACTTTGCAGCTGTCTCCTTGTTATACCTAAGAGTGGTTCCGGCCCCACGTATTGAGTGCTGGCACCGATCCGAGCGAGTTCATCCGCCTTTTCGTTGCCCGACACTCCCGGGTGTCCCGGTACCCACATCACTGTAACTCTTTTGTCTTGACTCAAGGCTTCCAGTGTTTCTATGCACTCTTCCACCAGAGTATTGGCGCATTGAGTGCCTTTAGGGCCGCTTGGCTGTCGGAGCATATGTACACATTCTCCTCCGGACCATTGCGAACCTCTTCTAGTGTTGCCGCCATTATAATGGCGTATACCTCGGCTTGGAAGACCGTAGCTTGCTCTCCGAGCGGGTAGCTCATCCGAACTTCTTCTCGGTCTTGCACGTAAACCCCCGCCCCTGCCTCTCCGATAGCTTGGAGCCATCGGTGTAGCATATCACAGCGTTCTCCTCGAATGAATCTCCAGGGAATTCGGGTTGCCTTGATCTCAAAGGACGCAAGTGGCATCTCCCTGGTGGCCATTTGGGCGACCCTTAGGTGTCCAATCGCTTCCCCTCTTCCTCTCCACTGACCAGAGTCTCTCAGACGCAAATGGGTCGCCGTCGCTTCCTTCTTGATACAAGTCGGTAACGGAGACAGTCCCAGAATGGTCTCGAGTGCTTGGATTGGTGTCGTCCTCATGGCGCCGGTTATTCCCCTGCACATTAGCCCTTGCAGGCTTCTGAGCTTTTGGGATATAGTGGTCCTCTCCACTGCCGGCCACCAGACGATGGATCCATATTGGATCCTAGGTCTTAGTATTGCCGTCCGGGATTGTTAAGTATTGTCCAGTATTGTCCAGTATTGTCAAGTAATGTCCAGTATTGTCTCCAGTTTTGTCTCCAGTATTGTCTCCAGTGTTGTCCAGTATTGTCAGGTATTGTTAAAGTATTGTCAAAGATTTGTACACCTACTGTCTGCAGCTGATGACCCCTCGATTTTTGGAGTTTCTGTGCGATCATGTATGGCACAAAATTGTTCTTCGTCGTCTTCATCGCTGCTACTACTCAGCAGCGAAGAAAATATAAAAAAATCTCTCACACTTTACATTTTCGCTGTTCGAAATTTTAATTTTTAATGGCGGGAAACAGTTTTGGGTGCGGCACGAGCCCTCAGAGTCGGTGCCGAAAAAGCGGCACGCGGTTCGACACTGAAGGTGTCAGTTCCCCAATGGAACAACTGAGTGTGCCTCAATGGAATACGCTATAAGTAACTCCTTGTTTCAAAGTTCGTTTAGAGTCTAGTCTAGTGGCCCTGTATATGATTTTTGACAGTTATTGTTTTACCAGAGGTGAGCGACTGGATTTGACAGTTGTTAGGGAAATGTTTGAAATTTTGTGTTGGCAGTGATAGTTGGTAACCCCCAACAATAAATAACTTTGTCACTGTCAAATTTTTAATTAAGAAACGTCAGGTTTAAAAATGGAATTTTGCTGCCTCGACGAATTTGTATTGTTCCTTTGTCCAACGGAGAAACTCAGGAAAAGTGAAAAGAAAACATGCATTTAACAAGCTGAAAAATTAATAAAAATAGCCGAATTTGCGAGGTAAGTGAGCTCACTTCTAATCAAGATGGCGTCAAATAGGCATGTACAAATCGAAGCAGACTTGAAAAAGTTAACTAAACAGGACCTTATAACTTATATAGTTCAGAGAAAATTACCGGATAGTGCAATAGTCCTTAGTGAAAGTACAGTTAATTTCCTAAAGGGCCATATCGAAGATACAGACCTTCTAAACGAGACGATGATTGAAAAGGACAAATCGGACCATTCGTGCACTGAAATGTCCTGCATATTGGTAAGATCTGACTTAAGAGTATCTAGGGTAGAGGTAGACTCTCAAAAAAGGTTAATTTCCGAGCTAGAAAAGCAGATCGATCAATTAAACACTATTATTTCACTAATGAAATCCAATCATAAAGAAGAGGTTAACCCGAATTCCCGCGCGAGCGATATAATTCAAAACAATAACAGAGGCCCCACCACCAACAACTCGAGCTTCGCGAGACACCGAGGGCAAAGCGCTGGGCCTGCGGTATGCCCGCGATCAGTTTTTCCACAGCAGCAGCAACGAAACTTAGGTAGGAGCAGTACGAATAATACTACCGCTAGCAGTAGCAATGAATTAGGCCAGTCAGGAACGACTAGCTCCAACACTGTAACGAAACAACAAGTATCAAATGCGATCATGCAAGCGACTACTCGCAATTTATTCGACACAGTTATAAATCCGCCGGAAGGTGAGGAAGACAAATGGAAAACATTCAGCAGCAGACGCCGTAGACCGAAACCAATTGTCGGTACAGGATCATCCAATTGTACTATTAAAGCCATTCCAAATCTTGTCTACTACCATGTCTATCGATTGGATCCAGCTTGCTCCACTCAACAACTAAGGGATTACCTAGTAGGTTTCATACCAGAGGTAACATGCGATCAACTACAGTCAAGGCGACCTGAAGAATACTCGTCCTTTAAAATAGGTGTTTATGACAGTCACATTGACACTATATCTAATCCTACTGTGTGGCCACCTGGCACAAAAATTAACAAGTTTTTTCACCTAAGGAAAAAATCCACAAATACGGACTAGAAAAGACAAATAAACTGTCATTTGACTTAAGAATATTTCACATAAATATTCAAAGTATAGCCAATAAAGCCGACGAACTTTCCTTGTGGGTCAACGAAAAAGACTATATTATTTGCATTAGTGAACACTGGTGCACTTTAAACCTTTTAAATTGTATACCAATAGTCAACTACAAACTTGTTTCATCTTTTTGCAGAAATGACCACAAACATGGAGGTGTTTGTATTTTTGTTAAAAATTCTGTTCAATGTAAACCTTTCGATTTAAGCACCATATCAAAAGAAATTTACGCTGAATTTTGTGCCATAGAATTGTGTAAAAGCAAGATTCTAATTCTCACCCTTTACAGATCTCCTGAGGGTTCTTGTAGTACTTTTTTAAAATTATTTGATGAGTTTCTCCACAATTCACAGAAAACATATAATCGCATTATTGTCTTAGGAGACTTCAACATAAATTTTTTGTGTAAATCGTCTGACTTAACTGACCTAATGTCTGTTATTGAGTGCGCCGAACTATATCGGACACCACGAGGGTCCAGTAAACACCAGGAAGGTCCGCGACATGTATCGACAATATAATTATCACAGAAAATATTAGTAACTTTGAGTCGGGTATAGAAAATCCCTGTCTTTCAGACCACTACGGGGTATATATAAAATTACGCACTGAGATTGAGCGTCTAGAGCCCTCCAAAATTAAAACAAGAATAATTAAGGAAAAATCTCTAAACTGTATAAAACAAATACTTGTAGATTTAAACTGGCAAGACTTCTTTACCTCTTACGATGTGGAATTTATGTCAACTTTTTTACTAAATAACATCAAAAACCTAATAAATAAATACTTACCTTTAAAAACAGTCTACAGTAAGGGTGATATTCCTCCTCTCTGTTGGTATAATAATAAACTTAAAGAAAAAAGAGCGCAAATGCAAACGGTAAAATGCATTGCTGACGTATCTAGTAATGAGGGCTATAAATCATATTACCAAGCACTTCGACATGATTATAAAAAGTCAATTATAAACTCAAAAAAATCTGCATATAGTAACTTTATAGATTCCTCAAAAAATAGAGTGAAAATTGCATGGAAATTAATAAACTTTGAAAGAAACCACAATAAAAAGTCAAATAATTTATCAAACATTACTGCAAACCAATTTAATGATTATTTTTTAACAGTAGCATCTAAAGTAGTGCAAGATTTAACAATTGACATAAATTTACAAAACGAAATTATCAGAAATATACCTATGCATGAAAAAACTTTTGTATTTTTGCCAATAGGCGAACAAGAAATATTGAATGCAATAAACTTATTAAAAAATTCTTCCTCATGTGATAGTTACGACTTAAACAGTTATATTATTAAAAATATCTCTTGCGAAATAATTTGCCCCTTAGCCTATTTGTTTAATATATGTGTCGATCAGGGAATTTTCCCTGATTCATTTAAACTGTCCAATTTTCCTATTTTCAAGAAGGGTGATATTAATTCAGTTTCAGATTATCGCCCCATATCATTAGTGCCCATTTTTAGTAAGATATTTGAAATAATAATAAAAAACAGATTATCTGACTTTTTTGAAAAAAATAATTTGCTAGACCTGTCTCAGTTCGGGTTTCGCAAAGGCACATCCACAATCCAAGCTATCACCAAGATTGTGCAGGACATAGTTGAAGGCTTGGAGGTGGGATCGCATGTAAATCTAATACTGTGTGACCTCTCCAAAGCCTTTGACTGTGTCTCCCACAATCTTCTGCTGGACAAGCTTTACAAATATGGAATACGAGGCAATTTTCATCAGTTGATTAAATCATATCTAAATCCGCGTAATCAATATGTTAACTTTAAGATACAGTCTCTAACGTGGGAATGATGCAGAGTTCCCCAAGGATCGGTGTTGGGTCCTCTACTCTTCATCATCTACATCAACTACCTATTCCCATTTCTTTCCCAAGATAAATGTAGAGCTTTTGCGGATGATAATTCCGTGTCTTGTAAACATAACAACATTGAACGTCTTAAGCAAAAAAGCACAGTGAGACACTTAAGGGCAGACTATCGTCAGTCGTGTATTTAATTTGTAGGTTGAAGGGCATTATTGACGAAAAAACTTTAATAAATTCTTATTATGCTATGTTTCATTCGCATATTTCATACGGTGTGGCTTTGTGGGGAAACTCTACAAATTCCATTGAAGTCTTCAGGTTACAGAAAAAAGCTGTAAGAGCTATTTGCAATATCGGCTATCGGGAACATTGTAAACCTTATTTTATTAAACTTAAAATTTTAACACTACCTTCACTGTATATTCTTTACCAACTTATAGAAGTACATAAACAAAAACATACTTACGAAACAAATTCAAATTTTCACAACTATGATACAAGATCGGCAAATTTAATTAGACCAAGTTTTTTAAGATTGGAAAAATCATTCAAAAACTCTCCACGTGTAGATATATATAATAAACTCCAAAGCAATATTAAAAGTATGTCCAATAATAAATTCAAATATGCAATTAAGCAAATTTTAACTAAAAAAGGTATATACAATATCAAAGAGTTTTTGGAAGAATTCGGTTAAAATTGTTTTTTTTTAATCGATGCGTGTTCTTTTAACGGTTTTTTGTTCGTATTTTTTTAGTGTAATTTTATATTTTATTCTTTTTTTTCTGACCGGCTGCAACTGTGTGTTTATATACAAAACGTAGTCAATAAAGATACTCTACTCTACTCTACAAACAGTAGGTACAAACATACGCATTTAGCATGTACTTCGTTAATAAATAACACATTATGTTTCCATGTTTTGTTGTAAGAAAAAGAGTAGCAAAAATATAGATCATAGGAGTCTTTATATTTTATCTATTATTTACATTTTTAATATCTACCATGTGTATTCACTGTTTGTTTTGTCAAAGCTTGACATATTTTACTAACCAAAAAAAATCAATCTTTCAAAAACTGTCTGGGGTTGTTTTATATGCAAATATGAAAAAAACTAGAAAGAGAGGGCAATATGAGTTGCCCAGCTCTGATAAAACAACAACTGTCAAATGTATAAAGGGCCTCTAGTCTAGTGTAGCCCCCCCCCCCCCTATCACACAATCACGCCCCCCCCTTAAATAACAAATCGACGAGTTCCCACGGTTTTTTGAAAATCGTACTATAAATACCAGAAAAAGAGGCGGTTTCGTTTTCATTGGGACAGCCTGTATAATTATTTAAAAACTCAATTCATTAATTTCAAAAAATTAGAAATAAAAAAAAAATAACAAAATCTTTTCATTTCAATTAAAATTGTTTAAATATTTTAAAACCGCCAATTTTTTTTAGTCTGCTTACCAGTGTTAACGACACCATGGCAACAGTTTTAAAAGTGTTCTTTTCGAAAATCCCCTCCAAGTCTCGGCCGTGGCTTGCGGCTGTACCGTTCACAAAACGGCTCAAGGAATTCTCTCTGACAGACACTATGGAATTTACAGTGCTGTCTCCCGCAGATTCTGATGGAATAAGGACACTGTCGATTTCTGGTAGGTTATCGGTCAGGTCCTCGTTTATGGTCAGGTCAAACTCTGGTTTTGTGCCTAAAAATTAGCTTACTATAGTTCCCAATAAAGTAGATAAACAGTTGGATTATTAAAAATACTAGGAAAATTTTTTGTATTACCTGAACCTCTTGAAAAGTTAATAAACGACATCTGGCTCCTGGACGCGTTTGACTCAAAATCCAAACTTCGAGACCCGGTTTTGGACATCACTGAAGTTTGGGTGTCTCTATCTTGAAGGGTTTTTTTCACAGTCTTATCAGAGTCGTTTTTTGATCTCAATGAAATGAATTCCTAAAAAAAAATCACAATTAATATTATAACTCCTACTTTAAGACTTTTTTCTTAAATTTTTAACAAATAACTACAGGGTTCAGTGATTTTCAATTTTGAAATTCCCTGACTTTTCCAGGTTTTTCCTGACCATTTTTCAAAAATTCAACCAACTTTATTAAAAAAAGAAGTCGCTCTCATAGCATTTCTTGCCCACAAGGAGGGGTCCTATCACCCTCATACTGATGCAAACGGGTAGACCTCAAGGTAAATCCCGAGAAAACAGCGCTAATACCCTTCACGTAAAAAAGGAAGCTAGAAGGACTATCAACCCCCACCTTCTTTGGAAAAGATACAATATGCCCAGGAGATAAAATATCTTGGGGTTATCCTGGATGCAAAACTAACCTGGAACGCGCATATTGCCTACGCCATTAACAAGAGCAAAATGGCGCTAATGGCCACCAGAAGAGCTGTAGGGAAAACTTGGGGACTTGCACCACACATAACCCATTGGTTATACATGATAGTGCTGAAACCCAAAATAACCTACGGCGCCACAGTATCGTGGCCGAAGGCCGAACAAAGGACTACAAAACTGGAGCTCTCCAAACTCCAGCGACTTGCATGTATTTGCATAATGGGAGCAATGAGCACCACACCAACCGCTGCTATGGAGACCATTCTAAACCTCCCACCACTTGACACTGTCATCAAAGCGGAGGCGAGAATGGGAGCATACAGATTAAAACGCTATGACAACTGGTATGATAACCATTTGGGACATACCAAGTTTGCGAGCATTGTCACCAACTCGCTGCTAGAGATAAGGAGTGACATCATGACTCCGAAAATCAACACGAACAAGCCATTTAAGACCCTGGGAAAACAAGACGGAGAAATCACTAGTCCAGTCAGGAAAATCGGTATGGTATACCGACGGATCCAAGATGGACAGTGGATCAGGAGCGGGAGTATATGGCCTAGCACCAAGATCAAATTGGTTTTCATCTCTAGGGAAACATACCACAGTATTCCGCGCTGAAATACATGCCATAGAGACTTGTCTGCGGGAAAACCTGAGAAGAAAATATCTCAACAAAGATATAACAATCTTCTCAGACAGCCAAGCAGCTATTAAAGCTCTGGCATGCCAACAAATTCACTCAAAATTAACTGGAACTGCCTTCAAACCCTCCTAACTCTAGCGAAACACAATAGTCACAATTGCGTGGGTGCCGGCGCACACAGGGGTAGCAGTAGACTAGAGTAGAGTAATTTTTATTTGCATAAATTTTTAACATAATTGAGTAAATAACATCTAAGACAATCAGAAAAATAGAATGCAGGAAAATGCTAGAAAGACAAAATTCAAAAACAATTTAAAAAATTGAACATGTGTTAGCAGGCAATGAACACGCGGATTCTTTAGCAAGAAGAGGATCAGAAAGAGCATTTATAGGACCTGGACCTGTATTTGGAATTCCAAAAACCTCGATACGTGGCTATATCAAGCGATGGGTGCACGAAGAACATCGAAACCGCTGGCATTCAATATCAGGGCAAAACCACAGCAAAACAATGGTGGCATCCCCTTCAACACCACTCACCTGTGAAATCCTTAAACTGAATAGAAAAGAAATCAGACAAGTGACAGGGCTATTAACCGGTCACTGCGCACTGAGAGAACACCTGCATAGGATGGGAATCTATAGAGACGAACTAACCTTCTGCAGAACACAAAACTTCCTGGAGGACGACCCCTCCAGAGAAGCTAACTGCCAGAGAAACCTAATAAAGGGGCTGCTGCTCCTCGCGAGGTCGTCAAAACTCTTAGATTGGGAAGGCACACAGCAAGAGATACAATAAGCTAAGAAGCTGCAGTGTCAGGCATTTCAAGACCTAAACTTGCTGTTGAGAAAAATCAAATCAACTCAAATCAAAACCCACTTTACCCAATCAGGTGGAGTTTTTGCATCAGGATGAATACAATCCATAGTAAAATTAGTTTTTCTAATTGAGATTTTTGAAATTCTTCCACTAGCAGACAAAAATGCACACAAATTACAGAACAAAAAAGATTTCTGCAGGAAAACAGCAAAATTTTTACGCTTTAATTATAACAAGCAAAAAGAGTTTCTAACCCCCATTTGCACCGAATATTTTTTATCTGTCCTTTACTAAAACTCTCTTTAACAACAAGTATGGAAAAGACGAAAACTCTACCCATCTCTTTCTCTCTCGTTGGTTATTAGACGTTTTAGTTAATGGACACCAAGATGGACACATAAAAATAAGTCAGTGAAAATGGGGGTAAGAGCCAGTGCAATGAGGGCGGAAATACACTGGCACGTTTTTTACATCCTTATTGCTGCAGACAAAAATAAGAATATAGCTCAGACAAACGCAGTGACTCCCTGTTTCTTGTTTTTGCACATTGCATTTGCACACTATGGGTATCTTATTCCCTGACTTTTAGCTCACTTTTTGGTTTTTACTGACTTTTCCCTGACAGCATACAAATTCCCTGACTTTTCCAGGGTTTTCCCTGACCACTTTGAACCCTGAACTATTATAGCAAAATTTATAAACACAATTACCTTCTCTATCTCTGAAAACTGTTGTAAAGATTGGTTGAAGTCATTTAAAAGATGAATTTCCGCCTCAAATTTAAGATGTATTTCATTTTGAGTCGCATTCTAAAACAAAAAAAAGCACTACAAAAAAGACTGACCCGCTATGAACATAAATCAGCAAGATTTATTTTAGTAAATCTTTGAAAACATCCGAACTAATAAAAAATGATTAAACCGACACAGCAAATTCAAGAAATTATCATTTTGTAACTCACCAGATTCAATCCGCTTGTATCACTGGACCTGATTGACACATTTTTCATTAAAGCCATTCTGTCTTCATTAGAACTTGAGCGTACAGATATATTTTTCATCAAACTATTTCTATCCTTTTTGTTTTGTGACATTTTTACTGATAGTTTTGGCTCATTTTCAAAGTTATTTGATCCATTTTGTGTAGTGTTTTTTTCAGATTTTGTGGGTTTAACAATACTTTGTTCAAATTTTGAGGTTAAAGTATCCCTGTTACTGTTTCTTGAATGCTCAGTTAACATTTTTTCAACTGAAGGGTTAGAGTTTTGGAACTGATGATGTTTTAACTCTTTTATAGACCGTTTGCTATCTTCAGAAAGTATTTCTGTAGAAGCAGAATCAGATATTTGACTTTGCTGTTTGATTTTAGGCTTTAAAATTTCTTTTATGGAATTTCTGCTCCCTTTACAAGAATCTGAAAGTATATCTTCGAAAGAAGTTGAACATTTTGCAGCTATACATTTAGTTTTTGATTGAAAAATCTTTTCTTCAATAGAACTAGCAGATCTTTTCGAATTTGATAAATTTTTTTCTTCAAAATTAGCAACCAGTTCTGGAATTTCACTTATTTCATCAGATTTTTTTGTTGAAATGCTATTACTTGTTTCTTGTGGATTATCGTTTTCATTTGAATGACGTAAAGTTGGAAACAGCGAAAAATATTCGACAGATTTTTCGCCACGACTTTTTGCATAAAAATTCGAAGGTTCTAAGCTGAAAGAACTTGACTTTTGAAAAGCAGTTTCCAATGTATTAATCACTGATTCAGAAGTGATTGTTTGCCGAGAATTTCTTGTGTTTAAAGATTTAGAGGAAAATGTATCTAAAAACGCCTCATCTTGGGCCTCAGTTGATAAAGTTGGTATATTATTTCTACTTTTTTTTAATGATCTTTGAGCGGTTTCTTGAATTTTATCAACATGTGGGGAAATATTGGGAGAAACAGTTGGCGAAGCCCTATTATGGGCAATTATTGACTTCCTACTTTTATCAAGACGTTCCAATTCATCCAAATTATCATCTACAAACAAATTTTTTCTTACAATATTAATATCACCTCGAGATTCTTGGCTAAAGTTTGCACTATAATCTTCAGAAGTTATAGTATGTGGTTTATTATTATTATTAGAATTCAGTCTTGTGTTGGGTGCTTCTAAATTTTTAATATTTACAGTAGGACCGTGCACAGTCTTATCTATATTATCACTAGAAAAACTTGGAATGTAAGTCCATTTTGAGTTACTCTCACTTATAATACTAGGAATGTTTTTTGAAGTATCTGATCCGCTGTGTTCAGAAAAGGACTTTGTTTTTTCATGTTTCTTAAGAGACTCTTCTCTAGACAAACTGTTTTGGATTCCTACATCTACTAAATGGTTTTTTGAATTTTCCGTGACATATTTAAGTTGTCTGTTCATGGTGTTTATAATATTGTACGGATCAGTTTGAGGAGAGCTATCTTTGAGCCAAATTGAGTAGGCTCCAGGTTTGACAAGCTTATCAGAAATAATACAAATTTTGTCTTTTTTGGGTACAATATTGGCTTCTAAGTTTGTTGTTTTCTTACTATTTTCGACAAAATCGAGATTATAAAAGATTTTATTTACACGCTGATTATTTTCTTTAACAACTTTGTCGTTTTTTGATTCACTATTCTCATTTAAATCTGTATGGCTACCTATATCTACATTGTGGACAGTATTTATGGAATGCTTTGTAAGTAAATCAGTAGAATGAACATTACTGGTATCACTACTTCGAACATTTTTACCATATGAAGGTTTAGGAGGGTAGAGCAAGTTAGGATCTTTTCCTGACCGCGATTGTTGCGATAGTTCAGATTTGTGTACCAAATGTTCGGTGACCAACTCATTGGATCCATACCTGTTAAGAAGTCAGGTATTAATTAATTTCTATGAATGAAGAGATTCTAAAAAGTAAACAAGAAATCAGAACAGAATAATGACGGGACACTTTACCCGTATTATATTAACAAAAAAATCTCCCAACACATGTCATAAGTAAAAGTCTTACACAATGGGATCACAAATTGCAAAAAAACTTTGTCTTTGCTGCCCCAAAATTAGCATTTTTATAGGTTTTCATGTTTGAATAGGGTTATTTGCTATGTTTTTATTTTTTAATTGCTTTAATAAATTCTGTTTTTTTTCCTTTTAGATTGGTTCTTCTTTTGTTTCAGGCAAATCTCTTAAATTAATTCAGGTCAATGATTTTCAAAGTAGATTAAGGAACAGAATAATTATGTGGGATTGGTCGACTAATTCAGCAGATGTGTTTTTGGCACAAAAAAGAACCATTCCAAAATCAACTTCTTGTAAACTCTATTTTAAACGTTTTAATATTTTAACTATGTATAGTCTATATGTATTTGAAATGTTTTTAAAAATAAGTCAAATTTTGTGTGCAATAACATCTTTCATTCCAATAATACAATGTCAAAGAATAAAGAGTAAGTGGTGTTTGTTTTTTTAATCATTTACCCCTAGCAAGATAAAAAAGTGAATTAATTTAAATTTATTTAAAAAAAAACTAAGAGAGTATCTTGTGCTAAAAAGCCTGTATTTTGTGGGAGACTATTTTGATTGACTATTTCTAATTTTTCTCTACTTTAGGTTAGTTTAGAAAATGTTGACAATTTCCCATACAAATTGTATATTTGCCTTTTAGGAAAATAAAGAATATTTATTTTTTGATATTTTAAAATGTAAGCAACGTCTGCAAAAGTATACTCGACGTCAAAATCCACTTATGGTTTTTGTTTCCTAATACATAAGTAATATAAAGTAATAAATAACGTACCTGGCTGAAATGTCCAAATTACTATTCAATTCCAGATTTGCCTTCTTTTTCTCTGGAGAGGGTGTACAGAAAGCAGCATTTAGATCTACAGATTTAGATCTTATCAATGGAGGATCGCGGGATTTTGATCTAAAATGGATAAATTAAATAACAAAAAATAAACCACGGCTTCCCTGAAAAATTTTTAACCCATTGTTAAAATATTCTATTCAGTTTTTGAAAAAAACAACAGGTTAAGGAGGTACTAGCTATCAAAAAAACCTCTATAATGGCTAAAGAAAGACATTTTTATTAATTTAATTTCCAGACAAGAAGCCTTAATGTTTAGAAAAATATCATGAAATTTTTTTGTTATGTATACCTGAAGACCTATTTTAATATCAGAAAGATTTTATTTCTATAGCAATTTTTTTGGAAAACAGTTGTTATGCTCAATCAAAACCCTTCATATCAACAAAATACAACAAAAAAAAATCGCACATTTTGATACCCTGTATGAAAACACCTTGGAAAACATCATCATGATAAATTACTTTTTGTTATTTTGAGTGATCATGTATTATAAAAACACGTTTTTTTATACCTTTCTCTTTTTATTTGCACATTTTTGGCCACCAGTTGTCGGGACTTCTTCTCCAGCTCTTTTAATTTTTGTTTTCGTATGTCAGCTGTAATAGTTTCTTTCTTTTTATGTTTAAGTTCTTCCCGTCTTTTTTCTTTTTGCTTTTTTATATATTCTCTAGCTTTTTGGACATCGTAAGCCTAAATAAAGATTTATATATTAACAGATAGAAATACATCATCAGTCCTGCTTTTTTTCGAGACAAGAATATTTTTACTCTTGAGAAAATGATTTATTTAGAATGTATTAGCATAGTGAATTGCTCCATATATCATTATTTCATCATCACCCAGTTCAAATAAGTAAACAAAACGCTATTGCGCACATGCAGGTATTTTTTACCCAGCTCAAGACTGTGGCTTTTCTGGTGCATCCCAGGCAATCTACTTTTGATTTTTGAATGGACTGTATGACAATATCAGCAAAAATCCATTCAATTAGGATCAATTTTGAAAAATCCTTCAGAAATTTTTGCTAAGAATTTAAAAAAGAACAACTATGCAAAATTTCAGGTAAGTTGCCAGTTGTAGAGAAACTATGGCCTAAAGTAAAGAATTTTTAAGAAAAGAAATAAGAGGATAACAGGGTTAAAAGTCTCCAGGTCAAAAATTTCATTTCCACCCTACATGACCAAATTTTGGAAAATTACTGCATCTGAATTTTTTTTTTTATTTTTACCTACGCCAAATAAAGTAAAGAAAATTTAACATTAGATTACATGAAAGTTTCTTAACTATCAATTTACCTTTGATTTTTTTGGAGAACCTGGATCCACTCCAGTGGGAATGCTAATGCTGTTTTTTGAAGCAACATTCTGGTGGTCATAGGATCTTATGATCTGAACTTTGTTGTCATTTTCTGTCGGAAATTTCGAATCACTTCCTGAACTTTTTAATTGATCATGATTACTTAATTCTGTTGTTGACTCGGCAGGTCTATTGAGATTGGAATGTATTAGGTTTGCCAACTCTCTCTTTAATTTTTCTGTTTCTAATTTAGTTTTTTGGATTTTTTCTTCTAAATTGACATTACTGCTTTTAATTCTTTTATACATCTTTTAAAATAATAACAAAAATTTTGATTATATTTTTCACCTGTTTGCTAAAAAAACCAAAAAAAATGTATATATCCTAATAAAAATATAGAGCACTGCTGCTGCATTATGGAGTAAAAAATCAATTTTGATAATGTTTTGACCAACTCAGATTTCAATAGCTTTTCGTAAGATCCATAATGTTAGAAATTTGGGATTAGTAGTTTTGGTTTTATTAATGACTTTTGGAAATCGTAAAATTGATTAATTTAACTGGCTCTTGAAGAACTTACAAAACTAGCAATATCTTAAAAACTGCTGATGAAAAAATTATGAGGGGTCTGTCACATACATGTTTTTATTTAAAAAATTATGATTATAGACACCTTAAGTAACACTTTATTACACACAGACAACAAATTATATAAAATACGCCACCCACACCTTTTCAAGAAACATGCAATATTTTTATATAAAAATGAAATCCCACTTGACATGGAGCAATAAAATGTGAATTGCATGCAAGTTGTCTCTTCTCATCTTGCTTTAAGCCCGCTTGACATGGAGCAAAATAACTTGCAATTGACTGCAATTTGGGGTCATTCTAAAATAATGTCACAAAATTTTTACAACACAACACAAATTGTGACATTAAGAGGAAGGATTAAAAAAACCCTAAAAAATTTGTGGTATTATTTTAGAATGACCCCGAATTGCAAGGTATATTGCTCGATGTCAAGTGGGCTTTAGTACTACCAGTAAAGTGAGATGGAAATAGAAGACTTGCATGCAATTCTTGTTTTGTTGGTCTATGTCAAGTTCCACTAGGCTTTACTTTTATTAATTCTTTTTCTACATTTGCAATTGATGACAAAAACATACACTTTTTTAAGTTTAATAAGTCAATTTTTATATTATTTTCAAAACCACGTCAAAATCACATAGAAATAATGTTGTTTTGAAAATAATGTGAATAATCAACCTATAAAACTTAAAAAAGTGTGGGTTTTTCATGTCTTTTTGCTTTGTGTTCTGTGGGTTCTACTGTCTTTATTTACCAAAAAAGCTTCCAAAAATAACTAAAGTCCACTTGACATGGAGCAATAAAACAAGAATTGCACCAATAAAGCAAGATGGGAAGAGACCACTTGCATGCAATTTGCAATGTATTGCACCATGCCAAGCATTACACATGCATTAAATACATACTATCCATCGATGTACTAGTACGTCGATGATACTATGTATTTCATTTGTCAAATTGGCATTGAGCATTAAAAACAGCACAATCCTTTAAAGATAGGTTTTAATTTCTCATCTATTACTGCATTTGTTTATTCATTCTGTATGCCCTGTGCACACAAAACCTTGTTAGTTTATTGAAAATTGGGGAAGTGTGCACTCTTTTCTGTGTTTGTTTATTCATCAAGTGAGCAAACTGAGCTACTCTTTTTTACTTCAAGCTGGTTGAGCGAGCACAGCAAGCTTGTAAAAATTCTAATCCCACATTTGTGTGATGTAGAAAAAAAACAAGATATTTTTCTAAAAAAAGGTAAGCTCTGCAAGCAATTTGAATAAAAAATGTGCTTCTTTCAATTACTTAATCTAAAAAACTGTTAATCAAATTTTGTGCGGTAAAAGTTTAAAACATTATCCTGAAACCATTTCATGGATTTTGCACAATTTTAAATTTTTTCCATAATTTTATGTATCCTAAAAACAAATTATCGATTAATTTAAAAAACTAAATAAAAACAAGATATATATATTTTTTTGAAAAACCAGGCAAACGATCTGTGGGGGATACCAAAAGCCTCTGCAGTGCAAAATTTTGATGTGCAGTTTATCTGTTTAAGTAAGCAAAGTGTTTTTAGGATTCAAATTAACTCTTAAACCCCATGAGCTGACCTCCTGGAGCAAATAAACAAAGTGCTGCTGGAAAAAGATAAAATACCTTTTTTTTCCTTGCCTCTTATCACATACCTCATACCCCTTACCTTACGGAAGTCTTGAATCTGCCTTTAGCGAAAAGGAATTTAAGCATGAACCTTTAGCAGGATAACCGCCATCACAAAAAAATAAGGTAAAAAACAAACCTCATCAAACATACTCAGAATTATGTACATATGTTATAATGATATATAAAATGACCTCAAAATGACCATTTTTTGCATTATCGTTTTACCTGCTTTTTTCAAATTTCGTTTTTTTTTCTCTGCAATAACAACAATCCACAAAACCGGTTCTAATGGGTTCGGTTAGTTTGTCTATGGTGTGGTTCTAGCGCCTTTAAGGTCACTAAAAAAATCCAATGTTTTTCGATCTATCTCATTTTTTTGCTTCGAAAAGAGAGAGAAATCACGATTTCCGTGGTGCGATCGACGAACGTGATGATGGTTATGTGATAACTTCGCAAGCTTATGGCCCAAAGTCCATTGCAAACAGAAGAACCAGAATTTAGTGGGTCACGCAGGCCGGAAATTCTGTGCCAAATGGCTACCCTATTTATTTACTTACACCCGATGCACACCAACGCGTGTCCTTGCATGCCCACGCATGGCATCACGTGACTCTGCATTTAAAACCATTGGAAATATATGTCCAGTCCACAAACCTTATAACCAAAAAAATAGACTGCTAATGCTTATGGGTTTTCTCCCAATAAATGACTGCCTCATGGAAGTGACAGTTTGGTGTTATTGGAACCAGAGTAAAGCGACTTGAGTAAAATTTGTTGTGGTTGCAAACTCAATATTTTAGTATTTGATGAATATATAACAAGCACTGCTTGACGAAATTTAAGAAAAAATATAAAACCACGGTTTCTTGAGTATTTAAAAAAAATTATTTAGTAAACTGTTCGAATTAACTAGATTTCAAAGGGGCAGTGTAAACAGTGTCATGACGTGACAACTTATTTTCTCTTTATCCACGTTTTTGGTTGGTAGCACTGCGTTTGACGGTCTTGACGTTAGTAGATTCGCCATTTTCTTTATTTTCGTTTCTTGGTTTTCGAAGATTTTGCTTTGGATAGACGTCTGTAAAGACGCGAATCCATAGTAACCGAGAAGAAGATGTTTTTGCTTAACGTGTTGTGTTTTTAATATACTTTTTCTGTGCCCTTTTGCATCATGAAGTGCTTTGTTGTCGGCTGCAACAACAGCAATTCTGCATGTGGAAATACGTTTTCCTATCACAGGTAAGGGTAAATAATTCCTATTTTTGCCAATTTTCTTTAATACTTCTGCGATCATTGCCTGTATTCTGAAAGGCCCATGAGGTGGTTACAGCTCACCAGTGTGGGGAATCAACATTGTTGACAGGAGAAAGAAAGAAACATAAATTCTTTAAAAGAGATTTGTCAAAAAATTGCAATACTTAAAACTATGAGCTTAAAAACTTATTTAATCTTAATAAATTTAACCTTATAGTTCTTATAATTACTGAGATAGCAATAGTGTCCCATGTTAATTAGGACACCCTGTATTAGCAGTATGCCTTATGAAAAAGGGTTTATTTTTCCTAAGGCAACCATGTTGAATCGCTCATCAGCTGATGGCAGTATTATTAAGTATCGTAATAATGAAAAAGTCTAATTATTGTTTTTCTATTTCTTTCAATAGGTTTCCACCAGATGCTGCTATTAGTAGAAAGTGGTTACTGAGCATTTGAAGAGACTCTAAGACTGTTATTAAATACCAAAGACTCTGTTTTGACCAGCTTTTAGTTGAAGCAATCATTAAAACATACAGCACTTTGAGGAGTCATAGCTCTGCAAATAAAATTAGTGAAAGTATATCTGGAGAAAAGGTCCGAAAAGTTTTAACAAAACTTGTATTGTTTAAACAACATGTTTTATATATTATCTTTAATTAAAAATAAGTAGTTTCTGTTTGTAAATAAGTTACTTTTAAGTATTTTTTGTATTGTAACTTTTTTGATGGTATTTTGTAAATAATTATTTTCTACAAATAAAATTTAAGGCTGGGTTTATACAAGCAAATAAAAATGAAAGTAACAAAAATTAAAATAAAAATAAATAATTTTGGTTTATACAGCTGAATAAAAATAACTTGGCAAAATTTTTTAACGATCCTATTTTTAATTTTCTTGTAGCTGTATGTTTATGGGTTGAGGGATCTTGTTAATGAAATGTCCTTTTTTTGAAGTGCCAATGTTTCACAAAATTTATATAAAAATAAATTTTGCAAAACGTCGGCATTTCAATATATAAAAATAAATTTTGCGAAACGTTGGCATTCCAAAAAAAGGACGTTTTATTAACCAAATCCCTTGACCCATACACATACACCTTCTAGAAAATAAAAATAACTGAACCAATCAGCACACAGCTTCAATAATTGAAATAATTAAACTAAACTCTATCATACTGTTTTCTTAAATAATAGGTATCTGCCTAAACCAAACCAAAAAATGAGTGAGGTTATGCGCAAATTTTTTTCAGATAATAAAAGTTGCCCATCTTCGCCTACACTATTTCCCATAAGCTCAACTTTTATTTGAATTATTATTTTTATTTGCCTGCATAAATAAAGAGTACCGAACAGACAGGGTGATTTTTTTTTAAGGGGTCATTCATAAACTGGTGTAGATACTTAAAGAAGGGGAACTTTTTTTCCTAAAGATAAAATGTACTTTACCCATTTAAAAAATTCATATTTTAAGGGAAGGGGGGGGGCTATTATTTAAGATTATCGTTAAAAAAATTGCAAATTTATTATGCCAGAGCCTTTTTTACAATTAGCCGCGTCTAGTGTTATTTGTGCTTCTCAGTTGGTAGTTATAGGGATTTTGGTGCATTGCCAACTGCTTTTGGCACCAAACTGTCAAATACATGAAGCAGTCATTTCTTAAAGCAACATCATCAGTCTATTTTTTTGGTTATAAGGTTTGTGGTCCAGTCACATTGTGCGTTTTTTGAAGCAGGGTGGGCACGCGTTGGTGGGCACAAGGCTTTAGTAAAAAAAGGAAATAGTCCGTTTTTTATGCTTAAAGTAATGGCAAATGTATACACAATTCAGTAGAACATTCAAGTATGTTTTATTATTATATTTATTGGCTCTGGTGCACTATCCGGACACAAAAACGGGACGTTTTTTCAAGACGATTCTTTTTGAAAACAGTAATTTAGCGGTTTTTAAATTTATTTAGGAGCGGAAAAACGAAAAAAACAGCTGTTTTTTAATTAAAAAGACGTTTTTCATGTAAAATCCAGGCATAACCAACAAAACTAGGGTCATACTGGCTATTGGGAAATGCGATGATGCCAAATCTCAGGTACCAGCAGGATTTTTTTTTGGGGAAGAAATCAGGTTAGGCTCTGGGATGGGTTGGGCCGGGTTGGTTGGGTAGGGTTAGTTTTGTTTGGTTGGGTTGGTTATTATTTGTTTTTTTATAAATTTGTATGGGAACCAAAAGAAATCAGTTTAGGCTCTGGGTTGGGTTGGGCCAGGTTGGTTGGGTAGGTTAGTTATGGTTGGTTGGCTTGATTATTATTTGTTTTTTTATAAATTTGTAGAGGAGTCAAAAAGTTAATATTTTTGTTCCTTTTCCCTAATTTTCATTATTTTCTAGAAATGTGGCAACATTGTAAAAATATCAGGGCATGGATATTGGCAGGTATTGTTTTGATCAAATAAGAAGAAGAAGAAGGAGCCAAAAATTAAGAAATTAAGTAAAGAGTGAGGTTAGGGCGCTCTTTTTTATGGTTTTTTTTATTTATTTTCTCAAAAAATACTGGATAACCCGCAAATTTTTTTTTTGAAAAACACTATTTAGGAGGCCTATTTTAAGCACAAAGTTTTTGTTTTTGAAAAATCGTGTGTCCGGATAGTACACCGGCCCCATATTTATTTATTACATGTTTTTTTTAAAGGTCTGGTATTGGAATGTTGTAGTTCTAGTTTTTCGATATTTGAAAGCAGGAAAATAAAGCTGGGTTTATGCAATTGTCTTTGTTATTTCAGGCAGGACTCCACAATGACTGACAAGCAATATGTCCCACCACCTCTGGAGAGTGACCCTCATCCCTATTTTCCTCACCTAATTGCCAATGGAGCGTTCTCACCTAGTGGAACATTTAATGATGTCTACATGGGTCCCTTGTTTAGTCAGAGCACCAATCAAAGAACTCCTAGCAAATTGCAAGACAACTTGTTTCACTATCAGGATGTGGTGAACTGGGAAAATATTAAATTACCAGAAAAAATTGATCTTATTGAAATAACAAGTAAAGATCTAAGCCCAGCAAGTTATTGTAGCAATATTGAGTCTCTGATACCTGACTCTGGAATGCATTTGAATAAATATGAAGGATGGTATGGAAACGCACCAAATTATAATTTTAATCAGCAAAAAACGGAGTTTCCACCTTGTGCACAAATGAACAAGTTTAATGCAGATACTATGCCATTTTGTGCCATACAAAAACCAAATGGAAATATCCAAAATCTAAAAAGTTGTGCTTACTACAACTCGGAAAATGCCTTCTCTGAAAACAGTAGTTATGCTGCAAATTATGCAAACTTCTCTGAGAAAAGTTACACCGAAGATCCAAACTTTTATCCTGCACTGAATTATGCACCCATAATACCCCCTATAGATCAACAAACTGAACTGTCAAATGATGAGAGTGACATAGTGGTGGAAGATTCCGAGGATGAGCAAACTGACTTTAGTGAAGACCTAGAAAACATTTCAAATATCCAAACCAATCGATGCCTAATTTGTAACACAACATATACATCAATGGGTTTACAGTTTTATTTTTTGACTTCACAAAATCCTTTGACTATGAGCACTCAGGTTCCCGTTATAAATAAGATTTTAAAAATTTTAGGCAAGATTTACACTAAAAAGAATTATCTTTGTAGCAATTGTTTGGGTTTAGTTAATTCCATAGATCATTTGCAACAAAAATTGGATGTCTTTACAAGAGATTTAATTCAGAAATTCAAAAACAGTTGTTTTGAAAACAAACTTCAATGTAAAGACAAGGTAGAAACAAGGTTTTGTAGATACAGATGTAAAAAATGCAAAAAAATATTGTGTTTAAGAACTTTTTGTGAGAATCACATAAAAAAGCACAAATTGAGGGGATTTTTGTGTGAACTTTGTGGAACCATTTTTAAATCATCCAAAAAATTCAAATTTCACCTAAAAACGCACCAAAACAAAAAAGTTACCTTAATACCAAACTTTAGCTGTTCAAACTCAAATTGTGATAAAACTTTTAGAACTAAATCGCAGCTAAAAGAACACGAAAATTTCTGTTTAGGTACTCTACCATTCAAGTGCAAAAAATGTTTTAAGCAATTCCCATCCAGTACTAAATTAAAAAATCATGTCAAATTAAAACATGACAAAAAGTTTGTGGCAATCTGCTCGATTTGCAACATAGGATTCACCAAAGTGTCCAATTATAAATCGCATATGGTATCGCACAGTACAGATAAGAAGTTCTCCTGTAAGAAATGTGACAAGTCTTACAAAACCCTGAGCAACTTAAATTTTCATATGAAAGTTCATAATAAACTGCCTTTTCAGTGCGAAATTTGCCGGAAAGGTTTTATGCGAAAAGAATATTTGGAAACGCACGTAAACAACCACAAGAACGTCAAAAACTTTGCGTGTACGAGTTGCGATAAAAAATTTGCTTCTCAAAAAAACCTGGACGCCCATTTCAAAAATCACGATAGCAGCAAGAAAAACACTTGCAACATCTGCCACAAAATTATCAGCAGCGATTTTGAGGAACATTTAAGGGTTCACAGTAATTTAAGAGAGTTCGAATGTGAATTATGTGAGATGAGGTTTAACACTAAAAACACTTTGGCTAAGCATAAGAAAAGAAAACATTCTGAAACTTGAAAAATAAAAAATTTTGATATCGGAAAATAATTTTTTTATTTTAACAATTCTTTTATGTAAAAGACTACATATTATTTACAATTCAGAATACAATTCTGTTAACCCATACTGCCTGCTACAGTAAGTCGTATCTACAAAAACTGTGTTTTAAGAAATAAGCAATTCATAAAATATGTCGTGCCTTTCGCACGATTTTATGAGTAGGATACACATACAAGACGCTCAGAAAGTTATAAAATGCAAAAGTGAAAATAATTACTTTATTATAATCAACAACAACTAGTTAGATACGAGAAATTGACCAAATAATATTCAATATGACTTTCTGACCTAGCATGAGGTAAATTTATGCATATACAACAAACGAATATTATTTAAAATCAGTTTCTAGTATGGATAAGACTTCCAGGCCTTGCCTGCATGATGCAGAATGCCCTAGGGCTGGTTTCTCAATAGCGGGTTACCCTTAGAAGATTGAACTACGGGTTACCAGTGAGTTAAATTAACTCGGGTTATAAGTCTCAGTTTTTTGTTGTTTACGGCCAATATTTTTTTAGGTTAACCATGGCGTAAGATAACTTACCCTCGCCTTGAAGCCAGGGTTACCCTGAAGTTAACTTTAACCCGCATTTTAATGATTGTTACAAGGTTATGTTGCTCGCTATTAAGAAAAAGGCCCTTTATGTATATAAAGTACGATTTATCCCCAACAATGCAATTTTTGAAGATATGATTTCCTGTCAGGGCAGTATATGACGCTGTGCCTAAATTACACAAAACCTGAGGTCACATCATGTTAAACACGGTTTTCACCAAAGGGTGAATGATGAGACATACATTTGCGTAATTTAGGAACAGTCGATATTCTATTAATTAGTTTCTAATTTCACAAATCAATAAGTCAATTCTATAGACTATACGAAAAGAAAGAAAACATATAATTTAAAACAAAATTTCAGTAAGTCAATTTTATAGACTGTACCAAGAAAATTAACGTCATATTGTATAGAATTCAAAACAAAATTAAACGTATTCTATTTTTAAAAACATACTCTAGCACATTTTTTAGTTTACCAGTCAGTACTTTTTTGGTAGAAAAAAATTGGCAAAAGGAAACAAATCCTTTTTTATTTTAAGGCACAAGCGCTGTCAGTGTACAAATGCGATTAAGTGGTCGCAAATTAAATTTATTTTAGGGTCAAATGATACACTTTACTTTTTGGTAAATTCCAAGAAAAAAATGTATGGGTGGGAAAAATGTTTCTCGCACTCTTTAGCGAAAAATAATCCACAAATATTTTTTTTTCTTCAAAATAATATTTTAATAGTTATTTTTTGAACTTTTTGAAGTTTATAAAATTCAACATTTTTCAATCACTGATAACTCGTAAACTATTTGATGTATGAAAAAAATTGTCGAATAATAAAAGTTGCGTTTTTGTATGAGCTCACCGTAAAAATTTTTTTTCGTTATTTAACTATTGTATTCTGCAATGGCTATAAACAAATTGAATGTTTTTTAACTTAGACCAATTTTTTTGTTTTCTTTTTCTTTGTAAATATTTAGAATCATGTTGGGAAGATTGCGTAAAAATTTCAGAGTGGATCTCGAAATACTTAAGAAATATTTCAATTATAATAGGCCTAGGTAGAGCTCAGAGATATGTAATGACTGCATTATTCCATATTATCTTGCAATCTGTTCTTTTTTTGAAATAATTGATGCATTAATCATCTTCTTGACGAAATTTACAGAAGTCATGCTGTGTATATCGAGTGTTCGTTAAAAAAATTTTGTACAGTTATTTTTGCAAATCGTACGCATTTATTTTGATGGACTTGATTTTCGTTTGAGTACGCGTTTTGAATCTGATCTTAAAAAACTAACTATTTTAAAATAAGAACAGAAACAATAAGTTTTTACTTTGAGTTTGCAATTTTCGTCTGGCAAAACACCATGTAATTTTTGAGTTCCCATTCTAATCTAAAAAAAAAGTATAAACAGTCTTTAGAAAAAAAAAACAAAATTTAAAAAGATTAAATTTTGACGTAACTTTTGCGCACGCGTCGGTTTTGAAACGGGAATGGATTCCGTTTAGAAATATTTTTAACGAGTTAAAGAGCGAGAAAACGCCTCAGGGGTGGCCCTGAGCAAGGCCAAAGGCAAAAAATCTACTGCGCATGCCTGCCGCAGCCTGCGCGAGCCCAGAGGAGTTTTTGGTTCTGCATTTTTTCCAGGCATACTTGATCAGAAGAGTTATTATCGCCACGGCTTTTTTTTTCAAAAAATGCAAGGGCGGGGCCGTTATAGTATCTCATACCCATAGTTAATTAGATAGTAAAAATCCAAGGAGTATTAGCCTGGGTATTTCAGCCGCGCGCTGCTAAAAAATTTTATAGTAGACGCCCTGTGATGGGCCTTGTATAATTAAAATATCTCGTAAAGTATTTCGAGATCCACTCTGAAATTTTTACACAATCTTCTCAACATGATGCTACATATTTACAAAGAAAAAAAAAACAAAAAAAATTGGTCCAAGTTAAAAAACATTCAATTTGTTTATAAGAATACATGAGTTAAATAACAAAAAAAAAAATATTTGAAAAATCTTTTTGGTGAGCTCATACGAGTTATCAGTGATTGAAAAATGTTCAATTTTATAAACTTACAGTAATACCCCAATAACCTGTTTAAAAAATGGCAAATTTCTCAAAATTAAATTTTAAAGGAAAAAATGATTTTAGTAATAAAGTATTTAATTTCAAGTAAACTTTTTTATATCACATATAGTTATTATAAAATATTCAAAATGGGGGAAAATTGAAAATTTTGATTTGATCGATTTAAAATGTCCATGTTATCAAAAATTTTAACGAGTTCTATAGAATCTTATTCTTAGCAAAAGGTGTCATACAAAATTTTTTATAGCACTTGATTTTCTCAAAAAAAAAAAAAAAATTAAAAATTGTTTAAAAATTCTTTAAAAATGGACAGTTTAATTGGAAATTTTTGTACCAAGGTCTTATCCAATTTGGCATTTAAAAAACAAATAAGAAATGCCAAAGATAGCTTCGGGTTTTCTCTAGCAGCAAGCACTTAAACATTTTCATATATTAATGCCCACTTTGTAAAAATTAGGTACAGGCTTTGCCCATAAGGTAAACCCATTGTGAGCCAATGTTATCGTAAAAGCCTGTAATTTTAACAAATTGGACATTAATACAGTACCCTCTCCAGATAGGCCGATCAACTCATACCGATTTAGTGTCCTTTTATCCACCTTCGCCGCCATTTTCACTCAAAAGTGACAGATAATCCATTAGTTTTCTGTCAAAATGGCGGCGAAGGTGGATAAAAGGACACTAAAACGATAAGAGCTGATCGGCCTATGTGGAGAGTGATTAATATATATATATTTTTTTTAATGCTACCTGCTAGACAAAGAACAACTTTGACATTTCTTGGATTTTTTAAAATGCCAAATACCTGATAAAAACTTGGTGCAAAACAGGCCAAAGTTACTTTTTTGTAGGATTTTAAAAAAAGTTGATGTTTTTTGCGAGAAAACTATGTGCTACAAAAAACCTTGAATGACAGTTTTTGCTTAACATATGATTCTATACAAGTCTCAAAAGGTTTTAAATGTCAATTTTTGAAAATTTGTCTCTTCAAAAACTACATGTGTTACAAAAAAGTTTATTTGACATTTTTCACTTAAAATTAAATGCTTATTACCAAAAAATATTTTTTGTGAAAAATTTAACTTATGTTGGCATTTTTTAAACAGGTTTTTGGGTTATGACTCTCTAGATTGTATATGGATATTTCGATTTTTATCAATTATAGTCCTGGATGCCACAAACACAAAAACACATAACTCAAGAAATAATTATTTTTTCTCTGGGAATCGACCAAAAAGTGAAGCGTGCATGGGCCACATTCAAGGCCTATTACACCTCTAATATTATGCCAGTTTAAGTGGGTTATAAAACGTACGCGTTTCCTTTTTTCCATGAAAGTAAAAATAGGTGGAATGATAATACCCCCTGATCGAATCGACAATTTTTTACCATGATTTTCCGTAGTATATTTAAATTTTATTTTTTTAAATTTTTGTTAAGAGAAAAAGTAAAGTTATATCATTTTTAGATGGGTTTCAAGTTCCCCTATAAACATGATATATATTTGCCTGTTTTTTTATTAGCCACACACTTGTTTGAACCAAACCAAACGTTTCTATGTTACTGCGTTGTTTTTTTAGTCAAAATAAGGTATATTCGGCTTTTTTGCGAGTTTTTGCTAAAAATATAGTGTTTTAATTTGTTCAGTGCTGTCATACAACCGAAATGACTAGTTTTTCATCATAAGTGCTGTGTAATAACCCTTTTTATTATTAACCTCGGGCTTAGGGGAATTTTGTCAATACCAACTGATTTAGACTCACAAATGTCAGATACATGTAGCGGTCATTTTCTTTATAGGCTATTATCTTTACACCTAATTTTACTTCCGTGCTTTTATCTATTAAAAAACAAGAGACTTCCGCTCGAACACGCATGTTATCAAGGCCACACTTAGTGCATTATCTATCTTTTGGTGTAATGCCAATAAACTTCTTAAACATAACCAAAATATTTCAGTTTCAGTGACTTCGAAGGGGATGTCCTCTGCCTCCTTCGATAATTAGAGGGGACAGTGGTGACAGGGTCTCTACTAAGTAAAAGAGATATGATATCGCTTAGGAATAGGCGTGGCTAACTGACGTCACCTGGTGAGAGACGTGGGAGACAGCATTCAGTCGTCATTTTTATTACGAGGTGGTGTTTACAACTAGTTTTAATAATTTTTCAGTGGAAAAAATTAACAAAATGAGGTGCTGTGTACACGGATGTGGTCTCGACAATCAGACAAAAGGTTTTTCGCGTGACATTAAGTTTCTCAGATTTGCAAGGTATATGGAACCATTTTTGTGGACGGGATGATAACTTTAACGTGAATAGTGCTCGAATTTGCTCAAAACATTTTAGTGATAATTATTAGATTGAACTACTAGAAGGAGCTTTTTTCAGACCTAGGGCAGGGTGTTTGAGTTCAACATCTTCATCCCATTGTTGTCATGTGAACCTAATACGTTTTCCCCTGTTTTTAATATTATTTAAAATACCTTCAATAATTTTTAGTTCCATTTAATTAAATGGTCTAGATATAGTAATAAAAATCTATGTTTCTAAAAAAAAAAACTAAAAATGTATTCAAGTAGGATGTACAACTATAAAAATAAAAAAGGTGCTATGGAAATCCCTATTCACGTTGAAATTAATGACAAGCCGGCAACACAGATTTGCTGCCTTTGTTTACCAAGAATGGCCAAATCTGACGAATTCTAACCTAATATTTAGTTAATATTTTAATTTAACGTACCTGTGAAACGAAATACTGCGGTCCCCCGGCTTCTGTTTCAACTGGCATATAATAATACACTTCGGAACCATTTTTCGCCACAAACTTTTCACAAAAATATCAACAAAACACTATTGACAAGTGCTAACACTTTCACTTTCAAAACAATAATGACATTCCAGGAATAATCGAGAAATTGCAACAAACAAGTAATGTTGCCACGTTGACTACAAAAGAAGATGTTTAAGGAAAACACATGTTAAATTTTCAAAAAACGTCGAAAGTTTTAAATAGGATGTGAGTATTATATAGTGTGTATATTAGCTTTTTCAACATATATCTTAAACCTCATTAATTAATTAATAAATAAACGTCAAAACTTAATCCAAATTTAATAAGTTTTTTTGTTGCATAATTTTATTATTAAAATTGGCAATACAGATTTCTTTCTCCCCTTTCCCCACTGTATATGTTGCACTCAAACAACCAGTGTAACCAGACAGACCAGACTCCTTCTAGTAGTTCAATGTTCCAAGAGCGAAACATTAAACACGAGTTGCTTGGCTACTCGCCAAACTAGTAGCGGGGCGTTCTAATTTGAAAACAAAAGTTGTATGTGAATAGACCCCTTTCTGAGGATCCGTGCCGAAAATTTTAGTTGCTAAAAATCTTTGTAGATATGGACGCCCCACAAAAATCTCACCAGGTAGCGTCGTGCGCGGATCTAAACGCTAGAATCGCTACGTATCATACCTTTCTTTTATTGTATCATGGTTGTTTATAAAGTCACCTAGGCGGATTAGTTTAACGTTGGTAAATGTCCTCCAGAAAATCACTTGATACAAAAAAAAAATCGATTTACAGATCATCACTCGAACTGACAACCGCTCCTGTTCCCCACCACCAAATTATTCAGCAACATTTTGTAGTTGACATTCTTGTGCATCCCCCCGAAAATGTATTTGTAGGCTTCATGCAGTTGACACCTCTTGCCAGGTTTCAAACATATGCCCGGTTGATAGACGAAATTTAGCAAAAAGTCGTAATGTCGCTTGCCCTCCTTCAGTTTTCTCTGGCCGAAAAGGAACATGTTCATGTTCTTGTACAGGTGTTCTTTTTGTTCGGGTTTTTTGCCGACGGTGTGCAACATTTTTCGGTAATTGTTTGGGTTGCCGTCTATACACCGTAAACTATTCAGTTCTTCTTGTACGAACTCGTGTAATTTTTTGATTGGCGCTTCTCGAAAGAGCTTCACACTCTCTTTTTGAAAATTGCTCATGTTCTTCCTCTCCCTTCGAGTCTGCTTATTTTGCGGCGGTTGCTCGAAATTTTGGCTAAAATTGATCACGTTTCCAGGGGCGGAGGGATGCCTTTGAAGGGATTGTAGAAAGTTATGATAGGTATTGTTATACCAAGTCGCAGTACGTGGTGGCTCTTGATAAAGACTATTTCTCGCAGGTATATTGTACACATTTCTGGGGGGTATGTTATAGGTATCACCTTCGGGTTCATACATAGGCTCGTTTTGAACGTACCCGATTGAGTTGGAGAGTAAATGTGGAGGCATACTATTTGTGTTGTTGACGTCATTTAAAAAATTGATTTGATTCCCCACAATATTGCTTGCCGAAGCCGCGAACACATTCAAAACCGGCTGAGTGTTGTATCCCGCCATTTGCTGAAGGAGTTGGTGCTTTATTTCGAAAATACTCCGGTTGGATTGCATGAAGTTTTGGTTGGTTTGAATCGTGCTTTCATTTGGCTGAAAACGGTTTTCCGAGGGTCTAAATTCCAATCTTTCTTTAACTCTTGGGTTTGGCCTTGGTTCAAGTCTATCCCTAATGTTTAGTTTTGGTACGTTTTTATTTTGCGAAGGTTCTAAATCAGATTTCTCGAAGGTTTCTTTTGGAACGTCATTTTTGTCGTTTGCGGAGACATCTAAAGGTTTTGGCGGTCCCTCTTGTCCAGAAATAACTACATTAATTTGAGAACCGTTACTATCGCCATCTACTATGTGAGTCTTTGCAGGATTAACCGATTCTTCGGGCGGTTTTTGAGGGATTTTATCTTCGTCATAAACGCAAGAATACTCCTTTATCGACGGTAAAGTGGCGGGATACTCGCGGATGTATTTGTAGCTATTGCACTCGTAGTCTAAGTGGCCTTGAGAGGCGCAGCCGGCGCACCATCTCTCTTTTTTCGGTTTTAGTTGAGCGCCGGTCGTGGGCGTGACCAGTGGGCCGGGGGTGGTCTGAAAAAATGATAATTAACGTAATGGGGCGGTTATTAGTGGTTATACAGACCCTAAAATTACGCGGAAGTTGCTTAGTATACACTGATGACATTTAATCCATGGTCAAAAAGTTTAAACTTGATTTAAGCAAGGTAACGCCAATTAAATTCGCGAATTTATTCACGTAATTGGAATATGCTTTAATTTTGACCAAGTTTGAAGTCAAATTTTAACAGAATATAAAAACCAATGTCAGTGTCAAATCGTTTCCTTTTAGCTGGTTGTTTTGTGAGGTTAACTCTGAAGATTACGTTGTTTTTTTTTGGTATTACACAGAGAGCTGTATTACACCATAGCCTCATGGATATGGTCTTGAATAAATTCATTAATTAATTAATTCATGAAGAAATCTATGGATTAATTGTCAATGTAAAACAGGCATTACAACAACTCAAAATTGACAATATCTTGTCTGAAAGTCAGTTTATTTAATTAGGGCCAGAAGAAAAAAAATTTATTAAAATAATCCCAAATGTCACCCATCAAAAAAATCAATAAAGAAAGCACGCTGACATCTTGTCGTGTCGTCACCAGGTGGGTGGAGCAAAAAAAATTACCAGACCGTGTATAATCTAGACACCGCGTATTTGATTAGCCTCCCCAAAAAAATTTTATTTGAAGTGATCCAAAATGTCCCTAGTTTTTAAAGTTTTCGTACATTTTCCTACTAGGTTCATTCTCCAATCCTGTAACTCATAATTTGAAAAGATCCAAATTCATCTACGAAACGCTAATATTTTCGTTTAAGTACATTTAATGTAAAATTGATCATTTTAGGCTGACGTCACACCTGCATCACATGACGCCTGGATAACATGCAAACCTTTATTTGCATAAAAAAAAACCCATGTAAATAAGGGTGTTTTTAATTTTCCGGAAAAGTGTGGGGGTTTTGCGCGACGGTAGGGGGTTCTAGCTATAGAAAAAAAGTTCCGTGAGAAGAGTAAAAGCTTATGGTCTCTTAAATGTGTAAATTTTTTCAATGATTGTAGTTAGTGCAGTAGTAATTTAAACATTTTTATTTCAAAATTGAGTGTGTTTGGCTGCTGAAAAAGAGGAAATTAAGTCAAACAAGTTTATTTGTCGTCCACGATAAGGGAACGTCCATAAATTATCTCACAGCTAGAGGGGGAACGGAGTATGTAGATTTGGCAAAATGTGACAAGGGAAGGGAGGGGGGTCGGTAGTTTATTTCTTACAAAAAAAAAACTTTAGTTTAAAGAAAAACGCATACATGCATTTTTCCCTATGTTTCAAACTTTGACTTTTTATTAGTGTATACTCAAACAAACCACCAGCTTGTAATATCTGACAGCATTAAATTCGGTATTACGATGACGTTATGTCATATTGATAAAATCAAAAGTAAAAATAAAGCCTCTAAATCAAAAAATGCCTTAATTTAAATACCCTTATTACCCGACTACGAAACTCAAAGGAGCGTTTTAAGTTTAGTTTCTTGTTTCTAAAATCATGTTTTAATCTCTGATATAATTATTTAATGATACCAAAAATCGCCTTTTAAACAGCACTTAAATACATTTAAAAATAATTTTTATTAACTGCAAAAGAGTAATTATCACTCGAGTTACAGAAGAGGGCTGGTCTATAAGGAGAGCGACCACTCATTTTGGGGTTTATAAAATGACGATAATAAAATGCAAAAAACGATGGATTCAAAATAACACAACGGAATGGAAATAAATATTTCTTAAAACAACAACAAAAATTAGAATTTAGTAGGCGCACCATTCTTTTCAATAACACTCTGCAAACGCCTGGGCATTGAAAAACTTAAATTTTGAAAATATTCACGATCTTCTGAGAGCACATTTTGGGATCTCCAGTTTCTCTGATAAATAGTTTTGATAAGTCGTACCCATATATTTTCTATTGAAAGAGTTTACATATTATTGTTTTCAAACCACTGGCGAACAACATTAGCCGTGTGCACGGGACAGTTGTTCTGCTGGTAAACGAAGTCGTTGTTTTCGTAAAACATCTGCACAGATGGCAACATAACATCCTCAAGAATCTCAGCGCTCCTCCTTCAACCTTTAGCGCTAAACCAGCCCCACGTATTCACTGAAAAATGTCCAGCTTTCTGAATTTGGTGCTTCTTCTTATTATTTGTCGTAAATTTTACTTATAAAAAAAGGTTGGTGTAATTTTAGAAATTCTGTGTTTTATTTAAATCACGTTAATTTATTTTTAAAAGGCCTACTTCATTTTGCCCAAAAAGAGCGCCACTGCTCTAACTCGAACGAGACTCTCTAACATAAAAACGGCGATCTACCAAAAAAAATGGGGGGACTCATGGTTTCAAAAACGGCCCAATCGTGTCATAATTTATGATCGGCCTCAAAAAATGATCAATACTTACAGTTAAATGGTATCTTCTCCACAGGTCGGGACAGTTTTTGCTAATATGACCGACGCATTTGCAAACCGTACACTCGTGGTTGCGATTTTTGACGCAGCGCCAACAGTAGACCGTCGAAAAGTTGCCTTTATTGCCACACTAAAATCAAAGTGATGCAACGTTAATTTTTTCCAAAATTTGCGGGTGACGAAATAAAATACTTTATTGATGCAAGCCCGAATCTATTTACACCATGAACTCTTGTTCTGAAAGTTTGAGACAATGATGTGTTTTAAATTAACTGTGTTTCGGACTTCTATTGTCTATATTTTATTTATACAAGACGTTTCGATCAGTACAATCTCTGATCGTCTTCAGGTGCAAACTACAATAGATTCCTAAGGCTATGCACTTATATACTATGGGAAATCACTCAACCGTGAATTTTAAGAAGTTGGCTCCTCCCAAGGAGGGGTCTCAAATATTTGCAAATAAATAAAGGCAGCTTCAAGGAATTTTCGTTTCTTCCAGTGTAACTCCTTGTGCAAACCTTTGCTTCTGTCCACTTCATTCGGTGTTGTTTTGACCATGAATGTTCGGCGATTCCTGATTTCCTTGTTTCACCTCTTTGGGTATTCGTCTGATGTTCCTTAAGCCTAACAGATATTGGTCTTTTTGTTTCGCCTATGTATGATTCACGACACTCACAGGGAACTTGGTGCATTCCTTATTTTGTTTGTTCTCCGGTTTTGTTTTACTAAGAAGGCTTCGAATTGTATTACTAGATTTAAAAGCTGTTTTAATATTAAAGTTGTTCGCTACTCTTCGAATTTTCTCTGATACTCTACTCCTTTAACGTATGGAATTGTAAGGAATGCATTTGCCTGGTTTTGGTCTTGTAATCTCTGTCCTGTTTGTTGAAATTTAGAAATAGTAATTGTTATAAGTTTAAGGCTGTAACCATTCCGCTATTATACTATTATACAAAGTTCTTATTATGCCTCGCTTGGTTGTAGCAGAATGATTTGGACCTTGATTTAAATATTGTCCTGTGTGAGTGGGTTTACGATAGACTGTTGTTGTGATGTCGCTTTCTACTCGTTTGACAAGTACATCAAGAAAAGAAATTTGACAATTTTGCTCCAACTCCATTGTGAATTTAATGGTGGGTCTTATGTTATTTAGGTGGTGAAGAAATTCTGAAAGTTGTTGGTCATTCCCGGTCCAGACAATAGAATGCATTTACCAAGTTCCCCGTAAGTGTGGTGAATCATACATAGGCGAAACAAAAAGACCACTATCTATTAGGCTTAAGGAACATTGTGGGAAATCATTCAACCGTGAAGTTTAAGAAGTTGGCTCCGCTCAAGGAGGGGCTCCCAAATATTTGGAGTTTTAACACTTGGTTTACTGAAAATACCCGGATTCCGCTCAATAAATGCAGCTTCAAGGAATTTTCGTTTCTTCCAGTGTGACTTCTTGTGCAAAACCTTTGCTTCTCTCTCTGTCTGTCTGAACATGGTAAATCCATTCCTTATTTTACTTGTCTCTCGGTTATGTTTTACTTAGAAGACTTCGAATTGTGTTATTAGATTTAAAAGCTGTTTGAAAATTCCTTGAAGCTGCCTTTATTGGGCAGGATCAGAGTATTTTACGTAAACTAAGTAAACTTCAAGGTTGAGTGATTTCCCATAGTATATAAGTACGTAGCCTTAGGAATAGATTGTAGTTTGCACCTGAAGACGATCAGAAATTGTACTGATCGAAAGACAGATTTAATTGTTTTTCTAATAGCTTACCGAAAGGTTGTTAGGACAGCCAGGTTGGGACACCTGAGAGCCGAACTAACAACCAACTCTTAGGTTACAGCGTATTTTAATTCTAACTTCCTTATACATTCTAGAGTCAGTTTCTTTACTCTTTATCCATCGTAATAATTGTCTACGTCCTGAAACTCGTTACAATACTAGATCATAGCGGAAGTTCAACCTAAGACTCCCGATTCTCAAATCAACACTTATTCATAGATCCATCCTCTACAGTGGAATTAAAATGTTTAACCATCTTCCAAATAAAATTAGAATATCTTCGAACCAAAGATTATTTAGAAACAGTTAAAAAAACTTTTGGTTGATATATAGTCTGCAAGAATTTTTCGACGACAAACTTGAACAGGTTAAATAATAAAATAAGTTTTTATGTTCAACATAGGTTAGTAAAACTCAAAATATTTTTTTTATTGTGTTTTGTTGTTGTTTTTTATTTGATTTTAACTTGTGATTTTTATTTTAATTGTTTGGTTTGTGATGCTTGTTGTAACTTGGCTGTGATACTTGTTTTAGCGTGCCAATTTTTTCTTTAACACTTTCTTATACTACACTATCATTGCACATAGCATAGCCTAATCTTCAATAAATTGTGTCTTTACTGACTTTGAACTTATTTTATTATTAATGTCCATTTTTAATTATTTATTTTATTATTATTATTTATTTAACTTGACCATTACCCTGTTATATCTCTAACTTTAACGCCTTGTCAACAAAATGTTTATTTCTATGACAATAAAGCATATTCCTATTCTGTCTGCGCCTATGATACCTAAGGCCTAGCTTCTTGTTATCTTGTCTTGAGCAGTTGTATAATCAAAGCTAATTTATAGCTTACCGAAAAACAAACTCTGTTAGGACACCTAGGTTCTTCGTGACCCACTTCATCGCACAACTGACAGCTCGGTTGCAAAGACCTGTTGGAACACCTGAGGGCCAAACAGTCGAATTGTCTGCACTTGTAAAACCGTGGACCTCACTTCTTGTTAACTTAGTCTTTAGCAGTAATATAATCAAAGGTATTTTATAGCTTACCGAAAAACTAACTCTGTTAGGACACCTAGGTTCCTCGTGACTCACTTCGTCGCACAACTGACAGCTTGGTTGCGACGACCTGTTGGGACACCTGAGAGCCAAATGGTCGAACTGTCTATACTTGTCAACTTTGGTCTTTAGCAGTTACATAATCAAAGGTAATTTATAGCTTACCGAAAAACAAACTTCTTTGACCCATTAACGATGGTTCTTACAGCGTCGGTGGTCGATTAGTTTTGTGGCTGTTGATGGGCGAATTTCCTTTGGTGCTTTGAAGACATTGACACCCATAGAAGAAAACTTACTTGCCAAAGGACTTAACTTTTCCATCGCTCCTAAGAAAATACCTACCATCGATATCATCACCGCCATAGAAGGTCATCCTCTTCCACGACAAGACGCCGACGAGTTCAGACATCAGGTAAGGACCATTATTGACAAACCTATTAAGCATCCTCTCTTCAAAAGGACAAATCAATTAAAATCTTACCGGCAGACAAGGGCAATGCAACAGTGATTTTGGACACGGAAACCTATGACCAGAAAGTTGAAGAGGTACTTGCTAAAGGAAACTATAAACTTCTCCCAAAAGATCCGACGCAATCAATCGAAAGTAAGGTTTATAGAATTTTGAAAAAGTTTTCCAGATATATTTCGAACAATATAAGATCTCAACTTACACCACATTATAGCAAACCTCCTCATCTATACGGACTTCCCAAAATTCACAAAGATGCAATGCCCTTACGCCCAATTACAAGTTCCAGAAATTCTCCAACAAGCAATCTGTCTAAATTCCTTTTGAAAATTATTCAACCTCTTGCAGGCAAGACCGCTTCATTTGTAGAAAATTCCAACCATTTTGTTAATATTCTTAAATCTTTTGTTTTAGGAACCGAGGATAGACTTGTCAGTTTTGATGTCGAAAGTCTATACACCAATGTCCCAATAAAGGAATCGCTAGATATTATTAGAAAGAGACTGGTTGATGACGAATCCCTTTATGAACGTACCAGCCTACCGCTGGAGGGAGTGATGGAGTTGTTGGAGTGCTGCCTACATAACTCTTATTTTCAAGTGAAAGATAGGTTTTATGCTCAGGATGACGGTCTGCCAATGGGTTCATCGCTTTCGCCAGTGGTGGCCAATATTTACATGGAGTGGTTCGAATCACACGCGGTTGATACCGCAACATATAAACCTAAGCTCTGACTGAGATATGTTGATGATACTTTTATTGTCTGGACCGGGAATGACCAACAACTTTCAGAATTTCTTCACCACCTAAATAACATAAGACCCACCATTAAATTCACAATGAAGTTGGAGCAAAATTGTCAAATTCCTTTTCTTGATGTACTTGTCACACGAGTAGAAAGCGACATCAGAACAACAGTCTATCGTAAACCCACTCACACAGGACAATATTTAAATCAAGGTTCAAATCATTCTGCTACAACCAAACGAGGCATAATCAAAACTTTGTATAACAGAGCCGTTCAAATTTGTAACAATTCTCATGACTTGGAAATCGAAATAAGAAACATTAAGAAGGATCTGCAGCAGAATGGTTACAGCCTGAAATTTATAACAGATACTATTTCTAAATTTCAACAAACAGGACAGAGATTACAAGACCAAAACCAGGCAAATGCATTCCTTACAATCCCATACGTTAAAGGAGTATCAGAGAAAATTCGAAGAGTAGCGAAAAACTTTAATATTAAAACAGCTTTTAAATCTAGTAATACAATTCGAAGTCTTCTTAGTAAAACAAAACCGGAGAACAAACAAAATAAGGAATGCATTTACCAAGTTCCTTGTGAGTGTGGTGAATCATACATAGGCGAAACTAAAAGACCACTATCTGTTAGGCTTAAGGAACATCAGATGAATACCCAAAAAGGTGAAACCACGAAATCAGGAATTGCCGAACATGCATGGTCAAAACAACACCGAATGAAGTGGGCAGAAGCAAAGGTTTTGCACAAGGAGTCACACTGGAAGAAACGAAAATTCCTTGAAGCTGCCTTTATTGGGCAGAATCAGGGTATTTTCAGTAAACCAAGTGTTGAAATCCCAAATATTTGGAAGCCCCTCCTTGGGCGGAGCCAACTTCTTAAACTTCAAGGTTGAGTGATTTCTCACAGTATATAAGTACGTAGCCTTAGGAATTGATTGCAGTTTGCACCTGAAGACGATCAGAGATTGTACTGATCGAAACGTCGTGTATAAATAAAATATAGACAATGGAAGTCCGAAACACAGAGTTAATTTCAAAAACATCATTGTCTCAAACTTTCAAACAATAATCAAAGGTATTTTATAGCTTACCGAAAAACAAACTCTGTTAGGACACCTAGGTTCTTCGTGACCCACTTCGTTGCACAACTGACAGCTCGGTTGCAAAGACCTGTTGGAACACCTGAGGGCCAAACAGTTGAATTGTCTGCACTTGTAAAACCGTGGACCTCACTTCTTGTTAACTTAGTCTTTAGCAGTAATATAATCAAAGGTATTTTATAGCTTACCGAAAAACAAACTCTGTTAGGACACCTAGGTTCTTCGTGACCCACTTCGTCGCACAACTGACAGCTCGGTTGCAAAGACCTGTTGGAACACCTGAGGGCCAAACAGTCGAACTGTCTGCACTTGTAAAACCGTGGACCTCACGTCTTGTTAACTTAGTCTTTAGCAGTAATATAATCAAAGGTATTTTATAGCTTACCGAAAAACAAACTCTGTTAGGACGCCAAGGTTCCTTGTGACCCACTTCATCGCACAACTGACAGCTCGGTTGCAAAGACCTGTTTGAACACCTAAGGGCGAAACAGTCGAACTGTCTGCACTTGTAAAACCGTGGACTCCCTTCTTGTTAACTTAGTTTTTAGCAGTTATATAATCAAAGGTATTTTATAGCTTACCGAAAAACAAACTCTGTTAGGACACCTAGGTTCCTCGTGACCCACTTCTCCGCACAACTGACAGCTCGGTTGCGAAGACCTGTTGGGACACTTGACGGTCAAATGGCCGAACTGCCTGCACTTGTGACACCGCGGCCCTCGCTTCTTGTTCTTGCCCATCATTCTGTCATGAATGCTGATGCGCCACAGACTGGGGTCGTCTGAAAAATAGAAAATAAATAAGACACTAAAATATCTAGCTCCGAAATCATGGAGTTTCTTGTTTTCAGCGCAACAAAATTTTTTTTTAGCGCCAAAATCATAAATCTGAAAATTCAATGTTTTGCAGTGTCAATTTTGTTGTTCACGTTTTTATTTCACTCCGAAGCATAGGAAGAGGGTTACAAAGGTACGGCATTTTACCTTTTTGTCCGAGGCGGCGAAACTGCTGGCGCCGCGCCGGCCCTGTGGTCACTCGTAATTGTTACATATTGCGGCGCGCCTAACTGACGTTTATTATACACTTCTTACAAATAATCTTTATTTGTGGGCGTCCTTAAAATATAAACTACTAAAAATGCTTCATTACTTTTTTTATATTATTGTAATCTTTAATGTTTTAATATGTAGCTGTGGGCACCCAAAGGGCACCAAGACCCAGAGAGCGGGAGGAGGGGCGAGCGAGGAACCCCCCTGACCCCCCCCACTCTACGCCGCTGCATAAAATCCTAAAATTTTTGTTATAGGATTCTTTTTTGTTCAGCCAAAATTTTGATTTAAGTTATCACTAGGTCTTATGGGAAAACGGTTTGTTTGTCCTTTAGCAGCCATCATGAATGGACACTGACCAACGTTCAAATAGAGCATCAAATAGAACATGGCACTTGAAGAAGAAGAAGAAAGAAAATTGTTACCTGACATCTTCGCCTGCAAATTAGGCAAATCAAACTCGGAGAAATCCTTTTCCAGGCCGCTCTTTACCGTTTCCGTAACGCCTTTGGTCGGACTAATGGCATTGGCCAAGAGTAAGTCTGGAGTTTCTACGACTGGACCGTCATCATTCGACCCGGAATCGTTGTCAGAATCCGGTATTTCTATCGGCGCAGGCGTGGTGTCGATTAGTATTACTTCGTCGTCATTTTGATCACCATTTTTATCGCCATTTTTGTTTGACGAATCAGAATCTTGTGGCGTTTCTGCTTGCGCAACGTTGGATGTTGTTTGGTTTTCGGTTTCTTGGGTGTCGTTTTCTTTTTTCTTTTTATTATTTTTCCTTTTTTTCTTCTTGGATGGAACCGGTTCTTCTAAAAATAGCTTGTTTGCTGAAAATATTCGATTTTATTTAAAACTTATAATTTAGGTAAAAAAAAACAACGCGCGATTCTGTTAAAAAAAAAAACAACAAGGGGGTAATCACTTAGCGAATTCGCGTCACAAATTGGTTGCGAAAATTTCCGACAAGAAACACTCAAAGGGCCAAAGAGAAAAAACTCTTGTGTTTCGGACTTCCATTGTCTATATTTTATTTATACACGATGTTTCGATCAGAGATTGTACGTATCAAAACGTCGTGTATAAATAAAATATAGGCAATGGAAGTCCGAAAAACAGAGTTGACTTCAAACACATCATTGTCTCAAACTTTCAAACAACAACAAACATATTTCACCAATTTGGTTAAATTTTAACAGATTCTTGGTATGAGCAAAATACCTAAGTTTATGTTTGGAGTGACCCTTTTTTAGGTACAGGGTGAATCAGAATTCGTGATCAAAGTTATAAGACGAGTGCAACAAGGATCCTCTCCTCAGCAAAAAAGAGCAGCTGTACAGAGTTCAAAGTGATGTTCAATTTTGAAATTCCCAGGTTTTCCCTGACCTGACTGATTTTTTTAAAAATTTCCTGACATTTTTGTCCATGTTACACTTTTCAAATTTAGTCTCATATAGTCTCTGTACATTTTTTTTCCCCTTATTAAGTTAAGTTATTATTTGAAAAAACTGTTAAATCGCCTTCACCAAACTGTAAAATACAAGCAATTTACTTTTTTCCAACGCATTCGCCAAACCTTTAACATTGTTGTAATACCTTAGTAATTCTGTTAAAATGCAGGTTTATGTAAGTAACGTCTCCAACAAATTAAACACTCATGCAAATTTACTTTTTTCTAACGCATTCGCCAAACCTTACCAATTAATACAAGACAATGCGGCCAACACCTTCACCCAACATAAAATACAGGCAAGTTTTTTTTTCTGACGCATACACTAAAATGTAAACCTTACTTAACACAAAATAATTGGGTTTAATAACAGTCACCACAGTATTTAAGTACCACAATATATGGGTATCTACAACGTCTTGTTTTAGGATAAAATCTCTCATAAATACATTTTTCTGAGTATCACATATATTATCAGAATTTTTTGAGGTACTAGCTTCATTATTTTTGTTTGTAATTACACTCTCTTCATGGTTTTGCTGCTCATTTAATATCATATTTTTAACAAACCCTTTTAGTATTTGCTTTTTTGAAAAATTTCAACTTTATTTTTGTGTTTGGATCGTTCAAAGTGGGATTTTACTGCCCGGCGGCAGTTTCCAAGGCTTATTTTTATTACACAGGACACACAAAAACTGATTAATTTTATTTTCTACTGACTTAAGCTACTTTACCTATGAGGTGGAGCTTTTACATCAGCATCAATCCAATCCATTCTAAAATTAGTTTTTCTATTTGACATTTTTTAAATTCTTCCACTAGGAGACAAAAAAACCACACAAATTACAGAACAAAAAATAGATTTCTGCAGGAAAGAGGAACATTTTTACGCGCTTTAATTATAACAAGCAACCCCTATTTGATCCGAATATTTTTTAAATGGCCTTTCCTAAAACTCTCTTTAACATCAAGTGCGGAAAATACGAAAACTCTACCCATCTCTTTCTCTCTCGTTTGTTAGTAAACGGTTTTTTTTTTTTTGATGCTCCGACACCCAAGCGGCCCTAAGGGCACTCAGTGCGCCAAAAATTGCCAATACTCTGGTGGACGAGTGCGTAGAAGCACTGGAAGCCTTGAGTCAAGACAAGAGAGTTACAGTGATGTGGGTACCGGTACACACGGGAGTGTCGGGCAACGAAAAGGATCGGGGGCAGCGTGGGGACGGAACCACTCTTAGGTATAACAAGGAGACAGCTGCAAAGTCGACTCATTAAATGGGCTAACGATGCACTGGCAGAATCCTGGGAGAGCGAAATAGGATGCAGACAGTCCAAAGAAAGACGGACCGGACGCGGCCAGACTCTCCTGGGCTCCTGGGAAGGACACGAAAAGATATTGGACGACTGACTGACTGGCCACAACTGACTCAGTAAGCATCTGACTCGCATCAGGATTGGGAATGACTCTATCTGCCATGCCTGCGGGAGGGCGGAGGAGACATCCCGGCACCTCGTTGCGGAGTGCAAAGTATACCTCAGGATGAGACATCAGGTACTCGGACAACCGAGCCTGGATGCAGAGGACCTACGAGCTCTCAAGTGGGCCAAAGTACTGGACTTCGTGAAGAGAACAGGAAGGCCCGGAGAGCCCACTACCGTACAAGCGGTACAGGTGGTGGATTAGGCTGGGGTAAGGTAAAAAGGGACCGATTGGGCCTACTTGCCAGGTCTTGGGCCGCCCCCTAGTTACTACTAGTGAAGGACACATAAAAATAGGTCGGTAAAAATGGTGCTCAGAGCCGGTGCAATAAGGGTGGAATTAAACAACAAATACACTGGCGCGTTTTTTACATCCTCATTGGTGCAGACAAAAATACGAATATAGCTCAGGCAAACGTAGTGACTCTCTGTTTCTTTTTTTTTGTGCACTATGCCGCTCGGTTGCGAAAGAATTTCGTTAAGAATTATCTGAGCACGCCCGATTCGTCACGAGATGTTGACATCCGAGGGAGAATTCAAACATACTAAATATTTTGGTTGTACCAGGTTTATTTTTAAAATAATCATAAACAGTTGCACACTATGGGTATCTTATTCCCTGACTTTTTTCTGACTTTTAGGTCACTTTTAGGTTTTTACTGACTTTTCCCTGACATTATACAAATTCCCTGACTTTTCCAGGTTTTCCCTGATCACTTTGAACCCATTATAATGTGTTTTTCATAATTAAATTTTTTACATTTTTTACTAGATTAAAGAAACTATTATTACCTATTTCATTTTCTTTAAAAATATGTATTGTTTTTGTTTTTTTTTCGTACTGCAAATGGCCGTTTTAAAAAACAAAACGTACTCACAATTATTATAAAACGTACTGAATTCAGCACAATTGTACTGAAACAGCAACGTTGAACATACCTGCGATCTGTTCCTCAACCTCAGCGTAAAACTTCTTAAGTTCCACATCCATATTGCTCACGACTCCACCGTCAACTTGCTCCTCTATCTCCTCATTACTTTTGCTGCCAGATTTCTTCTTTTTCTTTTTGTTAGCCTTCTTGTTGGGCGTCTCTTGTGCCTCGTCAACTACAATCGATCCCACCGTAGAATCTTTTTCTAGTGGTTTTTCTAGACCGTCTGACTTATTTTTTTTCTTTTTTGGGGTTTGTTGATCAACAACATAACCCTCTTCGGGTTCCACTGGCTGGTTTTCGGAATTTTCCGGGCCGAGTGACCTAATCTTCTTCTTTTTCTTGGAAGATGATTTTTCTTCTAGCGATTCCATGGGCTCTTCCGACATCCTTTTCTTTTTTTTCGTCGATTTCGGGGTTGTTTTCGGTCCCTTTTTGGGAGAGCTTGTTCTCACCATTGGCGACAGACTGGGAAGATTGTCGAAGGTTTGTTCGTAGTCGCTTTCACTGCTGCTGTCAGAACCTGGAACCAAAACACAGAGCTTGATTTACTTATAGGCAGTTCATGGTGCTCATAATAATTACGCGTAGACATAGAACCACCAAATTGTCTCCAATAACAGTGACTGGTTGCTGCATAATATTTTAAAAGAGCCAAAAAAAATGTATGTTGCTTATTTATGAAAGTAATTGCCAAAAATAATGGGTTTTTAATTTTTGTCAGCTGTCGTTACTCTACTGGGTGGGCCAATAATATAAAACCTTGTTTATCTTTAATTAATTTAAAAATTAAAGATTGATGCCTGTATTTTTTTTGTTTTGTCCTCCTCATTAAAATACTCCAGTTACACTACAGGTTGTAAACAATACCATAGTAATCCTTTTAACTGATAAAAGGGGGAGTCAACAAGTCAAAAAGTTCATATGACTTATGAGACAAAACTCAACAGATCTTTATCTAAATGACTTTGAAGTTGAAAAATGTAGGTGTTTATATCTACCAGAATTTTGGAAATATTCATGTCTAACTTTAAACATTTTAAAATAGGGCCATTTCCACCTAAATAAAACTAAATAATTTCTCTAAATCCTCTAAATTAAAAAAAAAATAAAGTTAAAGATTTAAAAAACACTTGGCAACAACGCTATCCGCTGCATACGTGAGTCTCTGACCTCCGACCTTCTCTCCTCTGTACAGCACAGTGCATAGTGCCTCTTCCGCTGTTCGTTGCAAATGTTGTCAATCACGCGAGTCTACCTGATGCCAGTATTTTTGCGAGTCTTTTGCAGTTTGGTGTGAAATTAAACTGAATTAAAAATGTTCTCCAATGACATGCTATTAGTATACGGTATACCTCGCAGAAACTCAATCTTGCAGCTCAAATGTATCGCGACAGATTTCCTCAGCGGCTTAAAAGAAGTATTTTTTGATCGGTTTTTTGAGTGTTTTTCAAAAGAAAAACAGTTTTTACAAATTAAAAACAGGTTAAAAACCGTGCGACAGGTGTTTTTAATTAAAAAAAAGGGAGTATGGCCTACAAGTGTACAAAAAAAATGCTTAAAAGAAGTGTTTTTTGAGAGTTTAAAAAAAAAATAATAAAAAAAGTTTTTACAAATTAAAAGGAGCTTTGAAAATTGTATGACAGGTGTCGTACTTTATACCAAAAAGGACCTAAAAATAAACTTTTACAACCAGACGAGGCGCTAAAATCAATTTTTGGTAAGTACACATTTATTGTTTGGCTTTTTACTATTTTTAAATAATCAATCATTTGTAAGATGTGAAAAAAAAACAACTTAAACGTGATATGTTGATATTTACGTTGCAGCCCACCGCGCCGCGCCACTCTATCATGAAATCTTTAATTTTCTCGCACCTAAAAGCACATTGTTGCCAAGTGTTTAACTTAAAAGTCGTATATCTCCGAAACCACTAAGTTTTAACGCACGCCCATATTATATGAACTTTTTTTGCTTGCTTTGGCCCCCCCCCTATCATCCATTTAAATAATGACATATTGTTTACAGCCTGTATAACTCAAGAACTTTTACAATAATTACAAAAAAATTGTACTTGTATTATCTGGCCCTCAGAGAAAATGTAGAACCATGTTCATCCCCCACCAATCCCCTTGGAGCAATCCTTAAATTAAAGTTCACAAAATTATTTCAATTGGAAAAAAAATATAGTCCCTTTATGCAATTTTGATAGATACAGGGGCTCTAGGAGAGAGCAAACTAAAATTCGAGTTTATCACAATTGGAAATAATTTTACCTTCTTTCTGAGTCTTTTTGGAACTTTTCGAAGCCCCCTTCCCTTTCTCTTTCACACCTTTCTTCTTCTTAGCGGCCGTTTCTTTCGTCGTGATCAACTCCTCGAACCCTTCCATCTTGTTCGTGAAAATATCCTCTTTCGGAAACTCCACCTCATTGAACACGATGGTTTTCACCGAATTCGAATAGTTTCGGCTGGAATCTCGGTTGAAATCGCTCGTACTCGTGCTCGATTCGGTTTCGTAGAATTCCGCGGGATTCGCTGGCCGTACGAAATCGGCATTGTTAAATTCAGAACCGTGCAGGGAAAAGTTGAAGTTGTCAGTTTGGCTTTGAGACGGTTCGTTCGATAAAAAATCGTTGGATGCTTCTTCTTCCACTTGAAAAGAAGTTGAAGGAATGCCTGGTGATTTTGGCTCGGTTTGCGCCGGGTCTACCGATTTGCTTTTTTTATTTTTTAGAGTATTTTCGTCAACGGGCTCATCTGGAGGTGGCTGCTCTTCTAAAAACAAACAAGTAATCTACATCTACACCTATTTGACACCAAAAATTGTGGATATCACATGACCCGTTTTGAACGTCGACATTTCCTGAGCCAAGGTCACTGACAAAAAAAAGAATCTCTACTCTAACACTCCATTCCAAATTGCTGTGGACCAGTTTTTTGACACTGACAATGACAGTTCCATTTAGTTTCTGTGTTTAATTGTCAGCCGCCATATTGAAATTGGTCCGGAAAATTTGGAATGAGGTGTAAATATACGCTTTTACCATGCACGACGTTGTAAGCAAGATGTCTCTCTCTACTTTCTCTCTTATTTATCTCTCCTTCTCTCTCTCTATGATCTCGTTTGGCTTTAACTCTGTTCTGCACATGTGCCGCGCCAGCATCATCGGCTAAGACCCGAAGCCACGAAGGCAGCGGGTCGTTGCTGTCTGACGGAAAGAATTCGGTATTTGTCATTCATTTGTTTACTATTCTCAAAAATCCCGGATTTTTGTATTTTTTACGAAGAAAAAATATAAATGTGGGCGTCGTTGAAGTTTAACTGCAGCTTTCTAAAACACAAAAAAGCTACAAACCACTGGACTTTCTTCACTCGATACCTCCGATGGTATCGTTCCTCTTTCGTTGTCTGTTGTTCGACATAAACACAACATGTCGTTTTTACACAGCGGCATATTTTAACTTGCTTTTTTGCAAATAAAGTCACAGAATCAAAGAAAATAAACAACAAAACTGACGTCGCCGCGATATAAGTCAGGTCGCGAAGTCAGCCGAAACTGAACGAAACACATCGGATCAATAAACTTTCGCGCATGTGCAAAAGGTCTTTTGTTTTGGTATTTTCATGGCTGGCTAAAATATAGATGTTGCTTACAAGTTTGGCCTGGTTAAGGCGTATATTTAAGCTAATATTAGGTATATTCTTATACCGTTGTATTCAAGCATCGCCATTTTATGAGTAGCAGTTTTATACCTTGCACTATTGGGTTAAAATATTTTAACAACTGACAAATTTACTTTTTTTACCAAATTTTAAATATTATTCTGGTTCGGCTAGACGGTGCAAAGTTATCACCCTTAAATAGAGCAGACTTAATTTTAGCACACAGCAAGAGTAAAACTTGCCTAATTCGACAGCATCCAACTGTGTTCCAAAATTAATACATAGTACACCAATAATGAACGCAATAACTATATGGTGCTTCAAAACTAACCGATAATTCTGGGTCCAGTACGCAAATTCAGCGCTAATGAGAGTAGAACTGGTCTAATTCGACAGCACCGAAATTAATACATAATAGAGCAAGTTTCATAGCATGATAAGCTAAATAGGTTGGCATTTTTTTAAGAGGCCCTGAATAAATACCACTCGGTAAAGAAGTGAAAATATTTTCGCCATTTTATAGGTTCCCAAGTTCTACCTTGCATTATTGTGTAAAAATGTTTTAACAACTGTGAATTATTAAGTTTTTTTAACCGAATTTTAAAGGTAATCATGGTTTTACTAGAAATGATTTTAAAGAAAATTTAAAACAACAATCCAGTTTCGGTTTTTTTTTGTCCACCCAATATTTTCACAAGTTTCGGGGTATCAAAAGAAATTTAGGCCTTAATTCCGGATATTTAGATGGCTAATCATCTGCAATTGAGTAGGGTTGCCGAGTAATTATAACCCCATATTTTATTTCCTATAATCATGTAATATCGAATCGAATTATCTACTTTAGAGTGCACCTTCTAGTTTTTAATTTTGGTGTCCTGCTTACCTGAAATTGATTTTTCCACACTTTCTCCATGGTTTTCAGCTGTACTTGTTTCGTTTTCTAAAATTCTAAATTTTTTTAAAGCATGCCATGTCTCATCCTCTGTTTCACTGTCCTCACTTTCCGTGACGTCAACATTGACGACAGGGATTGGAGGGGGGGCTATGTAGATGATTTCATCGTCATTACTATCATTTTCGTCGTTATCGTTTTTGGGGGGCAATTCGCGTTGATTGCATTTTTTAGCAGATTTTGATACGTTTCTTTGAGAGTTTCTGGACATGCTGGGATCTGGTTCACCCTATAAATAGATTAGAAAGTTGTTTAGATTAAAAAAATTGTGGCCCACATTGAAGAATGTGTTTAACACCCGAGGCGAATGCTAAAAAAGAGTTGTTAATAAATAAATAAACCGTCAGGGGAAAGTCGATAGTCAGGGGGTCCTCCCTTAGACCCATTGTGTGCAATAATAGTTTTAGCATGCAGTGTCCGGCATATAGATCAACCGTTGTTTGGATCTCCTGCCTGGTGAGCTCAATAAGTTTCCCGGCCCTCTTCCTGCAGGGTACATTAATGAACTCTTTGGAATATGCCAGTCCTGGAAATTCTCTCCAGTATTGGTGGAACTTATTGTCCATCCATTTTGAGAGAGCAGTGTTGATTGTGTTGAATGCTATTCCAAGGGCTGGTTCGGGGCAGCGAGCTGGTAGGCAGACTCATTTCCCCGATGCCCAACATGTCCCGGAATCCATACCAGCGACACAGTGTTTATTCGCTCAAGGGTATTCAGTGTGTCCTGGTAGCTCCTAACGGTTCTCGATGAGCACCTATAGGATTCAAGAACCTTAAGGGCCGCTGGACTATCGGAGAGTATCTTTATCGATCTGATGATCGCGAAGAGTACCCCCTGGACGATTGTAGCCATCTGTCCAAGACTATGTATAATTCTGACATTTTCGCGGCTACAATAAGCTCCGGATCCAACGCCTGAAGGCGGGAACCGTCAGTGTACCAGCAGCTATCTTCAGTCGAGAAACTTATTCTGTTGGACGACCAGTCCTTTCTATTTGGGAGAATACTGTTGTAATACTGTTTTCTATAACTTTGTCTAAATGTGGGACTACTCAACTAAGTTTAAACTGATAACTTTAAGACAGTATGGTTTTAAGGCCTTAAAAGGAACGCACGACGCTATTTTCGACATTTTGGTTACAGTTTACACCGAGTATAATAGGGGAGAGGCTGTAGCGGCAGTATTCTGTGATCTGTCCAAAGCATTTGATTGTGTGGATCACAGAATATTGCTAAGAAATTTGGAATGCTATGGATTTAGGTGTACACTATTGGAATGGTTTAAGTCATATCTCAGTCATCGAAGCCAGTCTGTTGTAAGTGCATGCTGACGTTCCTCTCCTTTAAATGTTACCTGCGGCGTTCCTCAGGGATCGGTTTTAAGGCCTCTTCTATTTCTCTTATACATTAACGATCTCGATCGTAAAGATTACCGGGGAATTTACATTGTTTGCTGATGACACATCTGTCATGTGGCATCATAAAAATATTGGCATTTTAAAAAGCCGAATTTCTCAAGATCTTCTGAAAATTCAGGACTGGTGTAATGACAATAAACTTTGTTTGAACATTGACAAAACTAACATCATAAGTTTTAAGTGTGACATGCAAGATATACATTTAGAAGATGATCTCTTGCAAAGCAAGGATGTCACAAAAATTTTATGAGCATATAGTTAAACTAAGCAAAAAACTTTCGTCTGGATGCTTCGCTGTCAGATCTGCAAGCGCAGAATTGGGCGCTGAGATCGCTAGATCCGTTTATTTTGCCTTAGTCGAGTCCCATTTAAGATACGAGATCCCGTTCTAGGATTCTGCCCATCAGTACTTTTTAAAACTTTTATTGATCTTACAAAAAAAAGCGGTCCGATCTATAACTAAGGTCCATCAGAGAGAATCTTGCAAGCCACATTTTATTGAACAAAAAATCCTAACACTTACATCTCTCTATATACTTGAGACTGCTACACTTGTTTTCAAGAACTTTAAAAACATTCGTACGACTGACCAACTTTTCATGCGTAAAAATTTTAAGGCACCCTTACCAATACCGAGACCTATACTAAAATCTACTTTAACCCAAAAATCTTCAATCATTTGCATTTGTCAATTAGACTGGCCACATCTGTCAAACAATTCAGAAAAAAATCAAAAAAGCTTCTGATTAGTAACCCGTACTATTCTTTGACTGAGTTTTATGAAAATCAGCTCTGATAGAACTAATTTTATCCCTTTATTTATTTATTTTTTAATGTTTTGTGGTTTTCACCTAAAAAAGTGTTGTTTTGTAATAGGGTTCCTAAGATTTTCCTTAGGGATAGGATTTCAATAAATCAAACAGAAATGGCATAGAAAGTTCTGCGGGCACAAAAGAAACAGGTATATTGAGCAATGGTGCCAGTTTGTTATTATCTCCGGACTGCTTTCATGAGAAAAAATTGTCGCCACTCTTTCATTGTGAGCATAAATCATAGTTGCAATAATAACCGTTGACAAGATGTCTGCAAATTCCGCTAGATGGCGGCCACACCATGAGATTTGAACATCTAATCTAATTAAAAATTAGATGTTTTCAGGTCCAAACCACAGCTTTTTTTGCTTAAAGGAGGCGGCAGGGTCCATTATTTACGATACTGAGCGATAAACTCGTGAGGTTGTTAACATTAGAAAGACATATCTTCGCTTTTAATTAAATTTCTTTCCATTCTGTTCTACTAGTGACATCTATTCGGAAACGACCAAACCATGCAGCTAGCACTAGCAGCCAAAGAAATCAATAAACGGCGCTGTTTTTCCTGCAGAGCTTTTTGCTTGCGATATTATTGATTTTAAATAAAGCTGGTCCTACACTACATTTTATATTTTCGAAGTGTTTTATGACATGATCTCGAAACATGTAGCAAACCAATTCTTCAAAACTAGCGGAGGGTAAAAGCGAAAAATAAGGGGCTGCCAATATTTGTAAGGGGTGAAAAGATTTATTTTGCTCTGTTTCTTTACAAAAAACGTTTTTTTTACGAAAAACTTGAGCTCTGCCACTTTTTTTATTTTTTTTCTTCAACTTTCTCGAAATTTTCGTCATACCGTAGAAAAAAATTATTTCCCCCATGGTCATACTCTACTTTTATTCGAAAAAATTTAGAAACAGAGACGGGATCAGTTTTCCTAAAACGAGGGATCTTGGTTTCGAGTGAGAAGATAAAGCGCGCCGCAGCAAAAATTTTTCAATTAAATTAGCCGAACGCAAAAATGTTAGAAAAACAAAGCACGAAATAAAAATGGCGCCGCTTACAATTTTTTTTCAAAAATTACGTAATTTCGGGAACGCAAAGAAATAGGTCTAAAGAGTATAATTTTTAAGAAAAAAATATCAATTTTCTCGCCCTCCTCCACTGGGACTACAGGGGCCGTGCACAAATTAAGTAATGTTCATAGGGGGGAGGGGGGTTACAAAACGTTGCGTAGGTGGGAGGAGGGTTTTCAACAGCGTTTGCATTTGTGTGAAACTAAGAAAATAAGTGAAGTTTTTTTTGGGGGGGGGGCTAGTGGTCTTGAAATCGTTACGTAATATTAGGGGAGTGGCGTGCCAAACCGTTACAAAACATTACATAGGGAGGGGGTCAAAAATTGGTAAAATCACCATTACATAATTTGTGCATGGCCCCACATCTGACTGTTCCTCCTTTTTGATTTCGAATCAAAGTGCAAAACCCGGGTTGGACGTTCGAAGGCGTCAACCCGTCCTATTTGCTTGATAAAGTTTCTACAGAAATATCTCAGTCGATTTCTCCGGCCGTGTATGAACGCTTTAGGTTAGGCATTTGCATGTATCTCAGTCCCCAGCCTGTAAACAGTGCGTAAGGACAATGGTTACAAAATGAAAAGCCGAAAAATATTTTTTTTTTACGATATCTTTCATCAGTTTGGTATTAAAGTCGAGCAAAAACAATTTTTATTCCAGTCCTAAAGGTATGAAAATGGAAAACATTAGAAAACAACAACCTGGAATGGATTTACTACGTGTAAGATGTAGTAACAACATCGCCCCATGCCCATCCTTTTCTGCCTAATGTGCTTTTCCGTTTGTCTGCGTCTTATACACGGCTGCTTGGCCCCCTAAGGATTTGCTTAGGAACCCCGTATAATGTTTATTGTAGTATTGTATTATTTATTTTCCATCTAATGTGTGTAATTTTGACTAATTTTAAAATTTCATTTAGACTTGTTATAAAATCGTAATTTTTGCTTAGTCTATTCTTAGTAGGTATGATTTTGTCATTATTTTAGCTTTAGCCATGCTTTGTCAAATGATCTTTTTTTCATGACAATAAAGTATATTTTTATTTGATTTGATTTATAGCTTTTTGCTGTTTACTGTTGCAGGCATTAGATCCGGTAGCAACCGTAGAGTGCAGTGGCTCTCAATTACCCGCGTTAAAGGGTTTGTTACTACTTGGCTTACCCTGCCACCCCATTAGTTGGCTATGATTCTGTATGTTACCTTCATAGCCTCTTTCACCAAGACAAGATGTTACTTAAAAAAAGAGAAGATCAAAAGATCTTGGGAGAAAAGAACGAAAATTCAAAATTGGATGAGTGTCCCACAAGGAACACACAAAAGATCACAAAGACTTGTGGGACAATTTTGAATTTTCGTTCTTTCCTCCCAAGATCTTTTGATCTTCTCTTTTTTTTTAGATTCTTTTCGGTTTATGTAACTGATTTGGAAGTTTAAGATGTTACTTGTTATGACACTTGTTTAAAATTTAGCTTACCTGACTTGGAGCTCGTTTCGAATTCGAACCGGCATTAGCGATATCAACTTCGTTTTCACTGTCGCTCGACAGAAATATAACTCGTTGATTAGCTCTCGCCTGACTCTCTTCGAATAATCTTTGCAATCTCTCAACCTTTCGCCTTTCCACGCGTAGTAACTTATTTTTCGCCGTTATATGCTGTTGTATTTCACGCCTAAGTGCTTTTATAAAGATTTTTTTTTTCTGTGTATTTACATACAAATGGTATTGTTGCTTTAGACTAAACGACCTAAAATAAAAAATTGTCATTTACAAAATGCGGGCCTTAGGTGCATAAGTATAGATACAGATACGCCAAAATAAATGTGGGGGGGGGGAGCAGTAGAATTGTCGAGGTTCTGCATATTTTGGCCAAGGGGAGTCGAATGAAAACATCTTCACACCTTCCCCTTCTGACCCATATTTTGGCCCAAAAGCATTTTGCAAAATAGAAATCAGCAATAATGTCCCGAGCAAGGCATGTGTCCCACGGGCTTCTGGCCCAAATTTGAATAAATGGCCAAAAGGGGCAGAATCAACACCTTCTATTTTTCGAAATGTGAATCACTGTTTCAAAATATGCGTCTTCGAGTGTGGAGGAAATGATACCTTGCTTAAAACCCACTGATCATTTTAATTTTAAAATTTTTAAAAATTAGGGCTTTCGGCTAAAATATAGGTTGAACCCAGATAGGGCTAGGGAAAAAAGTCAAGTCCCGTCAGAAGGAAAATCGATTACTTCAAATAAAAAATCTTTTTTTATATACCTCCATCAAAAACATGATTTTATTAACTATCTGCAGATAACGAAAGCATGGCTTTCTTGGTTACCGATGCAAAAAAACTTTTTTTTATTACGGGCGCAAAAAAATATTTCTGTCCGTCTCTTACCCAAAATGAAAGAGAAATAGCGGAAAATATAGTAATTGAAAAAAGCTAATTATTCTTGTCCAAAAATTAAGCCATTTCCCCCAGTTTTCACCAAGTATTTACGAAAAAATCATTTAAAAACATCGTTAAAATACCAAATTGTCAAAGATTAAAATGTCGCAAACAATTTAGTATTAAATGTAAATAAAACGCAAATAATTTAATTCAAACCAAAAGAAAAAACTGAAAAACTGTGTATAGAATGCAATGAATTAAGACTGGAATCGGAAGATGCAGTTCTGTTCCTTGGTGTCACCATTGATAAAGATTTGAACTGGGAGGGTCATGTCGACTCAAACAAGCAAATACTGCTATGCTTTAAGGCTGGTACGTGAAAACCTTGGCCTCTCAGCAGCAATAACATCTTTCCACGCCTATGTGCAGTCACGGGTTAGGTATGACTGTTTTAAAAATCAACAGAAATCAAAAATCAACAGAAAAGAAAGTTGCAAAGAACTCCTTTAAAAATAATAAATAATCCATCACTTCTCATACATACAAAAAAATGTAACATTTAATATTACTAAAATTTGGAACCCCCTACCTTCAAATCTAAACAACAACAAAATTGAAAAAAACCTTAAAAACATTTTTAGAGAAAAAAATCCTATTATAGTCTGCAAGAATTTTTCAATGATGAAACAAAAAATATTCTTCACTCTTAGCATTTCATGTCTCCTATTTGCTTTTACTTTTATTTATAAAAAACAAAAACAACAATTTTATTATTTTTTGTTTAAAAAGAAAGACCTACAGTTTATAAAAAAATTTGTCTCGTAATTTTACTTTTGTATGTATTTATTTAAATTAGGTATTTGATTTATTAGAGTAAGTACTAGGTACAAAATTGACAAGTTCCCCTTTAGGGTATTAATAACCGAGTTTATAATAACAGAACAAGTAATATATACAATTACAATTACAAAAAAATGAACGTCACCGAGTAAAAAGGCACATCGCTATGGAAACCATTGTTATTTCATTTACCAGTCGCCTTAATTTATAGTGTAAAGATGGTGTGTTGCGAGAAGTGCTCTTCATCTGAGATTTTTAAAAGTATTTTCCTGTTTTTCTTGGATTTTTGACAAAGGTATTAAAAAAAAATAGTGTTAACAACTCGCGGCTAAACTTTGCTTTTTTAGCTACTAGTTGTGAAAACTACTATTTACATTTTCTAGAAACTACGTTCCAAGTTTTAGACCGCTCAACAAAAAGCGGCGCTCATTCAGAAAATTAATGATTTTAAATTAACATTTAATTTTGAAGAGCTTTTGTAGTCTGATTTGGTAGAATTTACTAAATTTGTGTTCGAAATAATATACCCTTTAATTTGCTATGATACTTACCAGTTTTTTACATCAGAACAAATCTGTACGATTTCAGGTGTAACACCTCGAAATTTTTGAATGATGCCTGTTACAAAATCAGGTAAAGGCTCTTCAAAGCAATTACTAATCAGTGGCAAATAGTTGGGCAAGGGTTCTATGGTCGAGTTTGGAGCAATATTAGATTCTGTGGCACTCTTATTTGGTATTTGGTTTAAAGTATCACTGGCTGTTTGTAGCTCAGAATTATCTAAAAATAATTTTACTTGTAAACTTTGAGGCTACTAGTTATTGTGTCCAGGAATCTACTGAGAATTTAAAGATTAATAATAATAATAATAAAGGTCTTTTATTGATCCAGAAACTTATATATAAATGACAAGATCAATTTGGGCGAGGTTCAGGGCATCTGCTTGGAGTCAAACAAATGTCCTGTTCTTCCACCTAACCTCTAACACTAACTTAATCTAAGGATTTTTTTTCCATAAAAATAGTATAAATACATCAATAAATTGGTTTATAGGCATTTTTTCATAAAATAAAAAATAAAAGTTTTAAATAAACAAGATGAAGGCAAAAAAAAAGAGAAAGAAAGAAAGAAAAAGTATTAATTTTAACTTATCGAAAATTAGAAAGAGAGAAAAGAGGAGAGACAAGTTTGACAGGACAGGATCAGGTATATATGAAATTGATTGATTGTAATTGAAACACAAGATTTAGGCTTAATACTTTGTAAAGCAGGCTGAATTTGACATAAACCCAACCCCCTCGTCTTGCTAATTTAGATTCACTAAGAAAGTACTAAGGGGGGGGGCGTATTACCCCATTCAAGTTTAAATTGAATATAACTAAGAACTTACTTAAACTACCACTTCTATCCTCATAAAAAATAAGCTTATTGCATTCGTCAAAGTAACGAAAAGTCTGTTTTTGTACAGTTACAGATTCAGAATTGTTTTCAACGTTGACAGTTGATGTAGTTACAAGTTCTTTTTTGGATTCCTCCACTTGATTCTCAGCTGCCGATTCATGGTAAACTTGAGCATATAGCAATGCCTCGATTTCTTCTAAATTTTCTTGATCATCCTCCACCTGAAAACAAATATTAAATAAACAAATAAACAAAATAAAAATTGTCTTTAAAATTTGGTATGAAAAACAGTCAACAAACAATAAGGGTAAAACCTGTTATACTATAACCAATACAAAGAAAAAAATAATTAAATATATAGAAAATATTTTAAAAAAATATAGAATTAAATTTTAAATTAGGTTATGTAACATGTATGTAACATAGGTAATATGTCTCACCAAATAGCTGAGATAATATATTTTTAGAGAATTTAGAAAAATATTCTTAATAGGCTTGTAGATGAAAACAAAAAGTATGTAATTATGGGAGACTAGGATATTGTAAATTATAAATTAGATGATAGCAATACAAATGGATATCTGTCATCATACAAACTAAGGAATTTAGTGAGTGAACTAGGCCTAAAACAGGTAGTTAATGAAGGTACTCATTTTGTTGGTAACAGTAGTAAATGTCTGGATTTGGCAATCAGAATTTTTTTAGATAACGCTCTTGTTTACATTTTCCCAAAATTGCAGACCATAACATATTAAAACTAGAAATTTAAATGTGAAAAAAAATTAAATAACTACAAAGGGAAAATTCACTTTGGGGGATTGAGAGACAAATAAAATAATATTGATTGGACAGATTTATAGAGAAATAAATGTAGAAAATAAATTTAAACTGTATCAAAACCAAATGTTAGATTGTATAAAGAGACAGCATATAAAAAAAAATATTGAAATTAAAAATATTAAGTGGTTAACAGATGAAATAAAAAATGCAATGCTTAATATAACAGGTAGAAATTTACAAATAATAAAAATGTTTAGGATATGTCGTAATTAAGTTACAAATCTAATAGGAAAACAAAAAATTAAGCATTAACAAAAAAAAAGACTAGAACTACAAGCAAAATCCAAAAGAAATGTGGAAAGTCCTGGAAGACATTGTTTCATCCAAAAAATATAATGATTATTATATATCAACTTGGTAAAGTTAGTGGGTAAAAATAGTGGGGTGAAACAAAGACAGAATGGTAAAACAAAGAGCATTTAATAAGCCTTTTATTACTATTATCCCTTTTTACCGTAAAATAAAGTTGTTGATGTTTTTTAATGCATATAGAGTTGTTAAACACTCTATATTGCTGTTTAGCTGGATTTTTTGCAAAATAAGGGAGCATTTAATTTGGCGCTATGGCATTTAATTAGCCTTAAATTATTAACCATCCTTCTTTCATCTTATGATATGTCTAAATCAGTTTTTTAAAGATTGTACTGCTATCTCCCTAGTAAAGTTAGCAGTACAGCAGCTGTTGGGGTGAAATAAGGACAGAATGGTAAAACAAAGAGCATTTAATGAGCTTTTAATTACTATATAATACCCCTTTTTACTGTATAATAAAGTTGTTAATGTTTCTAAATGCATATACAGTTATTAAACCCTCTATATTGCCTTTAGCTGAATTTCTGGAAAAATAATGGAACATTAATTTAGCAATATCCCATTTAATTAGCCTTTAATTACTGCCATACTTTTACACCTTTAAAATGCGTTTAATCCAGTTTGCTTGTACTGCTAACTGCCCTGTAACCACCTAATAACTCAAAAACCATTAAAGCCTTAAATTTAGGAATAGGGCATTTAATTAGCATTTAATTAGCCTTTAATTAGTACTACATCCCAGCATCTAAAATTTTTGTTTAAGTTGTATTTAAGAGTGTTGAATTTGGAAATAAATAAACATATTAGTGATAATTATTTATTTTACAAGGGCATTTGCTTATACAATAATTTACCAATAGAGATTGTAAATAGTAATATGTTAAATAAATTTAAAAATGTTGTAAAAACGGTCTTAATAGGTGACAAGTTGCAATCCTTTTGTTTATTTTTAGTACCTACATATTTATTATAAAATGATTAATTCTAAGTTCTTTATTGTAGCAAATTTGCAAAAAATTTCTGAAACTAAAAAAAGGATAAATACTTAATAAATAATGTTCTCATGAACATACTAGTATTATATGCAAAGCAAAATCTATCAGAAAAAAAGCATGTTATAAGACAGTTAAGGCTGCTTCATGGTTAAATTCCTTTTGTGTAACTTTTGCTGTAACTTTACCCTTTTCTTTTTTCTTAAGTAAAAAGCTTGTTCATGCTGTTTCAAAATTCCTTTTCCTCCACTTTAGTTCTCACTTTAGTCATTAAGGTTGCCACTAATGATAGGTGCACTTGCAATTTTCACCTGTTGTTTACAAAATTTGACCAATGTGGAAACTCTTTCACCGAATCTATTAAATGATCAATATCCCTTACTGTAATAACTACTGCTTCAAATAATCAATTTTGAGATTAAAAAAACATCAACAAATATTTTGCCCCTGCACTTGCACAACACAACTTTTCCACTTCTTTTTCTATAATAGTTAAATATTAGCCAACTTTCAAAGTTATTCCTTAAGGCTAAGGAAAAAGATACAGAAAAGGAACAAACATGAATACCCTAATCTGAATACATGAGATTTAATAATTGCTCAAGGAAAAAGTTACCGCAAAAGTTACAGAAAAGGAATTTAACCTTGAACCAGCCTTTACAGACAAACAAAAATATTATATTTCCAACTTACCGACATAATGCAGGCTTCAAACTTTTTGTTACATTAAGACAGCATTCACACCATCGACATACTAACTATCGATGATTCACACTAAAAAGTCAGATTCAATCAATCAATCAATCAAATCAATCAAAAACTTTATTATTTTCCTACACCTTACAGGTATATAAACATGAGAGAGAGATACATTTCTTATCTAAGTAATTTTAATAAATTTGAAGAAAGATAAATGATTCTAAGAGTTAATAAAAAGTCAGATTCAGAGTTCCATAAGGTGAGGGGTATGACGTTTGTGGTAAAACCCAAGAAAATAAAGTATAGAAAATGCATGCTGCTCTTAAGGCAGCAGAGTTCTATAAGGTAAGCAGCAGGAGGTATGTGGTAAGACATAAGGAAAATAAACTATAGCAAATACAAGCTGCTGTTTATAGCTTTGCATAAACTTCAAGTGATAAAAGCAGCATGCTATTAGACCCTTAAAGAGTAAATTTTCAGTTTTATCAGCATTTGTATCCTTATCTCTATTGAATCGACCAATCAAGCAAGTGCAGTTTTAAAATCATGGCAAATGTGTGACAGCTCCAGCTGATCAAATGCACAAAAACCTCATTAGGTACGATAAGGGAGTTGTAATGTTACGACCATCCCTGGGTATGAAACGTATTTGATCAGCTGGAGCTGTCACTCATTCGCCATTAGTTTCAAAGTACACCTGCTTGATAGGTTGACTCAATAGAGATAAGGATTCGAATGCTGCTAAAATGGAAAATTAACTTAAGTGTCTATTCTTTATTTTCCTTGTGTGTTACCGCATACCTCTACTACAGGTGGATTCTAACAGCACCTAACATAATTTAATTTAGCGTAATGTAATTTAACCTAACTTAAGAAAAATTTAGGCTGTTCATACAGCTTCCTTAAGTGCTCGCCAATCAAATTCTTCCTGTTCTTGTGTTTGTTTAAAAGTTGTGAAAAATCCGCATCCATCTTTGTTTGATTTTGATTTCACTTAAGGAAATTTAAGAAAAGATAAAAGTTGCTTATCTCTTAGGTTAAATTGCGCTAAATTACGTTAAATTACGCCTGTATGAACGCGATCATTAAATCTCATAAGAGCAACTCTTACTCTAAATTAAATTACGCTAAGTGCTGTTGTCAGTATATATTTTTTGACCTTACCTTACAAAACTCTGAAGACAGATTCAGATTGAATCCGCCTTTACCGCTTACGGTTAGCTATAGTTTATTTTCATTTTTTTTATTACCTTGCCTCTTACCTTACGGAACTCTGAATCTGCCTAAATACAAAAATTATTAAAAATTTTGGCAAAAACTTCGTAAATCTAGCAACAATTTCCAAAAAAGTATGGTTAAATCCATATGACGGATGACACACGTTTCTCCAAGGATTCTAGTACTTAAACAGGTTAACTTACCCATTCTGTTGTGATCTTGATTCTTTGACGTCACATTGTCCTGCGAAATTTAAAAAAACTTTAAATTAAATCACAATAAAATTTGTAATTAAATTAATTTTTTTACAAACAGATCAATTGTTTTTGATTCCCCAAGTTTTAATTGTTGAATTAAAAATTATGACGTCATAGAGGAACGAAGCAACCTTGAATGGGCTATTACTATCTTTCTCTTATTCACAATATTCTTCATTTTGCATTTCTTTCGCTGACGTGCAGGCAATCGAGTGCCAAAAAGCGCGGTCTAATTTGAATTTTATCTGTTCTTATCACTACAAAATACATTTCTTTTTTTTATTTTGATAAAATTAGCCTCCAATTGCCTGAATATCCTGGATTACACCTACTTGAAATTGTCTACTTTTGTGAATAACAAATGCAAACAGTCGAAAAAAATTAATTCAAATAATAAAAATATGGTTTAAATAAAAATAAGAATAAAATTTTTTGTGCGTTTTTTTTAGTTTGTTTTTTCGCCAAAAAAATGATTCTTCAAGAACGCGATAATTTGCACTTTTATTGTAGTAAGGGCTTATCAATCGCTAGCCCAGGTGCTTTTGTTTTAATAAAATTTAAATTTAGTGCCAATCAATAAAAAAAAAAATCAAATTTTAGAAAAAAATACAATTTTCTTCATAATTTTATTTGTAAATGACTTAAAGTAATGCGGCAAGTATGGGCATGAGAACAAGTGTTTTTTGGACTTTAATATCAATCTCTGTTTGGACCGTAGTAAGTCAAATTTTTGATTATTTTTCTTAATTCAATTAGATTAGACTTTAAAAAAATTGATTCACAGAATTCTAATAACCTCTATCCCAAATCTGAAATTTTACTTTGTAATTTTATAACTTTTTTATTTTTATTGGGAGTCCTAATAAAATACAAACAAAGTCAAAAATGTTTTATTTTTTGGCCAATAAACTGTGTCGTCCCTACCATCTCAAACTATAATCATATATCAAATTCTATGATAGATTTTATTAGAATTGTTTGACATGGTAGAAAGTACAATCAAATTTATGTAATTTTCAACCCATTTTTGCAAATCAATACAAACAAAGTCAAAAATGTTTTATTTTTTGGCCAATAAACTGTGTCGTCCCTACCATCTCAAACTATAATCATATATCAAATTTGAATAAAATACCTTAACTGACATATTTCTCTCATCCTGTCCCATGCAAAATATCTATATTTATATTATAGTGTAATTTTCTATTGGTATGTGTTTCCCTGCCAAAAAAACCGCGTCCAATCTCTACGAAGAGTTTTATGAGATTTTATAATGTTTTAACAGGATTTATATGGCTTCTATGCGGCATTTGACAAAAACCCAATTACCCAATACCTATTGTGACAAATTATAATAGTTATAAAAATATTTTTTTAGCACTATCAAACGATCTCAGTTGCTTCTGTGCCTAACTGTTTATTTATAATTTATTATTAAGGATTTAAATTATAATTGTATGCAGAACCTTTTATGATAAACAAACTAATTCATTTATAATTAGTTTGTAAATACAAATGCATATTACCACTACTACAAAAGTGCCGCTATGCATGTTACTACTAATACTACTATTGCGGCTATTAACACATTTTTTATTTTCGTACTTTCCGGACATGGACTTTGCCGTGGTCCGATGTCGGTTACTGAGCGGCGACTGACGTACGTCCGACATCGGCCCGCGTCCACTGTGTTTGCTGGGCCTTTATTCTTCAAATGATAGAAATTCTGCTCCCAGGGTCTTTATTCTTGAACTGCCGCGAGAAGAACTTGCTAGGGAAGTGGGCGTGGTTTACAAAAAAGTGAGATAGAGATATGCCAGCCTATAAAATTGTGAAGAGGAAAAGGATACTCCCGGGGGAGCATTCCCTTCCCACACTTATTTCAAGAATACAGCCCCAGGGAGTCAAATTTTCTCGCTACTATGCATCTCATATTGGTCCAAATCTTCGATTTAAATTTGTTTCTCTTACTTTTGCCCGATATTGATCAAAAGTAACTTTCTATCAATATCAAAAGTAAGAGAAACTGATTTAAGCCGAAGATTTGGACCAATGAGAAGCATAGTAGCGAGAGAATTTGGGAGCAGAATTTCTATCAGTTCGAGAATAAGGGCACTGGGTGGTGCACCCGGATTTTCTTCAATAAAGACATTTTTAAATTGAAACCAGTCGATTTTTATCGCACCATTTATTTTAGCTAAAAAATGTTGTTAAATCGATCAGGAATCGTTTTACGAGATTTTTAGCAGAATTTTCTCCAAAATCTCATATTTTTTCTATAAGTTTTTACGACAAAGATGGCTGGTAGAATCTTTTAAAACTTTACGAAACACTAAAAAACTAGTCGTGTTTAATGAACCTGCGAGTCGACATGGTTCGGGTGGTTTAGGACCCCAGCTTCCCTCCCCCCATCCAAGTTATTCTGTATACCAAAAATCCCGGATAACATCTGATCAATAAATTATTTATTTATTTAATAATTTATACCAAAATCCCACAATAGGTTCTTATGAAAGTGAGTTCTATGATAGATTTTATTAGAATTGTTTGACATGGTAGAAAGTACAATCAAATTTATGTAATTTTCAACCCATTTTTGCAAATCAATGGTTTCAAACTTTTGCCCTCTCCTTATTTTGTTCTCGTTCCTCAATCTCAAAGATAATTGTTTTTTGTTTAAGGTGCAATCCATTTTCCATATGGTATGGATAATTTATGCCTATTACACTGCCGTCTGCAAAATCAAGCCGCTCTCCTATTATGACTTTGTGTTCGTTTATTTGACTTATTTTTACAGTAAGTGCACCCAACAACAAAAAAACATTTTTTATACCTTCATCAAAAAACGATTTTATTAACTGACCGCAAATAACCAAAAATCATGGCTTTTTTCTTTACCGATTCAAAAAAACTTTTTTTTGGTAACCGGTGCATAATTATCTTACCTAGCATTCACAAAAAAATAAAAAATATTAAAAAATAACAAATTGTCAGTGGGCTGTTTTTTGATGGATAATGATGGCTACGGAGATTCACAATTCTAACACAAACTTTTTAGCCGACTAGTCCAGTGCCGTACATAAAAATAATAAAACATTTTGAAAATAAAAATATATGGCTTTTTAAGCGTCAGTTAAAAAGGGATATTAAATGAAATATATTTCCATTATATTGTAGCATATGATATAGGCATACAAATATAAAAGTTAGATTGGCTACAGTGGCGTAGCGGAGTTATTAGCATTTTAAAGCTAAATAGTATCTCCTGTTTGACACACATAATTGTAACAAAAACTTTTTAGCAGACTAGTCCAGTCCCGTACATAAAGACATCAAAAATTATTAAAATTAATATATAATAGGGCTTTTTACGCGTTAGTTTAAAATGGATATTAAAACTCTTACTTACTTATTTTAATAACTTCTCATATTTTTATGTACGGCACTGGAATAGTCTGATAAACAAAATTTTACAATTATGAGTGTATCAAATAACATCTTCTATTTAGCTTAACAACATCTCTGTTACGCCACTGTAAATATTTTTTTATTTAATATCCCTTTTAAAGTAACGCGTAAAAAGACTTATGTTAAAAAAAAATTAATATTATGTACAGCACTAGACTGGTCCCCCAGCAAACACGGTTCCCTCGGGCATTTGTCGGTCCGATGTCGATTGCCGAATTTGTCGTCATCGGCACGACGTCGATTTACGACATCGGACCAGCAGTATTTTTTGTCCGCTTTGCGATGTAGGCCCAATGTATGTTTGTCGACCCAGCGTTAGACTATAGCCCGCCGTCGGACCAATGGTAAATTTTACTTTTTGCTGACATCAACATACCGTCGCCGTACAATTAAGGTCCGATATGGTTTAACCACATGGTACCGACCATCCGCCCTTAACTGCTTAATTTGGTCGGTCTAACGTAGGCAAGCTGGTCTCGGCCCGACATCGTTAAACTATTCAAGTCCGACATTGGTTTCTTAACGTCATTGGTTTCTTAACGTCGGCGATTGACGGAGGTCCATCGATGGTAGCTTAAAGCGGCCCGACATTGGCAAACTACAAAGTTTCGATAATGCGGGTGCTTAACCAGTCGGGCTGGTTTAAGTGGCAGAAGAGGTGATTTTTGTAGAGAAGTACCACCATCTTGTCAAGTCCGCATTCTCGTTTTGAAATATGTTTGCTCATTATCCAACCCCCCAATCAAACAAAGTTCCAATCGGACCATCGTCGGCCCTAAAGCAGATAAAGTGGTCGTCGGCATAAAGTCGACTATAGTAAATCGGGCCATCGTCAGTTGCCGATTCTCGACCGATTAAACAAAGTTCCAATCGGACCATCATCGGCCCTAAAGCAGATAAGTTTTGCATTGGCATATTGTCGACTATAGTAAATCGGGCCATCGTCAGTTGCCGATTCTCTTCCGATTAAACAAAGTTCCAACCGGACCGTCGTCGGCCCTAAAGCAGATAAAGTGGGCGGCATAAAGTCGACTATAGTAAATCGGGCCATCCTCAGTTGCCGATTCTCGACCGATTAAAGAAAGTTCCAATCGGACCATCGTCGGTCCTAAAGTGGTGTCGACATAAAGTCGACTGTAATAATATGGACCTTCGTCAGTTGCCGATTATTGACCAAAAACTGAAAATCGCAATCTGAACAACATCGGGCGAGAGTGTAGTCGCCGATGCCGACACACAGCCGACGTTGTCGACATTGGCCCGATTCAGTGCCGATGATTTGTGTTTGCTGGGCTGTTAAAAAAATTGTGTTACATTTGTGCACCTCTGCAGTGACCATTATCCATCAAAAAACAGCTCCACTTTAACTCGAAAAAGCCAAAAGCAAAAAAGTAGCAGGTAATGGACGGGTCATTTAAAAATCATACCGAACCGCTACGGTCTATTTTTATAATTTACTGATACTATTAATTAACATTTTAATTTCGTTTTTTTTTTTAAACAGGGCCAGATATAGATATAAGAAAATCTGAGTTGGTTAAAAAAAAATCATTTTAACAATCACCAAAGTGCGAATTTCCCGGTTATTTATTTTTTTAGAACAAGACTGCGGTCACATCGACCTTGACAATAAAGGATTTTTTTTTAATACTACCCTGACGACGCTTGACAGAAATGATCTTGCCAATGGCGAAAAAACAGCATCCGAAATTTTGTACGAATTTTTAAAAGCCACCTTGGCCAACGCTTCGTTGCCTCACGAATCGGACAGCGCTAGAAGGTTGGACATTTATTTGACGATATTTTTTATATCGGACGGATTGTGGATTTTGGCTGGCATTTTGCTATTCAGTAAGTTTAAGATTTAGATAAAAAAAGGGCATTTTTATAGGGCCATTATTTATTCGACTAATGGGTAATTTCATTGTATCGTGTGTAACATTTTGTATTTTTCTTATTTAAAGCCCTCTTAAGTAAAGAAACAAAAAAACCTGTTAACATGCAATATCTAGGTGAGTCAAGCCACCCCCCCCCCGAAGGATATTCGACTTTTGATATGCTTTAAATTTCGAACTACTGTTTTTTTTTATATTAAAAAAATTAATGACTTTATAAATAATTATTATAATGTTCAATTCAATTCAATTCAATTCAATTTATTACATATCACAGTTTAAAATTACAGGTACTTAATATAAGATCCACTTCCCTGAGCCAAAAGGCTTGTCGGGATGTTCATCTTTAGTCAGAAGTTGAGTACTTAAAATATTACATTATATTCACTTATTTATAATTTTTAATTTGATCCTATAAATCTTAATAAAATCTACTCATCTATCTATCTATAGAATGACATACATATGGACGAAAAAGAACAGCAAACCATAATCTACGCCCACCCGAATGACGGGGCCCCCACAGGGAGTCAACCCCTTTAACCAAGTAAAGGCAACCGACTTCGAATCTCATCAATGTTGTTTCTAACCCAAGTAGAAAGCTGTGAGCAGTACTTCTTTTTGTTTATTGTTGATTTAATTTGATTTGGGATCATGTTAAATAACCGTGGCCCCAGAAATGAAATATGCCTTTGACAAGCGGTGTAGTCTACTCCTTGTATATATAAATGATGTTGAGTAACAGATCTAGTATTTATACTATGTTGTGGTTGGTTTATGTATTTATTGTTATATTTCATATATTTTAGAACATTTTTAATATAGATTTGTCGTATAATAAGCATTTTCGTTTCATTGAATAGGTTAGTGGTTGGATACCGTTTAGGTTTTTTATTTATTATTTTTTTATAATGTATTTTTGTGTTGTAATTAGGTTTGTTAGATTACTAGAGCAGGCACTACCCCAGATTCTGATTCCATAGTTTAACACTGATTCTACAAGGGCTTCATATACTGTTTTTAGTAATTTGTAGTATTATATAATCAATGTGTATATCATATTTTAAGTTTTTGTCTATATACACTCCAAGATATTTCGTATTTGTTACAAAATTAATTTTCATTTTGCAGTCGCTGTTGTCTTTTATATCATTTAGGAAACAGTTATAGCTATGTATTTTTAGTTTGGATATTGTGTTAGTGGGTTTATAATTCATGGAAAAGTTTATAAAATTCGATTTATTCTCGTTTAGTGTTAATAGGTTTTGGTCGAACCATAGTTTTATAACAGTGAGATATTTTTCAGCTAGTTTTTGAAGCTCTGGCCAGGTTTTAGCTTTTATAAGTATGACTGAGTCATCAGCATAACAGATAATAATACTTTCATTTTGAGGCAATATTTTAGTTAAATAATCTAAGTAAATGGAGAAAAGTATGGGTCCAAGGACTGTGCCCTGCGGCACACCAAGTTCTATTTGTTTTTTTTCACTCAGGTGATTGTCTATTTTCACCTGTGCGTGCGATGGTTGAGGTAAGAGTCAAAAAGTTTCCACTCGATTCCTCTAACACCTATGTGATCTAGTTTCTTTAATAGAACTTGGTGTGCCACAGTGTCAAAGGCATTAGCTAAGAAAATGAATATGCCTATGGTTTTGTAAACATTATTGAAGTTTTGTGTCACATTATCTGTAAGAAGCTGCATAGCATCCTCTGTGCTTACCTTGCTTCGAAATCCAAACTGTGTATTTGATAGTATGTTCTTTCTTTCCAAGTGCCTTTCTAACCGAATCTTTATGCATTTTTCTAGAAGTTTATTTATTACGGATGTGACTGCTATGGGACGATAATTTTCAACTTGCTGTCTGTTTCCTGCTTTAAAAACTGGGGTAATTATTGAATTCTTTAAAATACTAGGGTAGATGCCTTTTTCTAGAACAAGGTTTATGATATGTAGTAGTGGTTTTAATAATATTTGATGGTTATCCTTAATTATTGTAGCAGAGATGCAGTTTGGCTCGCTACAGGCTTTGTTTTTTAGTAGATTTATTTTTTCTATTAGTTCGTTTTTTGTGATTTTTGTGTGTGTGTAAAAAAACTATAAATTTATCGTATGAATAAGACAGACCTTTTATTTAATCTTGAATGATATCAATTTCTTTATGTACGACCTGCTCCATGGTCGCCATTATGTCTCTAATTTTGACCTGTTTGCGTTATGTAATGAGCCCAATACCGCACTAGTGTGGTTATAAGCTCATAACGTATAAGACTCATTATATCACTAGTGATGGAATATAAGCCAATTTTTATTACAAAACAGCATTTATTATAAATAAAATGTTAAAAGTAAAACAGTAAACTATTTTAGTTGCAGCAATTTTTAAACTACGCAAACAATGGTTTCTACCCTGCTACGGACCGTGGCTTTTGATGACAGGTTTTTTAATTTTTCTGGATGTCATTTCGTCTGTACATTTTGGACTGGACCTGATTTACATTCAAGTAAGTTTTTTTAGAAGTTTTGTCCTTTCCTCCCCCTCCCAGAACCAAAAGAGAAACATTTTGGATTTTTGGCCTACTCCAACAAGTTATACCATAGTCTAATATACAGGGTATCCCAGCGAAAACGAAACAGTATAGAGTATTTAGAGTAGAATTTTCAAAAACCCCTCGAACACGACCATTTGTTATTCAAGGGGGACACTTTATTTTGCCTATATTGGAATTTTCGTAAGACACACCCCTTTGGTGGGGTAAGTTTCACCACCAGAATTTAAATAGGGAAAGTGGATCAAGTGGTACCTTTATTTGAAAAAGCACTGAAGGTGATTTTTTTCGGGATCGAAACTTCAAGATAAAAAATGATATTTTATTATCAAACAAACTTATAAATAAACTAAAATATGAATAAAAACATTTTGGTCCGTATTTAACTTTTTGATCCTGATGATAGTATCTACTAAACGAAACGTCGGATTAAAATTTCGAAGAGGCCGTTGTGTTTTTCTAAAAATGTTCAGAGATATTATCAATTGGTAATTTCGACCATTTTTCAACTTTCCCCTGTAGCTCAAAAACTACAAGGAACAGAATAAATCTATAAGACAGTAATACGAAAACCGCATATGTCTCATCAACAACGGAGTTTCCCATTCAATCCCATCGAAAATGGGACACCCTGTACACGCTGATGGAATTGCTTGTCATTTTGAAGCCTTATTTCGAGACATTTGAGGGCATTTAGAGGCATTCTATGCATTTAAGTCAATTTATGGCATCCTGAGGTATTTTTAACAGAAATATCTGGTAAAAAAATGCCTTTTGGTGTACACAAAATGACGACCGAGCCACCCCTCGGTTGTCATCCGGCCTGGGTACCGGCGTAAATAGCAAAAAACAACCAACTACAAAAAACAAACGGACAAACACGAAGGGATAGTTGCGGGAATTGAGCTAGATTAAATATTTCGTTTATTCATAGATAGACAATACCTATATCTACCTATCCTAATTCTCTATCTACGGTTTATTTTTAGAGCTTTTCCACCTGGCTGAAATTCATTGGAGTGTCCAACTATAAAGATTTTGAGTACTTCAATACGTACGATAGTTCCAAAGTACTTTCTTCCTTACCGAGTACTGTTATGATCACCTTGTTTTCCCGGTAGGTATACATAAAAGAATAAACCACTCTATACAAAAAATCGAGTCTTTTATTTACTTTATTTATTTATTTATTTATTTATTTATTCACGGGAAAACCTCATTATTTGATACAACGTAGAATAAATAATATAAAAGTTATGTAAGACATTCAAATGTAACGGATGAATAAAAGAATAAAGAATTACTCATAACTATAAAATGTAACATTTTGAAAAATTCGAAAAATTGAATGAAAGTAATAACAAGATAAATAAATAATACTAAAATGCAATAGTAAATTGGTAATAGTACAAATAATTCAAAAATAAAAGTAAGTAACAATATAGTAAGATAATACCAAAAATGCAATATACTACACAGACGATAACACAAATTCCTTCTAAGAAAACCTGGTGCCATATTTAATATATCAATCTTTACATCATTTATCAACGATATATAGAGTGGATTCTCTAAATGGAACGGTGCTTCTAGAGGCTTTGGGAAAGAGGTTTTAAAAGAAGCTAAAAACGAGTCTTTAATGATTTTTTACGGACTTTCTGCCCATGATAAAAAAAAATTTTGGGACCCCCAACTGGAGGCCCAGTGCCCATCAAGTATTTTTTTTAATGAGAAGGTATCACTTGCGGTATCTTTTTGGAAAGCCTATTAAAAAAGAAACCTAACGGAATAGTTTTTTTTTTGACGTCGGTCAACCAATGTGTCAAAAATTTAAAAACACTTATTTTTTTTTGTCAATTGTCTTAGCTTCAAAATAAACTGCATATTTCTCTATTTACTAAGCGGAATAAAGAAAATACCACACAAGGACATTATTGGCGGTCCATTTGGGGGCCCTCAATGAAGGCCAAGGGCCTACCAACATTTATTATTTATTTATTTATTTAGAAATATGTACTTGATTTTGAAGCTAAAACAATTGACAAAAAAATAAGTTTTTTTAAATTTTTGACACATTGGTTGACTTTTTTAACATGCTTTCCAAAAAGGTGCCACAAGTGGTACCTTCTCATTAAAAAAAATAGTTGGTAGGCCCTGGGCCTCCATTTGGGGGCCCCAATTTTTTTTTATCATGGGCGCCAAGTCCATAAAAAATCATTAAAGATTCGTTTTTACTTTTTTTAAAACCTCTTTCCTAAAGTCGCTAGAAGCACCGTTTAATTTAAAGAATCCACCCTGTATATCCATATAATTCTGAAAATGTGGTGACCAATCCACAAAGAAGTATTCCAGAATGGACCTTACTAAGAAGCAATATACCAACCTCAAGCCTTCAGTAGAGAAAATTTGACAGTTTCTAATAATGCCCAGCATTTTGGTGCCTTTTACAGCATTAATATGCTCAACAAATGAAACTGTCGCATCGAAAATAACTCCCAAATTTTTTATTCATTGAACATATTTTAACAGCATTCTTTTAACATTAAAGAAAAATTTATTATTTTGTACTTGATCAATGATACTCTCAATAGTTTTCCAAAATTTTATATCATTACCAAAATTTAAACACCTGCTATTAAAAAAACACTTGACAATATCATTTACAAAAATCTATACATATGATAAATCTCTAGAAAAACCATTTCTGTGTAATTCTTGGAGTAGGCTTCTAACCAAACAATATAGGTAACAAATATCCAGTTTTTAGAATTTTTGTCTGTCTCTCTGTGTATTCCCGCATCACGTAAAAAATACTGGACCGATTTGGATGGGACTGCTGCATTCTTTACTTCATCCAAATCCGTTTACGGTAACAAAAGTTATGACCTATTCATCAGGCTGAGTACGTCCTGTAAGAGAACTTCTGAACCAACTCACAAACTACTATCCCCAGTTTTCTCTGACCAATTGTAACTTTTGATGTTGCATCGGTCCTAAATTTTTTCAAACAAAGTTTTTTTATCTTAGTAGGTTTTCCCGGCCCATACAACCCCTATATTTTTGGGGAGATAATTGATCTTATAATGTCACTTTCTCACTTTGGTTTTTAAAAAGACGTTTTAAAAACCCTAAAACTTAACTTTTTTTAGGAAATTATTTAGTCATTTCAAACAAAGATTATCCAGTTATATTTTTTTTGTTTTGGTCTTTAGTTTTGACATATTAGGCATCAAATATTTAGTTCATAATTTTTGTTATATTATACCATTCGTTGGTTGTTCAAAATTTAGTTTTATTAATAAAAAGAACCCACAAAACCTTATACTGTTCCATCAGTATCCATTTTTTTTAAATTTTAGGTGTATTATTCTATGGCTTATAAACGTGATGTGTTTTTTTGCCGTACTGTTCAGAATGTTAGGCATGCTATACAAAGCTAAAAGTCGAGAAAGGAGTTCGATTCTCAAAAATAAGAGAAAAATAGACAGTATATCATCAGGTAGGTACTTAAATGTATATAAAAAAGCTGCTATTAACGTATAACCAGTGCAATGCAGTGGGAACGTTGGCAATCATAAGCGCAATGTGCACCTTATGTGTTGCCTTTCAAGAAAATTAGTGGCTTCTCTTAGGATAAATTGATTAAATTGATTTAAGTACAAAATACGCTGAATCACCCTGTAGTCTGTCCATCCAAGATACCCTAAGCATTTTACTATAGCACCACATCTCCAATTTTTTGCACACAGCATCAGTCAATGTTTATACCCCTATCCTAAATACATAACAACAAAGCACATGAATTCGGAGGACGGTATTAAGATCGTTTTTTTTGCAGAATTATCGAACGACCTACTAAACCTAAACACCACGGAAGCAAGGATACGAAACTGGCAGTTGTTTTACGGCGCTATCGAGGCTAGCAGTACTATGGCAGCCGGTAGTACTGCTAGTTCTTGCAGCGCAGCCAACAGTACCGATCTCAATTCCAATGAAAGAAATTTGGAAAAACACGAAAAAAATGGTCAGTACAATAACAAGCAAAATTCAATTTTTTTAAAACCCCGAGAGCTATGCAAATTTTTACAAAAACTACCCTCATCTACATAGCAAATGCTGGCAATTCCATACATTAAAGGAGTATCAGAGAAAATTCGAAGGGTAGCGAACAACTTTAATATTACAACAGCTTTTAAATCTAATAATACAATTCGAAGTTAGTAAAACAAAACCGGAGAACAAACAAAATAAGGAATGCATTTACCAAGAAGTTCCTTGTGAGTGTGGCGAAACAAAAAGACACCACCCAGCGAGGTGAAGCAACGAAATCAGGAATCGCCGAACATGCATGCTCAAAACAACACCGAATGAAGTGGACAGAAGCAAAGGTTTTCCACAAGGAGTCACACTGGAAGAAACGAAAATTCCTTGAAGCTGCCTTTATTGGGCAGAATCAGGGTGTTTTCAGTAAACCAAGTGTTGAAATTCCAACTTCTTAAACTTCATGGTTGAGTGATTTCCCATAGTATATAAGTACGTGCCTTAGGAATAGACTGTAGTTTGCACCTGAAGACGATCAGAGATTGTACTGATCGAAACGTCGTGTATAAATAAAATATAGACAATGGAAATCCGAAACACCGACTCAATTTCACTAATCGTGTCTCGAAAATATTTTTTTGTAGATTTACAATTTACGGATGGTCGATATTACAACTTCGACCATGACCAAAAGTCCAGTTCATACGACAGTTTAGACTTGGACAAAAACGGATACCGAAGATTTTCCGACGTCGCTCAGGACATGCCAAATTTTGTGACATTTCAAGAGAGTCAAGAAGCTCAGGAGAATTGTAATAATGTGAACCATTATCAAACACAGGCAAGTTAATACACTCAAAGCTCAAAACATTGGGAGTAATTGAATTATGTATATATGTAGCTGTTGTTAAGCCATTAAATATGTTTTATGCCATCAGGGAGAACTTGTAGTACTTATAGATGAGGCAAAAACGTTCGACAGTGTGTGGGTCAAATTAAATATGTTTTATGCCATCCGGGAGTACTTATAGATGTTATAAAAGCGTTCGACAGTGTGTGACACCAAATTAAATATGTAATATATTATTTTTAGGTTCAAGTACTTCGCAGCCAGATGCCTTGGTCGTACATTAGTCCTGGGGGAAATTATTTGAACAAAAAACAAACGCTAAAAAGAAATAACAACAAGCAGACTTACCATGGGCATACTATTTTAAATGAAACTACTCTTAAAAGTACTCAATTGTAACAAGGATTTTTGCAAAGATATGTTTTACCACACCAGATTCATATAGGCTAGTCTGAGGACAAACAAAACACGTTTTTGTTTTTAAATTTCTGCACATATCTATATCATATAAGAGTTTGCTGCAATTCTTTTGAGGTCTTTTTGGCAACAAAAAAAATGGTTGCAAAAATCTCATGTGTTATATTAAAATGACAGAAAGATGGGTTTTTGAAGACTGAAAAAAGTAGTTTTCTAGAGAATGAAATAATTTTGTTAAAAAAAAAATAGTTTTTCGTTTAGGGAAATTTGTAATTATGCGTTGTTAAGTATTGTTTTTATAAAATGACTTTTTTGATTTATAAAAAAATATTTTAATTTTCAAAACCTTCTTATATACCCACGAAAAAATCAGAAAAATATTTAAAACCCAGCACGCCGCAATTAATTTTAAATTCTAAAAAGTATGCAATCTTAAAATTCAATGTCAATTAAATTGACCCCACTGGAATTTTTGCAAAAAACAAGAAATAAATATCCTATTAAAAATCTTGTTTCAAATATTTTTAGAACAAAACAGGATTTTTTAGTGTCTATTATATAGTTTATCATATAAGATGATTCAATTGTAAAAATTATATTATGGAGTGGGTACAAAATACCTATCAGCAATATTGCTTTTATCTTAAGATAATTATTCTAATAATCGGACTTTTTGATAATTTAAAAATTAGCGGCATCTAACGATTTGTATCTAAAAAGAAAACTAAAAGGAAATAGATTCAATCTGTTGTAGATATGGCAGAGACATAAACATTAGTGAAAAGTGAGAGAAGTTATAAATTTTAAAAACATGTATTTGGGAAGAGAGAAGGGAATTTTGGGAAAATTCGTAGCGGTATTAGGCATTGTAAGTATTTTTTTTTATTTTGTAGATTATTTTACTTCCATGATGCGCACAGATTTATTCACGGCCGATTTTATTTATTTTGGGAGATGATAAAGAATTTTGTAGCAAAATAAAAAACAATTATAAAAAGTCAACAATTTTTTGATTCATTATGGCTATTCTAAATTTGTAAAAACTCTACAGAAACAGTCAAAATTGGGTATTGCATCTACGAGGATTAAAAAAAAAATTATAAAACAGAATGACAGTGTCTAGTCATTATCAAACACTTTCGATTGTTTTTTCGGTTTTTATGACTCCTTTAATTTTGACAAAAACTTTAAAAAATCAGTAAAAATCGAGAAAACGTATATAACTATGAGATAATATATAATCAAGTTAGCTTGGAAAAAACGCAGAGCCAAAAAATGGCCAACCCTGATTTTTACATCATTTTCTTTGTTTTTCAGAGTTATTATTGTTACACATTTGGCGACACTTGGGACATTATAGCAGTGGCGTAGCCAGAAATCGACTCTGGGTGGGTTTCATCATTTAATAAAAATCAACTACCTACCTATGGCAAATAAATTAAGTAGGGGCCTATTGACTAAGCTCTTAAATTGAAGGGAGGTGAGAGGGGCGGTTTAATAGATGTTGAGGTAGTGCTGTACATGAAAGCAAAATACTTATTTTTAGAAGCAATTCTCATCTGGTCTCATTTGCAAATTTTTCAAAATTAACTCTTAAATGCGCCGCACGCAAAAATTTTGAAAAAAAATTACACTAAAATGCTGTTTTTCACGCGTTTTGAATATTGTTGTTTAACAAATTGCTGTAAATTAAACAATATTTAATATTGGTATAGCACCGCAGGCGAAAATTTTGACAAAACAAACAAAAAATTATTTAAAAATTTTGATCTCTCAGGTTCTTTGTAAAATATTTTGGAAAAAGTAGATTGAGTTAGATGCCAGGAAGGGGTCGTGGGTTGCGGTGGTATATATATAGATTTGTTGCCAAATCATAAATGCGCCGCAGATGAAAATTTTCAGAAAAATTATGCCAAGAATGTCATTTATTACACATTTTGAATGCTGGTGATAAAAATTCATTGGAATTAAACTAAAATTGTAACAATTAATGACGTCATAGCACCGCAGGCTAAATTTTTAAAATTAAAGACATCACACCAAACACACGTCACAAACCGGAGTAAAGAGTCAGCTATAACTCTCCCTGGGGCCTCCTGGGGGGGGGGGTTAACCCTCAAAACCCCCCCTGGCTACGCCACTGATTATAGTATCTCATAGTTTTATGGGAAACTGTTTACATTTTTAAGTAAACAAGAGAAGAGCGGTTATTTCTTAACAATAAAGAGGGCATAGAGGCACAAGACGAATTTTATTGTTTTGAAAATTTCTAAAACACAATCAACATGCTAGAACTAGAAATTAACTCTGTGTTTCGGACTTCCATTGTCTATATTTTATTTATACACGACGTTTCGATCAGTACAATCTCTGATCGTCTTCAGGTGCAAATTACAATCAATTCCTAAGGCTACGTACTTATATACTGTGAGAAATCACTCAACCTTGAAGTTTAAGAAGTTGGCTCCGCCCAAGGAGGGGCTTCCAAATATTTGGGATTTCAACACTTGGTTTACTAAAAATACCCTGATTCTGCCCAATAAAGGCAGCTTCAAGGAATTTTCGTTTCTTCCAGTGTGACTCCTTGTGCAAAACCTTTGCTTCTGTCCACTTCATTCGGTGTTGTTTTGACCATGCATGTTCGGCAATTCCTGATTTCGTGGTTTCACCTTTTTGGGTATTCGTCTGATGTTCCTTAAGCCTAACAGATAGTGGTCTTTTAGTTTCGCCTATATATGATTCACCACACTCACAAGGAACTTGGTAAATGCATTCCTTATTTTGTTTGTTCTCCGGTTTTGTTTTACTAAGAAGGCTTCGAATTGTATTACTAGATTTAAAAGCTGTTTTAATATTAAAGTTTTTCGCTACTCTTTGAATTTTCTCTGAAACTCCTTTAACGTATGGGATTGTAAGGAATGCATTTGCCTGGTTTTGGTCATGTAATCTCTGTCCTGTTTGTTGAAATTTAGAAATAGTATCTGTTATAAGTTTCAGGCTGTAACCATTCTCCTGCAGATCCTTCTTAATGTTTCTTATTTCGATTTCCAAGTCATGAGAATTGTTACAAATTTGAACGGCTCTGTTATACAAAGTTTTGATTATGCCTCGTTTAGTTGCAGCAGAATGATTTGAACCTTGATTTAAATATTGTCCTGTGTGAGTGGGTTTACGATAGACTGTTGTTCTGATGTCGCTTTCTACTCGTGTGACAAGTACATCAAGAAAAGGAATTTGACAATTTTGCTCCAACTTCATTGTGAATTTAATGGTGGGTCTTATGTTATTTAGGTGGTGAAGAAATTCTGAAAGTTGTTGGTCATTCCCGGTCCAGACAATAAAAGTATCATCAACATATCTCAGCCAGAGCTTAGGTTTATATGTTGCGGTATCAACCGCGTGTGATTCGAACCACTCCATGTAAATATTGGCCACCACTGGCGAAAGCGATGAACCCATTGGCAGACCGTCTTCCTGAGCATAAAACCTATCTTTCACTTGAAAATAAGCGTTATGTAGGCAGCACTCCAACAACTCCATCACTCCCTCCAGCGGTAGGCTGGTACGTTCATAAAGGGATTCGTCATCAACCAGTCTCTTTCTAATAATGTCTAGCGATTCCTTTATTGGGACATTGGTGTATAGACTTTCGACATCAAAACTGACAAGTCTATCCTCGGTTCCTAAAACAAAAGATTTAAGAATATTAACAAAATGGTTTGAATTTTCTACAAATGAAGCGGTCTTGCCTGCAAGAGGTTGAATAATTTTCAAAAGGAATTTAGACAGATTGCTTGTTGGAGAATTTCTGGAACTTGTAATTGGGCGTAAGGGCATTGCATCTTTGTGAATTTTGGGAAGTCCGTATAGATGAGGAGGCTTGCTATAATGTGGTGTAAGTTGAGATCTTGTATTGTCCGGAATATATCTGGAATACTTTTTCAAAATTCTATAAACCTTACTTTCGATTGATTGCGTCGGATCTTTTGGGAGAAGTTTATAGTTTCCTTTAGCAAGTACCTCTTCAACTTTCTGGTCATAGGTTTCCGTGTCCAAAATCACTGTTGCATTGCCCTTGTCTGCCGGTAAGATTTTAATTGATTTGTCCTTTTGAAGATTCTTCAACGCGATTTCCTCTGTTTTGCTTATATTAGAGGTATGCTTAATAGGTTTGTCAATAATGGTCCTTACCTGATGTCTGAACTCGTCGGCGTCTTGTCGTGGAAGAGGATGACCTTCTATGGCGGTGATGATATCGATGGTAGGTATCTTCTTAGGAGCGATGGAAAAGTTAAGTCCTTTGGCAAGTAAGTTTTCTTCTATGGGTGTCAATGTCTTCTTTGACCCATTAACGATGGTTCTTACAGCGTCGGTGGTCGATTGGCTTTGTGGCTGTTGATGGGCGAATTTCCTTTGGTGCTTTGCTTGCCAAGTCTGTCGTAGATGGTCGCAGGTTCGTGTAATTTTGTCCAGAATCGGTTGATAATCTTCCTCCATAGTATATTCTCGAATCTCCTGAAACCGTTGTCTCAGTTCTTCTGTCAGTAAGGACTTGTTCCAGCGATGAAAGCTGATTTGGGACCGTATAAGCGCTTTACTGGCGTCATCTAGTATAAATAAATAAAATATAGACAATGGAAGTCCGAAACACAGAGTTAATTTCAAACACATCATTGTCTCAAACTTTCAAACAAATGCTAGAACTAATTGTCTGATAAAAATGTATGCTCTTGAATTTTGAAATTTAAAATTTTTACGCGTATATATTCAGGGTTAAAATTTTTCATTGATAATGTCATAGAGGATTAATAGATTTTTTTAATTATTATTGGTGTGACTCACAATAATTTCAGTGTCATCCCAGATTTTCTATTTACATATAGTGTGCTTCAAAACGAAATTCCACAAGTGACAAACCTTTATACTATAAACAGGGACATAAGATTGCGAGGACACAACTTCAAACTTAAAAAAGAAAACTTCAGTTCTAGATATCGCCAAAATTTTCTGTTTGACTGGAAATATACGAATCGGTTTTAAACTATACAGGGTGATTCACCATATTTTGCACTCCCTCCCCCTTACCTCCCTTATTATTATATATAGAGAGGTGGTGGCATTAAAAAATTAATAATATCATCCCATTTAAGGTTTATATAGTTTTGATAAAGACAAACCAAAGATAACAAAAAAAAATAGACGTCTAGGTGGGGCCTTTTTCTACAGGGAGGCCCCGAAACATTAAAAAAATAATAGCGATATGAACTGATTTCATCCCATCTGCAATTTATATTAAAACAATCTACTTACCTCAGGACTTAAAAAAAAATCAAACGGTACCCGCCTATGGTTTACGAGTACCTAATTAATATTTTTTCAAATATTTATGATACATCAAAAAGTTAGTCATTTCATCCCTCACCGAGATAACAAAAAAAATATGGCACGCCTCGAAGTGGGGGCTTTTTTTACAGGGAGGTCCCAAAACTTGCAAAAAATAATAGGTCTATGAAGTAATTTCATCTCTTTTCTGATTAGTGCTATTGTGTTAAGAGCCCCACCAATATAATTAAAAAAATTATTGCACACCTGTAGGTTGGGGCGTTTTTTACAGGGAGACCCCAAAACTTGCAAAAAATAATTGCTATATCATCTATTTTCTGATTATTGCTATTATGCCCAGCAAACATAAATCGTTGGCATTGAATCGGCCCAATGTCGAAAACGTCGGCAGTGTGTCGGCATCGGCGACTACACTCTGGCCCGATATTGGACAGATTGCGATTTTCAGTTTTCGGTCAATAATCGGCAACTGACGGAGGTCCACATTACTACAGTCGACTTAATTTACGCCGACGCCACTTTAGGACCGACGATGGTCCGATTGGAACTTTGTTTAATGGGGCGAAAATCGACAACTGACGATGGCCCGATTTACTGTAGTCGACTTTATGCCCACACCCACTTTATTTGCTTTAGGGCCGACGACGGTCCGATTAGAACTTTGTTTAATCGGACCAGAATCGGCAACTAACGATGGCCCGATTTACCATAGTCGACATTATGCCAACGTAAACCTTATCTGCTTTAGGGCCGATGATGGTCCAATAGGAACTTTCTTTAATCGGTCGAGAATCGGCAACTGACCATGACCCGATTTACTATAGTCGACTTTATGCCGACGCCCACTTTATCTGCTTTGGGGACGACGACGGTCCGATTGGAACTTTGTTTGATTGGTCGAGAATCGGCAACTCAAGATGGTCCGATTACGTCACTTTAAAATTTTTAAACTGCTTAATAGTTTATTCCTAGTATGTAGAGATGGCGCTAATGTCACTATGTTTTGAAAACTAGAATGCGGACTTGACAAGATGGTGGTACTTCTCTACAAGAATCACCTCTTCCAACACTTAAACCAGCCCGACTGGTTAAGCACCCGCATTATCGAAACTTTGTAGCAAGCAACCACCAACGGACCTTCGTCAATCACCGACGTCGGGCCGCTTTGAGAGGCTGATGTGGGGCCTTATTATCAACCCTTGTCGGACCTTTGTGGTTTGCCATTGTCGGGCCACTTTAAGCTACCACCGACGGACCTTCATCAATCGCCAACATTGGACCACTTTAGGAAACCAATATCGGACTTCAATAGTTTACCGATGTCGGGCCGAGACCAGCTTGCCTACGTTAGACCGACCAAATTAAGCAGTTATGTGCGGATGGTCAGTACCATGTGGTTAAACCATATCGGACCTTAATCGTACGGCGACGGTATACCGCTGCGTCGGCAAACATACATTGCGGACAAAAAATACTGCTGGTCCGATGTCGTAAATCGAGGTCGTGCCGATGACGGCAAATTCGGCAATCGACATCGGACCGACGAAGGCCCGAGGGAACCATGTTTGCTGGCTGTTAACGGCCACACCAAGATAGCAAAAAAAAATATCCCTCCCCCCTCAGGGTGGGAGCGTTTTTTACAGGGAGGCTTCAAAACTTGCAAAAAATAATTGCTATATGAAGTCATTTCATCCCTTTTCTGATTTGTGCTTATGTTAATAAGGGCCACACCAAGATAACAAAAAAAATATTACGCACCTCTGGGTAGGGGCGTTTTTTACATGGAGGCGTCAAAACTTATATAAAAGAACGCCCCCCCCCCCCAGAGGTGTCCAATATTTTGTTTTATTATCTTTCTTTACTATCTTACATAATAGCACTAATCAGAAAAGAGATGAAATGGATTCATATAGCAATTATTTTTTGCAACTAGAGGCCTCTCTGTAAAAAAAAACACTCAGAGGTGTGTAATAATTTTTTTTGTTATCTTGGTGTGGCCCTTAACATAAGTCATTTAATCTCTTTTCTGATTAGTGCTGATCAGAAAAGAGATGAAATGACTTCATATGGTTACTACTTATTTACAAGTTTTGCATGAAGCCACTCTGTAAGAAAAGCCTCCACCTAGGGGTGCGCAACATATTTTTTTGGTATATTTGTGTGGCCCTTAACCACAGATGTACCCTTAACACAATAGCACTAATCAGAAAAGAGATGAAATGACTTCATAGAGCTATTATTTTTTGCAAGTTTTAGGACCTCCCTGTAAAAAAAGCCCCACCACCAGGGTATCATAATATTTTTGCTTCATTCGTATGGATGTAAACTACAGTTTTATACTAGTTATAATGTTATAATAATATCTATTAGAGCTGGAAAAAAGTTTTATGTACAGAAGTTGCATAACTTTTTGTAAACTTCTAAATGACGTCTCTAAAAATTAGCAGCTGCCATCACAATTGTCAAATTTTGACATTACATTCTTTATTTTAAAAAGAACACCTTGTATATTTTTTAAAATTTAGAATGGCCTTTTTTCCGTGATTCCAAAAATATATAACAAGTTGGATTTACCTTGCAACTGCATTTGTAATGCAACTTGTATAGGGGACAGAAAAATGCACATCTTATTTTATACTCCAAACGCTTATACTATAAGATCATAGGTCCGTATTACAACTTTTTTTTTTAGATCCAAAGCCTCGGCTACCTAGCCATATGCATCACATGCATAGTGTTCTATCACCACCCCCCAAACGTACCCAGTAGTTCTTTAAACGCCACCACATACACTCAGTACTTATCGACAGTGATCACTCAGTATTACATACATAATGATACTGACAGTAGTGGTGGTACCAGAATCATCAGACCAAATGATTTTCACGCGTTAATGTGGATATATCTGATTGTTAGTGCAATATGGATTGCCGCAAGTATTGATGAGTATAAAGGTAAGTTTTAATCTAGAGTTTATTCTCTGGAGGAAATAAAAAAAGGTGGAAATGAATGGGCACAAGACACTTTTTTTACTGATTTTGTGGGTCAAGATGCTCTGTATTAATAATCCGATTGATGCCATTTTTAAGTGAAAAAACTAGAGAAAAAAAAATCTGAACAAAATAAAGGTGTGGGGCAATTTTTTTTTTCTGGGAGGTAGCCCCACGGAAAAGTAGATATTAAAATAAAAATCACTGTTTTACTGCTGTTTGCCCTGCCATTAGGAGATCATCGAGTAATTGTGTGAAATCAAGTAACTAACATACTGCTTTTAACATTCAAGTTCGATGTGTGGCAAACAGCAGTAACTAGGTAAAAATTAGATACTGCCCGTTACCCTAACATCGACAATTAATTTTGCCAATGGTACAACAATGTTATATTACTGATCTTGACTTTATCGCCATCATAAATACATTTTTTACGTATATGCCATTCAGATTCCCTCCAAAATTTATTTTAATTTCGTTTTTTTAGCAATTAAAGACAACAAAGCTCGCCAGGGACACATCACCCTCCTACTGGGAATATTGCTTTTACTGATTTCAATTGTGGACCTAATTTTTTTCTCACTTTTGGCCAGAGATCTTAATCAATGCTCATTTGCCACACTGGAAGAAGGAATAGTTACAAACCAGGTTGGTTTTCAATTGTTGTATATGAAGATTATTAATATGTATTGAAAAAGCAGTGGTTTGCTCTCAGGCGAGAATCAAACTTTGGTATCTCCAGCTTGTTTGATTACAAGCTTTCGGGGTAACTCTCTCCCACACAGGTTTTTACTAAGACGTGCATTTTTCCGTCCTCAATACGAAATTGAAAGCAGTGGCGGCGCACAGGAAAATTGTAGTTTTGGACGAGTTCCGCGTTGGGAACGACCCATAATATCGATCGCCTGCGTTGTGCTGCAGACAACGGATCCGTGCAGGTACAGTCACAGGTGGCGAATACAGAGGGAGGCGATCAACCCCCTCCGACGAAATTACGTACCAACTTCCCCAAAAATGTTGCCATGCGGCGCCAGTTTTTTTCTTTTAATTTAAATTAAACATTAATCTTTTGCAAGGTTTCGTCCTCGGTGGTCAAATTTAAAAAAAAATCATAACCAGGTGTTAAGTTTCTGAAAAAAATTTGTCTCTCCCTTTTGGAGAAGACTTCCCATGATGGGAATTGACACGGCTACGTCACAACCGCCTCTTTTGGAATATGAGAACAGAACCATTGAAGGATTATCCAAGGAAATTTATCATATGAGAATATCAGTTTTCACATACCTTTTTACCCATTCCAACATTCGGAAATGACAAGGTTATTAAAATTTGGTACAGAAGCATAGTTTATAAATCGATATTAATTCAACGCGCGGGATTATTGCTGTTTTAATTTTAAATAAATATTACCCCGGTTCATCCTGGCGCATTCAGCTAATAATCAAAAACTCGCTGTGAATTGTATTGGCTTGCTGGTCGGATATTACTATTACGTGTTCTCTCTATTTAGCTTTATATGCTCTCTGCTTCGGGTCTTATCCGATGACGCTAGCGGCGCATGTGCGAGCTTAATATCGAATGCTGCATTGCCAGGTGAACAAGTAAATAATTAGAAGTTTTCCTGAGGCTAAAATATATATAGACAGACAGACCGGGCTAACACATCAATGTCATGCTATACTACAAATTTTGTTTTTTCTAGGACCACGACTGCCACGTGGGTACGGGAATTGTAATGACCTTGGCAGCAAGGGGATACGTTTTGTGGGTCATAAATTTGATCCTAGGGATTGTGATGATTATCTCGGCTGCTGAAGTAAGTGTAGAATATTTTAAACGAAATAAAAAATAAATTAAATAAGTAAATTTTTTTTTTTTTCTTCAATACTTTTTTGTGTTTTGAATCCCAACCCCCAAAACTTCAAACTAGAAAATCTGCTCCTTCTAACTCCTAGTTAAATTTTTTTGCGATGTTTTATTTGGGATCCATTAACTCTTTGTAATCGTTTTTTTTTTCTCTTATTTTAGGTTTTTAAATCAAGGTCACCATCAAAAATTTTATCTTAGTAAGTATTGATACTATTGTTGTATAATTACAACACATTTTAACTAATACAGCTCTATCTATATATATGGTTTATTTCAAATTCAAATAGTAATACATGATCAATCTCTAAATCTAATGAAATAAACAAAGACACTGAAGAAACTTTTATACTTTCTTGTTAGTGTTAAAAAGTCACAATTCAGGTTTGTTTTGTCAAATTCAGGTTTAAATGTCACAATTTGGTTTCACGTCACTTTTTGGGTAAAAATTGTCACAATTGATAAACGCTATAATAATTCCTATCTACACTATCAACAGATAACAGTAGTTTATTATAACATAGTTTTAAATAGATTATGTATAATAAGTCTGTTATTACTATCTATCCATCTTTTTAAATTATTTTTAAATCTTTTTTCAAATATTGTTGACTTAATGTTATTTGGTAGGAAATTGTAGAATTTTGGAGCCATGTGCAAGAACGACCTGTATCCGATTTCTTTTCTATTTAATGGTACTGTCTTACACTCGTTTTTGAATCTTGTATTGTGTGGGTGTGATACCGTGTTAAGGGTAATTTTTTTCCAGTGTATGCAAATAAGTAGTTGAAAGAAGTAAAGTTGCTTAATGTCATATATTTTTGACTCGGAGTATAAGCGATCACTAAAGTAGGTTCGATTTTTATGAAAAATGATTTTCAGGACCCATTTTTGTATCACATCAATGTTTTGAAGGTAAATGTCTCTTATTTGAGATTGGAACAGCGCAAATTAGACTTATTTGAATCAGCTTTGGACACCGCAGCATTTTCATTTATATTAAGTTGTTCGAAATCTGGTAGACTATTTGCATAAGACGAAAAAGGTAAGAATTTAGTTTTTGTTTTATTTAGTGTTAGCTGGTTTTCTTGAAACCAGTTATTTACGTGTTTTAAATCTTTTTCCACTTTATCTTTTAATGCTTTCCAGTCTTGTGCAGAATAGAATACTGCGGTGTCGTCAGCAAAACTGATTATAAGTCCCTAGCTTTCCAATTTTAGCAAATTATTAATGTAGATTGTGAACAGGACCGGCCCAAGAACCGTCTCCTGCAGTCACGATTCTGGGATCGCTCCCTATTCCTTCTATATTTACGTATTGTTTACTTTCGTGTAAATAGTCTTTAAGTAGGTTTAACGCACTCCCTCTAAAACCGCATCGCTCTAATTTTATTGAAAGTTTTTTATGACAGACAGTATCGAATGGTTTTGTTAGGTCTACAAATACACAAAGAGATGCTTGTTTTTTGTTTATCGAATCATAGAGTTTAGAGGTAAGCGCCAAAATGGCTACATATTAACTACAAAGATACAGACAATATCACAATTACTACGACGGGCATTGCGTTTACATTGGAAATATTGTAGACATTAAAACTACATAAGTTAACGCCCTAAACGTGGCCTTGATGAAAAAGCTTACGTCGATACATAGACGCCCTAAATGCGGCCTTGATGAAAAAGCTTACGCAAGACGACAGAAGCGAGATTCTGATATTAGCATTGGCGTACCCAAGGGAGAGCTTGGGGGGCTTAAGCCCCCCCCCCCAAGTCTTCTGAAAAAATATTTAAAACTTAGTATGATTAGGTAAACTCAGTTAGCCATAATAATTTAAATCTTAAATAATAATAGATCACAGACTAAAATGCTGGTAATAAATACAGAGAACTGAAATTAAATATTACAAGATGACTATATCCTTGCCATATTTGGATAGCTTAATTACCAACTTAAATAAAGGTTTTGAAATCTTATTTCCTTCGCCATCAGTACCTGCCGTTTGATACTCACAATTGAAACCCTTTCTGGATATCCAGTTTTGTATAATTTTGATTTTGGTTTTATCGAAAACTGCGACAACGAAACGATTTTGAAAGCAGAACTTGAACTTTAAAATTCAATCAAGCCCCTCCCTCCAAAAAGAAATATTTTTCTGGGTGCGCCACTGATATTAGTCTATGTCTTGTTATAAAAAAGATTACCTAATAAAACGCTACTACGTTCTCGTCTACGTGTTTTGCCCCGCTTAAAACGTCTATTAATTCTTTTTCAGCGACAACAACACCATTCCTAGAGTCCAGATAGGTAAATCCAACCCCCCTGTAGCATTTTCACCAATCGAAAAAGACAACCCGTTCTTCAGGGGGGGAATGAACCCGGCCCTCAACCCTGCAACCAGACCAGTCACCCCCAACAGAAACAGTACCCCCGTAGCTTTGACTGGCCGAAATAACACCAATATGTATTTCTAAATGGTAAAAAAATGTAAAATAAAAAAGTGTAAAATAAAAAAGTTGAGAAAAAAGTACATACTGGTCTGCATGAAAATTGCCCAATACTCATGTAAAATGGCGCACTGGTGATCCCTAACAAGGGTAAAACCCGTATTTGCGTCTAGTCTCCAAGTCGCACACGGTATGTATTTTTGGGGTACTCCGGTGTATTTTATATAGTTTGTTTTTTGCTATCGATTCGCCATAGTAAAAAGCCCGATATGGAGGATGGACTGTCTCTGAAACCAGTTAGTGGTAGAACTAGTAGAGGAGGCCAAAAATCCAATGGTTTTTCTTTTGGTAAAATTATCTTCTTTATTTATATTTAACTCCACAATGGACATTGGAATTTTATTTCTTATTTTGTTTTTTCTTATTACAAGCTTTTATTTAGCTTGCAATGTATCTGGCCAAATATTCGTTAAGTGTACATTTTGAAGATTTTTTTCTTCCAAAACAAAATCAGTTTACACTAGAAAAACAGGTTCTTGATTGTTTCTAATTTTCCGAAGTAAACTTTTTAATGGCAAATTATGGACCGGTTATCTAAAATTCAGAAGGAAGATACTTTTGTAAAACTACATCAAAAAAATGTTTTGGCGTTTAAGTGACTGAACAGGAACGTAACTATTTCTGTTAAGAAAGATATTTGGATTTTTTTACAACTATTTATTTCTTTTGAATCTTATAATTGTAAAGCCTTTTTTTTTGTTAAAATTGAGAAGTAAAACAAAATGGGAATATTTTTTGGCACAAGTTCTGGTTAATTTAGCTATGCAATAAGAAGGAAGAAAAGTTATGGTAATGATAGTTGTGTTATGGAAATGACTTACTTATATAAAAAAATCATTATTAAACATATTTTAAGCAAAAAGAAAAAGTTTTAAAAAAACTAAAAAATAAATCCTGAGAAAAAAAAAACAAAATCTTAAAACTAAAAATGTTTTGAAATAATAGCAATCAAACATTTAACTAATCAAATACGTCTTCAGTAATCATAGCCTTGCCTTCGCATACGAACTGTCGTTTTGTTATATCCTTTGAGAGCTTTATTTTGCATAAAATTCCTTCAGCCTCGGTGGTCTTTCAATAGTGGAAGGCCAACAAAATTTACCTCCAAAAGGAGTAGGGTGCATAAACGTTACACCTAAATTGTCTGGAAAAAATTACAGCCTCAATGCAGCCCGGACACCACTCATTCCCGTAGACCACTGCAATCCAATCATTTTGTATAAGTTCTTCCGACAAGATTGATCTTTTATGTTTAAAAATTGAATAATCTGTGGATCTAAGGCAAAATGATCAAAATCTTGATTACAAAGGAGACAACTTAAATAACGTATCTTTAAGAAAATGGGATCAGTTAAATGCCATAGAATTTGATGAATTTTCATCGTGTTTTTAACGGGTTTAATTTTTTCGCAAGAGGACCAAATCATTTCCGGTATATAGTTTGGGCATTAATTATAGCATGTCCGTGTGCAACAGCTGCTTCTGCGTTTGACTTAACTGCGCCCCTGCCGCTCTCCGTAGCGCAGTAGGTAGCGTATCAGCCTGCCGCAGTGAAGATCTCGGGTTCGAATCCCGGCTCGGGTTTGTCTTTAACTTTGCAAAAAACTTGGCTTAAAGTGGGCACTGATACTAAAATGGATGGAAAGTCCCAGTATAAATTTTAAAAAAAAAAAATGACTTAACTAGGGCGCAGCAGCACTTTTTTCATAGCCTGCCTCAGTAAGTGCCAAAATATGGATTGCATTGAGTACACCATTCCAAAATGGATCATAAAAAAAAGTTTAGTTTAATTTCTGTACTGTATAGTCGGGCCACCACTTACAAAAAAAAAACATTTATAGTCAACTCCATAATGCTAAGCCATTACCTTAATCCAAAAATACCAGGAAGAAAATTATGGTAGTGACAAAAAGTGCTATTATGGTAACATTTGCCTGTTTGGCTGGTCAACAAAAAAAAGGAGTTTATGTTATAAGAAAACGTGGTCATATTTTTATGTGCTTTTCCGAAGATATATAAAAATAAAAACAAACTGGCCACGTTTGTTGTGACATAAAGTAAGAGTAGCATATTATGGTAATTACAAAAAAATGTGTCGACAAAAAAAACTTACCTTTTAAATTATTTTTTAATCGGCCTGCCACATCCATTCTTTCTCATGTCTATCGCCAAACTAAATCGTAGGGCGCTCTAAAGGCGCATTTACACATACAAACTTTCCTTTGATGTTGAAATGCCGACAAACATTTACACGAGCCTCTTGAGCAAAATGTTCAAAGAAAAGTTCGAGCAAAATCTCGTACAAAAAGACTCACGGAAATTTTGGAGAGAATGTTAAGCAAAATTTGTTTGAAGAAATGTTGGTATAGAAATTTCTTACAAATTTAAATTTTATAGTTTTATGGGAATTCATTGAACTTAACTGAAAATAGAAAGACTAAGTTTTAAAACAAGGTATTTTTAATTAAGTGCTTTCCGACGGAAAAACGATTTGATGTCGAAATTCACATTTTAACTCATAAGCAACTTCGATTGACCTGATTTTTATAGGGGATATGCCAGTATACTTTTAACTTTTTTGGGGTTGTAAAAAAACGAGAATAAAAAATAATAATTGGCACTTATTTATTGCTGTTGCCTGTAAAATGTAATGATAAAAATTTACGTTTAAAAGAATCTCTTTATTTTACTTCCTAGTTTAAAACACAATACAATAATAATTAAGTCAAATTAAAAAACCTATATACATTTTATTAAATCTCAAATATATGAACAAAAGCACGTTCGGTCTAAATAATACCCGTTTATTACCCACTTTTACAACCCTACGATCCCAGACCCTTGTCTAAAAAAATATAATTTTGTTTGTTCAGTGTCAGTAATCCGCCTTGATTATTACATTAAATTGACAGTAAATATCTATCTTCAGCATTTTCATGAACTTTTTGCTTTTTTAAGCAACAGTTGGGGTCTTAAACTAACTAGGTAAATCTGGTATGAGGAATGAAAAAAAAAACAATCGGAGCTAAGGGTAAAGTTACAAAAATATGTTTAAAAAAAATCCCCTCCCCACCAATCCTCATAGTCGTGAGGCGCGGATTACCGCTTAAAAGTGCAATTTTTGAGTTTATTGCCGATATTTGAAAAACTCAAAATTTTTTTGGAAAAGAAAAATTTTCCTGGGTTGTTTTTTGAATTTAGGAGAAAACCCTTGGAAATAAAAAAAACTCGCAAGAATATCCCAAAAAAAACCCCGGGCAAAAAAATCCGGGAAAAACCCTAAGAAAAAAAATATTATAAGTAATCCTAATCCATGTGACAAAACTGATAGACAAGAATAATGTTTCGCTTGCCGTCGGCTTTTTTTCACAAAAATTTAAAATAAAAGTTAGTGTTCCAATTTTTTAAAGAATTGAGATCACTGATCACTAATGTAAAATTTTATTTATTCTCATCTTTAAAAATATGTTTCCAAAACAGATAGCAATAATTTGCTCAAAAATTTACCCGAACAAAATGTTCAAAGAAAAGCTCACAAAAATGTTCACGCAAAAAAATTTAGATCTTTTGCACGAGCTTTTGTTTGAGCATGTTCGTCTGTGTAATTGCGCCTTAACATGACGACAGATTCTTCCCTCACTAAGATTAATGGGTTGTCTACAGCAGCTAGGGAAGATTGCGTCATTGTAATGACAATACTTTTTTTCTTTTTACAATTAAAATTGTTCTCAAAAAGTGATCATTTTTTAAAAGGTAATTTTAACTCTATGCGTAAGAAAAATATTCACAGATATAAAATGTATGCTATTTTGCAACAAGTGTCTTAAAAGAAGAAAATTATTTTAAAGATATTAGCTGGGGACACAAAATGTACATTTAACGGATATTTGCCTGGAAACCAACACATACAAATAGATATCTAAATTTTAACTCAAATCATTGCTCATCGGTTAAAAAAGCAGTAATAAAAAGTCTATACGATAGAGCTAAAATTATTTGTTCGGACAATAACACATTTTTACAAGAAAAACAAATAATAAAAGAGGTCTTAATTAAAAATTCGTATCCAAATAACTTCATCGAAAATTCTTTTAGACAAATCGAATTTCCAAGACAACGCGAACGTAGACATAATAATGTACAACCAACAAATTTAATAATTCCTTTTATACTAGGTATTTCGGAAAAAATTAAACGAATCGCTAATACTTATAATATTAGAGAAATTTTAAAAAAATCAAATACTCTTAGATCAATTCTAACCAAAACAAAACCATTAAATGCTGAGCAAAACTCAAAAAATATCGTTTATAAAATTCCTTGCGAGTGTGGTAAATTTTATATTGGAGAAACTTCAAGGCCTCTTGAAGTTAGAATAAATGACCATAAGGGGTACCTCAAAAGGGGAGACTGGGAGAAGTCTAAAATTTGCCAACATTCTTCTGAAAATGATCATAGAGTAATGTGGGGAGAAACCAGTATTTTACAAAAAGAACCAGACAAAATTAAACGAAAAATCAAAGAAGCAGCTTGCATCTATCTTAATGAAGATGAATGCATAGCTAGCATATCAGTTGATATAAATACAGTTTGGCTTCCAATTTTAAAACAAGATTTTCAAAAAGGTTTTTTTTTTAAATAAATTAAAAAATAGCATTGATGTTCTTTGGGTTTCTAATATATTTTTTCTTAAAGTTAGTCAAAAGATAATTTTTATAATTGATATCTTAAAATAAAAATTTTGTATTATTATAAAGTAATCTAAAAAACACTCAAACAAATATAATTTGGATTTTAAATTTTACTAAATTCACCCAATACCTTGTTGGCTACTATCGACGCACCAAACTGTCAAGTTAATATTTGAAATATATATCAGTCAAAGTCAGTCAGTTGTATGACAACAGACAGATATTTTAAAAAAGAATCGAAAAAAGTTTTTGAAAAGGATAAAATTCTTTGATAACGGCAGTAGAATTTCTGCCGAAACGTCAGATAAGTACTTAGATTCTAGTTAGGATTTGCGTGTGTGTAGGCAAATTTTTTATCTTATTTAAAAACCACTGAAAAACGAAAAAATTTTTTTTCTTTAGGAATTTACGCAGTGGGTTTTAACATATTTTTGAAAAAAATTTCCTTAACTTAGTGGCGAAAAACCCAAAAAAAGTAGTTTCGACATTATGAATCCGCCACAAACATTTAGATTTTATTTAGATATGTTTATTCGGATGGGATCTTGCAACTTAATTTTGACCAAGTTCTCGACATCCGATCGGCTTCGAATTTGGCATGCTTATATAGTTGCAGTAACAACACAAGAATATAGTGTGATGAAATTGACAGCTCCCCCCTACTCGAAGGGGGTGGAGGGGATTACAGTTGAAGTACGCCCGATTTCGTTGAAATTTGGTGTGTTGGGGCATTTGGGGATGGAGATAAGGAATTTCTTATGAGATTTTGAAAATTCAATATGGCATGCTTTTATAGTTCCGGTGACAATACAATAATATGTCATTATTCGGCACCCCTCCCCCCTACTCCGATTTGAACCAAAATTGGTATACGAGGTCTTTTGGGGATAACGAATACGAATTTTGGATTAGATTTTGAAAATTCAATATGGCGGATTCAAAATGGACAATTAAGGGTACAAATCTAAAAATTAAGGGTGTGTGTTCAAATTTGGTATGCGTTTATAGTTTCGGCGACAATACAATAATATTGTATTATTAGGTACACATTTCCCTCTAACGAGGGAAGTGGAGGGGGAAAAGATTTAGTTTGTTCGATTTAAATCAAAATTAGCATACAGGGGTGACAAAGAGAGAACTAGAAAAGAAGAACTAAATATTCGAATGATAAACCTAATGCTTTCATTTAAAGAAGCTGAGAATGGGGGAGATTGCCGTGCTTGCCAAGCTTTTGAAAATGTCCTTAGGTTATAGAGTAATACAACTTTTTTTTAGGTGAATCGTCGATGTGACCGATATACGATACCTAAAGTTCAAATTTTTAATTTGCGACCATCGCTTTTATTATGGTATAAGAAAGATAAAAAATTATTTTCTACTTTTGAGTGCATTTAATAAAAGCTTGTTCTTTAAAATTTTTTTTTTTATAAAAAATTATTCATTGAAATATAATTAAAATTTGAGTAAAATGCAAAAACTTGCTATAAAAAAGTGGCAAGAAACTTTTGTACTATTTTTCTTGTCGTAAATGTATAACATAATTTATTTTATTATTATGTTTTAGTAAGAAGATGAATACGAAATAAAAAATTGGATAATGGTTTCTACAGATCTATGAACTAACAGAAACACTACTCAATAGCTTTGACTGGCAGAAAAATAACATCAATATTTGTTTTCTAAAAAGTAGGAAAGAAGTAAAAAAGTTTTTAATCAAGCTTATATTTTTTTATTTAAATTTAATTATTACCCTAAATACAAAAAAAAAATATAATTCTTTTTGTGGGAAACTTTTTACATTTTTTTTTATTGAAATTTAATAGCAATCGGAAAAAATGCAAAAATATTCTTTAAAAAAGTAGCAAGACAAAAATTTTTTTCGAAACTTTTGTAGTGTTTTTTTTGTTGTTAAATATGTTATCTTATTTATTTAAATAGGTTTTATCCATTTAGTAAGAACATAAACATAAAATAAAAAACTGGATAATAGAATCTACAGATCTATGATTTTTAGCTTACTTTGATGTCCGGCACTTTTTAACCCGTTTTTCGTAAATTATATACTAACTAGTGGTCGACCCGCATCATTTAACAGTTATTATTGAGCAAAAATTCAAATAATCCAGGTCCCATCCTTCTTACCAAATTTCATCCAAATTGGTTCAGTCGTTTTTGTGTGATTGAGGGACAAACAGACATACATAAACTTTTGCATTTAAAATACCTATTAAGAAAGTAGGATAAAGCTGTTTTTTTAAAAACAAATTTGCTTTACCTAGAGGATGATAATTCATATACAGCGTGTTTCAAATTCGATGCTCACCATGGGTATCTCCTAAATGGTAGGAGATACGAAAACGTTTAAATTAGGGCAAAGTTGTGCAATTTGATGCTTTGCTCAAAACTAAAAAAAAAGTTTACAAATTCCGGATATTTCCGGAGATAGGCGGTAAAAAACGAAATCTTCATTTTTAGTTTTTATTTTTTTGCGCCCTTATTCTTAAAGCTGTCAAAAAACGTTTAAAACTTTCTACAGGCACTTTTTTAGGATCTATATAGTGAGAGGTCCGTTTTTGAGAATTGACATTTCAGTGTGACAGGAGCACTGTCAAGTTAATTTTTTTTATGGACATATCCTTGTTTTCTCCTGCCGTTTGGTTCATAAAGAATGACAGATAAAATTTTGTAACCTTATTTTTGCTTTTAACTTACTCAAGATATTTTGGAAATTCGATTGCAGTACTTTTTTTTACCATTTTAAACAATTTGTTTTAACAAACTAACTTTACCTAATATTTTAAAAATACGTTTTTTTCTTTGTTTTTTAATCTTTGAATTTGGGCTGATGATGGTCAATTAACTCAAAACGTCACGTACTTGTCAAAATAAGGTTGTAAAATATCTGTCGTCCTTTATGAACCAAACAGCAGGAGAAAAAAGCTATGTGTCCATAAGAAAAAATGAACTTGACAGTGCTCCCGTCACACTGAAATGTCAAATCTCGAAAACGGATTTCTTATTAGCTAGATCTTAAAAAAAGTACCTGTAGAAAGTTTTAAGCTTTTTTTGACAGCTTTAAGAATAAGGGCGCAGAAAAATAAAAACTAAAAACGGAGATTTCGGTTTTTTCCGCCTATCTCCGGAACTATCCGGAATTTGTAAACTTTTTTTTTAGTTTTGATCAAAGCATCAAATTGCGCAACTTTGCCCTAATTTAAACCTTTTCGTATCTCCTACCGTTTAGGAGATCCCCATGGTGAGTATCGAATTTGGAGCATCCTGTATGCATCCCTTTTTACATACCTATAAACGCCTTCTGTCATTTTCCTGATAAAAATTCGCACTTTCGTATCGAAAAACTCGTAAGTACCTAGGTGTGATGCATCAGTATTTGATTAGATAAAATAAACGTAAACCAAACAAAACTTATTTTGCAACAAAAAGAATTAGTTGTAGAACATCCAAAATTTAAGTCGAAATAAAATGGACAATTCCGCCGTTCAGTCTGGATGTTCCGAACATGACAATTGGTTAAGTTTCAAAAGGTAAGTAAAATTGTTAATTTTACTTCTCACACTATAAACTCAAATTATGTATAAATATACAGACTTTCATTACATTTTCAACAAATATGTTTACTTTTACAAAATTCAAGTAATTACAAATTAAAGAAGGGACTAGGGAAGGGGGGCCCCCGATTGTGGTTTTTTGGTTTAATAACACAGATTTTTTTCAAGGGGGGGGGGTAATTTACTAGGTGATGGTTTGGGTTAGTTTGTACGAAAAGAAAATACAAATTTATATACTGGACAACCAAAAAAATTCAACACCAGAAAGGACAAATATTTTTACAGTAATTTATTTATATATTAATACATTAGGATGCTCTTAGTAATTGATTACATTTCCAAGAATGATAATCATAAAAAAGTTAATAATGAGTGGCTCCTCCATGGTTATTTATGCACTCGTTTGTTGTATTGGGCATTGACCAAGTATGATGGTCGTGGTAATCGATTAAGATTGCGTCCTATCATATCCCATACGTGTTCGATAGGCGACAAGTCAGGCGATCTTGCTGGCCATTCCAAAGTCTCTATGCCAAGTTCATGTACGAAGTTCATTGTTTCACGAGCTGTCTGACATTATCTTGTTGAAAGATCGCTTGGGATAGTTTGTAGGTTGGGATGTAAAACTAGCTGCAGGTTGCCGTTGATGGGGACTAGAGGTGATCTGCTTCCTAAACATATAGGACCCCATACAATGATACTTTGCTGTCTTGCTGTATCACGTTCAACAGCCAAGTCTACATTTCGTCTCTTCGAAATCGCCTAACTCTCATGCGTCCATTATAGCCGCCTAAAGAAAACCTGGACTCGTCGCTGAAGCTTATGGTATTCCATTCGTCATTCCAGTTTTGCCGAGCTCTGCACCACTCCAAGCGGCGAGCCTTATGTTATGGGGTCAAAGGTAGCACCAAAAGCGCACGGTAATCCCTCAGCTCCATACCAAGCAATCTTCGATTAACTGTCATCCTTGAAAACACTCGTCCTGTAGCTGCACCTAGAACATCTCTTACTTGGCGTATACTGTCCCGTCGATTTCTGAGAGCAAGAAGTCTGAGATGCCGTAAATCACGACCTTGTAATAATCTAGGTCCAGAACCCGCACGATGTCTATAAGTCTCATCATTGGACCACCTTCTCCAAACTCTTAACACTGTTGATAGATTGGCATAAACCCTTCTTTCAATTTCCCGTAAACCAAAACCAGCCTCTTTCATGCCCATGATGCGCCCTTTCTCGAAGTCATTTAAATGATGAAATTGTTGGCGACCGTGAACTCTTGGCATTTTTATTTTTTATGTAAACTGTAACCAATCCAAAAAGACCAAAAACTACGAGAAAAATTATTTAAAATTTTCATAAAAAATCTTTTATGTGTGGGTTCTTTTTGAAAATGAATAGAAAAAATCTGTGAAAAAGGGATAGATTAGAAGACAAAAAATGTATCAAATATTTCTTTTCAGATAAGGTATACACACAAATAATTTTCATTGAAATAATTATCCATATCATCATGATAATTATTTCATGATGATTTCATCACATGGTGTTGAATTTTTTTTTGTTCTCCAGTGTATATAAATTTCCATTTTCACACGTTTGGGCCATGGTCATTATTACACGTTTTGAGTGTTTTTAATTCACCAATAACATTATAGCGCCGCAGGCTAAAAATTTTATAAAAGATTTGATATTTTCCAATTTTTTTTTTTTTTTAAAAAGGTGGATTGGGTAAGCTGAATTATTAGCAAAATTTATCTGCCCCGTTCCATTTAATTTCATTTATTTCCTGTAGAGTTATATATATTATAAACTTACAATAATCAGGCGGTCCAAGCCATTTCGAAAGGGGGGGGGGGTCGGTTTCGATACGAAAAAAAAACTAGAATAAAAGCATAGATTTTATGAGGAATATATCAATATATGCAAACAAAATTTAGTAACTACAAGCGCGGATTTGGTCTCAAATTTAGGGGGGGGGTACTCAGATTTTGAAGTCGTTTATTTCATACATTTTTTATTTTAAAAAATGTGTAAATGCGCCGAAAATTTTTGAATCAAATTAAACTAAAATAGTAAATATCAACAGTATTATAGCGCCGCAGACGAAAATTTTTAAGAAAATTGCACTAAAAAAATGCATTTTTTGATTTAAAATGAAACTAAAATTGTAAATACATCAATGGTTTCAAAAAAATTACACTACAAATGTCATTTTTAATAAAAAATTAAACTAATACCGTAAATATCAAAGGTGCTATAGCGTCACGATTTATGCCCTACTTTTGATTTTCTACATGTTTTCATAAAAAATTTAAAGCCAGGGTAGGGGGGGGGGGGGTTAACTACTCCCCTATCCGCCTGAAAGCCGCGCTTGAGTAACTACGTATAATTTTTTCAGTTATAAAAAACATAGATAACAAACAAACCACAAACAAAACCTAATAGCTAAAGAATTTTTTTTATACCTTCATCAAAAACATAATTTTAGTAACTGTCGGCAGATAACTAAAGCATGGCTTTTTTGGTTATAGATGCAAAAAAATTTTTTTTTTGATCACGGGTGCAAAAAAAGATTTCTGTCTGTTTTTTACCAAAAATTAAAGAGAAATAGCGGAATATAGTAACATTAAAAAAATCTAATTATCAAGATTAAGTCATTTTCGCCGGTTTTCACCAAGTATTTACGAAAAAATCATTTAAAAAAATCGTCAAAATTTCAAACTGTCATAGATTAATTTGTCGCAACAATGAACGTCACCAAGTAAAAAGGCACATCGCTATGGAAACCGCATTGATATTTTATTTACCAGCCGCCTTGATTTATAGTGTTAAGAAGGTGTGTTGCGAGAAGTGTTCTTCGTTCGAGATTTTTAAAAGTATTTTCCTGTTTTTCTTGGTTTCTTGGTTGGTTTTTTTGATAAAGGTATTAAAAAAAAATAGTGTTAACAACTCGCGGCTAAACTGCGCTTTTTTAGCCACTATAGTTGTTAAAACTTTTATTTTCTTTTGAGGTCTAAAAAGTTGAAACATTACCTTTTATACTGCCATTAGTTAATTTTGCCTTGATTTTGACTTTACGTTGTATAAAACTTAATATGACGAATATGTTAGGGTCAAACATACTTTTTTATTTCCGAAATGATTTTGTCTAAAACTTTAAACAGAACTTTCTGCAATCTCGTTTTTTCTCCAAAGACTTCAGGGTTATTACCACCAGCATCTTTGTTGTCTACTTTTTTCTGGAGCAAGGGGGGGGGGCGATCGCCACGGGGGACCACCACTGCAATCATTTTATAGAAGCGTAGCCCCTTTGAATCATGAGTCGGAAGGGTGTTCATATAGGTTGTTTCACGTTAAAAAAATTTGTCAAACCTTTGACAGTTTTTCAATTCAGAAGAAAAAACAACCGGAAATACCAGGCCAACACCCCTGTGATGAAGTGTACAAAATGGACCGTCCAAAAAGAGGCCTGGCTCTGATTTTCAACCACCAAATTTTCGAAAGTCCTTTCTTGAAAGAAAGAAAGGGCACTGAAGTCGATCGGGACGCCCTAGAAGAAGCTTTGAAAATATTAAAGTTTGAGGTTAAAGTTTACAACGATCTGTCTAGAATTGATGTGTTGACAACTTTAAAAGATGGTGAGTTAATAAATTTAATCAAGTCCAACATAATACTTTTCCGCATGAGCGTGCGGAAAGTGCCACTTTTCCGCTAAAAACACTTATTCCTGAAATTTAACAATAAGCAAATATAAGGTGGGCCAAAAAAAACGTACGATCATAGATCTAAAGGCGCATTTACACAGACAAACTTTCCTTTGATGTTGAAATGCCGACAAACATTTACACGAGCATCTTGAGCAAAATGTTCAAAGAAATGTTCGAGCAAAATCGCGTACAAAAAAACACACGTAAATTTTGGAGAGAATGTTGATCAAAATTTGTTTCAAGAAATGTTGGTAATAAAAATTTCTTACAAATTTAAATTTTATAGTTTTATGGGAATTCATTGAACTTAACTGAAAATAGAAAGACTAAGTTTTAAAACAAGGTATTTTTAATTAAGTGCTTTCCGACGGAAAAACGATTTGATGTCGAAATTCACGTTTTACCTCATAAGCAACTTCGATTGATCTGATTTTTATAGGGGATATGCCAGTATACTTGTAACTTTTTTGGGGTTGTAAAAAAAACGAGAATAAAAAAAAAATAAAAATTGGCACTTATTTATTGCTGTTGCTGGGTTTGGAGAAGGTAAAAACCGTAGACTAGTGAGAGGGAGTTTTGGTCAAATGAACATTGGCACACAAAATTACAGCAGTGTTTGACAGCGCTGCGTTCCGACTGTCTAAACCTCCCTATCCCCCTCCCCCCCCAGGGAACAACTAACTACTCTCCAGAACAGTTCTCTAAAAATATCCACCTGCATTTTAAAAAGTAATTACTTCGAAGACATTTCCGTTTTCTTTTTATAATGAAAGAAAACCAAAAAAGTTAAAGAAAATAATTAAATGTTATTACCTCCATCATTAACTATTTTAACATTGCATATGACAAAACTGATAGCCAATAATAATGTTTCGCTTGCCGTCGCCTTTTTTTCACAAAAGTTTGAAATAACAGTTGGTGTTCCATTTTTTTAAAGAATTGAGATCAATGATCAATGATGTAAAATTATATTTATTCTCATCTTTAAAAATATTTTTCCAAAATAGATAGCAATAACTTGCTCAAAAATTTACCCGAACAAAATGTTCAAAGAAAAGCTCACAAAAATGTTCGCGCAAAAAGTTTCAGATCTTTTGCACGAGCTTTTATTTGAGCATGTTCGTCTGTGTAATTGCGCCTTTAGAGACTCATTATAAATGCTAATCCCTTACCCTAATCACCTATTGTTCGGGGTGTGAAAGTAAATAGAAAAAGCTGCAAACATGCTACCATTTCTAAGGATTACAGGTCCGGATTTAAAAATGTGTAATTATTTCTCAATAAGTACACGTTTTTGGACGAATTAAAATTTATCAACTTTATGACTAATTACGAAACGTTATAACATTAGGGTTTGATTACGTTACAAATTAATTTTCTTAAAATAATTAGGACAGGCTTAAGATATCAAGCTGATTTGTAGTTTTGAAAATCAATTAGCAGTTGGTGTTTGGTTACAAAAGAAATTATTTGTTGATAATTGTGATTGTATGAAACATGTTTCGTCCGTGGGAGGAACAACCGAGTACGTCACGTGGACTCACGGGGAATAATGGCGTTACAAGAGAAAAAAATGATAAAAAATACTTGACAAAAAAAAAGTTATATTTGACGTCTATACCACCCTTCTTGAACGTGGTTTATCACAATTTGGTGCAGTGAAGAAAGCGGCAGCAGAACGGTAAAAACAGTGTGGCGTGTAGTAAATAAACCGATAGTTGGGAGAAGAAAAAGGAAGGATTTTAATACGTCTAAAAAATTGGACATGGGTGATGTGGATATCATTCGTAGAAAAATATATCAAATGTACAGGGAACAAATGATTCCTACTTTACAAACATTAATTCAAAGATTAAAAAAGATGACACAGGAATACAGTGTTGCCGTGAGACACTGAGAAAATGAATTTTAAAAAACGGTTTTAAAATAAAAAAAAATAATAAACGGCAAGTGATTATGGAATCGTCCCGTTAAAAAAAATTGAGGAAGGAATATCTAATTGCAATACATCTCGATGAAACTTGGTTTGACACCCATGAAGTTGCAGATAAAGGTGGGTAGATTCATCTGGTCACTGCACAACTAAAGCTCCACCAAATAAGCAAGTTCCCCTTCGCCCTGGTTTTGATACCACTGTATTTTGTAACTTTAAAATCACTGCCATTAAAAAAGCGGATGTTCTCTGCCATCTCTAAATTTGAATTGAAACCTTACTTAAATTATTTTTCTTTAATAAGTATTTTGGAAAATACATCTTATTATTAATGGCCGGAGTGTCCCGATTTAGCCCCTTTAGGAGTTGGTCACCTTACCTTATCAGCCAAAAATATAAAGAATTGCCATACTTACTCCCATGACGATACCACAGCGGAATTATTTGAAGACTGGTTCAAGAATAAACTGTTACCCAATATACCTACAAATTGTGTAATTGTGATAGATAATGCGAGCTACCACAGTAGAAGGCTAAATAAAGTTCGGGTTCAAATGACACAAAACTTACCATTCAGGACTACATGTTAGAAAATAATATGTATTTTGAGGATAGCTACACCAAAAAACAATTGCTTGAAATAATTAACGCATTTTCAGTACAAAAACAATACTATTCTGATACTTTGGCGGAAGAAATGGGCCATACAGTGTTGAGACTTCCTCCTTACCATTGCATGTTTAATCCATTGAACACATATGGCATGAGCTAAAAGCAGCGGTTAAAAGAAATAATGTTTCGCCAACTTTAAATTCTTCTGTGGTAGCTTTAATTAGGTCGGCGGAACAGAATATTTTAAGTAAAAGCTGGGAAAATTGCGTAGCTCATGTCCACAAAATAGAAAAATCATATTTAAATATAGATCTGCTACCCAGATAAAAAAGTATCATAGACTTTAATGACGACAGTGACAGTGAAACTGACTTAAGTTAAAATTTGTTAATTTTTTTACTATCCCGTATTTTTTTGTACTATATATGTATGTACCTGTTAAACTCAATTTTATAAATTTAACTTATGTTTGTGTTTTTTATTCTATGAGCAAATATATTTTGTAGATGTAGGATGTGTCTATTAGATTAAAATATTTTTTTAATAAAAAAAAATTTTTAGACCGAACCGTCAATAAAACATATTAAATTATCTTCTTCGCCTTTAAGGTGATCCGAGGTAGAAATTCACTGATCTATTACAACACACAAGTTTAAATAAAGCACTTCTGAGTTTGAGCAAAGCTTTTTTTGTCCGATTTTTATTAATGATACCTCCTTATACACTGAAAAAACGTGACTTTCCGGATAATTGAAATCAGATACATTGGTTTACAAAAAGGTTTGGCTTTTCCCAAAAGCTAAAATCACAAAAATCAGCAAGCAAAATTACAGTAAAAAAAATGTACAGCTTTTTTGGCCCACCTTATAGGTACCTACTTGTAATATTCTTGCATGAAGTATATTTTTGAGTACAGGGCTATTCTTAAATACAGAATACCATTTTTTTCAGCGTATGTCGGTGTCTGCATGTGTCTGTGCGCATGTAGTGGCTCTCGAGCCTATCCTTAAGACCAGTAGTTCCGGAGATAATTGCATTTTTGCAAGAACATACACTTCGCGACACATAAAACGGATGCGACGATTTTATATGCGATATGTCCTTTACAATTTAGCAACCTTTTCTGTCATAAAGTATCAGAGTCCACTCTTTGTCATGTTTTTTTTTCACAGACTTGTCCACCTCAAAACGACAGCAATCGGAATTCGATATTTCCCAAATTTTAGCAAAATAAGATGGAGGTTGGTCTGTTCGTCGGGTCGCCGATCATTACGGACCAGACAAGTCCACTATAGTACGACTAAAAAGAAAGTACGAAGAAGAAGAAAGCGCAATGACCAGATACGAAAGTTAATAATATTTTTCACTTTGGTTTTTTATTTCTATTTGTTTTTTAATATATTATTGTTTATAAAACTGATCCTGTTGATGTGTATTGACCTCTCTTAACCCAAATCCTTCCAGTTCTTTCTTCTTTGTATTTTCCTTTTAGTCGCCTATAATATAGTGGGCTTGTTTCGTCCATTTTGACCGGCTATTTGACGAAGGGGCCAACCTTCTTCTAGTTCTTCCAAAATTTGATTGAATTGCTTTATTTATAATAAAAATTTTGTTTTAAAAGCGTTTTATCTTTTTTTATATTTCGTAACAGCCACCTTAAAACTATAGAACCAGTAAATATCGGTAAAAATACTTTCAGTCTCCTTAACAAAATTTGCTTATGTTGTCTAAAAGCGTAACAATAAGCAAGCAAATTTGCTTGACTGCTGCTGTATGCGTTTTATGTGTCGCGAAGTGTACATGAGAGGTTGTCGGGGGTTTTAATAGTACATTATAAACCTAGGGACTAAAGTGCCACCCTTAATCCCGCGGCGAAAGTTTTAATTTGCTAAGGGATTAAACGACACTTTAGTCCCGAGGTTTATATACTATTTTATGCACTTTAAGAAAAGATCTTTGTTAAAGTTACATTATTTCTACGCCAAATGGTTCGTCCACTACAAGAAAGGGTGCTAAGAATGAAATCTTGGCCAAGAGCAAGTGCTGTTTGGCTTGACTTGCCATAAATCTAATTATAATTTTCCAGGGATTAGTTTTTTTTAATACTTGAGGGATTAAATTTACTTCTAATCCCTAAGCTGTGGGATTAAATTTATTTTTAATCCCTTAGGGATTAAATTTTCTTTGAATCCCTTAGGGATTAATAGTGTCACTTTAATCCCTAAAAAGAGGGTGAGGCTGAAGTGCATAAAAAATTTTAATTCTATTTTTGTTTAGTGTCAACACTGGATCACACCAACCACGATTGCATCGTCATAACTGTAATGAGCCACGGCAAAAGCCAAGGAAGAATCTACGCCAAAGACAACGATTATTCCACAACTGAACTTATCCGGTTTTTTAACGGAGAAAACTGCCCCTCACTAGCAGGAAAACCTAAGCTGTTTTTCGTTCAGGTAAACACTATACAGGTTATAAATAAGTGGGCGATAGAAAATTAAAAAATAGGAAACAAAGTTCCTTGATAGTGTAGGGCCATATGTCGATAATTTCTATCCCGTGGGATTTTTTATGAAGGAGATTTATGACTATGTGGGATTGATAGCTTTTTAGTCACACAATTAAGTGTTACCGGGTGTTTCCTTCGCATTCCTGTAGAACGCGTTGACGACATCTTTCAAGATGGCGGCCAAAAATAAAAAAAAATACAACTTTCGCAACCAAGGCATGATTATACTCGATTCCATAAAAGTCGAGGGCGAGAATTCCAAAAAATCCACCTTAAAGGTCATCCTCAAATCGCAAAAATTTAAAAAAACGTAAGACAAAAGGCGATAATTTTTTTGAACGCAGCTAACGTTTTTTAATAATAATCTAAAAACCACATTTTTCTATCAGTTCCTGGATTTGAAAAAATAATAATAATTAGCGAACAGGCTAAAAGCCACATATTTTTATCGGATTTTTTTTATTTTAAAAAATTACAAAAAGGCGTAAGACAAACGGCGATACTTTTTTTGAACGCAGCTAACGTTTTTTAATAATACTCTAAAAACCACATTTTTCTATCAGTTCCTGGATTTGCAAAAAATAATAATAATTAGCGAATAGGCTAAAAACCACATATTTTTATCGGTTTTTTTTTATTTTAAAAAATTACAAAAAGACGTAAGACAAACGGCGATACTTTTTTTGAACGCAGCTAACGTTTTTATTAATAACCTAAAAACCACATTTTTCTATCAGTTCCTGGATTTGCAAAAAATAATAATAATTAGCGAATAGGCTAAAAACCACAAAGTTTTATCGGTTTTTTTTTTTTGAAAAATTACAAAAAGACATAAGACAAAAGGCGATACTTTTTTTAACGCACCTAACAGTTTTTAATAATAATCTAAAAACCACATTTTTCTATCAGTTCCTGGATTTGCAAAAAATAATAATAATAAGCGAATAGGCTAAAAACCATATATTTTTATCGGTTTTTTTATTTTAAAAAATTACAAAAAGACGTAAGACAAAAGGCGATACTTTTTATAAACGCAGCTAACGTTTTTTAATAATAATCTAAGAACCACATTTTTCTATCAGTTCCTGAATTTGCAAAAAATAATAATAATTAGCGAATAGGCTAAAACCAACAAATTTTTATCGGTTTTTTTTATTTGAAAAAATTACAAAAAGACGTAAGACAAAAGGCGATAGTTTTTTTGAACGCAGGTAACGTTTTTTAATAATAATCTAAAAACCACATTTTTCTATCAGTTCCTGGATTTGCGAAAAATAATAATAATTAGCGAATAGGCTAAAAACCACAAATTTTTATCGGTTTTTTTTATTTGAAAAAATTACAAAAAGACGTAAGACAAAAGGCGATACTTTCTTTGAACGCAGCTAACGTTTTTTAATAATAATCTAAAAACCACATTTTTCTATCAGTTCCTGGATTTGCAAAAAATAATAATAATTAGCGAATAGGCTAAAAACCACATATTTTTATCAGATTTTTTATTTTAAAAAATTACAAAAAGACGTAAGACAAACGATGATACTTTTTTTGAACGCAGCTAACCTTTTCTAATAATAATCTAAAAACCACATTTTTCTATCAGTTCCTGGATTTGCAAAAAATAATAATAATTAGCGAATAGGCTAAAAACCACATATTTTTATCGGTTTTTTTTTATTTTAAAAAATTATAAAAAGACGTAAGACAATAGGCGATAATTTTTTTGAACGCAGCTAAAGTTTTTTAATAATAACCTAAAAACCACATTTTTCTATCAGTTCCTGGATTTGCAAAAAATAATAATAATTAGCGAATAGGGAAAAAACCACATATTTTTATCGGTTTTTTTGATTTTAAAAAATTACAAAAAGACGCAAGACAAAAGGCGATAATTTTTTTGAACGCAACTGACGTTTTTTAATAATAATCTAAAAATTACATTTTTCTATCAGTTCCTGGATTTCCAAAAAATAATAATAGTTAGCGAATAGGCTAAAAACCACATATTTTTATCGCTTTTTGTTTATTTTAAAAAATTACTACAAGACGTAAGACAAAAGGCGATACTTTTTTTAAACGCAGCTAACCTTTTTTAATAATAACCTAAAAACCACATTTTTCTATCAGTTCCTGGATTTGCAAAAAATAATAATACTTAGCGAAAAGGCTAAAAACCACATATGTTTATCGTTTTTTTTTTTATTATAAAAAATTACAAAAAGACCTAAGACAAAAGGCGATAATTTTTTTGAACGCAGCTAACGTTTTTTAATAATAATCTAAAAACCACATTTTTGTACCAACTCCTGGATTTGCAAAAAATAATAATTAGCGAGTAGGCTAAAAACCACATATTTTTATCGGTTTTTTTTTAATTTTAAAAAATTACAAAAAGACGTAAGACAAAAGGCGATATTTTTTTTAACGCAGATAACCTTTTTTAATAATAACCTAAAAACCACATTTTTCTAGCAGTTCCTGGATTTGCAAAAAATAATAATAATCAGCGAATAGGCTAAAAACCACATATTTTTATCGGTTTTTTTTATTTTAAAAAATTACAAAAAGACGTAAGACAAAAGGCAATACTTTTTTTGAACGCAGCCAAAGTTTTTTAATAATAATCTAGAAGCCACATTCTCGTATCAGTTCCTGGATTTGCAAAAAATAATAATAATTAGCGAATAGGCTAAAAACCACATATTTTTATTGTTTTTTTTTTATTTTAAAAAATTACAAAAAGACGTAAGACAAAAGGCGATAATTTTTTTGAGCGCAGCTAACGTTTTTTAATAATAATCTAAAAACCACATTTTTCTATCAGTTCCTGGATTTGCAAAAAATAATAATTAGCGAGTAGGCTAAAAACCACATATTTTTATCGGTTTTTTTAATTTTATAAAATTACAAAAAGACGTAAGACAAAAGGCGATACTTTTTTTGAACGCAGCTAACGTTTTTTAATAATAATCTTAAAACCACATTTTTCTATCAGTTCCTGGATTTGCAAAAAATAATAATAATTAGCGAATAGGCTAAAAACCACATATTTTTATCGGTTTTTTTAATTTTAAAAAATTACAAAAAGACGTAAGACAAAAGGCGATACCTTTATTAAACGCAGCTAAACTTTTTTAATAATAATCTAAAAACCACATTTTTCTAGCAATTCCTGGATTTGCAAAAAATAATAATAATTAGCGAATAGGCTAAAAACCACATATTTTTATCAATTTTTTTTTATTTTAAAAAATTACAAAAAGACGTAAGACAAACGGCGATACTTTTTTTGAACGCAGCTAATGTTTTTTAATAAAACTCTAAAAACCACATTTTTCTATCAGTTCCTGGATTTGCAAAAAATAATAATAATTAGCGAATAGGCTAAAAACCACATATTTTTATCGGTTTTTTTTATTTTAAAAAATTACAAAAAGACGTAAGACAAACGGCGATACTTTTTTTGAACGCAGCTAACGTTTTTATTAATAACCTAAAAACCACATTTTTCTATCAGTTCCTGGATTTGCAAAAAATAATAATAATTAGCGAATAGGCTAAAAACCACAAATTTTTATCGGTTTTTTTTTATTTGAAAAATTACAAAAAGACATAAGACAAAAGGCGATACTTTTTTTGAACGCACCTAACAGTTTTTAATAATAATCTAAAAACCACATTTTTCTATCAGTTCCTGGATTTGCAAAAAATAATAATAATAAGCGAATAGGCTAAAAACCATATATTTTTATCGGTTTTTTTTATTTTAAAAAATTACAAAAAGACGTAAGACAAAAGCCGATACTATTTATAAACGCAGCTAACGTTTTTTAATAATAATCTAAGAACCACATTTTTCTATCAGTTCCTGAATTTGCAAAAAATAATAATAAGTAGCGAATAGGCTAAAAACAACAAATTTTTATCGTTTTTTTTTTATTTGAAAAAATTACAAAAAGACGTAAGACAAAAGGCGATACTTTTTTTAAACGCAGGTAACGTTTTTTAATAATAATCTAAAAACCACATTTTTCTATCAGTTCCTGAATTTGCAAAAAATAATAATAATTAGCGAATAAGCTAAAAACAACAAATTTTTATCGTTTTTTTTTTATTTGAAAAAAATACAAAAAGACATAAGACAAAAGGCGATACTTTTTTTGAACGCACCTAACAGTTTTTAATAATAATCTAAAAACCACATTTTTCTATCAGTTCCTATATTTGCAAAAAATAATAATAATAAGCGAATAGGCTAAAAACCATATATTTTTATCGGTTTTTTTTATTTTAAAAAATTACAAAAAGACGTAAGACAAAAGGCGATACTATTTATAAACGCAGCTAACGTTTTTTAATAATAATCTAAGAACCACATTTTTCTATCAGTTCCTGGATTTGCGAAAAATAATAATAATTAGCGAATAGGCTAAAAACAACAAATTTTTATCGTTTTTTTTTTATTTGAAAAAAATACAAAAAGACATAAGACAAAAGGCGATACTTTTTTTGAACGCACCTAACAGTTTTTAATAATAATCTAAAAACCACATTTTTCTATCAGTTCCTATATTTGCAAAAAATAATAATAATAAGCGAATAGGCTAAAAACCATATATTTTTATCGGTTTTTTTTATTTGAAAAAATTACAAAAAGACGTAAGACAAAAGGCGATATTTTCTTTGAACGCAGCTAACGTTTTTTAATAATAATCTAAAAACCACATTTTTCTATCAGTTCCTGGATTTGCAAAAAAAAATATAAATAGCGAATAGGCTAAAAACCACAAATTTTTATCGTTTTTTTTTATTTGATATATTACAAAAAGACATAAGACAAAAGGCGATAATTTTTTTGAACGCACCTAACGGTTTTTTAATAATAATCTAAAAACCACATTTTTCTCTCAGTTCCTGGATTTGCAGAAAATAATAATAATTAGCGAATAGGCTAAAAAACTACATATTTTTATCGGTTTTTTTTTATTTTAAAAAAATTACAAAAAGACGTAAGACAAAAGGCGATAATTTTTTTGAACGCAGCTAACGTTTTTTAATAATAATCTAAAAACCACATTTTTCCATCAGTTCCTGGATTTGCAAAAAATAATAATAATTAGCGAATAGGCTAAAAACCACATATTTTTATCAGTTTTTTTAATTTTAAAAATTACAAAAAGACGTAAGACAAAAGTCGATACTTTTTTTGAACGCAGCTAACCTTTTTTAATAATAATCTAAAAACCACATTTTTCTATCAGTTCCTGGATTTGCAAAAAATAAAAATAAAATTAGCGAATAGGCTAAAAACGACATATTTTTATCGTTTTTTTTTTTAATTTTAATATTGGTTTTTAATTTTTTTTTATGTGGTTTTGAACATATTTTATCGTTTTTTTTTATTTTAAAAAATTACAAAAAGACGTAAGAAAAAAGGCGATACTTTTTGTGAACGCAACTAACGTTTTTTAATAATAATCTAAAAACCACATTTTTCTAGCAGTTCCTCTATTTTCAAAAAATAATAATAATTAGCGAATAGGCTAAAAACCACATATTTTTATCGGTTTTTTTTTATTTTAAAAAATTACAAAAAGACGTAAGACAAAAGGCGATACTTGTTTTGAACGCAGCCAACGTTTCTTAATAATAATCTAAAAACCACGTTTTTCTGTCAGTTCCTGGATTTGCAAAAAATAATAATAATTAGCGAATAGGCTAAAAACCACATATTTTTATCGGTTTTTTGATTTTAAAAAATCACAAACAGACGTAAGACATAAAGCGATACCTGTTTTAAACGCAGCCAACGTTTTTCGATAATAATCTAAAAAACACATTTTTCTATCAGTTCCTGGAATTGCAAAAAATAACAATAATTAGCGAATAGGCTAAAAACCACATATATTTATCGGTTCTTTTATTTTCAAAAATAACAAACAGACGTAAGACAAAAGGCAATAATTGTTTTGAACGCAGCTGACGTTTCTCAATAATAATCCAAAATTCACAATTTTATATCAGTTCCTGGATTTGCGAAAAATAATAATAATTAGCGAATAGGCTAAAAATCACATATTTTTATCGGTTTTTTGATTTTAAAATATCACAAACAGACGTAAGACAAAAAGCAATACTTGTTTTGAACGCAGCTAACGTTTCTCAATTATAATTCAAAAACCACAATTTTTTGTCAGTTCCTGGATTTGCGAAAAATAATAATAATTAGCGAATAGGCTAAAAACCACATATTTTTATCGGTTTTTTGATTTTCAAAAATAAAAAACAGATGTAAGACAAAAGGCGATACTTGTTTTGAACGCAGCCAACGTTTCTTAATAATAATCTAAAAACCATGTTTTTCTGTCAGTTCCTGGATTTGCAAAAAATAATAATAATTAGCGAATAGGCTAAAAACGACATATTTTCATCGGTTTTTTAATTTTAAATAATCACAAACAATCGTAAGACAAAAGGTGATATTTGTTTTTAACGCAGCCAACGTTTCTTAATAATAATCTAAAAACCACGTTCTTTTGTCGGTTCCTGGATTTGCAAAAAATAATAATAATTAGCGAATAGGCTAAAAACCACATATTTTTATCGGTTTTTTGATTTTAAAAAATCACAAACAGACAAAAGGCAATACTTGTTTTGAGCGCAGCTAATGTTTCTTAATGATAATCTAAAAACCACAAATTTCTATCATTTCCTGAATTTGCAAAAAATAATAATAACTAGCGAATAGGCTCAAAACGACATATTTTTCTCGGTTTTTTTATTTTAAAAAATCACAAACAGACGTAAGACAAAAAGCGATACCTGTTTTAAATGCAGCCAACGTTTTTCAATAATAATCTAAAAAACACATTTTTCTATCAGTTCCTGGATTTGCAAAAAATAATAATAATAAGCGAATAGGCTAAAAACGACATATTTTTATCGGTTTTTTGATTTTAAATAATCACAAACAAACGTAAGACAAAAGGCGATACTTGTTTTGAACGCAGCCAACGTTTCTTAATAATAATCTAAAAACCACGTTTTTCTGTCAGTTCCTGGATTTGCAAAAAATAATAATAATTAGCGAATAGGCTAAAAACCACATATTTTTATCGGTTTTTTGATTTTAAAAAATCACAAACAGACGTAAGACAAAAAGCGATACCTGTTTTAAACGCAGCCAACGTTTTTCGATAATAATCTAAAAAACACATTTTTCTATCAGTTCCTGGAATTGCAAAAAATAACAATAATTAGCGAATACGCTAAAAACCACACATATTTATCGGTTCTTTTATTTTCAAAAATAACAAACAGACGTAAGACAAAAGGCAATAATTGTTTTGAACGCAGCTACCGTTTCCCAATAATAATCTGAAAACCACAATTTTCTATCAGTTCCTGGATTTGCGAAAAATAATAATAATTAGCGAATAGGCTAAAAACCACATATTTTTATCGGTTTTTTGATTTTCAAAAATAACAAACAGACGTAAGACAAAAGGCGATACTTGTTTTGAACGCAGCCAACGTTTTTCGATAATAATCTAAAAAACATATTTTTCTATCAGTTCCTGGATTTGCGAAAAATAATAATAATTAGCGAATAGGCTAAAAACCACATATTTTTATCGGTTTTTTGATTTTCAAAAATAACAAACAGACGTAAGACAAAAGGCGATACTTGTTTTGAACGCAGCCAACGTTTTTCGATAATAATCTAAAAAACATATTTTTCTATCAGTTCCTGGATTTGCGAAAAATAATAATAATTAGCGAATAGGCTAAAAACCACATATTTTTATCGGTTTTTTGATTTTCAAAAATAAAAAACAGATGTAAGACAAAAGATACTTGTTTTGAACGCAGCCAACGTTTCTTAATAATAATCTAAAAACCATGTTTTTCTGTCAGTTCCTGGATTTGCAAAAAATAATAATAATTAGCGAATAGGCTAAAAACGACATATTTTCATCGGTTTTTTAATTTTAAATAATCACAAACAATCGTAAGACAAAAGGTGATATTTGTTTTTAACGCAGCCAACGTTTCTTAATAATAATCTAAAAACCACGTTCTTTTGTCGGTTCCTGGATTTGCAAAAAATAATAATAATTAGCGAATAGGCTAAAAACCACATATTTTTATCGGTTTTTTGATTTTAAAAAATCACAAACAGACAAAAGGCAATACTTGTTTTGAACGCAGCTAACGTTTCTTAATGATAATCTAAAAACCACAAATTTCTATCATTTCCTGGATTTGCAAAAAATAATAATAACTAGCGAATAGGCTCAAAACGACATATTTTTCTCGGTTTTTTTATTTTAAAAAATCACAAACAGACGTAAGACAAAAAGCGATACCTGTTTTAAATGCAGCCAACGTTTTTCAATAATAATCTAAAAAACACATTTTTCTATCAGTTCCTGGATTTGCAAAAAATAATAATAATTAGCGAATAGGCTAAAAACGACATATTTTTATCGGTTTTTTGATTTTAAATAATCACAAACAAACGTAAGACAAAAGGCGATACTTGTTTTGAACGCAGCCAACGTTTCTTAATAATAATCTAAAAACCACGTTTTTCTGTCAGTTCCTGGATTTGCAAAAAATAATAATAATTAGCGAATAGGCTAAAAACCACATATTTTTATCGGTTTTTTGATTTTAAAAAATCACAAACAGACGTAAGACATAAAGCGATACCTGTTTTAAACGCAGCCAACGTTTTTCGATAATAATCTAAAAAACACATTTTTCTATCAGTTCCTGGAATTGCAAAAAATAACAATAATTAGCGAATAGGCTAAAAACCACATATATTTATCGGTTCTTTTATTTTCAAAAATAACAAACAGACGTAAGACAAAAGGCAATAATTGTTTTGAACGCAGCTGACGTTTCTCAATAATAATCTAAAATTCACAATTTTATATCAGTTCCTGGATTTGCGAAAAATAATAATAATTAGCGAATAGGCTAAAAATCACATATTTTTATCGGTTTTTTGATTTTAAAATATCACAAACAGACGTAAGACAAAAAGCAATACTTGTTTTGAACGCAGCTAACGTTTCTCAATTATAATTCAAAAACCACAATTTTTTGTCAGTTCCTGGATTTGCGAAAAATAATAATAATTAGCGAATAGGCTAAAAACCACATATTTTTATCGGTTTTTTGATTTTCAAAAATAACAAACAGACGAAAGACAAAAGGAGATACTTGTTTTGAACGCAGCCAACGTTTCTTAATAATAATCTAAAAACCATGTTTTTCTGTCAGTTCCTGGATTTGCAAAAAATAATAATAATTAGCGAATAGGCTAAAAACCACATATTTTTATCGGTTTTTTTATTTTCAAAAATAACAAACAGACGTAAGACAAAAGGCGATACTTGTTTTTAACGCAGCCAACGTTTCTTAATAATAATCTAAAAACCACGTTCTTCTGTCAGTTCCTGGATTTGCAAAAAATAATAATAATTAGCGAATAGGCTAAAAACCACATATTTTTATCGGTTTTTTCATTTTAAAAAATCACAAACAGACGTAAGACAAAAGGCGATACTTGTTTTAAACGCAGCTACCGTTTCTCAGTAATAATCTGAAAACCACACCTATCTATCAGTTCCTGGATTTGCAAAAAATAATAATAATTAGCGAATAGGCTAAAAACGACATATTTTTATCGGTTTTTTGATTTTAAATAATCACAAACAAACGTAAGATAAAAGGCGATACATGTTTTGAACGCAGCCAACGTTTCTTAATAATAATCTAAAAACCACGTTTTTCTGTCAGTTCCTGGATTTGCAAAAAATAATAATAATTAGCGAATAGGCTAAAAACCACATATTTTTATCGGTTTTTTGATTTTAAAAAATCACAAACAGACGTAAGACAAAAAGCGATACCTGTTTTAAACACAGCAAACGTTTTTCGATAATAATCTAAAAAACACATTTTTCTATCAGTTTCTGGAATTGCAAAAAATAACAATAATTAGCGAATAGGCTAAAAACCACATATATTTATCGGTTCTTTTATTTTCAAAAATAAAAAACAGACGTAAGACAAAAAGCGATACTTGTTTTTAACGCAGCCAACGTTTCTTATTAATAATCTAAAAACCATGTTTTTCTGTTAGTTCCTGGATTTGCAAAAAATAATAATAATTAGCGAATAGGCTAAAAACCACATATTATTATCGGTTTTTTCATTTTAAAAAATCACAAACAGACGTAAGACAAAAGGCGATATTTGTTTTGAACGCAGCTACCGTTTCTTAGTAATAATCTAAAAACCCCACCTATATATCAGTTCCTGGATTTGCAAAAAATAATAATAATAATTAGCGAATAGGTTAAAAACGACATATTTTTATCGGTTTTTTGATTTTAAATAATCACAAACAAACGTAAGACAAAAGGCGATACTTGTTTTGAACGCAGCCAACGTTTCTTAATAATAATCTAAAAACCATATTTTTCTGTCAGTTCCTGGATTTGCAAAAAATAATAATAATTAGCGAATAGGCTAAAAACCACATATTTTTATCGGTTTTTTTGATTTAAAAAAATCACAAACAGACGTAAGACAAAAAGCGATACCTGTTTTAAACGCACCAACGTTTTTCGATAATAATCTAGAAAACACATTTTTCTATCAGTTCCTGGAATTGCAAGAAATAACAATAATTAGCGAATACGCTAAAAACCACATATATTTATCGGTTCTTTTATTTTCAAAAATAACAAACAGACGTAAGACAAAAGGCGATACTTGTTTTGAAGGCAGCCAACGTTTCTTAATAATAATCTAAAAACCACATTTTTCTGTTAGTTCCTGGATTTGCAAAAAATAATAATAATTAGCGAATAGGCTAAAAACCACATATTTTTATCGGTTTTTTGATTTTAAAAAATCACAAACAGATGTAAGACAAAAAGCAATACTTGTTTTGAACGCAGCTAACGTTTCTCAATTATAATCTAAAAACCACAATTTTCTATCAGTTCCTGGATTTGCAAAAAATAATAATAATTAGCGAATAGGCTAAAAACGACATATTTTTATCGGTTTTTTGATTTTCAAAAATAACAAACAGACGTAAGACAAAAGGCGATACTTGTTTTGAACGCAGCCAACGTTTCTTAATAATAATCTAAAAACCATGTTTTTCTGTTAGTTCTTGGATTTGCAAAAAATAATAATAATTAGCGAATAGGCTAAAAACCACATATTTTTATCGGTTTTTTCATTTAAAAAAATCACAAACAGACGTAAGACAAAAGGCGATATAATAATAATTAGCAAATAGGCTAAAAAAGACATATTTTTATCGGTTTTTTCATTTTAAAAAATCACAAACAAACGTAAGACAAAAGGCGACACTTGTTTTGAACGCAGCCAACGTTTCTTAATAATAATCTAAAAACCATGTTTTTTTGTTAGTTCCTGGATTTGCAAAAAATAATAATAATTAGCGAATAGGCTAAAAACCACATATTTTTATCGGTTTTATTATTTTCAAAAATAACAAACAGACGTAAGAAAAAAGGCGATACTTGTTTTGAACGCAGCCAACGTTTTTCGTTAATAATCTAAAAAACACACACTTTTCTATCAGTTCCTGGATTTGCGAAAAATAATAATAATTAGCGAATAGGCTAAAAACCACATATTTTTATCGGTTTTTTGATTTTCAAAAATAACAAACAGACGTAAGACAAAAGGCGATACTTGTTTTGAACGCAGCCAACGTTTCTTAATAATAATCTAAAAACCATGTTTTTCTGTTAATTCCTGGATTTGCAAAAAATAATAATAATTAGCGAATAGGCTAAAAACCACATATTTTTATCGGTTTTTTTAATTTAAAAAATCACAAACAGACGTAAGACAAAAGGCGATACTTGTTTTGAACGCAGCCAACGTTTTTCGATAATAATCTAAAAAAACACACTTTTCTATCAGTTCCTGGATTTGCAAAAAATAATAATAATTAGCGAATAGGCTAAAAACGACATATTTTTATCGGTTTTTTTATTTTAAATAATCACAAACAAACGTAAGACAAAAGGCGATACTTGTTTTGAATGCAGCCAACGTTTCTTAATAATAATCTAAAAACCACGTTTTTCTGTCAGTTCCTGGATTTGCAAAAAATAATAATAATTAGCGAATAGGCTAAAAACCACATATTTTTATCGGTTTTTTGATTTTAAAAAATCATAAACAAACGTAAGACAAAAGGCGATACTTGTTTTGAACGCAGCCAACGTTTCTTAATAATAATCTAAAAACCACGTTTTTCTGTCAGTTCCTGGATTTTCAAAAAATAATAATAATTAGCGAATAGGCTAAAAACCACATATTTTTATCGGTTTTTTGATTTTAAAAATCACAAACAGACGTAAGACATAAAGCGATACCTGTTTTAAACGCAGCCAACGTTTTTCGATAATAATCTAAAAAACACATTTTTCTATCAGTTCCTGGAATTGCAAAAAATAACAATAATTAGCGAATAGGCTAAAAACCACATATATTTAACGGTTCTTTTATTTTCAAAAATAACAAGCAGACGTAAGACAAAAGGCAATAATTGTTTTGAACGCAGCTGACGTTTCTCAATAATAATCTAAAATTCACAATTTTATATCAGTTCCTGGATTTGCGAAAAATAATAATAATTAGCGAATAGGCTAAAAACCACATATTTTTATCGGTTTTTTGATTTTAAAATATCACAAACAGACGTAAGACAAAAAGCAATACTTGTTTTGAACGCAGCTAACGTTTCTCAATTATAATTCAAAAACCACAATTTTTTGTCAGTTCCTGGATTTGCGAAAAATAATAATAATTAGCGAATAGGCTAAAAACCACATATTTTTATCGGTTTTTTGATTTTCAAAAATAAAAAACAGACGTAAGACAAAAAGCGATACTTGTTTTGAACGCAGCCAACGTTTCTTAATAATAATCTAAAAACCATGTTTTTCTGTCAGTTCCTGGATTTGCAAAAAATAATAATAATTAGCGAATAGGCTAAAAACCACATATTTTTATCGGTATTTTTATTTTCAAAAATAACAAACAGACGTAAGACAGAAGGCGATACTTTTTTTGAACGCAGCTAAGGTTTTTTAATAATAATCTAAAAACCACATTTTTCTATCAGTTCCTGGATTTGAAAAAATAATAATAATTAGCGAATAGGCTAAAAACCACATATTTTTATCGGTTTTTTTTATTTTAAAAAATTACAAAAAGACGTAAGACAAACGGCGATACTTTTTTTGAACGCAGCTAACGTTTTTATTAATAACCTAAAAACCACATTTTTCTATCAGTTCCTGGATTTGCAAAAAATAATAATAATTAGCGAATAGGCTAAAAACCACAAAGTTTTATCGGTTTTTTTTTTTTGAAAAATTACAAAAAGACATAAGACAAAAGGCGATACTTTTTTTAACGCACCTAACAGTTTTTAATAATAATCTAAAAACCACATTTTTCTATCAGTTCCTGGATTTGCAAAAAATAATAATAATAAGCGAATAGGCTAAAAACCATATATTTTTATCGGTTTTTTTATTTTAAAAAATTACAAAAAGACGTAAGACAAAAGGCGATACTTTTTATAAACGCAACTAACGTTTTTTAATAATAATCTAGGAACCACATTTTTCTATCAGTTCCTGAATTTGCAAAAAATAATAATAATTAGCGAATAGGCTAAAACCAACAAATTTTTATCGGTTTTTTTTATTTGAAAAAATTACAAAAAGACGTAAGACAAAAGGCGATAGTTTTTTTTAACGCAGGTAACGTTTTTTAATAATAATCTAAAAACCACATTTTTCTATCAGTTCCTGGATTTGCGAAAAATAATAATAATTAGCGAATAGGCTAAAAACCACAAATTTTTATCGGTTTTTTTTATTTGAAAAAATTACAAAAAGACGTAAGACAAAAGGCGATACTTTCTTTGAACGCAGCTAACGTTTTTTAATAATAATCTAAAAACCACATTTTTCTATCAGTTCCTGGATTTGCAAAAAATAATAATAATTAGCGAATAGGCTAAAAACCACATATTTTTATCAGATTTTTTATTTTAAAAAATTACAAAAAGACGTAAGACAAACGATGATACTTTTTTTGAACGCAGCTAACCTTTTCTAATAATAATCTAAAAACCACATTTTTCTATCAGTTCCTGGATTTGCAAAAAATAATAATAATTAGCGAATAGGCTAAAAACCACATATTTTTATCGGTTTTTTTTTATTTTAAAAAATTATAAAAAGACGTAAGACAATAGGCGATAATTTTTTTGAACGCAGCTAAAGTTTTTTAATAATAACCTAAAAACCACATTTTTCTATCAGTTCCTGGATTTGCAAAAAATAATAATAATTAGCGAATAGGGAAAAAACCACATATTTTTATCGGTTTTTTTGATTTTAAAAAATTACAAAAAGACGCAAGACAAAAGGCGATAATTTTTTTGAACGCAACTGACGTTTTTTAATAATAATCTAAAAATTACATTTTTCTATCAGTTCCTGGATTTCCAAAAAATAATAATAGTTAGCGAATAGGCTAAAAACCACATATTTTTATCGCTTTTTGTTAATTTTAAAAAATTACTACAAGACGTAAGACAAAAGGCGATACTTTTTTTAAACGCAGCTAACCTTTTTTAATAATAACCTAAAAACCACATTTTTCTATCAGTTCCTGGATTTGCAAAAAATAATAATACTTAGCGAAAAGGCTAAAAACCACATATGTTTATCGTTTTTTTTTTTATTATAAAAAATTACAAAAAGACCTAAGACAAAAGGCGATAATTTTTTTGAACGCAGCTAACGTTTTTTAATAATAATCTAAAAACCACATTTTTGTACCAACTCCTGGATTTGCAAAAAATAATAATTAGCGAGTAGGCTAAAAACCACATATTTTTATCGGTTTTTTTTATTTTAAAAAATTACAAAAAGACGTAAGACAAAAGGCAATACTTTTTTTGAACGCAGCCAAAGTTTTTTAATAATAATCTAGAAGCCACATTCTCGTATCAGTTCCTGGATTTGCAAAAAATAATAATAATTAGCGAATAGGCTAAAAACCACATATTTTTATTGTTTTTTTTTTATTTTAAAAAATTACAAAAAGACGTAAGACAAAAGGCGATAATTTTTTTGAGCGCAGCTAACGTTTTTTAATAATAATCTAAAAACCACATTTTTCTATCAGTTCCTGGATTTGCAAAAAATAATAATTAGCGAGTAGGCTAAAAACCACATATTTTTATCGGTTTTTTTAATTTTATAAAATTACAAAAAGACGAAAGACAAAAGGCGATACTTTTTTTGAACGCAGCTAACGTTTTTTAATAATAATCTTAAAACCACATTTTTCTATCAGTTCCTGGATTTGCAAAAAATAATAATAATTAGCGAATAGGCTAAAAACCACATATTTTTATCGGTTTTTTTAATTTTAAAAAATTACAAAAAGACGTAAGACAAAAGGCGATACCTTTATTAAACGCAGCTAAACTTTTTTAATAATAATCTAAAAACCACATTTTTCTAGCAATTCCTGGATTTGCAAAAAATAATAATAATTAGCGAATAGGCTAAAAACCACATATTTTTATCAATTTTTTTTTATTTTAAAAAATTACAAAAAGACGTAAGACAAACGGCGATACTTTTTTTGAACGCAGCTAATGTTTTTTAATAAAACTCTAAAAACCACATTTTTCTATCAGTTCCTGGATTTGCAAAAAATAATAATAATTAGCGAATAGGCTAAAAACCACATATTTTTATCGGTTTTTTTTATTTTAAAAAATTACAAAAAGACGTAAGACAAACGGCGATACTTTTTTTGAACGCAGCTAACGTTTTTATTAATAACCTAAAAACCACATTTTTCTATCAGTTCCTGGATTTGCAAAAAATAATAATAATTAGCGAATAGGCTAAAAACCACAAATTTTTATCGGTTTTTTTTTATTTGAAAAATTACAAAAAGACATAAGACAAAAGGCGATACTTTTTTTGAACGCACCTAACAGTTTTTAATAATAATCTAAAAACCACATTTTTCTATCAGTTCCTGGATTTGCAAAAAATAATAATAATAAGCGAATAGGCTAAAAACCATATATTTTTATCGGATTTTTTTATTTTAAAAAATTACAAAAAGACGTAAGACAAAAGCCGATACTATTTATAAACGCAGCTAACGTTTTTTAATAATAATCTAAGAACCACATTTTTCTATCAGTTCCTGAATTTGCAAAAAATAATAATAAGTAGCGAATAGGCTAAAAACAACAAATTTTTATCGTTTTTTTTTCATTTGAAAAAATTACAAAAAGACGTAAGACAAAAGGCGATACTTTTTTTAAACGCAGGTAACGTTTTTTAATAATAATCTAAAAACCACATTTTTCTATCAGTTCCTGAATTTGCAAAAAATAATAATAATTAGCGAATAGGCTAAAAACCACATATATTTATCGGTTCTTTTATTTTCAAAAATAACAAACAGACGTAAGACAAAAGGCAATAATTGTTTTGAACGCAGCTGACGTTTCTCAATAATAATCTAAAATTCACAATTTTATATCAGTTCCTGGATTTGCGAAAAATAATAATAATTAGCGAATAGGCTAAAAATCACATATTTTTATCGGTTTTTTGATTTTAAAATATCACAAACAGACGTAAGACAAAAAGCAATACTTGTTTTGAACGCAGCTAACGTTTCTCAATTATAATTCAAAAACCACAATTTTTTGTCAGTTCCTGGATTTGCGAAAAATAATAATAATTAGCGAATAGGCTAAAAACCACATATTTTTATCGGTTTTTTGATTTTCAAAAATAAAAAACAGATGTAAGACAAAAGGCGATACTTGTTTTGAACGCAGCCAACGTTTCTTAATAATAATCTAAAAACCATGTTTTTCTGTCAGTTCCTGGATTTGCAAAAAATAATAATAATTAGCGAATAGGCTAAAAACGACATATTTTCATCGGTTTTTTAATTTTAAATAATCACAAACAATCGTAAGACAAAAGGTGATATTTGTTTTTAACGCAGCCAACGTTTCTTAATAATAATCTAAAAACCACGTTCTTTTGTCGGTTCCTGGATTTGCAAAAAATAATAATAATTAGCGAATAGGCTAAAAACCACATATTTTTATCGGTTTTTTGATTTTAAAAAATCACAAACAGACAAAAGGCAATACTTGTTTTGAACGCAGCTAATGTTTCTTAATGATAATCTAAAAACCACAAATTTCTATCATTTCCTGAATTTGCAAAAAATAATAATAACTAGCGAATAGGCTCAAAACGACATATTTTTCTCGGTTTTTTTATTTTAAAAAATCACAAACAGACGTAAGACAAAAAGCGATACCTGTTTTAAATGCAGCCAACGTTTTTCAATAATAATCTAAAAAACACATTTTTCTATCAGTTCCTGGATTTGCAAAAAATAATAATAATTAGCGAATAGGCTAAAAACGACATATTTTTATCGGTTTTTTGATTTTAAATAATCACAAACAAACGTAAGACAAAAGGCGATACTTGTTTTGAACGCAGCCAACGTTTCTTAATAATAATCTAAAAACCACGTTTTTCTGTCAGTTCCTGGATTTGCAAAAAATAATAATAATTAGCGAATAGGCTAAAAACCACATATTTTTATCGGTTTTTTGATTTTAAAAAATCACAAACAGACGTAAGACAAAAAGCGATACCTGTTTTAAACGCAGCCAACGTTTTTCGATAATAATCTAAAAAACACATTTTTCCATCAGTTCCTGGAATTGCAAAAAATAACAATAATTAGCGAATACGCTAAAAACCACACATATTTATCGGTTCTTTTATTTTCAAAAATAACAAACAGACGTAAGACAAAAGGCAATAATTGTTTTGAACGCAGCTACCGTTTCCCAATAATAATCTGAAAACCACAATTTTCTATCAGTTCCTGGATTTGCGAAAAATAATAATAATTAGCGAATAGGCTAAAAACCACATATTTTTATCGGTTTTTTGATTTTCAAAAATAACAAACAGACGTAAGACAAAAGGCGATACTTGTTTTGAACGCAGCCAACGTTTTTCGATAATAATCTAAAAAACATATTTTTCTATCAGTTCCTGGATTTGCGAAAAATAATAATAATTAGCGAATAGGCTAAAAACCACATATTTTTATCGGTTTTTTGATTTTCAAAAATAAAAAACAGATGTAAGACAAAAGGCGATACTTGTTTTGAACGCAGCCAACGTTTCTTAATAATAATCTAAAAACCATGTTTTTCTGTCAGTTCCTGGATTTGCAAAAAATAATAATAATTAGCGAATAGGCTAAAAACGACATATTTTCATCGGTTTTTTAATTTTAAATAATCACAAACAATCGTAAGACAAAAGGTGATATTTGTTTTTAACGCAGCCAACGTTTCTTAATAATAATCTAAAAACCACGTTCTTTTGTCGGTTCCTGGATTTGCAAAAAATAATAATAATTAGCGAATAGGCTAAAAACCACATATTTTTATCGGTTTTTTGATTTTAAAAAATCACAAACAGACAAAAGGCAATACTTGTTTTGAACGCAGCTAACGTTTCTTAATGATAATCTAAAAACCACAAATTTCTATCATTTCCTGGATTTGCAAAAAATAATAATAACTAGCGAATAGGCTCAAAACGACATATTTTTCTCGGTTTTTTTATTTTAAAAAATCACAAACAGACGTAAGACAAAAAGCGATACCTGTTTTAAATGCAGCCAACGTTTTTCAATAATAATCTAAAAAACACATTTTTCTATCAGTTCCTGGATTTGCAAAAAATAATAATAATTAGCGAATAGGCTAAAAACGACATATTTTTATCGGTTTTTTGATTTTAAATAATCACAAACAAACGTAAGACAAAAGGCGATACTTGTTTTGAACGCAGCCAACGTTTCTTAATAATAATCTAAAAACCACGTTTTTCTGTCAGTTCCTGGATTTGCAAAAAATAATAATAATTAGCGAATAGGCTAAAAACCACATATTTTTATCGGTTTTTTGATTTTAAAAAATCACAAACAGACGTAAGACATAAAGCGATACCTGTTTTAAACGCAGCCAACGTTTTTCGATAATAATCTAAAAAACACATTTTTCTATCAGTTCCTGGAATTGCAAAAAATAACAATAATTAGCGAATAGGCTAAAAACCACATATATTTATCGGTTCTTTTATTTTCAAAAATAACAAACAGACGTAAGACAAAAGGCAATAATTGTTTTGAACGCAGCTGACGTTTCTCAATAATAATCTAAAATTCACAATTTTATATCAGTTCCTGGATTTGCGAAAAATAATAATAATTAGCGAATAGGCTAAAAATCACATATTTTTATCGGTTTTTTGATTTTAAAATATCACAAACAGACGTAAGACAAAAAGCAATACTTGTTTTGAACGCAGCTAACGTTTCTCAATTATAATTCAAAAACCACAATTTTTTGTCAGTTCCTGGATTTGCGAAAAATAATAATAATTAGCGAATAGGCTAAAAACCACATATTTTTATCGGTTTTTTGATTTTAAAAAATCACAAACAGACGTAAGACAAAAAGCGATACCTGTTTTAAACACAGCAAACGTTTTTCGATAATAATCTAAAAAACACATTTTTCTATCAGTTTCTGGAATTGCAAAAAATAACAATAATTAGCGAATAGGCTAAAAACCACATATATTTATCGGTTCTTTTATTTTCAAAAATAAAAAACAGACGTAAGACAAAAAGCGATACTTGTTTTTAACGCAGCCAACGTTTCTTATTAATAATCTAAAAACCATGTTTTTCTGTTAGTTCCTGGATTTGCAAAAAATAATAATAATTAGCGAATAGGCTAAAAACCACATATTATTATCGGTTTTTTCATTTTAAAAAATCACAAGCAGACGTAAGACAAAAGGCGATATTTGTTTTGAACGCAGCTACCGTTTCTTAGTAATAATCTAAAAACCCCACCTATATATCAGTTCCTGGATTTGCAAAAAATAATAATAATAATTAGCGAATAGGCTAAAAACGACATATTTTTATCGGTTTTTTGATTTTAAATAATCACAAACAAACGTAAGACAAAAGGCGATACTTGTTTTGAACGCAGCCAACGTTTCTTAATAATAATCTAAAAACCATATTTTTCTGTCAGTTCCTGGATTTGCAAAAAATAATAATAATTAGCGAATAGGCTAAAAACCACATATTTTTATCGGTTTTTTTGATTTTAAAAAATCACAAACAGACGTAAGACAAAAAGCGATACCTGTTTTAAACGCACCAACGTTTTTCGATAATAATCTAAAAAACACATTTTTCTATCAGTTCCTGGAATTGCAAGAAATAACAATAATTAGCGAATACGCTAAAAACCACATATATTTATCGGTTCTTTTATTTTCAAAAATAACAAACAGACGTAAGACAAAAGGCGATACTTGTTTTGAAGGCAGCCAACGTTTCTTAATAATAATCTAAAAACCACATTTTTCTGTCAGTTCCTGGATTTGCAAAAAATAATAATAATTAGCGAATAGGCTAAAAACCACATATTTTTATCGGTTTTTTGATTTTAAAAAATCACAAACAGACGTAAGACAAAAAGCGATACCTGTTTTAAACGCACCAAAGTTTTTCGATAATAATCTAAAAAACACATTTTTCTATCAGTTCCTGGAATTGCAAAAAATAACAATAATTAGCGAATACGCTAAAAACCACATATATTTATCGGTTCTTTTATTTTCAAAAATAACAAACAGACGTAAGACAAAAAGCAATACTTGTTTTGAACGCAGCTAACGTTTCTCAATAATAATCTAAAAACCACAATTTTCTATCAGTTCCTGGATTTGCGAAAAATAATAATAATTAGCGAATAGGCTAAAAACCACATATTTTTATCGGTTTTTTTATTTTAAAAAATCACAAACAGATGTAAGACAAAAAGCAATACTTGTTTTGAACGCAGCTAACGTTTCTCAATTATAATCTAAAAACCACAATTTTCTATCAGTTCCTGGATTTGCGAAAAATAATAATAATTAGCGAATAGGCTAAAAACCGCATATTTTTATCGGTTTTTTGATTTTCAAAAATAACAAACAGACGTAAGACAAAAGGCGATACTTGTTTTGAACGCAGCCAACGTTTTTCGATAATAATCTAAAAAACACATTTTTCTATCAGTTCCTGGATTTGCGAAAAATAATAATAATTAGCGAATAGGCTAAAAACCACATATTTTTATCGGTTTTTTGATTTTCAAAAATAAAAAACAGATGTAAGACAAAAGGCGATACTTGTTTTGAACGCAGCCAACGTTTCTTAATAATAATCTAAAAACCATGTTTTTCTGTCAGTTCCTGGATTTGCAAAAAATAATAATAATTAGCGAATAGGCTAAAAACGACATATTTTCATCGGTTTTTTAATTTTAAATAATCACAAACAATCGTAAGACAAAAGGTGATATTTGTTTTTAACGCAGCCAACGTTTCTTAATAATAATCTAAAAACCACGTTCTTTTGTCGGTTCCTGGATTTGCAAAAAATAATAATAATTAGCGAATAGGCTAAAAACCACATATTTTTATCGGTTTTTTGATTTTAAAAAATCACAAACAGACAAAAGGGAATACTTGTTTTGAACGCAGCTAACGTTTCTTAATGATAATCTAAAAACCACAAATTTCTATCATTTCCTGAATTTGCAAAAAATAATAATAACTAGCGAATAGGCTCAAAACGACATATTTTTCTCGGTTTTTTTATTTTAAAAAATCACAAACAGACGTAAGACAAAAAGCGATACCTGTTTTAAATGCAGCCAACGTTTTTCAATAATAATCTAAAAAACACATTTTTCTATCAGTTCCTGGATTTGCAAAAAATAATAATAATTAGCGAATAGGCTAAAAACGACATATTTTTATCGGTTTTTTGATTTTAAATAATCACAAACAAACGTAAAACAAAAGGCGATACTTGTTTTGAACGCAGCCAACGTTTCTTAATAATAATCTAAAAACCACGTTTTTCTGTCAGTTCCTGGATTTGCAAAAAATAATAATAATTAGCGAATAGGCTAAAAACCACATATTTTTATCGGTTTTTTGATTTTAAAAAATCACAAACAGACGTAAGACAAAAAGCGATACCTGTTTTAAACGCAGCCAACGTTTTTCGATAATAATCTAAAAAACACATTTTTCTATCAGTTCCTGGAATTGCAAAAAATAACAATAATTAGCGAATACGCTAAAAACCACACATATTTATCGGTTCTTTTATTTTCAAAAATAACAAACAGACGTAAGACAAAAGGCAATAATTGTTTTGAACGCAGCTACCGTTTCCCAATAATAATCTGAAAACCACAATTTTCTATCAGTTCCTGGATTTGCGAAAAATAATAATAATTAGCGAATAGGCTAAAAACCACATATTTTTATCGGTTTTTTGATTTTCAAAAATAACAAACAGACGTAAGACAAAAGGCGATACTTGTTTTGAACGCAGCCAACGTTTTTCGATAATAATCTAAAAAACATATTTTTCTATCAGTTCCTGGATTTGCGAAAAATAATAATAATTAGCGAATAGGCTAAAAACCACATATTTTTATCGGTTTTTTGATTTTCAAAAATAAAAAACAGATGTAAGACAAAAGGCGATACTTGTTTTGAACGCAGCCAACGTTTCTTAATAATAATCTAAAAACCATGTTTTTCTGTCAGTTCCTGGATTTGCAAAAAATAATAATAATTAGCGAATAGGCTAAAAACGACATATTTTCATCGGTTTTTTAATTTTAAATAATCACAAACAATCGTAAGACAAAAGGTGATATTTGTTTTTAACGCAGCCAACGTTTCTTAATAATAATCTAAAAACCACGTTCTTTTGTCGGTTCCTGGATTTGCAAAAAATAATAATAACTAGCGAATAGGCTCAAAACGACATATTTTTCTCGGTTTTTTTATTTTAAAAAATCACAAACAGACGTAAGACAAAAAGCGATACCTGTTTTAAATGCAGCCAACGTTTTTCAATAATAATCTAAAAAACACATTTTTCTATCAGTTCCTGGATTTGCAAAAAATAATAATAATTAGCGAATAGGCTGAAAACGACATATTTTTATCGGTTTTTTGATTTTAAATAATCACAAACAAACGTAAGATAAAAGGCGATACTTGTTTTGAACGCAGCCAACGTTTCTTAATAATAATCTAAAAACCACGTTTTTCTGTCAGTTCCTGGATTTGCAAAAAATAATAATAATTAGCGAATAGGCTGAAAACGACATATTTTTATCGGTTTTTTGATTTTAAATAATCACAAACAAACGTAAGATAAAAGGCGATACTTGTTTTGAACGCAGCCAACGTTTCTTAATAATAATCTAAAAACCACGTTCTTTTGTCGGTTCCTGGATTTGCAAAAAATAATAATAATTAGCGAATAGGCTAAAAACCACATATTTTTATCGGTTTTTTGATTTTAAAAAATCACAAACAGACAAAAGGCAATACTTGTTTTGAACGCAGCTAACGTTTCTTAATGATAATCTAAAAACCACAAATTTCTATCATTTCCTGAATTTGCAAAAAATAATAATAACTAGCGAATAGGCTCAAAACGACATATTTTTCTCGGTTTTTTTATTTTAAAAAATCACAAACAGACGTAAGACAAAAAGCGATACCTGTTTTAAATGCAGCCAACGTTTTTCAATAATAATCTAAAAAACACATTTTTCTATCAGTTCCTGGATTTGCAAAAAATAATAATAATTAGCGAATAGGCTAAAAACGACATATTTTTATCGGTTTTTTGATTTTAAATAATCACAAACAAACGTAAGACAAAAGGCGATACTTGTTTTGAACGCAGCCAACGTTTCTTAATAATAATCTAAAAACCACGTTTTTCTGTCAGTTCCTGGATTTGCAAAAAATAATAATAATTAGCGAATAGGCTAAAAACCACATATTTTTATCGGCTTTTTGATTTTAAAAAATCACAAACAGACGTAAGACAAAAAGCGATACCTGTTTTAAACGCAGCCAACGTTTTTCGATAATAATCTAAAAAACACATTTTTCTATCAGTTCCTGGAATTGCAAAAAATAACAATAATTAGCGAATACGCTAAAAACCACACATATTTATCGGTTCTTTTATTTTCAAAAATAACAAACAGACGTAAGACAAAAGGCAATAATTGTTTTGAACGCAGCTACCGTTTCCCAATAATAATCTGAAAACCACAATTTTCTATCAGTTCCTGGATTTGCGAAAAATAATAATAATTAGCGAATAGGCTAAAAACCACATATTTTTATCGGTTTTTTGATTTTCAAAAATAACAAACAGACGTAAGACAAAAGGCGATACTTGTTTTGAACGCAGCCAACGTTTTTCGATAATAATCTAAAAAACATATTTTTCTATCAGTTCCTGGATTTGCGAAAAATAATAATAATTAGCGAATAGGCTAAAAACCACATATTTTTATCGGTTTTTTGATTTTCAAAAATAAAAAACAGATGTAAGACAAAAGGCGATACTTGTTTTGAACGCAGCCAACGTTTCTTAATAATAATCTAAAAACCATGTTTTTCTGTCAGTTCCTGGATTTGCAAAAAATAATAATAATTAGCGAATAGGCTAAAAACGACATATTTTCATCGGTTTTTTAATTTTAAATAATCACAAACAATCGTAAGACAAAAGGTGATATTTGTTTTTAACGCAGCCAACGTTTCTTAATAATAATCTAAAAACCACGTTCTTTTGTCGGTTCCTGGATTTGCAAAAAATAATAATAATTAGCGAATAGGCTAAAAACCACATATTTTTATCGGTTTTTTGATTTTAAAAAATCACAAACAGACAAAAGGCAATACTTGTTTTGAACGCAGCTAACGTTTCTTAATGATAATCTAAAAACCACAAATTTCTATCATTTCCTGGATTTGCAAAAAATAATAATAACTAGCGAATAGGCTCAAAACGACATATTTTTCTCGGTTTTTTTATTTTAAAAAATCACAAACAGACGTAAGACAAAAAGCGATACCTGTTTTAAATGCAGCCAACGTTTTTCAATAATAATCTAAAAAACACATTTTTCTATCAGTTCCTGGATTTGCAAAAAATAATAATAATTAGCGAATAGGCTAAAAACGACATATTTTTATCGGTTTTTTGATTTTAAATAATCACAAACAAACGTAAGACAAAAGGCGATACTTGTTTTGAACGCAGCCAACGTTTCTTAATAATAATCTAAAAACCACGTTTTTCTGTCAGTTCCTGGATTTGCAAAAAATAATAATAATTAGCGAATAGGCTAAAAACCACATATTTTTATCGGTTTTTTGATTTTAAAAAATCACAAACAGACGTAAGACAAAAAGCGATACCTGTTTTAAACGCAGCCAACGTTTTTCGATAATAATCTAAAAAACACATTTTTCTATCAGTTCCTGGAATTGCAAAAAATAACAATAATTAGCAAATACGCTAAAAACCACACATATTTATCGGTTCTTTTATTTTCAAAAATAACAAACAGACGTAAGACAAAAGGCAATAATTGTTTTGAACGCAGCTACCGTTTCCCAATAATAATCTGAAAACCACAATTTTCTATCAGTTCCTGGATTTGCGAAAAATAATAATAATTAGCGAATAGGCTAAAAACCACATATTTTTATCGGTTTTTTGATTTTCAAAAATAAAAAACAGATGTAAGACAAAAGGCGATACTTGTTTTGAACGCAGCCAACGTTTCTTAATAATAATCTAAAAACCATGTTGTTCTGTCAGTTCCTGGATTTGCAAAAAATAATAATAATTAGCGAATAGGCTAAAAACGACATATTTTCATCGGTTTTTTAATTTTAAATAATCACAAACAATCGTAAGACAAAAGGTGATATTTGTTTTTAACGCAGCCAACGTTTCTTAATAATAATCTAAAAACCACGTTCTTTTGTCGGTTCCTGGATTTGCAAAAAATAATAATAATTAGCGAATAGGCTAAAAACCACATATTTTTATCGGTTTTTTTATTTTAAAAAATCACAAACAGACGTAAGACAGAAGCCGATACTTGTTTTGAACGCAGCCAACGTTTTTCGATAATAATCTAAAAAACACACTTTTCTATCAGTTCCTGGATTTGCAAAAAATAATAATAATTAGCGAATAGGCTAAAAACGACATATTTTTATCGGTTTTTTTATTTTAAATAATCACAAACAAACGTAAGACAAAAGGCAATACTTATTTTGAACGCAGCCAACGTTTCTTAATAATAATCTAAAAACCACGTTTTTCTGTCAGTTCCTGGATTTGCAGAAAATAATAATAATTAGCGAATAGGCTAAAAACCACATATTTTTATCGGTTTTTTGATTTTAAAAAATCACAAACAAACGTAAGACAAAAGGCGATACTTGTTTTGAACGCAGCCAACGTTTCTTAATAATAATCTAAAAACCACGTTTTTCTGTCAGTTCCTGGATTTGCAAAAAATAATAATAATTAGCGAATAGGCTAAAAACCACATATTTTTATCGGTTTTTTGATTTTAAAAAATCACAAACAGACGTAAGACATAAAGCGATACCTGTTTTAAACGCAGCCAACGTTTTTCGATAATAATCTAAAAAACACATTTTTCTATCAGTTCCTGGAATTGCAAAAAATAACAATAATTAGCGAATAGGCTAAAAACCACATATATTTATCGGTTCTTTTATTTTCAAAAATAACAAACAGACGTTAGACAAAAGGCAATAATTGTTTTGAACGCAGCTGACGTTTCTCAATAATAATCTAAAATTCACAATTTTATATCAGTTCCTGGATTTGCGAAAAATAATAATAATTAGCGAATAGGCTAAAAACCACATATTTTTATCGGTTTTTTGATTTTAAAATATCACAAACAGACGTAAGACAAAAAGCAATACTTGTTTTGAACGCAGCTAACGTTTCTCAATTATAATTCAAAAACCACAATTTTTTGTCAGTTCCTGGATTTGCGAAAAATAATAATAATTAGCGAATAGGCTAAAAACCACATATTTTTATCGGTTTTTTGATTTTCAAAAATAACAAACAGACGAAAGACAAAAGGCGATACTTGTTTTGAACGCAGCCAACGTTTCTTAATAATAATCTAAAAACCATGTTTTTCTGTCAGTTCCTGGATTTGCAAAAAATAATAATAATTAGCGAATAGGCTAAAAACCACATATTTTTATCAGTTTTTTTATTTTCAAAAAAAACAAACAGACGTAAGACAAAAGGTGATACTTGTTTTGAACGCAGCCAACGTTTTTCGATAATAATCTAAAAAACACATTTTTCTATCAGTTCCTGCATTTGCGAAAAATAATAATAATTAGCGAATAGGCTAAAAACCACATATTTTTATCGGTTTTTTGATTTTCAAAAATAAAAAACAGACGTAAGACAAAAAGCGATACTTGTTTTTAACGCAGCCAACGTTTCTTAATAATAATCTAAAAACCACGTTCTTCTGTCAGTTCCTGGATTTGCAAAAAATAATAATAATTAGCGAATAGGCTAAAAACCACATATTTTTATCGGTTTTTTCATTTTAAAATAACACAAACAGACGTAAGACAAAAAGCGATATTTGTTTTGAACGCAGCTACCGTTTCTCAGTAATAATCTGAAAACCACACCTATCTATCAGTTCCTGGATTTGCAAAAAATAATAATAATTAGCGAATAGGCTAAAAACGACATATTTTTATCGGTTTTTTGATTTTAAATAATCACAAACAAACGTAAGACAAAAGGCGATATATGTTTTGAACGCAGCCAACGTTTCTTAATAATAATCTAAAAACCACGTTTTTCTGTCAGTTCCTGGATTTGCAAAAAATAATAATAATTAGCGAATAGGCTAAAAACCACATATTTTTATCGGTTTTTTGATTTTTAAAAATCACAAACAGACGTAAGACAAAAAGCGATACCTGTTTTAAACACAGCCAACGTTTTTCGGTAATAATCTAAAAAACACATTTTTCTATCAGTTTCTGGAATTGCAAAAAATAACAATAATTAGCGAATAGGCTAAAAACCACATATATTTATCGGTTCTTTTATTTTCAAAAATAACAAACAGACGTAAAACAAAAAGCGATACTTGTTTTGAACGCAGCCAACGTTTCTTAATAATAATCTAAAAACCATGTTTTTCTGTTAGTTCCTGGATTTGCAAAAAATAATAATAATTAGCGAATAGGCTAAAAACCACATATTATTATCGGTTTTTTCATTTTAAAAAATCACAAACAGACGTAAGACAAAAGGCGATATTTGTTTTGAACGCAGCTACCGTTTCTTAGTAATAATCTAAAAACCACACCTATATATCAGTTCCTGGATTTGCAAAAAATAATAATAATTAGCAAATAGGCTAAAAACGACATATTTTTATCGGTTTTTTGATTTTAAATAATCACAAACAAACGTAAGACAAAAGGCGATACTTGTTTTGAACGCAGCCAACGTTTCTTAATAATAATCTAAAAACCACATTTTTCTGTCAGTTCCTGGATTTGCAAAAAATAATAATAATTAGCGAATAGGCTAAAAACCACATATTTTTATCGGTTTTTTGATTTTAAAAAATCACAAACAGACGTAAGACAAAAAGCGATACCTGTTTTAAACGCACCATAGTTTTTCGATAATAATCTAAAAAACACATTTTTCTATCAGTTCCTGGAATTGCAAAAAATAACAATAATTAGCGAATACGCTAAAAACCACATATATTTATCGGTTCTTTTATTTTCAAAAATAACAAACAGACGTAAGACAAAAAGCGATACTTGTTTTGAACGCAGCCAACGTTTCTTAATAATAATTCAAAAACCATGTTTTTCTGTTAGTTCCTGGATTTGCAAAAAATAATAATAATTAGCGAATAGGCTAAAAACCACATATTTTTATCGGTTTTTTGATTTTAAAAAATCACAAACAGATGTAAGACAAAAAGCAATACTTGTTTTGAACGCAGCTAACGTTTCTCAATTATAATCTAAAAACCACAATTTTCTATCAGTTCCTGGATTTGCAAAAAATAATAATAATTAGCGAATAGGCTAAAAACGACATATTTTTATCGGTTTTTTGATTTTCAAAAATAACAAACAGACGTAAGACAAAAGGCGATACTTGTTTTGAACGCAGCCAACGTTTTTCGTTAATAATCTAAAAAACACACACTTTTCTATCAGTTCCTGGATTTGCGAAAAATAATAATAATTAGCGAATAGGCTAAAAACCACATATTTTTATCGGTTTTATTATTTTCAAAAATAACAAACAGACGTAAGAAAAAAGGCGATACTTGTTTTGAACGCAGCCAACGTTTTTCGTTAATAATCTAAAAAACACACACTTTTCTATCAGTTCCTGGATTTGCGAAAAATAATAATAATTAGCGAATAGGCTAAAAACCACATATTTTTATCGGTTTTTTGATTTTCAAAAATAACAAACAGACGTAAGACAAAAGGCGATACTTGTTTTGAACGCAGCCAACGTTTCTTAATAATAATCTAAAAACCATGTTTTTCTGTTAGTTCCTGGATTTGCAAAAAATAATAATAATTAGCGAATAGGCTAAAAACCACATATTTTTATCGGTTTTTTCATTTTAAAAAATCACAAACAGACGTAAGACAAAAGGCGATACTTGTTTTGAACGCAGCCAACGTTTTTCGATAATAATCTAAAAAAACACACTTTTCTATCAGTTCCTGGATTTGCAAAAAATAATAATAATTAGCGAATAGGCTAAAAACGACATATTTTTATCGGTTTTTTTATTTTAAATAATCACAAACAAACGTAAGACAAAAGGCGATACTTGTTTTGAATGCAGCCAACGTTTCTTAATAATAATCTAAAAACCACGTTTTTCTGTCAGTTCCTGGATTTGCAAAAAATAATAATAATTGGCGAATAGGCTAAAAACCACATATTTTTATCGGTTTTTTGATTTTAAAAAATCATAAACAAACGTAAGACAAAAGGCGATACTTGTTTTGAACGCAGCCAACGTTTCTTAATAATAATCTAAAAACCACGTTTTTCTGTCAGTTCCTGGATTTTCAAAAAATAATAATAATTAGCGAATAGGCTAAAAACCACATATTTTTATTGGTTTTTTGATTTTAAAAATCACAAATAGACGTAAGACATAAAGCGATACCTGTTTTAAACGCAGCCAACGTTTTTCGATAATAATCTAAAAAACACATTTTTCTATCAGTTCCTGGAATTGCAAAAAATAACAATAATTAGCGAATAGGCTAAAAACCACATATATTTAACGGTTCTTTTATTTTCAAAAATAACAAGCAGACGTAAGACAAAAGGCAATAATTGTTTTGAACGCAGCTGACGTTTCTCAATAATAATCTAAAAACCATGTTTTTCTGTTAGTTCCTGGATTTGCAAAAAATAATAATAATTAGCGAATAGGCTAAAAACCACATATTTTTATCGGTTTTTTCATTTTAAAAAATCACAAACAGACGTAAGACAAAAGGCGATACTTGTTTTGAACGCAGCCAACGTTTTTCGATAATAATCTAAAAAAACACACTTTTCTATCAGTTCCTGGATTTGCGAAAAATAATAATAATTAGCGAATAGGCTAAAAACCACATATTTTTATCGGTTTTTTGATTTTCAAAAATAACAAACAGACGTAAGACAAAAGGCGATACTTGTTTTGAACGCAGCCAACGTTTCTTAATAATAATCTAAAAACCATGTTTTTCTGTTAGTTCCTGGATTTGCAAAAAATAATAATAATTAGCGAATAGGCTAAAAACCACATATTTTTATCGGTTTTTTCATTTTAAAAAATCACAAACAGACGTAAGACAAAAGGCGATACTTGTTTTGAACGCAGCCAACGTTTTTCGATAATAATCTAAAAAAACACACTTTTCTATCAGTTCCTGGATTTGCAAAAAATAATAATAATTAGCGAATAGGCTAAAAACGACATATTTTTATCGGTTTTTTTATTTTAAATAATCACAAACAAACGTAAGACAAAAGGCGATACTTGTTTTGAATGCAGCCAACGTTTCTTAATAATAATCTAAAAACCACGTTTTTCTGTCAGTTCCTGGATTTGCAAAAAATAATAATAATTAGCGAATAGGCTAAAAACCACATATTTTTATCGGTTTTTTGATTTTAAAAAATCATAAACAAACGTAAGACAAAAGGCGATACTTGTTTTGAACGCAGCCAACGTTTCTTAATAATAATCTAAAAACCACGTTTTTCTGTCAGTTCCTGGATTTTCAAAAAATAATAATAATTAGCGAATAGGCTAAAAACCACATATTTTTATCGGTTTTTTGATTTTAAAAATCACAAATAGACGTAAGACATAAAGCGATACCTGTTTTAAACGCAGCCAACGTTTTTCGATAATAATCTAAAAAACACATTTTTCTATCAGTTCCTGGAATTGCAAAAAATAACAATAATTAGCGAATAGGCTAAAAACCACATATATTTAACGGTTCTTTTATTTTCAAAAATAACAAGCAGACGTAAGACAAAAGGCAATAATTGTTTTGAACGCAGCTGACGTTTCTCAATAATAATCTAAAATTCACAATTTTATATCAGTTCCTGGATTTGCGAAAAATAATAATAATTAGCGAATAGGCTAAAAACCACATATTTTTATCGGTTTTTTGATTTTAAAATATCACAAACAGACGTAAGACAAAAAGCAATACTTGTTTTGAACGCAGCTAACGTTTCTCAATTATAATTCAAAAACCACAATTTTTTGTCAGTTCCTGGATTTGCGAAAAATAATAATAATTAGCGAATAGGCTAAAAACCACATATTTTTATCGGTTTTTTGATTTTCAAAAATAAAAAACAGACGTAAGACAAAAAGCGATACTTGTTTTGAACGCAGCCAACGTTTCTTAATAATAATCTAAAAACCATGTTTTTCTGTCAGTTCCTGGATTTGCAAAAAATAATAATAATTAGCGAATAGGCTAAAAACCACATATTTTTATCGGTTTTTTTATTTTCAAAAATAACAAACAGACGTAAGACAGAAGGCGATACTTGTTTTGAACGCAGCCAACGTTTTTCGATAATAATCTAAAAAACACATTTTTCTATCAGTTCCTGGATTTGCAAAAAATAATAATAATTAGCGAAAAGGCTAAAAACCACATATTTTTATCGGTTTTTTCATTTTAAAAAATCACAAACAGACGTAAGACAAAAAAAAAATAATCTAAAAACCACACCTATATATCAGTTCCTGGATTTGCAAAAAATAATAATAATTAGCGAATAGGCTAAAAACGATATATTTTTATCGGTTTTTTGATTTTAAATAATCACAAACAAACGTAAGACAAAAGGCGATACTTATTTTGAACGCAGCCAACGTTTCTTAGTAATAATCTAAAAACCACATTTTTCTGTCAGTTCCTGGATTTGCAAAAAATAATAATAATTAGCGAATAGGCTAAAAACCACATATTTTTATCGGTTTTTTGATTTAAAAAAATCACAAACAGACGTAAGACAAAAAGCGATACCTGTTTTAAACGCAGCCAACGTTTTTCGATAATAATCTAAAAAACACATTTTTCTATCAGTTCCTGGAATTGCAAAAAATAACAATAATTAGCGAATACGCTAAAAACCACATATATTTATCGGTTCTTTTATTTTCAAAAATAACAAACAGACGTAAGACAAAAGGCAATAATTGTTTTGAACGCAGCTACCGTTTTATCGATAATAATTTAAAAAACTCACTTTTCTATCAGTTCCTGGATTTGCGAAAAATAATAACAATTAGCGAATAGGCTAAAAACCACATATTTTTATCGGTTTTTTGATTTTCAAAAATAACAAACAGACGTAAGACAAAAGGCGATACTTGTTTTGAACGCAGCTAACGTTTCTCAATTATAATTCAAAAACCACAATTTTTTGTCAGTTCCTGGATTTGCGAAAAATAATAATAATTAGCGAATAGGCTAAAAACCACATATTTTTATCGGTTTTTTGATTTTCAAAAATAAAAAACAGACGTAAGACAAAAAGCGATACTTGTTTTGAACGCAGCCAACGTTTCTTAATAATAATCTAAAAACCATGTTTTTCTGTCAGTTCCTGGATTTGCAAAAAATAATAATAATTAGCGAATAGGCTAAAAACGACATATTTTTATCGGTTTTTTGATTTTAAATAATCACAAACAATCGTAAGACAAAAGGTGATACTTGTTTTTAACGCAGCCAACGTTTCTTAATAATAATCTGAAAACCACGTTCTTCTGTCAGTTCCTGGATTTGCAAAAAATAATAATAATTAGCGAAAAGGCTAAAAACCACATATTTTTATCGGTTTTTTCATTTTAAAAAATCACAAACAGACGTAAGACAAAAAAAAAATAATCTAAAAACCACACCTATATATCAGTTCCTGGATTTGCAAAAAATAATAATAATTAGCGAATAGGCTAAAAACGATATATTTTTATCGGTTTTTTGATTTTAAATAATCACAAACAAACGTAAGACAAAAGGCGATACTTATTTTGAACGCAGCCAACGTTTCTTAGTAATAATCTAAAAACCACATTTTTCTGTCAGTTCCTGGATTTGCAAAAAATAATAATAATTAGCGAATAGGCTAAAAACCACATATTTTTATCGGTTTTTTGATTTAAAAAAATCACAAACAGACGTAAGACAAAAAGCGATACCTGTTTTAAACGCAGCCAACGTTTTTCGATAATAATCTAAAAAACACATTTTTCTATCAGTTCCTGGAATTGCAAAAAATAACAATAATTAGCGAATACGCTAAAAACCACATATATTTATCGGTTCTTTTATTTTCAAAAATAACAAACAGACGTAAGACAAAAGGCAATAATTGTTTTGAACGCAGCTACCGTTTTATCGATAATAATCTAAAAAACTCACTTTTCTATCAGTTCCTGGATTTGCGAAAAATAATAACAATTAGCGAATAGGCTAAAAACCACATATTTTTATCGGTTTTTTGATTTTCAAAAATAACAAACAGACGTAAGACAAAAGGCGATACTTGTTTTGAACGCAGCCAACGTTTTTCGATAATAATTTAAAAAACTCACTTTTCTATCAGTTCCTGGATTTGCGAAAAATAATAATAATTAGCGAATAGGCTAAAAACCACATATTTTTATCGGTTTTTTGATATTCAAAAATAACAAACAGACGTAAGACAAAAGGCGATACTTGTTTTGAACGCAGCCAACGTTTTATCGATAATAATCTAAAAAACTCACTTTTCTATCAGTTCCTGGATTTGCGAAAAATAATAATAATTAGCGAATAGGCTAAAAACCACATATTTTTATCGGTTTTTTGATTTTCAAAAATAACAAACAGACGTAAGACAAAAGGCGATACTTGTTTTGAACGCAGCCAACGTTTCTTAATAATAATCTAAAAACCATGTTTTTCTGTTAGTTCCTGGATTTGCAAAAAATAATAATAATTAGCGACTAGGCTAAAAACCACATATTTTTATCGGTTTTTTGATTTTCAAAAATAACAAACAGACGTAAGACAAAAGGCGATACTTGTTTTGAACGCAGCCAACGTTTCTTAATAATAATCTAAAAACCACGTTTTTCTGTCAGTTCCTGGATTTGCAAAAAATAATAATAATTAGCGAATAGGCTAAAAACGACATATTATTATCGGTTTTTTTATTTTCAAAAATAACAAACAGACGTAAGACAAAAGGCGATACTTGTTTTGAACGCAGCCAACGTTTTTTAATAATAATCTAAAAACCACGTTTTTCTGTCAGTTCCTGGATTTGCAAAAAATAATAATAATTAGCGAATAGGCTAAAAACCACATATTTTTATCGGTTTTTTCATTTTAAAAAATCACAAACAGACGTAAGACAAAAGGCGATATAATAATAATTAGCGAATAGGCTAAAAACGACATATTTTTATCGGTTTTTTCATTTTAAAAAATCACAAACAGACGTAAGACAAAAGGCGATATTTGTTTTGAACGCAGCTACCGTTTCTTAGTAATAATCTGAAAACCACACCTATCTATCAGTTCCTGGATTTGCAAAAAATAATAATAATTAGCGAATAGGCTAAAAACGACATATTTTTATCGGTTTTTTGATTTTAAATAATCACAAACAAACGTAAGACAAAAGGCGATACTTGTTTTGAACGCAGCCAACGTTTCTTAATAATAATCTAAAAACCACGTTTTTCCGTCAGTTCCTGGATTTGCAAAAAATAATAATAATTAGCGAATAGGCTAAAAACGACATATTTTTATCGGTTTTTTCATTTTAAAAAATCACAAACAGACGTAAGACAAAAGGCGATACTTGTTTTGAACGCAGCCAACGTTTTTCGATAATAATCTAAAAAACACATTTTTCTATTAGTTCCTGGATTTGCGAAAAATAATAATAATTAGCTAATAGGCTAAAAACACACATATTTTTATCGGTTTTTTGATTTTCAAAAATAAAAAACAGACGTAAGACAAAAGGCGATACTTGTTTTGAACGCAGCCAACGTTTCTTAATAATAATCTAAAAACCATGTTTTTCTGTCAGTTCCTGGATTTGCAAAAAATAATAATAATTAGGGAATAGGCTAAAAACGACATATTTTCATCGGTTTTTTAATTTTAAATAATCACAAACAATCGTAAGACAAAAGGTGATACTTGTTTTTAACGCAGCTAACGTTTCTTAATAATAATCTAAAAACCACAAATTTCTATCAGTTCCTGGATTTGCAAAAAATAATAATAACTAGCGAATAGGCTCAAAACGACATATTTTTCTCGGCTTTTTATTTTAAAAAATCACAAACAGACGTAAGACAAAAAGCGATACCTGTTTTAAATGCAGCAAACGTTTTTCAATAATAATCTAAAAAACACATTTTTCTATCAGTTCCTGGATTTGCAAAAAATAAAAATAATTAGCGAATAGGCTAAAAACCACATAACTTTATCGGTTTTTTGATTTTAAATAATCACAAACAGGCGTAAGACAAAAGGTGATAATTCCTTTTAACGCAGCCAGCGTTTTTTAATAATAATCTAAAAACCACGTTTTTCTGTCAGTTCCTGGATTTGTAAAAAATTATAATAATTAGGAAATAGGCTAAAAGCCACATATTTTTATCGGTTTTCTTATTTTAAAAAATCACAAACAGACGTAAGACAAAAGGCAATACTTGTTTTGAACGCACCTAACGTTTCTTAATAATAATCTAAAAACCGCAATTTTCTATCAGTTATTGGATTTGCGAAAAATAATAATAATTAGCGAATAGGCTAAAAACCGCATATTTTTATCGGTTTTTTGATTTTCAAAAATAACAAACAGACGTAAGACAAAAGGCGATACTTGTTTTGAACGCAGCCAACGTTTCTTAATAATAATCTAAAAACCATGTTTTTCTGTCAGTTCCTGGATTTGCAAAAAATAATAATAATTATCGAATAGGCTAAAAACCACATATTTTTATCGGTTTTTTTATTTTCAAAAATAACAAACAGACGTAAGATAAAAGGCGATACTTGTTTTGAACGCAGCCAACGTTTCTTAATAATAATCTAAAAACCATGTTTTTCTGTTAGTTCCTGGATTTGCAAAAAATAAGAATAATTAGCGAATAAGCTAAAAACCACATATTTTTATCGGTTTTTTCATTTTAAAAAATCACAAACAGACGTAAGATAAAAGGCAATACTTGTTTTGAACGCAGCTACCGTTTCTCAGTAATAATCTGAAAACCACACCTATCTATCAGTTCCTGGATTTGCAAAAAATAATAATAATTAGCGAATAGGCTAAAAACGACATATTTTTATCGGTTTTTTGATTTTCAAAAATAACAAACAGACGTAAGACAAAAGGCGATACTTGTTTTGAACGCAGCCAACGTTTCTTAATAATAATCTAAAAACCATGTTTTTCTGTTAGTTCCTGGATTTGCAAAAAATTATAATAATTAGCGAATAGGCTAAAAACCACATATTTTTATCGGTTTTTTCATTTTAAAAAATCACAAACAGACGTAAGATAAAAGGCGATATTTGTTTTGAACGCAGCTACCGTTTCTCAGTAATAATCTCAAAACCACACCTATCTATCAGTTCCTGGATTTGCAAAAAATAATAATAATTAGCGAATAGGCTAAAAACGACATATTTTTATCGGTTTTTTGATTTTAAATAATCACAAACAAACGTAAGACAAAAGGCGATACTTGTTTTGAACGCAGCCAACGTTTCTTAATAATAATCTAAAAACCACGTTTTTCTGTCAGTTCCTGGATTTGCAAAAAATAATAATAATTAGCGAATAGGCTAAAAACCACATATTTTTATCGGTTTTTTGATTTTAAAAAATCACAAATAGACGTAAGACAAAAAGCGATACCTGTTTTAAACGGAGCCAACGTTTTTCGATAATAATCTAAAAAACACATTTTTCTATCAGTTCCTGGAATTGCAAAAAATAACAATAATTAGCGAATAGGCTAAAAACCACATATATTTATCGGTTCTTTTATTTTCAAAAATAACAAACAGACGTAAGACAAAAGGCAATAATTGTTTTGAACGCAGCTACCGTTTCCCAATAATAATCTGAAAACCACAATTTTGTATCAGTTCCTAGATTTTCAAGAAATAATAATAACTAGCGAATAGGCTAAAAACGACATATTTTTATCGGTTTTTTGATTTTAAAATATCACAAACAGACGTAAGAAAAAAAGCAATACTTGTTTTGAACGCAGCTAACGTTTCTCAATAATAATCTAAAAACCACAATTTTCTATCAGTTCCTGGATTTGCGAAAAATAATAATAATTAGCGAATAGGCTAAAAACCACATATTTTTATCGGTTTTTTGATTTTCAAAAATAACAAACAGACGAAAGACAAAAGGCGATACTTGTTTTGAACGCAGCCAACGTTTCTTAATTATAATCTAAAAACCATGTTTTTCTGTCAGTTCCTGGATTTGCAAAAAATAATAATAATTAGCGAATAGGCTAAAAACCACATATTTTTATCGGTTTTTTTATTTTCAAAAATAACAAACAGACGTAAGACAAAAGGTGATACTTGTTTTGAACGCAGCCAACGTTTTTCGATAATAATCTAAAAAACACATTTTTCTATCAGTTCTTGCATTTGCGAAAAATAATAATAATTAGCGAATAGGCTAAAAACCACATATTTTTATCGGTTTTTTAATTTTCAAAAATAAAAAACAGACGTAAGACAAAAAGCGATACTTTCTTTTAACGCAGCCAACGTTTCTTAATAATAATCTAAAAACCACGTTCTTCTGTCAGTTCCTGGATTTGCAAAAAATAATAATAATTAGCGAATAGGCTAAAAACCACATATTTTTATCGGTTTTTTCATTTTAAAATATCACAAACAGACGTAAGACAAAAGGCGATATTTGTTTTGAACGCAGCTACCGTTTCTCAGTAATAATCTGAAAACCACACCTATCTATCAGTTCCTGGATTTGCAAAAAATAATAATAATTAGCGAATAGGCTAAAAACGACATATTTTTATCGGTTTTTTGATTTTAAATAATCACAAACAAACGTAAGACAAAAGGCGATATATGTTTTGAACGCAGCCAACGTTTCTTAATAATAATCTAAAAACCACGTTTTTCTGTCAGTTCCTGGATTTGCAAAAAATAATAATAATTAGCGAATAGGCTAAAAACCACATATTTTTATCGGTTTTTTGATTTTTAAAAATCACAAACAGACGTAAGACAAAAAGCGATACCTGTTTTAAACACAGCCAACGTTTTTCGATAATAATCTAAAAAACACATTTTTCTATCAGTTTCTGGAATTGCAAAAAATAACAATAATTAGCGAATAGGCTAAAAACCACATATATTTATCGGTTCTTTTATTTTCAAAAATAACAAACAGACGTAAAACAAAAAGCGATACTTGTTTTGAACGCAGCCAACGTTTCTTAATAATAATCTAAAAACCATGTTTTTCTGTTAGTTCCTGGATTTGCAAAAAATAATAATAATTAGCGAATAGGCTAAAAACCACATATTATTATCGGTTTTTTCATTTTAAAAAATCACAAACAGACGTAAGACAAAAGGCGATATTTGTTTTGAACGCAGCTACCGTTTCTTAGTAATAATCTAAAAACCACACCTATATATCAGTTCCTGGATTTGCAAAAAATAATAATAATTAGCAAATAGGCTAAAAACGACATATTTTTATCGGTTTTTTGATTTTAAATAATCACAAACAAACGTAAGACAAAAGGCGATACTTGTTTTGAACGCAGCCAACGTTTCTTAATAATAATCTAAAAACCACATTTTTCTGTCAGTTCCTGAATTTGCAAAAAATAATAATAATTAGCGAATAGGCTAAAAACCACATATTTTTATCGGTTTTTTGATTTTAAAAAATCACAAACAGACGTAAGACAAAAAGCGATACTTGTTTTGAACGCAGCCAACGTTTCTTAATAATAATTCAAAAACCATGTTTTTCTGTTAGTTCCTGGATTTGCAAAAAATAATAATAATTAGCGAATAGGCTAAAAACCACATATTTTTATCGGTTTTTTGATTTTAAAAAATCACAAACAGATGTAAGACAAAAAGCAATACTTCTTTTGAACTCAGCTAACGTTTCTCAATTATAATCTAAAAACCACAATTTTCTATCAGTTCCTGGATTTGCAAAAAATAATAATAATTAGCGAATAGGCTAAAAACGACATATTTTTATCGGTTTTTTGATTTTCAAAAATAACAAACAGACGTAAGAAAAAAGGCGATACTTGTTTTGAACGCAGCCAACGTTTCTTAATAATAATCTAAAAACCGCAATTTTCTATCAGTTCCTGGATTTGCGAAAAATAATAATAATTAGCGAATAGGCTAAAACCCACATATTTTTATCGGTTTTTTGATTTTCAAAAATAACAAACAGACGTAAGACAAAAGGTGATACTTGTTTTGAACGCAGCCAACGTTTTTCGATAATAATCTAAAAAACACATTTTTCTATCAGTTCTTGCATTTGCGAAAAATAATAATAATTAGCGAATAGGCTAAAATCACATATTTTTATCGGTTTTTTGATTTTCAAAAATAAAAAACAGACGTAAGACAAAAAGCGATACTTGTTTTTAACGCAGCCAACGTTTCTTAATAATAATCTAAAAACCACGTTCTTCTGTCAGTTCCTGGATTTGCAAAAAATAATAATAATTAGCGAATAGGCTAAAAACCACATATTTTTATCGGTTTTTTCATTTTAAAATATCACAAACAGACGTAAGACAAAAGGCGATATTTGTTTTGAACGCAGCTACCGTTTCTCAGTAATAATCTGAAAACCACACCTATCTATCAGTTCCTGGATTTGCAAAAAATAATAATAATTAGCGAATAGGCTAAAAACGACATATTTTTATAGGTTTTTTGATTTTAAATAATCACAAACAAACGTAAGACAAAAGGCGATATATGTTTTGAACGCAGCCAACGTTTCTTAATAATAATCTAAAAACCACGTTTTTCTGTCAGTTCCTGGATTTGCAAAAAATAATAATAATTAGCGAATAGGCTAAAAACCACATATTTTTATCGGTTTTTTGATTTTTAAAAATCACAAACAGACGTAAGACAAAAAGCGATACCTGTTTTAAACACAGCCAACGTTTTTCGATAATAATCTAAAAAACACATTTTTCTATCAGTTTCTGGAATTGCAAAAAATAACAATAATTAGCGAATAGGCTAAAAACCACATATATTTATCGGTTCTTTTATTTTCAGAAATAACAAACAGACGTAAAACAAAAAGCGATACTTGTTTTGAACGCAGCCAACGTTTCTTAATAATAATCTAAAAACCATGTTTTTCTGTTAGTTCCTGGATTTGCAAAAAATAATAATAATTAGCGAATAGGCTAAAAACCACATATTATTATCGGTTTTTTCATTTTAAAAAATCACAAACAGACGTAAGACAAAAGGCGATATTTGTTTTGAACGCAGCTACCGTTTCTTAGTAATAATCTAAAAACCACACCTATATATCAGTTCCTGGATTTGCAAAAAATAATAATAATTAGCAAATAGGCTAAAAACGACATATTTTTATCGGTTTTTTGATTTTAAATAATCACAAACAAACGTAAGACAAAAGGCGATACTTGTTTTGAACGCAGCCAACGTTTCTTAATAATAATCTAAAAACCACATTTTTCTGTCAGTTCCTGAATTTGCAAAAAATAATAATAATTAGCGAATAGGCTAAAAACCACATATTTTTATCGGTTTTTTGATTTTAAAAAATCACAAACAGACGTAAGACAAAAAGCGATACCTGTTTTAAACGCACCAAAGTTTTTCGATAATAATCTAAAAAACACATTTTTCTATCAGTTCCTGGAATTGCAAAAAATAACAATAATTAGCGAATACGCTAAAAACCACATATATTTATCGGTTCTTTTATTTTCAAAAATAACAAACAGACGTAAGACAAAAAGCGATACTTGTTTTGAACGCAGCCAACGTTTCTTAATAATAATTCAAAAACCATGTTTTTCTGTTAGTTCCTGGATTTGCAAAAAATAATAATAATTAGCGAATAGGCTAAAAACCACATATTTTTATCGGTTTTTTGATTTTAAAAAATCACAAACAGATGTAAGACAAAAAGCAATACTTCTTTTGAACTCAGCTAACGTTTCTCAATTATAGTCTAAAAACCACAATTTTCTATCAGTTCCTGGATTTGCAAAAAATAATAATAATTAGCGAATAGGCTAAAAACGACATATTTTTATCGGTTTTTTGATTTTCAAAAATAACAAACAGACGTAAGACAAAAGGCGATACTTGTTTTGAACGCAGCCAACGTTTCTTAATAATAATCTAAAAACCATGTTTTTCTGTTAGTTCCTGGATTTGCAAAAAATAATAATAATTAGCGAATAGGCTAAAAACCACATATTTTTATCGGTTTTTTCATTTTAAAAAATCACAAACAGACGTAAGACAAAAGGCGATATAATAATAATTAGCAAATAGGCTAAAAAAGACATATTTTTATCGGTTTTTTCATTTTAAAAAATCACAAACAAACGTAAGACAAAAGGCGACACTTGTTTTGAACGCAGCCAACGTTTCTTAATAATAATCTAAAAACCATGTTTTTCTGTTAGTTCCTGGATTTGCAAAAAATAATAATAATTAGCGAATAGGCTAAAAACCACATATTTTTATCGGTTTTTTGATTTTAAAAAATCACAAACAGACGTAAGACAAAAAGCGATACCTGTTTTAAACGCAGCCAACGTTTTTCGATAATAATCTAAAAAACACATTTTTCTATCAGTTCCTGGAATTGCAAAAAATAACAATAATTAGCGAATACGCTAAAAACCACATATATTTATCGGTTCTTTTATTTTCAAAAATAACAAACAGACGTAAGACAAAAGGCAATAATTGTTTTGAACGCAGCTACCGTTTTATCGATAATAATCTAAAAAACTCACTTTTCTATCAGTTCCTGGATTTGCGAAAAATAATAATAATTAGCGAATAGGCTAAAAACCACATATTTTTATCGGTTTTTTGATTTTCAAAAATAACAAACAGACGTAAGACAAAAGGCGATACTTGTTTTGAACGCAGCCAACGTTTTTCGATAATAATTTAAAAAACTCACTTTTCTATCAGTTCCTGGATTTGCGAAAAATAATAATAATTAGCGAATAGGCTAAAAACCACATATTTTTATCGGTTTTTTGATATTCAAAAATAACAAACAGACGTAAGACAAAAGGCGATACTTGTTTTGAACGCAGCCAACGTTTTATCGATAATAATCTAAAAAACTCAGTTTTCTATCAGTTCCTGGATTTGCGAAAAATAATAATAATTAGCGAATAGGCTAAAAACCACATATTTTTTATCGGTTTTTTGATTTTCAAAAATAACAAACAGACGTAAGACAAAAGGCGATACTTGTTTTGAACGCAGCCAACGTTTCTTAATAATAATCTAAAAACCACGTTTTTCTGTCAGTTCCTGGATTTGCAAAAAATAATAATAATTAGCGAATAGGCTAAAAACGACATATTATTATCGGTTTTTTTATTTTCAAAAATAACAAACAGACGTAAGACAAAAGGCGATACTTGTTTTGAACGCAGCCAACGTTTTTTAATAATAATCTAAAAACCACGTTTTTCTGTCAGTTCCTGGATTTGCAAAAAATAATAATAATTAGCGAATAGGCTAAAAACCACATATTTTTATCGGTTTTTTCATTTTAAAAAATCACAAACAGACGTAAGACAAAAGGCGATATAATAATAATTAGCGAATAGGCTAAAAACGACATATTTTTATCGGTTTTTTCATTTTAAAAAATCACAAACAGACGTAAGACAAAAGGCGATATTTGTTTTGAACGCAGCTACCGTTTCTTAGTAATAATCTGAAAACCACACCTATCTATCAGTTCCTGGATTTGCAAAAAATAATAATAATTAGCGAATAGGCTAAAAACGACATATTTTTATCGGTTTTTTGATTTTAAATAATCACAAACAAACGTAAGACAAAAGGCGATACTTGTTTTGAACGCAGCCAACGTTTCTTAATAATAATCTAAAAACCACGTTTTTCCGTCAGTTCCTGGATTTGCAAAAAATAATAATAATTAGCGAATAGGCTAAAAACGACATATTTTTATCGGTTTTTTCATTTTAAAAAATCACAAACAGACGTAAGACAAAAGGCGATACTTGTTTTGAACGCAGCCAACGTTTTTCGATAATAATCTAAAAAACACATTTTTCTATTAGTTCCTGGATTTGCGAAAAATAATAATAATTAGCTAATAGGCTAAAAACACACATATTTTTATCGGTTTTTTGATTTTCAAAAATAAAAAACAGACGTAAGACAAAAGGCGATACTTGTTTTGAACGCAGCCAACGTTTCTTAATAATAATCTAAAAACCATGTTTTTCTGTCAGTTCCTGGATTTGCAAAAAATAATAATAATTAGGGAATAGGCTAAAAACGACATATTTTCATCGGTTTTTTAATTTTAAATAATCACAAACAATCGTAAGACAAAAGGTGATACTTGTTTTTAACGCAGCTAACGTTTCTTAATAATAATCTAAAAACCACAAATTTCTATCAGTTCCTGGATTTGCAAAAAATAATAATAACTAGCGAATAGGCTCAAAACGACATATTTTTCTCGGCTTTTTATTTTAAAAAATCACAAACAGACGTAAGACAAAAAGCGATACCTGTTTTAAATGCAGCAAACGTTTTTCAATAATAATCTAAAAAACACATTTTTCTATCAGTTCCTGGATTTGCAAAAAATAAAAATAATTAGCGAATAGGCTAAAAACCACATAATTTTATCGGTTTTTTGATTTTAAATAATCACAAACAGGCGTAAGACAAAAGGTGATAATTCCTTTTAACGCAGCCAGCGTTTTTTAATAATAATCTAAAAACCACGTTTTTCTGTCAGTTCCTGGATTTGTAAAAAATTATAATAATTAGGAAATAGGCTAAAAGCCACATATTTTTATCGGTTTTCTTATTTTAAAAAATCACAAACAGACGTAAGACAAAAGGCAATACTTGTTTTGAACGCACCTAACGTTTCTTAATAATAATCTAAAAACCGCAATTTTCTATCAGTTATTGGATTTGCGAAAAATAATAATAATTAGCGAATAGGCTAAAAACCGCATATTTTTATCGGTTTTTTGATTTTCAAAAATAACAAACAGACGTAAGACAAAAGGCGATACTTGTTTTGAACGCAGCCAACGTTTCTTAATAATAATCTAAAAACCATGTTTTTCTGTCAGTTCCTGGATTTGCAAAAAATAATAATAATTATCGAATAGGCTAAAAACCACATATTTTTATCGGTTTTTTTATTTTCAAAAATAACAAACAGACGTAAGATAAAAGGCGATACTTGTTTTGAACGCAGCCAACGTTTCTTAATAATAATCTAAAAACCATGTTTTTCTGTTAGTTCCTGGATTTGCAAAAAATAAGAATAATTAGCGAATAAGCTAAAAACCACATATTTTTATCGGTTTTTTCATTTTAAAAAATCACAAACAGACGTAAGACAAAAGGCAATACTTGTTTTGAACGCAGCTACCGTTTCTCAGTAATAATCTGAAAACCACACCTATCTATCAGTTCCTGGATTTGCAAAAAATAATAATAATTAGCGAATAGGCTAAAAACGACATATTTTTATCGGTTTTTTGATTTTCAAAAATAACAAACAGACGTAAGACAAAAGGCGATACTTGTTTTGAACGCAGCCAACGTTTCTTAATAATAATCTAAAAACCATGTTTTTCTGTTAGTTCCTGGATTTGCAAAAAATTATAATAATTAGCGAATAGGCTAAAAACCACATATTTGTATCGGTTTTTTCATTTTAAAAAATCACAAACAGACGTAAGATAAAAGGCGATATTTGTTTTGAACGCAGCTACCGTTTCTCAGTAATAATCTCAAAACCACACCTATCTATCAGTTCCTGGATTTGCAAAAAATAATAATAATTAGCGAATAGGCTAAAAACGACATATTTTTATCGGTTTTTTGATTTTAAATAATCACAAACAAACGTAAGACAAAAGGCGATACTTGTTTTGAACGCAGCCAACGTTTCTTAATAATAATCTAAAAACCACGTTTTTCTGTCAGTTCCTGGATTTGCAAAAAATAATAATAATTAGCGAATAGGCTAAAAACCACATATTTTTATCGGTTTTTTGATTTTAAAAAATCACAAATAGACGTAAGACAAAAAGCGATACCTGTTTTAAACGGAGCCAACGTTTTTCGATAATAATCTAAAAAACACATTTTTCTATCAGTTCCTGGAATTGCAAAAAATAACAATAATTAGCGAATAGGCTAAAAACCACATATATTTATCGGTTCTTTTATTTTCAAAAATAACAAACAGACGTAAGACAAAAGGCAATAATTGTTTTGAACGCAGCTACCGTTTCCCAATAATAATCTGAAAACCACAATTTTGTATCAGTTCCTAGATTTTCAAGAAATAATAATAACTAGCGAATAGGCTAAAAACGACATATTTTTATCGGTTTTTTGATTTTAAAATATCACAAACAGACGTAAGAAAAAAAGCAATACTTGTTTTGAACGCAGCTAACGTTTCTCAATAATAATCTAAAAACCACAATTTTCTATCAGTTCCTGGATTTGCGAAAAATAATAATAATTAGCGAATAGGCTAAAAACCACATATTTTTATCGGTTTTTTGATTTTCAAAAATAACAAACAGACGAAAGACAAAAGGCGATACTTGTTTTGAACGCAGCCAACGTTTCTTAATTATAATCTAAAAACCATGTTTTTCTGTCAGTTCCTGGATTTGCAAAAAATAATAATAATTAGCGAATAGGCTAAAAACCACATATTTTTATCGGTTTTTTTATTTTCAAAAATAACAAACAGACGTAAGACAAAAGGTGATACTTGTTTTGAACGCAGCCAACGTTTTTCGATAATAATCTAAAAAACACATTTTTCTATCAGTTCTTGCATTTGCGAAAAATAATAATAATTAGCGAATAGGCTAAAAACCACATATTTTTATCGGTTTTTTAATTTTCAAAAATAAAAAACAGACGTAAGACAAAAAGCGATACTTGCTTTTAACGCAGCCAACGTTTCTTAATAATAATCTAAAAACCACGTTCTTCTGTCAGTTCCTGGATTTGCAAAAAATAATAATAATTAGCGAATAGGCTAAAAACCACATATTTTTATCGGTTTTTTCATTTTAAAATATCACAAACAGACGTAAGACAAAAGGCGATATTTGTTTTGAACGCAGCTACCGTTTCTCAGTAATAATCTGAAAACCACACCTATCTATCAGTTCCTGGATTTGCAAAAAATAATAATAATTAGCGAATAGGCTAAAAACGACATATTTTTATCGGTTTTTTGATTTTAAATAATCACAAACAAACGTAAGACAAAAGGCGATATATGTTTTGAACGCAGCCAACGTTTCTTAATAATAATCTAAAAACCACGTTTTTCTGTCAGTTCCTGGATTTGCAAAAAATAATAATAATTAGCGAATAGGCTAAAAACCACATATTTTTATCGGTTTTTTGATTTTTAAAAATCACAAACAGACGTAAGACAAAAAGCGATACCTGTTTTAAACACAGCCAACGTTTTTCGATAATAATCTAAAAAACACATTTTTCTATCAGTTTCTGGAATTGCAAAAAATAACAATAATTAGCGAATAGGCTAAAAACCACATATATTTATCGGTTCTTTTATTTTCAAAAATAACAAACAGACGTAAAACAAAAAGCGATACTTGTTTTGAACGCAGCCAACGTTTCTTAATAATAATCTAAAAACCATGTTTTTCTGTTAGTTCCTGGATTTGCAAAAAATAATAATAATTAGCGAATAGGCTAAAAACCACATATTATTATCGGTTTTTTCATTTTAAAAAATCACAAACAGACGTAAGACAAAAGGCGATATTTGTTTTGAACGCAGCTACCGTTTCTTAGTAATAATCTAAAAACCACACCTATATATCAGTTCCTGGATTTGCAAAAAATAATAATAATTAGCAAATAGGCTAAAAACGACATATTTTTATCGGTTTTTTGATTTTAAATAATCACAAACAAACGTAAGACAAAAGGCGATACTTGTTTTGAACGCAGCCAACGTTTCTTAATAATAATCTAAAAACCACATTTTTCTGTCAGTTCCTGAATTTGCAAAAAATAATAATAATTAGCGAATAGGCTAAAAACCACATATTTTTATCGGTTTTTTGATTTTAAAAAATCACAAACAGACGTAAGACAAAAAGCGATACCTGTTTTAAACGCACCAAAGTTTTTCGATAATAATCTAAAAAACACCTTTTTCTATCAGTTCCTGGAATTGCAAAAAATAACAATAATTAGCGAATACGCTAAAAACCACATATATTTATCGGTTCTTTTATTTTAAAAAATAACAAACAGACGTAAGACAAAAAGCGATACTTGTTTTGAACGCAGCCAACGTTTCTTAATAATAATTCAAAAACCATGTTTTTCTGTTAGTTCCTGGATTTGCAAAAAATAATAATAATTAGCGAATAGGCTAAAAACCACATATTTTTATCGGTTTTTTGATTTTAAAAAATCACAAACAGATGTAAGACAAAAAGCAATACTTCTTTTGAACTCAGCTAACGTTTCTCAATTATAATCTAAAAACCACAATTTTCTATCAGTTCCTGGATTTGCAAAAAATAATAATAATTAGCGAATAGGCTAAAAACGACATATTTTTATCGGTTTTTTGATTTTCAAAAATAACAAACAGACGTAAGACAAAAGGCGATACTTGTTTTGAACGCAGCCAACGTTTCTTAATAATAATCTAAAAACCGCAATTTTCTATCAGTTCCTGGATTTGCGAAAAATAATAATAATTAGCGAATAGGCTAAAACCCACATATTTTTATCGGTTTTTTGATTTTCAAAAATAACAAACAGACGTAAGACAAAAGGTGATACTTGTTTTGAACGCAGCCAACGTTTTTCGATAATAATCTAAAAAACACATTTTTCTATCAGTTCTTGCATTTGCGAAAAATAATAATAATTAGCGAATAGGCTAAAATCACATATTTTTATCGGTTTTTTGATTTTCAAAAATAAAAAACAGACGTAAGACAAAAAGCGATACTTGTTTTTAACGCAGCCAACGTTTCTTAATAATAATCTAAAAACCACGTTCTTCTGTCAGTTCCTGGATTTGCAAAAAATAATAATAATTAGCGAATAGGCTAAAAACCACATATTTTTATCGGTTTTTTCATTTTAAAATATCACAAACAGACGTAAGACAAAAGGCGATATTTGTTTTGAACGCAGCTACCGTTTCTCAGTAATAATCTGAAAACCACACCTATCTATCAGTTCCTGGATTTGCAAAAAATAATAATAATTAGCGAATAGGCTAAAAACGACATAATTTTATAGGTTTTTTGATTTTAAATAATCACAAACAAACGTAAGACAAAAGGCGATATATGTTTTGAACGCAGCCAACGTTTCTTAATAATAATCTAAAAACCACGTTTTTCTGTCAGTTCCTGGATTTGCAAAAAATAATAATAATTAGCGAATAGGCTAAAAACCACATATTTTTATCGGTTTTTTGATTTTTAAAAATCACAAACAGACGTAAGACAAAAAGCGATACCTGTTTTAAACACAGCCAACGTTTTTCGATAATAATCTAAAAAACACATTTTTCTATCAGTTTCTGGAATTGCAAAAAATAACAATAATTAGCGAATAGGCTAAAAACCACATATATTTATCGGTTCTTTTATTTTCAAAAATAACAAACAGACGTAAAACAAAAAGCGATACTTGTTTTGAACGCAGCCAACGTTTCTTAATAATAATCTAAAAACCATGTTTTTCTGTTAGTTCCTGGATTTGCAAAAAATAATAATAATTAGCGAATAGGCTAAAAACCACATATTATTATCGGTTTTTTCATTTTAAAAAATCACAAACAGACGTAAGACAAAAGGCGATATTTGTTTTGAACGCAGCTACCGTTTCTTAGTAATAATCTAAAAACCACACCTATATATCAGTTCCTGGATTTGCAAAAAATAATAATAATTAGCAAATAGGCTAAAAACGACATATTTTTATCGGTTTTTTGATTTTAAATAATCACAAACAAACGTAAGACAAAAGGCGATACTTGTTTTGAACGCAGCCAACGTTTCTTAATAATAATCTAAAAACCACATTTTTCTGTCAGTTCCTGAATTTGCAAAAAATAATAATAATTAGCGAATAGGCTAAAAACCACATATTTTTATCGGTTTTTTGATTTTAAAAAATCACAAACAGACGTAAGACAAAAAGCGATACCTGTTTTAAACGCACCAAAGTTTTTCGATAATAATCTAAAAAACACATTTTTCTAACAGTTCCTGGAATTGCAAAAAATAACAATAATTAGCGAATACGCTAAAAACCACATATATTTATCGGTTCTTTTATTTTCAAAAATAACAAACAGACGTAAGACAAAAAGCGATACTTGTTTTGAACGCAGCCAACGTTTCTTAATAATAATTCAAAAACCATGTTTTTCTGTTAGTTCCTGTATTTGCAAAAAATAATAATAATTAGCGAATAGGCTAAAAACCACATATTTTTATCGGTTTTTTGATTTTAAAAAATCACAAACAGATGTAAGACAAAAAGCAATACTTCTTTTGAACTCAGCTAACGTTTCTCAATTATAGTCTAAAAACCACAATTTTCTATCAGTTCCTGGATTTGCAAAAAATAATAATAATTAGCGAATAGGCTAAAAACGACATATTTTTATCGGTTTTTTGATTTTCAAAAATAACAAACAGACGTAAGACAAAAGGCGATACTTGTTTTGAACGCAGCCAACGTTTCTTAATAATAATCTAAAAACCATGTTTTTCTGTTAGTTCCTGGATTTGCAAAAAATAATAATAATTAGCGAATAGGCTAAAAACCACATATTTTTATCGGTTTTTTCATTTTAAAAAATCACAAACAGACGTAAGACAAAAGGCGATATAATAATAATTAGCAAATAGGCTAAAAAAGACATATTTTTATCGGTTTTTTCATTTTAAAAAATCACAAACAAACGTAAGACAAAAGGCGACACTTGTTTTGAACGCAGCCAACGTTTCTTAATAATAATCTAAAAACCATGTTTTTCTGTTAGTTCCTGGATTTGCAAAAAATAATAATAATTAGCGAATAGGCTAAAAACCACATATTTTTATCGGTTTTTTGATTTTAAAAAATCACAAACAGACGTAAGACAAAAAGCGATACCTGTTTTAAACGCAGCCAACGTTTTTCGATAATAATCTAAAAAACACATTTTTCTATCAGTTCCTGGAATTGCAAAAAATAACAATAATTAGCGAATAGGCTAAAAACCACATATTTTTATCGGTTTTTTGATTTTCAAAAATAACAAACAGACGTAAGACAAAAGGCGATACTTGTTTTGAACGCAGCCAACGTTTCTTAATAATAATCTAAAAACCATGTTTTTCTGTTAGTTCCTGGATTTGCAAAAAATAATAATAATTAGCGAATAGGCTAAAAACCACATATTTTTATCGGTTTTTTTATTTTCAAAAATAACAAACAGACGTAAGAAAAAAGGCGATACTTGTTTTGAACGCAGCCAACGTTTTTCGTTAATAATCTAAAAAACACACACTTTTCTATCAGTTCCTGGATTTGCGAAAAATAATAATAATTAGCGAATAGGCTAAAAACCACATATTTTTATCGGTTTTTTGATTTTCAAAAATAACAAACAGACGTAAGACAAAAGGCGATACTTGTTTTGAATGCAGCCAACGTTTCTTAATAATAATCTAAAAACCATGTTTTTCTGTTAGTTCCTGGATTTGCAAAAAATAATAATAATTAGCGAATAGGCTAAAAACCACATATTTTTATCGGTTTTTTCATTTTAAAAAATCACAAACAGACGTAAGACAAAAGGCGATACTTGTTTTGAACGCAGCCAACGTTTTTCGATAATAATCTAAAAAAACACACATTTCTATCAGTTCCTGGATTTGCAAAAAATAATAATAATTAGCGAATAGGCTAAAAACGACATATTTTTATCGGTTTTTTTATTTTAAATAATCACAAACAAACGTAAGACAAAAGGCGATACTTGTTTTGAATGCAGCCAACGTTTCTTAATAATAATCTAAAAACCACGTTTTTCTGTCAGTTCCTGGATTTGCAAAAAATAATAATAATTAGCGAATAGGCTAAAAACCACATATTTTTATCGGTTTTTTGATTTTAAAAAATCACAAACAAACGTAAGACAAAAGGCGATACTTGTTTTGAACGCAGCCAACGTTTCTTAATAATAATCTAAAAACCACGTTTTTCTGTCAGTTCCTGGATTTTCAAAAAATAATAATAATTAGCGAATAGGCTAAAAATCACATATTTTTATCGGTTTTTTGATTTTAAAAATCACAAACAGACGTAAGACATAAAGCGATACCTGTTTTAAACGCAGCCAACGTTTTTCGATAATAATCTAAAAAACACATTTTTCTATCAGTTCCTGGAATTGCAAAAAATAACAATAATTAGCGAATAGGCTAAAAACCACATATATTTAACGGTTCTTTTATTTTCAAAAATAACAAGCAGACGTAAGACAAAAGGCAATAATTGTTTTAAACGCAGCTGACGTTTCTCAATAATAATCTAAAATTCACAATTTTATATCAGTTCCTGGATTTGCGAAAAATAATAATAATTAGCGAATAGGCTAAAAACCACATATTTTTATCGGTTTTTTGATTTTAAAATATCACAAACAGACGTAAGACAAAAAGCAATACTTGTTTTGAACGCAGCTAACGTTTCTCAATTATAATTCAAAAACCACAATTTTTTGTCAGTTCCTGGATTTGCGAAAAATAATAATAATTAGCGAATAGGCTAAAAACCACATATTTTTATCGGTTTTTTGATTTTCAAAAATAAAAAACAGACGTAAGACAAAAAGCGATACTTGTTTTGAACGCAGCCAACGTTTCTTAATAATAATCTAAAAACCATGTTTTTCTGTCAGTTCCTGGATTTGCAAAAAATAATAATAATTAGCGAATAGGCTAAAAACCACATATTTTTATCGGTTTTTTTATTTTCAAAAATAACAAACAGACGTAAGACAGAAGGCGATACTTGTTTTGAACGCAGCCAACGTTTTTCGATAATAATCTAAAAAACACATTTTTCTATCAGTTCCTGCATTTGCGAAAAATAATAATAATTAGCGAATAGGCTAAAAACCACATATTTTTATCGGTTTTTTGATTTTCAAAAATAAAAAACAGACGTAAGACAAAAAGCGATACTTTTTTTTGAACGCAGCCAACGTTTCTTAATAATAATCTAAAAACCATGTTTTTCTGTCAGTTCCTGGATTTGCAAAAAATAATAATAATTAGCGAATAGGCTAAAAACGACATATTTTTATCGGTTTTTTGATTTTAAATAATCACAAACAATCGTAAGACAAAAGGTGATATTTGTTTTTAACGCAGCCAACGTTTCTTAATAATAATCTGAAAACCACGTTCTTCTGTCAGTTCCTGGATTTGCAAAAAATAATAATAATTAGCGAATAGGCTAAAAACCACATATTTTTATCGGTTTTTTCATTTTAAAAAATCACAAACAGACGTAAGACAAAAGGCGATATTTGTTTTGAACGCAGCTACCGTTTCTCAGTAATAATCTGAAAACCACACCTATCTATCAGTTCCTGGATTTGCAAAAAATAATAATAATTAGCGAATAGGCTAAAAACGACATATTTTTATCGGTTTTTTGATTTTAAATAATCACAAACAAACGTAAGACAAAAGGCGATACATGTTTTGAACGCAGCCAACGTTTCTTAATAATAATCTAAAAACCACGTTTTTCTGTCAGTTCCTGGATTTGCAAAAAATAATAATAATTAGCGAATAGGCTAAAAACCACATATTTTTATCGGTTTTTTGATTTTAAAAAATCACAAACAGACGTAAGACAAAAAAAAAATAATCTAAAAACCACACCTATATATCAGTTCCTGGATTTGCAAAAAATAATAATAATTAGCGAATAGGCTAAAAACGATATATTTTTATCGGTTTTTTGATTTTAAATAATCACAAACAAACGTAAGACAAAAGGCGATACTTGTTTTGAACGCAGCCAACGTTTCTTAGTAATAATCTAAAAACCACATTTTTCTGTCAGTTCCTGGATTTGCAAAAAATAATAATAATTAGCGAATAGGCTAAAAACCACATATTTTTATCGGTTTTTTGATTTAAAAAAATCACAAACAGACGTAAGACAAAAAGCGATACCTGTTTTAAACGCAGCCAACGTTTTTCGATAATAATCTAAAAAACACATTTTTCTATCAGTTCCTGGAATTGCAAAAAATAACAATAATTAGCGAATACGCTAAAAACCACATATATTTATCGGTTCTTTTATTTTCAAAAATAACAAACAGACGTAAGACAAAAGGCAATAATTGTTTTGAACGCAGCTACCGTTTTATCAATAATAATCTAAAAAACTCACTTTTCTATCAGTTCCTGGATTTGCGAAAAATAATAATAATTAGCGAATAGGCTAAAAACCACATATTTTTATTGGTTTTTTTGATTTTCAAAAATAACAAACAGACGTAAGACAAAAGGCGATACTTGTTTTGAACGCAGCCAACGTTTTATCGATAATAATCTAAAAAACTCACTTTTCTATCAGTTCCTGGATTTGCGAAAAATAATAATAATTAGCGAATAGGCTAAAAACCACATATTTTTATCGGTTTTTTGATTTTCAAAAATCACAAACAGACGTAAGACAAAAGGCGATACTTGTTTTGAACGCAGCCAACGTTTTATCGATAATAATCTAAAAAACTCACTTTTCTATCAGTTCCTGGATTTGCGAAAAATAATAATAATTAGCGAATAGGCTAAAAACCACATATTTTTATCGGTTTTTTGATTTTCAAAAATAACAAACAGACGTAAGACAAAAGGCGATACTTGTTTTGAACGCAGCCAACGTTTTTCGATAATAATTTAAAAAACTCACTTTTCTATCAGTTCCTGGATTTGCGAAAAATAATAATAATTAGCGAATAGGCTAAAAACCACATATTTTTATCGGTTTTTTGATATTCAAAAATAACAAACAGACGTAAGACAAAAGGCGATACTTGTTTTGAACGCAGCCAACGTTTTATCGATAATAATCTAAAAAACTCACTTTTCTATCAGTTCCTGGATTTGCGAAAAATAATAATAATTAGCGAATAGGCTAAAAACCACATATTTTTATCGGTTTTTTGATTTTCAAAAATAACAAACAGACGTAAGACAAAAGGCGATACTTGTTTTGAACGCAGCCAACGTTTCTTAATAATAATCTAAAAACCATGTTTTTCTGTTAGTTCCTGGATTTGCAAAAAATAATAATAATTAGCGACTAGGCTAAAAACCACATATCTTTATCGGTTTTTTGATTTTCAAAAATAACAAACAGACGTAAGACAAAAGGCGATACTTGTTTTGAACGCAGCCAACGTTTCTTAATAATAATCTAAAAACCACGTTTTTCTGTCAGTTCCTGGATTTGCAAAAAATAATAATAATTAGCGAATAGGCTAAAAACGACATATTATTATCGGTTTTTTTATTTTCAAAAATAACAAACAGACGTAAGACAAAAGGCGATACTTGTTTTGAACGCAGCCAACGTTTCTTAATAATAATCTAAAAACCACGTTTTTCTGTCAGTTCCTGGATTTGCAAAAAATAATAATAATTAGCGAATAGGCTAAAAACCACATATTTTTATCGGTTTTTTCATTTTAAAAAATCACAAACAGACGTAAGACAAAAGGCGATATAATAATAATTAGCGAATAGGCTAAAAACGACATATTTTTATCGGTTTTTTCATTTTAAAAAATCACAAACAGACGTAAGACAAAAGGCGATATTTGTTTTTAACGCAGCTACCGTTTCTTAGTAATAATCTGAAAACCACACCTATCTATCAGTTCCTGGATTTGCAAAAAATAATAATAATTAGCGAATAGGCTAAAAACGACATATTTTTATCGGTTTTTTGATTTTAAATAATCACAAACAAACGTAAGACAAAAGGCGATACTTGTTTTGAACGCAGCCAACGTTTCTTAATAATAATCTAAAAACCACGTTTTTCTGTCAGTTCCTGGATTTGCAAAAAATAATAATAATTAGCGAATAGGCTAAAAACGACATATTTTTATCGGTTTTTTCATTTTAAAAAATCACAAACAGACGTAAGACAAAAGGCGATACTTGTTTTGAACGCAGCCAACGTTTTTCGATAATAATCTAAAAAACACATTTTTCTATTAGTTCCTGGATTTGCGAAAAATAATAATAATTAGCTAATAGGCTAAAAACACACATATTTTTATCGGTTTTTTGATTTTCAAAAATAAAAAACAGACGTAAGACAAAAGGCGATACTTGTTTTGAACGCAGCCAACGTTTCTTAATAATAATCTAAAAACCATGTTTTTCTGTCAGTTCCTGGATTTGCAAAAAATAATAATAATTAGGGAATAGGCTAAAAACGACATATTTTCATCGGTTTTTTAATTTTAAATAATCACAAACAATCGTAAGACAAAAGGTGATACTTGTTTTTAACGCAGATAACGTTTCTTAATAATAATCTAAAAACCACAAATTTCTATCAGTTCCTGGATTTGCAAAAAATAATAATAACTAGCGAATAGGCTCAAAATGACATATTTTTCTCGGCTTTTTATTTTAAAAAATCACAAACAGACGTAAGACAAAAAGCGATACCTGTTTTAAATGCAGCAAACGTTTTTCAATAATAATCTAAAAAACACATTTTTCTATCAGTTCCTGGATTTGCAAAAAATAAAAATAATTAGCGAATAGGCTAAAAACCACATAATTTTATCGGTTTTTTGATTTTAAATAATCACAAACAGGCGTAAGACAAAAGGTGATAATTCTTTTTAACGCAGCCAGCGTTTTTTAATAATAATCTAAAAACCACGTTTTTCTGTCAGTTCCTGGATTTGTAAAAAATTATAATAATTAGGAAATAGGCTAAAAGCCACATATTTTTATCGGTTTTCTTATTTTAAAAAATCACAAACAGACGTAAGACAAAAGGCAATACTTGTTTTGAACGCACCTAACGTTTCTTAATAATAATCTAAAAACCGCAATTTTCTATCAGTTCCTGGATTTGCGAAAAATAATAATAATTAGCGAATAGGCTAAAAACCGCATATTTTTATCGGTTTTTTGATTTTCAAAAATAACAAATAGACGTAAGACAAAAGGCGATACTTGTTTTGAACGCAGCCAACGTTTCTTAATAATAATCTAAAAACCATGTTTTTCTGTCAGTTCCTGGATTTGCAAAAAATAATAATAATTATCGAATAGGCTAAAAACCACATATTTTTATCGGTTTTTTATTTTCAAAAATAACAAACAGACGTAAGACAAAAGGCGATACTTGTTTTGAACGCAGCCAACGTTTCTTAATAATAATCTAAAAACCATGTTTTTCTGTTAGTTCCTGGATTTGCAAAAAATAATAATAATAATTAGCGAATAAGCTAAAAACCACATATTTTTATCGGTTTTTTCATTTTAAAAAATCACAAACAGACGTAAGACAAAAGGCGATATTTGTTTTGAACGCAGCTACCGTTTTGTCAGTAATAATCTGAAAACCACACCTATCTATCAGTTCCTGGATTTGCAAAAAATAATAATAATTAGCGAATAGGCTAAAAACGACATATTTTTATCGGTTTTTTGATTTTAAATAATCACAAACAAACGTAAGACAAAAGGCGATACTTGTTTTGAACGCAGCCAACGTTTCTTAATAATAATCTAAAAACCACGTTTTTCTGTCAGTTCCTGGATTTGCAAAAAATAATAATAATTAGCGAATAGGCTAAAAACCACATATTTTTATCGGTTTTTTGATTTTCAAAAATAACAAACAGACGTAAGACAAAAAGCGATACTTGTTTTGAACGCAGCCAACGTTTCTTAATAATAATCTAAAAGCTACGTTTTTCTGTCAGTTCCTGGATTTTCAAAAAATAATAATATAATAATTAGCGAATAGGCAAAAAACCACATATTTTTATCGGTTTTTTTATTTTAAAAAATCACAAACAGACGTAAGACAAAAGGCAATACCTGTTTTGAACGCAGCTAACGTTTCTTAATAATAATCTAAAAACCACAATTTTCTATCAGTTCCTGGATTTGCAAAAAATAATAATAATAACTAGCGAATAGGCTCAAAACGACATATTTTTCTCGGTTTTTTTATTTTAAAAAATCACAAACAGACGTAAGACAAAAGGCGATACTTGTTTTGAACGCAGCCAAAGTTTCTTAATAATAATCTAAAAACCACGTTTTTCTGTCAGTTCCTGGATTTGCAAAAAATAATAATAACTAGCGAATAGGCTCAAAACGACATATTTTTATCGGTTTTTTTATTTTCAAAAATAACAAACAGACGTAAGACAAAAGGCAATACTTGTTTTAAAGGCAGCTAACGTTTCTCAATAATAATCTAAAAACCACAATTTTCTGTCAGTTCCTGGATTTGCGAAAAATAATAATAATTAGCGAATAGGCTAAAACCCACATATTTTTATCGGTTTTTTGATTTTCAAAAATAACAAACAGACGTAAGACAAAAAGCTATACCTGTTTTAAAAGCAGCCAACGTTTTTCGATAATAATCTAAAAAACACATTTTTCTACCAGTTTCTGGATTTGCAAAAAATAAGAATAATTAGCGAATAGGCTAAAAACCACATATTTTTATCGGTTTTTTTTATTTTCAAAACTAACAAACAGACGTAAAACAAAAGGCAATACTTGTTTTGAACGCAGCTAACGTTTCTCAATAATAATCTAAAAACCACAATTTTCTATCAGTTCCTGGATTTGCGAAAAATAATAATAATTAGCGAATAGGCTAAAAACCACATATTTTTATCGGTTTTTTGATTTTCAAAAATAACAAACAGACGTAAGACAAAAGGCGATACTTGTTTTGAACGCAGCCAAAGTTTCTTAATAATAATCTAAAAACCACGTTTTTCTGTCAGTTCCTGGATTTGCAAAAAATAATAATAGCTAGCGAATAGGCTCAAAACGACATATTTTTATCGGTTTTTTTATTTTCAAAAATAACAAACAGACGTAAGACAAAAGGCAATACTTGTTTTAAAGGCAGCTAACGTTTCTCAATAATAATCTAAAAACCACAATTTTCTGTCAGTTCCTGGATTTGCGAAAAATAATAATAATTAGCGAATAGGCTAAAACCCACATATTTTTATCGGTTTTTTGATTTTCAAAAATAACAAACAGACGTAAGGCAAAAGGCGATACTTGTTTTTAACGCAGCCAAAGCTTCTTAATAATAATCTAAAAAACACATTTTTCTATCAGTTCCTGGATTTGCAAAAAATAATAATAACTAGCGAATAGGCTAAAAGCGACATATTTTTATCGGTTTTTTGATTTTAAAAAATCACAAACAGGCGTAAGACAAAAGGTGATAATTCTTTTTAACGCAGCCAGCGTTTTTTAATAATAATCTAAAAACCACGTTTTTCTGTCAGTTCCTGGATTTGTAAAAAATTATAATAATTAGCGAATAGGCTAAAAACCACATATTTTTATCGGTTTTTTGATTTTCAAAAATAACAAACAGACGTAAGACAAAAGGCGATACTTGTTTTGAACGCAGCCATAGTTTCTTAATAATAATCTAAAAACCACGTTTTTCTGTCAGTTCCTGGATTTGCGAAAAATAATAATAATTAGCGAATAGGCTAAAAACCGCATATTTTTATCGGTTTTTTGATTTTCAAAAATAACAAACAGACGTAAGACAAAAGGCGATACTTGTTTTGAACGCAGCCAACGTTTCTTAATAATAATCTAAAAACCATGTTTTTCTGTCAGTTCCTGGATTTGCAAAAAATAATAATAATTATCGAATAGGCTAAAAACCACATATTTTTATCGGTTTTTTTATTTTCAAAAATAACAAACAGACGTAAGATAAAAGGCGATACTTGTTTTGAACGCAGCCAACGTTTCTTAATAATAATCTAAAAACCATATTTTTCTGTTAGTTCCTGGATTTGCAAAAAATAAGAATAATTAGCGAATAAGCTAAAAACCACATATTTTTATCGGTTTTTTCATTTTAAAAAATCACAAACAGACGTAAGACAAAAGGCGATATTTGTATTGAAGGCAGCTACCGTTTCTCAGTAATAATCTGAAAACCACACCTATCTATCAGTTCCTGGATTTGCAAAAAATAATAATAATTAGCGAATAGGCTAAAAACGACATATTTTTATCGGTTTTTTGATTTTAAATAATCACAAACAAACGTAAGACAAAAGGCGATACTTGTTTTGAACGCAGCCAACGTTTCTTAATAATAATCTAAAAACCACGTTTTTCTGTCAGTTCCTGGATTTGCAAAAAATAATAATAATTAGCGAATAGGCTAAAAACCACATATTTTTATCGGTTTTTTGATTTTCAAAAATAACAAACAGACGTAAGACAAAAGGCGATACTTGTTTTGAACGCAGCCAACGTTTCTTAATAATAATCTAAAAACCATGTTTTTCTGTTAGTTCCTGGATTTGCAAAAAATTATAATAATTAGCGAATAGGCTAAAAACCACATATTTTTATCGGTTTTTTCATTTTAAAAAATCACAAACAGACGTAAGATAAAAGGCGATATTTGTTTTGAACGCAGCTACCGTTTCTCAGTAATAATCTGAAAACCACACCTATCTATCAGTTCCTGGATTTGCAAAAAATAATAATAATTAGCGAATAGGCTAAAAACGACATATTTTTATCGGTTTTTTGATTTTAAATAATCACAAACAAACGTAAGACAAAAGGCGATACTTGTTTTGAACGCAGCCAACGTTTCTTAATAATAATCTAAAAACCACGTTTTTCTGTCAGTTCCTGGATTTGCAAAAAATAATAATAATTAGCGAATAGGCTAAGAACCACATATTTTTATCGGTTTTTTGATTTTAAAAAATCACAAATAGACGTAAGACAAAAAGCAATACCTGTTTTAAACGCAGCCAACGTTTTTCGATAATAATCTAAAAAACACATTTTTCTATCAGTTCCTGGAATTGCAAAAAATAACAATAATTAGCGAATAGGCTAAAAACCACATATATTTATCGGTTCTTTTATTTTCAAAAATAACAAACAGACGTAAGACAAAAGGCAATAATTGTTTTGAACGCAGCTACCGTTTCCCAATAATAATCTGAAAACCAAAATTTTGTATCAGTTCCTAGATTTTCAAGAAATAATAATAACTAGCGAATAGGCTAAAAACGACATATTTTTATCGGTTTTTTGATTTTAAAATATCACAAACAGACGTAAGAAAAAAAGCAATACTTGTTTTGAACGCAGCTAACGTTTCTCAATAATAATCTAAAAACCACAATTTTCTATCAGTTCCTGGATTTGCGAAAAATAATAATAATTAGCGAATAGGCTAAAAACCACATATTTTTATCGGTTTTTTGATTTTAAAAAATCACAAACAGATGTAAGACAAAAAGCAATACTTGTTTTGAACGCAGCTAACGTTTCTTAATTATAATCTAAAATTCACAATTTTATATCAGGTCCTGGATTTGCGAAAAATAATAATAATTAGCGAATAGGCTAAAAACCATATATCTTTATCGGTTTTTTGATTTTAAAATATCACAAACAGACATAAGACAAAAAGCAATACTTGTTTTGAACGCAGCTAACGTTTCTCAATTATAATTCAAAAACCACAATTTTTTGTCAGTTCCTGGATTTGCGAAAAATAATAATAATTAGCGAATAGGCTAAAAACCACATATTTTTATCGGTTTTTTGATTTTCAAAAATAACAAACAGACGTAAGACAAAAGGCGATATTTGTTTTAAACGCAGCCAACGTTTCTTAATAATAATCTAAAAACCATGTTTTTCTGTCAGTTCCTGGATTTGCAAAAAATAATAATAATTAGCGAATAGGCTAAAAACCACATATTTTTATCGGTTTTTTTATTTTCAAAAATAACAAACAGACGTAAGACAAAAGGCGATACTTGTTTTGAACGCAGCCAACGTTTTTCGATAATAATCTAAAAAACACATTTTTCTATCAGTTCCTGCATTTGCGAAAAATAATAATAATTAGCGAATAGGCTAAAAACCACATATTTTTATCGGTTTTTTGATTTTCAAAAATAAAAAACAGACGCAAGACAAAAAGCGATACTTGTTTTGAACGCAGCCAACGTTTCTTAATAATAATCTAAAAACCACGTTCTTCTGTCAGTTTTTATCGGTTTTTTGATTTTAAAAAATCACAAACAGACGCAAGACAAAAGGCAATACTTATTTTGAAGGCAGCTAACGTTTCTTAATAATAATCTAAAAACCGCAATTTTCTATCAGTTCCTGGATTTGCAAAAAATAATAATAACTAGCGAATAGGCTCAAAACGACATATTTTTCTAGGTTTTTTTATTTTAAAAAATCACAAACAGACGTAAGGCAAAAAGCGATACATGTTTTAAACGCAGCCAACATTTTTCGATAATAATCTAAAAAACACATTTTTCTATCAGTTCCTGGATTTGCAAAAAATAAAAATAATTAGCGAATAGGCTAAAAACCACATAATTTTATCGGTTTTTTGATTTTAAATAATCACAAACAGGCGTAAGACAAAAGGTGATACTTGTTTTTAACGCAGCGAACGTTTTTTAATAATAATGTAAAAGCCACATTTTTCTGTCAGTTCCTGGATTTGCAAAAAATAATAATAACTAGCGAATAGGCTAAAAACCACATATTTTTACCGATTTTTTTATTTTCAAAAATAACAAACAGACGTAAGACAAAAGGCGATACTTGTTTTGAACGCAGCCAACGTTTCTTAATAATAATCTAAAAACCACGTTTTTCTGTCAGTTCCTGGATTTACAAAAAATAATAATAACTAGCGAATAGGCTCAAAACGACATATTTTTCTCGGTTTTTTTATTTAAAAAAATCACAAACAGACGTAAGACAAAAAGCGATACCTGTTTTAAAAGCAGCCAACGTTTTTCGATAATAATCTAAAAAACACATTTTTCTACCAGTTTCTGGATTTGCAAAAAATAAAAATAATTAGCGAATAGGCTAAAAACCACATATTTTTATCGGTTTTTTTATTTTCAAAAATAACAAACAGACGTTAGACAAAAGGCAATACTTGTTTTAAAGGCAGCTAACGTTTCTCAATAATAATCTAAAAACCACAATTTTCTGTCAGTTCCTGGATTTGCGAAAAATAATAATAATTAGCGAATAGGCTAAAACCCACATATTTTTATCGGTTTTTTGATTTTCAAATATAACAAACAGACGTAAGACAAAAGGCGATACTTGTTTTTAACGCAGCCAAAGTTTCTTAATAATAATCTAAAAAACACATTTTTCTATCAGTTCCTGGATTTGCAAAAAATAATAATAACTAGCGAATAGGCTAAAAGCGACATATTTTTATCGGTTTTTTGATTTAAAAAAATCACAAACATACGTAAGACAAAAGGCAATAGTTGTTTTGAACGCAGCTAACGTTTCTCAATAATAATCTAAAAATCACAATTTTCTATTAGTTCCTGGATTTGCGAAAAATAATAATAATTAGCGAATAAGCTAAAAACCACATATTTTTATCGGTTTTTTCATTTTAAAAAATCACAAACAGACGTAAGACAAAAGGCAATACTTGTTTTGAACGCAGCTATCGTTTCTTAATAATAATCTAAAAACCACGTTTTTCTGTCAGTTCCTGGATTTGCAAAAAATAATAATAACAAGCGAATAGGCTAAAAACGACATATTTTTTTCGATTTTTTTATTTTAAAACATCACAAACAGACGAATAGGCTAAAACCACATATTTTTATCGGTTTTTTTTATTTTCAAAAATAACAAACAGACGTAAGACAAAAGGCGATATTTGTTTTGAACGCAGCCAACGTTTTTTGATAATAATCTAAAAACCATAGTTTTCTATCAGTTCCTGGATTTGCAAAAAATAATACTAATTAGCGAATAGGCTAAACACCACATATTTTTATCGGTTTTTTGATTTTAAAACATCACCAACAAAAGTAAGACAAAAGGCGATACTTGTTTTGAACGAAGCTAACGTTTCTTAATAATAATCTAAAAACCACAATATTCTATCAGTTCCTGGATTTGCGAAAAATAATAATAATTAGCGAATAGGCTAAAAACCAACTATTTTTATCGGTTTTTTGATTTTCAAAAATAACAAACAGACGTAAGACAAAAGGCGATACATGTTTTGAACGCATCCAACGTTTCTTAATAATAATCTAAAAACCACGTTTTTCTGTCAGTTCCTGGACTTGCAAAAAATAATAATAATTAGCGAATAGGCTAAAAACCACATATTTTTATCGGTTTTTTGATTTTAAAAAATCACAAAAAGACGTAAGACAAAAGACCATACCTGTTTTGAACGCAGCTTACGTTTCTTAATAATAATCTAAAAACCACAATTTTCTATCAGTTCCTGGATTTGCAAAAAATAATAATAATTAGCGAATAGGCTAAAAACCACATATTTTTATCGGTTTTTTGATATTCAAAAATAACAAACAGACGTAAGACAAAAGGCGATACTTGTTTTGAACGCAGCCAACGTTTCTTAATAATAATCTAAAAACCACGTTTTTCTGTCAGTTCCTGGATTTGCAAAAAATAATAATAATTAGCGAATAGGCTAAAAACGACATATTTTTATCGGTTTTTTGATTTTAAATAATCACAAACAAACGTAAGACAAAAGGCGATAATTGTTTTGAACGCAGCCAACGTTTTCCGATAATAATCTAAAAACCACGATTTTCTGAAAGTTCCTGGATTTGCAAAAAATAATAATAATTAGCGAATAGGCTAAAAACGACATATTTTTATCGGTTTTTTGATTTTAAATAATCACAAACAAACGTAAGACAAAAGGCGATAATTGTTTTGAACGCAGCCAACGTTTTCCGATAATAATCTAAAAAACACATTTTTCTATCAGTTCCTGGATTTGCGAAAAATAATAATAATTAGCGAATAGGCTAAAAACCACATATTTTTATCGGTTTTTTGATTTTCAAAAATAAAAAACAGACGTAAGACAAAAGGCGATACTTGTTTTGAACGCAGTTCCTGGATTTGCAAAAAATAATAATAATTAGCGAATAGGCTAAAAACGACATATTTTCATCGGTTTTTTAATTTTAAATAATCACAAACAATCGTAAGACAAAAGGCGATAATTGTTTTGAACGCAGCCAACGTTTTCCGATAATAATCTAAAAAACACATTTTTCTATCAGTTCCTGGATTTGCAAAAAATAATAATAGTTAGCGAATAGGCTAAAAACCACATATTTTTATCGGTTTTTTGATTTTAAAAAATCACAAACAGACGCAAGACAAAAGGCAATACTTGTTTTGAACGTAGCTAACGTTTCTTAATAATAATCTAAAAACCACAAATTTCTATCAGTTCCTGGATTTGCAAAAAATAATAATAACTAGCGAATAGGCTCAAAACGACATATTTTTCTCGGTTTTTTTATTTTAAAAAATCACAAACAGACGTAAGACAAAAAGCGATACCTGTTTTAAATGCAGCAAACGTTTTTCAATAATAATCTAAAAAACACATTTTTCTATCAGTTCCTGGATTTGCAAAAAATAAAAATAATTAGCGAATAGGCTAAAAACCACATAATTTTATCGGTTTTTTGATTTTAAATAATCACAAACAGGCGTAAGACAAAAGGTGATAATTCTTTTTAACGCAGCCAGCGTTTTTTAATAATAATCTAAAAACCACGTTTTTCTGTCAGTTCCTGGATTTGTAAAAAATTATAATAATTAGGAAATAGGCTAAAAGCCACATATTTTTATCGGTTTTCTTATTTTAAAAAATCACAAACAGACGTAAGACAAAAGGCAATACTTGTTTTGAACGCACCTAACGTTTCTTAATAATAATCTAAAAACCGCAATTTTCTATCAGTTCCTGGATTTGCGAAAAATAATAATAATTAGCGAATAGGCTAAAAACCGCATATTTTTATCGGTTTTTTGATTTTCAAAAATAACAAACAGACGTAAGACAAAAGGCGATACTTGTTTTGAACGCAGCCAACGTTTCTTAATAATAATCTAAAAACCATGTTTTTCTGTCAGTTCCTGGATTTGCAAAAAATAATAATAATTATCGAATAGGCTAAAAACCACATATTTTTATCGGTTTTTTTATTTTCAAAAATAACAAACAGACGTAAGACAAAAGGCGATACTTGTTTTGAACGCAGCCAACGTTTCTTAATAATAATCTAAAAACCATGTTTTTCTGTTAGTTCCTGGATTTGCAAAAAATAATAATAATTAGCGAATAGGCTAAAAACCACATATTTTTATCGGTTTTTTTATTTTCAAAAATAACAAACAGACGTAAGACAAAAGGCGATACTTGTTTTGAACGCAGCCAACGTTTTTCGATAATAATCTAAAAAACACATTTTTCTATCAGTTCCTGCATTTGCGAAAAATAATAATAATTAGCGAATAGGCTAAAAACCACATATTTTTATCGGTTTTTTGATTTTCAAAAATAAAAAACAGACGCAAGACAAAAAGCGATACTTGTTTTGAACGCAGCCAACGTTTCTTAATAATAATCTAAAAACCACGTTCTTCTGTCAGTTTTTATCGGTTTTTTGATTTTAAAAAATCACAAACAGACGCAAGACAAAAGGCAATACTTATTTTGAAGGCAGCTAACGTTTCTTAATAATAATCTAAAAACCGCAATTTTCTATCAGTTCCTGGATTTGCAAAAAATAATAATAACTAGCGAATAGGCTCAAAACGACATATTTTTCTAGGTTTTTTTATTTTAAAAAATCACAAACAGACGTAAGGCAAAAAGCGATACATGTTTTAAACGCAGCCAACATTTTTCGATAATAATCTAAAAAACACATTTTTCTATCAGTTCCTGGATTTGCAAAAAATAATAATAATTAGCGAATAGGCTAAAAACCACATATTTTTATCGGTTTTTTGATTTAAAAAAATCACAAACAGACGTAAGACAAAAAGCGATACCTGTTTTAAACGCAGCCAACGTTTTTTGATAATAATCTAAAAAACACATTTTTCTATCAGTTCCTGGAATTGCAAAAAATAACAATAATTAGCGAATACGCTAAAAACCACATATATTTATCGGTTCTTTTATTTTCAAAAATAACAAACAGACGTAAGACAAAAGGCAATAATTGTTTTGAACGCAGCTACCGTTTTATCGATAATAATCTAAAAAACTCACTTTTCTATCAGTTCCTGGATTTGCGAAAAATAATAATAATTAGCGAATCGGCTAAAAACCACATATTTTTATTGGTTTTTTTGATTTTCAAAAATAACAAACAGACGTAAGACAAAAGGCGATACTTGTTTTGAACGCAGCCAACGTTTTATCGATAATAATCTAAAAAACTCACTTTTCTATCAGTTCCTGGATTTGCGAAAAATAATAATAATTAGCGAATAGGCTAAAAACCACATATTTTTATCGGTTTTTTGATTTTCAAAAATAACAAACAGACGTAAGACAAAAGGCGATACTTGTTTTGAACGCAGCCAACGTTTTATCGATAATAATCTAAAAAACTCACTTTTCTATCAGTTCCTGGATTTGCGAAAAATAATAATAATTAGCGAATAGGCTAAAAACCACATATTTTTATCGGTTTTTTGATTTTCAAAAATAACAAACAGACGTAAGACAAAAGGCGATACTTGTTTTGAACGCAGCCAACGTTTTTCGATAATAATTTAAAAAACTCACTTTTCTATCAGTTCCTGGATTTGCGAAAAATAATAATAATTAGCGAATAGGCTAAAAACCACATATTTTTATCGGTTTTTTGATATTCAAAAATAACAAACAGACGTAAGACAAAAGGCGATACTTGTTTTGAACGCAGCCAACGTTCTATCGATAATAATCTAAAAAACTCACTTTTCTATCAGTTCCTGGATTTGCGAAAAATAATAATAATTAGCGAATAGGCTAAAAACCACATATTTTTATCGGTTTTTTGATTTTCAAAAATAACAAACAGACGTAAGACAAAAGGCGATACTTGTTTTGAACGCAGCCAACGTTTCTTAATAATAATCTAAAAACCATGTTTTTCTGTTAGTTCCTGGATTTGCAAAAAATAATAATAATTAGCGACTAGGCTAAAAACCACATATCTTTATCGGTTTTTTGATTTTCAAAAATAACAAACAGACGTAAGACAAAAGGCGATACTTGTTTTGAACGCAGCCAACGTTTCTTAATAATAATCTAAAAACCACGTTTTTCTGTCAGTTCCTGGATTTGCAAAAAATAATAATAATTAGCGAATAGGCTAAAAACGACATATTATTATCGGTTTTTTTATTTTCAAAAATAACAAACAGACGTAAGACAAAAGGCGATACTTGTTTTGAACGCAGCCAACGTTTCTTAATAATAATCTAAAAACCACGTTTTTCTGTCAGTTCCTGGATTTGCAAAAAATAATAATAATTAGCGAATAGGCTAAAAACCACATATTTTTATCGGTTTTTTGATTTTCAAAAATAACAAACAGACGTAAGACAAAAAGCGATACTTGTTTTGAACGCAGCCAACGTTTCTTAATAATAATCTAAAAGCTACGTTTTTCTGTCAGTTCCTGGATTTTCAAAAAATAATAATATAATAATTAGCGAATAGGCAAAAAAACACATATTTTTATCGGTTTTTTTATTTTAAAAAATCACAAACAGACGTAAGACAAAAGGCAATACCTGTTTTGAACGCAGCTAACGTTTCTTAATAATAATCTAAAAACCACAATTTTCTATCAGTTCCTGGATTTGCAAAAAATAATAATAATAACTAGCGAATAGGCTCAAAACGACATATTTTTCTCGGTTTTTTTATTTTAAAAAATCACAAACAGACGTAAGACAAAAAGCTATACCTGTTTTAAAAGCAGCCAACGTTTTTCGATAATAATCTAAAAAACACATTTTTCTACCAGTTTCTGGATTTGCAAAAAATAAAAATAATTAGCGAATAGGCTAAAAACCACATATTTTTATCGGTTTTTTTATTTTCAAAACTAACAAACAGACGTAAAACAAAAGGCAATACTTGTTTTAAACGCAGCTAACGTTTCTCAATAATAATCGTAAAACCACAATTTTCTATCAGTCCCTGGATTTGCGAAAAATAATAATAATTCGCGAATAGGCAAAAAACCACATATTTTTATCGGTTTTTTGATTTTAAAAAATCACAAACAGACGTAAGACAAAAGGCGATACTTGTTTTGAACGCAGCCAAAGTTTCTTAATAATAATCTAAAAACCACGTTTTTCTGTCAGTTCCTGGATTTGCAAAAAATAATAATAACTAGCGAATAGGCTCAAAACGACATATTTTTATCGGTTTTTTTATTTTCAAAAATAACAAACAGACGTAAGACAAAAGGCAATACTTGTTTTAAAGGCAGCTAACGTTTCTCAATAATAATCTAAAAACCACAATTTTCTGTCAGTTCCTGGATTTGCGAAAAATAATAATAATTAGCGAATAGGCTAAAACCCACATATTTTTATCGGTTTTTTGATTTTCAAAAATAACAAACAGACGTAAGACAAAAAGCTATACCTGTTTTAAAAGCAGCCAACGTTTTTCGATAATAATCTAAAAAACACATTTTTCTACCAGTTTCTGGATTTGCAAAAAATAAAAATAATTAGCGAATAGGCTAAAAACCACATATTTTTATCGGTTTTTTTATTTTCAAAACTAACAAACAGACGTAAAACAAAAGGCAATACTTGTTTTGAACGCAGCTAACGTTTCTCAATAATAATCTAAAAACCACAATTTTCTATCAGTTCCTGGATTTGCGAAAAATAATAATAATTAGCGAATAGGCTAAAAACCACATATTTTTATCGGTTTTTTGATTTTCAAAAATAACAAACAGACGTAAGACAAAAGGCGATACTTGTTTTGAACGCAGCCAAAGTTTCTTAATAATAATCTAAAAACCACGTTTTTCTGTCAGTTCCTGGATTTGCAAAAAATAATAATAACTAGCGAATAGGCTCAAAACGACATATTTTTATCGGTTTTTTTATTTTCAAAAATAATAAACAGACGTAAGACAAAAGGCAATACTTGTTTTAAAGGCAGCTAACGTTTCTCAATAATAATCTAAAAACCACAATTTTCTGTCAGTTCCTGGATTTGCGAAAAATAATAATAATTAGCGAATAGGCTAAAACCCACATATTTTTATCGGTTTTTTGATTTTCAAAAATAACAAACAGACGTAAGACAAAAGGCGATACTTGTTTTTAACGCAGCCAAAGCTTCTTAATAATAATCTAAAAAACACATTTTTCTATCAGTTCCTGGATTTGCAAAAAATAATAATAATAATAATAAATTAAAAAATCACAAACAGGCGTAAGACAAAAGGTGATAATTCTTTTTAACGCAGCCAGCGTTTTTTAATAATAATCTAAAAACCACGTTTTTCTGTCAGTTCCTGGATTTGTAAAAAATTATAATAATTAGGAAATAGGCTAAAAGCCACATATTTTTATCGGTTTTCTTATTTTAAAAAATCACAAACAGACGTAAGACAAAAGGCAATACTTGTTTTGAACGCACCTAATGTTTCTTAATAATAATATAAAAACCGCAATTTTCTATCAGTTCCTGGATTTGCGAAAAATAATAATAATTAGCGAATAGGCTAAAAACCGCATATTTTTATCGGTTTTTTGATTTTCAAAAATAACAAACAGACGTAAGACAAAAGGCGATACTTGTTTTGAACGCAGCCAACGTTTCTTAATAATAATCTAAAAACCATGTTTTTCTGTCAGTTCCTGGATTTGCAAAAAATAATAATAATTATCGAATAGGCTAAAAACCACATATTTTTATCGGTTTTTTTATTTTCAAAAATAACAAACAGACGTAAGATAAAAGGCGATACTTGTTTTGAACGCAGCCAACGTTTCTTAATAATAATCTAAAAACCATGTTTTTCTGTTAGTTCCTGGATTTGCAAAAAATAAGAATAATTAGCGAATAAGCTAAAAACCACATATTTTTATCGGTTTTTTCATTTTAAAAAATCACAAACAGACGTAAGACAAAAGGCGATATTTGTATTGAACGCAGCTACCGTTTCTCAGTAATAATCTGAAAACCACACCTATCTATCAGTTCCTGGATTTGCAAAAAATAATAATAATTAGCGAATAGGCTAAAAACGACATATTTTTATCGGTTTTTTGATTTTAAATAATCACAAAAAACGTAAGACAAAAGGCGATACTTGTTTTGAACGCAGCCAACGTTTCTTAATAATAATCTAAAAACCACGTTTTTCTGTCAGTTCCTGGATTTGCAAAAAATAATAATAATTAGCGAATAGGCTAAAAACCACATATTTTTATCGGTTTTTTGATTTTCAAAAATAACAAACAGACGTAAGACAAAAGGCGATACTTGTTTTGAACGCAGCCAACGTTTCTTAATAATAATCTAAAAACCATGTTTTTCTGTTAGTTCCTGGATTTGCAAAAAATTATAATAATTAGCGAATAGGCTAAAAACCACATATTTTTATCGGTTTTTTCATTTTAAAAAATCACAAACAGACGTAAGATAAAAGGCGATATTTGTTTTGAACGCAGCTACCGTTTCTCAGTAATAATCTGAAAACCACACCTATCTATCAGTTCCTGGATTTGCAAAAAATAATAATAATTAGCGAATAGGCTAAAAACGACATATTTTTATCGGTTTTTTGATTTTAAATAATCACAAACAAACGTAAGACAAAAGGCGATACTTGTTTTGAACGCAGCCAACGTTTCTTAATAATAATCTAAAAACCACGTTTTTCTGTCAGTTCCTGGATTTGCAAAAAATAATAATAATTAGCGAATAGGCTAAGAACCACATATTTTTATCGGTTTTTTGATTTTAAAAAATCACAAATAGACGTAAGACAAAAAGCGATACCTGTTTTAAACGCAGCCAACGTTTTTCGATAATAATCTAAAAAACACATTTTTCTATCAGTTCCTGGAATTGCAAAAAATAACAATAATTAGCGAATAGGCTAAAAACCACATATATTTATCGGTTCTTTTATTTTCAAAAATAACAAACAGACGTAAGACAAAAGGCAATAATTGTTTTGAACGCAGCTACCGTTTCCCAATAATAATCTGAAAACCACAATTTTGTATCAGTTCCTAGATTTTCAAGAAATAATAATAACTAGCGAATAGGCTAAAAACGACATATTTTTATCGGTTTTTTGATTTTAAAATATCACAAACAGACGTAAGAAAAAAAGCAATACTTGTTTTGAACGCAGCTAACGTTTCTCAATAATAATCTAAAAACCACAATTTTCTATCAGTTCCTGGATTTGCGAAAAATAATAATAATTAGCGAATAGGCTAAAAACCACATATTTTTATCGGTTTTTTGATTTTAAAAAATCACAAACAGATGTAAGACAAAAAGCAATACTTGTTTTGAACGCAGCTAACGTTTCTTAATTATAATCTAAAATTCACAATTTTATATCAGGTCCTGGATTTGCGAAAAATAATAATAATTAGCGAATAGGCTAAAAACCATATATCTTTATCGGTTTTTTGATTTTAAAATATCACAAACAGACATAAGACAAAAAGCAATACTTGTTTTGAACGCAGCTAACGTTTCTCAATTATAATTCAAAAACCACAATTTTTTGTCAGTTCCTGGATTTGCGAAAAATAATAATAATTAGCGAATAGGCTAAAAACCACATATTTTTATCGGTTTTTTGATTTTCAAAAATAACAAACAGACGTAAGACAAAAGGCGATATTTGTTTTAAACGCAGCCAACGTTTCTTAATATTAATCTAAAAACCATGTTTTTCTGTCAGTTCCTGGATTTGCAAAAAATAATAATAATTAGCGAATAGGCTAAAAACCACATATTTTTATCGGTTTTTTTATTTTCAAAAATAACAAACAGACGTAAGACAAAAGGCGATACTTGTTTTGAACGCAGCCAACGTTTTTCGATAATAATCTAAAAAACACATTTTTCTATCAGTTACTGCATTTGCGAAAAATAATAATAATTAGCGAATAGGCTAAAAACCACATATTTTTATCGGTTTTTTGATTTTCAAAAATAAAAAACAGACGCAAGACAAAAAGCGATACTTGTTTTGAACGCAGCCAACGTTTCTTAATAATAATCTAAAACCCACGTTCTTCTGTCAGTTTTTATCGGTTTTTTGATTTTAAAAAATCACAAACAGACGCAAGACAAAAGGCAATACTTATTTTGAAGGCAGCTAACGTTTCTTAATAATAATCTAAAAACCGCAATTTTCTATCAGTTCCTGGATTTGCAAAAAATAATAATAATTAGCGAATAGGCTCAAAACGACATATTTTTCTAGGTTTTTTTATTTTAAAAAATCACAAACAGACGTAAGGCAAAAAGCGATACATGTTTTAAACGCAGCCAACATTTTTCGATAATAATCTAAAAAACACATTTTTCTATCAGTTCCTGGATTTGCAAAAAATAAAAATAATTAGCGAATAGGCTAAAAACCACATAATTTTATCGGTTTTTTGATTTTAAATAATCACAAACAGGCGTAAGACAAAAGGTGATACTTGTTTTTAACGCAGCGAACGTTTTTTAATAATAATGTAAAAGCCACATTTTTCTGTCAGTTCCTGGATTTGCAAAAAATAATAATAACTAGCGAATAGGCTAAAACCACATATTTTTACCGATTTTTTTATTTTCAAAAATAACAAACAGACGTAAGACAAAAGGCGATACTTGTTTTGAACGCAGCCAACGTTTCTTAATAATAATCTAAAAACCACGTTTTTCTGTCAGTTCCTGGATTTACAAAAAATAATAATAACTAGCGAATAGGCTCAAAACGACATATTTTTCTCGGTTTTTTTATTTTAAAAAATCACAAACAGACGTAAGACAAAAAGCGATACCTGTTTTAAAAGCAGCCAACGTTTTTCGATAATAATCTAAAAAACACATTTTTCTACCAGTTTCTGGATTTGCAAAAAATAAAAATAATTAGCGAATAGGCTAAAAACCACATATTTTTATCGGTTTTTTTATTTTCAAAAATAACAAACAGACGTTAGACAAAAGGCAATACTTGTTTTAAAGGCAGCTAACGTTTCTCAATAATAATCTAAAAACCACAATTTTCTGTCAGTTCCTGGATTTGCGAAAAATAATAATAATTAGCGAATAGGCTAAAACCCACATATTTTTATCGGTTTTTTGATTTTCAAATATAACAAACAGACGTAAGACAAAAGGCGATACTTGTTTTTAACGCAGCCAAAGTTTCTTAATAATAATCTAAAAAACACATTTTTCTATCAGTTCCTGGATTTGCAAAAAATAATAATAACTAGCGAATAGGCTAAAAGCGACATATTTTTATCGGTTTTTTGATTTAAAAAAATCACAAACATACGTAAGACAAAAGGCAATAGTTGTTTTGAACGCAGCTAACGTTTCTCAATAATAATCTAAAAATCACAATTTTGTATCAGTTCCTGGATTTGCGAAAAATAATAATAATTAGCGAATAAGCTAAAAACCACATATTTTTATCGGTTTTTTCATTTTAAAAAATCACAAACAGACGTAAGACAAAAGGCAATACTTGTTTTGAACGCAGCTATCGTTTCTTAATAATAATCTAAAAACCACGTTTTTCTGTCAGTTCCTGGATTTGCAAAAAATAATAATAACAAGCGAATAGGCTAAAAACGACATATTTTTCTCGATTTTTTTATTTTAAAACATCACAAACAGACGAATAGGCTAAAACCACATATTTTTATCGGTTTTTTAATTTTCAAAAATAACAAACAGACGTAAGACAAAAGGCGATATTTGTTTTGAACGCAGCCAACGTTTTTTGATAATAATCTAAAAACCATAGTTTTCTATCAGTTCCTGGATTTGCAAAAAATAATACTAATTAGCGAATAGGCTAAACACCACATATTTTTATCGGTTTTTTGATTTTAAAACATCACCAACAAAAGTAAGACAAAAGGCGATACTTGTTTTGAACGAAGCTAACGTTTCTTAATAATAATCTAAAAACCACAATATTCTATCAGTTCCTGGATTTGCGAAAAATAATAATAATTAGCGAATAGGCTAAAAACCAACTATTTTTATCGGTTTTTTGATTTTCAAAAATAACAAACAGACGTAAGACAAAAGGCGATACATGTTTTGAACGCATCCAACGTTTCTTAATAATAATCTAAAAACCACGTTTTTCTGTCAGTTCCTGGACTTGCAAAAAATAATAATAATTAGCGAATAGGCTAAAAACCACATATTTTTATCGGTTTTTTGATTTTAAAAAATCACAAAAAGACGTAAGACAAAAGACCATACCTGTTTTGAACGCAGCTTACGTTTCTTAATAATAATCTAAAAACCACAATTTTCTATCAGTTCCTGGATTTGCAAAAAATAATAATAATTAGCGAATAGGCTAAAAACCACATATTTTTATCGGTTTTTTGATATTCAAAAATAACAAACAGACGTAAGACAAAAGGCGATACTTGTTTTGAACGCAGCCAACGTTTCTTAATAATAATCTAAAAACCACGTTTTTCTGTCAGTTCCTGGATTTGCAAAAAATAATAATAATTAGCGAATAGGCTAAAAACGACATATTTTTATCGGTTTTTTGATTTTAAATAATCACAAACAAACGTAAGACAAAAGGCGATAATTGTTTTGAACGCAGCCAACGTTTTCCGATAATAATCTAAAAACCACGATTTTCTGAAAGTTCCTGGATTTGCAAAAAATAATAATAATTAGCGAATAGGCTAAAAACGACATATTTTTATCGGTTTTTTGATTTTAAATAATCACAAACAAACGTAAGACAAAAGGCGATAATTGTTTTGAACGCAGCCAACGTTTTCCGATAATAATCTAAAAAACACATTTTTCTATCAGTTCCTGGATTTGCGAAAAATAATAATAATTAGCGAATAGGCTAAAAACCACATATTTTTATCGGTTTTTTGATTTTCAAAAATAAAAAACAGACGTAAGACAAAAGGCGATACTTGTTTTGAACGCAGTTCCTGGATTTGCAAAAAATAATAATAATTAGCGAATAGGCTAAAAACGACATATTTTCATCGGTTTTTTAATTTTAAATAATCACAAACAATCGTAAGACAAAAGGCGATAATTGTTTTGAACGCAGCCAACGTTTTCCGATAATAATCTAAAAAACACATTTTTCTATCAGTTCCTGGATTTGCAAAAAATAATAATAGTTAGCGAATAGGCTAAAAACCACATATTTTTATCGGTTTTTTGATTTTAAAAAATCACAAACAGACGCAAGACAAAAGGCAATACTTGTTTTGAACGTAGCTAACGTTTCTTAATAATAATCTAAAAACCACAAATTTCTATCAGTTCCTGGATTTGCAAAAAATAATAATAACTAGCGAATAGGCTCAAAACGACATATTTTTCTCGGTTTTTTTATTTTAAAAAATCACAAACAGACGTAAGACAAAAAGCGATACCTGTTTTAAATGCAGCAAACGTTTTTCAATAATAATCTAAAAAACACATTTTTCTATCAGTTCCTGGATTTGCAAAAAATAAAAATAATTAGCGAATAGGCTAAAAACCACATAATTTTATCGGTTTTTTGATTTTAAATAATCACAAACAGGCGTAAGACAAAAGGTGATAATTCTTTTTAACGCAGCCAGCGTTTTTTAATAATAATCTAAAAACCACGTTTTTCTGTCAGTTCCTGGATTTGTAAAAAATTATAATAATTAGGAAATAGGCTAAAAGCCACATATTTTTATCGGTTTTCTTATTTTAAAAAATCACAAACAGACGTAAGACAAAAGGCAATACTTGTTTTGAACGCACCTAACGTTTCTTAATAATAATCTAAAAACCGCAATTTTCTATCAGTTCCTGGATTTGCGAAAAATAATAATAATTAGCGAATAGGCTAAAAACCGCATATTTTTATCGGTTTTTTGATTTTCAAAAATAACAAACATACGTAAGACAAAAGGCGATACTTGTTTTGAACGCAGCCAACGTTTCTTAATAATAATCTAAAAACCATGTTTTTCTGTCAGTTCCTGGATTTGCAAAAAATAATAATAATTATCGAATAGGCTAAAAACCACATATTTTTATCGGTTTTTTTATTTTCAAAAATAACAAACAGACGTAAGACAAAAGGCGATACTTGTTTTGAACGCAGCCAACGTTTCTTAATAATAATCTAAAAACCATGTTTTTCTGTTAGTTCCTGGATTTGCAAAAAATAATAATAATTAGCGAATAGGCTAAAAACCACATATTTTTATCGGTTTTTTTATTTTCAAAAATAACAAACAGACGTAAGACAAAAGGCGATACTTGTTTTGAACGCAGCCAACGTTTTTCGATAATAATCTAAAAAACACATTTTTCTATCAGTTCCTGCATTTGCGAAAAATAATAATAATTAGCGAATAGGCTAAAAACCACATATTTTTATCGGTTTTTTGATTTTCAAAAATAAAAAACAGACGCAAGACAAAAAGCGATACTTGTTTTGAACGCAGCCAACGTTTCTTAATAATAATCTAAAAACCACGTTCTTCTGTCAGTTTTTATCGGTTTTTTGATTTTAAAAAATCACAAACAGACGCAAGACAAAAGGCAATACTTATTTTGAAGGCAGCTAACGTTTCTTAATAATAATCTAAAAACCGCAATTTTCTATCAGTTCCTGGATTTGCAAAAAATAATAATAACTAGCGAATAGGCTCAAAACGACATATTTTTCTAGGTTTTTTTATTTTAAAAAATCACAAACAGACGTAAGGCAAAAAGCGATACATGTTTTAAACGCAGCCAACATTTTTCGATAATAATCTAAAAAACACATTTTTCTATCAGTTCCTGGATTTGCAAAAAATAATAATAATTAGCGAATAGGCTAAAAACCACATATTTTTATCGGTTTTTTGATTTAAAAAAATCACAAACAGACGTAAGACAAAAAGCGATACCTGTTTTAAACGCAGCCAACGTTTTTCGATAATAATCTAAAAAACACATTTTTCTATCAGTTCCTGGAATTGCAAAAAATAACAATAATTAGCGAATACGCTAAAAACCACATATATTTATCGGTTCTTTTATTTTCAAAAATAACAAACAGACGTAAGACAAAAGGCAATAATTGTTTTGAACGCAGCTACCGTTTTATCGATAATAATCTAAAAAACTCACTTTTCTATCAGTTCCTGGATTTGCGAAAAATAATAATAATTAGCGAATCGGCTAAAAACCACATATTTTTATTGGTTTTTTTGATTTTCAAAAATAACAAACAGACGTAAGACAAAAGGCGATACTTGTTTTGAACGCAGCCAACGTTTTATCGATAATAATCTAAAAAACTCACTTTTCTATCAGTTCCTGGATTTGCGAAAAATAATAATAATTAGCGAATAGGCTAAAAACCACATATTTTTATCGGTTTTTTGATTTTCAAAAATAACAAACAGACGTAAGACAAAAGGCGATACTTGTTTTGAACGCAGCCAACGTTTTATCGATAATAATCTAAAAAACTCACTTTTCTATCAGTTCCTGGATTTGCGAAAAATAATAATAATTAGCGAATAGGCTAAAAACCACATATTTTTATCGGTTTTTTGATTTTCAAAAATAACAAACAGACGTAAGACAAAAGGCGATACTTGTTTTGAACGCAGCCAACGTTTTTCGATAATAATTTAAAAAACTCACTTTTCTATCAGTTCCTGGATTTGCGAAAAATAATAATAATTAGCGAATAGGCTAAAAACCACATATTTTTATCGGTTTTTTGATATTCAAAAATAACAAACAGACGTAAGACAAAAGGCGATACTTGTTTTGAACGCAGCCAACGTTCTATCGATAATAATCTAAAAAACTCACTTTTCTATCAGTTCCTGGATTTGCGAAAAATAATAATAATTAGCGAATAGGCTAAAAACCACATATTTTTATCGGTTTTTTGATTTTCAAAAATAACAAACAGACGTAAGACAAAAGGCGATACTTGTTTTGAACGCAGCCAACGTTTCTTAATAATAATCTAAAAACCATGTTTTTCTGTTAGTTCCTGGATTTGCAAAAAATAATAATAATTAGCGACTAGGCTAAAAACCACATATCTTTATCGGTTTTTTGATTTTCAAAAATAACAAACAGACGTAAGACAAAAGGCGATACTTGTTTTGAACGCAGCCAACGTTTCTTAATAATAATCTAAAAACCACGTTTTTCTGTCAGTTCCTGGATTTGCAAAAAATAATAATAATTAGCGAATAGGCTAAAAACGACATATTATTATCGGTTTTTTTATTTTCAAAAATAACAAACAGACGTAAGACAAAAGGCGATACTTGTTTTGAACGCAGCCAACGTTTCTTAATAATAATCTAAAAACCACGTTTTTCTGTCAGTTCCTGGATTTGCAAAAAATAATAATAATTAGCGAATAGGCTAAAAACCACATATTTTTATCGGTTTTTTGATTTTCAAAAATAACAAACAGACGTAAGACAAAAAGCGATACTTGTTTTGAACGCAGCCAACGTTTCTTAATAATAATCTAAAAGCTACGTTTTTCTGTCAGTTCCTGGATTTTCAAAAAATAATAATATAATAATTAGCGAATAGGCAAAAAAACACATATTTTTATCGGTTTTTTTATTTTAAAAAATCACAAACAGACGTAAGACAAAAGGCAATACCTGTTTTGAACGCAGCTAACGTTTCTTAATAATAATCTAAAAACCACAATTTTCTATCAGTTCCTGGATTTGCAAAAAATAATAATAATAACTAGCGAATAGGCTCAAAACGACATATTTTTCTCGGTTTTTTTATTTTAAAAAATCACAAACAGACGTAAGACAAAAAGCTATACCTGTTTTAAAAGCAGCCAACGTTTTTCGATAATAATCTAAAAAACACATTTTTCTACCAGTTTCTGGATTTGCAAAAAATAAAAATAATTAGCGAATAGGCTAAAAACCACATATTTTTATCGGTTTTTTTATTTTCAAAACTAACAAACAGACGTAAAACAAAAGGCAATACTTGTTTTAAACGCAGCTAACGTTTCTCAATAATAATCTAAAAACCACAATTTTCTGTCAGTTCCTGGATTTGCGAAAAATAATAATAATTAGCGAATAGGCTAAAACCCACATATTTTTATCGGTTTTTTGATTTTAAAAAATCACAAACAGACGTAAGACAAAAGGCGATACTTGTTTTGAACGCAGCCAAAGTTTCTTAATAATAATCTAAAAACCACGTTTTTCTGTCAGTTCCTGGATTTGCAAAAAATAATAATAACTAGCGAATAGGCTCAAAACGACATATTTTTATCGGTTTTTTTATTTTCAAAAATAACAAACAGACGTAAGACAAAAGGCAATACTTGTTTTAAAGGCAGCTAACGTTTCTCAATAATAATCTAAAAACCACAATTTTCTGTCAGTTCCTGGATTTGCGAAAAATAATAATAATTAGCGAATAGGCTAAAACCCACATATTTTTATCGGTTTTTTGATTTTCAAAAATAACAAACAGACGTAAGACAAAAAGCTATACCTGTTTTAAAAGCAGCCAACGTTTTTCGATAATAATCTAAAAAACACATTTTTCTACCAGTTTCTGGATTTGCAAAAAATAAAAATAATTAGCGAATAGGCTAAAAACCACATATTTTTATCGGTTTTTTTATTTTCAAAACTAACAAACAGACGTAAAACAAAAGGCAATACTTGTTTTGAACGCAGCTAACGTTTCTCAATAATAATCTAAAAACCACAATTTTCTATCAGTTCCTGGATTTGCGAAAAATAATAATAATTAGCGAATAGGCTAAAAACCACATATTTTTATCGGTTTTTTGATTTTCAAAAATAACAAACAGACGTAAGACAAAAGGCGATACTTGTTTTGAACGCAGCCAAAGTTTCTTAATAATAATCTAAAAACCACGTTTTTCTGTCAGTTCCTGGATTTGCAAAAAATAATAATAACTAGCGAATAGGCTCAAAACGACATATTTTTATCGGTTTTTTTATTTTCAAAAATAATAAACAGACGTAAGACAAAAGGCAATACTTGTTTTAAAGGCAGCTAACGTTTCTCAATAATAATCTAAAAACCACAATTTTCTGTCAGTTCCTGGATTTGCGAAAAATAATAATAATTAGCGAATAGGCTAAAACCCACATATTTTTATCGGTTTTTTGATTTTCAAAAATAACAAACAGACGTAAGACAAAAGGCGATACTTGTTTTTAACGCAGCCAAAGCTTCTTAATAATAATCTAAAAAACACATTTTTCTATCAGTTCCTGGATTTGCAAAAAATAATAATAATAATAATAAATTAAAAAATCACAAACAGGCGTAAGACAAAAGGTGATAATTCTTTTTAACGCAGCCAGCGTTTTTTAATAATAATCTAAAAACCACGTTTTTCTGTCAGTTCCTGGATTTGTAAAAAATTATAATAATTAGGAAATAGGCTAAAAGCCACATATTTTTATCGGTTTTCTTATTTTAAAAAATCACAAACAGACGTAAGACAAAAGGCAATACTTGTTTTGAACGCACCTAATGTTTCTTAATAATAATATAAAAACCGCAATTTTCTATCAGTTCCTGGATTTGCGAAAAATAATAATAATTAGCGAATAGGCTAAAAACCGCATATTTTTATCGGTTTTTTGATTTTCAAAAATAACAAACAGACGTAAGACAAAAGGCGATACTTGTTTTGAACGCAGCCAACGTTTCTTAATAATAATCTAAAAACCATGTTTTTCTGTCAGTTCCTGGATTTGCAAAAAATAATAATAATTATCGAATAGGCTAAAAACCACATATTTTTATCGGTTTTTTTATTTTCAAAAATAACAAACAGACGTAAGATAAAAGGCGATACTTGTTTTGAACGCAGCCAACGTTTCTTAATAATAATCTAAAAACCATGTTTTTCTGTTAGTTCCTGGATTTGCAAAAAATAAGAATAATTAGCGAATAAGCTAAAAACCACATATTTTTATCGGTTTTTTCATTTTAAAAAATCACAAACAGACGTAAGACAAAAGGCGATATTTGTATTGAACGCAGCTACCGTTTCTCAGTAATAATCTGAAAACCACACCTATCTATCAGTTCCTGGATTTGCAAAAAATAATAATAATTAGCGAATAGGCTAAAAACGACATATTTTTATCGGTTTTTTGATTTTAAATAATCACAAACAAACGTAAGACAAAAGGCGATACTTGTTTTGAACGCAGCCAACGTTTCTTAATAATAATCTAAAAACCACGTTTTTCTGTCAGTTCCTGGATTTGCAAAAAATAATAATAATTAGCGAATAGGCTAAAAACCACATATTTTTATCGGTTTTTTGATTTTCAAAAATAACAAACAGACGTAAGACAAAAGGCGATACTTGTTTTGAACGCAGCCAACGTTTCTTAATAATAATCTAAAAACCATGTTTTTCTGTTAGTTCCTGGATTTGCAAAAAATTATAATAATTAGCGAATAGGCTAAAAACCACATATTTTTATCGGTTTTTTCATTTTAAAAAATCACAAACAGACGTAAGATAAAAGGCGATATTTGTTTTGAACGCAGCTACCGTTTCTCAGTAATAATCTGAAAACCACACCTATCTATCAGTTCCTGGATTTGCAAAAAATAATAATAATTAGCGAATAGGCTAAAAACGACATATTTTTATCGGTTTTTTGATTTTAAATAATCACAAACAAACGTAAGACAAAAGGCGATACTTGTTTTGAACGCAGCCAACGTTTCTTAATAATAATCTAAAAACCACGTTTTTCTGTCAGTTCCTGGATTTGCAAAAAATAATAATAATTAGCGAATAGGCTAAGAACCACATATTTTTATCGGTTTTTTGATTTTAAAAAATCACAAATAGACGTAAGACAAAAAGCGATACCTGTTTTAAACGCAGCCAACGTTTTTCGATAATAATCTAAAAAACACATTTTTCTATCAGTTCCTGGAATTGCAAAAAATAACAATAATTAGCGAATAGGCTAAAAACCACATATATTTATCGGTTCTTTTATTTTCAAAAATAACAAACAGACGTAAGACAAAAGGCAATAATTGTTTTGAACGCAGCTACCGTTTCCCAATAATAATCTGAAAACCACAATTTTGTATCAGTTCCTAGATTTTCAAGAAATAATAATAACTAGCGAATAGGCTAAAAACGACATATTTTTATCGGTTTTTTGATTTTAAAATATCACAAACAGACGTAAGAAAAAAAGCAATACTTGTTTTGAACGCAGCTAACGTTTCTCAATAATAATCTAAAAACCACAATTTTCTATCAGTTCCTGGATTTGCGAAAAATAATAATAATTAGCGAATAGGCTAAAAACCACATATTTTTATCGGTTTTTTGATTTTAAAAAATCACAAACAGATGTAAGACAAAAAGCAATACTTGTTTTGAACGCAGCTAACGTTTCTTAATTATAATCTAAAATTCACAATTTTATATCAGGTCCTGGATTTGCGAAAAATAATAATAATTAGCGAATAGGCTAAAAACCATATATCTTTATCGGTTTTTTGATTTTAAAATATCACAAACAGACATAAGACAAAAAGCAATACTTGTTTTGAACGCAGCTAACGTTTCTCAATTATAATTCAAAAACCACAATTTTTTGTCAGTTCCTGGATTTGCGAAAAATAATAATAATTAGCGAATAGGCTAAAAACCACATATTTTTATCGGTTTTTTGATTTTCAAAAATAACAAACAGACGTAAGACAAAAGGCGATATTTGTTTTAAACGCAGCCAACGTTTCTTAATATTAATCTAAAAACCATGTTTTTCTGTCAGTTCCTGGATTTGCAAAAAATAATAATAATTAGCGAATAGGCTAAAAACCACATATTTTTATCGGTTTTTTATTTTCAAAAATAACAAACAGACGTAAGACAAAAGGCGATACTTGTTTTGAACGCAGCCAACGTTTTTCGATAATAATCTAAAAAACACATTTTTCTATCAGTTACTGCATTTGCGAAAAGTAATAATAATTAGCGAATAGGCTAAAAACCACATATTTTTATCGGTTTTTTGATTTTCAAAAATAAAAAACAGACGCAAGACAAAAAGCGATACTTGTTTTGAACGCAGCCAACGTTTCTTAATAATAATCTAAAACCCACGTTCTTCTGTCAGTTTTTATCGGTTTTTTGATTTTAAAAAATCACAAACAGACGCAAGACAAAAGGCAATACTTATTTTGAAGGCAGCTAACGTTTCTTAATAATAATCTAAAAACCGCAATTTTCTATCAGTTCCTGGATTTGCAAAAAATAATAATAATTAGCGAATAGGCTCAAAACGACATATTTTTCTAGGTTTTTTTATTTTAAAAAATCACAAACAGACGTAAGGCAAAAAGCGATACATGTTTTAAACGCAGCCAACATTTTTCGATAATAATCTAAAAAACACATTTTTCTATCAGTTCCTGGATTTGCAAAAAATAAAAATAATTAGCGAATAGGCTAAAAACCACATAATTTTATCGGTTTTTTGATTTTAAATAATCACAAACAGGCGTAAGACAAAAGGTGATACTTGTTTTTAACGCAGCGAACGTTTTTTAATAATAATGTAAAAGCCACATTTTTCTGTCAGTTCCTGGATTTGCAAAAAATAATAATAACTAGCGAATAGGCTAAAACCACATATTTTTACCGATTTTTTTATTTTCAAAAATAACAAACAGACGTAAGACAAAAGGCGATACTTGTTTTGAACGCAGCCAACGTTTCTTAATAATAATCTAAAAACCACGTTTTTCTGTCAGTTCCTGGATTTACAAAAAATAATAATAACTAGCGAATAGGCTCAAAACGACATATTTTTCTCGGTTTTTTTATTTTAAAAAATCACAAACAGACGTAAGACAAAAAGCGATACCTGTTTTAAAAGCAGCCAACGTTTTTCGATAATAATCTAAAAAACACATTTTTCTACCAGTTTCTGGATTTGCAAAAAATAAAAATAATTAGCGAATAGGCTAAAAACCACATATTTTTATCGGTTTTTTTATTTTCAAAAATAACAAACAGACGTTAGACAAAAGGCAATACTTGTTTTAAAGGCAGCTAACGTTTCTCAATAATAATCTAAAAACCACAATTTTCTGTCAGTTCCTGGATTTGCGAAAAATAATAATAATTAGCGAATAGGCTAAAACCCACATATTTTTATCGGTTTTTTGATTTTCAAATATAACAAACAGACGTAAGACAAAAGGCGATACTTGTTTTTAACGCAGCCAAAGTTTCTTAATAATAATCTAAAAAACACATTTTTCTATCAGTTCCTGGATTTGCAAAAAATAATAATAACTAGCGAATAGGCTAAAAGCGACATATTTTTATCGGTTTTTTGATTTAAAAAAATCACAAACATACGTAAGACAAAAGGCAATAGTTGTTTTGAACGCAGCTAACGTTTCTCAATAATAATCTAAAAATCACAATTTTGTATCAGTTCCTGGATTTGCGAAAAATAATAATAATTAGCGAATAAGCTAAAAACCACATATTTTTATCGGTTTTTTCATTTTAAAAAATCACAAACAGACGTAAGACAAAAGGCAATACTTGTTTTGAACGCAGCTATCGTTTCTTAATAATAATCTAAAAACCACGTTTTTCTGTCAGTTCCTGGATTTGCAAAAAATAATAATAACAAGCGAATAGGCTAAAAACGACATATTTTTCTCGATTTTTTTATTTTAAAACATCACAAACAGACGAATAGGCTAAAACCACATATTTTTATCGGTTTTTTAATTTTCAAAAATAACAAACAGACGTAAGACAAAAGGCGATATTTGTTTTGAACGCAGCCAACGTTTTTTGATAATAATCTAAAAACCATAGTTTTCTATCAGTTCCTGGATTTGCAAAAAATAATACTAATTAGCGAATAGGCTAAACACCACATATTTTTATCGGTTTTTTGATTTTAAAACATCACCAACAAAAGTAAGACAAAAGGCGATACTTGTTTTGAACGAAGCTAACGTTTCTTAATAATAATCTAAAAACCACAATATTCTATCAGTTCCTGGATTTGCGAAAAATAATAATAATTAGCGAATAGGCTAAAAACCAACTATTTTTATCGGTTTTTTGATTTTCAAAAATAACAAACAGACGTAAGACAAAAGGCGATACATGTTTTGAACGCATCCAACGTTTCTTAATAATAATCTAAAAACCACGTTTTTCTGTCAGTTCCTGGACTTGCAAAAAATAATAATAATTAGCGAATAGGCTAAAAACCACATATTTTTATCGGTTTTTTGATTTTAAAAAATCACAAAAAGACGTAAGACAAAAGACCATACCTGTTTTGAACGCAGCTTACGTTTCTTAATAATAATCTAAAAACCACAATTTTCTATCAGTTCCTGGATTTGCAAAAAATAATAATAATTAGCGAATAGGCTAAAAACCACATATTTTTATCGGTTTTTTGATATTCAAAAATAACAAACAGACGTAAGACAAAAGGCGATACTTGTTTTGAACGCAGCCAACGTTTCTTAATAATAATCTAAAAACCACGTTTTTCTGTCAGTTCCTGGATTTGCAAAAAATAATAATAATTAGCGAATAGGCTAAAAACGACATATTTTTATCGGTTTTTTGATTTTAAATAATCACAAACAAACGTAAGACAAAAGGCGATAATTGTTTTGAACGCAGCCAACGTTTTCCGATAATAATCTAAAAACCACGTTTTTCTGAAAGTTCCTGGATTTGCAAAAAATAATAATAATTAGCGAATAGGCTAAAAACGACATATTTTTATCGGTTTTTTGATTTTAAATAATCACAAACAAACGTAAGACAAAAGGCGATAATTGTTTTGAACGCAGCCAACGTTTTCCGATAATAATCTAAAAAACACATTTTTCTATCAGTTCCTGGATTTGCGAAAAATAATAATAATTAGCGAATAGGCTAAAAACCACATATTTTTATCGGTTTTTTGATTTTCAAAAATAAAAAACAGACGTAAGACAAAAGGCGATACTTGTTTTGAACGCAGTTCCTGGATTTGCAAAAAATAATAATAATTAGCGAATAGGCTAAAAACGACATATTTTCATCGGTTTTTTAATTTTAAATAATCACAAACAATCGTAAGACAAAAGGCGATAATTGTTTTGAACGCAGCCAACGTTTTCCGATAATAATCTAAAAAACACATTTTTCTATCAGTTCCTGGATTTGCAAAAAATAATAATAGTTAGCGAATAGGCTAAAAACCACATATTTTTATCGGTTTTTTTATTTTAAAAAATCACAAACAGACGCAAGACAAAAGGCAATACTTGTTTTGAACGTAGCTAACGTTTCTTAATAATAATCTAAAAACCACAAATTTCTATCAGTTCCTGGATTTGCAAAAAATAATAATAACTAGCGAATAGGCTCAAAACGACATATTTTTCTCGGTTTTTTTATTTTAAAAAATCACAAACAGACGTAAGACAAAAAGCGATACCTGTTTTAAATGCAGCAAACGTTTTTCAATAATAATCTAAAAAACACATTTTTCTATCAGTTCCTGGATTTGCAAAAAATAAAAATAATTAGCGAATAGGCTAAAAACCACATAATTTTATCGGTTTTTTGATTTTAAATAATCACAAACAGGCGTAAGACAAAAGGTGATAATTCTTTTTAACGCAGCCAGCGTTTTTTAATAATAATCTAAAAACCACGTTTTTCTGTCAGTTCCTGGATTTGTAAAAAATTATAATAATTAGGAAATAGGCTAAAAGCCACATATTTTTATCGGTTTTCTTATTTTAAAAAATCACAAACAGACGTAAGACAAAAGGCAATACTTGTTTTGAACGCACCTAACGTTTCTTAATAATAATCTGAAAACCGCAATTTTCTATCAGTTCCTGGATTTGCGAAAAATAATAATAATTAGCGAATAGACTAAAAACCGCATATTTTTATCGGTTTTTTGATTTTCAAAAATAACAAACAGACGTAAGACAAAAGGCGATACTTGTTTTGAACGCAGCCAACGTTTCTTAATAATAATCTAAAAACCATGTTTTTCTGTCAGTTCCTGGATTTGCAAAAAATAATAATAATTATCGAATAGGCTAAAAACCACATATTTTTATCGGTTTTTTTATTTTCAAAAATAACAAACAGACGTAAGACAAAAGGCGATACTTGTTTTGAACGCAGCCAACGTTTCTTAATAATAATCTAAAAACCATGTTTTTCTGTTAGTTCCTGGATTTGCAAAAAATAATAATAATTAGCGAATAAGCTAAAAACCACATATTTTTATCGGTTTTTTCATTTTAAAAAATCACAAACAGACGTAAGACAAAAAGCGATATTTGTTTTGAACGCAGCTACCGTTTCTCAGTAATAATCTGCAAACCACACCTATCTATCAGTTCCTGGATTTGCAAAAAAATAATAATAATTAGCGAATAGGCTAAAAACGACATATTTTTATCGGTTTTTTGATTTTAAATAATCACAAACAAACGTAAGACAAAAGGCGATACTTGTTTTGAACGCAGCCAACGTTTCTTAATAATAATCTAAAAACCACGTTTTTCTGTCAGTTCCTGGATTTGCAAAAAATAATAATAATTAGCGAATAGGCTAAAAACCACATATTTTTATCGGTTTTTTAATTTTCAAAAATAACAAACAGACGTAAGACAAAAGGCGATACTTGTTTTGAACGCAGCCAACGTTTCTTAATAATAATCTAAAAACCATGTTTTTCTGTTAGTTCCTGGATTTGCAAAAAATAATAATAATTAGCGAATAGGCTAAAAACCACATATTTTTATCGGTTTTTTCATTTTAAAAAATCACAAACAGACGTAAGATAAAAGGCGATATTTGTTTTGAACGCAGCTACCGTTTCTCAGTAATAATCTCAAAACCACACCTATCTATCAGTTCCTGGATTTGCAAAAAATAATAATATTTAGCGAATAGGCTAAAAACGACATATTTTTATCGGTTTTTTTATTTTAAATAATCACAAACAAACGTAAGACAAAAGGCGATACTTGTTTTGAACGCAGCCAACGTTTCTTAATAATAATCTAAAAACCACGTTTTTCTGTCAGTTCCTGGATTTGCAAAAAATAATAATAATTAGCGAATAGGCTAAAAACGACATATTTTTATCGGTTTTTTGATTTTAAATAATCACAAACAAACGTAAGACAAAAGGCGATAATTGTTTTGAACGCAGCCAACGTTTTTCGATAATAATCTAAAAAACACATTTTTCTATTAGTTCCTGGATTTGCGAAAAATAATAATAATTAGCTAATAGGCTAAAAACCACATATTTTTATCGGTTTTTTGATTTTCAAAAATAAAAAACAGACGTAAGGCAAAAGGCGATACTTGTTTTGAACGCAGCCAACGTTTCTTAATAATAATCTAAAAACCATGTTTTTCTGTCAGTTCCTGGATTTGCAAAAAATAATAATAATTAGCGAATAGGCTAAAAACGACATATTTTCATCGGTTTTTTAATTTTAAATAATGACAAACAATCGTAAGACAAAAGGTGATACTTGTTTTTAACGCAGCTAACGTTTCTTAATAATAATCTAAAAACCACAAATTTCTATCAGTTCCTGGATTTGCAAAAAATAATAATATCTAGCGAATAGGCTCAAAACGACATATTTTTCTCGGTTTTTTTATTTTAAAAAATCACAAACAGACGTAAGACAAAAAGCGATACCTGTTTTAAATGCAGCAAACGTTTTTCAATAATAATCTAAAAAACACATTTTTCTATCAGTTCCTGGATTTGCAAAAAATAAAAATAATTAGCGAATAGGCTAAAAACCACATAATTTTATCGGTTTTTTGATTTTAAATAATCACAAACAGTCGTAAGACAAAAGGCGATATTTGTTTTGAACGCAGCTACCGTTTTGTCAGTAATAATCTGAAAACCACACCTATCTATCAGTTCCTGGATTTGCGAAAAATAATAATAATTAGCGAGTAGGCTAAAACCCACATATTTTTATCGGTTTTTTGATTTTCAAAAATCACAAACAGACGTAAGACAACAGGCAATAGTTGTTTTAAAGGCAGCTAACGTTTCTCAATAATAATCTAAAAACCACAATTTTCTGTCAGTTCCTGGATTTGCGAAAAATAATAATAATTAGCGAATAGGCTAAAACCCACATATTTTTATCGGTTTTTTGATTTTCAAAAATAACAAACAGACGTAAGACAAAAAGCTATACCTGTTTTAAAAGCAGCCAACGTTTTTCGATAATAATCTAAAAAACACATTTTTCTACCAGTTTCTGGATTTGCAAAAAATAAAAATAATTAGCGAATAGGCTAAAAACCACATATATTTATCGGTTCTTTTATTTTCAAAAATAACAAACAGACGTAAGACAAAAGGCAATAATTGTTTTGAACGCAGCTAGCGTTTCCCAATAATAATCTGAAAACCACAATTTTGTATCAGTTCCTAGATTTTCAAGAAATAATAATAACTAGCGAATAGGCTAAAAACGACATATTTTTATCGGTTTTTTGATTTTAAAATATCACAAACAGACGTAAGAAAAAAAGCAATACTTGTTTTGAACGCAGCTAACGTTTCTCAATAATAATCTAAAAACCACAATTTTCTATCAGTTCCTGGATTTGCGAAAAATAATAATAATTAGCGAATAGGCTAAAAACCACATATTTTTATCGGTTTTTTGATTTTAAAAAATCACAAACAGATGTAAGTTAAAAAGCAATACTTGTTTTGAACGCAGCTAACGTTTCTAAATTATAATCTAAAATTCACAATTTTATATCAGGTCCTGGATTTGCGAAAAATAATAATAATTAGCGAATAGGCTAAAAACCATATATTTTTATCGGTTTTTTGATTTTAAAATATCACAAACAGACGTAAGACAAAAAGCAATACTTGTTTTGAACGCAGCTAACGTTTCTCAATTATAATTCAAAAACCACAATTTTTTGTCAGTTCCTGGATTTGCGAAAAATAATAATAATTAGCGAATAGGCTAAAAACCACATATTTTTATCGGTTTTTTGATTTTCAAAAATAACAAACAGACGTAAGACAAAAGGCGATATTTGTTTTAAACGCAGCCAACGTTTCTTAATAATAATCTAAAAACCATGTTTTTCTGTCAGTTCCTGGATTTGCAAAAAATATTAATAATTAGCGAATAGGCTAAAAACCACATATTTTTATCGGTTTTTTTATTTTCAAAAATAACAAACAGACGTAAGACAAAAGGCGATACTTGTTTTGAACGCAGCCAACGTTTTTCGATAATAATCTAAAAAACACATTTTTCTATCAGTTCCTGCATTTGCGAAAAATAATAATAATTAGCGAATAGGCTAAAAACCACATATTTTTATCGGTTTTTTGATTTTCAAAAATAAAAAACAGACGCAAGACAAAAAGCGATACTTGTTTTGAACGCAGCCAACGTTTCTTAATAATAATCTAAAAACCGCAATTTTCTATCAGTTCCTGGATTTGCAAAAAATAATAATAATTAGCGAATAGGCTAAAAACCACATATTTTTATCGGTTTTTTCATTTTAAAAAATCACAAACAGACGTAAGACAAAAGGCGATATAATAATAATTAGCGAATAGGCTAAAAACGACATATTTTTATCGGTTTTTTCATTTTAAAAAATCACAAACAGACGTAAGACAAAAGGCGATATTTGTTTTGAACGCAGCTACCGTTTCTTAGTAATAATCTGAAAACCACACCTATCTATCAGTTCCTGGATTTGCAAAAAATAATAATAATTAGCGAATAGGCTAAAAACGACATATTTTTATCGGTTTTTTGATTTTAAATAATCACAAACAAACGTAAGACAAAAGGCGATACTTGTTTTGAACGCAGCCAACGTTTCTTAATAATAATCTAAAAACCACGTTTTTCTGTCAGTTCCTGGATTTGCAAAAAATAATAATAATTAGCGAATAGGCTAAAAACGACATATTTTTATCGGTTTTTTCATTTTAAAAAATCACAAACAGACGTAAGACAAAAGGCGATACTTGTTTTGAACGCAGCCAACGTTTTTCGATAATAATCTAAAAAACACATTTTTCTATTAGTTCCTGGATTTGCGAAAAATAATAATAATTAGCTAATAGGCTAAAAACACACATATTTTTATCGGTTTTTTGATTTTCAAAAATAAAAAACAGACGTAAGACAAAAGGCGATACTTGTTTTGAACGCAGCCAACGTTTCTTAATAATAATCTAAAAACCATGTTTTTCTGTCAGTTCCTGGATTTGCAAAAAATAATAATAATTAGGGAATAGGCTAAAAACGACATATTTTCATCGGTTTTTTAATTTTAAATAATCACAAACAATCGTAAGACAAAAGGTGATACTTGTTTTTAACGCAGCTAACGTTTCTTAATAATAATCTAAAAACCACAAATTTCTATCAGTTCCTGGATTTGCAAAAAATAATAATAACTAGCGAATAGGCTCAAAACGACATATTTTTCTCGGCTTTTTATTTTAAAAAATCACAAACAGACGTAAGACAAAAAGCGATACCTGTTTTAAATGCAGCAAACGTTTTTCAATAATAATCTAAAAAACACATTTTTCTATCAGTTCCTGGATTTGCAAAAAATAAAAATAATTAGCGAATAGGCTAAAAACCACATAATTTTATCGGTTTTTTGTTTTTAAATAATCACAAACAGGCGTAAGACAAAAGGTGATAATTCTTTTTAACGCAGCCAGCGTTTTTTAATAATAATCTAAAAACCACGTTTTTCTGTCAGTTCCTGGATTTGTAAAAAATTATAATAATTAGGAAATAGGCTAAAAGCCACATATTTTTATCGGTTTTCTTATTTTAAAAAATCACAAACAGACGTAAGACAAAAGGCAATACTTGTTTTGAACGCACCTAACGTTTCTTAATAATAATCTAAAAACCGCAATTTTCTATCAGTTCCTGGATTTGCGAAAAATAATAATAATTAGCGAATAGGCTAAAAACCGCATATTTTTATCGGTTTTTTGATTTTCAAAAATAACAAATAGACGTAAGACAAAAGGCGATACTTGTTTTGAACGCAGCCAACGTTTCTTAATAATAATCTAAAAACCATGTTTTTCTGTCAGTTCCTGGATTTGCAAAAAATAATAATAATTATCGAATAGGCTAAAAACCACATATTTTTATCGGTTTTTTATTTTCAAAAATAACAAACAGACGTAAGACAAAAGGCGATACTTGTTTTGAACGCAGCCAACGTTTCTTAATAATAATCTAAAAACCATGTTTTTCTGTTAGTTCCTGGATTTGCAAAAAATAATAATAATTAGCGAATAAGCTAAAAACCACATATTTTTATCGGTTTTTTCATTTTAAAAAATCACAAACAGACGTAAGACAAAAGGCGATATTTGTTTTGAACGCAGCTACCGTTTTGTCAGTAATAATCTGAAAACCACACCTATCTATCAGTTCCTGGATTTGCAAAAAATAATAATAATTAGCGAATAGGCTAAAAACGACATATTTTTATCGGTTTTTTGATTTTAAATAATCACAAACAAACGTAAGACAAAAGGCGATACTTGTTTTGAACGCAGCCAACGTTTCTTAATAATAATCTAAAAACCACGTTTTTCTGTCAGTTCCTGGATTTTCAAAAAATAATAATAATTAGCGAATAGGATAAAAACCACATATTTTTATCGGTTTTTTGATTTTCAAAAATAACAAACAGACGTAAGACAAAAAGCGATTCTTGTTTTGAACGCAGCCATCGTTTCTTAATAATAATCTAAAGGCTACGTTTTTCTGTCAGTTCCTGGATTTGCAAAAAATAATAATATAATAATTAGCGAATAGGCAAAAAACCACATATTTTTATCGGTTTTTTTATTTTAAAAAATCACAAACAGACGTAAGACAAAAGGCAATACCTGTTTTGAACGCAGCTAACGTTTCTTAATAATAATCTAAAAACCACAATTTTCTATCAGTTCCTGGATTTGCAAAAAATAATAATAATAATTAGCGAATAGGCTAAAAACCACATATTTTTATCGGTTTTTTAATATTCAAAAATAACAAACAGACGTAAGACAAAAGGCGATACTTGTTTTGAACGCAGCCAACGTTTCTTAATAATAATCTAAAAACCACGTTTTTCTGTCAGTTCCTGGATTTGCAAAAAATAATAATAATTAGCGAATAGGCTAAAAACCGCATATTTTTATCGGTTTTTTGATTTTAAATAATCACAAACAATCGTAAGACAAAAGGTGATACTTGTTTTTAACGCAGCTAACGTTTCTTAATAATAATCTAAAAACCACAAATTTCTATCAGTTCCTGGATTTGCAAAAAATAATAATATCTAGCGAATAGGCTCAAAACGACATATTTTTCTCGGTTTTTTTATTTTAAAAAATCACAAACAGACGTAAGACAAAAAGCGATACCTGTTTTAAATGCAGCAAACGTTTTTCAATAATAATCTAAAAAACACATTTTTCTATCAGTTCCTGGATTTGCAAAAAATAAAAATAATTAGCGAATAGGCTAAAAACCACATAATTTTATCGGTTTTTTGATTTTAAATAATCACAAACAGTCGTAAGACAAAAGGCGATATTTGTTTTGAACGCAGCTACCGTTTTGTCAGTAATAATCTGAAAACCACACCTATCTATCAGTTCCTGGATTTGCGAAAAATAATAATAATTAGCGAGTAGGCTAAAACCCACATATTTTTATCGGTTTTTTGATTTTCAAAAATCACAAACAGACGTAAGACAACAGGCAATAGTTGTTTTAAAGGCAGCTAACGTTTCTCAATAATAATCTAAAAACCACAATTTTCTGTCAGTTCCTGGATTTGCGAAAAATAATAATAATTAGCGAATAGGCTAAAACCCACATATTTTTATCGGTTTTTTGATTTTCAAAAATAACAAACAGACGTAAGACAAAAAGCTATACCTGTTTTAAAAGCAGCCAACGTTTTTCGATAATAATCTAAAAAACACATTTTTCTACCAGTTTCTGGATTTGCAAAAAATAAAAATAATTAGCGAATAGGCTAAAAACCACATATATTTATCGGTTCTTTTATTTTCAAAAATAACAAACAGACGTAAGACAAAAGGCAATAATTGTTTTGAACGCAGCTAGCGTTTCCCAATAATAATCTGAAAACCACAATTTTGTATCAGTTCCTAGATTTTCAAGAAATAATAATAACTAGCGAATAGGCTAAAAACGACATATTTTTATCGGTTTTTTGATTTTAAAATATCACAAACAGACGTAAGAAAAAAAGCAATACTTGTTTTGAACGCAGCTAACGTTTCTCAATAATAATCTAAAAACCACAATTTTCTATCAGTTCCTGGATTTGCGAAAAATAATAATAATTAGCGAATAGGCTAAAAACCACATATTTTTATCGGTTTTTTGATTTTAAAAAATCACAAACAGATGTAAGTTAAAAAGCAATACTTGTTTTGAACGCAGCTAACGTTTCTAAATTATAATCTAAAATTCACAATTTTATATCAGGTCCTGGATTTGCGAAAAATAATAATAATTAGCGAATAGGCTAAAAACCATATATTTTTATCGGTTTTTTGATTTTAAAATATCACAAACAGACGTAAGACAAAAAGCAATACTTGTTTTGAACGCAGCTAACGTTTCTCAATTATAATTCAAAAACCACAATTTTTTGTCAGTTCCTGGATTTGCGAAAAATAATAATAATTAGCGAATAGGCTAAAAACCACATATTTTTATCGGTTTTTTGATTTTCAAAAATAACAAACAGACGTAAGACAAAAGGCGATATTTGTTTTAAACGCAGCCAACGTTTCTTAATAATAATCTAAAAACCATGTTTTTCTGTCAGTTCCTGGATTTGCAAAAAATATTAATAATTAGCGAATAGGCTAAAAACCACATATTTTTATCGGTTTTTTTATTTTCAAAAATAACAAACAGACGTAAGACAAAAGGCGATACTTGTTTTGAACGCAGCCAACGTTTTTCGATAATAATCTAAAAAACACATTTTTCTATCAGTTCCTGCATTTGCGAAAAATAATAATAATTAGCGAATAGGCTAAAAACCACATATTTTTATCGGTTTTTTGATTTTCAAAAATAAAAAACAGACGCAAGACAAAAAGCGATACTTGTTTTGAACGCAGCCAACGTTTCTTAATAATAATCTAAAAACCGCAATTTTCTATCAGTTCCTGGATTTGCAAAAAATAATAATAATTAGCGAATAGGCTAAAAACCACATATTTTTATCGGTTTTTTCATTTTAAAAAATCACAAACAGACGTAAGACAAAAGGCGATATAATAATAATTAGCGAATAGGCTAAAAACGACATATTTTTATCGGTTTTTTCATTTTAAAAAATCACAAACAGACGTAAGACAAAAGGCGATATTTGTTTTGAACGCAGCTACCGTTTCTTAGTAATAATCTGAAAACCACACCTATCTATCAGTTCCTGGATTTGCAAAAAATAATAATAATTAGCGAATAGGCTAAAAACGACATATTTTTATCGGTTTTTTGATTTTAAATAATCACAAACAAACGTAAGACAAAAGGCGATACTTGTTTTGAACGCAGCCAACGTTTCTTAATAATAATCTAAAAACCACGTTTTTCTGTCAGTTCCTGGATTTGCAAAAAATAATAATAATTAGCGAATAGGCTAAAAACGACATATTTTTATCGGTTTTTTCATTTTAAAAAATCACAAACAGACGTAAGACAAAAGGCGATACTTGTTTTGAACGCAGCCAACGTTTTTCGATAATAATCTAAAAAACACATTTTTCTATTAGTTCCTGGATTTGCGAAAAATAATAATAATTAGCTAATAGGCTAAAAACACACATATTTTTATCGGTTTTTTGATTTTCAAAAATAAAAAACAGACGTAAGACAAAAGGCGATACTTGTTTTGAACGCAGCCAACGTTTCTTAATAATAATCTAAAAACCATGTTTTTCTGTCAGTTCCTGGATTTGCAAAAAATAATAATAATTAGGGAATAGGCTAAAAACGACATATTTTCATCGGTTTTTTAATTTTAAATAATCACAAACAATCGTAAGACAAAAGGTGATACTTGTTTTTAACGCAGCTAACGTTTCTTAATAATAATCTAAAAACCACAAATTTCTATCAGTTCCTGGATTTGCAAAAAATAATAATAACTAGCGAATAGGCTCAAAACGACATATTTTTCTCGGCTTTTTATTTTAAAAAATCACAAACAGACGTAAGACAAAAAGCGATACCTGTTTTAAATGCAGCAAACGTTTTTCAATAATAATCTAAAAAACACATTTTTCTATCAGTTCCTGGATTTGCAAAAAATAAAAATAATTAGCGAATAGGCTAAAAACCACATAATTTTATCGGTTTTTTGTTTTTAAATAATCACAAACAGGCGTAAGACAAAAGGTGATAATTCTTTTTAACGCAGCCAGCGTTTTTTAATAATAATCTAAAAACCACGTTTTTCTGTCAGTTCCTGGATTTGTAAAAAATTATAATAATTAGGAAATAGGCTAAAAGGCACATATTTTTATCGGTTTTCTTATTTTAAAAAATCACAAACAGACGTAAGACAAAAGGCAATACTTGTTTTGAACGCACCTAACGTTTCTTAATAATAATCTAAAAACCGCAATTTTCTATCAGTTCCTGGATTTGCGAAAAATAATAATAATTAGCGAATAGGCTAAAAACCGCATATTTTTATCGGTTTTTTGATTTTCAAAAATAACAAATAGACGTAAGACAAAAGGCGATACTTGTTTTGAACGCAGCCAACGTTTCTTAATAATAATCTAAAAACCATGTTTTTCTGTCAGTTCCTGGATTTGCAAAAAATAATAATAATTATCGAATAGGCTAAAAACCACATATTTTTATCGGTTTTTTATTTTCAAAAATAACAAACAGACGTAAGACAAAAGGCGATACTTGTTTTGAACGCAGCCAACGTTTCTTAATAATAATCTAAAAACCATGTTTTTCTGTTAGTTCCTGGATTTGCAAAAAATAATAATAATTAGCGAATAAGCTAAAAACCACATATTTTTATCGGTTTTTTCATTTTAAAAAATCACAAACAGACGTAAGACAAAAGGCGATATTTGTTTTGAACGCAGCTACCGTTTTGTCAGTAATAATTTGAAAACCACACCTATCTATCAGTTCCTGGATTTGCAAAAAATAATAATAATTAGCGAATAGGCTAAAAACGACATATTTTTATCGGTTTTTTGATTTTAAATAATCACAAACAAACGTAAGACAAAAGGCGATACTTGTTTTGAACGCAGCCAACGTTTCTTAATAATAATCTAAAAACCACGTTTTTCTGTCAGTTCCTGGATTTTCAAAAAATAATAATAATTAGCGAATAGGATAAAAACCACATATTTTTATCGGTTTTTTGATTTTCAAAAATAACAAACAGACGTAAGACAAAAAGCGATTCTTGTTTTGAACGCAGCCATCGTTTCTTAATAATAATCTAAAGGCTACGTTTTTCTGTCAGTTCCTGGATTTGCAAAAAATAATAATATAATAATTAGCGAATAGGCAAAAAACCACATATTTTTATCGGTTTTTTTATTTTAAAAAATCACAAACAGACGTAAGACAAAAGGCAATACCTGTTTTGAACGCAGCTAACGTTTCTTAATAATAATCTAAAAACCACAATTTTCTATCAGTTCCTGGATTTGCAAAAAATAATAATAATAATTAGCGAATAGGCTAAAAACCACATATTTTTATCGGTTTTTTAATATTCAAAAATAACAAACAGACGTAAGACAAAAGGCGATACTTGTTTTGAACGCAGCCAACGTTTCTTAATAATAATCTAAAAACCACGTTTTTCTGTCAGTTCCTGGATTTGCAAAAAATAATAATAATTAGCGAATAGGCTAAAAACCGCATATTTTTATCGGTTTTTTGATTTTCAAAAATAACAAACAGACGTAAGACAAAAGGCGATACTTGTTTTGAACGCAGCCAACGTTTCTTAATAATAATCTAAAAACCATGTTTTTCTGTCAGTTCCTGGATTTGCAAAAAATAATAATAATTATCGAATAGGCTAAAAACCACATATTTTTATCGGTTTTTTTATTTTCAAAAATAACAAACAGACGTAAGACAAAAGGCGATACTTGTTTTGAACGCAGCCAACGTTTCTTAATAATAATCTAAAAACCATGTTTTTCTGTTAGTTCCTGGATTTGCAAAAAATAATAATAATTAGCGAATAAGCTAAAAACCACATATTTTTATCGGTTTTCTCATTTTAAAAAATCACAAACAGACGTAAGACAAAGAGCGATATTTGTTTTGAACGCAGCTACCGTTTCTCAGTAATAATCTGCAAACCACACCTATCTATCAGTTCCTGGATTTGCAAAAAAATAATAATAATTAGCGAATAGGCTAAAAACGACATATTTTTATCGGTTTTTTGATTTTAAATAATCACAAACAAACGTAAGACAAAAGGCGATACTTGTTTTGAACGCAGCCAACGTTTCTTAATAATAATCTAAAAACCACGTTTTTCTGTCAGTTCCTGGATTTGCAAAAAATAATAATAATTAGCGAATAGGCTAAAAACCACATATTTTTATCGGTTTTTTAATTTTCAAAAATAACAAACAGACGTAAGACAAAAGGCGATACTTGTTTTGAACGCAGCCAACGTTTCTTAATAATAATCTAAAAACCATGTTTTTCTGTTAGTTCCTGGATTTGCAAAAAATAATAATAATTAGCGAATAGGCTAAAAACCACATATTTTTATCGGTTTTTTCATTTTAAAAAATCACAAACAGACGTAAGATAAAAGGCGATATTTGTTTTGAACGCAGCTACCGTTTCTCAGTAATAATCTCAAAACCACACCTATCTATCAGTTCCTGGATTTGCAAAAAATAATAATAATTAGCGAATAGGCTAAAAACGACATATTTTTATCGGTTTTTTGATTTTAAATAATCACAAACAAACGTAAGACAAAAGGCGATACTTGTTTTGAACGCAGCCAACGTTTCTTAATAATAATCTAAAAACCACGTTTTTCTGTCAGTTCCTGGATTTGCAAAAAATAATAATAATTAGCGAATAGGCTAAAAACGACATATTTTTATCGGTTTTTTGATTTTAAATAATCACAAACAAACGTAAGACAAAAGGCGATAATTGTTTTGAACGCAGCCAACGTTTTTCGATAATAATCTAAAAAACACATTTTTCTATTAGTTCCTGGATTTGCGAAAAATAATAATAATTAGCTAATAGGCTAAAAACCACATATTTTTATCGGTTTTTTGATTTTCAAAAATAAAAAACAGTCGTAAGGCAAAAGGCGATACTTGTTTTGAACGCAGCCAACGTTTCTTAATAATAATCTAAAAACCATGTTTTTCTGTCAGTTCCTGGATTTGCAAAAAATAATAATAATTAGCGAATAGGCTAAAAACGACATATTTTCATCGGTTTTTTAATTTTAAATAATGACAAACAATCGTAAGACAAAAGGTGATACTTGTTTTTAACGCAGCTAACGTTTCTTAATAATAATCTAAAAACCACAAATTTCTATCAGTTCCTGGATTTGCAAAAAATAATAATATCTAGCGAATAGGCTCAAAACGACATATTTTTCTCGGTTTTTTTATTTTAAAAAATCACAAACAGACGTAAGACAAAAAGCGATACCTGTTTTAAATGCAGCAAACGTTTTTCAATAATAATCTAAAAAACACATTTTTCTATCAGTTCCTGGATTTGCAAAAAATAAAAATAATTAGCGAATAGGCTAAAAACCACATAATTTTATCGGTTTTTTGATTTTAAATAATCACAAACAGTCGTAAGACAAAAGGTGATAATAATAATCTAAAAACCACGTTTTTCTGTCAGTTCCTGGATTTGCAAAAAATAATAATAATTAGCGAATAGGCTAAAAACCACATATTTTTATCGGTTTTTTGATTTTCAAAAATAACAAACAGACGTAAGACAAAAGGCGATACTTGTTTTGAAAGCAGCCAACGTTTCTTAATAATAATCTAAAAACCATGTTTTTCTGTTAGTTCCTGGATTTGCAAAAAATAATAATAATTAGCGAATAGGCTAAAAACCACATATTTTTATCGGTTTTTTCATTTTAAAAAATCACAAACAGACGTAAGATAAAAGGCGATATTTGTTTTGAACGCAGCTACCGTTTCTCAGTAATAATCTGAAAACCACACCTATCTATCAGTTCCTGGATTTGCAAAAAATAATAATAATTAGCGAATAGGCTAAAAACGACATATTTTTATCGGTTTTTTGATTTTAAATAATCACAAACAAACGTAAGACAAAAGGCGATACTTGTTTTGAACGCAGCCAACGTTTCTTAGTAATAATCTAAAAACCACGTTTTTCTGTCAGTTCCTGGATTTGCAAAAAATAATAATAATTAGCGAATAGGCTAAAAACTACATATTTTTATCGGTTTTTTTATTTTAAAAAATCACAAACAGACGTAAGACAAAAGGCAATACCTGTTTTGAACGCAGCTAACGTTTCTTAATAATAATCTAAAAACCACAATTTTCTATCAGTTCCTGGATTTGCAAAAAATAATAATAATTAGCGAATAGGCTAAAAACCACATATTTTTATCGGTTTTTTGATATTCAAAAATAACAAACAGACGTAAGACAAAAGGCGATACTTGTTTTGAACGCAGCCAACGTTTCTTAATAATAATCTAAAAACCATGTTTTTCTGTCAGTTCCTGGATTTGCAAAAAATAATAATAATTAGGGAATAGGCTAAAAACGACATATTTTCATCGGTTTTTTAATTTTAAATAATCACAAACTATCGTAAGACAAAAGGTGATACTTGTTTTTAACGCAGCTAACGTTTCTTAATAATAATCTAAAAACCACAAATTTCTATCAGTTCCTGGATTTGCAAAAAATAATAATAACTAGCGAATAGGCTCAAAACGACATATTTTTCTCGGCTTTTTATTTTAAAAAATCACAAACAGACGTAAGACAAAAAGCGATACCTGTTTTAAATGCAGCAAACGTTTTTCAATAATAATCTAAAAAACACATTTTTCTATCAGTTCCTGGATTTGCAAAAAATAAAAATAATTAGCGAATAGGCTAAAAACCACATAATTTTATCGGTTTTTTGTTTTTAAATAATCACAAACAGGCGTAAGACAAAAGGTGATAATTCTTTTTAACGCAGCCAGCGTTTTTTAATAATAATCTAAAAACCACGTTTTTCTGTCAGTTCCTGGATTTGTAAAAAATTATAATAATTAGGAAATAGGCTAAAAGCCACATATTTTTATCGGTTTTCTTATTTTAAAAAATCACAAACAGACGTAAGACAAAAGGCAATACTTGTTTTGAACGCACCTAACGTTTCTTAATAATAATCTAAAAACCGCAATTTTCTATCAGTTCCTGGATTTGCGAAAAATAATAATAATTAGCGAATAGGCTAAAAACCGCATATTTTTATCGGTTTTTTGATTTTCAAAAATAACAAATAGACGTAAGACAAAAGGCGATACTTGTTTTGAACGCAGCCAACGTTTCTTAATAATAATCTAAAAACCATGTTTTTCTGTCAGTTCCTGGATTTGCAAAAAATAATAATAATTATCGAATAGGCTAAAAACCACATATTTTTATCGGTTTTTTATTTTCAAAAATAACAAACAGACGTAAGACAAAAGGCGATACTTGTTTTGAACGCAGCCAACGTTTCTTAATAATAATCTAAAAACCATATTTTTCTGTTAGTTCCTGGATTTGCAAAAAATAATAATAATTAGCGAATAAGCTAAAAACCACATATTTTTATCGGTTTTTTCATTTTAAAAAATCACAAACAGACGTAAGACAAAAGGCGATATTTGTTTTGAACGCAGCTACCGTTTTGTCAGTAATAATCTGAAAACCACACCTATCTATCAGTTCCTGGATTTGCAAAAAATAATAATAATTAGCGAATAGGCTAAAAACGACATATTTTTATCGGTTTTTTGATTTTAAATAATCACAAACAAACGTAAGACAAAAGGCGATACTTGTTTTGAACGCAGCCAACGTTTCTTAATAATAATCTAAAAACCACGTTTTTCTGTCAGTTCCTGGATTTTCAAAAAATAATAATAATTAGCGAATAGGATAAAAACCACATATTTTTATCGGTTTTTTGATTTTCAAAAATAACAAACAGACGTAAGACAAAAAGCGATACTTGTTTTGAACGCAGCCAACGTTTCTTAATAATAATCTAAAGGCTACGTTTTTCTGTCAGTTCCTGGATTTGCAAAAAATAATAATATAATAATTAGCGAATAGGCAAAAAACCACATATTTTTATCGGTTTTTTTATTTTAAAAAATCACAAACAGACGTAAGACAAAAGGCAATACCTGTTTTGAACGCAGCTAACGTTTCTTAATAATAATCTAAAAACCACAATTTTCTATCAGCTCCTGGATTTGCAAAAAATAATAATAATAATTAGCGAATAGGCTAAAAACCACATATTTTTATCGGTTTTTTAATATTCAAAAATAACAAACAGACGTAAGACAAAAGGCGATACTTGTTTTGAACGCAGCCAACGTTTCTTAATAATAATCTAAAAACCACGTTTTTCTGTCAGTTCCTGGATTTGCAAAAAATAATAATAATTAGCGAATAGGCTAAAAACCGCATATTTTTATCGGTTTTTTGATTTTCAAAAATAACAAACAGACGTAAGACAAAAGGCGATACTTGTTTTGAACGCAGCCAACGTTTCTTAATAATAATCTAAAAACCATGTTTTTCTGTCAGTTCCTGGATTTGCAAAAAATAATAATAATTATCGAATAGGCTAAAAACCACATATTTTTATCGGTTTTTTTATTTTCAAAAATAACAAACAGACGTAAGACAAAAGGCGATACTTGTTTTGAACGCAGCCAACGTTTCTTAATAATAATCTAAAAACCATGTTTTTCTGTTAGTTCCTGGATTTGCAAAAAATAATAATAATTAGCGAATAAGCTAAAAACCACATATTTTTATCGGTTTTCTCATTTTAAAAAATCACAAACAGACGTAAGACAAAGAGCGATATTTGTTTTGAACGCAGCTACCGTTTCTCAGTAATAATCTGCAAACCACACCTATCTATCAGTTCCTGGATTTGCAAAAAAATAATAATAATTAGCGAATAGGCTAAAAACGACATATTTTTATCGGTTTTTTGATTTTAAATAATCACAAACAAACGTAAGACAAAAGGCGATACTTGTTTTGAACGCAGCCAACGTTTCTTAATAATAATCTAAAAACCACGTTTTTCTGTCAGTTCCTGGATTTGCAAAAAATAATAATAATTAGCGAATAGGCTAAAAACCACATATTTTTATCGGTTTTTTAATTTTCAAAAATAACAGACGTAAGACAAAAGGCGATACTTGTTTTGAACGCAGCCAACGTTTCTTAATAATAATCTAAAAACCATGTTTTTCTGTTAGTTCCTGGATTTGCAAAAAATAATAATAATTAGCGAATAGGCTAAAAACCACATATTTTTATCGGTTTTTTCATTTTAAAAAATCACAAACAGACGTAAGATAAAAGGCGATATTTGTTTTGAACGCAGCTACCGTTTCTCAGTAATAATCTCAAAACCACACCTATCTATCAGTTCCTGGATTTGCAAAAAATAATAATAATTAGCGAATAGGCTAAAAACGACATATTTTTATCGGTTTTTTGATTTTAAATAATCACAAACAAACGTAAGACAAAAGGCGATACTTGTTTTGAACGCAGCCAACGTTTCTTAATAATAATCTAAAAACCACGTTTTTCTGTCAGTTCCTGGATTTGCAAAAAATAATAATAATTAGCGAATAGGCTAAAAACGACATATTTTTATCGGTTTTTTGATTTTAAATAATCACAAACAAACGTAAGACAAAAGGCGATAATTGTTTTGAACGCAGCCAACGTTTTTCGATAATAATCTAAAAAACACATTTTTCTATTAGTTCCTGGATTTGCGAAAAATAATAATAATTAGCTAATAGGCTAAAAACCACATATTTTTATCGGTTTTTTGATTTTCAAAAATAAAAAACAGACGTAAGGCAAAAGGCGATACTTGTTTTGAACGCAGCCAACGTTTCTTAATAATAATCTAAAAACCATGTTTTTCTGTCAGTTCCTGGATTTGCAAAAAATAATAATAATTAGCGAATAGGCTAAAAACGACATATTTTCATCGGTTTTTTAATTTTAAATAATGACAAACAATCGTAAGACAAAAGGTGATACTTGTTTTTAACGCAGCTAACGTTTCTTAATAATAATCTAAAAACCACAAATTTCTATCAGTTCCTGGATTTGCAAAAAATAATAATATCTAGCGAATAGGCTCAAAACGACATATTTTTCTCGGTTTTTTTATTTTAAAAAATCACAAACAGACGTAAGACAAAAAGCGATACCTGTTTTAAATGCAGCAAACGTTTTTCAATAATAATCTAAAAAACACATTTTTCTATCAGTTCCTGGATTTGCAAAAAATAAAAATAATTAGCGAATAGGCTAAAAACCACATAATTTTATCGGTTTTTTGATTTTAAATAATCACAAACAGTCGTAAGACAAAAGGTGATAATAATAATCTAAAAACCACGCTTTTCTGTCAGTTCCTGGATTTGCAAAAAATAATAATAATTAGCGAATAGGCTAAAAACCACATATTTTTATCGGTTTTTTGATTTTCAAAAATAACAAACAGACGTAAGACAAAAGGCGATACTTGTTTTGAAAGCAGCCAACGTTTCTTAATAATAATCTAAAAACCATGTTTTTCTGTTAGTTCCTGGATTTGCAAAAAATAATAATAATTAGCGAATAGGCTAAAAACCACATATTTTTATCGGTTTTTTCATTTTAAAAAATCACAAACAGACGTAAGATAAAAGGCGATATTTGTTTTGAACGCAGCTACCGTTTCTCAGTAATAATCTGAAAACCACACCTATCTATCAGTTCCTGGATTTGCAAAAAATAATAATAATTAGCGAATAGGCTAAAAACGACATATTTTTATCGGTTTTTTGATTTTAAATAATCACAAACAAACGTAAGACAAAAGGCGATACTTGTTTTGAACGCAGCCAACGTTTCTTAGTAATAATCTAAAAACCACGTTTTTCTGTCAGTTCCTGGATTTGCAAAAAATAATAATAATTAGCGAATAGGCTAAAAACCACATATTTTTATCGGTTTTTTTATTTTAAAAAATCACAAACAGACGTAAGACAAAAGGCAATACCTGTTTTGAACGCAGCTAACGTTTCTTAATAATAATCTAAAAACCACAATTTTCTATCAGTTCCTGGATTTGCAAAAAATAATAATAATTAGCGAATAGGCTAAAAACCACATATTTTTATCGGTTTTTTGATATTCAAAAATAACAAACAGACGTAAGACAAAAGGCGATACTTGTTTTGAACGCAGCCAACGTTTCTTAATAATAATCTAAAAACCACGTTTTTCTGTCAGTTCCTGGATTTGCAAAAAATAATAATAACTAGCGAATAGGCTCAAAACGACATATTTTTCTCGGTTTTTTTATTTTAAAAAATCACAAACAGACGTAAGACAAAAAGCGATACCTGTTTTAAAAGCAGCCAACGTTTTTCGATAATAATCTAAAAAACACATTTTTCTACCAGTTTCTGGATTTGCAAAAAATAAAAATAATTAGCGAATAGGCTAAAAACCACATATTTTTATCGGTTTTTTTATTTTCAAAAATAACAAACAGACGTAAGACAAAAGGCAATACTTGTTTTAAACGCAGCTAACGTTTCTCAATAATAATCTAAAAACCACAATTTTCTATCAGTCCCTGGATTTGCGAAAAATAATAATAATTCGCGAATAGGCTAAAAACCACATATTTTTATCGGTTTTTTGATTTTAAAAAATCACAAACAGACGTAAGACAAAAGGCAATAGTAGTTTTGAAAGCAGCTAACGTTCCTCAATAATAATCTAAAAACCGAAATTTTCTATCAGTTCCTGGATTTGCGAAAAATAATAATAATTAGCGAATAGGCTAAAAACCACATATTTTTATCGGTTTTTTGATTTTCAAAAATAACAAACAGACGTAAGACAAAAGGCGATACTTGTTTTGAACGCAGCCAAAGTTTCTTAATATTAATCTAAAAACCACGTTTTTCTGTCAGTTCCTGGATTTGCAAAAAATAATAATAACTAGCGAATAGGCTCAAAACGACATATTTTTATCGGTTTTTTTATTTTCAAAAATAACAAACAGACGTAAGACAAAAGGCAATACTTGTTTTAAAGGCAGCTAACGTTTCTCAATAATAATCTAAAAACCACAATTTTCTGTCAGTTCCTGGATTTGCGAAAAATAATAATAATTAGCGAATAGGCTAAAACCCACATATTTTTATCGGTTTTTTGATTTTCAAAAATAACAAACAGACGTAAGACAAAAGGCGATACTTGTTTTTAACGCAACCAAAGCTTCTTAATAATAATCTAAAAAACACATTTTTCTATCAGTTCCTGGATTTGCAAAAAATAATAATAACTAGCGAATAGGCTAAAAGCGACATATTTTTATCGGTTTTTTGATTTTAAAAAATCACAAACAGGCGTAAGACAAAAGGTGATAATTCTTTTTAACGCAGCCAGCGTTTTTTAATAATAATCTAAAAACCACGTTTTTCTGTCAGTTCCTGGATTTGTAAAAAATTATAATAATTAGGAAATAGGCTAAAAGCCACATATTTTTATCGGTTTTCTTATTTTAAAAAATCACAAACAGACGTAAGACAAAAGGCAATACTTGTTTTGAACGCACCTAACGTTTTTTAATAATAATATAAAAACCGCAATTTTCTATCAGTTCCTGGATTTGCGAAAAATAATAATAATTAGCGAATAGGCTAAAACCCACATATTTTTATCGGTTTTTTGATTTTCAAAAATCACAAACAGACGTAAGACAAAAGGCAATAGTTGTTTTGAACGCAGCTAACGTTTCTCAATAATAATCTAAAAATCACAATTTTCTATCAGTTCCTGGATTTGCGAAAAATAATAATAATTAGCGAATAAGCTAAAAACCACATAATTTATCGGTTTTTTCATTTTAAAAAATCACAAACAGGCGTAAGACAAAAGGCAATACTTGTTTTAAACGCAGCTATCGTTTCTTAATAATAATCTAAAAACCACGTTTTTCTGTCAGTTCCTGGATTTGCAAAAAATAATAATAACAAGCGAATAGGCTAAAAACGACATATTTTTCTCGATTTTTTTATTTTAAAACATCACAAACAGACGAATAGGCTAAAACCACATATTTTTATCGGTTTTTTTTATTTTCAAAAATAACAAACAGACGTAAGACAAAAGGCGATATTTGTTTTGAACGCAGCCAACGTTTTTTGATAATAATCTAAAAACCATAGTTTTCTATCAGTTCCTGGATTTGCAAAAAATAATACTAATTAGCGAATAGGCTAAACACCACATATTTTTATCGGTTTTTTGATTTTAAAACATCACCAACAAAAGTAAGACAAAAGGCGATACTTGTTTTGAACGAAGCTAACGTTTCTTAATAATAATCTAAAAACCACAATATTCTATCAGTTCCTGGATTTGCGAAAAATAATAATAATTAGCGAATAGGCTAAAAACCAACTATTTTTATCGGTTTTTTGATTTTCAAAAATAACAAACAGACGTAAGACAAAAGGCGATACATGTTTTGAACGCAGCCAACGTTTCTTAATAATAATCCAAAAACCACGTTTTTCTGTCAGTTCCTGGACTTGCAAAAAATAATAATAATTAGCGAATAGGCTAAAAACCACATATTTTTATCGGTTTTTTGATTTTAAAAAATCACAAAAAGACGTAAGACAAAAGGCAATACCTGTTTTGAACGCATCTAACGTTTCTTAATAATAATCTAAAAACCACAATTTTCTATCAGTTCCTGGATTTGCAAAAAATAATAATAATTAGCGAATAGGCTAAAAACCACATATTTTTATCGGTTTTTTGATATTCAAAAATAACAAACAGACGTAAGACAAAAGGCGATACTTGTTTTGAACGCAGCCAACGTTTCTTAATAATAATCTAAAAACCACGTTTTTCTGTCAGTTCCTGGATTTGCAAAAATTAATAATAATTAGCGAATAGGCTAAAAACGACATATTTTTATCGGTTTTTTGATTTTAAATAATGACAAACAAACGTAAGACAAAAGGCAATACTTGTTTTGAACGCAGCTAACGTTTCTCAATAATAATCTAAAAACCACGTTTTTCTGTCAGTTCCTGGATTTGCAAAAAATAATAATAACTAGCGAATAGGCTAAAAACGAAATATTTTTATCGGTTTTTTGATTTTAAATAATCACAAACAAACGTAAGAGAAAAGGCGATAATTGTTTTAAACGCAGCCAACGTTTTCCGATAATAATCTAAAAAACACATTTTTCTATCAGTTCCTTGATTTGCGAAAAATAATAATAATTAGCGAATAGGCTAAAAACCACATATTTTTATCGGTTTTTTGATTTTCAAAAATAAAAAACAGACGTAACACAAAAGGCTTGTTTTGAACGCAGCCAACGTTTCTTAATAATAATCTAAAAACCATGTTTTTCTTGTTTTTCTGTCAGTTCCTGGATTTGCAAAAAATAATAATAATTAGCGAATAGGCTAAAAACGACATATTTTCATTGGTTTTTTAATTTTAAATAATCACAAACAATCGTAAGACAAAAGGTGGTACTTGTTTTTAACGCAGCCAACGTTTCTTAATAATAATCTAAAAACCACGTTCTTCTGTCGGTTCCTGGATTTGCAAAAAATAATAATAATTAGCGAATAGGCTAAAAACCACATATTTTTATCGGTTTTTTGATTTTAAAAAATCACAAACAGACGCAAGACAAAAGGCAATACTTGTTTTGAACGCAGCTAACGTTTCTTAATAATAATCTAAAAACCACAAATTTCTATCAGTTCCTGGATTTGCAAAAAATAATAATAACTAGCGAATAGGCTCAAAACGACATATTTTTCTCGGTTTTTTTATTTTAAAAAATCACAAACAGACGTAAGACAAAAAGCGATACCTGTTTTAAATGCAGCCAACGTTTTTCAATAATAATCTAAAAAACACATTTTTCTATCAGTCCCTGGATTTGCAAAAAATAAAAATAATTAGCGAATAGGCTAAAAACCACATAATTTTATCGGTTTTTTGATTTTAAATAATCACAAACAGGCGTAAGACAAAAGGTGATACTTGTTTTTAACGCAGCCAACGTTTTTTAATAATAATCTAAAAACCGCGTTTTTCTGTCAGTTCCTGGATTTGCAAAAAATAATAATAATTAGCGAATAGGCTAAAAATGACATATTTTTATCGGTTTTTTGATTTTAAATTATCACAAACAAACGTAAGACAAAAGGTGATAATTCTTTTTAACACAGCCAGCGTTTTTTAAAAATAATCTAAAAACCACGTTTTTCTGTCAGTTCGTGGATTTGTAAAAAATTATAATAATTAGGAAATAGGATAAAAGCCACATATTTTTATCGGTTTTCTTATTTTAAAAAATCACAAACAGACGTAAGACAAAAGGCAATACTTGTTTTGAACGCACCTAACGTTTCTTAATAATAATCTAAAAAACACATTTTTCTATCAGTTCCTGGATTTGCAAAAAATAATAATAACTAGCGAATAGGCTAAAAGCGACATATTTTTATCGGTTTTTTGATTTTAAAAAATCACAAACAGACGTAAGACAAAAGGCAATAGTTGTTTTGAACGCAGCTAACGTTTCTCAATAATAATCTAAAAATCACAATTTTCTATCAGTTCCTGGATTTGCGAAAAATAATAATAATTAGCGAATAAGCTAAAATCCACATATTTTTATTGGTTTTTTCATTTAAAAAAATCACAAACAGACGTAAGACAAAAGGCAATACTTGTTTTGAACGCAGCTATCGTTTCTTAATAATAATAATCTAAAAACCACGTTTTTCTGTCAGTTCCTGGATTTGCAAAAAATAATAATAACAAGTGAATAGGCTAAAAAGGACATATTTTTCTCGATTTTTTTATTTTAAAACATCACAAACAGACGAATAGGCTAAAACCACATATTTTTATCGGTTTTTTTTATTTTCAAAAATAACAAACAGACGTAAGACAAAAGGCGATATTTGTTTTGAACGCAGGCAACGTTTTTTGATAATAATCTAAAAACCATAGTTTTCTATCAGTTCCTGGATTTGCAAAAAATAATACTAATTAGCGAATAGGCTAAACACCACATATTTTTATCGGTTTTTTTATTTTAAAACATCACCAACAAAAGTAAGACAAAAGGCGATACTTGTTTTGAACGAAGCTAACGTTTCTTAATAATAATCTAAAAACCACAATATTCTATCAGTTCCTGGATTTGCGAAAAACAATAATAATTAGCGAATAGGCTAAAAACCAACTATTTTTATCGGTTTTTTTGATTTTCAAAAATAACAAACAGACGTAAGACAAAAGGCGATACATGTTTTGAACGCAGCCAACGTTTCTTAATAATAATCTAAAAACCACGTTTTTCTGTCAGTTCCTGGACTTGCAAAAAATAATAATAATTAGCGAATAGGCTAAAAACCACATATTTTTATCGGTTTTTTGATTTTAAAAAATCACAAAAAGACGCAAGACAAAAGGCAATACCTGTTTTGAACGCAGCTAACGTTTCTTAATAATAATCTAAAAACCACAATTTTCTATCAGTTCCTGGATTTGCAAAAAATAATAATAATTAGCGAATAGGCTAAAAACCACATATTTTTATCGGTTTTTTGATATTCAAAAATAACAAACAGACGTAAGACAAAAGGCGATACTTGTTTTGAACGCAGCCAACGTTTCTTAATAATAATCTAAAAACCACGTTTTTCTGTCAGTTCCTGGATTTGCAAAAAATAATAATAATTAGCGAATAGGCTAAAAACGACATATTTTTATCGGTTTTTTGATTTTAAATAATGACAAACAAACGTAAGACAAAAGGCAATACTTGTTTTGAACGCAGCTAACGTTTCTCAATAATAATCTAAAAACCACGTTTTTCTGTCAGTTCCTGGATTTGCAAAAAATAATAATAATTAGCGAATAGGCTAAAAACGAAATATTTTTATCGGTTTTTTGATTTTAAATAATCACAAACAAACGTAAGACAAAAGGCGATAATTGTTTTGAACGCAGCCAACGTTTTCCGATAATAATCTAAAAAACACATTTTTCTATCAGTTCCTGGATTTGCGAAAAATAATAATAATTAGCGAATAGGCTAAAAACCACATATTTTTATCGGTTTTTTGATTTTCAAAAATCACAAACAGACGCAAGACAAAAGGCAATACTTGTTTTGAACGCAGCTAACGTTTCTTAATAATAATCTAAAAACCACAAATTTCTATCAGTTCCTGGATTTGCAAAAAATAATAATAACTAGCGAATAGGCTCAAAACGACATATTTTTCTCGGTTTTTTTTTTAAATCACAAACAGACGTAAGACAAAAAGCGATACCTGTTTTAAATGCAGCCAACGTTTTTCAATAATAATCTAAAAAACACATTTTTCTATCAGTCCCTGGATTTGCAAAAAATAAAAATAATTAGCGAATAGGCTAAAAACCACATAATTTTATCGGTTTTTTGATTTTAAATAATCACAAACAGGCGTAAAACAAAAGGTGATACTTGTTTTTAACGCAGCCAAAGTTTTTTAATAATAATCTAAAAACCACGTTTTTCTGTCAGTTCCTGGATTTGCAAAAAATAATAATAATTAGCGAATAGGCTAAAAACGACATATTTTTATCGGTTTTTTGATTTTAAATTATCACAAACAAACGTAAGACAAAAGGTGATAATTCTTTTTAACACAGCCAGCGTTTTTTAATAATAATCTAAGAACCACGTTTTTCTGTCAGTTCGTGGATTTGTAAAAAATTATAATAATTAGGAAATAGGCTAAAAACGACATATTTTTATCGGTTTTTTGATTTTAAATAATGACAAACAAACGTAAGACAAAAGGCAATACTTGTTTTGAACGCAGCTAACGTTTCTCAATAATAATCTAAAAACCACGTTTTTCTGTCAGTTCCTGGATTTGCAAAAAATAATAATAATTAGCGAATAGGCTAAAAACGACATATTTTTATCGGTTTTTTGATTTTAAATAATCACAAACAAACGTAAGACAAAAGGCGATAATTGTTTTGAACGCAGCCAACGTTTTCCGATATTAATCTAAAAAACACATTTTTCTATCAGTTCCTGGATTTGCAAAAAATAAAAATAATTAGCGAATAGGCTAAAAACCACATATTTTTATCGGTTTTTTTATTTTCAAAAATAACAAACAGACGTAAGACAAAAGGCAATATTTGTTTTAAACGCAGCTAACGTTTCTCAATAATAATCTAAAAACCATAGTTTTCTATCAGTTCCTGGAATTGCAAAAAATAACAATAATTAGCGAATAGGCTAAAAACCACATATATTTATCGGTTCTTTTATTTTCAAAAATAACAAACAGACGTAAGACAAAAGGCAATAATTGTTTTGAACGCAGCTACCGCTTTCCAATAATAACCTGAAAACTACAATTTTCTATCAGTTCCTAGATTTTCAAGAAATAATAATAACTAGCGAATAGGCTAAAAACGACATATTTTTATCAGTTTTTTGATTTTAAATAATCACAAACAGGCGTAAGACAAAAGGTGATACTTGTTTTTAACGCAGCGAACGTTTTTTAATAATAATGTAAAAGCCACATTTTTCTGTCAGTTCCTGGATTTGCAAAAAATAATAATAATTAGCGAATAGGCTAAAAACCACATATTTTTACCGATTTTTTTATTTTCAAAAATAACAAACAGACGTAAGACAAAAGGCGATACTTGTTTTGAACGCAGCCAACGTTTCTTAATAATAATCTAAAAACCACGTTTTTCTGTCAGTTCCTGGATTTGCAAAAAATAATAATAACTAGCGAATAGGCTCAAAACGACATATTTTTCTCGGTTTTTTTATTTTAAAAAATCACAAACAGACGTAAGACAAAAAGCGATAACTGTTTTAAAAGCAGCCAACGTTTTTCGATAATAATCTAAAAAACACATTTTTCTACCAGTTTCTGGATTTGCAAAAAATAAAAATAATTAGCGAATAGGCTAAAAACCACATATTTTTATCGGTTTTTTTATTTTCAAAAATAACAAACAGACGTAAGACAAAAGGCAATACTTGTTTTAAACGCAGCTAACGTTTCTCAATAATAATCTAAAAACCACAATTTTCTATCAGTCCCTGGATTTGCGAAAAATAATAATAATTCGCGAATAGGCTAAAAACCACATATTTTTATCGGTTTTTTGATTTTAAAAAATCACAAACAGACGTAAGACAAAAGGCAATAGTAGTTTTGAACGCAGCTAACGTTTCTCAATAATAATCTAAAAACCACAATTTTCTATCAGTTCCTGGATTTGCGAAAAATAATAATAATTAGCGAATAGGCTAAAAACCACATATTTTTATCGGTTTTTTGATTTTCAAAAATAACAAACAGACGTAAGACAAAAGGCGATACTTGTTTTGAACGCAGCCAAAGTTTCTTAATAATAATCTAAAAACCACGTTTTTCTGTCAGTTCCTGGATTTGGAAAAAATAATAATAACTAGCGAATAGGCTCAAAACGACATATTTTTATCGGTTTTTTTATTTTCAAAAATAACAAACAGACGTAAGACAAAAGGCAATACTTGTTTTAAAGGCAGCTAACGTTTCTCAATAATAATCTAAAAACCACAATTTTCTGTCAGTTCCTGGATTTGCGAAAAATAATAATAATTAGCGAATAGGCTAAAACCCACATATTTTGATCGGTTTTTTGATTTTCAAAAATAACAAACAGACGTAAGACAAAAGGCGATACTTGTTTTTAACGCAGCCAAAGTTTCTTAATAATAATCTAAAAAACACATTTTTCTATCAGTTCCTGGATTTGCAAAAAATAATAATAACTAGCGAATAGGCTAAAAGCGACATATTTTTATCGGTTTTTTGATTTAAAAAAATCACAAGCAGACGTAAGACAAAAGGCAATAGTTGTTTTAAACGCAGCTAACGTTTCTCAATAATAATCTAAAAATCACAATTTTCTATCAGTTCCTGGATTTGCGAAAAATAATAATAATTAGCGAATAAGCTAAAAACCACATATTTTTATCGGTTTTTTCATTTTAAAAAATCACAAACAGACGTAAGACAAAAGGCAATACTTGTTTTGAACGAAGCTAACGTTTCTTAATAATAATCTAAAAACCACGTTTTTCTGTCAGTTCCTGGATTTGCAAAAAATAATAATAATTAGCGAATAGGCTAAAAACGACATATTTTTATCGGTTTTTTGATTTTAAATAATCACAAACCAACGTGAGACAAAAGGCGATAATTGTTTTGAACGCAGCCAACGTTTTCCGATAATAATCTAAAAAACACATTTTTCTATCAGTTCCTGGATTTGCGAAAAATAATAAAAATTAGCGAATAGGCTAAAAACCACATCTTTTTATCGGTTTTTTGATTTTCAAAAATAAAAAACAGACGTAAGACAAAAGGCGATACTTGTTTTGAACGCAGCCAACGTTTCTTAATAATAATCTAAAAACCATGTTTTTCTGTCAGTTCCTGGATTTGCAAGAAATAATAATAATTAGCGAATAGGCTAAAAACGACATATTTTCATCGGTTTTTTAATTTTAAATAATCACAAACAATCGTAAGACAAAAGGTGATACTTGTTTTTAACGCAGCCAACGTTTCTTAATAATAATCTAAAAACCACGTTCTTCTGTCGGTTCCTGGATTTGCAAAAAATAATAATAATTAGCGAATTGGCTAAAAACCACATATTTTTCTTGGTTTTTTTATTTTAAAAAATCACAAACAGACGTAAGACAAAAAGCGATACCTGTTTTAAATGCAGCCAACGTTTTTCAATAATAATCTAAAAATCACATTTTTCTATCAGTTCCTGGATTTGCAAAAAATAAAAATAATTAGCGGATAGGCTAAAAACCACATATTTTTATCGGTTTTTTTATTTTCAAAAATAACAAACAGACGTAAGACAAAAGGCAATATTTGTTTTAAACGCAGCTAACGTTTCTCAATAATAATCTAAAAACCATAGTTTTCTATCAGTTCCTGGAATTGCAAAAAATAACAATAATTAGCGAATAGGCTAAAAACCACATATATTTATCGGTTCTTTTATTTTCAAAAATAACAAACAGACGTAAGACAAAAGGCAATAATTGTTTTGAACGCAGCTACCGCTTTCCAATAATAACCTGAAAACCACAATTTTCTATCAGTTCCTAGATTTTCAAGAAATAATAATAACTAGCGAATAGGCTAAAAACGACATATTTTTCTCGGTTTTTTTATTTTAAAAAATCACAAACAGACGTAAGACAAAAAGCGATACCTGTTTTAAAAGCAGCCAACGTTTTTCGATAATAATCTAAAAAACACATTTTTCTACCAGTTTCTGGATTTGCAAAAAATAAAAATAATTAGCGAATAGGCTAAAAACCACATATTTTTATCGGTTTTTTTATTTTCAAAAATATCAAACAGACGTAAGACAAAAGGCAATACTTGTTTTAAACGCAGCTAACGTTTCTCAATAATAATCTAAAAACCACAATTTTCTATCAGTCCCTGGATTTGCGAAAAATAATAATAATTCGCGAATAGGCTAAAAACCACATATTTTTATCGGTTTTTTGATTTTAAAAAATCACAAACAGGCGTAAGACAAAAGGCAATAGTAGTTTTGAACGCAGCTAACGTTTCTCAATAATAATCTAAAAACCACAATTTTCTATCAGTTCCTGGATTTGCGAAAAATAATAATAATTAGCGAATAGGCTAAAAACCACATATTTTTATCGGTTTTTTGATTTTCAAAAATAACAAACAGACGTAAGACAAAAGGCGATACTTGTTTTGAACGCAGCCAAAGTTTCTTAATAATAATCTAAAAACCACGTTTTTCTGTCAGTTCCTGGATTTGCAAAAAATAATAATAACTAGCGAATAGGCTCAAAACGACATATTTTCATCGGTTTTTTAATTTTAAATAATCACAAACAATCGTAAGACAAAAGGTGATACTTGTTTTTAACGCAGCCAACGTTTCTTAATAATAATCTAAAAACCACGTTCTTCTGTCGGTTCCTGGATTTGCAAAACATAATAATAATTAGCGAATAGGCTAAAAACCACATATTTTTCTTGGTTTTTTTATTTTAAAAAATCACAAATAGACGTAAGACAAAAAGCGATACCTGTTTTAAATGCAGCCAACGTTTTTCAATAATAATCTAAAAATCACATTTTTCTATCAGTTCCTGGATTTGCAAAAAATAAAAATAATTAGCGAATAGGCTAAAAACCACATATTTTTATCGGTTTTTTTATTTTCAAAAATAACAAACAGACGTAAGACAAAAGGCAATATTTGTTTTAAACGCAGCTAACGTTTCTCAATAATAATCTAAAAACCATAGTTTTATATCAGTTCCTGGAATTGCAAAAAATAACAATAATTAGCGAATAGGCTAAAAACCACATATATTTATCGGTTCTTTTATTTTCAAAAATAACAAACAGACGTAAGACAAAAGGCAATAATTGTTTTGAACGCAGCTACCGCTTTCCAATAATAACCTGAAAACCACAATTTTCTATCAGTTCCTAGATTTTCAAGAAATAATAATAACTAGCGAATAGGCTAAAAACGACATATTTTTCTCGGTTTTTTTATTTTAAAAAATCACAAACAGACGTAAGACAAAAAGCGATACCTGTTTTAAAAGCAGCCAACGTTTTTCGATAATAATCTAAAAAACACATTTTTCTACCAGTTTCTGGATTTGCAAAAAATAAAAATAATTAGCGAATAGGCTAAAACCCACATATTTTTATCGGTTTTTTGATTTTCAAAAATAACAAACAGACGTAAGACAAAAGGCGATACTTGTTTTTAACGCAGCCAAAGTTTCTTAATAATAATCTAAAAAACACATTTTTCTATCAGTTCCTGGATTTGCAAAAAATAATAATAACTAGCGAATAGGCTAAAAGCGACATATTTTTATCGGTTTTTTGATTTAAAAAAATCACAAACAGACGTAAGACAAAAGGCAATAGTTGTTTTGAACGCAGCTAACGTTTCTCAATAATAATCTAAAAATCACAATTTTCTATCAGTTCCTGGAATTGCGAAAAATAATAATAATTAGCGAATAAGCTAAAAACCACATATTTTTATCGGTTTTTTCATTTTAAAAAATCACAAACAGACGTAAGACAAAAGGCAATACTTGTTTTGAACGCAGCTATCGTTTCTTAATAATAATCTAAAAACCACGTTTTTCTGTCAGTTCCTGGATTTGCAAAAAATAATAATAACAAGCGAATAGGCTAAAAACGACATATTTTTCTCGATTTTTTTATTTTAAAACAACACAAAAAGACGAATAGGCTAAAACAACATATTTTTATCGGTTTTTTTTATTTTTAAAAATAACAAACAGACGTAAGACAAAAGGCGATATTTGTTTTGAACGCAGCCAACGTTTTTTGATAATAATCTAAAAACCATAGTTTTCTATCAGTTCCTGGATTTGCAAAAAATAATACTAATTAGCGAATAGGCTAAACACCACATATTTTTATCGGTTTTTTGATTTTAAAACATCACCAACAAAAGTAAGACAAAAGGCGATACTTGTTTTGAACGAAGCTAACGTTTCTTAATAATAATCTAAAAACCACAATATTCTATCAGTTCCTGGATTTGCGAAAAATAATAATAATTAGCGAATAGGCTAAAAACCAACTATTTTTATCGGTTTTTTGATTTTCAAAAATAACAAACAGACGTAAGACAAAAGGCGATATATGTTTTGAACGCAGCCAACGTTTCTTAATAATAATCTAAAAACCACGTTTTTCTGTCAGTTCCTGGACTTGCAAAAAATAATAATAATTAGCGAATAGGCTAAAAACCACATATTTTTATCGGTTTTTTGATTTTAAAAAATCACAAAAAGACGTAAGACAAAAGGCAATACCTGTTTTGAACGCAGCCAACGTTTCTTAATAATAATCTAAAAACCACGTTTTTCTGTCAGTTCCTGGACTTGCAAAAAATAATAATAATTAGCGAATAGGCTAAAAACCACATATTTTTATCGGTTTTTTGATATTCAAAAATAACAAACCGACGTAAGACAAAAGGCGATACTTGTTTTGAACGCAGCCAACGTTTCTTAATAATAATCTAAAAACCACGTTTTTCTGTTAGTTCCTGGATTTGCAAAAAATAATAATAATTAGCGAATAGGCTAAAAACGACATATTTTTATCGGTTTTTTGATTTTAAATAATGACAAACAAACGTAAGACAAAAGGCAATACTTGTTTTGAACGCAGCTAACGTTTCTCAATAATAATCTAAAAACCACGTTTTTCTGTCAGTTCCTGGATTTGCAATAAATAATAATAATTAGCGAATAGGCTAAAAACGACATATTTTTATCGGTTTTTTGATTTTAAATAATCACAAACAAACGTGAGACAAAAGGCGATAATTGTTTTGAACGCAGCCAACGTTTTCCGATAATAATCTAAAAAACACATTTTCTATCAGTTCCTGGATTTGCGAAAAATAATAATAATTAGCGAATAGGCTAAAAACCACATATTTTTATCGGTTTTTTGATTTTCAAAAATAAAAAACAGACGTAAGACAAAAGGCGATACTTGTTTTGAACGCAGCCAACGTTTCTTAATAATAATCTAAAAACCATGTTTTTCTGTCAGTTCCTGGATTTGCAAAAAATAATAATAATTAGCGAATAGGCTAAAAACGACATATTTTCATCGGTTTTTTAATTTTAAATAATCACAAACAATCGTAAGACAAAAGGTGATACTTGTTTTTAACGCAGCCAACGTTTCTTAATAATAATCTAAAAACCACGTTCTTCTGTCGGTTCCTGGATTTGCAAAAAATAATAATAATTAGCGAATAGGCTAAAAACCACATATTTTTATCGGTTTTTTGATTTTAAAAAATCACAAACAGACGCAAGACAAAAGGCAATACTTGTTTTGAACGCAGCTAACGTTTCTTAATAATAATCTAAAAACCACAAATTTCTATCAGTTCCTGGATTTGCAAAAAATAATAATAACTAGCGAATAGGCTCAAAACGACATATTTTTCTCGGTTTTTTTATTTTAAAAAATCACAAACAGACGTAAGACAAAAAGCGATACCTGTTTTAAATGCAGCCAACGTTTTTCAATAATAATCTAAAAATCACATTTTTCTATCGGTTCCTGGATTTGCAAAAAATAAAAATAATTAGCGAATAGGCTAAAAACCACATAATTTTATCGGTTTTTTGATTTTAAATAATCACAAACAGGCGTAAGACAAAAGGTGATACTTGTTTTTAACGCAGCCAACGTTTTTTAATAATAATCTAAAAACCACGTTTTTCTGTCAGTTCCTGGATTTGCAAAAAATAATAATAATTAGCGAATAGGCTAAAAACGACATATTTTTATCGGTTTTTTGATTTTAAATAATCACAAACAAACGTGAGACAAAAGGCGATAATTGTTTTGAACGCAGCCAACGTTTTCCGATAATAATCTAAAAAACACATTTTCTATCAGTTCCTGGATTTGCGAAAAATAATAATAATTAGCGAATAGGCTAAAAACCACATATTTTTACCGATTTTTTTATTTTCAAAAATAACAAACAGACGTAAGACAAAAGGCGATACTTGTTTTGAACGCAGCCAACGTTTCTTAATAATAATCTAAAAACCATGTTTTTCTGTCAGTTCCTGGATTTGCAAAAAATAATAATAATTAGCGAATAGGCTAAAAACGACATATTTTCATCGGTTTTTTAATTTTAAATAATCACAAACAATCGTAAGACAAAAGGTGATACTTGTTTTTAACGCAGCCAACGTTTCTTAATAATAATCTAAAAACCACGTTCTTCTGTCGGTTCCTGGATTTGCAAAAAATAATAATAATTAGCGAATAGGCTAAAAACCACATATTTTTATCGGTTTTTTGATTTAAAAAAATCACAAACAGACGCAAGACAAAAGGCAATACTTGTTTTGAACGCAGCTAACGTTTCTTAATAATAATCTAAAAACCACAAATTTCTATCAGTTCCTGGATTTGCAAAAAATAATAATAACTAGCGAATAGGCTAAAAACGACATATTTTCATCGGTTTTTTTAATTTTAAATAATCACAAACAGGCGTAAGACAAAAGGTGATACTTGTTTTTAACGCAGCCAACGTTTTTTAATAATAATCTAAAAACCACGTTTTTCTGTCAGTTCCTGGATTTGCAAAAAATAATAATAATTAGCGAATAGGCTAAAAACGACATATTTTTATCGGTTTTTTGATTTTAAATTATCACAAACAAACGTAAGACAAAAGGCGATAATTGTTTTGAACGCAGCCAACGTTTTTCGATAATAATCTAAAAAACACATTTTTCTATCAGTTCCTGGATTTGCGAAAAATAATAATAATTAGCTAATAGGCTAAAAACCACATATTTTTTTCGATTTTTTGATTTTCAAAAATAAAAAACAGACATAAGACAAAAGGCGATACTTGTTTTGAACGCAGCCAACGTTTCTTAATAATAATCTAAAAACCATGTTTTTCTGTCAGTTCCTGGATTTGCAAAAAATAATAATAATTAGCGAATAGGCTAAAAACGACATATTTTCATCGGTTTTTTAATTTTAAATAATCACAAACAATCGTAAGACAAAAGGTGATACTTGTTTTTAACGCAGCCAACGTTTCTTAATAATAATCTAAGAACCACGTTCTTCTGTCGGTTCCTGGATTTGCAAAAAATAATAATAATTAGCGAATAGGCTAAAAACCACATATTTTTATCGGTTTTTTGATTTTAAAAAATCACAAACAGACGCAAGACAAAAGGCAATAGTTGTTTTGAACGCAGCTAACGTTTCTTAATAATAATCTAAAAACCACAAATTTCTATCAGTTCCTGGATTTGCAAAAAATAATAATAACTAGCGAATAGGCTCAAAACGACATATTTTTCTCGGTTTTTTTATTTTAAAAAATCACAAACAGACGTAAGACAAAAAGCGATACCTGTTTTAAATGCAGCCAACGTTTTTCAATAATAATCTAAAAAACACATTTTTCTATCAGTTCCTGGATTTGCAAAAAATAAAAATAATTAGCGAATAGGCTAAAAACCACATAATTTTATCGGTTTTTTGATTTTAAATAATCACAAACAGGCGTAAGACAAAAGGTGATACTTGTTTTTAACGCAGCCAACGTTTTTTAATAATAATCTAAAAACCACGTTTTTCTGTCAGTTCCTGGATTTGCAAAAAATAATAATAATTAGCGAATAGGCTAAAAACGACATATTTTTATCGGTTTTTTGATTTTAAATTATCACAAACAAACGTAAGACAAAAGGTGATAATTCTTTTTAACGCAGCCAGCGTTTTTTAATAATAATCTAAAAACCACGTTTTTCTGTCAGTTCCTGGATTTGTAAAAAATTATAATAATTAGGAAATAGGCTAAAAGCCACATATTTTTATCGGTTTTCTTATTTTAAAAAATCATAAACAGACGTAAGACAAAAGGCAATACTTGTTTTGAACGCACCTAACGTTTCTTAATAATAATCTAAAAACCGCAATTTTCTATCAGTTCCTGGATTTGCGAAAAATAATAATAATTAGCGAATAGGCTAAAAACCGCATATTTTTATCGGTTTTTTGATTTTCAAAAATAACAAACAGACGTAAGACAAAAGGCGATACTTGTTTTGAACGCAGCCAACGTTTCTTAATAATAATCTAAAAACCATGTTTTTCTGTCAGTTCCTGGATTTGCAAAAAATAATAATAATTATCGAATAGGCTAAAAACCACATATTTTTATCGGTTTTTTTATTTTCAAAAATAACAAACAGACGTAAGACAAAAGGCGATACTTGTTTTGAACGCAGCCAACGTTTCTTAATAATAATCTAAAAATCATGTTTTTCTGTCAGTTCCTGGATTTGCAAAAAATAATAATAATTAGCGAATAAGCTAAAAACCACATATTTTTATCGATTTTTTTATTTTCAAAAATAACAAACAGACGTAAGACAAAAGGCGATACTTGTTTTGAACGCAGCCAACGTTTCTTAATAATAATCTAAAAGCTACGTTTTTCTGTCAGTTCCTGGATTTGCAAAAAATAATAATATAATAATTAGCGAATAGGCAAAAAACCACATATTTTTATCGGTTTTTTGATTTTAAAAAATCACAAACAGACGTAAGACAAAAGGCAATACCTGTTTTTAACGCAGCTAACGTTTCTTAATAATAATCTAAAAACCACAATTTTCTATCAGTTCCTGGATTTGCAAAAAATAATAATAATTAGCAAATAGGCTAAAAACCACATATTTTTATCGGTTTTTTGATATTCAAAAATAACAAACAGACGTAAGACAAAAGGCGATACTTGTTTTGAACGCAGCCAACGTTTCTTAATAATAATCTAAAAACCACGTTTTTCTGTCAGTTCCTGGATTTGCAAAAAATAATAATAACTAGCCAATAGGCTCAAAACGACATATTTTTCTCGGTTTTTTTATTTTAAAAAATCACAAACAGACGTAAGACAAAAAGCGATACCTGTTTTAAAAGCAGCCAACGTTTTTCGATAATAATCTAAAAAACACATTTTTCTACCAGTTTCTGGATTTGGAAAAAATAAAAATAATTTGCGAATAGGCTAAAAACCACATATTTTTATCGGTTTTTTTATTTTCAAAAATAACAAACAGACGTAAGACAAAAGGCAATACTTGTTTTAAACGCAGCTAACGTTTCTCAATAATAATCTAAAAACCACAATTTTCTATCAGTCCCTGGATTTGCGAAAAATAATAATAATTCGCGAATAGGCTAAAAACCACATATTTTTATCGGTTTTTTGATTTTAAAAAATCACAAACAGACGTAAGACAAAAGGCAATAGTAGTTTTGAACGCAGCTAACGTTTCTCAATAATAATCTAAAAACCACAATTTTCTATCAGTTCCTGGATTTGCGAAAAATAATAATAATTAGCGAATAGGCTAAAAACCACATATTTTTATCGGTTTTTTGATTTTCAAAAATAACAAACAGACGTAAGACAAAAGGCGATACTTGTTTTGAACGCAGCCAACGTTTCTTAATAATAATCTAAAAACCATGTTTTTCTGTCAGTTCCTGGATTTGCAAGAAATAATAATAATTAGCGAATAGGCTAAAAACGACATATTTTCATCGGTTTTTTAATTTTAAATAATCACAAACAATCGTAAGACAAAAGGTGATACTTGTTTTTAACGCAGCCAACGTTTCTTAATAATAATCTAAAAACCACGTTCTTCTGTCGGTTCCTGGATTTGCAAAAAATAATAATAATTAGCGAATTGGCTAAAAACCACATATTTTTCTTGGTTTTTTTATTTTAAAAAATCACAAACAGACGTAAGACAAAAAGCGATACCTGTTTTAAATGCAGCCAACGTTTTTCAATAATAATCTAAAAATCACATTTTTCTATCAGTTCCTGGATTTGCAAAAAATAAAAATAATTAGCGCATAGGCTAAAAACCACATATTTTTATCGGTTTTTTTATTTTCAAAAATAACAAACAGACGTAAGACAAAAGGCAATATTTGTTTTAAACGCAGCTAACGTTTCTCAATAATAATCTAAAAACCATAGTTTTCTATCAGTTCCTGGAATTGCAAAAAATAACAATAATTAGCGAATAGGCTAAAAACCACATATATTTATCGGTTCTTTTATTTTCAAAAATAACAAACAGACGTAAGACAAAAGGCAATAATTGTTTTGAACGCAGCTACCGCTTTCCAATAATAACCTGAAAACCACAATTTTCTATCAGTTCCTAGATTTTCAAGAAATAATAATAACTAGCGAATAGGCTAAAAACGACATATTTTTCTCGGTTTTTTTATTTTAAAAAATCACAAACAGGCGTAAGACAAAAAGCGATACCTGTTTTAAAAGCAGCCAACGTTTTTCGATAATAATCTAAAAAACACATTTTTCTACCAGTTTCTGGATTTGCAAAAAATAAAAATAATTAGCGAATAGGCTAAAAACCACATATTTTTATCGGTTTTTTTATTTTCAAAAATAACAAACAGACGTAAGACAAAAGGCAATACTTGTTTTAAACGCAGCTAACGTTTCTCAATAATAATCTAAAAACCACAATTTTCTATCAGTCCCTGGATTTGCGAAAAATAATAATAATTCGCGAATAGGCTAAAAACCACATATTTTTATCGGTTTTTTGATTTTAAAAAATCACAAACAGGCGTAAGACAAAAGGCAATAGTAGTTTTGAACGCAGCTAACGTTTCTCAATAATAATCTAAAAACCACAATTTTCTATCAGTTCCTGGATTTGCGAAAAATAATAATAATTAGCGAATAGGCTAAAAACCACATATTTTTATCGGTTTTTTGATTTTCAAAAATAACAAACAGACGTAAGACAAAAGGCGATACTTGTTTTGAACGCAGCCAAAGTTTCTTAATAATAATCTAAAAACCACGTTTTTCTGTCAGTTCCTGGATTTGCAAAAAATAATAATAACTAGCGAATAGGCTCAAAACGACATATTTTCATCGGTTTTTTAATTTTAAATAATCACAAACAATCGTAAGACAAAAGGTGATACTTGTTTTTAACGCAGCCAACGTTTCTTAATAATAATCTAAAAACCACGTTCTTCTGTCGGTTCCTGGATTTGCAAAACATAATAATAATTAGCGAATAGGCTAAAAACCACATATTTTTCTTGGTTTTTTTATTTTAAAAAATCACAAATAGACGTAAGACAAAAAGCGATACCTGTTTTAAATGCAGCCAACGTTTTTCAATAATAATCTAAAAATCACATTTTTCTATCAGTTCCTGGATTTGCAAAAAATAAAAATAATTAGCGAATAGGCTAAAAACCACATATTTTTATCGGTTTTTTTATTTTCAAAAATAACAAACAGACGTAAGACAAAAGGCAATATTTGTTTTAAACGCAGCTAACGTTTCTCAATAATAATCTAAAAACCATAGTTTTATATCAGTTCCTGGAATTGCAAAAAATAACAATAATTAGCGAATAGGCTAAAAACCACATATATTTATCGGTTCTTTTATTTTCAAAAATAACAAACAGACGTAAGACAAAAGGCAATAATTGTTTTGAACGCAGCTACCGCTTTCCAATAATAACCTGAAAACCACAATTTTCTATCAGTTCCTAGATTTTCAAGAAATAATAATAACTAGCGAATAGGCTAAAAACGACATATTTTTCTCGGTTTTTTTATTTTAAAAAATCACAAACAGACGTAAGACAAAAAGCGATACCTGTTTTAAAAGCAGCCAACGTTTTTCGATAATAATCTAAAAAACACATTTTTCTACCAGTTTCTGGATTTGCAAAAAATAAAAATAATTAGCGAATAGGCTAAAACCCACATATTTTTATCGGTTTTTTGATTTTCAAAAATAACAAACAGACGTAAGACAAAAGGCGATACTTGTTTTTAACGCAGCCAAAGTTTCTTAATAATAATCTAAAAAACACATTTTTCTATCAGTTCCTGGATTTGCAAAAAATAATAATAACTAGCGAATAGGCTAAAAGCGACATATTTTTATCGGTTTTTTGATTTAAAAAAATCACAAACAGACGTAAGACAAAAGGCAATAGTTGTTTTGAACGCAGCTAACGTTTCTCAATAATAATCTAAAAATCACAATTTTCTATCAGTTCCTGGAATTGCGAAAAATAATAATAATTAGCGAATAAGCTAAAAACCACATATTTTTATCGGTTTTTTCATTTTAAAAAATCACAAACAGACGTAAGACAAAAGGCAATACTTGTTTTGAACGCAGCTATCGTTTCTTAATAATAATCTAAAAACCACGTTTTTCTGTCAGTTCCTGGATTTGCAAAAAATAATAATAACAAGCGAATAGGCTAAAAACGACATATTTTTCTCGATTTTTTTATTTTAAAACAACACAAAAAGACGAATAGGCTAAAACAACATATTTTTATCGGTTTTTTTTATTTTTAAAAATAACAAACAGACGTAAGACAAAAGGCGATATTTGTTTTGAACGCAGACAACGTTTTTTGATAATAATCTAAAAACCATAGTTTTCTATCAGTTCCTGGATTTGCAAAAAATAATACTAATTAGCGAATAGGCTAAACACCACATATTTTTATCGGTTTTTTGATTTTAAAACATCACCAACAAAAGTAAGACAAAAGGCGATACTTGTTTTGAACGAAGCTAACGTTTCTTAATAATAATCTAAAAACCACAATATTCTATCAGTTCCTGGATTTGCGAAAAATAATAATAATTAGCGAATAGGCTAAAAACCAACTATTTTTATCGGTTTTTTGATTTTCAAAAATAACAAACAGACGTAAGACAAAAGGCGATATATGTTTTGAACGCAGCCAACGTTTCTTAATAATAATCTAAAAACCACGTTTTTCTGTCAGTTCCTGGACTTGCAAAAAATAATAATAATTAGCGAATAGGCTAAAAACCACATATTTTTATCGGTTTTTTGATTTTAAAAAATCACAAAAAGACGTAAGACAAAAGGCAATACCTGTTTTGAACGCAGCCAACGTTTCTTAATAATAATCTAAAAACCACGTTTTTCTGTCAGTTCCTGGACTTGCAAAAAATAATAATAATTAGCGAATAGGCTAAAAACCACATATTTTTATCGGTTTTTTGATATTCAAAAATAACAAACCGACGTAAGACAAAAGGCGATACTTGTTTTGAACGCAGCCAACGTTTCTTAATAATAATCTAAAAACCACGTTTTTCTGTTAGTTCCTGGATTTGCAAAAAATAATAATAATTAGCGAATAGGCTAAAAACGACATATTTTTATCGGTTTTTTGATTTTAAATAATGACAAACAAACGTAAGACAAAAGGCAATACTTGTTTTGAACGCAGCTAACGTTTCTCAATAATAATCTAAAAACCACGTTTTTCTGTCAGTTCCTGGATTTGCAATAAATAATAATAATTAGCGAATAGGCTAAAAACGACATATTTTTATCGGTTTTTTGATTTTAAATAATCACAAACAAACGTGAGACAAAAGGCGATAATTGTTTTGAACGCAGCCAACGTTTTCCGATAATAATCTAAAAAACACATTTTCTATCAGTTCCTGGATTTGCGAAAAATAATAATAATTAGCGAATAGGCTAAAAACCACATATTTTTATCGGTTTTTTGATTTTCAAAAATAAAAAACAGACGTAAGACAAAAGGCGATACTTGTTTTGAACGCAGCCAACGTTTCTTAATAATAATCTAAAAACCATGTTTTTCTGTCAGTTCCTGGATTTGCAAAAAATAATAATAATTAGCGAATAGGCTAAAAACGACATATTTTCATCGGTTTTTTAATTTTAAATAATCACAAACAATCGTAAGACAAAAGGTGATACTTGTTTTTAACGCAGCCAACGTTTCTTAATAATAATCTAAAAACCACGTTCTTCTGTCGGTTCCTGGATTTGCAAAAAATAATAATAATTAGCGAATAGGCTAAAAACCACATATTTTTATCGGTTTTTTGATTTTAAAAAATCACAAACAGACGCAAGACAAAAGGCAATACTTGTTTTGAACGCAGCTAACGTTTCTTAATAATAATCTAAAAACCACAAATTTCTATCAGTTCCTGGATTTGCAAAAAATAATAATAACTAGCGAATAGGCTCAAAACGACATATTTTTCTCGGTTTTTTTATTTTAAAAAATCACAAACAGACGTAAGACAAAAAGCGATACCTGTTTTAAATGCAGCCAACGTTTTTCAATAATAATCTAAAAATCACATTTTTCTATCGGTTCCTGGATTTGCAAAAAATAAAAATAATTAGCGAATAGGCTAAAAACCACATAATTTTATCGGTTTTTTGATTTTAAATAATCACAAACAGGCGTAAGACAAAAGGTGATACTTGTTTTTAACGCAGCCAACGTTTTTTAATAATAATCTAAAAACCACGTTTTTCTGTCAGTTCCTGGATTTGCAAAAAATAATAATAATTAGCGAATAGGCTAAAAACGACATATTTTTATCGGTTTTTTGATTTTAAATAATCACAAACAAACGTGAGACAAAAGGCGATAATTGTTTTGAACGCAGCCAACGTTTTCCGATAATAATCTAAAAAACACATTTTCTATCAGTTCCTGGATTTGCGAAAAATAATAATAATTAGCGAATAGGCTAAAAACCACATATTTTTACCGATTTTTTTATTTTCAAAAATAACAAACAGACGTAAGACAAAAGGCGATACTTGTTTTGAACGCAGCCAACGTTTCTTAATAATAATCTAAAAACCATGTTTTTCTGTCAGTTCCTGGATTTGCAAAAAATAATAATAATTAGCGAATAGGCTAAAAACGACATATTTTCATCGGTTTTTTAATTTTAAATAATCACAAACAATCGTAAGACAAAAGGTGATACTTGTTTTTAACGCAGCCAACGTTTCTTAATAATAATCTAAAAACCACGTTCTTCTGTCGGTTCCTGGATTTGCAAAAAATAATAATAATTAGCGAATAGGCTAAAAACCACATATTTTTATCGGTTTTTTGATTTAAAAAAATCACAAACAGACGCAAGACAAAAGGCAATACTTGTTTTGAACGCAGCTAACGTTTCTTAATAATAATCTAAAAACCACAAATTTCTATCAGTTCCTGGATTTGCAAAAAATAATAATAACTAGCGAATAGGCTAAAAACGACATATTTTCATCGGTTTTTTTAATTTTAAATAATCACAAACAGGCGTAAGACAAAAGGTGATACTTGTTTTTAACGCAGCCAACGTTTTTTAATAAGAATCTAAAAACCACGTTTTTCTGTCAGTTCCTGGATTTGCAAAAAATAATAATAATTAGCGAATAGGCTAAAAACGACATATTTTTATCGGTTTTTTGATTTTAAATTATCACAAACAAACGTAAGACAAAAGGCGATAATTGTTTTGAACGCAGCCAACGTTTTTCGATAATAATCTAAAAAACACATTTTTCTATCAGTTCCTGGATTTGCAAAAATAATAATAATTAGCTAATAGGCTAAAAACCACATATTTTTTTCGATTTCTTGATTTTCAAAAATAAAAAACAGACATAAGACAAAAGGCGATACTTGTTTTGAACGCAGCCAACGTTTCTTAATAATAATCTAAAAACCATGTTTTTCTGTCAGTTCCTGGATTTGCAAAAAATAATAATAATTAGCGAATAGGCTAAAAACGACATATTTTCATCGGTTTTTTAATTTTAAATAATCACAAACAATCGTAAGACAAAAGGTGATACTTGTTTTTAACACAGCCAACGTTTCTTAATAATAATCTAAGAACCACGTTCTTCTGTCGGTTCCTGGATTTGCAAAAAATAATAATAATTAGCGAATAGGCTAAAAACCACATATTTTTATCGGTTTTTTGATTTTAAAAAATCACAAACAGACGCAAGACAAAAGGCAATAGTTGTTTTGAACGCAGCTAACGTTTCTTAATAATAATCTAAAAACCACAAATTTCTATCAGTTCCTGGATTTGCAAAAAATAATAATAACTAGCGAATAGGCTCAAAACGACATATTTTTCTCGGTTTTTTTATTTTAAAAAATCACAAACAGACGTAAGACAAAAAGCGATACCTGTTTTAAATGCAGCCAACGTTTTTCAATAATAATCTAAAAAACACATTTTTCTATCAGTTCCTGGATTTGCAAAAAATAAAAATAATTAGCGAATAGGCTAAAAACCACATAATTTTATCGGTTTTTTGATTTTAAATAATCACAAACAGGCGTAAGACAAAAGGTGATACTTGTTTTTAACGCAGCCAACGTTTTTTAATAATAATCTAAAAACCACGTTTTTCTGTCAGTTCCTGGATTTGCAAAAAATAATAATAATTAGCGAATAGGCTAAAAACGACATATTTTTATCGGTTTTTTGATTTTAAATTATCACAAACAAACGTAAGACAAAAGGTGATAATTCTTTTTAACGCAGCCAGCGTTTTTTAATAATAATCTAAAAACCACGTTTTTCTGTCAGTTCCTGGATTTGTAAAAAATTATAATAATTAGGAAATAGGCTAAAAGCCACATATTTTTATCGGTTTTCTTATTTTAAAAAATCATAAACAGACGTAAGACAAAAGGCAATACTTGTTTTGAACGCACCTAACGTTTCTTAATAATAATCTAAAAACCGCAATTTTCTATCAGTTCCTGGATTTGCGAAAAATAATAATAATTAGCGAATAGGCTAAAAACCGCATATTTTTATCGGTTTTTTGATTTTCAAAAATAACAAACAGACGTAAGACAAAAGGCGATACTTGTTTTGAACGCAGCCAACGTTTCTTAATAATAATCTAAAAACCATGTTTTTCTGTCAGTTCCTGGATTTGCAAAAAATAATAATAATTATCGAATAGGCTAAAAACCACATATTTTTATCGGTTTTTTTATTTTCAAAAATAACAAACAGACGTAAGACAAAAGGCGATACTTGTTTTGAACGCAGCCAACGTTTCTTAATAATAATCTAAAAATCATGTTTTTCTGTCAGTTCCTGGATTTGCAAAAAATAATAATAATTAGCGAATAAGCTAAAAACCACATATTTTTATCGATTTTTTTATTTTCAAAAATAACAAACAGACGTAAGACAAAAGGCGATACTTGTTTTGAACGCAGCCAACGTTTCTTAATAATAATCTAAAAGCTACGTTTTTCTGTCAGTTCCTGGATTTGCAAAAAATAATAATATAATAATTAGCGAATAGGCAAAAAACCACATATTTTTATCGGTTTTTTGATTTTAAAAAATCACAAACAGACGTAAGACAAAAGGCAATACCTGTTTTTAACGCAGCTAACGTTTCTTAATAATAATCTAAAAACCACAATTTTCTATCAGTTCCTGGATTTGCAAAAAATAATAATAATTAGCAAATAGGCTAAAAACCACATATTTTTATCGGTTTTTTGATATTCAAAAATAACAAACAGACGTAAGACAAAAGGCGATACTTGTTTTGAACGCAGCCAACGTTTCTTAATAATAATCTAAAAACCACGTTTTTCTGTCAGTTCCTGGATTTGCAAAAAATAATAATAACTAGCCAATAGGCTCAAAACGACATATTTTTCTCGGTTTTTTTATTTTAAAAAATCACAAACAGACGTAAGACAAAAAGCGATACCTGTTTTAAAAGCAGCCAACGTTTTTCGATAATAATCTAAAAAACACATTTTTCTACCAGTTTCTGGATTTGGAAAAAATAAAAATAATTTGCGAATAGGCTAAAAACCACATATTTTTATCGGTTTTTTTATTTTCAAAAATAACAAACAGACGTAAGACAAAAGGCAATACTTGTTTTAAACGCAGCTAACGTTTCTCAATAATAATCTAAAAACCACAATTTTCTATCAGTCCCTGGATTTGCGAAAAATAATAATAATTCGCGAATAGGCTAAAAACCACATATTTTTATCGGTTTTTTGATTTTAAAAAATCACAAACAGACGTAAGACAAAAGGCAATAGTAGTTTTGAACGCAGCTAACGTTTCTCAATAATAATCTAAAAACCACAATTTTCTATCAGTTCCTGGATTTGCGAAAAATAATAATAATTAGCGAATAGGCTAAAAACCACATATTTTTATCGGTTTTTTGATTTTCAAAAATAACAAACAGACGTAAGACAAAAGGCGATACTTGTTTTGAACGCAGCCAAAGTTTCTTAATAATAATCTAAAAACCACGTTTTTCTGTCAGTTTCTGGATTTGCAAAAAATAATAATAACTAGCGAATAGGCTCAAAACGACATATTTTTATCGGTTTTTTTATTTTTAAAAATAACAAACAGACGTAAGACAAAAGGCAATACTTGTTTTAAACGCAGCTAACGTTTCTCAATAATAATCTAAAAACCACAATTTTCTATCAGTCCCTGGATTTGCGAAAAATAATAATAATTCGCGAATAGGCTAAAAACCACATATTTTTATCGGTTTTTTGATTTTAAAAAATCACAAACAGACGTAAGACAAAAGGCAATAGTAGTTTTGAACGCAGCTAACGTTTCTCAATAATAATCTAAAAACCACAATTTTCTATCAGTTCCTGGATTTGCGAAAAATAATAATAATTAGCGAATAGGCTAAAAACCACATATTTTTATCGGTTTTTTGATTTTCAAAAATAACAAACAGACGTAAGACAAAAGGCGATACTTGTTTTGAACGCAGCCAAAGTTTCTTAATAATAATCTAAAAACCACGTTTTTCTGTCAGTTTCTGGATTTGCAAAAAATAATAATAACTAGCGAATAGGCTCAAAACGACATATTTTTATCGGTTTTTTTATTTTCAAAAATAACAAACAGACGTAAGACAAAAGGCAATACTTGTTTTAAAGGCAGCTAACGTTTCTCAATAATAATCTAAAAATCACAATTTTCTATCAGTTCCTGGATTTGCGAAAAATAATAATAATTAGCGAATAAGCTAAAAACCACATATTTTTATCGGTTTTTTCATTTTAAAAAATCACAAACAGACGTAAGACAAAAGGCAATACTTGTTTTGAGCGCAGCTATCGTTTCTTAATAATAATCTAAAAACCACGTTTTTCTGTCAGTTCCTGGATTTGTAAAAAATAATAATAACAAGCGAATAGGCTAAAAACGACATATTTTTCTCGATTTTTTTATTTTAAAACATCACAAACAGACGAATAGGCTAAAACCACATATTTTTATCGGTTTTTTTTATTTTCAAAAATAACAAACAGACGTAAGACAAAAGGCGATATTTGTTTTGAACGCAGCCAACGTTTTTTGATAATAATCTAAAAACCATAGTTTTCTATCAGTTCCTGGATTTGCAAAAAATAATACTAATTAGCGAATAGGCTAAACACCACATATTTTTATCGGTTTTTTGATTTTAAAACATCACCAACAAAAGTAAGACAAAAGGCGATACTTGTTTTGAACGAAGCTAACGTTTCTTAATAATAATCTAAAAACCACAATATTCTATCAGTTCCTGGATTTGCGAAAAATAATAATAATTAGCGAATAGGCTAAAAACCAACTATTTTTATCGGTTTTTTGATTTTCAAAAATAACAAACAGACGTAAGACAAAAGGCGATACATGTTTTGAACGCAGCCAACGTTTCTTAATAATACTCTAAAAACCACGTTTTTCTGTCAGTTCCTGGATTTGCAAAAAATAATAATAATTAGCGAATAGGCTAAAAACCACATATTTTTATCGGTTTTTTGATTTTAAAAAATCACAAAAAGACGTAAGACAAAAGGCAATACCTGTTTTGAATGCAGCTAACGTTTCTTAATAATAATCTAAAAACCACAATTTTCTATCAGTTCCTGGATTTGCAAAAAATAATAATAATTAGCGAATAGGCTAAAAACCACATATTTTTATCGGTTTTTTGATATTCAAAAATAACAAACAGACGTAAGACAAAAGGCGATACTTGTTTTGAACGCAGCCAACGTTTCTTAATAATAATCTAAAAACCACGTTTTTCTGTCAGTTCCTGGATTTGCAAAAAATAATAATAATTAGCGAATAGGCTAAAAACGACATATTTTTATCGGTTTTTTGATTTTAAATAATGACAAACAAACTTAAGACAAAAATCAATACTTGTTTTGAACGAAGCTAACGTTTCTCAATAATAATCTAAAAACCACGTTTTTCTGTCAGTTCCTGGATTTGCAAAAAATAATAATAATTAGCGAATAGGCTAAAAACGAAATATTTTTAACGGTTTTTTGATTTTAAATAATCACAAACAAACGTAAGACAAAAGGCGATAATTGTTTTGAACGCAGCCAACGTTTTCCGATAATAATCTAAAAAACACATTTTTCTATCAGTTCCTGGATTTGCGAAAAATAATAATAATTAGCGAATAGGTTAAAAACCACATATTTTTATCGGTTTTTTGATTTTCAAAAATAAAAAACAGACGTAAGACAAAAGGCGATACTTGTTTTGAACGCAGCCAACGTTTCTTAATAATAATCTAAAAACCATGTTTTTCTGTCCGTTCCTGGATTTGCAAAAAATAATAATAATTAGCGAATAGGCTAAAAACGACATATTTTCATCGGTTTTTTTAATTTTAAATAATCACAAACAATCGTAAGACAAAAGGTGATTTTTTTTTAACGCAGCCAACGTTTCTTAATAATAATCTAAAAACCACGTTCTTCTGTCGGTTCCTGGATTTGCAAAAAATAATAATAATTAGCGAATAGGCTAAAAACCACATATTTTTATCGGTTTTTTGATTTTAAAAAATCACAAACAGACGCAAGACAAAAGGCAATACATGTTTTGAACGCAGCTAACGTTTCTTAATAATAATCTAAAAACCACAAATTTCTATCAGTTCCTGGATTTGCAAAAAATAATAATAACTAGGGAATAGGCTCAAAACGACATATTTTTTTCGGTTTTTTTATTTTAAAAAATCACAAACAGACGTAAGACAAAAAGCGATACCTGTTTTAAATGCAGCCAACTTTTCTCAATAATAATCTAAAAAACACATTTTTCTATCAGTTCCTGGATTTGCAAAAAATAAAAATAATTAGCGAATAGGCTAAAAACCACATAATTTTATCGGTTTCTTGATTTTAAAAAATCACAAAAAGACGTAAGACAAAAGGCAATACCTGTTTTGAACGCAGCTAACGTTTCTTAATAATAATCTAAAAACCACAATTTTCTATCAGTTCCTGGATTTGCAAAAAATAATAATAATTAGCGAATAGGCTAAAAACCACATATTTTTATCGGTTTTTTGATATTCAAAAATAACAAACAGACGTAAGACAAAAGGCGATACTTGTTTTGAACGCAGCCAACGTTTCTTAATAATAATCTAAAAACCACGTTTTTCTGTCAGTTCCTGGATTTGCAAAAAATAATAATAATTAGCGAATAGGCTAAAAACGACATATTTTTATCGGTTTTTTGATTTTAAATAATGACAAACAAACTTAAGACAAAAGGCAATACTTGTTTTGAACGCAGCTAACGTTTCTCAATAATAATCTAAAAACCACGTTTTTCTGTCAGTTCCTGGATTTGCAAAAAATAATAATAATTAGCGAATAGGCTAAAAACGAAATATTTTTAACGGTTTTTTGATTTTAAATAATCACAAACAAACGTAAGACAAAAGGCGATAATTGTTTTGAACGCAGCCAACGTTTTCCGATAATAATCTAAAAAACACATTTTTCTATCAGTTCCTGGATTTGCGAAAAATAATAATAATTAGCGAATAGGCTAAAAACCAACTATTTTTATCGGTTTTTTGATTTTCAAAAATAACAAACAGACGTAAGACAAAAGGCGATACATGTTTTGAACGCAGCCAACGTTTCTTAATAATACTCTAAAAACCATGTTTTTCTGTCAGTTCCTGGATTTGCAAAAAATAATAATAATTAGCGAATAGGCTAAAAACCACATATTTTTATCGGTTTTTTGATTTTAAAAAATCACAAAAAGACGTAAGACAAAAGGCAATACCTGTTTTGAACGCAGCTAACGTTTCTTAATAATAATCTAAAAACCACAATTTTCTATCAGTTCCTGGATTTGCAAAAAATAATAATTAGCGAATAGGCTAAAAACCACATATTTTTATCGGTTTTTTGATATTCAAAAATAACAAACAGACGTAAGACAAAAGGCGATACTTGTTTTGAACGCAGCCAACGTTTCTTAATAATAATCTAAAAACCACGTTTTTCTGTCAGTTCCTGGATTTGCAAAAAATAATAATAATTAGCGAATAGGCTAAAAACGACATATTTTTATCGGTTTTTTTATTTTAAATAATGACAAACAAACTTAAGACAAAAATCAATACTTGTTTTGAACGCAGCTAACGTTTCTCAATAATAATCTAAAAACCACGTTTTTCTGTCAGTTCCTGGATTTGCAAAAAATAATAATAATTAGCGAATAGGCTAAAAACGAAATATTTTTAACGGTTTTTTGATTTTAAATAATCACAAACAAACGTAAGACAAAAGGCGATAATTGTTTTGAACGCAGCCAACGTTTTCCGATAATAATCTAAAAAACACATTTTTCTATCAGTTCCTGGATTTGCGAAAAATAATAATAATTAGCGAATAGGTTAAAAACCACATATTTTTATCGGTTTTTTGATTTTCAAAAATAAAAAACAGACGTAAGACAAAAGGCGATACTTGTTTTGAACGCAGCCAACGTTTCTTAATAATAATCTAAAAACCATGTTTTTCTGTCCGTTCCTGGATTTGCAAAAAATAATAATAATTAGCGAATAGGCTAAAAACGACATATTTTCATCGGTTTTTTTAATTTTAAATAATCACAAACAATCGTAAGACAAAAGGTGATTTTTTTTTAACGCAGCCAACGTTTCTTAATAATAATCTAAAAACCACGTTCTTCTGTCGGTTCCTGGATTTGCAAAAAATAATAATAATTAGCGAATAGGCTAAAAACCACATATTTTTATCGGTTTTTTGATTTTAAAAAATCACAAACAGACGCAAGACAAAAGGCAATACATGTTTTGAACGCAGCTAACGTTTCTTAATAATAATCTAAAAACCACAAATTTCTATCAGTTCCTGGATTTGCAAAAAATAATAATAACTAGGGAATAGGCTCAAAACGACATATTTTTTTCGGTTTTTTTATTTCAAAAAATCACAAACAGACGTAAGACAAAAAGCGATACCTGTTTTAAATGCAGCCAACTTTTCTCAATAATAATCTAAAAAACACATTTTTCTATCAGTTCCTGGATTTGCAAAAAATAAAAATAATTAGCGAATAGGCTAAAAACCACATAATTTTATCGGTTTCTTGATTTTAAAAAATCACAAAAAGACGTAAGACAAAAGGCAATACCTGTTTTGAACGCAGCCAACGTTTCTTAATAATAATCTAAAAACCACGTTTTTCTGTCAGTTCCTGGATTTGCAAAAAATAATAATAATTAGCGAATAGGCTAAAAACGACATATTTTTATCGGTTTTTTGATTTTAAATAATCACAAACAAACGCAAGACAAAAGGCAATACATGTTTTGAACGCAGCTAACGTTTCTTAATAATAATCTAAAAACCACAAATTTCTATCAGTTCCTGGATTTGCAAAAAATAATAATAACTAGGGAATAGGCTCAAAACGACATATTTTTTTCGGTTTTTTTATTTTAAAAAATCACAAACAGACGTAAGACAAAAAGCGATACCTGTTTTAAATGCAGCCAACTTTTCTCAATAATAATCTAAAAAACACATTTTTCTATCAGTTCCTGGATTTGCAAAAAATAAAAATAATTAGCGAATAGGCTAAAAACCACATAATTTTATCGGTTTTTTGATTTTAAAAAATCACAAAAAGACGTAAGACAAAAGGCAATACCTGTTTTGAACGCAGCTAACGTTTCTTAATAATAATCTAAAAACCACAATTTTCTATCAGTTCCTGGATTTGCAAAAAATAATAATAATTAGCGAATAGGCTAAAAACCACATATTTTTATCGGTTTTTTGATATTCAAAAATAACAAACAGACGTAAGACAAAAGGCGATACTTGTTTTGAACGCAGCCAACGTTTCTTAATAATAATCTAAAAACCACGTTTTTCTGTCAGTTCCTGGATTTGCAAAAAATAATAATAATTAGCGAATAGGCTAAAAACGACATATTTTCATCGGCTTTTTAATTTTAAATCATCACAAACAATCGTAAGACAAAAGGTGATACTTGTTTTGAACGCAGCTAACGTTTCTCAATAATAATCTAAAAACCACGTTTTTCTGTCAGTTCCTGGATTTGCAAAAAATAATAATAATTAGCGAATAGGCTAAAAACGAAATATTTTTAACGGTTTTTTGATTTTAAATAATCACAAACAAACGTAAGACAAAAGGCGATAATTGTTTTGAACGCAGCCAACGTTTTCCGATAATAATCTAAAAAACACATTTTTCTATCAGTTCCTGGATTTGCGAAAAATAATAATAATTAGCGAATAGGTTAAAAACCACATATTTTTATCGGTTTTTTGATTTTCAAAAATAAAAAACAGACGTAAGACAAAAGGCGATACTTGTTTTGAACGCAGCCAACGTTTCTTAATAATAATCTAAAAACCATGTTTTTCTGTCCGTTCCTGGATTTGCAAAAAATAATAATAATTAGCGAATAGGCTAAAAACGACATATTTTCATGGGTTTTTTTAATTTTAAATAATCACAAACAATCGTAAGACAAAAGGTGATTTTTTTTTAACGCAGCCAACGTTTCTTAATAATAATCTAAAAACCACGTTCTTCTGTCGGTTCCTGGATTTGCAAAAAATAATAATAATTAGCGAATAGGCTAAAAACCACATATTTTTATCGGTTTTTTGATTTTAAAAAATCACAAACAGACGCAAGACAAAAGGCAATACATGTTTTGAACGCAGCTAACGTTTCTTAATAATAATCTAAAAACCACAAATTTCTATCAGTTCCTGGATTTGCAAAAAATAATAATAACTAGCGAATAGGCTCAAAACGACATATTTTTCTCGGTTTTTTTATTTTAAAAAATCACAAACAGACGTAAGACAACAAGCGATACCTGTTTTAAATGCAGCCAACGTTTTTCAATAATAATCTAAAAAACACATTTTTCTATCAGTCCCTGGATTTGCAAAAAATAAAAATAATTAGCGAATAGGCTAAAAACCACATAATTTTATCGGTTTTTTGATTTTAAATAATTACAAACAGGCGTAAGACATAAGGTAATAATTGTTTTTAACGCAGCCAACGTTTTTTAATAATAATCTAAAAACCACGTTTTTCTGTCAGTTCCTGGATTTGCAAAAAATAATAATAATTAGCGAATAGGCTAAAAACGACATATTTTTATCGGTTTTTTGATTTTAAATAATGACAAACAAACGTAAGACAAAAGGCAATACTTGTTTTGAACGCAGCTAACGTTTCTCAATAATAATCTAAAAACCACGTTTTTCTGTCAGTTCCTGGATTTGCAAAAAATAATAATAATTAGCGAATAGGCTAAAAACGAAATATTTTTATCGGTTTTTTGATTTTAAATAATCACAAACAAACGTAAGACAAAAGGCGATAATTGTTTTGAACGCAGCCAACGTTTTCCGATAATAATCTAAAAAACACATTTTTCTATCAGTTCCTGGATTTGCGAAAAATAATAATAATTAGCGAATAGGCTAAAAACCACATATTTTTATCGGTTTTTTGATTTTCAAAAATAAAAAACAGACGTAAGACAAAAGGCGATACTTGTTTTGAACGCAGCCAACGTTTCTTAATAATAATCTAAAAATCATGTTTTTCTGTCCGTTCCTGGATTTGCAAAAAATAATAATAATTAGCGAATAGGCTAAAAACGACATATTTTCATCGGTTTTTTAATTTTAAATAATCACAAACAATCGTAAGACAAAAGGTGATACTTGTTTTTAACGCAGCCAACGTTTCTTAATAATAACCTAAAAACCACGTTCTTCTGTCGGTTCCTGGATTTGCAAAAAATAATAATAATTAGCGAATAGGCTAAAAACCACATATTTTTATCGGTTTTTTGATTTTAAAAAATCACAAACAGACGCAAGACAAAAGGCAATACTTGTTTTGAACGCAGCTAACGTTTCTTAATAATAATCTAAAAACCACAAATTTCTATCAGTTCCTGGATTTGCAAAAAATAATAATAACTAGCGAATAGGCTCAAAACGACATATTTTTCTCGGTTTTTTTATTTTAAAAAATCACAAACAGACGTAAGACAAAAAGCGATACCTGTTTTAAATGCAGCCAACGTTTCTCAATAATAATCTAAAAAACACATTTTTCTATCAGTTCCTGGATTTGCAAAAAATAAAAATAATTAGCGAATAGGCTAAAAACCACATAATTTTATCGGTTTTTTGTTTTTAAATAATCACAAACAGGCGTAAGACAAAAGGTGATACTTGTTTTTAACGCAGCCAACGTTTTTTAATAATAATCTAAAAACCACGTTTTTCTGTCAGTTCCTGGATTTGCAAAAAATAATAATAATTAGCGAATAGGCTAAAAACGACATATTTTTATCGGTTTTTTGATTTTAAATAATCACAAACAAACGTAAGACAAAAGGCGATAATTGTTTTGAACGCAGCCAACGTTTTTCGATAATAATCTAAAAAACACATTTTTCTATCAGTTCCTGGATTTGCGAAAAATAATAATAATTAGCTAATAGGCTAAAAACCACATATTTTTATCGGTTTTTTGATTTTCAAAAATAAAAAACAGACGCAAGACAAATGGCGATACTTGTTTTGAACGCAGCCAACGTTTCTTAATAATAATCTAAAAACCATGTTTTTCTGTCAGTTCCTGGATTTGCAAAAAATAATAATAATTAGCGAATAGGCTAAAAACGACATATTTTCATCGGCTTTTTAATTTTAAATCATCACAAACAATCGTAAGACAAAAGGTGATACTTGTTTTTAACGCAGCCAACGTTTCTTAATAATAATCTAAGAACCAAGTTCTTCTGTCGGTTCCTGGATTTGCAAAAAATAATAATAATTAGCGAATAGGCTAAAAACCACATATTTTTATCGGTTTTTTGATTTTAAAAAATCACAAACAGACGCAAGACAAAAGGCAATACTTGTTTTGAACGCAGCTAACGTTTCTTAATAATAATCTAAAAACCACAAATTTCTATCAGTTCCTGGATTTGCAAAAAATAATAATAACTAGCGAATAGGCTCAAAACGACATATTTTTCTCGGTTTTTTTATTTTAAAAAATCACAAACAGACGTAAGACAACAAGCGATACCTGTTTTAAATGCAGCCAACGTTTTTCAATAATAATCTAAAAAACACATTTTTCTATCAGTCCCTGGATTTGCAAAAAATAAAAATAATTAGCGAATAGGCTAAAAACCACATAATTTTATCGGTTTTTTTATTTTAAATAATCACAAACAGGCGTAAGACAAAAGGTGATACTTGTTTTTAACGCAGCCAACGTTTTTTAATAATAATCTAAAAACCACGTTTTTCTGTCAGTTCCTGGATTTGCAAAAAATAATAATAATTAGCGAATAGGCTAAAAACGACATATTTTTATCGGTTTTTTTATTTTAAATTATCACAAACCAACGTAAGACAAAAGGTGATAATTCTTTTTAACACAGCCAGCGTTTTTTAATAATAATCTAAAAACCACGTTTTTCTGTCAGTTCGTGGATTTGTAAAAAATTATAATAATTAGGAAATAGGCTAAAAGCCACATATTTTTATCGGTTTTCTTATTTTAAAAAATCACAAACAGACGTAAGACAAAAGGCAATACTTGTTTTGAACGCACCTAACGTTTCTTAATAATAATCTAAAAACCGCAATTTTCTATCAGTTCCTGGATTTGCGAAAAATAATAATAATTAGCGAATAGGCTAAAAACCGCATATTTTTATCGGTTTTTTGATTTTCAAAAATAACAAACAGACGTAAGACAAAAGGCGATACTTGTTTTGAACGCAGCCAACGTTTCTTAATAATAATCTAAAAACCATGTTTTTCTGTCAGTTCCTGGATTTGCAAAAAATAATAATAATTATCGAATAGGCTAAAAACCACATATTTTTATCGGTTTTTTTATTTTCAAAAATAACAAACAGACGTAAGACAAAAGGCGATACTTGTTTTGAACGCAGCCAACGTTTCTTAATAATAATCTAAAAACCATGTTTTTCTGTTAGTTCCTGGATTTGCAAAAAATAATAATAATTAGCGAATAGGCTAAAAACCACATATTTTTATCGGTTTTTTCATTTTAAAAAATCACAAACAGACGTAAGACAAAAGGCGATATTTGTTTTGTACGCAGCTACCGTTTCTCAGTAATAATCTGAAAACCACACCTATCTGTCAGTTCCTGGATTTGCAAAAAATAATAATAATTAGCGAATAGGCTAAAAACGACATATTTTTATCGGTTTTTTGATTTTAAATAATCACAAACAAACGTAAGACAAAAGGCGATACTTGTTTTGAACGCAGCCAACGTTTCTTAATAATAATCTAAAAACCACGTTTTTCTGTCAGTTCCTGGATTTGCAAAAAATAATAATAATTAGCGAATAGGCTAAAAACCACATATTTTTATCGGTTTTTTGATTTTAAAAAATCACAAACAGACGTAAGACAAAAAGCGATACCTGTTTTAAACGCAGCCAACGTTTTTCGATAATAATCTAAAAAACACATTTTTCTATCAGTTCCTGGAATTGCAAAAAATAACAATAATTAGCGAATAGGCTAAAAACCACATATATTTATCGGTTCTTTTATTTTCAAAAATAACAAACAGGCGTAAGACAAAAGGTGATACTTGTTTTTAACGCAGCGAACGTTTTTTAATAATAATGTAAAAGCCACATTTTTCTGTCAGTTCCTGGATTTGCAAAAAATAATAATATAATAATTAGCGAATAGGCAAAAAACCACATATTTTTATCGGTTTTTTGATTTTAAAAAATCACAAACAGACGTAAGACAAAAGGCAATACCTGTTTTGAACGCAGCTAACGTTTCTTAATAATAACCTAAAAACCACAATTTTCTATCAGTTCCTGGATTTGCAAAAAATAATAATAATTAGCGAATAGGCTAAAAACCACATATTTTTATCGGTTTTTTGATATTCAAAAATAACAAACAGACGTAAGACAAAAGGCGATACTTGTTTTGAACGCAGCCAACGTTTCTTAATAACAATCTAAAAACCACGTTTTTCTGTCAGTTCCTGGATTTGCAAAAAATAATAATAATTAGCGAATAGGCTAAAAACGACATATTTTTATCGGTTTTTTGATTTTAAATAATGACAAACAAACGTAAGACAAAAGGCAATACTTGTTTTGAACGCACCTAACGGTTTTTTAATAATAATCTAAAAACCACATTTTTCTCTCAGTTCCTGGATTTGCAGAAAATAATAATAATTAGCGAATAGGCTAAAAAACTACATATTTTTATCAATTTTTTTTTTATTTTAAAAAAATTACAAACAGACGTAAGACAAAAGGCGATAATTTTTTTGAACGCAGCTAACGTTTTTTAATAATAATCTAAAAACCACATTTTTCCATCAGTTTCTGGATTTGCAAAAAATAATAATAATTAGCGAATAGGCTAAAAACCACATATTTTTATCAGTTTTTTTAATTTTAAAAATTACAAAAAGACGTAAGACAAAAGTCGATACTTTTTTTGAACGCAGCTAACCTTTTTTAATAATAATCTAAAAACCACATTTTTCTATCAGTTCCTGGATTGGCAAAAAAAAAATATAATTAGCGAATAGGCTAAAAACCACATATTTTATAGTTTTTTTTTTATTTTAAAAAATTACAAAAAGACGTAAGACAAAAGGCGATACTTTTTGTGAACGCAACTAACGTTTTTTAATAATAATCTAAAAACCACATTTTTCTAGCAGTTCCTGTATTTGCAAAAAATAATAATAATAAGCGAATAGGCTAAAACCCATTTATTTTAATCGGTTTTTTTATTTTAAAATATTACAAAAAGACGTAAGACAAAAGACGATACTTTTTATAAACGCAGCTAACGTTTTTTAATAATAATTTAAAAACCACATTTTTCTATCAGCTCCTGGATTTGCAAAAAATAATAATAATTAGCGAATAGGCTAAAAACAACAAATTTTTATCGTTTTTTTTTTATTTGAAAAAATTACAAAAAGACGTAAGACAAAAGGCGATACATTTTTTGAACGAAGCTAACGTTTTTTAATAATAATGTAAAAACCACATTTTTCTATCAGTTCCTGGATTTGCAAAAAATAATAATAATTAGCGAATAGGCTAAAAACCACATATTTTTATTGTTTTTTTTTTATTTTAAAAAATTACAAAAAGACGTAAGACAAAAGTCGATACTTTTTTTGAAAGCAGCTAACGTTTTTTAATAATAATCTAGAAGCCACATTTTTCCATCAGTTCTTGGATTTGCAAAAAATAATAATTAGCGAATGGGCTATAAACCACATATTTTTATCGGTTTTTTTTTTAAATTACGAAAAGACGTAAGACAAAAGGCGATACTTTTTTTGAATGCAGCTAAAGTTTTTTGATAATAATCTAGAAGACGCATTTTTTTATCAGTTCCTGGATTTGCAAAAAATAATAATAATTAGCGAATAGGCTAAAAACCACATTTTTTTATCGGTTTTTTTATTTGAAAAAATTACAAAAAGACGTAAGTCAAAAGGCGATACTTTTTTGAATGCAGCTAACGTTTTTTAATAATAATCTAAAAAGCACATTTTTCTATCAGTTCCTGGATTTACAAAAAATAATAATAATTAGCGAATAGGCTAAAACCCACATTTTTTTTTATCGGTTTATTTTATTTTAAAAAATTACTAAAAGACGTAAGACAAAAAGCGATACTTTTTTGAACGCAGCTAACGTTTTTTAATAATAATCTAAAAAGCACATTTTTCTATCAGTTCCTGGATTTGCAAAAAATAATAATAATTAGCGAATAGGCTAAAAACCACATATTTTTATCGGTTTTTTTGATTTTAAAGAATTACAAAAAGACGTAAGACAAAAGTCGATACCTTTTTTGAGCGCAGCTAACGTTTTTTAATAATAATCTAAAAACCACATTTTTGGATCAGTTCCTGGATTTGCAAAAAATAATAATTAGCGAATAGGCTAAAAACCACATATTTTTATCGGTTTTTGGCTTTTAAAAAATTACAGAAATACGCTAGACAAAAGGCGACACATTTATTGAACGCAGCTAACATTTTTTGATAATAGTCTAAAAACCACATTCTTCTGTCAGTTTTGGTAATTGCAAAACATAATAATTAGCGAATAGGCTAAAAACGAAAGATTTCTATCGTTTTTTGTTTTTTTAAAAATTACAGTATCACGCTAGACGAAAGGCGATACTATTTTTTAAATCAGCTAACGTTTTTTGTTAATAATCTAAAACCCAACCCAAAACACTTTTGGAAATTGCAAAAAATAATAATTAGCGAACAGGCTAAAAAAGTATTGGAAGACTACTAGAGGAGCTTTATTAACAAATTTACTAAAAAAAAAATATAAAAAATTATGATTTTAAAAAATTCTCATTTTATTACTAGAAGCAGCAAATACAAGCCGCAAGTTTCGTTGGAAGTGCAATTTTAACTAAGCGGCAAGTTTCGTTGGAAGTGCAATTTTAACTAGTATATGTCAGTAACAGTGACGTATCAAAAAGTTTTGGAACATTTTAAAAACTTCTAGTTAAGAAAATCGGCCTACGCCACTGGAAAGATTTCATTTTCTAACAAAATTTAGGTCATTGCTATTAGATCAACCCTGCCAAGTTTGGTACTCGTAGGTTAAGAAATGTTGGTAAAAATACTAAAAAGGAATATACAAGAAATTGTGGCATCATTTTTACTTGAGTTTTTTCAATTTTTACGATAGAAGGAGTGGTTTAAGCTACATTATCACTATTTACTTATTGATAGGGAATTAAATTTGCCACATTTTTCCCATTTGTCACTTATGACAGTCTGTCGCCGTTTAGGAGTTATCCAAGAAAAACGCTTTTTTGGAGTTTTTTGGAGGTTAGAAATAACAGTTCCCGAGGGGGTAGGAATGGGGACTTTTAGTATGTTAAACGGTGGACCTTCCTAAGCTTGTTATTGGAAAAAAAAATGGGTCCTAATTTTTTCCCCTATTCAGAAAATTTAAATCTAAATTGCCTGTCCTACATTTAAAGTTTACAAAACTATTAAGAAAAATATACTTTTCGTACGACCACATAGAAAAATACCCAATTGCACTCTACCACTTGAGAAAGTTGCATACCTATTTCATACGCATATTCATTTTTTATTTACTCTCTAGTGAGGAAAATATTTTTCTCTCTAGTCTATTTGGAAGGACAAGAGTATCGGGGGAATATGTTACACAAAATATAATTTTTTTAGGCTTGCAGAGGAGAAAATGTAGACGACGGAGTCAAGATAAAGTACGAGTCTGATTTTGGTGAAAAAAATGAAATTGTTTACACTATTCCTGCAATGGCAGATATACTTGTCATGTATGCCACAATGGAAGGTAAGAAGCAGAGACAACATAATAACTTGTAAGAAGTCTTTCCCCTCCAACGGCGTAGCGTGGGGGAGCCAGAGGGGTTCATCGTCCCCTCCACCCTCTGAGTTCTTTGAAGAGATAAATTTAATTGTGTCCGCCATCTTGGGTTTCAAAATGGCGACAAATTTCGATAGTGATTTGAGTTTTTGATCTTCGCCATGATGCTTTTTATTTTATTTGAGAAGGTATAATCTGGAAAACAGTGATGGAAACTAAAATTAATTTTTGGAGAGCCACCAAACCGATTTTGATGATTTATACTATAGATCGCAGCGCTGGCGCGGTTGCTAAAAATTAATTCCCTAGATCGTAACTATGCCCTCAATTTCAGGTTTCTTTGCGTGGAGAGACACGAAAAATGGCAGCGTTTTCATTCAATCATTGGCAGACATATTGACCAACTGCTACAAAGAGAGAGACCTATTGTCGATGCTGACCCTGGTCAATAGAGAAGTGGCCATCGGTTTCACCTCTAACACTTTGGATCCGAAACTTAGGGAAAAAAAGGAGATGTGCTCTATTGTTAGTATGCTTACTAGAATTTTGTATTTTATTTAATGTAATAATACAAATATACTGAATGGATGAAAATGTAATTTTTTTAAATGTTGGCGTTGTGACTGACTGCCTAATCTGCACTTCAGTATAGCAAAAAATACACATTCTTGAGATAAATGTAAGTATTTTTTGAAATAAATATATACAATCAGTGGTGGTCCCAGGGGGAGCAGGGGGGGCGGCCGCCCCCCCTTTGCTCCAGAAAAAAGTAGACAAAAAAGATGCTGGTGGTAACCCTGAAGTCTTTGGAAAAAAAAACGAGAAATTGCAGAACGTTCCTTTAAAGACATTCTAGAATCCTTCCACACTATTTTGGGACAGTTTGAAACAGACGAAAACCACGATATTAGAAATACAGAACAGTATTATAGAGTTTCAATTTTTAAACAAGTTTTAGAAAAAATTATTTCGGACATAAAATCAAGGCTGAATAACGAGACTCGTATTTTTGATCTGAACATATTCATACCAAGTTTTATACAACGTGAAGCCTAAATCAGGGCAAAATTAATCAATGTCGTTTCTAAATACTATAAACTGTTTGATTAATACAAAACACAAATTCTTGAACTTTTATTGGGAAGAGGCAAAAGCTTGAATCAAAACATATATGGTAACGTTTTCGAGACAATTAACAAGTGTGGCGATATTTTTCCGTTGATAATGCTTCGTCAGAAAGAAACTTCTCCTGCCTTAGAAGATTGAAAACATAAGTACTTAAAAACACTATGACCAAAATTCGTCTCTCGGGCTTAGCACTGCTGCATATCAACAGACATATTGAAATTGACATTGAGCGAATCATTGACCGGTTTGCTCAAAAAAACCGGAAACGAATTTTTTTTTCAGATAGGCATCTAATGTTTGAGATATGCAATATAAAAGGAAATTGTGGAATGGTTTAACGATCCTATTTTTTATTTTTTTTTTGAAGGTGTAGTTTTCTGGGTTGAAGGATCTTGTTAATGAATCCTCCTTTTTTTGAAATGCCAACGTTTCGCAAAATTGATTTGCTTCTTTAGGGCTCTAAAATTAAATGTACAATAAAAATAGTGTGGATTTAAAAGAATTTTTGTTTTACAACCAGCAAAAGTTTAAAAAGTGAAACGTAATTTTTTTAATTTTTTAGTATAAGTTTGAGAAGTTTTAAAATTGAATGTACAGTAAAAATAGCGTGGATTTTAAAGAATTTTTGTTAAAAAAAAATGTTTTTGTGTGTTTGTTTTCTTTGTCTTACATTTTTTACATTGGATTGCGGTTATTGTTGTGTGTTTATTTTTGTCTCCTCAAACTTATACTAAAAAATAAAAAAATTTACATTTTACTTTTCAAACTTGCTGGTTGTATAATAACATTTTTTTTAAGAAAAATTCTGTAAAATCCACGCTATTTTTATTGTACAATTTTAAAACTTCTCAAACTTATATAATAACATTTTTTAACAAAAATTCTTTTAAACCCACACTATTTTTATTGTACATTCAATTTTAGAGCCCCGAAGACGCAAATCAATTTTGCGAAACGTTGGCATTTCAAAAAAAGGAAGATCCCTGAACCCATAAACCTACACCTTCAAAAAAAAAATAAAAGGTAATGGTTCAACTTAAAAAACTTTTTAGACCTCAAAAAAAAAGTATTTAGCTATTAGGTTTTGTTTGTGGTTTGTTTGTTATCTATGTTTTTTACAACTGAAAAAATTATACGTATACTTACGGGAGCGTGGATTTCAGGGGGATAGGGGTGTAGTTAACCCAGAATTCAGAAATGGCAACCTTTGGCGATTACACTATTACATATGGTATTTATGCATTTCTGGTCATTTTGAGGTCATATACTAAATTCCAAAATGTTATATTTTACAATAAATTGCTTTATAATTATTATTTATTTTTCATTATTTTCTAAATATCAAAAGTGTCATTTGAGGTAAGAAACAATGATAAAATTTGTTACAAAAATAGAAATTACTAAATATATCAGTAGATACTAATTTCTCGCTAATTTTGAGAATAACAAAAAGATAATAGATTTTTTGTGCTTACATAAATAACTACTATTTTATCAATTTCATATGATATATATATTTGAAAATTTGGCACTTTTTTTCTTAAAATCAACAGAACCTTAAACAAAACATGAAAAACTAAGCTGGCTACAGCATAGATCATCCATCAGAAAAAAAAATCAGGGTATATAATAAAATTATTATTATAAAACAAAATTTTTTAGATGCTCGGTCATAATCAGTGTACTAAACAAAACCTTATTAAAATCGAGTCTCTTAATAATCAACTTTGTTATCTGAGAATAAAATGCCTTTATCAGCTCCTCGGCTTATTAGTAATTGTTTTCTATTTTACGATACATAGCAGGATAACACAGAGGAATAGTTCAAGTTTTATTGAAAATTTTATACCAGTTGTTTTAAGCCAATCAGATGCCTTGTTTTTGACAGGTTGCTATGGCAACAACCCGAATTTTTCGGACATTTTTTCGGTCACGTGACCTAGATGGCTTGACAGCTGTCACGTGCAGATGTCAGAATAACAACAGAAAAATTAATAAGTGATAATTTCCCTGGCTTGACAGCTGTCACGTGCAGATGTCAGAATAACAACAGAGGCGTAGGTACAATTTTCGATTTATTTTATGATATTTTTTTTGCGACAACAAAATTTAATATGACGAATAATAATTAATAAACAAAACAAAAACATTTTGGTGAAACTTCATTCCACCAATGCGCTGCAGCAGTCAACTTCGCAGATTTTATGTTTCCTACCTAAATACTTACCGCGTTAAATTGTCATCGACTTTGCAAGAGAATAATTAATTTTCCCTTCTCTCTAGTAGTATAATATTATTAGAGTATGAAGAAATGTGCTCATTTCGGGATTTTGAGAATCCTTTTTTTTACTAGGGCTAAGGGAAAGTGAAAAAAAACAAATACAAAGTATTTGAAATACAAAACACCTAGCGTCCAATATAACACATGCCTATACACCTATTTTTCCCTATCCTCTAGTACTATAATATTATGTGATTTAAATAGAATATAATCAACTTGATACAAAGATGCAAACCTTATTGTACTAGAGTACCTACCAGGGAATTTGTAAAAAATAATAGATGAATAAGTGTATAGCCACAATATAGGTAACACAGACATTCAAAGTGTCAAAAAATTAATTAAATTAAAACACCAAACCACAAAGCAAAATAAACGCTTCCCAAATTGTCAAAATTTGTATTTTTTTTTAAATAATTTTTGGTATAAAATGTTCGTACCAAATCTCCTGCAAGCTTGAAAATTTTTGCACCTCGAAAAAATTTTCGGAAATAATTCAAGCTCTAGGGAGATTATAAGTGAATATTTACCTCATACGTTATAAAATCAGGTCAGGGCCTCTATTTTTTAAATAATAGAAATTTTGCTCCCAGGGATTCAAATTTTCTCGCTACTATGAATCTCATATCATACTTGATCGAAAGTAATTGTCTTAGTCACGACCAATAGAATTACTTTTCATCAATATCGGGAAAAAGTGAGAGAAACCGATTTAAACCGCAGATTTGGACCAATGAAATGCATAAGAGAATTACTTTCGATCAATATCGGGAAAAAGTGAGAGAAACCGATTTAAACCGAAGATTTGGACCAATGAGATGCATAGTAGCGATAGAATTTAACTCCCTGGGAGCAAATTTTCTCTCGATTCAAGAATATACCCACAGTTCGAGAATAAGGGCACAGGTGAAAATCTGCCTTGTCAAAACTGATAATTGCCCTTTTTAAAACTCACGTCTGCAGCGGCGTCATTTCTCTTGGGGAGGGGGGGGGTCATATCTACTTTCAAAATAAAAAATATGAACGAAAAAAAAAAAGTATTTAGCGAGGGTGAAAAAACACTTTATTGACGTCAAAATAACTCATAAAAACTTTGGTAAAACATACATTACAAAAAAAAACAAAAAAGCTTAGACCTAAACACCAAATTAATGGTTTTGATGGTAACGGCGATGCGGTAAACCGCAGAAGGTGTACTTAAGTTAAAAGGTGTTTTTAAAATGTGTTTTTATTTGTAAAAGCCAAATTTTGATTTTTGTTTAAGGACGCTCAGGAGAGGGGCAGTTGCCCCCCCTGCCCCCGTCCATGTGAAGCCGCTGCACGTCTGTACCAACAGGTTTTTATTGTCGATGTGTCGTTTGATGATATATAATTAATTCGGTAAATAATCTTCAAAATTCATTTCGGGATGGTGAAATAATCATAAAATCATTTTTAAAGTTTTTGCCATGAAGAAACCGCTCTCGGGCAAGTCCTCGAGCGGTTTTCACGGCAAAAAAATCTTTGATATGATTTTCGATAATTTCTACATCCCTTAATAAATTTAAAATAAATAAAAAATGCACTTAATTTTCTGATTATTTTCCAATCCCCAGAGGTATTTTGTAAATTATTTACGGATTATTTCTAGATAGACAAACATCAAACATACCGGGGATTTTCCCTTACTAATCAGGTATAAATCAACCCGCTTTTACAAAGGATGAGGTAGTAGTAGTAACTAGAAGGCAGCCCAAGACCTGGCAAGTAGGCCCAATCGGTCCCTTTTTACATTACCCCAGCCCAGCCCCCTAATAATTCCTACACCAGCTGTACCGCTTGTACGGTAGTGGGCTCTCCGGGCCTTCCTGTTCTCTTCACGAAGTCCAGTACTTTGGCCCACTTGAGAACTCGTAGGTCCTCTGCATCCAGGTTCGGTTGTCCGAGTACCTGTTGCCTCATCCTTAGGTATGCATCGCACTCCTCAACGAGGTGCCGGGATGTCTCCTTCGCCCTCCTGCAGACCTGGTCCCCAGTCATTCCCGATCCCGATGCGAGTCAGATGCTTGCTGAGTTTTTCATGTCCTTCTCAGGAGTCATTTGAGTCTGGCCGCGTCCGGTCCGTCGATGAATTCTTTGGACTGTCTGCATCCTATTTCGCTCTCCCAGGAGTCTGCCAGTGCATCGTTTAATGAGTCGACTTTGCAGCTGTCTCCTTGTTATACCTATGAGTGGTTCCGGCCCCACGTATTGAGTGCTGGCCACGATCCGAGCGAGTTCATCCGCCTTTTCGTTGCCCGACACTCCCGTGTGTCCCGGTACCCACATCACTGTAACTCTCTTGTCTCGACTCAAGGCTTCCAGGATGAGGTAAGTAATTACCAAAAAAATATATAGGAATGGTGTTACCTTTTTCAATAGAAAAATTTTGGGACTTTGACAGCCGTTATGTTTAACAACCACTACGACTACCATGGGGTGATTTTACCAGAGTTTTTGGAACACATTAAAAATTGTCATTTCTAAAAAAATGTATAGATCAGAAAAAACACAAAATTGCGCTTTATTTTACAAAATAAATGGTTTATATGTGGGAACCTGGTAATATTTTATTATTTTTAACATTAATTGCACCAAAATTCTCTAAAAATAACCACAACCACAAAAAAATGGATTCGCACCTTACGGTAGTGGTAGTAGGTAATTCCCACAACTTCTAAAAAAAATTAGAGATGAGAAAAAATACAAAATTGGGCTTTATTTTACAAAATAAGTGGTTTATATGTGGGAACCTGGTAATATTTTATTATTTTTAAAATTAATTGCACCAAAATTATCTAAAATTAACCAAAAAAATAACCACAACCACAAAAAAATAGGTTCGTAGTGGTAGTGGTTAATTCCTACAACGGTATGACGTTTAGCTATTGCGCAGGTGCAGTCTAAATATAACCACAACAAAATGGATTCGCACCTTACGGTAGTGGTATTTAATAATATAATTCCCACAACTTCTAAAAAAAATTAGAGATGGGAAAAAATAAAAAATTGGACTTTATTTTACAAAATAAGTGGTTTATATGTGGGAACCTGGTAATAGTTTATTATTTTAAAAATTAATTGCACCAAAATTATCTAAAATTAACCAAAAAAATAACCACAACCAAAACAAAATAGGTTCGTAGTGGTAGTGGTTAATTCCTACAACGGTATGACGTTTAGCTATTGCGCAGGTGCAGTAATTACGACAACCACTACGAAGTATCAAATAAGTGTTCCAAAATTTCCCTAATAAATCTTTAAGAACTTGTAAGGTGTAAAGGGTTTTTTCTAATAGCCGCAGGATGAAACAAAAACTAGATGAATAATATAGTTAATTTCACAACTAGTGGCTAAAATCATAGATAGAAAATACCCCCTCTATCTACGCTACAAGCGTTGTTTTAAATAACGAGCGTAACGAGGTATTTAAAAACGCGGGTAAAAAAGCACAGTTTAGCCGCTAGTTATTAACACTATTTTTTTTAATACCTTTATCAAAAAATCCAAGAAGAACAGGAAAATACTTTTAAAAATCTCGAACGAAGAGCACTTCTCGCAACACACCATCTTTACCCTATAAATCAAGGTGCCTGGGAAATGATATAACAATGGTTTCCATAGCGATGTGCCTTTTTACTCGGCGACGTCCATTGTTGCGACATTTTAATCTTTGACAGTTTCGATATTTGTACGATGTATTTAAATGATTTGTTCGTACCTAAATACTTGGTGAAAACTGGCGGAAATGGCTTAATTTCTAGCCAAGAATAATTAGATTTTTCCAATATTACTATTTTTGCATGAGTAACCAAAAAAGCCATGCTTTAGTTATCTGCAGACAGTTACTAAAATCATGTTTTTAATGAAGGTATAAAAAAAAGACATTTTATAGAGCCTAAAATTTATTAATATTAATATTTTTTATTATTTATTAAAATTGCTCAATATAAATAGTGTACAGGGTGCGCCAACAAGCTATTTTTTATAGAACACCCGATATTTTGGCTCTAAGAGTTGCGGACCGACTTTGAATGGAAAAAATACTTTGTGAAAGAAGTTTTGGTATCAATTTTCATGGATAAGATATTATCTTTTGTATCAAGTAATCATAAAATTCAAGCGATTTACCTGAATATAGGAAATCACATTTGTTAATTTAAAAAAAATGTGAATATGTGACCTGACGTATACAAGTGGTTCTTTGTGCCTGGAAAAAGAAAAATTTATTAAAAATGGGCGAAAAGACTTTGATGAGACCGATACTAATTACGGCCGGAATTATAGGAATTGTAAGTTTTTCTTTTTCAATAAGGTACCTATAATTAATTTATGAGTAATCATTTATGACAGTACAGGGTGTTTGTTTATAACTGGAACACTCAGTATCTTTTACTTAACTTAAGCGCTAAAACAACTTTTTTTTATTGCCCTTGGTATACAGTGTGTGGCAATAGAGACAATTTTTTTTAAATAGAACACCCTGTATATTTTTGCGTTTTTGAATTTTTTAAAAAATTAGCTTTACAAAAATATCAATCACTATTTCAATATCTTTTGTAGTTCCTGAGATATTTGCGTTTAAGTTTTATTAATTGTCAAAATGAAAATATATTGGAAATGACCAACTGACCAAGTGGGTCATGAATGTATTTCTTTATTTTAACAATATAAACTTAAAAATCTAATGGCCTTGAAAAAAAAACGAATGTATTTTATTAAAATTTTAAAAGCAAATATCTCAGAAACTACAAAAGATATTTCAATAGTGTTTGGTATTTTTGTAAAGCTAATTTTTGGAAAAATTCAAAAATGCAAAAATATACTTTTATATTACTTTTATATACTTTATTGCCACACCCTGTATACCAAGGGGAACAAAAAAAAGTTGTTATAGCGTTTAAGTTCGTTGCAATTTGCCAAGAAATTTTTGAATTAAAACCTATCCTTTAGTTTCATTAATAAACACCCTGTACCACTGAGACGACTGGATCCTTTGGCGAGAACGATTAATTCAAAATTGTTTTACCACTTCACCAAACCTTTATTATACTTTTCACTCCCTACACGTGTTTCGCTCACTAAGTTAGCATCTTTGGGAAACGACTTATTTTTCATATTTGATATGTTATGATTTTAAAAGGAGTCCCATACAATTTGCTTCCTTCCTTTTTACACTTTGTGTGTGGGGTCCTCCATAAATTATGCCACAGCATTAGGGGTCATTTTGACTCTCGCCCCTCCCTAAAATTACGCCACGAAATATAAACAACCCCCTCCCGAAAAAAAAACAAATCTTATCAAATTTGGTTTAAGAAATAAACAACCGGAAAAATGAATGACCCACTTTTAACATATCTCGGCACAACAACGTAATATGTAAAAAAAAATTACCTTGACCCCTTTTTAAAATGTTGTTTCAAGGTTGTAGACAATGTTAAACTTGTTTGATATGCTTATGTATCTGCAATCGTCATCAGGTGAACACTAACAAAAACTAAGACTACCTAATCTTATACAGAGCGCTTCAGGCTACTGCGAACATAGGCCGGAAGAAGTACAATTCCACACCTATCAGTGGAGTAACCAACACTCAGGCTTGCGATCACCGTTCGTGGTTTGCGTTTAGTACGCCTCTAACCACGGTGCAATGTGAAATGTACTCCATGAAACCAGAATTTGGTCAATAAATACGCAAATTTTGATAACGTTATTTTCTTGTTTTTTTGTCACTGATAAATTAGAGCGTTTTACTTTCAACTGCTCAGATTTATCACTAACAACGTGTTACAATGATAATGAGAAACAAAATAAAAGCAAGTTCTCAAAATAAAATAATACATTCTAAAAACCAAAAAGATTGTCCCAGTCAAAAAAAGTTAGAGCAAATGTTCATTTCGGGATGGTGAAATAATCAGAAAATCATTCGCTAGACAATATCCGAGCCTATTATAAAAACCCCTTCTAACGTTTCCAAGCATGTTAGGGGTGATAGTTTCAAAAGCTTCTTTAAGTTTAATCGAAGTTCTTCCAAATTATTAGCACTTTCGTGCCCGTAAACTTTATTTTTGATATAACTCCACAGATAGAAGTCATTAGGAGCAAGATCGGGTGATCGAGCTGGCCATAAAATATTATCAAGATATTCCCTAACAAGGCCAACATTGTGAGCGGAACAACCATCTTGTTGAAACCATGTTTCACCAAATCTCACACTTAACAACTGCCTAGCCGCTGCTGCAGTAGATCCAAGTATCTAGGACCATTCAAATTGCCGTCAATCAAAAATGGCCCAATTACGTGTTCCCCTACAATACCCCCCCAAACATTTAGTTTTTGGGGATACTGTGTTCTTACGTCAAAATACAAATGCAAATTTTCCCTCGCCCAATATCGAACGTGTGTTGGGTTATGACGATTCAATAATGGAAAAGTGCTTTCATCTGTGAAAAGAATAGATCTCAGTAAGTTTTCATCACGATTAGCCCTTTCCATCATTGTTTCGCAAAATTCCATACGACGATAGTTGTCCGGAAAAATTTGATGCGTTTTTGACGCTTTGTAAAAATGATAACCATTCTTTTTGAGAACACGTAAGACAGCACCCGTCTTGCATTCATGTGTTATTGGCGAATGCGCAATCAATCTAGCAAAAATTTTCTGATAAATTACGGGTTTTACGAATTCCGGGTTTGATACTGAATGAGTTTGATGAACAATGGTTCGATCAGAAACGGGTCTGTTAAATTTCGAATTTGTTATTGAATGGGTTTGATGAAATAAGGTTCGGATAAGAAATTGTTTTGACGAATTGCAGTTTCTATGGTGAATCGTTCTAACGATGAATTTTTTATTAAATACTGTCTGATAAATTCTAATAAATAACTAACCTGTGTTCAGTGACCCATGAAGCTTACACTTGATTGGCTCCGCCCTTTTCCAGGAAAAGGACAGGTATTTTAGACAGGGAGATGGTCTACCCATAAATAATAAATTTTAGAGGTTATTAACTACAAGAAAACAAGAGCATTTTGGACACTAATAATAAAATAATAGTAGTAGTAGTATAGGGGCGGCCCGTGGGCCTGGCAATTAGGCCTCTTCATGGACCCTTTCTGCCATACCCCGTTTCTTACCCCTATACTTCCGCTGCAACTCTCTCTTCTCCGGACCACCCTGTCTTCTTTACAAAGTTTAGTATGTCGGCCCATTTGAGCGAGTGCAGCTCTTCTTCCTCTATCGTAGGAAATCCCAACTTCAGCTGCCTTGATCTGGCATATGCATCACACTCTGCTATCAAGTGCTGCGCCGATTACTCTTCGAGCCCGCAAGCGGGACAGACGGGATGCCCAGTCAGCATCCCTGTCAGTGGTCCGATGTTCTTTCGGGTCTTGCCTAAGAGCCATTTAGTTCTGGCTACATTCGGACCATCCACGAAAAGCTTGGACTGTCTGCACTTTGACTCTTGCTTCCAGGACGTCTTCAGTTCATAGTTCGCCCATTTGTTGAGCTCACTCTGTACCTGTTTCCTTGTTATTCCCAGAAGAGGTTCCGGTCCAATGTATTGGGTTTCGGCCCCTAGTCTGGCAAGTTCGTCCGCTTTCTCGTTCCCTGGTATTCCCTCATGACCTGAGACCCACATCAGTGTCACTCTCTTGTCTTGAGCCAGTGTTTGCAGTGCTTCAGCGCACTCCTCTAACAGACTACTGACTATTTTGGGTGCACTTAGACCCTTGAGGGCAGCCTGCCTGTCGAAGCATATGTATATGATCTCGGGTAAGGTTGCTGCCATGATAATGGCATACACCTCCGCCTAAAACACCGTAGCGTGTTCTCCAAGTGGATAACTTTTCTGAACTTCTAGGCTTTCCGCGTACACTCCTGCGCGTATTGTCTGCCTGGCTGACGGTTTAGAGTCATCCGTGTAGCAGACCGTCGCCTCTCTGCTTACTTCCATTCGGAATTCTTCCCTTTGCCACTCATTCCGTTCTGATATTGTGACCTTGTACTTTTTATGGAACCTCCATGGTTTAAGCGGTGCTTTCACTGACAGTCTTAGGAGGGGCAACTCTTTCGTCGCCAGTCCCTCGACCGCCAGATGGCCCTCTCTTTCCTCCCTGCCCTTGTCCCTTAATCGCAGGTGCGTCGGCATCGCCTCCTTCTTGATCCATGTTGGAAGCGAGGGGAAACCCAAGATTGTTTCCAGGGCGTGGATGGGGGGTCGTCTTCATTGCGCCGATTATCCCTCTGCAGAAGAGCCCTTGCAGGCTCGTAAGCATTTTGGATATGGTCAGCTTCTTTACAGCGGGCCACCAGACCACTGATCCGTATTTGATCCTTGGTCTTATGATGGCCGTATATATCCAGTGTAGGATCCTCGGGCTGACGCCCCAAGTTCGACCGACCACTCGGCGCAACTGCCACAATGTTGCCTGGACTTTAACAGTCATTCTGGCAACATGCTTGCTTCACTTGAGTCCCTTGTCCAGCGTCACCTCAAGAGTCTGGCGCCCCCCGGGCGCCTCATTCTATATTTCTTACGGTAAAAAAAAAACCTACCTTTCCAAATGAAACATTAAAAAAACCGCGAAACGCAGACGAATAAAATAAATGTATTTTTTATGGTACTGGACACTTTAATTGAAACGCTTGAAACAAGCTTTCAAGATTTTTTTAAAGTATCAAAAAAATTTGATTGCTTAATAAACGTGGAAAACACAGAAAGCAATCTCGAATGTGTAGCAGATTTAGTATTCTTTTACGAGTCAGATGTAGGGAGTACCACCCACCAGGGTGGTGCTAGTCCTTTTCATCATTGATGGATGAATTAAAAAAAGATGAAATTCAAAAATCTGAAAATATTTTGCCATACATTGTGAAAAACAATTTGCAAAATTGATTTCCAAACATTTTTAAACTATACAAAATTATATCGACCATCGTCTCTACCAGAGCAGGAGCTGAACGTACGTTTAATAGGCTTAAAAAAATTGCCGTAATTAGTATAGAGCGAAAGTACAGTAATACCATCGATTTTGATCTTATACTGGACAACATGAGGTCAATTAAAACTAGAAGACTAATTTTATGCTCTGGCGCCCTTTTCAAGCTTCGCCCTCCCCGCTCTATATACCACGCTGCTGCTGCAACTAAATTTATTAGAAATTATGCTATGAGCAATGATAGTTTAGTATTAAAAAGTTTTAAATAAAAAAAACAAAACATATTTAACACGCTAAAATAAGTATCACAGTCAAGTTACAATAAGAATCACAAACCAATCAAATAAAATAAAAATCACACAAAAAAAAACAACAAAACACAGTAAAAATCAATATTTTGAGTTTTACTAACCTATGTTGAACAAAAAAAACTGTCAACCTGCTCAAATTCATCGACGAAAAATTCTTACAGACTATAATAGGCATTATCAACCAAAAGTTTTTTAACTGTTTTTCTAAATAATCCTTGGTTAGAAGATAATCTAATTTTATTTGGAACATGGTTAAACACTTTAATTTCATTGTAGTGGATGGATCTATGAATAAGTGTTGATTTGGGAATCGGGAGTTTTAGGTTGAACTTCCGATGTATTGTAACGAGTTTCAGGATTAAAGAAAATGACTCTAGAATGTATAAGGAAGTTAGAGTTAAAATACGCTGTAACCAAAGAAGTGGTTTGAGAGAGTCCCTAAAGTGAGCACAACAAAAATACGTATAGCACGTTTTGAAGATCAAAAACAATCTCTAAAAGTTGGTTGTTAGTTGACCCCCAAAAAGAAATTCCGTAACGTAGTTGGGATTCGATCAACGCAAAGTAAACGGTTCTAGCAAAGTGAACACCTAATTCATTAATAGTGATCTTGACAGCAAAACACCCGGAGGCAACCTTTTTACTTAAGAGAGAAATATGGGTATCAAATTTAAGTTTTCTGTCAATAGTTAATTCAAGAAAAAGAACAACCGAAATACACGATATTGGTCTTACTAAAGTTAAGAGTGAGAAGATTGGCATCATACCACCTCTGCGCCTGGTCCATGTCCTCAAAAATATGCATTTTAAGGAGAATGGCACTAGCTGCACTCCATAAAATTGTGGTGTCATCAGCAAAAATTGTAAAATGACCTTTTACTTTCAGTTGAGCTAAGTCATTAAAATAGATTAATATTTATCATCTGGAAAAGGGACAACAACACACTAGAATAATTCTTGCATCACTCTGCAAACTGCATCACATTAACCCTGGAAAAAGAGGAAAATTGTCAGCTCCTTTTTCTCAACATTCTAGTCACCAAAAAGTATTCAACCATAACCACTTCCGTATATCGCAAACCAACTCATATTGGACAATATCTAAACTTCAAATCAAATCATTTCACATCAACCAAACTGGGAATTGCAAAATCTCTTATAGATCGAGCCACGTACATCTGCAATACAGAAGAATCTTTGAATAAAGAAAAGCCAAAAATTCGATCGGATCTGCGAAGGAAGGGTTTCTCCAACGACACGATTAATAAAACTCTTCAGGCCAAACCAACACAAAGGACGACAGACGTAAATACTGAAAGGAAGGCGACACTAATAATTTCATACATCAAAGGAATCTCAGAAAAGATAAGAAGAATAGGTAACCAATACAATCTTAAAACAACCACAACAATAAGAAGTCAATTAACAAGAACTTCTCCTTACAGAACACAAACGTAAACTCGACAAGGGGACACAACTGGATCAAAGAAGCTCAACATATATTGCTGGGAAAATCAACATCATATGGAATGGAAAGAGGCAAAGATCGTCGCCAAGAAGGAAAATCTATTCAAGCGGAAGTTTAAAGAAACAGCATTCATACCATCGATGTACTAACCTTCATACAGAGGAACCAGAATGTATTTTCTCAACAATTAAGAAAGCTTCACCATCAAGGATATTTGGAAACCCATACTTTTCGGAGACAGATTTCATCTGTAAAAGGGCCGAGCCAACCAAGTGTAAACTTCATGGTTCACTGAACACAGATTAGTGTTTATGGTTCATTGAACACAATCATGTTTTTGTTAGTATTCACCTGGGGACGATTGCAGATACATAAGCATTCGAAACGTTGTGAAAAAGTAATAAATAAAGACAATGAAGTTTCGAAACTCTAGTTTACTTAAAGGATCTATGTAGGTACTTTACTTAGTTCAGTGATGAAGTCCAATTGGAGGGTACTAGAGACACGAAATTTTGAACACCTATTTAAAACTGAATAGGGAATGGATTTATCCAAAAAACAAGCAAATTCCGCCATTCCTCTGAATTTTAGTGCCAGTTTGCAAAATTTTGAGTCTTTAGCACTTTTCGACGAGGCATTTGCGTCCTTTTCAATATCTTGTTAAGCTTTGTCACCTGTGGATGACATCTGCAGGTTAACATCAATTCAGTACAGTAATTAGTTGCTATCGGAGACACATTTTGGATAGATTTTGAATAATGGATAGTCCAGAAACCTACAGGTCTGTTTCATCCTTGTTAGTAATCATCAGGGTAACATAAGACTGTACCTGGCGTATGGAGCATAACATAAGCAACCACACCCAGCGAATTTAAACAACTTTCGTCGTCAAATAACGCGGGATCTAGCAAGGCTATATGCAACGCGCCGCCTGTCGGAACAAAATGAAAAGCAAAATGTTAAAGGATCCAAATGTCAATAAAAATGAAATTTGCGAGTAGGACACTTTGTTCCGACAGGCGCGAGGCGGCGCGGTGTGGTTGCTTATGTTATGCATCATACGCCAGGTACAGGCCTAGGTTACCTGATGATTCCTAACAAGGATAAAACAGGCCTGTAGGTTTCTGGACTATCCATTAGATCTTGGAGGCGTGGTCGTAATGAATTTTTTTCACGGACAGGAAATCTACTTTTTTAAGTATTCGTTGAGATTGTGCTTATCTATCAACCACTGACCTTCCCTGATTGTTTTCGCATTAAGTGGAAGGCGGGAGGTTATTTAAAAAATCAGGAGATTTTCGCCTAAATGGTGACGGTTGGCAACCCCACGTCCCCCCATTTCTCCGATAACAACCAATTATGCAGTGGACCATTTTTTGAGGTAAAATTAGGAAGAAAAAAAAGCCACCTAAAAATATGTAGGTTAACGTCATTTTTTGAGTTAAGGCTTACCAAAAATGTTATAATTCCTTTGCAGGTTCAAGGACTAATATGGATGTCTTTGTCCCTTGTGTCGGTTCTGTATTACAACAAAGTATTCAAGGGCGACAAAAATTATTTCGGATCTAAAATCAGTGACACTATCTATTTTGTGTATTTGGGTAAGGAAATAATCATTAAAAGTACTTCGTTAAAGCTATCACCCTCTTCGTTAAAATCTGTGAGTACTCTCCATTAGACAGAATTTGCAGGACTTGTAACAAGTATGTATACATATATTTTCTCTTTCTTAGGTTATCCTTTTTATTGGTCCATATGTTTATTTTCAGTATCTTCTAAGGTAAAAGTCTGGACAAGAATTTCGCAGGATAATATTTTTTAGAAAGACCTATCCTAATCCAAATATCCAATATACAAAATTAACAAAAAAAAATCATTTCACCGTCAAAACACAATAAAGAAGGATTCTTTTTTCTTTCCTTACAGATCCTGATGATGGTTTAGATGGCGAAACATGGAACTTAAATGTTAAAATTTCAAGCAAAAATTTTAATTTTTTTATGTATTTTTACTTTGGACTAAGCGTGGTCTGGTTCGCAAATTCCGCAATTGTCCTTTGGGGTAAGCATTATTAAATTTAATTTTAGAGGTGGACATTTTTGGCAAATAGGGGCGAACATTTTTGGAAAAGTAACGTGCGATCTTGCTTTCCAGGCGTTACACTAAAACAGAAATATAGGTCCTATTTACTATATGTATTTTTATTGAACTACATATTTCCAGACAAATAAACATAAACAAACATTCTTAAACTGGAACTGGGAAGACAGACCTCGAGGAACTAAACTCCATATCCCAAACTGGATCAAATCCAGTTGGCCCTCTTTATTTTTTATAACCACAGGGCCTAAATATTGACCACGCCAGAGAGAATATAAATCTAAATAGAGAGGACACATAATGGTAATATCCGATCAGCAAGTCAACGCGATTCAGAGCGTGTTTTTTATTATTAGCTGAATGCGCCAGGATGAACCGGAGTAATATTTATTTAAAATTAAAACGGCAATAATCCCGCGCCTTGAATGAATATCGATTTATCACTGGCGACGGCGTACATACTTATATTTAATACAATTGTTGCTAAGGGAGCTGGCAGAAAGTTTTATCTGAAGTAACTTTATATTTGCTATAAAAAAACAAACATATGCAGCAAACCACCCAAACTATGCTTCTGTACCAAATTTTAATGACTCCGTCATATCCGAATGTTTGAAAAATACATGATTAGGAGATCAGAATGGATGAGAAGGTATGTCGAAACTGATGGTCTCATATGATAAATTTGTGTGTGTGTCAATTCCCATCATGGGGAGTCTTCTCCAAAACACCTGATTATGATTTTTTTTAAAATTTGACCGCCGAAGACGAAACCTTGTAAAAGACTAATGTTTAATTTAAAATAAAAGAAAAAACTGGCGCCGCAGGGCAACATTTCTGGGGAAGTTGGTACGTAATTTCGTCGGAGGGGGTCGATCGCCTCCCTCTGTATTCGCCACCTGTGACTGTACGGGAGCGATCGATATTATGGATAGTTCCCAACGCGGAACTCGTCCAAAACATACGACTTTCCTGTGCGCCGCCACTGCTTTGAATCGATCAAAATAAGCAAGAGCAGAAGCGAATGTGGCGCACCAAGTTTTCAAGTCAAGAATCAAAAAAAAACGATAGCTGCGCCACTTGGTTTTCAAGTCAGTTGAGCAGGGCCGCAAGTTGTCCTCTCTATTTAGATTTATATGCTCACTGACCACGCGCCCGCCATCATGTTTTTTTCTTAATTTTTAGCTAATTTACGAACCAAGCTGAAATACTACACGATACAGCTACTGATCTTATGGATAGTATGTGTATGCTGTCTGTCCATTGTGGATGCAGTTTTGATGGGATTGATTGCTTACGATTACAATACAGTTAGCAATCTCGCAATTGATGAGGAGCAGGAGGTAGGCTAATTTTTAGGCCATAATGCCTGGATATCTGAAATGATTAGGCCTAATTCCGCATCTGTATCTACTGGAGAAAAATTAGCTAAATTTGATTTTCGTTGGTTGTTTTTAGTTGGAACAACCAATCAAATCCATCATTTTGACTGCTGTAGGTATTGTTATGACCTTAGCTGCCAGAGGATATGTAATTTGGCTGATCAATGTCATTTTTGCGATCATTTTGGCCAAATATTGTCATCGCTTACTCACAAAGGTAATTAGATATTGGGGAGTTATAGTAAATTATTACGTTTTTACCAGACTTCAGCAAAAGACGAGGTTATAGGTTCAACGCGTATTTTTTTTGGATGTTTGTCTTAGCATAACTTCCAAACAAATTAACCGATTTTCATAATTCTTTTTTTATTCGATTCAAAGTGTGCCGTGGTGGTTTCATTTTCTAAAAAATATACTTCCCCCACCACTTTTACGGCCAAACTTTAAAAGATAAAGCCGTCACTTCGGGCTAAAATCGGGATAAATTCTATGCATGGTATTTTTCAGGATAAATCTCAAACGACTGAACCGATTTTTACAATCCTTTTTTTATTCAAGTCCTTTTCGTGGTACATGGTCCCATTTTATTAAAAAAAAAATATACTTTCCCCACCACTTTTACAACAAAACAAAAAATCATCAGAAAATCCTAAGTCATTATTTGGATACTTGGGACGAGTCTCCGGACACATTGTAGCCCGTAAAAGATCTTATTTCCCGCATAACTTCTAAACGGCTCAACCGATTTTCATCATTCTTTGTATATTTGGTTCAGGAAAACCTTTTTTTTTATTGAAAAACATACTTTCCCCCACCACTTTTAAGAAAAATATATACACGAAAAAGTATAAAATAAAATAAAGTTTAATCCTACATAAAATCCAATTTTTTTGAAGCCGACGCCTTAAAATAACTATTATAGAATACTAAAGTAAAATTATCATCTGAGGTCGCAAAAAATCCGGGGTGGCTGAGTTTTTGGTATGTTCTTTCGGGGGGGAGGGAGGTCGTCTGGAAGTAAACCTCCCAAGTTTGTGTTTCCCCCACTCCTCGGGAACCATTTCTATTGGTCAGAGGCGAAAAAGTCTGAGGACCAAAATATTCGGCAAAAAATTTTCAACATTTTTGTCTAAGTGTTCAACTTTCTGTAGTTAGTTTCTAAAAAGATAGAGGGCGCTAGAGTTACAAAAAATCAATTTTAACGTATTTTAACTAACAAAAAGTAATTTTTTTAAAAAACTTTAAATATGAACCGCTTTCTGGACATGCATGAAGTCGCGTCTTGTGGATAATAAAAATAATAATCTTTATTTAAGTAGGAATCCTAATACATAGATAGATAAATAAGAACTAAATATTAAGGTCAGTAACAAGCAATAGCAAAAGTTTATAATAAAAAGAAATAATATAAAAATACAAAAAATAACAATATAAAAAAAGAACATAACACAATAATAAAAGTAACAAACAAAAGTGTCAAAACAATGTACCACTACTAAAATGAAACTATAGAAATTATAAATCACAAACATAAAAAGCAGTTGAATAAGTACTATTCCACACTGCATTGAACAAATTCAATCATTAATACATTTAAGTAAATTACTTTTAAACACAATTGATGGGCTTACTTTCAGTTCCAGTGGTGGATTATTATATTGTCGAAACCCCTTAATAAATAATGAATTTGTTACTCTTGCGGAACCTGATCTATTTGTGTACAGATTATTTCTTGTTCTTATGTTATAGTTATGTATATTACGATTAAATAATAACAAGTCATTAAAATAAGCAGTTGCTAAGTTATTTAACATTTTGTTGGATCATATATTATTATTTATAGTAAGAGCAGTACAAATGAGGTATCAAATTAAAGCTTGTGACGTGCGCTACACAAATGAACCAGTCTGTCGGCATGAAAATTGCCGAAAGTATCTGACACACTGCATGACATTTAGTCAGGTACCAATAGTCGAGTCCTTACATAAACGCGACAAGAGCGGTTGGAGGGGTAGATAGAAGTATTTAAGTGCTAAAAGGGAGGAGGATGGGCTTGCAAAAATGTTGTAAAGTGTTGCAGGGTCAAAATTTCGAAAAATGGTTTTACATAATTGATGGTAGTAGAGTAAAATTGTTATTTTAAGTCGAAAAAAACCGGAGTTTTTTGTATGTTCTTTGGGGGGGTCTGAAAGTAAAATTCCCAAGTCGTGTTTCCCCCACTCCTCGGGAACTATCCGCCATTTAAAAAAAACTTTTTGGAACCAAAAATCTTTGGTGTAATATTACAATAAATAACAATGTATAATCCACAACACGCGACTTCATGCATGCCCAGAAGGTGGACTGTTTAATTAATTATAAACAATATACATATTTTTTTAGGATTTTGCCGAGATCTAGAACTTTTTAATTTAAAGTTTCTAAAAAAAAATAACTTTTTGTTGATCAAAATATGGTAAAACTGATTTTTTTGTAACTTCGTCGCCTTCTAACTTTTTGGAAACTAACTACAGAAAGTTGATCACTTGGATAAAAATGTTGAAAATTTCATGCAGAATATTTTTGTTCTCAGACTTTTTCGTCTTCGACCAATAAAAATGGAGAAAAGTCAATTACAAAGGTTTTTCAAAATGGCGGATAGTTCCTGAGGAGTGGGGGAAACACAAATTTGGGGATCTTACTTTTAGACCCTCCCCAACAACATAAAAAAATTTTAGTCTCCCCGGATTTTTTTTGAGGTACCCCCCTTATTTATGACAATTTTTCTGTACTAGAAGCAGACTTCAGAAAAGTTGGTTTTTTGTTTATTTTTCTGAAATTGGATGAAATTTTTTTTTAAAGTTTTATAATTTTCCGTTTGAAAAAAGTTAATACCATATTATTGTTTTTTTATTAGGATCCAGGACCAGAACCATCCATTATTGATGCCTTTGGTAACAGGCAAGTATTTTTAGATCAATACAAAACAAGGAGATTTATACGAGCCTAACTCCCAAGTTTTATACTCCACTTTATCGGTATTTTCAAAGTTCGCAAAACGTTTTTGAATTACACCATTCACACGAAAGGTTTCAGTCGTCTTAGTGGCTATAGATCAAGAGTTCATGGCATAAATTATGCTGGGTAGGTACTCTTACCATTTTCTCCGGGGATGTGCGTTTTCCCATCCTCTATATGAAATGGACAGTCTTGCACCTTAAAATTACCAGCCAACACCGTTACGTAAATATTACGTAAAAGTTACAACACATGATTCCTTTGTTACATAAATTCTAGGTAAACTGGGAGTCACAATAAGGTAAAAATTAACTTTCATGTTCTTCATAATGCCATGCACAAAGTTCCCTACTTTTTACGTAAATAATATGCAATTAAAATAACGTAAATAATACATGGCAACAAAAAATTGGAAAATGGCAGATATTGATTATTTAGTAACTAGAAAGTAAATCGAAAGGTAAAATTGGAGTAAATTTGTTTACATTACATTTATATCTCGTTCAAATAACATCAAGGTAAACTTGACGTCACGTAAATAAGGTACTCTTTATGTAACTGCTCGATAAATTTATAAAATAAATACATACATTAAGTTTTACGTATCGGAATGTAACATTTATGTAAAATTAAAGTCATATTGTGCAAATAATATTTATATACTCCTCATGTCACAACAAGGTAAAAAGTAACTTCCATATTCTGCATACCATGCAGAAAGTTCCCTTCTTATTACGTAAATATAATGTAATTAAAGAAACACAAGTTATATTAGGTAAATATTACGTAAATTATATGAAAACTTTTTTATGTAAATTTTATGACTTTAGATTTACGTAAATACTATGTTAATGTAACAGATGTATTAGCTAGGTTGTGACTAAGGGCTCCGCACAACATCGTAAAGAAGGGCAATTAACCCCTTTCCGGTTGGTCGGGTTGGTTTTTTTAACAACAGCCGGCAGCCCAGCAAACACATCTGTTACATTAACATTTACATAAAAAAGTTTTCATAAAATTAACGTAATATTTACATAACATAACTTATGTTTCTTTAATTACATTACATTTAAGTAATAATAAGGGAACTTTATGCATGGCATTATGCAGTACATGTTACATTTTAACTTGTTGTGACATTAGAACTATATAAATATTATATACACAATATGACTTTAATTTTACATAAATGTTACGTTGCAATACATAACACTTTTATAGTAGTTACACAAACAGTACGTTATTTACGTGACGTCCAGTTTACCTTGATGTGACTTGTAAGAGAAATAAATTGTTGTTGTATTATTTACGTTATTTTAATTAAGTAAAAAGTTAGGAATTTTGTGCATGGCATTATGCAGTACATATATATATTACTTTTTAGCTTGTTGTGACTTCCAGTTTACCTAAAATTTATGTAACAAACTAATCATGAGTTGTAACTTTTACGTAATATTTACGTAACGATGTTTCAAATTAAAAATATTAACATTTAGTAAGATAACAAATCCACATTTAAAGTGGTGTGTTGAACCCTTAGGCAAAAATTATTTCCGGGGTACACTTGGGGGGGATTACTAAAAAATTTATTCTGTATTTAAGAATAACCCTATACTTAAAAAAATATTGTTGATGCGAGCACTACGTTTATAAATCCTGTGATGCCAATAACGTTTGTACTATAACTAATAACACATTTAAAAAGTCTGTTTCTCAGCACCCGTCCTCCGTGGGAACTCCAAGGCTCCCTTTACGACGACGGCAACGCTGCCAATTTTGAATTTACCAACAAGGGCTTCAAAAATGACAACGACGAACCGATTTACACCAGAAGTGACTCCTTTCATCATCTTCAAGTCGATCCTAGGGACCCCAGATTGGATCAGAGAAGGTATATAGACAACAAGGTTATAAATCAACCCTTATACATGGTAGTTTATATGTATAAGTTATATGAATATGGTAAAAGTTGATTTTTACAAGCTTTTATTTAACTTGCAATGTATGTATCTATCTATGTAACGAGATATGTTTGTTCATGTGGAATCTTCCAACTTAATTTTGACCAACTTCCCGACATCCGATCGGCTTCAAATTTGGCATGCTTATATAGTTGCGGTGACATGCGGTGTGATGAAATTGACAGCTCCTCCCTACTCGAAGGCGATGAAGGGGGGTACAGTTGAAGTACGCCCGATTTCGTTAAAATTTGGTGTGTTGGGGCACTTGGGGATGGAGATAACGAATTTCTAATCAGATTTTAAAAATTCAATATGGCGGATTCAAGATGAACGATTTTTGGTCATCTTTCGCTAACCAATTTTAACTAACTTATACACTATTAGGCACCCCTCCCCCCTACGAGGGAAATGGAGGGGGGAAAACACCTAAGTTTTGGGGATATAAGAAATACGAATTTTTGATCAGATTTTGAAAATTCAATATGGCGAATTCAAGATGGACGATTTTCGGTCATTTTTTGCTAACCAATTTTAACTGACTTATCCACATCCGATTGTGTTCAAATTTGGTATGCGTTTATAGTTCCGATGAAAATACAATAATATGGTATTCTCAGGTACCCACCTCCCTCTGACGAGGGAAGTGGAGGGGGAAAAGGATTTAGTTTGTTCGATTTCAATCAAAATTGGCATACAGGGGTTTTTCGGGATGGGGATATGAATTTTTGATCACATTTGAAAATTTCAATATGGCAGATTCAAAATGGACGATTTAGGTTACAAATCTAAAAATAAAAAAAAAATATATTACAAAAAACTTTTAAAGAACAAGCAAGTAATACAACTGTTTCTTAGGTGAATCGTCGATGTGACCGATATACGATACCTAAAGTTAAAATTTTTAATTTGCGCCCATCGCTTTTACTATGGTATAAAAAAAAAAAAATAATTTTCTTTTTTAATAAAAATTTATTTAATTGTAGAAGATATTTGGAGACGGTGGTAGTAGATTTTTCAATTGTAGAAATTATATAGATAGTAGTAGATGATTTTTTTCGTTGTTGAAGTTATGTGGTGACATTAGTAATTGATCTTTTAATTGTAGAAACTATAAAGAGATAGTATAGTAGTTGATTTTTCCACTGTAAAAGTTAATATGGAGACGGTATTTTTCCAAACTTTATTAACTTTTTTACTGCTTCAAAAAGGAGTCCCGACAGTGACAGACGGGTTGGTCGAGGACCAGAGCGACAAGAGCCAATGAGTCCCATCAACAACAACAACTATTCTAATAGCAACATCAACAATTTTAGAAACTCTCCTTTAAATCGTTTCGGTGAGTTTATTAGTTTCTAAGTAAAGGGCCAAGTAATCTTCCTATACGCAGACCCGGCACTCTATAGGAATGTAACGGAGATCTGTCCGCAGGAACAAGGACAGAATTCCGATGCAAACCAGTTTGAAGCTTACACTTAGGTTTTACACGCCTGACAGGAAAGTGTGGAAGAAATGGATGTGTGTCCCTTGCTCCCCGAATGGGACAGTATGGTACACGGACGGCTCAAAAATGAGGACAAGTCGGGGGCGGAAGTGTACTGTAAAACCACCACTTCCAGTTCAAGAGTGTCGCACCTTGGGAACTATCTGCTGGCCCCAGGCAATGTAAGAAGGGCTAAACCAATAGTGTGCGTGCAACGGGCCCAGCAAGGTGGCCTACGTACATGAGAATCTTACGGAACTTTTATACAAAATTTAAAAAGTTACTTTCAAAATTTTTAAGAGAAAAAGTAACATGCTGCCTCATCCTCTTTAGGGCAATAGTTTTTTCCGAGATATTAAAGAAAAAAACTACAATTGGCAACACCTTTCTCCATAATTTACACATTATTTGCCAGAGTGCAGCCCAGGGAAAACCTTTGTTGCTTTTCAAATTCTTTACAAAATATCTGGATCAATTTTCAATTTTTTTTTCGACAACAAAAGCTCTGGTGCTGTCATCAGTCCCAAGGTTTCCCAAGTCCCAAGATCCCAATCCAAAATCCAATCTAAGTGCGGTTTGAAACAAATTTTTTTTAAATTAGGAAATTGTCAACAATTTGGGTCCCAATAAAAAACCCGAAACCAAATTTGGCAGAAACATAATTTGTCAGAATTGCTCCAAAAAAAATTGTCTCGAAAATGAAATGACAGGAAAATCAAATCGCTAGAAAATATATGCAAATGACAGAAAATATTTTTTACGAATATAATTTAATAGTAACATAATAATGCCGAACCACAAAATTCAAAAACCCCAATTGAATTGAATTGAAAATGTCTTTATTTACAAGTTACAACATACCGTGTATTAAAATTGCTACGTTGCCAGGCTTACGGCAGGGAAGAGTCGAAGTTGTATTAATTTACCCCCTTTGTATCCCTCAAGTGTGTCAAAATTAATCGCAAGAATTCATAGACAGTTAGACAGCCAGAAACTGTTAAGTTAAATAAAATCGTTTAATAAAAAAAAATCCCCGTGTCATCTTCCAAATAGAGAAAATTGTCAACGCCGCAACCCAGGACCTACGGCGCTCTAGAGCATAGAGATTTGGTTTTGTCTCTGCTCTAGAGATTTAAATTTGACGCATGCCCAATAGCGATTGGGATGGATGGTTTTTCTGCTCATTTAAAGATGGGGCATATAATTTGTTGTCCGGGTGTTTTTCGGTTCTAGAAAATTGTTTTCGATACTTTTGTAATTCTGATATTTTAAGGTTCGGGAAAATTATAATAATCAGTTAAATTATATTCGTTTCTTAAGGATAGAGTAAATTAAAATTCTATAAGATTATATTCGTATCCATTATTTTCTGGGTGTTTTACTTTCCTCCATATTTCGTTTCGGACGTTTTATTTTCTGTTTAATTGTGTTTCGGTTTTTGTTATCTGTTATTTTAACGTAAGGTTTTTTTTCTAAAAGCGTCTTGCACTCTGGCAAAGAAAATCAAGGATCGATAATTGTTGCTTCCTAAACGCCTCTATTTCCTTGAATTTGAGAGGGAAATGAGTAGTTCGAGTGCTGTAATATAGATCGCAATACTGTTCGGTGCTCGTCAAGGTTATTTGGCGGATTCACCAGCGTTTTATGGTTATTACCGAAATGCGTGCGATATTGTTGAAAACTATTTCTCTAGCTCGTAACTACGACCTTAAAACTTTTGTGTTTTAATTTTTAGCACCTGATTCTAACCAACCTCCAATGGAATGGAGAGCACCTCATATCAAAACGGCAAAAATCGGTCGCCAACCGGGACAAGCGAGTCCTCCGTTGCACGTCGCCCCTCCTTTTATCCCCCCTCCCGACTACGACTTACCTCGAGTTAAAGGCGTGCTGAGGCCCAAGAGTAATTACATGTATGAATGAGTCATATAACCATGAGATACTATATAACGGTAGCGATAATAACTCTCCTGATCAAGTCTGCGTCAGGCATGCGCAGTAGAATTTTCGTCTTTAGCCTTGTTAAGGACCAATCTTGATTTTTTACGTTATTTTCTTTGCTTTTCAAAGTTATTATTGTTACAAATTTTGCGATCTTTAGTTCATTACATAGTATTTTCTATTCAGTTTATTAGTAATTAGTAAATTGAAATTTACCGACGTTTCGATGTATTTTACATCATATTCAGGGTTTCTAAAATAAAATACAAGAAAAATGAAAGAAGCTAGTTTAAGCTGTTGATTTAAAAGTTATTGTTTGTTTGTATATGACACGGCTAATTAATTTCTTTACTTTTTTTTCGCTCCCGCAGGATTAAAAAATAATAAACAATATCAAAATTAAGAAAAGAAGAAAAAAGAACGCAAGTTACAGTGTATGTATACATATATGACAAAAGAAATTTAAAAGACTATTTTAAATTTATAAATTATTCTAAAGGTCACTAAACAATTAAATATTACATATTATGTTTTCATCACAAACCTTATAACCAAAAAAATAGACTGCTAATGCTTATGGGTTTTCTCCCAATAAATGACTGCCTCATGGAAGTGACAGTTTGGTGTTATTGGAACCAGAGTAAACCGACTTGAGTAAAATTTGTTGTGGTTGCAAACTCAATATTTTAGTATTTGATGAATATATAACAAGCACTGCTTGACGAAATTTAAGAAAAAATATAAAACCACGGTTTCTTGAGTATTTAAAAAAATTTATTTAGAAAACTGTTCGAATTAACTAGATTTCAAAGGGGCAGTGTAAACAGTGTCATGACGTGACAACTTATTTTCTCTTTATCCACGTTTTTGGTTGGTAGCACTGCGTTTGACGGTCTTGACGTTAGTAGATTCGCCATTTTCTTTATTTTCGTTTCTTGGTTTTCGAAGTTTTTGCTTTGGATAGACGTCTGTAAAGACGCGAATCCATAGTAACCGAGAAGAAGATGTTTTTGCTTAACGTGTTGTGTTTTTAATATACTTTTTCTGTGCCCTTTTGCATCATGAAGTGCTTTGTTGTCGGCTGCAACAACAGTAATTCTGCGAGTGGAAATACGTTTTCCTATCACAGGTAAGGGTAAATAATTCCTATTTTTGCCAATTTTCTTTAATACTTCTGCGATCATTGCCACCAGTGTGGGGAATCAACATTGTTGACAGGAGAAAGAAAGAAACATAAATTCTTTAAAAGAGATTTGTCAAAAAATTGCAATACTTAAAACTATGAGCTTAAAAACTTATTTAATCTTAATAAATTTAACCTTATAGTTCTTATAATTACTGAGATAGCAATAGTGTCCCATGTTAATTAGGACACCCTGTATTAGCAGTATGCCTTATGAAAAAGGGTTTATTTTTCCTAAGGCAACCATGTTGAATCGCTCATCAGCTGATGACAGTATTATTAAGTATCGTAATAATGAAAAAGTCTAATTATTGTTTTTCTATTTCTTTCAATAGGTTTCCACCAGATGCTGCTATTAGTAGAAAGTGGTTACTGAGCATTTGAAGAGACTCTAAGACTGTTATTAAATACCAAAGACTCTGTTTTGACCAGCTTTTAGTTGAAGCAATCATTAAAACATACAGCACTTTGAGGAGTCATAGCTCTGCAAATAAAATTAGTGAAAGTATATCTGGAGAAAAGGTCCGAAAAGTTTTAACAAAACTTGTATTGTTTAAACAACAAGTTTTATATATTATCTTTAATTAAAAATAAGTAGTTTCTGTTTGTAAATAAGTTACTTTTAAGTATTTTTTGTATTGTAACTTTTTTGATGGTATTTTGTAAATAATTATTTTCTACAAATAAAATTTAAGGCTGGGTTTATACAAGTAAATAAAAATTAAAGTAACAAAAATTAAAATAAAAATAAATAATTTTGGTTTATACAGCTGAATAAAAATAACTTGGCAAAATTTTTTAACGATCCTATTTTTAATTTTCTTGTTGCTGTATGTTTATGGGTTGAGGGATCTTGTTAATGAAATGTCCTTTTTTTGAAGTGCCAATGTTTCACAAAATTTATATAAAAATAAATTTTGCAAAACGTCGGCATTTCAATATATAAAAATAAATTTTGCGAAACGTTGGCATTCCAAAAAAAGGACGTTTTATTAACCAAATCCCTTGACCCATACACATACACCTTCTAGAAAATAAAAATAACTGAACCAATCAGCACACAGCTTCAATAATTGAAATAATTAAACTAAACTCAATCATACTGTTTTCTTAAATAATAGGTATCTGCCTAAACCAAACCAAAAAATGAGTGAGGTTATGCGCAAATTTTTTTCAGATAATAAAAGTTTCCATAAGCTCAAATTTTATTTGAATTATTATTTTTATTTGCCTGCATAAATAAAGAGTACCGAACAGACAGGGTGATTTTTTTTTTAAGGGGTCATTCATAAACTGGTGTAGATACTTAAAGAAGGGGAACTTTTTTTCTTAAAGATAAAATGTACTTTACCCATTTAAAAAATTCCTATTTTAAGGGAGGGGGGGGGCTATTATTTAAGATTATCGTTAAAAAAATTGCAAATTTATTATGCCAGAGCCTTTTTTACAATTAGCCGCGTCTAGTGTTATTTGTGCTTCTCAGTTGGTAGTTATAGGGATTTTAGTGCATTGCCAACTGCTTTTGGCACCAAACTGTCAAATACATGAAGCAGTCATTTCTTAAAGCAACATCATCAGTCTATTTTTTTGGTTATAAGGTTTGTGGTTTTCATATCGTACCAAAGATGTATGAAAACATCTTTGATCCTACCCAATATCACGCTCATTGTCAAAACAGAGAACATGCTCTATGAAGGAAATAGAAGATAATCTTTTTAATACTTATTGAATACGATTTGAAAATACTATAGTATCTCATAGTTATATGGAATGAATGAATTGTTCCATAAATATATAGGTATACCGCAGCGGCGTAGCGTGGGGGGGCATGGGGGTTCCTCACCCCTCCCGCCCTCTGGGACTTGGCGCCCTTTGGGCAGGGACACTATAAGCCCTAAAATTGGGGCCGGCCTTTTCATTAAAAATATTTTTCTGCCCAAAGCCTAGTTATAAGAGCCCTAAAACTGTTTCCAAATAAATGGTGGCCAGTCCTATTGGAGCAACATGTACATTATGTACTAAAGTATTTCAAGGTTTATTTATCATGATAGGAACTTTTATTTTTATCATGTTCGAATTGTTGTTATATTTACGAACTACATAGTACTAGGTTTTGGATTTTGTAAGTTGTGAAAAAAATATATTTTTTAAACCTAGTATCAAGTTATGTTTTTTTTAGGACCCTAAAATAAATGAAAAATTTTCTCACAATAATTTTTTTCGCCAGTTTACACTTTTTTGTTTGCTTTAAACAGTGGCGGTCCCAGCCATTTGAAAAGGGGGGGGGCGGTTTCGATACGAAAATAAAACTAGAATAAAAGCCTAGCTTTTATGAAATATATGCAAACAACTACAAGCGCGGATTTGCTCTCAAATCTTAGGGGGGGTACTCATATTTTAAGTCGTTTATTTACATTTTTTATTTTAAAAAATGTTTAAATGCGCCGCAAATTTTTGAAAAAATTACATTAAAAATGCAATTTTTTAGTCGAATTAAACTAAAATCTTAAATATCAAGGGTGTTATAGCGCCGCAGGCAAAAAATTTAAAGAAAATCGCACCAAAAAAATGCATTTTTTGATTTAAAATTAAAGTAAAATTGTAAATGTATCAATAGTTTCAAAGCGCAGCAAGCGAAAATTTTTAACAAAATGACACTACAAATGCCATTTTTAACGCAAAATTAAACTAATACCGTAAATATGAAATATGTTATAGCCACGCAATTTATGACCTACTTTTGATTTTCTAAATGTTTTCATAAAAAATTTAAAGCCAGGGTAGGGGGGGGGGTTAACTACCGGAAATCCGCGCTTGAGTAACTACGTATAATTTTTTCAGTTATAAAAAACAAAGATAACAAACCACCACCAACAAAATCTAATAGCTAAATACTTTTTTTTTGAGGTCTAAAAAGCTTTTTAAGTTGAAACCTTTTTTTTTCGTCACTAAGTTAAGGAAATTTTTTCAAAAATATATTAAAACCCACTGCGTAAATTCCTAAAGAAAAAATTTGTTCGTTTGTCAGTGTTTTTTAAATAAGATAAAAAATTTGCCTACACACATGCAAATCCTATATAGAATCTAAGTACTTATCTGACGTTTCGGCAGAAATTTTACTGCCGTTATCAAAGAACTTTATTCTTTTCAAAAACTTTTTTCGATTCTTTTTTAAAATATCTGTCTGTTGTCAAACAACTGACTGACTTTGACTGATATATATTTCAAATATTAACTTGACAGTTTGGTGCGTCGATAGTAGCCAACAAGGTATTGGGTGAATTTGGTAAAATTTAAAATCAAAATTATATTTGTTTGAGTGTTTTTTAGATTACATTATAAAAACACAAAATTTTTATTTTAAAATATCAAGTATACAGATTATCTTTTGACTGACTTTAAGAAAAAATACATTAGAAACCCAAAGAACATCAATGCTATTTTTTAATTTATTTTAAAAATTGGAAGCCAAACTGTATTTATATCAACTGATATGCTAGGTATAGGCTGCTTCTTAGTTAAATTTTTTATCTTATTTAAAAACCACTGATAAACGAACAAATTTTTTTCTTTAGGAATTTACGCAGTGGGTTTTAACATATTTTTGAAAAAATTTCCTTAACTTAGTGGCGATAAACCCAAAAAAAGTAGTTTCGACATTATGAATCCGCCACAAACATATAGATTTTATATGCAGGGTTATTACTACCAGCATCTGTGGTGTCTACTTTTTTCTGGAGCAAAGGCGGGAGGGGCGATCGCCCCCCCCCCCTGGGACCGCCACTCCTTTAAACTTGAGACGCTTAAAAAAACTTCCGTTGGGCATTGCCAAATTGACACTGCCCAATTAATTGATTTTAGGCCAAATGTGAATAAATTCAATTCTTTTAAATTAATATGCCCTTTAAATACTGAATTCATTGAAATAAAAGCTGATCCTCTTTTTGAAATCATACAAACAAAATTATAGGAAAAAATTATGACTGACATATTTTAATATGTTGTGGCGAAAATATTCCATCTTTTTGTTTAGGTTAGACTTTTTGATGCGCACACAGGTAAGCCAGAAATCGTGAATAAAGTTTAAAAAAAGAAGTTTTTATGAGATTTGGTTAAACATAATTTTTAATTTAAAACTGTGTGTAAAACTTTAACAAGTACATAGTAGCTTTCACAACTAGTGGCTAAAATAGTGCTTTTTTTAAAAGCGTTGGTTTAAATAACGAGCGCAGCCAGAGTTAAAAACGCGAGTAAAAAAAGCACAGTTTAGCCGCGACTTGCTAACACTATTTTTTTTAATACCTTATCAAAAAATCCAAGAAAAAGAGGAATATACTTTTAAAAATCTCGAACGAAGATTACTTCTCGCAACACATCATTACACTATAAATCAAGGCGGCTGGTAAATGAAATAACAATGGTTTCCATGACAATAAGCCTTTTTACTCGGTGATGTTCATTGTTGCGACAGTTTAATCTTTGACAGTTTGATATTTTGAAGACTTTTTTAAATGATTTTTTTGTAAATACTTGGTGAGAACTTCCGCAAATGGCTTAATTTTTAGGCAAGAATATAAGATATTTCAATAATACTATTTTCCGCTATTTCTCTTTAATTTTGGATAAAAAACGGACAGTAATCTTTTTTTGCACCCGTGATAAAAAATAGTAGTTTTCACAACTAGTGGCTAAAATAGTGCTTTTTTTACCAGCGTTCGTTTAAATAACGATCGCTGCGAGGTATTTAAAAACGCGAGTAAAAAACACAGTTTAGCCGCGAGTTGTGAACACTATTTTTTTAAATACCTTTATCAAAAAATTCAAGAAAAACAGGAAAATACTCTTAAAAATCTAGAACGAAGAGCACTTCTCGTAACACACCATCTTTACACTTTATAAACCAAGGCGGCTGGTAAATGAAATAACAATGGGTTTCCCTAGCGATGTGCCTTTTTACTTGGTGACGTTCATTGTTGCGACATTTTAATCTTTGATAGTTTGATATTTTGACGATGTTTTTAAAAGATTTTTTCGTAAATACTTTGTGAAAACTGACGGAAATGGCTTAATTTTTAGGTAAGAATAATTAGATTTTTTCAATATTACTATTTCCGGCTATTTCTCTTAATTTTCTGTAAAAAACACACATAAATCTTTTTTGCACCCGTGATCAAAAAAAAAGTTTTTTTTGCATCGGTAACCAAAAAAGCCATGCTTTAGTTATCTGCAGACAGTTACTAAAACCATGTTTTTGATGATATAAAAAACGTTTTTTTTTGAATCGGTAACCAAAAAAGCCATGCTTTAGTTATCTGCAGACAGTTACTAAAAATCATTTTTTTGATGAAGGTATAAAAATAGTAGTTTTAATAACTAGTGGCTAAAATAGTGCTTGATTTACAAGCGTTGGTTTAAATAACGAGCGCAGAGAGGTATTTAAAAACGCGAGTAAAAAAAGCACAGTTCCCCGCGAGTTTTTTTAATACCTTTATGGTTTATTTTGCTGGCGCCCAAGTGTCCGACGCTGAAAGGTCCACACCCCGTGCGAGTATGGTGGCACGATAAATAAAAACATGAAAGGTCTTTAACACCAATTAACCAATTACTTACGGAAAAATTTTTACCTAATCCCAAATTGGATAAAGGCCATGTTTAAAAATAACATAATGTAACAAAAATACCATAATTAAATCGATTTAAAAGAAAATAAATTGTGCTTAATTGTGCGGTAATTAAAGAAAATGTTAATTATACATGATCTAAATTATTATAGAAAAAAACAAAGGCCATATGATTTATGTTAAGGAAAGAATCAAAATAATGTGCATGCGTGTTAAAAAGAAATTTCGATTTTTATGAAAAGTGCATGGGTTTCGATTTCTTTTTAGTAATTGGTAAGAGTTGACTAAACTTTGTGAAATAAAACAGATCCGTATTAATTTTGATTGACGTTTTGAGTACACGGATCTTTTATTAAAAAAACCCAATTTAGAGGTACTTTTGGGCCAAGCTTTTTCTATTTAAAAAAAATAATTTATTAATATTTTTGGTCTCATTTTAAAGATAATTAATGATTAAGTTAAGGTACTTTTAGTTTACAAAGACCATCGGTTCCTAAGATTTTTTATTTGTTTGTTATGGGGTGTGTAGCTTGATATCCCTCCCCGCTTAGGAAAGAGATTCCACCAAAAGTGATTATGCCAGAATTTGGTACTAATTTCACCTTCTTCTAAAAAATTGCCTAGTCTCAAAATAACTTCACTTTTTTTATGGGGTGTGTAGTTTGATATCAAGGCACACCCCATAAAAAAAATGAAGTTATCTTGAGAGCAGGCAATTTTTTAGAAAGGGAAAAAATTAGTACATAATTAGTACCAAATTCCTACATAGTCACTTTTCGTCGAATCTCTTTCCTAGGCAGACGGGGGGTGTGCTTTAATATCAAGCTACACACCCCATATAAACAAAAAAAATCAAGTTATCTTGAAAGTAGGCAATTTTTTAGAAGGTGACGAAATTAGTACATAATAGAGGGGGGTGTACCTTGATATCAAGCTACCTCCATAACAAAGAAACAAAAATCTTAGGAACCGATGGTTTTTGTAAACTAAAAGTACCCTTCTTTAAGGGTAAATAAAATATCCTAATTGAGTTTTGTTGAGGGGGGGGGTGTAGCTTGACTGAGCTGGTTGCCCGAAATTTTAAAATAGGTGTTGGGTGGTGCTAGTTTGGTTACTCCAGAACCCTTCTGAGGAGTGAGCAAAATTTTTAAACAGGTAAATGTAACATTTTTTAGAAAAGCTTTTTAAGGGCGGTTCTATAAATTTCCTGCGTCCATCTGTAAAAAGTTCACTTTTTCTGTCCAGTAACCAAACATAGGATGAAAAAATTACATTAATTTATATGTCCCTCAACGAACCCCAATGGTGCAGCCTTTGTGCCAGTTCCCGCCAGGTTAACTTTTTTTAAACCAATTTGTCTCGAATTACTTCAAATACGGACCTGGAATGTATCCAAATGCACCGATCCTCACGTTGACCATCGAATACTTAGTCTAATTCACACGCAATTCTTTTGAGATGCCATATACTAAAACAACCGTATGTTCATGTGGAAAATATCTTACATACGTTTTTAAAAATAAAACAATAGACAATATGAAACGCACATGCATTTTCGCACTCAAGCGAGACCTACCCCCGACTTGAATGTTCACCTCCTTTTAAGCTAGAGGATGGCGTCATCTTTGCTTATTTCTTAATAAAAACTCTTTGGGAAAACATATAATTAGAGAACCAGCGCAAAAAATAGCAAAAATTTACTGAAAAAATGTCAACCTAAGTTTTTCAATCATTGATTACTTTAATTTCCCAAAACTTGGTAGTGTAGTTGACGAAAGACTGTTAAAAATGCTGGGGAAGGGATTCGTCCTAAAAACTTTGTTAGTTTTGTGGCTAGTTAATATCGCTTTAGTGGAAAGTGCCCATCAGAAAAGAGATGTGCATCACAGGATTGTTATCAAGGAACCCAGGCCGATAAGAAGTCATAGGTAGGTCCCGTTGACTATTTTTTGTGGAAAAAAAAACAGAAGTAATTTTGGCCGAAAACAATGTTGCTGGTGAAAAAACTACTAAGAGGCGATTCCATGACAGAAATTTTCTTAAAAAAAATTATCATCAAACTGCAATATTGTCTTGCGAATGGGAAAAACTTTATATTTTTTACAAATTTATTTACTTTAAGTTGTTTTAGCAAGTCTCCACGCTTTCTATGAAGGTTTGTTGGAGTTTCATCACCATAAAAAATAATTATATAATTTCTTTGGTACAGCCTAGAGGCCCTGTATACAATTTTTGACTTGTTTTACCAGAGGTAAGCAACTCGATTTGGCAGTTGTTAGGGAAATGTTGATAATTTTTGTGTTGGCAACCATTGGAAATATAAAATTTTGTCAGTGTCACATTTTTCATTAATAAACGTAAGTACATCAAATTTTAAATTTGATGATTTACAAGCGGCTTAAAAATCGAATATTGCGGTATAAGGAACTGTAAAAATACTCGCACGTACGCTTTTGTATTGTTCCATTGTCCCATGGAAAAAGAAACGTAATAAAAATGGAAAGAGATCATGCATACACCAAAGTGGAAAATTAATAAAAATAGTCGAATTTGCGCGCTAAGTAAGATTAGTTATATTTAAATAATATTATATATTATTATTATTTTAAGATGATGAGTAACAAAAAGATACATCAATACTGTACTACTACTAACATTTTTAATATCTATGTATCTACCTCATGGTTTTTGTAAAATTTTGACATGTTTTACTAACCAAAAAAAATCCTCTTCATTCAAACAGTGTCTGGGAAAATTATAAAAGGAGACAACAAAACATCAGTTCATTTCATAAAATCGGTTTTACCAGGAAATATGAAAAAAAGCTAGAAAACAACAAACAACTGTCAAATGTATAGAGGGCATCTAGTACACCCTAGATACTTAATTAACATAAAAAATTAACTAAATATCTCCTTAAAAAAACTTAAACGCCTAAACTGCAACCACCTTTCATCGTACATGTCCCGTACATGAAACCTCTTGTCCCGTACATACGTGACAAACAAACGTCGATTAAGTTATAGGTGTGTGTTAAATTTAAGCAATAAATTTAAAAAGTAATAAAAAAACAAAGAATAGCGAGCTGCAGACGAGCCTTAGACAGGGGTTTCGCACTTGTGGTGCTCATCAGTACGGTACTAGGAGTAAGGAGATGAAATGACGATGAAAAAATCTGAAATAGGATTCATGTAAAAAACAACCATCTGTCAAATTGCAACATCGGTTGATATACCTTCAATTTGAAGGAAAATTAAGCGTCTTTACGGGAACAGATATAATTATCTTTACAGATATCCTAAGCTGTGGAGATGATAAACTAAAAACACACCTCTCAATTCACCCTCACTAAATCCTTTTTAAATTTATCAACTCCTGAGCTTCATTTTCCTTCAAATTGAAGGTATATCTGCCGATTCTGCAATTCGACAGATGAATGTTTTTTGCATGAATCCTGTTTCAGATTTTTTCATCATCATTTCATCTCCTAATTCTTAGCACTGTACTGATGAGCACCACAAGTGCAAAACCCAGGTCGACGGTTACAATAACCTTTTTTGAGGGAAAGCTCGCCATTTTTTGTTTTTTTTTTAAATTATTCACCCTCGCTAAATCCTTTTTGAATTTAAAAAGAAATCCTGAGGTCCCAAGAAAAATTTATTTTGTTAGCTTATCTCTCTTAGATGAGCGCGGTAGGTATCGCTTCTCCAATTTAATGAAAGTTTATTTGCAATATCTTTTAAAATCCATAATTGCTGAAAAACCCGAAAAGGAAATGAAAAATATCGTATAAATACCCTGTACGTGACGGTGGACTGGCCCAACGCTGCATCAAATCTTAAATTAATGTTTTCATCTCATTTTACTATCTTTTAAAGATGTTCTAGAACCAACACATCTGCATTGTGTAGAGGGTTTTTCAGAATAATCAGAACTTTCCAACAATCCAAAAAAAACCTCTGCCATGGGCAAAAAAATACATTTTTATTAAATTAATATTTAGAAAAAAACCTCAACATTTAAAAAAAATACGAGGATTTTTATATATTCTTGGGGACCTTTCCTTAATATCGAAAAAAAATTAGGAAAAATTGTTTTTCTTTAAAATGTTGACACCAATTCTTTTATGCAAATTCTTTTTATACTCAATCATTATGATTTAAATTTATCCTGTATCTCGAGGACTAACCCCCATGTTATATAACTGGTTTCTACAAAATATCTTATAAATAATGAGAAAAAATCCGAATTTGTCTAACGATTTAACTATTATCTACAGATCCAAAAACACCAAGCATCATTCTCACTATCCCGATGAGAAACCCAAAAAATCGAAAAAAAAGCAACACAAATACGTTGACAGTTTTGAAAAGAGCGAAGAGAAATTCAACTATAATCCAGAGGAAAGTGGCTTTGAGGAATTTGTTAAAAAACAGGTAAATAAAACGTAAAAGAAGGAATGCTTTCAATTTCGTTTCCCTGGAAAAATATTTTTTCGTGGGCTGTGGGAAGCAGTAAAACGACCATTAATGTTGGACGACGTTTCGTGCAACGTAACGTCCTTAAACAAGTTAGGAAATATTCAATGGAACTCAAATCTGAAAACTGCATATTCGTAGGAGCTTTGGTTAAAAAGTTACGAATTTTTAAATATTTCAACCCCTTCTCACCCCCTTAACACGTTGAAGGACATGTCTATTGCCGCCTTTTGTATTTTCCCAAATGTGACACGACGTCTATTTACGATCTCTGACAAAAAGTCCAAAACAGACCCGGCGGTAATAGACGTATTGTCAGTTTTTTACTCGCATTCGAGTTTCTTTTCTATTGCCATGGTGGTGTCAAAATTAATCCAGAAACTGCATATTCGTAGCAGTTTTGGTTGGTGGTAAAATATAATAGATGCGTTTTTTCATTTTGATAAGAAAATTACAATTACTTAATAAAATAGCGTTTGAATTCAACCTCATTCAAAATGTTTAAAACTTTTCATTTGTGCTCTAAAGACTTTGGGTCGACTTCACTATGCTTTGTGCTTGGCCCCATTTACTTGTTCTGGTCGCATATTTATTCAAAGGCCCCCAGTTTGAATAAAAGAACACAGTGAAGTATTGGAAAAAAATTGTTGTAGCACTATAATAATATATAAAATTATATAAATTATAAAGGTCTTAACGTCTAAACGTTTGGTTTTCTAGTTTTAAAATCAAAATTTATTTACAAAAGATTTTATAGGGGTGCTGTTGGCGGCCCATCGCAAAACCAATTTAAATTAAATCCAATAATTTTAACCCATTAATCCAATATTCTAATTTTTCAGACGAAATCCAAACGACACCACACCCCTCACCAAAAAGGTTCCCATTCCAGTACAAAACGCCACCCAAAGATAACTTACCATTACCACGAATCCAAGGAACCATCGACGTACGTAAAAAATTTTAACGAAAATGCCCATCAAACATCGACGTACCAAGAAAGTTTCAAGGAAAACGTCCATCATTTTGAAAACGTAGAAAATGCAAAACCAACACAATGGCCAGGTCCGGTTGGTAACCCCACTTCTGACGAGTACTTTTTGAGCCCACCTCAAGAAAAATATAATGAGAATAAAAGAAAAGAAGTACCTTCTGACGAGTATTTTTTGAGCCAACCCCAAGAAAAATATAGCGAGAAGAAAAGAAAAGAAGCACCTAACAATCACAAGTTATATTCTTCAGAGAATTTTGAGTATCAACAACCCTCAAAACAGGTTGTGGACTACTACAAACCTCCTGCCGATTACCCCAAAAGATACACGCACAATTTCCAATATGAAAACTCTGAAAGTAACACCTACAAACCCTTTAGTACCTCTTTCCAACAATTTGAATCCAACAAAAAAAGCATGGAAGCTTCGCCTTTGATAGGCACCATGGAAACCATAAAACCTTACACCTACAGAGTGGAGAAAAAAATTGAGCCATCGTACAAACTAGAACGTTTTAAACTTCAGGATGTTGCTTCAAACGTTAAAGAAAATAAGTCACCCTTCAAAATAATTGTGGATAGTTATGAAACTACGAAAGAAAATTCTGAAGCAGAAGATAATAGTAAAAACGAAAGTGAAGAAATAAACAAAGAAAAAAAGAAAAGACCAACCAAAAGTAGAAAATATAAACAGAAAAAGGGGGCAGCTTATGGGCAGGTGCATAGAATCAAGAAAACTATTTACGAATAATAGATTCTTTATTGAATATTTTGTTATTTCTTATTTATTTTGTTTATAATATAAGTAATTTTAGCTTTTGAATTTTTTTGTTTGTGATAGGTTTTTAAATAAAAATACATCAATTGGTAATTGTAATAATTCTAACAAACCTCCTGCGAATTATCTTTGTAAAATAAATCTTTCCAAAAATTTGAATCCAACAAAAAAAGCATGGGAGCTTCGTTTTTGATAGACACCATAGAAACCATGAAACCTTACACCTACAGAGTGGAGAAAAAATTGAGTCATCCTATAAACTAGAAAGTTTCAAAACTACAGGATGTCGATTCAAACATCAAGGAAAATAAGTCGCAATTTAAAAAATAGTTGAGGATACTTATGAAACTACCAAAGAAAATTCTGAAGTAGAAGAAAATAGTAAAAACAAAAGTGAAAAAAGAAGCAAAGAAAAAAGAAAAGTCGAAAATATAAACAAAAAAATGTACATACAGGTGCAAAGAATCTTTACTGTATATTTTTTTATTTCTTATTTATTTTGTTTATAATAGTTATATAATTGTTTTGTTTGTGTGTTAAGTTTTTAATACAAAATATTTTGTGATATTTTAACCTTTTTAACCTTCTTTGTCTTCCGCAAGAACGCTTCAATAAGACATAATATTTTTATTTTTGCTCTAATCAAAATGTTTTTTTTTAACTCCCAAATCATTTATCTTTACCTTATCACTTTATCTACTATTAATCTTTAAACTATTCCGTAAAGTGGCTATAGAGGGTCGTATATTACTGAATGCCTAGTAGGATTGTCTTAAAACAATCCCTTTATATTAATAACACACGCCAATCAATTGATAATTAGCTTTTATTCTTCACTTGTTGTAATTGATTTAAGAGAACTTTCATTACAATAAATAATAAATGTTTTAAAACAATCCTACTTGTATACAGACCGCTTCAAGCTACTGCGAACATAGGGCGAAAGAAGTCTAATTTGCCAGTGTACGTACATGCAGACACCGCACGCCTATCAGTGAAGCAACCAACACTCAGGCTTCCGATCGCCATTCGCTACCCTTCGCCGCCGTTCGCCTTGTATTTAGTACGCCTCTAACCACGGTGCTGTGTGGAGCGTAGTCAATGAAACCGGAATTTGGTCAATAAATACGCAAATTTTTATAACGTAATTTTCTTATTTTTTGTCACTGATAAATAAGAGCATTTTATTGTGAACTGCTCAGATTTATCAGTGACGACGTGTTACAATGAAAATAATAAGGAGAAACAAAATAAAAGCAAGTTCTCAACATAAAATAATACATTCTAAAAACCAAAAAGATTCTCTCAGTCAAAAAAAAATTAAAGCAAATGTTCGAAAAGTCCTCCTTGCTCGGCTAGACAATATCCGAGCCTACTATAAAAACCCCTTCCAACGTTTCCAAGCATGTTAGGGGTGATAATTTGAAAAGCTTCTTCAAAAACAGATAGAAGTCATTAGGAGCAAGATCGGGAGATCGAGCTGGCCATAAAATAGTTCCCCGTGTACTTATAACCCGATTAGGAAATACATTATCAAGATATTCCCTAACAAGGCCAACATTGTGAGCGGAACAACCATCTTGTTGAAACCATGTTTCACCAAATCTTACACCTAACAACTGCCTAGCAGTTGGAATAATGTGCTGCTGCAGTAGATCCAAGTATCTAGGACCATTCAAATTGCAATTGCCGTTACTAAAAAATGGCCCAATTACGTGTTCCCCTACCAATACCCCCCCCCCCAAACATTTAGTTTTTGGGGATACTGTGTTCTTACGTCAAAATACAAATGCAAATTTTCCCGCGACTAATATCGAACGTGTGTTGGGTTATGACGATTTGACCATTTGACCATCTGCACTTTTTCGGCAACTTCGTAGACATCCATTTTTAGTTTTAAAAATGTATTATTTCAATTAAGAACTTACCAATCTGTTTCTCTACCAAGGCAGAAATAAAACAAAATAATAAAAACAAAATGAATTTCCAAAAGATAACACTGCAGCGTGCTTCGAATCCACCTCGGTCGTACGGCACGGAGAGTAAATTGGACTTGATTCCCCCTATGTTCGCAGTAGCTTGAAGCGGTCTGTATAGAAAAGTCGGCCAACCTTATGGATTAAACTCCAGTCTTTTTTTTCTGTGTAGCAATCACTAAGTCATAATAAGGCTAATTTTTGTATAAATACCCCTAGGTAGACTATTCACTAGGGAGATTGTAACCTTATGTGCTTCAACACCAAAGTGATAGGGATTAAATTTTACACTTATTCAAGCACGCAATTTTTTTAGAAGGGGACGAAATTAGTGGGGGTGTGCCTTGATATCAAACTACACACCCCATAAAAACAAAAAAATTAAGTTAGTTTGAGATTAGGCAATTTTTTAGAAAGGGACGAAATTAGTACATAATTAGTACCAAATTCTGGCATAGTCCCTTTTGGCCGAATCTCTTTCCTAAGCAAAGGGGGGGTACCTTAATATCAAGCTACATATCCCGTAACAAACAAACAAAAATCTTAGGAACCGAGGTTTTTGTAAACTAAAAGTACCCTACTTTAAGAGTACACAATTAGTACAAAAATATGACATATCAACTTTCATTAAATCTATCTCCTAAGCATGGGGGGATGCAGCTTAGCGCTAAGCTACACCCCCTCCCCTTTTAAGTGCAAATAAGTTCATTATTCATTAAGTAAAACATTTTTTAAAAGGGGACTAAATTAGTACATAATATCCAAAAATTGAGTCTCGTTGAGGGGGGAGGTGTAGCTTGACTGAGCTCTTAGATAGCTATATCTTGACCGATCTCGAAAACTCATACCCTTTCTTCATAATTGTTACAAAAAAAAACATATTTTAGAGGTTAAGGAGTTGAAATAACTTTGAAGAATTAAACACCGAATATGCCATTTAGCCATTGGTACAAATCAATCAGGGTATACGAAAAATGTACCTTTTCAAAAGCTTCCAAAACAAAAGGGCATGTAGTTTATTGAAAATGCTAATTTTTGAGGCGGTTTTTTTGTGTAAAAGCCAGTTGTTTTCAGTTTTATCTGAGACAAATAAAAATCCGCAGAAAAAAAAATTAAATTGACGACAATTTTGTTTGAATACGACAAAATTATCACCATTTATTAAAAATTAGTAAGACAAACTAAAAACGTCAAAGCAGGATGTTAATTTAATAATAGGTACGCATCATTTTTTTGCACCTATAAGTAAGAAAATTTTTTAAATCGACCTTAGTTAAGTCACTTAACTCGCCCCAGAAAATTCTGGGGAAAACCACTCACAAACAACCAAAATCGTTAAAAATGTCTTGGTTACTATTGACAGCAGTCGTGAGTCTCCTATCCTTGCAAAATTTCGTAGTTTTTGGACTTGAAAATAGCACTGGTGATGGTTCTACTACAATCGAAACAACTACAGCCGCGCAGGAACAAGTAAAAGACCTGTAAGTACTATATTTATTTTAACATCTTTATCAAAAAAACAATTTTAATCACGCACTTTTTTTAAATTATCAAATTTAAAAAAAACTTACATTTTATGACGAGTATACAGGGTGAACATTTAAAAAATTACAATTTCCAAACCAAATGTAATATCAAAAAATTAAACAACTCCGATTTTGTTGGTGTTTTCTATAGTTTTTATAAATTTTCCTGGGATACTTCAGTTAGGCTTTTTCATGCATTTTAATTTGCCAGTTTTTGTAATATTTAAGTTGGGTGGTATCCCCTCCGAGAAGTGACATTTGACACCAAAATTTAGATTAATTGTCTTATATAGAGGTTAAGTTTTTCTGACAATCTGTTAATCCCTGGAAGAAATGTTCACTTTCAATTTTTCTAACTTAATTTATAAATACTAAAGGAAACACCAATTAAATCAGTTTATTATATATATTTATAAGGCAACTGATAATTTAAAAAAAAACTTATAATCTGTAAAGACAATTCAAACACAAGCTTTTAGTCAAACCTTGCTTTTATATATTATTTGTTATTTTAGATACATTATTCGAAAAGTGGTCTACGAAATTGGAATTTTGACAGATGCAGACAACTCAACCGAGCCAGACAACAAAACGTAAGCAAGAACTACTCCTCGGGCTAATGTCTGATAAGCAAACACCACACTATAAACGCACTTTTGAGATATGAATTTACCAGACACCTCAGTCCACTCAACAACTTCAGATTTAGTACCCTTTTAGTCTAACAACAACCGCCAATTTTGACACTGTTGACAATTACTGAAAACGCAAACGTTTTATACACCCTGGAAATCTTTATACTGAATTTTTAAACACCCCGTATATAGGAGGTGTAAGTTTTCAAAACATCACCCTGTATACTATAAACTGAATTGTATACATATACTATTTTAGACACGAACAAATCGACGTGTCATTCTTCGACCCCCAAGACAACGGCACCTTCGTCGACCTGTCAAACATCCCCCTCCCCGTCGCAACGAACGACAGCGGCGCGACCGTGACGGCGATCGTTAAAACCGACTTGGGATCGATCTTGTTCTCCAGCAATAACGGCACTATAGGGCAGCTTAACGACAGCGTATTGGCACCGCTGTTTCCCGACAAGCAAGTTAAGGTCACGAGGAACGTCACTAGCGTCGAGGGGAACAAAAGCGAGGATATTTTATCAGGTAATATAGGAAATTTTTAGTAAATAGTGAGGATATTAAACGAATTAACGTGCCAATGCACGTAACAAACTACCCTTACCGCTTACGGAACACTGAACTACAGCGAGCGTTTGCTATAGTTTATTTTCGTACAGCCTTACCTCATACCGTTTACCTTAACTCTGAATTTGCCTTTAAGGTCACACAGCTATTAGCTTAAATATACTCCCTTCCAATGCTTTCAGCATGCACGACGCGACGTTGTAAGCAAAATGACCCTCTACTTTCTCTCTTATTAACCTCCCTTTCTCTCTCTATTATCTCGTTTGGCTTAGTCAGGCTGTTCTGCACATGAGCCACGCCAGAGTCATCGGCTAACACCCTAAGCCACGAAGGAAACCGATCGTTGTTGTTTGACTGAAAGAATTCGGTATTGGTCACGTATTTGTTCAACTGAGGACGAAAAATAATTCCATTGATGTTTAACAACACCAATCTCTGACCTTTTCCACTCGATACCTGCGGAACATATACATGGCGTCGCCTCGATTGAGGACGTAAAACGTAGCGAAACCGGCCCAAACTGATCGAAACCCCTCGGATTGATAAATTTTCGCGCATGTGCAAAAGACCGGAGCTAAGTCAATGTCTTTTGTTTTGATAGTTCCATGACTGACTAGATTCTAGATGTTGTTTACAAGTTAGGGTGGCAGTTATCGTTCACACTGCATTGTGCGTTGCCCGCCCACAGCTCACTTTTTGATTGATTTTAAGAAAAAAAATATACTCTTTTCGAAAGGTATATTTTTCTGTAGATGACCCCTAAATAGTTATTCTGATAAAAATTATAGTCCAGATCCCTTATAGTTTTATTTATTTTTTGTATATTTTCTTGCTATCTTTTTAAAACTTGTTTTCGTAATATTACAAAAACATCCATTTGGTCTTAAGGCGCATTTACACAGACAAACATTCCTTTGATGTTGAAATGCCGACAAACATTTACACGAGCCTCTTGAGCAAAATGTTCAAAGAAATGTTCGAGCAAAATCGCGTACAAAAAAACACACGTAAATTTTGGAGAGAATGTTGAGCAAAATTTGTTTGAAGAAATGTTGGTAATAAAAATTTCTTACAAATTTAAATTTTATAGTTTTATGGGAATTCATTGAACTTAACTGAAAATAGAAAGACTAAGTTTTAAAACAAGGTATTTTTAATTAAGTGCTTTCCGACGGAAAAACGATTTGACGTCGAAATTCACGTTTTACCTCATAAGCAACTTCGATTGATCTGATTTTTATAGGGGATATGCCAGAATACTTGTAACTTTTTTGGGGTTGTAAAAAAAACGAGAATCAAAAAAAATAAAAATTGGCACTTATTTATTGCTGTTGCTGGGTTAGGAGAAGGTAAAAACCGTAGACTAGTGAGAGGGGGTTTTGGTCAATTGAACATTGACACACAAAATTACAGCAGTGTTTGACAGCGCTGCGTTCCGACTGTCTAAACCTCCCTATCCCCCCCCAGGGAACAACTAACTACTCTCCAGAACAGTCCTCTAAAAATATCCACTTACATTTTAAAAAGTAATTACTTCGAAGACATTTCCATTTTCTTTTTGTAATGAAAGGAAACCAAAAAAGTTACAGAAAAGAATTAAATGTTATTACCTCCATCATTAACTATTTTAACATTGCATATGACAAAACTGATAGCCAATAATAATGTTTCGCTTGCCGTCGCCTTTTTTTCACAAAAGTTTAAAATAAAAGTTGGTGTTCCATTTTTTTTAAGAATTGAGATCACTGATCACTGATGTAAAATTATATTTATTCTCATTTTTAAAAATATGTTTCCAAAATAGATAGCAATAACTTGCTCAAAAATTTACCCGAACAAGAAAGCTCACAAAAATGTTCGCGCAAAAAATTTCAGATCTTTTGCACGAGCTTTTATTTGAGCATGTTCGTCTGTGTAATTGCGCCTTTAGATTTGATTATATATGTTTATACCTAGGTTTTTACACAATTGACACAGTTCGACTGTTAAAATATTTGTTCCTTTTTGCATATTTCCTTACATTGTTTTTAAATTTTACAAAAAATCCCCTCTTTTCACTTGTAGTATTTGGTACTGAAGATACCGGTCTACCGTTGAAATAAATACTGTGGGAAAACGACCCCGGAAGCAATTTTGTTGTGTCATTTCTCTAAAAGTTCCTATTCAATAAAAAACCCACATGGACACCCTCCAAGGATTAACTCTATTAAGTTTGTTTGGCCAAAAAATGTAAAAAAAGACATTGCTGGGTACACCCGGTCGGTGCTAATCGGAGATATCTCGATCTGGACCGGTATTCTCGTAACTAAATACGCTCGGCGTTTCGTACTCGCTGACCGTATGATAACGTAATATTCGCATACCACGTGACCAAAGTAACAAAAATGGTATTCACGTATATTGAACGCAAGGCGTCGACGAAGTGCGCTCAGCGCGTGGCGACCGTTTGAGAAACACCTACCATTTGCCAGCTGTTTTGCCCTCCGCGCGTACGATTTTCCTACCCTACACGACTTTGTAGAGTGCTGCAGAAAATACAGTAGTTTTTTCAGTTTGCGTTTTTATTAATAATTAGAAAAATAAAAATCTCTTATTAGTAGCTTGGGGACGGGTGACAAACACGTACACATCAACCTTACTATTTGATGTTCGATGTAAGACAACTTTTTTTTCCAAAAAATTGCAACAAAAACTTTTCTTATCAAAATCGACATCGAAATAATTGAGCATCCGTATAATACTAGAAATAGAAGCAATCAAAATTCTGTAAAACCAAGGGTAAAAAAAGCCATTGGTCAGCGGTGCTTTTTGTATCTTTCATCGGATGTACCAAAAAATATCTGGTTTTGTTAGGCTCCTGCCCACATTAATTGTTTTCTTTCAAAAATAAACTAAAAGCTTTCATGAAATATGAAATTAGCAAACATGAAATAAATAGCTTAATTGATATAAAAAATAATTAGCAAACAATATAGGTAACTACCTTTATTTCTGTGTTTTCGTCTGTATTTTCTTTACTTTTCAGAAATATCACATTTTTCACATTAATTACCATTTTTATGTTTTTTATCTTTTGTCATTTTATTTATTCATAAATGTACTAAAAATTATTATTTTCTTTTTTTAATTCAACACTTCCATGAAAATATAAATTTTTCCACGCGCGAGGTTTCTCTTGTGGATGTATGAATTCTGTGTTTGTTGTTGAATTGGTTAGGTTATTTTTTGGGTAACAAATACCTTAGAGTTTTATTTTCTGTTTCTTAAAATGTAGAATACGCATGTTTACTATAATTATAAGGTATAACTTACTAGATATATAAGTAACTATTGTGAAACCATTTTAACAATAAATGCTATATAATAAAGTATCAATATCAATATACGACCGTGCCGGAAACACCACTTTCCCTGACTGAGTGCCCGAATAAATTTAAACTTTTCCGCACTGAGTGCGGAATTTTTTTGTAAGTGTGCGGTTAAGTCTCGGGGTAAACTTTTTCCCGCACACTGGGCGGGAACGTGCTACGAGTTTATATCACAAGGTCAAAGGGCGGGTTTAACTGAACTAAACCAAACCATCAAGTAATTTTTTAAAGGATCAACACTTGTACAAGTCACATTTGATTTACCCTTTCTGAAATACGGCTCGAAATCGATCACACAATGGCCTCTTTCTTACACATAGAAAAAGAAAAGGAGCGACAAGGCTAACAAGAAATAAAAATTCAAAATTCGATGATGCCAAGATGTGCTAAGCGAATTTGATTCTGTCTGCTCGCAGGGCAGCGCGTTCGGCAGAGAGAATACGAAAAGTCGTCGGTCACCGTGCCGCTGAGCGCGCTGTTCGCTATTCGTTTCGCTTAGCGACTTCAAAACGTTACGTATTACGAGAATACCGGTCCTGCACGACTAATAATGGACTGGTGAAGGACAAATCTGCCCGGCCGGCCAGACGCTCGCAAGTTGCTACATGTAGAATGATACGCTGGCATCCGCAACTTTTACGCAACCTCTTGCGTTCAAAACGCCGGCACGCCAACGAACGCGTCCACACGCGACCGCAAACTTGCCCGTATAGTATGCTCAATAAAAACTCTGTGGTTCTGTGACACACGCGTGTCGCTCGCAGGAAAACGGTCGCATTTTTGTGGCTCAGGTAGAATGGCCCTTAAATATCTGGAGAGAAACTACGGCTTTAAAACAAAACAAAAAATGTTAATTGACCATGTCACTGCTAGAGTTTTCTACAGACAAATCTAAAAATACGGTTTCCCACAACCAGAGCCCTAACATTTGCCACCCTATGTCACTATTAGTTTTGTTTTAGGTATAAGCGATATTTTGGGACTAACGCAAAAATTTAGGAAACTATCAAAAAATAGTTCGAAAGAAGATGAAGAAAGTTTTAAAGAAAATGAGAAAAGCTCCGAAGAAAACTCCGAAGAAGATTCATAAAACTAATGTATTCAGAGTTTTGGGAAAATAAAAGTTGTTATTAATATGTAATGGAATATAAATTTTTATACCCAAAAAAAACGATGCTAATAAATGATCCACAATTTTTCTTGCCGTTAGCCCTACTTTTTGGCTGTGATCGGGGCAGGAAAAAATGTGGATCGTTTATTAGCATTAGGATGCCTATATTGTAGCGGTAGCATCATATAACTATGAGATGCTATAATGGCCCAAGTGTCCCAAAATATGTAACCAAAATAACTTTGAAAAACAGTGAAAATAATCGGCGTAAAATCTACTGCGCATGCCTGACGAAGTCTGCTAGAGTCAGGGAAAATAGAACATATAGGGAATGGATATCCCAACCGACCAATCTAAAAAATTAGGGGTAACGATGCATGCCATTGACAGTTTCATAGCTAAAAAGGCATAACGTCACTTTTTCTGTGTTTTGACACAAAGGGGTTGACAACGGCTTTTCAAAGTGGCGTATTTTATTGTTGTTTTCATGACATTAATTTTCTTACATTTCTTTTAAATTTGAGTGATTTACGCTAGCCAGTGAGTTTAGAATTAAAAATAAAGACAAAATTATTACGATTCGTTTATAGGCAGGAATTTAAGCTACACATTAACCTTTTTCAATCCGCGAAGCTGGACAACTCTAGAAGTTAAAATGGAGCAATTTATTAGATATTTTAGATAGAGACAAGACTCAAAAAAAGGCCAAGAAATTCCAACTTTAAAAAGTAAACAACAGAAAAGAAAAAGTAAACAAGAAAGTAGGGTTACACGTCAAGTCGGACCAGAGATCAAATTTACCCAGGGAATAGAAAAGAGGAGGCACATTTCTTATGGGAACTGGATCCCCGTGGATTTCAACGAAATTTTAGTATGTTGTTGGGACAGTCCTAGAAAGCATTTTGTCTCATGGGCACAAGTTTCGATATCTACAGGCTGAGCCAATAATAGCTGCCAAAGTTAAAAAATGTGATTTTTCCATAACGCCTATGATGTCCAATTGAATTGGAAAAACAACCGATTCTTAGTAAAATGACAACGCTGATTACAAAACTTACATTTATTTTGACATATGTCAAATCCTGTCAAAATGGCGGCAACAATGTAATGTAAATAAAGAATTATTTCCGAAATAGCCTCATCATCGATAATCTCCCTAAAATAAAGACTTTAAAGCGAGATATAAATGACAGATATCTAAGCTGTCATTTACCTTTGACAAGAGTACTACCGCATATATGAACGGTATTCACGAGTGGGTACTCTAACCTTACTAAATCGAGGTCGCTGATTGCAAAAATGACATTCATTTTGACACACGTCAAATCCTGTCAAAATTATGGCAATATTGTAATGTAAATAATGAATTATTTCTGAAACTTTGAAGTGAAACAGAAATGACAGGCATCTCACCTGTCATTCACATTTATTTTGACATATGGCAAATCCTGCCAGCAAGAACTTATTTGGGTAGGAACCATTCTTAAAGCGACTTTTAACGCTCGTTCTTCTTCAGCTTCTAGTTATTTGTGGATTATTTGTGGATAAGTAACAGTGGAATCTTCATGCGTTGTCGCTAAAATGACAAAGTCAAAAAGTCAGTGTTGCACATAGGAAAATATAAAAAATCGTATTTGCAGCTACCTTCTGCTGTATCAGTTTTATGTGGAGAGAAGTGCATCTATGTAACGAACTAGATATGTTAGTTTGGGTGTAATCTTGCAACTTAATTTTGACCAACTTCTCGACATCCGATTGGCTTCAAATTTGGCATGCTTATATAGTTGCGGTGACAACACAAGAATATAGTGTGATGAAATTGACAGCTCCCCCCTACTCGAAGGGTATTGAGGAGGAGGGAATTTGGTGTGTTGGGGCACTTGGGGATGGAGATAACGATTTCTAATCAGATTTTGAAAATTCAATATGGCGGATTCAAGATGAACGATTTTTGATCATCTTTTGCAAACCAATTTTAAGTAACTTATACACATTCGATTGGTTTCAAATTTGGCATGCATTTATAGTTCCGGTGACAATACAATAATATGTCATTATTAGGCACCCCTTCCCCCTACGAGGGGGGAAAACATTTAAGGTTGCAAAAAAATTATTTTCTACTTTTGAGTGGATTTAATAAGAGCCTTGTTCTTTAAAAGTTTTTTTTTTAAATTTATTCTTTGGTGATATCCATTCCCTATATGTTCTATCTTCCCTGGCTCGCTCCCAGAGGATTTTTTGGCTCTGCCTTTTTTCCAGGCTAACTTGATTGGGAGAGTTATTATCGCTATAGCTTTTTTTTCTGGCTGGGCCGTTATATTATCTTATAGTTATATGGGTCGCATATCCCAGACAGCACAACTCTGTCCCAAGGATGTCCAGTGGAAAGAGCTTTCTGGACAATGCAGCATTGGACAACCAAATCTGTACGAAATTTTGTCCAAGGCATATCCATCGGATAATATAATTGTCAAAACGTTGAACGGGCTCTTGGACATCCCAAAAAAGTCCAAAAGTTTCAATATTTTGACTATTGTACCACTATACTAAATCCATTGGTTATCCATTGGCTATCCAAAAAGTATAGTTTCACTGTTGGAAAAAATTAATAATGAAAGTAAAACTCGTGGCATATCGGACAAGGACAGCGTTTTTGTTTCTCACTTCATTACGACCAGGCCTCCAATGTCTAATGGAGAATCCAGACACCTACAGACCTGTTTCATCCTTATTAGGAATCATCAGTGATTCATAGGATTATACCTGGCAGTTGAAGCTACGCAGTAACCATGCACACCTCTAGAATTTAAAACAAAAAGTTTGTAATCCTTGGGGACGTAGTAACTGTGTGCGCCACCTCTCGAATAAACCGAGAAACAAAAACATCAAAATTGAAAAGTGCAAGACACCGTAAATACAGAATCCTGTACCGTTCAGCAGGTTATAAAGTGGAAAACTGTAAAAGTATAAGGTCACTGTAACATGAATCTTAAAAAGAGGTAACGTTCGCAGCAGCACCGCCCCCCCCAATTGGACCTTCATACTAGGTGGCCCTAATTTTAAGGCATCAGTAAGCAATCGCTCCGGAGTAGAAAACATCGATGTTTTTATACCGATGTTTTTTCACCATCGATGTTTTTTTTCGATGTGCCCATCACTACACTGGATATACTTATTTGTTCCAATGGATATTTTCAATAAATAAGTATATAGGCACCTATATTTGAACCACTCCAACATCATAAGTCTGATTGTCGATTCTTGCGGATGGAGTTCCTAGCAAAGGATGGGTATTAAAATACCAAAATACCAATTAATCCAAAATAATGAGAAATACTTACCTAAATGATTAGGCTAGATATGAGAGAAATGTTACTGTTGGTAATGAATAAGAAAAATATCCAAAACAGTTCGGATAAATGACTATATTTATTAATGTGCCAACTAGGACAAGCCCAATTGACATAGATTTTTTAATAAATATTCAATGTTGAGTTTTAAAGTACATCACTTTTGCTGGACACAAAACGAACGTCCGCCGGACAGAGTTTATTTTTGGTCCGATGGACCAAGAAAAATCGTTATCCATGGGATATTTCAAAACAAACTGTAAAAAAGCAGTTCTTTATGGATCAAAATTGAAAGTCCTTTGGACTCCTTTTTTGTCCATGGACAATGCGGGCGGTTTTGGACAAAAAATGGATGTCCAATGGACAATTTGCACTGTCTGGGACATTTCTGTGGAAAAACCCCAAATAAACTTCTAATGGACGATTTTCGGTAAATTTTGTATTAAACACTTTTTCCCACTTTAACACCAATGATATCATTTTTAGTACCTACACCTATAATGGACTTGATAACAGCATTTAGTACACATAGCATTGCACAAGCATAGTAACATATCGCATATAAATTTCAAAAAAACAATTCAAAACGCAACGTCGATTTTAACTTGATACATGGTGCTGGCGTGGGTGTGTGAAAAAAGTATTGGTAATTAGAATTTTATGTCATCATATAATCAAAAATGGTTCGAACTAAAATGGATACCTTGAAATAGTAGGCTGTGTGCGACACGTCATAACACTATGAAAATAAAATCCACTTTGTTTATACAAGTTTATACGGACTTCTTAAAGCGGGTTATCTAGCGGTAAATCTGTTAACTTAGTTATTTTATTTGTGGATTTTTTAAATACTGAAATACAAGATTTTTATAAATATTAGGATATACCGGGTGGCCCAAAAAAACCGGAATGATTTTAAATAGCTATAGATGTGTTAGTTCTTCACTGATTTTAACGAATAATAGCTCTTTTAAAAGCGCATGGAATTCCCCTTCGAAAAATTTAAAAAATTTGGCGGACAAAAACTGGATAAGTTCCAGTGCTCCATATGTAAATAATGAATATATTCATATCGCCGCAACTTTTTTATTTCTTAACCTATTTTAATGAGTGATAGCTCGTTTGATGAAGAATTAAATTTTTCTGCGAAAAAAAATTGGCGGTTATTTTCAATTCAAGATGGCGGATTCTACATGAGATAAAGCATATTTAATCTCGTTTATTTTTTTGGAACAAGCGAAGTAACGTGTAATAAAACCGCCCAACAGCCTATTCTCTGCCAAGGCGATCGACATATCGCTCATTAAAATCGGTTAAGTATTTTAGGATTTACAACTAATAACATTTTGAATGCAATAAATAAATCTTTGACACAGAAAAACAAACGAAGATGACTTGGCTACTTTGATGTTTTGACTTTGTCATTATCCTCAAATTTCATGGCACACTTGACTTTCTATGAAGATAAGGATATTCTTGCTTATTGAGGCGACCAGGTAATACAAAATGTATTTCTTTATGTTGATTTCTTAATGATAAAATAAGTTATTACGCATAAAAATCGGCAAAGAAATAATAAAATTACGTTGATATAATTCGCGTATTAAGCACTAGAAGTGCTCCCAAATTTTTAGGTGTAAATCCTAAAATACTAAACCGATTTTAATAAGCGATATGTCGATCGCCTTGGCAGAGACTAGGCGGTTTTATTACTCGCTACTTCGCTTGAGTTGGTTCCAAAAAAAATAAACGAGATTAAATATGCTTTATCTCATTTAAAATCCGCCATCTTGATTTCAAAAATAACCGCCAATTTTTTTTGTCGCTATCATTCTATCACTCATTAAAAGCGGTTAAGAAGTACAAAAGTTGCCAAATTTTTAGGTGTAAATCCTCAAGTACTTAACCGATTTTAATTAGCGATATGTCGATCGACTCGGCAGTGATTGGGCTTTTGAATAGTCTTATTCTCGATACTTTGCTTGAGTGGGTTCCATAAAAATAAACGAGATTAATTATGATGATCGCATTTAAGATCCGCCATCTTGAATTCAAAAATGATCGACAATTTTTTCTTGTAGTCGCAGAAAAATTTAATGCTTGATCAAACTATCCATCACTCATTAAAATCGGTTAAGAAATAAAAAAGTTGCGGCGATATGAATAAATTCACTATTTACATATAGAGCACTGGAACTTCTCCTAAGTTTTTGGGTATAAATCCTAAAGTACTCAAAAGATTTTAATAAGCGATATGTCGATCGCCTTTGTAGAGACTAGGCTTTTGAATAGTGTTAATATTTTAATTTTATTTAAGTGGATTCTTTAAAAAGAAACGAGTTGAAATATATCCTTCACTTTGACAATGTCCACCTTCTTTAATTTCAAGATGAAAGCCAACTTTTTTAAATTTATCGAAGAGGAATTTTATGCGCTTTTAATGAAGCTATCACTTATTAAAATCGGTAAAGGACTAACAAAGATATGGCCATTTAAAGTCATTCTGGTTTTTTTTTTGGGCCACCCGGTATAATATATAGCATAGGCCACAAAAAATGAGACTTTTTGAATTGCCTTTAACTTTAAAAATAATATTCCGATTAAAAAAAAATACATATCAGAAAGAATATACTTCATATTTTTTAGAACAAGTACCTACTAAATTTCTTAAAAATATGACAATCCAAAAAGTCTAATTTTTGGGGCCCATCCTATATTTTTTAAAATTTTTTGGAACTGTTAGTCCTTCTATCAGCTGTTAAAAAATGATTTTAATGAAGAACGAATAAACCCTTGGAGAAAGCGATTTTATTTAAAACCGTCCTTATATAAAACCGGTTTTAGGCGCTTATAAACGTTGTAATTGTTTTAAACAAAATGTGAATCGCTTGTTGCTAGTAAATAAACATTAACCATAGTAACTTTACGCGCACACCACAAAATAAAAATACCGGGTTTTAAAACACAAATAGTAATTTTTTAAAATGTGAGAAAATTTTCAAAAAACTTCCATGTGTGTATCTGAAATACAAAAATACAAAAGTCAATCTTATTATTCTATAAAATATTATGTTTAATAAACTTGTTCGAAATTTTAAATCTGTGATACCCTCTATGAACCCCACTCTATGATTTGTGATATTCCAGAATTTATTTTAAATACCGTCCGTCGACATATGATTGCAAAAAGTATATCATACAAATTAAGTACTGAAACAAAAGGTGTGTGGACATGACACAGTTTTATTTTTAGTGACAAAAATAGTGATTTTTTTTATTTGTTTTCTGTGTCGGTATTTGTTTGAGTTTGACCAGAAAATTTTCAAATTTTTTTTTAGTATGGATTATGGAGCTTTTAGATACAAATGTAAGTATATATAATTATTTTAATTAAATAACTATAATCTTATATTTTTCGCTGTTTGTTAGGTGCATTTGACCATTTTCCTACGTCATAAAAAATATAACAAATTTAGAGATGATGGAAAGAGAAAGCGTTAGTTTCGGAAAGAAATAACAAATTATTTTAATAATGTTGAATGACACAGGAGTTCCTTATGTAACAGAGTATAAAAAAAGGATTTTTCAAAATTTGTTCCTTAAGGATGTTAAATAGGAGATAAAACTTTGTATCGAAGTTCAAAATGAGAAATATCGGACACAGGGCTATATTACATAAAAAAATAAATTTTAGTTTAAACAACAAATTAATTAAAATTAGTCGACTGTATAGAATCAACTTTTTTTACAAACCTGACATTTAATTTTCAATTAATTATTTAAATTGATTTTACCGCAACATCAAGGATTTTTAAGCAAACACTCATAAGCGAGGGGTCATCAGCTGCAGACAGTAGGTGTACAAATCGTTGACAATACTTTAACAATACCTGACAATACTGGCAATAATGGATCGAGACAATACTGGACAATACTAACAACAATACTGGAGATAATACTAGACAATACTGTGGACAATACTGAACAATACTAGACAATACTGGACAATATTTGACAATACTAGACAATACTTACCAATACTGGACAATACTTAACAAAACTGGACAATACTTAACAATCCCGGACAATACTCGACAATATTTCAGTTCTTGACCGTAGATGTACAAATTTTTGTCCAGATGTTGACCCCGAGGTTTCATCAGCTGCAGACAGTAGGTGTACAAATCGTTGGCAATACTCTAACAATACCTGACAATACTGGACAATACGGGTGACAATACGGGTGACAATACGGGTGACAATACTGGACTATACTGGACAATACTGGACAATACTTGACAATACTAGACAATACTTAACAATACTGGACAATACTTAACAATATTTCAGTTGAAATTAACTCTGTGTTTCGGACTTCCATTGTCTATATTTTATTTATACACGACGTTTCGATCAGTACAATCTCTGATCGTCTTCAGGTGCAAACTACAATCAATTCCTAAGGCTACGTACTTATACAGGGTTCCTAAGATTTTCCTTAGGGATAGGATTTCAATAAATCAAACAGAAATGGCATAGAAAGTTCTGCGCGCACAAAAGAAACAGGTATATTGAGCAATGGTGCCAGTTTGTTATTATCTCCGGACTGCTTTCATGAGAAAAAATTGTCGCCACTCTTTCATTGTGAGCATAAATCATGGTTGCAATAATAACCGTTGACAAGATGTCTGCAAATTCCGCTAGATGGCGGCCACACCATGAGATTAGATGTTTTCAGGTCCAAACCACAGCTTTTTCTTGCTTAAAGAAGGCGGCAGGGTCCATTATTTACGATACTGAGCGATAAACTCGTGAGGTTGTTAACATTAGAAAGAAATATATTCGCTTTAAATTAAATTTCTTTCCATTCTGTTCTACTAGTGACATCAATTGGGAAACGGCCAAACCATGCAGCTAGCACTAGCAGCCAAAGAAATCGGCGCTGTTTTTCCTGCAGAGCTTTTTGCTTGCGATATTATTGATTTTAAATAAAGCTGGCCCTACACTACATTTGATATTTTCGAGGTGTTTTATGACATGATCTCGAAACATGTAGCGAACCAATTCTTCAAAACTAGCGGGAGGGTAAAAGCGAAAAATAAGGGGCTGCCAATATTTGTAACACCCAAAAAGGGGTGAAAAGATTTATTTTGCTCTGTTTCTTTACAAAAAACGTTTTTTTACGAAAAACTTGAGCTCTGCCACTTTTTTTATTTTTTTCTTCAACTTTCTCGAAATTTTCGTCATACCGTAGAAAAAAATTATTTCCCCCATGGTCATACTCTACTTTTATTCGACAAAATTTAGAAACAGAGACGGGATCAGTTTTCCTAAAACGGGGGATCTTGGTTTCGAGTGAGAAGATAAAGGGCGCCGCAGGCAAAATTTTTTCAATTAAATTAGCCGAACGCAAAAATGTTAGAAAAACAAAGAACGAAATAAAAATTGCGCCGCTTACAATTTTTTTTCAAAAATTACGTAATTTCGGAAACGCAAAGGAATAGGTCTAAAAAGTATAATTTTTAAGAAAAAAATATCAATTTTCTCGCCCTCCTCCACTGGGACTACAGGGGCCGTGCACAAATTACGTAATGGTCATAGGGGGGACGGGGGTTACAAAACGTTACGTAGGGGGGAGGGGGGTTTTCGACAGCGTTTGCATTTGTGTTGGGGGGGGGGTAGTGGTCTTGAAATCGTTACGTAATATTAGGGGAGTGGCGTGCCAAACCGTTACAAAACATTACATAGGGAGGGGGTCAAAAATTGGTAAAATCACCGTTACGTAATTTGTGCACGGCCCCACATCTGACTGTTCCTCCTTTTTGATTTCGAATCAAAGTGCAAAACCCGGGTTGGACGTTCGAAGGCGTCAACCCGTCCTATTTGCTTGATAAAGTTTCTACGGAAATATCTCAGTCGATTTCTCCGGCCGTGTATGAACGCTTTAGGTTAGGCATTTGCATGTATCTTAGTCCCCAGCCTGTAAACAGTGCGTAAGGACAATGGTTACAAAATGAAAAGCCGAAAAATATTTTTTTTTACGATATCTTTCATCAGTTTGGTATTAAAGTCGAGCAAAAACAATTTTTATTCCAGTCCTAAAGGTATGAAAATGGAAAACATTAGAAAACAACAACCTGGAATGGATTTACTACGTGTAAGATGTAGTGACAACATCGCCCCATGCCCATCCTTTTCTGCCTAATGTGCTTTTCCGTTTGTCTGCGTCTTATACACGGCTGCTTGGCCCCCTAAGGATTTGCTTAGGAACCCTGTATACCGTGAGAAATCACTCAACCTTGAAGTTTAAGAAGTTGGCTCCGCCCAAGGAGGGGCTTCCAAATATTTGGGATTTCAACACTTGGTTTACTGAAAATACCCTGATTCTGCCCAATAAAGGCAGCTTCAAGGAATTTTCGTTTCTTCCAGTGTGACTCCTTGTGCAAAACCTTTGCTTCTGCCCACTTCATTCGGTGTTGTTTTGACCATGCATGTTCGGCAATTCCTGATTTCGTGGTTTCGCCTTTTTGGGTATTCGTCTGATGTTCCTTAAGCCTAACAGATAGTGGTCTTTTAGTTTCGCCTATGTTTGATTCACCACAGTCACAAGGAACTTGGTAAATGCATTCCTTATTTTGTTTGTTCTCCGGTTTTGTTTTACTAAGAAGGCTTCGAATTGTATTACTAGATTTAAAAGCTGTTTTAATATTAAAGTTTTTCGCTACTCTTCGAATTTTCTCTGATACTCCTTTAACGTATGGGATTGTAAGGAATGCATTTGCCTGGTTTTGGTCTTGTAATCTCCGTCCTTTGTTGAAATTTAGAAATAGTATCTGTTATAAGTTTCAGGCTGTAACCAATCTGCTGCAGATCCTTCTTAATGTTTCTTATTTCGATTTCCAAGTCATGAGAATTGTTACAAATTTGAACGGCTCTGTTACACAAAGTTTTGATTATGCCTCGTTTGGTTGTAGTAATGATTTGAACCTTGATTTAAATATTGTCCTGTGTGAGTGGGTTTACGATAGACTGTTGTTCTGATGTCGTGTTGTGTCACACGAGTAGAAAGCGACATCAGAACAACAGTCTATCGTAAACCCACTCACACAGGACAATATTTAAATCAAGGTTCAAATCATTCTGCTACAACCAAACGAGGCATAATCAAAACTTTGTGTAACAGAGCCGTTCAAATTTGTAACAATTCTCATGACTTGGAAATCGAAATAAGAAACATTAAGAAGGATCTGCAGCAGAATGGTTACAGCGCGAAACTTATAACAGATACTATTTCTAAATTTCAACAAACAGGACGGAGAGTACAAGACCAAAACCAGGCAAATGCATGCGAGGTTGTCGCGGGTTCAAACCTCGCGCATTCCAAAATAGTAGTTTTCACAACTAGTGGCTAAAATAGTGCTTTTGTTTACAAGCGTTGGTTTCAATAACGAGCGCAGCGAGGTATTTAAAACCGCGAGTAACAAAAGCACAGTTTAGCCACGAGTTGTTAACACTAATTTTTTTAATACCTTTATTAAAAAATCCAAGAAAAATAGGAAAATATACTTTTTCCTACGACCACACACGAAAGTAACCAAATCTGCACTCTATAACGCCTCAGATTTTATTTCCGTCTCTAGAGACGAAAATGTTTTCTTCTCTAGTGACGAAAATGAATGACAGCAAACCATCCAAACAACGTATCTAGTAGGCTATGATTTGTAGAAGCGTCGTTTCTTCTCTTAAGATGAAAATGAAAAAAATTTAATAATAATAAAAAGTAGACTCGCGTGTTGTTTCACTCGGCTAGCGATCGTTCACAACATTCACGCTCGTGTGAAATATGCCATTTTCTTATCTCGTTCTAATGTAATATACTATTAAAAATCTCGAACGAAGAGCACTTCTCGGAACACACCATCTTTACACTATAAATCAAGGTGGCTGGTAAATGAAATAACAATGGTTTCCATAGTGATGTGCCTTTTTACTCGGTGACGTTCATTGTTGCGACATTTTAATCTTTGACAGTGATATTTTTACGATGTCTTTAAATGATTTTTTCGTAAATACTTGGTGAAAACTGGCGGAAATGGCTTAATTTTTAGGCAAGAATAATTAGATTTTTTCAGTATTACTATTTTCCGCTATTTCTCTTTAATTTTGGGTAAAAAACGGACAGAAATCTTTTTTGGCACCCGTGATCAAAAATCATGTTTTTGATGAAGGTATAAAAAAAAGTTTAGAATCCCTTAATCTTGATATCAACCGCTTACCTTAATATTGGAGCAGAATCAGGCAGGAAACTATTAATGTAGAAGATTGTGAAATTAGGCCCACAATTTTACATCGAGATATTATATTATAATTTCATGGACCTTAAAATGTAATAAAATAAAAAAATCGACTTTTTTTATGCAACAACCCTGTTCAACAATTCGGAATCCACTTTTTATTACACTCAATAATAGCGAGTTAGCGTTAACTTGAGAGGCATAAGCTTATAAAAATATAATGCGGGTTTAAATAAACTCCAGGGTAACCATAGCTTCAAGGCGATAGTATACTTAGGGTTAAGCAAAAAAAATTTTGGTTTTAAAACAGCAAAAAACGGATATTAATTTAACTCACTGGTAACCCGCTATTAAGAAACCGGCCCTTAATGCTGCCCCGGTAATATCGACGCGACGTCGACGCTTGTCTCTTCGCGACGCCGGCGTCGCGATTATCGAACAGCTGTTTCAAGCCAGACCCTGTCAAATAAGTGAGTCTTGGTGTGTATTTTGGTTTGTAAAAAGATGAGACAAAAACGTAGAAAAATTTGGTTGTTTTTGGTGTTGTAGAAGTCTTTGTTTAAAAATGTTTCTAGTTTTATAAGAACGAAAAATCAACAACAGTAGACATTACTAGTAAAAACTAAATAAAAAGCGTCCTTATGTTTGAAGGAAATATTTTAAATTTAAAGTAACAATCACTTTAACCAAAAAATCAACAGTTTAAAAATGAGAAGGCACAGTCAAAACAATTCACAAACTCAGAGCAGTGACGATGAGTGTACCGCCACCAGTGTTTCAGGAGCGACTTCTCCGGTAGGTAAAACGCGAAAAGAAGGAGTAGGGATTGATGATGATGATTGATTCTATAGCTTGTGGGGTACCAAACGATGGGTAATTTTTTAACCTAGGTGGACCATCATAAGGGGCCCAAATATTTTTTCGAGAAAACGCGACCCTCTTAGCGTAACCGTTCATCTGAGGGGCCCCCCATAACTTCAGTTCTGCTAAAGCTAGAAAGTTCAAATAAACACCACATTTTATAGCTCGCTTGTTCGAGAGAATCGCATATTAAGTTTTCAAAATATTTCCAGATTTTGTTAAATTAAAACGTGTTTTTTTTCTTTAAATATATAGGCCAAATGTACTATGTGATATATTTTTCTTATTTACCAGGGGGCCCCCACACTTTAATGGTTGTCGCATAGAACACAGTTTTGGCTGACGTATATTTTTATTTTATTTTAATGAGCAAAATATGTAGGCCAAATGTATGTGATATATTTTTCCCAACCCAACCCTACGAATACTTCTTTTAATATTTGATCCCATTCCAAAACGGCTACAGCTACAAAATTAATTTAACCGTAAAATATTTGGGCTAACCCCCCAGGTTAACCGACATAATTTTTTGTAGATGAGAATAAATGATTAAAAACGAGATTTTGGATTGTTACAGGGCGAAATTAAAAAATGTAAGATGTTGAACTAAAGGTATAATCTCATTGCTCTTAGTGTGTATTTTGGTTCGTGAAAAGATGAGACAAAAACACATAAAACTTGGTTGTTTTTGTTTTTACAGAAATGTCCAAGTCTTTGTGTAAAAATAGTAAAGAAAAAGAAATGTTCTATTAAATTGGTGAGGCATTTTGTGACATTTAAGGATACCTGCCTAATTGTAAAACAATTATTTTCAAAAACAATAACTCAGACAATAATAATAATAAATAGTCTGTTATTAAAATACCAATGCGTCAAGCGTGACAATATTTTCATCTCTTTTATATTCAAATCACGACACACTTAATGCAAAAAATTATTATTAATTCACCACCGTACACAAATACCAGTCATTTTTGGACGTAAAATATTCACAAAAAAAAAAACACCAATACCATTTTTTTAAAGTATCTGTCTTTACCATCTACTACCAACAAAAACGAACGCTCACCAAATTCGGTTAAAACATTTTAAAGATATTTCAGGCGCAAGTGCTCGAAAGGGTCCAAGGCGACCGAGCGACCTCGACAAAACCCGAAGAGGACCGACGACGCCGCACGATCATAATCGAACGCAAAAACGACAGTTTTGGATTCACCATTCAAAGTTACGGCATTCATTACAAGAAAGAGAAGGAGATTGAGATGATTACTTACGTCGATTACGTGGATTTCGATGGACCGGCTTATAAGTAAGAATATTATTATAGGGTTGTCTAACAAATTGTCAAGTAGTAGTAGTAGTCTTCATGGGCCCTTTCTGACATACACCGTTCCTTACCCTATGCCCCTACTTCCGGTGCAACTCTTTCTCTGAGCCTCCCTGTCTTCTTTATGTCCATAGACAAACTATTTCCAAACCGAACCCATTTTTTTTTCTATGAGTATGTCGCCCAATTTGAGCGAGTGCAGCTCTTCTTCAGCTGCCTTGATCTGGCATATGCAACGCACTCTGCTATTAAGTGCTGCGCCGATTCCTCTTCGAGCCCATATAGTCGAGGGTTTTTTATATCTTTTTTCCAGTGTATAGGAAGATTTTCGGTGATTTTCTTTTAAGTCGGTACACACTTAGGGGGACTTCGGGGACCACCAAATGAATATTAGTTTTTTCGGCGACGGCGTACGTTAGGCGTCGCGACACCTTAAACTTTTTTTTAGGACATAGGGTCATTTTGACAGCTGTAAGTGTCAACATTTTAAAATTTTGGTTAAACCTCTTAGAAGACTATGAAATGGCCTTTAACATGTTATGCAAAACATGATATTTCACTTCCGGTTGATTGCATAAAAAAATATTCTCTATTTATAAACGGAATTGTGCAAATTCATTTTGAAGTGACTATAAGAAGGTCCTAGCTATTCCTCGATATAAAAAGACTTGACGCATGTTTATAAAATTTACAAGATCTAAATTTTTTTGACCCAGGCTGCTTAACTTTAAATTTTTTTATCTACATTCCCTTCACAGACCTGCTAAATACATAAAAAACGCTTTTTGCTAAAAACTTCAAAAATAACAAAAATTATGTCACGCTTTATATTTTGTCGTGTATTCAGAAATTTTTTTAGGGGATTCCTGTAATATTTACAGCTGCTTGAAGGCAATGAATTATCCTTTCAAAAACGCCAAACTTGAATCTTGGACGCCTTCATTTTTGTCTGTGAGCTGTCAAACATACATAATTTTTACAAGTCGTCCAATTAATATTTTTATCGGTGTAGGTGCATCTAATCGGCAATACGTACATAAAAATAATATTTTTTACCGCCCCCTCTTCACTCGTATCTCCCATTTGATGGTTTAATCCATAATAATATATAGGAAGGGCCCGAAAATCTTGGACTGATTTAACTTTCTAATTACTTTTTTGTTCCTTAGCCTTTTTGTTGTAAATTTTTAGAAAAGAAATTTAAAATTGATTATATTTTTACGCAATCAACCGAAAGTCAAAAATCATGTTGTGCGTACCATATTAAAGGTCATTTCGTAAATTTTTAAGAGGTTTAAACAAAATTTTAAAATATTGATACATGACCGAGATACAGCTATCAAAATGTCCTAAAAAAGTGTAGGGCGTCGCGACGCCTAACGTACGCCGTCGCCGAAAAAATTTATATTGGTTTGGTGGTCCCCGGAGTCATGCCTAAGTGTGTGCCAAATTAGAACAAAATCACCAAAAATCTTCCTATAGATTTGAAAAAACCTTGACTAGTAAGAGGGACACACGGGATCTCCTGCTACTCTCATTTGCGTCAGATGTGTGTTCATTCGATTGTTCCCAGTCAGTATCGCTGTCAGCAGTCCTATGTCCTATCGGGTCTTGCCTAAGAGCCATTTAGTTCTGGCTACATTCGCACCACTCTGACTCTTGCCTCCAGGACGTCTTCAGTTCACTGTTCGCCCATTTATTGAGCTCACTCTATTTCCTTGTTATTCCCAGAAGAAGTTCTGGTCCAATGTATTGGGTTTCGATCCCTAGTCTGGCAAGTTCGTCCGCTTTCTCGTTCCCTGATAATCCCTCATGACCTGGGACCCACATCAGTGTTACCCTCTTGGCTCGAGCCAGTGTTTTGCAGTGCTTCAGCGCACTTCTCCACCAGACTACTGACTGGCGTTCCTTCAGAGTTTCTGGGTTGTTTCGTCGGTTTTCACCTCAAAGCTGATCACCCGATGATCAAAAGAGGCGATCTCCTTCGTAACTCTCCAGTTGGCAATGTCATGAATTAAGCCTCTTGATACCAACGTTATATCAGTAACTTCCTTTCGGTCTTTATTTTCAAACGTGGCCTCACACCCTTTGTTTACTAATTCCAGGTTGTCAAAGTTAGCCAATAATCCCCCGTTGCATGCAGGAAGGCCATGAGGTCCTTTTTTTAATGGAGCACCCTGTATAATTTTTAAAACTTCGATATATCTTTTTTTTTTCTGATTCCACAAATATTCCATTGTCTTGAATGGTCATGGAGCAAATTCACAAAAAAGTTGCCATAAGAGTGTTGAACAAAGAACCTATTGCCCTACGTATGATAAACCCTACATATGATATATTTTTGGAATCAGAAAGAAAAGATCTATAAAAATTTTATAAAATTAAAAAAACATAACCTTATGGCCACTCTGCCTGTAAACAAATACAATAACAGGAAGAATTTGATTTCCGTAGCTGATAAATAACAGCAAAAATTGGCATCTAGGTAAGAAAGCTCTATGAAAAGTCTAAAATTACGTTTAAGCTCTGGCACTGCTTTACGTTTAAAAAACACAACATATTTCTAATATACTAAAAATAATGTCAAAAAGGGCAAATAACAGACAAAGAAAACGAAAAACAAACAAAAAAAATACAAGTCGCTTTCTAGCCACAACATCAGGCCAATTGGCGGGAGTGAAATCAGCAACAATAGAGCCACAGGTTCGAAGGATAATTTCAGAGAAAGCTAGGATCAAAATGGCGACACTCATGGTGTTTGCTAAACATTGTATGCGCACTCGTCAAAAATCGTTTTATTCCCCTATGATTTATATGGTACAAAGATCAAACAATTTTTTCAGGGCAGGCATGAGGGAAGGTGACGTCATTTTATCGATCAACGGAATCGACATGGAAAAAGCCGACCACAAAACGTTGGTCAACTACATCAAAAACTGCGAGTCTCGAATGAGAATGGTGGTACTGTTCGAAGACTGTGTTAGAAAGGTACTGTACCCTCTAGCAGTAGCTGATCTCGAAAATCATTTCAGGGTGTCTTTTGAGGTGTATCACATAGCAAAACAATGTTCATTTGGCATACTGACACGTGTGGTTAACGAACCCTGTTATTAAATTAACTCGGTTTCGGACTTCCATTGTCTATATTTTATAATAAATAATCTATTCCTAAGGCTGCGTACTTATATACTATGGGAAATCACTCAACCGTGAAGTTTAAGAAGTTGGCTTCGGCCAAGGAGGGGCTTCCAAATATTTGTAATTTCAACACTTGGTTTACTGAAAACACCCTGATTCTGCCCAATGAAGGCAGCTTCAAGGAATTTTCGTTTCTTCCAGTATGACTCCTTGTGCAAAGCCTTTGCTTCTGTCCACTTCATTCGGTGTTGTTTTGACCATGCGTGTTCGGCGATTCCTGATTTCGGTGTTTCACCTCTTTGGGTATTCGTCTGATGTTCTTTAAGCCTACAAGGAACTTGATAAATGCATTCCTTATTTTATTTGTTCTCCGGTTTTGTTTTACTAAGAAGGCTTCCAATTGATTTATTAGATTTAAAAGCTGTTTTAATATTAAAGTTTTTCGCTACTCTTCGAGTTTTCTATGATATTCCTTTAATGTATGGAATTGTAAGGAATGCATTTGCCTGGTTTTGGTCTTGTAATATCTGTCCTGTTTGCTGAAATTTAGAAATAATATCAGTTTTATAAGTTTAAGGCTGTAACCATTCTGCTGCAGATCGTTCTCATTGTTTCTTATTTCGATTTCCAAGTCATGAGAATTGTTACAAATTTGAATGGCTCTATTATGCAAAGTTCTTATTATGCCTCGTTTGGTTGTAGCAGAATGATTTTAACCTTGATTTCAATATTGTCCTGTGTGAGTGGGTTTACGATAGACTGTTGTTCGAATGTCGCTTTCTACTTATTTGACAAGTACATCAAGAAAAGGAATTTGACAATTTTGCTCCAACTCCATTGTGAATTTAATGGTGGGTCTTATGTTATTTAGGTGGTGAAGAAATTCTGAAAGTTGTTGGTCATTCCCGGTCCAAACAATAAAAATATCATCAACACATCTTAGCCAGAGCTTAGGTTTATATGTTGCGGTATCAACCGCATGTGATTCGAACCACTCCATGTAAATATTGGCCACCACTGGCGAAAGCGATGAACCCATTGGCAGACCGTCATTCTGAGCATAAAACCTATCTTTCACCTGAAAATAGGAGTAATTTAGACAGCACTCCAACAACTCCATCACTCCCTCCAGCGGCAGGCTTGTACGTTAACGAAGGGATTCTTCATCAACCAGTCTCTGTCTAATAATATCTAGCGATTCCTTTATCGGGACATTGGTGTATAGACTTTCGACATCAAAACTGACAAATCTATCCTCGAGTCCCAAAACAAAAGATTTAAGAATATTAACAAAATGGTTGGAATTTTCTACAAATGAAGCGGTCTTGCCTGCAGGAGGTTGAATAATTTTCAAAAGGAATTTAGACAGATTCCTTGTTGGAGAATTTCTGGAACTTGTGATCGGGATCCCTGTTATATTGCAAGACTATTCTTGTCCAAAAACACATTCTGTGAATGTCCAACGGGTCACTTTCTTACGAGTCACTGAATATTCATAATGGGTGTGATATAAACATACATACCTTAGTCATTTTAAAAGCTTCCTATATTTTTAATGCGAAAACAAGAGTTTTAAGTTTGACCTCTCTGTCTTTGGAGCCTAGCCTTCAGGGAGTGTTTTTAGCTATGTCCGATAAAAATAGGCAAAGTAGTTCCAGAGATAATAATACGTTTTCTACACACAGACTATTGCGGGCTATTGTAAACCACTGCCACATTATTGTGCAATACTCAAAATTTCTTCGAGTTTTAGTTATCGGGATATTGACAAAAAAAACCTTTTAGGTGGAGCTACACATGCGCTACATCAAACTGCAAAACGTCCTAGAATCGAAGATGGAAGAGCTGGAACGCCTCTGTCTCAGAGAACGTCAACTTCTCGAAGGCAAATGGAAGACCCATAGCCTTCCCGCGCGAAAAAAGGCCTCTCAAAACATCACCAACGGGCCTCCCACGCCTCAAGGCTACTACACCTACTGCAGGTAATTCCATTGTAAACGGAAAAAAATATACTGGTACCAAAAGCAAACACGTTGATTCCTTACATTTTTCTAAAAGCCTGAGCACTCTCGCAAATAAACTCAAGGATCGATAATTATTGCTTTTTAAGAAAGAGAAATGCGTAGTTGAAGGGTTGTCATATAGATCGCAGTATTGTTTCAGTGTTCGGTCGAGGAGGTCATTTGGCAAAATAAAAATAAAAGTAAAAATAAAAATGAGAATGAGAATGAGAATGAGAATGAGAATGATAATGAGAATGGGAATATGAATAGGAATAGGAATAGGAAAAGGAAAAGGAATAGGAATAGATATAGGAATAAGAATAAATAAATAAAAATATAAATAAATTAAAATAAATACAAATCAAAAGAAATAAATAAAAATAAAGTTATTAATGAAGAATTTATTTCTCATTCAGTTATTTTTGGCAAATTTACTGGCGTTTCATGATAATTTTCAACATGTGTGAAGCGTTGGTAAAAACTATTTCGCTAAGGCCACTGATTAAAAATTGTCATTTCAGGCCCACCGTATCAACAGAGGACGTCGCAAAGGTGGCTCAGTCCAAACAAAAATCCACCCCGCCTCTGGTCTTCGCCTACCAATACTTGGACTCCACCTATAGATACATGTTACAACCTAGTACCAGCGGCAGTGGGGAGTATTTACTCACGTTCGAGCCTCAAAGAGGTTACTATTTGTTAATATTACTAGAATTTTTAAGTATGTGAGTGTGTGAGTCCATTTTTTGCAGAGTTGTGCGTTTATCCATCCTGAAAACAAAATGGGCAGTCTTGCACCTCAAAAATGTGGCTAAGGGCTAGCCACATTACCCTAAAGATGGACAATTAAGCCCCTTGGGGGGGGGAAGGTCACATTTAATTGAAAATATTTGTATGAATTGGTTTTATATTAAGGCTGGTTCAAAATTCAGTATCTTTCAAGTAAAAATTAGACTGTTTTTCCTATTTCCATTTCCTCTGTTACCATGGATCTACAGAGCGTCAAATTTTTAAGTTTTTTTAGTTTTTTCTTTATAGTTTTTGCTGTTTTTGAGTTATTTAGATCAAATTTGCAACATAGGTTACGTGTTAGGGCCTACATGATCCAGCATGTCGAGTGATCGTAAGAGTCTACAGGGATATATTTTTTTAAGTTTCAAGCCCTTTTCACCCCATAAAACTTTTTGTTAACGAAAGGGGGAAACTATCATGAAATTTTAACGGTCTCTAAAATCTTTATACTGGATTTTAAAACAACCTGTATAATTTATTAAAAAATATAGATCAATATCTTTATATTTTACCTTTTTAATATCTTCGGTATATTCACTGTTTGTTTTGTTTTTTTTTTCAAAGCTTGACATACTTTACTAACCAAAAAATATCAATCTTTCAAAAAAAATTCAAAAAATTTTAAAAAGAGACAACAAAACATTAGTCAATTTCATAAAATCTATTTTACATGCAAATATGAAAAAAACTAGAAAGAGAGGAAAATATGAGTCTCACCTCTAGGAAATCAATAACTGTCAAAAATCGTATACAGGGCACTAGGCAATATTAGGCAAGCATGAAATCAGGCACACCAGTTGATTTTTGGATATATGAAAAAGTTGGTGCTAGAAAGCCCGGATAGTCCACCATACAATCAATTATTTTATATTGAAATTAAATGAAAATATCTCGAAAACTGTACAATTTTTTTTAATATTTTATCCCCCTTTTCCCCTTTTCCCCACTTCAACCCCCCACCACTCTACCCAAAAGTTATGTTAAGTTCATGGTAAGACAATAGAGAATTTTTGTACCAAATTTCGTTAAAATCGATTAAGGCGTTCTTGAGTTATCGTGTATACAGACAGACAACAGACCGACAGACAACTTTTTTTTTCGTCGATTAAGGTGTTTTAGAAAAGTCAAAATTTCACGATTTTAATAGTCCCCCATACCATAATTTGGTGGACTAAAAATGATGAAGGTTATCCGATCCATCACATGCCCTTCAAAACTGCCCACCTTCAGGTGGTGTACCAAACCCTTATTTCTGCAAAATATGATGGGGGTTATCTATCCATCATATTCTATACTCAGAACGCTTGTACTATCAGCATTTTTGATTTCTACAGGCCGTGGAAAACCCCCAGACCAAACCGGCTTCATCGTGAAGACCCCCTGCGAAAACCCCCAAATATATCCCGACAGGAACCGCGAGCAGCAAAGCGCCAAAGCCAAAAAGGGCCACTCGGCTTGCCACAGCTACGGGGGGCAGCTCTGCAATCCCTGCGTGACGGTCAAAACTAGCAACGGTAACGGTGGTGACAACACGAGTTTGGAAGCGTACGACTTGGCCAGCCCTTGCTGCGACCCTCACTGCGTGCCGGCCCGCAGGAGGTCGAGGAGTCACAAGGAACGTCACGGTTAGTACAAAGTTCGAGTTTGCGGCGGTTACCCGCGTCACAGAAGGGACATTCGCAAGTTTGTGACAGGCAAAAGTATTTTTTTAAAAGATTTTTTTTCTTACTATCTGAATTTTAAGATAAAAAAGCCATACACACCGTAACGGAAGGGACATATAAAAATCCTCCCCGATGTCCTGTCCGTTACGGAATACTTTTTCAAAATCAGAGTAATACAGGGTGTACCAACGAAAGCGAAACAACGAGTATTTGGGGTACGATTTCGAAAAAAAATGGAATGGAATTTTCGTAGGACACGCTCATTTTAAAAAGTGAGTGTCACCACCAGAACTTAAATGTGAAGATATTAACTTTCAAAGTAAGAAGAAAAGAACGCAATGATATATTTTAGGCAAAATAAATGCATTAGTCCATTCAACGTTCAAATATCTAAAAAACTAATCGCTAGATGTTAAAACTTTTAACACTTTTGGAAAGGCATTCGAAAGATCTTCAACATAAGGTATTACTCTTAGAACATTGAACTACTAGAAGGAGCTTTTTTTCGGACCTAGGGCAGAGTGTTTGAGTTCAACATCTTTTTTTTAATATTATTTAAAATACCTTCAATAATTTTTAGTTCCGTTTAATTAAACTAGATATAGTAAAAAAAATATATGTTTCTATAAAAAAAAACTTAAAAGGTGCTATGGAAATCCATGTTCACACTGAAATTAATGACAAGCCGGCAACACAGATTTCCTGCCTTTGTTTACCAAGAATGGCCAAATATGACGAATTCTAACCTAATATTTAGTTAATATTTTAATTTAACGTATCTCTGAAACGAAATACTGCGATCCCCCGGCTTTTGTTCCAACTTGCATATAATAATACACTTCGGAACAATTTTTCGCCACAAACTTTTCACAAAAATATCAAAAAAAAACAACAAGTGCTGAAACTTTCACTTTCAAAACAATAATGACATTCCAGGAAAAATCGAGAAACCGCAACAAACAATCAATGTTGCCACGTTGACTACAAAAGAAGATGTTTAAGGAAAACACATGTTAAATTTTCAAAAAACGTCGAAAGTTTTAAATAGGTTGTGAGTATTATAATATTGTGTATATTAGCTTTTTCAACATATATCTTAAACCTCATTAATTAATTAATAAATAAGCGTCGAAACTTAATCCAAATTTAATAAGTTTTTTGTTGCATAATTTTCTTATTAAAATTGGCAACACAGATTTCTTTCTCCCCTTTCCCCACTGTAAATGTTGCACTCAAACAACCAGTGTAACCAGACAGACCAGACTCCTTCTAGTAGTTCAATGTTCTAAGGTATTACTTTTGTCCTACGAAAATTCCAATAACAGGGTGGTTCCGTAAAAAGACAGGTCACCGGATATATCTAGGAAAAAAATACATTTTAGAGCCCTTTTGGAAAGGCACAAACATATTCTTAATCAAAATGTAGGCCCTAAAAATGTTCCCCAAGTTTGTGGGGTTCACAGTTTCCCAAATAAATCCGGTTTCCAGTCCTTGGACCACCCTGTACATAGTCAAAAAATGTCCCCCTTGAACAACAAATTGACGTTTTCAAGACCTTTTTCGAACCACCATTCGAAAAAAAAATGTTTACAATACTTTTTTCCCAACAGGCCGCAAACGAGACTCGAAGACTGAAGAAACTCAAACCGACCCCACGCCCAGATCTCGCCCCCTCTCCCAAATCAACCAGACCGCGCACAGCGGTACCAACCAGAGCTTTAGCGCTCCTAGGAAGTACTTTCAAATAGGAGCCGGTCTAGTCAGTCAATGCAGCTTGCATTCGTGTGCCAGCAGTGACGTCAGCAACGTGGTACCCACTACGGGAGACAACAATAGCTACACGACCTCTTTGAGCACGGACACGCTCTACTGGGACGGTTCGTGCGATAATACCTGTCGCACTTTGAGTACCAAAGGCAATCACAGCAAAAACGAGACCCATCGATACTCACACATATCCTACAGCGGACAGGAACCACCCTGTTCCAGTTACAATCCTTCGAAACCAAAATCTTGGGACAATTTAACGACTAAAGCTTTCGGAGGATACGGCTTTGGGTACGGCTACTTTGACACCGTTAGCAGTACCAAGAGTTCCACTAGTTCACAAAAAGGCAACCACAGACCAAAATCTCAAACCACTCAGTACGTACGGGTAGACAAGCCGCCTCAATACACACCACACACTCAAAGAAGGTACTTCCAGCCTACCAAGTCAACAGAAAGCTTACTATCAGTACCGAAGTATTCTAGGGACGATCTGTCTGATTCTAGCGCATCCTGTGACTGTTTGGAGCCAAACTCACCCCTCCAAGATGCATCGGAGCCAAGATTTTTCCACAGTCCCAGGCAAAGCGTCATGAGTCCTACCGATCCGGACTTTGGGTACTACAGCGCTAGGCGTACCTCTAGAGGGGAGAACCATCAAGGAAAAAGTGGAGGAGTGAATTCGTCAGAGGCTACTAGGTTGTAAACCATCAAGTACTGCCACGGTCTACTAGGACGCTAGTATATAAGCAGTAGGGATTCCCGCTCACTTTCCCCATGTAAATCCCCATAAGACGAAAACGTGGTATTTTTTTTGATCTACATAGAAATATACACCTATCTCTAAATATATATACATAATAAATAATATAAAATATAAGAGTTATATGCAAATTTCTATGTAGATCAAAAAAAATACCACGTTTTCGTCTTATGGGGATTTACATGGGGAAAGTGAGCGGGAATCCCTACTGCTTATCTACTGACGCTTCATGCCATAGTATCTCTCGCAATTTGAGTACCAAAGGCAATCGCGGCAACCACGATACTCATCGGTACTCGCATATAGCTTACAGCAGAGTACAATTACAACCCTGCCACACCACAATCTTGAGATAAACGACCAAAGCTTTCGCAGTGTACGGATTTGGGTACGGCTGACACCGTTAGCAGTACCAAGAATTTCACTAGTTCGCAAAAAGTTAACCACCGACCAAAATCTGAAACCTCAGTAGGTTCGAGTGGACAAACAAAGAAGGTACTAGTGCCAAGTCAATAGAAAGTTTTGCTATCAGTACCGAACTACTCTAGGGAGGATCTGTCAGATTTTAAATCTTGCTATCAGTACCGAAGTACTCTAGGGAGGGTCTGTCAGACTCTAGCGCATCATGTGATTGTTTGAAACCCAACTCGCCTCTCCCAGATACATCAGAGCCCAGATTTTTTTCACAGTCTCAGACAAAGTGTCATGAGTCCCACCGATTCTAACTTTGTGTACCAAAGCACGAGGCGTACCTCCAGAGAGGCGAACCACCAAGGAAAAAATGGAGGTGTAAATTGGTCAGAGGCGACTAGAACAACAAAGGAGGTACTTCCTGTCTACCAAGTCAACAGAAAGCTTGCTATCAGTACTCTAGGGAGGATCTGTCAGGAACCTGTGATTGCTTAGATTAAACTCATCAAAGCAAAGTATCATGGCTCGTACCAATCGGAACTTTGGGTACTATAACTATACTGGAAGAGAGAACCAACCAGCAGGGAAAAAATGAAAGGGAAATTCGTCAGTGCTTACTATATTGAAAACAATAAGCTATTTCGAATTAGAACTGCAATTTTTTTAAATTTAAATTGTGATATTTAAGGTCTACGAATATACCGAGCATATTGGGTACTGGGTACTCACAGTTAAAACGTACGACACAGGATTTCTTTGACAAAGTGGGTCAAGTGGTACTTTGTTTTGAAGGTATAGTGCAAACGTATCAAAAATTCTATAATCTGTTGATTACCGTTTGAGATATACCGAATGATATTAGGTATATCCCTTGTTGTACGTTTTAAATTGGACACCCTGTATATAATTTTAAGCATTTAAACAAATGTGATATTTGTTCTTGTATATCATAGTATGTCCATAGAAAAATAGCCTGTGCTTTTTTCAAAAATGTATGTGGCAATAATGTAAAAGTATGTTGTGCTATATTTTAGTTTTGAGTGGATATTAGGCACTTTAAGTCGGATTGAAAAAAAACGCTTACTTAAAAAGACAGAGGCGGGATTCTGATATTCTTATTCTAGCGAAAGTGTTTGGCTTCTTAGGAAAAAAAATCGCATAGGTGAATGAGTTTTTATATTGTTTTATAGGGTTAAATAAGACTCTACAAGTGAGGCTGTTTATTTTTTGTAAAAACATCTGTATATTTTATGAAATCTTGTAAAACTTGACGCGGTTTTTTTGCAGGGTTTTTTTAGAAAAGAAGAAGACAGAATTAAACGATACATTCCACGTTAATGTTTAAGCGTTTGGCCCAACTTAAAGTGCCTATCTTCTCTAATACCCTATCTCTTTGTGCCTATGATGTCTAGATATAACTTTCTCTTTGATACGCTTAAAAATGTTAAACCAAAGTAAATTACTTCTCTGTGAACTATTTTGATTAACTTGCTAGTTTTTTCTTAATTCTGGGAAATTTGTGTAGCAAAGATATGATTTTTGTAGTCCAATTTTTTTATTTAAATTATTACAGTATTGAAAAAAGTGCACAAAAAATGTTGTCCAAAAATGACGATTTTTTAAATTAAATTAAAATTAAGGTTGACTAATTTTTACACAACGATTATAAGCTGTAGTACAATTTTTTTATTAAAAATATTTTTTGTTTAATTTTTTTTTGTTTTTTTAAGTCTAACAATTTTCTGGACACTTACTTGTATATAGCAAGGTATTTCAAGGGTTGTTCCCAAAAGACCCCAATAGTTTCTCAAATTCTCAAAGTATTTTGATTCGGTATAAACTTTTTATCAAATACAAGAAGAAAAAACTAATACTATTAAAAAAAAATAATGAGGCGGCAAATTTGAAACATAAAATTGGTGAAACAGATGTTATGGAGAGAAAAAATTATTAAAATAAACTTTTACTCTAACCTCTAAGCAACACGAGTAACATAACCTAGTCAAAATCTTTAAAAAACGGGTTAAAATTAACTCCAGGGTAACCAGGGCTTCAATAGGTGAGGGTAAAATACCTCACCTTAGGGTTAACCTAAAAAAAAATATTACGTTAAGCCCGCTTGACATGCAGCAATATACGTTGCAATTGCCTGCAATTCGGGGTCATTCTAAAATAATGACACAAATTTTTTAGGGTTTTTTTACTCCTGCCTCTTAATGTCACAATTTGTGTTGTGCTGTTTGTTATGTTTCCCTTTCACAACACAAGACATTAGAAGAAGGAAGTAAAAAAAAAACACCATAAAAATTTTGTGACATTATTTTAGAATGACCCCAAATTGTAGGCAATTGCAAGTTATTTTGCTCCATGTCAAGCAGGCTTTAACAACAAAAATCTGAAATCTATAGCCCGAGTTAATTTAACTCATCTCTCAGATGTTGGTTTACCATATTTGTTGGTTGTAAAAAAGTTTCCCTCTGAGGGAACTTTTTTATTTATTAATTTTCTTTTCTCAAAAAAAACTTTGATATATTAATAAGGTAGTGGTATATTTTGAAGTCATTATCGATCTACCTATCGAATGTCATGAAAATTGTTTTTTATATCATGGCCTCCTTGATGTTTTTTATAACATTCCAAAGAAGAACCTACTGCTACTAAGTTCACTTACCATGGACGATGCGCTCCACATAGGTAACGAAACAAGACGTTTATAACGTCAATTTTTATCCAAGAAAGAAAATAAATATTCATTACTTCACCAATAATGTAGAAGATACCTACGCCACTACCCATATTCCAGACTTATTGAAATATACTTTATCACTATTCCCTCATATGAATGAAGAAAATACATTAAAAAGCAATATTTTTTTTTTAAATGATACCAAACTTATACTTACAGTATATTCTCCTTTGAACTACATGGTTACTGAATCATTAGGTCCTCCCCCTCCCTCCCTCCCCATAGTCAACTCGTCGGTCAAATAACGCACATATACTTTTAAAAACCATTTTTACAAATAAGTGCTTACATTTTAAAACCACCTTCTAGGTACCCCTCTGATCTGGAGGTTAGTTATAAGGACAAATGGAATTACATGCATTTTCAGACATACTTCTTTGACGGCCCATTTCTTCTATCGCAGACATACTATCTTCTAATAATAATTTGATTCTTAGGCCCTTCTACCCTTCCCCCCACTTATGCTTTCAAAATCCATATTCTTATGATTTATATAAGTGTTTACATATTAATAGCACCTCCCTAGGTACGCCTCTGGTCAAACTTCAAAAAACTGACAGGTGCCTTTAGAGCATTCAATATTCTTTCGATCGAGACCAAAATTATAGAAATTGGTTAAAAACTTTTCTAGTTATAAGGAAAAATGTAATTATGTGCATTTTCAGACATACGTCTTTGACGGGCCATATCTTCTATCACAGACATACGATCTCCTTATAATTTCACTATTTTAATCCAAGGATCGATAGCTTCAAAATATCTGAATATGGTCAACTTTTACAGAAGTCCACTTACCCATGTCATCCGTGAGGGATTCTTTAGTGCTAATTCTGTATGTCTGTCTTTCTTCTTCCTTATCAAAATAAAGGGACTGACAGACAGAATTAGTACTAAATTTATGCCTAAGCATAATAGTGAATTGGGTAAACCTGCCACTACCTCGCCAATTCGACTATTTTTATTAATTTTCCAGTTTGGCAAATGCACGCTCTCTTTCCATTTTTCTTGCGTTTCTTTTTCCAATGGACAATGGAACAATATAAAGTCGTCGGCGCAAGTATTTTTAATCCGCAATATTCGAATTTAAAACAGAATGTAAACAACGGCCTCAATTAGTGGGGCATCGCCTTTACCCACTAAACCATTAGTTTAGTGTTTAGGTCTAAGCTTTTTTGTTTTTTTTTGTAATGTATGTTTTACCAAAGAGTTATTTTGACGTCAATAAAGATTTTTCACCCTCGCTAATTCCCTTTAAAATGTTTTTTTCGTTCATATTTTTTTTTAAAATTTTTTAAAATTGTATGCCCCCAAGAGAAATGTGAAATAACGCCGCTGCATGTAAAGCTGGGTTCATACAGAAGTAAAGTAACATAAAATATCATAAGATAAGATAAGGTAAAACTAAAATAAGATAACATAAAATAAAAAAAATTGGGCGTTCACACAGAAAAATAACATAAATTAAGAGAATTTTTGCGCATGTGATGAGCCTGTCATTCATTCTCTTCTTCTAATGCGTAGAACGCGTTTTCAGATAAAATAAAATAAAAATATAAAAGTTTGTCATCTTTTTGTTATGTTATGTTATCTTATTTTTCTGTCTTTATGAGCGGATCGACGTATTAACTTAGTTTTTATTTTCTCATATCTTATGTTTTCTTATCTTATTTTTATTTCTGTATGAACCCACGTAAAATAATAAAATTAAAAATTTGATGTACGTTTATTACTAAAAATGTGACAGTGACAAAATTATTTATTGTCAGTGGCTGCCAATTATTCCTGCTTCTTGAATCAACACCGTTCTCAACTAAAAAGCCTGTTAACTCCTACCGACTCAATGCCCTTTAGCCTATTGTGGCTGCCATTTTTATAACCAAATTGACAAGTAAAACATGGATTTTCTGTCAGTTTGGTGTCAATATGGCACCGATCATAGGCCAAAGGATACTAAAACGAAAATGAGTTAACTGGCTTTTTAGTTGAGAACGGTGTTGCTTGAATGCTTCTCTCGATTCAAGAATAACCCCCTTGCCAGCACACAAAGAAATTGACAACATTTTCCTAACAACTGTCAAATCGAATTGCTCACGTCTGGTGGAACAATAACTGTCAAAAATTGTATAACAGGGCCTTACGCAACATCGTTCTCAACTAAATAGCCTGTTAACTCCTACCGACTCAGTGCCCTTTAGCCTATTGTTGCTGCCATTTTTATTACCAAATTGACAAGTAAAACATGGATTTTCTGTCAGTTTGGTGTCAATATGGCACCGACCATAGGCCAAAGGATACTAAAACGAAAATGAGTTAACTGGCTTTTTAGTTGAGAACGGTGTTGCCTTACGATACCCATAGGCCAATTTTGCGGTTTTTTAGGCATTATTGAAGAACCACTTAACTTAAATTGCCACTTAACTTAAATTGCCCATTCTAAAAGCGTTTCAAAAGTAAGCATTTTTTTGTTTAAAGAGTTTTTTTTATAATATACACGGTTTTGTGGAAAATCTCGAAAAACCCTTTAAAAAATAGAGATTTCAAGAAAATATTTTTTTAGGTAAACGAAGGTAAAAAACCCAAAATATTGATAATGACTCCAAAAGACCACTTTATCACTTAAATATATTAAAGTTTGTTTGACAAAAATCGGTTAGAAAGAAAGTTATTATTTTCTGAATAATACCCCTTTCAGCAATCTTTAATCTAAGATGGCGGAGGAAGTAAACGTCCCCCAAAAACTACTATCTTCTATCCCGTGGGATTTTTTATGAAGGAGTTTTATGACTATGTGGGATTGATAGATTTTTAGTCACACAATCAAGTGTAACTGGGTGTTTTGTTCGCATTCGTGTAGAAGACGACATCTTTCAAGATGGCGGCCAAAAATCATAAAAAATACAACATATAATTCGAGGACGAGGATTCTAAAAAAATTCAAGGTCATCCGACCTTAATTGACCTTAAAAATCGCAAAAAACAAAATTTTTGCCATTTTCTCTTTAAAAAATCTTAATAATTCAACGTTTCGTCAGAACAACTTCAAATGTACCTCAAACTATTAGGCATGTATGCCAAATTCGATCCTTAGAGTTTGATGCAGTTTGAAGCTTCATGACCTTGAAAAATACCCCAGTAAAATTAAGATATTGCAAAAATAACACACTAAAGGGCGCTATTCATGAACTTTCAATACGGCGCCTAATATATCAAAATTGTGACCTATAACCACATTTTATTTTATCCAATTTCGTAAAAAAGCAAAAATGACAAGGTGGCCATCAATTTTTGTTGACTTATCGGCACTTACAATGAAAAAAAAGTTTAGCATGACCTTGTTTGACCTTGAAAAGACCATGTACAAGTGAAAAACCAGCTTTTTATAGTGTTTTTTTTTCCAATTTACCACTACGCAAAAACTTTAAGTGTCGGAGATGAAACTAACATCTTAGCCATAAATAAACACTTCGTTTTAAACCTCCCTACCATTTTTTTTTGATCTGGCGGCCTAGATGCTGGGGTAACAAAACGTTAAATTATGGAGATTTTTTTAAAGAGAAAATGACAGAAATTGTGTTTTCTGCGATTTTCAAGGTCATTTGAGGTCCGATGACCTCGAAAGTGATTTTTTTGGAATTATTGTCCTCCAGTTGTATAAAATCGAGTATAATCATGCACCGGTTGCAAAAATTGTATTTTTTATGATTTTTCGACCGCCATTTTGGAACATGGCATCTAAAACACCTGGTTCAGAATATGGCAATGTATATCTAGCTTCTGTTAACTCTCTTATAGGTAATTTAAATGACTTTCTTGGCTAGACAAAAAAAAATGGTAGGGAGGTATAAAATGAAGTGTTTGTCTAACGCTACTATATTAATTTCATCTCCGGAACTTAAAGTTTTTGCGTAGTGGTAAATTGAGATTTACACTACAAAAAGCTGGTTTTTCATGTGTACATGGAATTTTCAAGGTCAATCAAGGTCATGCATCAACTAAACTTTTTTTTTCATAGTAAGCGGCGATAAGTCAACAAGAATTGATGGTCATCTCGTCATTTTTGCTTTTTTACGAAATAGGATAAAATAAAATGTGGTTATAGGTCACCATTTTGATATACCAGCCGCCATATTGAAACGCGTCATAGCTAAACCAACATTTTTTTAAAGGTATTATTGGCTTGACCTTCTTACCTTTCTTACCAAATTTGGTCCTCTTCACGTTAATAGTTGATGAATAGCGCCCTTTAGTATGTTATTTTTGCAATATCTTAATTTTACTAGGGTATTTTTCAAGGTCATGAAGCTTCCAACTGCATCAATTTCTAAGGATCGAATTTGGCATAAATGCCTAATAGTTTGAGGTACATTTGAAGTTGGTCTGACAAAACGTCGAATTATTAAGAGATTAAGGTAGAAAATGGCAAAAATCTGGTTTTTTGCGATTTTTAAGGTTATTTAAGGTCAGATATCCTTGAAAGTATTTTTTTGGAATCCTCGTTGTATTTTTTATGATTTTTGGCCGCCATCTTAAAAGATGTCTTCATATCAACCTCTTCTACACGAATGCGAACAAAACACCCGGTAACACTTGATTGTGTGACTAAGGAGCTATCAATACCACATAGTCACAAAACTTCTTCATAAAAAATCCCCCTAAATATACCAACAGTCTCGGCTATAAATGCCTTAATACATTTACACAGTTAATTAATTAAGTGACACTGAATTGTATGGTACAAGTTTTAAGTGCCATTAAAAACGGTGATACTCAAAACATGACATCTTTGACTTAAATGCCACTCAAATGTTTAAATGGGTTGATGCAAGTTGGGGTAAGAGCCAAAGTCTACTAATTTAAATGAATATTTGTTTCATATGTTTTCATGACTTATTATTTGGTTTTAGGTTTGTGATAAAAATACCAAAGTTTCTAAAATAGAGATTAATGACCAGTTGCATCGCATTGTTTAAGGCAGCCTTAAGGGGTATTTAGAAATTTAAAATATAGAAACAAAAACACGGATACACCGACGTAAGTAGTTTAGAAAAGGTCATACCAATTGAAAGGGGCCCGTCTCTAAATACCACTTAACTTAAGGCTTTCTTAAATAGTGCGGTACAACTAGCTATTAATCATTAAGTGACATTTAATCCGCAGAAATGTCACTTAATTATTTTCAGTGAATTTTTCCAACCAACAAAAAAACTTACTGACATCAACCGATTTATAGTCAGATGCACCGACATAATAAGGGCTCCTTAGACTAAATTAAGTTAAGATAGGATTATACCAAATAAAATTGGCAAATAAAAGAGCCCATTCTAAATACCACTCAGCTTAAAGACTACTTAAATAGTGCGGTGCAACTGGCCATTAAGCAATAAGTGTCACTTAAACTTTTTCATGTATAAAAAAAAATAATTTTCATGGAAGCGGTCGACGTGTAGTAAATATTACGCGAAACTGCGGGGAAAGTTCGGTTCGCGGTGAGGAATAAGTTATTATTACATGGGGAAAGGCAAAAAACTCTACACAGACCGGGCGACTGCACTGACGTAGCCAACCTCTTTCAACATGAATGGCAGCTCGTGCGGCAGAGAGCTGCAAAGATGGCCGCCATAACTGGCAGCTATCGCTTAAAGTTGTTGACTGGGCGCAGTGGCGGCATCTGCTAACGCTTAAAAAATCTTGGAGGGGGCTCGAATCGTAGTCACAAATATTATCTATACTAATAGTGACCTCATCATGGCACGATGAATAATGGTATTTCATGAATTTAACCAGCATCTCGTTATTTTTTATAAAATTCCTTTGTCTAGGTAAAAAACATTGGACATACGTTTAAAATCTACTGACCCGATCCAACTGAATTTTTGCTAGGAATTTCACGCATCAATTTTCAGAAGATAAAAAAATACAAAAATAGATTGTTTGCACGCATTTTTTCCCCCAAAACTAAAATTTTCGCTGTTCTAGCAATTTACTCTCTACCTATAGCTGCAGCGCCAGCGAAATATTTTCTTGGTTTACATTTTTTTAAATAATTTTTAAAGATATAAAACTTGATTCTTCCAAGTCGGTATATGTAATCAGAAACATGAAAAAACTAAAATAGTATTTTAAAACTAGAGGTCAAATATTACACATATATACTTACATAGGGACTAAAGAAGCACTTTTTATCCTGAGGCAAAAAATTTCGTTGAGGTATTTAAATTTCAATTTTTATTAAAATTTTTACCAAAAATTTGCATTTTTTTTTAACTAAAATTAATTTTGCCCCCTAAATATTTATTTTAGTCCCTTAAATTTTATTTTACTTACTTCCTAAAATTTCATTTTACTCCCTAAATTTTATTTTAGTCCCTACAAACTAAAATTGCATTTTAATCCCAGGTAGCCGCAAGTTGTAAACATAAATAAAATAACATAAAAGCTTTAAAACACACAAAAAAATTAAACCATTGACAGGTCTCCACAAGACGAGAATGTCCCACTACGATTAATTTTTTTTTACCTTTGTGGGTAAGAAAAAAAATACCTGTAATGTTTTTTCTTTGCTTGGGAGTAAAATTGTGTTTGGTGAAGGTAAGTAGTTTTCCTACTAGCGTGCGTGAAAGTGCACTTTTACGCACGCATGTGTGTGGGGGAAGTTGAATTTCCCGCACGCCGTGCGGGAATGGATTTACAATGTGTCTATCCCACACGGCGTTCGGAAGAATTTTGCGCGCACGACGTGCGTAAAAAAAACTTTTACGCACGCTTTTTTTAGGTCTAATTCGAATTTTTAGATATATTTTTCAACTCAAATGTAAAGGAAATAAAAAAAAAAACAGTTTTTAATTTATTATATTTTGTAAGATTTTCTACATGACACGTGCGAAAAGTGTTTTTTCGGTCCTTGAAGGCTTGCCCGAACTCCGCTCCGCGTCGTTTGTGTAACTGCCGTCGCGTGCGGAAAATTACAACTTTCCGCACTTGTTAGGTAAATAACTATTTCCTAACAGTGCGCAAAGTTGCGTTTTCCCGCATGCGAAAGCATCAGTTAGACGAGCGACGCCCAGCCCAGTCCGAATAAGCTTTATGTGCGGGAAAACCGCATTGCGCACGTGTAAGGAACAATATTTTTCCTTTGAGTGGGAAAATTACACTAAAAAAAAATTATGCAGGTGCCGAAAAAGACGAAAACTTTACCATTATTGTTAATGGCAGTTTAAGTTAATTGACTCGAGAGAATTTAGTCCAGGGTTCTCACGGAAATCCCAATAATTTTTTGTCTTCGGAATTTCATGCAATTAAAAACTGCGTGAATAATATTTAAAAATACAGGACGCAGGTTTTCTTCTAGGAGGGAGGGGGGAGATTGGCCTGTGAGAAAAAAAAATAAGAAAAGATACTTGGTCCAACGAAAACAACGAGTTGGAATAAATTCCAAGCGTCGTTTTTGCCGCGGTGATTCTTGACTCGAAATGTGGAGTGATCAAATCCTCTTCCGGCTTTGAAAATTAGGTCGGGTACCTTTTCTTTATTTACTCTAAGGGTAAGCATATATCCCTGTTTTTTATACGTCTTTTTATATGATTTTGATGAACAGTATAGTCGAGTTTTTAAACCTTATTTTGAACAATATCCCAGCAAACAGAGAAGGTCGGTAAATAATCGGACCGACGTTGGCAATGTTGGCGTTAGGTCGGCATCGACAATAAAACCATTCCCACCCATCAGCATTCAGCCGCCGGTCGACGTGCGGCTGCAGATGAACCGCCGACGTGGCAAAGTAGTAATATGGATTTGTATTCACAAACTTAATTTAAACTAGACCTAATTATCCTAAAGTTAACCTAAATTAAACTATGACCTATATTGAATAGCACACTTTAGACTCGCATGAGCCATACACATATTTAATAGAAAATTATACTGGTAATAAGTAGATATTTTGCATAAGACAGGGTGAGAGAAATGTTACTCACGTATTTTATTTGATATAGGGTTAGTTATTTGCATGCGTCGTACATAGAGCGTCGGTATTATTCCTGCATGAGAGGGTAGGGCCGACACCGTATAATTGCAATTTAATGACATGCGGATACTACATCGGACTTTCGTCGGGTCAAGCAAATTACTTTTCATGTGCACGGCTAATGAGGTGATAGAAGTCAGTAGTTGGTCCAACATCGGCCCACGTTTAACTGCCGATACTGACGCTGTATCTCAAAAAATGCGCTGTATCTCAGAAAATATTTACTTCTATATTCTTGAAATCAGAAAAAAATAGTAATTTAAAAAGGCAATAAAACACAAGGTGTTATATTTAAAATAAAAAAGCTGGTGTCAAAATTTGACATTTGAATTGATATTTGACAACTTTGATACCAAACAGGCCTGTTTGGTGACTTTGACATACATATATTCTGAAAGGCTGCACAAAGCAAATTTAATCAGAAAACTCTGTAAATAGTTATTTACCTAACAAGTGCGGAAATAGTTATTTACCTTACAAGTGCGGAAAGTGATACTTTTCCGCACGCGCCGGCAGTTGCACGAACGACGCGGAGCGGAGTTCGGGCAAGCCGCAAGGTGCAAGGCGGAAAAGACACTTTTCGCACGTGTCAGGTACAAACTTTTTCCTACTTCGTCTACACAACATTATATTTTCATTTTCAGGTATTAAAATAACAACAAAACTGTTTTTTTTTTTGCATTTCAAAAATCAAATCAAATCAAAATCAAAATTTTATTAACACATTAAATTTACAATTTTAATCTAATCTAGTCTAGTAAAAACATTTTGATAAAAACATTTTGATGGCATCAACTTTATATTTGAGTTTAAAAATAGATCTAAAAAGTCGAATTGGAAATAAAAAATTGGTAAAAAAATCGTGCGTAAAAGAATTTTTTACGCACGCCGTGCGGAAAAGACACAGGGTAAATCCATTCCAAATGCAACTTCGCGCACGCAAATGCGTGCGTAAAGTAAGAGTGCACTTTTTACGCACGCTAGTAGGAAAATTTTTTTTATCACGTTTGGGCGGTGTTGGGGTAGGATTTTGTCTTAATTCTAGATTTAGCAAATTTTGTTGAAATTTAATCTAAAAATTTTTCCAAAATGTGGATCTTTTGCTCTCTTGAAATACACAAAAAAGTGGGTTAGGTTAACCACTCATATAGATATAAACTGTAGGTTTTCTAGTCCCCTACAACCTATACCCTAGTAGTAGTAGTGAGGTCAAAGTTGTGTTTTATATTTTTTGGTTTAAAAAAAAAAACTGATAAAATCTTCCACCATGGCACCAGCCTTCACAAAAATAATATTTATACTAAAGATCAATTACAACCAGAAAACTTTTTAAAAAAATGCAAAAACACTTCACAGAATTCCAGGAAAATTAATTTTTTTTACAAAATTCCAGGTGAATTCCAGGCCTGGAATTTGGTTTTATGAAATTCCAGGTCTTCGAAGTTTTACTACATATTTTTTTCAATGTGAAGGGGGTTAATAATCGAGCATAAAAGATTTAATTTAAATAAATGAGAAATAACCCAATAACATTTTGTGGGTTTTCCACCATCAGATGGATGGAATGGGATGGAATAGGTAATTAAAAGAATATAGTAAATTATATGGTTAAAATCGAGGGTAAAATATTTTTTTCAAATTTTATCCTTGATTTTTCTGAGAATTTTTCCCAAAAAAAATTGTCTCAGCAGAACTACTACAAATTTTAATAGAGATCTATATAATAGGGTGATACAAAATTCCCCCTGAAAGACTTTAACTGTAGGTAGAATTTGTTATTCTGAACAAGAATTAGTAAAATATATTTTTGTAAACTCTTTTGTTTCAGAGATATTTGCATTTAGAAATTGTTAATATTTTCTGACAAGCATCCTTTACTACCTGGTGGAAACATCAATTTTTGAAAACAAAACTTTGACAACTTCAAAATTCTTGACAAAAACCCTAAAACATGTCATTGCCAGAACATATAGACTTGCTTGGTAAATGATTTTATAGGCGATTCCCAAAAAAATATTATAATTTTACTCCTAAATTGAGAAAAAAAATCTTAAATTTAAACAAAATAATCACATAACTTTTCTTAGATTAATGATATCTAACCACTGTCTTTCTAGGGAACTTTGAATCACCCTGATTTTAATTCCTAAACAGTTTCAATAAAAATTTAGAAAGTTCAAGATGAAAAAATCCACACATATCTAGGACAGATGTTTTTCTAACTTTTAAAAGAAAATAAAATATGTTTATACTTACTGTAAACAATTAACAATAGTTTGTTACAAAACTAGAAAAAGCTGTCAGTTTAAAGACATGAAGAAGCTGACCCAACTTTATACAATGGATTTTCCATGTCCATTGATGACAAATCAGTGGCGTGCATTGGTGGCAAAATCGGCAAAAATTAGTTTTTTGGCGACTTGGACTCTGTTGAGTAGAGTCCTTTGGGTTGAGGGAAGAGTAGGTGTTTGACCAGTTTGACAGTTGCAGCCCCCCCTGCGAAAAACCGTCTCGCGCCGCCCATGACGGTACTCCACGTTTATTCCACTCCCCCCACCACTCCATTTGACGTTTGTGTTGGATCTCAGTTGTGGAGTAGTGGCCCCTGTGAATACGTGTGAAAAAGAGAATTTTCGCGAAAAATTGAGTACGATTTTTACGAAAAAACATGAGCTATGTCAAAGAGGAATAGCGTCGGGTACGTGAAACCTCAGGAGCCGAGTTTTTTGCGTAAACTTAAAGAACAAATCGGCTACAAAGAAGGGCCTACTGTTGATACAAAAGTAGGTTATGTTCTATGGGGCCCCTTTTCTAGAAACTAACCACTGTTTCATTTATTTAGCGTGAAGATTTAGGAGCCGTGGATGACGAAGATTTGCGAGACATCGAAGAAGAGCAGCCCCAAGTAGTAGTGCTCAATCCCGGTGATTTGACCGCGGACGAAGCAAAACAAGAGCAAAATAGGTTGGAAAAAGGTAAGAAAATACTTTAAACATACCTTTATTTTCATCTTGAGTGTATTCTTTTCACATCCGACACCTGTGTGGACTCAAACGCACGAATTTTCGCATGTTTTTAACTTCATAAACTCAAAAATTTTTCGAAAAACTAGGCATCAACTTGTCAACATTCTGGCAGTGTTGCCGGACCTTATTTTTAATCTCAGGAACATTTTTTAAAGTGGGTTTTTTACATTTTTAACAGCTATTAGATACTGTTTTAGGTTCTACTTTTCTTTATTTGTGTTTAATTTGATTTGTTCCACACTAATTAAGAAAAATAACCCGTAGAAAGCTGTATTTTTCGACATCCAATTTGCGTTCAAAATATTTCTGTTTTAAAATGGCAATAGCGTACGTGTCACGCTTTTCGACCCGAGGAAACTATTTTCGTTCTTCTTCGGGTTCGCGCATGCGCGTTTCGTAGCACGATCTTGAAGCCCGCGAATTTCGCAGATTTGAAAGTTTGAAAGTTGCGCGTTTTTGCGGGAAAACTATCAAACTTTTTCGTTTTTAGATAAATACTGATGAAAACTCAATTAAAGGTCTTAAATCGTTAATAAAAATCAATTTTTAGGCGTTTAATGGAGTTTTTGTACGTAGTTTGAAGTTGATGTTGGATGGTAAAGGACAGAGGCGTGCTTGATAATTTTCCAGCGCGTTAGATAAGGACGATGCTATCGGGTCACATGACTGTTTTTGTTCAACCAAATCGTTCCCTTTTTCGATGAAACGGTATTTTTACCTCCAGTTTCAACCAGATAAAATAAACTGAGATATTTTCTTTTCAGCAGCCATCTTGGAATGTTAACATATTTATTATTAAACTTCTGAACTGGAATTAATAAATTAATGGATAAAATTGAGCATACACCTTTTCTAACTTGGAGTCTGAAAATAGTAGTTTTCATTCTAGTGGCTAAAATTGTGCTATTTTTTACAAGCCTGGGTTTAAATAAAACCAGCTCAGCGAGGTATTTAAAAACGCGAGTAAAAAAAGCACAGTTTAGCCGCGAGTTGTTAACACTATTTTTTTTAATACCTTTATCAAAAAATCCAAGAAAAAGAGGAAAATACTTTTTTATATATCTTCACCTAAAACATGATTTTAGTAAATGTCTGCAGATAACTAAAGCATGGCTTTTTTGGTTACCGATGCAAAATAAAAACTTTTTTTTGATCACGGGTGCAAAAAAGGATTTCTGTCCATTTTTTACTTAAAAATTAAGCCATTTCCGCCAGTTTTCACCAAGTATATTTACGGAAAAATCATTTTAAAAAATTGCCAAAATATCAAACTGTCAAAGAATGTGTCGCAACAATGAACGTCAGCGAGTAAAAAGGCACATCGCTATGGAAACCACTGTTATTTCATTTACCAGCCGCCTTGATGTATAGTGGTGTGTTGCGAGAAGTGCTCTTCGTTCGAGATTTTTAAAAGCATTTTCCTCTTTTTCTTGGATTTTTTGATAAAGGTATTAAAAAAAAATAGTGTTCACAACTCGCGGCTAAACTGTGCTTTTTTTAATCGCGTTTTTAAATACCTCGCTGCGCTCGTTATTTAAACCAACGCTTGTAAAAAAAAGTACTATTTTAGCCACTAGTTGTGAAAACTACTATTAAAAATCTCAAATGAAGAGCACTTCTTGTAACACACCATCTTCACACTATAAATCAAGACGGCTGGTAAAAGAAATAACAATGGTTTCCATAGCGATGTGCCTTTTTACTCGGTGACGTTAATTGTTGCGACATTTTAATCTTTGACAGTTGGATATTTTGACGATGTTTTTAAATGATTTTTTCGTAAATACTTGGTGAAGACTGGCGGAAATGGCTTAATTTTTAGGCAAGAATAATTAGATATTTGTCTTTAATTTTGGGTAAAAACCGGACTAAAAAATATTTTTTTGCACCCGTGATGAAAAAAAAAGTTTTTTTGCATCGGTAACCAAAAAGGCCATACTTTAGTTATCAGCAGACAGTTACTAAAATCATGTTTTTGATGAAGGTATAAAAAAAGTTTTTTTTTTGTTTTCCTGTCTTACATGTTTACCAACGTCTTACTTTTACAAAAAAATTTACCCTTGAACCAATAATAACCTATTACATAGATCAAGGGATTGGTTTCAAAAAAATGTGGGATTATTGTTTTTTTTATTTTTCTCAAATATCTCAAAAACTACTGATCTAGCAGACTTTAATATTGGCATAATTTTGTTGAAAATGTATTTATCCATCTTAATGTAACAACCGCCCAGTAAATACAGAAATATTCTAGGAATATTCCTTCTAGATGATATAAATGTGATATAAATCGAAAAACATGTACTATTTATGTATAAGAATATTAATATTTTTTTTTTGCTGCTAATGCTAAGAATTTTCTTTTACAAAAACACTCCTTAATGATTCTATTATAAAGGAATACTCCATATTACCTATATCACATTACAGTTTTTATATGCAGAATATCATGTTACAGGAATATTTAAAAAAATATTAATATTCTTATATATAAATAGTACATGAAAAACCCCCACTGCAATCGATTTATATCACATTCTTATCATCTAATACGAATATTCTTGGAACATTAATGTTCTTTTTCTGTTTACTGGGCGTGTATCGATGGCAGCAAAAGGTTTGTAAGTTATTAAGATTTTGTACTTTTTGTCCCACATAGCAACTCATTTTTAGTGGAAATTAAAAAAAATGTTTTTTTTTCTGAATCCCATTATTATTTCAGAGGCCTACCCAAAACATCATAAAAACATATACCTAAACTAAACAAAAAAACTGATTGAGTAAGGGACCTACCACAGACCCACTTAAAAATCAGAAAAAAAAAGAAAAATCGGCACGCAAAGTCTTTCCAATAAAAACCTTTAAAAATAACATCCCCGGATATTTTTATTATTTTTTTAAAAGGTCGTAGCCCATATCGATTTTCCAGTTTCCCAGCGAGTGTTGGGAAGGCTATACAAAAAGCTTAGTTCAGCAAGCTGGTAACTAAACTATATACCTACAGGGGGATTTAGTATACCGGGTGACGTTTTCAGGTTGCTCGTCCCCGTCGTTATTTTTCAACGGGGCACCCGCTCAACTAAATCTTTCCACCTATGCTAACTGTATAACAGGCGGTCACGTGACCCCTTTTGAAGGTTTCCTCTCGCCTCTCTCTCTGCCTCTCTCGCGGACAGAGAGCCACCATTTTAGAAAATTTTATACACTGCGAGTTTTGTTCAACTGGGTGAACATTGGCGCGGCACCAAATCCTACCGGACGATCTGAGGGGGGGCTCGTAAAGTCAAAAAACACTTTGCAAGTTTGGATAATGGAACTTTTTTTAATTTTTTATTTTTTTTTTGAGTTTTAATGGTTTTCTTACATCTTCATTTTGCACATGTAACCAGAATTTATACAATACCTACTTTCGTTTTTGCGAGCTTTACATTGGCTAATTACTATTGTTCTCTTTTTACTTCTCTAGGAAGGGAAGTAATGTAGGAATCTAAAAATCGCACTTCGAGATTTTGATGAATTTCAACGAATTTGGTGGCTCTGAATCAATTTCCAGACGCAGTCGCTCCGTCGTTCTTTTGTAGCCACTGTAACTCAAAAATCCCTGCACCATTCATAACGAAATTTTACATAAGGATATTACTTGTGTTGACGCGCAGAACCCCATGGTTTTTCAGCTTTCCCCGATTTTTTTTTCTTACTTCTTTGGAAAACTTTATATTTATAGAACATAACAAAATGTAAAAAACTTCAAAATTCAATTTTGTGGGACATATAATTCAAGTCATTGAGTGAAATGTCAAATAAAAAGTAGCCTATGTTAAGATCCCGGTTACAACCTATTTTCTTATAAAATTGATAGAGAAAAGTCCAAATACACCCTAGAAAGAAAAATCTGGATATACCCCGAAAAAGTCTGGATAAACCCAGAAAAAGTCTGGATACGCTCTGGAAAATTCTGGATACATTCAAAAAAGACTGGATACACTCTGGAAATGCCTGGATATGCCGTGCGTAAGTCTTGATACACCCTGGAAAAATCTGGACAAACCCAGGAAAAGTCTAGACATCTCTTGGAAAAGTCCAGATACCTCCTGGAAAAGTCTGGATACACTCTAAAAAACAGCCTGGATACATCCTGAAAAAATTTGGACAAACCCCCGGGAAAAGTCTAGACACCTCCTGGAAAAGTCTGGATACACTAAAAAAAGCCTGGATACACCCTGGTAATGCCTCGGGGTATGCCGTGTAAAAGTCTGGATACACCCTGAAAAAGCTTGGATACCTCCTGGAAGTCTGGATACATTAAAAAAAGCCTAGATACACCCTGGAAATTCCCGGATATGCCGTGTAAAAGTCTGGATACACCCTGGAAAAATCTGGACAAACCCAGAAAAACTCTAGACACCTCCTGGAAAAGTCTGGATACACTCTAAAAAAATCCTGGATATACCCTGGAAATGCCTTGTTATGCCGTGTAGTAAGTCTGGATATACCCTTAATAAATAATATATACTTTAAACTTATTGGAAAAGTCTGGATAAACCCAGAAAAAGTCTGGATACGCTCTGGAAAATTCTGGATACATTAAAAAAAGACTGGATACACTCTGGAAATGCCTGGATATGTCTTGTGTAAGTCTTGATACACCCTGGAAAAATCTGGACAAACCCAGGAAAAGTCTAGACATCTCTTGGAAAAGTCCAGATACCTCCTGGAAAAGTCTGGATACACTCTAAAAAACAGCCTGGATACATCCTGAAAAAATCTGGACAAACCCCCAGGAAAAGTCTAGACACCTCCTGGAAAAGTCTGGATACATTTTAGAAAAAGCCTGAATACACCCTGGTAATGCCTGGGGGTATGCCGTGTAAAAGTCTGGATACACCATGAAAAAGCTTGGATACCTCCTGGAAGTCTGGACACATTAAAAAAAGCCTAGATACACCCTGAATATGCCGTGTAAAAGTCTGGATACACCCTGGAAAAATCTGGACAAACCCAGAAAAAGTCTAGGCACCTCCTGGAAGAGTTTGGATACACTCTAAAAAAATCCTGGATATACCCTGGAAATGCCTCGTTATGCCGTGTAGTAAGTCTGGATATACCCTTAATAAATAATATATACTCTTCTTGGAAAAGTCTAGATACGGTCTAAAAAACTCGGGATACACCCTGAAAATGCCTGGATACATCCTGAAAAAATTCCGGATACGCCGTGAAAAAGCCTGTATACACTCAGGAAAAGTCTGAATATACATTCTGAAAGTCTGTATTTTCTTGAGCAAGGGCATACTAGGAAAATACCCGCCTGTACATCCTTCTATCTTTTTGAGGTGGTTGTCTCTGACGGATATGCGGGGTCGAAGGGTGTACAGGCGAGTATTTTCCTGGTATGGTGTAGTATGCTGGATCTCTCTTAGACCAATGCATTTTAGAAAAAGAGAAAAAAAATTAAGCTCTCAGAAAAGGGCAAGTCCTGAATGCTGGCAATTCAAAAATCCCTCTGCTTCACTTTTTAAGAAATAATTTTAAAACTCGCTGGACCTTAAATAGTAACTTCCTATTTTGACTTCATATTTGAATTCTCGCTGAAATTCTCTTTCCAATGCTACCTATATATCATAAGGTTTGCTTTACTAATTTTCGAGATATTGGCTTTCAAAATGTCAAAAATTCAATTTTCAAAGTCCAATATCTTAGAAACTAAACGAAATATATCTATGTGTTTATTATCGAATTTGAGGGTTTTATAAGAGCAAATAAAAAATGACAATAGTTTGACGTTTGCACATTCCTATTTGCAGTTTATTGATTTTCAGTGATTTTGACGATATTATTCTAAAAATATGAAGTAGAAGGATTGTCAAACTGTTGTCATTTTTTATTTCCTCGTAAAAAAACCCTAGAATCGATAATAAACACAATAGAGATATTTTGTTTAGTTTCTAAGATATGGGTCTTTGAAAATTGAATTTTTGACATTTTGAAAGCCATTATTTCGAAAATTAGTATAGTAAACCTTATGATATGGGACACCATTGGTTCCCAGAATATTTTCCAAAAATAGCCCCCCAGAAAAGGGCGACATAGGGGATTTTACTTTTTACGGTAAATAGCAGTTGGCGATGGATCAAAAACAAAAGTGTATGTTTTAAAGATTATGTATTTTTTTTCTTAAAACCCCTCTAGACCAACTGTGGTAAACAATACATTTTTAAAATTATTAGAAATATGTGAAAAAATCAAAATTATGAAAAAACCACAGATTTTTCCTTTCAAAATGTATTGTTTTATTACTTTATGGTTTAATAAAAATTTCCATAAATATAGTTCTTTTATCAACACTTTTTTTAATGCCATCCTCAAACGGTTACACATCCCGTGTAGCTATTCTTGAAATTAGGGAGAAAGCGATTATTTGACACTAATGATATGACTTTTTATGAAATTTGTTTCTACTGGTCTTTAGAGAGAGAGACGCCAAATTCTATTTAAAAGACTGTCATCAGTGTCATTTGTGAGAGAAATCAGCGACATCGACCAATGGGAACCGCTCATATTTGTGGGGAATTATTTTCTTTTTCCTGATATCAAAAATAGCTACACCGGGTACTTTCAGTGCAACATTTGACGACGGTTATTTATTTTTTTCCCCATGTTCATCAAAAATCGCTTGGTGCCAAAGAATCGATTTAGCGGCTTTTGATTTATCGTTTGCCAATAGGTTGTCAAGTAGAGACAGACAGACAGACGCCACACAAAATTATTTATAGGTCTTTTTTGACCCAAATAACTTTATGTAAATCATTTTTTTTTTAATAGCTACGTGTGAATAGTTAGAAATGAAAAAAGTCGTGGATCACAATGAATTCTCACTCCTTTCGTTATCTTTAAAACCAAATAGGTATCTTTGTGCTTTTTTAGCCAACCATACATAGTATGGAGGCTATTGGGATCGTCAAAAAATAGTAGTTTTCACAACTAGTGGCTAAAATAGTGCTTTTTTTTACAAGCGTTGGTTTAAATAACGAGCGCAGCGAGGTATTTAAAAATGCGAGGAAAAAAAAGCACAATGTAGCCGCGAGTTGTTAACACATTTTTTTAATACCTTTATCAAAAAATCCAAGAAAAACAGGAAAATACTTCGCAACACACCATCTGTTCACTATAAATCAAGGCGGTTGGTAAATGACATAATAATGGTTTCCATAGCGATGTGCCTTTTTACTCGGTGACGTTCATTGTTGCGACATTTTAATCTTTGACTGTTTGATATTTTGACGATGTTTTTAAATGATTTTTTCGTAAAGACTTGCTCAAAACTGGCGGAAATGGCTTAATTTTTAGGCAAGAATAATTAGATTTTTTTCCATATTACTATTTTGCGCAATTTCTCTTTAATTTTGGGTAAAAAACGGACAGAAAGCCATGCTTTTGTTATCTGCGCACAGTTACCAAAATCATGTTTTTGATAAAGGTATAAAAAAAAAGTTTTTCTATATCCACTAAAAATAAGTTATTTAGGTCAAAAAAGACTGTCTGTCTATCTGTCGGTAACACGATTACTCAAAAACCGCTAAACCGATTCTTATCAAATTTGGCACAAAAATTATTTGTGACCCTACGCAGAGTTGGTGGGGGTGGGTGGTTGGCAAGCGGGTAGGAGGGGGGATTAAACTTTTAAAAAAATTTTAACTCACGAACCGTAGCAGCTAGAGACACGCGGTTTTCACACAAAAAAAAACTTTTGTTATTTTTTTTTTGGTTGAAAATGCAATTATCTACCTTACTGTGAAAACCGCGTGTCGCTAGCTGTTGGTAAGAGGGTAGGAGGGGGGATTAAACTTTTAAAAAAATTATAACTCACGAACCGAAGCAGCTAGCGACACGCAGTTAAGATAGATAATTGCATTTTCAAACAAAAAAAAAATTTTAAGAAATTTTTTTTATTACTTTTTTCAAAGATTTTATGGATGGCTATACGTGCATGCTGGCGCCATTTTTTATATTCCTTTCACCCAAAAACGAGCCGAAAAGGTTCGCAGAGCGATCATTATACACTCTATAATTTGTTTGCGTCTCCTTAGAGCGGAAGCAGGTACAAAGGGAGGGGATCGATTTCTTTTTCCTTTTCCAAGGGCTTCTCCAAAAATCTGACAATTTTTATAAAAACTAAAATTTGGTAAAAGTTAGTGATTTAATACAATGTTTTATATAGTTTTATAAAACTCTTCTAAAAACTGATTAAAATATTTTAAAAAAATCTCGTAAAAATTTGCACCACGTTTCCAAAAAATTATCCCTGCGAGCAGTGTATCTTTTTAGTCCACCCATCGACGTACGATAACTCAAGAACGTCTTAATTGATTTTAACGAAATTTGGTACAAAAATCCTCTATCGGCTGGCCATGAACTGATTAACTTTTGGTTAGAGTAGTGAGGGGTTGAAGAGAAGAAAAAGGAAATAAAATATTTTAAAAAATTGTAACTTTTGTTCCATAAAATATATTAAAAAAAATGATAATTTAGAAGTAAAGCAGCTATTGATATGCGGTTTGCAGATTTTGGTTTTCGTAAATATTACCCAAAAATTTCAAGCTACAGTTTTCGAGATATTTTCATTTTAACATAAAATTTTTTTATTAAACACGACAACCCTCTCTCCAACCCCCCAGTCCCATCAACAACTAATCAGCTTGATGAAATTCGGTGAACGGCCTTTGAGGCGAAATTACTCAAAGTAACTGGTTCGTCCAAAAGTTTGCGAAAATACTTGCGAAGCTTTTTCGCCAAACTTTTGCAAAAACTTTTCCACAAACTTTTGCTCGAATTTTTCAACAAATTTTTGGACAGACTTCAAGTCGAGCATGATGGTCTTTAATAGCTATTTGTGTATTAAGAGCGCAAAGTAATACTTTGCCGCTTGAGAAAAAGTTCGCTTCGCGTCGCGCGGCAATGTTTTTTTTTTAAAAACAAGATTTGTTCTACAACCGAGCAAAAAGTAGTTGCAGGAGCGAGCGTTTTTTTACTTTGTCGCACGCCGAGCGGCAATTTGGTTACTTTGCCGCTCGAAAAAAAATAGAAAACCAAAAAGATGGAAAAATAATATGTATGACATATCGGATTTTAGGGACGTCCGGATACGTCCGAGCGCGTTTTTATAGTTTGTCCGGTTTTTAAACGAAGAAGGAGAATCCACACAGGACGAACATGCGGTTGTACAAAAGCTCGGGCAAAAATCACAAATTTTTTGCTCAAAACATTTTCCGCGAGCTTTTTCACGAACTTTTTAGTCTAATGCAGAGTAGTTGGTTTTTTTAACATTTTTAGTTTTGTTTAGTAGTAAGTGCAGCATTAGCCTGGGGTTATGTTTACTATATAATTATAATTCTATAGTTAAATTGTTTTCTATTTAACTGCTCCCCAGCAAACACATCTGTTACATTAACATAGTATTTACGTAAATCTCTCTCTAAATCTAAGTAAAAAAATTTACATAAAAAAGTTTTCATATAATTTACATAATATTGACATTTAATTTATAAATTCATATATTAGTTACATAAACAGTACGTTATTTACGTTACATCCAGTTTACCTTGATGTTACTTGTAAGATATAAATATTATGTAAAAAAACTTTACACCAATTTTTACTTTCGATTTTCTTTGTAGTTACTAGTTAATCGATATCTGCCGTTTCCCAATTTTTTGTGGCCATGTACGTTATTTTAAATACATATTATTTACGTAAAAAGTAGGGAACTTTGTGAATGGCGTTATGCAGAACATGGAAGCTACTTTTAACCTTGTTACTTCCAGTTTACCTAGAATTTATGTAACAAAATAATCATTTGTTGTAACTTTTACGTAATATTAGCGTAGCTGGGTTGTTCTTGAAAAATGGTAACCATTGGTGTAATAGTTTTTGAGGTGAATATATACTATATTATAAATGATATGCAACCGAGATAAAAAATCTCTAGTTTTTAGTAATTTTTATTTTTGTGTTCACACGAGTGACAACTGTATCACATTTTCATATACCTTTTGCTTCAATTTTCGCATAGCAGCCCTTACTTGTAATCTAATTTCCTCTCTTTTTTATATTTCCTTTTTTGTTTCTGGTGCTTTTGTCAAAGACTTTCTAATTTTTGCCATTTTATTTCTAAAAATTATTGAGTTTTTTAATTACAAGCGAAAACTGTCACAGGCTTTATCAATCAAATATTCTGAAAGATCACACTATAGTGATGTTCACACTAGTGATATATGTAGCAAAATCTCCAAATATCAAAAAAAAAAAAAAAAAGTTACTATTTTTGTATTTTACTCTCAGTTAAATGCCCACTTTTTATACTTAAATCACATTTTTGAAAATAAATATCTTACCATTTTCTCCTTATATATTTGATAATATATAGAAACACCTTGTGACATTTATCGCGGCCATAACGTTAATACTGTTTTAAAACCACCAAAATTTCACAAAAACTGAAATATGTAACACATTTCAGGTTACACCCCTAAACTGTGTCTTCTGTGCTTCCACATTTTCAGCTAAATGAGTTGGGTGTTGTGCAGTGATTCCAGATTTTTAAAAAAAATCTGTAACTGCATGTGATCACACGAGTGACACCAAAATCAATTACACGTGGTTTTTTTTTTATTTTTTGATGAAGACAAAAAACTTATATCAAGGTATTTTTTTTAAGATTTAAATTTTTGAGTTTTTATCTATTCAAATGATTATCCAAATGAATTTTATGATCCTAAAGTGTTTTTTTGTTCTATCTGAATCTATTAACTTTGAAAATTACAGATCACACTACGTGACAGGTCACATAGTGTGAACAACTTACTTCCATGGAGACATTTCTTGGAGAGTTCATTATTGCTGGATAATGTTAGCCTTTAGGTAAATTAACTGCCCTCCTACTTTGTTTTCAAAAGGATAAGTGGTTTTAAACTTACAAACCAATTACATGCAATGTTATCTTTTTTCAAGAATGACCCAGTTGTGTTGGCTGGTTCCAAACTTTTCCAGGGTGTATCCAGACTTTTCCAGGGCATATCCAGCCTTTTACAGAAACTTTCCAGATTTTCATGATACTAGAATGTGTCCTTGCTTTTCCAGAACGTTCCAAACTTTTTCGGGTTGTTTTCAGTTTTTAATCCACCATACCAATATAATATGGGGGACCATTAAAATCGTGAAATTTTGAATTTTCTTAATTTTATCAAAAATGAGTTACTAAGGTTCCAAAACACCTTAATCAACGAAAAAAAAGTTGTCTGTTGTCTGTCTGTATACACAATAACTCAAGAATGCCTTAATCGATTTTAACAAAATTTGGTACAAAAATCCTCTATCGAGTGACCATGAACTGATTAACTTTTGGGTAGGGTGGTAGGGGGTTGAAGAGGGGAAAAAAGGGATAAAATATTTTGAAAAATTGTAACTTTGGAACAAAAGCAAGTAGCCATATACGGTTTTCAGATTTAGGTTTTCATGAATATGGACTACAAATTTTGTTATGAAGTCCAAATTAGTGGAAGCTTTAGTTTCCTAGTTATTTGAAAAAACAATAAAATATATTAAAAAAATCATAACTTTAGAAGAAGCTATTGATATGCGCTTTTCAGATTTTGGTTTTCGTAAATATTACCCAAAAATTTTGTTACGAGGTTCAAAGTTTCATTTCCTTTCAATATAAAATGATTGTATGGCTATCCGTGCTTTCTAGCACCAATTTTTTTGTTTTGGGGGCGCACGTATTTCACACGTAATTCCTGCATTTCCTAGATATTTCACCCATTTCCCCTCAAAACGTACAAAAAATTTCCCACTGGCAAGCCCCTCGGTTAGTTTAGGAGTTTAGGACCCCCTTCCCCACCGTACTGTCATTCCTTACAAACTCCTTCTAACGGCATCCAAACCAACAAACAATCGTGAAAATTGGATGAGTAGAAAATTGAAGTCATTTGACCCTGACCACAAACGGTCGCTTATCACCTCAACCTAAGCACCGGTTTTTTTAAAAAATTTTGTTGATAATTCTTAATCAAATAAATCAAATATTTATAATTTTTTAATTTTTCTTTTTTTAAATCAGTTGAATGATTTTCGACAACGACATTTATCCCACTTTGCACAAAACAGGACTAACATCAAAACACGTGAAACACAACATCGTTCTAACGTTTAATAGGCAGCTATCTAACGTTTTTTTGTGTATAAAACGTAAAAAAAACGTTTTTTTAATGTGATTCTAACGTTCAAACACCAAAAAAACGTTTGAATGCCGCCTATTAAGCGTTAGAAAGATATTGTTTTTCACGTTAATGTTAGTCCTGTTTTGTGCTAAGTGGGATTTTTATTATTAATAAAATTTCAATACCAAATGTTTCTCGAAACAAATTTTCAGCGAATTTTCGGGGGTAATAAACTAGTGCATCAAAATTAAAAAAAATACTTTATCATAAAAAAACTTTTACGAAATTTGGTACAGTACAAACATCGACAGTACATCGATGAGTACAAATCATTAATAGCTTAATACCATCGACGTTAACTATTGATACCTAGCTGACCCCAATTGCATATTTAATTTTATCGAACTTTTTTTCGGGTTTTTTCAGAACAGGAAGAAACTCCTGCAGATCTGAATGCGCCCATAGTTTTTAAGGCTCCCTCGAAATCCCAAAAATCCGAAATTTCCCAAGTCGAGAAAAGTTTAAAAAATAGCGACAAAACAGGATCCAAAAGGTCCTTAAGCCAAAATAAGGAGGGAAAACCTTTCAAGAAAATCAAAAATAAAAGTTTGCTGTCGTTTGACCAAGACGAAGAGGAGGAAAATTTTTGAAAATAACTAAGGTAGGAAAAAAAGTATTATACCTATTTAAGATATTTTAAAAAGGTGGTGGTAGGTATGTATAAAATATAAAAGAAGCCACCAATAATGGAGGAAAGTGCCAAATTTTTAACCTATTTTATTATCTCCTACCTTATCAGAAAATGGCATTTTCTACCCTGGGGCGAAACTGCCACTTTACCTCCCTAGGAATTTTTACATTATTTACCTCTCTCTGGGAGTTTTTGTTACTTTTTACCTCTTTATGTACCACCTATGGATCCTTGCTGCAAATTAACTCGGTCCTATAAAATTTGTTACTGTAAGAGTTCTCTCTCCTGAGCATCAAACAAACCGCCGGGAAAAAATTAGATTTTCCTCCCTTCGCATGTAAATAACTACCTATTAATATTCTTAATCAAGGGTCGACGGGCGGTAGAGGGAGGTAAAGTAAACAAAACTCCCGGCGGGAAGTAAAGTAAGTAAAACTCCCTAGGGAAGTAAAGTGCCGCTTTTCTCCCTCGTTCGCGGGTAGTAAAAAACAAATAGTTTATTATGGCTTAGGTATTTTTTCTTGCCCCAAAAAATAATTTTCAAAAAATTGAAAACTTATTTATTAAACAGCTTGCAAAATAACCTCTTTAAAATACGGTCGAAATATTATGCTGGTAATAAAGAGGAACAGCACAAAATGAGGTTCTGCCGATCGTCGGGCCAAAACGTATAATTTCTCCACGAACGCTCACTTTTTTTCTGCGCGCCTCCATATTCCGAATTCCGTGAGTATACCGCTCAACCTTAGAAAATCTAATGGTACGCCTCTGACGGGGCGCGGGGGGAGGTACATAGCAAGCTGCTACGAACTGGCGTAGAAACATCAAGTTTTTTTCAATCGGGGCGAGGCTTGGAAAACTGATTGTATGACGCATTGTACTTTTTAAAAAAATTCTTAAAAATTAAGTTTTTTTTTTCTGTTTTTGGACATGCAAATATTTGAACACCTGTACGAAGGACCGGCTTTTATTTTTACATGAATTAAAGTGCTTTTTCTCAATGTTTAACCGTTTCTTTACTTCCATCAAGATGTTTTGAGGTTTTTCTTATGAAGTTTGAAAGTTTCTTGAATTCTTTCATTCAATTTTTGAAGAAAAAATTGAAATACCAATTAATTGATGCGGAGACCACGTGTAATCAAACGATCTTATGAATGAAACTTTTGTTTTCGCACGTGGACAAGTTCGACAACCTGTTATTTCAGTTGTTTTGGCTGATTTAGGACAAAAATTGAGGGTTTTTTGATGAAAATTGATGTTAGCTCTTGCTTACGTAATAAAAAAAATTCATGACTCGCCGAAGTAGAGAACGGAGCGGAGGAGAGGCGACGTCACTATTTTAGGTCACGTGACGTACCGTTAGACGCCATATTGGCAGTTTAGTGCGTTGCCAGGGGTTTGCGACGTCAGTTTTCGTCTCGTCGGTTGTTTTTCCATCAAAATAATACGAAAACTAGACGAAAAAACCACCTTAATGACGGGTAAATGGTGAAAATGATGTTGTGTTCAAGTCGGCACATTTGAATATCGCGGGCCGTCAAACAGATTTTGATTCGGGTATTTACGATTGTTACGATTGGCCGCGGTGCAGATGTTTTGTGTTTCTTTCCTTTGATTTCCCATGTGTCGTGGCGGGAAATCGAATAAATCAGGCTATCTATGGTAAATATTGCATCGGTTTCCATGGAAACGACTGAAAATCGCCCAATTTTTGCATGAAAACTGGGCAAAATCGTCCCACCATGGTGTGGTTTTCCCGTTTACGTCCAGTGGCGGCGCTACAAGGCGGGGATATTGTTATCATATTTCCCAACGCCAGTGGTGGGGTTCCGAAAGTTTACCATTTCAGTTTTATATTTAAAAATAGAATATTTACAACTTTATTCACAAAAATTTTTGAAAATAAATGTAAGTGGTACAAGTCATTTAAAGGTTATGTTTTTACTACATTTATCTAATTTTTTTATAAAAAGTCATATTCAGTGTCAATAATGTTTTTCTTTACATAAATACCTATCAGCCCCTTGGACTCAAATCAAAACTCTTGTGAAAACTTATGTAGAGGTTTAATAATAAGGTCAGTGGCCCCAGGTATAATACATGTAGGTATGATCAAATCTCAGCAAGGGGCAGATTCACTTTGTTCCAAATTCAATCAGACTACTAACAGTGACAGTTCCATTTAGTTTCTGCAAAATAGGTAGTATATATTTTATATATAATAATAAACACTATTAGCCACATATTTGGCTCTCAAGAAAAAAATACAAGTCAAAGCTTACAGTAGGTCACAAACATTCTTAAGGTGATTTCGGCAAGCTTTGGTACATGGTTTGGTACCCTGTTTGGTCTCTCTATTTCCGTTTTGTCCTGCTTTAGAAATGTAAAGAAATAAGTTGTTGAAATTTTTCTTGTTTTCAGTTGTAATGGATTTAAACAATAGATACGATTTTTCCTAAATGTAATATCATTTACTTTTACAGAAAATGCTGAGTTAGAGAATGCTGGCAAAGAAATTGCATTTCATTCTACACCTGTAGGTGCTATTTAAATAATTTATTTTGTAATATAAAGAAAATCTTCTTTAAAATGTCTATGTTTAAAAAGTTTACAAATAGGGCTATATATAGCCACAGCAGCTCTTCTTTTATGTAGTCATTTATTAAATCTTCTTCAGCAAAATACACCGGTTAAATAGGAAAATATAATAAAAAGTTTGGTTAATGCTCGTTTATCTTGGCTTACCGAATGAATTTGGGAGAAAGTCATTACTATAAAGTCACAGATACCAATTGGTTACGCAAATGGTATACCAATGAAAGCTTGCCAAAATCGCCTTTAAATAAAATCTTAGGTAAAGTTGAACACAATTTGAATGACTTCTTAAATTATTTCCATCTTTCTCTAAAATACTTTTTTATAGCCTGCTGTCTCTCTTCAACATCCTTAAATATTTTTCATTTTAACAGAGAAAAAATGTTTTTGGCAGTACTTTTTTTGAATGGTTAAAAACAGTGAAAACTTGAAAAATGTGAGTGTTTTTTCTGAAAATCGAAAGTTTGGAAAGAAAGCTTTAAGATGTGATCAAAATCATGGCATAAAAAAGTTTTGACAAACATAGTAAAAATTGCTTAAATAAAAACCGAGATAAAAATGTTACCTCCGAGGGTGCAGACAGTAGGTGTACAAATCATTGACAATACCTGACAATACTTGACAATACTTAACAATACTGGACAATACTTAACAATCCCAGACAATACTTGACAATATTTCAGTTCTTGCTTGACAGTAGGTGTACAAATTTTTGACCAGCTGTTGACCCCTTGGTTACCTTTTAAATTATGCTAAAATATTTTAGGCCTTAAATTACCATCATGGCTTTACCATTACTTTGGACGACTGCAAAAAAATTGTGTTTCATATGAAGTAAAACAAAAAAAGAATTTAAAAAATCTCCAAATCAGTTACTTCAACCTGAAAGAAACCAAAAAACAAAAGATCAATGGTGGCAGTTTAAGTGATTCAGTTTTAGAAAAGATCTAGGTTATTTTATTTATTTTTATGTGATTTTTGAGTGTCTAGGGTGTACCAAAGAAATTAAAGAAAATCAGTTTTTATGGTGATGAAACTCCAATAAACTTTAATAGAAAGTCGTCATGATGACTTAGTGAAACGACTAGTAAATAAAATTGTCAGCACTTTAAAGGTTTTTACAAATAGACGCTTTTCAAGTAGCCAACTGGTGACAATAAAAAAAATTATTTAAAGAAGTAGGTAACAGTATTTTGCAGTTTTAAAGTTGAAGTGTCCATTACATGCTTTTAATATTTTACTTTAAACATTTTGCTTTAAATTTGGTTATTGATTTTATTCCTTTTGGCATTTTATTAAATAAAATAAGCTCCTTAGTCTGCTTTGTTTTTTTTTTGGTGGCAATATAAAAATCTTCATCTGCCTGACTTGGTTATATTAATGAATGTCCTGGGTGTATGTAAGTTCCTTACTCAAGTAGTTTGGTATTAAGTTGTTTCTCAATTTAATAATTAACATTAGCATATTATAAAGTAGTCTTTGATTGATACTCATAGGGTTGGTACACTGTATTTTTTGTGCTAATTTCGTCCCTTTTTAAAAAAATTTGTGCTTTTTTAAGTTTCAAGAAAATGAAAAAAAAAAGGTGGGCTTGCTATCTTTATATAAGTCTAGCATTCCCACCCTTAAATAAAGCTTAAAAATATCCCTTAAAAATCTCAGAATTATGTGCTTTTTATGTATTCCATGGAAATAGAAAAAAACTACTGATTTTTATTTACATTAAAAAGCCCATAATCTGAAATATTTAAGGGATATTGTCAACCTTTAGGGAACGCGACAGAGGATATGTAGGGTGTGATGCAGTCGCGAAAACAAGCCTAAATGAACAGGTGAATGGCAGAGCAAGCATAGGTTTTGCCGTGGTCATTCTTGAACTGATAGCAAATGCATGATTGGATGTGCTTTAGCTGTTGAGTTATCGATTTCTCTTGAGGCTCGAAAAATTAGGTTTCAAGATTTCTCAGAAATCTTCAATGTTTTTGTTTGTATATATTAATGACATGACATCTTTGAACATTAAGGGTAAAATTTTAAGGGTATATTTTTTGACTTGTGGATGGCAACACAATTGTCTGGCTTTGTAACAACTCAGAACTAGAAAATGTCATGAACAATGACCCAATTAATAAAGGAATGGTGTGACTCCAACTATCTTTCTTTTAATGATAAAAAAAAACCCAGAAAAATCTATTAGTCTTAATAGTCAAACTATCAACTCTCATTCACTCCTTGGCCTGACTCTAGATACAAACTTAGATGTTTGAATCTTGAGCAGGATATGGAATAGCATTTTGGGGGTTTTTTTTTGGAAACTCTTTGAATCAGGGTTCAGAATTGAATAGTGTGCTCTTCAGATACTCAACAAGGTGGGGCCCAGGGAACACTGTAAACCCTTATTTATAAAATCTCACATTCTAACTCTCACATCACAATTTGTCTTATCCACAAAAAACAAAGCGTTCAAAATGATCATGAAAATGCTACTCTGCAACATGACACAAGTCCAACATGCTTTTGCCTTACCCAGATTCACATTAACAAAAGACTCGAATATATGTGAGAGTCTTAAACTCCTTAACCACCTACCACTAGAAATTAGAATCATTGGGGAATATAATAAATTTAGAAAAACAGTCAGTAAATGACAGACATTGATAATATGTATTAAGCACAAACGCCCTTAGTTCAAAATGTACATCCTGAGATATGTCCCAAGGACCTCTGGTTTTGTAACATTGGACCTCATCCTCAAGACGTCTTAGGTTCGGGACGGACATCCCAGGGACATTTGATGTCTGGTGGAGGATTTCCCAAGGATGATTTTAGGACAGATCTGGGCCTATATTCTTGACAGCCTGTGAGGTGAGTAGCCACCTGTGAATATTTGCCTCTCTCACTTTTCACTTGGTTGAAAGCAGGTGAGAAGTGAGAAATTTGTTCACACTCATGGGCACGGGTTTCCAGAATACAGGCCCTGTGCTACTTGGGGATTGAGTGTCAGGAAAAACCTAAACCCCAAGTTGCTATAGTTATAGTTATTAGTTAAGTTTAGCTAAAAAAAAAAAGAGAAGTAAAAAAATTTACGGCGTTTTTGTTACCTTTTCTAGTTTTTTAATAGTTTTTTTTTTTAATATTATGCCAGTTATTGTAGCTTTAAAATGAAGTTAACACTACAGCTTTGTTACTTAATATATTTCATTTCAGCAACATACATAAAATTTAACAAAACTGTTTGGCATTTATTGTTTATTAATAAAAATATCTTAGTTTATTTGACTTCATTTCTTCCCTTACTTTTTTGTTAAAAAATATTTACCTGTAGCAATATGAAATAACTTACCTGATAAATTACTTAAGACTCAGCTTATTGTCATTCTTTATCTCAGATTTTTTCTTTCTCAATATATTTTTCCATCCCACAATGAGTTTTCTTAATTAACCCCTTTAGTTTTGTATTTTCCAATTTAATATTTGTCAGTTTATTGAAATAGGTATTTTAATAATAATAAATTAAGAAAACTTCTATGCTTGCTTCTACTTCTTGTAGAGCTCCGAAGATGGTACAAAAAAGTGTCAAAACATTGGCGAAGAATAAATTTGGGTCTTTTTATCTGACCCTACCCCTAAACCTGTAAACCATACAAAATTTTCAACCAAGTCAGTGGTACAACGATTCTTTTACACCCTGTATTTTTTTTGACAGATCTGACAGATTGTCATGGCAGAAGTGGCTAAGATGGGTGAACTGGATGAGATGCACTCAAACAATGAAGAAGGTTTGTGAAATAATGTTTGTTGCCTACTATTGGATACTTATATTTTAGTTTTGTTTTATGATATCATTTTTGCCAGATTCAAACATAGATTTTATTAACTGTTTGCTATTATTAAATTAACAATGACTGTCATTATGACAAATTTTAAAATTTTGTGTCAATGTCAAGAAATAAAACAATTGAATATTCTTGGTATACCTACCTTTTTAAGTAAATATATTACTGTTTTGTTCTTTAATCCTTTTTTGTTTTTGTTAGGGACCTTAGTGAATGGGGATGCAAGCAATGATGTAGATATGGAGACGCAAGAAAGCCCAAAAAGCATTAAAAAAGTAGATGCAACTGAATCAATGGAAGTAGACCAAGAAACTAATAATGAAAATGTAACAAGTACTGAAGATAGCAACCCCGCATCCAATGGAAATCACTCAGAAGACCATGATGAAAAGAGTAATAGTTCTGTTATAGGAAAAAATGAAGACCAAGATTCCAACATTGACTTGGGACAAAATGCTGATGATAAAAAAAGTATAGAACCAAGTAGCCCAAAGAATATGGAAGAAAATTCTATGGAAACTGACCAACATAGTGTAGATGAAGAAAAAAACTGTGTGGAAAATGAAGAAGAACGTAGTCAAAGTCCAGATTCTACTGAAGACAGCCAAAATAGCCCTGATACAACAGATGAGACCAGCCAAGATACTCAAGATACTGAAGAGAGCAGTCAAGAGGCAACTGCAGATAAAGCAGATAAAAAACTTGAAAATGACGATAGCAAAGCTGCCTCTGAAAGTAAAAGAGATGAAAACAGCAATGCACCATCAGCAGGAAAAGATGATGATGACAATAGCAATGCACCCTCCGAGGGTAAAAGTGATGACAACAGCAATTCGGGATCAGAAAAAATCAAAGAAAATGGTGATGTAGAAATTCATGAAATTGATGATAAGGAAGAAACTGTGGAACTACATTCTAGTGAAGATGAAGGTGATGTTATGATTGTGGACTCGCCCAAAATGAATGGAAAAGAGGTTATAGAAATTGAAGAAACCCCTGAAAAGAAAATCAAAGAAAAAGAAGATGAACTTACTCCAAGACGTAGTGCCAGAAACGTTAAAAAGAGGAGCTATATTGAAAGTGATAAGGAAAGCACCCCTTCGCCTGCTCCTAAGGCAGATTCTGAGGATGAAGAATCAGACATAGAAGAGGTGTTACCTCAAGACCCATTGGCTGTCAATGACCAAATTACAGTTGAACGTGTACCGATAAGAAAGCCCATCACCACCTCTATAGTGGCTAAAAACACTAAAAGCTTAGTACAAACGACTCCCAAGACATCAACCCCAACACCCCCACCAGCCAAAAAAGAACCAACCCTAGTGATCATAGACACCAATTCGATACTATCTGGTCGTGGTGCCTTGCCTATGAACAAACCCACAGTGCCCCAAGTAACTACTACCTCAAGTTTAAGTGTCAGTGCTCTTCAGGGATTGTACAGTGCTAACATGAGAGCAGCAACTATCACCCCAATTCCTGTAAATACAAGTAGTCCTGTGAATATTGTAAAGACCCAAACTATCACAGCTAGTCCCCATATTGCTCCTCCTCCCCTGTTACCTACCCTGACTGATGATATGTTTGTTGTGGAAGCTCCTTCTTTTATAGGTAAGCAAAACTAGTTATTCTATTATTTAATAAAGGTTGAAGAATTATTTTTCTACATTTGGTATGTTTGGAAACTAATCAATTTTTCAAATTTTGAATATAGTTCAGTTGATAAGGAATTTGCTCAAGAATTTAATGTTCTTATGTTTTTGCACATATTTATCTTTTAGTGCCCTATGTATATGAAAAACCCCCTGTTAAAATACTGAAAGATTTTGTGGAAGATATTAGAAAAGAAATTTTGCAAAGGAAAAAGGCAAAGAAGGAAGAAAAGGAGAAAATCAAAGAGGACAAAGATAATGACAAAGAGAACAAGGATGACAAAGAGAATAAGGATGAGTTAGAGAACAAAGATGACAAAGACAAAGAAAATAAAGAGAAAGATAAAGAGGATGAAGACTTAGAAAATGAAGAGGAAGAGGAGAAAACTAAAAAGGAGGAGAAAGCAAAAGTGGATGACAAAAAGAAGAAGAGGAAAGGAAATAACGATGATGATGACGATTTTGAGGTAAAATATAAAAATATTTTTTTATATAAATTTCTCAAAATTCTTAAATACATTTTTTTATTATTTTTTCAATTTAGGTATCAGACGACGAAAAAAGTTCGAGCGCCGCCGAAAGTAGCAGCAGTAGTAGTAGTGAAGACGAGGCAGACAGGGCAAAATCCAAAGAAGATGAAAGCAAGAAGCCTTACAATTACTTTACCAGCCCATTGGGGAAGTTCTTCACAGATATTGGGTTCAATTTGGTAAGGAAACATCAAATGAAAGCTAATCAAAATTTGTAAAATGTGTCTTCTTGTATGTACTAGTTACAATCTCACTTAGAGGTTGGCATTTTGGATTTGGCATTTGACTTTTCTATACTATCAGATGGACATGTGTTTTTGTTAATATTTTTTTTGGAAATTGGAAATTTTCCTTGTCTTCATAAACTTAAAATTTGCCAGAACTTAGAGACTGGTCACTATTATTTTTTCCTTACCATCAACTGAAAATTCCAGAATTTATAAAATAATTGGAGAAAAATTTGAGAATGACACAAAATAAAGAATTTTTTTTGAAGGTGTAGGTTTATGGGTTGAGGGATCTTGTTAATGAAACATCCTTTTTTTGCTGTTATTGTTGTATGTTTATTTTTTGTGGGCTCAAACTTGCACAAAAAAATAAAAAATTTAATGATTTACTTTTTAAACTTTTTCTGGTTATATAATAACATTTTTTTCAACAAAAATTCTTTTCAATCCACACTATTTTTATTGTACATTCAATTTTAGAGTCCTGAAGAAGCAAATAAATTTTGGGAAATGTTGGCATTTCAAAAAAAGGATGTTTCATTAATAAGATCCCTCAACCCATAAACCTACACCTTCAAAAAAAAAATTACATCATTTCGTGCCTATAAACAAAATAAAAGGATGGGTTACATTATCTGGAAATAAATTTTAAAATTTAATTAAAAATATATTTGGATATAAGTGATTTAAAATTCACATTAAAAAAAAAATATCCTAAAATAATAATGATACAGAGTCCATGTTTGACCAATGTAATAAAATAATAGTGCCATTATCAGGAGCTTGTACCAAACATAATTCAACTATCAACATAAAAACGTGAATAATGACAAAATAGAACAATTGGACTGATCGTTATTGGCCGCGACCCTTCAAGGTCTAAATTTGGCAAAACTTCAATTTTTGGACTCATAAAACATATTTCTTTCTTTAGGTTCAAGAATACGTCCAAACTGATCTGCTAAAATCTCAAAAACGTAAGAGAGAAAGGGAAAAGGGTTCCAACCCAGAGACCAACAAAATGATTAGTTCCCTACTAAAAAATTTGGAAAATAGCAGAGGTATGCTTATTATTTTATTTATAAAAATGTGAAAACAGGAAAATAAGCTTGTTATTTTGGAATCAAAAAAAGTTAATTGCGAATTGTTTATTTAGACCCTGAAGTATTTTAGCTACAAATATTTCCTGTCAAAAAAAGCACATAACTGGGTCTACTTTAACAATATCAAATAAAAATTATATAAAAAAAAAACATCCTATGTAACCAAATTCTATGAATGTTTTTATCAGAACCTTCTTCAATTTGTGTCCATTATCCAATTGTTTGTAATTTAATTTAGGCACGAATGATCCTTTTAAAATGAAACTGAAAAAGTGCGAGTTCTGCAATTTCAAGTCTGAGTCTCATCTGGCGATGCAGTACCATTTGGAAACTCCCCACATGAAAAACTTCATCTACAAATGCAACTTCTGCGAGTACGAGGTCAGAAGTCCGCACGACATCCTGTTCCACATGGAGGCTGAACATTGTGTGCGAGGTATGTCATCAAAAATTCAAGATTTACAAAATTTGTTCCTTTTGAAGAAAAAGGCAAAATGTGTTATGCTTTATTTGTGGTAATTTTTGAGATATAAGCAGGTTTTTCATCAAATATCAACAAATGCAATTCAAAATTTAATTCAAAAAAAAATAAATACTGTGTTTTATTAACTACAACAATTCAAATAAATTAAATTTAACAGTTGGAAAATTAAACTTAATAGCGTTTAATATATAAACCAAAAGAAACAAATAAAATAAATAAATTAAAAACATAATAAATAAAAAAAATAGAATAGTCAAAATGCATAAAGTAAATGCAAGCAAAATAAAAATAACCACAAATACTTAAACAGAATGAAATAAAATAAGGTAAAATGACAAGTAATAGGCAAAAAAATAATAAAAAAAATGAAATAAATAAAATGAACACAATAGATAAAAACAGACAAAATAAGTAAACTAGAAGGAATTAATGAAAGAATGAATCAAAATGAAAAAAAGTAAATATAAAAGAAAATAAATATATAAAACAATTAATAAAGAGACAACTCAGAAAGTGCTAAAAACAGCAAGAAAAATCTACCTTCTGCTGTTACAACACCTTTTGGTTTTTAAATTTTTGAAAAAGCTTGTGATATTCACCATTTGTTTATTTTGACAGGTCACTTAGAACGAGCCCCCGCCTTCCACCAGTGTCCCTCGTGTCCCTTCGAGGACAACCAAAAGGGCAAGCTGTCGCGACATCTGGTAGTGTGCGCGAGAAAGTTCAAGCCGGAACGCAACCTGGAACCGCCCGCCGACTGGGAACCGCCCGCGAAAATTCCCAGGATGCCCAAGCTGAGGCAGGGCCTAAACGCCACCGCCGCCGCATACCAAGCTATGAACAAGGTTAACCAGTACCAGCTCTTGTCAAAGGTAAAGAAAAACTTTAGTTCGGAATAAGAAGAAGAAAAGATGAACAACTTTTTTATTGATAATGATGTTTAAACAGGGTTGGTTCTGAACTAGAAAACTGGATAAGTTAGGGAAATTGCACCCATGTAAAATAATTTTAAAACATTATGGTCAGGAAAAACCGGGAAAAGTAGGGAAATCAATCTTATTACTATTATGATATATTTTTAAAGTTGATAGTAGTTTTGCTTATTTTTTCCTTTTTTTTGTCTAGGTCCAAAGAATATTTTTTTTACAAGCTTTTATTTAACTTGTAATGTATCTTTGTAACGAACTAGATATGTTTGTTCGGGTGGAATCTTTCAACTTAATTTTGACCAACTTCCTGACATCCGATCGGCTTCAAATTTGGCATGTTTATATAGTTGCGGTGACAACACAAGAATATAATGTGTTGAAATTGACAGCTCCCCCCCTACTTGAAGGGGGTGGAGAGGGGTACAGTTGAAGTACGCCCGATTTCGTTGAAATTTGGTGTGTGAGGGGCACTTGAGGATAGAGATAACGAATTTCTAATCAGATTTAGAAAATTCAATATGGCGGATTCAAGATGGACGATTTTTGGTCATCTTTTGCTAACCAATTTTAACTAACTTATACACATCCGATTGCCTTCAAATTTGGCATGCATTTATAGTTTCGGTGACCATACAATAATATGTTATTATTAGACACCCCTCCCCCCTACGAGGGGAGTGGAGGGGGGAAAACACCTAAGTTTGTCTGATTTCAACCAAAATTGGTACAGGGGGACTTTTGAGGATAAGGAATACGAATTTTTGATCAGATTTTTAAAATTCAATATGGCGGATGCAAGATGTTTTGCTAACCAATTTTAACTGACTTATCCATATCCGATTGTGTTCAAATTTGGTATGCGTTTATAGTTCTGGTGAAAATACAATAATATGGTATTCTCAGGTACCCACCTCCCTCTATAACGAGAGTTAAAAAGATTTAGTTTTTTCGATTTCAATCAAAATTGGCACACAGGGTTTATGAATGTTTGATCAGATTTGAAAATTTCAATATGGTGGATTCAAAATGGACGATTTAAGGTACAAATCTAAAAATTAAAAAATACATTTTTATTAAAAAAAACTTTTAAAAGGCCAGGCATTTATTAAATGCACTCAAAAGTAGAAAATAATTTTTTATCTTTCTTATACCATAATAAAAGCGATGAGCGCAAATTAAAAATTTTAAGTTTAAGGTGACAAAGAAAGCTACAAAAGAAGAACTAAATTCTTCTTCTATTCGAATGATAAACATAATGCTTTCATATAAAGAAGCTGAGAACGCGTCAGATTGCAATGCTTGCCAATTCTTTGAAAATTCCTTAGGATATAGAGTAATACAACTGTTTCTTAGGTGAATCGTCAATGTGACCGATATACGATACCTAAAGTTAAAATTTTTAATTTGCGCCCATCGCTTTTATTTGGTATAAGAAAGATAAAAAATTATTTTCTACTTTTGAGTGCATTTAATAAAAGCTTGTTCTTTAAAACTTTTTTTTAATAAAAATTTGTCTTATTTAAAATCATCAACTGTACCAAAAACTATAAAATAATAATTTGGGCCCTTTAACAGACTGAAATAAAAAAGTGAGGCACATAAAAACCTGCCTAACGACTGTATCATCAAATAAGAACGACTTTTCTAGAAAAATGTGTTTTTTTAGATTATTATATTCTACTTTTGTGTACAGCTGATGATTTTAAGTAAAACCATTTGACTGAAAAGTTTTTTTAGCTATTTTTATTTCTCTTTAAAATCTGGGGATAAATTCGGGCCTTAAATTAGCAATTTTTAGACTTATATATATATATATATTTATATTTATATATATATATATATATATAAAAAAGCTGAGAACGCGTCAGATTGCAATGCTTGCCAAGCCTTTGAAAATTCCTTAGGATATAGAGTAATACAACTGTTTCTTAGGTGAATCGTCAATGTGACCGATATACGATACCTAAAGTTAAAATTTTTAATTTGCGCCCATCGCTTTTATTTGGTATAAGAAAGATAAAAAATTATTTTCTACTTTTGAGTGCATTTTTATTTATTGAAGTGATAAAAACTGTACCAAAAACTATAAAATAATAATTTGGGCCCTTTAACAGACTGAAATAAAAAAGTGAGGCACAAAAAAACCTGCATAACGACTGTATCATCAAATAAGAACGACTTTTCAAGAAAAATGTGTTTTTTTAGATTATTATATTCTAGTTTTGTGTACAGCTGATGATTTTAAGTAAAACCATTTGACTGAAAAGTTTTTTTAGCTATTTTTATTTCTCTTTAAAATCTGGGGATAAATTCTGGCCTTAAATTAGCAATTTTTAGACTTTTATATATATATATATATATATATAAAGAAGCTGAGAACGCGTCAGATTGCAATGCTTGCCAAGCATTTGAAAATTCCTTAGGATATAGAGTAATACAACTGTTTCTTAGGTGAATCGTCAATGTGACCGATATACGATACCTAAAGTTAAAATTTTTAATTTGCGCCCATCGCTTTTATTTGGTATAAGAAAGATAAAAAATTATTTTCTACTTTTGAGTGCATTTTTATTTATTGAAGTGATAAAAACTGTACCAAAAACTATAAAATAATAATTTGGGCCCTTTAACAGACTGAAATAAAAAAGTGAGGCACAAAAAAACCTGCATAACGACTGTATCATCAAATAAGAACGACTTTTCTAGAAAAATGTGTTTTTTTAGATTATTATATTCTAGTTTTGTGTACAGCTGATGATTTTAAGTAAAACCATTTGACTGAAAAGTTTTTTTAGCTATTTTTATTTCTCTTTAAAATCTGGGGATAAATTCTGGCCTTAAATTAGCAATTTTTAGACTTATATATATATATATATATATATATATATATATTTATATATATATATATATATAAAGAAGCTGAGAACGCGTCAGATTGCAATGCTTGCCAAGCATTTGAAAATTCCTTAGGATATAGAGTAATACAACTGTTTCTTAGGTGAATCGTCAATGTGACCGATATACGATACCTAAAGTTAAAATTTTTAATTTGCGCCCATCGCTTTTATTTGGTATAAGAAAGATAAAAAATTATTTTCTACTTTTGAGTGCATTTTTATTTATTGAAGTGATAAAAACTGTACCAAAAACTATAAAATAATAATTTGGGCCCTTTAACAGACTGAAATAAAAAAGTGAGGCACAAAAAAACCTGCATAACGACTGTATCATCAAATAAGAACGACTTTTCTAGAAAAATGTGTTTTTTTAGATTATTATATTCTAGTTTTGTGTACAGCTGATGATTTTAAGTAAAACCATTTGACTGAAAAGTTTTTTTAGCTATTTTTATTTCTCTTTAAAATCTGGGGATAAATTCTGGCCTTAAATTAGCAATTTTTAGACTTCCTTCGCCCCACTAAAAAAAAATCGAAATTTTTCAGATGCAGCTTCAGAACGCTAACTCGGCCCTCAACCGGCAAAGGGGCAGGCCGACCATCAACCAGACCAACCCCAACATGAAAATAAATCCCGCCTTCATCAGGCCGCAGGGCGTGGTCTTCAAGCAACAGCCTTTGGCCGGCGGCGGCCAGACTTTGGTGCCTTTGAACTACCAGTTGAGCGGCAACCAGGTGTTCCAGGTAAGTTCAAGATATTTTTCGAAATAATAATGTCTCCTTAATAACAACAAGAGCTATTTGTTTAAATTTTAGTGATATTAAGAAATTAAATCATTCTTCCATTGGTTTTATTTGTCTGAGTACACCCTAATATCTCCAGAACCAAAAGAGGCAGGGGAGTAATATTTCAGATTTATTTGAAAACTGTAATAGAAAGAAGTAACATTTAATATTTTTCGAAATATAAGGAAAAAAATTTTAAATGTATAAAGTATCGTCGCCGCCCCAGCTCCGCCCTTTTAATGACTGGCGGGATGATTAGCATCCAAGGAGATACTTTTTTGTAAACCGTCTAATTATGTGCCTCTTGGTTTTGGAGATATTAGGGTGGTGTTTGTATTAATTTTTTTAGAAGTGTTACTGTAATTTTATTTAAACAAGTTACAAAGTTAACTCTGTATTTCTTACTTCCATTGTCTATTTTTTATTTATACACGACGTTTCGATCAGTACAGGTGCAAACTACAATCTATGTACTTATATACTATGGGAAATCACTCAACTGTGAAGTTTTAAGAAGTTTGCTCCGTCCAAGGAGGGGCTTCCAAATATTATGAATTTCTACACTTGGTTTACTGAAAATATCCTGATTCGGCCCAATAAAGGCAGCTTCAAAGAATTTTTCGTTTCTTCCAGTGTGACTCCTTGTGCAATTCCTGATTTCGTTGTTTCATCTCTTTGGGTATTCGTCTGATATTCCTTAAGCCTAACAGATAGTGCCATGGTCTTTTTATTTTACCTATGTATGATTCACCACATTCACAAGGAACTTGGTAAATGCATTTCTTATTTGGTTTGTTTTCCGGTTTTGTTTTACGAAGAAGGCTTCGAATTGTATTATTAGATTTAGAAGCTGTTTTTATATTGAAGTTGTTTGCTACTCTTCGAATTTTCTCTGATACTCCTTTAACGTATGAAATTGTAAGGAATGCATTTGCCTGGTTTTGGTCTTGTAATCTCTGTCCTGTTTGCTCAAATTTAGAAATAGTATCTGTTATAAGTTTAAGGCTGTAACCATTCTGCTGCAGATCCTTTTTAATGTTTATTATTTCGATTTCCAAGTCATAAGAATTGTTACAAATTTGAACAGCTCTATTATACAAAGTTCTTATTATGCCTCGTTTGGTTGTAGCAGAATGATTTAAGTACATAGTCTTAGAAGTAGATTGTAGTTTGTACCTGAAGACAATCAGAGATATTGATACTGATCGAAACGTCATGTATAAATAAAATATAGACAATGGAAATCCGGAACACAAACAAGCTACAAAGTATTGCATAGTATATGATTTTAAGTAAGTTTAAAAAAAAATAATGTGAAAGAGATCAACAGAAAAAAAAATTCTGTTTAGTGTATAATATTGCCTTGTTTGTGAAGAAAGGGTTTTGACTCAAATATATTATTTTTTAAATTAACAATATTTAAAGCTGTCAACACCAGTCATTCTCAAAAAAGGTTCTTTCTGTAACCAAAAATCTGTTAAATCCTGCTTTAAAATTTTTTTTAGTATTCATATTTAAAAAAATCTAATTATTTAAAACAAAAGGAAAACTTATCATCTCATGATTCTTGTGTCACGTTTTCTGTCGGTCAGAAAAGGCCAACAAATAGTTCTTTTTTTAATTGAGAGGAAATGTAAAACTTTCCAACCAGATGACCCTTATGGGTAAAAAGTAGGCCTGGACAGCAAAAATAATGACATTGTGTGTTTATTGTCTAAGTAAAGTAGGTTGTTTATTGTTGTCCAAAGTAAAGTCTATTGTCTATTTTTGGCTTTTTCCGACCATAATATGTTACATACTTTTGTGCCGTCAGTTGTTTCGCTATGGTATGTTTTGTGTTTTTTTGCCGCCCTAGGTGGTGGGCGGTGGTCAGGACATGGGCGGCCAGCGGCTAGCTTTTGTCCCCTCCAACATGGCCTCGTCCGCCTCGGCCAACTTAGTTCAGGTACGCTTCGAAAGAATATGCAAAAACACTATTAGACAAAAAAATTTCAAAAAAAATCAATTTCACGTCCATAACCAAATTTTTAAGGTATAATACCTGTACCCTCACTCCTATCGAATTTTTGACGAGATTCGTTTAATATTTGATTTAACAGTTTTTTGTTTTACTATGATTACAGGGTTTTTATCATTTAATCAGAAAAAGTACAATAATGGTTCTTTTTGAAATTAACACTATAATTAGAAAAACATTAAAAATGTATTTAAAAAACCAGAAATATTTTTGTCTAAAATTTTTTTCGATATTCTTATGCGCTATCGACTAAACACTTATAGTACAGACAAAAACTTGGGATTTAATTTAAAATATTTTTTTTTGGGGGGGGGTGGTTCGTTTTTAGTACACTTAAAGCAGTATTCAAAAATAATTGATTGGTTTTTTGCTTAGATTAAAAAGAGACAAGATACCTGACAGTTACAGAGACCGGTTATATTATTATATGGAACAATGTTTACCTTTGTGTTGTTTACACTAAACACATCAGTGGCGTACCTACTTAAATATAAATTTACACATGGATTATATTATGAAAATTTTACTATAATATGAAATCTGCAAAATAATTTAAAAAACATGCAAAAAATGATTCTGCCAATTTGAGCTTTGAAAGTATCCTAACAATAAATGTTTGTAGTATAATTTTATAAAAAATAAATTTATTTATTTATTTATTATTATTATTATTTATTTATTTATGACACAATAAAATTATGCCAAACATTAAAACGAAGAAACACAGTTCATAGCACCTGGAACATCAAGAAAAACAAATAATATTACCTACTACCTAAAAATTATGTTATTGTGTTTGTTAATTTTGTTTTTTTTGCTGGTTATTAGCAGAAACTTACTTATACTGACTTCTTCATAATCAATAATGTTTAGGGTATACAGACGGCTTCAAGCTACTGCGAACATAGGGGGAATCAAGTCCAATTTATTTTCCGTGCCGTACGACCGAGGTGGATTCGAAGCACGCTGCAGTGTTATCTTTTGGAAATTCATTTTGTTTTTATTATTTTGTTTTATTTCTGCCTTGCTCGAGAAACAGATGGGTAAGTTCTTAATTGAAATAATACATTTTTAAAACCAAAAATGGATGTCTACGAAGTTGCCGAAAAAGTGCAGATGGTCAAATGGTCAAATCGTCATAACCCAACACACCTTCGATATTGGTCGAGGGAAAATTTGCATTTGTATTTTGACGTAAGAACACAGTATCCCTAAAAACTAAATGTTTGGGGGGGGGGGGTATTATAGGGGAACACGTAATTGGGCCATTTTTTACGGCAATTGCAATTTGAATGGTCCTAGATACTTGGATCTACTGCAGCAGCACATTATTCCAACTGCTAGGCAGTTGTTAGGTGTAAGATTTGGTGAAACATGGTTTCAACAAGATGGTTGTTCCGCTCACAATGTTGGCCTTGTTAGGGAATATCTTGATAATGTATTTCCTAATCGGGTTATAAGTACACGGGGAACTATTTTATGGCCATCTCGATCTCCCGATCTTGCTCCTAATGACTTCTATCTGTTTTTGAAGAAGCTTTTCAAATTATCACCCCTAACATGCTTGGAAACGTTAGAAGGGGTTTTTATAGTAGGCTCGGATATTGTCTAGCCGAGCAAGGAGGACTTTTCGAACATTTGCTTTAATTTTTTTTTGACTGGGAGAATCTTTTTGGTTTTTAGAATGTATTATTTTATTTTGAGAACTTGCTTTTATTTTGGTTCTGCTTATTATTTTCATTGTAACACGTCGTCACTGATAAATCTGAGCAGTTGACAATAAAACGCTCTTATTTATCAGTGACAAAAAATAAGAAAATTACGTTATAAAAATTTGCGTATTTATTGACCAAATTCCGGTTTCATTGACTACGCTCCACACAGCACCGTGGTTAGAGGCGTACTAAATACCAAAGGAAAGTCATGCAAGTGGTGATCGCAAGCCTGAGTATTGGTTGCTTCACTGATAGACGTGCGGTGTCTCTGCATGTACGTACACTGGCAAATTAGACTTCTTCCGCCCTATGTTCGCAGTAGCTTGAAGCGGTCTGTATAGAGACATCTAGGACAGACAAAAAGATTTAAATATCATTTCGAAGGGCGAGCGCATATGGCAACGGCGGCAATATAAATCAACCTTAATATTCTGGATAGAGGTAGGAATTCAATATTCTTACAAACCTGAACACATGTGAATTAACTTTTATTGTTGTTTGCAAGTTGGTTTAAGGACTTTCCTATCTTTATTTTATAGTCTTTATAAAAAAAAATCCTTCGAAAATATCTTATTTTATCGTCTTTATAAAAAAAAACCTCGAAAAAACCTTCGAAAATATCTCATTTAACGCATTGGGAATTAACTACTTCATCAAAAAAAACGCCTGTTTTTTGAAATTTTAATCTAAGAATCTACTAATTTAAGTATGTTTCATAAACTTTTTTATTTTCTGTGTACCTACCGGCATGTACCGCCACTGACTGATTTCACTTGTTCTCCCTTTTTTTTTCAAAACATTGAACGATTTGTTCCAAAATATCACTTTAAATGCACTGAAATATTCTCCTACTGGTAAAAAAACACTATAAACGTTTTTTGACAAAATGTGATTTTAAAACGTCTTACTGCTTAAAACATCCTGAAATTTTAAAATAAATAACACAAAAAAGGTTATGTCAATAAAAATATCATCCGACTCTCTGCGCTCTGCCGACTTTCCCCACCCACAAGCCAATCACGACCTAAAGTGGTTTAAGTTTAGTTTTGTTGTGATTTTATTTGTAAATAAACACTGATTATTATTTGCCAAGGAGTTATCATAGGACCAGATATCTTGTCTTTTTTAATCTAAGGTTTTTTGTTTGTTTTGTTGTATGTTGTAAAACATATATTTACATGAACTTATGAAATGGGACATATTTGTACATTTTTAGGATTGAGTAAAAAAAAAAATTGTAAAGGACATTGTCTTACACAGTTTTTGTCTCCTACCTAAGTTTTTGTTTATTTCTGTCAAATAATTTAATTTATCTTTCTTTTATTTCTTTTAACATTTCATTTGAAACTCATCATTCTAACCCAATAAGGTGCAATTTTTATTTATTTTTTGGTTATTTTCTAGAATTTAAAGGACTGTTCTTTGGTGACAAAAAAGTAGTAACTTGTGAGGTTTAACTTTAATTCACTCGGATAATTTTATGATAAAAAACTAGTATTACTTTGTTTTTCGTAAATTGCTGTCGTGGTTTTTGAAACTGTCACTTCAATAAATAAATAATTGATAAAAATTAATCTTTGCAATTAAGGGACTAAAATTGTAGATTATTCCCTCCCTCTTTGTGTGTGCTAAAATGGCACTTTTTATCCCTCAGGGAGTAAAATAAAATTCGCATTTTAATTAAAAAATATTAACTCATTGTTTTATACTTGTCTTTTAAAATCTCAAATACGGGTTAAAGTTAACTTCAGGGTAACCCTGGCTTCATGGCGAGGGTTAGTTATCTTATCCCAGGGTTAATCTAAAAAATATTTGCTTAAAACAGCAAAAACTGAGATGTTTAACCCGATTTGATTTTCAAGCAAAAACGATTCATCATTTTTATACAAACTAATATAGTTAAAATATTCTTTTATTACTATCTGGACCTGGAGATTAATAGGGGTAAACAACGGGGTATGGCTCAAAGGACCCATAAAGCGATCTAAATGCCAGGCACGGTCCCTACTACTACTAATACTCGCTTTTTATCTTTAAGTTCAGATAGTAATAACAAAATTTAAGCTATGGTGGTTAAAAAAAACCAAATTCAATAAAACTGCATTTCTTACCGCAGTTTTTTTTACAAATAAAAATTAATAAAACTAAATAATCTGTTTTTCTCTTTTCTCTTTTTTCAAGTGAATTAAGGTGTCACCTCCCCGGTAACTTCTGAACCACTGCCTACTTTAAAACAAATTTCCCTAAATTCCTCCCTTTCAGAACCCAGCCGCGGCGGCCGCTGCGAAGAAGACCCCTAGCGGCAACGCGCCCAGCATCTCGATCACCCCCCTGCCGAGAGGTACGACCGCCACCCCGGCCGTCACAGCCAAGCCAGGGGACACCAGCTCCAAGGGGTCGTTCGTCATTTGCGAAATTTGCGACGGATACATCAAGGTAATTTAGGGTACTTCCATTGTAACAGGTACGAGAGTTAGTAGGCACATACTTCTTTAACCAACGAAAACTCGATGCAACCCGCGCACCCGCAACAAATCAAACATAACTCCGTAAGAAAACCTGTAAAGAAAGCCCTTCCTTTAAGATATATCCAAAATACCAAATTAATGGATTTGACACACAGTCAGAACCAACACACTGTTAAAAAAAATTCAATTGGCAAAACAGGAGTCCTACATAAACAAAATGCCAAAAACTGATTACATATTTTGAATACGGACCATTTCCTTTCCGTCCTAGGTACTCGGATTATAAAGAATTTTTAGCCATTTTCTTTTTTTTTTAGTGATATTCATACAGAGTAAGCCAAAAAATATTATTAATGATTATCTACACATTTTATATCAGCCTGTAGAATTATGCTAAACTTGGTCAGACTGACAACAAACTAAAAAATTATCACCCTTCAATTACTTAAGACGTAAAAATAAGTTTTTAAAATATTTTGATCATGATTTCTTGCTCACTCTGTACAGAATTAACCATTATGAACCTACCCTGTGGGAAAGTGTTTTACTATTGGTCCTAGGAAGGTCAAACAAAAAGTACTCAATATAATTTTCCACTTTAAGCCACTTTTGTGTTGGATACCTGGTTATTTATACTGTTCATTGGTTTTTTCTAACTTATTTTTATATTTAGAAACGGCACATCATCCAATCTAAAATTGACACAAAGCTAACTGTATATGATAGGTGACTAAAAAAAATCTAATCTTTTTTTGTACTGTAGGACTTGGAACAGCTCCGTAACCACATGCAATGGATCCATAAGATTAAAATCCATCCAAAGATGATCCACAATCGTCCTCCATTGAATTGTCAAAAGTGTCAGTTTAGATTCTTTACTGATCAGGTAATAAGGTTTAGTTGGTCTATTTTTTTCATACTTAATTTAGTGTATAAAGACGTACGAGGCATACTTTTTGTAGTTTTTTTGTGTAAAATTTTTACTAAAAAATTGTTTTTTAGGGTTTGGAGAGGCATTTGCTAGGATCTCACGGATTGGTGACATCCAGCATGCAAGATGCAGCCAATAAGAGCAAAGATTCCGGCAGATGTCCAGTCTGTGGAAGGGTAAGAATTTTTTTTTTACATAATATTTTTTTCTTATTAAAACGCAGGTTAATTTCTTTTTGTATTTTTGAGCTCTAAATCAAATAAAATTTCGTTCTAGAATGTTTAAACTTCCAATGCTTTAGACGGCCGGGGGTAAAATATTAGACTCTTCAAAACAGTGAAGAAAAACGAGGCAGAACCTTTAAGACAAGGAAATTCGTGTAAAGCTTTTACATGAATTTTCTCAGATCACCCTAAGACATGAGTATTGCTGAAATATTTTTCTTATAAAAAAAAGCGTTGCCAGATTGTGAATATCAAAAATACAAGCTACTAGAAACTAGCGACAAACTTTCAAAACACATACTACTAGTGATAGACACAAAATACCAAAGTTGCATTTTGGTTAATGTGATATTGAAGTTTTACAAAAACGACAAACTGTTTTAAGTATTGATCCTTTGTTAATATGGGCAAAATGCGATTTTTGCAAAATATTTAAAAATAAATAATCGTTGTTAAATAAGGCTATGACCGTTATTCCTATCTCTTATGCTCTTATACTACTGTAGATAGCGCCTTCTCTCTCCAGATCTTTAATAAGTGGTAGGAATGATTTGAGAGAGATGACATGATCTACAGAGGTATAGATTTGAGGGAGATAACATGATCTACAGAGGTATAAGTGCCTAAGATCAACGACGTCTTCCTAAAATGCCTAATTCTGCCTCCAACTTTAGACACACACACACACACACAATTTTAGACTAAATTTGCCCACCTAATTTCAAATCTGATCGCAATTTCATTTTTAAGGTCTACCAATGGAAACTCCTGAACCACGTCGCTCGCGACCACAATATGACCCTGAAACCGGCCCACCTGTCCTACAAGTGTACCGTGTGCACCGCGACGTTCGGCATGTACAAGCAGTTTGAGAACCACGTGTACTCGGCGCACAGCGTTGTCGCCAAACGGGTCATGGACAAAAAATCGGCCGCCGCCCCCAATCCTGCTGCTGCCGCCGCCGCTGCAGCCAATAAGGTTTGTAAAACATAGTTTTTGTTGCTTTTTCAGCTAGCAGACATTCCACAGTGGCATAGCCAGGGGGGTTGGGGGGTTAACCTCCCCCCCAAGAAGTGCAACCCATTCTAAAATAAATTAATCACGATCAGAGAGAGCTTAGCTCCTCCTCTTTTTTTACCTTTTACTCCGGTTTGTGACATGTCTTTGGTGCCATGTCTTAAATTGTAAAAATTTTGCCTGCGGTGCTATCTAACTTTTTCAAAAATATTTTACTAAAAAACCTAAGAGATCAAAATTTTTAAAGAATTTTTTTGCCAAAATTTCGCCTGCGGCATTATACCAATATTAAATATTGTTTCAATTTTGTTTAATTTTAAGCAATTTTTTTGCTCGAAACATTTGAACGCATTTTAGTGTAAATCTGCAAATGGGACTAAATGAGACTTGCTGTTAAAAAGTATTTTTGTTTTGTATACACTAACTTAACACCTTTAAACCCCCCCTCTCCCCTCCCTTCAGTTCAAGAGCTCAAGCATTAGGCAACTACCTAATTTTTAAAAATTTGCCATAGGTAGGTAGTTGATTTTTATTAAATGATGAATTCGCCACTGCATTCCATGCCAGCCGACATTACATTTTGAACAGTTTGGCAATAAATAATAAAACAAACAGCAAATAGTTAACCAAATAAAAATAATATTTATTCTGTCATTGTTAGAAAATAGTATTTATTGTAATGTGATCTTAAAATAGGTTTTTATGTAGGAAAACTAGACACTATTGTTTTTTTTTTATTTATATTTTGCTGTGCTGTAAAGTTTTTTTTTAATTGTACAAAAATTTTAACGAAATTTTGTAGCCTCTGTTGTGCACTATTTATTTTATCATTAAATAGCAAGGAATAAAGAGTGTTGATTTGAGTTTCACAAAATGCCAGCCTCTTTGATTTAATGATAAAATAAATAGTACACAACAGACGTTACAAAATTTTGTTAAAATTTTTATACAATTAAAAAAAAATACATCACAAAAAATATACATAAAAAAATCAATAAAGTGTTTATTTTTCTTACACAAAAATCTATTATAATTTCTTTATTATTTCTATATAGTTATACCCATATTTCTTTCAAATACTTTGTTCCATTGTTTTATTTATTAAAAATTCTAGTTTATATTTAATTTTTGTACAGTAAACTTTAAAAGCATAATTGTTCTTTCTAAAAGCAACCTCTTGTTTTTCGGCTTTAAAACTGTATTGTGTCAAATTTCAATAGGAGAATCAGCTGGAATTTTAGTGAAACCAGTTTTAAAGACGGGAAAAATCCCCCGTTAAGAAAGTACAATTACGCCGATAACCATCGGCGTAACTATGGGGTGGCCAGAGAATTATAGCCTAGAAGTTGTTACTGCGCCAGTTTTTCGGCAATAAACATTCCTTATTTGGCACCTAGACTGAATTAAGTTGTTGTTGACGCATTTACAAAAGTCTCTACAGAAGTCTCGACGAAAGTTGCACCAGCAGCTTCTTTCTTTAATACATTAGAGGCATTGTATGTGCATTTTTCGAAATCATGAAAAATTTAAAAAGGTTGCAGAGAGCTTGAGTATTAAATTTTTGGAAGTATCTAACCTTTCTACTATTCGCTGTTTTATTAAACATGTAAGCGATTAAAATGGGAGTGAAGTAACTGATAACCAGGATAGACATGCCGTTGAAGCTGTTGGACTATTGGAGTTTTGCATTTGCCTGTACATTCTATACTCTGTTCTTTTACGTATCAACGTTTTGAGTCAGTACTTTCGGGGTAAAGATCCTACTCTCGACAAAGAAAATTGAATAATAATAGAGGGCACGCTACAATCTCTAGAAGAAACTGGAAACAGCTTTGATAATATTTATTCTGAAATCCAAGACTTCGCCGATAAATATGATATTTCTTTAGAACCTATCAAAGTATCAAAACACTTTTGGACATGACAGCGCAATAGAACTGACATCAGATGTAAGATGCTTAGAACACTGGAAAATAAACATTCAATACCAAATAATGGATTATTTAACGGATAATTTTAGGGAGAGGTTAAACATCAAAGAAAGTCAAGATTTTATTGAAAATTACGATTGCAGGTGTGGATATATCTATGCTTGAAGCTGAGATCTTGGTAGTAAAAAATTTGATTACTTGTAAAAATTTAGAAATAAATTTCAAATCTATCAAATAGTATATTAGACAAGACTTTTGTCCGAACCTCTACAAATTAATTCAGATTGCTATTTTTCTTCCTATTAGTTCGGCTAGATCTGAACGAAGCTTTTTTGCGATGCGTAGAATAAAATATTGGACGAGAACTACCATGGTACAAACCTGGTGTCAATTATTAACATCGAGAATGATTTAATTAAAGAAGAGATTACAGCAGACGTCTTGGAAATATATTCACAAAAGACAAAGAAGTTGCAGTTAATTTAAGTTAATTTATATTAAACAGCCGAGTTGAGTTGAATAAAAAAATGAAAACATCAATGTCTTTTATTCCTGACTATCAAGCACTAGCTAGGCTCCCTAGGCCCCCCCTAGATCAGAGAGTTAGTTACGCCGGTGCGTATAACAACTTATTAGGGACCTTTCGCACCTCTTATTTTGGCCCAATTTCACTTTATCGCTTATTTGAACCGTGCGCACTTGATAAGAAATAACGCTTTCCTTTACTAACCGATAAAGTTCTACGTTATCTACGGCGAATAACGATTCTGATAGTAACGTTTAAAGCGTAGGCAATGTTGCCGGTGGGAACACGATAAGCTTCAAAAATAGAAAAATTTTCGGTTATAATTAAAAAAATTGATTTTGCTTTCACTTTTGACTAGTTTTTTTCGGATTTTGTAAAGAACGCCCAATGCATCGACAATATCTGATTGGTTCATAGTAAATAATTCATTTCTATGGTTGCAACCTATTTGTGTTCCGTGGTTTTAACTTCATTATAAATATCTTGCAAAATAATGTTTTTCCAATTTTCCATTGCAATAAACAAAAATTATTTGAATTTTTTTTTTAAACAACAAAGTTAACCAAAACTTTTTAACGTAACGTAAAAAAACTAGGGCCTGCAAAAGGTAAAAATGCTGCCTTAAAAATAACGTGACGTTAGCTACGTCACAACGCGTTATTAGGCGATAAAGTTACCTAACTGGGATTTTTCATAAGAGGTCCCTATTATTAGAGACCTTTTGCACCTGGCTGGAGAGCGGAGGTCACATCTTTTTGGCATCTGTGCTGTAGACACCATAGACTTGGCGGGATTCCGGTTACCTTCTGCATCCAACCTGGTCAAAGTCTCAGCCTTCTGCCTCGGAATATTCCCACTGCCCGAAAGCGCAGGTCAAATCTTTCGGCATTTTCGCTGTAGAGACCTCAATTCGGGATCCCCGGCCGTCCACCATGTGAATCCCACAATTTCTGCGGTCAACCTTCGTCTACCTCGTTGTTGTTACTCTAGAATCTCCTTCGATGTTGTGTGAAGCAATGTGTACTTGACGCGATCCTGCAATGTTCCGTTCCGCAGTCTAAGACGCTGTTTACTAGTCTACGGCGGCCCCCCTACGGGTAGGGTAGTTTGCAACCAAGATTTTAAGTTTAAGTTAAAGTTTGTCACTGTGTTAATGGTTGTTTTCAAAATATTGTCATATTCCGCCTAAGAGTTAGTTGATTTCCAATACGGAGCGCATCTTAGCAAGTATGACATGTGGGGAGTAGAAAAAGATTAAGTAAAAAATAGGCTATATGTGAATCTACGTATTTTAATTTTTCTCTCAAAATTTTTAAAAACTCAATTTTTTTATGAATTTAAGATTCAATTTTCTTTTCAGAGAAAGTGGCACCCAATAGATAAAAGTCATTAATAGGTATTTCTGTTATTTGGGGAGCTATATCGAAGAAACGAATTATCTTTTGATAAAAATGTGATTTCACATTTCTTAAAATTTTAATCCAAGCCAACTTTGGAGCTTAAGTTAATTAAATTTTGAAAGTCTTCATATACTATTCAATTCAATTCAAAAGTAGCTTTATTTATCAAAAATACATTTCGTACTCGATGACAAAGCCATGCTTATAAACTATATAGTATGATAATCCAATTAGAAATAAGTTATCTACAATAGCAAATTAAGTATTAAAATACTAAGACTTATTTAAATTCCCAAGCTATACCCTACCATAATAAGTGAACAATAAAAAAAACAACAGATAAATCTATAAAAAACAAAAATAAATATAAATATGATAAAAAGCAAACATTATACAAATGATTAAATAAAACATAAAAGGAACGATTTCAAAATAAAATTAAAACATAAACCCAAAAATACATATCACAATTGGATTAAAAGAAAATACGACATTTTGTATATGAAATTGTCTCCGGGTATAGTACCGTCATCCAAATATCATATATTAATTTTCAATTTATTGATTTGACAATGGGAAGAATGACTAGACAAAACAATGGTGGGCATAAAGGGTCTCCCTGTTGAACCCATCTCTGGGCAAGAATGTATTTATCCCCGAATGAAAGTAATGATTTTTAAAAAACAACAAAGTGAATCTCGTGTCCGCAAATAAAAATTAAAGTAACACTCGTGGCATATCGGACAAAGCGTTTTTGTTTCTCACTTCATTACGGCCAGGCCTCCAATGTCTATTGGAGGGCCAGGTACAATGCTGTGCCTCCCTGATGATTCCTAATAAGGATGAAACAGGTCTGTAGGTGTCTGGATTCTCCATTAGACATTGGAGGCCTGGTCGTAAAGAAGTGAGAAACAAAAACGCTTTGTCCTATATGCCACTAGTGTTACTTTAAGTAATGATTTTTCTTTGTAACATTGTGATATAAATTTGTAAATTCCGGGCATATGGTCAAAATAGTGTCCCTATTAAACATATTAAAAGCATTTTTATCATCAATTTTTAAAACTATTTTGTTAAATGTATGGGGATAATGAAGAAAGCGACTCAATGAATGTGCTGCAGCCTCCGCGCCACACTATGTGCCAAAGCCAAGTTGAAATGGGCGGAAACTTTCACCTAACCTATTGTATACTCTACGGCATACGATTTTAGCTTCTAGGCGGCGGAGGGATAAACCCACGGCAATGAGACGAATTCCTCCATCTTTTTTAATTAAAAGCACATAAACTCTTTTGGTACGAGACCTTGAAAAAGATGTGAAATAAAAGAGGACAGAGCAGAAAGTAACTTTGAAAAGGATTTGCCAAGTCCGTCACCTACAATCTAAGCCTCCTGAGGAACCAGGATTAAAAGAAAAAATCGCATCCCTAACCTCACCTACTGAAATTTCAAACTCAAAATTTTCATCTGTTGCCTCTGGAAAATTTAATAATGCTTCGGATTGAGGATGTTTTTCTTGAAGCTTAGCAAGGGTCTCTTCAGTTTTTGGAGCAATGGAGCCAAATAAAATGATTTAACAAAAATTGACACTTATCTTTACAATTAATACAAAAATCAATTTAAATATTTTGTTTTTCTACTTAATGTTTACTGCCGGCAATTATAAGGGATACGGTATTCACCCGCACGTAACGGCAAACTTTATTGGTTAGTAAGGGATTCCGTTAACACCTCATAACTTCGCATGCCTGAAATAAGCGATAAAGTAAAAAGGCATCAAAATTATAGGTTCAAAAGGTCTATTTTTGGCATATTAACCCTAATCTGTGCTTGTGCGCATTTTCAAACTGGTCGTTCTTTTTTTCGACAGCCCGCTGCCCCTCTGAAAATCAACGACGAAATAACCATCATTCCCCAGCCGGCGAAAGCTAACGGAAAGGACGCGAAGGCAGCCGGATCCAGCAAAAGTAGGTAATTTTTTTCGGACTCTCAACACAGGCGTACTACGGAAATATTGATTTAGCGCTCTGCTGTTTTTCGTTTAAGAAAGCATGGCTTTATAGGGACATTTTTAATTATGTTATTATTTTTTTTTTGGAAAACACGGTGTGGTAGGAAACTATAATGTAAAAAACTTCGCTTCTTTGTATACGTAGATTTATTAAGTTATCAATCGTCCAAATAAAATAAAAATAAGTTTTAATGGGTAATGTAATAAAAACAAATACAGTAAAAACCCATTTTTTTCTTGGATATTACAGGGTCCTTATTAAAAAATTGACAGAAAAAAATAATTGGCTAACAAATACTGAGTACTATATCGGACCGAAAAAATGATCCTTTAACGAGAACTAATTGTAGACGTAGGGGGACATTTCTTCCACCCAAAATGACGACAGCATAGGTAAATTTATAATAATTTATGTAAAATTACCCCTAGATATTCCCTTTTAAAAAATTAAGCTGTTAATTTTAATATCTTAAGGTTATATCGATTAAATGTAAATTAATTCTGGTGGATTATCTTTTTAAACAATGATTTCGTGTACCTTTTTTCGTGTGATTTTGGTTTTGACGAGGTATTACTATTCTATTGCAATACAATATCGGAATTTAGCTTTTTATATGTTTTTTTTTAGTGCGCTTTAGGTGTTCCGAAACATTTTATTTTTCTTGCCTTTAAGTAAATTTTGGGTCTGTTTTTTCTAGATGAAAGTGAGGCTCAGCCCCTGTCTCGGTCAGAACGACTTGCGAGAAGGAACGCTTCGGAAAATGAATGAATAATTTGCAGTTAAAATTAATTTTGAATGATAAAAAATAAAAAATAGGTTTTCTTTTCTGAAGCCAGTGGTATCGGCGTCCATATCCCTATCAAATCGTCCCATCGACCAGAAACACTTTCAAATTTGCGGCGAATGCGCCAGCTAATTAAAATGATTGCATTTTTTGTCGTTTTGAAAGTGTATCTGATTGATTGGTTGACTCGACGAGGACATGGATCCCGATACCACTAATAATTGTCTTTGTGTCCAGAACTAGGCGAAGAAAAAACGCATAATGTCTTTATTATACATAGAATTTCATATTATTAATTATAGTAATCGTATATGATGTTAAGTAGTCTATTTATTTGAAAAAAAACTTGCAAATTTACAGGAGTAAATAAAATTTGAAGGCCCAGTTATGGCCCGTTATAAACCATGGGCCATTAATGAGCCATTAATTTTTTTTTGCTGGCTGGGCGTTTCGTTTTTTTTTTCCCCAAAATGAAAACTGTTTTGTTGCAATTTAACAACAAAATTATATGGCGAAGTCCAAAATTGACTTCCTGGTGCAACCCTCCCTAGAGCTTGGTGTTCTTTTAGCTATTTTCATTGGCCAAAAAAAAAACTGAAACACCCTATTATATATAGTTTATTTCTCTGGCACTATGCGGTTCTTGATTAAACCTCAGTACTTTTTAAATTTTTATTGTTTTAAAATGTTCGTTTGCTTAAAAAGTTTTAAATAATAACGCAAAGTGAAAACTTTTTTCGAATCACTATTATAGAGCAAAGAGATTAACAGATGTTGCACGCTCTTGTAAAGGCAGAGTTAGTGAAGGTAGACTTATAGATTGATATAAAAGGAACTCGTGTTTAGTTATTGTACCACTTTTTAGTTTTTTCCCTGAAACGCAGAAACCTTTTTCAAGATTTTTGCCTTTTTGGTGTATTTATTTTTATATAACTCAGTAGTCAAGTACCAGGTTTTTGTTGATTTCTTAAAACAGGAAATATAAACATCTTATTCTTTTCTAAAATGTGTGTTTTCATTTATTTTTCCTTTTCCCAGTACCCAAAAACTTCTTTACTTTGCTCTAATTTTAGAAATATTCGCAATAGTGGTGGAGATTTCATATTCGAAAAGAAAAGGGAATAAAAATAAACTTTTACCAATGAATTAATAAAAAAAAATCTTTGTAATAAATTTTGCACAGTGACAGTTTGAAACATCCTGAAACTTAATTTTTTGATGAGCAGACTGACGTCATTTTTGCCTCTGAAAACGTATTTCTTTGTTGTCAACAGTTCGCATGTCAAATAATTTGTTGTTGTCAATTTGGAGTAACAGTTGAAACAATCAATGACATGATTGTTGTTTTTTACATATTTATTGTCGCTGTCTAAAACAATTTATCAAATAGAGATCCCAAAAAATGACATCAGTCCGCTCATCAAAAAGTTAACTATACTCACGTCCTTTTACATAATTTTAAATTCTTGACATATTTTGAAAATGGCTTGTTTACCATAAAAGATGATAAGAGATTTAAAAAACCAAACAACAACAAGAAATAATTCGAAATGCAATTTGGTAAATATTGTTTTGATTTCTTTAAAAAAAACGCATACATGCATTTTTCCTATTTCGCAAAATTTACTTTTCTAATAGTGTATGTATTCCATTTACCAGTGTAAAATATGCCGTATGTGCCAAACTTATTTTGACAATAACTTTCAAAGTCAAAAATGCCGCAAATTACAAAATTTACGAAACCACAAATTATCACACGAGTTATGGTAAAGCCATGATGACCCTTAAAATAATTTTCCTTGAATACCTGTTAAATTATTTTTAGATGTGCTAAAATACACTTTAGTAGGACACGTTTTTTGGTAAAATTAAAGACTGTAAAGAACTTTGATTGAAAGAAATTAATACCACTATGTTTTACACACTACACTGAAAAATTACAATTTTTGCTGTTTTTTGGATACAAGAAGATGTCATAACAGAAATTTTTAGCAAACATTTTCCTTAAATTATGTCCATCTTTCTCTAAAATACTTTTTTATAGCCTGCTATGTCTCCATCTACCTCTAAAATTCTACCCTCCCTCTCTAAATATTTTTCATTTTAACAAAGAAAAAATGTTTTTTGGCAGTACTTTTTTTGAACGTTAAAAAAACAATGAAAACTTGAAAAATGTGAGTGTTTTATTCCAGAAATCGAAAGTTTGGAAAGAAAGCTTTAAAATGTGAGTAATATCACGGCATAAAAATATGAAAAACAGTAAAAAATTGCTTCATCAAAAACGTTACCCCTTAAATTATGCTAAAATATTTTAAGCCTTAAATTACCATCATGGCTTGACCATTATAAATAAGGTGACCAACCGTCCCGGTTTGACCGGGACAGTCCCGATTTTTAACCTCTCGGGGAAAAAATGCGTCCCGGATAGTCCCGATTTTTCAGTAAAAGTTCCGGATGTTCTCTGCCATCTATAAATTTGAATTGGTTTAAAACTAAAAAAAAATCAAAATTAAAATTAATCATAAAAATTTTTATTATTTTTATTTTTCTTTAATAAGTATTTTGGAAAATACATCTTAATATTATTAGGGTGCATATAAGAAAAAATACATGATATACAATACATTGAATGGCCGGAGTGTCCCGGTTTTGCCCCTTTAGGAGTTGGTCACCTTATTATAGAAGATGGCTGGTCTATAAGGAGAGCGGTCACTCATTTTGGGATTGATAAAATGACGATGATACGATGGAAAAAGCGCTGGATACAGAATAATTCGATGAATAGAAAACGGGACGAAAGTTCTGAGAGACCACCTCAGACAAAATCCTTTTGCCACATCCGTTGAAGCATTTAATGTAACGATGTTCCCAGGTTCCTTATCAACTATTAACAGAAGGATTAAAAAATCTGAAATTTCCTGTCGAGTTGCTGCAAAAAAACCTTTTTTAACGGAAGAACAAAAACAGGGCACGGTTATTTTTGCATTAAATAATGTTCTTCATAATGATTTACTTCTGCGAGAGGGTGGTCTTCACAGATGAAAAATATATTTCAGTTATCTTCGAGCAGCAGAAGAGTTTTAGTATATCGTCATACCAACCAAATTAAGAAAGTTGGACATTTTTCAGTGAATACGTGGGGCAGGTTTAGCGCTAGAGGTTTGGGTAAATCAAATGAAGATTCAATGTTGAGATTCTTGAGGATGTTATGTTGCCATCTGTGCTGTTTTACGAAAACAACGACTTCGTTTACCAGCAGGACAACAACTGTCCCGTGCACACGGCTATTGTTGTTCGCCAGTGGTTTGAAAACAATAATATTGAAACTCTGGTCATCCAACAGCCCTGATCTCAACCCAATAGTCAAAATTATTTATTAGAGAAACTGGAGACCCCAAAATGCTGAAGAGTTAATCGAGGCAATTCATCGCGCATTGGAGGTGCTCTGAGAAGATCGTGAATATTTTCAAAATTAAGTTTTTCAATGCCCAGGCGTTTGCAGAGTGTTATTGAAAAGAATGTTGCGCCCACTAAATACTAATTTTTGTTGTTGTTTTAAGTAATATTTAATTGTTTCCATTCCGTTGTGTTATTTTGAATCCATCGTTTTTTTCATTTTATTATCGTCATTTTATCAACCCCAAAATTAGTTGACACTCCTCCTTATAGACCAGCCGTCTTCTGTAAACTCTAGTGATAATTACTCTATTGCAATTAATAAATATTGTTTTTAAATATATTTATGTGCTGTTTAAAGGGCGATTTTTGGTATCATTAAATAATTATATCTGAGATTAAAACATGGTTTTAGAAACAAGAAGTTTAAACTAATTAATTAATGGTGGTGCGTAGTCCTGTCAACATTGAAAAAGTAGTCTTTCGGACGGTATATCGGCAGGATTCAGATAAAAATAAAAATGTTCTTATGTGAAGTTTGATAAAGAACCTATTTTCTAAATGATAATAAATTTAAAAAAAAACATTTTATTTCTATATTATTATTTTTCCAGCCTGTCTTTACACTCACTCCTTTTCCTCCATAAAAATATGTAGATAAAATTATACACTTAAACTTTTGAACTACGAAAATGACTCATTGTAAACGCTATAGTAGCAAAGACACCTTCGTGTGTCTTTGACAGTAGTATAGGTACTCAATAATATTACAACATAAAATTATATATTTAATTACCTAATTGTTATAAATCATGATTTTATTCTTACTTTAAAGTTTATTAAAAAAAAAACAAGTATTTTTGTCATACAAGTAAAGAATGGTCAATTACGATTTCTTGAAAACTAATAAAAACGATAGAATCCATTCTGGATTCTGCTTGGAATCCGTATCTTTATTTATACATTTTCTGTAAACAATTTTCAAGAAAAAAATACAAAAAGTAGAGATTCCCAGCAGCTAGATTTAAGGATTGATTCATTCGTCTTTATTAATGCAGTAATTATTAAAAAGCTACTGTTCTATATGTTCTTGGTGGGCTGATAGAGGGTCCTTTTACTGTTTAGCGCCCTCTAGTATAGGGGACGCTGCAGTCAATATCGAGGTGGTAGATAAAATATTTTCTCATACCTTCTGCTTTTTTAAACATTAAAAATTAATGAAAACTTTGAAAGGTTAGTTTTTTATTTTACAAATGAAATTTTTAATTTAAAAACTTTCAAAGCCCACTTTTGATATGAAGATTAGGCACTGTCTAACTGGGCTAGTATTCTTGAAATTGTGTGAAGGAAGCACCGTAAAATGAGTGAAAATGCATCTTGCTTTCACTCAAATTTCGATGAGTACGCTCTAGGTGACATTTCAAGAATACTGGCCTTGGTTGTGTCATACTTTTTTCTGTGTCAATGGGGTGACTTGTTGCCTGACAAGTAGGCCTCCATGGGCCCTTTTTACCCTACCCTGTATGTGGTACAAGTATCAACACCATCCTTTTCAATCTTGTAAAAAAGTTTTTTATTTCAATATGTCAGGATCTCTGTAACACCCTCTTTCTACATACTGTACTAACCAAAAACAACTACAACTTTAAAATGGTCTGAAGCAACTCTTTACTTCCAGGCAATTTGGCGACAAAATCAGGCTTCAGTAGCCTTATAAACTCTTTGAAACTACAATCCTCAACAACTCCCAATGGTATATTGCATTCCATAAACAACCTTGCCAGGGCAAAAATTAGTTTGTCATTTTCGTCATCTAATTCTAGTTCTATGGACTTTTGAAAATTACTTTTTTTAGAAAGTTCTGTTTCATTCTGAACTTGGGTATTTGAGTCTTTCAATTTTTGCATTGCCAGAGCTACATTCATTTCATCGCTGGTTCTTTTGTTATTTGGTTTTGTCGATACAAACCTTGGCAATATTTTTGTTATCACTGTTCTGTTGGAAGTTTTAGTGATTTGAGTCTGAAGTTTGGGTCTATGCGTTCTTGAAAAATTTTCCAAAATCTTTGTTTTGCTTGGTACTTTTACAATAGTTGTGGAGTTTTCTGATATTGAAATGTCAGAATCGGAAATTGTTTGTGATGACTCTTCTGTATTCACTGTAGAATTAAAAGAGCACTGGAAACTGTCAAAATCTGCTGCAGAAATTGACGGTTCTTGACTTTCATTTTTTTCTTCATCAGAAAAACTGGAATCTTGAGTCGGTTCTAATTTAACACCTGTTTTTGTTCTAAAAGAGCCAGACTGTGGGTCAAATCCTAATAAAACTTCAGAGTCAGAATCATAATTTGTCCCATTTTTACTTTCTTTTTTAATACAAACTTCCTCATTTATTATAATTTTTTGGGGGACATCTTGTTTTTGGACAAGTGGATTTCTAGTTATCACTGCCTTTGGAGAATAGCTATTGGCCAAAGTTTTTGATGATGTAACCACCCTAAAAGTCCTGGCTATCTGATTTGACAGGCCAATTTTTGATTGTTTCACTAATGGATTTGGATTATTAAGATTTTGATCACACTGATCCATAGCTCTCTTTGTGCCCTGTGTTAAAGGTGGTTGCACTTTTTTAGTGTAACTTGGTTTAGATATTGACTTACTTGTGATGATTATGGGTTGTTTTTTAATGATTGGTAGTTCAAATGGTCTATTCATACCTGATGGTGGACTCAATGAAAAATTCAAAATTGTAGGTTCAGAACTTTGATACTTAGTATTACAGTTTGAAATTTGGTTTATATTACTTTCTGAATAGTGTTCCCCAGGGTACTCATTTTTGTTATTGCTTGTTTCTCTTTCTTCATAGTCAGATAATCTTTCTTCTTCAAAAGTTTCTTCAAATTCTTCATAATCTGAAAGGCGTTCTTCCAAAATACCGCTTTCTTCCAGTTGTAAAACTTCTCCTAAAAAATTTAGATTTTAAAGTCTCAATAGCAAGGAGAACAGAAATCAATTGATCTTCCAGCTCTAAATAAGTATTGCCCACAGACCTAAAAACCATAGACCCTGAATCCCATTCATAAATTCTTATTTGTTTTGCCCCCAAGCTAGCCTGTGTGCCAAAAAAGGACAGAATGATTTTCAGAACGTTGCTCGGCAACACTGCGGTAAAACATGTACAGGCTTCCTAAGATTTTCCTTAGGGATAGGATTTCAATAAATCAAACAGAAATGGCATAGAAAGTTCTGCGCGCACAAAAGAAACAGGTATATTGAGCAATGGTGCCAGTTTCTCCGGACTGCTTTCATGAGAAAAAATTGTCGCCACTCTTTCATTGTGAGCATAAATCATAGTTGCAATAATAACCGTTGACAAGATGTCTGCAAATTCCGCTAGATGGCGGCCACACCATAAGATTAAAAATTAGATGTTTTCAGGTCCAAACCACAGCTTTTTCTTGCTTAAAGGAGGCGGCAGGGTCCATCATTTACGATACTGAGCGATAAACTCGTAAGGTTGTTAACTTTAGAAAGAAATATATTCGCTTTCGCAGCCAAAGAAATCAATAAACGGCGCTGTTTTTCCTGCAGAGCTTTTTGCTTGCGATATTATTGATTTTAAATAAAGCTGGCCCTACACTACATTTGATATTTTCGAGCTGTTTTATGACATGATCTCGAAACATGTAGCGAACCAATTCTTCAAAACTAGCGGGAGGGTAAAAGCGAAAAATAAGGGGTTGCCAATATTTGTAACACCCAAAAAGGGGTGAAAAGATTTATTTTGCTATGTTTCTTTACAAAAAACGTTTTTTTTACGAAAAACTTGAGCTCTGCCACTTTTTTTATTTTTTTCTTCAACTTTCTCGAAATTTTCGTCATACCGTAGAAAAAAATTATTTCCCCCATGGTCATACTCTACTTTTATTCGAAAAAATTTAGAAACAGAGACGGGATCAGTTTTCCTAAAACGGGGGATCTTGGTTTCAAATGAGAAGATAAAGGGCGCCGCAGGCAAAAATTTTTCAATTAAATTAGCCGAACGCAAAAATTTTAGAAAAACAAAGCACGAAATAAAAATGGCGCCACTTACAATTTTTTTTCAAAAATTACGTAATTTCGGGAACGCAAAGAAATAGGTCTAAAGAGTATAATTTTTAAGAAAAAAATATCAATTTTCTCGCCCTCTTCCACTGGGACTACAGGGGCCGTGCACAAATTACGTAATGGTCATAGGGGGGAGGGGGGTTACAAAACGTTACGTAGGGGGGAGGGAGGTTTTCGACAGCATTTGCATTTGTGTGAAACTAAGAAAATTGGAATTGGAATTGGAATAGAGGGAGTAGTGGTCTTGAAATCGTTACGTAATATTAGGGGAGTGGCGTGCCAAACCGTTACAAAACATTACATAGGGAGGGGGTAAAAATTGGTAAAATCACCGTTACGTAATTTGTGCACGGCCCCACATCTGACTGTTCCTCCTTTTTGATTTCGAATCAAAGTGCAAAACCCGGGTTGGACGTTCGAAGGCGTCAACCCGTCCTATTTGCTTGATAAAGTTTCTACGGAAATATCTCAGTCGATTTCTCCGGCCGTGTATGAACGCTTTAGGTTAGACATTTGCATGTATCTCAGTCCCCAGCCTGTAAACAGTGCGTAAGGACAATGGTTACAAAATGAAAAGCCGAAATTTTTTTTTTACGATATCTTTCATCAGTTTGGTATTAAAGTCGAGCAAAAACAATTTTTATTCCAGTCCTAAGGGTATGAAAATGGAAAACATTAGAAAACAACAACCTGGAATGGATTTACTACGTGTAAGATGTAGTGACAACATCGCCCCATGCCCATCCTTTTCTGCCTAATGTGCTTTTCCGTTTGTCTGCGTCTTATACACGGCTGCTTGGCCCCCTAAGGATTTGCTTAGGAACCCTGTATATGTTTGTAGAGGTATGTCCTAGATACATCCATTTGTTTTACATACTCTACCAGTAGCGGCGAAAAATTAATAAATTGTAAAAAAATGGGTTAATTTCACAAAAGCAGTAATTTGTAGTTTTCACAATTAGCGGTTAAAAGAGCGTTTTTTTTTACGAGCGTTGATTTAAATTAACGAGCGCAGTGAGTGATTTTAAAAAACGAGTTTTTTTGCATCGGTAACCACGCTTTTGTAATTTACTGGCACTTACAAAAATCGCCTTTTGCATGAAGTTATAAAAACCCACCCCCTTTCTTGTCACCCTTTCAGAAACCCGCCAGCAATTTAATTGTGTTATGTTGTTAAATATTTTTTTAAGTGCTAATGGTGAGTAAAAGCGATTAAGGTAGGTGATAATTTTAATAATTATTGTAAAATTTGCTGGTGCAATACCAACAAAAAAATAAAAATTAGAAGATAACTTTAATACAAGGTTGAGGGCAACAGTTGTTTAATATAGTCTTTTCTATCAACTGAAGGAAAAAGGCAAAACCTGATGTTTAAATTAAACCCATGATGAAATCTACTAAATCACTTGCCTAATTATAAGTTTTAATATGTCATATAAAATATGTTTTACCCATTGTTATTGTCAGGTACCTGCTTTTCTAAATTTAGAACCAAAATACCAAAATAAACAGATAATAAAACATAATAATATTTTGATGGTATATATTATTTTTGCCTTTGTTAAGAAATTATAGCCTTGAGCACACCTGCACAGAGGGTAAACAGGGTGCTGCATATTAAAAAAAAGCAGCGTAATTATGCAGTATAGGGTTTTCTGCCATTTTTGATTTTTTATGTAAAATTCTTTATGGGGGCACCTACTAGAGGGTCCCTAGGACGCCAAATCCGCCGGCGCCGGTTGTTTTTTTAATGTTTTTTGTTTTTTTAATTTTTTTTTTCACTAAAATAACCCAATCCAACACAGCATAATCAACCTAACCCAACCCAGAACAATCAAAAAAATACATTACAACACCCCCCGGCACCCTTTTTTCTCTTTAAAAAAAACCGGCGCCGGCGGACTTGGGGTCCTAGGGACCCTAGTAGGTGCCTCTATAAAGAATTTTTCATAAAAAATCAAAAATGTTAGAAAACCGTATATTTCATACCAATAATTGAAAATAGGTAAAGGACGACACAGATCGGTAATTATCACAACAAAACTACAGCTGCTTTTGACATTTACCTTTGAAACGAAATCCCTTGATTTGGGTGTTTCCAATCGTTTCAACACGACTCCCGCACCATCCTATAGTTCTTAACTTCACAAGTTTATAAAAAAACACAAAATCCACACAAAACATTTCGAAATCAGAAATATTTGGACACGGTCGGTATGCAACGCTGCAAAACTTATATAATGAATGCAAACCACTAGTAGTGCGCAGAAGACGGCAAGGTATTGCGACTTGCCAGTTCTTGTTTAGGGATCGTTGGGAGTATTGGAAAAAATATGGGCTTTTTATTTTTTATCTTTTGTTTTGTAATTATAGTTTTTAAATAAATAAACATTGTTTACATGATATTTTTGAATGTAGCTCCTTATAGTGGTAAAAAAGCACCAAGATTTTCATGAAATTTCAGAACCAACAAAAAAGTGACCTCAAGTTGGCAAGAAGGCATTTGGGGAACACGAGCTTATATACTACATATATGTAATTATTTTCACATCGCATACTGGCTCAGATACATTGTATCTTTTTTCTCCTGCACTTTGAGGCAAAGATATTGTATAAAGTGCGAGTTAAGATGACTACAAATATTTTTTTAAATTTATATAAAGAGAAAGAGAACACCTATTTCCAGCGATACATTTTGCGGGATACATTGTTATTGTAGGAGTCAGGGCATGAGCATAGCATTCAGGGTCTAATGGTGTAGGTATGTGGTATTGCCTAAATTAGCAGTCTGGAGACTTTGTTTTTTTTTTAATATGATTATACTAATGTGTGGCTGCATGTTGTACCCCAAATTGACTTATTATCTAGAAACTGTCATTTCATATTCCCATTTCTCATCATTACAGAAACCTGTAAACAGAGTAGAAAATTAGTTGTACCTTGTGACTGATTCCAATTACTTGTTCTATTCAGCTCATCCTGACTAGTCTCAAACTGGCTACTGTCATCAGGAATTTCTTCACAAATTTCTCCACTATCATCCAAGACTTCCAATAAGGTTTGTTCTTTCTGCTCCTGTGTTTGGTTTAGATTTTGTAACTGTGATTCTGCTTGCTAAAATTAATATCATAGGTAAGCATCAAAAGAATTCCGTAGATAATTACTTAGGCTAGCCCCCTTTTAATAACTTTACTCACTGTATCATCAAATTCAAACTCAATGTTGTTAGACGGCTTGTTTTGTTGAGTTGATATTAGAAAATTTACATCAGTGATTTCTGTCATCTTTAATACAATTTTTATAAAAAATTTGTATCTGCATTCAATGTTCAGAGACTAGATTATTTTGAGAGACCTCCTGGGCTTTATGTTTGCTGTAAACTACTGTCTAAACAGGTTTTAAATTTTCCTTGTTTGGACACACATTTTACAATACATTCGAGCTTATTAGGCCTCTACACAGTATAAAGATCTTCTTTTTAATAGTCTAGCGTTTTATTCTGAAGCTACAAATCAGGCTTAACTTAAATAAAACAAAGTTCCAAATTGGCGCGATTGCGCATTATTTTCACGTTAGCTCATAAACACACTAAATAACAATCTGCAAATTTTATTCAAGATGTCTTGACTTGTCTCTATGAATATTTTTTGGAAAATCTCTCAATATTTTTCTCTAAAATTAATAAATAAACAAAAGGACGCCAAATATTTTCTTTGACAAATTAATGATTTTGACAGCAAATTTTCCGGCTCGATCCGGTCTAAGTAGGTTCGTCTGATCTTCTTTTCTTGAATGGTCATTAAGCCAAGATTTGTATAGCCAACAGTGGACCTTTTTTTTTATTGGCAACACCCAGAGTACGTCCTTCGATACCACCTTAAAAACAGAAACAGTAATCAATGTTCCTTCTCTTACATATGTGATCGAGAGAGAGACAGAGATTAGTCCGATTAGTCGGTTACCCGATAACCAAGGTTAACCTCACTTTATGGTTTTTCTTGTTTTTGGGTGAAATTAAATGTTTTTTGAATATTATGAATTAAATGGAGAATAAACTAAGAAGATATGAAAAAATCGAATATTTGGGCGAGGGTCAGTTTGCTACGGTGTACAAAGCAAGAGATGTGGAGACGGAAAATATAGTGGCTGTGAAGAAGATTAAGCTGGGCTCCAGAGAAGAGGCGCAGGTATAGCTATTAAGTAATTTATATATAAATTTAAATGTGTAAGCCTACCAGTCGTCCCGTTTTTTGACCCCTATATCCCGCGTCTCCAAAAAAGTTCTTGAGACAGGCAAATGTCCTTTTTTTTGTTGAATTGCTGTTTTTGTCCCTTTTTTTAATTAAAATAACTAAGTATCACTCTTAGTACCTATTCTGCTTTTTGAAGCTTTGCAATTCAACTTGAGTTTTTTTCAAGTTAAGTATCGTTCATAATTGGTATAGTAATTGCATTAGTCATAATTTTTGTTATAAAGGATGCTCTGTTAATGTCATTCTTGTTAATAGGACACTGAAAGAGCCATGCATTATAACTTGAATTATGACTATTACAATTACTATACCAATTATGAACAAGGCATAAAAACTATAAATAATTTGAATTTGTCGAATATTTATTGTGTTAGGTGCAGGTACTTATATTTAAGCTCATCGATCATTTTGTACTGAACGAATCGATCAGTGAATGAAGAAGGAACGAAACGATCGACCTATTTCCAACTGATTCAGTGTATCGCCAGAGTGGGTCACACAGTCATTGATTTTGTTTGATTAATTGTCTTCGTCGGTCATTTGACTGATTGAATCATATTGAGCAAACATGATTTGATCACTCAATCCTCGCACCTGATTCCATCATAATGAACAAATCGTTCATGGATCACACCTCTAATTTAAGAATTAGTACTGTTTGATAGAGTTAAGGCCACTGCAACCAAAACAGCTGATGCAAGCCTTTTCAATCTGTAACTGATGCTTTAACCTAACAAAAATATTTCTTTTTTGTCTAGGATGGTATCAACCGCACGGCTCTTCGTGAAATAAAACTTCTCCAAGAGCTCCATCATGAAAATCTCATTGGCCTACTAGATGTTTTTGGCCATATGTCTAATGTTTCTTTAGTTTTTGATTTCATGGATACTGACATGGAAGTCGTTATTAAAGATAACTCCATAATACTTACTACTGCAAACATAAAATCTTATACTTTACAAACATTGCAAGGTTTGGAATACTTGCATCTGAACTGGATTTTGCATAGGGATCTGAAACCAAATAATTTACTAATAAACTCTAATGGAGTGTTAAAAATTGGTGATTTTGGCTTAGCAAAAATGTTTGGCTCTCCAAATCGTTTAAACACCCACCAAGTTGTCACAAGATGGTATAGATCACCTGAACTACTTTTTGGAGCCAGGCAGTATGGCACTTGCATAGATATTTGGGCTGTTGGCTGTATATTAGCTGAACTGTTATTGAGAGTGCCCATATTTCCTGGAGAGTCAGATTTAGACCAGTTAACAAAGATTTTTGGCGTTTTTGGAAATCCTACAGAAGAAACTTGGCCAGGACTAAAGACTCTTTCAGATTACATCGAGTTTAAGCCAGTTCCCTCAATACCATTGAAGCATATATTTACAGCCGCAGCAGATGATTTATTAGATGTAATAGATGCAATGTTGGTCTTAAACCCTAGTAGGCGCAAAACTTGTACAGAGTGCTTGAACATGCCGTTCTTTAGCAATAAGCCTGCACCTACAGTGGGCTCCAAATTGCCCCTCCCTACTAGTATTAGAAAAGTTAGTGATTTAGAAAAGCCTTCCCTAAAAAGAAAAATTTTGGAAGCTGCCGAAGGGGGTACCTTGGCCAAAAGGTTGTTTGTTTAGGATATACTTTGATAGGTAAATTAGTAGCTTATTACTGTAGTTTGTTAATTTTAAGTTAAAATAAACCAATTTTTCCAGTTTTGTAAAAAACAGTATTGATTCCTCCGTTGTGTAGTCGGTACTTTTCATTTAATATAATTTATCTATGGTCGGTACCCTGACTGTGTCCGATTTTAATGGCTAAATGGCCGTGACTGTAAAGACCACAGGACCACTAAAAAAAAAGAGATGCTAACCCAGTAGATTTTTGACTGTTGATAATGTGCAAGACGCAAGGCCGTAAATTTTTGTGTGAATTGTGGGCACCTTTCCCTTTGGGGGTTGAAAATTGGGGTAGTTGGGTAGTTTCAAGTGATGTATGTTTGTAATTGATTATTTCGAGTCACAATTGTGCAATGGCTTTAGACGAAAGGTAGGTATATAGATCCTAAAGGTAACTGTACTATGGGAAGATTATGAAATCTCTTTTATGTTAGGTTTTATCGATTTTTGTTCAGTTAGGTTATGGCTTAAGCTGGGTTTATACAGAAAAATATGAACATGAAATAAGAGTTGAGCTTATGACAAACCCTGTTGGTGTTTATACAGAAAGGTTTATTTATGTTTATGCAGTATATGGTTTTCTGCCATTTTTGATTTTTTATGAAAAATTCTTTATGGGGGCACCTACTAGGGTCCCTAGGACCCCAAATCCGCCTGCGCCCGTTGGGTTTTTTTTTTGAGTTTTTTTTCACCAAAACAACCCAATCCAACACAGTCCAACCAAACCTAATCCAACCCAACCCAAAACAATAAAAAAAACACATTACAACCCCCCCCCCCCCGGGCACCCTTTTTTCTCTTAAGAAAAAAAAAATCGGGCGCAGGCGGATTTGGGGTCCTAGTGACCCTAGTAGGTGCCTCCATAAAGAATTTTTCAAAAAAAATCAAAAATGGCAGAAAACCGTTTACTGCATAATTACCCAGAAGAATAACATAACATAACATGAGACATAAAAAGATGCCCAACTTATATCTTATTATGTTATGTTATGTCATGTGAAATCACATTTTGCGCATGACCACTACACACTACTTTTTTTTTAATAATGTTTGGATGTTATTTTTGTTTTTTTTTTTTAAAAAAAAAAAAAGATAAGCAAAACATCGGATATTGACATTTACATAGGTAGGGTAGGCTGTTCATTAATGTTGCAGTAAATTGGGGCTCAGCTATCTTATGTCATGTTCTCGGTCATGTTATTTCCTGTATAAACAGCCATTTTCCTTATGTTATGTCATGCTATATTTTATTTTATTTTGCTGTATAAACCCAGCATTTATTTTATATTGACAGTGAAAAGCCAAAATGTATTAGAGGTAAGCCTACCTGTTTTTTTGGCCCCTAGGTCCTGCATCCTTAAAATAGTTGTGAGACAGGGAAATGCCACTTTTCTTTGGTTGAGGTTCCGTTTTTGTCCCTTTTTAGGCCTCTCTTAAATAAAAATAAGAGTTAAACCTAGAGAGTATATCTGTGCCTGCAGGAAAGAGTCTACTTTTTAACTTGTCATTTTGTCAATTTCATTGCCAAATTTTTATCTTGATTTTAAAATATTTCAAACAGGTTCTCCATCAAAAATACAAGTGAGGTTTATTTTGTAGTAGAAGTCTAGAAGTATTTTGTTTTTTGGTATCACTTCTAGTAAGATTAAATAGAACTTTACTTTTAGTTGGTGATGGGATGTACACTTAAAATATCCAAATAAAAAATTTGACATTTTTCAGCTTAACCTCACAGGTGTCAAGTTTTGTTCTATTCTAAATGACCCTTTAGGTTATGAGCATCAATGTGGCTTATGTGCAAATTTTTTTCAGGTAAAAGTTTAAAAAAAGTCCACAACTCTAGATAATGTTTACCTACATTTTAAGAAATCTTAACCTAATATTTTTCAGAGTACAAGAAGAGCTAGAAGCTCTTGAAGCCATCCTGATGGATGACATTTCCATAACTTACAACACTAACGGTGGTGTTGATCTAGTCAAATCGACAATATTCCCTTCAACTGCGAATGAGGTTGATAAGCAGTATGTGTGTATAACCTTAGAAATCAACCTTCCTGAGGGTTATCCAAATTGTAAACCAATTGTTAACTTAAGGAGCCCTAGAGGTCTGGATGACTCAACAGTTGATTTTATTTATAAGTGTGTTAAGAAGAAATGTGAAGAGTTTTTGGGGCAGCCAGTTATTTATGAACTTATTGAGGTAAGATTTTTTTAGAGTAGAGTTTTTATGTATTCCACAAAGGGATATCAAGTCATGTGGTATTTATTCTAGGGGTTTACATCTCACCAGGCAGCACATGCAAAAACACATTTTTCCTCATTTTTTTCCCCCTAATATTTATCATACTGATTTAAGGTGCCTTCTGGTCAATATCAAGCATTCATGATGTCATCTTTTAAAAGTGAAAAGTGAACAAAATTTATTTGTTTATTAATAAAAATATATCTTATTTTTACTGTAAAAACTTGTTTTCAACTCATTTCTAACTTTTTTTATATAATACTAAGTTCCATTAAAGACACACTTATTTTTCCACTTACACTAATTAATCCTTGTATTGAGAGCTTGTGTTTCCTGATGCTTTTAAAATCTCTAAAGTGTTGCCTTTATGTAAAAATAATGATGCTGATAACCCAGGAAATTATAGACCTATGTCAATTGTTTGAATTTTTGGCAAAATTTTTGAAAAGCTTTAGAATCATCAAATAACCCAATATTTTGAAGGTAAGAAATTTTTGGAATGGGGGTTTTGAGAGATGTGAGCATATATCTGCTCAGTTTCTTGATTTAACTAAGGCATTTGCCTGTGTATCTCATAGTATTTTACTAGATAAGTTAATTTTTTATGGATTTACCCTAAGTGGTAGAAATATGATTGCATATTATTTGTCAGAGAGAAAACAATATATCTTAACACCATTTTTTTTTGTTTTTCTTTTAATCACTTAACGTTGATTGTTGACTTTTTAAACCCTTTTTTCTTTTTTTTAAAGTTATTGTTATGCCCTTGGCATATTTAGCACCAATAAAAGAATTTGATTTGATAATAACATAATATTGCTTTAGGTACAATATAAAAATAGTAATAATATAATCAATAAAAATTAAGGAAACATAACAAAAAATAAAAGCAAAATTTAACAATTTTCAAATTTTATGTTATATAGTTAATTTTAAAATTGCTTTGTTTAATCTTCTTAAACTGTAATCTAAAAGAATGTAAAAATTGAAAATATTAAAATCTTGGTTCTCTGTATGGACATTTTTTGTTGAAATGTTTCCTATTGCTACTTTTTTTCCTTTAGCTAATCCGAGAAAGTCTCACAAAAAGCAACCTGCCAACTTGTCAATGTGCAGTCTGCCTGTACGGTTTCTGTGAAGGAGACATTTTCACAAAAACCCAGTGTTTTCACTACTTTCATTCCTATTGTCTAGCAAGGCATGTGATAGTCACTGAAAAACATTATAATGAAGAACAGGGAAAATTACCAGCTTGGAAGAGGGATGCAGCTGGGTTCCAGGTAAGTTTACAGTGTTACTTACAGTAGTTGACAACAATCTGGTATAGGGTGATCCATTATATATTGACCAAGGTTGGACCCCTATATCTCGATAACTAGATGGGATAGACTTGTATTTCTGGGGTCAAAAAATAGCTGCTGCCAACTTATTTTAGTTTACCTAATCGACTCTTCACTACATATTCTCTAAATGTCACTTTAACAAATCTTACTTTTTAATTTTTAATGGTTCATTTAACTGTTTGTGAGATATCTGCAAATAAAGTGTAATGAATATTTATTCTTCTAAGAATACCCACGAACAGAGGCCCTCTATACATTTGACAGTTGTTTTTTTACCAGAGGTGGGCAAAGTCAAAGTCCTCTCTTTCTAGTTATTTTCATATTTGCATGTAAAACCGATATTATGAATGAATGATGATGACCTTTTTTGGTTAGTAAAATATGTCAAGCTTTGACAAAGAAAAAGTAAGGTTCATGGGAGATGTAAAATTAAATTAAATGATTTTTAGATGTGCTTAATTACACTTGTGGTAGGACACGTTTTTTGGTAAATTAATAGCCACCTTATGTCTCACACACTTTATGCTTTAAAAAATTACAATTTTGTCTATTTTTTGTATAAAAATGACAAAATAAAAATCATATGCACGACATCACTCAAGATGACAGACTGACATAACAGAAATTTTTATTAAACAATTGCCTTAAATTATTTTCATCTTTCTCTCTCTAAAATACTTTTTTATAGCCTGCTGTCTCTCTTCAACCAACCAAATATTTTTGCATGTCATCAAGATATCTCTCCATCTACCTCTAAAATTCTGCCCTCTCTCTCTAAATATTTTTCATTTTAACAGAGAAAAAATGTTTTTTGGCAATGCTTTCTTTTAACGTTAAAAAAACGGTGAAAAATTGAAAAATTTGAGTGTTTTATTCTAAAAATCGAAAATTTGGAAAGAAAGGTTTAAAATGTGAGCAATATCATGGCATAAAAATGTGAAACATAGTAAAAATTGCTTAATCAATAACGTTGCCCCTTAAATTTTGCTAAAATATTTTAAGCCTTAAATTACCATCATGGCTTTACCATAATAGTATGAAAAATAGAAAAAAATATTATTGATCTATCATTTTATTGCTCTTTTTCTTAAAATAATAAAAATATATAATATTATTTAAATTTAACTATTCTTCTCTTTCCATTTTTCTTGCTTTTCTTTTTCCATTGAACAATGAAACAATACAAGGTGGTAGGCGCGAGTATTTTTACAGTTTCTTATACTGCAATATTGGATTTTTAAACCACATATAAATAATTAAATTTAAAATTTGATGTACCTATGTTTATTAATAAAAAATGTGACAGTGACAAAATTATTTTTTTCCAATGGTTGCCAACACATAAAAAAAATTATCAACATTTGCCTAACAGCCAAATCGAGTTGCTTACTTCTGGTAAAACAATAACTGCCAAAAATTGTATACAGGGCTCTACCCACGACTATGAAAACAGTTGAGGCACCCACCAGTTCTGTGGTTTTTCACATGAAAGTTGACAAAATAAAAGTAACAAAATCCAGAGGTGTCAAGCTTATTTTGCAGTTGCTTACTGCAAATGAAAGGTTTGGGTATTGTTGTCATAAGCGTCGATTTTTTGTGTAGTTTTATTTATTTCTTTAATTGTTTTGTCAATATCTCACAAACTAATAATAAAAACCAGGCATGCAATATACTTTCGAGAAGAGTATTTTGTATTCCATTAAAATTTATTGGATGCATATACACTCCATTCCAAATTGCTGTGGAACCGTTTTTTGACACTGACAATGACAGTTCCATTTAGCTTCTGTGTTAAATTGCCAGCCGCGATATTCAAATTGGTCGGGAGAATTTTGGATGAGGTGTAGTTTCATTTAAAAAAACATAGTGAAGGGGCATGTGTAAGTCCGTGGGATTTTTAATGAAGGAGTTTTGTGACTGAATGATAGCTCTTCAGTCACACAATCAAGTGTTACCGGGTTTTTTGTTCGCATCCGTGTAGAAGGGGTTAATATGACGTCATCTTTCAAGATGGCGGCCAAAAATCATAAAAAAATACAACTTTTGCAACCAGACCATGATTATACTCGATTTTATATAATTCGAGGACGATAATTGCAAAAAATTTACTTTTAAGGTCATATGACCTTGAAAATCGCAAAAAACAAGATTTTTGTCATTTTCTCTTCAAAAAATCTTAATAATTCGACGCTTTTCCTCAACTATTAGGCATGTATGCCAAATTCGATCCTTAGAGTTTGATGCAGTTTGAAGCTTCATAACCTTGAAAAATACCCCAGTAAAATTAACAAATTGCAAAAGTAACATACTAAAGGGCGCTATTTATCGACTATTCAAGCGAAGAGAACCAAATTTGGCAACAAAGATAAGAAGGTCAAGGCCAACAATTTTGTTCAGCTATGACGTGTTTCAATAAGGCGGCTAATATATCAAAATGGCGACCTATAACCACATTTTATTTTATCCAATTTCGTAAAAAAGTAAAAATTACAAGATCAATTCTTGTTGACATATCTCCGCTTACTATAAAAAAAAAGTTTAGTTGATGCATAACCCCGATTAACATTGAAAATACCTTGTAAAATTGAAAAACCCGCTTTTTGTAGTGTTTTTTCCAATTTACCACTACGCAAAAACTTTAAGTGCTGGAGATGAAATTAACATCTTAGCCATTAAAAAACACTTCATTTTAAACCTCCCCTGGCGTTCCTGATGTTGGTTTAACAAAACGTTAAATTATGGAGATTTTTTTAAAGAAATTTTCAAGGTCATTTGAGGTCGAATGACCTCGAAAGTGATTTTTTTGGAATTCTTGTCCTCGAGTTATATGAAATCGAGTATAGTCACGCACTTGTTGCAAAAATTGTATTTTTAGAATTTTTCGACCGCCTTTTGGAAAATGGCATCTAAAACACCTGGTCCAGAATATGCTAATGTATATCTAACTTCTACTAACTCTTTTATAGGTAATTTAAATGACTGTTGGCTAGACAAGTGAGTAGAACATAAAATTCCGAAACTAAAAACAACAGGCATATAGGTCATTTTTACCGAGGTATAGCATAAACATCTGGGACCCCAGATCAAAAAAAATAGTAGAAATGTTTAAAATTAAGTGTTTATTTATGCCTAAGACGTTAACTTCATCTCCGGCACTTCAAAGTTTTTGCGTAGTTGTAAATTGTAAAAAAATACTACAAAATGCTGGTTTTTCAGTTTTATATGGTATTTTCAATGCCAATCATGGTCATGCATCAACTAATTTTTTTTTCATATTAAGCAGAGATAAGTCAACAAGAATTGATGGCCACCTTTTTATTTTTACTTTTTTACGTAATTGGATAAAATAAAATGTGGTTGTAGGTCTCTATTTGACTTGACCTTCTTATTTTTGTTACCCAATTTGGTTCTCTTGGCTTTCATAATTGATGAATAGCATAGTATGTTATTTTTGAAATTTGGTAATTTTGCTGGCAAGGTCACGAAGCTTCAAACTGCTTCAAACTCTAAGGCCCAATTTGGCATACATGCCTAATAGTTTGAGATACATTTGAAGTTGGTCTGACAAAACATCGAATTATTAAGATTTTTTGAAGAGAAAATTACAAAAATCTTGTTTTTTGCGATTTTCATGGTCATTTAAGATCGGATGACCTTGAAAGTAAATTTTTTAAAATCCTCGTCCTCGAATTATAAAGAAACGAGTATAATCATTCCCCGGTTGCAAAAGTTGTATTTTTGATAATTTTTGGCCGCCATCTTAAAAGATGTCGTCATATCAACCCCTTCTACACGGACGCGAACAAAACATCCGGTAACACTTGATTGTGTGACTAAAGAGCTATCAATCCCACATAGTCACAAAAGTCCTTCATAAAAAATCCCACAGGATATAAATTATCCACATATGCCCCTACACTAACAGGCAAGTTGGGTCAATAATTGACATTCACCTAAAGATTAAAAATTGGAGTCATAATTCTATTCCAACTAGTTATGTAGATATAGGCTTCAAAACAGGGTCAAAATATAATAGATCACACTGGATCTACCCTTCATATAATAAGTATGTAGACCGAAATATATCCCTCATTTTAAAATATTTATTATGGTCCCAAGTAACACAGCTTCGACAATATAGCCAATGCTGTTAAAAATTTTTTATCAGTACATTTACATTCAAAATAACTTCTATAGTTATATCATCTAGCTAATAATCAAGTTTTGCAGGTAAAACTTTTTTTTTCTTAAAATAACCGAAAAAAATGCCAAGATGGCAACGGCAGGTATTTTTTGTATCCTGGTGCAATTTTTATTAAAATGCAGCTGCTTTCAATGCGCTAAGCTGGGACTGTAAGCCCACAGTAATAACACCAATATTTGCTTGGTTGCACGGGCCGACGAGGGGCCATGTTTTATTATTATTTATTATCTATGAAAAAGTAATCTTTTTTACATTAATATGCTCAAATCTCAGTCTGATAATCTTTTAAAATTAAGTAAATACGCAAGACATGATGTTTTTCTTTTAATTCTGGATTAAAATTTAAAAAAAAAACCTTATTCTCTCAAATTTTTGGAGCGCGTGCAGTTTAATGAGGTATCATGACAGATTTCATCATCAAACGGGCCTTTGCACAAAGATTTTACTCTTGGGAAGTCCACAAAATGCCTATTTTTGATTGAGAGTTTGTTAAACATCAGTAATATTTATTTTAGTTGTCTTCCATCTTCAGTCTCATGGTGGCGGACAATTTCGATTTAATTGCTATTTTTAAATACATTTTTTGTCAAGGAAGTTAAGTTTTAAACAACATTGCTTTCATGTGGAAAAATGCTGTATTTTCAGCTGCCGTGGACGTTGTCACAGGCAAAAAATATTCCTCAAAATAGCTGTGACAACATTTTCGTGACGTTTTCAAAACGTTGTGGAGAAGACAAGTATTATTTTTATCTTTTTTGCTGCGGAAACGTTATTTACAGCACTCTGTCTTACTTGGGGTGTGATATTTTTCTACATTTGTAGAGATTTATAAAATTTTATTGAATAATACCTGTTTCTTTTAATTTTTGGTCTAAGCATTTTTAATTTTAGTTACAATTTTTCAGGCTACTTGCCCAGTCTGCAGGGAACCAATCACATGCAATGTGAACGAATTAAAAACTGCCGCCCCACCCAAAGATCTCGAAACTGCTCAAGAATTCGAACTGACTTACGATTTGAGGAAATTGCAAGAACAGATGAAATCGCTGTTCAATTATCAGAAAACTAAAGGAGGTTGGTATTGTTTTTTTCTACCTTCATGAAAAAACAAGTCTACAACCTAACAAACTATGTATTTTTTTTCTACCACTGCGCACAAGTGTAAACAAAATTTGCCCACTTGTTTCATACCGAAAGAAGGACGCAGTTTTTAAATGGAAATTGGCTCTTGGTGTTTTTCAAAGTTGAAGAAATTAATATCCGTCATTTTTATAGCGTTTAAGTAAATGTCAAAATGATTGAAAATATTGAATTCATCATTGTAAAGTTAGTATTGATGGTATTGAAGCTTTGCTCATTGAAATTGGTCATAATTTGAAAAACACTGAGGGCAAATTTCCATTTGTCTTCCTTTAAAGAAAAATATTGCAAAATGGTTTATATTAAGAAAAACTATTCATCCGGAGCTAGCAAAAAAAATATGTGTTTGATTCTTGTTGTTCTGTTTATTTAAGGAATTATTGACATACAAGCGGAAGAAAATAAGTTTTTACTCGTTACTCATTCCAGTGAAGAAAGCTCAGAAAATTCCAATAGTGCATCCAATTCTATGGTAAGTTATATTATACGGCGTGTATGAAGATTATTGTGTCATATGCCAGTCATAAAACAAAAATCATAAACTTTTGATTGGTCATAAAATTCTAACTTTAATTTATTTATTTTTACTCAATGGTAAAATCGCTGGTTTTAAGCAAAAACAAAATATTATCTGTGAAATAACTACCTATTTTTGTATAGTTTTCTACTGGTCATAAAAGTCGTACTGACTAAGTTTTTTCCGGTTGAAAATTTGGCCAATTTTCGGTCGTGTATCGTACGTAATTTTTGTTTTAAGTCGACACAACGATATAAAACCAAATAATCAGCAGGACATATTTAACGAAATCTCTCTCAAACCACCAGAGTTACGTTGAATATTTCCTTCATGTCTTAAAACTCCCATAAGTGAAAATTGCATCGATTTTGGAAATTGCATCTGGAAATATCCCACGTATATTTCCAAATGCAATTTCCAGGAAATAATTTATATTGAGGAAATAGTTGAATCAAACTTTATTAGACTTTCATAAACTCTGGAAGATTCCTAACAAAACATCACTCACAATATTTACTAATGAAAATTCCTTAAAATTTAATCTTCCAACCAACCAACCAAATAATCAGCAGGACATATTTAACGAAATCTCCCTCAAACCACCAGAGTTACGTTGAATATTTCCTTCATGTCTTAAAACTCCCATAAGTGAAAATTGCATCGATTTTGGAAATTGCATCTGGAAATATCCGACGTATATTTCCAGATGCAATTTCCAGGAAATAATTTGTATTGAGAAAATAGTTGTATCAAACTTTCTTAGACTTTCATAAACTCTGGAAGATTCCTAACAAAACATCACTCACAATATTTACTAATGAAAATTCCTTAAAATTTAATCTTCCAACCAACCAACCAAATAATCAGCAGGACATATTTAACGAAATCTCCCTCAAACCACCAGAGTTACGTTGAATATTTCCTTCATGTCTTAAAACTCCCATAAGTGAAAATTGCATCGATTTTGGAAATTGCATCTGGAAATATCCCACGTATATTTCCAGATGCAATTTCCAGGAAATAATTTATATTGAGGAAATAGTTGTATCAAACTTTCTTAGACTTTCATAAACTCTGGAAGATTCCTAACAAAACATCACTCACAATATTTACTAATGAAAATTCCTTAAAATTTAATCTTCCAACCAACCAACCAAATAATCAGCAGGACATATTTAACGAAATCTCCCTCAAACCACCAGAGTTATGTTGAATATTTCCTTCATGTCTTAAAACTCCCATAAGTGAAAATTGCATCGATTTTGGAAATTGCATCTGGAAATATCCGACGTATATTTCCAGATGCAATTTCCAGGAAATAATTTGTATTGAGAAAATAGTTGTATCAAACTTTCTTAGACTTTCATAAACTCTGGAAGATTCCTAACAAAACATCACTCACAATATTTACTAATGAAAATTCCTTAAAATTTAATCTTCCAACCAACCAACCAAATAATCAGGAGGACATATTTAACGAAATCTCCCTCAAACCACCAGAGTTACGTTGAATATTTCCTTCATGTCTTAAAACTCCCATAAGTGAAAATTGTATCGATTTTGGAAATTGCATCTGGAAATATCCCACGTATATTTCCAGATGCAATTTCCAGGAAATAATTTATATTGAGGAAATAGTTGTATCAAACTTTCTTAGACTTTTATAAACTCTGGAAGATTCCTAACAAAACATCACTCACAATATTTACTAATGAAAATTCCTTAAAATTTAATCTTCCAACCAACCAACCAAATAATCAGTAGGACATATTTAACGAAATCTCCCTCAAACCACCAGAGTTACGTTGAATATTTCCTTCATGTCTTAAAACTCCCATAAGTGAAAATTGCATCTGGAAATATCCCACGTATATTTCCAGATGCAATTTCCAGGAAATAATTTATATTGAGGAAATAGTTGTATCAAACTTTCTTAGACTTTCATAAGCTCTGGAAGATTCCTAACAAAACATCACTCACAATATTTACTAATGAAAATTCCTTAAAATTTAATCTTCCAACCAACCAACCAAATAATCAGTAGGACATATTTAACGAAATCTCCCTCAAACCACCAGAGTTACGTTGAATATTTCCTTCATGTCTTAAAACTCCCATAAGTGAAAATTGCATCTGGAAATATCCCACGTATATTTCCAGATGCAATTTCCAGGAAATAATTTATATTGAGGAAATAGTTGTATCAAACTTTCTTAGACTTTCATAAGCTCTGGAAGATTCCTAACAAAACATCACTCACAATATTTACTAATGAAAATTCCTTAAAATTTAATCTTCACTTCTTTAACACACATGTGCGGCAAAGCAGTTTCATTTGATTTGTGCAAAATTAAAGATCAATTTTTACAAAAATTAGTGCAATTCATCACTGTTCGTAGGAAAAATAAGCATACACAACTCGACAGAAAGGAACTTACACTCGCGCGAGACTCGCGTTTTGTTTCACTCGGCTAGCGCCTCGTTCACTACATTCACGGGCGTGTGAAATTTGTCACTTCCTTCTCTTGTTTATGTAACATACTAATGCACTAGATATATTTCTACTGGTAATTGTATTGTCGAAAGAAAATTGCACGTCAGCTTTTTTCAATAAATGTCAAAATTATAATAGACACTTAAAGTTGCGCAAATAGAGAGTGTAATCGTATCTCAGTGCGCATGCTCAGAACGGATACGTCGTACAACAGCGACTACGTCTCACTTATCTCTGCGACCACCCTTGCAGTATATTCGTACGCAGCTAGCGTATCCTAACCATTTTGTTTTCTGTGGGTTTTCCATTCTATTGCCCTATTACTTTTTTCGACAAGGAAGGAAATAGAATTGAGCGGCATGGAGTAAAACATCAAGCATCAAGCACTGAATAAGAATTGGTTTGGTTACGTTGTAAGCTCAACTTTTATATTTTTTTTAAGGATGCTTTAACAAACGCATCAAAGAGACGATAACACGAAGGAATCAAAAATAGCTTCCTAATTTTAAGTGTCTTTTGTTAAAATTTTGATTTGTTGTTTTTAATGAGGTAACAGTAGATAAAAAATTCAGTCAGTCAGCCATATTACTTTTGCGAATGACAGACCATTTTATTTAAACAAATTGTGGTAAAAAAGTTTGAACATTTGGTCATAAATTTCAAAAATATCCAGTCCAACAACTAATTGTACATTTAGGAGCACTGAGTGTTATTCACTCTGAAAATTCTTGTATATATAGGATCCGGGACCAAGCCTATCTGCTCCACCGCTGCCTAGCGCCCCCGTGCACACCAAGAACCACCGCAACTACTCACGACATACGAACCACAGATGACCTGAAGCGTTCCAATACAGGTACCACCGTCAAACATTTGATACCGCAAAATTCTGGTGCCATAATTTTTACGGTACCACCAGGTTGTGGTCGATTTTTAGTGAGATTAGTTTGTCATTTTGACAGACCAAAGGTTTTTAGGGTAAATGTGCTCTTCATAATGTGATACTAATTTTTATATTTCAATTATTAATTGAGAACATTAGGGTCATTCCGAAGATTTCGAAAAATAAATGGTAAGTTACCAGAAAAACCGTTATTACGCACAATTTAAACCTAATATATAAAAAAGGAATATTTTTATGCAGTGTAACATTTACTGGATCAACGGAACTTTTCTTCTGTGGGTTATCAAAATAAAATCAAACAGAATAATACATTTTTAACAAAATCTCACTAGAGAGAGGTGGTGGCAATTGAGGTGTATGATTTCATCTACATTATAACTAGTATAAAATTGTAGTTTACATCCATACGAATTAAGTAAAAATATGATGATGCTCAGGTGGTGGGAATTTGTTTTACAGGGAGACCCTAAAACTTGCAAATAATAATAGCTCTATGAAGTCATTTCATCTATCTGTTTTCTGGTTAGTTCGTCGTAGCGCAGTAGGCAGCGTATCTGCCTGCCGCACGAAAGGTCCCGGGTTCGAATCCCGGCTAGGTGTATGGATATTTTGTGTTTGTCTTTCAGTTTGCTTTCACTTCGCTAACATTGGGCATTGATCCTGTAATGCATGGAAAGTCCCAGTATAAGTAATTTCTTCTCTACTCTGATTAGTGCTATTTACCAAATACATACACACGACTGTTAAACAACTACTCCTCTGGCTAATACCTCGAGAGGTATTGAATTACAAACAGAACACCTGCCGCGTTTTGGTCACAGTTCAACCTCTGTGCACCCTTACACCCACCGTGAAGCAAATCTAAAAAATATTCACGACGATTCAAGAATCTTCTCTTTCCTTGTTTTCCAGTTTACCGACTAGTTTCGATCTCGTTGGATCTCATCAGGACAAGGTAGGTTTTTCAGAAATGTCCGACTGCTTGTTTTGATTTTCCGAAACAATCCAGATTCCCTTTACAGTATAGGTCGCCCAATTCAAGACCTGTTTGGTAAATGGCACTAATCAGAATAGAGAAGAAATGACTTCATATAGCAATTATTTTTTGCAAGTTTTGGGGCCTCCCTGTAAAAAACGGCCCCCACCCAGAGGTGTGTAATATTTTTATTTGTTATCTTGGTGTGGCCCTTAACATAATAGCACAAATTAGAAAAGGGATGAAATGACTAACTTTTTGATGTATCATAAATATTTGGAAAAATATTAACTACTCATAAACGCCCCGCCATAGGCGGGTACCTTTTGATTTTTTTTAAGACGTGAGGTAAGTAGATTGTTTTATTATAAATTGCAGATGGGATGAAATGAGTTCATATAGCTATTATTTTTTGCAAGTTTTGGGGCCTCCCTGTAGAAAAATCCCCACCTAGACGTCTGCCAATATTTGTCTTTACTTTACTTTACTATATGGTGTATATAAATGGGATGAAATGATTTAATTTTTTACTGCCACCACCTCTCTATCTATAATGTATTATTGCTTTTTGGCAAATCAGTTTAACATTCAATTTAAAAAGTGTTTACTTTTTTCATAAAAGTTCCGGATATTTTTAAAGAACATTTGGCGTGGAATGACCCATTGATATAACCAGTCAAAATTTTCTTGTCAAATATTTTAGAATGGTAAAGGTTTTAAAGCTTTGACTTACTAACTTAGAGTTATTAGGGTCTTTTTGGTCAGCACATTTATATGCTTATTTTTATTTTTAATAACGATAACGGAATGTTCGCAGAAAGAGTTTTTGGTCAGATTCACTTCTGTAGTTGACGTTAAATATAACCTAACTTTTTTTGTTAAATATAACCCTACTTTTTACCGATTTTCATCGAATTAAAGAAACTGAAGGCGATGATCAGCAGCTTTTCAGTAAATTTAGCAATTTTATAAATATGTTTTTAAAGAATATTGCGAAAACAAGTAAGGGTCAAACCATATCAATTCAACCAGGCAATAGTTTTGACCATCTCCGATTTTGATGATTTTTGGTACACTTATTCGTCTTATCAAACAACTCAAAAATCCAAAAAATCAAATTTTTTGGATAAGCGGTTTTTGTTTTATTGATTTTTGAAAATCAAGAAATTGACCAACATGTCCTTGACAGACACTTACAAAAATAGTAATATCTCAAAAACTATTGATCCTATAGAAGCGAGTGATAGCTCATTTTGAAGGGTTTTTAAAGACCTTTTTAAAGATGTATGACACAATATAGTTTGTTTAATTTTTTTTTCTTAATTAAAAAAAAAAAAAATTTTTTGAAAAATCTCAAAAACACATTTTCTAATTTTTTTCAAAAAAATATTTCTTTTTTTTCAATGTTTTTTTAACATTTTTGGAAAATTTTAGGATGGAGAAATAATGGAGTCATACTTTAAAAAAAATAATAACATATTTAATACAGGTATTATACAGATATTAAATATCTTATTATTTTTTTAAAGTATGACTCCATTATTTCTCCATCCTAAAATTTTCCAAAAATGTAAAAAAAAACATTTGAAAAAAAGAAATATTTTTTTTAAAAAAATTAAAAAATTTGTTTTTGAGATTTTTCCAAAAAAAAAATTTTTTTTAATTGAGAAAACAAAAATTAAACAAACTATATTATGTCACACATCTTTAAAAAGGTCTTTAAAAACCCTTCAAAATAAGCTATCACTCGCCTCTATAGGATCAATAGTTTTTGAGATATTACTATTTTTGTAAGTGTCTGTCAAGGACATATTGGTCAATTTCTTGATTTTCAACAATCAATAAAACAAAAACCGCTTATCCAAAAAATTTGATTTTTTGGATTTTTGAGTTTTTTGATAAGACGCATAAGTGTACCAAAAATAATCAAAATCGGAGATGGTCAAAACGAAAAGTGCCTTTTTTTGGTTGATTTGATATGGTTTGACCCGTAAATAAAAATAACGATAACTATAAAGTTATTGTTCCTTAAATACCGGACTTCGTTATGGTTAATAGCCACTACTTTTTTACCGATTTTCTTCGAATTAAAGAAACTTAAGGTGATGATAAGCAGCTTTTCAGTAAATTTAGCAATTTTGTAAATAGGTTTTTAAAGAATATTGCGGAAACAAGTAAATAAAAATAACGATAACTATAAAGTTATTGTTCCTTAAACACTGGACTTCGTTATGGTTAATAACCACTACGGAATGACATTTAGAAACTGCGCAGTCGCAGAAATAACGATAACTGTAACGAGGAATCAAAAACACTGACCAAAAATACCCTAGTAAATCGATGGTTTAAAGTTATCTGAGCCCCGATTTAAAGTCGGTACCGATAAATATAGGTAATAAAATCAAAACTATAAAGTTTTTTTTATTTTTAAAATTCTATTCCTAATTTTAAACGAAAGGTTGCGAAAAATTACCTTTTAACTTTTGTTATATACCTGTTTTTCAGTTGTAATTTTTTTACATTATGAAAGAGTGTATTTAACCAAAAATCATAGCCAAATTTGTAACCAAAAATAATAAAAACAAGCTCAAAATGACAAAAAAGTGTAGTCTACTAAAAAATCGCAATTTTTCCATGTTTTAGCGCTATAGTCGGTGTTTCAAAAGTATACTCTGTATATTCCACAGTAATACTCAATGTTTACAAAATTTTTTTCATTTTAAAGGCCATCAATTTCTTATTGGTGAAAAAATAAAAAAATTCGCAAATTTTTACGTCTTTATTATAATATATAATAGGTGATAATAAGGTCACTTATTGGCTTATCCTTTTCCAGGACCTTATTAGAGGCCGTTTTTTATTTATACAGTTTGTTTTTAATTACGAAATCTTAAGCACCGTTCAAATAAGAACAACAAATAAGTACTTTTATTTAAAAAAATTTAATTATGTAATATAACATGCAATTTGTTTAAAGTTACCTAAAGCACATGTTTTGTGTTTTTATATTTGTTTTTTTTATAATAATTTTATTTTCTATTTAAATAAATATAGAACGTATTTAAACTATAAAAAATGATTTATTAAAATTAAAAGCAGCAATAAATGCTTAATAAAAAATTAAGTATAAAAATGTTAAACAAAAAATAAATACATTTTCGAAATATTTTAAAATTGCTCCTTTTGCGCTATAAAGTCGAACAGATCTGTGGTTTTTATAATACCAACCGGTTTAATGGTCTTTTTCACTCCCTCACCTGTTAAAAAAATTCAAAATTTAAATAATTGATATCGTTTTTTTTTTGTAGTAGTAGGCAATAACTCGTAGGAGTTATACCATTGGAATAAATCACTGCAACATGCGTCCGCCATATACTGACACTCAAAGGCATGTGTCTTCTTAATTACAATTGGCAGGGCACGTCTTGCTGAAATCAGTTGTTTTGTTATGATCACGTGGCCTAACATAATTACTGTACTAAGAAAAGACATACCCACCACCCAAAATTGTGTCAGTTATTAAGAACAGACATGCCTTTGAGTGTCAGTATGGTAGCCTCCTTGTAGCAGTGATTTTTCACTAATGGCAGCACGGGCTTTAAGCTGAAGGCACAATTGAAAATACAAGCGACTAAATACAAATTACAATGATTTCTAACCTCACTTTTTTGCACCAATTTCGTTAATGAGATACAATTTACAAGATACAAAATGCCAAAACTTTGGTATTTGGTATCTGTGTATTTTTATTTTTACTTAAAGCATTGATTTAACGGCTTTGAAATTCCGTCACTAGTATCTAGTAGCTTGTATTTTTAATTGTGTCTTCAGCTTTTCTGCTACAGGTTTTTTACCTATGTGGTCGCCCTGCAAATATTTTAATGGGAGATAGATGGACAATAAACTAATTAAAATTTTTACCAACCTTCGCTTTCAGTCACAATAACAAAATTGTCTTTTTCCAAAATTCTAGAGGCCAATCCTAAATTCGATTCCACATCGATTTTGGGGTATATTCGAAGGGTGCAGCTCTCAATGTTTTCTGTTGGCGACACTGTCTTCGTGATGAGACTTTTCATTAGGTTTTCGAGGGTGACTGCGCCCAAAATATTGCTAAAAAAAACAAGCATAAGATAAGAAGTATAAAACGCCTTTTGATGACACATACCGACCCTAAAATCGGTTTTAAAAAGACAAATCGCTTTAAAATAGGCCCTAACCGAGGCCACAAGGGTTCCTTTTTTGCAGGGAATATAGCTCTTTATTGCCCTACCTCGAAAGGAGCCCCCCCAACAGCTGTACGGCGGCTGGCTCTGCGGGTCTCCCTGATCTCTTCGCAAAGTCCAGATTCGGGAGTATCTGATGCCTCTCGTTGCGGATGCGTCACACTCTGCTACCAGGTGACAGGATGTCTCCTCCGCCCTCCAGCAGGTCGAGCAGGCGGGATCGTTGCCGATCCCAATGCGGATCATCCCCCAAATAATCTAGATAATCCATGTATAAAGTCCAGGACATACAGAGCTCTGCAGGCTACTGCGAACATAGGCCGGAAGAAGTCCAATTTGCCAGTGTACATACACGCAGGGACACTGCACACCTATCAGTGGAGCAACCAACACTCAGGCTTGCGAGCACCGTTCGCGGCTTGCTTTTAGTGCGCCTCTAACCGAGCCTCTAACCACGGTGCAATGTGAAGTGTAGTCCATGAAACTGGAATTTGGTCAATAAATACGCAAATTCTGATAACATAATTTTCTTGTTTTTTGGTCACTGATAAATTAGAGCGTTTTATTTTCAACTGCTCAGATTTATCACTAACAACGTGTTATAGTAAAAATAATAAGGAGAAACAAAATAAAATCAAGTTCTCAAAATAAAATAATACATTCTAAAAACCAAAAAGATTCTCTCAGTCAAAAAAAAAATTAGAGAAAATGTTCGAAAAGTCCTCCTTGCTCGGCTAGACAATATCCGAGCCTATTATAAAAACCCCTTCTAACGTTTCCAAAAGCTTCTTCAATTTTAATCCGAAGTTCTTTCAAATTATTAGCCCTTTCATGCCTGTAAACCCCAAATTTGGGGATACTGTGTTCTTACGTCAAAATACAAATGCAAATTTTCCCTCGACCAATATCGAATGTGTGTTGGTTTATGACGATTCAATAATTGAAAAGTGCTTTCGTCTGTGTGAAAAGAATAGATCTCAGAAAGTTTTCATCACGATTAGCCCTTTCCATCATTGTTTCGCAAAATTCCATACGAGGATAGTTGTCCTCCGTTTTTGACGCTTTGTAAGAATGACAACCATTCTTCTTGAGAACACGTAAGACAGTGGCTGAAGACGTATCAACCGCTTCGGCAATTTGGTGGCTATTTAACTTTCGATTTTCCTCCACTGCAGCGCCAATCATCACATCTCGTACTTCCTGCTCGTCATTCAAAACAGTGGGTTTTTATGGTTTCTTGGCGCTACACAACAAAACTTTTCAAAATTCTGCACAAAACTATGAATCGTTGATAAACTAGGTTCTGGGCAATTTACAAAATTCTCCAAAAAAAGTTCTTGAATAAGTCTCAATGGTCTGCCTTGATAGTACCATTGGACCATCTGCACCTTTTCGGCAACTTCGTAGACATGCATTTTTAGTTTTAAAAATGTATTATTTCACTCAAGAACTTACCAATCTGTTTCTCGATCAAGGCAGAAATAAAACAAAATAAATTTCAAAAAGATAACACTGCAGCGTGCTTCGACCCCACCTCGGTCGTACGGCACGGATAGTAAATTGGACTTGATTCCCCCCTATGGGTCAGTCCATATCAAGTCAACCAGGGTATTTTACCACACCATCTCCGATGTTGATGATTTTTAGTATACATGTTTTTCCTACCAAAAAACTGGAAAATCCAAAATTTCAGACTTTTTTGACCAGTTGTTTATTTTGAATTAATTTTTGAAAATCGAAAAAGTCACTTATTTGTCCTTAACATGTGCGCACAAAATTAGGAATATCCAAAGAACCACTTATAATAGAAAAGTAGGTGAAGGTTCATTTTAAAGCTCTTATAAAGACCTTTCATATGAGAATATTGCATAACATATATTGAAAAAAAAAATAAAAAAAAAATTTTTGATTTTTTTTTTTGAAAAATTTCAAAAAGGCCATTTTTAATTTTTTTCAAAAAATTATATTATTTTCTTTAAAGTGTTATTAAACTATTCACAAAATTTTGAGATGGACAAATCATGCGTTCAATGTGAAAAAATTTATTAAAAATGTCACATGCATGAAAAATCGCCTATAAATAGACAATGCATTTTGGTAATTAGAAGAATATAATGGGGTTTAAAGCGATATTATAAAAATATTTAACAATATTTTATTTAATAAAAAATTATATCCTACGTTTCATTCTGTATCAGTAATCAGATTAACATTGCCCCCCATTGTAATATTTACTTACAAAACCTCTTTTCCACCGGAGACGTACTATTGGATGTTCCAATTCTTAGGAAAATATGCCTGTATAAACCTGCCAATACTTTTGTGAAATACTGCCTGTTTATTCCTGTATAACATTAAGGACACACCTCCTTCATTTTATTGGTCTGTTTAGGTACATTGTGGGGATTTGCTGACATGAAAATTCCTGCATAAATTGATTTTAAATTTTTGGCAAGTATCTTCCTGATACAGCTCCAAATAATCCATACATAATAGTTCGACTGAAGGTTTATCAGAAGTCATCTCTGTGTAATTTTAAAAGTTTCAACTATGGGTGAGGCAAGTGGATGGACTAAATATAAAGTAAAGTGCTGTGATCCACTAGAGTTAAAAATCAAGCATTTTGGGAAATTAAGAAATGTGACCAAGTGGATGTGCAGTTACAAAAATGTCAAAATGGGAATGAAAATCTGTGATGGTTGTAGACTAAAGCTTTCAAAGGAGTTTAAGGCATCTGAAGAAGATGAGGCAGGGTAAGTAACAAATAGTATTTTTTAATATAAAATTAATAAACTAAACCAATTGCGTCAAGTACGGAGTGGAAAAAATCTCATGGCATTATTTTGCATGGCATTATTTTGCATGGCATTTTGAGAATACAGACATTATGTACAAATTTCTTGGCATTATGTACACATTTTGGGTCAGCTGTTACCCCCTTTTTAAGTTCTTATAAAAAACTAACTTTTTAAATTTTTTTAGACCCAGTCAAGTTCCAGAAAATGATCCAGATTTTCAAGATCCTGCTGAATCATTTACTCTTTTAAACAAGTCATTGGAGCTTCTTGGTGTGTCGCCGATTAAAAGAAAAAATGTATGCAAAGAAAAAATTGATATTGTACAGCATACAATTGCGAAAGCATTTACAAAGGAATCAGATTCAACGCTAGTAAAGGAATGCCAATGAAGTGACGAAAGTGAAATGATTAAGCAGTTAAAGGACAAATTTTTAAAAACCGAAAAGAGGAGAGAGAAAATACTAGTTTTATCATGTTTACCTCAAAGTTGGAGTAGAAAGAAGATTGAAGAAGAATTTGGAGTTTCTCAATATTTGGCCAGAGCTGTAAAACAGTTAGTTAAGGACAATGGGATATTATGTTCTCCTAACCCCAAACCGGGAAAGACCCTTAGTGATAGAGTGGCCCAAATAGTGGTAGATTTTTACCAAAGGGATGACATTAGCAGGACCATGCCAGGTAAAAAAGATTATGTTGTTATCAGAAAATATTGAGCTGAAAAAGAATATGTACAAAAAAAATTAGTCTTAGCTAATTTAAAAGAAATTTATGCATTGTTTAAAACTGAGTACCCCAATGAAAAAATTGGGTTTTCAAAATTTTGTGAACTGCGACCCAAAAACTGTATACTGGCAGGAAAAAGTGGGACTCATACTGTATGTGTATGTACTATACATCAAAATATAAAACTAATGCTCAATGGCTCCAAATTAAATAAGCTATATGATGAAAATAACAGGCCTCTTGCAATATCTTATCATGATTGCCTTTATAAACTAATGTGTAATCCACCTTCAGTGGACTGTTTTTTAAGCAATAGATGCAAGCAATGTCCTGGAGTAGAACAGTTTAAAAATACGTTAATAGAAAAATTTGAGGAAGAATTAATTGATGAGGTCTCATTTAAAAAGTGGGTCTCAGTAGATAGGTGTACTATGGAAACCGTTGTTAAGAAAAGTGATGATTTTGTCCAGGAATTTACTGATGATCTTGTAAAACTTAAATCACATTCTTTTATTGCAGAAATGCAAAAAGATAGATACAATGAAATAAAAATTAACCTTAAACCTGGAGAGTCTTTGATCACTTGCGACTTTGCGGAAAATTATTCCTTTGTTATGCAAGATGAAGTCCAGTCTTATCATTGGAATAACAGCCGGGCAACCCTCCACCCTTTTGCCATTTATTTTCTAAGTGATGGTAAACTGCACAACCTGAATTATGTGTTTATTTCGGAAAGCTTGACACATAATACAATTGCATTTCATTTATTTTTAAAAAAATTAATGCCTGATTTAAAAATCAAAATACCAGGACTTAACAAAATTTTTTATTTTTCGGATGGATGTGCTGCGCAGTACAAAAACAAAAAGAATTTTCTGAATATATGCCTGCATAAAAAAGATTTTGGTGTTGAAGCAGAGTGGCATTATTTTGCCACCTCGTATGGCAAAAGTGCCTGCGATGGCTTGGGAGGAACTGTTAAAAGACTTGCTGCCAAAGCCAGTTTGCAGAGGCCCTATGACAATCAAATAATGACGCCTCTACAATTGTTTACTTGGTGTGAAGAAAACATATCTGGCATTGATTTTAAATATTGCACAGAAGCAGATTATACAAATCATGAAATAATTTTGAATAAAAGATTTGCGGAAGTCTTAACAATACCGGGGACACAAAAAATTCATGCTGTAATTCCTCTTACAGAAAGCACGTTTTTGGCAAAACAGTTTTCTACATGCTTAGAGGGCGAAACACATAATCTTTTTAAAGGTGGAAGCATTATTTTGCAAAATATCGAGTCAGGGTTTGTCACTGTAGAATATGACAGTGCTTGGTGGCTGGCTTGTGTCTTGGGGAAAAATAATGAGAGCGGAGAACTGAAAGTAAGCTTTCTTCATCCACGAGGACCTGCCTCATCATTTTTTTACCCAACACCTCAAGATATTTTAATTATTAAACCAGAAAGTCTTATAAAAAAAGTTGAACCCAACACTGCTACTGGCAGAACTTACAATGTCAGCAAAAAAGAAATGTCAGATTCATCAGAAATTCTTAAAAGAAAGTTAAAAAAATAAATTTAAGGTATATAGTTAGTCTTAGTGTTTTCTGTCTAATTTTTATCAACGAAGTAGAAAAGTTTGTTTATTTCTTTTGCGAGTTTAAAATAAAATAATTTGTAGATAAAGCCTCTGGGTATTTTTTAAAACCTGTATCCATCCAACAAATTTATTTATTTTAATATCCAGTGCACTATTGGTGCTCCTAAAATATGTTTATTTTTTTAAATGCATGATTTTTAATGTACTTAATATTTTTGATATTTTTTTTGACATTGAACCCATCATTTCTCCACCATAAAATTTTGTGGATAATTAAGTAACACTTTGACCAAAATTATATATTTTTTTCAAAAAAATTAAAAATGGCCTTTTTGAATTTTTCAATTTTTTTTTTTCAATTTTTTATTTTCAATTTTTTTTTTGTTAAAATTATGTTGTGATATTTCATAAAAAAGAGCTAGCTTCAAAATGACTTTAAAATGAGCCATTTATTACTTTCCTAGTGTAAGTGGTTCTCGAGATATTGCTAGTTTTGTACATTCTTGTTAAGGTCAAAATGCTGACTTTCTTATTTTGAAAAATAAAAAAAAAAACTACGAATCAAAAAAATCTAAAAATTTGCATTTTCAACTTTTATGGTAAGAAGAAAATATATACCAAAAATCATCAAAATTGGAATTGGTCGCGTAAAATTTTTGTGATTTTTTGGTTGATTTGATATGGAATGACCCCTATGTTCGCAGTAGCCTAAAGCTCATTGTATAGGGAGCTGTAGTTTTTTGACGTTTGGGTTTTTTCTTTTTAACAAGTGTCAAATGACAGTAAAATAAAATTTTTCAAAAACAGAATGTCTGAAAACACATAAAATGTCAGCTGTTTCCATTTAATTGTTAATGACAAGAAATACTTTCGACGTATTTCATTTGGCATAAAACGTCAAAAAACTACAGATGCCTATGTCCTGGACTTTACCTCGGGACGCCTATAAACGCGCAAAAAAGGGTAAAAAATAAATATTTTCTGTTAAGGAGAGAATAGGTGGTCGCGGCGCTGGACTTCCAAAAGAAAACCTTAAATAGTGCTTAAGGTTTCTTTAAAGCTGGTGCAAATGAAATTCTTAACTTAAGGTCTGCATAACGCTAAGGAGGCCTCATGTGCGTTGGCGCAATTGGCTATTAGTGGTGTTTATACGAAAAAATTTTCAAATTGTCCTTATATAAATGCGTAAAGTAACTGACAGTTTTTTGACATGCCATGCGTCATTTGTCACTTACCCCTCTCGTTTTAAAATGGCCATCTCGTTAATCTTCATTTTTTTCATGAATCTGTAGACACTTCCGCAAGGCTCGTCCAAAAAATTTGTTTCCACTTTTCTATAGTTTAGTTTCGAGATACTTGTGTCCCACCACCTGAAAATTAGGGAAAAATTGTTGACATTCATTACAAAAAAGTTATTCAAACATTTAATGCAAATGTTGAGTTTGCCCAAAAAAAAATATGTGGGAGGCATTTCTGTTTTACTTCCCAGGGGCCCAATTCTTGAATCACTCAACTTTTAGTTGTATACGCATATTTTAGCAAAAAATTGTCGAAAAAAAAGAGCCAATTTTTACTAATTCACATAACAAAATAAATATGCCCACAAATTCTAACTTCTCTTCTAATTCTAACACAATATTTAATTAAAATAGCCCCAAAATTTAAATATTCCATTTTTGGCGGAAAAATAGAACGGTTTTTGAAGCTTGGATGTCGTTTTCGCCCGAATTAACATCGAGTAGGTAGAAGCAAACGATGCAAATCCGAGTGAATATGACATACGGACCAAATTCGAGTGATTCAAGAATTGGGCCCCAGGACCGCGTGCCCACTGGTGGTTACGAATCAGCCTTATATTTGTGACCACCGGTAGGTACGCGGTCCTGGGAAGTAAAACGGAAATGACCACCAGTGGCCACGTGGGGCTCAACATGTTAAAAACGGGATTTGATTTTAAAGTAAAACATGCACAACAGGGTGTTCCAAATTCGATGCTCACCATGGGGATCTCCTAAACGGTAGGAGATACGAAAAGGTTTAAATTAGGGCATCTACCTAATGAGAGGTCCGTCTTCGAGATTTGACATTTCAGTGTGACAGGAGTAATGTCAAGTTCATTTTTTCTTATGGACACATGCTTTTTTTTCTCCGGCCGTTTCGTTCATAAAGAAAGACAGATATTTTACAACCTCATTTTGACAAATACCTGACGTTTTGAGTTGACATATGACGGTTTTTGTTAAAAATTTTAAAATTTGTTTAGTTACCTTTTCAAAAAGCTAACATTATAAAATTCTGTTAAGGAACAAAAAAGTTATTAGAAAATCAAAACAGTCCAAAATTTTAAAGCCCACCCTAGATATTAAAAGTGGTTTCTATAAAATTTACTTTGTCCTTAGATTAAATAAAGAAAAGATATCCGATGCTTACGGAGACTTAGGAGGAATATTGGGACCTAATTTCCGAAGCCGCAAGAGGGATCGATCACTCAACTGCCAAAGCACATCAAATGCATGCTCACAGTTCAAGAATGACCGCGGCAAAACCGACTCTCGCTGTGCCATTCACCTGTTCATTTAGGCTTGTTTTCGCGACCGCGTCACACCCTACATATCTCCTTCGCTTTCCCTCGTAAACGTAAATTTTGTAAATAAGCAGTGGTTATTATTTGCCGAGGAGATTTCGTTGGACCAAGTATCTTTTCTTTATTTAATCTAAGACTTTGTTTTAACTCCTTTGTTTCCAAAATATTTGGTTTTTAAAGTTCGAGAAGTAGAGGAAAAAGTACCTTCCAAAAATTGAAAACAATTATAGAGCCAAAGCCTGCAAGAGTTGTTGAATCAAATTGCTGCCAAAAGTTCGAAATTCGGGCTTAACTGAACTGTTGGAAAAACAAAATGGGTGGTCATTTCCAAGGAAAAGAACATCAGAGGCATGTTAGAAGGAAATGGGCAGCAAGTCGAATGCGTGGATTCATACAAATGCTTAGGTTGCCTCCTTAATTAGAACTGGGACAATATGCAAGAAGTTAGTTCAAGAATTGAACAGGCTAGATCACCTTTTATCAAAATGAAATCAGTGTTGTGTAGTGACGATCTTAATACCACTCTCCCGATTCTTGTGCTTCGGTGTTATGTTTTTAGCATCTCATATTATAGCATGGAAGCATGGACACTGACTGAGGCCATGTTCAAAAAGTTGGAGGCATCCGAGATGTGGTGTTATAGTAGAATATTAAAAGCGATGTCTTTTTGTTGCACCAGTGTGCACTGATTGTATTTTGTTCCTTTATATACTGGAGAACACAAAAAATGCAACACCAGGTAGGACAAATATTTTAAAAGTAATTTATATACAGGGTTCCTAAGCAAATCCTTAGGGGGCCAAGCAGCCGTGTATAAGACGCAGACAAACGGAAAAGCACATTAGGCAGAAAAGGATGGGCATGGGGCGATGTTGTCACTACATCTTACACGTAGTAAATCCATTCCAGGTTGTTGTTTTCTAATGTTTTCCATTTTCATACCTTTAGGACTGGAATAAAAACGGTTTTTGCTCGACTTTAATACCAAACTGATGAAAGATATCGTAAAAAAAAATATTTTTCGGCTTTTCGTTTTGTAACCATTTTCCTTACGCACTGTTTACAGGCTGGGGACTGAGATACATGCAAATGCCTAACCTAAAGCGTTCATACACGGCCGGAGAAATCGACTGAGATATTTCCGTAGAAACTTTATCAAGCAAATAGGATGGGTTGACGCCTTCGAACGTCCAACCCGGGTTTTGCACTTTGATTCGAAATCAAAAAGGAGGAACATCAGATGTGGGGCCGTGCACAAATTACGTAACGGTGATTTTACCAATTTTTGACCCCCTCTCTATGTAATGTTTTGTAACGGTTTGGCACGCCACTCCCCTAATATTACGTAACGATTTCAAGACCACTACCCCCCCCCCCAAAAAAAAAACTTTTCACTTATTTTCATTCCAAATTTTCTTAGTTTCACACAAATGCAAACGCTGTCGAAAACTCCCCTACCCCCTACGTAAAATTTTGTCACCCCCCTCCCCCTATGACCATTACGTAATTTGTGCACGCCCCCTGTAGTCCCAGTGGAGGAGGGCGAGAAAATTGATATTTTTTTCTTAAAAATTATACTCTTTAGACCTATTTCTTTGCGTTCCCGAAATTACGTAATTTTTGAAAAAAAATTGTAAGCGGCGCCATTTTTATTTCGTGCTTTGTTTTTCTAACATTTTTGCGTTCGGCTAATTTAATGGAAAAGTTTTAGGAAAACTGATCCCGTCTCTGTTTCTAAATTTTTTCGAATAAAAGTAGAGTATGACCATGGGGGAAATAATTTTTTTTTACGGTATGACGAAAATTTCGAGAAAGTTGAAGAAAAAATAAAAAAAGTGGCAGAGCTCAAGTTTTTCGTAAAAAAAACGTTTTTGTAAAGAAACAGAGCAAAATAAATCTTTTCACCCCTTTTTGGGTGTTACAAATATTGGCACCCCCTAATTTTTCGCTTTTACCCTCCCGCTAGTTTTGAAGAATTGGTTCGCTACATGTTACGAGATCATGTCATAAAACACCTCGAAAATATCAAATGTAGTGTAGGGCCAGCTTTATTTAAAATCAATAATATCGCAAGCAAAAAGCTCTGCAGGAAAATCAGTGCCGTTTATTGATTTCTTTGGCTGCTAGTGCTAGCTGCATGGTTTGGCCGTTTCCGGATAGATGTCACTAGTAGAACAGTATGGAAAGAAATTTAATTAAAAGCGAAGATATTTCTTTCTAATGTTAACAACCTCACGAGTTTATCGCTCAGTATCGTAAATAATGGACCCTGCCGCCTCCTTTAAGCAAGAAAAAACTCTGGTTTGGACCTGAAAACATCTAGTTTTTCCTCAATTATCTCATGGTGTGCCCGCCATCTAGCGGAATTTGCAGACATCTTGTCAACGGTTATTATTGCAACTATGATTTATGCTCACAATGAAAGAGTGGCGACAATTTTTTCTCATGAAAGCAGTCCGGAGATAATAACAAACTGGCACCAAAATAGCCTAATATACCTGTTTCTTTTGTGCGCGCAGAACTTTCTATGCCATTTCTGTTTGATTTATTGAAATTCTATCCCTAAGGCAAATCTTAGGAACCCTGTATATATTAATACATTAGGATGCTCTTGGTAATTGATTACATTTCGAAGAAGATTTATTAATAATGAGTGGCTCCTCCATGTTTATTTATGCACTCATTTGTTCTATTGGGCATTGACAAACTAAGATGGTCTATATCATATTGAGGAACACTCGTCCAAATCCTCCACATATCACAAGTCAGGCGATCTTGCTGGCCATTCCAAAGTCACTATGCCAAGTTCATGTAAGAAGTCCATTGTTTCACGAACATTATCTTGTTGGAATATTGCATTTGTAGGTACGGATGTAAAACTGGCTGCAGCACTTCATCGATATATTGCCGAGCAGTCACATTGCCGTTGATTAGGACTAGAGGTGATCTGCTTCCTAAACATATAGCACCCCATACCATGATACTTTGCTGTCTTGTCTACATTTCGTCTCTCACCTCGAAATCGCCTAACCCTCATGCGTCCATTATGGCCGCCTAAACAAAACCTGGATTCGTCGCTGAAGCTTATGGTATTCCATTCGTTATTCCAGTTTTGCCGAACTCTGCACCACTCCAAGCGGCGAGTTTTATGTTGTGGGGTCAAAGGTAGCACCAAAAGCCGACGGTAAGCCCTCAGCCCCATACCAAGCAATCTTCGATTAACTATTATCCTTGAAAACACTCGTCCTGTAGCTGCAACTAGAACATCTCTTACTTGGAATATACTGTCCCGTCGATTTCTGAGAGCAAGAAGTCTGAGAGATTAGACCACCTTCTCCAAACCCTTAATACTGTTGATGGATTGGCATTAACCCTTCTTGCAATTTCCCGTAAACCAAAACCAGCCTCTTTCATGCCCACGATGCGTCCTCTCTCCTGTTGGCGACCTCGAACTCTTGGCATTTTTATTTTTTGTAAACTGTAAGCAATCAAAAAAGTCCAAAAATTACTAGAAAAATGATTTAAAATTTTCAGAAAAGGTCTTTTATGTGTTGGTTGTTTTTGAAAATGAATAGAAAAAATCTGTGAAAAAAGGAATGATTAGAAGACAAAAGATTTATCAAATATTTCTTTTGAGATAAGGTATACACACAAATAATTTTCATTTAAATAATTATCCAAATACATAGCGTTGCATTTTTTTTGTTCTCCAGTATATTAAAACAAGCTAAAAAAGGACAGAGATACACTTAGTGCGTACTAGAGCATCAAAAGGAAAACGCCATAAGGATGTCTTGGATGGACAGAGTAACTAATGTGTATGTTTTACTTAGAATAAATAAATATCTTGAAGTTTTACTTACCATCAAAAAACGAAAACTTGAATATTTTGGCCATATTTTGAGAAATGACAAATATAATTTTTTAAAATTGATAACAGAAGGCAAAATTGAAGGCAGAATAGTTCCGGGTCGTAGACAGAAATCATGGCTTAAGAATCTTAGACAATGGTATGGTGTTAGTACCACGACACTTTGACACACAACGTTCGAAGAGAGCATGGCACTTGAGGAAGAAGATAGAGCCAAATGATTTTTTAAATATATCCCTGAGTATGACAATTGTTACACACAGGATATACGTGCTGTTAAAAAAAAATAATCAAATAATAATTTCCATTCGCGTTTTTGCCCACTATGAAAAAAAAACATTACCAATGTTGGTTGACATTGATAGCTTCCTGAAATCCCCTAGCTTCCATCCAAACGTCGTTAACGAATTTTGTCAGATAGTTTCTGATGCTGTCCGGCAACACGACCACAAGATTTTGGCCCTCCTTCAGATTTTGTGCCCATTTTAGAGCTACGGAAACGCATGCTCCACTGCTGGTCCCTAAAAAATTACCAACACAAATTTTTCGCATGTTTTAGGGGTGAAAACAAGGGAAATAAAGCTGAAATATGGCAGAAATGAACGTCAACAAAAAAAATGCTAAGAATTATAAAAGAGAATTCCAAGCAGAAAAAAGTAGTAGTAGTAGACGGGGGGTGACCCAAGGCCTGGCAAGTAGACCCTAGTGAGGGAGCCGCCTGTAGGGAGGTGGTTGACTCTCCGAGTATCTGGTGCCTCATCCTGCCAGTGGCACCCACAGCACTGTAACTTCTTTGCCTTGACTCAGAGCTTCCACACACTCTTCCACTAGATTATTGACAATTTCTGGCGCACTAAGTGTCTTTAAGTAGGTTGACCATTCGTCCCCCATTAGGGAAAACAGTCCCCCATTTTTTGTTAGGCATAGATATTCCACATAATTATTGTGATGAGACTGTCGACGAGTATACATTCGTAAAAAAATATGTTTCTCAAGAAAAGCTTCATAATTGGAATAACAATAAAATTATCCCAGACCAAAGATGGATGGAAATTTTGGAACATTTTAGAAACGAGCCAATTGTTTGCGGCCATTTTGTTAAAATGGCTGAATACTCTTTCAGTCTAACGCTGTACCTACTTAATTGAAAGAGTGTTTAGCAATATGAATAAAATGTGGACCACTGAAAAGAGTAGGTAGATTAAATGTAGAAACTGTCGTTAAATATAATATAACGAAAACTTCTATAAAAAAAATTAAACATGAAAATTAAAAAGAAAAAATCATTCTTCAGAAAAATATTAATAAATTTTGTTAGATTAGTTCGTTAATTTTTTAAAAATGTTTTTTGATTGAAACATATGCATAATATGATATTATTGTCGTCGTGCAGCTATATATATGTAATATATAACATACCAAATACTTACTACAAGCATATTGAACATTTTATTAACCAAAATCCCTAAATGTCCCCTGCACTGCAAAAAATCTGGTCACCCTACTTTAAGCTCTTCTGTGCCATCCTTAGCCTCCTCCAGGGTTCAGCAAAAAAAAAAAGTTTAACAACTGCCTGTGTGGGTGTGTGGGGTCTGGGTGTATGTAGAACTCAAACCAGTGAACCGGCTTTTTTTCCGTCAAGTAAAAACACCCACTTTAGGGGCGGAGCAAATGGGGATAGTTTTTAAAAAAATTCTCGGAAAAATTCGGGTTTCAAATCAATGATAAATCTATCTAGACATTTGATACCATCCCCGCAGTTGTTGGAAATTGTCGGGGATTTTAAAAATGTCATAGATTTGGTAGGTTTTGGGGTCGAAAATTTAAAAAAAGAACTTTTCTAAAATTGTCAACGTTTCGATATATCTGATATCATCATCATCATCAGGCCTCAGAAATGACAAAGAAACATTCTATAGTATGTTTAAAAATTAAAAAATGGTGATTATAATTTAATTTTTTAAATTTTAAATTTTTTTTATAATATATAATATATCGAAACGTTTCCAACTTTAGAAAGGGTCATTAATACAGGTAAAGTCTCGGTTAAAGTTAAAGATTAAAAATGTTTAATTTACCACAGAGTAAACCTTCTTCTCTGATCAGTCTTCTTGCCATGGTCAGGCTCTCGATATCATTACTCTTTTCCCAGAAGTCGACTACTGTTTGATCCAGTGACGTAGGGATAAAATCGTAACTAAAAAAAAATATTCCCCTGACTCGACAAAATAGTTAGCCTCAAAAAACACACAAAAACGAACACCTATGGTCTATCAAACCTGAAATTTGTCATACCGTTCTTTATAAAAAATTTCATTGCAAGAACGATTCAATATAAAAATTGCAATTCATCAAACCAATTTTTGATCACATTTATTCAAAATCAAACCAGGAATTTGTAAAGCCGTTGTTAAGCAAACCAAATTTCTCTTAAATTAATTGCGTCTTTGCCAATAAAATAGAACACGCGTCACCTTTATGCTTTATTGGCGAATGCGCAATTAATTTAACAGAAATTTGGTTTGATAAACAACGGTTTTACAAATTCCGACAATAAATTTTATGAAAAATAGTTTGGTGAATAATGGTTTCATTAAAAAGTTTTTACAAATTTCAAGTTTGATATTGAATGGGTTTGAACAATTCAGGTTCGGATAAAAAATGGGTTAAACAAATTGCGGTTTTTACAGTGAATCGTTTTATTTAGCTAGTTTGAAGGCGCCGCCTATAAGAAGTCCACTATAAGACAGAGCGCTTCAAGCTACTGCGAACCAACACTTAAGCTTGCGATCACCGTTTGCGGCTTGCGTTTAGTACGCCTCTAACAAATTTTGATAACGTAATTTTCTTGTTTTTTGTCACTGATAAATTAGAGCGTTTTATTTTCAACTGCTCAGATTTATCACTAACAACGTGTTACAATGAAAATAATAAGGAGACAAAATAAAGCAAGTTCTCAAAATAACATAATGCATTCTAAAAACGAAAAAGATTCTCCCAGTCAAAAAAAAAATAGAGCAAATATTCAAAAAGTCCTCCTTGCTCGGCTAGACAATATCCGAGTCTATTATAAAAACCTCTTCTAACGTTTCCAAGCATGTTAGGGGTGATAGTTTGAAAAGCTTCTTCAATTTTAATCCGAAGTTCTTCCAAATGATTAGCCCTTTCATGCCCGTAAACTTTATTTGTGATATAACTCCACAGATAGAAGTCATTAGGAGCAAGATCGGGTGATCGAGCTGGTCATAAAATAGTTCCCGGTGTACTTATAACCCGATTAGGAAATACATTATCAAGATATTCCCTAACAAGGCCAACATTGTGAGCGGGACAACAATCTTGTTGAATCTATGTTTCACCAAATCTTACACCTAACGACTGCCTAGCAGTTGGAATAATATGCTGCTGCAGTAGATCCAAGTATCTAGGACCATTCAAATTGCCGTCATTAAAAAATGGCCCAATTACGTGCTCCCCTACAATACCCCCCAAACATTTAGTTTTTGGGGATACGGTGTTATTACGTCAAAATACAAATGCAAATTTTCCCTCGACCAATATCGAACATGTGTTGGGTTATGACGATTCAATAATGGAAAAGTGCTTTCATCTATACAAAGAATAGATCTCAGAAAGTTTTCATCACGATTAGCCCTTTCCATCATTGTTTCGCAAAATTCCATACGACGATAGTTGTCCTCCGGAAAAATTTGATGCGTTTTTGACGCTTTGTAAGAATGATAACCATTCTTTTTGAGAACACGTAAGACAGTGGGTGAAGACGTATCAACTGCTTCGGTAATTTGGTGGCTAGTTAACTTGCGATTTTCCTCCACTGCAGCGCAAATCATCACATCTCGTACTTCCTGCTCGTCATTCAAAACAGTGGGTTTTTCATGGTTTCTTGGCGCTACACCACCAAACTTTACAAAATTCTCCAAAAAATTTTTCTGAATAAGTCTCAATGGTCTGCCTTGATAGTACCATTTGACTATCTGCACTTTTCGGCAACTTCGTAGACATCCATTTTTAGTTTTAAAAATGTATTATTTTACTTAAGAACTTACCAATCTGTTTCTCGAGCAAGGCAGAAATAAAACAAAATGAATTTCAAAAAGATTAACACTGCAGCGTGCTTCGACCCCACCTCGGTCGTACGGCACGGAGAGTAAATTGGACTTGATTCCCCCTATGTTCGCACTAGTCTAAAGCTCATTGTATAGAAGTTGGGTTTGATATAAAAATAAAAATTATTTTTTATGATTTTTAGTGTATTTTTTAAGACGCCGTAAGAAATAATAAAGTTATAAATTGTTTAAATAAGCGCCTTTCGTAAATCAAATTCATTGGCTATTCTTTTGGACGTATTTGTACGATTTTAATAATGTTGACCATTTTAAAACGTCACCTCCGTGACGCAGTGGGTATAGCGTATCTGCCTCTCGAACGGAAGGTTCAGGGTTCGAATCCCGGCTAGGTGTTTGGATATTTTGTTTGTCCTTTGTCAAGGTTTAAAAGTTTTGTAATCGGGGCACAGTTGATCTAGAGAGGGGTTTTAAGAAAAAAAATATATAATCTTTTTAACATACACTTTTGTTTTTGATCCATCGCCAACTACTATTTACCGTAAAAAGTAAAATCCTCTATGCAGCCCTTTTCTGGGGGGCTATTTTTGGAAAATATTCTGGGAACCTTAAATAGCAACCCCCTATTTTGACTTCATATTTGAATTCTCGCTGAAATTCTCTTTTCAATGGTACCCCATATCATAAGGTTTAATTTCGAGATATTAACCTTCAAAATGTCAAAAATTCAATTTTCAAAGGCCCATATCTTAGAAACTAAACAAAATATCTCTATTGTGTTTATTATCGATTTTAGGGTTTTTTTACGAGGAAATAAAAAATGACAACAGTTTGACAATCTGACCTTCTACTTCATATTTTTGGAATAATATCGTCAAAATCACTGAAAATCAATAAACTGTAAATAGGAATGTGCACACGTCAAACTATTGTCATTTTTTATTTGCTTTTATAAAACCCTCAAAATCGATAATAAACACACTAGAGATATTTTGTTTAGTTTCTAAGATATGGGCCTTTGAAAATTGAATTTTTGACATTTTGAAAGCCAATATCTCGAAAATTAGTAAAGCAAACCTTATGATATGGGGTACCATTCGAAAGAGAATTTCAGCGAGAATTCAAATAAGAAGTGAAAATAGGGAGTTACTATTTAAGGTTTTTAGAATATTTTCCAAAAATAGCCCCCCAGAAAAGGGCTACATAGGGGATTTTACTTTTTACGGTAAATACCCAACTAGCAATTTTTAGTTGTGCAAGTTGTAAAAATTAGAATTGCACTCATTTTAAACGTTGTTTTACAGATAAAGACTATTATACGACGCCTAAACGTTTATCACAACTTCAGTCGCCATCACAACTATTTATGACCGTCTATTGTACTAACAGTAATTCCTTAGTTGTGAAGGCGCCGACTACAAACCGGTGTGTGCTAAACCAAAAATTGATCAATTTACTCCACGTTTTCTGACCGGTTTGTTGGAGACGCGGGCGCGCCTGTTTTCATCTAACCAATTTTTCTGTTATGTTTGCAACAAACCAATTTTGGAGCACTGCTGCTGCTCATATAAACGTCAAATAATTCAGTAAAAGTAACTAAGAAGTGTTTTGTAAAGTTTCTATTAGTTTTGTTTGAACATTTTGCATTATGAAAAGGAACAAATGGTATAAATATTCTTCGATATTTTGACATGTGAGAGCTATTATTGAAGGTGATTCCCCAGTGTGGCGGAAAAAAAGAGGAAGGTCCTGTGTAAACAACAAGGACGGAAATTAAGTGAGCAGCAGAAAGCCAAACTGTGGCGCAATTTCGATTGGGTAAAAATTGAGGCGTGTTCGCGTCTTTTAAGTTGGGGGATTCGTTCAAAACACAGTTAAGTAGTTAAAGCAGTCGAGACAAGGGACTCCTTTGGTTGTCATAGAAACTAATAAGTGCCGCCATGATTGATTGTTACAACCATTGTATGCTAATTTGTAAACAAACATTAAAAATTATTTTTTTGCTTTTTTCTACAATAAACTAAGATCTTTTTCATATAAAAATCCGTATTTTATTCTTAGGAATCCTAAGCAACATCTTTAGAGAATTTTCGAAGCGATTTTTAAACCATGATTTTTTGTTTTAATTTCATAAAATTATCTTAATCGAGGGCGCGCTTGTTTTTTAGAGCTACGAACTGTACATTTGACAGTAAACTACCGTCTGTTTATATATTTTGGCATTGGTTCGCATGTTATGATGATGCAAAACATGATATATGATATAGAATATCATTTTATTTTAATAATATTATGGTGTTAGAAATAGTTTAATTTGTAGTCCAAGATGTATTTATCATTTTACGTAATGAATAATATTTTGAGCAAATAATTGTACTCCAAAATTGAACTATTACTTCAATTGTAGTCGCGATCGCGACGTTGACTCAACCAAAAAATCATCTACCAAATTGGTGCAAAAGTGGGTGGTGTTTGAATAAAAGTTATCGTTGCGACGCAACGTTGGCACGCGGTGCACAACGTTGAGACGTCGACAAATTGCTAGTTGGGTAGTAGTTGGCGATGTATCAAAAACAAAAATCTATGTTTTAAAGATTATATATTTTTTTTCTTAAAACTCCTCTGTAGACCAACTGTGGGGGAAAAACTTAAAGTAATGAACAGTCAAAAAAGTTCCGTTTTTTTGAGCCATTATAGAGATATAGATACCCACCCAAGCCCTTCGACCTCGAAGAACGTGACATCTGTCTTATTCAGGGACTCTGGCAAGGCAAAAACCGATCCTTCAGGGTCCACAGCGATAATTTTCGTGTTTGGAGATTTTTCTTTAAATTTTCTGGCTATTCCGGTCACAGTGCCGCCTGTGCCCGCTCCTAAAACCTAAAAAAAAATTGGATATTTCAGACATTTTACGGCCATGTAGTTTCTTTCCAGATATTAAATAAAAAACAACAATAAAAACCAGAGGGTTCCCACACGTCCTGGAAAACCTGGAATAACTGGGATTTATTAAAACCATATTGCATTACTTGGCACCCCCCTTTTATGTAATTTTCCTCAGCGGGAAAAACAAAAAGTTTATTAAATTAATTTGGTCAGTTTTATATTTTTTATTTTTTTAACAGACACAAACATTTTTGTAGCTATATTAATGAGCTTTAAAATAAATGATCATTTAGATGTACTTATAAAGCTTACTGGTAGCTCACCAAATGGCTATCAACTTAAGAAAAAATTAAATTTATGTATTTTTTTATGTTTACAAACACAGCAACTAGGAGCTGCCTAATTCTATTAAATTAAGATATAACAAAAATTGACATTTAGTTTCTTATTATCTGTGATTTTTGCCAACTGCGCACCCTCCTGTTTCGTTGGAACACACTGTATATCACTTACAATTACGTCAACTATGTTGTCGCACTGGTCCAAAATTTCTTCAGCGGTGGTATCGTAGTGAGCCAGGGGGTTCCCAGGATTGGAAAACTGCAAACAAGACAGAATAGTTTTTGGTTTTGTGTATGCTTCAAAAAGTATAATAAAAAGATACTGAGATTGATGGTTTATTTCATTTCTGAGTGTGCCAGACTGGCCCCTGGGGAGCTCACTTTTGAGATTATAGTAGCTCAGTCAAGTTACCCCCCCCCTCAACGAAACTCAATTTGAATATTGTAAAAATTATGTACTAGTTTAGTCTCATTTTAAAAAATTTTGTACTTTGTTCGTACTTAAAAGGGTGGGGGGGGAGTGTGGCTTGGCGATAAGCTGCACACCCCATGCTTACGAGATGGATTTAATGAAAATTAATATGTCATAATTTTGTACTAATTATGTACTCTTAATCTTAAAGAAGGGTACTTTTAGTTTACGAAAACCATCGGTTCGGTCATCGATTTTTATTTGTTTGTTATGGGGTGTGTAACTTGATATCAAGCTATAATACACACCCTATATAAACTAAATAAAATCAAGTTATCTTAAGAGTAGGCGATTTTTTATAAGGAGACCAAATTAGTACATAATTAATAGCAAATTATGGCATATAATTGCTGTTTTTCAAATCGATTTTCTAAGCAGAGGGGGGTGTGCCTTGATATCAAGCCACACACCCCAAAAAAACAAAAAAAAATTATCTTGAGAGTGGGCAATTTTCTAGAAGGGGACGAAATTAGCAAATTATGCTATAATTACTTTTTTGAAATCTCTTTCCTAGGCAAAGGGGGGTGTGCCTTGGTATCATGCTACACACCCCATAAAAACAAAAAAAAATGAAGTTCTCTTGAGAGTATTCAATTTTTTAGAAGGAGGCGAAATTAGTACCAAATTCTGATCTAGTCACTTTTGGTCGAATCTCTTTCCTAAGCAGAGGGGACTGTATCGTGATATCAAGCTACACACCCCATAACAAACAAACCAAAATCTTAGGAACCGATGGTTTTTGTAAACTAAAAGTACCCTTCTTTAAGTGTGCGTAATTAGTACAAAATTATAACATTTCATTAAATCTATCTCCTGAGCAAGAGGGGGGGGGGTGTGGAGGTTAGCGCCAAGCCACACCCCCCCTTTTAAGTGCGAATAACTCCGTTATACATGAAGTATAGATTTTTCTAAAAAAGACTAAATTAGTACATAATTAGTACATCATTTTTACAATATCCAAATTGAGTTCCGTTGAGGGGGAGTGTAGCTTGACTGAGCTGATTCTACTTCACTAGAGTATTTTTAGCCCCTTTGCAACTCGCTTTTTGGTTATTCAGGACTGCGTCGATCTGTGGTTTACCGAATATTATAGCGTTTTCCTTTTGATGGACTGGTGCGCACTAAGTGTATATCTATCCTTTTCTGTTTTGTATAAAAATAAAGGATAGAGCACTGGTGCAACAAAAGGAAATCGCTGTTCGGGAATTTTGGCCATGTTGGGCGTTTTGTAATGATTAATATAAGTTTGTGACTCCCCGATTAATTAAGGAAGGCCCCACCCCCAACCCCTAAAGGTAACATTTTTTGTAGGCAATAAAATTAACTTCAATATGAGGCATAACAATTATAGGTAATTCTTCTGCTTTAACCTCAAATTAACACTCAAAAAACCTAATATTTTTGGCAGTGGCGGTCCCAGTCATTTGAAAAGGGGGGGCGTGGCGGTTCGATACGAAAAAAAAACTAGAATAAAAGCATAGCTTTTATGAGGAACATATCAATATACACAAACAAAGCGCGGATTTGGCCTCAAATCTGGGGGGGGGGTTACTCAGATTTTAAGTTAATTATTTCATACATTTTTTATTTTAGAAAACGTTTAAACGGGCTGAAAAAAAAAACTTCATAAATATTTTTGAAAAATAAATTCCCCCTCCAGGCCACTCCTATAGTCGTGAGGCACGGATTACCGCTTAAACGTGCAGTTTTTTAGTTTTTCGCCGATATTTGAAGAGTACAAAAAAAACATCCGAAAAATATACATTTTGCTATTTCATTTTAAGAGGTAAGGAGGGGAGTTAGGGATATACTTGTTATATTTCAAATTAAAGATGATTTTATAGGCTCTAAAAAATATTGGGCCGTTTTTCAAAAAAAAAACAGGGTGGAGGGACAGGAGGGGTCGGTGCCTTCCTAACATAATCGGGGGGGGGGTCCCAATAAATAATCAATTAATCATACAACGTATGTTGCTTCTTTCCTAAAACGCCCAAAAAAACGTTGTAGCGCATCCATGGTATACATGGTAGGTAACATTTATAATTTGCTGGTCTATAGCTAATCTTCATTGAGGAAAAATATGAACTTTCTTAAGAAAAAAAATGTTTTTTTTTAAAGTTTCATGAATCAAATATTATATGAACATTTTCATGTTTTCCTGTATTTTCTATAATACCTATATTTTTTTTACCTGATCAAGAATTATAGAATTCGGAATCTCTTTGTGAAGTCTATTGGCCACGCCAAAAATGCCCTCTGAAGAGTAGGAATCCGCCGTTATCGGAGTTTTGATCAATTTAGCTCCTAAAGCATTTATTACAGAGATCTTTTCGTTGGACATCTTTTCGCTCATCACTATAATGCATTTATATCCTGAAAAACATGTTTATTAAAATCTAAACTACTCTCAAGAAGAGGCATAACTGGGGTGGGTGAAACTATGGCCAAGACAGCTTTTTCTATAAGATTAGTTTTCTTAACAAATCTTCCTTCAGAGTTAAAAGTCACCAGATCTCTAGTTTCTGAGATATTTTACCTTTTATAGCCGAGGCAAGTGCAACACCAACCCCTGTGTTGCCTGAAGAAGGCTCTATTATGGTCATTCCAGGTTTCAGAACGCCTTGATTTTCGTAATCGTCAATGATTCTTTTGGCCACCCTGTCTTTAACAGACCCACCGGGATTGAAGTATTCTAGTTTTGCGTCTAAAAATACATAAAAAAAATGACATCAAATATTATTTGGCTTTGTTGATTCATCAACATTCTCCACAAAGAGGTATTGGATAAATCATTAGCAACTAAAAGAGTTCAGTTTTTTTTTATGGAACATGCAAAAAGTAATATCTGAATTTTAAGGAACATATCATACCGCCATTGAATAAAACAATAAATAACACCCTTAAATCAATCAACAATTCTATAAATTTTTTAAAACTTATAATTTAACGTATAAATCAATATTAAAATAATCATTTAAGTCGGTACTTTTTTAAGTAATCTTTGGCACATGATTTTTGACGAAAATTGTAATTTTTACTTTAATCGAATTATTATCTCTGAGTTTTGTAAATTTATTACTGGTCTGGTCGTCTAGATCAAGTGTCAAATCAAAAAATATTTTTTTTTATACCTTCATCAAAAACATGATTTTAGTAACTGTCTGCAGATAACTAAAGCATGGCTTTTTTAGTTACCGATACAAAAAAACTTTCTTTTTTGAAAACGGGTGCAAAAAAAGATTTCGTTTCGTTTTTTACCCAAAATTAAATAGAAATAGAGGAATATAGTAATATTGAAAAAATCTAATTATTCTTGCCTAAAAATTAAGCCATTTCTGCCAGTTTTCACCAAGTCAACCAAAATCATTTCAAAACATCGTCAAAATATCAAACTGTCAAAGATTAAAATGTCGCAAGAATGAACGTCACCGAGTAAAAAGAAACCATAGTTATTTCATTTACCAGCTGCCTCGATTTATAGTGTAAAGATGATGTGTTGCGAGAAGTGCTGTTCGTTCGAGATTTTTAATAGTAATTTTAACAACTAGTGGCTAAAATAGTGCTTTTTCTTAGAAGCTTTGGTTTAAATAACGAGCGCAGCGAGATATTAAAAAACGCGAGTAAAAAAAAGCACAGTTTAGCCGCGAGTTGTTATCAAAAAATCCAAGAAAAACAGGAAAATACTTTCAAAAATCTCGAACGAAGAGCTGGTAAATGAAATAACAATGCGGTTTCCATAGCGATTTGCATTTTTATTCGGTGAGGTTCATTGTTGCTACATTTTAATCTTTGACAGTTTGAAATTTCGACGATTTTTTTAAATGATTTTTTCGTAAATACTTGGTGAAAACCGGCGGAAATGATTTAATTTTTATGCAAGAATAATTAGATTTTTTCAATATTACTATATTCCGGTATTTCTCTTTCATTTTGGATAAAAAATGGACAGAAATCTTTTTTTGCACCCGTGATCAAAAAAAAAAAGATTTTTTGCATCGGTAACCAAAAAAGTTATACTTTAGATATCTGCAGAGAGTTACTAAAATCATGTTTTTAATGAAGCTATGAAAACAAAGTATTTTCCTGTTTTTCTTGGATTTTTTGATAAGGGTATTAAAAAAATAGCGTTAACAATTCGCGGCTAAACTGTGCTTTTTTACTCGCGTTTTTAGATAACGAGCGCAGCGAGCGCAACGCTTTTAAAAAAAGCACTATTTTAGCCACTAGTTGTGAAAACTACTATTAACTGTCACTACAACAAAAAGGATAATTCTATAAAGTGGCATTTTTAAAAACCACTCTAAAATAAAATAAGAGATTCAATATATTTAAAAAACAGGCAGAAATATACTTACAGATATTGCATTTGATACCAGCTTTTTTTGGAATACTATTCAGTTTCACCATTGGTGTGTTTCCAATGAGCTGTAAGACGTCTGGCTGGATTTTGCCGACCCTATGCCTGTTATAAAAATCAATAAATCAACCAATTTCAATACATTTTTACACAGAGACTAAATGGAACTGTTATTGTCAGTGTCAAAAAATTGGTGGTTTTGAATTTAGTGTAGGTAACTGTCAATAAAAATGACCTATAAATACAAAATTTTGTCATAGTGTCTGTCTGTAACACTGTGGGGGATTGGCAAGAGGGTAGGAGGGGGGATTGAACTTTCAAAAATATTGTAACTTGCGAATCGTAGCAGCTAGCGACACAGGGTTTTCACATTAAGATACATAATTGCATTTTTAACCAAAAAAAAATTAAAAAGTTTAAAAAATATATTTTAAATTTTTTCTTTTATTTTTTAAAAAGATTTTATGGATATACGTGGCTGCGTTTTGGTCAGTAAGTCTGATTCTAACCCGCTTTCATCCCTGGGTATCACAAAGTAAGAATTTTTTTTACGGATGAAGGCTTTTTGAGAAGAATGGCTACAATAGTAAGCGACGGACAGACCGATCGACAGAGGGACGGCGTCTAAGGGCTAATTTTACAACCAAAGGTAAAACTCCAGATTAAACCATAGTTTAAACTTCAGTTTAATCTTTGGATTAATCCATCGGTAAACAAGTTGCTCAATTTTATAAGTCGGAGTTAAACCACGGCCATGAAGAAAGACTACATTTTCTTCACATATATAGGGTTGATTATTTTAACCAAAATGGCACCAACTAGAGCCAAACTTGATAAAAATCAATCAAGTACTTTTTGAGATATCAGCGTTGGTTACAGACAGACATACAGCCAGACGACAAAAATGTTCAGATTTGTCAAAAAGATATACAGTATACGTGTGAGCTCGATGTGAGAATAAACTTGCTGATCTGTGGGATGTTCCAACTCTTGTCGAATTTCCTTGTGCACAATTTCGCATATCTCTTTAGATAATTCAAACCTCTTTTTAAAATCTACATATCGTCGGACTCCTCCAAAGGATTTGTTCTAGGACAAATAATATTTGGTCTTGTGCTTCGACAATGTCAATAATTTCGTAATTCTTCATCCAGTTGATCAAAAATAAATCTTAAGTAATTGATCATACCGATTTCACTAAATACTTACAGTCTTTTTAACAAAAACAAATTTTTAATAACTTTTTTGAGGTTAGAATCTTTTGGTAACTATTAAAGTAAAGTTTAACAAACACCCAGACCGTTTGTTGGTAAACTGCACCTATAAAACGTAAAAAAGTCGACATCTGTGGTTTAAACTGAGGTTTGACGTTTAAATATGAGTTGTAAAATTGCGCATAAGAACGTGCTTATCTGTACAGATTCATCAAAACCTTGAAGTGCGATTTTTAGATAAAATTTACTTCCCTTAGCCCTTCTAGATTAGGAGAACACGCACTTTTAAATCCATGATTTATACATAGTTATTACAAATTTTTTGTTATATCTTTTATTTTTTTATTTTTATTTATTTTATATGTAAGAAAGGCACCCTAACATGACGTAACAACATCACAATTTACAAGGGACTAAAGATCTAAACATTTCGGTTGAGTAAAGTAAAACTAACCTTATTAAATGAGAAATACATGTAAACTTAAAAAAAATAAATTCCTACTTAATGTGAAAAGAGAATAAAAAAGAAAAAACAAAAAAACTTAGATAAATAAACCATTAAAAAATAAATTCAATTTTGAAGAAAAACTTTTATGGCGTAATTATGAAAACTAGTAATTGAAACATTAAATACAGACCGCTTCAAGCTACTGCGAACATAGGGCGGAAGAAGTCTAATTTGCCAGTGTACGTACATGCAGAGACACCGCACGCCTATTAGTGAAGCAACCAACACTCAGGCTTCCGATCGCCATTCGCAGCCGTTCGCCACCGTTCGCCTTGTATTTAGTACGCCTCTAACCACGGTGCTGTGTGGAGCGTAGTCAATGAAACCGGAATTTGGTCAATAAATACGCAAATTTTTATAACGTAATTTTCTTATTTTTTGTCACTGATAAATAAGAGCGTTTTATTGTCAACTGCTCAGATTTATCAGTGACGACGTGTTACAATGAAAATAATAAGGAGAAACAAAATAAAAGCAAGTTCTCAAAATAAAATAATACATTCTAAAAACCAAAAAGATTCTCCCAGTCAAAAAAAAATTCAAGCAAATGTTCGAAAAGTCCTCCTTGCTCGGCTAGACAATATCCGAGCCTACTATAAAAACCCCTTCTAACGTTTCCAAGCATGTTAGGGGTGATAATTTGAAAAGCTTCTTCAAAAACAGATAGAAGTCATTAGGAGCAAGATCGGGAGATCGAGCTGGCCATAAAATAGTTCCCCGTGTACTTTTAACCCGATTAGGAAATACATTATCAAGATATTCCCTAACAAGGCCAACATTGTGAGCGGAACAAACATCTTGTTGAAACCATGTTTCACCAAATCTTACACCTAACAACTGCCTAGCAGTTGGAATAATGTGCTGCTGCAGTAGATCCAAGTATCTAGGACCATTCAAATTGCATTTGCCGTTAATAAAAAATGGCCCAATTACGTGTTCCCCTACAATACCCCCCCCCAAACATTTAGTTTTTGGGAATACTGTGTTCTTACGTCAAAATATAAATGCAAATTTTCCCTCGACCAATATCGAACGTGTGTTGGGTTATGACGATTTGACCATTTGACCATCTGCACTTTTTCGGCAACTTCGTAGACATCCATTTTTAGTTTTAAAAATGTATTATTTCAATTAAGAACTTACCCATCTGTTTCTCGAGCAAGGCAGAAATAAAACAAAATAATAAAAACAAAATGAATTTCCAAAAGATAACACTGTAGCGTGCTTCGAATCCACCTCGGTCGTACGGCACGGAGAGTAAATTGGACTTGATTCCCCCTATGTTCGCAGTAGCTTGAAGCGGTCTGTATATCGATGTGCAAAAAATAATTATTGTATATAGTGTCTTTGGAACAGTGAGTTTGGTGAGGTAGTTCCTAAATTAGTATTATATCTGGGAACATAAAACAAAGCTGGTGTTCGAGTTACAAAAGTCCAGTCCACTAATGTTTTTTTTGTACAATTGATTATTTCTGTTGCAAATAAATACATTATTTATTTATATTTATTTATTTATTAATACTAAATGCTAAAACATTAGATTATATTACACTGTGACTAGCACAATCTATTTTAAAATAAATAGTTTTTCATAGAAAGACGCCACATGAAATAATTCTACGAGCGGATAAGTGCAACATACGATAATGGTTTAGGGTCAGTCCATATCAAGTCAACCAGGGTATTTTACCACACCATCTCCGATGTTGATGATTTTTAGTATACATGTTTTTCCTACCAAAAAACTGGAAAATCCAAAATTTCAGACTTTTTTGACCAGTTGTTTATTTTGAATTAATTTTTGAAAATCGAAAAAGTCACTTATTTGTCCTTAACATGTGCGCACAAAATTAGGAATATCCAAAGAACCACTTATAATAGAAAAGTAGGTGAAGGTTCATTTTAAAGCTCTTATAAAGACCTTTCATATGAGAATATTGCATAACATATATTGAAAAAAAAAATAAAAAAAAAAATTTTTGATTTTTTTTTTGAAAAATTTCAAAAAGGCCATTTTTAATTTTTTTCAAAAAATTATATTATTTTCTTTAAAGTGTTATTAAACTATTCACAAAATTTTGAGATGGACAAATCATGGGTTCAATGTGAAAAAATTTATTAAAAATGTCACATGCATGAAAAATCGCCTATAAATAGACAATGCATTTTGGTAATTAGAAGAATATAATGGGGTTTAAAGCGATATTATAAAAATATTTAACAATATTTTATTTAAATTTTTAAAGGTGGAAGCATTATTTTGCAAAATATCGAGTCAGGGTTTGTCACTGTAGAATATGACAGTGCTTGGTGGCTGGCTTGTGTCTTGGGGAAAAATAATGAGAGCGGAGAACTGAAAGTAAGCTTTCTTCATCCACGAGGACCTGCCTCATCATTTTCACCTCACCTCAAGATATTTTAATTATTAAACCAGAAAGTCTTATAAAAAAAGTTGAACCCAACACTGCTACTGGCAGAACTTACAATGTCAGCAAAAAAGAAATGTCAGATTCATCAGAAATTCTTAAAAGAAAGTTAAAAAAATAAATTTAAGGTATATAGTTAGTCTTAGTGTTTTCTGTCTAATTTTTATCAACGAAGTAGAAAAGTTTGTTTATTTCTTTTGCGAGTTTAAAATAAAATAATTTGTAGATAAAGCCTCTGGGTATTTTTTAAAACCTGTATCCATCCAACAAATTTATTTATTTTAATATTGGTGCTCCTTAAATATGTTTATTTTTTTAAATGCATGATTTTTAATGTACTTAATATTTTTGATATTTTTTTTGACATTGAACCCATCATTTCTCCATCATAAAATTTTGTGGATAATTAAGTAACACTTTGACCAAAATTATATATTTTTTTCAAAAAAATTAAAAATGGCCTTTTTGAATTTTTCAATTTTTTTTTTTCAATTTTTTATTTTCAATTTTTTTTTTTGTTAAAATTATGTTGTGATATTTCATAAAAAAGAGCTTCAAAATGACTTTAAAATGAGCCATTTATTACTTTCCTAGTGTAAGTGGTTCTCGAGATATTGCTAGTTTTGTACATTCTTGTTAAGGTCAAAATGCTGACATTTTTATTTTGAAAAATTAAAAAAAAAAAAACTACGAATCAAAAAAATCTAAAAATTTGCATTTTCAACTTTTATGGTAAGAAGAAAATATATACCAAAAATCATCAAAATTGGAATTGGTCGCGTAAAATTTTTGTGATTTTTTGGTTGATTTGATATGGAATGACCCTTTAGGCTGATTTCATATGACGCATTTAATTAGATCAGTCAAGCCACACCACCCCTCCCCCCCCCCCCGAAAGATATTCGAGTTTTTATATGCTTATAATTTCGAACCAATGTCGAACTTATTTTGAACCAGTTTTAAAAATTTTGAACCACACTCCTTCCTGGTTTTCTAATATTCAAAGTGGGGGGTGCAGCCGGACGTCAAGCTACACCCTCCTCATTTAAAGCGTGGAGAAAAATGAAAAGCAACTATCCCAAAATTAAGAACTAATTTCCAACTCCTAATATCACCAAAAAAATTTCCAAAAACCCATCAGTAACTCTGTTTTTTTTAGAAAATATGGTGGGGGTGAAGGTTGACCCCCCCTCCGAAAGATATTCGTTTTTTTAGCTAATTTCGAACTAATTTTGAACCTCTTTTAAAAATTTTGACTCTCTTTCTTGGTTTTTTTTTAATATTCAAAATGGGAGGTGCAGCCGGACGTCAAGCTAAAAAAAAACAGGAAAGAGTGTGGTTCAAAATTTTTAAAAGTGTTTCAAAATTATAACCCAACTAGCAATTTTTAGTTGTGCAAGTTGTAAAAATTAGAATTGCACTAATTTTAAACGTTGTTTTACAGATAAAGAATAGTTATCATGGCGACTGTCGACAACGTCGACTATTATACGACGCCTAAACGTTTATCACAACTTCAGTCGCCATCACAACTATTTATGACCGTCTATTGTACTAACAGTATTCCTTAGTTGTGAAGGCGCCGACTACAATCGGTGTGTGCTAAACCAAAAATTGATCAATTTACTCCACGTTTTCTAGCCGGTTTGTTGGAGACGCGGGCGCGCCTGTTTGCAACAAGCCAATTTTGGAGCACTGCTGTCTGTCATACAAACGTCAATTAATTCAGTAAAAATAACTAAGAAGTGTTTTGTAAAGTTTCTATTAGTTTTGTTTGAACATTTTGCACTATGAAAAGGAACAAATGGTATAAATATTCTTCGATATTTTGACATGTGACAGCTGTCATTGAAGGTGATTCCCCAGTGTGTCAGAAAAAAGGGGAAGGTCCTGTGTAAACAACAAGGACGGAAATTAAGTGAGCAGCAGAAAGCCAAACTGTGGAGCAATTTCGATTGGGTAAAAATTGAGGCGTGTTCGCGTATTTAAGTTAGGGGATCCGTTCAAAACCCAGTTAAGTAGTTAAAGCAGTCGAGACACGGGACTCCTTTGGTTGTCATAGAAACTAATAAGTGCCGCCATGATTGATTGTTAAAACCATTGTATGCTAATTTGTAAACAAACATTAAAAATTATTTTTTTGCTTTTTTCTACAATAAACTAAGATCTTTTTGCATATAAAAATCCGTATTTTGTTCTTAGGAATCCTAAGCAACATCTTAAGAGGATTTTCGAAGCGATTTTTAAATCATTATTTTTTTTTTAATTTCATAAAATCATCTTAATCGAGGGCGCGCTTGTTTTTTAGAGCTACGAACTGTAAATTTGACAGTAAACTACCGTCTGTTTATATATTTTGGCATTGGTTCGCATGTTATGATAATGCAAAACATGATATATGACATAGAATATCATTTTATTTTAATAATATTATGGTGTTAGAAATAGTTTAATTTGTAGTCGAATAGTGTATTTATCATTTTACGTAATGAATAATATTTTGAACAAATAATTGTACTCCAAAACCCATTGAACTATTACTTCAACTGTAGTCGCGATCGCGACGTTGACTCAACCAAAAAATCATCCACCAAATTGGTGCAAAAGTGGGTGGTATTTGAGTAAAAGTAAACGTTGCGACGCAACGTTGGCACGCGGTGCACAACGTTGAGACGTCGACAAATTGCTAGTTGGGAAGCATATCAAAACTCGAATATTTTTCCGGAGGGGTGTGGCTTGACGTCAACCTGCACCCCCTGCCATATTTTTTTTTAAAAAACAGGGTGATATTAAGAGTTCGAAACTAGTTCTTAATTTTGGGATAGTTGCTTTTCTTTTTTCTCTACGCCTTAAATGTATGGGTGTAGTTTGACGTCCGGTTGCACCCCCCATTTTCAATATTAAAAAAAACCAGGAAGGAGTGTGGTTCAAAATTTTTAAAAGTGGTTCAAAATTAGCTCGAAATTGGTTCGAAATTATAAGCATACCAAACTCGAATATCTTTTGGGGGGGGGGGCTTGATTGACCTATTTAATTAAGTTTTGATTATACCTATAATTGAGATGAAATAATTTTTTTTTATTTTTTCTATTCTGTCAATATATTTATGATATGAGATATAACATATGAGTTATATAGCAAAATTAGGTATCCAGGATGGTGAAACTCCTTACTTATTCTTAATATAAACCCTAGATTTTTATAGGCGTTCTTGACAATTATACACAAAGTTAAAGTTACTTCATTTAAATTTAAACGATTAAGCACACATAGTCATAAAATTTATTCAGGTCATCCTGGAAACTCTGCACACCAAAATTTCTAAGTTTAACAATCATTGTGGGATGATGCACCTTATCAAATGCCTTAGAAAAATCAGTGTACACGGCGTCAACCTGCGACTTATCATCTGCCTCATATATGTCCTGAACATAGAGCATCAGATTAGTTGCTACGGACCGTCCCCCAAAAAAACCATGATGAGTATATCCTATAATATGTTTAAGTTTAAAAAAGATCTCTTCAGTTATTATTGCCTCTAGCATTTTGTCTCGGTTTGTTAATATGAAAATAGGGCGGTAATTTGTCACATCATTTTTACCCCCACCCTTAAGACAGGAGTTATTTTACCATATTTCCATATTGACGCATATCAAGCATTTATTATAAATAATTAAGAGAGGCAATAGTAAGGATTCTTCACAAGATCTAAACAAAATAGGGGGTAATTTATCCGGATCTGGTCCTTTATTAATATAGAGTTTTTTAAATTGATTTCTAATCTGTCCCTCTGCTGATCTTGAGGCTTAAATAAAAAATGAATTTGCCTTTATTTTTAAATTATACTGAAAATTTCCCTCATATGTAAAACTGTCCATAAGAGGTGTGGAATTATCGCTGAATTATTAAGTGATAATTCCCTAGTAGGTGATAATTGCTCTTAGTCAAGTCAATCAGATTAGTTGCCACGGACCGTCCCCCAAAAAAAACATGTTGAGTATATTCTATAATATGTTTAAGTTTAAAAAAGATCTATTCAGTTATTATTGCCTCTAGCATTTTGCCTCGGTTTGTTAATATGGAAATAGGGCGGTAATTTATCACATCATTTTTACCCCCACCCTTAAGACAGGAGTTATTTTACCATATTTCCATATTGACGGAAAATGCCCTTCAATCAAGCATTTATTATAAATAATTAAGAGAGGCAATAGTAAGGATTCTTCACAAGATCTAAACAAAATAGGGGGTAATTTATCCGGACTGGCCCTTTATTAATATCTAGTTTTCTAGTCTGTCCCTTTGCTGATCTTGGAGCCTAAATAAAAAATTAATTTGCCTTTATTTTTAATTTATTCTGAAAATTTCCCTCCTATGTAGAACTGTCCATAAGAGGTGTGGAATTATCGCTGAATTAATAAGTGATAATTCCGCAGTAGGTGATAACTGCCCAGTAGGTGATAATTCCACTGCTCTTAGTCAAGACCAACTTTCGATCAATATCGGGCGAAAGTGAGAGAAACCGATTTAAACCGAAGATTTGAACCAATGAGATGCATAGTAGCGAGAGACTCTCCCTGGAAGCAAATTTTCTCTCGATTTAAGAATAGACCCCCTGGCTTATGGAACTCAATGGAATTGAAGGAGGAAACGCCGGTAGGCGAGATTTTTGAAGGATTGGGCACAAAATATGAAGAAAGAAGACGGTGCGGAGTATAAAGAAACTACCGTAAAAACAATTTGGAACGTCACACCAAAATTAATCATGGATGCATGGATATTATGAAAAATATGGCATAAAGCCTGACCCATTTCAAGATATAATTTTCAAATATGCAAGAGAAGCAAACAACGCAAAACTGCAGACACAAGATATTGAATAAAATTCACCACAATTTCTGTCCGGTTCGACTTTTTCATGCACTGAAATCAAAGAGAGATAGCGTTGAAAATGAACGCCTAACGATCAATCCGTTCCGGAAATTGGGACGTCAATGGTTTAAGAACATACCCGTGGGCAAGAACGAGATGACGAAGTAGACTAAAGCCCTGTTCTCACTATGCAACTTTTTCATGCTTCTCAGAAAGATGCATGCATCTTGTGTGTTCACACTATGAAATTCGTCGAAAAAAGACGCATGCTGCAAGATGCGCTAAAATAGAACATGCTCTATTTTTTATCAGAAAGTTGCATGCATGCTGGGGAATTTCTAGTTACCTTTTGATTACCAACCGTTTTTTTATGTTGTCAAGTTGCTGATCAGCTGTGAATTTTAGGTTATGAGTTTTATTTTCAATATTTTTTAATCACCTTAAAACTTTCTAAAATTCTTGTTTGCCAATGCTCACAATCTGCAAGTTCTAATTCCCACTCCAAGCCTGTCAATCCTATTTATTTAATATTTCTTATACTAGAACAATCCAGAATTTTCGACTTTTCCTTTTTTCGAAGAATTCTTTATTTCTGGAATAATTCTTTATTTCTAGAATTCTTCAAGAACACCATATATTCAGTCGTGAAAATATTGCTGGTTGCATACTTAAACTTTTAGCGAATGCGCTAGAAAAGGGTATAGGAAAAAAGTAAACAAAGCAGTTTTTTGATGTTTTTAATTAGTGATTTTGTTATGTTGGCTAAAAATGGCATTTCCTTTAAAAAAAAAGATGCATACTGTGAACACGACCCACAGCTCCATGCTTCAAGAAAAAGATGCATGTAAAAAGTTGCATGTGTTTGATGCATAGTCAGAACAGGGCTTAAGACGCAGGCTGCACAGGTGGGACTCTAGATGTGAAGAAAAAAAATATTACAAATCAATCACTGAGGGCAACTGCTGTGTTGCATCTCGCAAAAAGAGGAGTTGCTGAACAGGGACTTATAAAGAAGACAGGTGGCTACAATAGTGCTTTTTTTACAAGCGTTAGTTTAAATAACGAGCGCAGCGAGGTATTTAAAAACGCGAGGAAAAAAAAGCACAGTTTGGCCGCGAGTTATTAACACTATTTTTTTTAATAACTTTATCAAAAAATCCAAGAAAAACCGGAAAATACTTTTAAAAATCTCGAACGAAGAGCACTTCTCGTAACACATCATTTTTACACTATAAATGAAGGCTGCTGGTAAATGAAATAACAATGGTGGTCTCCATGGCGATGTACCTTTTTATTCGGTGACGTTCATTTTTGCGACATTGTAATCGTTGACAGTTTGATATTTTGACGATATTTTTAAAAGATTTCTTGGTGAAAACTGGCGGAATGGCTTAATTTTTAGGCAAGACTAATTAGATTTTTTCATTAGTACTATTTTCCGCTATTTCTCTTTAATTTTGGGTAAAAAACAGCCCGAAATCTTTTTTTGCACCCGTGATCAAAAAAAAAGTTTTTTTTGCATCGGTAACCAAAAAAGCCATGCTTTAGTTATCTGCAGACAGTTACTAAAATCATGTTTTTGATAAAGGTATAAAAAAAACGTTTTTTTTTTGTTGAAAACCGCACTCGGTTATTTTTTCCGTTGTATCAAAAAATTGCCCTCCACCTGCGGAGTCGGGCAATTTCTGCTTTATCGATAATTCTCAAAGCACTTATGGTCTTAGCAAAAAATTAATTATAATTATTTAAGATTTATCCCTCGCAAATGATTTGAAAGAAAATATACATGCTAAAACTTTTAAGAGTCATTTTACCAAATGAAATAGAAAGAATAAAAATAAGAGATTTATTAAGATAATGAACCTGCTAGTAATTAAGTATTTATTGCAGACAAAAAAGTATATTTATAAAAGTTTATAATAATAATGTGACCTTTTTAACCGAAATGTGACTTAAACCAAATTGTGAAAATATAACCCGAGCGTGACAAATCCCTTTTCCTAAAACGTGACATTATCTCGATTGTGACATTATTACAGGATATGTAATAAAAACTACCAAATGTGACTTGTGTGATAGAACGTAAATAATTAAAAAAAAAAAAGAAAACGCACTAACAAGCAGCGCAGCTGCTTCTGTGCTAAACTGTTTTATTTATCTTTATTGTAACTAATATTGTAACAACTGTATTCAATTATTTTGATAAATAAACCATTTTGATTGATTTTGATTGAAACACCCTCTATAAAAATCAGAAAAAAACTTTCATAGAAACTCACCAATCTTTATGAGAGTGGGGGTCAACACCGTCCTTTTTCGCAGCATCACTGCTCCACTGACACTTTCTAGGAGCATCTGGAATCACAAAGTGCTCATTATTCAACGGCGAAATGTAAACTAGGTCAGATTTAGCCCTGTCGAGTATTGAATTGTTTTCGTGAAGTTTTGAACCGTGTTCAGATTTTCCTGAATCGTTGGAATAACTTTTTTGAGTTTTCGTTTCATGAGATCCAGTTTCCGAGTTTGGGCAACCGTTAGGTAAACTGTTTTGAGTTTGAGTCTTTCCTGAAACCATTTCCATTGAATTGGTTACTTCTTTAACGATATTTACTTCTTTTGAATTAGTGGTATCACTATGAACATTCTGGCACTTGTGAGTTTCGCGAATTTTGTTTTCTTTAGTTATATTGGGACTGGATCTATTTGTAGAAATAGAACAATCTTGTTTACCACCACTGCTTTCCTCAAAATTTTCCGCTAGAGGCGAAGCCATAATTTCTTTTTTCTTGATGCAATTTTATATGCGCTGGAAACAATAGTCTGGCAAAAATAGGGTCATAAAAATAATAACAAACCGTAAATTATTCTTGTTATAATTTTTTTATATTATATAATATTTTACTCTTTTTTAACAATAGTAAATATAAATGGTTATCACACAGTTATAATTTTTCCCGTTAGATTGGCTATAGTTTTTTGTGCCTTGCATGTAATGAGTCACAAGCTCAGGGTATAAAAGATATTAGTTCAAATATTTTAATGGGTGATAGAAAATTACAAAATAAGAAAAAAAAGTTTCTATAAATGTGTTTCCAAGATATTTGGTTTTTAAAGTTAAGAGGAAAAAAAACGATAGCGCCAAATGACTTTTTATTTTTTTAGGATAGAATAATGTCTTATGTATTTTTTAAAAAACCGAACACATTTTTAACAATTTAATTTTTAGAGAAAAAACCTTAACATCTAGAAAAATATCAGTATATGTATACCTAGGGACCTCTCTTTAATATCAGAAAAAAAATCAAAAGGCTTTTACTTTGAATTTTACGAAAAAAAGACAAGTATTTTTTTTAAATGTTGACTTTTTTTCTACTGACTCTACAAAATTTCCTTGTTTTCTTGATGATATAATAAAAAAAATCAGAAATCGCGCACTCTAACGTCCTGTATTTCGTAAATAAAGGACTTTAAACTATATTAGCACGCATAGGTTAAGTGTTGTGTTAATTGGCGAGGATCTTCGATTTGGACCAGACTATTTTCACAAAATGTCAAAATTTTAATTTTAGAAATTGTTAGTTGAAACTAAGTTTAATTTTAAAACAAGTTTTGAGGTCTTTACACTTTTGATTTTGCGCTTAAAGCTGGAAAAAGACGTGCACTTAAGGAAAATCACCAAAGAACTGGTCTTGAAGACTGCATGTTTGTCGGTATGATGTGGTCGTAAATACTTTATTTTTTTCTTCTTTTTGTAATAGATAAAATGGCTTTTATCCTGTACAGTAAGATGATAAAATAATGTCAAAATGGGTTAAAATTCATCAGGATTTTAAGGGCGAATTTTTGAGAACATTATTTTAATTTGCAGCGGACAATTTTTTCTTTAACAAAATAAATAATTAATTTTGTATTTCAGAATTAACTGGCGGCATCAAAAATAGGTTTATGTCGTAAAAAAGGGCTTGACCCCTGAAGAAATATCTCCCTCTAGATACCTACAATCACTAGACATGCCCTGAAACCTATGTTTTTGATCTAATTATCTCAAAAACTGCAAGAGCTATAAAGAAAAAACAACAAAAATTGGAAACTTCGTAACGCTTTGGTAGATTTTTATATTGTAGGAAAAAAGTCTTATTTTGACCTGTAAAATATGCCCTTTTGTATAACAACCTTAAGAGTGGGTACCTACTTATACAGGGTTCGACAGTTGTTGTTTAGGGTGCCGAAATAACGGTTATTGAAAAAGAAGAAAGAGATAATAAACTTGAGAAACGGACAACTAACTAAAAGATTAATTAAAGCAATTATACCTTAAAAAAATTAAAACAACGTACTATGCCCAGTAAACACACAAATAACATTAATATTCCAAGAATATTCGTATTAGATGATAAAAATGTGATATGTATATAAATCGATTACATCGATTTTAATAATATAATGTAATAAAATTAAGTATTACTTAATAACAGAAACCTTTAGGAGAGTTTTTGTCAAAGGTGTGTTAGAAAAAATTTATTAAATTTAATCTAAAGAATTCATGTTACAGGAATATTAAGAAAAGAATATTCTTCCCCTCTGTAATCGATTTATATCACATTTATGTAGGTAATCTAGAAGGAATATTTCTAGAATATTTCTGTGTTTACTGGGTAGGAAACAAACAGCTTTGCAAAAGAAGAGGCCGTACTTATGGTCAACACCAAAAGACACTGCCCACTGAAATATTACTGAAACCGCATAACACACACTCTGCGAATGCTCAACTTTGGGTGAGACTAAAGAACCTCGAGAGGGCATTGCCATCATCCTAAGAAGTGGACCAACTATCCCTTAAAAAAATAATATTGGATACAAACTAAGATGCCGAAGTCACGCACAAAATATTTGCAAAACAGTGCCGACGAGCAGCTGAAGTGCCAAAACGACTCTCCTGCAATTAATAATCTACTGAACTGTAGTTTGTACATGCATGGTATTGCTGCACTCAAAACATATCTAAAGAAAATCTCTTAAGGCGCAATTACACAGACGAACATGCTCAAATAAAAGCTCGTGCAAAAGATCTAAAAATTTTTGCGTCAACATTTTTGTGAGCTTTTCTTTGAACATTTTGTTCGTGTAAATTTTTAAGCAAATTATTGCTATCTGTTTTGGAAAGATATTTTTAAAGATGATAATAAATAAAATTTCGCATCAGTGATCAGTGATCTCAATTCTTTAAAAAAATGGAACACCAACTTTTATTTAAAATTTTTGTGAAAAAAAGCCGACGGCAAGCGAAACATTATTCTTGGCTATCAGTTTTGTCACATGGATTAGGGTTACTTATAATATTTTTTTCTTAAGGTTTCTCCCGGATTTTTTTGCCCGGGGGTTTTTTTGGGATTTTCTTGCGAGATTTTTTTATGTCCAAGGGTTTTTTCCTAAATTCAAAAAACAACCCAGAAAAATTTTTCTTTTCCAAAAAAAACTCAAAAATTGCACTTTTAAGCGGTAATCCGCGCCTCACGACTATGAGGAGTGGTGGGGAGGGGATTTTTTTTAAAACATATTTTTGTAACTTTACTTTATCCTTAGCTTTGATTGTTTGTTTTTCATTCCTCACACCAGATTTACCTAGTTAGTTTAAGGCCCCAACGGTTGCTTAAAAAAGCAAAAGGTTCATGAAAATGCTGAAGATAGATATTTACTGTCAATTTAATGTAATAATCAAGGTCGATTACTAACACTGAACAAACAATATGCAAAGGAGCAACATTCCGATTCAGAAGTCCAGTCTATTACTGCTAAATTATATTTTTTTAGACAATGGTCGGGATGGTAGGATTGTAAAAGTGGGTAATAAACGGGTATTATTTAGACCGAACGTGCTTTTGTTCATATATTTGAGATTTAATAAAATGTATATAGGTTTTTTAATTTGACTTAATTATTATTGTATTGTGTTTTAAACTAGGAAGTAAAATAAAGAGATATCCTTTTAAACGTAAATTTTTATCATTACATTTTACAGGCAACAGCAATAAATAAGTGCCATTATTATTTTTTTATTCTCGTTTTTTTACAACCCCAAAAAAGTATACTGGCATATCCCCTATAAAAATCAGGTCAATCGAAGTTGCTTATGAGGTAAAATGTGAATTTCGACATCAAATCGTTTTTCCGTCGGAAAGCACTTAATTAAAAATACCTTGTTTTAAAACTTAGTCTTTCTATTTTCAGTTAAGTTCAATGAATTCCCATCTCAAGAGCTCAAGAGGCTCGTGTAAATGTTTGTCGGCATTTCCACATCAAAGGAAAGTTTGTCTGTGTAAATGCGCCTTTACAGCACTGAAAAGAGATTTTACGGAAAGATGTAGAGGTCTGATTTGAATGCAGTGAGTTGAACTCGAGCCAAAGTTTGGTAACCTGAGCCGAAGGCGAGGTCTACAAATTTCCAACGAGTTTTTTACTAGAGCTAATTGTTTTTCATTTAAAAATGCTACATATCAATATAAACGAAATTATATTTATTAGTTGACTGTAAAAACATTCAATTAAAAATATTATGGATTTGTTACCTACATAGATATGTGTTTTTCTTTGGAATGAGGTATGTTACATTATTAATAAAGATAACAACCGTTAATACACTACCGAACAAAAAAAAAACATTTAATTGAATTTTAAGTCATAATATATTAGGTTTTAAAGCGATTTGATACCAATATTTTGATAAAAAAAGAGGACACGAAAATGGTTGGTTCCAAGAATAAAATATACGGAGTGTCCCTTGAAAGTCATTTGTCGGTGAGTCAGAGGATTTGTTTATAACATTTTTTTTATTTCTGAACTTAGATAAGCTATTGAACAAAATAAAAGAATGGGAGCAATTATGTGATCAATTTTTGTGTTGGTTTCGTTTTTAAAAAGCCCAGTTACTAACTGACGCTATAGCTGTTCATACATTTTAAGATAATGTATAGCAAAGGAAACTATTTAAAAAATTAGTAAATCATTATTTATTGTCAGGCAGTGTATTCCTGAAACATTTCTAAATAATTGAAAAGCAAAATTATAGGTATCACACGCAAATTTATAGGCAATATTTTTAACCAACTATAGTGCAATAAATCAAATGACAACTTTGAGCTTCTAAATAATCGATTTTTTTCAATTGGTAAATTGATAATAAAAACCACTTAACTTATTGAAAGGTGGACAAATTTGTTTAAAAATATATCTATATAGATTCATCCCTTCTTACCACGTTTTTTTTTCGTCTTTTTATTTTCAGAAAAATATATTGGACTTATTGAAACGGCTAGATCATCTTTTATCAAAATGAAATAGTCGCGATTTTAATACTACTCTCCGAATTCGTGTGCTTCGATGTTATGTGTTTAGCATTTTATATATGCTTCAGCTTCATGGTACTGCAAACATAGGGGGAATCAAGTCCAATTTACTATCCGTGCCGTCCGACCGAGGTGGGGTCGATGCACGCTGCAGTGTCATCTTTTTGAAATTTATTTTATTTTTATTATTTTGTTTTATTTCTGCCTTGCTCGAGAAACAGATTGGTAAGTTCTTAAGTGAAATAACACATTTTTAAAACTAAAAATGGATGTCTACGAAGTGGACGAAAAATTGCAGATGGTCAAATGGTACTATCAAGGCAGACCATTGAGACTTATTCAAAAACATTTTTTGGAGAATTTTGTAAATCACCTAGAACCTAATTTATCAACGATTCATAGGTTTGTGCAGAATTTTGGTTGTGCAGCGCCAAGAAACTATAAAAAACCCACTGTTTTGAATGACGAGCAGGAAGTATGAGATGTGATGATTTGCGCTGCAGTGGAGGAACATCGAAAGTTAACTAGCCACCAAATTGCCGAAGCAGTTGATACGTCTTCAGCCACTGTGTTACGTGTTCTCAAAAAGAATGGTTATCATTCTTACAAAGCGTCAAAAACGCATCAAATTTTTCCGGAGGACAAGAATTTTGCGAACAATGATGGAAAAGGCTAATCGTCATGAAAACTTTCTGAGATCTATTCTTTTCACAGATAAAAGCACTTTTCTATTATTGAATCGTCATAACCCAACACACGTTCGATATTGGTCGAGGGAAAATTTGTATTTGTATTTTGACGTAAGAACACAGTATCCCCAAAAACTAAATGTTTGGGGGGTATTGTAGGGGAACACGTAATTGGGCCATTTTTTATTGACGGCAATTTGAGTGGTCCTAGATACTATGATCTACTGCAGCAACATATTATTCCAACTGCTAGGCAGTTGTTAGGTGTGATATTTGGTGAAACATGGTCATCTTGTTGTCCCGCTCACAATGTTGGCCGTGTTAGGGGGTTATAAGTACACTGGGAACTATTTTATGGCCAGCTCGATCACCCGATCTTGCTCCTAATGACTTCTATCTGTGGAGTTATATCAAAAATAAAGTTTACGGGCATGAAAGGGCTAATAATTTGGAAGAACTTCGGATTAAAATTGAAGAACATTTTCAAACTATCACCCCTACCATGCTTGGAAACGTTAGAAGGGGTTTTTATAGTAGGCTCGGATATTGTCTAGGTGAGCAAGGAGGACTTTTCGAACATTTGCTCTAATTTTTGACTGGGAGAATCTTTTTGGTTTTTAGAATGTATTATTTTATTTTGAGAACTTGTTTTTATTTTGTTTCTCCTTATTATTTTCATTGTAACACGTTGTTACTGATAAATCTGAGCAGTTTAAAATAAAATGCTCTAATTTATCAGTGACAAAAAACAAGAAAATTACGTTATCAAAATTTGGATGGAAACATGGACTACACTTCACATTGCACCGTTGTTAGAGGCGTACGCAAGCCGCGAACGGTGATCGCAAGCCTGAGTGTTGGTTGCTTCACTGATAGGTGTGCGGTGTCCCTTCGTGTACGTAAACTGGTAAATTGGACTTCTTCCGGCCTATGTTCGCAGTAGCCTGAGCGTTCTGTATAGAGATATTATATATATAGGGTGGACCACAAAAAACCGGACTATTTTGTTTTAATTACCAATTTTTGATTTAATGTCGGATTTTAACCCAAAAAAAAGTTTTGGAAAGGTAATGAAATAGACTTTTTGCAAATATATCAAAAAATGACATCTACAAAAAACTTATATCTATTATCTGTAAACCCCTGTATCATTTGATAAATTCTATTAAGAAATAAAAAAACTACGGGTTTTTTCGTATACCGACTTCTTGCATAAAATCAAAAATGCTAATAATTTAAGTTAACCGGATTTCGTTAACTTTTCGCCAATTTTGTTGACAAAGACACTCAACAGATGCTAACAATAAGGGTTCTTTTTCTAAATGTCAAAAAATGATATTTTGTGACAATTACAATTTTATGCATTAAAACCCGTTGCCTTTTTTTTGTAAACACTTTGTATATTTTTTTTGCTATAATAGAAAAGTACCAACTATCATCTGTTAACTCATGTATCATGTGTTAAAATCTATTAAGAAATAAGACAAAACTTTTACGACGTTAGGCAGTGGCAAACCCAGGAATTGGCTTCGGGTGGGGGGGGGGGGGGTTAGGGATAAATAATAACCTAATTTGAAGTAAAAATGAGACCATAATTGATACAAGGAAACACCCTGCTGAAATTTTCCCATCGAATCTCATTAAAAAAATGATAGAATTTTTGTATGATTTTCTATCGGGATTTGGGTCGGTTCTGGAACAGATTTCGATGAGATCCTAGAAGATTTCATCAAGTCTATGAGTTTATGATTTTGGAGAAGTTTATATGAGTTCTTGTAGGATCGGTAATCATGATTTTAGAAGATCCTATGAGGAATGATTTTGGAGAAGTTTTTATGGGATCTTGTAGGATCGATTTTTAGAAGATTTGAGGATCTTTTATCCTTACGGTGATTTTAGAAGATCCTACTTCTACCCAAAATCCGATACAATCTCCTCCCCCATAGGATCTCCTAAAATCACCATAAGGATAAAAGCTCCTTAAATCTTCTAGAAACCGATCCTACAAAAACCCATAAAAACTTCTCCAAAATCATTCCTCATAGGATCTTCTAAAATCATGATACTGATAGAATCTTATTAAATATCCTAGAATCCGACCCCACACGAACCCATAGAAACTTCTCCAAAATCATTGCTTATAGGAGCCTAGAAACCGATCCCACAAGAACCCATAAAAAGTATCCTAGAAACTTATCTCGCAAGAACACATAACATTTTTTCCAAAATCATTGCGCTTATAAGATCTTCTGAAACTACAAAACTGATACAATATCAACAAATATTCTAGAAACCGATCCCACAAGAACCCATAGAAACTTGTCCAAAATCATTCCTCATAGGATCTTCTATAATCACGATACTGATAGAATCTCCTCAAACATCATCAATACCCCATTTCCATCAAATCTCCTTTCTTATAAAACATCCCTGATTCTCATAAAAGTAACTAGTCTTATCCAATCTTATAAGTTATTCTAAAAATACAAGCTGATAAAATATTATATATTTCCTATATAATCTTATCTGCTTCTAGAAGATTATAAAATATTATACAAACAAATAGTGGTCTTCTTATTGAATCTTATAGAGCTTCTGGATGAGATTTAAGGGAAAATTTCAGCAAGCGCTTACAAGGAAACAGGTGCTTACAAGCGCGGACCTGGACTCAAATGTAAGTGTTAACCAAATTTGAAATTATTTATTTATCGAAAATTTGATGTCAAAATCCATGGTTCAATTCGCCGCAGGCAAAATTTTTGAGAAAATGACAATAAAATTACATTAGAAAGACGATTTTGATTGTGATCCAAATTGAAAAAATGAAAGGTGTTATAGCGCCGCAGACGAAAAATTTAGCAATTTATGAAAAAAAAATTAAAGTCCAGGCTCTGGTATTTTATTCTCTACATATTTTATTTCTGCTGTTATTTGATTGTGTCAATTGTATATAACCAGGCGTATTGGGCGGGGGGGGGGGGTTAACCCCAATACCTCCTTCCCCCCTCGGTGCGTCACTGACTTTAAAGTATGTTAGTTAACGTCTGGTCTGAACATTAATGTGACATTAATAACCTGTCTTTGTTTGAAATTAACTCTGTGTTTCTATATTGTCTATATTTTTATTTATATTTATTTATTATTTTATTTATATTTATTTATATATATATTTATATTTTATTTATATACTATGGGAAATCACTCAACCGTGAAGTTTAAGAAGTTGGCTCCGCCCAAGGAGGGGCTTCCAAATATTTGGAATTTCAACACTTGGCTTATTGAAAACACCCTGATTCTGCCAATAAAGGCAGCTTCAAGGAATTTCCGTTTCTTCCAGTGTGACTCCTTCTGCAAAAATTTTGCTTCTGTCCACTTCATTCGGTGTTGTTTTGACCATGCGTGTTCGGCGATTCCTGATTTCGTTGTTTCACCTCTTTGGGTATTCGTCTGATGTTCTGTAAGCTTAACAGATAGTGGTCTTTTTATTTCACCTATGTATGATTCACCACACTCACAAGGAACTTGGTAAATGCATTCCTTATTTTTTTGTTCTCCGTTTTTGTTTTAGTAAGAAGGCTTCGAATTGTATTATTAGATTTAAAAGCTGTTTTAATATTAAAGTTGTACGCTACTCTTCGAATTTTCTGTGATACTCCTTTAATGTATGGAATTGCAAGGAATGCATTTGCCTGGTTTTGGTCTTGTAATATCTGTCCTGTTCGCTGAAATTGAGAAATAGTATCTGTTATAAGTTTAAGGCTGTAAAAATTCTGCTGCAGATCCTTCTTAATGTTTGTTATTTCGATTTCCAAGTCATGAGAATTGTTACAAATTTGAATGGCTCTATTATACAAAGTTCTTATTATGCCTCGTTTGGTTGTATCAGAATGATTTGAACCTTGATTTAAATATTGTCCTGTGTGAGTGTTTGACAAGTACATCAAGAAAAGGAATTTGACAATTTTGCTCCAACTCCATTGTGAATTTAATGGTGGGTCTTATATTATTTAGGTGGTCAAGAAATTCTGAAAGTTGTTGCTCATTCCCGGTCCAGACAATAAAAGATATGTTGATGATACTTTTATTAACCAACGTCGTGTTTAAATAAAAATATAGACAATGGGAGTCCGAAACACAGAGTTAATTTCAACTGTCTTTGTTTATGACAAATTAAAAAGAAGACAGAATAAACTGCAGCCTAATATTCATATTTACAAATTACTTTCAATCTCTACTTGGTCTATAAAAGCAGTTGATTTTTTTTCAACTTTTTATGAAAATAAACTTGAGAGACGACAGAAACTTAAAATCGAAAGAAACTGTATTGGTGAAACTGAGCGACGTTTCGACGAAAATATATAACCCAAGAGTTCCCATGTCAAATAATTTGTTAAAGAAGAAGTTAAAAAACCTCCAAATCAGTTACTTCAACCGAAAAGAAATTAAAAAACAAAAGATCAAAAGATCTTGGGTGGAAATAAACGAAAATTCAAACTTGGATGAGTATCCCAAAAGGAACACACAAAAGATCAAAGCGAAAAGAGAAATGAATAAACGATGTTTCGCCCTGGGTAACCAGCGTGGGCTCATCAGTAGTTTCACTGGTCACCCTCCACTATACATCATTAAACACCATCATACACTTAGATTTCCAACCTTGAACCACTCACAAATAGGCATCGTTCCGCACTGGTACTTACTTATCCAAGTTACCTAATACGAATTCGTCCTGGCGTGTTAATATTTCCAGTAGGATTATGCTCCTAAGGCAATTAAAACAAAGAAGAAGTTAAAAAACCTCCAAATCAGTTACTTCAACCGAAAAGAAACTAAAAAACAAAAGATCAAAAGATCTTGGGTGGAAATAAACGAAAATTCAAACTTGGATGAGTATCCCACAAGGAACACACAAAAGATCAAAGCGAAAAGAGAAATGAATAAACGATGTTTCGCCCTGGGTAACCAGCGTGGGCTCATCAGTAGTTTCACTGGTCACCCTCCACTATACATCATTAAACACCATCATACACTTAGATTTCCAACCTTGAACCACTCACAAATAGGCATCGTTCCGCACTGGTACTTACTTATCCAAGTTACCTAATACGAATTCGTCCAGGCGTGTTAATATTTCCAGTAGGATTATGCTCCTAAGGCAATTAAAACAAAGAAGAAGTTAAAAAACCTCCAAATCAGTTACGTCAACCGAAAAGAAAATTAGATTTTTGAGTGGTTCAAGGTTGGAAATCTAAGTGTATGATGGTGTTTAATGATGTATAGTAGAGGGTGACCAGTGAAACTACTGATGAGCCCACGCTGGTTACCCAGGGCGAAACATCGTTTATTCATTTCTCTTTTCGCTTTGATCTTTTGTGTGTTCCTTGTGGGATACTCATCCAAGTTTGAATTTTCGTTTATTTCCACCCAAGATCTTTTGATCTTTTGTTAAATAATTTGTTGTTGTCAATTTAAAGTAACAGTTGAAACAATCAACGACATGAATTTTGTTATATAATAACGTTATATTTATTGTCGCTATCTAAAACAATGTATCAAATAGAGATACAAAAAAATTACGTTAGTCCGCTCATCAAAAAATTAGACTAAAGCATTGTTCCGTTATTTTTCATATTTGGGCTCATTGATTGGCTCCCTCTAAAATTGACATTATAGGGTTATCTGACAGCCAATCAGAGGAATGAAATTCAAAAAATAACGGAACAATCGCTATGTCGCTGTCTATGGAGTTTCTCCTTAAAATCAGGATGTTTTCGGACTAATATTTCAAGATCTTCTATCCATCACCATATCTGTTGCAGAAATGTTTAAAAGATACACCAAATTGTCCTGAAATAATATTCGTATTTACCAAACGCTTCTAGCAAAAACTTTTTAGGAAAACAAACTTCGATACGAGAGAAACATAATAATATAAGAAATTTTGCGCTTGTGACGTGACTTTTCGACATAGCGTTTTTCCGTTATTTTCGAAATATCGGCTCTTTGATTGCCTCCCGCTAAAATTGACATTATAGGGTTATCTGACCAAATCAGAGGACTGAAATTCAAAAGTAACGGAACAATCGCTTTGTCGCTGTCGCAAAGTCGCTCTATCCCATACAGCACACTTCGTCCCAGAGACGTACATTTTATGTCCATTTTACGTCGGTATGTCCCGGGACCAATTAGGGACTTACTATGTACGTACATTTTACGTACATTTTAGGGGCACCTCTGAAACATGCAATTACAGACGTACACTGGACGTACATAAGCGTACGTACCACGGACGTACACAAGCGTACATACTATGTACGTACCTATTATAAACAATTAAAGGCGCTACCCATAGTTAAATATTCAAACAACTAAACATGGCTTCTGGGGTGACATCTGACATCTCTGGTCTAACATATGCATCTCAATATTGCTTGTCTAAAGAACTGTCACGACTAGGCCGCGTCCACTATCTCTTACGCACTTAATATTACTACTGTAGATAGCGCCTTCTCTCCCTAGAATTTTAATATACAGACCGCTTCAAGCTATTGCGAACATAGGGCGGAAGAAGTCTAATTTGCCAGTGTACGTACATGCAGAGACACTGCACGCCTATCAGTGAAGCAACCAATACTCAGGCTTGCGATCACCACTTGCATGACTTTCCTTTTGTATTTAGTACGCCTCTAACCACGGTGCTGTGTGGAGCGTAGTCAATGAAACCGGAATTTGGTCAATAAATACGCAAATTTTTATAACGTAATTTTCTTATTTTTTGTCACTGATAAATAAGAGCGTTTTATTGTCAACTGCTCAGATTTATCAGTGACGACGTGTTACAATGAAAATAATAAGGAGAAACAAAATAAAAGCAAGTTCTCAAAATAAAATAATACATTCTAAAAACCAAAAAGATTCTCCCAGTCAAAAAAAAATTAAAGCAAATGTTCGAAAAGTCCTCCTTGCTCGGCTAGACAATATCCGAGCCTACTATAAAAACCCCTTCTAACGTTTCCAAGCATGTTAGGGGTGATAATTTGAAAAGCTTCTTCAAAAACAGATAGAATCATTAGGAGCAAGATCGGGAGATCGAGCTAGCCATAAAATAGTTCCCTGTGTACTTATAACCCGATTAGGAAATACATTATCAAGATATTCCCTAACAAGGCCAACATTGTGAGCGGAAATCTTACACCTAACAACTGCCTAGCAGTTGGAATAATGAGCTGCTGCAGTAGATTCAAGTATCTAGAACCATTCAAATTGCAATTGCCGTTAATAAAAAATGGCCCAACTACCTGTTCCCCTATAATACCCCCCCCCAAACATTTAGTTTTTGGGGATACTGTGTTCTTACGTCAAAATACAAATGCAAATTTTCCCTCGACCAATATCGAACGTGTGTTGGGTTATGACGATTTGACCATTTGACCATCTGCACTTTTTCGGCAACTTCGTAGACATCCATTTTTGGTTTTAAAAATGTATTATTTCAATTAAGAACTTACCCATCTGTTTCTCGAGCAAGGCAGAAATAAAACAAAATAATAAAAACAAAATGAATTTCCAAAAGATAACACTGCAGCGTGCTTCGAATCCACCTCGGTCGTACGGCACGGAGAGTAAATTGGACTTGATTCCCCCTATGTTCGCAGTAGCTTGAAGCGGTCTCTATGATCTGACTGCATATCTTTTTTAGAACTGCATCGCTTGTCGTTTTTGGGAAATTTACGTTTTTTTGTTAACATTACGCCTTATGAAAAAACATGGCAACACTTCGTCCCCTTTACATCGGTACGTCCCGGGACCAATTACGGACCTGCTATGTACGTTTTTTTTTTAAATTACCGGTGAAATATCCTTGCCTGACCCAAGCCCACTTGCGGTCAATTTACGTCCAGTTTTGGTCCCGCCTAGGACCTAAATTGTACGTACCTGAAATGTACGTATATAGTACGTACTGTGCCACATCCCAAGGACGTACCGGGGACGTACAAACCGTTGGAAAATGTACGTCCCCGGTACGTACATAGTATGTATGAGTATGAGTTTCGCCTTAAAATCAGGATGTTTGGGGACTAATATTTCGAGATCTTCTATCCATCACCACATCTGTTGCAGGAATGTTTAAAAGATACACAAAATGTACTCGTTCCTGAAATAATATTCGTATTTACCAAACCCTTTCTAGCTAAAAACTTTTTACGAAAACAAACTTCGATACGATAGAACAATACCACCTCCACGGAAGGCCAATCAACTCGATTCAATATGGCCGCGCAAATCGAGGAACAAATAAAAAAAGAAATGGGCGGGGGGAGTAGGTAAAAGTGGGGTGTAACCAGGGAAGGAGGGGGGGTGTGCAACTGCATTACATCACAATTCGATCCGTGTGTAATGTAAATGGTGGTAGATAATTTATGGACGTCTATAAAGGAATATTTTACTTAATTTCTTTTAAACATTTTCTTCCATTTATCTGATTTTTTTCAAAGCTTAATTTTAAATTTGACTGAAAACTAGCAAAGCCATTTTGCTTAAAAAAATAACAATAGTTAGTTGAAAAGTATTTGGGTAAAGCTGACCATGCAACAGAGTAAAAGAAAAATAAATATTGGTGAAATAAGGAGTAATGAAAAATTCTCGATTTTTAAAATAGTTCACGAAAAGATTTTCCCAACTAAAAAGTATAAAAAATGTTCGTCCTAATAGTTTGAAATAAAGTAAAGTTCAGGTTTTTCCTCAATATGTGTAAAACAAATATATACAATTACAAAATACGAAAACTATAGTTTTCGGATTTTGTAATTGTTCATGGACTGACACTTTTATTTTTAAATTTTCGCCAGATATCGTCTAATGTGAAGAGATTTTTCCTGAATGTAGGTGTTCTATAGCAATTTACATTTGCTTTCGGACATCAATGTAAAAAAAAAACTTTTTTTTATGCACATAGGTGCCTCGGTCAAGTTAAATTCTAGACTAAGATGCATGCTATAAATACATGTCAACCAAATGTGCAAGTAAGTCAGGGAAAGGTTTGTTGTTTTTTACAAACTACCATATTTTTGCACACACACACACACAAATTTGTACAAAATTTTTGGGAAAAAAGTCACTATTGATATTATCACAGAAGCTACTACTTATAGCTCAAAGAGGACAGCGTTTGTAAGTTTTGTGCAAACTTATGGATCTTTAAATAAAATCTTGTAAAATGTATGTAGGATGTAGGTATTTTTTCAAACATGCTTTTTTTAAGCGTGGTGTTCTTTTGGAACATTCAAAACATCCCCTGTAGCTGAGTAACATCGTGTGAATCCCTCAATATCTTCGGCTTTAAAATGTAGTTCATAAACCTATAAATGAAAAACCAAACCAGGGTCAAAACATAAAACACAAATAGGTACCACACTTCGAGTTTGAGCCTTTCTTATCATACTGAGTCCGACACTTTGGCACACTGAGGCATTCTTAATAATGTTTGACAAAAACAATATAATTTCACTAGGTATTTATACCACACAACACAGCATAAAAACAAAACATAATCTGCGTACGCGACTCTTGACTGAAGGGCACTTCTCTAAAAATAGAAACTAATAGTACATAAACCGAAAAACAGCCAAAAATAACGATTTTCACCTTTTCAAAACACGAAAAATGAGCTGCTTCAAAATGTAAACAATCAAGTGTCACCTCGACCCCCGACGCCATGTTTTTATCGATTTTTATAGCTGAGACGCTTTCCCTTTAGAACGTATTGGATAGAAACATAAAATGGGAAGCTGAGCTGGGTCAATAAGAAATTTAGCGGTTGTGGCGTGACTTTTCGACATAGCGTTGTTCCGTGATTTTTGAAATTTCGGCTCTTTGATTGGCTCCCGCTAAGTCAAATTCAAAGAAGAACGGAACAATCGCTCCATCGCTGTCGCAAAGTCGTATGGAGTTTCGTCTTAAAATATGATTTTCAAGACTATTATTTCAAGATCCTCTATCCACCACATCCGTTGCAGGTAATTGAAAGATACACAATGTACTATACTCCTTCCTGCGGTAATATTCGTATTTACTAAAGCACTTTCGCTTATTCTCAGTTTTACCGCTCGATATCATATTCTTAAAACCGGTGAGCAACAGGTTTTATTTTATAAGAATTTTCTTTCGGTTCGCATTCGTTTTATCCAATTTATCACCGTCAACAACAAATAATTCGTGCCTATATGCAAGTTAAAAAAAAAACGCGTCCAAAGTCATTGTTTTTCTCCTCGGTCTAAAGATTCTTTTAATTTTGCTTAAAGTTTGTTTTAGTTTTCAGGCAGTTTTTGACATTTTATCGCGATGTTTTTAAAAACCGCGGGTTTTTTCCTGACACTTGCGCTGATGTGCGGGCAATCTTCGTTGGTCAGCAAGTTCGGAAGTTCTGGGTTTCAAAAAGAAACTGGTAAGTGTTTTATTTTATTTTGTTGGCTAAGGGCTAATTTTACTTTAAATTAAACTATTGGTAAACCAGTTCCTCAATTTTATAAGTCGCAATTAAGCCACGACCAGGAAGAAAAGAAGAGCTGTTGGATTAACTGAAGGATTAGGAGCACAAGTTTTTTTTTTGTTTAAAAAGACTACATTTTCTTGGCATATAGGGTTGATTATTTTAACCAAATCTTTAAAATGACACCAACTAGAGCCAAATCCAGGATAAAAATCAGTCAAGTAGTTTTTCAGATATCAGCGTTGGTGACAGATAGACTTACAACCAGACGCCACAAGAAACAATGTTTAGAATTGTCAGAAACGCAAAAATATACAGTATACAGTATACAGGGTGTTTCAAATTCAAAGAGTTGCGCAATTTGATGCTTTGCTCAAAAACTAAAAATTTTTACAAATTCCGGATAGTTCCGGATATAGGCGGAAAAAACCGAAATCATCATTTTTCGTTTTTATTTTTCTGCGCCCTTATTCTTAAAGCTGTCAAAAACCGCTTAAAACTTTCTACAGGCACTTTTTTAAGATCTACCTGGTAAGAGGTCCGTTTTCGACACTTGACATTTCAGTGTGACAGGAGCCCCGTCAAGTTCATTTTTTTTTATGGACACATTCTTTTTTTCTCCTGCCGTTAAACCAGGGTGAGCATCAAATTTGGAACACCCTGTATATAGGGTAGGCCAAAAATCAATTTTTGAACGCAACTTTTACTGACATATGTTAAAAATCCAAGATGGCAGAGAGCTTTAAAAATGGGTAAATTTCACCCCTCCTGCGAAAAATTTGTGTGCGACCCTGGACTTGATATTTGTCAATGAGGCAAAAACCCCATACTTGGTTCGCCTACCGAGGTATTACTTATATACATTGGTTATAAGATAAAAAAGTTATACAAATTTTAAATCAGGAGTATTTAGACCAAAAATTGTAATGTCTGTAGGAAGGTCCACTGTTTAGCGCTTGCGACTTAGTCGTCCGATTTTGAAAATTTGACATGTCAAAAATCCAAAATAGAGGCAAGTTTAAAAAATGGTTAACGTTTTTTTATTTTTCCATCCAGTTTTAACTTTTGTTTCCATAAACCGATTTGATAAACTAAAGCCTATTATGTCCTCCTACTCTACAGTAGTAAAAGTCCCATCAAAATCGGGTCAGTAGTTTTGGCATGATGCTGAAACAAACAGACAGACAAACAGTCAAAAATTTTAAAAGTTGGCACGCTTAAAACTGTAGCGAATAAGTTGAATAAAATCCTGGAGTTTTCGCCAATTTATAAAAAGTAAAGTGTCATTCATTTTTTTTATCTTCAGAATTTAAAGACATTTAAAAGTCATTAGTTTTAAATCTCCTGAGCAGTAAAACATTTGTTAAGAAAAAAAACGAGGCACTTTTTATTTTCTGTAGGTTGGCAGGGCTTTTCTTGCATAGTTCACAAAAAAATAAGACTTTTTGGATTGCCTATAATATATTTCTGGAAAGAAAATACATGTTTTTCAGAATAAGATTCAAAAATGACGCTTTGTAAAACCTCAAGAAAATTTTAAAAAATTCCAATTTTTCACCCTAACATGAAACATTTTTTTTGTGCGCCACTGGTTCAAAAAATAGGAACATAAAAATGAGTCACTTATAAAAAGCGGTAATGTAATAAAAACATTAGAAATAAATAAATTTTAGGTCCTATTTTTACTAAAATATATCAACTTTAATGTGCGCCATCTTGAAATATCTTAAAATGTCAAATTTGACGTTGAATTTTTAATGTCTATGCATTGGCTTTTAAATGCTTTTATTAAAATCGGTTTAGTCTCTCTCAAATTATAGCCAAAGTAAAGGTTCGTTTTACCACTGAACAGGTTTTACTTAATTTAAACAATACCTAGCGAAATATGTGTTCGGAAAAGATTTATTTATTGAACAAAAAAAAAATAGAAAAAAAACATACAAAAAAAAACAAAAAAAAAAGAAGTAAAAAACCCCCACATCGGTTATTCAAATTCAAATTCAAATTCAAATTCAAAATGTTTATTAATTACTTTGGCCTATAAAAATAGGATGTAACATGTCAATAAGTAGGTATATAAAAATAAATAAATAATAGTAATACAAACTAGTTGGTTCTAGCAACTGCTAGAACAGGTTAAGTAAGATAATTTACATAAATATTAACATTAGTATATAAATAGGTAAAGTACAAACATACATCAATTAGGTACATATAATCTGACAAACTAACATTTAATTTTTTACATTTTTTTTAAAAATGATTTGACTTCGTTCAAATTATAAAATGCCCCTTCACAAAGTAATTTTTTTAAGGATTTTTTAAACCTATTTAATGATAATTCTTGAAAAACCTTGGGTAGCAAATTATACAAAGAAATACCAGCGTAAGTTGGGCTTTTTTTGAAAAACTCATGCTTATGTAAAGGTAAGCAAAATTTATCGGCGTATCTGGTACGATAGCAATGATTAAAGTTATTTTTTATAAAAATATCTTTAGTTTTATGCACATGCGTAAGTAATTTAAAAGCATATAGCGAAACAACGGTAAGAATATTGTTCTTCTTAAAAGTTTCACGGCATGAATCTAAAGACCTCAAATCAAAAATTATTCTCAGAGCCCGCTTCTGTGAGATCAGAACTCTATCCAAATCTGAGGACTGACCCCATAAGATAATGCCATAGCCAATAATGGAATGAATGTTGGCAAAGTAGGACGTTAATAGAGCCGATCTTCCCAAAGAGTTTTTGAGACATGTGATAGCATATATGCCTCTATTAATTCTTGAGCAAAGTTGATCAATGTGCTGACTGAAGTCTAGATGAGTATCAAAGGTTACTCCTAATAATTTAGCGGTATCAGAGAATTGTACAGGGACGCCTTGAAAATGCGTATTTATTTTTAGGGACTTACTTTTTTTAGTTTTAAATTCCAAGCAAATTGTTTTGTTATAATTAATAATGAGATTATTACTGGAACACCACTTAGAGAATTCGTTGAAAATTGTTGTTAGTTTATGTAGTATTTCATTTCTGTTTTGTCCGTAAATCAATATAGTTGTATCGTCAGCGTACATTAGAATTATTCCATTTTTAATATGTTCAGGAAGATCATTTACAAAAATCAAGAATATAAGTGGCCCAAGAATACTGCCTTGTGGTGTTCCTATGTCAGATTCATAAATGTCAGAAAATGTGTTGTTTATTTTTATTTTAAATTTTTTGCCCTTAAGGCATGAAGTTAGCCATTTATTAACAGAACCTCTTATACCTATTTGATCCATCTTACATGATACGAAATCCGGACTAATTGTATCAAATGCTCGAGTTACATCAAACAAAACCGCTACCACATGTTCACCCATATCCATGTGACTATATATATTTTGAATAAAATCAACTGTGGCCGTTTCAGTTGAGTGGTTTGGCCTAAACCCATGTTGGAATCTGCTTAAAACATTGTGTTTATTTAGGAAAGATAAAACTTGGTTATACATTAGTTTTTCAAATATTTTGCTTAAGCAGCTTGTTATTGAAATGGGGCGGTAATTTTCTAGTCCTTGCTTATTACCTTTTTTAAAGATGGGTGTAATGTTTGCCATTTTAAGTTGCTCTGGAAACTTGCCTTGAGTTACATCAACCGAAAAGAATTTAAAAACAAAAGATCAAAAGATCTTGGGTGGACATAACGAAAATTAAAACCTGGATAAGCATCCCACAAGGAACACACAAAGGACCAAAGTGAAAAGAGAAATGATTAAACGATGTTTTGCTCTGGGTAACCAGCTTGAGCTCGTCCGTGGTTCCACTGGTCACCCTCCCCATACATCATTAAACACCATCATACACTTTGATTCCCAACTTTGAATCGCTCACAAATAGGCATCGTTCCTAAGGCAATTAAAAAACAAAAAAAAAACAAACTAAAAAACCTCCAAATCGGTTACAGTGCGGAACGATGTCTATTTGTGAGTGATTCAAAGTTGGAAATCAAAGTGTATGATGGTGTTTAATGATGTATGGGGAGGGTGACCAGTGGAACCACTGACGAGCTCAGGCTGGTTACCCAGAGCGAAACATCGTTTAATCATTTCTCTTTTCACTTTGCTCCTTTGTGTGTTCCTTTTAGGAGGCTCATCCAGGTTTGAATTTTCGTTATTTCCACCCAAGATATCTTTTGATCTTTTGTTTTTAAATTCTTTTCGGTTGATTTAACCGATTTGGAGGTTTTTTAACTTCTTTTTTTTTGTTTTTAATTGTCTTAGGATCAGTGAGAGCGAAAAATCGTTTAATAATTTCTCTTTTCACTTTGGTCCTTTGTGTGTTCCTTGTAGAATGCTCATCCAGGTTTAAATTTTCGATATTTCCACCCAAGAAAGTTTCACCATCTTGTATTTTTTTTAAATATCATTTTTGACAGTTGTTCTAAAAAATATAAAATATATCCTTTCCAGATATGTATTTTTTTGAATCGTTCTATCGGTTTTAAACTTATACGCAATTCAAAAATCTCATTTTTTGCGGTCCACCCTATATTATTAAAAATTCGAAGGTACGTGACGTAAACTTTGATTTTTTCAAAAAGATGGTTGCAAAATACCATGTCCACCAGACACAAAAGTTAAATTTTAATGATCCTTTAATCCGATCTCGCTAAAAATATACAGGGTAATTCAAGAGTGGAAATCTGACTAAATAATGGCAATTTTTGGGTTAAGAGTATTAATATCTTCTTTGAATGAAAAGTTTACTTTTCAAAATTCATTTAGACAAAACTCATCTTTAAATTTTATAAAACAATAAAAAATAATGGTTTTTGCAAGTAAGTGACCCTGTATCATACTGTAAATAAATTTAACAGGAAGCCGCATCTTACGAATGGGTATTACAAAATTTGTTTACACCTCATAACCGTTTCTCTGAAAAAATTTCACTTTTATTATTAAAAAGCAATTAATGTACCAATATATTGATGATGATTATCCAAATCAGCGGCGTGGCTGTAATGGTTTCAGTGGTTCCGTGGAATCAGGCCCGGGACACCAAAAGGGGCCCGCGGTCAGCCTTAACAAAAAAACAAAAATGAGAAATTACCATTTTTACAACTTTTTATTTAACTTGCATTGTATGTATGTAACCGAGAATCCAATATCGGTCAGTGGTCAGTGGTCTGGTGGCCTGTAGTAGAAAAACTGACCACTTCCAGAAAGCTCATGAGCCTGCAGGGCTCTTCTGCAGGAGAATAACAGACGCAATGAGGACTACCCCCATTAGAGCCCTAGAAACCATCTTAGGTCTCCCCTCGCTTCCAATTTGGATCAAGAAGGAAGCGATGGCGACGTACCTACGACTGAGGGACTATGGAAGGGCAGAGGGGAAAAAGTGGGTCATCTGGCAATCGAGGAAATGGTAACAAAAGAGTTGCATCTTCTAAAGATGCCAGTAGGGACTCCCCGTCGAAACCATGGAGATTTGACAAAAAGTAAAAAGTCACAATACCTGAACGGGACGGATCAAAACTGTCAGCCAGGCAGACAACAGGCACAGGCGAGCACGCTACGGTCTTTCAGTCGGAGGTATACGTCACTATCATGGCGGCAACCCTACCAGAGGTCAGAAATGGGAGGAGAGACATTTGCATATGTTTCGACAGCCAGGCTGCCCTCAAGGCTCTTAGTTCACCAAAAATTGTCAGTAGCCTAGTGGACGAGTAAGTTAACGCGCTACAGACATTGGCTGAAGACAAGAGGGTGACATTGATATGGGTCCCAGTCCACGAGGGAATACCAGGGAACGAGAAGGCGGTCGAACTTGCCAGAGCTAGGGCCGAAACCCAATATATTGGACCGGAACCGCTCTTCGGAAGCGAGCGAGATCAACTGAAGTCGTCCTGGAAAGAAGTACGAGAGTGCAGACAGTTCAAACTGTTCGTGAGTGAGCCAGACGCAATCAGAACTAAATGGCTCTTGGGAAAAACTCGCAAGGACATTGAACTGTAAGTAGGAATGCTGACAGGGCATAATCGGCTGCGTAAGCACTTGACATGCATCAGAGTGTTGGACGACTCCGCCTGCCCAGCATGTGGGTGAGCGGAGGAATCAGGAGAGTGTGACGGATACGCCAGATTGAGGCAGCTGACGTGGGGTGCCCCCCCAATAGAAGAGGAGGAGCTACACTCTCTAAGATGGGCTGACGTGCTGACCTTTGTAAGAAAGGCAGGAAGGCCCGGAGAGAGAGAGGCAAGATATGTAGAGAGAGTGGGAGAATAAGGGTGTGAGACGGGGTATGGTAGAAAGGGCCCATGAAGAGGCCTAATTGCCAGGCCTGCGGGCCGCCCCTTACTACTACTACTACTAATACTACTACTACTAAATGCGGTGACAATACAAGAATATAGTGTGATGAAATGAGTGGGGTACAGTTGAAGTACGCCCGATTTCGTTGAAATCTGGTGTGTTGGGGCACTTGGGGATGGAGATAACGAATTTCTAGTCAGATTTTGAAAATTCAATATGGCGAATCAAACATGGACGATTTTTGGTCATCTTTTGCTAACAAATTTTAACTAACTTTAACACATCCGATTCCCTTTAAATTTGGCATGCATTTAGAGTTCCGGTGACAATACACCCTCCTCCCTACGAGAGAAGTGGAGCGGGGAAAAAACCTAAGTTTGTTCAATTTCAATTTTAACCAAAATACGAATTTTTGATCAGATTTTGAAAATTCAATATGGCGGAGTCAAGATGGACGATTTTCGGTCATGTTTTGCTAACCAATTTTAACTGACTTATCCACATCCAATTGTGTTCAATTGTGGTATGCGTTTATGGTTCCGGTGAAAATACAATAATATGGTATTCTCAGGTACCCACCTCCCTCTAACGAGGGAAGTGGAGGTGGAAAAAGATTTAGTTTGTTCGATTTCAATCAAAATTGGCACACAGGGGTTTTTCAGGAAGGGGATATGAATTTTTGATCAGATTTAAAAATTTCGATATGGCGGATTCAAAATGGACGATGTGGGTACAAATCTAAAAATTAAAAAATAAATTTTTATTAAAAAAAACTTTTAAAGAACAAGCTATTATTAAATGCACTTAAAATTAGAAAATCAGTTTTTCTTAAGTATACCATAATAAAAGCGATGGGCACAAATTAAAAATTTTATGTTTACAGTGACAAACAGAGAACCACAAAAGAAGAACTAAATTCTTCTTCTGTTCGAATGATAAACATAATGCTTTCATCTAAAGAAGCTGAGAACGGGTGAGATTGCCGTGCTTGCCAATCCTTTGAAAATGTCCTTAGCTTATAGAGTAATACAACTGTTTCCATCCTCCCATCGCTTTTATTATGGTATAAGAAAGATAAAAAAATTATTTTCTACTTTTAAGGGCATTTAATAAAAGCTTGTTCTTTAAAAGTTTTTTTTAATAAAAATTTATTAGGAATTGAGTAAATAGGTGCAACCTATCAATAATAAAACAATTCGATATTTTCCAATCAACTATTAGCATTTCCAAAATGTTTTTCTAATAAACTTAAACCATCGACCTTAGTACATCGATGACCTAAACCTATCAAACTCCATGGTGTCAAAATCGGTTATCGTATTTGGCAGTGCTCTCCATTGAAAATAGGGCGAGTTTGTAAATTCAACATTTTTTTGACAACGGTGAAACATCGGTGCCAACCACAGACCTAAAAACCATAGACCCTGAATGCCATTCATAAATTCTTATTTTTTTTTGCCCCCAAGCTAGCCTGTGTGCCAAAAAAGGACAGAATGATTTTCAGAACGTTGCTCGGCAACACTGCGGTAAAACATGTGTATGTTTGTAGACGTATGTCTTAGATATATCCATTTGTTTTACATACTCTACCAGTAGCGGCGAAAAATTAATAAATATGTAAAAACAAATAGGTTAATTGCACAAAAGCAGTAATTTGTAGTTTTCACAACTAGCGGTTAAAAGAGCGTTTTTTTTACGAGCGTTGATTTAAATAAACGAGCGCAGCGAGTGATTTAAAAAAACGGTTTTTTTGCATCGGTAACCATGCTTTTGTAATTTATTGACACTTACAAAAATCGTCTTTTGGATGAAGTTATAAAAACTCACCCCCTTTCTTGTCACCCTTTCAGAAACCCGCCACCAATTTAATTGTCTTATGTTGTTAAATATTTTTTTAAGTGCTAATGGTGAGTAAAAGCGATTAAAGTAGGTGATAATTTTAATAAAATTAAACCATCGACCTTAGTACATCGATGACTTAAACCTATAAAACACCATGGTGTCAAAATCGGTTATCGTATTTGGCAGTGCTCTCCATTGAAAATAGGGCGAGTTTGTAAATTCAACATTTTTTTGACAACGGTGAAACATCGGTGCCAACCACAGACCTAAAAACCATAGACCCTGAATGCCATTCATAAATTCTTATTTGTTTTGCCCCCAAGCTAGCCTGTGTGCCAAAAAAGGACAGAACGATTTTCAGAACGTTGCTCGGCAACACTGCGGTAAAACATGTGTATGTTTGTAGAGGTATGTCTTAGATATATCCATTTGTTTTACATACTCTACCAGTAGCGGCGAAAAATTAATAAATATGTGAATACAAATAGGTTAATTGCACAAAAGCAGTAATTTGTAGTTTTCACAACTAACGGTTAAAAGAGTGTTTTTTTTACGAGCGTTGATTTAAATTAACGAGTGCAGCGAGTGATTTAAAAAAACGTTTTTTTCTGCATCGGTAACCATGCTTTTGTAATTTATTGACACTTACAAAAATCGTCTTTTGGATGAAGTTATAAAAACTCACCCCCTTTCTTGTCACCCTTTCAGAAACCCGCCACCAATTTAATTGTCTTATGTTGTTAAATATTTTTTTAAGCGCTAATGGTGAGTAAAAGCGATTAAAGTAGGTGATAATTTTAATAATTATTGCAAAATTTGCTGGTGCAATACCAAAAAAAAACTAAAAATTACAAGATAACTTTAATACAAGGATGAGGGCAACAGCTGTTTTATAGTCTTTTCTATCAACTGAAGGAAAAAGGCAAAACCTGATGTTTAAATTAAACCCCTGATGAAATCTACTAAATCACTTGCATAATTATAAGTTTAAAATATGTCATATAAAATATGTTAAGATAAAAAAAAATATAATAAAACTAATATTCAATTAAAGTTTTGAGAATTAAAATATTTTACTATACTTAACAATTTCGTTTTACCCATTGTTATTTTACATAGGTGAGGTACACAGAACTCGAAACCCTTAGGTCTCTGGTCAGATACCTGCTTTTCTAAATTTACAGACAATAAAACATAATAATATTTTCATATATTATTTTTGCCTTTGTTAAGAAATTATAGCCTTGAGCACACCTGCACAGAGGGTAAACAGGGTGCTGGTCCTAAAGGCGCATTTACACAGACAAACTTTCCTTTGATGTTGAAATGCCGACAAACATTTACACGAGCCTCTTGAGCAAAATGTTCAAAGAAATGTTCGAGCAAAATCGCGTACAAAAAAACACACGTAAATTTTTGGAGAGAATGTTGAGCAAAATTTGTTTGAAGAAATGTTGGTTATAAAAATTTCTTACAAATTTAAATTTTATAGTTTTATGGGAATTCATTGAACTTAACTGAAAATAGAAAGACTAAGTTTTAAAACAAGGTATTTTTAATTAAGTGCTTTCCGACGGAAAAACGATTTGATGTCGAAATTCACGTTTTACCTCATAAGCAACTTCGATTGATCTGATTTTTATAGGGGATATGCCAGTATACTTGTAACTTTTTTGGGGTTGTAAAAAAAACGAGAATCAAAAAAAAATAAAAATTGGCACTTATTTATTGCTGTTGCTGGGTTAGGAGAAGGTAAAAACCGTAGACTAGTGAGAGGGGGTTTTGGTCAAATGAACATTGACACACAAAATTACAGCAGTGTTTGACAGCGCTGCGTTCCGACTGTCTAAACCTCCCTATCCCTCCCCCAGGAAACAACTAACTACTCTCCAGAACAGTTCTCTAAAAATATCCACCTGCATTTTAAAAAGTAATTACTTCGAAGACATTTCCGTTTTCTTTTTATAATGAAAGAAAACCAAAAAAGTTAAAGAAAATAATTAAATGTTATTACCTCTATCATTAACTATTTTAACATTGCATATGACAAAACTGATAGCCAATAATAATGTTTCGCTTGCCGTCGCCTTTTTTTCACAAAAGTTTAAAATAAAAGTTGGTGTTCCATTTTTTTAAAGAATTGAGATCACTGATCACTGATGTAAAATTATATTTATTCTCATCTTTAAAAATATGTTTCCAAAATAGATAGCAATAACTTGCTCAAAAATTTACCCGAACAAAATGTTCAAAGAAAAGCTCACAAAAATGTTCGCGCAAAAAATTTCAGATCTTTTGCACGAGCTTTTATTTGAGCATGTTCGTCTGTGTAATTGCGCCTTAACAACAAAGCATATTTAAAAAAACAGCGTAATTATGCAGTATAGGCTTTTCTGCCATTTTTGATTTTTTATGAAAAATTCTTTATGGGGGCACCTACTAGAGGGTCCCTAGGACCCCAAATCCGGCGGCGCCGGTTGTTTTTTTTAATTTTTTTTGTTTTTTTATCACTAAAATAACCCAATCCAACACAGCCCAACTCACCCTAACCCAAAACAATCAAACAAATACATTACAACCCCCCCCCGGCACCCTTTTTCTCTCAAAAAAAAATCGGCGACGCCGGATTTGGGGTCCTAGGGACCCTAGTAGGTGCCTCTATAAAGAATTTTTCATAAAAAATAAAAAATGGTAGAAAACTGTGTACTGCATATTTACCAAAAACAGTAATACCAATAATTGAAAATAGGTAAACTACGACACTGACCGGTAATTATCACAGCAAAACTACAGCTGATTTTGACATTTAACTTTGAAACGAAATCCCTTGATTTGGGTGTTCCAATTGTTTATACACGATGCACTCCCGCACCATCCTATAGTTTTTAACTTCACTTTATAAATAAACACAAAAACCACACAAAACGTTTCGAAATCAGAAATATTTGGACACGGCAACGCTGCAAAACATATATAATGAATGCAAACCACTAGTAGTGCGCAGAAGACGGCAAGGTATTGCGACTTGCCAGTTCTTGTTTAGGGATCGTTGGGAGTATTGGAAAAAATATGGGCTTTTTATTTTTTATGAGTTTATTTTTTATCTTTTGTTTTGTAATTATAGTTTTTAAATAAATAAACATTGTTTTCATGATATTTTTAAATGTAGCAGCTTATAGTGGTAAAAAAGCACCAAGATTTTCATGAAATTTCAGAACCAATAAGAAAGTAACCTCAAGTTGGCAACAAGGCTTCATCCTACTATGCTTTCATCATTTGGGGAATACGAGCTTATATACTACATATATGTAATCATTTTCACATCGCATACTGGCTCAGACACATTGTGTCTTTTTTTATTTTGCTCTTTGAGGAAAAGATATTGTATAAAGTGCGAGTTAGGATGACTACAAATATTTTTTTGAATTTACATAAAGAAAAAGAGAACGCCTAATTCCGGCGATACGTTTTGCGAGATACATTGTTATTGTAGGAGCCAGGGCATTAGCATAGCATTCAGGGTCTAATGGTGTTAGGTCTGTGGTGCCAACATTCGGTTGACAGATGGGTTTGACATCCATCTGAGATCTAGCAGTGATGAAATTTCGTTGTTCCATCGAATACAAAAAGAACGCGTTGCGGTGTAAGAATAACCACACTTAAAATAATAAAATCATACCTCAACTTCGACACGAGAAAATCGGAAATGTGACTTATAAGGGCCGTATTCATACTCGTTTCCAAGTCTTCCTTCTTCTTTGGGAAATGTAGATTTGTTATGGGCGAAGGAAGGAACGAGCCTTGAGGAACGACTCTGAATACCATCCATCAACCATCCTTAAAGGCACTTATGCTGTACTTCTGGACATTTTTGTCAAAGTAGTCTTCAATGCAAGTACGTTTCTTGCTCAAATTTAGTATGATGTCTAGCTCATCATCAGAGTCTTCACTTGAACTGTCTTGCATTAATATTATGGCTCACCCAGTACCCTCTCCAGATAGGCCGATCAACTCATACCGATTTAGTGTCCTTTTCTCCCCCTTCGCCGCCATTTTCACTCAAAAGTGACAGATAATCCATTAGTTTTCTGTCAAAATGGCGGCGAAGGTGGAGAAAAGGACACTAAAACGATAAGAGCTGATCGGCCTATGTGGAGAGGGTATTGGTTCACCACTCCATTAAGCATCCTGTACTGTACCTTGTATTAACCAAAATGCAAACATATCTTGGTTTGAATAAGTTATAAAAAAACTGGAAAAAATAAATAACCATAAAGTAGGGTTATGTTTAATCCAACGAAGATTTTCCACCGACTCCCGAAGCCGGTGGCGATCAGTGCCAACATTTGTTGGATTGGTGAAATACATCGAAAAATTTCGGAACTATATTGTTGGACTGGTGAAATCCATCTAAAATTTATGAACTCTTTTGTTGGCACCGGTGGACCACCGGTGGATTTGAAAACTCGCCCAATAAATCTAGAAAAGTAGCTTTTTAGTGGACGTACGATTTTTATTTTTTTACCTTTTGTTTTTAGTGTTTAACATGTCTGTTCATAAAATATTCACATATTTGATCTAGTTTTGTTAGTTTTAAGTAGGTAGTTAATGGTTTTACTATGTCAAAATTACGTATACTTTGTTATATAGCAAAACCGTTTGATTTTTTTTTCTTGTTTCAAATAAATATTAAATGGTAGAAAAAGAAACGAGTGTAGGATGAGAGGAGGCGCGGATTTTGCTTCGAACCACTGCCCGCTGGCTTGTTGTTACGCCGCTGATCAAAATTATACGAAAAATACGAGCTCTTCCATCATAAGTAGGTTAAGTAGACCCTGGGGCTAAATATAAACAGTTGGAACTTCTTAGAAATTAAAGAAAATTGCAGTTTTTCCTACACGGCGTCAAAAGAAAACGGAAAGAATAACAACGCTAACAAATATTATTTGACGAGGCAGTGGCGTATTCACAAATCGATTCGGGGAGGAGGGGGTTCGTCATTTAATTAAAATCAACTACCTACATACCTATTGCAAATTTTTTAAAATTAGGTAGGTACACTTGATTTCAAAAAAAAATTATACATGCATTTTTTCCTACACCACAAAATTTAGCTTTCCATTAGTGTATACTATCATAAGGCACCACCAGCTTAGTATGCCTAACAGCTTAAAATTCAGTGTGACATCCTTAAAAATGCCACAGATATCAACATTTACAAAAGTTCAAATTATCACTCGAGTTATAGACCAGCCATAAGAAGAGCGGCCACCCATTTTGGAGTTGATAAAATGACGATAATGCGACCAAAAGTAAGTTCTGAAGTGCAAGATGAGAGACTTATTGACCATCTCAGACAAAATCCTTTTTCAATGTCGGTTGAAGCAGCTAATGTAACATTATTTCCGGGTTCTTTAGCAACAGTAAATAGAAGAGTAATGAAATCAGAAGTCTCTTGTCGAGTTGCTGCAAAGAAGTCTTTTCTAACAGAAGGACAAAAACAGGCCAGAGTGATTTTTGCACTAAACAACGTTCTTCGTGATAATGACTTCTGGGAGAGGGTGGTTTTCACTGACGAAAAAATTTTTCAATCATCTTCAAGCAGCAGGAGAATTTTAGTTTATCGTCCACCAAATTCTAGATTTGAACCCGAATATACAAACCAAATTAAAAAAGGTGGACATTTTTCTGTAAACATGTGGGGCTGGTTTAGTGCTAGAGGTTTGGGTTTTTTGTGGAGAATCAAAGGAAGATTCAATAGTGAACGATATGTTGAAATCCTTGAAAACGTCATGCTGCCATCTGTACAGGCTTTATGAAAATAATGACTTCGTTTATCAGCAGGACAACTGTCCAGTGCACACGGCTAATGTTGTTCGCCAATGGTTTCAGAATAATAATATAGAAACACTTCCTTGGCCAGCCAACAGCCTTGACCTTAACCCGATGGAAAATATATGGGGTCGAATCGTTAAAATAATATACCAAAGGAATTGGAGACCACGAAATGCTGAAGAGTTAAGCGATGCTATTTATCGCGCATTGGATCAGCTCTCAGAAGACCATCAGTATTTTCAAAATTTAACCTTTTCAATGCCCAGATGTTTGCAGCTTGTAGTAGAGAAAAATGGTGTTCCTTATTTATTTTAGTTCTTTTTTAAGTTAAAATAATTAGTATTAAGTTTACCATCGTTTTTGTCCTAATGCAAGTTTCCATCGTATTATTGTTATTTTATCAACTCCACAATGGGTTACCGTCCTCTTTATAGAATAGCCTTCGTCCGTTACTCGAGTGATAATTTGATATTGTTCAATAAAGACTTTACTAAAACATTATTTTTGCTGATTTTTTAGTATTATGCAAAATTTAATATAAAAATAAGGTTGCCTTTAATTTAAGTAAAAAAATATTTTTTAGAGATTTTTTTTAAACAATATGACAAATTGTCGTACTTTTGAAGTTTGACCCCTACAATCTGGTCTCAATTTCAGTTTTTTTTTCAAAATGAAGCCTTAAACTCGCCGCAGCAAAAATTTTAAGAAAATTACACTAAAATGCTATTTTTTACGCATTTTTTTTATCAATAACATGTCAATTATTGATAAAAAAAAATTAAAAACATTATAACAAATACGTACTTACGTATTTTGCAAAATAATTTTGAAAAAGTGGATTGTGTTAAATGCCAAGGAGTGAGTGGGTTGCGTTGGTATGTACATATAAATATGTTGCCAAAATCATATCATAAATGCGCCGTTGACGAAAATTTTAAGAAAAGTGCCATTTCTAAAACGTTTTAAATGCTGTTGATACAAATTGTTTAAAATCAAACTAAAATTGCCACAATTAATGAGGTCATAGCGCCGTAGGCAAAATTTTTGAAATTTAAGACATCACACCAAATCACATGCTATAAACTGGAATAAAGGATAAAAAAGTGGAGGGCGGGCCATGGCTCCCCCTGGCGCCCACGACGTGACGCTTTTGCATGATTAATTTATTGTAGATTGAATTGGACTAGTTTTTCATATATGAGACATCACAAACCGAAATTTTTCTTAAACACTGTTATTAATAACATATTAAAAGTCTAAAAAATACTACAGTATAAAGAAGTATTTTGAATATGTTATGGTAAAGCCATGATGGTAATTTAAGGCTTAAAATATTTTAGCATAATTTAAGGGGTCACGATTTTTTTAAAGCAATTTTTACTCAGATTTTAAAGCTTTCTTTCCAACCTTTCGATTTCTAGAATAAAGCACTCACATTTTTCAAGTTTTCACTCTTTTTTAAGCGTTCAAAGAAAATACTGCCAAAAAACCTTTTTTTCTCTGTTAAAAAGAAAAATATTTAAGGTTGTTGAAGAGAGACAGTAGGCTATAAAAAATTGTTGTTTAATAAAAATTTGTTTTGTTCAAGCTTGGACTGTCTGCACTCTGACTCTTGCTTCCAGGACGTCTTCAGTTTATTGTTCGCCCATTTGTTGAGCTGTCATCTTTAGTGGTGTCATTTTTTTTGCCATTTTTATCCAAAAAACAACAAAAATTGCAATTGTTTGAAGCGTAAAGTGTGTAAGACATAAGGTGGTATTAATTTTTTTAATCAAAGTCCTTAAATCTACCAAAATACGTGTCTTACTATAAGTGTATTTTAGCATATCTAAAAATAATTTAACAGGTATTTAACTAAATTATTTTAAGGTTCATCATGGCTCTACCATTATGAAGGTGTTAATACAACACTTTTTTATTTTCCTCTTTCTTTTTTCATTCAGAAGTCGCACAAAAAAATTAAAATTTAAGTTATCTGAAAATGCCAAAATGGGCACCAACCGAATGGCAAGCGACTAAAAGTTGGCTTCATTTTCGTATCACTACGGGTATCCCTAGCACGGAAAGCTCTCTTACTCTTAAAGGGGGTCTTCCGCAAAAATACAAACTGTAATTTTGTAGTAAAACTGATCCTAAATAAACGAGATTTCTAATTTCAAAAAATAAAGCTTAAACATAACCATCTGTTTATCCTTTTTGAATCTATCATACACCTTGTCTATGAAGGTTAAGTATCACATATAGACATGACATTAGACACTAAAAGCCACACCACTCTACTTGAACGTATCGTACGCCGACTTACAGCAACCTCATTGGTCAGATCCGACAGAAGTTGTTCATCGCACGTCGAGCGAGACTGCTTTTCATGAGATACGGGCGCTAGCGCGAGCTAGGTGGTGTATCCTTACGTCGCACGTCGGTCGCATCGCCTGACCCGGTAGCTGAAATATCGTTAGTCGATGTGAAAACGCCCACCTCTGCCGGTTTTCACAAATGAGAGCGCTGGATTTTAGAGCTACGTTACGTTAACGCGGTTTGCCAGCCTGCCGGGTGAAACATGGATTTTCTGTCAGTTTGGTGTCAAAATGACCGCTACAGTGGGCTAAAGGATACCAAATCGAAAAAGAGTTAACTGGCGAAGGCGTTGTCCAGTATCGCAGCATGTCATATTTTGTCAAGCCTTGTATTACCAAAAAGGTTTGATAAAGCTTCAAAATTAATGACAATTTAATTTTTGAAATTAGTAGTAGTAGTCAAGGGGCGGCCCGTGGGCCTGGCAATTAGGCCTCTTCATGAGCCCTTTCTGCCATACCGCGTTTTTTACCCCTATGCACCTACTTCCGTTACCATGCAACTCTCTCTATGGGCCTCCGAAGTTCAGTATGGGGACCCATTTGAGCGAGTGCAGCTCTTCTTCCTCTATATTCAGCTGCCTTGATCTGGCATATGCATCGTACTCTGCTATCAAGTGCTGCGCCGATTCCTCTTCGAGCCCGCATTTGCGTCAGATATTTGTTCAGCCGATTGTGTTCAATCAGCATCCCTGTCAGCAGTCCAATGTCCTTTCGGGTCTTGCCTAAGAGTCATTTAGTTCTGGCTACATTAGGATCATCAACGAATAGCTTGGACTGTCTGCACTCTGACTCTTGCTTCCAGGACGTCTTCAGTTTATTGTTCGCCCATTTGTTGAGCTCACTCTGTACTTGTTTCCTTGTTATTCCCAGAAGAGGTTCCGGTCCAATGTATTGGGTTTAGGCCCCTAGTCTGGCAAGTTCGTCCGCTTTCTCGTTCCCTGGTAGTCCCTCATGACCTGGTACCCACATCACTGTTACCCTCTTGTCTTGAGCCAGTATTTGTAATGCTTCAGCGCACTCCTCCACCAGACTACTGACTATTTTGGGTGCACTTAGAGCATTGAGGGCAGCCTGACTGTCGGAGCATATGTAAATGTCGCTCCTGCCATTTTTGACCTTCCCTTCCATAGTCCCTGGTCTCTTAAGGGTTGCTGCCATGATAATGGCATATACCTCCGCTTTTAACACCGTAGCGTGTTCCAAGTGGATAACTTTTTTGAGCTTCTAGGCTTTCCGTACACTCCTGCCTGGCTGACAGTTTAGAGCCATCCGTGTAGCAGACCGTCGCCTCTCTGCTTAATTCCGTTTGGAATTCTTCCCTTTGCCAAGCATTCCATTCTGGTATTGTGACTTTCTACTGTTTATCGAACCTTCATGGTTTAAGCGGTGCTTTCACTGGCAGTCTTAGGAGGGGTAACTCTTTCATAGCCAGTCCCTCGACCGCCAGATGGCCCACTCTTTCCTCCCTAACCTTCTGTGATACTTAACTTTCATAGACAAGGTGTATGATAGATTCAAAAAGGATAAACAGATGGTTATGTTTAAGCTTTATTTTTTGAAATTAAAAATTTCGTTTTTACAGTTTTACTACAAAATAAATTAACACAGTTTGTATTTTTGCTGAAGACCCCCTGGTCTCTTAATCGCAGGTGCGTCGCCATCGCCTCCTTCTTGATCCAAGTTGGAAGCGAGGGGAGACCCAAGACGGTTTCGAAGGCGTGGATGGGAGTCGTCCTCATCATTTTTGAAATTAAAAATCTCGGTTATTTAAAGTGATATTAAAAAAAAATAATAAAAAAGCTATCTTGGAATCATTTCTACTACAAAATAAACACAACTTGTATTTTTTCTGAAGGCCCCCTTTAAGATTTAAAATGTCATAGTAGTTTCCATTCTCCTTTTCAAATGGGGGTGATGCGGTTATGTATTTAATTAATTTGACAGCAAAATTGCAAGATTTCGTGAGAACCAGCAATAACAAAAGTAATTTTCGAAATTTAGAATCATACCTCAACTTCGACACGAGAAAATCGGAAATGTGACTTATAAGGGCCGTATTCATACTCGTTTCCAAGTCTTCCTTCTTCTTTGGGAAATGTAGATTTGTTATGGGCGAAGGAAGGAACGAGCCTTGAGGAACGACTCTGAATACCATCCATCAACCATCCTTAAAGGCACTTATGCTGTACTTCTGGACATTTTTGTCAAAGTAGTCTTCAATGCAAGTACGTTTCTTGCTCAAATTTAGTATGATGTCTAGCTCATCATCAGAGTCTTCACTTGAACTGTCTTGCATTAATATTATGGCTCACCCAGTACCCTCTCCAGATAGGCCGATCAACTCATACCGATTTAGTGTCCTTTTCTCCCCCTTCGCCGCCATTTTCACTCAAAAGTGACAGATAATCCATTAGTTTTCTGTCAAAATGGCGGCGAAGGTGGAGAAAAGGACACTAAAACGATAAGAGCTGATCGGCCTATGTGGAGAGGGTATTGGTTCACCACTCCATTAAGCATCCTGTACTGTACCTTGTATTAACCAAAATGCAAACATATCTTGGTTTGAATAAGTTATAAAAAAACTGGAAAAAATAAATAACCATAAAGTAGGGTTATGTTTAATCCAACGAAGATTTTCCACCGACTCCCGAAGCCGGTGGCGATCAGTGCCAACATTTGTTGGATTGGTGAAATACATCGAAAAATTTCGGAACTATATTGTTGGACTGGTGAAATCCATCTAAAATTTATGAACTCTTTTGTTGGCACCGGTGGACCACCGGTGGATTTGAAAACTCGCCCAATAAATCTAGAAAAGTAGCTTTTTAGTGGACGTACGATTTTTATTTTTTTACCTTTTGTTTTTAGTGTTTAACATGTCTGTTCATAAAATATTCACATATTTGATCTAGTTTTGTTAGTTTTAAGTAGGTAGTTAATGGTTTTACTATGTCAAAATTACGTATACTTTGTTATATAGCAAAACCGTTTGATTTTTTTTTCTTGTTTCAAATAAATATTAAATGGTAGAAAAAGAAACGAGTGTAGGATGAGAGGAGGCGCGGATTTTGCTTCGAACCACTGCCCGCTGGCTTGTTGTTACGCCGCTGATCAAAATTATACGAAAAATACGAGCTCTTCCATCATAAGTAGGTTAAGTAGACCCTGGGGCTAAATATAAACAGTTGGAACTTCTTAGAAATTAAAGAAAATTGCAGTTTTTCCTACACGGCGTCAAAAGAAAACGGAAAGAATAACAACGCTAACAAATATTATTTGACGAGGCAGTGGCGTATTCACAAATCGATTCGGGGAGGAGGGGGTTCGTCATTTAATTAAAATCAACTACCTACATACCTATTGCAAATTTTTTAAAATTAGGTAGGTACACTTGATTTCAAAAAAAAATTATACATGCATTTTTTCCTACACCACAAAATTTAGCTTTCCATTAGTGTATACTATCATAAGGCACCACCAGCTTAGTATGCCTAACAGCTTAAAATTCAGTGTGACATCCTTAAAAATGCCACAGATATCAACATTTACAAAAGTTCAAATTATCACTCGAGTTATAGACCAGCCATAAGAAGAGCGGCCACCCATTTTGGAGTTGATAAAATGACGATAATGCGACCAAAAGTAAGTTCTGAAGTGCAAGATGAGAGACTTATTGACCATCTCAGACAAAATCCTTTTTCAATGTCGGTTGAAGCAGCTAATGTAACATTATTTCCGGGTTCTTTAGCAACAGTAAATAGAAGAGTAATGAAATCAGAAGTCTCTTGTCGAGTTGCTGCAAAGAAGTCTTTTCTAACAGAAGGACAAAAACAGGCCAGAGTGATTTTTGCACTAAACAACGTTCTTCGTGATAATGACTTCTGGGAGAGGGTGGTTTTCACTGACGAAAAAATTTTTCAATCATCTTCAAGCAGCAGGAGAATTTTAGTTTATCGTCCACCAAATTCTAGATTTGAACCCGAATATACAAACCAAATTAAAAAAGGTGGACATTTTTCTGTAAACATGTGGGGCTGGTTTAGTGCTAGAGGTTTGGGTTTTTTGTGGAGAATCAAAGGAAGATTCAATAGTGAACGATATGTTGAAATCCTTGAAAACGTCATGCTGCCATCTGTACAGGCTTTATGAAAATAATGACTTCGTTTATCAGCAGGACAACTGTCCAGTGCACACGGCTAATGTTGTTCGCCAATGGTTTCAGAATAATAATATAGAAACACTTCCTTGGCCAGCCAACAGCCTTGACCTTAACCCGATGGAAAATATATGGGGTCGAATCGTTAAAATAATATACCAAAGGAATTGGAGACCACGAAATGCTGAAGAGTTAAGCGATGCTATTTATCGCGCATTGGATCAGCTCTCAGAAGACCATCAGTATTTTCAAAATTTAACCTTTTCAATGCCCAGATGTTTGCAGCTTGTAGTAGAGAAAAATGGTGTTCCTTATTTATTTTAGTTCTTTTTTAAGTTAAAATAATTAGTATTAAGTTTACCATCGTTTTTGTCCTAATGCAAGTTTCCATCGTATTATTGTTATTTTATCAACTCCACAATGGGTTACCGTCCTCTTTATAGAATAGCCTTCGTCCGTTACTCGAGTGATAATTTGATATTGTTCAATAAAGACTTTACTAAAACATTATTTTTGCTGATTTTTTAGTATTATGCAAAATTTAATATAAAAATAAGGTTGCCTTTAATTTAAGTAAAAAAATATTTTTTAGAGATTTTTTTTAAACAATATGACAAATTGTCGTACTTTTGAAGTTTGACCCCTACAATCTGGTCTCAATTTCAGTTTTTTTTTCAAAATGAAGCCTTAAACTCGCCGCAGCAAAAATTTTAAGAAAATTACACTAAAATGCTATTTTTTACGCATTTTTTTTATCAATAACATGTCAATTATTGATAAAAAAAAATTAAAAACATTATAACAAATACGTACTTACGTATTTTGCAAAATAATTTTGAAAAAGTGGATTGTGTTAAATGCCAAGGAGTGAGTGGGTTGCGTTGGTATGTACATATAAATATGTTGCCAAAATCATATCATAAATGCGCCGTTGACGAAAATTTTAAGAAAAGTGCCATTTCTAAAACGTTTTAAATGCTGTTGATACAAATTGTTTAAAATCAAACTAAAATTGCCACAATTAATGAGGTCATAGCGCCGTAGGCAAAATTTTTGAAATTTAAGACATCACACCAAATCACATGCTATAAACTGGAATAAAGGATAAAAAAGTGGAGGGCGGGCCATGGCTCCCCCTGGCGCCCACGACGTGACGCTTTTGCATGATTAATTTATTGTAGATTGAATTGGACTAGTTTTTCATATATGAGACATCACAAACCGAAATTTTTCTTAAACACTGTTATTAATAACATATTAAAAGTCTAAAAAATACTACAGTATAAAGAAGTATTTTGAATATGTTATGGTAAAGCCATGATGGTAATTTAAGGCTTAAAATATTTTAGCATAATTTAAGGGGTCACGATTTTTTTAAAGCAATTTTTACTCAGATTTTAAAGCTTTCTTTCCAACCTTTCGATTTCTAGAATAAAGCACTCACATTTTTCAAGTTTTCACTCTTTTTTAAGCGTTCAAAGAAAATACTGCCAAAAAACCTTTTTTTCTCTGTTAAAAAGAAAAATATTTAAGGTTGTTGAAGAGAGACAGTAGGCTATAAAAAATTGTTGTTTAATAAAAATTTGTTTTGTTCAAGCTTGGACTGTCTGCACTCTGACTCTTGCTTCCAGGACGTCTTCAGTTTATTGTTCGCCCATTTGTTGAGCTGTCATCTTTAGTGGTGTCATTTTTTTTGCCATTTTTATCCAAAAAACAACAAAAATTGCAATTGTTTGAAGCGTAAAGTGTGTAAGACATAAGGTGGTATTAATTTTTTTAATCAAAGTCCTTAAATCTACCAAAATACGTGTCTTACTATAAGTGTATTTTAGCATATCTAAAAATAATTTAACAGGTATTTAACTAAATTATTTTAAGGTTCATCATGGCTCTACCATTATGAAGGTGTTAATACAACACTTTTTTATTTTCCTCTTTCTTTTTTCATTCAGAAGTCGCACAAAAAAATTAAAATTTAAGTTATCTGAAAATGCCAAAATGGGCACCAACCGAATGGCAAGCGACTAAAAGTTGGCTTCATTTTCGTATCACTACGGGTATCCCTAGCACGGAAAGCTCTCTTACTCTTAAAGGGGGTCTTCCGCAAAAATACAAACTGTAATTTTGTAGTAAAACTGATCCTAAATAAACGAGATTTCTAATTTCAAAAAATAAAGCTTAAACATAACCATCTGTTTATCCTTTTTGAATCTATCATACACCTTGTCTATGAAGGTTAAGTATCACATATAGACATGACATTAGACACTAAAAGCCACACCACTCTACTTGAACGTATCGTACGCCGACTTACAGCAACCTCATTGGTCAGATCCGACAGAAGTTGTTCATCGCACGTCGAGCGAGACTGCTTTTCATGAGATACGGGCGCTAGCGCGAGCTAGGTGGTGTATCCTTACGTCGCACGTCGGTCGCATCGCCTGACCCGGTAGCTGAAATATCGTTAGTCGATGTGAAAACGCCCACCTCTGCCGGTTTTCACAAATGAGAGCGCTGGATTTTAGAGCTACGTTACGTTAACGCGGTTTGCCAGCCTGCCGGGTGAAACATGGATTTTCTGTCAGTTTGGTGTCAAAATGACCGCTACAGTGGGCTAAAGGATACCAAATCGAAAAAGAGTTAACTGGCGAAGGCGTTGTCCAGTATCGCAGCATGTCATATTTTGTCAAGCCTTGTATTACCAAAAAGGTTTGATAAAGCTTCAAAATTAATGACAATTTAATTTTTGAAATTAGTAGTAGTAGTCAAGGGGCGGCCCGTGGGCCTGGCAATTAGGCCTCTTCATGAGCCCTTTCTGCCATACCGCGTTTTTTACCCCTATGCACCTACTTCCGTTACCATGCAACTCTCTCTATGGGCCTCCGAAGTTCAGTATGGGGACCCATTTGAGCGAGTGCAGCTCTTCTTCCTCTATATTCAGCTGCCTTGATCTGGCATATGCATCGTACTCTGCTATCAAGTGCTGCGCCGATTCCTCTTCGAGCCCGCATTTGCGTCAGATATTTGTTCAGCCGATTGTGTTCAATCAGCATCCCTGTCAGCAGTCCAATGTCCTTTCGGGTCTTGCCTAAGAGTCATTTAGTTCTGGCTACATTAGGATCATCAACGAATAGCTTGGACTGTCTGCACTCTGACTCTTGCTTCCAGGACGTCTTCAGTTTATTGTTCGCCCATTTGTTGAGCTCACTCTGTACTTGTTTCCTTGTTATTCCCAGAAGAGGTTCCGGTCCAATGTATTGGGTTTAGGCCCCTAGTCTGGCAAGTTCGTCCGCTTTCTCGTTCCCTGGTAGTCCCTCATGACCTGGTACCCACATCACTGTTACCCTCTTGTCTTGAGCCAGTATTTGTAATGCTTCAGCGCACTCCTCCACCAGACTACTGACTATTTTGGGTGCACTTAGAGCATTGAGGGCAGCCTGACTGTCGGAGCATATGTAAATGTCGCTCCTGCCATTTTTGACCTTCCCTTCCATAGTCCCTGGTCTCTTAAGGGTTGCTGCCATGATAATGGCATATACCTCCGCTTTTAACACCGTAGCGTGTTCCAAGTGGATAACTTTTTTGAGCTTCTAGGCTTTCCGTACACTCCTGCCTGGCTGACAGTTTAGAGCCATCCGTGTAGCAGACCGTCGCCTCTCTGCTTAATTCCGTTTGGAATTCTTCCCTTTGCCAAGCATTCCATTCTGGTATTGTGACTTTCTACTGTTTATCGAACCTTCATGGTTTAAGCGGTGCTTTCACTGGCAGTCTTAGGAGGGGTAACTCTTTCATAGCCAGTCCCTCGACCGCCAGATGGCCCACTCTTTCCTCCCTAACCTTCTGTGATACTTAACTTTCATAGACAAGGTGTATGATAGATTCAAAAAGGATAAACAGATGGTTATGTTTAAGCTTTATTTTTTGAAATTAAAAATTTCGTTTTTACAGTTTTACTACAAAATAAATTAACACAGTTTGTATTTTTGCTGAAGACCCCCTGGTCTCTTAATCGCAGGTGCGTCGCCATCGCCTCCTTCTTGATCCAAGTTGGAAGCGAGGGGAGACCCAAGACGGTTTCGAAGGCGTGGATGGGAGTCGTCCTCATCATTTTTGAAATTAAAAATCTCGGTTATTTAAAGTGATATTAAAAAAAAATAATAAAAAAGCTATCTTGGAATCATTTCTACTACAAAATAAACACAACTTGTATTTTTTCTGAAGGCCCCCTTTAAGATTTAAAATGTCATAGTAGTTTCCATTCTCCTTTTCAAATGGGGGTGATGCGGTTATGTATTTAATTAATTTGACAGCAAAATTGCAAGATTTCGTGAGAACCAGCAATAACAAAAGTAATTTTCGAAATTTAGAATCATACAAGTGAATTTAATATTGTCTAAGCACAAATAAAGGAATAAAGTCCAGCTATTTAGTTTTACTGATTTAGAAGGTCTTTTTATTGTTTAGACCGCCCCATCATTAATTGAGATTGAATTGAACAGTTATATAGAGCAAAGGAAGAGGCATTTATAGGAAAAACCATATTATGGAGGGGGGCACTAACCTAGCCCTTCTAAAAAAAGTCGTACAACTCCTTTTAAAAACAGGATTTGATGCATCTTTCGGATTTTTTTTTACCAAAATTATTTTGTAATTATCTATATCGGAAATATCAACACTCTAATGATATATACCTAATTTTCCGAGGAAGCAATGTATTAACTTTTGCATTACACATTGCAAACTACTTAATTATTTATGTATTGATTTAGAGTCCATTATTAATTTATTTTTTTACTGTTTACTTAATTTTGTCACCAACGTCCGTAAAGAAAAACCACATTAACAAAGATCCCTGAATGAGTTGTTAGTATTAAAAAGTATTTTTATACCTTCATTAAAAAAATAATTTTACTTACTGTCAGCAAATGACAAAACCATTTGGGTGTGCAAATTTTTTTTATTTGCATACAAACAAAGATGTATGAAATATACTTCATACATCTTTGATACATGTTATGGTGCCAAATTCGAAAAGGGAATAGGCGTAGCAACGCAAATGTTCTTGTGTACCATTGTCATCCTTAATTTATAGTGTTAAAATGGTGACCTGTTAATGTTTTTGTTTAAATTATTTTTAACTGGCGATCGTAAAAAAGCACTAGTTGCATTAACTAGTATTTGAAACACCTCGTAATCATAAACAGGTTGCCATAAAATTAAATGGAAAAATATACAAAACCGATTTATTGGAAGCTCATTAACAAGATTTTTGCAGACAGATCTCGATAAACCTTTTTTTGTTGGATGCCCGGATGCCTTTAAATCTCATTACGAATCATTTACGACATTTTAAAACGAGTTATTCCTCTTGACAAAAAATGACTTTTAAAGGGGTTCACGGTCAAAAAATAAGAAGCACGCAAATGGGAATTTAGAACGAATACGACCAAAAGTTCCATCACAAAGCTACATGTCACTAGTTTCCTAAAAGCCAATCAAACACGATCTAACACAATCGCTTGCAGACATGGGCAAAGTTAAGTCATCAGATCTGGGGGGGCTTAAGCCCCATCCCTCTTTTATATGAACTTTTATTTTTTTGTTTGTATGTTTTAGTATAAGGTATATACATGTTATATGAGTAAACAATGCGTAGGTATAAGTGTTGTTATTCTAAGTTCCTTATCTTAATGTAATTTGATACTTTTGTTATTCACTATTGTTTTTAATGTAATTTGATATATTTGTTTTTAACAAGAGATCTTCTAGAAGGAAATGTGTAAGCACTTTTAGTCACGTTTAACTTTTATTTGACTTTGTTCTAGAATTAAGCGTCAGCACTAATTTAGTATAAATAGGATTTGTTGTAAACAACAATAAGAAATTCGGAGGCATTCAATAGTTAGTCTTTGTAGTGTTAAGTACCATTGTAAACGGTTCCAAAATAAAGTATAGTTTTTTTTAAAAAGTTCTTTATTAGATTTCGAATCTAAAAAGTGGCGCAGTCGTGCGGATTTCTTCGACGTACTACAGCTCGAGGCCCAGTGTACGAAAAAAGCTATTCGTAGTTCACCGTCCGCGGTAGTGCACCCAAGAGACTTGTCAGTACGGTACACGTTAGTGTTTTACAAGAAGAACTTACTTGCTTCTTAAAAACAGGTTTAGTGGTTTTTGCCTTAAAATCAGCACAATTACAGGTTTAGTGGTTTAAGCCTTAAAACCAGCATAAAAACAGGTTTAGTAGTTTTAGCCTTAAAACTAGCAATAAAAAAGGAACCGAAAAATAAAAAAAAAAAGGCTATAGAAGAAAAGTTATAGAAGAAAAGTTACAGAAGAAAAGTTATAGAAGAAAGAAGATTCATCTGATCAAATCCGATCCAGCTTTGAAGAGGAACTGAATCCAGCCGCTTAATTTCAAAAGCAATTTCAGAGAACTTCCGAACTTCCTTTGCTTCAGGATACAGAGAACTTCCGAACTTCCTTTGCTTCAGGATATGAAGATTTTAATACTGTAAGTTAGTTTTAAATATTTATTGTTTTGCCCGAATTTCTTCACTAGTCAGAAATTTTAAATTTTAAGTTTTAGTTTTAAGAAAATTTTTGAAAAAAAAAAGTAAATAATGGCGGAAGAACAAGAAGTTGAACCTTATAAACTTTCTGAAATATTTTCATTAATTCCAGAATATGATGGAGATGCTATTAATCTCAACACATTTTGTAATGCATGCGACTTGGCAGAAGCCATGTGTGTTCAAAATCAAAAACAATTTTTGCTTGTTAAAATCAAAAATCAGTTAAAGGGTAAAGCTTCTCAGCTTATTAATTCTAGAGATATAAGTTCTTGGGCAGAAGTTTCACAACTTCTAAATACGCATTTTGGCGATCAAAGAGACCTTACTGCTTTAATTCAGGATCTCCAGAGGTTACATCAGTTACCATCTGAGAATCCACTAACTTTTATTTCGCGTTTACAAGTTCACTGTGCAAAAATGAATTCAGCAATCAATAGGCAAACCCTTACAAGAGATCAAAAATTTGCTCAGGGTAAACTTATTGAGACTATGGCTTTGAATACTTTATTAACCGGATTAGACTCAAAAATTGGGCATATAGTTCGTGCTAACAATCCGAAAGACATGATTGAAGCTATTTCTTTTATTAAACGTGAGCTTCAACTTTTTTATTTCGAAAATCAAAAATTCTCTAAATCACAAAATTCAATTCAAAAACTCAAAATACAACCAAAAATATGTACATTTTGTAAAAAACAAGGTCACTTAATAAATGAGTGTAGAATTAGACAAGTGTCGCAATCGAGACCACAAAATTTTTATAACTCAAACAATTTTCAAAATAGGAATCAAAATCCTCAACCATCTACATCCTATCAAAATCAGAATTTTCAAAATACAAGACCAAATAATTTCCAACAAAGATCAAATGTAATACAGCGTCCACAACAAAATAATGGCAACTTTAGACCAAATCAAAACTATCAAAATAGGCCAAGTGTAATACAGCCTAATCCTACACACAAACCAATGCATTTTATTAATTCAGAAAAATTCGAAAATTTTGAAAATAATAAAAATTTTGAAAATAATGAAAATTTTGCAAATAAAAATTTTTTAAGTGAAAATTTTGAGAATTATAATTTCACAGATCAAAATTTTGAAAATGTCAATTACGAAAATGAAAATTTTGGAAATGACTTTGAAATAAGTAATTTTGAAAATTATTCTCAAGATTCTGTAAATTTTCAGATATCAGCCTCGGAAACAGATCAAAATTTAATAAGTCAGATTTCAGAAATAACTTTAGAGGACGATCACAATCCCTTCATCCAAACTCAAGATCAATTCATGTAAATTTTGAAATTTTTACTTGTTCAGAAGAATTGTACTATATTACCGATGTTTCAAAACAATTTAAATTATTAGTAGATACAGGTGCAAGTAGATCCGTTTTTAAACCTAAAACATGTGAAAAATATAAAATTAGATTTCCAGAAAATGTTACTATTAGGGGTATCACTAACGTACCCATCAATATAACAGAATCAGCATTAATTCCTTTTAATATTAAAGATCCACATAAAGTTTTAGTTTATAATTTGGATATACAGTTTGACGGTTTACTAGGTTCAGACTTTTTAAAACATTATGATTGTGTTATTGATTATAAAAATAATCAATTGATTACAAATTTTAAAACAGTACCACTTTATCGGAGTAATTCGGAAAATGATCCAATGCAGTCAGAACAACAATCAGCTGACATAAAACCTATTAATAATACGATAAAAATTGAAGGTCGTACAGAAAGAGCTTTTAAATTTAGAACGGATAAATTAAAAAACACTGAAGCTATTTTATTAGCACAACAGATAGACAAGTGTTACATCCCTAATTGCTTGGTAAAAATAAATAATAATGGGGAATTTTGCACAACGGTTATAAATGCGCGACCAGTTACAAAAATAATTAATTTTGAAAAATTTGAATTTGAACCGATTATTGATCCTTCTTCTTCAGAAGTCTGTTTTAATTTAACGGAAAGACATCCAGCAAATCGTGAAAATGATATTATGGAACAATTACGTTTGACACATTTAAACGAAGAGGAAAAAGAAATGATTATGTCGTTATGTCTTGACTTTTCAGATATATTTTATTTAGAGGGGGATAATTTAACATTTACCAGTGAAATTAAACATTCGATTACTACTAAAGAAAGTAAACCAATTTTTACAAAATCATATAGATATCCGCAAATCCATAAACAAGAAGTAAAAAATCAAATTTCAAAAATGTTAGATCAAGGTATCATACAACCATCTGTTTCGCCCTGGTCCAGCCCAGTGTGGGTGGTCCCAAAAAAATTAGACGCCTCAGGAAAACAAAAATGGCGTGTTGTCATTGACTATAGAAAACTTAACGAGGTGACAGTAGATGACAAATATCCTCTACCCAACATATCAGACTTGTTAGATCAACTTGGTAATTGTGAATATTTTACTACGTTAGACTTAGCGTCAGGTTTTCATCAGATTGAGGTAGATCCAAAAGATATACAAAAAACTGCTTTTTCAGTTGAGAATGGACATTATGAGTATATTAGAATGCCATTCGGACTCAAAAATGCTCCTTCAACATTTCAAAGGGTAATGGACAATATTTTAGTGGGAATTCAAAATGAAAGATGTCTTGTTTATATGGACGATATAATAGTCTATTCAGCTACAATACACGAACATATAAAAAGATTATCAGAAGTATTTTCAAGATTAAGAAAAGCAAATTTAAAGATACAACCTGATAAATGTGAGTTTTTAAGGAAAGAGGTAGCTTATTTAGGACACGTTATCACTGATAAGGGTGTAAAACCAAACCCTGATAAGATATCTGCTTTAAAAAATTATCCAGAACCAAAAACTCAAAGAGACATAAAAGCTTTTCTTGGATTAGCAGGATATTATAGACGATTCATAAAAGATTTTGCAAAAATTTCAAAACCCTTAACTAAACTATTACAAAAAGATATACCTTTTATTTTTGATCAAACTTGCAAGAATGCATTTGAATTATTAAAAAATGCTTTAACAACAAGTCCAATTTTAATATATCCAAATTTCGAGGAACCTTTTATTTTAACAACTGATGCTAGCGGTTATGCTATTGGCTCAGTTTTATCACAAGGAACTATTGGCAAAGACTTACCCATTGCGTATGCATCCAGGACATTAAATCCTGCAGAACAAAAATATTCAACCATAGAGCGTGAACTTTTGGCTATAATATGGTCAGTTAAACATTTTCGACCCTACTTGTATGGACGAAAATTTTATTTAGTAACAGACCATCGTCCTTTAATTTGGCTAAGTTCTATTAAAGATCCTGGTAGTCGTTTAGCTAGATGGAGACTTAAACTAGAAGAATATGAATTTGAGTTTATTTACAAATCAGGAAAAATTAACAAAAACGCTGATGCTCTATCCAGAATTAAAATCGATGAAAAAATAAATACAATACATTATTCGGTAAATTTTCAAAATCAAATTAACCAAGAAAATATTAAAATTTTAGAAGAAAATTTATTTGATGCTCCTTTGCACTTTGCTTTGGCTCATTGTGTATCAAAAGATTTAAAAATGGGTAAAGGCATAGCTTTACAGTTTAAACAAAAATATGGACATGTTGAATATCTTAAAAGTCAGAATAAACAAGTTGGTGAAATTATAAATTTGAAAATCAAAGACAGAAATATTTTTTATTTAATCACTAAAGAAAAGTATAATTTAAAACCCACTTATGATAATGTCTATAAATGTTTAGAAAAATTAAAACAAAATTGCTTCGAGAATCAAATTAAATACGTAGCAATGCCAAAAATAGCTTGTGGCTTAGATTCATTAAATTGGGATATAATTTTATCAATGATTAAATCAATTTTCCAATCAACAGATATTCAAATCAATATCTATATTTTGATGGATAAACGAACGGCAATTATTAATGCTTTATCGGAACAGGAAGGTTCATCCGAAGAAGATCAAAACGAAAACTTATCCCTTATGTCACCGCAGACACTTGAAAACGAATTTAATAGATTCCAAAATTTATATCAAACAATATCATTGATTGATTATTCCAAAATCAGATATACAAATGAACAATTATTAAATAAAGATCACAAAAATATCATAACAATTTTTCAACAAGATAATATGAAAGATTTACATTATCAAATTATAGAAGATTTTTTCGAGGAAAGTCCAAAGTTTGACATTAAAAGAATCAATATTTTATCTTCAAAATCTATTAGGAAAAGAAATTATTATATTATTCCATTGCCAAATTTTCAAGAAGATGCAATTTCAATACTTTTTGGAATTCTTTGTAGATGTCAAAATGATATCGATCCTTCAAAAACATATTATGTTGAGACAAGAGTTGACTTACCAATATTAGAGATGATATGCTTTATTTTTGCAGAAAAAGATTTAAATTTGGTAGTTTGTGAAAATATTGTCACAGAACCTAGTGATGATCAGAAACAAATAATAATTGATCAATATCACTCAGGAAAGAGAAATTTTCATCGAGGAATCAATGAAACTATACGGAGAATCAAAGAAAAATATAATTGGAAAAACTTAAGTAAAGAGGTTGAAACATTTATAAAAGAATGTGAGATATGTCAAAAGAACAAAATTTTAAGGAAAAATTTAGATAACCCACTCGTAATTACAGAAACCCCAAAAACACCATTTGAAAGAATTAATTTAGACATTTTGGAAATTCCACAAAAAAATTTGGTTTTGACTATAAGGGATGAATTAACAAAATTCATACAAGCTTATCCTCTTAGTGATAAAACCTCAAAAAATATAGTGAATACTTTATTACTATTTTTCCAGCATTACGGTACACCTTTAAGGATTCATACTGATAGGGGCAAAGAATTTAATAATCAGTTATTAAAAGATTTGTGTAAGATGTATGATATAAAGTTAACTTTTTCAAGTACAGGTCATCCACAATCCAATGGAAGTTTAGAACGATTCCACGCAACTCTTTTGGAAATGATAAGAGTGTGTACTACAGAAAATCCTAACGAACACCCTCATCAACTTCTTCCATATACGGTTATATGTTATAATAACTCAACATGTAAAACTCATGGTTTCACACCTTATGAATTAATATTTGGACATACGTCATCGCGACCCGCTGAAGTTCTTTATAATGAGCAAGAGTTAATCTCAAAATATGTTCGCGATTTAAATGCAAAAATCAAACACTTTTATGAAATAGCACGAAACAGAACAATTCTTTCTAAACAAAAAGCAAAAGCAAGATTTGATAAACACGTAACTCCAAACTATGAATTTAAAGTTGGAGATAGGGTATACGTTAAAGAAACCCAAATAAAAGGAAAACTTTCACCGAAATTTAACGGACCATTTGAAATTAAAGAAATTTTCAAAAATTCAGCTTCTGTTTATAATTCAATAACTAAACAAATATCTAAATTTAATTTTGATTTACTAAAACCATGTTATGTTAAACAAGATGATGAAAATGATTAAAACATATTGTTTCAGATTATTTATGTCCGTGCTACTCGGATTCGGACAAGAACGTTATGGTCAACAGTATAGTCTAACTGAAATCAATAACACAGTAGGTGTTTACTATCATAGAGAGGCCAGTATTAAGGTATCTAATGATAAGTGGACCATATTAGTATATAAAAATCTAGAGGCTTTGCAAAACGCTTTTATTAATAATAATCATATCTTAGATAACTTAGAGCTTATGCTTTCGCAAAAAACAGGAACTATGAAAAATGTACACTTTGATATTAGATCTCATGTAACTTTGTTAAAACAAATTTCAAAAGATATTGGTAATAAATTTGATGAAATCGATTCTGATACCACAACTAAACAAGTAATTAGACCTAAAAGAGGACTATTTGATGCTGTAGGTACGGTTTGGAAATATATCACGGGAAATTTAGACGCTGCTGACGGTCAATATTTTAATGAATGTATCAATAAAATTGAAAAAGACGATAAAGAATTGGAAATATTAATGAAAAAACAAATAAGCGTGACTACATCCGTTATTAAACAATTTAATTCTACACTGAGAAAACTTCAAATCGACGAAGAAACTTTCAATTCAAATATTAAAGAAATTGAAAAATCAATTTATATGATTCGGGATGAAATTGAACTTGTTGATCTTAAATTTTATTTAATCAATATTTGTGAACAACTACTCGAATCCTATACTTACCTTCAGTCACAGGTTGAAGACATTTTAAATTCAATAACTTTTGCAAGATTAAATATTATTCATGCTTCAATAATTCTTCCCAATGATTTATTGGATGCTCTAGAATCAATAAGTAAAAATCTGGATAAGAACAATTTGCCTTTAACTCCGCGAAAATCTCAAATCCCAACCTACCTTAACATAATTGATTTACATGCTTTTATAATCGATAAAAAATTAGTTTATGTTTTGGAAGTACCTTTAACCGAATCAGAAATCTATACAGTTTATAGAATGTATCCAATACCTATTTATGATAATAGAACTATGCTACATCATATTCTACCTGTTGGAAACAAATACATTGCTAAAGACGATGATAACGAAATTTATATCTCATTATCTGATATCAATAAATGTAAAGAATTAACGAACCGTCTTTATCTTTGTAAAAATTTGTATCCTTTACCAATAGATTCAAATGCTATTTGTGAAGCACAACTGTTAAAAACACAAAAGATTCTTACTTTACCAAAAACATGTGAAATGGTTTTGATTTTGGCTGAAGATTACAATATTCAATTATTAGAAAATAATGCTTGGCTAATAAGTGTAACCAATCAATTACCAATAACTATAAAATGTGAGGGTATAGATCCAAAATCGAAAATTGTTAATAAAAATACTGTTTTAACTTTAACCTCAAGATGTTCTGGTTTTGTTGGAACATCAAAAATTCAAGCAACCAGTTTAAAAACTGTTTTTTATAATTATAATTATTCCAATACTGTACAAATTCCTTTTAATTGTTGTGATAAATATCCAGATAATGTTAATAATTTTCCGAAATTAAAACCTTTAAAAATCAATAAATTAAATTTGGAGGATTTGGAAATTGCCAAACATAAATTGGATCAATACTCAATAGAATTAGATGATTTAATCAAGGAACCAACAGTTCAAAAATATTATTCTTGGTTTACCTATTTTACATTATCTTTAATTATAATCATAATTAGTGCATATTTGTATTGTAAATGCAGAAAGCGAAAAAGGATGTTACAAATAGGTATAGAAAATAGCAATAATGACGACAGGCCTTATAAACCAAATGTTTCAGTTTTTGGGAAAAGATTTTCAAACATTTTACCAAAGCGAAGACCTTCTATTAGATTAGGTGAAGATATTGAAGAAGAATTTGAATTAAATACTAACAGTTCTTTACGGAAAAATATAGTGTAAAAATTATTTTCTTTTCAAAATTTTGTTTTTCTTTGAAAACAAAAATGTACTTTCAAAAGTTACTGCAATGAGTAGCACTAACTTTTTAAATAAGGGGGGAGCTGTTATATGAGTAAACAATGCGTAGGTATAAGTGTTGTTATTCTAAGTTCCTTATCTTAATGTAATTTGATACTTTTGTTATTCACTATTGTTTTTAATGTAATTTGATATATTTGTTTTTAACAAGAGATCTTCTAGAAGGAAATGTGTAAGCACTTTTAGTCACGTTTAACTTTTATTTGACTTTGTTCTAGAATTAAGCGTCAGCACTAATTTAGTATAAATAGGATTTGTTGTAAACAACAATAAGAAATTCGGAGGCATTCAATAGTTAGTCTTTGTAGTGTTAAGTACCATTGTAAACGGTTCCAAAATAAAGTATAGTTTTTTTTAAAAAGTTCTTTATTAGATTTCGAATCTAAAATACATATTTTACTGTAAAAGCAATTTTCCAAAAATACGAATACTAAAAATCATGTAAATTAAAAAAGAATTTATTTAAAGTAATTTGTACAAACATTCCTATCAAACGAATTTATATTATTTTAAGGATAAATAATAAAAAAAACCTAATTTGAAGTAAAAACGTGATCATAATTGATACAAAGAAACAGGTGCTTACAAGCGCAGACATGGGGTCAAATTGTTTATTTATCCAAAATTTGGTTTAATGCGCCGCAGGCAAAATTTTTTAAGAAAATAACACTTTAAATGGAATTTTTTACTTAAAATTATACTAAAATCGTAAATATTGATGGGCTTTTGGGAATTTGAGTTGTTTATTTACTTTTAACTTGTTTGTAAAAATACCAAAATGCGGCGCAGGCAAAAATTTTTTCGAAAATGACGCTTAAAATGTCATTTTTTAAACCAAATCGCAGGCTAAATGTTTTTATAAAATTACATTAAAAAGAGCATTTTGAATTGAAAACAAATAAAAAAAATCAAACATTTTTATAGCGGTCATGAACGAGCGGAATCGTAAAAATGAAAGGTGTTATAGCGCCGCAGTCGAAAAATTTTGCAATTAATTAAAATCTCTTGTATTATATTCCCTATATATTTTATTTCTGTTGTTATTTGATTGTGCCAATTGTATATAACCAGGAGTCTCGGGGGGGGGGAGGGGGGGGTGGTTAAATTCCACTGTTATTAATGTAAAATCTTCCGATTTCCTGTTTGAATAAAATAATTCTGAATTAGTTTCAAGCAACTTTAGGGATTTTGTAATATCATTTTCAATGTTTGCAAGATTTAGAAAATTAAATCGATCTTGATTCATGGTCGACCTTAGCCAATTTTTAATTCTTCTAGCTCATTGTCGAAAAGGACGGCTCACAGGAAGCAGAAGAAATTAGCAATGTTAACGCAATTTGCGTTAGCACGTATGAATGTGGAAATGCTTCTTTTTTAACTTCAGACCCAATATCGGATATGCTCATATCTTGCTCACGTTTCACAACACAGTTTTTATTAAGGTCATTTCAGCCTTTAAAATGTCCTTATGAAATGAATAAGTGTTTGTGTACAGATCAATAAATTCCAAACTTCCATAAAAATTTATTTGAAAAAAATTATGCACAGCTACAGCTAACTTTTGACTTTCAGTCGAGAATCTTATTTTCATGTCATTTATAATATTTTATCCAATGATGTATAATATTCCGTAGTCCTTTAAAATCATCAACTGCAGAGGTAGATGCTTCTACGGCATAGATGCAGTAGCGGAGAGGTGCGGTACGGGAGACAGGCGGGCTAGCGCCTAGTGGTGGCACATACACTCCATTCCAAATTGCTGCGGACCAGTATTTTGACACTGACAATGACAGTGCCATTTAGCTTCTGTATTTAGTTGTCAGCCGCCATATTGAAATTGGTCCGGAGTCCGAACTCGAACTCGGTACAGTGAGCCATACTTACTTATTAAAAAGGGACCGATTGCGTCTACTTGCCAGGTCTTGGGCCGCCCCCTAGTTAATACTACTACTACTACTTATTCACTTGCCGATTCCGCTTAGGTTTAGACGGGATTAAAATTTAAATATTGAAGAGCAAATTAATAAATGCACAAATCTAGACTAATTGTACAATCTCCTAAAGAACTTTGTTTGGCAATTTCCATTTTGAATTGTGGTGCGTGTGTGATAGTGTTCCAATTATTTTTGGTGAGGCTATTTTGGATTTTGGGGCTATTGGGCATGCGTCAAATTTAAATCTCTAGAGCGCCGTAGGCCCTGGATTGCGGCGTTGACAAGTTTCTCTATTTGGAAGATGACACGGGGATTTTTTCTTTCTTCACAGATTCAGGCTGTCTAAAGGGATTTTCGATTTAAGAATTGGTCCTGGTTCTGATTGACATTATTTTGACATAAATTTTGACAGCGGTTCTAAAATAATGACGTCATTTAACATATTGTGAAGATATCTTAAAATTTTAGGGGTTATGTTTACAACCAAAGGGCCGAACCAACCTCCCAGGCTGGTTCTAAAATTTCATAACCGGGTTGCAATTGAGAAGTCATTGTTTTAAAACGAAAAGACCGGTTCCGGTTCTGGTTCAACCAGAACCAGGACCAATTGTAAATCGAAAATCCTTTAACTGTCTATCAAATCTTGCGATTCATTTTTGACACATTTCCCGTGAATCGATTTTAATATTATGAAAAAAATTGTGGGTAGGGGCTGGTTGAGGGATTTAAAGGGGATAAATTAATACAAGCCTGGTAACGTAGCAATTGAATTCGTGGCTGTCGGTTCAAATCATTTTCGGACAGATCTATTAAATTATTTTCGTTAAAAATATTTTCTGCCTTTTTGTGTTTCTATAAAAATATGTTTCGTTTAAATTTAATTCTATGCATATATTCTGCAGCGATTTGATTTTCCCGTCATTTCATTTTCGAGACCATTTTTTTCGGACCAATTATTTTCTTTTCTTTTAAATTCTGACAAATTATATTTCTGTCAAATTTGGTTTCGGGTTTTTTATAGGAACTCACCGATCGTTATCACGTATCCACTCTACTGCTATAAAAAGCAGCAAAAGATTAGGGTAAAGGGAGGAGAGATGGACCACCATTTACTAAATTTAAGAAAATTAATTTTTTAATGAAACTGTAAATATGACAATTCTAAAATAAAATTTGCAAACTTTGGTACTCTTTTTGGAACATTTACAAAGTAAAAAAGATTTTTCATTAAAACAAAAACAAATAAATTCTGAGACCTGTCAACGGTCGATCAATCCTACCCCATGGAGGTGGGATGGACCATAGTAGGTAGAACTAAAGTAATTCATCTTTAGTTTTTTTTCTGTTTGTTACTCTTGTTGCCAAATTCGGGTAATAAGAAAATAATTCCCCAAAACTGCGCGGTTCTGATTGGTCGATGATGCTGATTTCTCCCATAAATGACACCAATGAGTCTTTTATTTCTCCCACTAAAGACCAGTAGAAAAAAATTTCATCAAAAGTCATGTTATTTGTATCATTTTTGGGGGAATTGGTGACGTCGACCAATAGGATATGTACTTTTTAGGAAATTAATTGTTTTCTCCCTGATTTCAAGAATAGCTACACAGGATTAATATCTTGTATATGTACTTGTTAGGCCAGTGGCGGTCCCAGCCATTTGAAAAAGGGGGGGCGGTTTCGATACGAAAAAAAACTATAATAAAAGCATAGCTTTTATGAGGAATATATTAATATGTGCAAACAAAACTTAGTAACTACAAACGCGGATTTCGCCTTAAATCTAGGGGGGGGTAATCAGATTTTAAGTTGTTTATTTCACACATTTTTTTATTTTAAAACATGTTTCAATGCGCCGAAAATTTTTGAGAAAATTACATTAAAAATGCATTTTTGATTTAAAATTTAACTAAAACTGTAAATATAGCAATGGTTTCCAACGCCAGCAGGCGAAAATTTTTAAGAAAATTACACTACAAATCCCATTTTTAACACAAAATTAAACTAGTACCGTAAATATCAAAAGTGTGGCGGTAATTACCCCCTGCCGCTCTGAAATCCGCGCTTGAGTCAGTACGTATAATTTTTCAGTTATAAAAACATAGATAACAAACAAACCACAAACAAAACCAAATAGATATATACTTTTTTTTGAGGTCTAAAAAGCTTTTTAAGTTGAAACATAGTGGTAAAACCATGATGACCCCTAAAATAATTTAGTTAAATACCTTATAGTAGGACACGTTTTTTGTTAAATTTAAAAACTAGCGACTGTAGAGAATTTTGATTAAAATAAATTAATACCACCTTATCTCACACACTTTGTGCTTTGAAAAATTACAATTTTTGCAAATTTTTTGTATAGAAATGGCAAAATAAAAATCATATGCACGAAACCACTTTTTATTATTTTCATCTTTCTCTAAAATACTTTTTTTATATCCTGCTGTCTCTCTTTAACAACCTTAAATATTTTTACGTCGTCACAAAATTATCTCTCCATCTACCTCTAAAATTCTATCCTCTCTGTTTTGTAAATTTGAGTGTTTTATTCTAGAAATCTAAACTTTGGAAAGAAAGCTTTACAATGTGAGCAAAATCATGGCATAAAAATGTGAAAAGCATAATAAAAATTTCTTAAACAAAAACGTTACCCCTTAAATTATGCTAAAATATTTTAAGCCTTAAATTACCATCGTGTCTTGACCATTACGGAGAAAATCAGGACCCATCAAAATCTAAGAGCAGAATTATCCAGAACTTTGAAGTCAAAAAAGCCTCCGGTTACGACAACATATCAAATGCCATGCTCAAGAACCTGCTGCCAAAAAACTGGCTGAAATAACGAATATACTCCATAGTATTTCCACTTTCCGAGCCAATGGAAACAAGCAGAAATTATCCTCATTCACAAGAAAGGCAAGCCAACCAACCTAGCGACGAGCTATCGACCTAGAGAACAAAATTCTCCGACTGATCTGAATCGCCCGATGGTTCGTTAGAAACGCCATAATAGAGTTAAATTTAGAATTATTTGTCTGTAGACTAAATACTAATAATTATTATAAAAAAAACTCGACCCAACGCCCATTTTTTATTTCAATTCTTTCCTAAACTACATTAAAAACTAAAAACTATGCAACAGATCTTTGCAAAAAAATGCAAATTTGAACCGGAGCAATTAACCTACAAAGATCATTATCGAACTGAATGGATGGTCAAAAATGCGGCAAACGAATTAGGAAATGGTAAATTATTTGGTCGGTGGGTCGTAAATTTTTTAAATCTATTAGGTTTCGTAATTTTGTTCCGCTATGGTCGAATAGGTCCACTACATACAGACTGTCTTATAGAGAATTAAGACAAGGGCACACCTCAAAATGTTTTAACAAAACATGTCTGAGTCGGATTTTGAATGGATTTGATAAACAATGGTTTAACTAAAAATGGGCTTTAAAAATTGATTTGATTGATGTAACCGAAATTGTTGGCAATTTATGCAGAAAAGTATTTTTTTTTAAATTTATTTATTTTTATTTGAAATTTTTGACTTTCTAAATACTTTCTATGAAAAATTTAAGGGGGCAATTAACCCCTTTTATATCCCCCCTGCCCCCTTAAATCGACGCTTGTATAGGATAGGCAGGAATTTTTTCTTACTCTATGCTGTGATGATCAACCAAAGTTTGAGAGCAAAGAATTATATAGTTTGGATAAAAAATTGGTTTTTGTTGTCACAGCCCTTGACCAAATTTTCCCAAATAGTGGGGGAAACGCAAACTTGGTTATCTTGCGTTTATATCCCCCCGAATAACATATCAAAAGCTCAGCTTGCCCGGTATGTACTCCCTTTATATCTCACATTTTGACTGTACTATTTTGCCAGTGTAAAAATAAGGCTAAGAAAATAATTGCAAAAGTTTTGCAATTCTCTAGTAGCGATGCAACCTTGTGTTAAATCTAGGGTATCTCATAATGATGATGAGTGGTTTTTAATGAGGCTTCGGACTCAATGGAATTAAAGAATATGATGCCATTTCCTGGGCTATTAAAGAATATCATCAGGAGTCTCATAGATCCTGTGATTGGGCTAAACATGTAAATTTATTGTTAAATATTTCACAGAAGAATGGAACTCATACTAACTTATTGTTTTGGTCTTTGTCGAGTGTATGCAAAGATATTATGGATCCCAATGTCACGGTACACCTTGCCCCAATGTTGCATACATTCCCAGCAAACACAAATCGTCGGCATTGAATTGGACCAATGTCTACAACGTCGGCAGTGTGTCGGCATCGGCGTCTACACGCTGGCCCGATGTTGGACAGATTGCGATTTTCAGTTTTCGGTCAATAATCGGCAACTGCCGGAGGTCCACATTACTACAGTCGACTTTATGCCGACACCACTTTAGGACCGACGATGGTCCGATTGGAACTTTGTTTAATCGGTTGAAAATCCGCAACTGACGACAGCCCGATTTACTATAGTCGATTTTATGCCGACGCCCACTTTATCTGCTTTAGGTCCGACGACGGTCCCATTGGAACTTTGTTTAATCGAACGAGAATCGGCAACTGACGATGGCCCGATTTACTATAGTCGACATTATGCCAACGCAAACCTTATTTACTTTGGGGCCGATGATGGTCCGATTGGAACTTTGTTTAATCGGTCGAGAATAGGCAACTGTTGATGGCCCGATTTACTATAGTCGACTTTATGCCGACGACCATTTTATCTGCTTTAGCGCCGACGATGGTTCGATTGGAACTTTGTTTGATTGGTCGAGAATCGGCAACTGACGATGGTCCGATTTACTATAGTCGACTTTATGCCGAAACGCACTCTATCTGCTTTAGGACCGACGATGGCCTGATGAGATTTTTGTTCGATTGCTTGCTGCTTGATAGTTTCTTCCTAGTATGTATAGAGATGTATGAGATGAGTACAGTGGAAGATAATAATCTATATATAATGAGCAAAGATGTTGCAAAACTAGAATGCGGACTTGACAAGATGGTGGTATTTCTCTACAAGAATCACCTCTTCCGCCACTTAAACTACCCCCGACTGTTTAAGCACCCGCATTATCGAAACTCTAGTTTGCCAATTCGTATCGTGTCAAGCAACCGCCGACGGACCTTCGTCAATCACCGACGTCGGCCCGCTTTGAGAGACCGATGTGGTGCCTAATTATCCACCCATTAACGGACCTTCGTGGTTTGCCATTGTCGGGCCGCTTTAAGCTACCACCGACGGACCTTCGTCAATCGCTGACGTTGGACCGCTTTAGGAAACCAATGTCGGACTTGAATAGTTTACCGATGTCGGGCCGAGACCAGCTTGCCTACGTTAGACCGATCAAATTAAGCAGGATGATTGATACCATGTGGTTAAACCATATCGGACCTTAATCGTACGGCGGCGGTAGGCCGATATCCACAAAAAGTAAAGTTTGCCATTGGTCCTACGGTGGGCTACAGTCTAACGTTGCATCGGCAAACATACATTGGGCCTACATCGCACAGCGGACAAAAAGTACTGCCGGTCCAATGTCGTAAATCGACGTCATGCAGATGACGGCAAATTCGGCAATCGACATCGGGCCGACGAAGGACCGAGGAAACCGTGTTTGCTGGGTTGCATTATTTGTGCACACTTTATAATAAATAGGCTGAATGGTTCCATTTTCTATTCTTCAATTTTGGGGAAGGGAGTGCTTCCGGAAATTAGAAACGCACCTGATTGACCGAATTCTCATTTTTTTGTCACATTTCTTTCAGTTTTGGCAGTAATGGCATTAGTTGTGAACGATTTTGTTCTCCTGCCTTATACGAGGAGAGCAAACTGACGGCAAAAGCGCTCACGAACAAAGTCAGTAGTGCCAAAACAGACAGAATAGTGACAAAAAACTGATATTTCGACCAATCAGGTGCGTTTCTGATTCCCGGGAGACTTCCCTTCCTCGAAATTGAAGAATACGAGCCCAGGTCATCTCACTCTTTAATCAAGAAAACAGGTAGGTGTGGGTACCTTTACCAGTAATAAAAAATATTTATTTTACACAGCGAAACACATAATAAAAAAAACATTAGGTAGGTGTTGCAGAAAGTGCATAATTTTTAAAACCAACCTACAAGTTCTCTTTGTGTAATCTTCATTTTTTTTAAAGGTCACTTGTTATAATATGTACCGGCATGAAAAATTGATCAAGTTTCTGTTTACGATCTGTCAGAATCAGATGTAACATTTTACTTTCACTAAAGACCATGAAAAAAATGTCTAGGTTGAAGTATATATCAATTGAAAAATCGAAGATTTATATTGAAGTCTTTCTCTCCTCTTTTTTTTTCATTTTAGGCAATTTGTTAAGGCATTAAGCAAAGAAGGAAATTGTTTTAAATATTTATGTAAAATATTTCCCACTCTGTCACAGACAAAATTAAAAGAGGGAATCTTTGTAGAACCTCAGATCAGGATCTTGACGAAAGATACAGAATTTTAAAATGTAAATGGAAGATAAGGAAAAACATGGATGGACTGCTTTTAAATAACAGACCCTCCTGCAAATTTGTTTCTTAATATAAGTTCAAAAATGCTTTAGTTTTAAAATTAGTGTTGATTGGGTACCAAAGATGGACAAAATAAAACTTGGGGAAGAAAAAAATGTGGTAATTTTGTATTTGCATACATACATACATACAGTCAATAGTGTGTTCAGTGATATTAGCGATAAATTAACAAGATACTATAGTAGTTATATTTGATCCGCTGATTAATCATTCTCATTTATTATAATTGCGAAGAAATTAGGGCCTTTTTTCTAAGTGACAAAAAGCGTTTACGTTTAGCATTACTTCGCTTGCATGGGCATTTTTTTGTTCTTTTGTTCAAATTATATCAAATAATTTACATTTTTTATCTTATATATTGCTTTAGTAATAACCCTTAGAAAAGTTATAGTACCGTGTTATCAGCAGTGCACGGTGATTCTAGTCAAAAAGACTCACACATAGATAGGTAGATATGTTCAGGCGCGCATGAAAGAGCATGGGAGTTATTTCGTGAAAATGCAGACAGTCGATATTTTCAATAAATGAACAAAGTATTATATTTACTTATGTCCCTGTCCCCTGACCAACCGAAGTTAATAATTAATAATGGTATGGTACCTACCAACAATACACAGTGGCGCTATAGTACCCCTCTCCCCATTTTTACGTCAAACTAGTAATTTTGTAAAATTGTTTATAAAGCTCTTACAAAGTAACTTTTTTAAAGAACATTTTCCCTCTCAAATATTACTTTTATTACCAATAACTAGACATATTAATTTTATTACACAATAGACACCGCCGCGCCGCGCCGCCTTGCCTGCGGTTTTACCCATTATTCCCGTTTTTATTCCTTTAAATGCCATAACTTTTGTTTCCGTGAACCGATTTTGATGAAATAAATGCCCAGGAACACAAGGAATGCAATAGTGAAAGTCCAGTCAAAATCGGCTGGGCGGTCTTTGCGTGATGCTGGAACAAACAGACATACAAACAGACAAAAATTGTAAAAATTGCATTTTTGGTATCTCGTTTGGTCAAAAAATTAAAAAAAATATTCAATGTACAGAAATGGTCCTTTTAGAGATTTATTATATGTATAGATAGACAACTAATTATAGTGACAAGTGGCGATTTTTAATCGAGCCCGGATTTTCTTACCATAGTAGATTTTATGGTGTCATATGAAAGCTGAGACTCCCCAGATTATGAATCCGCCGGATGACATCTCGAAAATGTTGAGCGTATTGAGACATTCAGCGCAAAATCCAAAATAGCGGCCAATGACTAAATTTGTTCTTTTTATTTTTTTTTTGAAACTTTTATCAAAAACTACCTAAAATGACATTTGATACATTTTTTACAGCCATTGGTCACAGAAAAATTGATATATATTATTGAAAAAAGATTTATTTTTATTTCCTTTTACGTATGTCCCCATCCCCTGACCAACCGATGTTGATAATATTAATGGTTGGCCTAGCATTATTATTATTAACATCGGTTGGTAAGGGTATGGGCACATACGTAAATACAATACCTTGTTCGTTTTATTTTATTGCAAAGATCGACGGTATGCTTTTCCACGAAATAACTCCCATGCTTAACGTTGGTGTATTCATGCCATCTCTTTCAAACGCGACCGAAAATATCTACCTATCTCTGTGTGAGTCTTATTGATCACAACAACGGCTGAGACGGTACTATACCTTTTCTAAAAGTTATTACTAGGAAAATATGGGATTAAAAATGTAAATTATTTGATATAATTTGTCCATGCAAGCGACGAAATAATGCTAAAATTAAGCGCTTTTCGTCACTTAGAAAAAAGACCCTAATTTCTTCGCCTTTATAATAAACCAGGATGATTGATTAGCGGATATATAGGAATATACCTAAATAATTAACTTATTCGGTCAATACAAAAGAAATATGTAAGATAAAACTTTTAACATATTCCAAAATTTATCAATATTTGTTTAAAGCATTTAGAAAGTAAATTAAAAAAATATATATTGGTAATTATTTATCTATTAAAATAATCCGTTCTGCATTATCTATGGAAAAAAATTCACTACAGCTACAACGCTATTACTACGACACTACCAGAGTCTAAATGCGCCTTAAGGAATTATAAAGACTCACACTATGTTGACATCATTGAAAATATGCTGGAAAAATTTAGGATTCTTGGTTGCAATATTTAAATTACATTTACATTCCCATTTGGACTATTTCCCAGAAAATTTTGGGGACGTGAGTGAAGAGCCAGATGAAAGATTTCATCAAGATAATAAAGAGATGGAAAAATGTACTAGGGGCGATGGGAATGATGGCCCATTACTGAATATGACAGAAAAAGAACCTCTTCTGAAAACAGAAACCGTTTTTTAAGAAGCGCAAAGATTAAATAACTATTTTTAACAGTTTCTATGTGTATATTTTGTATATTTTTGTATTTTGTTCTTAAATATATTATAGAACTAGCTTATAAATGAAATACTGGTTTGAAAATTATCCTTACGTGATACAAAATAAACTAAAAGCAGAATGGGAATCAGCGCTCCAGTTACTAGAAAATAGTTGAAATTTTTAAATCAACATTACATTTAGATGAATAACAACTACATTTTAGATTAGTCGATTACCACGTCCCCCAGGAAACTTAGATGAACTCTGGCATGCCGTAAGGAGGATTTGGATGAGTGTTCCTCAATATGATAGACCATCTTATTTTGTCAATGCCCAATAGAACAAACGGGTGCATAAATAACCATTACTAAGAGCATCCTAATGTATTAATATATGAATAAATTGCTTCAAAAATATTTGTCCTTTCTGGTGCTGCATTTTTTTGTTCTCCAGTATATATAGTATATGCTGTTATTAAAAATGTGCAAAATTGTTCACATTGCATGTATGGTAGAAATTTAAAAAAAAACTAGATAAAGTAATTAGTTTTAACACTTATGGAATTGGAATCGGTTGGTAAATTGCCTATACAATGGCCGGTTTAACATTGATCTCAAAATCTGCTATTGGCTTAAATTTGTTGCAGAAGTAGAACACCAACTAAAGCATTTAATCTAGATTTTTGTCATAGGTAGCCTAGTAGGTAACTTCGACGTAACTAGGGTCAAAAATGCCTTCTTTGTAATGTTATGTATTCGAGCTGGTATGGCATTTCAATTATCATTTCATTTTATTATTATTTAATTTTGCTATTGTTGTTGCACAAAATTCCTGGTCAAGTTATTAATAATAAAATTATATAGTTTATTATTTCGCAACAGCATTACAGTTCTATTTTATAGCCTTCTTCTTTTAATTAGCAAAATTTTTACGTCTTTTTCTATTCGTTCAAATTTTTTTACAACACGGGAACGTTTTTTTTGTATGAATATTTTGGGAATCTTAAATTAAAATTGCCTGATCTAGATCTATTGTAACCAAATTGGAGAAATGATTTTATTGTAATTCTAAATTTCTAGCCCTAAAGGCAAATGCAAAATTTTGATATACCCGACACCAGAGATATTATTGGGTCGAGTACAATGATATTTAAAATGCTGAAATACCTTGCATTGTCTAGATTTCATAAAAGTTCGTATTCGTAATTTCTTAAAATTTGGCCAAAATGTTAAAGTTTTCGTTTTTTTGTTGGTAAATAATACTTTAACACACACCGAAACACCTGAATTCAGAGAGTTGTATTAAGCTGGCGCAACAGTGATTTCATTTTGATTCTTTCATGTTATTCCTTCTCGTCGAGAGGGCAACTGAAGAGTTGTTAGTCATTTAGATCTAATATATCTCTAATGTTTATTTCTTTGGCTATAACCATTCAATTTGTTTTTCTAATGCAACCTACAGCGTGTTTGCAGTGCCCTCTCTTATTCCAAAAAGAGCATATAAAACTATGGGTAAACAGCGGTAAAAGACTCTTCTACCTATCCTCTTATTTCTTTATTTGACAACTGTAGATTAAATGAATGATATTTAATTTAAAAACTCTTGCAGATCCTCCAGCGTAACCCCCTGCCTGCCTTATGCTCCAGAAAAAAGTAGACACCAAAGATGCTGGTGGTAACCTTGAAGTCTTTGGAGAAAAAACGAGAAATTGTAGAATGTTCCTTTAAAGGTGGGTTGGGTTTTTTATATAAAACCCAACCCACTGGGCCTTTTTGGGTTTTACAAATAGGTTTTATTGGGTTTTTTATGGTTTTCTTTTTAAATTATATACAGATTTTAGTTCTTCTTTAAAATTAGGACTTATTCTCGTGATCGTTTATCAACTATAATAAAATACGACATAATCGACAGTTTGTTTGTTTGTTAATAAATCACTTACTTAGTATGACATGATAGTATACGATTCAAGTATTCGTTTTTTTCGAGGTTATTAACTCTAAACCATTTTTTTAAAAGAAAAAGGCCTAAGAGTAGCGCTAGAAAGAGTGCTTCAGAATTGACTGAAGATTTAGAATCCAGTAATAAAAGTAAATAAGTAAATTGTTTGGGATTAGGAAAATATTGGCAACTGGTCAAAGTTTATCGAATCTTACGATCAGATTCAAACGACTGGTAATAATATACTTTTTTTTACGTTTATTTATTTTATTAATAATGAAAAAATCCACTTTTAAAAAGCCCTACGTGTTTTTTTTTAAAGTGGGTTTTGCCCAAAAAAAACGTGAAGCCAAAATCAAGGCAAAATTAACTAAAGTTGTTTCTAAATACGATAGACTGTTTGATTAATTCAAAATACAAATTCTTCAACTTTTATTGGGAGAAGTCAGTATTTGGAAACAATATTGGTCAGAAGTAGGCAAAACCTTAAATCAAAACATACATGATAACATTTTGGGCAATGAACAAGTGTGGCGGTATTTTTACAAAGTAGGGCATAAATTGCGGCGCTATAACACCTTTGATATCTACGGTATTAGAGTTTAATTTTGTGTTAAAAGTGGCATTTGTAGTGTCATTTTCCTAAAAAAATTTCGCCTGCTGCGCTCTGAAACCATTGATATATTTACAATTTTAGTTTAATTTTAAATAAAAAAATGCATTTTTAGTGCAATTTTATTAAAAATTTCGCCTGCGGCGCTATGATATCGTTGATACTCACGATTTTAGTTTAATTTAACTTAAAAATTGCATTTTCAATGTAGTTTTCTCAAAAATTTTCGGCGCATTGAAACATTTTGTTAAAATAAAACATGTTTGAAATAAACAACTTAAAATCCCCCCCCCCTAGATTTTAGTTACTAAGTTTAGTTTGCATATATTGATATGTTCCTCATAAAAGCTATGCTTTTATCCTAGTTTTTTTTTCGTGTCGAAACCGCCCCCCCCCCCTTTTCAAATGGCTGGGACCGCCACTGAAAAATGAAAAACAGTGGTAAAAGCTCCTTCTATCTTCTCATTCTTTTCTGTGATTGACACCTGCGAGATTAACAAATTTCGAATAATAAAAATAAAATAAATTATTTTAGACCGTTATCGCATAATTGTGACTTCGTTTATGCGGCCAATAAGTGTAACATTAAAATTCTAAAACAATTAATGAAATTATAGTTTATAATATTATGCTAGAATGTTAATACGAGAACGAACTGTACTTTTTGTAGATAAATCAATATTATATTTAAAGATTTTCTCGTAATTTTATATGCAATTATTTAAGATATGTTATTTATTTACAGTTTTTCAATAACGAATTAAAATAACAACATTTTTTATAAATAGTTACATGTTTTCTATCTAGTCACGTTTTGTAAAAAGCTGTATTCAAAATCCAAAATTATGCTCTCGAACAATACAATATTATTTTTTATTTCACGAAAACTAATTTTTGTGTCCAAACCTAAAATTATTTTCCAAATAAGGATACTCTTGTCTCGAGAAATCGTACATAAATGCGAAAGTTCCTTAATCACCCAAAAACGCCTGACCCATTTGTATCAAATTTTTATAGTTATTGTGTAATCAAAGAAAAGATTATATGATCGCGATTAGCTATCAAATCCATTTTTTTATCTCTGTTGACCTATTGATAAACTAATCTGACTTTTCTTACGGTAGATATTAAGGCTCATTTACACAGACAAACTTTCCTTTGATGTTGAAATGCCGACAAACATTTACACGAGCCTCTTGAGCAAAATGTTCAAAGAAAAGTTCGAGCAAAATCTCGTACAAAAAGGCTCACGGAAATTTTGGAGAGAATGTTAAGCAAATTTTGTTTGAAGAAATGTTGGTGTAGAAATTTCTTACAAATTTAAATTTTATAGTTTTATGGGAATTCATTGAACTTAACTGAAAATAGAAAGACTAAGTTTTAAAACAAGGTATTTTTAATTAAGTGCTTTCCGACGGAAAAACGATTTGATGCCGAAATTCACATTTTACCTCATAAGCAACTTCGATTGATCTGATTTTTATAGGGGATATGCCAGTATACTTGTGTCTTTTTTGGGGTTGTAAAAAAACGAGAATAAAAAAAATAATAATTGGCACATATTTATTGCTGTTGCCTGTAAAATATAATGATAAAAATTTACGTTTAAAAGAATATCCCTTTATTTTACTTCCTAGTTTAGTCTTTTACAATAATAATTAAGTCAAATTAAAAAACCTATATACATTTTATTAAATCTCAAATATATGAACAAAAGCACGTTCGGTCTAAATAATACCCGTTTATTACCCACTTTTACAACCCTACGACCATTGTCTAAAAAAATATAATTTTGCAGTAATAGACTAGACTTCTGAATCGGAATGTTGCTCCTTTGCATATTGTTTGTTCAGTGTCAGTAATCGACCTTGATTATTACATTAAATTGACAGTAAATATCTATCTTCAGCATTTTCATGAACCTTTTGCTTTTTTAAGCAACCGTTGGGGCCTTAAACTAACTAGGTAAATCTGGTGTGAGGAATGAAAAAAAACAATCAAAGCTAAAAGTAATGTAAAGTTACAAAAATATCTTTAAAAAAAATCCCCTCCCCGCCACTCCTCATAGTCGTGAGGCGCGGATTACCGCTTAAAAGTTCAACTTTTGAGCTTTTTGCCGATATTTGAAAAACTCAAAATTTTTTTAGAAAAGAAAAATTTTCCTGGGTTATTTTTTGAATTTAGGAAAAGACCCTTGTAAATAAAAAAAAACTCGCAAGAAAATCCCAAAAAAACCCCCGTGTAAAAAAATCCGGGAAAAACCCTAAGAAAAAAATATTATAAGTAACCCTAATCCATGTGACAAAACTGATAGCCAAGAATAATGTTTCGCTTGCCGTCGGCTTTTTTTCACAAAAATTTAAAATAAAAGTTGGTGTTCCATTTTTTTAAAGAATTGAGATCACTGATCACTGATGTGAAATTTTATTTATTCTCATCTATAAAAATATGTTTCCAAAACAGATACCAATAATTTGCCCAAAAATTTACCCGAACAAAATGTTCAAAGAAAAGCTCACAAAAATGTTCACGCAAAAAATTTTAGATCTTTTGCACGAGCTTTTGTTTGAGCATGTTCGTCTGTGTAATTGCGCCTTTAGGGCACTGAAAAAAATTATATTACCTGTATACTTAAAAATATACTTCGAACAACTGTTAGCTTATTCTTAAATTTCAAGAAAAGTTTTTTTTAAATTAGTTAATAAACTTAAATCAATAATAAAACACAATTTGATTTAAGAAAACTTGCACTATTAAAAAAATATAATAAAATCTTAAGTTAAGAAATACTTTTTCCTTAATTAACGAAATTTCTAGGTTTTATTTATATGTGCTCTTAATACTATCCAAAAAGGTTTTAGCATCCTTGGTAAATAAACCGCATTAGTGGTTAGATCATCGTAGTTTGTTCCAACGCCTCTAATATTGAGGACTATCCTCTTGGTACCAGTATACAGACCGCTTCAAGCTACTGCGAACATAGGGGGAATCAAGTCCAATTTACTATCCGTGCCGTACGACCGAGGTGGATTCGAAGCACGCTGCAGTGTTATCTTTTGGAAATTCATTTTGTTTTTATTATTTTGTTTTATTTCTGCCATGCTCGAGAAACAGATGGGTAAGTTCTTAATTGAAATAATACATTTCTAAAACTAAAAATGGATGTCTACGAAGTTGCCGAAAAAGTGCAGATGGTCAAATGGTCAAATCGTCATAACCCAACACACGTTCGATATTGGTCGAGGAAAAATTTGCATTTGTATTTTGTATTGTATTGTATTTTCGAACATTTGCTATAATTTTTTTTTGACTGGGAGAATCTTTTTGGTTTTTAGAATGTATTATTTTATTTTGAGAACTTGCTTTTATTTTGTTTCTCCTTATTATTTTCATTGTAACACGTCGTCACTGATAAATCTGAGCAGTTGACAATAAAACGCTCTTATTTATCAGTGACAAAAAATAAGACCAAATTCCGGTTTCATTGACTACGCTCCACACAGCACCGTGGTTAGAGGCGTACTAAATACAAGGCGAACGGCGGCGAACGGCAGCGAATGGCGATCGGGAGCCTGAGTGTTGGTTGCTTCACTGATAGGCGTGCGGTGTCTCTGCATGTACGTACACTGGCAAATTAGACTTCTTTCGCCCTATGTTCGCAGTAGCTTGAAGCGGTCTGTATATATTTTCTGTGTGTAAGAGGTTCACATTTACAATGTTTTAATAAAATGAGTTTTTCACCTGAATGTGTGAACCTCCTTTTTCAAGTAGGAAAGTCAATGAGGCAATAGCAAAGTCATTAAACAAGTATTTAGCATTTCAAATGAGTTGAGCAAAAGGGTATTGAAATGCTGATTTGTTTAAATTTACGATATATAGGTAAAGCAAATTAAGGAAAGTTCCAAATAGAGAAAATTTTTAACTAGGTACTACTACTAAGTTAATCATGGACCCAATGGTTATTTATAAAAAGTGCGTGGGAGATATTACAATACCTTATTGTTCGAGTCCAAAAAAAATCCATTAAGTTCTCTATAATTCGATTTTTATCATCTAGAAAATCTTTTTGCAATGATTACTAGTGTTATTATTTATTATTATGTCACCACCTACAAGTTTCTTAAGTGATTTTATTTAATAATAAAGGAATTATTATTTCTTTGACTGAAAATGATCTAAACCTTGTTATAGAAAAGTTTAACATGAATTTAATATACAGGGTGCTCCAACGAAAACGAAACTTGGAGTAAGATTTCGAAAAAAATCTCGAACACGTTGATTTGTTATTCAGACGGGACATTTTCTGACAATATTGGAATTTTCGTAGGACACCCCCTTTACGAAGGACGAGTTTCACGACCAGAAAATGGGGTAAATGGGTCAATCGATACCTTATTTTATTACCTTTTAAATGCCTTTAAAAACCTAAAATTTTAAAAAACTAGTTTTTGAGATATTCACTTTCAAAGCTGCATAGATTCCGGTACACGTCGATTTTTTCGATAGTACATTTAAAACAATTGAAAACAGTATTCTTGTTAGAGCCTAGGAGGATAGAAGGGGTAAACAACGGGGTATGGCAGAAACACCGGCGTATACAAGGGGGGGGGGGGTTGATGGGGGTAATTACCCTACCCCCAAGACCCCAGGTATTTATATTCAAATATTATAAACTAAAAATGTACACCTAAAACTTTTAAATAAGAGCTGGACAAACAAGATAAATTTTTTGCGAATTTTTGCAAAACATTTTGCCTACGGCGTGACTTGTGCTGCACTTTAAAATATTTTGTTAAAAACAAAAGGTCATTTCTTTTTAAAAAAAACTTCGCCAGCAACTTCTGATCCACACAAAGAACCATGCACTAAATACGTTGAAAACCGGTCACGGTCAAATTGCTTTATATTGCAGTATGTTGTAGCCCTATGAATTCTCTTCGAATAAAAGCAAAAAAAATGGCGGTCGGTCGGGCCGTTTGGGAGCTACGGCCCTATAAAGTCGCCACTGCAGGGCCCCTTTTAAAATTCACAGAAAGTCAATAAGGGCGTATGTAGGAATGTGATATATCAATTCAGGAGTTTTTAGGGATGTCTAATGGAATAATTACATTTTCGTTTAAATATTTTGACGTTTAAAGCACCAAAATCCAATATGGCCGCTATAGTTTAGGTCATTTTAATTTAAATATTTTTGAGTTAAGGTTGTTGATACAACTAAAAAGCCAGTTAACTCATATTCGTTTTAGTATCCTTTGGCCTATGATCGGTGCCATATTGACACCAAACTGACAGAAAATCCATGTTTAACTTGTCAATTTGGTTATAAAAATAACCGATACAATAGGCTAAAGGGCACTGAGGCAGTAGGAGTTACTTGGCTTTTTAGTTGAGAACGGTGTTGGATGATATAGCTGAGGGATTTTAATGGACGCCAAATCGGAAAATTGCATTCTCATTTAATTATTTTGACGTATAAGTGTAATAATTTAAGATGGCTGACAATTTACATTATTGCTGTTTTTACAAGTTTTAACTAGCAAAGCATTCGGAGAATTATATTATTATTTTAAAGTATACTATTTAACTATTTTATGGTTTTAATGCATTAGTCGTGCAGAAACTATATAATAACAATTTGGATGCACCTAAAATAGAGTATTTTTACATATCTCTAAAATAACGAAATACACTAAATCTTAATTAAAGATCGCTGAAAACCCAATAATAAATAAAAAAGTATTTTAACCCAGTTCTTAATGGATTAAACCAATGTCTATTGTGGGCATCCACTACAGTTTCTAGAATACGCCTCGGGGGGTATTTAATATTAGACACTACAGTGAGATTTACTAAGATCTAAAATAGTACCCCCCACAGGTCTAAATATTTACTCCTGGGCGGGTACTAAATTTTAAAACCAATTTTCAAAAAACACTTACCCATACAGAAAAGACACAAAGTTATTGATTATTTTATGTTGTTATTGCAAAATACCACTGAAAACCTGCTTTTTTCTTAAAATACACCATATTTTAGAAGAAAATGCCCGAAAACTATTTTTTTTAACAGGTTTCAAAATGGCAAATGGTGAATACGCCAAAAATTTGGCACTTAATAGCTTCATTATTTGTGTTTGAGGTTATAAAGTTGGTTATTTCTTAGACCACCTCAGGGTGGTGGTTTAAATTTGCTAATAAGTTTGTTTATAATTTCTCTAAGTAACCGCTTTTACAAGGATTAATTTACCTTATATTATCCCAAGATGTTCATTACCCAATAAAACACCTCCTATTTTTTTCCAGAAAAACGCCATATTTTGAACATGTTTTCAGTACAAAAAATATATTTATGAGGGCACTACGAGGCAAACAAACATAAGTGAAGGTCACTGATTATTCGCGAAAAATACACCAAACAAAAAACCAAAAAAAAACTATATTAATTTATTTACAAACTAAAAGTAAAACATTGAGGTTATTTAAAAGCTCAATCAAAAAAACTTTCCTTACTCAAAGCCCACTCATTTTAAATCTGTAGCTTTCATCAGTAGAGGTTGGTGCAAGCCAAGGTGAAAGGCGAGGTAAAAGATCCGAACTCGCTGTTTGTGATTGAACGCAGCGCTAATATTTTTAAACTGACATTTCGACAGTGACAGAAATGTTAAAAAAACTTGCATTTAAGTTTTTTAATACATTTCATAAATAAAAACACCTTTTAAACAAATACAAAATTAATCTACTTCTTATATTATTATTACTTATCTATATCGTTGTGTGACATCAAATTAATTAACAAGGGTAAGTTTTAATTAGAGTGACATATAGCCCCAATGTTAATTTATCCTACAGAGTGTTTACTATTTAAACCTCGCGTGGCTTTAAATTTTTTATTTTTATTTTCTTCTAAATTGAAAATTTCCTCTTAAATCCAACAAAAGCTTGTGTTAAATAAACAAATTTATTAAAATTCTTCTTATAAATCAAATTATGTCCAAAAATCAAGAAGGGTTGGTTTAAAATGCTTAAAACCAAAAAGTTCACTTAAACTTAGGACCGTTCTAAAATAGACTAAACCTTTTTAGTAAATCCCACCGTAAAGGTCGTAGTTACAATCTGGAGAATTGTTTGTAGTGGGTAGTGGGACACCAGAGATTTTTTAGCACCGGGTCAAAAATTTGAGGTTAGGTTACTTATTTTGACTTCTCGTGTTCTACGCCGCTAAAAAAACAAGTAAAATACTAAAATAAAAGAAAACCATTTATTGCAGAATTACCTGCTAAAAAAAGGCTATACCCAACTACGTATTAAAGTAACTGGGTTGTATTTACAGGTGCATTTATAATTGAACTGGAAACACTCCCGCTAGCTGATACCGACAACAGGTTAACTTAAAAGCATGCAGATTTAAAAATCGGCTAATGGCGCTAGACGAAATAATCGTATTCTATTTTAAACAGGAGCGTCAACGACTAGCAAGAGTCTTTCCAACCTCTAAATGGAGCTTTACTGACCTGTTTTGTTAGTACTCAAGTATCCCTGTGTTTTTGAAACTGAGGTTCTAAAATCTATCCTTTGCGCTCCAAGATTTCACTAGTACAATTAACATTAACAAATTTAAAAAAAATTGTTGAATAAAAACAAAATTATGTGAGGTTATGGGCGCCGAATATTTCTATGCGAATTCCTAGTAATCCCAGCGAGCCAGTAAAGTTCTCTTGGTTCTTTGATAGACTCGGGGTAATGTCCGCGCAGCGCTGGGCCTTTTTCGGCGGGCGACCGCACACGCGGAGTGGTTTCATATTTTTTTTAGAACAATGTTTTTGAAAACACATTTTTGAAAGATAAACATAACCTCGAATGGTTTTCTGTCAAAAAATGTAAAAATACTCTTCTGTCCCACTGCGGTCCGATTTAAAGTCTGTTGACAAAACACCTGCAGTTACCATGGAATCGTATAAATTCTGCGGTCTATCGGCCAACACTTGAACTGCGTGTGTCTCCCAAATTCAATGAAGTGTGATTTATTTAGTTTATACGGGTCCGTTAAACCATTTAAATTTCACACCGTTTTCCTAAAACGCATATATAAACACCACCTAAACCGTTTTAAGAGGTCCGATGCGCTTTAGCTAAAATCGTTTTAAAAATGCGGATTAGCGTTTGTAAAACCGTTTAAAAGTACGTATAAACCCCCAAACCGGTTTTGAAGCCAGTGCTGCCAACCGAAAAGTTGAAAATGAGTTCAAGGTCGATTCCGATGTGAAACCAGGTATATACCAACCAGTCGGCTTTTGGTTGCGACAAGGTTGGTAGCGCTGGAGCATCTGATTCGAAAGAGTTTTTAATTTCAACGTATAAACAGTAGGCGAAATGCGTATTGGCGGTAAACCGCATTAAAATAAAAACGGTTTACGGGCCGTATAAACTAAGTAATTGATTGATCGGTTTTCTTTTCCTTTTAAAAAAAAGGAAACTTAGTTTTTATTGTCGCTAAGTCAAGGAAATATAAAAAGGAAAAATGTAATCCAAAGGAAATTGTGAGTATTTCTCTATTTTTTTTGTAAATCGGGTTTGTTCTAAACAGCAATTATTTTGAGGCTTTTGGGATAGATGACAGCACCAGAGCTTTTATTTTAAAGAAAAAATAATTGAGCATTTTGAAAAATCATATTTTTGATAAGCATTAAAAATGATCATCCCTGCAAAATTTCCGCTAATTCTGATGTTTAGTTTTCCCTGTAAACTCTGGCAAAAAATTAAAAAATTAAAGAACAAGGCGTTGCCAGTTGTACTTTTTTTTACATAAAATCTGGGGAGAAACTCTAGCCTTAAGTGTCTTGATGCCTAGCGTATTCCAACAACCACACAACACTAGCAACACGGGATATGATAACTGGTAATATAATAAATCTGTCAAAAACATGACTGTGGTCAAGTCAACATGTTATTTATCTTATTTAATTTTTATTGTATACAGTGTTTTAAGTTTTACCAAGATCTACCTGTATCGCACTAAGTGCGGTAAAATGAGTATCTACATTTATTTTAGAAAATTGAAATACTGATATTTTTATTTTTTTTACCAGAATATTTGAAGCTTATTGCTTAAATCTTTTTGCTTACACATAACATGCGTAAAGTGCCTTTTCCCCTCGATGGCTTGCGTGTCGTTCCTGCAACTGCAATCGCGTGGGGAAAAGTGCCGCTTTCTGAACTTCTTAGGGAAATAACTGTTAAACGACCACTTTTGGCAATAGCCCAGGCGTCCTTTATATTTTCTGAGCCTCGAAAGGATAAAATAGTTGAATATCTAATATGCTTAAAATAATAATATAATTCTCATTCCATTTAAAACCTGTAATAACCGCAAAGACATCCAACTAATAACAGCAATAATGTGAATTATCCGCCATCTTAAATTATTACATTTATAGGTCAAAAGAATTTTCCTATTAGGCCCATTAAAGTCACTTACACACAACCCTTAATTCGAAAATATTTGAATAAAAATGACTTAAATTATAGCAGCCACATTGTATTCTGCCACTTAAACGTCAAAATATCTAAACGAAAATATCATTATTCGATTAGACATCTCCAAAACTCCTAAGTACGCCCTTATTGACTTTCTGTGAATTTTAAAGGGCCCTGCAGTGGCGACTTTAAAGGGTTGTAGCTCTCAAACGGCCCGACTAACCCCCAATTTTGTTTGCTTTTATTTGAAGAAGATAGGGCTACAACATTAGTACAATATAAAGCAATTTGACCGTGACCGGTTTTCAATGTATTTAGTGCGTGGTTCTTTTCAATTGCGGTGTAATTTTTTGCATTATTTTAAAAGTATTTGTTTTTTATTTTCTCCCCTTCTTGATGCCTCTCTACCTAGCTAAAGCCAAGCTCAAGCTCCCTCCAGAAACAATTGCTGCGTACGTCACTGATTTTAGTATAAGTAGTTTACATTTTGTTAGATGGCCCAACTATAAAAAAATACACTTTTTTATAAGACGCTTGCATTCCAGTTTCACTTTGACTTTTACGGAAAGCGGGATGCCAATAATCGTACCAAAAGTGTTTGTTTTTTAGTTAGACCGGCCAACAAATACCCGCCCCCCCCCCCAGCGGCCTAATTACCAGGTCCACGGGCCGCCTCTCTCTACTACTACTGGAGCCTTTTTTTCAGAGTGCACCAGTTTAAATAACCAAAAAAAAAAAATCTCCATTGCAAAAATTTGTCCACATTTTTAGCCTAGAATTCCTTTTTCGGTCTAAAACGATTATAGTGCCTTCGAATATTGAAAACTGAAAGTAGTTCGCCAATAATTAATAATTACGAACCTACTTAAAATTATTTGTTTTTAATTACCACAGTGAAAAAAAAATACATTAGAGACATAAAGCAACATCATAAATTTCAACACTTATACGTATTGAAAAAAATAAGGGACCTATCAAAAAAGGTGTACAGCACAGCCCCTTATGCATACGTAGCGTATTTGCCCATAGTGTTTGGAAACGCTGTTATGGCATTTTTTGATTTTTGGGTAATTTAAATCAGTTTGAGAAACTCTGGTTTCCTTATTAAATTGGTCATGTGACTTTGGAAATATTTGGGTCTTTTTTGGGTAATCCTTCGCGCAAAAGTACAACGCTGGGACTTTAGTGCGCAGCCGCGCAAAGAAAGACGAAACAATGTCGTTTTTTGACCACTTCGAAAAGGTTGGTCGAAGGTGAAAAGGGAAAACCACAAAACTAAAATAAAGTTACAAAATCCGTGTAGTTCCGGAGATAGGCGAAATAAAACGACATTTTAATTTTTTGTCTTTTTTTGGAAGTGTATTTTCTACCTTATTACAGGTCAATTTTTGACATTTGACATTTTACCCTAACAGGCAGGAGCACTTTCAAGTTGTTATTTTCTTATGAACACGTGCTTTTTTTTTACTTTTGACAAGTCACCTGCTGACGTTTTGGGTTAATTCACCATCATCAGCCCAAATTTAATTTTTGCGTTTAATTTACTCAAGATATTTTGCTTGCAGTACCTTTTTTGACATTAAAGAAATAATTCTGCCCATTTTTTTTTAAATAAGTTTTTCTTTGTTTTTAATTTTTAAATTTTATATGTTTAATAATAATTTAAACCACATTTCTAGATTTTAATTGAAATATGATTATGTCAGTGAGTAGTATGTAAAAAAAAGAACTGTCATTTTTAAAACGTCAAACGCCAAGCAACACCGTTCTCAACTAAAAAGTCAGTTAACTCATTTTCGTGTTAGTATTCTTTGGCCTATGATCGCGGTGCCATATTGCCACAGTGGGCTAAAGGGCACTGAGGCGGTAGGAGTTAACAGGCTTTTTAGTTTAGAACGGTATTGAACCAAGTTTCCAAAATACCTTTAGTCAAAATTAAATTTAGGCTGATGATGGCCAAAACGTCAGGTGACGTGACAAAATAAGGTTGCGAAATATTATCTGTCATCCTTCATGAACCAAACGGCCGTGTTCATAAGAAAAAATGAACTTGACAGTGCTCCTGTCACACTGGATTGTCAAAAGTCAAAAACTGATTTGTCATTGGGTAGATCTTAAAATAGAGCCTGCAGAAAGTTTAAAGCGTTTTTTATTAGCTTTAAGAATAAAGGCGCAAAAAAAGTAAAATGTAAACATGAAAATTTCGTTATTTTATTTTTTACCCTAATTTACCTACTGTTTAGGAGGTCCCGACGGGTAGCAACGAATTTGGAACACGCCCTGTATATAATTCCCTTATTTTTTAACAATCGGATTAATTATAAATAAATAAAATAAAATTATAAATATATAAACTTAAAAAATGCTTTAGATATTTTTGTTAAGGATTTGAAAATGAACAATCCTGCTAAGATTTTAAGTAAAAAAAAGTACAACTGGCAACGCTTTGTTCTTAAATTTTTTAATCTTTGCCAGAGTGCACAGGGAAAACTAAATATCAGAATTAGCTGAAATTTTGCAGGGGTGATCATTTTAAAATGCTTAACAAAAATATCTGAAGAATTTTTAAAAATTCTCAATTATTTTTTCTTCAAAATAAAAGCTCTGGTACGGTTTGGAACAAACCCGATTTACAAAAAAAAAAATAGAGAAATACTCACAATTTCCTCTGGATTACATTTTTCCTTTTTATATTTCCTTGCTTTATCGAAAATAAAATCTAAGTTGCCTTTTTTCTAAAAGCCTGTGCACTCCGGAAAAGAAAACCGATTAATCAATCACACTTCATTGAATTTGGGAGACACTCGCAGTTCAAGTGTTGGCCGATAGACCGCATAATTTCAACGATTCCATGGTAACTGGACAGAAGAATATTTTTACGTTTTCTGACAGAAAACCATTCGAGGTTATGTTTATCTTTCAAAAATTTGTTTTCAAAAACATTGTTCTAAAACAAATATGAAACCATTCCGCGTGTGCGGTCGCCCGCCGAAAAAGGCCTAGCGCTGCGCGGGCATTATCCCGAGTCTATCAATTAACCAAGAGAACTTTACTGGCTCGCTGGGATTACTAAGAATTCGCATAGAAACATTCCGCGCCCATAACTCCACATAATTTTGTTTTTATTTTGATTCAACCATTTTTTAAATTTAAATTATTGCGGCATAGTTATGTGCAATTGTACTAGTGAAATCTTGGAGTTCAAAGGATAGATTTTAGAACCTCAGTTTCAAAAACACACGGACACTTGAGTACTAACAAAACAGGTCAGTAATACTCCATTTAGAGGTTAGAAAGACTCTTGCTAGTCATTGACGCTCCTGTTTAAAATAGAATACGATTATTTCGTCTAGCGCCAGTAGCCGATTTTTAAATCTGCATGCTTTTAAGTTAACCTGTTGTCGGTATCAGCTAGCGGGAGTGTTTCCAATTCACTTATAAATGCACCTGTAAATGCAACCTGAAACATTACACCCTGTTACTTTAATACGTAGTTGGGTAGCGTTTCTTTAGCAGATAATTCTGCAATAAATGGTTTTCTTTTATTTTAGTATTTTACTTGGTTTTTTAGCGGCGCAGAACGCGAAAAGTCAAAATAAGTAACCTAACCCCAAATTTTTGAACCGGTGCTAAAAAATCTCTGGTGTCCTACTGTGGATAAACATAAATAAAGTCTCCGCGTTGCCATGGAAAACAAATTCAATGACACAAAATTTTGCAAAAAAATCAGGTCGACATAGTTAAATTGATTTCCCGTACAGTGTTGCTAAAAACAATTCCCCAGATTGTAACTTTTCATCTTGGAAAAATTTCAAAATAGGGTCATCCAAAAAAAAACTAATTTATTTATGCAACCTTAATATGTACCGTACTTTATACTAATAATATACTGATAATTACTATTTTTATAACTGCTGCACAAAATTGTATAAAATTTTACGGCCAAAACTAGATCTAGAACTAGTTATGGTTTTCACTAATAAAAACCACCCTTTTATTTCGCAATAAATAATGAACTAGTAGGTACCGTTATATGAACTACATCCATGGTTTAATTAAAACATTTATGTATGTACTCAATCCCAAATAATACATTAATTTTGTTTATCAATAATAAAAATGGCTTTTGTGGAGTTAACGAAGTATGTAATTTATGTAACGACAATTATATCAATTTGGGTACTTTTGAATGCAATAAATTTAAAATACCAATGAATGATTAAGTTATAAAAGTATATAAATAGGTAGGAAAACACTAATCACTACTGCATTCAATACGTTCCTATTAGGGCGTTAATGGACCATCAAAATTGGTGATACCGTAGGCAAAATCGGTTATTTTTCTCCCGTATCCAAAAATAACCGAAACGAAACAAAAAAAAAACAAATACGTTACTTACGGAGGCTTAACGGGACCCGCTCGATTATTTTTTGCAACCAACCAGATTAATTTCTGTGCAAAAGCTGCAGCTGGTAGGTGATAATTTTTTGTGGAAGTGAATTTGCAAAATCAGGAATTGTTGTTTTCTTTTCTATTCAATTTACATTGGCTGTTTGTATGTGTTTGTAGTTTAAAAACTCTTTTTAGTGGTCTATTAACTCACTATATTAAGGATTTATTGAATACCGTCTTGCCTTAATAAGGGAATGTATTCTTCAACTTCGTGGGAGGGAGTGCTCTCGGGAAATGTCATTTTTGATTTGAGTGCTGTTTGTTTTGGCACTAATACAGTGGCGTAGCCAGAAATCGACTCTGGGGGGGGGTTTATCATTTAATAAAAATACTACTTACTTTGGTATAGCGCCGCAGGCGAAAACTAACAAAAATAATAAAAATTCTTTAAAAATTTTGACCTCTTAGGTTTTTTGTAAAATATTTTTGAAAAAGTAGATTGGGTTAGAAACCAAGAAGGGGTGGGTTGCGGTGGTATAGATAAATTTGTTGCCAAATCATAAATGTGCCGCAGATGAAAATTTTAAGAAAACTTATACTAAGAATACCATTATTATACGTTTTGAATTTATTGTAGATTGGGTTGCACCTTCTGGGGGGGAGGGTTTTTAACCCCCCTCCTGGCTGGCTAATTTTGCCGTCATTTTGCACGTTAGTATAAGGCAGGAGTGCAAAATCGCTCACAACTAATGCCATTATTGCAAAAACTGAGACACGTGACAAAAGATAATATTTCGGCCAATCAGGTGCGTTTCGTGCGTTTCGTATTACCGAAATTGAAATTGAAGAATACGGAACCACACCCTGAAGCCTGGCCTCCAGTTAAGTCATGAAACTTAGAGGGATGCAGGGGGGGATTTTTTTGGTAAGCTTGATCTCTCTCAGATCAGAGCAATTAAAAGAAGAGAACAATACTGCCTCGGTTCAGCTCACAAAAAAATGCTATTTGTCACTAGTGCATCCAGGAATTGAAGTAAAAATGTGACCATAACCAGGCTTCTCGGGGGGGGGGGGGGTTAACCCATACCCCATACCCCCCCCCTCGGTGCGCCACTGTATTTGTTATGTTTTTTTTAATTTTGACAAGATAAAAAAGGACAAAACCTATACTTGTGTCCTTTATTATAGGTTTCATGTAGACGGGTTTACTCTTAATAAATTCCTTCGGATCCAACGTCTTTCTCTTATAGTGTCAGTATTTCTATCTTGCTTTCTTTGGTTCGGCACGTTCGTGTCACAATTCTCGTGCTTCGACCGATCGCGGGCAAAATTCGCTGCGTAGGCGGTTCAGAGGTTAAAAACGGATTTTTATATGTATATGTAACAGTGTTTAAAAAACATGGCTTGAAAAATGTAAAGATAGCCATGAACTCTTCAGCTGTCACCTCAAACCGTAAAAATTACTACGCGGGGTCCTTCAAAAATTACCTGCATCAATTTGTAGGTAATTTTACGCCCTTGTACCAAGAATTAAAACCAAATTAATAAAATAAAATTCCTGGCTTCAAAAAGCATTAATTTTCTTTTTAGTGTTGTGAAACTTCTGTGCAGTTATTTATTTACCCTCGTTTTAAACATTTATAAATTTAACAAGATTTCACGACAACCATGTTTAGTTATCTCGCAAATATATCTTGTTACCAACTATTCCACATTCACTAGATCTACTAGAGATCTAGTTTAGTCTTTGTGAAATACATTTTCACCCTAAAATGTGTAAAATTTTACTATAATATTGTATAATAGGTAGCATAATTGTAGCTCAAAAGCGACACATTTTTGTTACTTTTTGAAAAAAGAAAAAGTTTGATTCGCGTCGTGTCTGATAGCCCGTCGAGCATAGTCACAGTAGCTGGCCTTACCTTGAATAAGGACAACTCCGCTTCAATTTACTTACCTTTTTCAATGTCTTCAAAGACATTTATTCACCTTTTTCCGGAACCAAATACTTACATCCGAAGTTGCACATTTGCAGGTGATAAAAAGATTTAAACCCCGAGAAATCATGTAAACAAACTCGGAAAATTTAAGCGAAGTTGTCCTACTTTAATACCTGACCAGCTATTTGGAATATAGCTCCAAATTTGTACTTCCCTCGCTACTTAAGAGAGGTTGTAATAGTAAAAAAATTAGTCCGTCAATCTCTTCGTATGTTGAGCCTGTATTTCCTGCACCCTACTTCAAAAGAAAATTAAACTTTCACAACACTAAAAAAGATTTTTAATGCTTTTTTCCAGGCAGCCAGCTCGACCTTAGAGAAATACACCGTCAGAATCAAATCACACGTCAAATTTTGCAAAATTTCATCGAAACAAATCTCTACGGGACGCCAAGGACCTCCAGAGCGCCCAGCGTATGGGACATTTTGCCCAACGGGTTTAGAAGGTGACTTTTCCCATTTGGTACACATTTTCTTGTTTGTACACAACTTTGTTTTATTATAGTGAATTTCCTCTTCTTTTGGTGAAATCCCAAAATTCACTTAATATATTATGAATTAAGATTTTGTATAACATGTGTACAATCCAGGAATTTTTGTATAACATGTGTAAAATTCAGGAATTTGTTGTATAACATGAGTAACAATTCAGGAATTTAAGGTATAACATGTGTACAATCCAGATTTTTTTTTTATATCATGTGTACAATTCAGGAATTTGTTGTATAACATGTGTATGAATCGGGATTTTTTAAAACTTATTAAAATGTGTGCAAAACGGGAATTGAGTACCAAATGGTAACGCACCTTTTTCAGGCGGCCGGAGTCTGGGCTAAGGAATAATATTCAGGAGTTGCTGGGAAACGAGACTCAAGAAAACGAAAGTCGAGAAACTTTAGAGGGTGACGAAAGTGAAAATTTTAACTCTTACGAGGATTACATTGATTTAGGTATGTCTATTTTGAATATTAGCTCTTGACAGTATGTTACATGGTGTCCAGTTTACAGAAACTGGAAAATGAATCGCTGCGCTCGTTCTTTAAAAACACGCTGGTAAAAAAGCACCATTTTAACCATTAGTAGTAATAAATTTTTATTAAAAAAAACTTTTAAAGAACAAGCTTTTATTAAATGCACTTAAAAGTAGAAAATAATTTTTTATCTAAAATTTTAACATTAGGTATCGTCAGTGGATGGGTATCGTATATCGGTTACATCGACGATTCACCTCAAAAACAGTTGTATTACTCTATAACCTAAGGACATTTTCAAAGGCTTGGCAAGCACGGCAATCTCAACCGTTCTCAGCTTCTTTAGATGTCCTTATGTTTATCATTCGAATAGAAGAAGAATTTAGTTCTTCTTTTGTAGTTCTCTCTTTGTCACCGTAAACTTAAATTTTTTAATTTGCGCCCAACGCTTTTATTATTGTATAAGAAAGATAAAAAATTATTTTCTACTTTTAAGTGCTTTTAATAAAAGCTGGTTCTTTAAAAGTTTTTTTAATAAAAATGTATTTTTTAATTTTTAGATTTGTACCCTAAGTTGTCCATTTTGAATCCGCCATATCGAAATTTTAAAATCTGATCATAAATTCATATCCCCTTCTCGAAAAACCGCTGTGTGCCGATTTTGATTTAAATCGAACAAACTAAATCTTTTCCCCCCTCCACTTCCCTCGTTAGAGGGAAGTGTGTTCCTAATAATACCATATTATTGTATTGTCGCCGGAACTATAAACGCATACCAAATTTGAACACACACCCTCAATTTTTAGATTTGTAACCTTAATCGTCCATTTTGAATCCGCCATATTGAAATTTTCAAATCTGAACAAAAATTCATAATCCCTCTCCTTAAAAACTCCTCCTAAAATCGAACAAACTAAATCTTTTTCCCCCTCCACTAGGTAGGTAGGTGGGTACCTGAGAATACCATATTATTGTATTTTTACCGGAACTATAAACGCATACCAAATTTGAATACAATCGGATGTGTATAAGTCAGTTTAAATTGGTTAGCAAAAAATGACCGAAAATCGTCCATCTTGAATTCGCCATATTGAATTTTCAAAATCTGATCAAAAATTCGTATTCCTTATCCCCAAAAGCCCCCGTATACCAATTTTGGTTGAAATCGGACAAACTTAGGTGTTTTCATCCCTCCACTCTCCTCTTAGGGGGGAGGGGTGCCTAATAATGACATATTATTGTATTGTCACTGGAACTATAAATGCATGCCAAATTTGAAGGCACTCGGATGTGTATAAGTTAGTTAAAATTCGTTAGCAAAAGATGACCAAAAATCGTCCATCTTGAATTCCGCCATATTAAATTTTCAAAATCTGATTAGAAATTCGTTACCCCTCTCGACCCCCTTCGAGTAGGGGGAGCTGTTAGTTTCATCACACTATATTCTTCCATTGTCACCGCAACTATATAAGCATGCCAAATTTGAAGCCGATCGGATGTCGGGAAGTTGGTCAAAATTAAGTTGCAAGACTCCACCCGAACAAACATATCGGGGTCCCATAAAATAAAGAAAAGTAAAATGCAGGAATCGTTATTTATAGAAACAAACTTTGGTAAAAATCGTAAAACAGAGAAACCGTAAAATTTAAAAATTGGTAAGGCGAAATCTGTTCTCTGCCTGACAGGTGTTTGGATGCTAGCTTAGAATAAGAAAGAGCGTAGAAAAGAAATTTTTATAATTTTTTTATGCTAAATTTCAAGAAGTGGTGGGTTGGTTTGGGTTGCTTTTTTAAGTGTTTTGGATTTATCATGGTTGCATTGGGTTGGTTTAAGTTTTTTAGGTTGGGAGAAGTCGGGTTGGTTTAGAAAAAAAAATAACTTGATCTACACCCTTTCTTATTCTAAGGGCACATACAAACAGCTCTCAGGCACAGAACAGATTTTCTCCTTACCAATTTCTATGTTTTACGGCTTCTCTGTTTACGATTTCTGCGATGTATAATTTCTCCGAAGTTCGATTTCTACGAAGTACGATTTTGCCATTGTTCATTTCTATGAAATACGTTTTCTCTATTGTACTTTTTCTACAAACTCAACATATCTAGTCACATACATATATACAGGCTGGATTCTTTAAACAGAACGGTGCTTCTAGCGGGTTAGAATTTGGTTTTATAAAAAAAATCCAAAAACACGTCAACTGAGATTTTTAATTTATTTCTTGGATTTTTTTATGTCGTTTTGTTTACGAAGTATGGCAAAAAAATATATTTTTTAAAATAGGACACCCAGTATAGTTTGACATTTTTGAATTTTAAAAAAAATTATCTTTTTGACAATACCACACACTAATACTCTATCTCTTATGGTTTCCAAGATAGAGGCATTTAAACTTGCATGGAATTGTTGTCTATGCCCTGTTTTACGGGGGATATTTGAATGAATATCGAAGTGTTCCATACCGCTTTAGATAAAAATATCTGTATTATCGTAAAAGATAGATCCTACTGTGTGGTATTGCTGAAGAGAGAATTGTTTGCAGATTTCAAAAATTGCAAAATATACAGGGTGTCCTATTTAAAAAATATATTTTTTTTGCCATACCTCGTAAACTAAATGGTAGAGACAATATCCAAGATGGCACGATTAAAGGAAATTAAAAAAATTCAGTTGACGTGTTTTTGGATTCTTTTATTCAACCAAATTCACCCTGTACATACATTGCAAGTTAATTAAAAGCTTGTAAAAACTACCTATTTTCCTTTCCTGTCAGTTTTGCAACAAAACTTAATATATTAATTTGTTGTTATTCCAAATTTGGAAAATAATACAATGTTTTTTTTTCAAATATTAGAAGAATAATTTCTGTTATATTTGATACTAAACTTTTGCCGGTCTCCATAGCGCAGTAGTTAGGGTATATTTGATATTGCTGTTAAATTCTTCCTAAAGTAGCTGTTCTTGAACTTTTCAAAAACCGCTCACAATTTTTTACATTGCAATATGGATCACCGATTTTGGATAGATATATCATTTTTAATTATATTGTTAAACGCATTTATTTTTTGTTCATTATGTTTTTACCGATATATTTTATTATCTTCAATTCGACAATGAGCTAAGAAATGGAAAAATCGATGGATTCTATAACCATCAGAACCAAAATTGAAAGAAAAATACACGAAAAAATTTTTGGGGCATCAGAATAAAGAAGTTGGGGTCCTGTTATTACCTCATCAAGAGATCAAGAGAGAAAAGAGTTCCCGATAGCCGGTTAAAACCTGTATCCTCGATAGCGCAATTTTTAGAGAGCTAGACTGGTATCCCAGAGGCAACTTTTTTAAATTTATTATACCTATACTGTATCGAATTTAAAGCACCCTGTACATATGTTGGAGCGTGCTAGAACTTTAACTAACACAGTAAATTACAAAATTTAATTATTAAATAATAACAGTTAACCGAACTATAATACCTTCGACTACAATGACATATTACGTACCCCCTTAAGTAAGGAAAAGAAAAGTGATACCAAAACCCAGAAAACAAAACTAAAAAACATTGGTTGTAAAACCACAACGTGTGACGGATTCTTATGCATGCATGTTATTTGATCGCTTAATAATACTATTTTGACTCGGTGAAAAAAAAATATTAATTTTTCCGCTACCTGGTCAGAAAATTGCATTTATGACGCATTAACATCCAGAGAGTTTCGCTTACTTTACCTCCCGCCCACCAAATTACCGTAGATTTGGCATATGGCAGTGGCATGCTAAAATTATGGTAGATTCTGGTAATTACCAGGGATTTAACCACACTGCCGCTGTAGATTCGGTCGAACCATTCTCAGGAATATAACGTCACTATTTGACCGTTCATTATTTAGGTGTCTTAGGTGCGTTCGTCTTCGTGTTTAATTTTTAGAATCGTTCTTATCATATCATGTCCCTGGTTCCATTTATCTACATGTTGTATCATTTCTTTGAAGATGTTCCCTTTGGTCATATTCTCTATCTGTTGATTGTGTCTTGTTGTTTGACGGTAGTTCTCAAATCTTGAACAGTAAATTAACTTATGTTCTGCGTCATCTATTCTTTGACAGTACCGACATATGTCGTCCGTTTTCCTTGTTCGCTTTGTGTATGTCCTAAAAGATCCATGTCCCGTTAGAGCTTGTTTCATATAGTAATCCATTTTTTTGTGTTTGCAGTCTATACATGTTTTAATATCGGGAATAATTATTTTCGTCCATTGTCCTTTTTCGGTAGTTCGGTCCCATCTTGCTTGTCAGGATTCCAGTGTTTTCTCTTTTGCTGTTTTTTTGTTTTCTTCACTGTAGCCATTTTTATCTTCATCCGTTGATATCGTTCGGTAGCCGCAGGCTACTCTTAGTAAGGCTTTTCGTTGCATTCTTATCAGCATGTTTTTGTACTCCTTTGTGCGCAGTACTGAACTCCATATCACTGCACCATACAGACCGCTTCAAGCTACTGCGAACATAGAGCGGAAGAAGTCTAATTTGCCAGTGTACGTACATGCAGAGACACCGCACGCCTATCAGTGAAGCAACCAATACTCAGGCTTGTGATCACCACTTGCATGACTTTCCTTTGGTATTTAGTACGCCTCTAACCACGGTGCTGTGTGGAGCGTAGTCAATGAAACCGGAATTTGGTCAATAAATACGCAAATTTTTATAACGTAATTTTCTTATTTTTTGTCACTGATAAATAAGAGCGTTTTATTGTCAACTGCTCAGATTTATCAGTGACAACGTGTTACAATGAAAATAATAAGGAGACACAAAATAAAAGCAAGTTCTCAAAATAAAATAATACATTCTAAAAACCAAAAAGATTCTCCCAGTCAAAAAAAAATTAGAGCAAATGTTCGAAAAGTCCTCCTTGCTCGGCTAGACAATATCCGAGCCTATTATAAAAACCCCTTTTAACGTTTCCAAGCATGTTAGGGGTGATAGTTTGAAAAGCTTCTTCAATTTTAATCCGAAGTTCTTCCAAATTATTAGCCCTTTCATGCCCGTAAACTTTATTTTTGATATAACTCCACAGATAGAAGTCATTAGGAGCAAGATCGGGTGATCGAGCTGGCCATAAAATAGTTCCCCGTGTACTTATAACCCGATTAGGAAATACATTATCAAGATATTCCCTAACAAGGCCAACATTGTGAGCCGGACAACCATCTTGTTGAAACCATGTTTCACCAAATCTCACACCTAACAACTGCCTAGCAGTTGGAATAATATGCTGCTGCAGTAGATCCAAGTATCTAGGACCATTCAAATTGCCGTTAATAAAAAATGGCCCAATTACGTGTTCCCCTACAATACCCCCCCAAACATTTAGTTTTTGGGGATACTGTGTACGTCATAATACAAATGCAAATTTTCCCTCGACCAATATCGAACGTGTGTTGGGTTATTACGATTCAATAATGGAAAAGTACTTTCATCTGTGAAAAGAATAGATCTCAGAAAGTTTTCATCACGATTAGCCCTTTCCATCATTGTTTCGCAAAATTCCATACGACGATAGTTGTCCTCAGGAAAAATTTGATGCGTTTTTGACGCTTTGTAAGAATGATAACCATTCTTTTTGAGAACACGTAAGACAGTGGCTGAAGACGTATCAACTGCTTCGGCAATTTGGTGGCTAGTTAACTTTCGATTTTCCTCCACTGCAGCGCAAATCATCAAATCTCGTACTTCCTGCTCGTCATTCAAAACACTGGGTTTTTTTATGGTTTCTTGGCGCTACACAACCAAACTTTTCAAAATTCTGCACAAACCTATAAATCGTGGATAAACTAGGTTCTGGGCGATTTACAAAATTCTCCAAAACAAGTTCTTGAATAAGTCTCAATGGTCTGCCTTGATAGTACCATTTGACTATCTGCACTTTTTCGGCAACTTCGTAGACATCCATTTTTAGTTTTAAAAATGTATTATTTCAATTAAGAACTTACCAATCTGTTTCTCGAGCAAGGCAGAAATAAAACAAAATAATAAAAACAAAATGAATTTCCAAAAGATAACACTGCAGGGTGCTTCGAATCCACCTCGGTCGTACGGCACAGAGAGTAAATTGGACTTGATTCCCCCTATGTTCGCAGTAGCTTGAAGCGGTCTGTATGTCACGATTGAATGACTGAATGAAAAATGTTGGGCATAAGTCTTTGAAGTTCAGAGAGTCTTTTAGTTGCGTTTTTAGTGGTTTCTTCTATATGATTTCCGAATTTCTGGTTTGCCGGTCTCTTTTCTCGCTTACTATAACGGTTTTTTGTGGTGCTAATTCTAGGTTGTTTGTCATCCATTCGTTAATAAGTGTTGCCTCGTTTGCCCTTTGCATGAGATGTATCGCTGTTTCAGCCCTGACTATTACCATTAGATCATCCGCGTATCCTACTATGCCCACGCCCCTAGGGAGTTTTAGTCTAAGTATGGGGTCATAGTATATATTCCAGAGTAGGGGCCCTAATACCGATCCTTGGGGGATGCCTGCTAATGTTTTTACTTTATTTTGTTCGTTAAGTATGTATCGTTCTTTGAAGTAGCTAATTATTGAATTTATAAGATATGAGGGCATACCACTGTCTGTTGGCCTTTCTACTATTTTCAGCCATGAGGCAGAGTTAAAAGCATTTTTAACATCCAGCACTATTAGCACTACCAACTCACTCCTATTCGTGTTAGGATTTGTTCCGTTTGCTATTTCTAACACCTTTTTTCCGCGTTCATAGTAGATCAGAAACATTACGCTCCTGTGCGGAATCGCTCTAGAATTCGCCTTTTTCACAATAATATGTTATATAACATGCATTTTATGTATATTTGAAATTGTGAAATATTATTATTATTATTATTATTATTATTATTATTATTATTATTATTATTATTATTATTATTATTATTATTATTATTATTATTATTATTATTATTATTATTATTATTATTATTATTATTATTATTATTATTATTATTATTATTATTATTATTATTATTATTATTATTATTATTATTATTATTATTATTATTTACCTTTTCTAAGCCCGTATTGTAGGAAGGACAAAACGCCATTTGTCTTAATCTCTTACTCTATTCTGTTTTTTATTAAGTGTTCATATGTTTTCTTGGCTGTGTCTGGCCATACTTGACCTTAACCCTACTTTCAGGAATTTTTTGTGTTGTGACAGCCAAAAAAGCAAAAATTGGGCACAAAATAGTTATTTTTTTTATGAAATTGGGTGACGTAGCCTAAGCAAATGAAAAAAAGCAAGGTTCAAAGATTTCGTTTCAATGCAAAACGTAGTTATGCTTGGGATGAAGATGAATCCTCTTGGTATCCGTATATATTTTTTTTGAAGGAAGGATTCGCTCAATCAAAATGCAAAAAAAAGGATAATAACATAATATTACACAAAGAGTAAAAATTGCATGTAACAAATAAACAACCACTTTCCCATTCGGTTCGAGTTTTTACTTTTTGTCGTTTAAGTCTAATGGAGCAAAAAATCACTGATTTCATATATAAATTATGATTGGGATTTTGTGAAAGTAATAATCAAAAGAATTTATAAACTATATAATAGTATTCGGTAACAAATTTATGGGTGCAAGATATTTTTTTCGGTGAAATTTGATTTTTATTAAAATGTCAAGAATTTTATCAAATCAATTTTTGCAAAAAATGTATCTACCTACGTAAATCTTTATCACAAAGCTTATAAAAATCTTAGTTTATTGGCACCAACATTTTTGAAGTTTTCTGCTTATATATAAAATTAAAAAATAAAATTTCACAATTTAGGACACTTAAAAAAACTTCCGTTGGACATAACTTCTAATTTCAATAAAAAAAAGACAGGTCTAGGTAATCAAACAAAAAAAAATATTCAAGATCTTCGTTAAATTCCAAAAAGATCATTTACAACAACTTATAAACTCTCAATAATAAACAAAAATGGCAGGCGCAAAACTTGAAAATTTCTTCTATCACTCCCTTAAAATGTATCTCCCCCCCTCCCCGAAGGCGAATAGTGTGAGGGTTTTTTCAATTTACATACAATTTAATTTTATTTATATTTTTTAATTTTAATTTTTTCTATTAGGGTTATTCTATAAGTGGATATAAATCCTTGCACGCTAATTATTTATCACTATTAACAGGTATCTATTATACCAACAATATTAATAAAAATATCTTCCTGTGGCTATACAAAAACGTTTAATAACATATTTTTCTACTTGCAGACGCAATTAACAATTGAAGAATCTAAAATATGCGTAAGTTATCTTCAAGGTTCGGAAGACCCATATAACAAGTGAAGAGATTTTATCGGATAAACGGACCTATCTTACATATTTTTAATTTCTTTTTTTTTGAACAATGGCATTCGCTCATTAAAAAAATACCGTGTTTTTTCTCGCATTATTCATGGTGGACCATAAAAAATTAGTGACGCAGGAACTTCTCTAAAAAAACCAAAATTTTTTTAAAAAACTTAATTTTAGTTTTACATTTAAATATTACTTTTTTGCAAATTTTTGAATCCGGCGATATTTTATACTAACAATTAAATTACACTAAGCATCAGTGAAGGATATATACTTTTTTAAACAAATGGGTCATAGGTCTTTTACACAGTAGCATCTTTAAAGCGTTTTGAAATGTTTAATTATGGTTTATGAAATTCTGCTATATATTGACCCTTGCGTAAAAATGCTACTGCCAATGTGTCTGCCAAAAATGTCTAACGCTGATTAAGTTTAACAAAAATATAGTATTTCAAAATCAAAAACGGGAAACCATTGGCAATTATTTATATGTTGGCGAAAATCTTCCGGCAATGTTGCCAGAAACTTGGGAATTTATTACCAGAAAAAAAATTACCGTATTTTTTCAAATGACTAATTTCTAGTGCAAACAAAAAAATTCGCATATCCCACTGTGCACAGGGCCACCGTTTATAAAGTTCCACTTGGAAAAACTTTTTTGTTATTTGTCACAAAAAGATTTAATGGAATACCCTGTATATTTTTTAAAATTTTGATAGATCTTTTCTTTCTGATTCCAAAAATGCATCATATGTAGGCTTTATCTAGTCTTTAACTAGTAATAAAATTTGCCATAACGGCAATGTAGAAGGAAAAATAGTTTGGGTGGTTCTTTGTATAACGAATTACTCTCATGGCAAAGTTTTTAAGAATTTGTTTAATGACCGTTCAAGAGGTTCAAGAGATATGGCATCAAGAAAAGAAGATCTATCAAAATTTAAAAAAATATAAAGATGTCATTTAAAAAAAAGTGAAACTGTAATATAAATCTACATCATTTCATGAGTAATTCACTTTTTGATTTATCTTTTTGTCACAAATAACAAAAAAGTTTTCCCCAGTGGAACTTTATAAACGGTCACCCTGTACGTGTAAAAAATAGCGGCTTCTCGGTGATCTCGATAAAGGCTAACGAAAAGGCAAGCTCGGACCTAGCCTCAAATCTAGGGGAGGAATTAATTTATGCAAAACATTTTTTTGTATTTTCTATGAAATTTCCTAACTGCCGAAATTACCGAAGATTTCACGACTGGTAATAGGTAATTTCCAATTACCAATTTTGGTCCAAAGTTGCCGTAGACTCTGGTAATTACCAGGCTCCTGGCAACACTGTCCTCCGGTAAAAAAAAAAATCCCAACAACTATGCAAGCAAAACGGTAGCAGTTAGAAGAACTCGATGTATTTGTAATATGTTTAGACCACGCATTAGGCCGTACTTTCTCTTCTATGTGACACTACTGCAGCAAGCAATTATTAACCCATAGGTTTGTTTTTATACTTTAAGAGTATTCTTTGATAAAAAAAAGGTCCGAGTCAAAGATACTTTTGGGTCAAGTTTTTTGTATAACGCAGGAATTTTTTGATGTATTTACGGTACTCGAGTATTATGTAATTCCAGGCTACCAAAAAAAAAGCACCCCAGAGAACTCTAGTTTTGATAGACCGGTGGCCCAGAAGCAAACTAACTCCCTAATAGGGTCCAAAAATTTCACTGGGGGAATTTTGAAGATTCATTCCCGAAAACCATCCGTCTGCCAGCGATCGGTGGTGGCCCCGCCCCCAAAAGAATAGGGGTCCTTAAATTGTTCTTATAAAAATATGCATTGCGACGGGTCTTTGCTATGTTTTCATGAGTATTGAGTTCGTTTTCAAAACTCATTGTATCCTTTTCTTTTATATAGCGTGTTCTTGCTCTGGATAAAGAACACGCTATATAAAAGAAAAAGATACAATGAGTTTTGAAAACGAACTCAATACCCATGAAAACATAGCACTTATTTGCTTTCAAATCTGTAATCTAAATTTACCTAACTTTAATAGATTTCGAGATTTTAGTAAAACTGTAACCAAACCATATGAAATGCAAACTATAGGGTGGCCAATACCTTCTCTACATAGGCCAATCAACTCCTACCGTTTTAGTGTTCTTTTCTCGACCTTATCCGCCATATTGACAGAAAACGAATGGATTTACTGCCACTTTTGAGTGAAAATGGCGGCGAAGGTGGATTAAAGGACAATAAATCGGTAGGAGTTGATCGCCCTGTATGGAGAAAGGACTGGGGTGACCAATAAGAAACCGCACATTTTCTTCATTATTCGTTACCACTTGACCGATTTTAAAAATTTTTGTTTTAATGGAAAGCTTCAGCTTCAGACTATAAGATCCTGTTACCAGGATTGACGTTTCGCTGAAATTCAAGATGGCGGACGCTTTTGAAAAATGCCAATTTTTTGCCTCCCCTTCAAATTTTTTATGTGCGCCACTGTCTTTCCTGACTAACGTCAGTTAAAAAGCCACACCCTTCACGTGTTCAAAAAGGTATCACTTGTTAAAATTGGTCATGAAATACCAAAGATGTAATAAAATTAACAGGGTGAGTTTTTGGCCTCTAAAAGATGAATTTTTCGTTTCAGCATACAGTTCTACTAAACTTTGGAAAAATTGGCAGAGATATGTTTGTGAATCAGTAGATTCCTGTCGCGCCAGTAGTCAAGGGAGTAGTTTCCAACAACTATAAATAAGAGGCCAAAAACTCACTCTGTTAATTTTATTCCATCTTTCGTATTGCATGACCAATTTTAAAAAGTGATATCTTTTTGAACACGTCAAGGATGTGGCTTTTTAACTGACGTTAGTCAGGAAAGACAGTGGCGCAGATAAAAAATTGGCAGAGGGGGCGAAAAATTGACATTTTTTCAAAAACGTCCGCCATCTTGAATTTTAGCGACATATCTAAAATCTTTAACTTTCCAATAAAACAAAAATTTTTGAAATCGGACAAGAATCAAGAAGTCGTAGTTATACCGGTGTTTAAAAAACTTCACCATACTTAACAAAAAACCGCCCGTCTGCCAGCGATCGGAGTAGCCCACTCCCAAAATCACCCCTAAAAAAATAAGGGCACTTATACTGTTTCAACAAAACATATATTGTGACATTTTATACTAAGTCGAACCCGCTGATTCCCGATCTGTAATTGACACCTGACTAGCTCTAATAGTTTTTGGGATATTTGTAAAAATTTGACAAAAAATGAAAAATATAGACCATTTTCGGGAAGCTCGCGAGAGTTTGCGGAATTCGTTAGACCTGCGCTGATTTTTTTATAGAGTAGTCTGTCGCTATGTACGAGGAAAAAATGTTACAAAAGTTGACGAACTTAAAAAGCTGATTTTCGAGGATTTTTTGGCGAAGGTTCTGCATCTGAAGTACATTTCAATTTCCACAATCTATGCTTTTATGAACAGATTCTCCGATCAAAGACTCCCTTAAAAAGTATTAGCTTTTTTAAATATGAAAAGCCAACGGCAAACAAAACAAATTTAATAATGGTCAAAGTTTAAAAAAATACGTCTTAGTTTTGCTACACTTTCCCATATTCTTTCCCCGAAAGTTTACAAAAAAAAATCATGAACCACAATGCAAGTTATAATTGCGACGTACTCTCAAGGTCGTTCTTTCAGCAGTCGACGGTTCTTAGCAGGCAGAGGTACCACCAGCAAGAGAAGCAGTGACAGTACTATACTTGCAGAAGCTCACCAGTCACTTAAAACAATAGTTCGGCAGTACCTATAGAGCCGGCAGTTCTGCAGCAAAGTGATAGTAAGACCAGTAGTACTAGCACGGTCATTTATTTAAAGAAGTGTTTTTGCATTAGTTAAATTGAGCGAGAATCTTTTTAAAAAAATGGTGCGCCTAATAATGTTTTTATAAAGAATGGGTAAAATTAAAAAATTCCCGTGATAAATGAGTAAAACAATAATCCGAAAAAAGTGCATTGTACATCTAAACTTATTATTATTACCTTTGGTTCTCACAGTCTTCAATAGAAAAAACTGAAAGTTTTCTCAAAGAACTTTAGCCATGTTCTGTGCAAGCAAACTTTTCATTTCTTCTGTGTTTTTTCTGGGTGTTCTGTGCACGCCCGGTCCCGGTCCGGCCATAAGATCATCGAGTCCCGCTCATTTTCCTGGGCAGAAGAGCATTGAGCCTGGTAAACAAACATTTTTTTTATGTTGGCTAAGTTTTTGCTTTTATTGCAACCGCTAAAGATAGGCATTCTAATTCTAATCGAACGTCTTTTAATTGAAGAGAAAGAATTGACAAGATTTATATAATATAATTTTTAAATCGACAGTGAGCATAAAAAGTATGAATTTTGATTCATCTAAAAACCCCAAAAGAACTAAAATATAAATTCTAATAACAATCACACAAACGAATAAGTTCGGCGACGAAACATATTGATTGTTTAATTTTATAATGTTCATGTTCAACCACTTAAGTCGTTTTTTTGGCGCTTGCGTTATTTCGAAATGTGACGTCATCGGTTCTTACTATCGACAAAATGCACTTCCCAGTGACAGTTCTAGAAAACCTAACCTAACTTATTGCTCTTCTATTGGGTGTTTTTATTTCCTATTCTCGGTTTATAATTCCGGCCGGGGTTATTTTGGTGTATAAACCCACCATTAAATAACTTAATAAAAACTGCCTGGCAGTCTAAGAGGAATTCTCCCCCAATTGAATGTGGCACCAAATCAGACTCCATCATTTTATTATTGAAAAACAATTTATTAAAAAAAAACCTTTTAAAGAACAAGCTTTTATTATGCACTTAAAAGTAGAAAATAATTGTTTATCTTTCTTATACCATAATAAAAGCGATGGGCACAAATTAAAAATTTTAACTTTAGTTATCGTCAGTGGCTGGGTATCATATATCGGTCCCATCGACGATTCACCTAAAGGTGTAATTACACAGACGAACATGCTCAAATAAAAGCTCGTGTAAAAGATCTAAAATTTTTTGCGTGAACATTTTTGTGAGCTTTTCTTTGAACATTTTGTTCGGGTAAATTTTTGAGCAAATTATTGCTATCTATTTTGGAAACATATTTTTAAAGATGAGAATAAATAAAATTTCACATTAGTGATCAGTGATCTCAATTCTTTAAAAAAATGCAACACCAACTTTTATTTAAAATTTTTGTGAAAAAAAGCCGACGGCAAGCGAAACATTATTATTGGCTCTACTATCAGTTTTGTCACATGGATTACGGTTACTTATAATATTTTTTTCTTAGGGTTTTTCCCGGATTTTTTTCCCGGGGTTTTTTTGGGATTTTCTTGCGAGTTTTTTTTATTTCCAAGGGTTTTTTCCTAAAGTAAAAAAAAAATCCAGGAAAATTTTTCTTTTCCAAAAAAATTTTGAGTTTTTCAAATATCGGCAAAAAACTCAAAAATTTCACTTTTAAGCGGTAATCCGCGCCTCACGACTATGAGGAGTGGTGGGGAGGGGGATTTTTTTTTAAACATATTTTTGTAACTTTACTTTACCTTTAGCTTTTATTGTTGTTTTTTAATTAACACCAGATTTACCTAGTTAGTTTAAGGTTCCAATGGTTGCTTAAAAAAAGCAAAAGGTTCATGAAAATGTCACTGTCAATTTAATGTAATAGTCAAGGTCGATTACTGACACTGAACAAACAATATGCAAAGGGGCAACATTCCGATTCAAAAGTCTAGTCTATTACTGCTAAATTATATTTTTTAGACAAAGGTCAGGATCGTAGGGTTGTAAAAGTGGGTAATAAACGGGTATTATTTAGACCGAACGTGCTTTTGTTCATATATTTGAGATTTAATAAAATATATATAGGTTTTTTCATTTGACTTAATTATTATTGTATTGTATTTTAAACTAGGAAGTCAAATAAAGAGATATTCTTTTAAACGTAAATTTTTATCATTACATTTTACAGGCAACAGCAATAAATAAGTGCCAATTATTATTTTTTATGATTCTTGTTTTTTTTTACAACCCCAAAAAAGTTACAAATATACTGGCATATCCCCTATAAAAATCAGATCAATCGAAGTTGCTTATGAGGTAAAACGTGAATTTCGACATCTAATCGTTTTTCCGTCGGAAAGCACTTGATTAAAAATACCTTATTTCAAAACTTTGTTTTTTTATTGTCAGTTAAGTTCAATGAATTCCGATAACAATATATATTTTGATTTGTAAAGAAATTTTTATACCCCCAATTCTTCAAACAAATTTTGCTCAACATTCTCTCCAAAATTTACATGTTTTTTTATACGAGATTTTGCTCGAACATTTCTTTGAACATTTTGCTCAAGAGGCTCGTGTAAATGTTTGTCGGCATTTCAACATCAAAGGAAAGTTTGTCTGTGTAAATGGGCCTTAAGAAACAATCGTATTACTCTATAACCTAAGGACATTTTCAAAGGCTTGGCAAGCACGGCAATCTCACCCGTTCTCAGCTTCTTTAGATGAAAGCATTATGTTAATCATTCGAATAGAAGAAGAATTTAGTTCTTTTGTAGTTCTCCCTTTGTCACCACTAACTTAAAATTTTTAATTTGCGCCCATCGCTTTTATTATGATATAAGAAAGATAAAAAATTATTTTATACTTTTAAGTGCATTTAATAAAAGCTTGTTTTTTTTTTATTAAAATTGATTTTTTAATTTTTAGATTTGTATTGAATTTTTCAAATCTGATCAAAAATTCATATCCCCTTCCCGAAAAACCCCTGTGTGCCAATTTTGATTTAAATTGAACAAAATAAATCTTTTCCCCCTTCCACTTCCTTCGTTAGAGGGAAGTATGTACCTAATAATACCATATTATTGTATTGTCGCCGGAACCATAAACGCATACCAAATTTGAACACACACCCTTAATTTTTAGATTTGTAACCTTAATCATCCATTTTGAATCCGCCATATTGAAATTTTCAAATCTGATCAAAAATTCATAATCCCCCTCTTTAAAAACCCATGTGTGCCAATTTTGATTGAAATCGAACAAACTAAATCTTTTCCCCCTCCACTTCCCTCGTTAGAGGGAGGTGGGTACCTGAGAATACTATATTATAAACGCATACTAAAATTGGTTAGCAAAACATGACCGAAAATCATTTATCTTAAATCCGCCATATTGAATTTTCAAAATCTGATCAAAAATTCGTATCCCTTATCTCCAAAAGCCCCCGTATACCAATTTTAGTTGAAATCGGACAAACTTGGGTGTTTTCCCCCTCCACTCCCCTCGTTGGCGGGAGGGGTGCCTAATAATGGCATATTATTGTATTGTCACTGCAACTATAAATGCATGCCAAATTTTAACGCAATCGAATGTGTATAAGTTAGTTAAAATTGGTTAGCAAAAGATGACCAAAAATCGTCCATCTTGAATTCGCCATATTGAATTTTCTAAATCTAATTAGAAATTCGTTATCTCCATCCCCAAGTGCCCCAACACACCAAATTTCAACGAAATCGGGCGTACTTTAACTGTACCCCCCTCCACGCTCTTCGAGTAGGGGGGAGCTGTCAATTTCATCACGCTATATTCCTGTGTTGTCAACTATATAAGCATGCCAAATTTGAAGCCGATCGGATGTCGGGAAGTTGGTCAAGATATATCTACATAGTTATTACATATATACATACATTGCAAGTTAAATAAAAGCATAACCCGACACTACCCGCGTATTTTGACAAATGGCAACTCCCGCCATATTGCAATCGTGATTTAAGCGCTTTCGAAACAGTCCGAGAAGCGGTTTTGAAATGTGTTGAACCGTGACGTCACCAGTTCAACGCCAAAATAACATTTCTTGCATGATTTCGAAATCTTCTCACGCCAAAAAACGACTTTAATATATCGGGAGTTAACGTTAGGGGAAAATTAAAATTAACGTTGGGTTTAGAAAGAATTTTGGTAAAAATCTCAACAACAGTTTGACCCATATAATAAAAATTACCGAATAAAATTAGCAATGTAGTAAAACAAAGTTATGATTGTTTTCCACAAACCAAAACTACACTTTTTTTGCATTCGACGCGCGTTTCGCTAACAACGTTAGCATCATCAAGAGACGATAAACAATAAACTAACTTAACCTACGCTCTATCTTATATACTATCTTTTAGTGGGCGGAGATAAGACTAATAATTTGTGATTGATCACGCTTTATAATCCCTCAACTAAAGAATAAAGTGTACTAAACGGGATGGGTCCTCTATCTTTATTTAAACTATTTCTGGATTTAATGATTTCCATACTTTCATATGCATTCAAAAGTCTTTTGTTTGGTACACTTTTTAGAATTTTTAGATTATCTAATGTGAATCTATGATGGTTTTCAAAAGCATGCTCGGCCACACTTGACTTTTCTGTTCTTCCGTATTTTAAGTGTGCTAAGTGTTCTTTGAATCGTGTTTGAATAGAGCGTCTCGTTTGGCCAACATATTTTTTGTCACAATCCATGCAACTAATTTCGTAAATTCCACTTTCTTCTAGAACTGTAGTTTTGTTCTTGGGATTTCCTAGTAAACTTCTTATTGTGTTTCCGGATTGATATATTAATTTAAGACCGGTGTTTTTAAATACTTTTTGTAATCCTTTCGTATAATTAGGATTATAAGGAATTGATACAAATTTTGAGTCGGAGGTATCCTTTTTGTCTGAAAAAAGTGGAATTCCGAAAGGTCTTTTGAAAAGAATGTCTATTTATTAGCTTATTTATTAAGCCTTCGTCGTAACCATTTTCGCCAGCTATATTCCTAATCCTATTCTTTTCTGCTTCAAATCTTTCTTTGTTTAAGGGGAAATTTACTAATCTATATGTTCAAAAGTGCAAACTTGCAAGCTTATGTTGTAAGCAATGAAAAGAGTCATTTGGAATATACGTGTTGGTGGCCGTTCCTTTTCTGTATAGGTCAAAGTGCAATTTATTTTTATTTCTTATAACTAAAGTGTCTAGAAATGGCAGTGTACCGTTGTTCTCTGATTCATAAGTAAATTTAAAAATTGATGTCTTCCGAAAATCCACAAGCCTTGAAAATCGGTTAGACCTATAGTTTCTGCTGTAGGATCACCTACTTACAATATTTCGAAATGGCTAGCAACCGAGTTTGAAAGTTTACCTATAAAGGAAAAAGGTTTTTTTGTTCAAAATTCCCTTGAATTTATCAACAAAGTTAAAGATATTTCACTCCAAGAAGGGGAAATTTTAATCTCGTTTGATGTTAGTTCGTTGTTCCCTAGTGTGCCGTTCTCCAATACCTTACAATACCTGAAACTACTAAGAAAAAACAATCTAGAAGACAAACAGACTTTAGAATACCTATCTTTAACAAAACTCTGCATGAATCAAAATTACTTTCAATATAAAAATAACTACTACCAACAATTAGAAGGAACCACAATCGGTAATAGTTTATCACCTTTTATTGCAAACCTCTTTATGAGCAAATTTGAATCAGATATAAGTAAAGAATTTGAGTATTTCCCCAGAGTATGGTTGAGGTATGTAGACGATGTGTTTGCAGTATTCAACACTAAAGTAACTAGTGTTGAAAATTTTATGGAAAAAATAAATAACAAATTTCCCACAATTACATTTACTTATGAAACAGAGAACAACGGTACACTGCCATTTCTAGACACTTTAGTTATAAGAAATAAAAATAAATTGGACTTTGAGCTATACAGAAAAGGATTAGGAATATAGCTGGCGAAAACGGTTACGACGAAGGCTTAATAAATAAGCTGATAAATAGACATTCTTTTCAAAAGACCTTTCGGAATTCCACTTTTTTCAGACAAAAAGATACCTCCGACTCAAAATTTGTATCAAAAAGTATTTAATAACAGCGGTCTTAAATTAGTATATCAATCCGGAAACACATTAGAAGTTTACTAGGAAATCCCAACGACAAAACTACAAACGAGACGCTCTATTCAAACACGATTCAAAGAACACTTAGCACACTTAAAATACGGAAGAACAGAACAGTAAAGTGTGGTCGAGCATGCTTTTGAAAACAATCATAGATTCACATTAGATAAACTAAAACTTCTAAAAAGTTTACCGAACAAAAGACTTTTGAATGCATATGAAAGTATGGAAATCATTAAATTCAGAAATAGTTTAAATAAAGATAAAGGACCCATCGCGTTTAGTACACTTTATTCTCTAGTTGAGGGGAGATAGGATTATAAAGCGTGATCAATCACAAATTATTAGTCTTATCTCCGTCCACTAAAAGATAGTACATAAGATAGAGAGTAGGTTAATTTAGTTTATTGTTTATCGTCTCCTGATGATGCTAACGTTGTTAGCGAAACGCGAGTCTAGTGCAAAAAAGTGTAGTTTTGGTTTGTGGAAAACAATCATAACTTTGTTTTAGTGCAACCAAAGGTTCCAAATTCAAAACATAAATGTAGTAAACATGTTTAAATTTTTAATAGTTCAGGAGTTAAACGCAAAATGTATAACTTATCAATGAGTTAATAAGTTAATAACCCAGAACACACCTGACCTGCTAACGGTGTGAGAAATTGTCCTTTTCGGAACAACGTAACACGAGATGTCAAGATTGCATTGTTTTTCATACGTACATACGTGTTAAACCTTGATACATACATTCAAAACATCCTACTTGATTTATGTCTTTATTTTTGCCTTTTGCATGTCGTTCCAAAACCGATTATGTTCGCCATTGTTTATGGCCTGTTGGTTGCATTGTAGATAGTATTTTGAAATTTGTGCGTGCATGCGAGATTTTTATCTTCTTAACAATGACCCACTTAAAAAGTGTGTCTGTCTGTATCAAAGCAACTTCAAAAGAACACCTAAGATTTATCAAACCACGAATTTGTCAAACCTCTTTTAATAAAAAATTATTTTCCTACGACCGCATATGAAAATTATGAATATCACACGATTTGCATCCTCAGAAAACGATAAATTTCACCCGTGTGCAAAAATTTTTCCGCACACGTGTGGAATAGTATATTACATAACAAGAGAAGAAAGTGATACATTTCACACAAGCGTGAATGTTGTGAACGAGGCGCTCGCCAAGTGAAACAACACGCGAGTGTAAGAAAGTTTTTTTCTATCGGGTGGTGTACGGTTTTTTTCCTAGGAACAATGATGAATGGCACTAATTTTTATAAAAATTGGCCTTTCATTTTGCACAAATCAAATGGAACTGCTTTTCTGCACATGTGTTGAAAAGATCTTTGCAGCACATGTGCGGAAAAGTATGGTGACCACACATGTGCGGAAAAGCAGTTTCATTTGAAAACTGCCTCCCTAGGGGGTGCTCATCAGACCAGTCTGGAGAGTGGGGTAGGGGGGAGGAGACTTAATATATATATTTCAGGACTCCTGGGTTCTATCACTTGAGCTGGCAGATTATTTCTCACTCAGAGATAGTGCCAGTAAAAAAAAAGAAGGGAGAGAAAGAGTGATGAACTATTTGATGTAGTTTTATTAAACGTTGGTACCTATATTTGAATTTACTTATAAGAAAACTGTGCAAAACATAACCTCCTTGGCATGGAATGGCTGTTTAACGAATTGCGATTTTTAGAGTGGTTTTTTTGATTGAACTTTCTTTGAATATTCCGATAAACGTGGGCACACATTGACTAGGAGTTGTTTTTCCAGATTGTCCGAACTGCATAGAAGATTCCCTTCCAGCAGCAAACAGATGGACCATGCCTCTTTTAAAACTTGGAGAAAAACGATATTATTTGGGAATATTTTTTAAGGTAAGGCCTCTTTATACAATTTTTAATTAAAACTTCTTATAAAAATGTTTGGGATGGGGAGTGTTTTAATGACATTCAAAATAGTGGGCACCTTGTCACATAATTACAATAAGTTGTTATTTATTTCCAACGACTTCGGTGCGTTTGAATTAAACAAGTAATAAGACAACTATGTAATCATTATTAGTTTAGAATAAAGGTCATGTAAATTCCAATTATGTGTCTAAACGATTGGAAATTTGTTAACATTTAAGTAAAAATTATCTATGGCTTCTTCACTAATTGAAGGTGCCCCTCCCCCTCTTCAGTAGCTTTAAACAAGATAGATCGGTATTGTGCTGGAGTGTACACAGAATATGGATCTGGGTTCGGTCTGTTATTTTGCTATGGCCGAGTACGTAAGCTGCAAAGTGCCCTGGGGTATATATTATACCCAAGCTTACCAAATTCGTTTCAAAATTTATTAAAGCATTTAAAAAGCTAAGATACATCGTTTTATTTTAACATTTCGTTTTTTTTTGTTTTTCGAAAAACTTAACATAAGTATTTTTGCAATTAGGAGAAAGACCAGCAAAAGTATTCAAGTTAAGGGAGTTTGTTGGTAACCAACTCCCACCCCAACCCACATGCTAAGTATCAAGGCAAACCCACTATATAGCCATGCAGATAATTAAAAATAATTATGTTCGTCGTATATTTGGAAAATATAAAGTTTCTTTTTTTAATTATTTGGCTTTTAAGATTTTAATTAATTTTTTTTTCTAAGCCTTACTTTAAAGTTTTATTTGTTAGTTTAGATTTTATGTAAATAAATAAATTAAATATATTAAAAAGAAAATTGCAACCAACATTAATTGGGGTATACCATACTAACATTACTAATTTTGATTTACCTACGCTGATGATATTATCACGTTAATTCTCCTCATTTTTTTTTCCGACCTCAGATGTCCAAGTGTTTTTTATATTTAATTGGTTCATTTTGCTAAGTAAATAATTTTGGTTTGTCATTATTAATAATTACACATTTTTAAACTTTTTAACAAGGCAATAACAATTACTCATCCTTTTAACGCGTTCGAAACAAGGCCAAAATGTACTACATTTTTTAATTGTTTATGCGATGTTTCGAACGACGCCCGCTTTTTTGAAGGGACAGAACTGCTGCATATGCGTACGTTCGTGGGTCCGTAACGTTACGTATATCAACGAGTGGAATCAGCTGTTCTGTCATCGCACTCGTCAAAAAAGCAGGCATTGTTCGACACAAAGCCAAAATATACTACATTTTTGACTTGTTCATACGATGTTTCGAACAATGCCTGCTTGTTATCCTATGCATTGCTATCATGGGGGCATTCCAGCCATGCATCACTAATCTTTGGAATACAGGACAAACTTAGGCTATCAGGGGGACTTTAGTACCGCATTTAAAGAGTAAAAAATACTTATCATCCCATCCCAATATATTTTGCTCTGTCTGGTTCATGTTAAAGATAATTATTTTCATACTCAACCAGCGCAGCGGTAGAATGCATGGTGAAAATACCAGAAATCGTAGTCAGATCAGTGTTCCTCTTCATAGACAGAAACAAGAAACGGGATTAATTTTTATGGAATTGAATTCTATAATACCAAAGATGTTTAACTAAAATAGACCCATCAAGTCATTCATAAATTGCTTTGAAACGCAATCAGTCGTTAGATTTAGGGAAAACCATTTTATGTTTTACTGGCAACGCTGCACCAAACATGCTTCTCCTCACACATGCTCCAACCACCTTACGTTTAGCAGCGGCCAGAAGCGGCTCGTTATTTATAAATGTAAAAAGGTTTGGTCGTTATTTTCAGACTTGTCAATTTTTTTTGGAAATACAATCTTTAATTTTTTTATACTTAATAATTGATACCGAGGGTATGGAGAAGTATTATATTTGTCATTGTGAAAATATTTATGTAAAGATATAACATGGAAAATATTAATTTTTTAAATGTTCTCCAGATAGCTATCTGCCTAATTAGTGCGGAAAGTGATACTTTTACGCACGGGAGGAGTTCGGGCGGGAAAGACACTTCCGGAAGGGTTAGGTACAATTTTTTTTCTACGAGTGTTTATGATGACTTTCTTGATGAAAAAGTAGTTTTTAAAACACACATTTCAAACTCAAAATTTAAAAATCTGGTCCATAAAGTACCATTTAACAAAAAATTGCGTGCGTTAAACGTTTTTTCACGCACGCTATGACAGTTTTTTATGCACGCCGTGCTTATTTTTTTACGTACGGCGTGTGGGAAGTTGAACTACATTAAAATTGATATGTAACAGTAGACTTTTTCACACGCATTTGCGAAGTAGTTTCTTTACCTATTTAATGTCAAGTGACCTGCAAAACTTTATTACAAAATTAGCATAGGTAAAAGAAGTATTTTTTTAGCATGGCGCGAATTTTAAGTCTAATTGGAGTTTTTAGATGCATTTATAAACTAGATTAAATTAAAAATGGAAACCAAATTATTTTTTTGGTTTTGTTTTTAAAAATACCAAATATATATATAACCTTAGGCAGAAGCTTTTTATGCAAGTAGGAAATTGTTGAACTAAAAACGTGTCAAAAGTGTCTTTTTCGCCCTTAAAGGCCATCGTGTGCAGAAAAGTACCACTTTCCGCACTGTTTAGGCAAATTACCAAAAAACCAATATGGAAAAAATAAGCAAATTCGACTAAAAATAGTGTTATGTCGAAAAAGGATGATACCTGTATTATAGGTACTATATTGTGTAAAAAAAATTGAATTTATACACTCCACTATAATTTTTATTTAATACGTACAAAAGTATCTTTACATTTTTAATAAACACAGAAAAATCTTATGTGAAGTATCTACTTATGTAAATATTATAAATAAAAAGTTCTAACAAACATACATTCTTTATCCTGTGTCTGACATAATAATGTTTTAAAAATTTATATTTATACCGGGAACGCTTGTACTATTTATAAACAAATAAAGCAGAAAAAATAAGCTGACTACAGATAGTATTAAAACTTTGAATGTAGTTATAAATAAATATCATATGCACACATTTTTTTGCTACTCATATAGGATATTTAAAAATGTCGCAGCTGGGGTTGGTTCATTATACCAAATATAGTGTAATTAATTATAAGTGCTTACCATAGTAATATTGATTTTATCACAAATTCGCAAAAATATCCCAAAAAAACTTATTTCTTTCCTATATTTATTAATTACATTTTGTATTTATTGCAACACTAGTTGCACGCCTATGGCGGCCTATCACAAGATGGCGTCGAAAAAACATATGATAGCAAACCTGTGAAATGTTTGGTTTTCACCTGCAATCTCCAGTTTTCGTCACAATACGCACTTTGTCACATCATTTTTGCCACAAACGAAAAAATATTAAAAAACTCTTAATTAATCTGTAAAATATACCAAAACCTCGATTATGCTAAAGCTACAACGCCGTAGAGAAATTATGAATGGAGCAGCGTACACACGTTTATATGGCTGACCCGCCACAAATGCGAGGTTGTCACATTGTTGTAGGTTTTATTCCCGAAAAAATTAGGTATATTTCAAGTACCATAACATGTACCTCCACATTATAAATTCTTTATTGATTTAAAATTGTGAAGATTCAAGGACATTTAAATACAGTTATATTATATACCTACATTTCTTTATATATTTGAATAATAAATAAGGTAACAAACCGGAGAATTTGCATAATTGCATGTAAATGATAAAGTTATAAAAATAATATGTTTTTAAAAACATTACGTGTAGAAATACAACTTTCAGCGCAATCTGGCATTGTCGCCAAATTTTTTACCTTATGTCTAATCGCAACTGTGGTAAACATAATGTCTCTATTTAAGTTATACCTTTATGTATAATACCCTCCAGGGTCTATTCTTGAATCGAGAGAAAATTTGCTCCCAGAGAGTCAAATTCTCTCGCTATTATGCATCTCATTGGTCCAAATCTTTGGTTTAAATCGGTTTCTCTCACTTTTGCCCGATATTGTATGAAAGTAATTCTATTGGTCTTGACTAAGAGAATTACTTTCGATCAATATCGGGCAAAAGTGAGAGAAACCGATTTAAACCAAAGATTTGGACCAATGAGATGCATAGTAGCGAGAAAATTTGACTTCCTGGGAGCAAATTTTCTCTCGATTCAATAATAGACCCCCAGATAGAGTTCGTAAATTAAACTTTAAAGCGTTTAAGCAGACTCTAAAACAGTTTTTAATTGACCAAGCATTTTACAATATTAATGACCTTTTTACCGTGAGCTTTTCAAATCTACAATAGACTGTATTTTGTTGTAGTTTTGTTATAGACTTTTTTTTAAATATTTTTTAGTGTCTTATTGTTTTGACCTACATAAATGTAAAGGTACTTTTTATTTTAAATATTGGACTATGTTTTTGTTATTTTTATTATTATACGCAGGTTTTTTTTTGTTGAAGATGTATCTATTTTAAATTTTATTTAGGATTTCGCTACTTGAAATAATTTTATTTTCAAACACAAATATCTAGTACGAATTTATTATTTATTGTTTTATTATATTACACTTTGATTTGTAATTTCACTTATGTAAATGCTGTAACAGGATAATAACATCAATAAAGAATTTGCATTAAGCGATTTGAATGAAACCCGGTAAGATAGGGTCGTGTGACTTGGATTGAAACAGGCTACTATCTATTTGATATTTTGCTCATTAACCGCTAGTTGAGAATAAAATCTAATACGTGCATATTCAACAACTAGTTTGTTACTTTTTAGGCCAATTATTTCAGAGCAACACAATACTGCAGATTCCACGGCATGCACTTAGCCAGTATCACGTCGCAGGAAGAAAACGACAAGTTGGAAAAATACATAAAAGACTTTGGTAAGTACACATATGGAATGATAGACTAACAGTGGGATTTATTAAGATCTAAAATAGTACCCCCCACAGGTGTAAATATTTAGGGTACTAAATCTTAAAACCAATTTTTAAAAAACACTTACCCATACAGAAAAGACATACAGTTATTGATTATTTTGTATTGTTATTGCAAAATACCACTGAAAAACTGATTTTTTTCTCAAAATACGACATATTTTGGAAGAAAATGCCCTAAACCTTATTTTTTTTGATAGGTTTCAAAATGGCAACTGGTGAATACGCCAAAAATTTGGCACATAATAGCTTCATTATTTGTGTTTGAGGTTATAAAGTTGGTGATTTTATAGACCACCTCAGGGGGGTGGTTTAAATTTATAGCCCCCACAAAGGATTGTTTTGTGGCATTTGGTAATAAGTTCGTTTATAATTTCCCTAAGTAAACGTTTTTACAAGGATTAATTTACCTTATTTAATATCCCAAGTTGTTCATTACCCAATAAAACACCTCCTATTTTTTCCAGAAAAACGCCATATTTTGAACCCGTTTTCAGCACAAAAAATATATTTATGAGGGCACTACGAGGCAAAACAAACATAAGTGAAGGTCACTGATTATGCACCAAAAATATACCAAACAAAAAAACCCAAAACAACTATATTAATTAATTTACACACTGAAAGTAAAAAATTGAGGTTATCTAAAAGCTCAGTCGAGAAAACTTTCCTTACTCAAACTCAATTCATTTCAAAGCTGTCTCTATTATCAGTAGAGGTGTTACACGCTTTTTAATATAATTTACTTTTTTTACTCTTGCAAAATTTTTGAACATGTTAAAAGATGCACCTTACATATTTCTTTTGTATTAACCAAGAAAGTTCCATTTTTTCTTAATATAAGTTCAAAAATGTTTTAGTTTTAAAATTACGGTTGATTGGGTACCAAAATAACACTTGGGGAAGAAAAAAATGTGGTAATTTTGTATTTGCATACATACAGTCAATAGTGTGTTCAGTGGTATTAGCGATAAATTAACAAGGTACTATAATAGTTATATCTGATCCGCTGATTAATAATTCTCGTTTATTATAATTGCAAAGAAATTAGAGCCCTTTTTCTAAGTAACAAAAAGCGCTTACTTTTAGCATTACTTCGCTTGCATGGACAAATTATATCAAATAATTTTCCTTTTTAATCTTATATATTGCTTTAGTAATAACCTTTAGAAAAGTTATAGTACCGTATTATCAGGGGTGCACGGTGATTGTAGTGAAAAAAACTCACACAGAGATAGGTAAATATTTTCGGGCGCGTATGAAAGAGATGGCATGAATACACCAACTTTAAGCATAGTAGTGATTTCGTGAAAATGCAGACAGTCGATATTTTCAATAAATTAACAAAGTGTTACATTTACTTATTTCCCTATCCCCTTTTCTACGTCAAACTACTAATTTTCTAAAATTGTTTATAAAACTGTTTAAAAGTAACTTTTTTAAATAACATTTTCCCTCAAATATTACTTATATTACCCACTAGACATATTACTTTTATGACACACTAGAAACCGCCGCGCCGCTTTGCCTGCGGTTTTACCCATTTTTCCCGCTTTTATTCCTTTAAATGCCATAACTTTTGTTTCCGTAAACCGATTTTGACGAAATAAATACCAGTGTGTTGCCTAGGAACACAAGGAATGCAATAGTGAAAGTCCCATTAAAATCGGCTGGGGCGTCTATGCGTGATGCTGGAACAAACAGACATACATACAGATAAAAATTGTAAAAATTGCATTTTTAGTATCTCGGTTGGTAAAACAATAGAATATAAAAAAAATAGTCAATGTATAATTCAATGTACAGAAATGATCCTTTTAGTGATTTATTACATGTATAGATAAACAACTAATTATAGTCAGGAGGATAAGTGGCGATTTTTCCAAATTTCATAAAATTTCAGTTAAGTGGATTTTGTCTAATTGTCTCCCAAACAGACAGACAGACACCATCAAAACATTTTATATTTAGGTCTTTCTTTTTGCCGATTCCATTAGCCTATACTATAGTGGATGGCTAAAATTAGATTTCTAGATTACTATATAGCCGGTACCTACTAATTTTTTGTTTATGGGTAATAAAAATAACACGACCGCTTTATTTATAATTTACCGCGTTATTTATAATTTAGAGATAAAAAGTTTGGTCACCTCTACTTGATAGCTGTAGGTATTGCAGTATATCTATTGACTATATAAGGCTATAGGTATTTATATTCTTTGTTTTAAAAAATATTCAATGAACAGAAATTACAGATTTACCAATAAATGTACCAATAAATTTAGGAAAATTAATAGTTTAACGTAAAAAGATGGGGGGGGGGGTTTACGGTATCGCCACTGCGTATTGTAGGTAGGTAACATTAATATTATTAAACATCTGTTGGTCAGGGGATTGGGACATAGGTAAATATAATACCTTCTTCATTTTATTTTATTGCAAAGATCGATTGTATGCTTTTCCACGAAATCACTCCCATGCTTAACGTTGGTTTATTCATGCCATCTCTTTCATATGCGCCCGAAAATATCTACCTATTTCTGTGTGAGTTTTTTTTTACTACAACCAAAGTGCACGGCTGATAATACGGTACTATAACTTTTCTAAAGGTTATTACTAAAGCAATATATAAGATTAAGAAGGTAAATTGTTTGATATAATTTGTCCATGCAAGCGAAGTAATGCTAAAAGTAAGCGCTTTTTGTCATTTAGAAAAAAGGCTCTAATTTCTTCGTAATTATAATAAACCAGAATGATTAATCAGCGGATCAGATATAACTAGTATAGTACCTTGTTAATTTATCGCTAATACTACTGAACACACTATTGACTCTATGTATGTATGCAAATACCAAATTACCACATTTTTTTCTTCCCCAAGTTTTATTTTGTCCATCTGTGTTACCCAATCAACCCTAATTTTAAAACTAAAGCATTTTTGAACTTATATTAAGAAAAAACGGAACTTTCTCGGTTAATACAAAAGAAATATGTAAGGTGGATCTTTTAGCATGTTCAAAAATTTTACAAGAGCGTCTACTATCACCAATATTTGTTTAAAACATTAAACAAGGTCAATTATATTAAAAAGTGTGTATCAAAAAATATTGTTAACTATTTATCTGTAAAATATCCTGTTCTGCATTATCTATGACTACACTACCACAGTCTAACTGCACCTTGAGAGATCTGAACTCGCTGTTTGTGATTTGAACGCAGCTAATATCTTGAAACTGACATTTCGACAGTGACAGAAATGTAAACAAAACTTGCATTTAAGTTTTTTAATACATTTTAGAAATAAAACACCTTTTAAATTAATAGAAAATTAATCTACCCCTTATTTTATTATTACCCATCTAAATCATTGTGTGACATGAAGTATTAATTGGAAAAATTAATTAACAAGGGTAAGTTTTAATTAGAGTGACATATAACCTAAATTTTAATTTGTTCTACAGAGTGTTTAGTCTCTAAACCCCGCGTGGGTTTAGATTTATGAATTTTCTTTTCTTCTAAATTGAAACTTTCTTCTTAAGTCCAACGAGAGTTGTGTTAAGATGATTATTCAATAAAAATTTATTAAAAATTTTCTTATAAATCAAACTATGTCCAAAACTCAAGGATGGTTGGTTTAAAATGCTTAAAACCAAAAATTACACTTAAACTTGGGACCGTTTTAAAATAGACTAAACCCTTTTAGTAAATCCCACTGCTAAAGTCAGCAGTAACTTCATTGGTCAGATCCGACAGAAGTTGTCAATCGCACATGGAGCGAGACTGGTTTTCATGAGATACGGACGCTAGCGCGCGCTAGGTGGTTTATCGTTACCTCGCGTCGCCTGACCCGGTAGCTGAAATCGCGTTGGTCGAGGTGGAAACGGTCACCTCTGCCGGTTTTCACCAATGAGAGCGCTGGATTTCAGAGCTACGTTACATTTACACGGTTTGCTAACTTTAAGTGTCTAATAACAAAAACAATAAAATTTCGAGCACTCCCTCAAAAAAAGTAATGGTAAGTGCAGACTCGAGTTTCGCACCAGTGGCTGCTAATCGTTACGGTGATATCTTATGTAAATAAAAGATAAAATGATGAAAAAAACTAAGAAATTATGAGTCTCTACAGAGACAGATACAAAGGTGGTTCATGGTTAAAATTCTTTTCCGTAACTCTTTACCGTTACCTTTATCCTTAATTTTAGTCATTAATGTTGACACTAATGTCAGACGAACTCGCGATTTTGGCCTTTTGTTTACTAAATCTATTAAATGTTCAAGATCCATTTCTCTAATAACTACTGCTTGAAATATTAAAAAAAAAAACAAATAATATTGAGGTTATGAAAGGCGACAAATATTTTCCGTTTCTTTTTCTGTAAAGTTAAATACTGGAAACATTTTCAGCAAAAGTTACAGAAAAGGAAAAGAAATTTAAGCATAAACAGACCTTTAATTATCTTCATAAATATCCCAGTAATACCTGAGGCGGCGTTAAAAAATATTTGATAAAAAATCAGGTTAAAAAACACTGTACGAGATATGAGAAAGAATTTTCCAGCTTTTAAAAAGTGGTAACACATGTCTTACCAACTATTTCGTTTCTATCAACATGGATTAATCTAGAAACGACCCACGCAAAGAAAGTTATTAATATTTAAAGGTGTTTTGTTAATTTAAATACCTTAGCATAGTATTCGAAAGGCTGACTTATAATTAGACACCTAAAAATAGTCAGAGTGACGTCACCATTTCTTTTAGGGAATACTTTTTGAACGATTTTATTTAACTTTACGGAGCCTGGCTGGATGGGAAAATAGAAGATATAGGGTATGGATATCACCAAAGAAAAAGTGGTAAATTTTGAACGAGGGGATGAAGCAATCTGAAAGGCATAACGGTTAGGTAAATTTATATTCCCTGGAAAAATTTGATCTCTGGTCCTACTTGACGTATATAACCCTAATGTTTTGTTAACTTTTTCTTTTGTGTTGTTTACTTTTTAAAGTTAGAATGTCTTGGCCTTTTTTTGAGTCTTTTCTCTAAAATATCTAATAAATTCCTTTATTTCAACTTCTAGATTTGTCCTGCTTCGCGGATTGTATAAAATTTCACAAAAGTAAGTATTTTCTGCAAAGAACAGATGAGGTATCCTAAAAGGATAAGTGGTTCAGGGGTGGAAAGGGGGTAAATTCAGATCTTTGTAATGAAAACAGATACAAAAACATACGGTTTTCAGATTTATCATTTGTTCTCGTGACAATAAAATTTAATGAAAAAAAATCGGGGATAGCGGGTGGTTGAGGTGTTTAAAAGGGGTAAGTTCATAACTTTGAAACCAAAGCAGGTGGTTGTCATATAATCACTAAAAGGTAAAAAAAAAACAATCGTAGCGCGTATAATAACCGCGCTACGATTTTATATCGAACTTAAAATTGATGGGTATCTTTAATAATCGCGCCACGAATTTTTATCGAATTTAAAAATATATAATTTGCCATTAACGCTATTAAATCTAGACTGTAGTAAACAGAGATCTGCCAAATAATTTTTTACTTTTTAGTGCAATTTTTTAATAAAATCTTTTAACTTTTTAAAAAATATTAATTAACAATTATCTTTGACCGGGCGCCCACAGGCCAAGATTACTTTGAAACTACCGCACTAATAATAACATATAGAAAATACCAATTTTTAGAATTTGTGCCTGTCTGTCTGCTTGTCCCAGCATCACGGAAAAACTACTGAGCCGATTTTGGTACATCAGGGGCGTTATTTCACATTTCTCTTGGAGGGCGGGCATACGTAATTTTAAAAAAAATATGAACAAAAAAAAAGCACTTTATTGACGCCAAAATAACTCATATAAACATAAAAAATAAAACAAATTTTTTGGTAAAACGTACATTAAAAAAAAAGCTTAGACCTAAACACTAAAATAATAGTTTAGTGGGTAACGGCAATGCGGTAAACCATAGTAGATGTATTTAAGTTTAAAGGTGTTTTTAAAATGTGTTTTTATATGTAAAAGCCAAATTTTGATTTTGAATTGCCCCCCCCCCCCTGCCCCCCAATTGACGCCGCTGTAGTAAATAGGCTTTATTGTATTAAAATCGGTTCACGAAATCAAAAGTTAAGACCTTGTAAAGCAAAAAATAGGCAAAACTCCCAGGAAAAGCTGAAAGATAAGTAAAAGATACTAAAAATTTAATTGGAGTTCGCAGTGAGCCGGTCGCCCTTCTTACTGCATGCTAAACCTCTCTATTAATATTTAATAAAATGATATCGTAATAAGATTCAACAAATCCCTGATGTTTATTCATGAATCTGATCAAACAACTTTTGGACATTTTAATGTTTTGTCATTTGTCGAATATGTTCACACCACTTTCACAAAATGTTAATTTAGAAACAATAAAAATTTGAAAAGCAAATAACACAATATGTGATCGGGATATTAGTATGTCCGTAAAAAGATTTTGGTCTGTTTACAAATGGTTGAACGTTTTAGCTATTGGTATATCTCTTACCACCAGAGACATCGTAAAAATATTGGGATTAGTTTAGCTAATCCATGCTTCCTCTTTGTTCATTTATGTGGGAGCAACAGAGAAAAAGAATGGACTAGAGAGCCAATCGCGATTAAATGCCTACGGTGCATTTAGGGGTTAGAGTATGGAACATCAAGATGAGGTTAGACACTTAAAGTAAATATTTCAACGCTTCATTTTTCACTTGTTTACGGCATATTTCGAACGAGGCCTACTGAATGGAAAACAGTAAACTATCGGTCATGCATACTGAAGCCAGAACTATCGGTAATGTTTGCAGGATCCCATAGGTCTGAAGTTCAGTATTGGCCTACTATGTAATTTCGAAATACTGAATTTGCGTACTGAGGCCAGAACTATCAGTCATTTTTGCTTAGATGAAAAAGAGACAACATATCTGGTCCAACGAAAACTCCTTGGCAAATAATAACCACTGTTTATTTACAAATAAAATTACAACAACCACTTTAGGTCTTGATTAGCTTGTGGGTGGGGAAAGTCGGCAGAGCGCAGACGGTCGGATGATATTTTCATTGACATAAGCTTTTTGGTGTTATTTATTTTAAAATTTCAGGATGTTTTAAGCAGTTTTAAGTCCTTTCAAAACCACATTTTGTCAAAAAACGTTTATAGTGTTTTTTTACCAGTAGGAGAACATTTCAATGCATTTAAAGTGATATTTTGGAACAAATCGTTCAAAGTTTTGAAAACAAAGGGAGAGCAAGTGAAATCAGTCAGTGGCGGTACATGCCCGTAGGTACACAGAAAACAAAAAGTTTATGAAATATACTTAAATTAGTAGATCCTGAGATCAAAATATCAACAAACACGTTTTTTTTTGTTAATTTTCAAAATTTAAAATACTTTTGATAAAGTGGTTAATGCCCAGTGCATCAAATGAGATATTTTCGAACTTTTTTATAAGGTTTTTTTCGAGGTTTTTTTATAAAGACTATAAAATAAAGTTAGTTAAAGTCCTCAAACCAACTTGCAAACAAAAATAAAATTTAATTCACATGTGTTCAGGTTTGTAAGAATATTGAATTCCTACCTCTTATGAGAATATTAAGGTTGATTTATACTGCCTGCGTTGCAATCTGTACTCGCCCTTCGAATTGATATTTGAATCTTTTTGTCTGTCCTAGATGTCTCTATATACCCTAAGCATTATTGACTTTATTGTGTACTGAAGAAGTTAGTATAAGTAAGTTTCTGCTAATGACCAGAAAAAATAACAAAATTAACAAACACAATAACACAATTTTTAGCTAGTAGGTAATATTATATTTTTTTTCTTGATTTTCCAGGTGCTGTGAACTGTGTGTTTTAATGTTTGGCATAATTTTATTGTGTTGAAAATTGAAATTACTATAAATCATATACAAACTTTGTAATAAATTTATTTTGTATAAAATTATACTACAAACATTTATTGTTAGGAACCTTCCAAAGCTCAAATTGGCAGAATTATTTTTTGCATGATTTTTTAATTATTTTGCAGATTTCATATTATAGTAAAATTTTAATAATATAATCTATGTGTAAATTTATATTTAAGTAGATACCCCACTGGTCTGTTTACTGTAAACAACTTAAAGGTAAACATTGTTCCATATAATAATATAACCAAAGTCTCCGTAAGTGTCAGGTATCTTGTCTCTTTTTAATCTAAGATCCTATGGGTCTGGCGTTCACTATTGGTCTACTTATTAACTTCGGAATACAGTGGGGTGCTGTCGATTTAGATAGTTTTACTGGCATGAGCGCTGAATTTGCCAAGAGCCAGAACTATCGGTCATCTTTCAGGATCCTATGGGTCTGGCGTTCACTATCGGTCTACTTATTTCGGAATACAGTCGGGTGATGTCGAATTAGGCAATTTTTACTGGCATGAGTGCTGAATTTGCACACTGAGGCCAGAACTATCAGTCATTTTTGCAGGATCATATGCGTCTCAAGTTCACTATTTGTCTACTTGTTAATTTCGGAATACAGATTGGGACGCTGTCGAATAAGAGAAGTTTTACTGGCATATAGAAAAAAGTTCCATGGGAGAGGGCAGAAAAATAATACACAATTCAAAATTCACCGGCGCAACTAACTCTCTAGGGACCTAGGGAGCCTAGCTAGTGCTTGATAGTCAGGAATAAAAGACAGACAAATCACATAAATTTAATTAATTTAAATTAACTTGTCTTTTGTGAATATATTTCCAAAACGTGGTCTGCTGTAATTTCACACTGGAAAATCGGCTTTGTCCCATTGTAGTTCTGGTCCAATATTTTATTCTATGCATCGCAAAAAAGCTTCGTTCAGAATAGGACGAAAAACAGCAATCTGAATTAATTTGTAGAGGTTCGAACAAAAGTCTTGTCTAATATACTCTTTGATAGATTTTAAATTTATTTCTAAATTTTTACAAGTAATCAAATTTTTTACTACCAAGATCTCAGGTTCAAGCATAGATACATCCACACCTGCAATCGTAAAGTAATTTTCAATAAAATCTTGACTTTCTTTGATGTTTAACTTAAATAAAGCATCTACCAATTTCGCAAATGGCAAGTTTAAAAACCTCTCCCTAAAATTAGCTGCTAAATTATTCATTATTTGGTATTGAATGTTTATTTTCCAGTGTTCTAAGCATCTTACATCTGATGTTAATTCTATCGCGCTGTCATGTCCAAAAGTGTTTTGATCTAGGAGGAATAACATTGTTATTCCTCCAAGGTTTTGATACTCTGATAGGTTCTAAAGAAATAACATGTTTATCGGCTTGGATTTCAAAATAAATATTATCAAAGCTGTTTCCAGTTTCTTCTAGAGATTGTAGCGTGTCATCTATTATTATTAAATTTTCTTTGCCGAGAGTAGCATCTTACCCCGAAAATACTGACTCAAAACGTTGATACGTAATAAAACAGTATAGAATGTGCAGGCAAATGCAAAACTCGGCTTTTTTTAATACACCCTAATAGTTCAACAGCTTCAATGGCATGTCTATCCTGGTTATCATTTACTTCACTTTCTAGTGCCATTTTAATCGCTCCAAAGTTTAATAAAACTGCTTTACTGCAAATAATACTCAAGTTATCTGCAACCCTTTTAAGTCTTTCATGATTTTCGAAAAATGCACATACAATTCCTCTAATGTATTAAAGAAAGAAGCTGCTGGTGCAACTTTTGCCGTTGTAAGCCCTTACATTAAACTGGCCCCGTCATATGACGGACAACTCCTAGGCTATAAATCTCTAAGGGGGGGCCTGGAAGGTTCTGGGGGGGGGGCGGCCCCCCCCAGCCCCCCGTAGTTACGCCGGTGTCAAAAATTCTTATTTTTTATTTCCCATCCTATGTAAGTTAAAAATAAAATACGTTTTTTTCCAGGTTTTGGCAACGAACACTTCTGGACGTCGGGCACCGATCTCGCGGAAGAGGGTCACTTTTTCTGGATGTCGACCGGCCGTCCGGTCACCTTCACCAACTGGAACGCCGGCGAGCCGAACAACTTCGAGTACGAGGGGGGCGAGCAGGAGAACTGCCTCGAGCTGTGGAACCGCGACGGCAAGGGACTCAAGTGGAACGACTCGCCGTGCTCTTTCGAGACCTATTTTGTCTGTGAAGTACAGCCCTAAGCGCAAAAAATGACAAATCTGGGATATTTTACTGTTGTACGCGATTAAAACCAAACGAACGCTTGGCGAAGCGGGGCGAGGAAACACAAACCACGCCCATTGAATTAATCGTCTCTAGTCGGACTCTCTCGGTTTAGAGCTTTGGACGAGCTCGGTAGTGATCGTGAAAGACATTTTAAGCTCGGTTGGTACATTAAAGGAGTGACTATGAGCAGATGGTCGAGGTACACTTTTGAAAAAAACATACTGTTACATTAAAATAATTTGTTAACATAAAATACATTTTTTAATCCTTTTGTAAATAGATTAACGTAAACGTAATTCCTGAAGTATCTGAACTGTGTAAGGGTAAGGACGGATTAGTGTTTAGTTACGAGACATAGCTCGTCTTACCTAAGCTTGAAGTAGTCTTTTTTCTTATTTTACGGTAAATAAATTTATATGTGTGTAATTTTGTACGTTTGCAAAATGAATTGAATTTTTGCTTTGTCAGAGACCAGTGAACAATTAATTAGTATTTCAAACATATTTGTGTTTACCATAACTAGTGTGTTTACCGTAACTAGAGAAATTTTTATTCTTGATTTGATAGAAAATTTTATGGAAGTCGCAGTTTTTTACCAATCGCAAAGCTGGGTGCTGTCACGAATTCCCTGGAAGCCAATAAAACTCGACCTAATATGTTTGTTTGCAGCGTCTCATGTTGGGATCACTCCTTTATATGCATAGAGAGGGTTCCTATAAAAAACTCGAAACCAAATTTTGCAGAAACATAATTTGTCAGGATTTAAAAGAAAATAAAATAATCGGTCCGAAAAAAATTGTCTCGAAAATGAAATGACAGGAAAATTTTCTGTCAATTTGTGGTTCGGGTGTTTTTCGTTTCTACAAAATTGTTTTCGATACTTTTTTAATTCTGATATTTTAAGGTTCGGGAAAATTATAATCGGTTAAATTATGTTAAATCGAGTAAATTAAAATTCTATAAAATTATATTCGTATCCATTATTTTCTGGCTGTTTTACTTTCGTTCATATTTCGTTTCGGACGTTTTATTTTCTTTTCAATTATGTTCGGTTTTTGTAAATTCGGCTTTTTTGTGGGTTGCCCATAGTAGTGTAGGGGCATACGTTGATAATTTCTATCCCGTGGGATTTTGAATGAAGGAGTTTTGTAATTATGTGGGATTGATAGCTCTTTAGCCACACAATCAATCATTACCGGGTGTTTTGTTCGAATCCGTGTAGAAGATGTTGATATGACGTCATCTTTCAAGATGGCGGCCAAAAATCATAAAAGTTACACCTTTCGCAACCGAAACATGATTATACTCGATTCCATATAATTCGAGAACGGGGATTCCAAAAAATTCACTTTTAAGGTCATCCGACCTTAAATGACCTTGAAAATCGCAAAAAAAAAGATTTTTGCCATTTTCTCTTCAAAAAATGTTAATAATTCGAGGTTTTGTCATTTCAACTTCAAATGTTCCTCAAACTATTACACATATATGCCAAATTCGATCCTTAGAGTTTGATGCAGTTTAAGGCTTCATGACCTTGAAAAATACCTTAGTAAAATTAACAAATTGCAAAAATAACATACTAAAGTGCGCTATTCATCAACTGTTAAAGCGAAGAGGACCAAATTTGGTAAGACAGAAAAGAAAGGCAGGTCCAACAATATTGTTAAAAAAATTGGATAAAATAAAATGTGGTTATAGGTCGCCATCTTCATATATCAGCCGCCATAATGAAACGCGTCATAGATGAAACAATTTTTGTTTAACAGTATTATTGGACTTGGCATCTTTCTTATCAAATTTAAGCCTCTTCGCTTTAATAGTTGATGAATAGCGCCCTTTAGTATGTTATTTTTGCAATATGTTAATTTTACTGCAGTATTTTTCAAGGTCATGAAGCTTCAAACTGCATCAAACTCTAAGGATCGAATTTGGTATACATGCCTAATAGTTTAATGTAGATTTGAAGTTGGACTGATAAAATCTCGTTTTAAGTTTTTTTGAAGAGAAAATGGCAAACATCTTGTTTTTTTTGCTATTTTCAAAGTGATTTAAGGTCGGATGACCTTGAAAGTAAACTTTTTGGAATGCTCGTTCTCAAATTATGTGGAATCGAGTATAATCATGCCCCGGTTGCAAAAGTTGTATTTTGTATGATTTTTGGCCGTCATCTTGAAAGATGACCCTTCTACACGGATGCGAACAAAACACCCGGTAACACTCGATTGTGTGACTAAAGAGCTATCAATCCCACATAGGCACAATCCTCCTTCATTCAAAATCCCACGGACTTACACATGCCCCTTTACTATAGAGATGTTTCAATCAAAAGGTGGTGAGTCGGGTCGTGTCATTGGCTTTCGCGAAACTCGTAACAGCTTCAAGAGTTCTGATAGTTTTAATACACTCCCATCACCATAAAAGTATTTTTTTCTTGTTTTAGTGAGACTTTTAAACATTTCAAAGGCGTCAGGATGACAAAAATTACAAGATAAATTATACTTTTTGGATAGCATTTTGTAACGCAATTATCATGCATTAAAAATTATATAATTGATTACACCCAAAAAATATTCATTAAATAATCAACTTGAAATAATCAAACCAGTTTACAAATGGAATCCGAAGATCGCGTATACACACACACACGTATTTTTCCTAATCATACAACTTTCATTTTACCGCTAAAGAATCCAATTTTGGTCACACTTGTTTTGCAAACGACTTTTTTGTTATTGGGTGTGATATTGCCCCCCGGGAATTTTACAAATTGACAAATATTAAAAATTTTGTATATAAATTAGATTAAGCTCATAGCAATATAAGTAGTAAATTTTTATTTATAACGCTTTTTTGTTGTATATATATATATTCTCGCAACACACCATCATTACACTATAAATCAAGGCGGCTGGTAAATTAAATATCAATGGTTTCCATAGCAATGTGCGTTTTTACTCGGTGACATTCATTGTTGAGACATTTTAATGTTTGATATTTGAATATTTTTAAATAATTTTTTCATAAATACTTTTTTCACTATTACTATTTTCCGCTATTTCTCTTCAATTTTGGGTAAAAAACGGACAGAAATCTTTTTTTGCACCTGTGATCAAAAAAATAGTAGTTTTAACAACTAGTGGCTAAAATACAGAAAAATACTTTTAAAAATCTCAAACAAAGAGCACTTCTCCCAACACACTATCTTTACACTATAAATCAAGGCGGCTGGTAAATGAAATAACAATCGTTTCCATAGCGATGTGCCTTTTTACTCGATGACGTTTATTGTTGCGACATTTTAATCTTTGACAGTTTGATATTTTGACGATGTTTTTAAATGATTTTTTCGTAAATACTTGGTGAAAACTGGAGGAAATGGCTTAATTTTTAGGCAAGAATAATTAGATTTTTTCAATATTACTATATTCCGCTATTTCTCTTTAATTTTGGGTAAAAAACGGACAGAAATCTTTTTTTGCACCCGTGATCAAAAAAAAGTTTTTTTGCATCGGTAACCAAAAAAGCCATACTTTGTTTATCTGCAGACAGTCACTAAAATCATGTTTTTGATGAAGGTATAAAAAAAAAGATTTTTTGCATTGGTAATCAAAAAAGCCATGCTTTAGTTATCTGCAGACAGTTAATAATATCATGTTTTTGACGAAGGTATCAAAAAAAGGTTTTTTTTCTTGTATTATACTTGTATTTACAAAATGAAGGGAAAAAAACTTTACTTTTCTTTTTGCTTTAAACCTGGCGCCCTTGAAAAAATAAAATTTTCTCAATACGCGGCCAGAAAAAGTAAGTAAGGCTGTAACTTTCAGTGCACAAATCAAAAATGTATACAGGGTGATTCGCGTCGAATAGGATATAGTAAATCCATAGGCACTGTGGACTAAGCCCATTTCATATCTGGTAATAAAATATAACTGGTGTCGTTTTTATCGGATATACAGGGTGATTTATTTGATAATGATGATAATTTCTCAAACACTATGCAACTAAAAGTTATGAAATTTTGCATGCTAATTACACTCCCGAAGTTCAATAAACATGTTTTTGAAAATTTAGTATTTTCAGGTCCGGAGCTTTTTTCTCATTTTCAAAACTCACTCACTTTTTGTTTTTGCTATAAAAAAATTGTTTTTTAAAAAATGTGTAAAGGCCGGTGCCTTTACATAACCATCAAATTGACACAAAAAATATAAAAGGGGTTATTTTAATAAAGTTTAAGTAATTTTTTTACAAAAAGCAAATAAGATGCAGGTCCGGATTTATCATTTTATTTAATTATTATCTTTCGGTACATTATATTACAGCATCACTTCAGATTTAAACACATTACACATTTTTGTAAAGTAAAAAGACGAGAAATCATTTTTTATTTTTTTTTAACTTAAAAAAAATATTTTTTTTTTTTAAATCTGTTACTTTTTAAATTGCCCTTACACTTCTTCAGGCATCTTAATAAAATATCAGGTCACTATATTCAATCAAACTTCATTAAAATAACCTCTTTTTTAATTTTGGTGTCAATTTGACGATTTTTATTTAGAATGATTCTGGTAAATCTGTGTTACAGAAAGGCACCGGGCAAATTTACAATTTTTTTAAAAAACAATTTTTTATTAGCAAAAGCAAAAAGTTGCGCGTTAATTTTTTTCTTTAGTAATTAGTACGAATCCTAGTCTTTTTGGAGAAAATGAAAAAATTTATTTATTGTAAGTTACAGGGTGTTGTTTTTAATTGAGATTTAAAAATGAGAAAAAACTAAGTGCGGACCTGAAAACTCCAAATTTTTAAAAACATGTTTATTGATCTTGGGGAGATTTGGTTGCTTAGTTTTTCGTTAAAAACGCCACCATGGGCTTAGTCCATAGTGCCTATGTTTTGACTATGTCCCATTCGTCGTGAATTACCCTGTATATACATACTATATAGTATATATATACTATGTAAATTTTCCCTTACGAATAGTAATAGCCTGTAATAAAAGAATCTTTGTGATTTTTGTAAATAGTAGTAAATAGGTCATGTAAAAAATAAACATATTAAAATAATAGGAAATGCGTTACTTAATTAGGAGGGAGTTTTTAATACTTTTGTAGAAATAAAAATGTTATATTTTTGGTGTATTTATTTTGAAGTCGTTTTTTTTTTTAACTTTTTATTTTTAAAAGGGTGGCGAAAATTTAATCTTCTCTTCTATAAAAGCCCTTTGACTATAATTGACATTTTAAGACTAAAGGTCAAAATTACGTTCAAGTCGAACACAATTTAAAAGTCTGCAGACAGCGACATTTGATAATAAATTTGACCGAAAAAAATTAATTGATTCAAAATACAGGATGATACAGAGCCAAAAACAGTTAAAAGTATACTCTTTCAAGATTTTCAAATCGGATAAAAAAACGGTGCGTTTCAGAGGTACTTTTGATAATTTTAGTATCCTGCACAAATTACACTGGAATTGGCTTTCGGCTAAATGTCATAATTTTTTTTATATATTGTAGTACTCGATCAACAAAACACAAACATAGAAAAAACGAGATAGGGATTACTTTCTGAGATATGGAGCTCTAAAGTTGACGTCTTTTTAGGCTATATAACTTTGTTAATTACCGCCGAAATAAAATGATTCGAATCTCTATTTATCTGGAACGAAACACCTCTTTCAGCCATATAAAAATGTTTTTATATAGTTTTTTTGGTACCTCCAGTTCACTGTTTTGTAAGTTTTAAAAAGAAAAGAAAACGACCATTTTTAAAAAAATGACAATTCTCGTTTTCTCCAAAACAAACGGCCAGATTTTAAAAATTTTCAAATATGTAATTAAAAATAATGCCACTTGGCTATAGAAAAACATTTTAGCTTAAGTGGTACCATAAATTTCAAAAATGGTAGGCACCTTTAATGTTTTGTAATATTTTTGAAATTGGAGAAATACGAAAAGTGATTTTAAATATATTATAGGTAGGTTATAAAAACTTTATATCCACAAATCCACTCCAAAGGCTTAAACCAATATGTTGGTATCAATTAGTAACCATTGGTACCTGTATTTGACTAATAAAATTGCTCGTGTGGTATATGCTTTTAGGATAACTTGGGGTTGCCGGTAACGAATTTGATAACATTTTTCCGGTTACTATTACCGTTTTTCTACGAGAAAAAAAAAGGAGGTAGAATGTTTTTCCTACTTAAGTGCGGAAAAATGGTTTTTACTCATGCATTTGCGTGCAAAACTCTTAAGATATTTTTAATATGCCAGCATGCGGCGGCTTTATATTTTAAAAAAATCAAGGTAGTCTTGACAACGTCAAACTTTTGCTTAAGAAATGGCGTCATTTGCTGCAAGATAATTTTACGCATTCTATTGGGAACCCAGTGTAAACAACCGGAAAAATGTTATAATATTCGTTACCAAAAACCCCAAGCTAGCCTAAAAGCATATAACACACGAGCAATTTGATTGGTCAAATACAGTTACCAATGGATACCTATCGATACCAACATATTCGTAACAAGTTTTTAAATAGAATTTTTCCAGAAAAAGTTTGTATCACCTACCCATAAGTTATTTTAAATCAATTTTCGTATTTCACCAATATTTCAAAAATATATTAAAAGGCATTAAAGGTACCTACCATTTTCCCAATTAATGGTACCACTCAAGCAAAAATGTTTTTTTAGCTTACTAGCATTATTTTTATTAACATATGTAAAAACTATTAAAGATTTAAAGAAAATAAAAATTGTAATTTTTTTAAAAACGGTCATTTTCTTTCGTTTTTAAAATTTACAAATCAGTGACTTTTCTGGTGGTACCAAAGAACCCTTATAAAAATATTTTTACATGGATGGAAAGGGTGTTTCATTCAGGACAAACAGAAAAACGAATCGTTTTATTTTGGCGGTAATCAACAAAGTTGAGGGAAAAAAACTTGGACCAAGTCCAAAAATAAAGCCTTAAACCAAGTCAACTTTAAAGCTTCCTATCTCAGAAAGTAATCCTGCTCCCTATTTGTTTTTTTTAAATTTTTGTGCTTTGTTGGTCGAGTACTACAACATAAAAAAATCATGACATTTCGCCGAAAGCCATTCCCAATGTAATTTGTGCAGGGTTCTTTCATATATCTTTGATATTGTTCAATAAAGATTTTAATATAACACTGTTTTACGATTTTTTTAGTATTATGCAAAATTTATTTTAAAAATAAGGTTAGCTTTAATTTAAAAAAACATTTTTTTAGTTTTAGAAATTTGTATCAGTCAGATATTTTAGGTGGTGGTGCCTATTTATATACACTATTAGAATGGTATATTTTGGGAAAAATGCATGTATGCGTTTTTTTGCAACCAAGTACTATAAAAACAAAATCGATGTGTACCAGGATTTCTATAAAAAAAATAGTCAAGTAAAAAAAGCGCTATCTATAATTGAAAAGAAATACCAAAATATCCACAAAACACAGTTTTTCTGAATTTAAAGTTAAAAATGGATTTTTCGTGCAATGATAATAATAAACCATAACAAGAGGAAAAATCTACATATAGTCTATCTACTCTACAAAATTTCCTGCCAAAACTTTGCGACATCCCAAAAGCATGCTAATACCATAATGACATACTGAACTTTTAAAAATTCCACCCAATATACTGCTAAAAATAACTTTATTTTTAACTCCGCGAAACTCATATTTAAAAAAAAACTCCAAAACTCTGGAGCGTAGTATAAGTCTATATAACAACACAGTTTGAAATCACAAAACTCTCGCTACTTAAAATATATGTTAAATTTGTAGCAGTAGCAGCCCTGCCAAAAATCCCGCACAAAATCTGATAAAGTATGTATACAAATCGTACAAGTTTTCATAGGCTTCATAGAGTTCTATGACGGATATTTCTTACTTTTTAAAAATCCTAAAAATTTTTATGGGATGGTAATGGGGCTCGATATATTCCTTTTTTTTATAAAATTTGATATGAAGTTTATAAGGCAAATTTTTATAAGAATTTGCCGCATTTTTTAGGAGATTTTACTAGATTTTATAAACATGATTTTTAAAAGATATTACAATAAAAAGTAGGTACTACAACCCCTTACAAACTCGGTAAATTTAATGTTTATTTCAAATGAAAATTTTTATAATGGAAAATACTGTTCGTACATAATACTAATATTGTGCTTGACTACATACGTAAAAAAATTATATAATTTATGATAGCGGGGATTACCATCAATTCATATAAAAGCGTATATAAATCCAACAAGTTTACCATACAAGATCATAAAATTTTATATATATATGGAATAATACAAAAATAATACAATAAATTCCTATAACCTATGAAATTTCCCATTAAAATCATAAAAACTAACCTTTAAAAAATTACAAAATATCATAAGTTCATTTTCTATGAACGTGCATTAAAATTAATACCTCAAAAAATACCACAAATTCCTATAAAAACTTGTATAAACCCAATGATTTCATTATTAAATTCCTCGACCGTTGTACAGGATTATTGTAAAAAAAGTATAGATCCTTATGAGTTATCTATATATAAAAAAAAATATAAACGACTCTAATTTCGTTATAAACAGAAACTTACAGCAACAAATATTTTAAAATGTCTTTTAAACCATCGTAAAAACTGCATGATATTTTTTAAATTTTTTGTACCATTTTAAAAAACCAATAATATGTGTGAGGTTTTTCTCGTTTTTTTTTTAAATAAGATTTTATGAGGGACTTTTGGCAGGGGAAAAAAAGTGAAAAACTGTATGAAATTTGATTTTTCTTTCGTAAATATCTTAAAAAATTAATTGGTCAGTAAATAAAAAGTTAAAATGCACGTAGAGGCAATTAAGAGCAATACAATAAGGTTGTTTATATTTAAATTCTAGCCATTATAGAGGTAAGTTTCAACCATTGTCTAATATACAGGGTGGTTCAAAATTCCCTAGAAAGATTTGAACAGTGGTTAGATATCATTAATCTAAGAAAAGTTACGTGATTATTTTCTTTCCTATTTTTTTCTCTGAATTTAGGAGTAAAATTTTTATATTTTTTTGGAATCACCTTTAAAATAATTGACCAAGCAAGTCTACGTATGCTGACAATAACATTTTTTAGGGCTTTTGATAAGAAAGAAGAAAAAATTAATTTTTCTACCACAAAGAAAATACGTTATTTTCTTTTTGTTTCTACCACGTAGTAAAGAGTGCTTCTCAGAAAATATTAACAATTTTTAAATTCAAATATCTCTGAAACGAAAGAGTTTACAAAAATATATTTTACTAATTCTTGTTCAGAACAACAAATTCTAAAAACAAAAGATCAAAAAAAGAAAAAACGAAAATCCAAACTTGGATGAATATCCCACCAGGTTTTTTTTTATTCTTTTCGGTTGAAGTAACTGATTCGGAGGTTTTTTAAATTCTTTTTGTTAACAAATTCTACCTACAGTTAAAGTCTTTCTGGGGAATTTTGAATGACCCAAAGGAAAGTCGGCCAAGCTTATGGACAAAACAGTTGACAATTTTTTTGGTCCAAATCATTAAATATCTTGGACACTTTTTATTTTATACAGGTTCCATTTTCGATAGGTTTTAAATTAAAATCTGTATGAAATGAAAAGTGCCATAAGATTGTCTAACTACCCTATATTATATTAGACAATGGTTCAAGCCTCGAAAGATAGGTCAAATTAATCAAATTGTTTTCCTTGCAAAAGTTTGCCTATAAATGTTTTTTCGCAAAGAGAATTATTATAAATGGCGAAGAGTTAACAGTTTACAATTATTTATTTATTAAATAGTCCTTACTGTCCAAATCCATTAATTTGTCCACTACCCCAAAACAGAGATAAATGAGAGTATGAGTTGAAGGTGCTTTGAATGCGCCATTTCAAATGTTTTTTTGGTTTTCCATCAACGTAATGGTGCCAGCGTTGGTATAAAATATGGTAACCTTAGTATTTCTTGCTGAGATTTGCATTGTTTCGTCCTTTATACGAAATAGACAGTCTTGCACGTTAAAGTTAGTTATTTAACCCTTAACTATGTTGGGAATTTGGAACCTTTGGTTGCACTAAAACAAAGCTATGATTGTTTTCCACAAACCAAAACTACACTTTTTTGGGTAATAAAGTTGTTATATTAGATAAATCAAATTATTTCGAAAGGGTAGATAACCTAATAAAAAATGGACCCTACAAACAAGTCCCAAAGAACCCCTTACCAAAAATGATTAACGAAGTAAAAAACATAATTGAAAAATGTAACAATATTATTACTGACAATATCAAATATAAGCTACAAGTAAGCAATCCCACTATGCCGAAACTGTATTGTCTTCCGAAAATCCACAAGCCTGGAAAATCGGTTAGACCTATAGTTTTTGCTGTAGGATCACCTACTTACAAACGACGAGTTTGAAAATTTACCTATAAAGGAAAAAGGTTTTTCTGTTCAAAATTCCCTTGAATTTATCAACAAAGTTAAAAATATTTCACTCCAAGAAGGTGAAATTTTAATTTCGTTTGATGTTAGTTCTTTGTTCCCTAGTGTGCCGATCCCCAATACCTTACAATACCTGGAGGAACTACTAAGAAAAAACAATCTAGAAGACAAACAGACTTTAGAATACCTACCTTTAACAAAACTATGCATGAATCAAAATTACTTCCAACAATTAGAAGGAACCACAATGGGTAATAGTTTATCACCTTTTATCGCAAACCTCTTTATGAGCAAATTTGAATCAGATATAAGTAAAGAATTTGAGTATTTCCCCAGAGTATGGTTCAGGTATGTAGACGATGTGTTTGTAGTATTCAACACTAAAGTAACTAGTGTTGAAAATTTTATGGAAAAAATAAATAACAAATTTCCCAAAATTAAATTTACTTATGCAACAGAGAACAACGGTACACTGCCATTTCTAGACACTTTAGTTATAAGAAATAAAAATAAATTGGACTTTGACATATACAGAAAAGGAACGGCCACCAACAGGTATATTCCAAATGACTCTTTTCATTGCTTACAACATAAGCTTGCAAGTTTGCACTTTTTAACATATTGATTAGTAAATTTCCCCTTAAACAAACAAAGATTTGAAGCAGAAAAGAATAGGATTAGGAATATAGCTGGCGAAAACGGTTACGACGAAGGCTTAATAAATAAGCTGATAAATAGACATTCTTTTCAAAAGACCTTTCGGAATTCCACTTTTTTCAGACAAAAAGATACCTGCGACTCAAAATTTGTATCAATTCCTTGTAATCCTAATTATACGAAAGGATTACAAAAAGTATTTAATAACACCGGTCTTAAATTAGTATATCAATCCGGTAACAAAATAAGAAGTTTACTAGGAAATCCCAAGGATAAAACTACAGTTCTAGAAAAAAGTGGAATTTATGAAATTAGTTGCATGGATTATGACAAAAAATATGTTGGCCAAACGAGACGCTCTATTCAAACACGTTTTAAAGAATACTTAGCACACTTAAAATACGGAAGAACAGAAGTCAAGTGTGGCCGAGCATGCTTTTGAAAACAATCATATATTTACATTAGATAACCTAAAACTTCTAAAAAGTGTACCAAACAAAAGACTTTTGAATGCATATGAAAGTATGGAAATCATTAAATCCAGAAATAGTTTAAATAAAGATAGAGGACCCATCCCGTTTAGTACACTTTATTCTTTAGTTGAGGGAAGATAGGATTATAAATCGTGATCAATCACAAATTATTAGTCTTATCTCCGCCCACTTTAAGATAGAGCGTAGGTTAATTTATTAACTTACTATTATTTGTTTATCGTCTCCTGATGATGCTAACGTCGTTAGCGAAACGTGCGTCGAGTGCAAAAAAGTGTAGTTTTGGTTTGTGGAAAACAATCATAGCTTTGTTTTTATTTAACCCTTAGTCATTTATCTACTTACCAATATGAGACAAGTCACTTAACTTTCCCTTTACTTACGGTTAGTGAATTTTTATACTAAATACTTAAATCATGCGGAAAAATATATTAATCCGAATAATAACGCCTGCCTATAATGATTTGTCAACGTTTTGCCATCATAAGAATTCGACAATCCCATTTGCAACGATTATTGTTCTATTTACAGGGAGATTATGATGGAAATAAGTTAAAAAAAACTCCAAAAAAAAAATTGATGTTTGGAAAAACGCCTAAATTCCGCGGTTTCAATCTATTTCTTTATAAGCGCATGGTACAGTGGACAAAGCATTGGTCTTTCAACCTGTAGGTTGTCGGTTCGAATTCTGTCGGCGCATCGCACTTTTTTTATTATTTGGCATGGTTTTTAGAGCTCAAAAATATATTTTTTATTTTATTTAAAGCCATATTTTAGGAGTTACTGATTTTGCGCTACTATAGATTTACTAACGTTTAGTAGATACATCACTTACGGTAAGTAAAGTTTTCACTTATGGTTAATATGTTATTTTATAACCTTAGGTAGGTGGAAAAACTTATGGTAAGTTGACAGTTCACTTGTCTCATATTTAAATGAAGTTTCTACTTGGGGCTAATGAATTCTGAATTAGGATTAGTGGATATTTTTCTCAGTGTATGTCTAACCTCGTTCTTCATTAAGGGTTCGGACATCATTTTAAAGGTGGCCAATAAAAATAATTTCAATGAGATGTGGACCCTATCACCACAAGGGGGTTAATTGCCCATGCACCTTTAGGGTAGTAATAAATGGTGATCATCATAATTTATGCCACGAACTCCTGCTATAAAGTTCATCAAAAGAAAAAAAAACGTTGATGGAACGATTTTTTTATTTTCAAACTAGACCAGGTAATTTGGAAGAATAATACGAATAAAATTCTAGTAATACCAAACTGTTTTTTGATGAAATTAGAGGAATTCCAGTACAGCGTATGAGCCTTGCTATTGGAAAGATATCGCACTCTACCCATAACATCGTATCTCTGTTCTGAAAACCAACCCCCTGCGTAGGCCCTCGGCTTCAGCCCCGACTTGCGCCGTCGCGACGTCTCCACCAAACTCGAGAGCGATCGTCCCGGCGGAAAATGGGCCTCTGCGACGCCCGCTTAGTGTCACCACGACACACCTGATAAACACACAACACGACGAGTAGCAACGAGACAGAAGGCCTTGACAAGCCTGCGGACGCGACAGTAGGCCACAGCCTACTTTATTTGCACGCGCGAAAATAGGCGAATTAACTCGTGGGAAAATCGCAGGAGGCATTGATCTAGTGTGTACGGTTTAAAATAGGGGCCTTGAAATTAGTTCATTTATTGAGCTTGGTTAGGAAGTAGTGAGCAGTATAATCTAGATAAAAAAATAATGAAAAGTCAGAAATGAGGCGGATTAATAGAATGTTACATTCTATTTACGGAAATGATTCAAGGAGTTGTTGGAAGTAAAGAGTCTAAAAATTGAGTCGAGGAGTCGAACATCATTTTCAAAAAATTGGTAAGTCAGTTTTTTGTTTCTGTACAGGGTGGTCCAAATTCGAAGGGAATGTGTCATTCTTTACCCCTGAAGTTTAGACAGGAAAGAAAAGTAAAAGGAGAGACAAAAGGTAAAAAGAATGAACGAAAATTAAAAAAAGAGATATAGAGTAAAAGTAGGGATAAAAAATACAAAACTGCAGAGTTGGCTACCAGAAACCCGTCGATTTTTTATTCGAGGCTACTTTGAAATTTCTGTAACATGCACCCCCTACGAAGGGTATTTTTTTACCCCTATATTTTGAGTAGGGAAAGTGGGTCTAGAGATACCTTACCTCGTTTTCGTATATGAAAGTCAAATAATACCTTTTTATAATATATAAGTATATATAACAAAAAAGTAAAAAACTAGCACATACACCTCGTGATAAAAGTCTTTCTTTTTATCCCTGGCAGAGGTTTCTTTGAAAGCATGTGCCTCCCTAACCTGATTTTTTTTTAAAAATATTTTTGTTCAGCAAAAAACAAAATAATTATTTGGTGCTATCAAATTTTTGATTGTTTGCTCTGTTTCCTATCTTCGAACTTTAAAACCCAAATATTTTAAACAAATAAGACCTCTACACTCTATATATAAATATAGCACAGGGTTATTCACAATATTTTGCACCCCCATTTAACTCCCTTACTATTGCAACTAGAAATAAAATTTAAACACAGAAGTTGTATAACTTTTTATAAACTTTATAATGACGTCAGTTTCAGTTCTTAACTGTCAATGCAAATGTCAAATTGTAACATTAACTTTCCTATTTTAAATAGAATACTCTGTATATTTTTTAAATTTCGATAGAACTCTTCCTTCTGATTTCAAAAATATATAATATGTTACTGTTGAACGGCACCTATGTATTCACAAAAACAATGTTGAACCGCCAAAAACAAACCCAACATATTAAATATTTTTGGAATGAGGAAGAAATGGCCAAACTAAATTTTAAAAAACAAATAGGGTGTTCCATTTAAAATAAAGAGGTTAATGTCAAACTTTGGCATTTACAATGACAGCTGTCAAATTTTAACTTCTTTATTCAAAAGTTTTTAGAAAATTATGCAATTCCTGTACACAAATCTTTTTTTTAGCTTCAATAAGAAGGGAGTTAACGGGAGTGAAAAATATGGTGACCCACCCTGTCAGTACAGGCGCCTGGCTGTATCTATACTTTCCTTCTAATTTTTTAATTTTCCATGACCGACTAGAAGGTTTTTGCAAAGCGATCGTTAACACCTTGTAATATAAATACAGTGGGCGTCAATGACAACCGTAACAGAGATATAGATAGATATATATATATATAGAGTGGACCACAAAAAATCGGACTGTTTTAACTGCGAATTTTTCATTTATTGATGGATTTTAACCCAAAAAAAGTATTGTAAAGGTTATGAAATAGACTTTTTGCAAATACGACAAAAAAATACATTTATCAAAAATCCAAAATGGCGGATGTCCAAAAGTTTTACGCATCTTTAATTTTACCGGATTTCGTTTTCTTTCCACCAATTTTGTTGACAAGAATACTCTACAAATGCTAACAATAAGGGTTCTTTTTCTAAATGTTAAAAAATAACATTTTGTGACAATTACAATTTTATCCATTTAAAAAAAACCCGTTGACTTGCCGCATTTTTTTTAAATTGTTTAAAAATAAAATTTAAATAGGAATTTTACCTCAGTAGAAAAAATTTTCTTCCTAACACGTGCGAGAAGCGTCATTCCCGCACTTAAGCGTCGTTCGTCTAACTGCTTTTGCGTGTGGGAATGTATCACTTCTCGCACTTGTTAGGAAATATACTATATTTTATGCATAAAAGGTGTTACACAGGAATCAAAATATTTTTCTTATTTCTTAATAGATTTTATCAAATGATATATGCGTTAACAGATAATAGTTTGTACTTTTCTGATATAGCAAAAAAATATAGTGTTTAAAAAAGCCAACGGGTTTTTTAAAATGCATAATATTGTAATTGTCACAAAATGTCATTTTTGACATTTACAAAAAGAAGCCTAATTGTTGTATCATCATCAAAATTGGCGAAAAGATAACGAAATCCGGTTAACTTAAATTATTAGCCGTTTTTATTTTTTTGCAAGAAGTTGATATACGAAAAAACCCAGTTTTTTTATTTCTTAATAGAATTTATCAAATGATACATCGGCTTACACGCAATAGATAGAAGTTTTTTGAAGTTCAAAAAAAATGTACAAAGTGTTTAAAAAAAAGCAACGGTTTTTTAAGATGCATAAAACTTTTGGACATCCGCCATTTTGAACTTTTGATAAATGTAATTTTTTGACATATTTGCAAAAATATATTTCATTACCTATCCAAAACTCTTTTTTGCGTTAAAATTCGACAATAAATAAAAAATTGGCAGTTAAAATAAAACAGTCCGGTTTTGTGTGGTCCACCCTATAGATTTTTTAAAGTGCCTGAAATTGTTCTAAAAATAATAGCTAAATAATAGTGTTCAGTGGAAAACATTAAAGTTCATTATTTATATTTATTAAGTAACACCAAGTTGCGTATATCAAGGTAAGTTAAATTTAATTGTTTCTAAATGTTTATGTTTTTTTTTAACAGTAATTAGATTTATTTTTAATCCCCCGTTTCACTACAATGGACAAAAATAATGTGAGTAATGCTTGGTTTACTCATTAATTAAATGCAAATTTAGTGTTAATTTTCTTTCCCCATTAAAATAAAGACTAATACAGGGACTTTCAAAATTCAGTATCAAGATGTTTGTTATTAATCTACAGAGTGTTAAAGTTTCAAAAATTTTCTTAGCTTTTTCTTCAAAGCTCTTGCAGTTTTTGAGATATTTAGAACAAATTTGGAGCGTAGGAAAGGTTTAAGTGCTTACATCATCCAGCATTACGAGTCAGTGTTGTAAAAATCTACAGGGAGATATTTTTTCAGCCTCATAAATTTTTGAAATACAAAATTAATTTTTTGTATTCTTTGGAAACTCTCCTGCAACTTTTTCCAATTAAAGTAGATATTCTTTTTTTCTGTCAGTGACCTTCAGTGGCGGTCCCAGGGGGAGGACAGGGGGGGCAATCGCCCCCCCTTTGCTCCAGAAAAAAGTAGACAGCAAAGATGCTGGTGGTAACCCTGAAGAGAAAAAACGAGAAATTGCAGAACGTTCCTTTAAAGACATTCTAGAATTCCTCCACAATATTTTGGGACAGACACAACAAACACGATATTGGAAATACAGAAATGAAGAACAGTATTATAGAGTTTCTATTTATAAAAAAGTTTTAGAGAAAATCTTTTCGGACATAAAATCAAGGTTCAGTAACGAGATTCTAAGTATTCTTGACCTGCACATATTCACACCAAGTTTTATGCAAGGTGAAGCAGAAGAAGTGGGAACAATATTGGTCAGAAGTAGGCAAAAGATTAAACCAATGTTTCTTGGATGTTTGCCAGTAAGTAATGCTTCGTCGGAAAGAAGCTTCTCTTGCCTCAGAAGATTGAAAACATGTGTGGGGCTTAGCGAGCGAGTTGACCGGTTTGCCCAAAAAAATCGGAAACGAACTTTTTTTTGAGATAGGCATCTTATATTGTCTATATTTTATTTATACACGACGTTTCGATCAGTACAATCTCGGATCGAAACGTCGTGTATAATAAAGTATAGACAATGGAAGTCCGAAACACAGAGTTAATTTCAAATACTACATCATTGTCTCAAACTTTCAAACAGGCATCTTATATTTGAGATATTGCAATATAAAACGTAAATTTCAACTTAAAAAGGCTTTTCAGACCTCAGAAAAAAAGTATTTAGCTATTAGGTTTTGTTTGTTATCTATGTTTTTTATAACTGAAAAAAATTATACGCGTTTACTCAAGCGCGGATTTCAGTGGGGTAGGGAGGTAATTACCCCCCTCCCCACCCTAGATTTGAGGCCAAATCCGCGTAGTTACTAAGTTTCGTTTGCATATATTGATATCTTCCTCATAAAAGCTATGCTTTTATTCTAGTTTTTTTCCTATCGAAACCCTCCCCCTGTGTGACCTTAGCTCAGGAAATGTCGAATTCACGTTCAAAACGGGTCATGTGATATCCACACTGTTTGGATTGATCATTTTCCGAGTTTGACAGGCTGGGTAGCAAAAAGGTTTGCCACCAAACTGAAACAAAATGACCAACAGAAGAAATAAAAAAATTGACACATGGGTGTTGTTCGCGCTCTCCGAGTCCAAAGCCGGGGATCGATTCATTTCTCAGACAAGCATGGGCATAAATTTTACCTTTTCAGATCTAAAATTAAGAAGACGTTCCAAGGAAAATCATGTTAATTTTGGGGATGGGATCATCACCCTTCTCTTGAGGGATCGTTCCTTCTATTGAAATTGAAGAAGTAGGCCCTGGGCACATGGTGCATGCCAGTGTCAGTTCAATGTTTACGTTTGGATTTTTTATTTAAAAATTCGTTTGTTCGCCAATTTTAAGAACTTTTGTGAGTTGGTTTTTGCCTCGTCCCTTAAAAATGTTTGTGCCCTGTTTTATGTGTATGTATCCACTGGCGGTTCCAGCCATTTGAAAAGGGGGGGGCGGTTTCGATAAGAAAAAAAACTACGGCTACCGAATTAAAAAAATGATCCGTGCCGTGTTTTGGTTTTTATTTAAGTTCAAAAAGTATGGATATCACTTGATCTCAGGTCACTGACAGAAAAAAAATAGTCTCTTCACTTAACAAAAGGAGGACTCCTACCTTGAAAGTCTTATTTTGACCTGAAAAGTATGCCTTCAAAATCTTGATACTGAATTTTGAAACACCCTGTAAAAAAAATGTTAACCAAGTTGCAATGTAACATTTTTATTTAATTTAACGAACGAAATGAGAACGCAAATTTTTGAAACGCCCCGTATAAAAAAATAAAATTGAACCTAACACTGTGCAATAAATTTCCTCTGTTCGCTATGCCTTGATGCCCCTTGCATATTTTCAATAAGTAAAGAGCACTTCCTATTATAGAGCGTCCTCTCTACCACTCCTAAATATGAATTTCAGTTATTCACGAGATTATTTTACTTTACTATTGCTGTTTAGGGGACTGCATCACGGATCACCTTCGGTACTCTGTGATTGCATTTTGGGCTTTTGTACTATAGCACTGGCGTACCGGGCGAGGGCAGCGCCCGCTCTGGCGTTAAGGTCGCCTCAGCCAAAATTACATTTTTCCGCCCCTTAACCGTGTTAAAAATACCTATGTTTTACATAAAATAAAAATAAAATGGTTTAATTAAGTATAATAAAAACGTATATTTAAAAGATGTAACATAGGGTGAGTTTTTAAATTCACCGATGAAAATAATCGAGTTTGTAAATTTATCTATGATTCTTGGTGACTTACCCGATTGACTCCAATGCTCACCGACTTTGGGGGCCGATGTTAAAACTATTTGGAAGACAGTATTCGAGCACTAAGGACACGGATCACCTACCAACACTCTGTGCTAAGGAGATAAATTCGTCGCCCTAGATGTGAATGGAACTAATGTCATAAAAAAAGTAATAAGTAAAAAAGTAAACGAAGGTTAGAGCTTTTGTCAACATAAAATTTGGACATTTTTAAAGTAGTTGCTATCATTAACTTAAATTGAATATTTTGTGGTCTTTTTTACACAGCGAGATCTTTTAACTTACTTTTTTTTTAATTTTTAACAACAATAAAATGCCTAGCACAAGTGAAAACATGAATCAAAATAATCAAACAACAAAAATGGCGTCGCCTCGAATGAAGACGTGTGAGGTAGGCCGCGAAGTTGGCCGAAAACCCTCGGATCGATAAATTTTCGCGCATGTGCAAAAGGTCGGAGCTAAGCCAACGTCTTTCGCTTTGATATTTCCATGGCTGGCTAGATTATAGATAGATGTTGTTTGCAAGTTTGGCTCCGCTTGTAACAGTTATTGGTATAGTCGACAATATTCTTAAGGCAACACTAAGGTTTGGGACAAAATTTAATCAGTCTATTTGATGAGACTTCCTCGAAATCTTGGGGCACTTTAATTGATTCGTTTGTGAGTGTGCCAGTATGGCAGTGTCCACTGCGACCACTATTGGGCGGCTCACTTTTAACATTTTTTGATGCTACAGAATATTCAGCTCCTTAAAGAGGCTCACAACTTGCTTTGGTGAAGCATCATTCAGATTCAGTCCGTCGATCTGTTTTGTTTATCGAAGATACGTTGACGCTGACGTGCAATGGTCGGACATTCACACAGCACATGTCTGGCTGTCTCATCATACTCCTTACTCCTACATTCGGTGTCCTCACTTAGACCCATGCAGTGTCCGGTATATAGATCAACCATTGTCTGGTAAGCTCAATGAGTTTCCGGCCCCCTTTCTGCAGGGTTCTGTAATGAACTCTTTGGAATGTGCCAGTCCCGGCAGTTCTCTCCAGTATTGGTGGAACTTGTTCTCCATCCAGCCAGAAAACATTGTTGATTGTGTTATTTTCGCCCTTGTTCTCATTAGTCCCACGTAGTGGCATAGGATATGTACCGGTGTTTCTTCCTCTCCTCCACAGAATCTACAAATCGGTGTATTGCTCACGACAATTCCATTCATGTGTTGGTTGAGTCGACACTGGCCTGTATAAAGACCTCTGTGATTATTCTCAGGCTGTTCCTTGGTAGTTGCAGGAGCTGCTTTGCTCTACGTTACGGTTACGGTCTGCCTTATTCAGAAAGGCTTTGGAGTGCTGTTGTTCCGTAGTTGAGCGCCAGTGCTGTACCCCTTTTCTTTCAACCCACTGGGATAATGCTCCTGCCTTAGCAAGAGGCTTTTTCATTTCCTTCAATTCCTGTGAGGCCCGGGACCCATACAAGAATGATTTGGTTGGTTCCACAGATCTTTAGCAGAATTGAAGGCAGTTCCAAACTAAAAATTATTGGATCTAATTTGAGCTTACTGCTTTCAGAGCAGCTTGACTTGGATGCTTCTGTTAGAGATGTCTTTGTCGGCTATTTCTCTTGCACAGCGCCGCCTCGGAGAAATGTCTGGGTTGTCCCCCCCCCCTTAAGCGGGCCTTAAGGAGGGGTCAGGGGCTTAGACCCCCCTAGAGTACATCGACTGTCGCCTCCTAAAGATTGAATTTAGTGAAAGTAACGTATGATGGATGCTTAATTTTGTGGATATGGATACGAAGAAAAATTTAGCGTTTGCTTAAAGCGTTTAATATCCATTTCAATTTTAAATAATTTTTCATCGCTCCGTATTGAGGTACACAAAAACGAATAAAAATCCATTTACCATTTTATTTTCACCTATAGCGTACTAAAACGAGCGTGTTTTAATATGGACTGGAAGCGCAGGAGAGTTTAGAAAAATTTTAAACGCATATCAGACGTAACCATAAAAGTATACGTATTCGTAACGTGTTTTTCAAAATATTGATAAAACTGAAAGTATAGGGTGCTACAATTATTTTATGTAAATATTATAATTTTAAATCACAGTAAACACGGATATATTTAAAATTTTAGGAAAAAATATGGGTCATTCCACTAAAAAAGTTGATCGCTATGAAAATATTGGGATACTCGTTGACTTCACGAAGTACAAATTATGTTCCGAAAAAACTTCAAGCCTTTAACCGAATGTTTTAAAGTAATTATTAACGGAGATAATGGGTTGATTCATTTATAATGGATGGAATGGAACCTATCTTAAATGCTTCTTAATGCATTTTTATTGACTCGGATTCACACAACCACGCACAAACCTGCAACCCTTATTAAAAAATATAAAAAAACTTCTTTAAACAGTCAAAAAATAAAAGTAACACTCGTGGCATATCAGACAAAGCGTTTTTGTCTCCCACTTCATGGCGATTAGGCCTCCAATGTCTAATGGATAATCCAGACATTTACAGACCTGTTTCATCCTTCTTAGGAATCATCAGGGTGTCATAGGATTGTGATGTTTAATAAACTGAGAAACAAAAACATCAAAATTGAAACATGCAGGAGACTCTAAAATTGGAGGCCTGGTCGTAATGAAGTGAGAAACAAAAACGCTTTGTCCGATATGCCACGAGTGTTACTTTTATTTTTTTACGGACACGAGATTCACTTTTTTGTTTTTTAAATATTTTAGTCAAAAAATATGTATTATTATTGTATATTTTTTTAATATGTTAGAAACAACACTCTAAGTAAAACATTTTAAAAGAAAATATCATACTTATTACTTAAAAATGTCGAAAATTTGTTTGCTTGATTTGCATACCGATTTTGATGTCTCCTCGAGATTTCTAGATCTTTTATTAGAGAGTTTAAGTTGGCGTGTGGACGTTTCTGTCTTTTACCTATTATCAATATATCGATACTTCGGGCTCTCTTCGGCAAAACAAAGGAGACGTTAAGCTACGTTAGTTAACGTCTCGTCTAAACGGCAATGGCGTAGCCAGAAATTGACTCTGGGGGGGTTTCATCATTTAATAAAAATCAACTACCTATATATATATATATATATATATATACATATTTTTAAAAATTAGGTAGGTACCTATTGCTTAAGCTCTTGAACTGAAGGAAAGGGAGAGGGGCGGTTTAATATATGTTGGTTTAGTGTACACGAAACAAAAATACTTATTTTTAAAAGCAAGTCTCATCTAGTCTCATGTGCAGATTTTTTCAGAATTAACCCTGAAATGCGCCGCAGACAAAAATTTTGAAAAAATAACACTGAAATGCTATTTTTTACGCGTTTAAAATGTTGTTGACAAAAAAATGCTTGGAATTAAAGAAAATTGTAACAATATTTAATATTGGTATAGCGCCGCAGGCGAAAACTTTGACAAAAAAAACAAAAAATTCTCTAAAAATTTTGTTATCTTAGTTTTTTTGTAAAATATTTTTGAAAAAGTAGATTGTGTTAAATGCCAAGAATGAGTGGGTTTAAACAAAAATTCCTTACAATTAAATTAAAATTGTAACAATTAATGACGTCATAGCACCGCAGTCAAATTTTTAAAATTTAAGAAATCACACCACTGGTTGGGTTGGACCTTCGGGGGGGGGGGTTAACCCTCTAAACCCCCCCCCTGGCTACGCCACTGCTAAAAGTAATAGCGCCGTAAGCGTTTGATAAAAAGCTCACGCAAGATCGCAGAGATGGGATTCTGATATCCATATTTGTATTTTTTTTAAGAAAAAAAGAACTCAGAATGTTGTGCTATTTTTATATCGTAGATAGATAGACCATGACCAACTTAAACTGCCTATTATTTGCTGAAAGTCCCTGTGAATAAAAATATATAAAATGGCTCTTTACATCCGGGGCAAAATGCGCGGATAAAAGTGTTTTATATGAGCCGTTTCCCTCTTGACAGACGTTTAATATTACGCAGTTTATCTTTAGCAACGAAAGCTACGTAAAAATAGCTACGGGTGGAACGAAAATGCAGGATGAAATCAATTAAGCCCATCAAATATTATGCCGTTTACCTTCCCTCAATTTTTTTTAGCTCAACAAAAAGTTTACCAGCCACTGCAACGCCAACGTCTTTGAAAACTATAGTAATTTTTTAAAATTTTGGTCGGGAAATGCTTCTTCCCTTTACCAATAGGATGACATAAAAGAGATAGAATGAAAATAACGACAACTTACCGTAATTCTCGGATTTCTTTTTGACATGAGTACCCATAATAATAAAGGCTGATCTATATCAAATTTCCTGAATTCTTTGCCATGTTTAATACACGAAAACGATTAAAATAAATAAAATTGAATTAAAGCTATATTAAGGTCATCCCTATCGAAAGCTTTCAATTTTATACCCAAAATAACGCCGCGCAACTTTTTGTGCAGGAACCGTACTAAATCTAAACAGTTTTGATACCGCCAAAGAATAGTTTTTGCAGAAATATAATAGTTCAATATTTGGTTGTTAGTGTTTTGGGAGAAATCAGCGATATCGACCAAAGGGAACCGCACATTTATGGGGATTATTTTCTTTTCCCTGATCTTAAGAATAGCTACACTGACTCATTATTGGAAAAATCGGCGCCGAGAGGCCAAAACTTCCTGGAACAAGTTAATAGGACAACTATATAGGTTTGTACAGGACCTAGAGACGCTTAAAAGTAACTGAGATACACTTTATAAATAAGCCGTGGTGTTAAAAGTAATGCCGGTTTTACACTGATAATTAATCCATGGATTTCTTCATGAATTATTCAATCAACATCTGTATTATATTCCTTAAACTGCAACTTAAACTTTTGGAACATAAAGAAATCCACGGAGTAATTGTTAGTCTACAACACGCATAAGAGTAGCAAATGCGAATCGGACGACTTTTTTAATAGTGCATTGACAACTCGATTAATTTTTTGTGTTTAAATATCAAGCACCCATCTTGGATGGTGTCCGCAAAAATTGAAATGGACAAGTAGCACCAGGTTAACTCTTTTTACGGTAAAATTGCACCGTGTGACTTTGCCACACCGACTGTTCTGTCATTTTTTTAATTTGGATTTTCATGGAAGTACAAGATGATGAAGAGGTATTCCGAATGCTGCTAACATTCTGAAAGGAAAATATGTGTATCCTGTTTTAAATGAAAATACAGCAGAAGAAAAGGTAGCATATGAAAACAGTTTGGCAAATTTCAATCAAGCAGACTGTAATGTACTTCTTGCTCTTACGATTATCATGACTCAGGATACTCTTCAAAAGGTAATGAGGTTTACCAGAGAATTATGGGCTGAGTTGCATAGGTTATTCGATAAAAACGTTCAGGATAAAACTTATGATATATGTTTACAGTTTTTTAATTATAAGAAAGAAACTGAAGATGACATGGCGACTCATACATCCAAGCTCAAAACCTTTGGAATAAATTACAAAAGGAGATATCCAAAGACAAAACTGCTGGAGGTAATGATGACAATGACAATGATAGGTTTGAAATTAACTCTGTGTTTCGGACTTCCGCAGCATATAAACCTAAGCTCTGGCTAAGATATGTTGATTACACCCACCACCACCACCTAAATAACATAAGATCCACCATTAAATTCACAATGGAGTTGGAGCAAAATTGTCAAATTCCTTTTCTTAATGTACTTGTCAAACGAGTAGAAAGCGACACCAGAACAAAAGTCTATCGCGTAAACCCACTCACACAGGACATTATTTAAATCAAGGTTCAAATTATTCTGCTACAACCAAACGAGGCATAATAAGAACTTTGTATAACAGAGCCCTTCAAATTTTTAACAATTCTCATGACTTGCTAGATCTGCAGCAGAATGGTTACAGCCTTAAACTTATAACAGATACTATTTCTAAATTTCAGCAAACAGGACAGAGATTACAAGACCAAAACCAGGCAAATGCATTCCTTACAATTCCATACATTAAAGGAGTATCAGAGAAAATTCTAAGAATAGCGAACAACTTTAATATTAAACCAGCTTTTAAATCTAATAATACAATTCGAAGCCTTCTTAGTAAAACAAAACTGGATAACAAACAAAATAAGGATTACATTTATCAAGTTCCTTGTGAGTGTGGTAAATCATACATAGGCGAAACAAAAAGCCCACTATCTGTTAGGCTTAAGGAACATCAGACGAATACACAAAGAGGTGAAAGAACAAAATCAGGAATCGCCGAACATATCATGCATGCAACAACCCGAATAAAGTGGACAGAAGCAAAGGTTTTTCACAAGGAATCACACTGGAAGAAGCGAAAATTCCTTGAAGCTACCTTTATTGGGCAGAATCAGGGTATTTTCAGTAAACCAAGTGTTGAAATTCCAAATATTTGTATTTTGCACCTGAAGACGATCAGAGATTGTAATAATTTAACAAACCAACTTTGTTCATAGAAAAAAGCTTTACCATTCAAACGTGATACAACTCGTCAGAAATATTTGTATGCAGAATAAAAAGAAAAATTTAACTGGAAAAGGGAAACCGTAGGGTGGGCCAAAAAATGTGTCACTTTTGTCAGAAGCGCACTTTGGACAGTTTTTATAGACAAAAGTTGAAACTTTATTGACGCGACTGAAAATTTGATAATATGTCAAAAATCCAAGAATGCCTAGAACTTTAAAAAATGGATAAATTTCACCCCCCTGCGAAAAATTTGTGTGCGACCCTGGACTTGATTTTTGTCGATCAGGCAATACTTTCTTTGCCTACCGAGGTATGACTTATCTAAATTGGTTGCAAGATAAAAAAGTTATACAATTTTAAATCAGTAGTATTTTTACCAAAAAAAGGAAACTTTTGTCTGTATTATGTATTTTGAATTTAAAATGTTTGTAACTTTTTTATCTCATAACCTATTTAGATAATTAATACCTCGGTAGGCGAAGAAAGTATGGGGCTTTTGTCTCGTTGCCATAAATCAAGTCCAGGGACGCACACAAATTTTTCGCAGAGTGGTGAAATTTACCCATTTTGTAAACCCTCTTGGATTTTTGACAAATGTCAAATTTTGAGTCGCGTCAATAAAGTTTGAACTGTTGTCTATGAACAGCCAAAAATTTCGAAAATCGGCCGATTGGGTTTAAAGTTATAGCGCATTCAAAAAGTGACAAATTTTTTGGCACACCCTATAGTATTATGCCACTAGCGATGATTTTAAAAACTCGCCCTTTTTATCTTATAAATATATCAAAAACTAGGGGATGACGGATGATTCGAAACGAAGATACAAAGCAGCAAAAGCTGATAAATTACACTCTCTACAAGAGTCAAAGTTCGCAATCTTAAATATGGGGGAGATAAAAAGTTGAAAAAAAAGTACGTAGAATACACGGAAAAGGGTAAAAGAGAAATAGGCGCAAAGAGGAAAATCGGGAAAAAACAAACAAAGGGTGCCAGTGGGACAAAGAGAAGTTTTGTTAGTCAAACTACACAGGTTTCTTTCCTTTTTAAAAACAACCCTCTGCTGGTTAAATGTAAAAAGTACAAACAATTTTTTCCCCCCATATCCTTGGAGAAATCTTGCTACTCTCAGCGGCAGGAGGCAACGCAATCGATATGCAACTGAAAGAAAACGAGCACCAAACGAATGACGGCCGACCTAAAATTGGCTTCACTTTTGTCTTAAATCCATACTCTAAGATTCTCAGCATAAAAAAAATAAGGAATGCTTACTTAATCCTTTTCCAAAACACTATTACTTGCTTCATGGAGGCTTTGATTATATTTACCACCATCAAAGATGCTGTAATAGGTGACAGTTTGGTGTCGATTTAGTTTTCGAGGGAGTCACTTTTTGACTTTGAAATTTTTGCAGCAAGCACCCCTTTGAGGGGTAAACTTTATCCCTATATAAATGAGGGTCGAGTAAAACCTTGTTTGACACGAATATAATTTAACTGATTATAATTTTCCCAAACCTTAGAATATCATAATTACAAAAGTATCGAAAATAATTTTCTAGAAACGAAAAACACCCGAACCACAAATTGATAGAAAATCATATACCCGATTCTTAAATGTGGACAGAAGCAAAGGTTTTGCACAAGGAGGCACACTGGAAGAAAAGAAAATTCCTTGAAGCTGCCTTTATTGGGCAGAATCAGGGTATTTTCAGTAAACCAAGTGTTGAAATTCCAAATATTTGGAAGCCTTTCCTTGGGCGGAGCCAACTTCTTAAACTTCACGGTTGAGTGATTTCCCATAGTATACAGGTTTCCTAAGCAAATCCTTAGGGGGCCAAGCAGCCGTGTATAAGACGCAGACAAACGGAAAAGCACATTAGGCAGAAAAGGATGGGCATGGGGCGATGTTGTCACTACATCTTACACGTAGTAAATCCATTCCAGGTTGTTGTTTTCTAATGTTTTCCATTTTCATACCTTTAGGACTGGAATAAAAATTGTTTTTGCTCGACTTTAATACCAAACTGATGAAAGATATCGTAAAAAAAAATATTTTTCGGCTTTTCATTTTGTAACCATTGTCCTTACGCACTGTTTACAGGCTGGGGACTGAAATACATGCAAATGCCTAACCTAAAGCGTTCATACACGGCCGGAGAAATCGACTGAGATATTTCCGTAGAAACTTTATCAAGCAAATAGGACGGGTTGACGCCTTCGAACGTCCAACCCGGGTTTTGCACTTTGATTCGAAATCAAAAAGGAGGAACAGTCAGATGTGGGGCCGTGCACAAATTATGTAACGGTGATTCTACCAATTTTTGACCCCCTCCTTATGTAATGTTTTGTAACGGTTTGGCACGCCACTCCCCTAATATTACGTAACGATTTCAAAAAAAAACTTTTCACTTATTTTCATGCCAAATTTTCTTAGTTTCACACAAATGCAAACGCTGTCGAAAACCCTCCTCCCCCCTACGTAACGTTTTGTAACCCCCCTCCCCCCGTGACCATTACGTAATTTGTGCACGGCCCCTGTAGTCCCAGTGGAGGAGGGCGAGAAAATTGATAGTTTTTTCTTAAAAATTATACTCTTTAGACCTATTTCTTTGCGTTCCCGAAATTACGTAATTTTTGAAAAAAAATTGTAAGCGGCGCCATTTTTATTTCGTGCTTTGTTTTTCTAACATTTTTGCGGTCGGCTAATTTAATTGAAAAATTTTTGCCTGCGGCGCCCTTTATCTTCTCACTCGAAACCAAGATCCCCCGTTTTAGGAAAACTGATCCCGTCTCTGTTTCTAAATTTTTTCGAATAAAAGTAGAGTATGACCATGGGGGAAATAACTTTTTTCTACGGTATGACGAAAATTTTGAGAAAGTTGAAGAAAAAAATAAAAAAAGTGGCAAGCAAGTTTTTCGTAAAAAAAACGTTTTTTGTAAAGAAACAGAGCAAAATAAATCTTTTCACCCCTTTTTGGGTGTTACAAATATTGGCAACCCCTTATTTTTCGCTTTTACCCTCCCGCTAGTTTTGAAGAATTGGTTCGCTACATGTTTCGAGATCATGTCATAAAACACCTCGAAAATATCAAATGCAGTGTAGGGCCAGCTTTATTTAAAGTCAATAATATCGCAAGCAAAAAGCTCTGCAGGAAAAACAGCGCCGTTTATTGATTTCTTTGGCTGCTAGTGCTAGCTGCATGGTTTGGCCGTTTCCGGATAGATGTCACTAGTAGAACATAATGGAAAGAAATTCAATTAAAAGCGAAGATATTTCTTTCTAATGTTAACAACCTCACGAGTTTATCGCTTAGTATCGTAAATAATGGACCCTGCCGCCTCCTTTAAGCAAGAAAAAGCTGTGGTTTGGACCTGAAAACATCTAATTTTTAATTAGTTTTTCCTCGATCATCTCATGGTGTGGCCGCCATCTAGCGGAATTTGCAGACATCTTGTCAACGGTTATTATTGCAACTATGAATTATGCTCACAATGAAAGAGTGGCGACAATTTTTTCTCATGAAAGCAGTCCGGAGATAATAACAAACTGGCACCATTGCTCAATATACCTGGTTCTTTTGTGCGCGCAGAACTTTCTATGCCATTTCTGTTTGATTTATTGAAATCCTATCCCTAAGGAAAATCTTAGGAACCCTGTATAAGTACGTAACCTTAGGAATAGTACTGATCGAAACGGCGGCGTGTATAAATAAAATATAGACAATGGAAGTCCGAAACACAGAGCTAATTTCAAATATATCATTGTCTCAAACTTTCAAACAATAGTCAAAAGTGTTCCCCTCGAAAACTAAATCAACGTGTCTCTGAGGTTTTTTTAAATATTTAGCGATTCTCGAGAAATTGGGTGGTACGTTCTAAATGACACACTCTAAAGAGATGATAAACTTGAGAAACCGATACGCTGTTGCCGATGTCACCCACAATTAACTAAAAGATTCCCAAGTAAGATCGAACGATAAATGTTGTCTCCGAAGGGCGTAAAACAGCGACTATGAGTATTTATCCAAAAACTTTTGCCCATTTATCCAAAAACTTTTACTACCGATTGACGTTGCTCTTTCAATAAAGCTGCGAAAAGTATGACCTCCCATAACCAGTTGCGCTAAAGTTCCGACTCTACGAGACAATTTATCGCAGCAGTCTCAAGTTCTCACGAAACATCTTGTTGAAATAAATTTAAAACAAAATTATACTTTTTCAAAAGAATAAAAACAATTAAAACAACGTAGCGCAGTGTTTTAATCTGCAACACTCTACTCTTTCTACTTAGAACACTTTTTGTAACCGTGTTCACGTCTTGTTTAACTTTAAAACAAATTTAAAGCTGTTATTAAATTTAATAACAGAAGGGTGTTTTTTTTTTAAATTCTGATTCTTGTAGACTACTTTATTTTACAAAAATTGCCGAGGACACGGGGCTCCTCTCCCCTCTTCAGATGTACAGAGTCGTAAAGGGACGCCTACTTTTCAGTTCTTGCTTAAAAGATATTTTGTGGTATTTCAGTATCAAATAAATAAAAATAATATTAAGATTTTTTAAGTGATTAATTGAGAAAAATTAAGTCTACGATCTCCTTCAAGCCCGCGTCTTCGAATAAAACAGACTAAAGTGCTGAACAGTGGTGCCAGGAACTTGATAATTATCAGGATCTACGATAATTTTGGGTGAAACATGACAATTATTAATTACCTATTATCGACTCCTAAATCTATGATAATTTAACAAATCCTCACATAAAACGCCATTTATTTTTATAATGTGTCCAACACACACAGTGCAGACTTTTTTAAAAATTGATATAAGAAACTGTCATTTTAGTCAGGCAGCCATCCTGTTTTTTATACTTGCATAGTATTGCCCTGTTCGTGACTTTTAAACAACACCAACCACAATTTAAAAAAGATTGCTTTTGTTATTGTTAAAACCTTTTTTTTTTTTTGAAAATTCGAATTAATAGTAGGTGTCGACGTCGGTCATCTGATCATCTTCTCCTTCACTTTCTCCTTTACTGCAAAACAAAAAGTTTAAAAGCTGTAGGTACATCTGCCGAAATTGAAATTAATAATTCAATATGTTTTTTTTGGCCACTCAAAAATAACAATACATTTTAAGCGCATGTCATCCAAAAATAAAAACTATGATAATTTTTCCTATTTTTCCTAAAGCTTGATAGTTTCTCGAATTGAAAATTATACTTTTTTTCCAACCTCCTGGCAACACTGTTGCAGTTTTCCTAAACTGTTTGCGTGACAACGTTGCCTAGCCAGCATCTCTCTTCAGTGCATCTGAATTGAATAGCGTTCTTACTTAGACCCATGAATTTTGGCACCCTCTACTCTGGACGAGAACTGGCGAACCCTGTATAAAAAAAATTGCGGCCGTTCGGCATTATTCCCAAGATGAAGTTTACAATTTTCCAGTGTTCTCCCTTTGCAAATTTAAAATTGAAAACCAATTGTTTTTGGCCGCCAAAATCAATTTTGCACTGCCTGCGTTTGGTCAGCCGTTGCGCCACCCAAAGATACGAAAGGGTGGGTAGAGGGCTGTTTGTCATAAAAATCTAATATAATTTTCTGAAAAGTGTCTTTGTATCATTACCAAATATCATTGTCTACCCTGCTAAAAAAAACGCATTAAACCTCATAAAAAATACACCTGATTTCCATCAGTTTTATAAGCTTTTGTGAGGCAAAATTTTAGGATTATAAAAGTTTGTAATAGTTTATGAGGTATGTCTTTGATTTTGGTAAGAATTTATGTGGTGTCATATTTGTGTTTTTATCTGATCCTATAATCAGACAGACTTATAAATGTGTATAAAATTTGATAAGTGCACATATTTTTTAACATATTTTATAGTTTTACAAAAGCACCATTTTCTATGGGTTTCTATAATTACATTCTTTTTCTTTTATAATGTATTATGGGATTATTTAAGCCGATGTTTTTATGAGTTTTCTGAGAGATTTTATAATCAAAACAACTCATAACATTTTATGGGTTTCTATGATTATACCCTTGTTCTTTTATAATGTTTTAAAAGTTTGTAAAAAAACGTTTTTTCATGAGATTTTGGGATATTTTATGATCAGACCAACTCATAGAATTTGACAGATTTCTATGAACATATATAATTTTCTATGAGTTGGTAAAAACTAAGTCTTTAAATATAGTCAGACAAACTTACAACATTTTATAGATTTTTATGTGTCCACTCTGCCACAAAAACCTCATTAAATCTCATAAAAAACACATCCGATTTTTATCAGTTTTTTTCGACCACCTGAAAACCAATTAAAAAAGCCATAATTACCTCTTACTTACTTCTTCAAAAAACTATTTTTTGACTCATGATCCCATGCAGCACCCTTCGCCCCAGGGAAGTACATTTTATGTCCATTTTACGTCGGTACGTCCCGGGACGAATTAGGGACGTACAACAACAAAGTGTACGTACCATTTTACGTCCAATTTTGGTCCTACATGGGAAGTAAAATGTACGTATCTGTCAGTTATGTTCATAGGACGTACATAGTATGTACTGTTCCACATCCCAAGAACGTACCGGGGACGTACAATCCGTTGAAAAATGTACGTCATCGGTACGTACCATTACGTACCTATACGTACCGTTGCTGTATGGGGAAATCTTATAAAATATTACAAAATCTCATAGAAACTTATTACCTGCCCTAACTTATATGCCCTTTGAAACAAATATATTATGTCGTCGCCCACCGGAACTTATAAAATCTTATAAAAAAAACTATAATCATACATCATAGGTACGACATACCTATATACTTTTACAACGAAAAAAGTTTTTTTTATCAAAGTAACATCTCACCCACAGATCCTGGCGATAAATAAGTACTTACACGAGAATTTTTTTTTTATTTTTTTTTATACTGGGCCTTTCCATCCATTATCGGATCAATGCCCAGTTTTTGCAAAGTTAAAGACGAACACAAAATATCCATGCACCTAGCCGGGATTCAAACCCGGAACCTTCCGTGCGGCAGGCAGATGCGCTACCCATTGCTATTAGATATGTAGATATTGTGCAAGCGCAAGGAGTGTTATTATATTATAGTGGGTTAGGTCGTCGTAGTTTATAGTTTAGTTTGACAGTATATTACTCTATTACATTACTTCTACTAATATTACCAATTTTACAGGTAGATCTCATAAAATCTTTTTAAAAATCATAAAATATTGTAAACTTTTATAGGCCAACTGGCTGATGAAATATGATGAACTCTTATGCGGGATTTGTGTTTCACTTTCACTAGTCAAAAATTATAAAATATCATAAGTCTATATATTATGATGTTTTATCTGTTATTTGCTATGATCTTTTATGAGGTTTTTTTGGAAGGGTAAGCTTTTTTGCTTTTTTGCCATATTCGTCTATCTTTCCTTCTATCCTAAGTTTTAAAGAGTTAATATTTTTCATTTACATACTGCTTTCACTTTGTTGAAAGATGCGCTGGCTTGTTCGATTCTTGCAAAGACTTCTTGCATGTTGTCCCAGAGTTTTCACTGAGTCTGGAAACTTGTATGATTATGTTGAACAGGTTGACAAAAAAATTGCGGCCATCTACCCATCATCTCACGTCTCTGCAAACACCGGAAGATATTCTCACATAAAACAGGAAAAACAGGACCCTATGGAATTCGTTTTCCGCAGGTTTTCAATATTTTATGTCGGAAATTCTAGGCTTTTACTTCGATTAGGTAACACAATTTATGGGTTTTGGCTTTTTTGATTGGTCAAGGCTTATACTTTCTTAGTTATTGGGCCTTTTTTATAAACCTCATCCGAAAAAGCTATTTTCCTAATAAGTGCGGGGAGAAATATTTCCGGCACGAGGGTTCGTGGCACCCGAGTGTCGGAAAATTCTTTTTCTACGAGCTTGCAGAAAAGTTATTTTTCCGCGCGATTTTTCGTTTTAAAATTTGTACTTTTCCGCATAATTTTACTTTTCCGCATGATTTCTTTACTTTTCCGCATGATTTTAATGTAGCGCATGCTTTTCACTTAAAAGAAGAATATTTTAATTAAAATTAAGATACACTTTAAAACAATCTATGGGTACTATTATATTTAGCCTTAACCATTAAACTTAAAAGTCACAGGCACTTTACTAAAAAAATCGTTCTGAAAAGTAAAATCGTAGGGAAAAGTAACTTTTCCACACTAGTGCTGAAGATTTACTTTTCCGTGCCATTTTTGTACTGTTAAAAATATTTAGGACTAATTAAATGATTTATGTAACTATTCTATGTTATGTGTCATTTTGTAGCATAACTATAAAATATTTACTTTTAAAAACATTTTTTTATACCTCGTATCAAAGATTAAAAATGTCGCAACAATAAACGTCAACTTGTAAAAAGGCACATCGCTATGGAAACCATTGTTATTTCATTTACCAGCCGTCTTGATTTATAGTGTAAAAATGATGTGTTGCGAGAAGTGCTCTTCGTTCGAGATTTTTAAAAGTATTTTCCTGTTTTTCTTGGATTTTTTTATAAAGGAATTAAAAAAAATAGTGTTAACAACACGCGTCTAAACTGTGCTTTTTTTACTCGCATTTTTAAATAGCTCGCTGCGCTCGTTATTTAAACCAATGCTTGTAAAAAAGCACTATTTTAGCCACTAGTTGAGAAAAGTACTATTTTTGCATCGTTTTTGATGAAGGTATAAAAAAAAACGTATTTTTAAACAGTTCTCACACTTGATGAACTATTAATTTTGTTGTCCCTTTATTATTCCTTTTATCACAAATATCGTTGATTCGTGTGTGACTGAATAATACTTTCCGGACTCCTGCAAAAGTTATTCCATTACCAAAAATTAAAAATCTAACCGAATTTAATCAACAGCGTTCTACATCTATCTTACCCACATTTTCCAAAATATTGTTAGTAGTAGAACTAAATTTCATGTTATTAGTGTTATTTTCGAGGGAATTGACGGCGTCGACCAGGGTCTTTATTCTTGAACTGCCAGGAGGAGAACTTGCTAGGGAAGTGGGCGTGGTATACAAAAAAGTTAGATGGAGATATGCTAACCTCCAAAAGTGTGAAGAGGAAAAGGATACTCCCGCGGGAGCATTCCCTTCCCACACTTTCAAGAATACAGCCCCTGTAGGATCTGTGCGCTTCAGGGAAATAATTGCTTACTCCCTGATTTCAAGAATAGGAAGGAAAGCTCTCTCTCTCTAAAAATGTTTTCCTTGACGTTTTAATTCTTGAAACTGTCGAACATTTCCATTTTCTAGGGACGTATGTCCTTTCTATTTGTTTGTGTAAAAATACGTAGTTTTTGGATTTTGCATGATTTTTTAACTGGAAAAAAGAAGGAGAGCAAATTCCCTCTCTAACCCCTTCCCAAACCAAGCAGGGTATCTAAAAATGACCTCCTTCTTTTTTCCATTTAAAAAATTACAAGAGTACACTGCAGTAGTCACTATACCTCATTCCTCATTAAAAATTCTCCAAACCAAATGGAACTGTCATTGCCAGTGTCAAAAAACTGGCCCGCAGCCATTTGGAATGGAGTGTATTTACTTTTATTTGCCCATACTTAACACATTTTTTTCAAATTCTAAATGTGCATATTGGTATTTTGTTTGTTTGTATAAATTATGTTGATCTCTTGATTGAAAAACTACGTATATACATACTATTAAAAATATCTTACGTTACTTTTTCATTTACATTTTTTATACGGGCATCTTAAAGCACTTTTATATAAGGACGCTTGAAAAATTTTTAAAACTGCTTTAGCGTATTGCTTCCAACCGAAGGAAATATTCAACCCTGATTTCACCGAAAAATCATTTGTTAAATTAGTTTTACTTGATTTTTATTTAAACTGGCATATTTAATGACATTATTTAATGAAAAAGCGATTTTATTTAAAACCGTCCTTATATATAACCGGTTTTATCTGCGTATAAACATAGTAATTGGTGAGTAGTATGCTTTACAGGTCATACAAGTGTTCTTTTATTTTGTATAATTTTTGATATCTACATCAAGACGTTTTTAAGAGTCACAAATTCTGAAAATATATCATTCAAAAGTTCGCTATTTTGTATTTCTTTTTCAGGAATGTAGTAGCTGACCAAAATCCTCCTCAGAAGGAATACGAATAGTATGAGCGAGCTGCAGTCTACTATTGAGTTTTCTGTCGAGCTCTACAAATTCTACAATGTCGATTTGTTTCAAAGAGGGTATGTTAAAGTGTAAAATTACACTGAAATTTTTTTATATCAGTAAAGTCAGTTAGTTACAGCGTTGTATGAACAGGTTGATACAGTTAAAAGGATTGTTTAGAAAAACAAGTTTATCTAAAGCTGGGTCCAGACTATGTAATAAATATTTGTAAAAACTATCGATGACAGATCCAAAGAAAATATTTATGTTGCTCTACGTCATAACTAGTGACAGCTGTATAAAAAATTGTCAAATTAAAAAATGGGCAATGACCCAACAAATAATTTAGTTTTTGTTTCATCTTTCTACGACAAACAGTAAAAAAGTTATGGCATGGTACGTTTAAAAAAAATCACCCTGTACATATTTTCATTCTTTCTTTCAGAATGTACCAAGTGCGCTGCTCCCTTAGAGTTGCCTCGAAACTAGGTGTCGAAGTAGAAGTGGCAACTCCGGAGACTACGACGGGACTAGGACGAGCCCAAGTTCTGGGAAATTTTGGCGCCTGTAGATCTTTCCAAATTTTGTACAGAAATGAGGAGGTGACGCTAAAAGACGTCGTTCTGTTCAGGTTGGTAGTAGTACGACTATTCAGGCAGCGGTGCCGGTGGTTTGGTTAGCATTAAAGACATTCAACTAAAATAGACCTAACAAAGAAGAAGTTAAAAAACTTCCAAATCAGTTACCTCAACCGAAAAGAAACTAAAAAACAAAAGATCAAAAGATCTTGGGTGGAAATAACGAAAATTCAAACTTGGATGAGCATCTCACAAGGAACACACAAAAGATCAAAGCGAAAAGAGAAATGATTAAACGATGTTTCGCCCTGGGTAACCAGCGTGGGTGCATCAGTAGTTTCACTGGTCACCCTCCACTATACATCATTAAACACCATCATACACTTTGATTTCCAACCTTGAACCACTCACAAATAGGCATCGTTCCGCACTGGTACTTACTTATCCAAGTTACCTGATACGAATTCGTCCTGGCGTGTTAATATTTCCAGTAGGATTATGCTCCTACATTACTAAATTACATTAACTTCTTCTTTGTTTTAATTGCCTTAGGAGCATAATCCTACTGGAAATATTAACACGCCAGGACGAATTCGTATCAGGTAACTTGGATAAGTAAGTACCAGTGCGGAACGATGCCTATTTGTGAGTGGTTCAAGGTTGGAAATCAAAGTGTATGATGGTGTTTAATGATGTATAGTGGAGGGTGACCAGTGAAACTACTGATGAGCCCACGCTGGTTACCCAGGGCGAAACATCGTTTAATCATTTCTCTTTTCGCTTTGATCTTTTGTGTGTTCCTTGTGGGATGCTCATCCAAGTTTGAATTTTCGTTATTTCCACCCAAGATCTTTTGATCTTTTGTTTTTTTTTTTAAATAGACCTATCAAGTCATTTATAAATCGCTTTGAAACGCGATCAGTCGTTAGGGGGAAAACTAATGTCCTTTCCACTCGTAACGCTGCATCAATCATTACCAAGCATGCTCCACCTTAAACATTACATTTACCAGCCCAATTCTACTGAAGCGGCAATTCCGAAGAAAAATAGTGAATGAGGTAGCGTAGTACATGGTTAAATAGTAACCCGGTAGAAGTGCGAGGTTGTCACATTGTGTAGGTTTTATTCTTAATATATATTGGAAAATGAAAATAATTATTTTTTTTTCCAAAATATCATATACTTATCTGATATGCGACCGAGCAAATGAGGGATATATGTGTACCATAACAGTGTTTAAAAAAAAACGGGGGCATTAAAATTGGGAAGATTTGTGAATATGTGAATAAAAATCAAGGCACCTATACTCACAGGCCAGCCAAACATTTACAATATGGCGTTGTGACGTCACGTGGGTACCGATTAAAATTTTATCATATATACTATTTTTATACACAAACCTGAACCAAACAAACAAAATAAAAAGAAGACTAAAATAACGCTACCATTTTGTTAATAAAAAAGTGCTTATAGTACCCAGGTGACGTTTAATTATGGCGGCCAGTCAAATCTTCGGCTCACCTGTGTGTGCCTTAAATACAAACAAGGTGTTTCTCCATATTTTTAAAAGCAAACCAGAGAATTTGCATAAATGCAGGTAAATAATAAAAAAGTTATAAAAATAATATGTTTGTAAAAACATTACGTGTAGTTGTAGTGATACATACAACTTTCAACACAATCTGGCATCGTCGCCAAATTTTTTACCTTATGTATGATCGCAATAGCACCATAGCACTAATAGGGTTCATGCAAAACACCTAAATTGTACTTTTAGGTCTAAAATTACAGTCTGGCTTGTTTTTATTGAGCAAACACAAATCATCGGCATTGAATCGGGCCAATGTCGACAACGTCGGCAGTGTGTCAATAATCGGTCAATAATCGGCAACTGACGGAGATCTACATTACTACAGTCGACTTTATGCCGAAACCACTTTAGGACCGACAATGGTCCGATTGGAACTCTGTTTAATCGGACGAGAATCGGCAACTGACGATGACCTGATTTACTATAGTCGACATTATGCCAACGCAAACCTTATCTGCGTTAGGGCCGATGATGGTCCGATAGGAACTTTTTTTAATCGGTCGAGAATCGGCAACTGACGATGGCCCGATTTACTATAGTCGACTTTATGCCGACGCCTACTTTATCTGCTTTAGGGCCGACGACGGTCCGATTGGAACTTTGTTTAATCGGACGAAAATCAGGAACTGACGATGGCCCGATTTACTATAGTCGACATTATGCCAACGCAAAACTTTTCTGCTTTAGGGCCGATGATGGTCCGGTTGAAACTTTCTTTAGTCGGTCGAGAATCGGCGACTGACGATGGCCCGATTTACTATAGTCGACTTTATACCGACGACCACTTTATCTGCTTTAGGGCCGACGATGGTCCGATTGGAACTTTGTTTGATTGGTCGAGTATTGGCAACCGACGATGGTCTTATTACGTCACCTTAAAATTTTTAAACTGCTTAATAGTTTCTTCCTAGTATGTAGATAGATAGATATATATATAATGAGCAAAGATATTTCAAAACTAGAGTGCATACTTGTCAAGATGGTGGTACTTCTCTACAAGAATCACCTCTTCTGCCACTTAAACCATCGCTTTAAGCTACCACCGACGGACCTCCGTCAATTGCCGGCGTTGGACCGCTTTAGGAAACCAATGTCTTACTTGAATAGTTTACCGATGTCGGGCCGAGACCTGCTTGCCTACGTTAGACCGAAAAAATTAGGCAGTTATGGGCGGATGCAGCAAAAAGTAAAATTTACCATTGATTCGACGACGGGCCACAATCTAACGCTGCATCGGCAAACATACATTGGGCCTACACCGCAAAGCCGACAAAAAATACTGCTGGTCCGATGTCGTAAATCGACGTAATGCCGATGACGACAAATTCGACAATCGACATCGGCCCGAGGGAACCGTGTTTGCTGGGATTATTTTAAAAATGAGGATTAATCTTACACCCTATTTCATAAACTTAAACAGTGTTACATCAAAAACTGGGCGATCGATTTCCCACCAAAGATTTACGTATTTAGAGTCTTATTTTGAAAAAATCTGGTACACGTCGATTTTTTTATTCGAGGGGACACATTCTGGCTGTCTTGAAATTTTTATAGTACGCATCCCCTTCGAGGGGTAAAACTTACCAATATATTTTAAATAGCGAAAGTGGGTGGGTTTTCCTTTTTATATTTCCCTGTTTGAATGAAAAAAAAAACTAGGATTATTTTTTTTAGACAGAAATTAGGTTTTCACTGGAAACGCCATCTGATAAAAATTGGTTTGGCGATCGCTTTTGTGATTACTTTTTGGTAAAGTATTGTGGATTTTTAAGCACATTACTTTCTTACAATTCATAAAGTTTTTGACATAACCATTAAGGTTAGCATTAAGAAAGCAAATTGTAAAGTCGTTACCTCAGACTAGTAAACACCGTTGTCAACTAAAAAGCCGTCTAGTAAGAAACTGGCATTTACATTATTTTGCTTTCTGACTACGTCCTTCCCAAAAACACGCAGGGCTTCCACACTTTTTTCTTAATCCACATGACTCAGGCGAGCAAATTTTTTACAATTCTAAAAGTTTATATTTTATTCTAGTGATATAAAAAGGCACTAAATACTTAAAAACAAACGATAAAACATTAACACCACTGGAAAATAAGCTTTACTACGGTGTCCTTTTTAAGAAAAAAATTGAAAAAAAAGAAGTAACAACCAATACCGTTCTTTCCGTATTTATTTTTGTGTAAGCAAATTCAGGCAATATAATCCCAAATATATGAAAATCTATTCATAAATCCATCTAGAGTCAATATCAGGAAAGGCTCGCTCCTCGCATATTCCGGTATTTTCCAATAGCTTTTTCGTATCTGGGAAAGCGCCTCATTTTGAGGGACTTATTTCCCCGGTTGTCTGACGTATAGCCTTCCGAGTATATAGTCTTTTACTATGTTTTCATGTGGAACTGAATACGATTTCAATACGATTCACTTTTCCATTTTCTTAAAGCGATTTGAACGCGTTTTGAATACGATTTGAGCTTTTCACATTTGCCTGATGTATTTTGAGGTTAGTTTTTGGCAATTTTACTCCTTTTTTGGGTTGGGTAAAAAGCCATTGGTTACACAGTGTCGCCCCCCCCCCTAGAAGCCCGCTTATAAGCAATTGGTACTATCAAATAACAGCAGAAATAAAATATATAGGGAATAAAATACAAGAGCCTGGAGTTGTAAAAATCATAAATTGAAAAATTTTCCGCCTGCGGCGCTATAACACCTTTCATTTTTACGATTTCGTTCGTTGATCATGAAATAAACAATTTTAAATTTGGTTAACACCCCTTCCCCCCGAAGATAATTCCTGGATGCGCCACTGCGGTAACAAATTATTTTAAAATCGCATTTTAAGTGTTGTTTTCTTAAAAAATTTGCCTGCGGCGCATTGAATCATGATTTTGACATTAAATTTAGTATAAATAAAAAAATTAAAATTTTTCATTTGGTTAACCACCCCCCCCCCCTCCCCCAAGCCAATTCCTGGGTGCGCCACTGCGGTTACAAATTATTGCTGGGTGAGCGTTGGGTTGTTATATCCGGCCTTAAAAATGAAAAATCAGTTTTCATAGGGACACTAAAAGCGACTTGTTCGCTATAACCGGTGTCTTAAAAATCACTGATACGCTCATCACTACAAAATATGTTTTAGCGAATATTAATTTAAAGATAATTACGGAGAATGTAAGGGCAGGGTCGTTAAAATATCTCAGAGTTATATATTATATATTTACCCATGTCATGTATAGGTACACTTGATTTTCAAAAATAACTCATACATGCATTTTTTCCTATGCCACAAAATTTAGCTTTCCGTTAGTGTATACTAATATAAGACACCACCAGCTTAGTATGCCTGACAGCTTAAAATTCAGTGTGACATCCTCAAAAATGCCACAGATATCAACATTTACAAAAGTTCAAAATATCACTCGAGTTATAGAAGACGGCTGGTCTATAAGAAGAGCGGCCACTCATTTTGCAGTTGATAAGTTCTGAAGTGCAAGATGAGAGACTTATTGACCATCTCAGACAAAATCCTTTTTCAACGTCGGTTGAAGCAGCTAATGTAATATTATTTCCGGGTTCTTTAGCAACAGTAAATAGAAGAGTAACGAAATCGGAAGTCTCTTGTCCAGTTGCTGCAAAGAAGCCTTTTCTAACAGAAGAACAAAAACAGGCCAGAGTGATTTTTGCACTGAACAACCTTCTTCGTGATAATGACTTCTGGGAGCTTTCGCTTTCGCAGTGTGTGAATAACAGCGTGAGGCGTTAGCCGAGGCTGAGGGCGTTAAAGCTGTTTTTGAGCACGATGAGCATGTTTTCATTTTAATATTTAAAAAATAAGAATTTATAATTTTGTAATGACATGGTATGGGCTGCGCTGTAGAGATAGTATCTCTTGTTTAAGACGGCTGCATCGAGATTCATAGACTGGAGGTGGTTTTAAACAATTGGTCCTCACAGGCCGGTCAGCTCTCTCAAATGGCTCCACGTGCCATACCCCGGTAACTGCATCAACCTGCAGGCCAAACTATGAAAGGGTAGCCAGATATGGCGAGAAAATTAGTGTTGGGAAGCAGTAACACTAAAAGTAATTGTTCGGCGTAATTCTAGATATAGAAACAAAAATGGCAAAAAATTACATAGTTCAAGACTTGACAAGGATTGTTTTAACGGTTTTAATGCTGCGAGGACGAAGGCAACGGGAAACTACCTCATTAACGTCCCCAGGAAATATCATCATCACGACGCGAAAACAAAAGGCCCAGGCCCTCAGTCCCCGGTCTTAAGTGACCATGCAGAGGATGCTAAGAATCTGCGGACCAGTCATGAAGCAGATTGCTACATAGAACGTACAAAGTATGTTTCAGGCTGGAAAAGTCCACAATGTCACCAGAGAAATGGAACGATTAGACATAGAGATCTTAGAATTTAGCGAGGTGAGCAGGTAAATGCCAGATAGACGCCGTAGCAGTCATTTTGAAAAAAGAAATTCAAAAATCCGTTATTTCTTTTGTTACTGTGTCGGATCGAGTCATATTTCTTCAGCTAAACTCTAAGCCTTTTAATCTCAATAATATTCAAGTATACGCTCCAACCAGTAAATATTTAGATGATGACGTAGAGGCATTCTACGAACAAGTTCAAACTGCCCTTAGTTTTTAAGACAGAAATCACCATTGTTATGGGGGACTTCAATGCAAAACTTGGAAACGGCCCATACACACATTGTTGGAAGGTACAGTCTTGGTACATCAAATGAACGTGGAAATCGCCTTTTCCAGTTCTGTCAGGAAAGGGATTTTGTCGTGTCAAATACTTTCTTTAAACTTCCAGCTATACTTGGACTTCTAAATCCGATAATCCTAAGAGTATCATTAGAAACCAAATAGACTTTATATCAATTAATAAACGATTTAGAAACTGTATTAAGTCTGCAAAAACTTAGCCCGACGCAGACGTAGGCTCGGATCACGATCCAGTTGTGGCCAAAAATAAAATTTACCCTCAAGAAAAATCGTTCTTCAAATAACAAAACTAGACCCAGGCTGGACGAACTTCAAGATAACATGGTAGCAACTGAACTTAAATTCGAACTAATAAAAAGCTTAAAGACATTAATGAGTCTACCGAGCAAGATGCAGAAATGGTTTGGACAAAGGTGTAAAGTGCCATAGTCGAGAGCACAAGACTCTTAGGAAAGGTTGAAACAAGAAATAAAAAGAAAGTTTGGATGACCGATGAAATTCTTGAGTTGATGGATAAAAGACGCAGTAAAAAGGGCAGCGATCAGTACCATGAAATCAACAGAGAAATTAAAAGGTCAGCAAAACAAGACTGGGTAATACAGCAATGTCAAGAAATAAAAGATCTAGATGCTAAACGTGACACTTTCAATTTACACAAACGCATAAAGGAAGCAGAAGGATTATTTAATAAAAGACAAGCTGAAACCATTGTGAACAATCAGGGCAAAATCATACCGGATACCAAAGAAAAACTAAAAGAATGATGTAGCTACATAGAACACCTATTTACCAAGGCATAGATATAACACCAATACGCAATATCTTCATCTAAACACAGAAAAGCGGTAGGGCAAGACGAAGTATACACTGAGGTTTTAAAGCTAATAAATTTTTAACATGATTTATCTCAGCGGTAAAATCCCTAATGACTCGTTAAAATCAAAATTTATTACACTCCCTAAAAACCATTCAGCAACGAAGTGTAGTGATTACCGCCTAATTAGCCTAATGAGCCATATGTTAAAAATATTGCTAAAGATTATCCATAAAAGAATTTATGGAAAATCCGAATCCTTTATGGGCGACACGCAGTTTGGATTTCGTGGTGGGTTCGGGACAAGAGAGGCCTTGTTTGGCATTCAAGTCTTAGTTCAGCAATGTAGGGATGTGTCGTGCAAGTATATGCCTGTTTCATAGATTATTGGAAAGCGTTTGATAGAGTCCAACACGAAAAGCTCATAGAATCGCTAAAAGAAGTTGGTCTAGATGACCAAAATCTAAAGATAATCGCTAATCTACACTGGAATCAGACTGCTCAAATAAAGGTTGATGTTGATGAATTGTCCGAAGAGATCCAAATAAAAGGAGGTGTGAGCCAAGGTTGTATATTGTCTCCGCTGTTGTTTAATATCTATAGTAACAAAATAATAGAGAATGCACTTCATAACTGCGAAGAGGGTCTGGCCATAAACGGCATAAAAATCAACAACCTACGATATGCCGATGACTGTGTCATAATAGCAGACATGCTGGAAGGCCTGCAAGAGTTGTTGAATCAAATTGCTGTCTAAAGTTCGCAATCCGGGCTTAACTTAAATGTTGGCAGCAAGTCAAATGCGTAGATTAATACAAATACTTGGGTTGCCCCCTCAATGAGAACTGGGACAACATGCAAGAAGTTCGTGCAAGAATGGAACAGACCAGATCATCTTTTATCAAAATGTTGCGTAATCGCGATCTTAATACCACTCTCCGAATTCGTGTGCTTCGGTGTTGTTTTTAGCAACTTATATTATGGAATGGAAGCATCGACACTGACTGAGGCTATGTGCAAAAAGTTAGAGGCATTCGAGATGTGGTGTTATCGTAGAATACTAAGGATATCTTGGATGGACAGAGTAACTAATGAGGATGTTCGTTTAGAGTAAATAAAGATCTTGAAGTTTTATTTATATTATTATTTTAAAATTGATAACAGAAAGCAAAATTGAAGGCAGAAGAGGTCCGGGTCGTAGACGGATACCATGGCTTAAAAATCTTAGACAATGGTATGGTGATAGTACTACGACACTTTCGAAGAGAGCATAGCCCTTATCACCAACCTAAACTGTGTCCAATAACAGCATAACAGATGCCAACTACTTCCTCGCAGATTAAAGATAAGAGCTTCCTTAAATTGGCATTTGAACTCGAATTTTTTTTACGGAACCAGAGTGGCAGCAAGACATTTTCACAAACACTTCAACCGCATCTAGTATTCGCGCTTCTCAAGAGCTTTTGTTTTTCTCCTGCTTATTGTCCCGATTTTTTCTCCAGGTAAAGTTTCAGAAGTGGCTACTGATTCCCGTTCTTATTTCGTCCCCATTCTTCTAAGCCGTGTACACACTAGGCGAACGAACAGAAACCCTCCAAATCAGTTACTTCAACCGAAAAAAAACTAAAAAAAAAAAAGATCAAGAGATCTTGGGTGGAAATAACGAAAATTCAAACTTGGATGAGCATCCCACAAGGAACACACAAAAGATCAAAGCGAAAAGCCCTGGGTAACCAGCGTGGGCTCATCAGTAGTTTCACTGGTCACCTATACATCATTAAACACCATCATACACTTTGATTTCCAACCTTGAACCACTCACAAATAGGCATCGTTCCGCACTGGTACTTCCTTATCCAAGTTACCTGATACGAATTCGTCCTGGCGTGTTAATATTTCCAGTAGGATTATGCTCCTAAGGCAACTAAAACAAAGAAGAAGTTAAAAAACCTCCAAATCAGTTACTTCAACCGAAAAGAAACTAAAAAAAAAAACAAAAGATCAAGGGATCTTGGGTGGAAATAACGAAAATTCAAACTTGGATGAGCATCCCACAAGGAACACACAAAAGATCAAAGCGAAAAGAGAAATGATTAAACGATGTGTCGCCCTGGGTAACCAGCGTGGGCTCATCAGTAGTTTCACTGGTCACCCTCCACTATACATCATTAAACACCATCATACACTTTGATTTCCAACCTTGAACCACTCACAAATAGGCATCGTTCCGCACTGGTACTTCCTTATCCAAGTTACCTGATACGAATTCGTCCTGGCGTGTTAATATTTCCAGTAGGATTATGCTCCTAAGGCAACTAAAACAAAGAAGAAGTTAAAAAACCTCCAAATCAGTTACTTCAACCGAAAAGAAACTAAAAAAAAAAACAAAAGATCAAGAGATCTTGGGTGGAAATAACGAAAATTCAAACTTGGATGAGCATCCCACAAGGAACACACAAAAGATCAAAGCGAAAAGAGAAATGATTAAACGATGTGTCGCCCTGGGTAACCAGCGTGGGCTCATCAGTAGTTTCACTGGTCACCCTCCACTATACATCATTAAACACCATCATACACTTTGATTTCCAACCTTGAACCACTCACAAATAGGCATCGTTCCTCACTGGTACTTCCTTATCCAAGTTACCTGATACGAATTAATCCTGGCGTGTTAATATTTCCAGTAGGATTATGCTCCTAAGGCAACTAAAACAAAGAAGAAGTTAAAAAACCTCCAAATGAGTTACTTCAACCGAAAAGAAACTAAAAAAAAAAAACTAAAGATCAAGAGATCTTGGGTGGAAATAACGAAAATTCAAACTTGGATGAGCACCACAGCTTGTAATGTCTGACAGCATTAAATTCGGTATTACTAGAGGCCCTCTATACATTTGACAGTTATTGTTTTACCAGAGGTGGGCAATTCATATTGCCCTCTCTTTCTATTTTTTGTCATATTTGCATGTAAAACGGATTTTATGGAATGGACTGATGTTTTGTTGTCTCTTTTTATAATTTCCCCAGACAGTTTTTGAAAGATCGATTTTTTTTGGTTAGTAAAATATGTCAAGCTTTGACAAAAAAAACAAAAACAAACAGGTAGACATTAAAAATGTAAATAATAGGTAAAATATAAAGACTCCTTTAATCTATATTTTTGTTACTCTTTTTCTTACAATATTTTTCTTATTTATTAACGAAGTACATGCTAAATGCGTATGTTTGTCCCTACTGTTTGTAGCTCACTTACCTCGCAAATTCGGACATATTCATTAATTTTCCAGTTTGGTAAATGCATGTTTTCTTTTCACTTTTCCTGAGTTTCTTCCTCCATTGAACAAAGGAACAATACAAATTCGTCGAGGCACATATTTTTACAATTTTTGATACAGCAAAATTTAATTTTTAAACCTCACGTTTATTAATCAAAAATCACCAAGCATATACCTACGGACTTAGAGAAAACTCTTACTAAGGGCATCGCAAAAAACAAGCGCCTCTAGGGACTCGGTCTCAAAGCTCACGCGACAAATTGCGCCGATGGCATCTATCTTAATCAATGTCCATCAATGTCATCGTCTTTTCGTTCTTTTCATGAGGTCTTTTTATTGAAGTTTTTTAGTTTTGTGTGTTTTTGGCCTTTTTTGAACTGTAATTTCTTGGATTTTTATAATAAGTACAATTGGAAAACTATATCCAACCCAACTAGCAATTTTTAGTTGTGCAAGTTTTAAAAATTAGAATTGCACTAATTTTAAACGTTGTTTTACGGATAAAGACAACTTCGACTATTATACGACGCCTAAACGTTTATCACAACTTCAGTCGCCATCACAACTATTTATGACCGTCTATTTTACTAACAGTAATTCCTTAATTGTGAAGGCGCCGACTACAAATCGGTGTGTGCTAAACCGAAAATTGATCAATTTGCCCCACGTTTTCTGGCCAGTTTGTTGGAGACGCGGGCGCGCTTGTTTTCATCTAACCAAGTTTTCTGTTACGTTTGCAACAAACCAATTTTGGAGCACTGCTGTCTGTCATACAAACGTCAAAAGTGTTTTGTAAAGTTTCTATTAGTTTTGTTTCAACATTTTGCGCTATGAAAAGGAACAAATTGTATAAATATTCTTCGATATTTTATCGTCGCAGAAGGCTTTAGCTAGCATTAGCTGATATACTGGATCAAAATGTGTCATCTTCTGTGTGGCGGAAAAGAAAAAGGAAGGTCCTGTGTAAACAACAAGTACGGAAATTAAGTGAGCAGCAGAAAGCCAAACTGTGGAGCAATTTCGATTGGGTAAAAATGGAGGCGTGTTCGCGTCTTTTAAGTTAGAGGATCAGTTCAAAACAAAGTTAAGTAGTTAAAGCGGACGAGATACGGGACTCTTTTGGTTGTCATAGAAACTAATAAGTGCCGCCATAATTGATTGTAAAAACCATTGTATGCTAATATGTAAACAAACATTAAAAATTATATTTTACTTTTTTTCTACAATAAACTACGATCTTTTTGCATGTAAAAATTCGTATTTTGTTTTTAGGAATCCTAAGCAACTCCTTCAGAGGTTTTTCGAAGCGATTTTTAAATCATGATTTTTTTTTTAATTTCATAAAATCATCCAAATCGAGGGCGCGCTTGTTTTTTAAAGCTACGACCTGCATATTTGGCAGTAAACTACCGTCTGTTTATATATTTTGGCATTAGTTCGCATGATTTGATGAATATAGAATATCATTTTATTTTAAAAATATTATGATGTTAGAAATAGTTTAATTTGTAGTCGAATAGTTTATTTATCATTTTACTTAATGAACAATATTTTGAACAAATAATTGTACTCCAGAACCCATTGAACTATTACTTCAACTGTAGTCGCGATCGGGACATTGACTCAACCAAAAAATCATCCACCAAAGTGGTGCAAAAGTGGGTGGTGTTTGAGTAAAAGTAAACGTTGCGACGTAACGTTGGCACGCGGTGCACAACGTTGAGTCGTCGACAAATTGCTAGTTGGAAAGTTTGTCTCCCAGAGATCTTCTGCTTCATCGCTTTCCACACCCTAGAGATCAAGCTCGCCAAAGACAATGGTTTGCCATCTGAAACGCTTTATAGGTTTAGAGTATGCACCCGACATTTTAAACCAGAAAACTATTGAAAAAACTGTGGATGAAGCCTTCTAATTCGTCATGTAATTCCATCCTTGCATTTAGCGCCAGAGTCTGAAACAGACTTTAAGGGTAAGTACCGGACAAGGTTTCTACATCTGGGTGCCGATTCTGGAATTTTGTAGGAAAGGTCGCACGGGAACGGTCACCTCTTTGATATCGACCAATAACGGGCTTTAAAGCTATCACGAGTTTTCCGAAACCTATCCGACCACGGCCGAACCTCACTTTGCCCTGTATCGAATGAAATTTCCTACACTTTCATACACCTGCCTCTAAGCAGGAGAACGGGTGCTCTTGAAAAATGATAATCGAGTTACCTTTGCGCGTGCACCGTAAAAGCTTGGCAGCTTCTAAGCCTTCTTATTAGCCGAAACGAAAGATGTGAATGTTCCCAGGCGACCATTCTCTCGAAATTCAATAATCGGCACCCAGAGGAAAAACAACCTATTCAATAGAGAGTTAATAGACCACTAACTTATGGTCACCTTATTACCTTAACGTTTTACCGTAACTGAGATGCTAAAAAGAGTTTTTAAACCGCAAACACAAATTACCGTAACCGTATTCTTTTGCCCACATACAAACTGCCAACTAAACAGAAAAACAAATTATCATCTATCATCTGGTTAGTTGCAAAAAATAACCGAGCGGGCCCCGTTGAGCCTCCGCAAGTATAACGTATTTCGGTTTGGTTATTTTTGGATACGGTATAAAAATAACCAATTTTGCCTACGGTATCACCAATTTTGATGGTCTATTAACTCTATGTTGGGAATTTGGAACCTTTGGTTGCACTAAAACAAAATTATGATTGTTTTCCACAAACCAAAACTACACTTTTTTGCACTCGACGCGCGTTTCGCTAACAATGTTAGCATCATCAGGAGACGATAATCAATGAACTAAATTAATCTACGCTCTATCTTATATACAATCCTTTAGTGGGCGGAGATAAGACCAATAAATTGTGATTGATCACGATTTTTAATCCTATCTCCCCTCAACCAAAGAATAAAGTGTACTAAACGGGATGGGTCCTCTATCTTTATTTAAACTATTTCTGGATTTAATGATTTCCATACTTTCATATGCATTCAAAAGTCTTTTGTTTGGTACACTTTTTAGAAGTTTTAGGTTATCTAATGTGAATCTATGATTGTTTTCAAAAGCATGCTCGGCCACACTTGACTTTTCTGTTCTTCCGTATTTTAAGTGTGCTAAGTGTTCTTTAAAACGTGTTTGAATAGAGCGTCTCGTTTGGCCAACATATTTTTTGTCACAATCCATGCAACTAATTTCGTAAATTCCACTTTTTTCTAGAACTGTAGTTTTATCCTTGGGATTTCCTAGTAAGCTTCTTATTGTGTTACCGGATTGATATACTAATTTAAGACCGGTGTTATTAAATACTTTGTGTAATCCTTTCGTATAATTAGGATTATAAGGAATTGATACAAATTTTTAGTCGCAGGTATCTTTTTGTCTGAAAAAGGTAGAATTCCGAAAGGTCTTTTGAAAAGAATGTCTATTTATCAGCTTATTTATTAAGCCTTCGTCGTAACCGTTTTCGCCAGCTATATTCCTAATCCTATTCTTTTCTGCTTCAAATCTTTCTTTGTTTAAGGGAAAATTTACTAATCTATATGTTAAAAAGTGCAAATTTGCAAGCTTATGTTGTAAGCAATGAAAAGAGTCATTTGGAATATACCTGTTGGTGGCCGTGCCTTTTCTGTATAGGTCAAAAGACCTTTCGGAATTCTACCTTTTTCAGACAAAAAGATACCTGCGACTCAAAATTTGTATTAATTCCTTATAATCCTAATTATACGAAAGGATTACACAAAGTATTTAATAACACCGGTCTTAAATTAGTATATCAATCCGGTAACACAATAAGAAGCTTACTAGGAAATCCCAAGGATAAAACTACAGTTCTAGAAAAAAGTGGAATTTACGAAATTAGTTGCATGGATTGTGACAAAAATATGTTGTCCAAACGAGACGCTCTATTCAAACACGTTTTAAAGAACACTTAGCACACTTAAAATACGGAAGAACAGAAAAGTCAAGTGTGGCCGAGCATGCTTTTGAAAACAATCATAGATTCACATTAGATAACCTAAAACTTCTAAAAAGTGTACCAAACAAAAGACTTTTGAATGCATATGAAAGTATGGAAATCATTAAATCCAGAAATAGTTTAAATAAAGATAGAGGACCCATCCCGTTTAGTACACTTTATTCTTTGGTTGAGGGGAGATTAAAAATCGTGATCAATCACAATTTATTGGTCTTATCTCCGCCCACTAAAGGATTGTATATAAGATAGAGCGTAGATTAATTTAGTTCATTGTTTATCGTCTCCTGATGATGCTAACATTGTTAGCGAAACGCGCGTCGAGTGCAAAAAAGTGTAGTTTTGGTTTGTGGAAAACAATCATAATTTTGGTCTATTAACTCCCTAATAATTAGCTTATTTGTTAATTACATCTTTTTTAGCCCATTCCGTTCAAAAATGCTGATGGGTAAACAGTTACGAATTTTTTGAAAATAGAGAAAACTCGCAAGTCTTAAAAGAAACTGCTGCTATTGATGCCGACATGGAAAGCATAATAAATGGTTTAATAATAATTACAAAAGAATAATACAGGGTTCCTAAGCAAATCCTTAGGGGGCCAAGCAGCCGTGTATAAGACGCAGACGAACGGAAAAGCACATTAGGCAGAAAAGGATGGGCATGGGGCGATGTTGTCACTACATCTTACACGTAGTAAATCCATTCCAGGTTGTTGTTTTCTAATGTTTTCCATTTTCATACCTTTAGGACTGGAATAAAAATTGTTTTTGCTCGACTTTAATACCAAACTGATGAAAGATATCGTAAAAAAAAATATTTTTCGGCTTTTCATTTTGTAACCATTGTCCTTACGCACTGTTTACAGGCTGGGGACTGAGATACATGCAAATGCCTAACCTAAAGCGTTCATACACGGCCGGAGAAATCGACTGAGATATTTCCGTAAAAACTTTATCAAGCAAATAGGACGGGTTGACGCCTTCGAACGTCCAACCCGGGTTTTGCACTTTGATTCGAAATCAAAAAGGAGGAACAGTCAGATGTGGGGCCGTGCAAATTACGTAACGGTGATTTTACCAATTTTTGACCCCCTCCCTATGTAATGTTTTGTAACGGTTTGGCACGCCACTCTCCTAATATTACGTAACGATTTCAAGACCACTACCCCCCCCCAAAAGAAAAAAACTTTTCACTTATTTTCATTCCAAATTTTCTTAGTTTCACACAAATGCAAACGCTGTCGAAAACCCCCCTCCCCCCTACGTAACGTTTTGTAACCCCCCTCCCCCTATGACCATTACGTAATTTGTGCACGGCCCCTGTAGTCCCCGTGGAGGAGGGCGAGAAAATTGATATTTTTTTCTTAAAAATTATACTCTTTAGACCAATTTCTTTGCGTTCCCGAAATTACGTAATTTTTGAAAAAAAATTGTAAGCGGCGCCATTTTTATTTCGTGCTTTATTTTTCTAACATTTTTGCGTTCGGCTAATTTAATTGAAAAATTTTTGCATGCGGCGCCCTTTATCTTCTCACTCGAAATCAAGATCCCCCGTTTTAGGAAAACTGATTCCGTCTCTGTTTCTAAATTTTTTCGAATAAAAGTAGAGTATGACCATGGAGGAAATAATTGTTTTCTACGGTATGACGAAAATTTCGAGAAAGTTGAAGAAAAAAATAAAAAAAGTGTCAGAGCTCAAGTTTTTCGTAAAAAAAGTTTTTTGTAAAGAAACAGAGCAAAATAAATCTTTTCACCCCTTTTTGGGTGTTACAAATATTGGCAGCCCCTTATTTTTCGCTTTTACCCTCCCGCTAGTTTTGAAGAATTGGTTCGCTACATGTTTCGAGATCATGTCATAAAACACCTCGAAAATATCAAATGTAGTGTAGGGCCAGCTTTATTTAAAATCAATAATATCGCAAGCAAAAAGCTCTGCAGGAAAAACGGCGCCGTTTATTGATTTCTTTGGTTGCTAGTGCTAGCTGCATGGTTTGGCCGTTTCCGGATAGATGTCACTAGTAGAACAGAATGGAAAGAAATTTAATTAAAAGCGAAGATATTTCTTTCTAATGTTAACAACCTCACGAGTTTATCGCTCAGTATCGTAAATAATGGACCCTGCCGCCTCCTTTAAGCAAAAAAAAGCTGGGGTTTGGACCTGAAAACATCTAATTTTTAATTAGATTAGATGTTCAAATTTCATGGTGTTCCGCCATCTAGCGGAATTTGCAGACATCTTGTCAACGGTTATTATTGCAACTATGATTTATGCTCACAATGAAAGAGTGGCGACAATTTTTTCTCATGAAAACAGTCCGGAGATAATAACAAACTGGCACCATTGCTCAATATACCTGTTTCTTTTGTGCGCGCAGAACTTTCTATGCCATTTCTGTTTGAATTATTGAAATCCTATCCCTAAGGAAAATCTTAGGAACCCTGTATAATATGTATATTAAATACGACGTATTTGGTTTATTTCTTAAATTTTGTCATTAGAATCAACAGTATTTTGGAAAATAAAACTAATTATTGATGAATTAGGTTTCCCAAAATAATGTTGTTTCTAAACTGAAATACTTTACGAATTTAAATTTACCGGCGCCAGCGCCGCTACCCTAATTAAAGCTTCGAGACCGAGTCACCAGAGGCGCAACGGTAGCAAAAAACTTATAACAGGGCCCTAAGCCATCAGATCGCCTTCTATACCCGTAGGTACATATTTTGTGTCAAAAATCTGACAGTGCCAAAGTTATTTATTGTCAGGGGTTACCAACACACAATTTCAAACATTTCCCTAACAACTGTCAAATTCAGTTGCTCACCTCTGGTAAAACCATCACTGTCATTTGTTCGCCTAGTGTGTACGCGGCTGAACGTGCTAAAAAGAGGGACAAAACGACCTAGTTAAATAGCGAAATGATAAAATCGTAAAGAGGATGCTCGAGTGCAAAAACCACTTTGCTGCTCATTAGGGGGTGGGGCGGTTTTGCTGCTAATGACAGGAAAGCATGAAGACATAAATTAATAGTAAAGGTGCAGTTAGACTGTGGTAGTGTAGTCGTCGTTGCATTGCAGCTGTAGTGAATTTTTTTCCATGGATAATGCAGAACAGGATATTTTACAGATAAATAGTTAACAATATTTTTTGGTACACGCTTTTCAATATAATTTACCTTGTTTAATGTTTTAAACAAATATTGGTGATAATAGACCCTCAAACTTACATATTTCTTTTGTATTAACCGAGAAAGTTCCGTTTTTTCTTAATATAAGTTCAAAAATGCTTTAGTTTTAAAATTAGGGTTGATTGGGTACCAAAGATGGACAAAATAAAACTTGGGGAAGAAAAAAATGTGGTAATTTTACATTTGCATACATACATACAGTCAATAGTGTGTTCAGTGGTATTAGCGATAATAACAAGGTACTATACTAGTTATATCTGATCCGCTGATTAATAATTCTGGTTTATTATAATTGCGAAGAAATTAGAGCCTTTTTTCTAAGTGACAAAAAGCGCTTACTTTTAGCATTACTTCGCTTGCATGGACAAATTATATCAAATAATTTACCTTCTTAATATTATATATTGCTTTAGTAATAACCTTAAGAAAAGTTATAGTACGGTATTATCAGCAATGCACGGTGGTTGTAGTGAAAAAAACTCACAAAGAGAGAGGTAGATATTTTTGGGCGCGTATGAAAGAGATGGCATGAATACACCAACGTTAAGCATGGGAGTGATTTCGTGGAAAAGCATACAGTCGATCTTTGCAATAAAATAAAATAAAGAAGGTATTATATTTACCTATGTCCCCATCCCCTGACGAAACGATGTTAATAATATTAATGTTACCTACCTACAATACGCAGTATCGATACAGTAACCCCCCCCCATTTTTTTACACTAAACTATTAATTTTCTAAATTTTATTGGTACATTTATTGGTAAATCTCTAATTTGTGTACAATGAATATTTTTTAAACCAAAGAATATAAATACCTATAGCCTTATATAGTCAATATACATACTGCAATACCTACAGCTATCAAGTAGAGGTGACCAAACTTTTTATCTCTAAATTTTTCTTTTTCATCACTCTATCAAAATAGCAATAACAATATTATAAATAAGGCGGTCGTGTTATTTTTATTACCCATAAACAAAAACTTAGTAGGTACCGGCTATGTAGTAATCTAGAACTCTATTTTTAGCCATCCATACTATAGTATAGGCTAATGGGTTCGGCAAAAAGAAAGACTTAAATATAAAATTTTTTGATGGTGTCTGTCTGTTTGTTTGGGAGACAATTAAGTAAAATGCACTGAACAGAAATTTTATGAAATTTGGAAAAATCGCCACTTATCCCCCTGACTATAATTAGTTGTTTATCTATACATATAATAAATCTCTAAAAGGACCATTTCTGTACATTGAATTGTACGTTGACTATTTTTTTATATTTTATTGTTTGACCAAACGAGATACCAAAAATGCAATTTTTACAATTTTTGTCTGTATGTATGTCGTTTTGCTCCAGCATCATGCATAGACCGCCCAGCCGATTTTGATGGGACTTTCACAATTGCATTCCTTGTGTTCCTAGGCAACACATAGGCATTTATTTCATCAAAATCGGTTTACGGAAACAAAAGTTATGGCATTTAAAGGAATAAAAGCGGAAAAAATGGGTAAAACCGCAGGCAAAGCGGCGCGGCGGTGTCTAGTGTGTAATAAAAGTAATATGTCTAGTTGGTAATATAAGTAATATTTGAGGGAAAATGTTACTTTTAAACAGTTTTATACACAATTTTAGAAAATTACTAGTTAGACGTAGAAAAGGGGAGAGGGGTAATATAGCGCCGCTGTTTTTTGTAGGTAGGTCTCATTATTAATTATTAACTTCGGCTGGTCAGGGGATAGGGACATAAGTAAATATAATACTTTGTTCATTTATTGAAAATATCGACTGTCTGCATTTCCACGAAATAACTCCCATGCTTAAAGTTCTGTGTTCATGCTATCTATTTCCTGTGCGCCCGAAAATATCTACTTATCTCTGTGTGAGTTTTTTTCACTACAACCACCGTGCACCCCTAGCAATATATAATATTAAGAAGTTAAATTATTTGATATAATTTGTCCATACAAGCGAAGTAATGCTAAAAGTAAGCACTTTTTGTCACTTAGAAAAAAGGCTCTAATTTCTTCGCAATTATAATAAACCAGATATAGCTACTATAGTACCTTGTTATTATCGCTAATACCACTGAACTGAAAGCGACTAATTTTAAACTTAAAATATTTTATAGTTTTAAATGAAACGCACGTACCTTAGAAACCATTGTCCCTCAAAGAAAAATTATAGCTGCCTAACCTAACGTAGATGCTGATGATGCCCCAAGGGTGAAAGATTTCTATCTGAATTTTTATTAAAGATATTGCACGAAATAGATTTTTTTCCTTCAACATTTTCAATTTAAAGATAGTGCAGGTAGCCATCACAAATCCACAGTAATAATTAGATTTTGTTAATATTATTATTTTACCCTATTGTTCCTAAAATTTGGGTAAAAAAAGGGCAGTTTAGCCGCGAATTGTTAACACTAAATTTTTTTATACCTTTATCAAAAAATCCAAGAAAAACAGGAAAATTCTTTTAAAAATCTCGTACGAAGAGCACTTCTTTGCCTTTTGACGTTCATTGTCCCGATATGTTAATATTTGACAGTTTGATATTTTGACGATGTTTTTAAATAATTTTTTCATAAATATTTGGTGAAAACTGGCGGAAATCGCTTAATTTTTAGACAAGAATAATTAGATTTTTTTCAATTTTTTCCGCTATTTCTCTTTAATTTTGGGTACAAAACGAACAGACATCTTTTTTTTGCACCCGTGATAAAAAAAAACTTTTTTTGCATCGGTAACCAAAAAAGCCATACAGACAGTTACTAAAATCATGTTTTGGATCAAAGTATAAAAAAGCATTTTCAACATCACTGCAATTACTCGACGGTCTGGAATCAGGAAATACCGAAAGTCCAGAGTGCAGGAAACGCTGCGAGACTATTTGGGGCGGAGGGAGCCCGGTGACATCCGCAATAACAGGCAGATTAATTGACATTTGAGGGGGCCCCTTCGCCCGACACACGCGTTTCAATCGGGGGGCGCTAAGCGCATCAAGGGGCCATGTCACAATTTGAAAACTTCGGGTGTTAATATTCAAAGTACAAGAGTTCGGGGTATAAAATATGACGCATGGGGAACCCTTACCATTTTTTGCTGAGATGTACACACAAAATTTTGCTTTCCATTAGTGTATACTATTATAAGGCACCACCAGCTTAGTATGCCTGACAGCTTAAAATTCAGTGTGACATCCTTAAAAATGCCACAGATATCAACATTTACAAAAGTTCAAATTATCACTCGAGTTATAAAAGACGGGTGGTCTATAAGAAGAGCGGCCACCCCTTTTTGGAGTTGATAAAATGACGATAATGCGATGGAAAAAGCGCTGGATTGAAAATAATTCTACGGATAGGAAAGATGGACCAGGACGACCAAAAGTAAGTTCTGAAGTGCAAGATGAGAGACTTATTGACCATCTCAGACAAAATCCTTTTTCAACGTCGGTTGAAGCAGCTAATGTAACATTATTTCCGGGTTCGTTAGCAACAGTAAATAGAAGAGTAACGAAATCAGAAGTCTCTTGTCGAGTTGCTGCAAAGAAGCCTTTTCTAACAGAAGAACAAAAACAGACCAGAGTGATTTTTGCACTGAACAACGTTCTTCGTGATAATGACTTCTGGGAGAGGATGGTTTTCACTGACGAAAAAATTTTTCAATCATCTTCAAGCAGCAGGAGAATTTTAGTTTATCGTCCACCAAATTCTAGATTTGGATCCGAATATACAAACCCAATAAAAGAAGCTGGACATTTTTCTGCAAACATGTGGGGCTAGTTTAGTGCTAGAGGTTTGGGTTTTTTCTGGAGAATCGAAGGAAGATTCAATAGTGAACGGTATATTGAAATCCTTGAAAACGTTATGCTGCCATCTGTACAGGCTTTACATGAAAATAATGACTTGGTTTATCAGCAGGACAACTGTCCAGTACACACGGCTAATGTTATTCGCCAATGGTTTCAAAATAATATGCTATGTTTTCATGGATATTGAATTCGTTTTCAATATGTTTTGAAAACTTTTTTTTCATGAGTTTTTATGACAGGTTTTCAAATCGCTTTGAAAACGGTTTTCAAATTTTGATATTTGGCAGCTGATATATGTCATAGTTGTCGAATATTCATTTTTGAGTTTTGGTACTTTTTTAAAAAAAATGTATTTTACCTATTCAAAAGATGATGTTGGCCCTTGCCACACATTTTTTTTAAATTTTAATTACTACTCTGTTTGCAAGTGGAAGTGAAGAAAGAAATGCTGGACTGGCATATGTGCATAGCACATACACTTTCGAGTCAAATATTTCTTTTATTTTCCATAATTAATTTTTTTAAAGTCTTTAAAAAAACAAATCTTTAGTTATTTAAGTAAGGTTAGGTTATTAATCTTCTTTTTTCTATACACTCCACCAAATTTTAGAATGCCGGTTCCACAGTTTCACTTCTATTTCTCTCTCTCTCTCAAAAAGAGTGAGAGCAATAAAATATAATTTGGCGGCTGTCTGGTAATCCGACGCAATACGCATGTGTAAACTCAATCCCCGTTTTCATGGAAAATCGGTATTTCGATCTCAATACGATCTTGATCCAACCTTAAAAATTTTCAGGGTCGGATCTAGATTGAAATCGATTTGAATACTGGAAAAACAGGCGTTTTCATGGACGGTATCGGATTGAAATCGTTTTCAGAACGAACTCAATTCCCATGAAAACGTAGAAATAATATAGAAACACTTGCTTGGCTAGCCAGCAGCCCTAACCTTAACCCAATGGAAAATATATGGGGTCGAATTGTTAAAATAATATACCAAAGGAATTGGAGACCACGAAATGCTAAAGAGTTAAGCGATGCTATTTATCGCGCATTGGATTAGCTCTCAGAAGACCATCAGTATTTTCAAAATTTAACCTTTTCAATTCCCAGACGTTTGCAGCTTGTAATAGAGAAAAATGGTGATCCTATTAAATACTAAATTATTCATTTTAGTTCTTTTTTAAGTTAAAACAATTAGTATTAAGTTTACCATCGTTTTTGTCCTAATCCAAGTTTCCTATTCGTCGAATTTTTTTCAATCCAGCGCTATTTCCATCGTATTATTGTTATTTTATCAACTCTAAAATAGGTTCCGCCCTCTTTATAGAACACCCTTCGTCCGTTACTCGAGTGATAATTTGATATTGTTCAATAAAGACTTTACTAAAACATTATTTTTGCTGATTTTTTAGTATTATGCAAAATTTAATATAAAAATTTAAGTAAAAAAATATTTTTAGTTTTAGAGACCTTTTTTAAACAATAAGACAAATTGTCGTACTTTTGAAGTTTTTAGGCATTTTAGCTGATAGTCCGTATATATTATACACTCTTAGAAAGGTCAATTTTGTGACTGCATGTATGCGTTTTTTTTTTAAATCAAATGTACAGCTAGGTCCTTTAAATTTTAGGACGACTTCAGAAAGTGTTTGATTATTGTGAGCAGTTTATACTATTAAGTTGACATTAAAAATTTGGTAGGTTATTTACAACTACAGGATGATCTATGTTTCTTTAAGGGAACTGCTTATACTTCTTACACTAAGGTCTTCTTTATTTTTTTATTTTGTTTACTTTATTTATAAGACTACCAAAAATAATAAATACATTTTGTGTGTGTATGTATTTGTTATAATAATAACAAAAAACTACAAAAAAATCAATATTTTGTCATGTCTCCGTTTACGTCGATAACGTTTTGTAATCTGCGAAACATTGATTCATAGAAAGACACCGTGAAATTTTCTTCGCCTGCGAGGTCTTCCCATATCGTTGTGATTTGTTCCCAGAAATGTTCCGCATTTTGTGGCAAGAACCTGCGTTGTTAGAGTCTGTATACAATAACAATCCAAACATTTTCTATTGGGTTCATATCTGGGCTGTAACTTGCTCAAGGAAGCAATTCAACGTTGTTTTCTTGTAACCACCTTGTTATGATGTTCGCAGTATGAACCGGACAATTATCTTGTTGATATATAAAATTGTTTTCTGGAAAAACCTGTTCCACACTTGGCAGCATGACATTGTCCAATATCTCTAAATAGGTTTGTCCCACAAATCTTCCCTCAATTCTCCATATCACCCCCAATCCTCTTGCTGACATCCATCCTCATACATTCACACTAAAATGACCAGCTGCTCGGTAGTGACTCACATACTGTGGATTGAATCTGGCGTTATCTGGCCTATACACTCTAAATTTGCCTTTCTTTGATGACTGAAAGGCTTTTTCATCCGTAAAAATCACGCGGTTCCATAAATCTTGATCTCTGTTGATATAATTCAGAGCAAAAAGCAAGCGAGATTGTTTCTGTTGTAGTGTGAGCTCAGTTTTAGTAGCTGCAACCCGGCAATTTAAATGTGATCTCTTTATTCTCCTGAAAGCAGTTGTCTTGCATCCTGGGAACTGAGACAAAATCCTTGCTTGTTTTGCTGTTAAAAAAGGGTCCTCTTCGAGTCTTTGAATGAGAGCTGCATCTTGATCCTGGCTGGAAACTGCGGGTCTGCCTGATCCTCCTCTCCTCTCTAGCGTTCTTTCTTCCATACACCTTTTGTTAATCAAGAATAATGTATTCCGGTTGAGATTGAAATGTTCTGCCACAGCTGCAAGAGACCATCCGTCCTCCAGCTTCGTTACAATCTGTGCTCTTAATTCCTTCGTCGTGTGTGGGGCCATGATCTGAGTTTCTTGACTAAATTTAAGAATTTTATGTGACTGGATTTTGACGTTGAAAATAAATTTTTGAAGTGGAATAATTTGACTGACATTAAATTGAAATAAAATAAAATACACTGCTCAAATTCAAGAAAAAACTGCTTTAAGAGTCGTCCTAAAATTTAAAGGACCCAGCTGTACGTAAGGGCTCGCACACCGCCCTAAAGGTGGCCAATTTTGGAGGTCATGTAAAGCATCGGGTAACCCCCACCATTTTCACATATAAAATGCAGTAATACCCTCTAACCGAAAATCAACTGGTGTGCCTTGCCTAAGGGCTCGGCACACCACTCTAAAGGTGGATAATTTTTATGATTCAAGAAACTCTCACTAACTGTTAATACGGACTTATCTGATTTTGGACTGATTTTAATAAAGTCAGCACCATTTTTGATAGTTCTGCACGACTACTACCAGAGAGTATATAAATCTAAATATGGAGTCAACTGACTTGAAAACCAAGTGGCACAGCTATCGTTTTTGTTTTAGTTCTTGGCGTGGAAACTTGGTGCGCCACTGTCGCTTATTTTTATCGATCCCAAGCAGTGGCGGCGCACAGGAAAATCGTATTATTTTGGACGAGTTCCGCGTTGGGAATTATCCATAATATCGATCGCCCGCGTTAAGCTGCAGTCAACAACAGACCCGTGTCGGTACAGTCACAGGTGGCGAATACAGAGGGTGGCGATCGACTCCCTCTCCGACGAAATTACGTGGCAACTTCCCGAAAAATGTTGCCCTGCAGCGCCAGTTTTTTTCTTTTATTTTAAATTAAACATTACTCTTTTGCAAGGTTTCGTCTTCGACGGTCAAATTTAAAAAAAAGTCATAATCAGGTGTCAAGTTTCTGAAAAAAATTTCTTTGTCTGTCCCTTTTGGAGACTCAAGCAGCATTTTTCGGACTTCCGACTAATTACAACCTAACATGACGTCGGTTTTGGCCCAAATTTAGGTCGGCAGTTGGTTTGTCTATCAAACAACCTAATTTTTACTAAGACCTGACGTCGCCAACAACTAGTGCAACAGTTGTGACGTCGATACTTACCAAAACTGACGTAGCCAAATGTTCGTGATACTCGCTACTTATCAGCGACGTAAATTAACGTTTATTACGGCGACGTAATTTTTAGAATAAAATTCAAGGTCGGGCCAAAGTGAAAACGGACGTCAATAAATTTAGTTGTTGCCAAGATTTCCTATAAATGGCAACACTGCAAATACGAAAGTATTTTATAAATATACTTTACATGGACTTATGTTAGAATAGAAGTTTAAAAGTTTCTATTGTATAGTTACCTTGGGCACCCGGTATAACGTCCAATTCGTTGTATTTAGTATGAGTTTTACAGTAGAATTGTAATAAAATTGACGTTGCCAAACTTTTATTTATTAAATGTAACTATTCCTACGTCCACCGACGTGGGTCGTTCTACAAGGCGACGTCGCAGGAGGTGTTCTTGTCCGAATAGATAAATAATCATTACAAATTTGGTCGGCGCCCGAAACGCCATTTTAAACGTTTAGCATCGATGCGCCATTATAACACGACATTTATTTTTTTATTTTAAAGGCTTAATATGTAACTTAACTCATTTGTTGGCAACTAAAATGCATTTTTTAAATACCTATAATGTTTTACTATAAGAAACGGGCTTCCTTATAAAGATTTTATTTTTAGGTTAATTTTTTTCAAAATTAATTTCTTAATATTTTGGAATTATTTTTGTGGGTTTCTCTTTTTTTTAATGTCTATTACCTTCGTTGGAAGATTTGGATCCCTAGAATGTGTAAAACTAGCTTTTTTCAGTTACCTACAATAACTAAGATAATAATTATTGTCATCCACAGTTCATTTTTTACCTAATAAGTTTAAACTTGGTGTGCACAGTAAAACTTTGGGTCTACGTAATTTAACGTAATATTTGACCAAAACATTGTGCAGCACCCGAAGTCGAAACGACTCGAATTTTGATTCCCCACTTAGGTGCTAAATCGAGTCCTCAGGAAGACTGAGGGACCTCGGAGCCGACGTCAGGTATATCTTGCCCTATGTGACCATAACGTAATATAACGTCCAAATGCTTGTTGGGGAGGACTTGTCATGATGGGAATTGACACGGTTACGTTACAACCACCTCTTTTGGATTAGGACAACAGAACCATTGAAGGAATATCTAAGGAAATTTATCATATGGGACCATCAGTTTTCACATACATTCTCACCCATTCTGATCTTCTAATCATGTATTTTTGAAACATTCGGAAATGACGCGGTTATTAAAATTTTGTACAAAAGCATAGTTTGGGTGGTTTGATGCACATGTTTGTTTTTTATATCAAAATTGAAGTAACCTAGATAGCAAAATATTTGATAAATAAATAAAAAACACTTATTTTTTACCGGAGAAAACCCAAATTATATGCTCTCTGCTTTTTCCTAAATTATTACGAGTAATAAAGTCTTGAAAAATATATATAATAAAAACTTTCGCCAGCTCCCTTAGCAACAAGTTCATTTAAAATTGCATTAAATATAAGTATGTACGACAGTGATAAATCGATATTCATTCAACGCCCGGGATTATTGCCGTTTTAATTTTAAATAAATATTACCCCGGTTCATCCTGACGCATTCAGCTAATAATCAAAAACTCGCTGGTATGATATTACCATTACGTGTCCTCTCTATTTAGATTTATATGCTCTCTGCTACTACATATTTTAGGCACTTTACCTATCTGTTATGAGCTTGGTTACGAGACGGAGCTCTTTAATAAAGGAAGGCATTAACTTTTATTAAGTCAACTTTATAAGTGACCCAATATGAGAATGTCTAGATAAGATGTTTAGAGGACAACAATGTCAGAAACCTTTTAAACTTTATCTACCAATCTATAATATCTATATAATAATAATAATAATAATAATAATAATAATAATAATAATAATAATAATAATGAAAATTGAAAATTTAGAAATTGTGTTAGCATCGTTACCATATAAAACAAATATAATATTAACAGGTGACTTTAATATTAATCAATATGTCGAATCTAGTCAAACACAAAAACTAAAATGTATTTTTCTAGCTCAAAATATGAAAATGCATGTGAATTCATTCACACGAATTACTAAAAATAGTGCAACTATAATAGATTACTTTTGTACAAATTTTTTATCTGAAATACAACCAGAAACTATACATACAGACCTTAGCGATCATAACATAATATTTTCTAAAATCCAATTATACATAAAACCTCTCAAACACTGCCTTCAAAAATTCAAAACTTTTCACGTAAAAATAAAATAAAATTTAGAAATGTTCTTTCTCACACTGACTGGACACCATTAATGTATATTCCCCTGCATGAAAAATGTTCAGTTTTTCAAAAAACTATTAATAATGCAGTAAAACGATGCTTTCCCTGGAAATTAAAAAAACAAAATGAATCAAAGCATTTTATTACTAAATCTATAAGAATTTCCTGTAGAAATAAAAGATCACTAGCCTACATAGCAAAATACACAAAAAATGCAGACTTCCTAAATTACTTTAGAAAATATAAATTAATCTTAAAATTAGTTATATCAACAGCCAAGTCCATATTTTACAAAAAACAAATAAACCAGTCTAAAAATAGTAAAAGAGATACATGGAAAATAATAAATAAATTATCTGGTATAAATAAAAACCAAAAACAAAAAAAGATTGAACTTAACATTAACTCTAAGTATATGAACCCCAGGAGGTTGCAAATCAACTAAACACCTATTTTTGTTCAGTGGCTAGTTCTGTTACAAGAAAAATTAAAACTTATTCAAATCCTATAAATATTCTGAAACAAACTAAATCTAGGGAACTGCAAAAGTAATAAATGACCTCAAAAATAAAAGTTCATGTGGAATAGATGGGCTGACAGTAAAAATAATTAAAGAATTCCCTGAAAATTGCCATGAAGCTTTAAGCTATATTATTAATGATTCTTTTGTAGAGGGATATTTTCCAAATGACCTAAAACTAGCAGTAGTTGTTCCTTTAGCAAAAGGCGGTGATCAAAAGGTGCCAAAAAATTATCGACCCATCTCACTTCTTCCAGTTTTATCTAAAGTATTTGAGAAAATTGTGAAAAGTCGATTGCTGTCCTATTTAAAAAAAAAATCAATTTGCCCTCTATAAAACAATACGGGTTTCAAAAGAAAAAAGGTACAAAACATGCGGTTTTTGACTTTTTAAATAACGTTTATTCCTCTGTAGATAAACATCTTGTTGCGGCAGTATTTTGTGATCTGGCAAAAGCTTTCAATTGCGTTGATCACGGAATACTGTTGCAAAAGATGGAACATTATGGGTTCCGAGGTAAAGCTCTACTATGGTTTGAGTCTTATCTTAATAACAGGTACCAAGTAACTCAAATAAGGGACAAAAATGGCATCTGTCGGTCGTCTGGTGCTCCCATAACTTGTGGCGTTCCTCAAGGGTCTGTTCTGGGCCCTCTTCTCTTCATACTATTTCTAGATGATCTCTCCTATTGCCCCGTTTAAGGGAAATTTACATTTTTTGCTGATGATACCAGCATCACTTGGTCTGCGGAAAATAAAGAGGAGCTGGAGAGAGTTGTGAGGGAGGACCTGGAGCTGATCAAAACGTGGTTTGATGCTAACAAATTATGTTTAAATATAGAAAAAACAAAATATCTTTACTTCAAAAATAAAACCACATTAAATCTAAATATTGAAGGGCATAAGATCGAACCTGTCAATGAATACAAATTTTTGGGTGTGATTATTGATACTAAAATTTCTTGGGTAACACAGTATAAAAGCATAATGAAAAAGTTGGCATCAGGTCTCTATGCAATTAAGGTAATAAGAGAAACTCTTAATAGGGAAGCTGCAATAGAAACATACCATGCTCTCTTTGAATCTTATGCTAGGTATTGTGTTTGCTTTTTGGGATATACTGCCACATACAAACCACAACAAATTTTTATCTTACAAAAAAAAGCAATTCGCATTATTTCTCAAATTTCAAATTTAACATCGTGTAAGAAATTTTTTACTGAGTTAAAAATCTTAACATTCTATGATTTAATACTTTTTGAAACACTCACTATATTACATCAATATGACCAAAAAAACTATTTTTCAAAAATATGTGGCATCCACCACTATAATACACGGTCTAAAAATAATATACTTTCTCTACAACCCCAAAGCACATTAACACAAAACTCTCTATTTTACTATGGCAAGAAGATTTATAATAAATTGCCCGATAATATTAAAAGTCTTTCTCCCAAGAAGTTCAATTTAATATTAAAAAATGACTTAATTGAATCTGCTCACTACACACTAGGTGAAATAATAGAAAATCAAAATGTTATTTCAAATATTAAAGTCCCTGAGTACTGAATAGATTAGTGTTTCTGATTAAATTTAGGTTATTTTTAGGTATGTAGTTTAAGTTTTTAGTCAGTAGTTGAAATATTGTACAGCTTTAAGCTTTACCAATAAAGATTCATTCATTCATTCATTCATAATAATAATAATGATAATAATTATAAAATATAATAAGTTCATATGGCGGCGAATTGTAATGTAGTAAATAAAATAAGTCGTAAGGACATGATGCGTTTTTGCCGCAATGTATCAACTCGTCCACACTCGTGCACTGAAGCAATGCGAGTCTTCCGCTAAAATTTTATCCGGGCGGAGACACCGTCAGGTTTAGTGCAAAATAAATAATTTAAAATCGGAGAGGGGGCTGGCTAAAATGAGCAAATAGAAATTGTTTTGTCAGTGGCTTTTGTAATACAAAGTTTCGGACTTCCATTCCATTGTCTATCTACATCTTATTTATACAACACAGAGTTAATTTCAAACACATTATTGTCTCAAACTTTCAAACAAAACAATTTTTGAAAAAATTTCAGGCAATATAGATTTTTTCAAAAATTGTGACATGAGGCTTTTAACCCATCAATTATCTTGAATAATTGCCTCGCAAAGTGGTGTATATGTACATATTAACATACCTGCGTAGGTACGAACAATCGAAGTAATTTCCATGAATTCGTACATCTCCATTCCTCCTTAATGGTGACCTGTTCTATAATAAATAAAAAAACCGAAATTTTTGAAAAATTTGTATATAAATCTGATTTCAAGTTAAAGGGAAATCGATCATTCTCATTCAAATGGGCAACTTTTGAAACAATCAGTTGGGATATCGAGGGAGGATCGTTCGGATATTCACGCTTAAAAGTTGTTAGTTATGGTAAAGCCATGATGGTAATTTAAGGTTTAAAATATTTTAACAAAATTTAAGGGGTAATGTTTTTGTTTAAGCAGATTTTACTGTTTTTCACATTTTTATGCCATGATTTTGTTCACATTTTAAAGCTTTCTTTCCAAACTTTCGATTTCTAGAATAAAACACTCAAATTTTTCAAATTTTCAAAGTTTTTTAGGCGTTCAAAAAAAAGTACTGCCGAACAGTAGTTTTCACAACTAGTGGCTAAAATAGTGCTTTTTTAAAAAAGCGTGGGTTTAAATAACGAGTGCAGCGAGGTATTTAAAAACGCGTGTAAAAAAGCACAGTTTAGCCGCGAGTTGTTAACACTATTTTTTAATACCTTTATCAAAAAATCCAAGAAAAGCAGGAAAATACTTTTAAAAATCTCGAACGAAGAGCACTTCTTGCAACACACCATCTTTACACTATAAATCAAGGCTCGTAAATGAAATAACAATGGTTTCCATAGCTATGTGCCTTTTTGTTGCGAAGTTTTTAAATAATTTTTTCGTAAATACTTGGTGAAAACTGGCGGAAATGGCTTAACGTTTAGGCAAGAATACATTTTTTAAATATTACTATTTTCCGCTATTTCTCTTTAATTTTGGGTAAAAAAACCGACAGCAGGCTATAAAAAAGTATTTTAGAGAAAGATGGGAATAATTTAAGGCAATTGTTTAATAAAAAAATTCTGTTTTGTCATCTGTCTGTCAACTTTAGTGGTGTCGTGCATATGATTTTTATGTTGCCATTTTTATCCACAAAACAGCAATAAAAATTTTAATTGTATATTAAGTTTTTTTAATCAAAGTTCTTTATAGTCTTTACCAAAAAAACGTGTCCTACTGCACATCTAAAAATAATTTAACAGGTATTTAACTAAATTATTTATGTTAGAGACCCTGTATGCAACATATTTTGATGAAAGAGACACGCGACAACCCCATCAGAGTCAAATTTATTAAAAAGGATAGAAATATCGGTCCTTTATAATACTGTGGCATTGTTTAGAAAGCGGCACCTCCTGTCCTTGTTTATTCAGAAGCGTCGAAAAAAAAATCGAAATTGTTTACTCTTCTCACTAATGTGTTTGTTTAGTTGTTGATATTCGACGTCACTGTCACTTTAAACAGAAAGTATTTTTTTACATATTATTTGTCTATATTTGCAGACTTTTTGGATCTAGAATTCAAGTTTTTTTTTGTGTTTTGACAAGAAGATAACATATCGAAAATTTCAGTTTCAGTTGCTTTGAAGGGGTTCTCGTATCAGTTTTCTTCAATAAATGTCATATATCTCTCTCGTCCATGTTAGTGATAAAATGTACAAATAAATGTCAATAATTAAAATAAATTTCCATATAATCAAAAATGTTTAATTGGAATTAATGGAATATTATTAGATATTAGTGCAAATATTCTTTCCACGACTAGGTAAAAAAAAACTCTATATACACACGTTAGTGACACTCTTAATTAATTAATTAAACACTACATCCTAGTATATTAATGTATAACTAATTTTTAAGTGATTAAGTTTACGAAATTATCTTATCCAGACCACATTTCTTAGGCTTATTTACCTTTCAAAAAATTACTAAAACAAATGGTCACGGTAGTGACATTATATAAATAATAAAAAAAAATACCTCTCAAAATAACAAAAACCAAAACAAGAATATCAATAGCATAAACATATATTAAAAAAAAGCAAATAGTACAAGACTTAAAGAGGCCACGATAGCGACATCCTATAAAAACGTTGTGCAAAAATGCGTGATCTAATTTCTTGCTGAATAATGTAAGTTCCAGAAGACAACTGCAAAGCTTGCCCTAAGCATGCGACTTTAACAGAGTGGACAAATATTTTTTGTTTTTCCTAAGCCTGTGGCGAGGTGGTTTACAGTAAAACCTAGGAACAAAATTTCCATTGCTATGAAATGGATATTTATAAATGGTTTGTCAGGATTCCCACCAAAATTCTGAAAAAAATCTCCAAGACATTCCAGGACATTTTTTACAATAATCAGTTTTTAGGCGACCATAAAATTTTATATTTAATCAACTGAAAATTTTTAAGGAAATGATAGTAGGCAAATGTTTAATAAAAATAAAAAACTCAAAGTTTACGAATAAATCAAATTATATAAGAAGAAACATAAAAACACTTACATTTACAGAGTATTTTTTGTCGCAACTCTCTATAATATAAAGTTTTTTAATTAGTATGATTATAATACCGTAAACACTTTTAAAAAAACTTAACGAACGAAATAATCCCACCAAATTCAGGGTCTTCCAGCCACTCATCCAAAAATATCCTAGGAACCATTTTAATCACTTATTTGAGCAAAGACGCAAAAACTAAACTTGACTTGAAAACAATAAATATACATTCGAATAATCGGGGAATTACCGGAGCCTAAAACTAGGAGAAAACAAAACATAAGACTTGTGATTATTTTAGGCAGAAACAAGGCAAATATTTTATTTTTAGGGAATCTATTTTTTGATCACATTTTACATTGTTTTATTCATTTTTTTAAACATTTTCTAAGAAAATAGGTCTAAAAAATAGAAGTTTAAGAATCTCCAGGTTCTACTTGGAAAGTCCAGGACATTCCAGGACCTCCAGGACGCTTTTTTTGATTTGTGTAAATATCTTATCACATCGTTGCTGGAACTCTTTCTAATGTTATTATTAAAAAAGAAAGTCATAAAAGTCGTTTTTTGAAAATGTTTTTTGGGAAATGTACTGGGACGCCAAGTTGCCCGTTTGAATGAGAATAGTCCATATACTTTTGGCCTAAAGAAAATTAACCATAATCGATCCTTGATTAGGTTGCCCAGGCTTTTAGGAAAAAGAAAAATTCTTGTTGTTGTTTTGCTAAAGTGGGGAAATATAAAAAATAATTATGATGTTCCAGAGGATGTTTTTGATACTTAATCTGAAACCTTCTATAAATATGACCAGCAGGCTTTTTTTGTAAAAAAAATGAAAATTAAAAAAAAACAGATATTTTTGTTTGAAAATGAAAACCCTGATGTTTTCTGGCCCCTGGAATACTTAAAAAATTAAAAGGCGTTGTCAGTTTGCAGTTTTTTCCTTAAAATCTGGGAAGAAACTATTACTCAGTGGCGGCTCGTGATTAGGCACCAAGATAACCAACCATTTGGATAAAAAAAGCTATTCTTCAAATTACTTTAAATATTTTTTTCATCAAAAAATTGTTTGCTACTCAAGAACCAAAGAAACACAAACAAGAGTTTTGAATAAAAAGTTAGACATATAATAATTATTTGGGCGGAGGTGTTTTTGTTTGTAATTTTGTTGTCTGAATTCTCAAACGAACCAGCAAGCCTACTGCGCGCATACGACTTTCTACTGTAAAGGTATGGGTTAAGTGGATTTTTTAGTCGCCTTATTTCTAATCTAAAAAAGGAAAAATCGTCCCAAGGCTATACTTATACACGAAGAAAAATCGAGTTGTAAAATGTCTGTTTGTTGATTTTATAACCTCAAGGGTTGTAATAAAAAAACGGGATAGCTTTCTGGACCCTAATTCTTGAGCAGGGAACGACATAGATTTGTGTCGAATGATCCCACGCATTTCGTATTCTTGAGCGGTTGGTGCGGTTTGGTGTTCGCGCTCCCCAACTCCAAAGCCTGGTATCGATCGGTCCCATTTCTCAAAATTTCGAAGAGATTTCGAGAAAAAGTATCATTTTTTCGAGGGATGGAATTTATCGTTCCGTCTCTTGAGATTAAAGAATTAGGCTCCAGCGTGGCGTACTGCGGCACACAAGAGGAGAATTTATTCTCGTCTCACCCAGCACCCCAAAGCAGAGTAGGAAAGCGACGCTACAGAAATGAGAGCTGCATTTATCTTTGAAGCAAAGGTAGAATAAGAAAACAAATAAAGGAAATAATAAAAATCAAAGAAAACGTCAAAACCAAAAAATTATAGATACTATGTACTAAACTAAAGATTTTTTCCAAAAAAGTTGATGAGGCACCGCCTACTTGCCTCATTTGACGAGCCGCCACTGCTAATTGCTTCTGTATTAAAATCTGTGTGATTATATCATGTGCCTTATTTTGCAGATGCCACACGTTAGTTGACGGCAACAACCTTCGCGAATCGCTCGAACGAGCGGAATTTTCCCTAGTGTTGGACTTATGGTTCAGCGACACTTCCCCCTCCCAGATGGCCTTAGTGTCCTCCAGGTAAAGCCCTTAATTTACGTACAAAAACTGTCTTATTTTTAACGTAGACCAGTCATGTGACATAACAATTTGGTCTAGAATTTTTCAAGTAAGAAATTGGTGTCAATAAGAATGTTTTTCATTCAGCAGAAATATTTTAGTTTTCTTATTTTAAAAAATTGACCTATGATGTAACATATCAATTTGGTCTAGATTTTTTCAACTAAACAAATAGTGTCAAAAAAAACATAGACATTATTTTTAGGACCTTACAACTGGAATTGTCACCGATAGAGGGCCTACACTATCACCTACCGGTGGTTTTCGACTACTTTCATCTGTCGGCCGTTTCAGTCACTATTCACGCTGCCTTAACTGCCTTGCACCAACCCTCCATTAAGTAAGTCAGCAAGAAAAAAACCTTTTTTTTGTAACTCAACTTGCACTTCTTGGCGATTAAAACTTAAAAAAATTAAATTTAAATTTCAAAGTTTTCACAAGAAATTGTAAAATTATTTTATTTTTAGGAGAGGTATCCTTCGTTACGTACAAAGTTGGTAAGTGACAAAATCTAAAATATTTCAGTTTCGTATATAATAAAGAAAAATATTCACTAAATAGTTTTTCTAAAGACCTCCCATAATTGACGCATGTCCACCCACGGAATTAGACAATTTAAGTTGGTCATGACACGTACGAAGTGTCTAGCGGTAGACGTGAAATTTGCCGGTTCGGATGTGTCTGTTTTTTACATTTTATTACCATGTATTTCCATCTTGCTTTCTTTGTTTCCAGCCGCTCGTATTATAGCCGTTCATACGACGGTATTATCAATCTATATTGATTTTTTGACTCTCTTCCATATCTCTGTGTTAGCAACATAGAGCAGACGTTATAGTACGTAAGCTTGCGTCTCGTCTGAACGTTATACATGCTAAAGACGTGGCCTTGATGAAAAAGCTCAACTCTAGACCGCAGAGATTGCACTCTAATATCAGTATTCAAGCCGAAGTCTTTGTTTTTTACGGTTAGAAGGAAGATAAAATTATTGCGCTAAATTCCACGTTTTCTGACCAACTTAAACTGTCTATTATTAGAGACTGAAAGCCAAACCACCGCGTAAACGTAACGTAGCTCTGAAATCCAGCGCTCTCATTGGTGACAACAGGCAGAGGAGGGCGTTTCCACCTCGACTAACGCGATTTCAGCTACCGGATCAAGCGACCGACGTAACGATACACCATTCAAGCGCGCGCAAGCGCCCGTATCTCATGAAAATCAGTCTCGCTCGACGTGCGATTGACAATTTCTGTCCGATCTGACCGATGAGAGGGTTGGATTTCACAGCTACGTTATACAGAGCGCTTCAGGTTACGGCGAACATAGGCCGGAAGAAGTCCAATTTGCCAGTGTACCTACACGCAGGGACACCGCACACCTATCAGTGGAGCAACCAACACTCAGGCTTGCGATCACCGTTCGCGGCTTGCGTTTAGTACGCCTCTAACCACGGTGCAATGTGAAGTGTAGTCCATGAAACCGGAATTTGTTCAATAGGCAAATTTTGATAACGTAATTTTCTTGTTTTTTGTCACTGATAAATTAGAGCGTTTTATTTTCAACTGCTCAGATTTATCACTAACAACGTGTTACAGTGAAATTAATAAGGAGAAACAAAATAAAATAATACATTCTAAAAACCAAGCAAATTTTCGAAAAGTCCTCCTTGCTCGGCTAGACAATATCCGAGCCTATTATAAAAACCCCTTCTAACATTTCCAAGCATGTTAGGGGTGATTTTTCATGCCCGTAAACTTTATTTTTACTACATCGGGTGATCGAGCTGGCCATAAAATAGTTCCCCGTGTACTTATAACCCGATTAGGAAATACATTATCAAGATATTCCCTGACAAGGCCAACCTTGTGAGCGGGACAACCATCTTGTTGAAACCATGTTTCACCAAATCTCACACCTAACAACTGCCTAGCAGTTGGAATAATAGGCTGCTGTAGTAGATCCAAGTATATATCTGGGAGCATTCAAATTGCCGTCAATAAAAAATGGCCCAATTACGTGTTCCCCTACGATACCCCGCCCCAAACATTCAGTTTTTGGTGATACTGTTTTCTCATGTCAAAATACAAATGCAAATTTTCTCTCGACCAATATCGAACGTGTGACGATTCAATAATGGAAAAGTGCTCTCATCTGTGAAAAGAATAGATCTCAGAAAGTTTTTATCACGATTAGCCCTTTCCATCATTGTTTCGCAAAATTTCATACGACGATAGTGTCCTCCGGAAAAATTTGATGCGTTTCTGACGCTTTGTAAGAATCATATAACCATTCTTTTTGAGAACACGTAAGACAGTGGCTGAAATCAACTGCTTCGGCAATTTGGTTAGTTAACTTTCGATAATCACATCTCGTAGTTCCTGCTCGCCATTCAAAACAGTGGGATTTTTATGGTTTCTTGGCGCTACACAACCAAACTTTTGAAAATTCTGTACAAACCTATGAATCGTTGATAAACTAGGAACTAGGTTCTGGGCGATTTACAAAATTCTCCAAAAAAAGTTCTTGAATAAGCCTCAATGGTCTGCATTGATAGTACCATTTGACCGTCTGCACTTTTTTGGCAACTTCGTAGACATCCATTTTTAGTTTTAAAAATGTATTATTTCACTTAAGAACTTACCAATCTGTTTCTCGAGCAAGTCAGAAATAAAACAGAATAATAAAAACAAAATAAATTTCAAAAAGATAACACTCTAGCGTGCTTCGACCCCACCTCGGTCGTACGGCACGGAGAGTAAATTGGACTTGATTCCCCGTATGTTCGCAGTAGCTTAAAGCTCATTGTATACGAATGTCTGAAGAGAACGTCCTATGGACGTCCAATTAAAAACCAGTTGAGGATCAAAATTTTAAGATATCTTTAGAACGTCTTTAGGACTTATTTTTTGGTAATTATGCACTATATGTAGGGGGTGCTCTGTTAGGGGGTTTAAATATTTTTTCTGGTTCTTCTAGCGAATATTTTTTAATTTTTTAGTGCCCCAAAAACGTCAAAGTCATGGAGCAAATCGCGAGGCGCGCAAGCGTCTTCGCTAACTGATCCCGTCCCAAATTTAGTGAATAACAGTCAAAAAAAGCTTTATTCTAGGTAAGACGGTCCTAAAGAAAAATTCAGCAAATGTTTAGATTTCCCAACCACCATCCTACCCACTTCTACTCGGCTTGGTAATTACCATGAAATGCCAGTTAACCTTTAGCCTGAGAGAAAGGGGCGGAGTCAAATTTTGATAGCAGCTTCCTTATTTTAACTACAACATCCTGCATTTTTATTATTTCTCCTTAACCCCCCCCCCCCCCCCCCGAAGTAAATTTCTGGGTGAGCCACTGTTACTAGGACACTTTTCAGAAAGATAATAGGCCTTTTCAAACCCATGCAATATAAAACTCGGAGTTTGTAAACCCCGTTTTTAATCAAACCACAAAGTATTTTTCAACAAATTGATTTAACCTACTCTAAGAAGCGGGTGCTTACCAATCCGGTAAAATTATGATTTTTAATGGGTTTGACAGACAATGGTTTTGAAGAAAGAATGGTTTTATAAATTCCATGTTTGATTTTGAATGGATTTGATGGACAATGGTTTAATTAAAAAGGGCTTTTACACTTTACATAATTTCCAGAACAGAGATTGATACTGGAACGGGTTTGAAGAATGAATATTCGGATAAAAGAACGGTTTTTATGGTAAATCGTTCAATGATGGAATTGGATACCAATAAGAAATAAAAAAATATATGTGTCGCTCTATTGTACTTGAATTTTAGGATTAACGAGTGCTCCCAAGTACACTTGGAAGCCTACAATGTCTTGTTAGAGGCCAGCAATAATTTGAAAGCCACCATCACCGAGTACAAGTTGCTTTTGTTGCAAAGAGAAGAGGTAGTTTCTGATAATTACGACACTTTGATTGTCAAATATGGCGACTATGATAACACCAAAGTAAGTAAATTAAAAACATTAAAAAAAAAAATGGAAAACACTGCTTTTTTCTAGAAACACAAACGCACAGATCTTTATCAGTTAAAACCTCGGAAATTTGCACAGTAGGTACTCTTGTTTAAAAGAAAAACGCATACATGCATATATATACAGGGTTCCTAAGCAAATCCTTAGGGGGCCAAGCAGCCGTGTATAAGACGCAGACAAACGGAAAAGCACATTAGGCAGAAAAGGATGGGCATGGGGCGATGTTGTCACTACATCTTACACGTAGTAAATCAATTCCAGGTTGTTGTTTTCTAATGTTTTCCATTTTCATATCTTTAGGACTGGAATAAAAATTGTTTTTGCTCGACTTTAATACCAAACTGATGAAAGATATCGTAAAAAAAATTATTTTTCGGCTTTTCATTTTGTAACTATTGTCCTTACGCACTGTTTACAGGCTGGGGACTGAGATCCATGCAAATGCCTAACCTAAAGCGTTCATACACGGCCGGAGAAATCGACTGAGATATTTCCGTAGAAACTTTATCAAGCAAATAGGATGGGTTGACGCCTTCGAACGTCCAACCCGGGTTTTGCACTTTGATTCGAAATCAAAAAGGAGGAACAGTCGGATGTGGGGCCGTGCACAAATTACGTAACGGTGATTTTACCAATGTTTTGTAACGGTTTGGCACGCCACTCCCCTAATATTACGTAACGATTTCAAGACAACTACTCCCCCCCAAAAAAAAAACTTTTCACTTATTTTCATTCCAAATTTTCTTAGTTTCACACAAATGCAAACGCTGTCGAAAACCCCCCTCCCCCCTATGACCATTACGTAATTTGTGCACGGCCCCTGTAGTCCCAGTGGAGGAGGGCGAGAAAATTGATATTTTTTTCTTAAAAATTATACTCTTTAGACCTATTTCTTTGCGTTCCCGAAATTACGTAATTTTTGAAAAAAATTTGTAAGCGGCGCCATTTTTATTTCGTGCTTTTTTTTTAACATTTTTGCGTTCGGCTAATTTAATTGAAAAATTTTTGCCTACGGCGACCTTTATCTTCTCACTCGAAACCAAGATCCCCCGTTTTAGGGAAACTGATCCCGTCTCTGTTTCTAAATTTTTTCGAATAAAAGTAGAGTATGACCATGGGGGAAATATTTTTTTTCTACGGTATGACGAAAATTTTGAGAAAGTTGAAGAAAAATATAAAAAAAGTGGCAGAGCTCAAGTTTTTCGTAAAAAAAAACGTTTTTTGTAAAGACACAGAGCTAAATAAATCTTTTCACCCCTTTTTGGGTGTTACAAATATTGGCAGCCCCTTATTTTTCGCTTTTACCCGCTAGTTTTGAAGAATTGGTTCGCTACATGTTTCGAGATCATGTCATAAAACACCTCGAAAATATCAAATGTAGTGTAGGGCCAGCTTTATTTAAAATCAATAATATCGCAAGCAAAAAGCTCTGCAGGAAAAACAGCGCCGTTTATTGATTTCTTTGGCTGCTAGTGCTAACTGCATGGTTTGGCCGTTTCCGGATAGATGTCACTAGTAGAACAGAATGGAAAGAAATTTAATTAAAAGCGAAGATATTTATTTCTAATGTTAACAACCTCACGAGTTTATCGCTCAGTATCGTAAATAATGGAGCCTGCCGCCTCCTTCAAGCAAGAAAAAGCTGTGGTTTGGACCTGAAAACATCTAATTTTTAATCTCATGGTGTGGCCGCCATCTAGCGGAATTTGCAGACATCTTGTCAATGGTTATTATTGCAACTATGATTTATGCTCACAATGAAAGAGTGGCGACAATTTTTTCTCATGAAAGCAGTCCGGAGATAATAACAAACTGGCACCATTGCTCAATATACCTGTTTCTTTTGAGCGCGCAGAACTTTCTATGCCATTTCTGTTTGATTTATTGAAATGCTATCCCTAGGGAAAATCTAAGGAACCCTGTATATGTACATCTGTTCATAAAATAAAGAAAAAAAGCATAACAAAACTAAAAACATGACTGAATTTAAAAATAAAATATGTCAAAAGTAAATAAAATACCTAAAAAGCAAAAGGTTAAAATAACAACATAAATAAATTAAAAAAAAATAATAAAATATAATAATAGACATTACATGAAATATTAATTAAAATCTAAGAATGAGTGTAACCTAGCCAAAGAGAAAAGTAAAAATGACCCAGATAATAATGGATATTACCAGAGAGCATATAAATCGTTTATTTTCAACCAACTGAATATTTTACGTTCAAAACCTACACAAAAAGTTTAAATGAACAACAGAAATAAATAAAAATAAAAATACTTTACATATAAGGCTAGTTAAAAATAAATAAATCCAAAACAGAACAAAAAATAAACAAAAATAAAAATTAAAATTCAAGAAAAAATAATTGTAGCTACCAAATCTTAAAAACTGAAAAAGCTACATATTATACAGGTTTTGTAAAAATACTAATAATAAATTGTTTTTGATCAATAATTACTAATTTTTTTTGTAGCTCCTAAAAAAACACCCGTTCAACAAACCAACCTCCAGCCTGGCGGAAATCTGCGCGGACAACATCAAGCTGTGGAACTACTTTTTGTTGACTTTTAGCTGCAAAATAGCGATCCAGCAGTTTTTGAGCAAGAAACATCATCAGCTGAGGGTGAAGCGGTTCGCAGAATTATTTTTTCTCGTTCACAATCCGAGAAAGTCCGCCATGGGGTGTTACGAGACGAATTATCACAAATATTTGGTGGTAGCGGAGCTTGCTAAAAGGTATATTATTTCAGCTTTTTTTTACTGTTTTCATTTTAATTTTTTACTGTTCCAACTTTTTCGATTTTTTTTTAATTTTCTTGAACCCTCAATTTTTTAAGCTTTCCTTCATATTTTTTTTGCTTTTTATTTGTTATGCATCTATGACAACTTTTTTTCCATTTCTGAAATATTTTCTTCCTCTGAACTTTTTGCAATCACCCCTCCCCCCCTCACTGTTTTATGTTTTACTAAAAGCTCTGGCACCCTATCAGTTGTTTCTATTTCAGTTATCGATTATTTTTTCAATTTTAGGTCGAAATATATGCACCTGCTTCCCCCACTACCGGTACACTGCAGTGCCTTGGACGGCGATAGTGCTACGGTGCCGATCATTTTCGAGGATCAGTACCAAAATCCGTTCGGGTACGAAAAAAGGAATTGCGAACAGTACTCGTCCGCGCCCAAAGGTAGAGTGGGAAAATTTAAAAAATGTGGTGCGCCTGAACGTAAGCAAATACCGGATGTCCTAAAAGTAACGATACCCTTAAATATCTCCAAAACCAAGAGGCAGAAAAGTCAAATTTCATATACTTAGATGGTTTACTAAAAAGCATCTTTCTGGATGCTGTTCGCGCTGCTTATTCAGCAAAAAAGTGCTCCGAGATGTGTCTTGGTTTTTACAAAATGTGTGTTCCATTCAAAGTTCAGCCAATTCTGCTGTTTATTTGACTCCAAAGAGTATGGATGTCACGATATGACCCGTTTTAAACGTCGCTTTGACATTTCCTGAACTAAGGTCACTGAAAGAAAAAAAATTCCTACCCTTAAACAAAAAATTAAAAAAGTACCTTTGGAGAACCCTAATTCTAGGGTTCGTTTATCAAATAAAAAAATTGTTAAAAAAAACTGTTTTTCGTTTAAACTTCGGGCAAAAGTAACCCGTGCAAGCGCATTTTTACTTGATACAATTTAAACCAGCAAAAAGTGGTGTAGCCATATAACTATGAGATACTATATATAATGGCCCAAGGATTGCAAAATGTGTAACAATATTAATTTTGAAATTAACTCTGTATTTCGGACTTTCATTGTCTATATTTTATTTATACACGACGTTTCGATCAGTACAATCTCTGATCGTCTTCAGGTGCAAATTACAATCTATTCCTAAGGGTACGTACTTGTATACTATGGGAAATCATTCAACCGTGAAGTTTAAGAAGTTGGCTCCGCCCAAGGAGGGGCTTCCAAATATTCGGAATTTCAACACTTGGTTTACTGAAACCATCCTGATTCTGCCCAATAAAGAGAGTTTCAAGGAATTTTTGTTTCTTCCAGTGTGACTCCTTGTGCAAAATCTTGTGTGTTCGGCGATTCCTGATTTCATTGTTTCACCTCTTTATGTATTCGTCTGATGTTCTTTAAGCCTAACAGATAGTGGTCTTTTTGTTTCACCTATGTATGATTAACCACACTCACACGGAACTTGGTCATTGCATTCCTTATTTTGTTATTTCTCCGGGTTTGTTTTACTAAGAAGGCTTCGAATTGTATTATTAGATTTAAAAGCTGTTTTAATATTAAAGTTTTTCGCTACTCTTCGAATTTTCTCTGATACTCCTTTAATGTATGGAATTGTAAGGAATGCATTTGCCTGGTTTTGGTCTTGTAATCTCTGTCCTATATACTGAAATTTAGAAATATTATGTCTGTTATCAGTTTAAGACTGTAACCATTCTGCTGCAGATCCTTCTTAATGTTTCTTATTTCGATTTCCAAGTCATGAGAATTGTTACAAATTTGAACGGCTCTATTATACAATGTTCTTATTATGCCTCGTTTGGTTGTAGCAGAATGATTTGAACCTTGATTTAAATATTGTCCTGTGTGAGTGGGTTTAGGATAGACTGTTGTTCTGATGTCGCTTTCTACTCGTTTGACAAGTACATCAAGTAAAATAATTTGACAATTTTGCTCCATTGTGAATTTAATGGTGGGTCTTATGTTATTTAGTTGGTGAAGACAATCTGAAAGTTTTTGGTCATTACCGGTCCAGACAATAGAAGTATCATCAACATATCTTAGCCAGAGCTTAGGTTTATAGGTTGCGATATCAACCGCGTTTGATTCTAACCACTCCATGTAAATTAACAACAATTCTCATGACTTTGAAATCGAAATAAGAAACATTAAGAAGGATCTGCAGCATAATGGTTACAGCCTTAAACTTATAACAGATACTATTTCTAAATTTCAACAAACAGGACAGAGATTACAAGACCAAAACCAGACAAATGCATTCCTCACAATTCCATACATTAAAGGAGTATCAGAGAAAATTCGAAAAGTAGCGAACAACTTTAATATTAAAACAGCTTTTAAATCTAATAATACAATTCGAAGCCTTCTTAGTAAAACAAAACCGGAGAACAAACAAAATAAGGAATGCATTTATCAAGTTCCGTGTGAGTGTGGTGAATCATACATAAGTGAAACAAAAAGATCACTATCTGTTAGGCTTAAAGAACATCAGATGAATACCCAAAGAGGTGAAACAATGAAATCAGGAATCGTCGAACACGCATGGTCAAAACAACACCGAATGAAGTGGACAGAAGAAAAGGTTTTGCACAAGGAGTCACACTGGAAGAAACGAAAATTCCTTGAAGCTTCCTTTATTGGGCAGAATCAGGATGATTTCAGTAAATAAAGTTTTTAAATTCCAAATATTTGGAAGCCCCTCCTTGGGTGGAGCCAACTTCTTAAACTTAGGAATAGATTGTAGTTTGCACTTGTGCTGATCGAAACGTGGTGTATAAATAAAATATAGACAATGGAAGTCCGAAACACAGAGTTAATTTCAAATGTATAATTGTCTCAAACTTTCAAACAATAGTAATTTTGAAAGACAAAGAAAATCATTTTAAAATCTGGGTTGTCCCTGGACAAGGCCATGGGCGAAAAATCTACTGCGCATGCTTGACGCCGTCTACTCGCGCCTAGAAGAGTTTTTGCCTCTACATTTTGAGAACCTACTTGATTGGGAGATCTTTATACGGCTTTTTTTTTGAAAACGCAATGGCAGGGACGTTATAACACAGAGCACCTGGTAGGCGATCCGTGGTTATAACCACAGAGTACCAAGTTGGTAGGCCATGAATGTTATGTTATTCCTGACGCCATTTTTGTTTGTTTTGGATTTTGATTCCGAAAGTGGTGTTTTTTTCGGTTTTTAATTTTACTCACAAAAACAAATGTCTATAAAATTTTTGGTATCACCCAGAGAAAACATCTGCCTTGGCAATTTCACATCTTATTGATTTTTCGATCATTAAAATGCTATTAAAAACGCCATAAGATTACATTTTTCTTTTGGCCGGCACATATTTTTGCGTAAAAAAAATGAATACTGCTTGGTTTTTGAAAAGTAAACTCTTCTGTTCACGTAAAACGTGACATATGCGCGATGGCATGCGTAAAACGGCTGAAATTCCAAAAATTTTCATAGCTTCCTAGATTGAAGGTGGATTCTAACAGCAGTAACAGCACTTAGCGTAAGAGTTGCTCTTATGAGATTTAATGATCGCGTTCATACAGGCGTAATTTAACGTAATTTAGCGCAATTTAACTTAAGAGATGACCAACTTTTATCTTTTCTTAAATTTCCTTAAGTGAAATCAAAATTGCGCATGCCCAAACAAAGATGGAGGCCGATTTTTCACAACTTGTAAACAAATACCAGAACAGGAAGAATTTGATTGGCCAGATAACAAAATTTTTGAAAAAAACAGCAAAAATTGGCAGCCACTTAAGGAAGCTGTATGAACAGCCTAAATTTTCCTTAAGTTAGGTTAAATTAAATTATGTTAGGTGCTGTTAGAATCCACCTTTAGACGATTAATCTTGCTTACAAAAATTTTCACGGGGACGCATTGCATTGCATTGCTGTTTATAAGTATATGGATGTGCCGATTCCCCGCACATCCAATTCGGAAAATTTGCAAGGGCTATAATACTCTTAAACGTGATTGTTTCTCTTCAGAACTGGCAAACTTCAAACGATCAAAAACCGTCGAGAACGCTGCCAACTGTTCGTGCGGCGCGGAAAACATTTGGAAGCTGAGAAAACATCGAGAAACCGTCGAAAACCCAGCTCAACCCAGCCTGGATTTCTGCACCTGGCAAGACTGTCTGACCGATAACGGTACGCTAACAGCAAGACAAAATTAGACGCAGTTAATTTTCGGGTTTATCGGCATTCGTATCCTTCTCTCTATCGAGTCGACCTATCGAGCAGGTGTACTTTAAACTAATGGCGAATGCGTGACGGCTCCAGCTGATCAAATGCGTCAAAACATCGTTTAGTAATGTTGCGACTCCCTTATCGTACCTAAAGCCCTGTGCACACCTACGCGTGCCCATGCAGGGTTCTTTGAAGCGGGGTGGGCACTCGGCGTTTCCTGTTCACACCGGCGCGTTTCCACGAAACTCACCAGAAATGCATAAAGTTGCATGCGTTTTTGCCCAAATTTCCTAGAAATACCTATGTTGGCAACACCTCGTGCGTGTCTCGTGCATCTTTTTGACGTTTAAAATAACCTAAAATATTGTTTTTAAACTTCGATAAAATGAAAGAAAATTGAGTAATTTAAACAGTTTTACCAGGAAAGTGCATCAAATAAATTATTTTTTAGAATTATCCTGAGAAAACGTGTTAAAAATTAAAAATATATTTTTAGATGCACGCGGGAATGCCAACATTGAAAATAGAACATGTTCTATTTTTCCACTAGAATCGCATGCATTTCTGGGGAATTCTAGGGACTTTTTTTTTTAAATGTTGAAAATTATTTCCAGAATGGCATTCTCTTGTCAAATTTCCATTTTTTTGTTTGTTTTGCAAAAGTTTTTGTGATTGAGAGAGCTGCAAGAAATAAATGATTTGGATCCAAGACCATAGTAAGTACTTAATTAATTTATATGCTAATTAAGGCTGTGGCAAAAGTTATGACAATTTACCGTTTATGTGGTTGGGTATTGGGTTTCGATTAGGTCAGTAAATTTTGGTGGTTGATAATAAGCTACAACAGCCTGTGTAAAAAAGATACGGACCAGTGGCATATGCAGAAATTATTTCTGGGAGGGGGGGCTTGCACATCAGCATATTCTACATAACATCATTTTTTTCTTGATTTTGAGAAAAAATTCAATCTTTAGGTTGTGATATTGAATGGCTCTTAGCGTTGACTTGAGCCACTAAGCCCTTTCTCCCCCCCTCCCAAGTACGAAGATGGAGGTGACTGTCGTACTCAAGCCAAAGCTTGTAGTTAATTTGAATTTATAGATTGGAAACACTCTTGATGGCTGCTCTTGTTGCAGTGTGAGATTGAACAACACTGTCCATATGTATCATTAATTAGCCTCTGGTACTAACTATAAAATGAGAGTTTAGGCTATTTAGCTAGAACAAACCTTCCGATTTATAGTTTCAAAAAGAATAAACAAGAGGTGCTAACAACAGACAAATCTTGTGTACCTACCTATTGTCAATTAATGTAAATTAATCTTTAAAATTTTTCTGCTTGATCTGTAACTTTATTTTTATTTCTAGGCCAAGAACTACAATTGTGTGTTGGTTCCTGCCATCAAAATAAAACCACTTGAAAAAAATTCAGCAAATGAACCGTTTTACAATGTCGTCATCATGCATGTATCAACTTAAAAGCCAGGAAGTATGGAATGTGAACAACTGTACAGTTGGAAAGATGTAGTATTCATCAGTTCCATAATGTGTCAATGTGTCAACAACAAAAAGAGAACTTTAATATGACATAAGTTTATCCATTTTTAGATTATTTAAATTATGATGTAACTAAATATATTGAGATATACCTATAAAAATTTGTGTATGTGGTATGTGGAAAAAACTTGTAAAAAAACCTAAGATAAATCTCATAAATTTTGTTGTTTCTATATCAGTTTTACAGCTATAAAATAATACAAAAACTCACCAACTTTCATGAGAATTTATGGGGTTTTTTGCCTGGGTTTGTATACTAAATAGGCCATTTTTTATATCAAAAATATTTTTTCTGTTATTTGTTTTTTATTTATTTCAGAGACCACAATTAACAAGTAGCCAGTTAAGTGAGTCACAAAAGTCTTTATTATACATTCTTTTACAAACAGTTCGGCACTTAGCTATAGAGGAAATAATTATAGTGCCTTGCTAATTTTTTTTAGGACTTTTCTATATGGAAAATTTTTAATATAACTACTTTCATCGATAATATAGTGTTTCATTTAAATTTAACTATTCACAACAGATTTAAATTATTACGGATAGATATCTTAGTCAAAATTTAATTTTAGCGACTAAAAAATGAATATTAAAATTGTACTAAAAATTAAAGTTTAAGAATTAGGTACTTGGGATTTTTGTGTGTCTTCTTTTAGGTCATTCATTTATTACAATATTTAAAAAACTAAAGAACAAAATATAATATTTCAGCCCTTTAATATTATAATAGTTATAAAATTTTATTATTCACATTTTTGGTAAAATGTAATCTGGCACCATCTAGCGACAATTTAATATACTTCTTTTAGTTCAGACCCCAAGACATTTATTGAACAATATTTGGAACCAGAAAATCCACCAGATTTAACCTATTATTATTCTGTGTGAAAAAGATGCATAGGGGTGAACAGAAAAGGCATGCAACTTTTCACCCTTCATTTTCAAGGTCGACACGCGCGCTTCAAAAAACCCTGCATGGGCACGCGTTGGTGGGCATAGGGATTAACGAGGTTTTCGTGCATTTAATCAGCTGGATCTGTCACGCATTCGTCATGATTTTAAAAGTGCACCTACTTGATTGGTCAACTCGATAGAGATAAGAATACGAAAGCGAATAAAACTGAAAATTAACTTTAAGTGTCTAGTAGCTCTTGTTTCTGATAATTGAAGTGCTAATTTTTAGCATAATAAAGTAGGTATTACTTTGGCAATACTGGACATTAATCCTACAATAGATTGAAAGACCATTCACTTTGGCAACCCTGGACATTGAAAGTCCCATTATTAAAAAAAAAATATTAAATTTGCAATAATGCTACCCAGAAGTTTCAGTTATTTCAAGAAAATATTTTTTTTTCGTTGTATAAAATACAAGGTATTGATAATTATGTTAAGACTGATACATCATAAATATACAGGGTTGGCCATTTAAAAAGGTTCACCTGGATTTTTTTTAAAACTGTAAAGAATTAGAGAAAATGCTGAAACACGTCAATTTTGTTTGTAAGGGGGAGACTTTTTTTTGGAAATTTTTGTAGCGCGCATCCCTTTTGAGGGGTAAACTTTAGTCCTATATTTTGAATAGGGAAAGTGGGTCGAGTGATACCTTGTTTTAAAGATATCTTTTTTTTTTTTGAGAAATCCTCGGACACGTCGACTTTGCTTTTGACATAACTTTGAATGTAAATATCTCGAAAACGAATCGATAGATTTTCGAAATATTTACACGATTATCAAGACATTCTGGAGACCTTCAAAACAAGGTATCACTCGACCCACTTTCCCTATTCAAAATATACGGCTAAAGTTTACCTCCAATTCTTTACAGTCTTTGAAAAAATCCAGGTAAACCCTGTATAGAAATTTGTTTGAGAAAAATCGGTTAATAAATAAAAAAAAGTTATGGTTTTTTGATTGATACCCCTGTCGGACATTTTTAATCCAAGCTGGCGAACGAAGCAAAAGTCCCTCAGAAGGAAACTTTTTTTTACAAACTATGTATGACCTGCTTTGAGAGCTTACGCTCCTTGGGCTATTAGGACAGTTTAATTATACAGGGTTCGACAGTATAAAATTTTAATAAACCTTTGCCGTTGAAATGAAATGACAGTTCTCGTCTAGGGGTCGAAATGCAATGTCTGATGCAATTCAGATGTACTGAAGAGAGATACCGGTTAGACAACGTTGTCAACAACTTTAAATTCGTTTTCAAGTTAAACAAGACGTGACCACGGTTACAAAAAGTGTTCTAAGTAGAAAGAGTAGAGGGTTGCAGATTGAAAGACTGCGCTACGATGCTTCTTGTTCTTTTAAAAAAGTATAACTTTGTTTTAAATTTATGTCAACAAGATATTTCGTGACAATGCGAGACTGCTACGATAAATTGTCTCGTAGAGTCGGGACTTTAGCGTAACTGGTTATGGGAGGACAGTCGCAGCTTTATTGAAAGAGCAACGTCAATCGGTAGTAAAAGTTTGTGGATAAATGGGCATTTTAATTAATTTAGAGGATTCTAATTTCAACCTAAAATAAGAAATTACTCATAATTTGACGGGATCTTACTTGAGAATCTTTTAGTTAATTATGGGTAACACCGGCAACAGCGGAACGGTTTCTCAAGTTTATTATCTCTTTCGCTCTCATTTACTAGCCATTGCGCTTCTTTTTCAATACACGCTATTTCGGCACCCTAGACAAGAGCTGTCGAAGCCTGTATAAAATAAAAAGCAATAAATGATTTTGTTTTCCAACTTAGCCACACAACATCTTACATGTTTGTTTGAAAGTTTGAGACAATAATGTGTTTGAAATTAACTCTCGTGTTTCGGACTTCCATTGCCTATATTTTATTTATACACGGCGTTTCCATCAGTACAATCTCTGATCGTCTTCAGGTGCAAACTACAATCTATTCCTAAGGCTACGTACTTATATACTATGGGAAATCACTCAAGTGAAGTTTAAGAAGTTGGCTGCGCCCAAGAAGGAGCTTCCAAATATTTGGAATTTCAACACTTGGTTTAGTGAAAATACCTTGATTCTACCCAATAAAGGCAGCTTCAAGGAATTTTCGTTTCTTCCATTGTGACTCCTTGGGTATTCGTCTGCCAACATATAGTGGTCTTTTTGTTTCGGCTATGTATGATCCACCACATTCACAAGGAACTTGGTAAATGCATTCCTTATTTTGTTTGTTCTCCGGTTTTGTTTTACTAAGAAGGATTCGAATTGTATTATTAGATTTAAAAGCTGTTTTAATATTAAAGTTGTTCGCTACTCTTAGAATTTTCTGTGATAATCCTTTAATGTATGGAATTGTAAGGAATGCATTTGCCTGGTTTTGGTCTTGTCCTGCTTACTGACATTTAGAAATAGTATGTTATAAGTTTAAAGCTGTAACCATTCTGCTGCAGATTCTTCTTCACGTTTCTTATTTCGAAACGTTACAAATTTCAACGGCTCTGTTATACAGGGTTCCTAAGATTTTCCTTAGGGATAGGATTTCAATAAATCAAACAGAAATGGCATAGAAAGTTCTGCGCACACAAAAGAAACAGGTATATTGAGCAATGATGCCAGTTTGTTATCTCCGGACTGCTTTCATGAGAAAAAATTGTCGCCACTCTTTCATTGTGAGCATAAATCATAGTTACAATAATAACCGTTGACAAGATGTCTGCAAATTTGGGGGGGGGGGTGGAACGAGACGAAATGTTGAGGCACATGAACCATGTTCGACGAAACCGATTGCGGAGGCACTGGATAGTCCCAACAGTACTTGCCAATGGATCCTAAAAAAATACGGCTACAAGGAATTGCAACCAGGTGATTATTTTCGCCGGTTAGAATATTGTGAGGTTATGAAGGATAAATGTGACAGGAACGAAAATTTCCTATCAAAAGTTTTGTTTAGTGACGAGAAGACATTTGAACTTCATAGCTCTCACAATCAACAAAATAGCCGCTATTGGTCCCGCGAAAATAAACATCTGCACGCAAGTGTTAGAACGCAACATCCTCAAAAATTAAATGTTTGGAGCGGTATTGTCGGGGATCACATTATTGGACCCTTTTTCATTGAAGGGAATTTGAATAGCCAAAAATATGTTGATCTTCTCCAACACCAGGTTTTACTACGGTTGAGGGAACTCAACATAAATTTGGACGAATTGTGGTTTCAGCAAGATGGCTGTTCATCCCACAATTCACACCAGGCTACAAATTACCTTCGTCAGGTATTTGGTGATAGAATTATTTCCACGTATGGAAATATCCGATGGCCTCCTCGATCACCAGATCTTGCGCCAAATGACAAAATTTTCCAACACCCTCACTTACGGCCTACGACTATACAGGAGTTGAGGGCGAAGATTTTGGAGGCGGGCCACTCTATCACCCCTGAAATGTTGGCTGCTACGCGCCAAGAGTTTTACAATAGATTGGGATATTGTGAGGCTCAAGAAGGGGACAGATTTGAACATCTAATCTAATTAAAAATTAGATGTTTTCAGGTCCAAACCACAGCTTTTTCTTGCTTAAAGGAGGCGGCAGGGTCCATTATTTATGATACTGAGCGATAAACTCGTGAGGTTGTTAACATTAGAAAGAAATATCTTCGCTTTTAATTAAATTTCTTTCCATTCTGTTCTACTAGTGACATCTATCCGGAAACGGCCAAACCATGCAGCTAGCACTAGCAGCCAAAGAAATCAATAAACGGCGCTGTTTTTCCTGCAGAGCTTTTTGCTTGCGATATTATTGATTTTAAATAAAGCTGGCCCTACACTACATTTGATATTTTCGAGGTGTTTTATGACATGATCTCGAAACATGTAGCGAACCAATTCTTCAAAACTAGCGGGAGGGTAAAAGCGAAAAATAAGGGGCTGCCAATATTTGTAACACCCAAAAAGAGGTGAAAAGATTTATTTTGCTCTGTTTCTTTAAAAAAAACGTTTTTTTTTACGAAAAACTTGAGCTCTGCCACTTTTTTTATTTTTTTCTTCAACTTTCTCGAAATTTTCGTCATACCGTAGAAAAAAATTATTTTCCCCATGTTCATACTCTACTTTTATTCGAAACAATTTAGAAACAGAGACGGGATCAGTTTTCCTAAAACGGGGGATCTTGGTTTCGAGTGAGAAGATAAAGGGCGCCGCAGGCAAAAATTTTTCAATTAAATTAGCCGAACGCAAAAATGTTAGAAAAACAAAGCACGAAATAAAAATGGCGCCGCTTACAATTTTTTTTCAAAAATTACGTAATTTCAGGAACGCAAAGAAATAGGTCTAAAGAGTATAATTTTTAAGAAAAAAATATCAATTTTCTCACCCTCCTCCACTGGGACTACAGGGGCCGTGCACAAATTACGTAATGGTCATAGGGGGGAGGGGGTTACAAAACGTTACGTAGGGGGAGGGGGGTTTTCGACAGCGTTTGCATTTGTGTGAAACTAAGAAAATTTGGAATGAAAATAAGTGAAAAGTTTTTTTTTTTTTGGGGGGGGGGGGGGGTAGTGGTCTTGAAATCGTTACGTAATATTAGGGGAGTGGCGTGCCAAACCATTACAAAACATTACATAGGGAGGGGGTCAAAAATTGGTAAAATCACCGTTACGTAATTTGTGCACGGCCCCACATCTGACTGTTCCTCCTTTTTGATTTCGAATCAAAGTGCAAAACCCGGGTTGGACGTTCGAAGGCATCAACCCGTCCTATTTGCTTGATAAAGTTTCTACGAAAATATCTCAGTCGATTTCTCCGGCTGTGTATGAACGCTTTAGGTTAGGCATTTGCATGTATCTCAATCCCCAGCCTGTAAACAGTGCGTAAGGACAATGGTTACAAAATGAAAAGCCGAAAAATATTTTTTTTTACGATATCTTTCATCAGTTTGGTATTAAAGTCGAGCAAAAACAATTTTTATTCCAGTCCTAAAGGTATGAAAATGGAAAACAGTAGAAAACAACAACCTGGAATGGATTTACTACGTGTAAGATGTAGTGACAACATCGCCCCATGCCCATCCTTTTCTGCCTAATGTGCTTTTCCGTTTGTCTGCGTCTTATACACGGCTGCTTGGCCCCCTAAGGATTTGCTTAGGAACCCTGTACAAGGTTCTTATTATGCCTCTTTTCGTCGTAGCAGAATGATTTGAACCTTGATTTAAATATTGTCTTATGTAAGTGGGTTTACGATAGACTGTTGCTCTGAGGTCGCTTTCTACTCGTTCGACAAGTACAAAGAAAAGGAATTTGACAATTTTGCTTATGTTACTTAGGTGGTTACAATTCGAAGCCTTCTTAGTAAAACAAAACCGGAGAACATAAAAAATAAGGAATGCATTTACGAAGTTCCTTGTGAGTGTGGTGAATCATAGGCGAAACAAAAAGACCACTATCTGTTAGGCTTAAGGAACATCAGACAAATACCCAAAGAGGTGAAACAACGAAATCAAGAATCGCTGAACATGCATGGTCAAAAATAACACCGAATGAGGTGGACACTGGAAGAAACGAAAATTCCTTAAAGCTGCCTTTATTGGGCGGAATCAGGGTATTTTGAGTAAACCAAGTGTTGAAATTCCAAATAATTGGAAACCCCTTTTTAAACTTCACGGTTGAGTGAGTTTCCATAGTATATAAGTACGTAGCCTTATGAATAGATTGTAGTTTGCACGACAAAGAGATTGTACTGATCGAAACGTCGTGTATAAATAAAATATAGACAATGGAAGTCCGAAAAACAGAGTTAATTTCATCATAGATTACCTACAGTAATTTATCGATTTTTATCATAGGGCTGAACCATTGTACGCTACCGGCAAGACACAGCAAGTCCCTCGATCATCTCCAAGTCGACTCCGCAAACAACTTTCATCGATCACTGAACGATCTACCCGACGATCGAAAAGTGCAAAAAAGTAAAGCGAAAGTGTACAAAGTCGAAACGCTGAAATCGGTTAATATCGAAAAAAACGTATTCGGCGAAAAAAGCCAATTGGTCAGGTTACGAGAAGAAAACGGACTGGAGTATTATTTCTGTGATACCGATATCAAACAAACGAAGAAAAAATCAAAATCGAAAATACGAAAAGAATCAAAATCGAGCATAACAAAATCGATAACCCACTCGGAGTTTCAAACCGAGCAAAAAATCATTCGTGCCAACAGTGCACAAACATTTCAAGATTCAAAACTGAGTGCCGTAGATAAATTTAACTCGTTGACAAATAAAAAATCGTCGCGAAAATCAAAACTCGCCGCCAATGGTGTTTTACACAATGGCCTGCCGAAATCGAAAACTTTTGAAGTCAATTCGACGAGTAGCTCGATCGAAAGTGTGCCGAAACTTTTCGAAACTATGACGGGGTCCTCTGTAGGTAGTAGGAGTTCGAAAACCTCGCAAAACTCTTTAAGGTAATAAGAACACTATACCAGAGAACATATAAATCTAAATAGAGAGGACATGTAATGGTAATATCCGAACAAGTCAACGCGATTCAGAGAGTTAATATTTATATTATTTAAAATTAAAACGGCAATAATCCCGCGCGTTGAATGAATATGGATTTATCACTGGCGTACATACTTATATTTAATGCAATTTTACATGAACTTGTTGCTAAAGGAGCTGGCAGAAAGTTTTTATTGTATATATTTTTCAAGCCTTTATTACTCGTAAAAATATTATTTGCATTTGCGGCGAAACAGTAGACAAATTGGGTCTTCATAGTCTAAATTGCCGCAAAAGCGTAGGTAGGTGGTCACGTCACAGCATGCTTAATGACATTTTTAAAAAAGCTTTTGCTTCTGCCCAAATAAACACAATTTTGGAGCTTGCCGGTATTCACAGAGCTGATGGAAGGAGGGCTGACGGGTTGACTTTGGTCCCCTGGAAGGGTGAAAGACAGCTCATTTGGGACGCTACTTGTAGTGACACTTTGGCAAATTCTTATATAAATTATACAAGCATTAAATCTTTGGAAGCTGCAAGAATTTCGGAAAGCAATAAAATTCTAAGTATAAAGATTTCTTAAGTATATACATTTTTGTTCCTTTTTGTGTGGAAACTTTTGGACCTTGGGGGAAAGAAGCAAAAAAAGTAATATCATGTTTGGGAAAAATAATCCAAGCCGTAACGGGAGAGAAAATATCAACTAGCTTTCTAAAACAACGAATCAGTATTTCCAATCAATTCGGAAGAGGGTTTGACTGAAATTTTTTCACTAAATTAATTTTGAGCTTTATTTATAAGTTATTAAATTTGTAACTTTTATATTAAGGAAAAAGCAGAGAGCATATAATTGAGGTTTTTTCCGGTAAAAAATAAGTGTTTTTTTATTAAATTGAAGAAGTAAATTAGGTCCACCAATGGACTACTTCTTCAATTTGAAAGATGCCGGCCGGGCAGTTTGGGTCTGTGAATACAAAAATAATTTTTTAAGAAGACGATTTGTGAACCTGGACATCTGGTTCAACAATGAATGCCTACGACAACATCTGAGACAATGGAGATAGCAACAAGGGTATGGATCAAAAAAGAGATCAAAAAACTTTATTTTAAACTTAAATTTTTGTATTCAATTTTTGGCTTTCAAGAGTCGGGACGGGACTCCTTCTGTGTAAAAATATTTTGCTAAGGTTACTTCAAATTTGAATGACCTCGCAATTTCCGAATGTTTGAAAAATACATGATTAGGAGATCAGAATGGGCGAGAAGGTATGTGAAAACTGATGGTCTCATATGATAAATTTCCTTGGATATTCCTTCAATGGTTCTGTTCTCCTAATCCAAAAGAGGCGGTTGTGACATACCGTGTCAATTCCCATCATGGGGAGTCTTCTCCAAAATTGTTTTTATGATTTTTTTAAAATTTGACCGCAGAAGACGAAACCTTGTAAAAAAGTAATGTTTAATTAATAAATGTAACATTTTTGAGGACGTTGGTACGTAATTTCGTCGGTGAGGGGGTCGATCGCGTCCCTCTGTATTCGCCACCTGTGACTCTACCGGTCTGTTGTCTGCAGAGCAATGCGGGCGATCGATAAGATAAATACGATTTTCCTGTGCGCCGCCACTGCTTTGGATCGATAAAAATAAGCATGAGCGAAAGTGAAAGTGGCGCAACAAGTTTCGAAGCCAAGAACCAAAAAAAACGATAGCTGCGCCACTTGGGTTTCAAGTCCGTTGAGCGGAGTCGCAAATTTACCATTAGGTGTCCTCTCTATTTAGATTTATATGCTCTCTGAGCATGGAGTTCGACAGTTCTCGTCTAGGGTGCCGAAATGTATGTGTATGAGTAAGAACGCTATTCAATTCAGATGCATTAAAGAGAGATGCCGGCTAGGCAACGTTGTCAAGCAAACAGTTTAGGAAAACTGCTGCACTTTCTAGGTTTTATTCAGCGCTTTATGCCCGTGTGCACGGGTTCCGAGCTCAAGCTGTAGTTTTGGTGTGCAATGGTGTGGAATATCATGTAAGTGGCATTTTGAGGTTATGTTTTTAAATAAAAGCCATTAATTTAATCAGATTATAAAACTGTTTCGTAGCCTTAAAATCTTTCTGTGATTATAATAGGGGTCTGTGCTTAAAATGGAACTTCTTTGGGATGATGAAGAATTAGATTTTGTAATTAATGAAATACCTACCAAGGATTTTTAAAGAATGAGATGAAGATACCTTTCACAAAAGGTTTAGAATGTCCAAAAAAAATCATGTTTTTTTCGCTAAGCGAATAATTCCCCTCTTTTCGCAAATTCGTTGCAAAGAAACTGAAAAAAGTGTTGGGTTGGTCTGGTGGTGTAATAATTAGTATGTTTTCACATCGTATTCAATACGTATCGAAAATCAAGCATCTTGTTCTTTATATATCACACTCTTTGTCGGAACAGAGAACATGCTCTATGAAAGGAAAAGAAGACAATCTTTTCAATATGTATTGAGTACGATGTGAAAACATACTAAATAAATAGTCAGGTTTTATAGTTTACCAATTATAGTAGTTTTATTTGCCTTTTCCTCCATATAATCATAAATCATCAATAAAATTTGTTTTATTTAAAAGAACCTCAAATTTTACGTGGTTTTTTGACAGCTGACAGGTAATAATCATGAGAACCACACAAAAAACACAGTAAATCTCAAGGGCCCCCCTTAGTTCAAGCTGCACTTGAACAAGTGGAAGAAGTAAGGGGAAGTGATGCACACGGGCATTAGTCTGTTTTTGAAGACGCGGGCGTGAAGGAGATTGTAGATCTAATTTTTCTCAATTAATCACTTAGAAGATCTTAAGATTATTTTTATTTATTTGATACTGAAGAGCAGGTGCGACTCTGTTAGGGTTTCAACAAAAAAAAATATACATTCTGCAAATTTGCGTTTTTTATATTCTTCACACAATAGCCTTGATCAACAAAACTTGTTTTCCAAATCGTGTGAAATTGACTTTACAGTGGGCTGATCAATAAACTACATAATTTTATACAAAAAATATACAAGGAAAAAAGGATGTTCCCACCCTTTCGACGCGCCCCCCTCCCCCGCTGAATTGTTAAGAAGGGTACCCTCGATACTATATATCAACTATAAATGCTTATCCTTTAAGAATTTCAGATGATTTCAGCATATATTATGCGTGGCTTGTCATTGCTTCCAATATTAAAAGCTTAACAATTTAATTACAATGACAGGTTCACTTCCGCACGTTTTATTCTTCTTTAGCAGCGTGAAAATTGGCTTACAGCCATTTGCACCAACATATTTAGGGGTAACCTAGCATTAGGTGGCACCTAAATCTAGTTTAGTTTTAGGTTAGGGGAGCGCTAGGGGACCAAAAACGGGCCCCTAGATTTAGGGATCACCTAAGGTAGTTTAGGGGAGTTCTAAATACAAACGAAACTCTTCTCTAACCTAGGTCACCTTATTCTAGGTGACCCCTAAATAAGTAAATATGTTGGTGCAAATGGCTGTAAGACAACCTATTCTAAAAATGGGGTTTGCTTTTGTTGTTTCAATAAAGCCCGTAAAAAAAAAAAATCAAATTTGTATAATCCACCATTTCATCCAGGCTTCCTTGCTTCAGTTTTATATAGGATGAATGGAATTTTTCAATTTTGTATAATACACCATTTAATCCAGGCTTCCTTGCTTCCTTGTTTTATATAGCATCCGCTGCATATAACGGCCGGCTTACATTCATCCTATTGATCAAAGTTGACACCCTCGTTTTCTAATAACGTCAACAGCTTGCCACTAATTTTATAGTTTTTTTTACGGGCTTTATTGAAACAACAAAAGCAAACCGATTTTCTGCACTCTTCCTGAGAATTTAGCTTCACTATTTTTAGAATAGAAGTGAACCTGTCATAGTAAGAGCAATTGTTTTTTAACTTCAAATCATGGACAACTTTAGTAAGCTTTTAATATTGGAAGCAATGACAAGCCACGCATAATAAATAATAATAAAATAAGCATTTACAGTTGATATAAGGGTACCCTTCCTAACAATTCAGCGGGAGAAGGGGGCGCATCGGAAGGGGGGATGAACAGCCTTTTTTGCTTGCAGTAGTTGGTATATTTTTTGTATAAAATTATGTAGTTTAAAATTTTCTGATTATTAAATCAATAAGAGAGTACCATTTTTTGTAGTCATTATTATTATTATTGATCAGCCGACTGTACAGTCAGTTCCACATAGACGATTTGGAAAACAAGTTTTCTTGATCAAAGCTATTGTGTGAAGATTATAAAAAAGGCAAATTTGGAGAATGTATATTTTTTTTCTTGACACCCTACCTCAGATGTACGAGTCGAGGAGGGACACCTGCTCTTCAATAAAAATAATCTTAAGATTTTCTAAGTGAATAATTGAGAAAAATTACGTGCCAATGCTCCTTAGTGTTAAAAAAGTATGCATTTAAAAAGTTTTTAATAACATAATTTTTTAGTCAATGAAGTAGAAACATTTTTTAAATCTAATGGATGACAGTCAGTGTCAGCTATTGGTTTCAGCTATATTAGCAAAACCAATGGCTGACACTGATGCCAAAAAACTTCTGTGTTCAATTTGATATATTTCTATAACAAAACAATGACTTATCTAGCCCATGCTTTATGCTGTATTCATATTACATACATATTTTATTAAAAAAATATTTTTGTCCTTACCTTCTTCTGAAATTCTTAAAAATCACTCTTTTTTAACATCACTGACAAAAATGAACATTTGCACACACATTGGACATTTGAATTTTCTATTCTATGCAGTGGCAATATACAGACCGCTTCAAGCTACTGCGAACATAGGGCGGAAGAAGTCTAATTTGCCAGTGTACGTACATGCAGAGACAGCGCACGCCTATCAGTGAAGCAACCAATACTCAGGCTTGCGATCACCACTTGAATAACTTTCCTTTGGTATTTAGTACGCCTCTAACCACGGTGCTGTGTGGAGTGTAGTCAATGAAACCGGAATTTGGTCAATAAATACGCAAATTTTTATAACGTAATTTTCTTATTTTTTGTTACTGATAAATAAGAGCGTTTTATTGTCAACTGCTCAGATTTATCAGTGACGACGTGTTACAATGAAAATAATAAGGAGAAACAAAATAAAAGCAAGTTCTCAAAATAAAATAATACATTCTAAAAACCAAAAAGATTCTCCCAGTCAACAAAAAATTAAAGCAAATGTTCGAAAAGTCCTCCTTGCTCGGCTAGACAATATCCGAGCCTACTATAAAAACCCCTTCTAACGTTTCCAAGCATGTTAGGGGTGATAATTTGAAAAGCTTCTTCAAAAACAGATAGAAGTCATTAGGAGCAAGATCGGGAGATCGAGCTGGCCATAAAATAGTTCCCCGTGTACTTATAACCCGATTAGGAAATACATTATCAAGATATTCCCTAACAAGGCCAACATTGTGAGCGGAACAACCATCTTGTTGAAACCATGTTTCACCAAATCTTACACCTAACAACTGCCTAGCAGTTGGAATAATGTGCTGCTGCAGAAGATCCAAGTATCTAGGACCATTCAAATTGCAATTGCCGTTAATAAAAAATTGCCCAATTACGTGTTCCCCTATAATACCCCCCCCCCCCAAAACATTTAGTTTTTGGGGATACTGTGTTCTTACGTCAAAATACAAATGCAAATTTTCCCTCGACCAATATCGAACGTGTGTTGGGTTATGACGATTTGACCATTTGACCATCTGCACTTTTTCGGCAACTTCGTAGACATCCATTTTTGGTTTTAAAAATGTATTATTTCAATTAAGAACTTACCCATCTGTTTCTCGAGCAAGGCAGAAATAAAACAAAATAATAAAAACAAAATGAATTCCAAAAGATAACACTGCAGCGTGCTTCGTATCCACCTCGGTCGTACGGCACGGAAAATTGGACTTGATTCCCCCTATGTTCGCAGTAGCTTGAAGCGGTCTGTATAGATATATCTATACAGAGTGTTTCAAATTCGATGCTCACCATGGGGATCTCCTAAACGATAGGAGATAAGAAAAGGTTTAAATTAGGGCAAAGTTGAGAAATTTGATGCTCAAACTAAAAAAATAGTTTACAAATTCCGGATAGTTGCGGAGATAGGCGGAAAAAACCGAAATCTTCATTTTTAGTCTTTATTTTTCTGCGCCCTTATTCTTAAAGCTATCAAAAAACGCTTAAAACCTTCTACAGGCACTTTTTTAGGATCTACCTAGTGAGAGGTCCGTTTTTGTTATGGACAGATAACATTTTGCAAGCTGATTTTGGCAAGTCACATGACGTGACATGACCCAAATTTAATTTTTGTTTTAAACTTACTTAAAAATACGTTTTTTTCTTTCTTTTTAATGTTTGAATTTGGGCTGATGATGGTCAAATAACTCAAAACGTCAGGTACTTGTCAAAATGAGGTTGTAAAATATCTGTTATCCTTTATGAACCAAACGGCAGGAGAAAAAAGCATGTGTCCATAAGAAAAAATGAACTTGACAGCGCTCCTGTCACACTGAAATGTCAAATCTCGAAAACGGACCTCTCATTAAGTAGATTTTAAAAAAGTGCCCGAAGAAAGTTTTAAGCGTTTTTTGACAGCTTTAAGAATAAGGGCGCAGAAAAATAAAAACTAAAAATAAAGATTTTGGTTTTTTTCGCCTATCTCCGGAACTACCCGGAATTTATAAACTTTTTTTTTGGTTTTGAGCAAAGCGTCAAATTGCGCAACTTTGCCCTAATTTAAACCTTTTCGTATCTCCTACAGTTTAGGAGATCCCCATGGTGAGCATCGAATTTGGAACACCCTGTATAGATTTCTAAGCAGTTATAAGTTACATAGACGTATTATCATTGCATTTTTTCTTTTAGGATACATTTTACACAATTTAAAAGGTTTTCAAAATAGTTATCACTTGACCCACTTCAATTCCGTTAGTGAAACTCACTCCTCCAAGGGGCCAGCTCTTCGAAAATTGCAATATTGTCAAAAAATGTCCCCCTTGGATAATTCACAGAGACAAAGAAATTATAGCCTCTATAAAACGGTTGTTTACTATTTGGTCCAGTGCAATAAATTGTTTAGGAATTTATCAGACAGTATTTAATAAAAATTTTCATCGTAAAACGATTCACCCTAAAAACTGCAATTTGTTAAAACAATTGTTTATCCGAACCTTATTTCTTCAAATTCACTCAATAACAAATTCGAAATTTATAAGACCCGTTTTTCGTAAAACTCGTAATTTGTAAAACCCATTTTTAATCAAACCCGGAATTTATCAAACCGTTATTTTTCAAAACCGGAATTCGTAAGACCCGTTATTGTTTATCAGAAATTTGTTCTTACTTGTTCAAACTATTGTACTACCAAACAAAATTAATGGTTTGAAAAAATAAGGTTCGGATAAAAAAATATATTTTTTCTCAATGCAATACAACGCCTCGTTTAGTTTTCGTTGGAACACGCTGTGTATATGCCATCTGTTTATTGTCTACAAAATATGGCAAACAAAACCTATTCTATTCTATTATAAATATTACAAGAAATTGAAAAACATTACATTTTTTCGGTCGTTTTTTATTATAAGAAATGACTGGAATCTTTCACAAATGAGCAGAAAAAAGGTGTTTCTGTTTGAACCCTGAATCTGTATTCTCTACATTACTGGCCTACTTTATTCTATCAAAATGTTTTAGGAAAGTAAAGAGTGCCTGCAACCTAGCAGAAGAACTGCAGCCGCTGATCCTATCTTCCGGTACCGAGTCACTGCCCAACATTAGTCCGCTGGAAGAGAGGGTCGTCGTTTTAAAATGCTACAGCAGCTCCTCAAATAGCGAACAAAGCGGATGGATAACATCTCGGTGAGTTCCTAAGACTATTACATCACGGCAGCAAAACGGTTTGCACTGAGGGATTATCAACTCAAAATTTGCCGTTGCCTTGTAAAACTAGGTCATTAAATTTCTACATGTGTTGCGAGTAATGTATACGTATAAATTGTGAATTATTTAAGGTTTAACTTCCGCATTTACAAATTTTCTGGAACGGCATTCCATCTGTGTAACAAAATTCTCCCGCTGGAATGTTGTGTGTTTTTATAGAATGTCCTCTGATTCTGTCAGTATCTGCAAATTTTAATTTCATTTTTTCTTTTAGGATACATTTTTACGAGCGGTAAATTTGCCTGAAATTCACTCCTCCAAGGGGCTCTTCAAAAATTGCAATATTGTCAAAAAATGTCCCCCTTGGATAATTCACACATTTTCTCTCTTCCAGCTCAGACAAACCACACCCCCCCCCCCTTAACGAAACTTATATTGGATATTGTAAAATGTATGTACTAATTTAGTCTCCTTTGAAAAATTTTGTACTCAATGAATAACGGTGTTATTCGCACTTAAAAGGGGGCGGGTGTGGCTTGGCGCTAAGCTGCACCCCCCTTCCATGCTTAGGAGCTAGATTTAATGAAAGTTGACATGTCATAATTTTGTACTAATTATGTACTCTTAAAGAAGGGTACTTTTAGTTTACAAAAACCTTCGGTTCCTAAGATTTTTGTTTGTTTGTTATGGGGTGTGTAGCTTGATATCAAGCTTCTGCTTAAGAAAGAGATTTGAAAAAAATGATTATGCCATAATTTGCTTCTAATTATGTACTAATTTCGTCCCTTTCCAGAAAATTGCCTACGCCAAGATAACTTTTTTTTTGTTTTTATGGGGGGTGTACATACATACAATAAAAAAAATCAATTTATGTTGAAAGTAGGCAATTTTTTAGAATGGGACGAAATAAGTACATAATTAGTAGCAAATTGGGTTGTGCCTTGATATCAAAAAATCAAGTTATCTTGAGAGTATGCAATTTTTTAGAAAGGGACGAAATTAGTACATACCCTGCTGAAATTTTCCCCTCAAATCTCATCCAGACCGGAGAAGTTTTTATCATGTTTTTATAAGTTCTATAAGATGAGAAGACCAATATTTTTTTCTATAATATTTTATAATCTTCTAGAAGCAGATAAGATTATATAGGAAATATATAATATTTTATCAGCTTGTACTTTTAGAATAATATATAAGATTGGATAAGACTAGTTACTTTTATGACAATCAGGGATGTTTTATCTTTTATCAGTTTGTATAAGGGTATGTGGGCTTGGAGAAGATTTTATGAACGCACAAATACACATTTTTGAAGGAGATTTGATGGAAATGGGGTATTGAGGATGTTTGAGGAGATTCTATCAGTATCGTAACTATAGAAGATCCTGTGAGGAATGATTTTTGAGAAGTTTCTATGGGTTCTTGTGGGATCGGTTTCTAGAATATTTGATGATATTTCGTAGTAGTTTCGTAATTTCAGAAGATCTTATAAGCACAATGATTTTGGAAAAATTTTTATGGGTTCTTGTGAGATGGCTTCTAGGATATTTTTTATTGGTTCTTGTGGGATCGGTATATAGGAGTTCCTATAAGCAATGATTTTGGAGAAGTTTGTATGGGTTCTTGTGCGGTCGGATTCTAGCCCAAGCAACAATTATAGTCAATTTCACTGGTGCCATTGTCATTGCCACCAAAAAAGAGTTAAAGCGTAGTAATAGTTCCTACAAAAAACTATTTCTAGGAAAAATTTCATTATTTTCACTTAGTGTGGTCACTATTACTGTTAAAAAATTACCACACGGTCGTAAAAATATAAAGTTATACGCGAAAGTAATATATTCCACTATATAACTATATGCCATTACTAGAACCACGAAAAAACTTTACAGTGCGGGGCTTACTCCATAGTTGTCACATTTAATTTCTTTAATATTACTTTTACGAAGTAACGACTTTACTGATATTAATTTGGTTGCAATTCAGTAGCCCCTACTCAATAAAAAACTACAAAGTTATGGAGTCTACACGGTCGCCTATCTACCACGCAGTAAGAAATAAATGTGTATATGGTGGAAAAACGTTACCTACGAGTTATCGCTACTTTAATGACATTGTAAATTAATGCACCGTCAACTGGATGCGCGACGCCGCCATGTTATTTACTTCTACTAAACATGGAATTCAAATGAAAATTTAAAAATCCCTCATTATATCATTGTTTAGTTAGTTTAAAACTGAAAATGCATTTCATTTGGAAATCCTAACCTCAAATAATTCCGATTTTTTATCGACATTTTAGATAAAACTAGGTCAAAACTGGGGGGCGCGCGTTTTTTTTATCAAAAAATCAGCATTTTTAATCAGTAAAGTGCTATGCGTTTATAAATTTAAGATTCTGTGACTTCAGAAAAGTGTTTAATGGTAATTATTAGCTATAGGTTATGATATAGATAATATTTTGGTTTTCTGAAATGTCTTCACATATTTTATGGTGTGTGTCCTGATATAGTTCAGAAAAAGATCGACATATTTTCAATTAATAATGTGAGAAAGAGAAAAGCTATAAAAACTTTAAAAAGTCAGAAATACTACTTTATGTGGTAAACAGGACGTCGGGATAACGTGCCCGTTTACTACCCCCGACGACATAATTCCTAAGAGTAATCTTTACCGTCGCGATGTAGTTGTATATGCATTTCCAAAAACGGTGAATACCTCAAGGTATAGTAGTAATAAAACCGTCGCCGTGATATGACGCCACAACTCTTAGGGATAGGGCATGGAGACGGCCCCCACGTCGCGATTGATTTTGTTGCTTGGGAGGACATTTGATAAGATTCTATCAGTATCGTGATTTTAGAAGATCCTATGAGGAATGATTTTGGAGAAGTTTTTATGGGTTCTTGTGGGATCGGTTTCTAGAAGATTTAGTAAGATCTTCTAAAGGATAAAAGCTCCTCAAATTTTCTAGAAACCAATCCCATAAGAACTCATATAAACTTCTCCAAAATCATAGACCTGATAAAATCTTCTAGGATCTCATCAGAATCTGTTCCAAAACCGACCCAAATCCCGATAAAAAATCATACAAGAATTATATCATTTTTTTTTAATGAGAATCGATGGGAAAATTTCAGCAGGGTAATTAATACAAATTCTGGCAGTCACTTTTGGTCGAATCTCTTAATCAGAGAGGGGGTGTACCTTGATATCAAGCTACACACCCCATAAAAAACAAACAAAAATCTTAGGATCCGATGGTTTGTGTAAACTAAAAGTACCCTTCTTTCTCTTCTTTAAAATGCGGGTTAAAGTTAACTCTAGGATCACCCTGGCTTCAAGGCGAGGGTTAGTTATCTTACAGGGGTGAACCTAAAAATATATTAGCTTAAAACTGAGATTTATAACCCGAGTTAATTTAACTCGCTGGTAACCCGCAATTGAGAAACCGACCCTAAGAGTACATAATTACTACAAAATTATGACACATCAACTTTCGTTAAATCCAGGGATACTGACCGGCCACAACCGACTCAGTAAGCATCTGACTCGCATCGGGATCGGGAATGACTCTATCTGCCATGCCTGCGGGAGGGCGGAGGAGACATCCCGGCACCTATTTGCGGAGTGCGAAGCATACCTAAGGATGAGGCATCAGGTACTCGGACAACCGGACCTGGATGCAGAGGACCTACGAGCTCTCAAGTGGGTCAAAGTACTGGACTTCGTGAAGAGAACAGGAAGGCCCCGAGAGCCCACTACCGTTCAAGCGGTACAGGTGGTGGATTAGGCTGGGCTGGGGTATGGTAAAAAGGGACCGATTGGGCCTACTTGCCAGGTCTTGGGCCGCCCCCTAGTTACTACTACTACTACTTCATTAAATCTATCTCTGGGCAGGGTGAAGCTTAGCGCCAAGCCACACCTCCTCTCCGTTATTCATTAAGTACAAAAATTTCTAAGAGGTGACTAAATTAGTACATAATTAGTACATATTTTTACAATATCCGAATTGAGTTTCGTTGAGGGGGGGGGAGGGGGCTGTAGCTTGACTGAGCTCCATACTTTCATACTTTATATAAAAAAAAACTAATGTTATTTTATTTTAGGAGCAGTTCTGTAGCATCTAGTACTGAAGAAATCATTCCTGCCAAAAGTACTGACGTTGAATCAAATTTGAACACATTGCAAGGAGAACTGTTTTTGACTATATCTACAGAGCAGAGTAGCGAAAATTTGAGTAAAAATAAACATAGGAAATTAGATGGAAATAGTATATTTAAAAAAAATAAGAGATCTAAGAAAATTTACCTAGATAATTCTTTAGATAATGGTTTAAGTGAAAATAAGCAAGTGAAATATGATATTAATTCAGGTATGTATAATGAATCAACATGTAAATGTTATATGATTTTTTTAAATATTTGAACAAACACAGCAAGTCTTTCAATATTTTAAGAAATTTCCATACATTATCATAGATCTATAAAACCGGAGCTAACTTTTGCAATTAGTATAATAAATAAGTAGGCCCCAATTGATATAAGAAATCGTTTTCCCTAAGTTGGCAGGGCTTATAGTTTTAGTGAGTTTAAGCTGCAAAAAAGGGACTTACGGGACAAAATCCTGAAAATAGGGACTTTAAGGGACCTTCGGAAAAAAAGGAAATAAACGGTACTCAGTCTTATTGGACCACCCTGAATCTTAAACTTTATTTTTAGGCTGTGATTTTACCCGACCTTCGAATGCATTCGACGGAAACGACATAGCTCTTCCCCCTCCCCAGCAATTTAGGGATCTCGATCCATCTAGTTCTAGCTCTTTTACAAACGGATCGGAACAATTTTTAACAAAATTTACCGACGATAATTGTTTGGCAGAAACAGCGAAAAGAAATAAAAAAATTAATTTAGGAGAGGTTACCCAGGAAAATTTAGCAAAAACGGCAAATTTAAGAGAGTTTACTAGTGAAAATTTAACGAATTTTAAAGACCAGAGTGCACTAGATTCGGACGTTCACCAACCGTCTTCAAAATTTTTTCAACAGTTCAGGAACTTGAGAGAAATAAAAGACTACAGCGCGGGTAATTCTAAAGACCCAAACTCTTCAAACTCGAGCAACTATAGCGCCCCAAATCCAAAAAAAATCAAGGAAAATCTGGAAACGTCAAGTTTGAATCTAAACCCTAAAACATCCGAGGAAAAGTTGACAGAACTTAGGGATAACGTTAGCGGACACTCGGCAGAATTTAGGGACGATTTGACGGATTCCAACGAGGATTTCGAAAGCGATTTTCGAGACGTCGATGTGGAAGAGATAAACGCTTTCGATAACCTACTGTATCACGTGATAGACACGCAAACGACCCTAGAACGACGGCCTAGTCAATTTGATTTAAAGTCTGGTTTTGAGACTGATTTAGAAGGTACAAAAACATTTTCACCTTTTCGAGTTTTAACAATGGATGATGACACCCAGTTTTCCATAAAATTATTATTATTTATTTTTTTTTTTTTATGTGACCGGTACCTGTTAGTTTGGTCTTTTTGAACAAAGCGATTGGTGCTATTTAATAGAGAAAATTCTTAAGTTTCTTATTTTTACAACAAATGACCCATTTTTAGCCCAAATTCACTTTCACATTTGGAGTTCATAAACACTTCCTTAGTTCCATTTACTAGAAAATTCTTAGTTTTCCTATATTCAAGTATTTTTGAATTTTTAAGGAAAATACTATTTTTCATACTTTATTATACAAATAAACCCTAGACATAGGTAGTGTTTGATGTCACACTTGTTTCAAACACAAAGCTAGGTATTTTGCAGAAAAGTAGGTAATTGGATCTTTTAGAGAGTGGAAAATTTGTACATTGTAAAGTCTCTTTTGTGATTTCTATACACCATTTAAAACCGATCATTCCACTTTTGGTTCTTCTTTTTTCAGATATAAACCTGTACAAAGCAAACTCTGAACTCCAAAAATCATTCCAAAGAGCCAAACGAGAGTTCAAAAGTCAATTAAACTTCCAAGGAATCTTATATTCCGACCTCAACTCCTTTGCATCAAAGGTTCCATATTTTAGCATAGCTGATGAATTTAGGATATTTTCTCCGGAAGGTAGGACTACTTACTTATTTCAAATTTAATATAATACAGGATAAAAGATAAAAGGTATATAAAAATTAAAAAATAAGAGAAAAAGTTCCCATAAAATAGGACTCTAAGGCTAGCCTTCCCGAGCTTTCCATTAGCAGATTTTCCGCGCGGATTTTAAGTTATGGTGAAGGTGCCAATCGTTCTCAAATTCAAAATCCGCGCGAAAAAAAAGCTTATGGAAGTCCAGCCTAAACTGCATTGTTTCCAAGATATTTGGGTTTTAAAGTTTGAGTCGTGGGGAAAAAAAGGACATTCCAAAACTTAAAAATAGCAGCCACAGGTTAATTTTTTTTAAATTAGTACCAAAAAACCGGTATTTTCTTTAAAATACATTTTTTTTTGTATGCTTAATCATTCAACTCTACAAAATTTCGTTTTTTTCTTGTAATGTCTAAACAATAATATTTAAAATATGTGGATAAAGTTTACCCCTCGAAGGCTGCTTGCTAAAAAAATTTCAAGAATAAAAAATCGACATGATCCAGGATTTTTTCAAAAGGTGAAAAAGCTCCCGATTCGTTATTGTTGGAACACACTGTATATAGATACTTGAAAATTTTTAATTTATTTAGGGATGCACCTAATAGTCTGTGTTCATGGCCTAGATGGAAATTCAGCCGATCTGAGACTAGTCAAGACTTATTTAGAATTGGGCCTCCCTGGGGCCTACTTGGACTTCTTGATGTCTGAGAGAAATCAGGGTGACACTTTTAGTGATTTTGAGACTATGACTGATAGGTGAGTCTTGGTGGTTACTTATCATAACGTGTTTAGTTAACTACTGAAGTAATCTATTGCTTTCAGGAAGGCAAAAAAGAAATAATAGTATTTTTGCTTATAATTTTTTTGTGTAGGTTAGTTAGTGAAATCATTCACTACCTAGACTCCAGTAGCATCCGACCAACTAGAGTAAGCTTTGTGGGCCACTCTTTAGGAAATATTATTATCAGATCAGCCTTAACAAGACCCCAAATGAAATTTTTATTGCCAAGGCTGCATACTTTTTTATCACTCTCCGGTCCACATTTGGGGACACTGTATAATAGTAGTGGATTAGTTAATATGGGTAAGATCTATTAATTTTTTTTACTGGGATTTTTCCATCTATATTGGACCAAAAAAATGACTAACTAGGGTCAAGTGCGTTAAAAATACGACAGTTTTTTTTTACATTTTATTACAAAAACACAAAAAAAAATAAAAAATATTCTGAACCAACACACATGTACTAAAAAAACGAGGAATAAATCAAATTTTTGTTTTACAAAACTACTAATATGTTTTAAACACAGAAGTAAAAATAGGTAGAATGGTAATAGCCTATAAAAAAAATGACCGCTATATGTACCTGACATTTGTGAGCCTAAATCAGTTGGTATTGACAAAATTCCCCTAACTCTGAGGCTAATAATAAAAAGGGTTATCGCACAGCAATTATGAAAGGCAAAAAACTAGTCATTCTGGTTGTATAACAGCACTGAACAAATCAAAACACTATATTTTTTGCAAAATCACGCAACAAAGCCGAAAAAGCTTTATTTTGACTAAAAAAACAACGCAGTAACATCCTAGTAACTTTTGGTTTGGTTCAAAAGTGTCTGGCTAATAAAAAAAGCAGGCAAATATATATCATGTTTACAGGCGGACTTGAAACCCACCTGAAAATTATATCACTTTACTTTTTCTTTCTATTTAAATTTTTTTTTAATATATTACGAAAAATCATGGTAAAAAATACCATTTACCGATTGTGGAAAAGACACATCAGAAAAAAAATGTCAAGTCGATTGATGTGGCTACGTTACTATACATGTACATACAAAATGTAATGCGATAATATAAATAAAATCACCTAAGTAAAAAAAACTGACAGTCTTATTTTTACACCACTTGACCCTATACCTATTTTTAGGAATGTGGTTTATGCAAAAGTGGAAAAAATCTGGCTCCTTACTCCAGCTATGCCTTAAAGATTCTGCAGATCCCAGACAGGGATTTTTGTATCGTTTGAGTCAAAGGACCACCCTACATCATTTTAAGAATATTCTACTTTGTGGCTCTGGCCAGGATAGGTAAACTTTTTTTATTTTTTGCTCATGGTTGGCGATAAAATCCTGGAAATGTTAATTTTTTGTACGTTTACAGATACGTTCCTCTACATTCTGCTAGAATTGAGCTGTGCAAAGACTCCCTAAAAGACGCTACAGAACAGGGTACAATTTACCGCAAAATGGTACACAATATCCTACAACCAATTATGGCACAAAAAGATCTAAAATTGTTACGCTATGATATCCACCATGCCCTGCCAAACACTGCAAATGCCTTGATAGGGAGGGCTGCGCATATTGCCGTTTTGGACTCTGAAATTTTCATCGAGAAGTTTATGGTTGTTGTCGGTTTGAAATATTTTCGTTGATTTTTTATTTTTCGTCTTCTCTTTTGTTACTCACGGTTTTATATTGTGAAATAAAGATTTTAATAGAATGGCAAAGTCGTTTCCTTCAGTTCACAGAGAAAGTGTAATCTTGCTTTTGCTTCACGTTAAAAAAAAATGAAAACAAGCACTGTATGTGTATGTATCCATGCCACGGAAGTAAAAGAAAGGTATGCTTCCGTGATCCATGAACTAAACAACTTCAGTCAAAAATATAAATAAACTGTAGAAGGAAACCCTACAGGAACAGCTTGAAATGTTACAAAATGTTCTCAGAATGGCAAATGTTGGCAAACGTAACATATTCTCTTGGAACATTCCTGGGATGTTTGCCTATAACGCTAAATAACTATTTTTCCTAAAATGGCTTGAAATTAAACAAAAAATATATTTTTGGCTAGGTATAAAAACCTTAAGGCGGATGCAGAGTTCCATAATGTAAGCGGTATGAGGTATGCGTAAGAACCAAGGAAAATAAACAATAGCAATTGCATGCTTGTCTTACCACTTACGGCTTATGGAACACTATGAACAGAGCATGCGTTTGCTATAGTTTATTTTCCTTGCGTCTTACCCTATGCCTCGTACCGCTGATCTTTAAAACCTAGCTCTATAATAACCCATGCACCTTTTTAAACTAAATGAACTGGAATATAATTATAATTTATTTAAGAATAGTTATAAAAGTAGGCATTAATATTCTTACCATTTTCTTTTCTTCACAAAAAACAACAAAACAAAAAAAAGCAAAAAAAAAATTAAAATTTAACCAACAAAAACTGCCAATCGCCGGACCCTTGAGGTTTTTTTTTTGATCAGGCTAAACTGGTGCTGCCATCTCTTAATTTTTTATTCAATCAGAACCTATTAGAACTCAAAAGGCCGGAATTTTTTTTATTTATGTTTCCGTGACCTGACTAGCCCTTTCTTCTTGCGACTCCAGCTATATTCGTTCTTCAAAACATTATAATTTATCTATGACATTAACCTCAAAGGTGGCAGGTGTCAAACTTTCCCGTTTTTTCCATTTTTTTCGCCATTACGGCTATCCAAGGATAAATTTAACATCATGGTAAGTACTACTGAATATACTATAGTTTCTAACTTTAAAAAAAGCTAATACTCACGTTGTTGCTAAAAAAAAGTATTATTCTAACCTAACTTCCAAATGCTTTTTTTCGATTTAAAAACATTTTTCCATGCATTTTATTAATGTTACCTTGTTTATCCCTTTATTTACTCCATAATTATCATTTAAATATTGCAAATCTGCCTGCTACAAGCTCTATGCAAAGGATGAGTTCCCACCAGTTATCTGTTTAATGGGCTGTCCTTATTTTTAGAAACCTATAATTTTACATGGCCACGAGCGTTCAATCACACAAATCAAATATAACCGGGAAGGCGATTTACTATTTTCATCATCAAAAGATAACAAACCCAATGTGTGGTACTCAATTAATGGAGAAAGGCTAGGTTCTTTCAATGGACACCAGGGTGCCGTTTGGTGTATTGATGTTGATTGGACAACAACAAGATTTTGTTCAGGTAATAAGATCTACTTCTCTTGTCATTTGCAATTATCCCAGCATTTATTTATGAGGCTATATGTTTTTCTTACTTTAGGTGCTGGTGACCGTACTTTAAAACTATGGGATGTAGAGACTGGTAGAGAAATTGGAAATATTGAAACACAGTCCTCAGTAAGGACCTGCCTCTTCAGTTATTCTGGTAATATGGCAGTTTACACTACTGATGCGGCTATGAAACAACCTTGTGAAATTTTTGTTATTGATGTTAGGTATGTTTGTGGTGACTTTCCTAATTTAAATATTGTCTATACTTAAAACATTTTAATTAAACTTTTTTGTATTGCCTGTTCAGTACTGCTAATAACTTTTTTATATATATACTTTATTTCAAACCTCTAATCAGTTACAAAAACAGGTAACTGCTACATGTATTTATTAGGTCTATGCAGCTACACACTGCGTTTGAAAAATCAAAAGTTTTTTATTGCAGGAATTACGGGCTAATTACGGTCTAATCATCTGCATAAAAAAAAAATTGGGCTCATGTCATCTGATTTTTTGAAAGTTTAAAATGCGGGGGGCAGCTGCATGTGCAGTTCCACCCTAAATAAGCTCTTATTTTTTAGGACCATTGATGACAGTATAGGTCGCCAAGACCCTATTTTGAGAATTCCAATTTCAGGAACCAAGGTTACATCTGTTCTTTGGGATAATTTGGACGAGTCACTCATAACTGGACATGAAAATGGAGAAATTAAACAATGGGATCTTAAAGTAGGTATTTTTGATAACAATTTTAATAAGAATTTTTCATATCAAAGAGAGGCTTTTTACAATTATTTTATTTAGACTGGCAAGGAACTTAACAGCACAAAAGAACATGAATCGCTAATTAATGACATGCAATGGAACAAAGAAGGAACCATGTTTATAACTGCCTCCAAGGACCACACAGCCAAACTTTTTGATGGGGAGAACCTCATGTTGCTGAAAACATACAAAACTGAGCGTCCCATCAACTCGGCCGCCATTAGTCCTATCGCAGAGCATGTGGCACTGGGTGGTGGTCAGGAAGCTATGGATGTAACAACTACTAGTACTAGGGCTGGTAAATTCGATTCCAGGTAAGATTTTTGCTGAAAATCATAATATTGTAATTTTTAAAAAAATCAATTTCTTTCAGGTTTTTCCACTTAGTTTTTGAAGAGGAATTTGGCAGAGTGAAGGGTCATTTCGGTCCCATTAATACCATCGCTTTTCACCCGACTGGAAAAAGTTATGCTTCTGGAGGAGAAGATGGTTTTGTAAGAGTTCATAATTTTGATCCATCATATTTTGAATACAATTTTGACTATTAAACACAGAAAGGTGAATAAGGTGATTGAAAGGATATGTTTGTTATTTTAAGGATTATTAATAATAATAAACATATTTTGTATTTATGTAAAATTTATTTAGTTTACACCCTGTCTGTAAAATCATAAAAATTAAAAAATTATACTAAGAAATAAGAAAAATCTCAAGGTGTGGTGCCATCCACATAGCGTTGCAATATTTTTATTTTCAAAAAGCAGGAGTTTTAAAAATTTATATCTTACTTTATTATGATTTTCAGAAGAACTTGCTTTTTTTACCCTTTTTGGCAGTTTTCACCCACAATAAAAAAATGAGCCCTGACCAGTGAACATGTTGCTTGTTCAGTGCTCTGACCAAATGCAAAGTGTTAAAATAGTACATTATAAACCTAGGGACTAAAGTGCCACATTTAATCATCCGGGGAAAGGTTTGTACAATTCGCTAAGGGATTAAACGACACTTTAGTTCCGAGGTTTACATACTATTTTATGCACTTTTTACTTCTAATCCCTAAGCTGAGGGATTAAAAGTGTCACTTTAGTCCCTATAAGGAGGGATTAAAAGTACGTATTTAAATGCATAAACATTCTTCTTGACCGCATAAAAAAAATAAAATGTGGGATCTCCTTAAAATAGCTTGCGCATTCACCAATATTAACCGAAAAAAATCTGTAAACGACTATAGCGTTTTCCTTTTGATGCACCAGTGCGCACTGAGTGTATCTATACTTCATTTTGATACAAAAAAGAAAAGGATAGAGATACACTAGGGCGCGCACCAGTGCATCAAAAGGAAAAAGAGATCAAAGAAAGTTTAAAAGACTAGATTCCAAACTTATAATGCAAGAAGAGGGTGTGTCTGATTATTAAGAATGATGGGGAATGTTTAAAAATGGAAAGCCATCTCGCATAATTTAAAAATCGGGAGATTTTTGGCATCAGGCGGGAGGAAATTCAAAAAAGCAGGAGATTCCCGCCTAAATCAGGAGGGCTGGCAACCCTACATCCACGGTCTCTATTGTGAGACAGACCCACGGAAGTAAAAAATTTAACTTTTGTGCACCGCGGATGTAGAAACCTGTGCCGTGCACTGACCATATACTGTGGTGCCATCTTAACGAAAAATATACGACATGAGTATGCCACGGAAGTAAAAAAAAATGTTATAGAGGCCAGAAAAGAAGTAAGGACACTAAAACGACAAGTGTGAAATTAACCTCACATTTTTCAAAATGTCAGTTTTTTTTCTCTAAACTCCAAAAGTTGTTTGCTTGCCAAAAACGAAAAATTTCTTACTACCATATCGAGAAGAGTGCTAAAAAAACTGTTCGACACAGGCGTGTAACCCTAGAATGTGTGCGTTGACTTATGCGTAAACGTAAGGCGTAAGACGCGCTTCAAAAGTGACGTGGACATATTTGAGGTTAGTTGTTTGGTGTTATTTTGTTTATTATGCCCATGGAAGATTATGCCGAATATTAATATTTTTGGATTTTTTAGGGTTCATAGAAAAGATGATAAAATTTTTTCATTTTGTCATAGCTAATATTACGTCCCCGATTACGTTTTTATGACCATTATTTTGAAGAATTGTGTAATATTAGTTAAGGCCTGTTTTATAAGCCTAGTTTGCAACACTTCCTCAGGTATTTTAGAATATGTTGATATATTTAAAAACCATGTAAAGGTCTGGTTTAAACACGTTTTAACAAGCCACACCTTTTCTTAATGAATAAGTGGTACCTATATACCTATTTTCGGTAATTATGCAGTATACGGTTTTCTGCCATTTTTGATTTTTTTTGAAAAATTCTTTATGGGGGCACCTTCTAGGGTCCCTAGGACCCCAAATCCGTCTGCACCGGTTGGTTTTTTTTTTTGGATTTTTTTTGATTTTTTTTAATTTTTTTTCACTAAAACAAACCAAACCAACACAGTCCAACCCAACCTAATCCAAACCAACCCAAAACAATTAAAAAAACACTTTACAACCCCCCCTGGGCACCCTTTTTTCTCATTAAAAAAAAAAAAAAAAAATCGGGCGCAGGCGGATTTGGGGTCCTAGGGACCCTAGAAGGTGCCCCCATAAAGAATTTTTCAAAAAAAATCAAAAATGGAAGAAAACCGTATACTGCATAATTACCCTATTTTCAGTCATGAAGGATGGGACACTGTGTAAATAATAAATCTCATCTAATGACAAGTTGATAACACACTGGAAACTGCATCCAGGTCTGCAGCTTTGTATCATTGGTAATTATGCAGTATACGGTTTTCAGCCATTTTTGATTTTTTATGAAAAATTCATATGGGGGCACCTACTAGGGTCCCTAGTAGGGTTGCCAATCTGTCCCGATTTGTCGGGACAATTTGGAGCATAATGTCCTGTGTACTGACAAGACCCTTGTCAGTACGCCAAATGTCCTGATGAATTAAAATCAGAATCCCATATCTATTGGCCAGTGGTTAACTATAAGTAAATCCTTTCTTTTTTCTTAGCCGCATTTGAAATGTTTGGTTATTGGCAATGTAGTGTTAACAAAATCGACATCTGTTTGTTCAATCAGTTCATTACCGAGCCTACTGAGTCTGTTGATCGGGGAGTTAAAACAGAGTCAATTTCATTATTTAGTCAACAGAGTCACAAGATCATAGTACTTACATAGGTATATGTATTTATATATAAAGCGCCAATTACAGATACAAACTTAATCCTACCATGTAAAAAGAAAAACCTTTAACCTTTAAAAAAATCTTTTAAGGTTTTTGGCAAAACCTTAAAAGATTTGTAATAATAAAATTATGTAAAATATGCTAAGCACAAATGAATCTCATAATATGGAGACATTCTATAATAAGCTTAGTATAAATTTTAATAAATCTTTTAAACTTAAGTTCTCTACATTATATTGGAAAGTTTACTATAAACCCATCATTTTTATCTTATTTCAATAAATATTGTAAAATTTACATGGCTCTAATAAGGCAGGCCAAACAAAACTGGTATAATGTGAGACTTAATTCTGCCAAGAATAAATCTAAAGAAAATTTTAAATGAATTAAGGGGGAAACCAAATAGCAAAAAAAACTGAATCTGACATTAATCCAAACACTTTTAACGAATATTATTGCACAATTGCTCCTAAACTCTGGGAAAAAATACTGACCAGTAATAATAATGACAATAATTTCAAGACTTATTTGGGAAAACATTATTTTGACAGTTTAAATTTTCATAAAACAAATGTAGCGGAGGTTAAAATAACAATTCTAGAACTAGCAGCAAAAAACAAAAATTCTTCTGGGATCAATCACATGCCAGTTAAAGGTCTTTTGAACTTGCCAGAATCAGCTTACTTAGGCATGGCTAATGCAATAAATGATAGTTTTGAAACTGGTGAGGTCCCAAATTGTACAAAAATGGCTTTAGTGATTCCATTACATAAGGGTGGTTCCACTGATGACCCGTGCAACTTCAGGCCCATTTCTCTATTGCCCACTTTTTCTAAAATTTTGTAAAGATATATTAAATAAAAAACAAAGGTCAAGAGAACAGTTGGGTCAAATCATACCTTAGCTATCGAATGCAGATGGATCATAGCCAGGATCAAACTTCTGATTCCAGACATATTCAATATGGAGTGCCTCAGGGTTCTATATTAGGACCATTACTTTTCTTACTTTATATTAACGATCTTGGGCACTTGATATTGATGGTACTTTCACCGTTTTCGCTGATGATAACACAGTAGTCTGGGACGATAAAGATCCTGTACAGTTAATGAGTAAAGTTTCTACTGATGTAGAAAAAATTAAATGGTGGTGTGATGCAAACATGCTATCTTTTAACTTATTAAAAACAAAATTAATGACCTTTAAATTCCAATCAGATCTTGTTAGTGGTGAAGCTTCTATTAAAAATTGTCCAAATGTTAAATTTCTTGGAATTTCTTTAGACAACCAACTTAAATTTTCCGATCATATCAAAAATATAAACAAGAAGATAGCTAGGGGATGTTACGGCTGCAAGAAACTCTTACTTTGCTCTTATTGAATCACATTTAACTTATGGGATACCATTCTGGGGGTCTTGCTGTCAGCAAAGATTTAATTCCTATTTATTTTACAAAAAAGGGCAGTTCGTTATCTTTCTGGAGCACGGCCCACCGATCACTGTAAGCCTCTATTTATTAAACATCGGCTTTTGACTTTGACATCTCTCTACATCCTGGAAATATCAGTGATTATCCATTAGCAGCTACCCTCAGGTTTATAACACAAGAACTGCAGCAGAAAATTACCTTAGCCTTCCTATACCCAAAAATGAACTCATAAAAAAATCACTTATATATGGATGTATTAAAATTTATAATATTTTGCCTTGCCATTTAAGGGAGATCAAATCAATTAAATTATTTAAAAAATCAGTTAAAGAAGATCTCTTAAAAAACCATACTACTCAATTAGCGAGTATTTTAGTGACCCTCTGTGATACTTAATTTATAAATATATTTTACTCCTATTTATTATATTTTTTATGTATTTTGTTTTCTATTGCATTATATTTTAACTGTTGTAGTAACTTGTAGTATCTTAATATTTTTACTTGTTTTGTATTCTTTTTTGTGTCCTTAATTTGTTGTTTTGCATTTTTTTATGTTCAGTTTGACCACTATTTATTTTTTAAATTATGTTATTATTTTAAGTACGACTTTGTCAATAAGATTTAAGTTTCTTGAGACAATAAAGTCATATTGAGATTGAGATTGAGACCAAATAGTACAACACTATTCTAGAATTGACCTTACAATTGCAAAAGTAAGCATTTCTCAATGTAAAAATGTTGTTTACATCTTTCAATGCTCTAAACAAAAATCCTAGCAATTTCATAGCTTTATTTGCAATAATATCTATGTGTGCAACCAAATTGAGATCTCTATCAAAAAAGGCACCCAAGTCACGCATGATAATTGCAAGTTGCATATCCAACTGATAAGTAAAATCTATATGGTTTAATTTTCTATTTACATTTATCAACATTCAGGGATACATTGTTATATTCAAACCATGCTGAAAACCCATTCAACTTTTATTGCAAAATATGCATCAATCCTCCAAACTTCTTATCATTCTAAAGAATTTTAAGTTACAGTTTTTTAAAGCGGAAGATCATTTATAATATGTAATGTCCGCCCTGGGGATACTAGCACCACTTCCACTACAATCAACTGCATCTGTTTCAACTTCGAGTGTGAAGTAAATGACCCTGCTCTATCCGACTGTCATGCTGCCAATGCGTTTTTCCCACTAAGTTATAAAACTCAGAGTTACACAAAGCGTGGAAGAATATTTCGCAAAAAGAACTTTCTAAACTTTACATAACACATGGGAAAGCATCTTAAATGTAAACAAACCACTTCACTCATTTCACTTAAAACTACCTGATGTAATAAACAAATCTTTTTGGCTTACAACAGGTCTAAAACTCGCAGTGAATAATATTAGATCTCTGAACGAAATACGAAAACATTTTAGGGGGAGTCAGTTCATCCAAAACTACTATCTTCTTTACCGGCAAACGTATTGAAAACTAATTCGCCAAGCCAAACAACTTTTCTATTCTAGTAAGCTCAACAGTGCTGAACCTGATACTTTCAACAAATTCTATTGCTCAGTTGCGATAGATTTGAAAAAGAATATCCACTCCATGTGGATCCGCTTAGCTATCTGAAAAACGCCCGGGTTCAGGACACATTTACATTTACTCCAACCAACACAGACGAAATTAAAAAAGTCATCAAATCTATAAGAAACTCTCGTGTAAAATCCTCCGAGAACTACCTAACTGTCCTCTTGAGGTCTTGTCTTTTGCTATAAACAAATCATTTAATGAAGGCTCTTTTCCATCGTACCTAAAGGAAGCTTTAGTGCCAATACATAAAGATGGCGATACATCGAATCCTTCTAACTACCGCCCTATATCTTTGCTATCGACGATCTCAAAGTTGATCGAAAAAATCGTCAAAAAGCGTGTGATGGATTTCATGACTCTACAAGACACTTTCAATTCCGCACAATTTGGATTCTTACCAAAAAAAAAACACACACGACGCTATGATCCGAGTAATCGAACAGCTCCGTAGGCACTATAACAATGGACAGGCCACTGCAGTGGTGACTTCTCGAAGGCTTTTGACTGTGTGAGTCACAGGATTTTGCTGCAGAAACTTGAGGTATATGGTTTTAGGGGGAAAACTTTTAAGTGGTTCCAATCATTTCTTACAGATCGTTGCCAGAGTGTTGTTGTGGAAAAAACCTTTTCTTCTAAGCAGAAGATAGTCTCGGGTGTCCCTCAAGGGTCTGTCCTGGGATCCATCTTATTCCTCCTGTATATTAACGACTGTCTATTGATATATCGGGACTGTTTTCAGTCTTTGCAGATGATGCCACCATTGTCTGGAATCATAATGACCCAGTTCACTTGGTGGAGGTCATATCGCGTGACATTCGCGTGATCAAGAACTGGTGTGATGCGAATGGCTTGCTGTTTAACTTTAGGAAAACTCAAGTACTTGAATTTCATTGTAACATTAATGACATCGACTGTGATGAATTCTCCATCTTCTCAAGATACCAGATTCCTAGGTTTGTAACTAGATGTTGACTTCAAATTCCAAGCGCATATTCTAAAACTAACTAAAAAACTGGTGTCTGGGTGCTACTGTGTCAGAGCAGTTGCTTCCAACCTGGGTATCTCCATCGCAAAAAATGGCTATTATGCAGTCATTCAATCTCATCTTTCGTATGGTCTGCCGTTTTGGGGATGCTGTAGACAGTATCTTCTAGACACGGTTTTCAAATTACAGAAACGGGCCATACGATTCATGACTGGTTCATCATCGAGATCACACTGCAAACCACTCTTCATTACTCACCAAATTCTAAGTCTGCCCTGTCTGCCATTCTTGAATCATCTAGCTTAATTCACAAAAACATTGCTCTATTCCCACAACATCCCTCTTCCAATCCCTCACACCACTCTAGTTCAAAAATCTATTATTGACAATGGAATTAAAATCTATACTCACTTACCCCCCACTCTAAGAGAACTTACTGATCTATCTAAATTTCGTTCAACATTAAAAAATTTACTTCTAGGGCATGCCTTTTATTCTGTTGAAGAATTTATGCAATTTACATTCCAATAAATCTGCCTTTCGTTATGAACGATTTTTTATTCTCTTTTAATTATTTTCCTCATCTGGTACTTATCTCTAACCATTTTCTATTTTTATAAAAAGCTCATTTCGACGGGGTGGTTGAGGGACTCATTTGGTACTCATTTGTTGTCTACTCATACTCTTTTTTTCAGTCAGTTGCTTGCTAGTTCCGTAACAATGCCAGTTATAAAATAAAACTATTTAACGTAAATACTGTGATATTATCCTAATAATAACTATTTTTTTTTAATTTCTTGTTCTTATTTTAGGTATATTTGAGTGTGTATTTTACTTGTCTTTCATATTTAATTTTTTTTTTCTTACTTAAATTTTATTAACTTGACTACTAAAACTAATTATTAATGTGTAATAATACTTTAATATTAATTTGATTTTTATGTTATATTTACATACATGTTTATAAGTATTTTTTTTTTGGTTTTAACTAGGTAAGCTTAAAGCTTTTATTTAATTTTTTTGTTGTTGTTTTGTCTTATTGTTTCTCAATCCATATTAATTATCTTTACTCATATTTACATATAGATATTGAACAAAACTGGTATAGTTGGATAAGCCTAGGTTAAGTATATGCTACTACCTTGCAATTTTCTCTGCATGAGGTTTTTGAGTTAATCAATAAATGTTCTCCCAAAATGGGAACAGGCCCAGACAGCATTCCTTTATATTTTCTTAAAGAGTGTTTATATACATTAACATTTCCATTACAAAAACTATTTAACTTGTCACTAAATGAAGGAAAATTTCCAGATTTTTGGAAAAAATCTTTTTTAAAACCTATATTTAAATCTGGTACAAGGGAAGATATAAAGAACTATAGAGCGGTTTGCATCCAGTCTTAGATTCCTAAACTATTAGACTGTCTTGTTAGTCAAAAGCTTTCAGCCAACCTTAAAAATATAATCAACCCAGAACAGTTCGGCTTTATATCTTCTGATCTGATCAACTGATGTAAATCTTGCTCTATATGTTCAGTTTATTACCGAAAGCTTAGAAAAGGGACTGCAGGTTGATTCGGTCTACACCGATTTTTCTAAGGCATTTGACCGGGTCAACCACAGTCTAATGATTCATAAGTTAAGTTTGTTGGGTATTCAGGATCCTTTTTTGAGTTTTATTAAGTCGATGGTAGAGGGAAGATTTCAGGCAGTTAGGGTCAATGGTGTGATTCCTGAGGAGATTGCAGTTCCTTCAGGAGTCCCGCAGGGATCGCACTGTGGACCTATTCTGTTTTGTGTATTTCTGATGGACTTAGTTCTAAACATACCATTATGTAAATTACTTGAGTTTGCAGATGATATTAAATTCTTTTTCCCATTGAGTTCAAATATAGAAGCTAAGCATTTTCAAAATTATATCAACATCTTTTGCATCTGGTGTAATACAAACAAAATGGACCTAAATGCAAATAAATGTTACAAAGTAACTTTTTCAAGAACCAAGAGTCCCGATTATTTATGATTATAAAATTAATAATACTACAATAAATAGCAAAGAAGAAATCAAAGATCTAGGAATATACCTGGACAGTAAATTATCGTTTTCTTGTCATGTTAATATAAATACGTCAAAAGCAATGAGAATGCTCGGGTTTGTGCAACGATCCTCAGTTGATTTTTCCATTGCTACATTTAAAATGCTATTTGTCAGTTTGGTTAGACCAATTCTTGAGTATGGATCCATTGTTTGGTCACCTTCTTACGACTATTATGTAAAACAAATTGAAGGGGTTCAAAATAAATTTTTGAGGGCAGTAGCATTTAGATGTGGGTTTAAAAGGGAAGATTATGAATATTTCGAATTAAGCCAAAAGTTAAATCTGATGAGTTTAGAGTCTAGGCGTGAACTAATAGATTTGTGCTTTTTACATAGTTACTGAGTTATTGGCTGATTTTAGTCTTAGAGTTCCATTCAATAATAATAGAAATAACCAACAAATATTTCATGTTCCTTTTCATAGGACCAATTATGGCATGAATGAGCCAATAACTCCGATCTCAAGAACTGCAAATAGGGTCCAATCATACAATGATCAAATGAATATTTTTGGATCTTCACTTAATAGTTTTAAAAACCAAATAAAAAGACAATTAGGGTATACTTAAGTAAAATAATTTATTTATTACTGTGATTGATACTGATTTGTACCTGCATAAATTTGATTATTATAGTTAATTATTTAATGACCGTAAATAAATAAATAAATAAATTTTTACAAATATTAGTGCAATTCAACAGTGTTCGTAGAAAAAGTAGCATACACAACTTGATAGAAAGTAACTTTCTTATACTCGCATGTTGTGTTTTAGTGAAAAAAAATTAAAAAAGAAACAAAAAAAAATTATAAAAAAAAAAACAACCGGCGCAGGCGGATTTGGGGTCCTAGTAGGTGCCCCCATAAAGAATTTTTCATAAAAAGTCAAAAATGGCAGAAAACCGTATACTGCATAATTACCATAACATTTTACACAATTTCTGCTTGTTAGCAAATTGCTTTTTTAGGCTGTCAAAATTCAAGAGGCACAATGTCAGGTGGATTTACAGAATCAGCTTTCATTAAAAAGCTCTCTGAACTAAACAACTCTTCTCAAAGCATCCAAACTTTATCATTATGGTTGATACATCATAGAAAGCATTACACAAGTGTTGTTAAAATCTGGCTAAGGGAGCTGTTAAAAGGTAGGTCAAATAGAATTGTTTAAATAGAATGTAAGTAGCAAATAGTAATCCACATTTTTAGTAAATTTCTGGGGGCAGAGAAATCAAATGAATTTGTGTTTTTTTTTAATTTTTAGCTGAGGACAAAAAAAAGCTAACCTTCATGTATCTAGCAAACGATGTAATTCAGAACAGCAGAAAGAAAGGTCCAGAATATGGAAATGAATTTGGCAAGCTCCTCAAAAATGCCTTTGAAAACATGTCAAAATGTGATGAAAACACCAAAAATGGACTTCACAGGCTCTTGGGTATATGGAATGAGAGACAAGTTTATGATTCTGTGCAGATTAGCGAGTATAAAAGATCTCTTCGTAAGTTAACTTAATAATCTTAATCATCAATCTTATACAGGGTTCCTAAGCAAATCCTTAGGGGGCCAAGCAGCCGTGTATAAGACGCAGACAAACGGAAAAGCACATTAGGCAGAAGAGGATGGGCATGGGGCGATGTTGTCACTACATCTTACACGTAGTAAATCCATTCCAGGTTGTTGTTTTCTAATGTTTTCCATTTTCATACCTTTAGGACTGGAATAAAAATTGTTTTTGCTCGATTTTAATACCAAACTGATGAAAGGTATCGTAAAAAAAATATTTTTCGGCTTTTCATTTTGTAACCATTGTCCTTACGCACTGTTTACAGGCTGGGGACTGAGATACATGCAAATGCCTAACCTAAAGCGTTCATACACGGCAGGAGAAATCGACTGAGATATTTTTTCCGTAGAAACTTTATCAAGCAAATAGGACGGGTTGACGCCTTCGAACGTCCAACCCGGGTTTTGCACTTTGATTCGAAATCAAAAAGGAGGAACAGTCAGATGTGGGGCCGTGCACAAATTACGTAACGGTTATTTTACCAATTTTTGACCCCCTCCCTATGTAATGTTTTGTAACGGTTTGACACGCCACTCGCCTAATATTATGTAACGATTTCAAGACCACTACCCCCCCCAAAAAAAAAAAACTTTTCACTTATTTTCATTCCAAATTTTCTTAGTTTCACACAAATGCAAACGCTGTCGAAACCCCTCCCCCCTACGTAACGATTTGTAACCCCCCCTCCCCCCTATGAACATTACGTAATTTGTGCACGGCTCCTGTAGTCCCAGTGGAGGAGGGCGAGAAAATTGATATTTTTTTCTTAAAAATTATACTCTTTAGACCTATTTCTTTGCGTTCTCGAAATTACGTAATTTTTGAAAAAAAATTGTAAGCGGCGCCATTTTTATTTCGTGCTTTGTTTTTCTAAAATTTTTGCGTTCGGCTAATTTAATTGAAAAATTTTTGGCTGCAGCGCCCTTTATTATCTCACTCAAAACCAAGATCCCCCGTTTTAGGAAAACTGAACCCGTCTCTGTTTCTAAATTTTTTGGAATAAAAGTAGAGTATGACCATGGGGGAAATAATTTTTTTCTACGGTATGACGAAAATTTCGAGAAAGTTAAAAAAATAAAAAAAGTGGTAGAGCTTAAGTTTTTCGTAAAAAAAACGTTTTTTTGTAAAGAAACACAGCAAAATAAATCTTTTCACCCCTTTTTGGGTGTTACAAATTTTGGCAGCCCCTTATTTTTCGCTTTTACCCTCCCGCTAGTTTTGAAGAATTGGTTCGCTACATGTTTCGAGATCATGTCATAAAACACCTCGAAAATATCAAATCTAGTGTAGGGCCAGCTTTATTTAAAATCAATAATATCGCAAGCAAAAAGCTCTGCAGGAAAAACAGCGCCGTTTATTGATTTCTTTGGCTGCTAGTGCTAGCTGCATGGTTTGGCCGTTTCCGGATAGATGTCACTAGTAGAACAGAATGGAAAGAAATTTAATTAAAAGCGAAGATATTTCTTTCTAATGTTAACAACCTCACGAGTTTATCGCTCAGTATCGTAAATAATGGACCCTACCGCCTCCTTTAAGCTGTGGTTTGGACCTGAAAACATCTAAATTCATCTCATGGTGTGGCCGCCATCTAGCGGAATTGGCAGACATCTTGTCAACGGTTATTATTGCAACTATGATTTATGCTCACAATGAAAGAGTGGCGACAATTTTTTCTCATGAAAGCAGTCCGGAGATAATAACAAACTGGCTCAATATACCTGTTTCTTTTGTGCGCGCAGAACTTTCTATGCCATTTCTGTTTGATTTATTGAAATCCTATCCCTAAGGAAAATCTTAGGAACCCTGTATAGTAGCTGATAGGAGAGTGTGATGCATATGCAGCTGTCAAGCCATAAGAAGTTTATACATTAATTATAACAGTGGCAGCTGATCAGATGAGGCAAGTGTGGCAGTGCCTTACCAACTGTTTTTGGAAAAACTTGTAAATTAAAATGTTTACTTATATATGCCATCCCCCCTTCCTTTGGAGAAGCTTTATTCCCATCCAAAACAGTGACTTTTCAAAAATTCTATTTATTAAATAATTTTTCCAAAATTTTTGTCAGTTTTTAGAAAACAAAAAAAATGCCCTGAAATTTGTGTAAAATGTTCTGCAAAAATTATTGGGATTTCTGTGGGGACCCTGCATATACTCCTCCTTTGCTTTAGGTTTTAGATCAGCATACCACTCTTTCTATTCTTGGACTGGCGGGTTTTCTGTTTTGTATAAGCTGGTAAAAGGTATGCCTGTGCTTATTATCTAGTTCTGTAGTTATAGGAAAGGACGAGCCTGTATCAAAACGAAAAAAAACAGAAAAGCGACGAGAAAAAGAGGTTACAGTAGAAGTGGATGGTCATAAAGAGACCCACGTTCACTTAAGCCCCCACACACCCCCTGGTGATCCCCCTGAGCCAGACGAGCTGATCAAAGCAATACAGGAATTGGAGCAGAACATTGCTTCTTCAGATGAAAAAGTGCGGGAGAAGATTGCTAACTTACCCAGGGAGGTGTCTGAGATATCGTTAATCTCAAAAATTGAAGGTATGAAAAGTTTTCCAAAAATAAAATAAATCTTGCCTTGACCGGCATTGTTTGGACTTCTAAAGCCTGGCAAACTTAGGAAGGATGCTGCTAAGTTTCCAATTTTTTGCTTTAAATGACTGTAACTTTTGTTTCCTTTCAGCAATTTTAATAAAATAAAGCCTATGTACTCCCCAGGACTCCAAGCAATGCAGTAGTGAAACCCTTATCAAAATCGGTTTAGTAGCTTTTGCCAGGCTTTTCATAAATTTTCTGTTTTTTTTTTCAATTTTTACAAACAAAAAATGTTGAAAAATCCTTTGGATACTGTTGACATTTTTGATAAATGCTTTTATAAAATTGATTAAGTAGCACAAGTTTCAAACAAAAACAGCCATTATATTGATGCACTACACTCGATTCCAAAAATCTCCAGCCAACACTAACTCAACTAAAAAGACAGTTAACTCATTTTCGTTTTAGTATCCTTTGGCCTATGATCGGTGCCATATTGACACCAAACTGCCAGAAAATCCGTTTTACTTGTCAATTTGGTTATAAAAATGGCAGCAACAGTAGGCTAAAGGATACTAAGGCGGTAGGAGATAACAGACTTTTTAGTTTGGAACGGTGTTGCTCCAGCCTGGTTTGTTGCTGTCATTGTAAAACAGCTGATGACAGTTTTGGTAATTTTGTTTTACCCTAGATCAAAACTGAATTCAGAAAATAATTGTTTACCTCCATATCCACTGTAAAAATACCTGGATTAGTTTAACTAATTCATGCTCTCTGAAAATATTTGATCTCTAATCATTTTTTGCTGAATAAGCTAAAATTTCTATAATAATATAATATATTTTTGAGTGTTATATTTTTCTGAGCTATATGCAGTTTGTTTAATGTGGTCACTCTTATTTGGAATGAGCTGTACTCCACCTATTCGAGTTTGTGACTGACGGCCATAGTTCTTCCCCGGATATTAATGAATTTGAGAGAGAAATGCTTAGTTTAAGGCTTGTAATATTGGCGAATTTTCTGGCCTTTAATGGACATGTATGCTAAAAACCATTTTCCTAAATCGTAACTATGACCTTAAGAGCTAAATTTGAGAGCTCTAGTAAAGTGTTTATCTAAATCTGTTGTTGAATTTTTTTAGATAAGGAAACGGCTCAAAAACTGGCAGTTCAAGTGAACAGCGCGGTTATGTTGTTGAGCGACTACAACACGAGATTACAGACTGAAATGGAGCACCGGAAGAAAGTGGCTGTGATGATGCGAGATTTTTTGCAGGTGCAGGACGAATTGCTGGCCCAGGCTGAAAGAAATCTTGAGGTATTTTTAAAAGATAATCTTTGAATCAAAGAACGAATATATCAGAGTAGCAACAAACCGGAATAACGCGAAAAAGTAGGGAATTTATCAAAAAATTGTCAAAATCCCGGGAATTTTTGGTCTGGTTTTGATATTAATGAAGGAGACTTGGTAGCAGCAGAAAGCCTTGGCTCTCCTCTTTCATTATCTCTTCCGTGCTTTTCTTGTGGATCTTATGTTCGCAGATTACTCTTAGGGGAGTTCTTCTTTGACACATTTTTAATTTTCGTTTGTATTTTGTTATTTGTAACCCTTTTTTCCGTATCCTTGCATCATATAGCAGGATGAACTATGTTGTTAAAACCAATACTCTTCTTCTGAAGTAGCTTGGACTGCAAAGGTTTGGTAGTAGCGCTGAAACCGCTTTTGTAGCTGCATCCGATTTGTCCATTGCATACTCTATTACTCCTAAATACTACTTTCGTTTGATAGTTAAATCACATGGTTTCCAAATCTTACCCGACGATAGAGACCAAACGGCTGAACCGATTTTGATAAAAGTGGTATCGCTGGAAAGCTGAAAGTCCTGAGAGTGCTATGGCCAATATTTTATTTAAAAACATACCTACCTTGCGATCTCAATGTAATTTTCTGTCAAAGCAGTGTCTTCAAGGCTATATCACAGAAACGGAGGCATCTCTTCGGCACAATCCCAAAGCTTTCTGGTCGTACACAAAATCCCTACAAAACTCCAGTAAACAACTGCCCAGCTACACCCTGAATGAAAAAACAGCTCCCATGGGCCAACAGGCGGCTGAACTCTTTGCCGAGTACTTCGGATCGGTTTATACAGACAACTCTCTGGATATGCCATATCAACCCTCGTTAGGCCCCCACAACCTTTGCAACCTCACTATCACAAGTTCAGAAATCTACACTGAACTAAAAAATATCAACCCAGACAAAGGGCCTGGACCTGATAAGGTTCATCGACTGTTTCTAAAAAACTGCTGTTTTGTTCTATCTCGACCTCTGCATATTATTTTCAATAAATCACTATAGAGCGGTATACCCAGACTTCTGGAAATCTAGTTTTGTTGTACCCATTCACAAATCAGGTGATTCAAAAAATTTGACTAACTATCGCCTTATAAGTATCCTCAATGCTATCCCAAAAATATTTGAAAATATAGTCACAAAATTCTTAACATTTTGCCTTGGACCTGAGATTATACACCAGCAGTTTGGCTTCAAAAAATACTACTGAACTAAATCTCCTCACTTATGTGGACATCCTGACAAGCGCCTTGGAGAGAGGTGAAGAGGTACAGTCAATTTACACGACTTCTCCAAGGCAGTCCATCATGTAGTTTTAATTAAAAAATTGAGACCTTGGGCGTTTCAGGTTCTCTCCTACAATGGATAAAGAGCTATATCACGGGAAGGGCTCAAATGGTTCACCTTAACAACTTTACATCTTCTCAAATTTCAGTATCATCAGGCGTCCCCCAGGGTTCGCACCTGGACCCGCTATTATTCAACATCTTCATCAATGACATTTCATCTTGTTTCCAGCACAGCCTTTTTCTTCTGTTTGCTGACGATTTAAAGCTGTTTTTAAAAATAACAACTCCAGAAGACTCTTTAGCACTTCTAGAAGATCTAGACAGAATGTCACAATGGTGCCATGCCAATGGCATGGAACTCAATGTTCTGAAATGCAAGGTCATTAAATTCCACAAGTCAAGAAACTTCAATAACTTTGTCTATCACATTGATGATAGTCCATTGGGCTGCGTTGATCAAATCAAAGACAAATCTAGATTTTTCAGCTCATATTGACAACGCAATCAACAAGGCTTTACGCATGCTTGGCTTTGTGAAGCGCAGCAGAAGGGGCTTCTCAATCATTAATGCCATTAGAACTTTGTACTACTCCTATGTCAGATCACACTTAGAGTATGCTGCCTCAGTTTGAAGTCCTAGTTATGCATGCCATATCCATCGAATTGAAACTGTTCAGAGAAAATCCTGCAGATGCATAAATTTTACGATAATAATGAATTTCATTATTCTGACTTATGCACATCATTACACTTAACAACTCTCTCCTGTAGAAGAGAGAGACCTAATGCTGATTCAAAAACTTATAAACTCTAGTATAGATTGTCTCTATTTAACTTCCAGAATTGGATTACATGTTCCATCCTGGAACACTCGTACTACACAAACTTTTCACCAACACTTTCACAGAACTAATTATGCTTTTCACTCATTCATTTTTCGTACCCTCAAGACTGAGCAATGAATTATCTGAATTAGATTTCTTTGGTCATTGTGAACCATTTGTGAGAACTGTCAAAGGCCTAACTTTATAAAAATCAAATTGTTGTTTCTTCTTTATTTTTTTTTCTCTTCCTTATTTTTTCTCTCCTTTCTAAAAACTGTTAGTAGCAGAATTGTCTTTAACATTGATTTAAGCACTAAAATAGTATGTTAACTTTATTTAGTTTCTTTATTTTACACTGTAGGTAGTTAATTTAATTTATTTTCTATTCCATTTTTTTGTTTTATGATTTTCAGAATTCTATAGTTTTAGAACTTGTTATTGTTCTTTTATATTATGTAAATGGGCTTGACTCCCCCAATAAATAAATTTAAAAAAATCAATATGGCGGATGTTAGGAGCCATAATGTCAATTTTGATATGCTGATGGAGGCATAACTACCTCAAATAAAAAGCGATTTTGATAAAAAAAATTGCTTTATTGACAGTAACCTCTGCATCCATTTCACATCACCCCTCACCGACTGACCCCCCCTCCTTTTCCGCCTGGTGTGAGTATGGGGTGGGGTTAAAGCTTTATTATATTATGTGGCACACCAAAAAAATTTTTTTTTTATATAAAATACTACTATTTCTAAATCGGGTTTAGTATATAGAATAGAGAAACATTTGCCAGTCGCATGCCTTTAGTCCCAGTAACGAACTTAATTATTAAATTACTTCACTATTCTGTATTCTAGATATGCTTGAGATCCGAATGTCTTTTCAGGAATACCAAGACGCGCTTCTTAAAGTCTACAGCGTGCGGCAAGAGCTTCAGAGCCATATGCAGAGCTTACCGGACATGACGCAATTGCCGAATGTGACAGACGGATTGGCCCCCCTTCCCTCGGCCGAGAATCTTTTTATGGGCTAAAGCAGTGAGTTTTTATAAATTGGGAGTCATTTTTTTAGAGAGTTTACGTTGCAATACGGGCTCAGCAGAAAAAAAAACTGAATGAAGGAAATATTATTTTGCTTAAATGTATTAAAGGCATGTTCTTACTTTGCACTCAAAATAAAAGTTACAATGAGAAAAATCAGCAAGCGCCATTTTGTAAATAAACTGCAATTCGGCTTAAATGTAAATATTTAATAAAAATGGTCTATGCAAAACTGATAAAACGTACATAAAAAAAATACACAAATTTTCACAGTGACGGCGTGAAACAGGTACACCATGCACATGGCTTCACAAAATTTTTATTTTTTCAAAAAAAAGAAGGTCATCATTCTAGTTATTCAAAAAAGATTTTTAATAAAAAAGTAAAAGAAAATCTCATATGAATTTTTAGGCTTTTAATAATTTTTTTGATTATTTTAATATTTTAATTTTATAAGAAATTTTCAATACACACCCATTATACCATTGCGTTGAGTTATCGACAATTATTAAGTTGGATTTTATTAAATTTATAATAATTTTATTAATTATTTGAAAATTATGTCATACCCATTACATTTGAGTATCACACTCTTATATTAGAGGTCATTTACTTTTTTGACAAATATTTTTAACTAAAGCCTGAAATCCTATTTCCGACTCGAGTGGGGATTTCACTGACCTGATTTTCGTACTTATAGTACGCAATAACCCTGTATTGTAGACTATTGCAGGATTATTGCAAAGTATTGCCAGTCATTAGACACTTTAACTTAATTTTCGGATTTATCGGCTTTCGTATCCTTATCTCTATCGAGCAGGTGTACTTTTAAATTAATGGCGAATGCGTGACAGCTCCAGCTGATCAAATGCGTCAAAATATCGTTTCGTATGCAGGGTCGGGCGTAATGTCACGCATTCGCCATGTTTTTAAAAGTGCACCTGCTTGATTGGTCGACTTTATATATACGAATGCTGATAAAACTAAAAATTAACTTAAGTGTGTATTAAGAATTGCGAATTATTGCATGATTATTCCAAACTATTGCAGAATTATTGCAAGTACTGTGAATTATTGTTAAAATATTGCAAGTATTGTCACAGAAAAAGGACAAATAAAACTATCAGACCGGTAACTTACGCCTTTCCAGACTACTGCACCAGTATTGCCAACTATTGCGAGATTATTGCGACAATATTGCAAACCAGTACCAGATTATTGCACAATACTGTGCTCAAAATTGGTATATATAGTGCAGGCAGTGAAATCTCCTTCGTTCCGGCCCAGATTTTTTGTGTGATTTTTTTTGAAGTGGATCACTTTTCTGCTGAATCCTGCAAAAATATTTTTATTTTCGGTGATAAACACTTTTATTAAATAAGGAGTGCCACATCTAAACACTATATTGTATAAGCGTAGTGTATTTAGAAAATATCTACATATTAGTAATATGTATTTAATTAAGAGTTGACTATTTTGTGTTGAAAAGAAAACGATAAACAGATTTCCAAAGATCGCGCAACTCACTGGAGACTCGATGAACTCACTCTTATGATCTGAAAACAGAATTTTTGACCTCTTATTTTTGAAGTTCGTTTATTCAATATGGTTTTTCTGAAAATGGACCTAAAAACTACTTGTTCTATTGTCCTTTTTAAGGGGTTTTACAGGGTATAAAAACCAAGAAAAAACTGGCTGTCAAAGTGCGTGATTTTTTTTGTCGTATCATGATTAGAAATCACAAGAAAAAAATCTAAATTTTGTAGAGTTGCAGATTATAATAAGGGTAATGAGTAAGCATAAAAAACAAAAAAAAAAGTGTCTGTCAAAGTGCGTGATTTTTTTTTGTTGTATCTTGCTTAGAAATCACAAGAAAAAAAACTAAATTTTGTAGAGTTGCAGATTATAATAAGGTTAATGAGTAAGCATAAAAAACAACAAAAAAAAAGTGTCAAAATTTTAAAGAAAATACATGTTTCTTTGGTACTGATTAAATACTTGTTTTTTGTTACTTATTTTGAAAAATGTTTAAGTTTTTTCTGGTATTAAACAGTATTTTTCCAAAAATTAAGTTTTTTTTCTTAAAATTAAATTAATGAAAATCCAGGGAATATAGAACATATAGGGATGGATATCACCAAAGAGACAATGGCAAATTTTGAACGAGCGGATGGAGCAACCTGAGAGGCATAACGGTTAGGTAAATTTATATTCCCTGGGTAAATTTGTTCTCTGGCCTTTTTTTGAGTCTTTTCTCTAAAATATTGTTGTCCTCTTAGATTAAAAAGAGACGAGATATGTGGTCCAACGAAAACTCCTTGGCAAATAATAACCACTGTTTATTTACAAACAAAATCAAAACAAAACAAAGGTGAGAAATATCGATTATTTTTCTATCCTTTGAAATGATTTCTCTTTTCGCTTTGGTCCTTTGTGTGTTGTGGGATGCTCATCCAGTTTTGAATTTTCGTTATTTCCACCCAAGATCTTTTGTTTTTAGATTCTTTTCGGTTGATGTAACTGATTTGGAGGTTTTTTAACTTCTTTTTTATGTACCAGTTTACTCCCTCTTGATATGTGTTGGGTTTGTTTTCTCAATAGCAGTAAACTTTAGTTAAAACTTGGCTCTTTGGAACAAATTAACTTATTTAAAATTATTAAAGTCATGGATCACGAGAGCAAAAATTACAATGTTTATCTTATTGATAAGTACCTACTTAAATTTTCTATTTCAAATAAAATATTGCTTTTGTGGAATTAAATAAACATTATTAGTTTTACGTATATGTTTCCCATGTAAAAAAGGCTCCTATAACCACAGATTACCTAGGTCCTCTGTGCTATACAGGAGATTTTAAAATGACATTTGCTTGAATGATGAACCGTTCACAAACACAATAACATAATTTTTAGCTAGTAGTATTTGGTATAAAACCACTACAAACATTTATTATTAGGGAGGTTCCAAAGCTCAAATTGGCAGAATTATTTTTTGCAGGTTATTTAAATTATTTTGCAGATTTCATATTATAGATAGTAAAAAGTAGGTACGCCACTAGTGTGTAAATAAGAGAAAGGTAAACATTGTTTCATATAATAATATAACCAAAGTCTCCGTAAGTGTCAGGTATCTTGTCTCTTTTTAATCAAAGGTTGTCCTGCTTCGCGGATTGTATAAAAATTCCATAAAAAGTAAAGAACAGATGAGGTATCAATATTGTCTTTATTTTTAATTCTAAACTCACTGGCTAGCGGAAATCACTCAAAATTAAGAAAAAAAATGTTGGAAAATTATTCACATCGAAGACAATTTGCCAGCTCTCCTCGTTTGACTCTAGGGTAGTCTGGCTCTAAGCCACCCAGAATCACAAATTTTTTCTTTTGGCTGTTTGCCCTTATTTTACTTCTTTTCTTCCTTCTTCTGTCTTATTACTTGCTTTTTTTTTCTCCCTTCTGTTTTTATTTTCAAGACTTTTTTATTTTGGGGGGGGGGGATCATTCATACTAAATTCCAAAATATTTTTCTCTTTTTTTTCCCAAAAAAAAAACATTAAAATTTACACAAAGAAAAACACAGAAAATATAAAATATATTTTAAAAAAAATGATTTTATTTTTCTTTTTTCCCTTCCCTTTTCCTTTATTTTTTTAAAAAACATTCATGCCTCATTTCCTGCTCTCTTTTTTACTTTTTTCCTGGTTAGTGACCGCTTTATATTTTTATTTGATTGTGTTTCAAAAATTTTTCTATTTGTTTGATCCTTTTTACGTTCAGAGTGCCCAAAACGTCTCTTATTGAAAATGGCCTGGGGATTCCAGTGCTGCCAAGGGACTGATACAGGTCAAACCCATTTATTTTATTTATTAGGCATTTAAAAAAAATGTGGATAGGATCTTCGACCTGTCCAGATTCGCATAGGGGGGATTCTTTGATTTTTATTTTCGCTAGGTGAACTGCAGCAAGACAGTGTCCTGTTCTCATTCTTATCAGTCTTGTTATTTGCTATCTATTCAGTTTTCAAATATATCATGCCAGGGTTTTAGTTTAATTTGATCTTACCCAGCTTTTTTTAAACTCTTCTGTCAACTCTTTTTTCAGTTGTACATATATGTCCTCAACTGTAAAGTTTAGGTTTTTGGGTACTTTGAGATTCCTGCCTATGTTTGCTAATTTATCTGCCATTTCATTTCCCTTAATATTGATGTGTCCTGGTATCCATGCTAGGTTAATTTCTGTGGAGTTTTCTTTGGTTAGTAAGATTAGAGATTTGTAAAATGGTAAAATTTTCTTTGGCATCTATCTTATTCCTATTTAATATCTTTAGAGCACTTTGCCAATCAGAATTAATAAGTCCTTAAGATTTTTAGAAAAGCATGTTCTAATTCCTTCATTGATTGCCACTGTTTCTGCCAAGCATATATTTATGTTGTCAGGTAGTTTGCCTGAGAATTTATAATCTATTTTTGGTATATATACTCCATATCCTACTTTTTCTTCAACTCTTGAGGCATCCGTGTAAGCCGTTGTCAACTCCTTGTGTCAAAGCATAGAAAACGTGACGTTTCCCTAACCGTTATGCCTTTTTAGCTATGAAACTGTCAATCGCATCGTTACCTCTAATTTTTTTAGATTGGTCGGTTGGTTGGAATATCCATCTGTCACTTTAATTTCTTTTCCCCCCACTCCTTGAACTTTAAAAACCAAATATCTGGGAAACAAAGATCCATCAAAATGTTCGCAACTCATTCCTTTTACAACCAGGTTCTTTTCAGTTCATAAGGTTGGGTACATGGAGCCCCCCTCCTCCCCTTCCATAACATAAAACGGATATTTGTTCTGTTTTTCCCCTTTTGAAGACTGCATGAATTTTTTTTTTTGCTCGACCTTTAGTTTGTTCAGAAATCAGATTAGCTTAAAAAACGGAAAATTTAAACCAACCTGTATACAGACGCATGCTACAAGGTTTTATCTCTGATGAAGTGAAGTTTGAGGTTCACTTTTTGTAAATTTTGAAAATAAGCACGTTTTTTGTGGTAATAAGTCTAGAGTTAGTTTTTTTGTTGGTTTTAATATAAATGTTAAACGATATAAGTAGTTTTCATTTTTCCGATAAAACACTTTTATTTTTAATAAAACACAAACAAACAAAACATAATTTTAACATTGAACTTTTTGCTGATTTTTTGTAGAGAAAAAATAGAATGAAATTCTGTATAATATTTTTACTTTTGTTGTTTAAATTTTTAGTTTTGAGAAAAACCGTTAAATACAAAATTTCATCCTATTTTAACATATCGATTTTACAGCCCTATTAGAGGCCCTCTATTGATGACAAGTGTTTTTAACTATTGATCATTTTAGGTTACGTAACTTTTTTACATAACCCCACTTATCGTGGAAGACAAACAACCTTTTTTTGCCTCTACTTTTTCTTTTAAATAACCCAAACACTCCACAAAAATTTGGCATTAAAAATCGTACCAAAACGTAAGCATTTACATGGGTTTATTAAGCAGGTGTGACGTCAACCTAAAATGAGCAATGCCTTTAAGGACCGGTTTCTCAATAGCAAGTTAGCGTTAACTCGAGCAACATAACCTTGTAAATATATTTAAAATCGGGTTAAAATTAACTACAGGGTAACCATGGCTTCTAGTTAAGGGTAAGCTATCTTACCTCAGGCTTAAACTAAAAAAAAATAGTTAAAACAGCAGAGTTAATTTAACCCACTTTTGAGAAAACGACCCTAAGACTGTGGATTCCCGCACCATTTCGTTACGAAACTAACGACGCTCGGAATATTGGAATCGGGCGCCATTTTAGCGGCCATATTTAACTTGGACCACGCCTCCTTGACAGCCTGAAAGTTGGATTTCGAGAACGACACTGCCTGCTTTCTGATCGGATAGCCGGTGACTAGGCAGGGCAGTTCGCCCGGTTGTAGGGAACTTTCGTACAGCTGACGATCGTCGGTTGGTAGCACCTGAAAATGTGTCATAATCATAAACGAACTAAGTGTACAGGCGCATATAATGCAGGGAGCCTCTCTTTTCAAAGCAGGGCTATGCGTTCTACATACATTACATGAGTATCTTGTGCGCCTGTCATATGTAATATACAATGCTACTACGAACATAGGCCGGGTGTCGAATTTACCATTGCCCAAGTTGAAGTAGCACATGCAAGCATTGTGATAAGGTCATGTCTTCTTTTTTCTCATTGATAAATAATAGCTCTTTTGGTAAATCGACTCAGATTTATTAGTGACAGCTTGACAACAAAATAAAAGCAAATTCTCAAAATAAAACAATACATTTTAAAAACAAAAAAACAATTTTTTAGAGCAAATGTTTAACAAGGCCCTTTGTTGAGCTAGAAAATATTCAGGCCTATTATAAAAACCACTTCAAAGGTTGAGGAGCATGTTAGGGGCAATAGTTTGAAAAGCTTCTTGAGTTTTAATTCGAAGTTCTTGCAAGAGAGAAGTCATTAGGAGCAAGATCTGGTGATCTGGCTGGCTATAAAATAGTTTCCTTCTTATCACCTGCTTAGAAAATACATTGTCACGGACAACATTTTGAGCAGGACAATCATCCTGCTGAAACCATGTTTCACCAAATCTTACCCCTATTAACTGCCTAGCTGTTGGAACAATTTGCCGTCGATGGAAAACGTTTTTGGAGATAATATGTTCGAACGTCAAAATGCAAATGCAAATTTTCCCTTGACCAACATGGTACGTGTGTTGGGTTATGACGATTTAATAATGGAAAAGTGCTTTCATCAGTCATAAAAGAACAGATCTCACAAATTTTTCGTCACAATTAGCCCTTTCCAACATTTTTTCGAAAAATTCCATACGATAGCTATCCTCTGGAAAAATCTGATGTGTTTTTGACGCTTTATAAGAACGATTGCCATTCTTTTTGAGAACCCTTTTTACAGTGGTTGGAGACATATCAACTGCTTCAGCAATTTGACGACTTGTCAACTTGAGACTTTCCTCCACTGCAGCACGAATCATAACATCTGTTCTTCCAAAACAGTGGGTTTTTTGTGATGTCTTGGCGCCACACAACCAAACTTCAAAATTCTGCACAATTCCATGAATACTGAACAGATTAGTTCTGGACGATTCTGTCTTGATAGTATCATTTTCAGTTTTAAGAATGTATTATTTAAATTTAAGAACTCACCAATCTCTTTCTCGGACAAGGCAAAAAATAAAAAATGTGCCCTTCAAAATTCAGCCAATTCTGATGTGTATTTGACTCCAAAAAGTATGGATATTACATGACCTGTTTTAAATCTCTATTCTTAAAGAAAAAAGAAGATAGACAGTACTGAGGCTCGAGTATAGAGGGCGCTGTCCGTGTTACATATTTACCTGTTCGACTTTTTGATCCATACTGACAGCCAATACCCACTCCCTGACGTTGTCATGCTCTTTCTGATTGTCGCCCAGGTATAATTTAGAAGGCAGGGGTATGTTCGAGGGAAAATCGGTCTGAATGAGATCGGAATGGTCTACCAATTGTCCCTCTCCCTCTTCGATGGCTTCGCAAAGGTCCAGGTAGTGGTTGAGAAACACAAAGGCCTCGGATAGACGGCCGTCCTCTTTTAGATCTTTACCTAAAAAGTCCTTTTTTCAAATACTCCTTTTTCTCTAGGTTAACCATAGATAAAAAAATTCTTTCAATTCTCCGAGTTCACAGATGGCGCCGCCTGAAAAACGTTGGTGTAATTTTGGTACAGTGTGTAGGAGAAATAAAAGCGTTTTTGTGTATTTCGTGACATTTTGTGTTTTGTTCAACTTTTAAGGAACTAAAATAGTGCATATCGTTACCTGCTTCATAATAGGCTTTATCTGCCGGTATAACGTCAGTGTATCTCAGCAACGCCGTGCTGATTTTGAAAGCGACAGACTTCATAGACGGAGTTTGTCTACACGCACACCTCAGTGCGTAGTAGTGCGCTATAAGGAGTAGATTCTTGAAATGTAGTTTGGTTTCCATGTTCAGAGATGAGATGGATTCCAGTCCGTCATTCTAAAATATTAAAAATATTGTGTAGCGATTTCAGGGTGGCCACTTGTCCTAAAATCCTAATTTGTCCTAATTTTTGAAAATGTGTCCTAAAACCGTCCTAAAATTTGCAAAATGTCCTAAAAATCCTAAAATTCGAATTTATGTTATTTTTTTTTAGGTATATCTATTTTTAAAAACACCCATGTATTATTATTCCTTGAAAATCGCCAATAAATACTAACTCAGGTGAGTTTCTCTCTCTCTGTAAAGATGTGAGTTAGAAAGAGACTAGGCTAGACTAATTAGTTGGTTTAGTAAACAATGTGTGCTGACGATCTGGTGCAGAGGTGAAATTATGATTTGTCTTTACGTTCGAAGAAAAGAGACATCGTGCAGATAACCTTAAAAAAAGGGCAATTCATAAACTTTTCACTTTTTAATTAACCGAAGGAAAACAAAATTTAATAGTGATTGGCAGGGCCAATATTCCTGGCTTATTCCAGACAAAAATGATGTGTATTCTGCATACTGCAAATTATGTGGGAAAAATTTAAAAATTGATGGGGGTGGAATTCCCCAAGTGAAAGCTCACCACGGTATGTTTTATGTTCTTCACTTTTTTATCACCTATTTTTTCCTTTCTTATTTTTTTTAAAGTCAAAAATAATATGTCGTTTTGGGTTTGTTTTATTAAAATTTTGATTTTCATAGGTTAAAAAAAGACAGAACGTGTTTTTGCCTTTTTTTAACCTGTGTGCATAGTGAGTAACAGGCTTTAGGTAGTTTTATCTTCATCTTTCTTAAACAGAAAAAAGAAATGAAGTAAAACAGTAGGTAGTATTATTATAAATAAATATTTGTTAGCAATATTTTTTGTTTTTAGGTCAAACAACATTTGATAAATCATCTGGAATGCTATCACCGCAAAAAGGACAATTTACCCTTACTCATGAAGAAAAACTCATGAAAGCTGAAATATTTTGGGTTCTAAAGACAGTAGTAATTATTCTTTTAGAAGTAATGAGGCTTCCGGTGAACTGTTCCATTTGACGTTTCCTGATTCAAAGATTGCAGAATCTTTCCAGCTGGGAAAAACGAAGACGAAGTATCTCATTCAGTTTTGTCTTGCCCCTTATTTCACTGAGTTGACAGCGGAAGATTTTGAAAAAACCCCGTTTGCCTTTCTTTTTGATGAGACAACTACTAGTCAGGTTATAAAACAATATGATGGTTACATTCAATTTTACAGCAAAAATAAGAAGCAAATTGTAAATTATTACTTATCATCTTTGTCACTTGGCCATTGCAGTTCAAATGATTTAAAAAATCATTTTTTTGATTTTTTTCGAAAAATGAATTTAAATATCCACTATCTTATTCAAATTGGAATGGACGGTCCCAATGTAAATACCTCGTTTTTAAAACTGTTGATAGAGGAACTGAGCCAAGATGATAAAAAGATTATAGATGTTGGCACCTGCAATTTACACCAGGTACATACCGATTTTATGAAGGGATTTTCAAAAATTGATTTTGAGCAGTTTGCAACAGACTGTCATTCATTTTTTAAGTATAGTGCTGCAAGACGAGAAGATTTTCTCCTTTGTGAAGAGGCTACTGATATTGAAGTACAAAATTTTCTAGTCATGTGCAATCACGGTGGCTTAGCTTAAAAAATGTCCTTATTAGGATCATAAATCAATGGGAGAATTTAAAAGAATATTTTTTAAAAAGTTTACCAAAAGAATAAAACATTTAAATATACTGTGGAAAAAACAGAGCGCTACCAAAGAATTGTAAAAATACTTAAAAACCCAGAATCGCTAATTGTGATAACATTTGTTGTCTATTTTGCAGGTGTAGTTGAATTATTTTTACTAAGATTCCAATCTAAAGAACCCTCTATTCACCTCCTTTATTTATCATACGAACAACTGTTTTATGATGTCATGACTAATATTTTTAAATTAGAATTTTTAAAACATGACTCAAAACACCTTTTACAAACATTTGGTTCGAAAAAGGGTGAACTGCCAATTGAAAAAATAAATATTGGAACAGCAACAAAAAAAGCAATTCTTAAAAGTGGAATTTCTGATCCACAGCAACTTCGAATGAGAGCGCAGTTTAAAAACTGTTTCAAGACCTTTCTGGAATACCTCGCGGAAAAACTGCCAGTGAATTCAGTAGTACTAAAAGATTTGCAATATTTAAGTCCTAAAAAGAGGCTTGACGATAAAAGCACTTCTGCCATTGTAAGGTTGGCAACAATTGTATGTAATGTGCTTAAAAGAAATTTGACACATTACTTTAAGATAGAGGAAGCTCTTGTAAGCATAGATAATTTGGTACTACTGGGAAAAGATAGACGAAATTAAAGACATTGATGACAGTTTAAAATATGACAATTTATGCTGTTTAGTAACTACTGACTATAAGCCACGGCAATTCTTCCCCCGAAAGAGGGTTTAGTATAAATAAAGATTTTCTAGATAAAAGACAGTTACTAGATTTGGAAACCTTAATATCATTAAGAATTGTCAAAGACAGGGTAACGACAGTTGATGATATAAAGAACTTTAAAATATCAACTCGGCTTACTCAATTGTACTCTACGGTCAGCAAAAAATACAAAAATTTTTAGAGGCGAAAAGACTTGAAAAGGAGTTAAAAGAACAAGAGAGGAACAAAAAAAAGGAAAAAAAACAAAAGGATGAGGAACAAGTTAGGAGGAAGAGGCACATGACCGAAAAAATATTAAAAACAGAGCAAGAAAAGGGGCTGGCAGAAAGCCTCATAAAAGAAGGTAACCAAAAGTTAGACACGGAAATGTCGAAAAAAAATTTGGATCAGAATAAATTGGGAGAAGCCCAAACATTAATAAAAATTGGTTTGGAAAAAAGTAAAGACTGTCAAAGTAAAATAGAGGATTTAAAAAAAGAACTAAATAACCAAATGAAAAAACAAGCCAACTTTTATGTGCTAACAATAGTAGTTGTCGTGACCTGTTAAATTTTAATACTCAGTTTCGGTTAAAATCCCATTGCAATATTTTTTTAAATGCTCTATTTTAATTTAAGTTTTTTTTTCTGAAACTGTTTAAAAAAATTTTTCTTTTCTGATAATTTTTGTTAATTTTCACAATGGTTTTTGTTTTGAATGAACCATATTATTAAGTCTGGTAAACAATGATTTCTTAATATTTAAATAATTTTAAGTAAGTTATGTTTAATGTTTTTAAATAAAATTTTTTTTTGATAATTAACTTTTTAAACTGTGTGTTCCTTCTTGTTTTCCTAAAAAGATAAATGCATAAACTGGTTGTTCTTTTCAAATATGTCCTAAAAAAGTCATAATTTTTTCAAAAAATTGTCCTAAATTCCTAAAAAATGGGTTTTTGCTAGTGGCCACCCTGCGATTTTGGATTTCATAAATGCGAAAAAATCTCAGAAAAAATATATTCTCAGTTTTTTCAAAATTGAGATTGATTTGCTATAAGTGGAAGTTGAGCAATTTTCCACGAAGTGATGGATTATGCGAAGGTCGTCTGACTATTAACAGCATAAAAATTAACAACCTACTGACGACACTGTCATAATAGCAGATACCTTGAAAGATCTGATTCAAAATGCAACAAAACATTAAAGGAATACATTAAAGGAATACTCGAAGCAAATGGCCAACAAATCGAACGGTCGATTTTTATTAAACGATTTTATTTAACTTCACAGAGCCTGACTTTTTAACAAATCTTGCGATTAATTTTTGACACACTTCCCGTGAACTGATTTTAATGAAATTTGGTACAATAATGTAGCTCCGATGACAATACGATATTATGGTGGGTAGACGGTGGTTAAGAGGTGTAAAGGGGGTAAAGTCAGAACTTCGTTCGTTTTCAGATTTATGATTTGTTCTGGCGACAATACAATTTTATGAAAAAAAAATCGGGGGGTGGTTGTTAAACTATCAAATCTTGTGATTCATTTTTCACGAACTTCCTGTTAACCGATTATGTAAGTCCGGTGGCAATACAATATTCTTAAAAAATTACGTTGATGGGGGTGATCAAATACTTACCGCGTCATCGACTTTGCAATAAAATAATTAATTTTCCTTTCTCTCTAGTGTATAAGATTATTAAAGTATGAAGAAATGTGTTCATTTCGGGATTTTGAGAATCGTTTTTTTTTTTTGTACTAGGGCAAAAGGAAAGTGAAAAAAAAAAACAAATTCAAACTATTTGAAATACAAAACACCTAGCGTCCAATGTAACACATGTGCCTATACACCTATTTTTCCCTATCCTCTAGTACTATAATATTGTGTGATTTAAATAGAATATAATCAATTTGATACAAAGATGCAAAGCTTATTTTACTAGAGTATCAGGGAATTGTAAAAATAATAGATGAGTAAGTTTATAGCCACAATATAGGTAACACAAACATTCAAAGTGTCAAAAAAGTAATTAAATAGCCACCTTATATTAAAACACCAAACCTCAAAGCAAAATAAACGCTTGCCAAATTGTCAAAATTTGCATTTTTTTTTAAAATAATTTTTGGTATAAAATTTTCGTAACGAATCTCCCGCAAGCTTAAATTAATCTCCGTAAATTTTTTCTCTGTTGCAAATTTTTATAAGAAAATTCGCACCTCGAAAAAATTTTCAGAAATAATTCAAGCTCTAGGAAGATTATAAGTGAAAATTCTTCGAAAATAATTGTTTGACGTTTTTTGTAAAATATATTTTGGATTGGCTTCTAGTGTCAATTATAGATTGATTGCCAAAATAATGTGATAAATGTCGGATAAATGCGCAGCAGGCGAATTTTTTTAGAAAATTTCACTAAAAAATGAATTTTTTATACATTTTGAACGGTGAGAAGAAAGGTTGCTAAATTTAAATTTAAACAAAAATGAATATTTTGATGAAATAGTAGAAAAAAGTGTCTTGAGTTAGCTGCAAAGGGCATTTTTAATTCTGTGAAAGAGCATATGAAAGCAATTCCGATACTCTTATCGGGGAGTTTATCTGACTCTCCAGGTTGTTCCAGAATGTGGACACCCTGTAACACTACTCAAAAAGGCTGTAGATTAGGTGCAAATAAACGTTTGAAGGGAGCATGGCACACAAGAGGAAGGTAGATTATAGTATAGTGTAGTAGGAAAATTATTTAGATTGACATTGAGGCTACGGTTACTCACAATTTCAAACAACATGTGTCTCAGTTGATCCCAAACGCCGTAAGACTCCGGCCCGGCCAAATCCGGAGCACCAAACAGTTCGGTCGCTATGTGATTGTAAATATTGAAATTCTGAGGCATCGCTGGAGCGCCATGGGTCGTGTACAGGTTGAGGGCCTCCGTTAGGAAGCCGTCCTTCAGCAGCTTGGCCGCATAAAGGGCCACGTATTTGTGCAAAATGGGCGCGGCGTTGTGGGCTTTCGCTTTTTCGATGCATCTCGCCCACTGGCCCTGTTCGGCTAGAAGGTCCAAAGCGCCGATAATGTCTAAAAAAGAATACTAGGTAAGTTCGGCATTAAAAAAACACTGGTTTATATTAAACAAAGATAATAGAAGCTCACTCAAGCTAGACCCCCCCCCAAAGAAACTAAATTTGGATATTGGATTGTACTAATTATGTACTAATTTAGTCCCCTTTTAAAAAATTTTGTACCTAATGAGTTATTCGCACCTCTTTCCTAAGCAAAAGGGGGTGTACCTTGATATCAAACTACACACCTCACAAAAATAAAAAAAAATTAAGTTATCTTGAGAGTAGGCAATTTTCTAGAGAGGGAACGAAATTATAATAACTTTTTTGAAATCTCTTTCCTTGATATCAAGCTACACATCACATAAAAACAAAAAATAAGAAATTATCTTGAAGTAGGCAATTTTTTAGAAGGAGGCTAAATTAGTACCAAATTCTGGCATAGTCACTTTTGGTCGAATCTCGTTCCTAAGCTGAGGGGGGTGTACCTTGATATCAAGCTACACACCCCATAAAAAACAAACAAAAATCTTAGGAACCGATGGTTTTTGTAAACTAAAACTACCCTTCTTTAAGAGTACATAATTAGTACAAAATTATAACATATCAACTTTATTACGTCACTAGACCAGAAAATTGGTCTTTACAGGTCGACACAGGAAATTTACAGAGCGAGCCGCAGGCTGGAATCAGGAAAAAAAGAACATTCTTTTTAAAAAATATACAGTTGCGATGACAGCTGCTAATTTTTAAGGACGTCATTTGAAAGTTTACAAAAAATTATGCAACTTCTGTACATAATAGTATATTATACACCAAGGGACTAAAGTGTAACTTTTTATGCCGAGGCGAAAAGGTTGTAGCCCGACCGACACTGGCTGACATCTCCCAAATGTATTCAGATCAATATAAGGGAGGTAAGGGGAGGGGTGGAAAATATGGTACTGTACTGATTATGTTTCCGTGAACCGATTTTCATGAAATCGTTCAGCCTACGTGAAAGTTCCATCAAAATCGGTCCAGTAGTTTTTGCGTGATGCTGGAAGAAACAGACAGACAGTATTGACAGTAATTGGCAAGCTTATTTCTGAATATTTTGCAACAATGGCATTTTTACATAGGTACAAAGGATTAATACACATCGCTTGTGGTTTTCGAAAAAATTATATTTTTCTTAAAATAACGGCTTAGGGTAAAACGGTTTGTTTTATCCTACGTCAGCTGATCACACGTAGGTAGCGGCTGATCGTGACAGTTTTTAATTTTAAGCAATATAGATTGTTTTAATTTGTGGTGGTTTTTTGTTTAAAATTAAAAATAATTCACTCTGGAGCAAAATAAAACAAAAATTTATCAAAAACATAACGGGGCACAACAAATCTGCTCGGATCGTTCTGGAATATCGGTTACATAACAAAAGGAACAATCCAGATTTTTCTCATCTACCGCCGATGGATGGAGAGCAAATATAACGTTCGACACACAACCTACCGACATCCGCTAGTTGCTCGACGTCCCCCTTCCTGAGCAACCTATCCTTATACTTGCTTTCGACGTAGCTCTCGTACGCGGGTTCCAGCTCCTTGGCTACTTTTCTGGCTTTGGTCCAGTCCTCTGCCACGATAAAGGCGTCGATGGCATCCTTCATTAGTTCCATAGATATGTAGAGCTGAGCTGCTGTTGGGTATTCGCCGACCTCTATCAGCCTAAGATATTTTTATACATCAGTGGTGTAACTAGCAGAGTAAGAGATCATGGTATAATTTATGATGGAAACGATTTTTGCCCAGATGTGCGTTTTTCCATCCTCCTTAACAGTTATTAATCATTTTGTATTCTTTCCCTGTATCAAATTTTTACTGCTAAATCTTGGGTATAGATGGGGAGTTGGGAGAAGAAAACCAATTTTCCTTTTGGCAACGTTTCGGATTTATCAAGCGCTATGGAGAAACATTTTTTTTTAATATTTAGGTTAAACTGTCAGTTTTTTTTAATATTATTTGTGCGGTTTTCTGCAAGAGTCCATTGACCACTCAAGTGTCTTTCAGCAATTTTGCCATATTAAAATGCAAGACTCTTATACAAAAAAACTTTCCAAAACTTTTTTCGTTTATATTTTGTACGTTAAACAGCTGTTGTATAGTTGCGAAATTGGTTTAATGGTAGACCCAATGTACAACAACTTGTTAAAAAGAGATGCAATGCTATAAAAACGAGAAAGAAATAAACATCTGGGTGCGTTCAACCATTACAAGAGCGTTGGGCTCCAGGAGCACATCAACCTCTTTTTTACCCCTCTTTTAAAATTTAAAGTATTTTTTTTTGGGGTTTATTCAGCAAGTGAACTGCGATTTCCGAAGTGAGACGCTCCTAGGATTAAGCCAAATTTTCTCTTTCTTGTTTTTCTAAATTAAGTGTCTAGTGGGGGCATTTATTTATATAGTTTATAGTGTAAAAAGTCCGGAAACTCACCTGGGCGCCAACATTTTAATCACCTCCAAAGCTTCCTGTCCGAACAAGAACTTATTTACCATGTCGGCAGCTCTGAGCAACGCCCTTTTAACGATAGACGGCTCTGTTATGCCCGTGTTAACTTGCAGCAGACAGTCTGTAAAATAATTAACGTAATATGCTTGGTAATTTTATTTTTTTAACTGACCAGAAAATAGGAGCTTTCCGTACAATTTTTTGAAAAGAAGTTTCACGTTTTAGGATAGATTCAAAACAAATCTGTTATTGATTTCATCGTTTCACCTCTTTGGGTATTCGTCTGATGATCCTTAAGCCTAACAGATAGTGGTCTTTTTGTTTCGCCTATGTATGACTCACCACACTCCGATTTTGTTTTACTAAGAAGGCTTCGAATTGTATTATTAGATTGCGAAAGGAGTATCAGAGAAAATTCGAAGAGTAGCGAAACACTTTAATATTAAAACAGCTTTGCATTGCATTTACCAAGTTTATACAGTTTGATCTAGATATTATTAAAAAATGGCTCTACTTTTACAAACTAACAATTAACTGTAATAAATCATCTTATATTTTTATTAATAAAACCAATCAAATTTAATAACAATGAAATTAAATATACAAATTTTATAAAATTTTTGTTGTTATAAAATGTTCTTTACAAAATAAGACATTACATACCGTTAAAACATCTACAAAACATTTATTATGCTTTAATTTACTCCAAATTACAATACATGATATCTATTTGGGGGTTTGCAAATAAAACCACAATAAACCCATTAAAAAAAACTACAAAATAAAGCAATCAAATGCATTCATAAAATTTCATTCTTAGAACCCACAGGAAACATTTATAAAACAAAGGGCTACCTTGATATTAACAATCTACATATTTTAAAATTAGGCATTTTAATTCATTCAATTTACTGTGAAAGTAAAAAATCTAACATTAAGGTAATTACAAGTAATGTTAACCACTCATATGAAACAAGAAATAACAGAAAACTTATTTGCAACGCATCAATAAGTAATTTTGGTAAAAAATGTGATTTGTGATGCAATTAATATATACAATAGAATCCAAGAAGAAATAAAAAATTAGAATATACAAATTAAATTTAAAAAATACTTAAAAAAAAACATCTTTTTTTTAATGATGTAATTGTTGTATTCCCGGTTTTTAATTGTATTATTATTATTATTAGTACTTTTTTATTATATAATTTTTTTTAATGTTTTTATTACCATTTTTTACAATTAATATAATTTAAATTTAATAACATCTATAAATATTTACTTAATGCATGTTGTACCAAAATGTTTATGTTTTTTTTTATTCCCTGTAATGAACTACTTAAGTGGGAATAAATACTTATTACTAAAAACAAAAAAAAGTTCCTTGTGAGTGTGGTGAATCATTCATAGGCGAAACAAAAAGACTTAAGGAACATCAGACGAATACCCAAAGTGGTGAAACAATGAAATCAGGAATTGCCGAACATGCATGAAGTCACACTGGAAAAAACGAAAATTCCTTGAAGCTGCCTTTATTGGGCAGAATCGGGATATTTTCAGTAAACAAAGTGTTGAAATTCCAAATATTTGGAATTCCCTTCTTGGGCGGAGCCAACTTCTTAAACTTCACGGTTGAGTGATTTCCCATAGTATATAAGTACGTAGCCTTAGGAAGATTGCAGTTTGCACCTGAAGACGATCGGAGATTGTACTGATCGAAACGTCGTGTATAAATAAAATATGAACAATTAAAGTCCGAAACAAAGAGTTAATTTCAAACACATCATGGTCTCAAACTTTAAAACACAAAATAGTTGGTTTTTTTGGCCTCTTTTTACACACTGTATTTGCCTACCCAGCAAAAATCTCTCCTCTAGGTGGAGCTGACCTACCTATAGCCTGACGGTGTTGCCCAGCTAACGCCCATTCGTTGGCCCTCGATAACAGAGTTTCTATAGAAACGTCCGTGTTTTTGTGGTGGTGCGATTTGCCGTACTCGGATTGGAGAGAGGGGTAGAGGTGGGGCAAGTAGTCTTTGCAGACTCGAAGGGCGTCTATCCACATTTCTGAAAAAAAAAGTACAAATTATCAGCTGACGTAGGGGAAACAAACTGTTTTCTCACAAGCAGTAATGTGAATAAAAATTTAAATTTTTTAAAAACCACTAGCGATGTAGTTCAAAAAAGGTATGTACTATTTTAAGTATAGTCAGCTAAAGTCAAATAAGTCGCATTGTTGATTTTAGAATTTATTTTGTAGTTTGGTAACCACTGACATTTTTATGTTTTTCATTCTTCTGTGCGTTTAATTTGTATTTTCTGCAACTTTTTATGTACTTAATAACATTGAACGCCTTTTCTTGTGTTAGGTTGGATTGGCAAGATAAAAGCATTAACCCGGCCCAAGGGGACCCAAAGCTCTCTTCTCTAAGTTTCACTTGGGTAATTCTCAAAAGGTGCGGAGGTGGATCCGACTGAATAAGGAACATCCACAGACCTAAAAACCATAGACCCTGAATCCCATTAATAAATTCTTATTTGTTTTGCCCCCAAGCTAGCCTGTGTGCCAAAAAAGGACAGAATGATTTTCAGAACGTTGCTCTGCAACACTGCGATAAAACATGTATATGTTTGTAGCCGTATGTCCTAGATACATCCATTTGTTTTACATACTCTACCAGTAGCGGCAAAAATTAATAAATATGTAAAAAAATGGGTTAATTTCACAAAAGCAGTAATTTGTAGTTTTCACAAATAGCGGTTAAAAGAGCGTTTTTTTTACAGCGTTGATTTAAATTAACGAGCGCAGCAAGTGATTAAAAAAAAAACGAGTTTTTTTGCATCGGTAGCCCTGCTTTTGTAATTTACTGACACTTACTTCACACACGTCTTTTGGATAAAGTTATAAAAATCCACCCCCTTTCTTGACACCCTTTCAGAAATCCGCCACCAATTTAATTGTGTTATGTTGTTAAAGATAACTTTAATACAAAGTTGAGGGCAACAGTTGTTTAATAGTCTTTTCTATCAACTGAAGGAAAAAGGCAGAACCTGATGTTTAAATTAAACCCCTGATGAAATATAGTAAATCACTTGCATAATTATAAGTTTAAAATATTTCATATAAAATATGTTAAGATAAAAGTAAAACTATAATAAAATACGTACTTTTTTTTAAAACTAATATTCAATTAAAGCTTTGAGAATTAAAATATTTTACTATACTTAACAATTTCGTTATACCCATTGTTATTTTACATAGGTGAGGTACACAGAACTTGAAACCCTTAGGTCTGTGGTCAGGTACCTGCTTTTCTAAATTTAGGACTAAAATACCAAAATACCAGAATAAACAGACAATAAAACATAATAATATTTTGATATATTATTTTTGCCTTTGTTAAGAAATTATAGCCTTGAGCACACCTGCACAGAGGGTATATAAACAGGGTGCTGGTCCTAACAATAAAGCATATTAAAAAAAAACAGCGTAATTATGCAGTATACGGTTTTCTGCCATTTTTTATTTTTTATGAAAAATTCTTTAGAGGGTCCCTAGGACCCCAAATCCGTCGGCGCCGGTTGTTTTTTTTTATTTTCTTTTACTAAAATAACCCAATCCAACACAGCCCAACTCAACCTAATCCAACCCAACACAAAACAATAAAAAAAATACATTACACCCTTTTTTCTCTTAAAAAAAAACCGGCGCCAGCGGATTTGGGGTCCTAGGGACCCTAGTAGCTGCCTCTATAAACAATATTTCATAAAAAATCAAAATGGTAGAAAATCGTATACAAAAACAGTAATACCAATAATTGAAAATAGGTAAAGGACGACACTGACCGGTAATCACAACAAAACTACAGCTGATTTTGACATTTACCTTTGAAAGGAAATCCCTTGATTTGGGTTGTTCCAATCGTTTACACACGATGCACTCCCACACCATCCTATAGTTTTTAACTTCACAAGTTTATAAAAAACACAAAAACCACACAAAAGGTTTCGAAATCAGAAATATTTGGACACGGGCATATATAATGAATGCAAACCACCAGGTAGTGCCCAGAAGACGGCAAGGTATTGCGACTTGCCAGTTCTTGTTTGGGGATCGTTGGGAGTATTGGAAAAAATATGGGCTATTATTTTTATGTGTTTATTTTTATCTTTTGTTTTGTAATAATAGTTTTTAAATAAATAAACATTGTTTTCATGATATTTTTGAATATAGCTACTTATAGTGGTAAAAAAGCACCAAGATTTTTATGAAATTTCAGAACCAACAAGAAAGTAACCTCAAGTTGCCAACAAGGCTTCATCCTGCTATGATTTCATAATTTGGGGAACACGAGCTTATATACTACATATATGTAATCATTTTCACATGGCATACTGGCTCAGACACATTGTATCTTTTTTTCTCCTGCTCTTTGAGGCAAAGATATTGTATAAAGTGTGAGTTAGGATGACTACAAATATTTTTTTAAATTTATATAAAGAGAAAGAGAACACCTAATTCCGGCGATACGTTTTGCGAGATACATTGTTATTGTAGGAGCCAGGGTATTAGCATAGCATTCAGAGTCTAATGATGTAGGTCTGTGGGAACATCATACCGCACCCCCTGGAACGCAGCTCTGTGGGGTCGGTGTGCCGGAGATAGGGAGCGCTTAGGGGAACCCAACTCTGGCTCGCTTTCGACTTCTCTGAATGGTGGATCGGGGACGGTGTGGGGGCCTTGGCTTAAACGCCAGGGCCGCGTGGATGAGGCGCCACAATAAAAACCTTCCTCAGGGAACCAGGTGCACCCTGTTGTATATAGCCCCCTCTCCGAAGTGCTGGGGGGGTGATTCTAGCCGGTTTACTCGTTTGTGAGGGAACTACAGAAGGACCCTCCGACAACCAGGAGGTTACACAGGGAAACACACAGGTACCCAGTGGAACCTCTAAAGATAAGGATCAGCAAGGAACTGTTCAAGGACCCAGTAGATCTTCTTCAACACCAGAGGCTCGGCAGGGAACTGCACAAGTACCCATTGGACACTCTACAAACGCATCAGGGGCGCCTACGGACGCCGCTGATTTAAACAAATTGGCCAAGGAGCTCAGGAAGCTCCAGGTCAAAATCGTGGTCAGCATGGACGGTCCAACCGAAACAGAGCTGACTGCAGAGCATCTGCTCGAAGTCCTTGCTCCACCCAGACAAGGATGTGAGACCAGCAACAGAGCTCCTAACAGGACACTCTTGCCTCATCAAGCACCTAAAGACGCTGGGGCCGGAGACTCCTTGCATGTCCTGCTGGAGTGTCCGGTTCTGGCCAGGTCAAGAGAGTCGCACCTTGGGAACTATCTGTTGGTCCCAGTAGATGTAAGAAGGTTGCAGCCCAGAAAAATCTGTTTTTTACGAAAGAGGCAGACTTCCAGGGCTAAACCATGGATAGTGGGCGTGCAACGTGCCCAGCAAGGTGGCCTACGTACATGGGAATTGTCCGCCCCACACTTCTACATTCTACATGAACCAATATTCAAAAATAAGCTCGCACATCCCTGTTTTACCTACCTTCGCTTTTGTACTTTTGAACGATCGTTTCGGGCATTTGAGCCCTCAAAAGTAGTACCTCGAACTCGCTGAACTGTTTGTCTTTGAAGCACTGCGCCGCTTGGGCTTGTAGAACCTCCGGTACTGCTCCTACGATATTCAAAAATGTGTTAAGGAAGAGTTTAAAATTATGGAAAAATGTGATATAAGTACTAGTTTAAGATAATACAATCTGTTATGCTGCAAAAAAAAAGCATCAAAGATGTATTAGAAGAAAGCGGTCAACGTATCGAAAGTATCAAGTCGTACAAATAGCTGGGTTGCCAGCTCAATGAGAACTGGGACAACACATAAGTCCGTAAAAGAATCGAACAGGTCAGGGTAACTTTAATAAAAATTAAATTAGTGTTGGGTAGTGGCTATCTTGATATCCTTCTCTAAATTCGAGTGCTTCGTTGTTGTGTGTTTAACATTTCATATTTTTCAGTAGAGGCATAGTCGCTGATGCCATTGGATGAACAGAATACGCAATAAGGATTGTCTACTCAGAATAGATAAGTATCTTGAAGTTTTATCCACCATCCAAAAACATAAATTTAAATACTTTGGCTACACAACAAATTACAAATATGATTAACTCTCAAAACTAATAACAGAAGAAGGCAAAAAAGGTTCGGATCCTTTTAGAAAATCAGTAGACAAGGATATAAGTAAATAAAGTCAACGTTCGAAAAAGGAGAAGAATCCGTTACGATGAGCTTAAATATTTATGGGAATACTAAAGTTTCAACTTTTTAAAAGCCAACTAATAAAATTCAACAACGTGGCTGTTTTGTGGCATCTCATTGGCGCATTCGAATGCCACGACCAATCAGATTTGTCGCTTCTTACCTGAATCGTGGGTCTCGGCCACTCGCAAAGCCGATAACCAATTATTGGCATGAACGTACATTAGCACGGCCTCCTTCGGTTTTCCAGCAAGTATAAATTCCGATTCGGCATCGGAAAATTTGCCGTCGTCTTCCAAGGCCATCGCGTATTTGTAGTGAACCTCAGTAACCTGAAAAATATGACGTACTCTGTCACAATTAATAATACAACGTTATTCATTCATCACACGAAAAATTTAATAAAGAAAAAAATTTGGACAATATTTTGACGTTTCAAGAAATTCTCGAGCAAACCATTTCGAATTAGGGGATACCTATCTAGCCAGGTCAATGCTAAGGCTCTAATCTAAATGTTTATTACCTTATTGGGCAAATCCTTACACAACTGGAAGGCGAACTCGAACTGATACGTCTCGCAAGCGTAATTTATGCAAGACTCTAAAATTCCGTATTTATTCAACAGCTTGATGGCCGAGTCTATGGGCAGAGTTCTGGCCCACAGAAACGCCACCTGGTTGGCCGCCGTGGGGCCGCCGTTTTGCTTCGCCACTCGGTAGGCTTCTTCCCACATGTTAAGGGTCCTAAAAAAAATCAAAATCGCTGTCAAAAACATGACATAAACTAAAAAACGACTAACAAAAATAATATGGCCGGTGTAGGGTATACAAACCGTTTTTCCCCTAGCTTGGAAGTGGAAAAAAACGCAGATTAAGCAAAGTGATTTTTTTATAGAGTAATCCTATCTGATTCGAGGAAAACAATCATTTTGCCGAAATTTTAACAATAAACTTGTAATTCGCAATTAAACGTAGAGATGTCCCTCTAGCTATCTCAGTCGCACCCGTATAATTACAGATAACGTCATCTCTCCCAAAACTGAGAGAGACAATGTTTATTCACGCTGTGCAAGCTCGAGGGAGAAAAAAGTACATGATATACCTATATTTCGGTAAAATGTTCGTTTCTCCCCGATTCAGAAACGATTACTCTACAAAATAATCACTTTGTTTATTCTCATCGTTTTCTACCTTCCCAAAATTTTCATTTTTATTAGCATTACGTCTTATGGAGAATCGCTTTGTTTACACTACACCCACCATTTTTAAAGGGCCATCACGCGATAAATGGCTGACTTTCACAATTTGTTAGGCAGCCCTATGGCGATCGAAGGAAAATTTTCGGGGGAAGCTACCTACGCACCTATACATATTCATGGCCGCTTTCCACTCTTGGCAAGCTAAATATTGAATTTCCGCCGCCCTGTATTTGCCCTGGCTCTCCAACTGCTGACCCAAATGTAGGTGAGTGGTTTGGAGCAAGTTCGGATGGTATTTTTCCACGAGGCGAACCTTAAAAATAAAACAAATTTGCCAAAAATAAATTTACCTAGTCTTTATTTATTATTGTGTGTGTATTTTATGGTTATTTTAGTATTAGTAAGACATAATTGTAGATGACTTCTATAGACACCATGTTTTAAGTAAGTAAGAGCAAGCAAAAGTACTGCCCGATCCATTTTAACTTCAAATTCCGAAAAAGTGTATTTTATGCGTATTTCAGTTGGGACTTTTTCTAAATTTTTTATTATTATGGAAAATTCAAGTCAGCGACACAATTCTAGATGATTTTCTCAAAAACTCTGGGAAAAGTTAATAAGTATTAATTAAAGTATAAACTTTAACTTCAAATTCAGAAAGGTTGTACTATTTTATGGTTGGTTCAGTAAATATTTTTTAAAAATTATTAAATTATTTATTATTTTTAACACCAATTAACCGTTCGATTTAAAAAACGGTATTCTTAAAAATGTAGTTTGACATTCCTGATTATTGTATTGTGATAATTTTTAAGTACGTTATTAGATAAGTAATAATATTTTAATTTTAGAAAGTCACATAAGATATATACAATTTGATCCCATTTTTTAAAAAATTACAATTGATTGTTCTGACTTATCCATCGACTTATCCCATTCGAAAACTGTTAAGCTTCACTAATTTCCTGAACTTACCATATTTTCATACTGTTCCACCTTCTTGTACATCGCAATAGCCAAATCCGGATTATCCACCGATAAATACAGCTTTTCGGCGTCCCTGTACTTTCCGGCCTCCTCCAGCTGTTCCGCCCGAGAAATGTACATTTCCGACACCTATAGAGCAAAAATTTATGATAAAAATTATGATGAATAACCCCTTACCATTATTTTTTTCTGAGATGTGCATTTTTTTATATAAATTGTATATTTCCCAACAAATCTTAAGGATTATTACAGGGAACTAACAAAAAAAAATTAAAAATAAAGTAAAAAAGCAAACCTAGTGGTTAATTTAATTATATCAACACAACAAAAATTAAATAAATAGTTAAAAGTCGAGATAAAAGTATTTTGTTTTAATTTAAAAAATATGTTTTTGCTTGTTTCTTAAATAGATGTAAATGGTGTATTTGTTTCAATATGGGTAGCTTGTTATAATATTAAATAATAAAGATTTTTTCCAAGTATTACTGTTAAAACTGTATTGGTTGAAGTTGATTATTTTGTGTAGCAAAATTGTTATTTTGTTGAATTTTGATATTTGAATATTTTTGATCAGAGAATATTACGTGAATAAATATAATTATTTTAAGTTTATATAAGTCAGTCAAGTGCAGATAACCAAGGGGACGGTATAAATTAATAGTCGGTTCGAGAAATGAAAGTTTGAGAATACATTTTATAATTTTATTTTGCAATTTCATCAATGGATTTAAAATGGTTTTATTAGCAGAGCCCCAGATTGAAATTAAGTATTGGATTTTTTAATAAAAAAATGCATAGTAAATGTTTTTTAAATACTTTATAGAGGAATATAATATCTTACTTTATATATGATTCCTATTAAAGGTGATAAATTTTCTCAGAGATGATTGATATGTTCTTTCCAACTTAAATTTTCATGAATGAATAATCCCCAAAAACCGACTAAATTTTTTATAATTAATTTGTTTTTGTCTGAAAATAATTGGTTAATGATTTTCATTTTGAATGCTGCTTTTTTTATGAACATTTATGATGATTCATCAAAATTCATTTGGAATGTTATGTTTTATCATCCGCAAATAATTTAATTTTGCCATTTCATTTTAATTTCCCAATTGAATTAATGTAGATTAAAAATAAAATTGGCGCAAGAACTGATCCTTGAGGGACACCACATTTGATTTCTTTTGATGAGCTTCGGTGACTATGACTATTTGAAAATAATACCCCTAATTCCATTTTTGTATAATTTATTTAATAACATATTGTGATTGACAGTGTCAAATGCCTTTCGCAAATCTACAGATAGTATACAGCATTTCTTTTTTATGTCAACGTTTAGTTGACATAAGGAAATAAGGGCTTGGATCTCTTGGAAAGAGGGGAATAGGATCACATCTCATTAAAAATATTTTTATTGGTTTTCTAACACCAGATTTTATTATAAAACACTTTGTTTTCAAGTTAAAAATGTTAAGTTAGTGCGGTAATTAATTAATTGTCTTAAATCATAAAAATTTTCCACCTTTGTTTGTCCACTCAAACCCTTAGGCAAGTTGATTTTTGTTCAGTTGGTACTGTTACATTATATATGTGAAAATACGGGAGTTACCCGATGCATCATATGACCTCCAAAATTGCCCACCTTTAGGGTGTTATGGGGTGGTGTGCCGAGTCCTTTGATTTTGTATTTTGCGTTAATTTGATTTGTTGGCAAAATTGAAGAGGAAGTGGAATATTTATCGGGAAATTAGAAAATAAAACTCATCATATTAGAACACAAAAAAACGGTTGGCATTCAAAAGGTAACTAAAAAATTTCCCCAGCATGCAAGAAACTTTCTGATAAAAAAAAGATTATGTTCTATTTTCGCGGGTCTTGCATTACGCTTCATTTTTCGACGGATTTCATAGTGTGAACACCCAAGATGAATGCAACTTTCTAAGAAGCATGAAAAAGTTTCGAGGAGGATGTACGGATGCAAATTTTCTCCATAAATAACCACTTCAGGAGCGGAGCAAATGGCTGTAGTTTTTCTTTGTTTCTTTAATTTTACTTGTTTTCTATCGACTAACCTCGTTTTGGTCCAAATGTTGGGACGCTATCGCGTGGGCTTTATCCCACTGTCCAGCCTCGTTGTACATGTCGACTGCCTCTTTGTACATCGAACACGCAAGGTAGAGTTTTTCAGCTGTCGAATAGTCCTAAGAAATTAAGTAAAAAAATTATTGTTAAATTCTACTTTGCGTCCTAAAGACTATCGCGACAACCGCTAGCGTTTGCAGGACAAAGGTTACAAGACCAAAACCAGGTAAATGGATTCCTTACAATTCCGTACATTAAAGAAGTATCAGAGAACATTCGAAGAGTAGTGAACAACTTTAATATTAAAACAGCTTTTAAATCTAATAATAAAATTCGAAGCCTTCTTAGTAAAACAAAACCGGAGAACAAACAAAATAAGAAATGCATTTACCAAGTTCCTTGTGAGTGTAATGAATCATACATAGGAGAAACAAAAAGACCACTATCTGTTAGGCTTAAGGAACATCAGACGAATACCCAAAGAGGTGAAACAACGAAATCAGGAATCGCCGAACACGCATGGTCAAAACAACACCGAATGAAGTGGACAGAAGCAAAGGTTTTGCACAAGCAGTCGAACTGTAAGAAAAAAAATTCCTTGAAGCTGCCTTTATTGGACAGAATCAAGGTATTTTCAGTAAACCAAGTGTTAAAATTCCAAATATTTGGAAGCTCCTTCTTGGGAGGAGCCAACTTCTTAAACTTCACGGTTGAGTGATTTCCCATAGTATATAAGTACGCAGCCTTAGGAATAGATTATAGTTTGCGAAGACGATCAGAGATTGTACTTATCGAAACGTCGTGTATAAATAAAATATAGACAATGGAAGTCCGAAACACAGAGTTAATTTCAAACACATGATTGTCTCAAACTTTCAAACAAACCCATAAGGTTCGTTCGGGCTCTCGGTGTTGTTAATAAATCGGCATACCTTTGGTTAGGGCTAATTTTACAACCAAAGGTAAAACTCCAGATTAAACCATAGTTTAAACTTCAGTTTAATCTTTGGATTAATCAATCGGTAAACAAGTTGCTCAATTTTATAAGTCGGAGTTAAACAACGGCCATGAAGAAAGACTACATTTTCTTTACATAAATAGGGTTGATTATTTTAACCAAAATGGCACCAACTAGAGCCAAAGTTGATAAAAATCAGTCAAGTAGTTTTTGAGATATCAGCGTGGGTTACAGACAGACATGCAGCCAGACGACACAACAAAAATGTTCAGATTTGTCAAAAAGATATACAGACCGCTTCAAGCTACTACGAACATAGGGGGAATCAAGTCCAATTTACTCTCCGTGCCGTACGACCGAGGTGGATTCGAAGCACGCTGCAGTGTTATCTTTTGGAAATTCATTTTGTTTTTATTATTTTGTTTTATTTCTGCCTTGCTCGAGAAACAGATGGGTAAGTTCTTAATTGAAATAATACATTTTTAAAACTAAAAATGGATGTCTACGAAGTTGCCGAAAAAGTGCAGATGGTCAAATCGTCATAACCCAACACACGTTCGATATTGGTCGAGGGAAAATTTGCATTTGTATTTTGACGTAAGAACACAGTATCCCCAAAAACTAAATGTTTGGGGGGGGGGGTATTGTAGGGGAACACGTAATTGGGCCATTTTTTATTAACGGCAATTGCAATTTGAATGGTCCTAGATACTTGGATCTACTGCAGCAGCACATTATTCCAACTGCTAGGCAGTTGTTAGGTGTAAGATTTGGTGAAACATGGTTTCAATAAGATGGTTGTTCCGCTCACAATGTTGGCCTTGTTAGGGAATATCTTGATAATGTATTTCCTAATCGGGTTATAAGTACACAGGGAACTATTTTATGGCCAGCTCGATCTCCCGATCTTGCTCCTAATGACTTCTATCTGTTTTTGAAGAAGCTTTTCAAATTATCACCCCTAACATGCTTGGGGTTTTTATAGTAGGCTCGGATATTGTCTAGCCGAGCAAGGAGGACTTTTCGAACATTTGCTTTAATTTTTTTTTGACTGGGAGAATCTTTTTGGTTTTTAGAATGTATTATTTTATTTTGAGAACTTGCTTTTATTTTGTTTCTCCTTATTATTTTCATTGTAACACGTCGTCACTGATAAATCTGAGCAGTTGACAATAAAACGCTCTTATTTATCAGTGACAAAAAATAAGAAAATTACGTTATAAAAATTTGCGTATTTATTGACCAAATTCCGGTTTCATTGACTACGCTCCACACAGCACCGTGGTTAGAGGCGTACTAAATACGAAAGGCGGCGAACGGCAGCGAATGGCGATCGGAAGCCTGAGTGTTGGTTGCTTCACTGATAGGCGTGCGCTGTCTCTGCATGTACGTACACTGGCAAATTAGACTTCTTCCGCCCTATGTTCGCAGTAGCTTGAAGCGGTCTGTATAGTATATATATACGTGTGAGCTCGATGTGAGAATAAAACCTGCTGGTCTGTGGGATGTTCCAATTAACTGTTGTCGAATTTCCTTGTGCACAATTTCGCATATCTCTTTAGATAATTCAAACCTCTTTTCAAAATCTACATATCGTCGGACTCCTCCAAAGGATTTGTTTTAGGACAAATAATATTTGGTCTTCGTGCTTCGACAACGTCAATAATTTCGTCATTCTTTATCCAGTTGATCAAAAATAAACTTTAAGTCATTGATCATAGCGATTTCACTAAATACTTACAGTCTTTTTACCAAAAACAAATTTTTAATAACTTTTTTGAGGTTAGAATCTTTCGGTAACTACTAAACTGAAGTTTAACAAACACCCAGACCGCCGGTAACGGTTAAACCGAAGTTTGTTGGTAAACTGCACCTATAAAACGTAAAAAAGTCGACATCTGTGGTTTAAACTGAGGTTTGACGTTTAACTATGAGTTGTAAAATTGCGCATTAATGACGGGCGGGTACGATAGCAAGGTAAAGCAAACAGTAATCGGCAGTTCCCCTCTCTCTTGAAGTAAATAATTTGCGTCGGTTAAACAGCGAATACAGATTTTGAATAAACGCGGGAAAATGTAAAATGGTTCTTAATTAAATAAGTAATGAGGGTTTACCCTTGTGCCGTTACAAGTTTGTGTCATACTTTATTTTTGGGACACGCATTTTTTTCAAACCACTTTTTTTACCTAAAATGATCCTATATGTTTTTTTTTTAATACTGTATAATAGGACCCTAGTTTATTTTAATTAAAGAAATTAATGAAAAATAAAAGCTTACCTTGATCCCAGCAAAATAGCTCGCGATCATTTCGTAATATTTCTGTACCGTCTCCACATCGTCTATCACTTTTATGATGTGCACGGCCTTTTTCCATTGTTTCGCCGCGACCGCTGCGTTTAGGGCTTTGATTGTCGCGCCCGCTTCGATGTAATGGTTGATAGCTGCGTCCATTTGTTTACTGTTAAAATTAAAAAGAAATCTTGCAAAATTTGTTACTGTTAAAAAAAAAGAAAAATATCTCGTAAAATATTGTTTTTTCAAATTTTAATGACGATTTCTGACCACGGATGTCTTAAGAGAAAAAAGGAAAATTACTGAAAATTACTGCAGTGATTTTTCTGTTGGTTAAAATTCTTGAAAGATAGCAGTTTGGTGAAATTGACTCTGTCTAAGAAACAATATGATCAATGTCATATTTATAGCGAATTCTTTTGATGAGAAATTGCGCCACTGACCTAACAAACGACACAAGATGCGATGTTGCCAGCGTGCACCAACAGATACTGGGAAATTGGGTCATTATACTCTTGCAAGTTATTGTCTTCTATTGAGCAATTGGCAAACCCAGTGTGCCCTCAGTAAAGGCACTTTGACAGGATTTTTAACGAAGAGAAAGAGTTTTGTGCTTTGTGTGCATAGAGACACCCCCCCCCAAAATAATTTGTTTTATTGAAGATGTAAATAACAAAATGGTGTAAGATGAAGATATAAATAATAAGATGGTGTAAGATAAAAACAAATCCCTCCTTATGAAAAATTGAGTGGTATTTATTAAAACGTGACCTAACTTATTTGGTTCTAATTTTTTTAATGTGTATTCATATGGGAACATGAATATGAAAGGCCCGTATTTCTCTTACAAAAATGCTCTTGATTGGTCGACATCTCTGTCTGTTTTGGCAGTAATGAGATTATTCGTGAGCGATTTTACCCTCAGTTTGCTCCCTTGTAGAAGGTAGGAGAACAAAACCGCTCACAGCTAATGCCATTGCTGCCAAAACTGATAGAACGATGACAAAAAAATGAGATTTCGACCAATTAGGTGCGTTTTTGTGAGAGATACGCTCCCCGGGAGCACTGCTTTCTCTCACTTTCAAGAATAAGCACCCAGGGGAAAATTTTTGAAATCTTCAAAATAAAATAAATATATAAAATTCTGGATATAGAATGCAAAAATCACTTCATTATCATTTTTAAAAAATCCCTCAAGGATAAAAAATAACACCAAAAACGACGGAAAATTATAATTTAAGTTTCTTGACATTTTTTACAATGAGTGCTAACATCCATCTTTTTTTAGTGAAATCAGTGTTCCCAACAGAAATTGTCATGCGATGGCCGACCTCCCTTCGGAAGTGGCAGTGATCGATTTCTTGGACAAAGGGCTGGCTGGAGGACAGATGTTGTTTTACCAGAGGTGGGCAACTCATATTGCCCTCTCTTCTTAGTTTTTTCATATTTGCATGTAAAAGCGATTTTATGAAATGGACTGATGTTTTCTTGTCTCTTTTTATAACTTCCCCAGACAGTTTTTGAAAGATTGATTTTTTTTGGTTAGTAAAATATGTCAAGCTTTGACAAAAAAAAACAAAAATAAAGAGTGAATACACACGGTAGATATCAAAAATGTAAATAATAGGTAAAATATAAAGACTATAATTCCCTTTTTCTTACAATAAAACATGAAAACATAATGGGTTATTTATTAACGAAGTACATGCTAAATGCGTATGTTTGTACCTACTGCTTCTAGCTCACTTACCTCGAAAATTCGGCTATTTTTATTAATTTTCCACCTTGGTAAATGCATGTTTTCTTTTCACTTTTCCTGAGTTTCTTTCTTCGCTGGACAAAGGAACAATACAAATTCGTCGAGGCACGTATTTTTACAGTTTTTGATACAGCAAAATTCCATTTTTAAACCTGACGTTTCTTAATCAAAAATCTGACAGTGACAAAGTTATTTATTGTCAGGGGTTACCAACTATCATTTCCAACACACAATTTCAAACATTTCCCTAACAACTATCAAATCCAGTTGCTCACCCAGCGCCACCTAGAGAATTTCTCCTGTAGGTGGCGCTGGCTCATCTCTGGTAAAACAATAACTGGCAAGCATCGTATACAGGGCCTCTAGGGCTGGCTATCCTGTTTTTCTAAGACATCCGAGTTTCTGTCTCACCCCATACAAAATAAAACCTCGAAAAAAAAATGTGTATTTCGCCCATAGATATTTGTAAAGCGAGCATTTTGATGGTAGCAACGTCAGAATCCACAACCTAACCTCACTTTTTTTAAATGCAAACAGCTATTAGACAAAACAAAAACAAGATATTGAAGTTATGAACCAGGGCAAGATATTGAAGTTATGAACCAGGGCAAGATATCATCAAAATGGCGACACTCCTGGTGTTCGGTAAAATGTGGATGCGCACTCATCGAAAATCAGTTAAATTAAAATTTTATCAAACTCCTCTTTGGGTACAACATTAATTCGACAGAAAAAAAGATCACCTCTCAACCAGGCTGTCCCCCCACTCCTCTTCCAGCTGAATGACTTGTTCTGGATTTACTTTTCTTGCCAGTTCTACTGCTTTGTTCCACACTTTACCTGAAATCAATTTTAAAACTTAGGACCATCATTCCAAAAGGTCTAACCATCAATCAATTTTCGTGGTTTTAGGACTCTCTTAAAATGACTGGAATCGACCATTTTTTTATCAATTTTTGTCACATTCCTCCACAACCAGATAAGTTAGACAAAAACTAATAACAGATCCGGAGTCAGCGTGGCCGAATTAGTACAAAAATATATGCTGTAGCTATATCAGTTATATGGCTGTAGCTGAGCTATGAGGAGTCTCTGGATGTTGCTATGTTAGCTACCTTCAATTTTTACGTCGCCTAAAAAAAGTGAGGAAAATAAATAAATATACTAATTGGGGTACGCTGGTTCCAAATCTGATATCACAGTATAGTTTTTTAGGTTGAGCGCCTTAAAGCACCCACTACAAATTGTTTTAAAAATCACCCGTTTAAGTTGGACAAGTTTTAATCGATCACAGTTCCTACAACACAAATAATTTTTTTATTAATTGAGTGGCATAGCTCAAAAAAAGTATATTCAGAGAAATCGAAAAAAAAAACACTTTGCATTTGGCATGCAAGCTAATGTATAATAAAGAGTCATAAAGTCTGGACGTCATCTGATAGATTACATCCTTTTATGTTGTTTTCCGATTTAAAAAAAAGAGTTATGCCACTTTATCACTATAAGCGTATATTGACACGTGTTCCCTCCAAAAAAATTAAAATAAAATAGAAACCACATAAAAATTCTGAAACAAATCACACATCTAGGCACAATGTCCGTATTTTTTGGACGAGTTCCGCAGACAACAGACCCGTGCCGGTACAGTCACAGGCGGCGAATACAGTCGACCCCCTCTCGGACGAAATTACGTACCAACTTCTCCAAAAATGTTGCCCTACGGCGCCAGTTTTTTTTCTTACTTTTTTATTACTCCTTTACAAGGTTTCGTCTTCGTCTTCGGTCAAATTTAAAAAAAATCATAAAAACAATTTTGGAGAAGACTCCCCATGATGGGAATTGACACGGTTACGTCACAACCGCCTCTTTTGGATTAGGAGAACAGAACCATTGAAGGAATATCCAAGGAAATGTACCATATGAGACCATCAATTTTCATATACCTTCTCACCCATTCTGATCTCCTAATCATGTATTTTTCAAACATTCGGAAATGAGGAGGTTATTAAAATTTGAAGTAACCTTAGATAGCAAAATATTTAATAAATAAATAAAAAACACTTATTTTTTACTGGAGAAAACCTAAATTATATGCTCTCTGCTTTTTCCTTAATTATTAGAAGTAATAAAGGCTTGAAAAATATATATAACAAAAACTTTCTGCCAGCTAACTTAGCAACAAGTTCATTTAAAAAGTTCCATCAATATTGGAGAGAATTGCCAGATTTCAGAAAAAACTCATACATGCACCTTTTTCCTATGCCACAAAATTTAGCTTTCCATTAGTGTATACTATTATAAGGCACCACCAGCTTAGTATGCCTGACAGCTTAACATTCAGTGTGACATCCTTAAAAATGCCACAGATATCAACATTTACAAAAGTTCAAATTATCACTCGAGTTATAGAAGACGGCTGGTCTACAAGAAGAGCGACCACCCATTTTGGCAAAATGACGATAATGCGATGGAAAAAGCGCACAGAAAAAATTTTTCAATCATCTTCAAGCAGCAGGAGAATTTTAGTTTATCGTTCACCAACTTCTAGATTTGAACCCGCATATACAAACCAAATTAAAAAAGCTGGACATTTTTCTGTAAACATGTGGGGCTGGTTTAGTGGAGAATCGAAGGAAGATTCAATAGTGAACGATATATTGAAATCCTTGGAAACGTTATGCTTATTGCGCATTGGATCAGCTCTCAGAAGACCATCAGTATATAGAGAAAAATGATGATCCTATTAAATACTTAATTATTTATTTTAGTTCTTTTTTAAGTTAAAATAATTAGTATTAAGTTTACCATCGTTTTTGTCCTAATGGGTCATTCCATATCAAATCAACCAAAAAATCACAAAAATTTTACGCGACCAATTCCAATTTTGATGATTTTTGGTATATATCTTCTTCTTACCATAAAAGTTGAAAATGCAAATTTTTAGATTTTTTTGATTCGTAGTTTTTTTTTTTTTTATTTTTCAAAATAAAAAAGTCAGCATTTTGACCTTAACAAGAATGTACAAAACTAGCAATATCTCGAGAACCACTTACACTAGGAAAGTAATAAATGGCTCATTTTAAAGTCATTTTGAAGCTCTTTTTTATGAAATATCACAACATAATTTTAACAAAAAAAAAAATTGGGAATAAAAAATTGAAAAAAAAAAATTGAAAAATTCAAAAAGGCCATTTTTAATTTTTTTGAAAAAAATATATAATTTTGGTCAAAGTGTTACTTAATTATCCACAAAATTTTATGATGGAGAAATGATGGGTTCAATGTCAAAAAAAATATCAAAAATATTAAGTACATTTTATAGGCGATTTTTCATGCATGTGACATTTTTAATAAATTTTTTCACATTGAACCCATGATTTGTCCATCTCAAAATTTTGTGAATAGTTTAATAACACTTTAAAGAAAATAATATAATTTTTTGAAAAAAATTAAAAATGGCCTTTTTGAAATTTTTCAAAAAAAAAAATCAAAAATTTTTTTTTTTATTTTTTTTTTCAATATATGTTATGCAATATTCTCATATGAAAGGTCTTTATAAGAGCTTTAAAATGAACCTTCACCTACTTTTCTATTATAAGTGGTTCTTTGGATATCCCTAATTTTGTGCGCACATGTTAAGGACAAATAAGTGACTTTTTCGATTTTCAAAAATTAATTCAAAATAAACAACTGGTCAAAAAAGTCTGAAATTTTGGATTTTCCAGTTTTTTGGTAGGAAAAACATGTATACTAAAAATTATCAACATCGGAGATGGTGTGGTAAAATACCCTGGTTGACTTGATATGGACTGACCCTAGGGTCATTCCATATCAAATCAACCAAAAAATCACAAAAATTTTACGCGACCAATTCCAATTTTGATGATTTTTGGTATATATTTTCTTCTTACCATAAAAGTTGAAAATGCAAATTTTTAGATTTTTTTGATTCGTAGTTTTTTTTTTTTAATTTTTCAAAATAAAAAAGTCAGCATTTTGACCTTAACAAGAATGTACAAAACTAGCAATATCTCGAGAACCACTTACACTAGGAAAGTAATAAATGGCTCATTTTAAAGTCATTTTGAAGCTCTTTTTTATGAAATATCACAACATAATTTTAACAAAAAAAAAAATTGGAAATAAAAAATTGAAAAAAAAAATTGAAAAATTCAAAAAGGCCACTTTTAATTTTTTTGAAAAAAATATATAATTTTGGTCAAAGTGTTACTTAATTATCCACAAAATTTTATGATGGAGAAATGATGGGTTCAATGTCAAAAAAAATATCAAAAATATTAAGTACATTTTACAGGCGATTTTTCATGCATGTGACATTTTTAATAAATTTTTTCACATTGAACCCATGATTTGTCCATCTCAAAATTTTGTGAATAGTTTAATAACACTTTAAAGAAAATAATATAATTTTTTGAAAAAAATTAAAAATGGCCTTTTTGAAATTTTTCAAAAAAAAAAATCAAAAATTTTTTTTTTTATTTTTTTTTTCAATATATGTTATGAAAAAAAAAATTGAAAAATTCAAAAAGGCCACTTTTAATTTTTTTGAAAAAAATATATAATTTTGGTCAAAGTGTTACTTAATTATCCACAAAATTTTATGATGGAGAAATGATGGGTTCAATGTCAAAAAAAATATCAAAAATATTAAGTACATTTTATAGGCGATTTTTCATGCATGTGACATTTTTAATAAATTTTTTCACATTGAACCCATGATTTGTCCATCTCAAAATTTTGTGAATAGTTTAATAACACTTTAAAGAAAATAATATAATTTTTTGAAAAAAATTAAAAATGGCCTTTTTGAAATTTTTCAAAAAAAAAAATCAAAAATTTTTTTTTTTATTTTTTTTTTCAATATATGTTATGCAATATTCTCATATGAAAGGTCTTTATAAGAGCTTTAAAATGAACCTTCACCTACTTTTCTATTATAAGTGGTTCTTTGGATATCCCTAATTTTGTGCGCACATGTTAAGGACAAATAAGTGACTTTTTCGATTTTCAAAAATTAATTCAAAATAAACAACTGGTCAAAAAAGTCTGAAATTTTGGATTTTCCAGTTTTTTGGTAGGAAAAACATGTATACTAAAAATCATCAACATCGGAGATGGTGTGGTAAAATACCCTGGTTGACTTGATATGGACTGACCCTAATCCAAGTTTCCTATTCGTCGAATTGTTTTCAATCCAGCGCTATTTCCATCGTATTATTGTTATTTTACCAACTCCAAAATGGGTTACCGCCCTCTTTATAAAGACTTTACTAAAACATTATTTTTGCTGATTTTTTAGTATTATGCAAAATTTAATATAAAAATAAGGTTTAATTTAAGTAAAAAAATATTTTCAGTTTCTTTTGTTTTTGAAAGGTCAATTTTGTGACTGCATGTATGCGTTTTTTTTTAAATCAGGTGTACGCCAGTGATAAATCGACATTCATTTCATTTTCATTTTAAATAAATATTACCCCGATTCATCCTGGCACATTCAGCTAACAATAAAAAACTTGCGTGTCCTCTCTATTTAGATTTATATGCTCTCTGCTTCTAGCCGCTACTTCTATTTCTCTCTTTATCGAAAAGAGTGAGATGGCAATAGAAAATATATTTCCCTCTTTCTCTAAACGACGAAGAGAGAAATAGAAGTGAGCTCGGAAAAAAGAAACTGTGGATCAGGCATAAAGTAGGTACAGTACCGAAAAAGGAATCGCTAAAAGAAGCTGGTCTAGATGACCGAGATCTAAAGATATTCGCTAATCTATACTGGAATCAGACTGATCAAATCAAGGTTGATAGCCAACTGTCCGAAGAGGTTCAAATAAGAAGAGGTGTGCGCCAAGCTTGTATATTGTCTCTGGTGTTGTTTAATATCTATAGTAACAAAATAATAGAGAATGCACTTCATAACTAAACCATAAACGGCATAAAAATCAACAATCTACGATATGCCGACGACACTGTCATAATAGCAGAGCGGTGTTATGTTTTTAGCATCTTATATTATAGCATAGCAAGAGTTTTTCGAAATCACTGAGGCCATGTGCAAAAAGTTAGAGGCATTCGAGATGTGGTGTTATTGTAGAATACTAACTAACTTGAAGTTTTATTTACCATCAAAAAACGAAAACTTGAATATTTTGGCCATATTTTGAGAAATGACAAATATAAACTTTTAAAATTGATAATAGAGGGCAAAATTAGGGGCAGAAGAGGTCCGGGTCGTAGACGGATATCATGGCTTAAAAATCGTAGACAATGGTATGTACACTTTTCCGAAAAACAGTGGACAGGGTACATATCGCACTGAAAACAACGTTCGAAGAGAATCTAACAACAATGACGTTGTGCGTGTTGCTAGTTTAAACCGGACGGGTTTTTGTGTTTTTTGCAATTGTTAATTTTAATTTCTTTGGCGTGGACACACAGACAGACTCACCCTTTCTATAGCACTCCATAGCCAAGTCATCCTTATCAATTTTCTCATAAACATCAGCAGCCGCCTCGTACAGTTCTTGTTTCATCAAACTTTTCAACACGTTAGCGACCACCACGTGGTCTCTCAACAACGACGGATTCTGAGCCATTAGATTCGGAATTCTTAACAGTCTGTTCGATTTCAGATACATGTTCAGGGCTTCTTCGTGTTTGCCCTCGCGTTCTAGCGTTTGTCCCACTTTTTCGAATTGACCGGTGTTTATTAGGGTCGACAAAAGTTCATCTTTGAGTCTGTCAATGTTTTCGTAGCCTCTTTGTTCAGCTAACCTACAATGAAAAAAATAAGGGTAGTTTATAGTTCAAGAGCTAGCGAAAAAGAGTTTTGGAAAGGCTCGATGTTTACTTAGACCACATAAAAGGACCGTAGAGCTAACTAGATAGGGCTAGGACCACAAAAAAGCCGAATTTACAAAAACCGAAACACAATTGAACAGAAAATAAAACGTCCGAAACGAAATATAAACGAAATTAAAAAACATTTACTTGATCCTTAAAACACACGAATATAATTTAACCGATCATAATTTTCCCGAACCTTAAAGTATCAGAATTACAAAAGTATCGAAAATAATTGTCTAGAAACGAAAAACACCCGAGCCACAAATTGATAGAAAATAATCTTTAAATGAGCAGAACCACAATCCAGCCGAATCGCTATTGGGCATGCGTCAAATTTAAATCTCTAGAACGCCGTAGGATTGGAATGCGGCATTGACAAGTTTCTCTATTTGGAAGCGGACACGGAGTTTTATTAAACGATTTTACTTAACTTCAATTTCGGGCTGTCTAATTGTAATGTAGGTCCGATGACAATACAATATTATGAAGAAATTTTGGGGTAGGGGGTAAATACTTCGACTCCTCCCTGCCGTAAGCCTGACAACGTAGCAATTGAATTCGTGGCTATCGGTTCAAATCATTTTCGACCAGATTGGGGTTCTTGAATTTTGTGGTTCGGCATTATCATGTTTCTATCAAATTATTTTCGTTAAAAATATTTTGATTTGATTTTCTCGTCATTTCATTTTCGAGGCAATTTTTTTCGGACCAACTATTTTGTTTTCTTTTAAATTCTGACAAATTATGTTTCTGCCAAATTTGGTTTCGGGTTTTTATAGGGTCTCGATGGGACAATAGTACACCCGAAATATTAGAGTTGTAACTTTAATTGGGGGCAAGAAAAGTTAGACAAAAATATTTTTTTAGATCTTGTTTAATAATTTTTAAAGTATATATTGCAGATAACTGTATTGCTTTTGAGTTCTGCACCCCTAAACAAATAGTTAAAAAAAAACTAAAAGCACTGATTCTTACCTAATAGCTTGGTCCCACTTATGCAAACTTTTATACATCTCCAATGCACTTTCGATGTCCCCTTGCTCCAAATAAATATTCTCCGCGGTACTCAGATCGCCATACAAAATGGCCAATCTAGCCCAAACTTGCGGAGAATTTTGGGGATTTTCTCCCGTTTTTTCGAAAAACTCTTTGCCCAAAGCCGTGGTTTGTTGAAGAAAGTGGGCCGAAGCTACGTCTCCTGAAAAATTCTCAGGTGTTTTCAGGCAAATTTAAACAAAAATCGATTAAAAATTTTTTAGGATTCGGTTAAACATAATTTTTCGTATAGAACTGGGTGCAAATTTTAAAAAAAGGATTTGCTAGGATTTTACTAAATAAACCAAGTTTTAACGCCACAATTTTTGCTCCCTTTTTTTAGATTATATATATTTTTACAACCGAATCGAAAAAGTTTTCTAAAAGTTTCTCTTGTTCCAAAAATAAATCATGACTAAAAGATATGAGACAGTCTCAAAGAAACTGTAAGGACAATTTTTTGTTTTTCTCCAATTTTTGCAAAAAAAAAACAAAAAACTTAGAAAAACCCTTTACGGTTGACAATTCTAATAAAACCTTTCCTAAATAAAACAAAATAATTTTGCCGGGTATTTAAAAAAAAATGTTACAATAGGTTATGTTCTTTGTGTTAGTAATGTCATTGGTTGGTCAAGTACAATTCAAGTTTTTGGGCGGATTGAAGATATTTTAACGTTATAATGATTTTGACTTACCCAGAGAGGCAAAACACCTTTCAGCCAGCATCAAATTGTTTTGTTTCACGGCGATCGAAAGTAAGGTGTGCCACATGGCGTCTGACTCAGAGGATTTCCCCATACTTTCCAAAAATAGCACCGCTCTGCTATAGTCGCTATCATTTAGAGCAGTCCCTACACATAAAAAAATAAATGAGTGCATTGTTGAGGTAAAAGAAACTCCGCACAGTTGCCATGTGAATAAGTCTAAGGCAAAGACGTTTAACTAAAATAGACCCATCAAGTCATTCATAAACACGGATGTAAAAAAGAAAGGGATTGATAACACCCTTGTGGGAAAATCACTGCCGTGTGTCTTCCGCCATTTTCGCCGCCATGTTGTGGAGATCTAGGTTGGCGACATTGGTTTCTTAATTTTAAATAGTAGTGTGGGAACACTGACTATCAACAGTGTCAAAAAATGACGTTTCTAGAAAGGTTATTTTTGTTGTTGTTTTTTAATACAAAAACAAAAAAGTGAAGAACCAAGCAATAAAAACCATTTAAAAGACAGACAAATGCTTAAACGGCCACGCCATGATAATCTCTCTCATTTGGTCTGGGGAATGTGCAAGTTTTGAACAAATAAATTACAACATGGAAACATTACCCCCAATTTATAAACTCGAAGGGTACTGTCAACCATTGCTGCTGGCGCTCCCGCTCAAGATAAATCTTCATTAAGTTGATCTCTGAATCTGAAACAGGAACTAAAACGTCTAGGGACAGATATGCGCCAACAGTTTATAAATCCGAGGTTGTTATAGACCTAGAAGACAAGAAAAATAAATGAATAGAGGGAGATACGGAGTTTGATAGTAGCATATATGGATCTGGAAAACCAGACCGATGGCAAGCGATCACAAAAAAGTACATATTTGGCACATCGACTTTTACAAAATTAGAACAATATACTTCATCAGTTTTAAAAAGAAAAAAAAAATTAATTTTAATATGTATTTTATCAGAATATTTTTTTTCTTTTTCTTGTTGTCATTTCCATGTGTTTGTAACTTTCTATATGTAATTTAAAGTGAGTAGTTTAAGATTTCATTGTCAATGTGTGTGATATTATGGTAGCCAGTATTTTTGTGAGATTTTAAGACCAGTAATTATAAGATGTTTTACCAGTTTACTAGAAATAAAGAAAAATCAATATTTATTTTTTAATCTTTATTAATATCTAAATGACATTTTAAAGACATTCGTAGGTTAAATTTACCTTAATGTTAATTTTTAACGCTAAATTTTGACGCTTATTTATTCAACTGTGACAATGTTTTTTGTTAACAATTTTTGTAATAAAAGTTTTCTGATTCTGAAGAACTCAGCAGAAAAAGTTACTAAGATATCTTTAAGTTTTGGTAAGTTTTCAGCATTTGACGTTATTTTTGTAGATTCGTTTTTAAGGATGATGCACTTTCCTTATGGAAACTGGCTTTCTGTGTGATTTTGCTTATCTTATTATGAAAATCTATCATTGCCCCATAGCAACAAATAACAAAAATGGCTAGTTTTGAAGCATGTTTGTTAAATAGTAAGTGGCAACATAACAATTGAAATTTGCTTTTTGTAAAAGTCATTTCTTGGTCATATGAATTTAATATTGCAATGCAAATGCAGTGCGATGCAACCTATATTTTACTGCTAATTATTCTCAGACTACAATTTGGTTCATAAATATTATTTACATTTTCACAAAAAGTGCAAAAAAATGATTTTAGGGAAAAGCCCGAATACCAAAATGTTTAACTTTGAACGCAGTATCTCAAAAACCACATAGGACAATGAAACCTACAACATATGCAGTTTTGAGCAATATCCCACATCTTTTATAAAAGATAGAGCTACAAAAAAATGTCGAATGCTGAAAACTTACCAAAACTCAAGGATATCTTAGTAATAACTTGTTAACTTAGGGAAGGTATGGTCGACACATGTTAGTTAATAGGTTTTTCCGCCAAGGTCTTCAAATATTGTAAAACTCCATGCTCGACTCCATGTGCCAAAGATGTACTTTTTTGTGATCGCTAAATGTTGCTTGATTTGTCATGGCTCTGGCTTTCAACTGAGTCATATATGCTATTATCAAAGTCAGTATCTCCCTCTATTAATTTATTTTTTATTACTGTATCACGTTGGTGAATCTGTTCTTAGCTGTTTTAGTCCCTGTGCAGATTCAGATCAACGTAATCAAGGTGTATCTTCAGCGGGAGCGCCAGCAGCAATGGTTGAACCAAGCGTTTAATACAATTTATAACGTGTGGCTTAACAGTACCCTTTGAGTTTATAAATTGAAGGGCAATGATTCCATATTGTGATTTATTTGTTCGAAACCTGCACATACCCCAGACCAAATGAGAGAGATAAATGGCGTGACCGTTGGAACATTTGTTTATGACTTGTTTCTTTACTTTTTTGTTTTTGTATTAAAAAACAACAACAAAAATAACCTTTCAAAAATATGTCAATTTCAATCATATTTTGACACTGTTGACAGTCAGTGTTCCCACACTACTATTTAAAATTAAGGAAACCAATGTCGCCAACCCAAATCTCCACACCATGGCGGCGAAAATGGCGGAAGACACGCGGCAGTGATTTTCAAGAAAATTTCCCATAGGTATTAGCAATCCAAGGTTTCTACATCCGTGTTCATAAATTGCTTTGAAACGCGATCAGTCGTTATATTTAGGGAAAACCATTTTATGATCCACTGGCAACGCTGTACCAGACATGCTCCTCCTCACACATGCTCCAACCACCTTACGTTTAGCAGCGGCCAGAAGCGGCTCGTTATTTATAAATATAAAAAGGTTTGGTCGTTATTTTCAGACTTGGCAAATTTTTTTGGAAATACAATCTTTAATTTTTTTATACTTAATAATTGATACCGAGGGTATGGAGAGGTATTATATTTGTCATTGTGAAAATATTTATGTAAAGATATAACATAGAAAAAATTAATTTTTGAAATGTTCTCAAATGTGTGTCAAAAGTGCCTTTTTCGCCCTTAACGGCCATCGTGTGCAGAAAAGTATCACTTTCCGCATTGTTTAGGCAAATGACCAAAAAACCAATGTGGAAAAAATAAGCAAATTCGATTAAAAATAGTGGTATTTCGAAAAAGGATGATATATTATAGGTACTATATGATGGTTTATCGTTGTGTAAAAAAAATGGAATTTATAATACTCTACTATAATTTTTATTTAATACGTACAAAAGTATCTTTACATTTTTAATAAATACAAAAAAATCTTATGTGGAATATCTACCTATGTAAATATTATAAATAAAAAGTTGTAACAAACATACATTCTTTATCCTGGGTCTGACATAATAATGTTTTAAAAATTTATATTTATACCGGGAACGCTTGTACTATTTATAAACAAATCTCAGCAGAAAAAATAAGCTTACTACAGATAGTATCAAAACTGTGAATGTAGTTATAAATAAATATCATACGCACCTCTTACATTTTTTTGCTACTCATATAGGATATTTAAAAATGTCGCAGCTGGGGTTGGTTCATTATACCAAATATAGTGTAATTAATTATAAATGCTTACCATATTGTTTTTATCACAAATTCGCAAAAATATTCCAAAAAAACTTATTTCGTTCCTACATTTATTAATTACATTTTTATTCATTGCAATACTAGTTGCACGACTATGGCGGCCTATCACAAGATGGCGTCGAAAAAACATATGATAACAAACCTGTGAAATGTTTGGTTTTCACCTGCAATCTCCAGTTTTCGTCAAACTACGCACTTTGTCACATCACTTTTGCCACAAACACTTAAAAAACTATTGAAAAAATATTAAAAAACTCTAGATTAATCTGTAAAATATACCAAAACCTCGATTATGCTAAAGCTACAACGCCGTAGAAAAATTATGAATGGAGCAGCGTACACACGTTTATATGGCTGACCCGCCACAAATGCGAGTTTGTCACATTATTGTTTGTTTTATTCCCGATATATATTGGGAAATAAAAAGAACTATTCTTTCGGCCAAAATATCAGGTATTTTATGACATTTCGATCGAAAAAATGAGCTATATTTCAAGTACCATAACATGTACCTCCACATTATAAATTCTTTATTGATTTAAAATTGTGAATATTTATGGAAATTTAAATGTAATTATATAATATACCTAAATTTCTTTAGATATTTGAATAATAATAAGGTGTTTCTCCATGTTTAAAAAAACAAACCAGAGAATTTGCATAATTGCATGTAAATGATAAAGTTATAAAAATAATATGTTTGTAAAAACATTACGTGTAGAGATACAACTTTTAGCGCAATCTGGCATTGTCGCCAAATTGTTTACCTTATGTCTGATCGCAACTGTGGTAAACATAATGTCTCTATTTAAGTTATACCTTTATGGTCTAAGGTCAGAGCTATGGTACGGTCATGATGAATCTTAAAATATCTTAGTTAACCTTGTAGTTACAATCTGGGGAATTGTTTTCAATTTAACTATATCAACCTAATTTTTTTGCTAAATTTTACGTCATTGAATTTGTTTTCCATGGCAACGCGGAGACTTTATTTATGTTTATCCACAGTGGGAAACGAGAGATTTTTTAGCTCCGGGTCAAAAATTTGGGGTTAGGTTACTTATTTTGACTTTTCGAGTTCTGCGCCGCTAAAAAACCAAGTAAAATAGTAAAATAAAAGAAAATCATTTATTGCAGAATTACCTGCTAAAAAAACGTTACCCAACTACGTATTAAAGTAACTGGGTGTAATGTTTAAGGTTGCATTTACATCACAGGTGCATTTATACCTAATTGAATTGGAAACACTCCCGCTAGCTGATACCGACAACAGGTTAGCTTAAAAGCATGCAGATTACTGGCGCTAGACGAAATAATCGTATTCTATTTTAAACAGGAGCGTCAACAACTAGCAAGAGTCTTTCCAACCTCTAAATGGAGCTTTACTGACTTGTTTTGTTAGTACTCAAGTAGCCGTGTGTTTTTGACACTGAGGTTCTAAAATCTTTCCTTTGTACTCCAAGATTTCACCAGTACACTTGCACATAACTATGCCGCAATAATTTAAATTTAAAAAAAAATGGTTGAAACCAAATAAAAACAAAATTATGTGGGCGCCGAATGTTTCTATGCGAATTCCTAGTAATCCCAGCGAGCCAGTAAAGTTCTCTTGGTTCTTTGATAGACTCGGGGTAATACCCGCGCAGCGCTAGGCCTTTTTCAGCGCACACGCGAAGTGGTTTCATATTTGTTTTAGAACAATGTTTTTGAAAACACATTTTTGAAAGATAAACATAACCTCGAATGGTTTTCTGTCAGAAAACGTAAAAATACTCTTCTGTCCCACTGCGGCCCGAATTAAATTTTGTTGACAAAACACCTGCAGTTAACATGGAATCGTATAAATTCTACGGTCTATCGGCTAGCACTTGAACTGCGTGTGTCTCCCAAATTCAGTGAAGTGTGATTGATCGGTTTTCTTTTCCGGAGTGCACAGGCTTTTAAAAAAAGGAAACTATTTTCGCTAAAGCAAAGAAATATAAATAGGAAAAATGTAATCGAGTGGAAATTGTGAGTATTCTATTTTTTTTTGTAAATCGGGTTTGTTCTAAACCGCATTTATTTTGAGGCTTTTGGGATAGATGACAGCACCAGAGCTTTTATTTTGAAGAAAAAATAATTGAGAATTTTGAAAAATCCTTCAGATATTTTTGTTAAGCATTTAAAAATGATCACCGCTGCAAAATTTCAGCTAATTCCGATGTTTAGTTTTCCCAGTGTACTCTGGCAAAAGATTAAAAAATTAAAGAACAAGGCGTTGCCAGTTGTACTTTTTTTACGTAAAATCTGGGAAGAAACTATAGCCTTAAACACCTGTTAAAATATTTTTAGATGTGTTAAAATATTTTAAGGCATGGACACGTTTTTTGCTAATTTTAAAGACTATAAGAACTTCGATATTTCAAAAAATATAGTAGTACTAGTTTATGGCTTAATTTACACTTTGAGAATTAAAAAATTTTTTGAAGAAAATTGGAAAATAAAATGCCCTGCGGGAAAAAATGTTTTACCCTGTTGACATAACCATAATAATTTCAAAAGTTTTTTTAACAAAGTTATCCACATAAGCTTTCTCTTTATATAGTTTTAGTTCACACTTAGTAGAAATGATGTAAAATAAATGTAATTTTAGGAGAAACTCCCTAAAATGTTCCGATTGGGCAACAAACTTTTTTCTTTTCTTGACCGCCTTCCGTTCACCAATCTGGTAAAATCAATAAATCGGTGATTAAAGAACGCTGTACCGGAATTTTTGGTCTTCCGGTTAACCGTTTAAAGCGCTCTTTTGAAAGAAATTTTTCGCATCAAACTGCACATGCATTGACCGGAAATACCACGATTAGCCGACCGACTAACCGCGACTGAAATTATAAACGGAATACCACCCTTATCTCTTCTTCTGTCAAATCAATCAGTTGTTACCGAAACTCACCGAATTCTACCAATCCTTCATCCAACTCGACATTAAAAGTATGGTTGCCGTCGACACAAACGGCTTCTGTTTTTCCATTGGTTCTCACGACATCTGTCACCTCGCCTTTAACTGTCATTACGGTGGGGTTTTCGGGCAGTTCTATGTTGTACCAGATTGCCAAAGTACTGCCTAAAAGAAACCAAATAATAAATTTCGTTTTCATTCAAACCAGAATAAAATTTTGGTTTTTAAGTTTTAATTTCGATCTACGTTCAAACGACTAAGGGAAATCGTCTGAATGCCCAATGGGCAGCAAACATCTTCTAATGATAGTCAGTGGGATTTGCTGGTTCCCCAAGCTAAAAAAAGATATCAAAATGCACCAATGCAATCCATCATCACTGCCAGAAAAACAAAATTGACAGCTAATAATCTCTGCAGTAATGCCCCTGAACATCTGAAGAGAGAAATTTTTGATTTTTTTCAATAGAAAGTCGACGAATGTTTAAATTTACGTTTATTAAGCATAATAAAATTTCAACCAAAAAGTAACGTTAGGACATTAATGTCAAAGTAGGTTATAAAACCCAACGAAGTCAAACCGTCGAACGTAAAGTAGGTCAATCAAACACTAAAAGTAATCTATTCTGACGACGATTGGCCGTTGGGCAGGACAACTAATTTAACGTCATAGAAATCAACATAAGACAGACGTAGATAAACAACATTTAAATGTACGAATGTCCGTAAAAAACGATCATTAAAACATAAAAACGTAAATACTGACAAAATAGGATAATTGGACTTTGATCGTTATTTGTGACGACTTCAATTAAACAGTAAACTACAAGTAAGCAATCCCACTATGCCGAAACTGTATTGTCTTCCAAAAATCCACAAGCCTGGAAAATCGGTTAGACCTATAGTTTCTGCTGTAGGATCACCTACTTACAACATTTCGAAATGGCTAGCAAACGAGTTTGAAAATTTACCGATAAAGCAAAAAGGTTTTTCTGTTCAAAATTCCCTTGAATTTATCAACAAAGTTAAAGATATTTCACTCCAAGAAGGTGAAATTTTAATCTCGTTTGATGTTAGTTCGTTGTTCCCTAGTGTGCCGATCCCCAATACCTTACAATACCTGGAGGAACTACTAAGAAAAAACAATCTAGAAGACAAACAGACTTTAGAATACCTATCTTTAACAAAACTCTGCATGAATCAAAATTACTTTCAATATAAAAATAACTACTACCAGCAATTAGAAGGAACCACAATGGGTAATAGTTTATCACCTTTTATCGCAAACCTATTTATGAGCAAATTTGAATCAGATATAAGTAAAGAATTTGAGTATTTCCCCAGAGTATGGTTCAGGTATGTAGACGATGTGTTTGCAGTATTCAACACTAAAGTAACTAGTGTTGAAAATTTTATGGAAAAAATAAATAACAAATTTCCCACTATTAAATTTACTTATGAAACAGAGAACAACGGTACACTGCCATTTCTAGACACTTTAGTTATAAGAAATAAAAATAGATTGGACTTTGACCTATACAGAAAAGGCACGGCCACCAACAGGTATATTCCAAATGACTCTTTTCATTGCTTACAACATAAGCTTGCAAGTTTGCACTTTTTAACATATAGATTAGTAAATTTCCCCTTAAACAAAGAAAGATTTGAAGCAGAAAAGAATAGGATTAGGAATATAGCTGGCGAAAACGGTTACGACGAAGGCTTAATAAATAAGCTGATAAATAGACATTCTTTTCAAAAGACCTTTCGGAATTCTACCTTTTTCAGACAAAAAGATACCTGCGACTCAAAATTTGTATCAATTCCTTATAATCCTAATTATACGAAAGGATTACACAAAGTATTTAATAACACCGGTCTTAAATTAGTATATCAATCCGGTAACACAATAAGAAGCTTACTAGGAAATCCCAAGGATAAAACTACAGTTCTAGAAAAAAGTGGAATTTACGAAATTAGTTGCATGGATTGTGACAAAAAATATGTTGGCCAAACGAGACGCTCTATTCAAACACGTTTTAAAGAACACTTAGCACACTTAAAATACGGAAGAACAGAAAAGTCAAGTGTGGCCGAGCATGCTTTTGAAAACAATCATAGATTCACATTAGATAACCTAAAACTTCTAAAAAGTGTACCAAACAAAAGACTTTTGAATGCATATGAAAGTATGGAAATCATTAAATCCAGAAATAGTTTAAATAAAGATAGAGGACCCATCCCGTTTAGTACACTTTATTCTTTGGTTGAGGGGAGATAGGATTAAAAATCGTGATCAATCACAATTTATTGGTCTTATCTCCGCCCACTAAAGGATTGTATATAAGATAGAGCGTAGATTAATTTAGTTCATTGTTTATCGTCTCCTGATGATGCTAACATTGTTAGCGAAACGCGCGTCGAGTGCAAAAAAGTGTAGTTTTGGTTTGTGGAAAACAATCATAATTTTGTTTTAGTGCAACCAAAGGTTCCAAATTCCCAACATACTTCAATTGTTGACAAACTTGACAACTACAACAGTCTAGGGTCATTCGGATTTCTACCAACTTTGAAACCCGGTTTTGTGCATTGATTGCGTTGATTAGGTTTTGTCTAAGTAAAAATAGGACGGTCTAGACACATACCCGACTGGGCGACGGCAACATCGCTGCTTTCGACCCATTGGACAAACGTGACGTCTGTAAAAATGCTTTGTTTCAGTTGAGTGGCGACATCTACCAGCAATAAGCTATAAGGAAAAACAATAATATTAGCACGAAGAGCACTGAATGTCTACGAAACGGAATGAAAGGCCAATTTTTTAAATATAAGTAGATAGTGTCACTTTAAGTCTTTTTTTAGTGGCGGTCTCTAGAGGCCCTGTATAAAATTTCTGACAGCTATTGTTTTACCAGAGCTAAGCAACTCGATTTGGCAGTCCTTAGGGAAATGTTGATAATTTTTTTGTGTGTTGGCAACCATTGGAAATAAATAATTTTGTCGATGCCACATTTTTGATTAATAAACGTAGGTACATCAAATTTTAAAATGATTATTTACACATGCAGTTTAAAAATCTAATATTGCGGTATGGGTCGTTATTGAGAAAAGGTAACATTCCATGTAATTGGTTTGTAAATTTGAAAACAAAGTAGGAGGATAGTTTGTGTACTCAAAGGCTAACATTATCCAGCAGTAATGAACTCTCCAAGAAATGTATCCATGGAAGAAAAGTTGTTCAAACCATGTGACATGTCACGTGGTGTGATCTGTAATTTTCAAAGTTAATGGATTCAGATATAACAAAAAATCACTTTAGGATCATAAAATTTATTTAGATAATGATTTAGATAGATAAAAACTTAAAAATTTAAATCCTAAAAAAAATACCTTTATATAAGTTCAAAAATTTACCTCAAAATGAAGAAGCATGGAAGACACAGTTTAGGAGTGTAACCTGCAATGTGTTACATAATTCAGTTTTTGTGAAATTTTGGGGGTTTTAAAACAGTATTAACGTTTTGGCCGAGATAAATATCACACGTGTTTCTGTATACAGACCGCTTCAAGCTACTGCGAACATAGGGGGAATCAAGTCCAATTTACTCTCCGTGCCGTACGACCGAGGTGGATTCGAAGCACGCTGCAGTGTTATCTTTTGGAAATTCATTTTGTTTTTATTATTTTGTTTTATTTCTGCCTTGCTCGAGAAACAGATGGGTAAGTTCTTAATTGAAATAATACATTTTTAAAACCAAAAATGGATGTCTACGAAGTTGCCGAAAAAGTGCAGATGGTCAAATGGTCAAATCGTCATAACCCAACACACGTTCGATATTGGTTGAGGGAAAATTTGCATTTGTATTTTAACGTAAGAACACAGTATCCCCAAAAACTAAATGTTTGGGGGGGGGGGATTATAGGGGAACACGTAATTGGACCATTTTTTATTAACGGCAATTGCAATTTGAATGGTCCTAGATACTTGGATCTACTGCAGCAGCACATTATTCCAACTGCTAGGCAGTTGTTAGGTGTAAGATTTGGTGTAAGCTCCTAATGACTTCTATCTGTTTTTGAAGAAGCTTTTCAAATTATCACCCCTAACATGCTTGGAAACGTTAGAAGGGGTTTTTATAGTAGGCTCGGATATTGTCTAGCCGAGCAAGGAGGACTTTTCGAACATTTGCTTTAATTTTTTTTTGACTGGGAGAATCTTTTTGGTTTTTAGAATGTATTATTTTATTTTGAGAACTTGCTTTTATTTTGTTTCTCCTTATTATTTTCATTGTAACACGTCGTCACTGATAAATATGAGCAGTTGACAATAAAACGCTCTTATTTATCGGTGACAAAAAATAAGAAAATTACGTTATAAAAATTTGCGTATTTATTGACCAAATTCCGGTTTCATTGACTACGCTCCACACAGCACCGTGGTTAGAGGCGTACTAAATACCAAAGGAAAGTCATGCAAGTGGTGATCACAAGCCTGAGTATTGGTTGCTTCACTGATAGGCGTGTGGTGTCTCTGCATGTACGTACACTGGCAAATTAGACTTCTTCCGCCCTATGTTCGCAGTAGCTTGAAGCGGTCTGTATATAAGGAGTAAATGGTAAGATATTTACTTTCAAAAATGTGATTTAAGTATGAAAAGTAGATATTTTACTAACATTAAAATACAAAAGTAGTACCTTTTTATTTTTTTTTGTTATTTAGACATTTTGCTAAATATGTAACTAGTGTGCATGTCACTGGTGTCATCTTTCAGAATATTTTATTGGTAACACCTGTGAAATTTTTCGCTGGTAATTAAAAAAACTCAATAATTTTTATTAAAAAAAATGGCAAAAACTAGAAAGTCTTTGGCAAAAGCACCAGAAACGAAAAAGGAAATATACAAAATAGAAAAAAGAAGAAATCAAGTAAGGGTATATTATATATATAGCAACATATTTTAGTTACTTAAAAAGTGGTAAATCAATTTTTGTTTTTTTTTAAAACTATTACAGCAAATGTTACCATTTTTCAAGAACAATCCAGCTATAAATATTCTTGATTTTGGTAAAATAGGTATAACTGGTGTTAGCTGGCTATCACCTGTGTTAGCAATTGAATTCACAAACTCATAATTAACTCAAGAACTAGTGAATTGTTATCTCGGACATATAGCACATTTTAGTCCAACCAGCTATAGAAACATTTAATAATTGCCAAAATTCAAAGAACACTAATTTGTTTTTTTTTAAATTACGACTTGAAATGTTACCTTTTTTCAAGAACGACCCGTATAAGAAAAAGAAAAAGCAAGAAAAATGGAAAGAGATCATGTATTTGCCAAATTGGAAAATTAATAAAAAATAGTCGAATTTGCGAGGTAAATAAGATTAACTAAATTTAGAATTAAGAAAAAGAGAAATAAAAAGATAGATCAATAATATATTTTTTTTAAATTTTACCTACTATTAATATTTTTAAATCTCCCGTGAACCTTAATGTTTTTTATAAAATTATAAAAACAGAAAACAAACATCAGTCCATTTCATAAAATCGGTTTTACATGCAAATATGAAAAAAAAAATAGAAAGAGAGGACAATATGAGTGGCCCACCTATGGTAAAAAAACAAATGTCAAATGTATAGAGGGCCTCTGGCGGTCTCTATAATACAATCATTGTACTACTTTTTGTTTTATCTTTAAATATAGGGTGGACCACAAAATTCCGCACTTTTTGGATTGGCTATAACTTTTGACGTGATTACTCGATTTTGAAATATACTGGCTTTTTGAAAAGATAAAACGTTAGAGTTTTTCGATTCGGTTAAAAATTTACAACTTTCAAAAAATTCAAGATGGCGGACAGTTTTAGAAAATGTGTAATTTTCACCCCCCTGAAAAAAATTTATGTGCGACACTGAACAAACTCTAAAGCTTTCACTACAAACGCTCATTGTTTCTGTGTATATTGAAGTATCATTTAATTAAATCAGTTGGGAAATAAAAAAGTTATAAGTTTTTTGACTACGAGTGTCTTGGCTTTGCATTGAAAAAAATCACAAAATTACATACATTTTCCATTTGCTATATCTTTTGACCTAATTATTTAATTAAGAAAAATACTAAGAATCTAAATATCCATTACTTTTTTATTTATTATCCGATTTAATTAAGTGATACCTCGATGTACGAAGAAAAAAGGGAGATTTGGAAATACTAATTTTTAGTTTGTCCAGTGTCTTACTTAAACAAAAATAAGGCGTATAAAAGCTAACCCTTTTTAAAACTATCCGCCATCCTGATTTGTTTTTAATGTCAAATTTTGAAGAAACAGACGCAACTCTCATGTTTTGTCTCTTTAAACAATATTTTTTTTCAGCAGCAACAGCAAATTCAAAAAATATGTAATTTTGTGATTTTTTACAATGTTAAGCCCAAACATTCATAATCTAGAAGCTTATAACTTTTTCATTTCTTAACCGATTTAAGTAATTGATACGTCAATATACACATAAACAACGAGCATTTGTAGTGAAAGCTTTAAAGTTTGTTCATTGTCGCACATAATTTTTTTTCAGGGGGGGGTGAAAATTACACATTTTTAAAAACTGTCCGCCATCTTGGATTTTTGAGAAATTTTATCACGTTTCATCTATCTAAAAAACTAATACCTTTAAACATCGAGCACTTATGTCAAAAGTAATAGCCAATCCAAAAAGTGCGGAATTTTGTGACCCACCCTATATATATCGATCCTTGTCTTTAAATTTTCGGCATGTTGTGGGCTTTTAAAGAAAATAACATAAACATGATAAGTGGAATAGTTACACAATCGTGGTTAGTTTTATCTAGAGGATTTTCTAAATTATTATTCAATTATTTAGAAAACCACAAATATTCCTATCAATTATTATCGATTTGTTTCTTTAAATAAACAAAATTTTAGAAAACTATTCAGATAAACTGGAGGAACGTAGTTCAATGAACAAATTTTTAAAATTCCAGCGTATTCCGAATTCCCGTTTTCCACGAACATGCGGAAAAAGTATTGCCTAATAAAAAGACAAACAACAAAATTGTCGCGTTAAACTCACCGTTGTTTTTTGTCCCTAAACAGCAGCTTTTCCCCAGTTTCACTCAATTCCAACCAGTCGATCTTCGAATCGTGACCGATTTGACAGATGGTAACGCCCAACACCAAGTCCATCACACAGATGGTTTTCAGGTCCAATAAATACGCCATTTTTTTTTTATCCACAGCCTCAAATTTAACAAAAAAAAAGAATTCAGAAAAATATATCTTTAGACATACTTTAACAACCCCCCCCCCCCCGTGAGATTTATTGATAAAAAATAGGTATTCTTACCTGATTCCTTTCGTTTATTCTGACGCTCATCAAATGCGGGTTAGCAAATTCCGTTCTAACCGAACACAAGACTGTATTTTCGCCATACTCGATAAGGGTTAGCTCTCCCGCGTTAAAAACCAAACAGACGTTAGGGTTTTCAAAGTAGAATTTTTCGTTTCTTTCTGGACTGTTCCACGGAACCTGAAAAATGTATACGATACAATAGTTAAGGTAACTCTTGGGTTAAGTAAGTTCCAATACTCGAGGGTTATTTTAACCAATTTGGAAAGGATTTTGTTTAGTCTGTATCTTTTCTCGCTGACTTTGAGAATTTCTTTGATACCTCTATTAAGAAGACGAACTTTTCTTACACCAAACCGAAACGATATTAAGTACGATTGGTAGATGGCGTAAATGACGTGACAGATATAGATAGGATCACTGCATACTAAAGTCTGTCGCCTTCACCAGGTTTCAGGATGCAGCGGCCCTTGATAGATAGCACAAAGATAAAAGTTATAAAAGAAACTCATGAGATTCTGACCTCGCTAAGCAAATTTCTCTGCAAATCAGCGACCAATATTGTGTCGTGGGTTTTGGCCACCAAATATCCATCCCTGCCCATAATTTTGACGTCTTCAATCTCGCCGCCATGTTGGGATTTTAAAATGATACCTCGTTCGTTCGTATCTAATGGTTTGACGAGGACCTGGCTTGGTCCCACGTATGTTATCTCGAATTTGTCCTTCCAAACTGTTCTTTTGAGCACTGAAAGCGAAAAAGCAACATCAAAAAAGGTTAGTAATGCCAAACTATACAGACCGCTTCAAGCTACTGCGAACATAGGGCGGAAGAAGTCTAATTTGCACGCCTATCAGTGAAGCAACCAATACTCAGGCTTGCGATCACCACTTGCATGACTTTCCTTTGGTATTTAGTACGCCTCTAACCACGGTGCTGTGTGGAGCGTAGTCAATGAAACCGGAATTTGGTCAATAAATACGCAAATTTTTATAACGTAATTTTCTTATTTTTTGTCACTGATAAATAAGAGCGTTTTATTGTCAACTGCTCAGATTTATCAGTGACGACGTGTTACAATGAAAATAATAAGGAGAAACAAAATAAAAGCAAGTTCTCAAAATAAAATAATACATTCTAAAAACCAAAAAGATTCTCCCAGTCAAAAAAAATTAGAGCAAATGTTCGAAAAGTCCTTCTTGCTCGGCTAGACAATATCCGAGCCTATTATAAAAACCCCTTTTAACGTTTCCAAGCATGTTAGGGGTGATAGTTTGAAAAGCTTCTTCAATTTTAATCCGAAGTTCTTCCAAATTATTAGCCCTTTCATGCCCGTAAACTTTATTTTTGATATAACTCCACAGATAGAAGTCATTAGGAGCAAGATCGGGTGATCGAGCTGGCCATAAAATAGTTCCCCGTGTACTTATAACCCGATTAGGAAATACATTATCAAGATATTCCCTAACAAGGCCAACATTGTGAGCGGGACAACCATCTTGTTGAAACCATGTTTCACCAAATCTCACACCTAACAACTGCCTAGCAGTTGGAATAATATGCTGCTGCAGTAGATCCAAGTATCTAGAACCATTCAAATTGCCGTTAATAAAAAATGGCCCAATTACGTGTTCCCCTACAATACCCCCCAAACATTTAGTTTTTGGGGATACTGTGTTCTTACGTCAAAATACAAATGCAAATTTTCCCTCGAACAATATCGAACGTGTGTTGGGTTATGACGATTCAATAATGGAAAAGTACTTTCATCTGTGAAAAGAATAGATCTCAGAAAGTTTTCATCACGATTAGCCCTTTCCATCATTGTTTCGCAAAATTCCATACGACGATAGTTGTCCTCAGGAAAAATTTGATGCGTTTTTGACGCTTTGTAAGAATGATAACCATTCTTTTTGAGAACACGTAAGACAGTGGCTGAAGACGTATCAACTGCTTCGGCAATTTGGTGGCTAGTTAACTTTCGATTTTCCTCCACTGCAGCGTAAATCATCACATCTCGTACTTCCTGCTCGTCATTCAAAACCGTGGGTTTTTTATGGTTTCTTGGCGCTACACAACCAAACTTTTCAAAATTCTGCACAAACCTATAAATCGTGGATAAACTAGGTTCTGGGCGATTTACAAAATTCTCCAAAAAAAGTTCTTGAATAAGTCTCAATGGTCTGCCTTGATAGTACCATTTGACTATCTGCACTTTTTCGGCAACTTCGTAGACATCCATTTTTAGTTTTAAAAATGTATTATTTCAATTAAGAACTTACCAATCTGTTTCTCGAGCAAGGCAGAAATAAAACAAAATAATAAAAACAAAATGAATTTACAAAAGATAACACTGCAGCGTGCTTCGAATCCACCTCGGTCGTACGGCACAGAGAGTAAATTGGACTTGATTCCCCCTATGTTCGCAGTAGCTTGAAGCGGTCTGTATAATTTTACTGTTGTAGCCTTTTCAATCTACCCTCAAGAACACTCCTGAGCTTTTAGGGATTAATTTTCGTTTGTTTGGACGAGGAGTAGTTTGACAAGACTTAAATATAGGTTCCATGTGACCTAGAGTGACTATCTTGGAATCTTAGCGATATGAGAGAACCAAAAAAACGACAAGACAAGACTTTAGCGCTGATGATAACCAATGTTCCAAGAGGACATGGCACTTGGAGAAGAGAACTGATATATTGAGCTACCATCCTTGATTAAGCGCTAAAAATACATTTTTTTATACCTACCAGATTCGAACATCATCACAGCCCCGCAAAATCCCCCGCAAGTCACCTTAGAGCCGTCCCGCTTCCAAGCCAGGGCAGTGACGGTGTAAAGATTTTTGATTACTTTTGGCGGTACATCCTCCCAGATCGACTTTCGCGTGTTCCAACTATACGTTCTTATTCTGTCGAAACTGCCCAGAGCCACTGACTGAAAAACAACGACAAAAACTCATGTTCAATAGGTCTTTATCAGGGAATAAGGAATAAGAGAATGCCATTAATCTGTAAAACTTGCTATGTTCATAAGCTAATAGCCATATGGCGCTTTTTTTTTTGTTAATGAGGCTTAAAAATAATATAAATGTGGAACTAAACAACTTTATATTAACAAATCATAACAAAAGTCCAAGTAAAAACCATAATTTTAAATTTTGTTGGTTTACATACCATAAGGTAAGATTTATTAAGGGATACTTAAATAGTTTCTTGGCCTTATTACAGCATCAATACTGTTCAGAATTGACCATAATACATTGTTTTTTAGGTTAACATTTATTCTCTTTGCTCTTCTCGACAAAATGTCAACTAACCAGATTTAAAATTATGATTTTTTTTAATAGTTAGTTAGTACCAACCTTTTATTAATTGAATGATTTGTTTTTTTTTTATTTTTTATCTTAGTTTAAACAAAGAAAATGCACATAAATTTTTACGCAACCTTCAATGAATCCGTGTTTTATGAAGATATCAAATTTGGTCTCTATAATCATGGAAAATAAATTATCGCAGTATGCAAAAAAAACGATTACCTGACCACTCGGACTACAGGCGCCCACCATAAAATCATGTTCGTCGTTATCTTTGCTATAGTCAAAAGTTTTGATAGTCTTTCCAGTGTTGTTGTAGACGCACACTCTTTTGTCACAGCCTAAAATAATAAACTATTATTTAGTAGTTGTTGTCCGTGTTAAAAATTGTAGCTTTCCCCTCCCCCTCTACTCTATCCCATTCTCACCGCCCCTCAAACCCTTCCATCCTGAGGACTTTTCCAGTTTTTTGCTTTAAATGGTCATAACTTTTGTGGCCGTTAACCGATTTTGATGAAATGAAGTCCATATACTCTCCAAGATCCAAGGAATGGAGCAGCAAAAGTCCACTCAAAATCGGTCCAATAGTTTTAGCGTGATGCCGGAACAAACAGACCGACCGTCAAAAATTACAAAAACTGGATTTTTGTATCCATATCATTTGGTTAGAAGCCCACGCCAAGAATTTAAAAAAAATATTTAATGTACAGACATGGCCTATCTAGAGATTTATTGTATGTATAGTTTTATTTGTAGTAAATCTTTGGTACATTTATTGTTTTTAGGTCGCCAGCAAACGGAGATTATGAGGTATATTTTCTTTTTGTTAATGATACTTCATGTTTACTTTTGCATTTTGAAAGTCCTGAAAAAATTACTTTCAATAAAAAAATTGAACCCACATTGCCTGAAATGGAAAGGAAAAGTGAGTAAAGTAAAAATAATTTTAAGTTTTTACCTAAACTCATAAAGCATAAAAAGCTTAAAACCCTACTTTTTAGAAGTGGTCGTTAAAAAAATCATTATTTCATACCTTTCAATGGTTTTTTTAAGCTCATTTTTAAGTTTTTAATGTTTATTGATGAAAGGCTTTTTTATAGCTTTTAGGCTTTTTCATTTTATAGATTTTTTCAATTTTGTCGTGAAAGAGGGATAGTAAGCCCAATTTTAAGACCAACTTTGTTAAATGTTTGATTAACACCTATTTTTCTCCAAATTTTAAACGCTCATATCTGAAGAACTATAAAAGGCAGACAGATATATTAAAGTACCTGCTGCGAAAATATGTCCCTGGGGCCAAGCCAGAGCGAAAGGGGGCACTGCGTGTAAGGCCGCTCTGCCCTGAGATTCGTTGTCACTGTCATGATCTTGGGTCACGTAGAAACGAATTATGTTGCCGTCGATGTGGCCAGAGAGAAATCCTACAATAAAATGAATTGATTATTGTTAAACATTTGTGAAATTAAGAGTATATTCTTTGCAAATTCTTCAAATTGGATGTGCTAAGAATCTGCCCCTCCAAAGCACAGACTTCGGCCACCTCTCTTTTTGGGCGCGCATAATTTATCAAAAAACGAAAATTCGCCCCCCCCCTTTGCTCCAGAAAAAAGTACACAACAAAGATGCCGGTGGTAACCTTGAAGCCTTTTAGAAAAAACGGGAAATTGCAGAAAGTTCCTTTAAAGACATTCTAGAATCCCTCCACAGTATTTTGGGGCAGTTTGAACTTTTAGACAAAATCATTTCGGACATAGAAAAGTATTTTTGACCTGAACATATTCATACCAAGTTTTGTGTGAAGCCAAAATCAAGGCAAAATTAACTAAAGTCGTTTGATTAATCCAAAACAAAAATTCTTAAACTTTTATTCGGAGAAGTCAGTATTTGGAAACAATATTGGTCAGAAGTAGGCAAAAGCTTAAATCAAAACATACCTGATAATTTTTCGAGGCAGTGAACGTTGATAAAAACATTCTTGGATGTTTGCCAGTAAGTAATGCTTCGTCAGAAAGAAGCTTCTTATGCCTCAGAAGATTGAAAACATAAGTACTTACGGGCTTAGCGTTCCTGCATATCAACAGACATATTGAAATTGACGTTGAGCGAGTCATTGACATCGATGTGTTAGTACGTCGATGGTCATTGACCACCGGTTTGCCCAAAAAAACCGGAATCGATTTTTTTTTAGATAGGGATCTTATGTTTGAGATATGTTTCAACTTAAAAAGTTTTTTAGACCTCAAAAAAAAAGTATTTCGCTATTAGGTTTTGTCTGTGGTTTGTTTGTTATCTGTGTTTTTAATAACTGAAAAAATTATACGTAGTACTCAAGCACGGATTTCAGGAGGATAGGGGGGTAGTTAAACATTTAGAAAATCAAAAGAAGGGCATAGCTTGCGGCGATATAACACCTTTGATATTTACGGTATTAGTTTAATTTTGTGTTAAAAAATATGGCATTTGTAGTGTCATTTTCTTAAAAATTTTCGCATGCTGCGCTTTGAAACCATTGATATAGTTCCAATTTTGGTTTAATTTTAAATCAAAAAATGCATTTTTAGTGCAATATTCTTAAAAAAATTTCAAATGGCTGGGACCGCCACTGTACAGTCCATATATGATATTATTTTCTGAATCCAGAAGAACATGGCAAGCGCAATTTCAGAAGTTTTTCAAAAATTTTGATTATTATATAAAAAATATAAACACCACACCACTGCAAACACTACAAAGAAACAGAAAGGACCAACATCTTAAATCGATTTTTTGTAACACTTTTCCTGACGAGATGAAATCAGAACAGAATTTAAAATGTTTTTGCACAGAAAGAAAGACAACCAAAAATTTTTTTTTTTAAATTCAGGGTGTCCCAAAAGTCCGGGTCCACCCCAATATTTCCAGAACCAACCACATAACTAGATGGTTTATAAAAAGGTATCTTGTTGGATACTAATCGTGCTGCCAGTTCAGTTTTGGAAAATTTAAATAAAGCTCTTCCTTCTGTTTTCAAACATACCTAATATTCCTTTTTCCTGAGCTTTTTCCCTAACTAAATATCCTAGCTTTTCTTGTTTAACTTATTGGTCTCTTGGAATGATTTTCCCATTTTATTTAAAAACCGTTAGAGAAAACAGTACTATATTAGGTATGTTTGGAAAAGAATATGCTCTATTTAATTTTGTTTGCGATTTTTTTAAAAATATTCAGGGTATCTCATTTAAAAAAGTATTGTTGCCGTTCTAGCTCGGCCCCCTTAATGACTAGCAGGATGACTGAAATTCAAAGATATTTTTTTGTAAACAATCTAATTATGTGAAATTTTTCTTACCTGCCTCTATTTCTTGGAAATATTTGGGTGAACTCGGACTTTTGGGATACCCTATAGGTATAGATCTAATTAACTATTTTTTTTTCTCAGCTTTTTTTGCATCTAAAATTTTTGATGCTATTTAGTTCAATTGACCATATCATATTGTAAATGTTATTGATTAAATTAAAAATTTTAAGGGTGAGGGAAGGAGGGGCCTTCTTGCCTTTTACTACTATAATGGTAGAGCCATGATGAAACCTAAAATAATTTAGTTAAATACCTATTAAAATGTTTATAGAGGTGTTAAACTATTTAAGGTAATATAACTAAATATTAAGAATTTTTTTAGGAAAATGGAAAAAATAATATGCACTGTGGGACAAATTATTTTACACTGTTGCCATAACACTAAACCAATTTTTCCAATTCTTTATTTACCTTATTATCATAAAATATATCATTTTCTGGTAAAATTATTTACAAAAATCTTCTTTTTATATACTTTCAGTATAAAGAGGATATCATTCAAATATATTTAAAAACAAAATCTCCCTAAAATAATTTGATTTGGCAACATTAATTTTTTTATTCTAGGTGACCAATTATAAAAAAACTCCATCCTTCTCTAAGATACTTTGCAATTTACTAAATTATATTTTAATTTTCATTTTAATACAGAAAAAATGTTTTTTGGCAGTACTTTTTTTGAACGCTAAAAAACAATAAATAATTTTAAAGTGAGTGTTTTATTTTATAAATCGAAAGTTTAGAAAGAAAGCTTAAAAATGTGAGCAAAACCATGGCATAAAAATGTGAAAAACATAGAAAAAAATTGTTAAACAAAAATGTTACCCCTTAAATTATGCTAAAATATTTTAGGCCTTAAATTACCATCATGGCTCTACCACTTCTGCTGCTAAAAACACAGAATTTTTTTTAATTTTTTATTTTATAGTACAAAACAGCAAAATTCAATTTAAGAGAGGAAACTTTTTAAAATATTGCCTTACCAGTTCCTTTTGAATTGGATGCCAAAGAAACCACCAAACTGTCAGAGGCAAAAAGGCTTTGAGACTTGTTTGATTTGATCTGCAATGCGCGAACCTTTCCATCCTGAAGGCCGCATATTATAGGTCCACTTAGCAACCAAATAACACAAGTTACTGGGGAGGATTGAGGGAATTTGTTGCAGATTGCCTAAAAGTACATGTTTTATTAACCCTACCCTATTTAAAAATAAAATCCTATGAGGAAATGAGAAAAAAGTTATGGACTGACTTTGTTGACCAGACTTGAGTTGAGTGGCCAGGTCAATTTTTTGGCTACTCTAGGTTTAAAAAACCAATAGAAATATTAAGTACCTTAAAAAATTATGTTCTCAATTTTTTTTTTACCTTTTTCTCGCCCCAGTTCTCTCCAATCTTATAAACATAAACAATACAATCACTCTGGGCTACAGCAATTTTAGTTGAATCGGGACTGAAAGCTATCCCGGTAATGACATATGACTTTTTCCCAGCCTCTGGATCAAAAGGTTTTGTGGAGAACTTGTCTCTCTTTTCACCCTTTTCATCAAAAAGGAGTATTTGACGATCGCATGTTGCGATTGCTAACTTTTGGTTGTTTGGAGACCAGCATAGCGATACGATTTTGTAGTCAGATTCCTAAAAGGGAAACATTTTGGAAAAACAGTGTTTTCTGTATGTAGGAAAAATTTTAACTTGCCTGAGCTTCCAGAATAGTTTTTAGGTATTTCAGCAGCATTTTTTCTCAACAGAAAACTGACTTGATCACTTTAACAAGCACTGGTTTTTATTTGTTGTAATTCTGGTTGCCATAGCTGATATGAATACACACAAATGTTTGTGATAGGTGAAATTAATAGACCATGATCATTTTAACACAGATTTTTTAATTGTTTTATTTGAAATACTTAGTATAGACCTAACCACATATTTTTAGGAATGAAAAAACTTAAAATTAAAAAAAAAAAGAAATTGTTAAACATAAATTCCCACTGATAACAGTAAAAATACAATTCCAAATCCAGAGAAAACTGATGCTACAAAGGCCACTGCAAGCTCCTTTTTAAGGCTCCTGGTCTTTTTAGTGCTTGTGGCTTCATAAACAAAGAACCATGCTGTAAAAAAGACTCCAATTCCGAGCAAGACAAAGGTCAAAATTGGGAATACAGAGGGGTTTACTGGTGGGGAATATCTTATTAGTTTTGCTGAGTCTGCCTAAAAATATATACTTTAGGTAATTATGCAGTATACAGTTTTCTGCCATTTTTGATTTTTTATGAAAAATTCTTTGTGAGGGCACTTGCTAGGGTCCTTAGGACCCTAAATCTGCCGGCGCCAGTTGGTTTTTTAAAAAAAAATTTTGTGTGTCCTAGGGACCCTTGTAGGTGCCCCCATAAAGAATTTTTCATAAAAAATCAAAAATGGCAGAAAACTGTAATCTGCAAAATTACCATACTTTTAAATAGGTAAGTAGTGTAGTCACAAAAACTTTTAAAAATGTTGGCAAGTTTTTTAAAGAACTTTTGTTTGCTCTGGTTGGCTCATAGCTTTTCTGGGTGATTTTGCATTAAGGTCTGTTATTTAAGCAGGCCCATTATGATTGATCTCAAAACATAAAGCGGGAATTATAAACTTGTCATTGGCGTACAGTTGGCAGTTCATGCATCTCTGTCCTTTTCCAGCTTAACGGGAGCAGCTGATTTTTCTGATTTTTCAATAGATATAATAGCTAGCATTATTCAGATTCAAGCCGGGTTTATACAGAAAATGGTAATTATGCAGTATACGGTTTTCTGCCATTTTTGATTTTTTTTGAAAAATTCTTTATGGGGGCACCTTCTAGGGTCCCTAGTACCCCAAATCCGCCTGCGCCCGTTTTTTTTTTTTTTTTTTTTAACGAGAAAAAAGGGTGCCCAGGGGGGGTTGTAAAGTGTTTTTTTAATTGTTTTGGGTTGGTTTGGATTGGGTTGGGTTGGACTGTGTTGGTTTGGTTTGTTTTAGTGAAAAAAAATTAAAAAAAACCAAAAAAAATGAAAAAAAAAACCAAATTACCAAAAAGTTGCTCACCATTTTTAAAATATTCTATTTTTTTGGGTTTCTTCGTTGTTTGATAGAAATTTTCCTGCAAAAAACACGGCGGTTTTTTTAAAAAGATAATTTTTTTGTAGACGTCACCTATTTCTTAACCTCAAACACTTCAAAACATCACCTGATGTGAGTGACCTTAGCAAAAAAACTTTTTCTGGCCTATGGAGGAGTTGTTTTCCCGAAGTTAGCAACGAAAAGCTGTCACACTGACAGCTGGGTTTGACAGAAAAAAAGGGGTTCCTTTCGTGTTGATGCCGTTATGAGCTGATTTTTTCTGAATTTTTTCGGATTCAAAAATGTCGTAAGTAAACGAATTTAGGCTTGGCTTATAGAGCGTTCTTTTCGTTTTATTTTAAACTTGGATTCATGAGTATGTCAAAAAATGTGGCATTTTGGGAGCATTAACAACCTCCCATGTTGTGGGTGTCAGAGGGTTGTTTTTGCTAATTTTTTTGCTATAGAAGCTAAAAAATTAGTGGTTTCTGTCCTACAAGCTAGCTATTATATCGAGAATTTTGAATCTATTAAAAAAAAATGTAGAATATATCAAGCATTAATTTTAATCAGTAAAATCCTTGTGGCCTAGAAAACTTTCAAGTACTTTTGCACCACAGAAATGCGTACGCCGATTTTATATATGTATTATGAAGGCGCATTTATGCTGGCCAAGCAAGCAGGAAATTGACAGTTGTAGGTACATAACACCCTGGTTGGTGTCAGGGTACATACCTCGACTTTCAAACAGGAGACGCCAGATTTAAGTCCCAGGTCACGCAGGTAGTCTACTTGGACTTTTTCTCAGTTTGAAGCAGAGTAGACCATGTTAGCTAGAAGGCATTCCGTTCCATATTGTCCCTTGGAGATGACATGAAGAGGACGGTCCTGTGTTATCCATATATGGATAGTGGAGCATTAAAGATATCTAGCCTGGACAAAGGGGTTTAGGTTAAATTATATCCTTCTAGAGAAAGAAAACTGCCTTCCTAGGGGGTGCTCATCAGACCGGTCTGGTGAGTGGGATAGGGGGGGGAAATTAAGAGAGTGAAAAAATTATGTGCCTGGTCGGTCATCACAATAACGTGAGGCTATTGTAAATCTAGAGAGAGAGAGACAGTTGTACATGGGGAATTACACTTATGCTTGACATTTGCTAGCGTAAACAGTTGTGTGTTTCCATTAGATGGATTTTTCCAAGTTGCTTGCTTGCTTGCTTAACAGCGTAAATCCGCCTTAAATGAGTTATAAATTGTCATTGTCATATTTTGTGGTTGTCATCCACTGATCTAAAAATAAATGCTTGGTGGTTAGTCGATTTGTCTGGTAGGGGACCATTATGACTAACACAAAGCCACTATTGTGAGAATAAGAAAAAGTATGAAGTAGAAGGAACTGTGTGTTGAAAGGAAGGCAGTGGCTAGACCAAAGTTAGCACACATGCAAGTGAACAATTTTGCCATGGTGCTGGGCCCAAAAAGCCCAAATATTTGCAATGATTTGCAGATAGAGTTGCTCTAGGCCAAGATGTCCTGTTGCAGTTAAGAAGATTCAATTCAATTCAACTTTATTGTTTCTATAGACAATGTCTAATAACAATTGGTTTTTACAAAGTATCTATGCTAGCAAATATAATAATTACAGTACAATTTATTTTTTCTTTCCCTAGTTGGTTTGCTTTCTGAGTATTGTCAGTTACGAAACGAAAGTGTAAAAACCGAGGTAAAAATGTTAAGTATTTATTTAAGTACAGAAGATAAAACTAAGTGAACAAAAGCCTAATGGTGGACTTGTTTTGTCCATAATGAGCTTTGTAAAATTATTTTTTATAATAAAATTGTTGAACATGTTTAATGTTTTCTTTTTATTCATTGGTATATTGGTAGTACTTATTTATTTGGATAAATCACAATAAATTTACAAAAAAAACAAAAATAACTTAAAACTAAGTGTTAAATTGGTAAAACATGTTTAAAAAAAAACAATTTGAGACAAATTACAAGAAAGTCTATACCAAAGGGCCAACAATAACCCACCAACTCAACTAGCACTTACACCAAAAACCCCCACCCACTGTCTATAGAAATGTGAGGCTGCATAAAACATAATTGTAAATCTGTAGATACTGCAAAGTTCTGAGAAAAAAAAATATCTATAAAACACAACTTCAGATCTCTCCTCAAATCTCTACAAATAAAAAATAAATAAAAACTACACAGTATTACCTAGTTATTCAAAAAATGTTTTTCAATCATATTTTTTGTTTTATTTAAGGACCCACTTCTTACCTTAATAGGCAGCAGGTTGTACATTGACAGTCCCTTATGAAAGAAACCAAAATTAGTAACATTTTTCTTTATGGGGTTCATATAGAAATTTTCTTGGTGTCGGGTATAATAATTGTGAACTTTTTTATTTCTTTTTAGGAAATCCTGTAAATAAGAAGGCTGAAAAATAATTGATATTTAAAAACTTGTTCCACATTAAGCCAATTTAAATATTTTAACATATTATTTATTGCTTCATATCTAATGCAGTTTATATATAGCACAGATCCACAGTAATCAAAGTGATTTATGATATTAAAAATAATTTTTTTTGTGTTAGGAGAAACCTTAATCTTAGTCAAGATAAAAATAGTAACCTTAAAACTAGAATAGTCCAAATATACTGTAAAAAAATGTTTTTTCCTGAAATAGGTGTACACATTTTGTTTAAAATACTTTGAAATACATTGAAATATATTAAACTCGATTGAAATACTTTCAAATACATTGAAATATTTTGAAATCCAACCAAAACCTGTTGACATTTTCTTGTCAGTTGAGGTCAAGAGGTGGTACACTCCTGAGATAGGTGTTCAAATTTTTATTAGAATACTTTCAAATACTTTAAAACACTTTCAAATACATGGAAATACATTAAAATACGTTGAAATATTTTGGAATGTGACCAAAACCTGTTGTAATTTTCTTGTCAATTGAAATAGCTGTACAAATTTGGTTTAAAATACTTCTAAATACATTAAAATACTTTGAAATACCACTTGTTTCCATCCACAAAAAGATAAATCAAAAAGTGAATTACTCATTACTCTGTCACAGTTTCAGTTTTTTCTGTAATCACACTTTACAAGCAGGGTGGCCATGAGGTTCTCTTTTTTTAATGGAATACCGTGTGTATTTTTAAAAATTTTAATACATCTTTTTTTTCTTATTATTCCAAAAATATATTATATATAGGGATTATCTTTGGCTGTTCTCGAGTAAAATTAAAAATAATTTGCAATAAGAGCAATGTGTTAGCCAAGAAAAAATAGTTTAAGTGATTGTTTGTTCAACACATTACTCTTATGGCAATGTTTTTGAGAATTTGTTCATTGACCGTTTTACACAAAGGTAACATATGATATATTTTTGGAATCAAGAAAATTAGATCTATCGAAATTTTAAAAAATATACAGGGTGTTTGATTTAAAAAAAGTACCTCATGGCCATCCTTTGCGTAATTAAAAAAAAAGTGAAACTGTACTAAAAATGTACAAAGTTTTATGTACAAAAATTCGATTGCAACACTAGTTAAGGCAAAATTATCAAACTACGTAAAGGATAATACCATTGAATAACTCAGTGTATTATTCAGTGTTAAGACATTTTGTTGTTTCCTTTGAATTTTAGTAAAAAAAGGTTACCTACAGTGTACATTATACATTTTGTATAAATATAAGTAGGTATTCTAATATTTTTTAAATAGTTTCTGCTATTACTTTCACAAACCAGTAAGCCACTGTTTCAATTTAGTCCAAAATGATGATGTTCTAGCAATTTATTTTAATGGCATGATAAAAGAATTCCCCAAGAAGAAAAGTACAGAAGTTTATTTTGGATGCATTTTTTTGTTTAATAAAATTTTATTTTTTAACTTTCTTAAAGTAATTTTAGACAATCTTCCCATAAAGTAGTAATGATAATTCTGTTTTTCTTAGGTAAATTAAAAAACATTTAAGGATGTAGCTAGTCTGCAGGTGCCTAGGATAGTTTAATAAATTCTATTTGATTGCATTATGATATATGTTGACTGTTTATTAAAATTATACTTAGATGTAAACTACAAAACCTAGCGGCCTAGTAGTGAAGAAAACCAGAAAGCAAAAAGCTCTTCTATACGGAATGACGTCTAGCCTGGTACTGTCTCTGAACCGCTACATGGGATGAATGAGGAGGACCTGATAAAGAGATCCGCTGAGGAGAGAGAGAAGATATTTAAACGCTATGAGCAGGGCAGAGAGGGTGCTGAAATTGATCCTTGGGAGGACCCAAAGTTTGAACTTTATCATGCCACAGATAGGTGGGTACTGCTTCAATTAATCTCAAAAATTACTTGAAACAAAAAAAATTACTTTAAAAAGTTTTATCAAGACTTGGTTAGTATCTGCTTAGATTTAAATTAATTGTTCTTCTATAACTTACTGTTATACCCAAAAATAGGTATGGATTCATACACGATAAACGGCTACCATCCAAAGTGGACCCGCAAGAGGCTAAGAGGCAGCAGATTGAGCTTGAACGTCAGAAGAAGTGGCTCAAAATGCTAAACAGCTGGAATTCAGTTCTTAGGGAGAAACTGCATTCTCGAATTTATAAAGGTTGGCATAATATTTTTAACCGAATTTTTCCTGAGAAATCAGTACACCTCGGTTCAGACTACTGAAAAAGTAGTGTCATGTTAGTTCAAATATGCTTTATCATCAGAAAAATACCATGAATAAAATCAGTATGTTTGTGTAGCTGTTTGAAAAACTTATAAAGCTGCCTTAAAGAATTTGCTTTTTACCACTGTGTTAAATAATGTTAAAACGACCATATTAATAGATACACCTCATTCCAAATTCTCCAGACCAAAGGGGGAAAGGAGGATAAAATATTTTAAAAAATTATAAATGGAAAAAAAGTAAGTAGCGACATACGGTTTTCATATTTAAGTTTCCATGAATATGGACTACAAATTTTGTTATAAAGTCCAAATTCGTGGGAGCTTTAGTTTCCGAGTTATTTGAAAAAATTTTGTTATAAAGTTCAAAGCTACAGTTTTCGAGATATTTTCATTTCCTTTCAACATAAAATAATTGATTGTATGGTGGACTATCCGTGCTTTTTAGCACCAATTTTTTTTATATTATTTTAAGGTATCCCAAACTCCATGCGCACCATGGCCTGGGCTAAACTACTGAAAATAGATCCTATTAAAAACGAAAACCCGGGCGTGTATGACAGGATGAGAAAGTTGGCAAGAAAGTACTCAACAGATGCAAGACAAATTGATTCAGATGTGAATCGACAGTTCAGAGATCACATGATGTACAGGGAGAAATATTGTGTCAAACAACAGGCATTGTTTAATGTTCTGACGGCGTATGCTATGTACAATTCGGAAGTGGGGTATTGCCAAGGTAAATTTTATCATTTAAGTAGATAACATTTTTTTGTGAAACATTGCCTAGATGACTAGAAATAAGGGAATAAATCGGAAAAATGTCCTCTAAGCCACAAATCATTTTAGTTTAATAGAGTAGTCAGAATGCCCTTTACGAAAAAAAAATAAGTTTAGCGGAAATTATTAGTTGGAAATTCGTCGGCACCTTCAATAAAACGTTATGTATTGTTTATTGATAGAAAAATAGAAATTTCAAGAAACTAATAATGGTGAGTGTGTACCTCTCAGAATAATAACTAAATCTGAGGTGTACCTTCTTGTCTTTATAAACCCTTCTCGTTTTTTCAGGCACCCAAAGGCTTCGAAAATCAGTAGATATTAGTAGAGCTTTGGACTGGTATTCTACAGAAACTTTTTTCCAATTTTTTACCTTCCCCTATCGTCACAAAACATATTTTTATATTGCTTTATATGCTAAAAATTTTCCTTGTTAAAAAAAAAATGATTGTCTCTTTGTTAGGCATGTCAGGTGTCGCAGGGGTCCTTCTAATGTATCTCATGAACGACGAAGACGCGTTTTGGGGTCTTCATATCCTTTTAACCGACCCAAGGTATGCCATGCACGGACTGTATAAGGAGGGGTTTCCAAAACTCACTAGGTAAGTCAACAACACTTATTCAAACCAACATCAATTAATCTTCGCCAATTGTTACAACGTTGTGAAACTTCCTAAGCCTTGTTTGATCCAGATGGATTGTCTGATTTTATCCAATTAACTTTTAGGTTTTTAGCACACCACGACAAAATTCTCACGAAACTTTTACCGAAATTGAAAAAACACTTCGATAGAAACGGTTTAGATGCAATTTTGTACTCGCTTAAGTGGTTTTTTGTTTGTTTTATAGAAAGGGTAAGAAAAAGAAGATTTTCTTTTTTTAAGGTAAAAAAAAATCTTTAAACTACTAAACATTTCTGTGTCATTCATTACGTAATAATTATCGAAATAAATTCAGAAATTAACCCAAGCAGGAACAAAAAAAAAATGTAAAAAAACTTTGTTTTTAGGTTCCTTTTAGTTTATGTCTTAGGATATGGGATATTTATTTGTTGGATGGTGAAAGGGTGATCGTGGCAATGGCCTACACAATACTCAAAATGCACAGACGTAATTTATTAAAACTGAACGACATGGACTCTATTGTACATTATATACAGGTAATATAAGAGAGAAAGTGTATGTAGGTGGCTGCTTAGAAAGTTAAACCACCCACAAATAAAAAATCTACTGAAGGATGAAACACCGATGCAATACTAGATGGCCTTCACGATTCTAATAGTACACACGTATTTATAATTTGGGTAATCGTGACACCCTTGTTGTGACCGTTTTTTTTTTAACAGAAGTGTAGAAGCTTTTGAGGGATAAAATATGATTTTTTTTGCTGAGATGTGCATATCCTCAATTCTAAATGGACAGTCTTGCATCTCGAAATTGTGGCTAAGGCTCAGCACATCGTAAACGTGGGAAATTTTGGAGGTACTCTGACCAAAAATCAATTGATGTTCCTGATTTCGGTACACCTTTGTAAAGGTGGACAATTTTTATGATTTAAGACAATTAATTAACTTACTAAATTATACATAAAATCTAGTGTTAAGTAACCAATAAAATATGTCATATCCCCGTTTTTTTTAACAGAAGTGTAGAAGCTTTTGAGGGATAAAATATGTTTTTTTTTTGCTGAGATGTGCATATTCTAAATTCTAAATGGACAGTCTTGCATCTCGAAATTGTGGCTAAGGCTCAGCACATCCTAAATGTGGGAAATTTTGGAGGTACTCTGACCAAAAATCAATTGGTGTTCCTGATTTCGGTACACCTTTGTAAAGGTGGACAATTTTTATGATTTAAGTGTGGTATGCGTGGCCGTTTCGTATTGAGGATGGAAAAACGCACATTTCGGCAACCTATGCATCATTATTTATACCATAAACTCTTGCTTTAAAAGTAAAACTATTAGTGTATGGGTATATGTCGATAATTCCTATCCCGTGGGATTTTTTATGAAGGAGTTTTGTGACTATGTGGGATTGATAGCTCTTTAGTCACACAATCAAGTGTTACTGGGTGTTTTGTTGGCATCTGTGTAGAAGGGATTGATATGACGTCATGGCGGTCCAAAATTATAAAAAATACAACTTTCGCAATCGGGGAATGATTATACTCGATTCTATATAACTCGAGGACGAGGATTTCAAAAAATTTACTTTCAAGGTCATCCGACCAAAAAACAGGATTTTTGCCATTTTCTCTTCAAAACATCTTAATAATTAGACGTTTTATCAGACCAACTTCAAACGTACCTCAAACTATTAGGCATGTATGCCGAATTGGGTCCTTAGAGTTTGATGCAGTTTGAAGCTTCATGACCTTGAAAAATACCTCAGCAAAATTAACAAATTGAAAAAAAAACATACTAAAGGGCGCTATATATACAAAACGTCGAATTATTAAGATTTTTTGAAGAGAAAATAGCACAAATCTTGTTTTTTTGCAATTTTTAAGGTCATTGAATGTCGGATGACCTTAAAAGTAAATTTTTTGGAATCCTTGTCCTCGAATTAAGGGCCTCTAAGCCTCCTATACTAAAACTTTACTAGTTGAGATTAATAAGTGACATTAAATCGAATACAAACTTGTGAAAAAAAACCGCCATCTTACCTCACCCAGAAGGTGATATGGCTTATTAAGGTAGGAGAGATGGTGCATGAAAAAAATGTAATAATTTAAAGGTAATTTTTATTTTTTAGTTACATTTGGTCTTACAGACTAATTTTCCACAAGGATAAAAAAAAGTTAAAATACAAGCTGCAATATTCATGCAAGCATTTTTGGCATTGCATGCATTTAATCCAGTCTTCTGATTTTGACGTTTGTGAATAGACTAAACATCCAACGCAGCATTCCGAATCAGACTCATCCATATCTGAATCATAATTGACGCTCATGGTTGCTAAGTCATCATCAGAAGAATCTGTGTCAACTTTACGTTTAGTTTTTTTAGGTTTTGGAATTTTCTTTTTTTTATCGCGTTTTTTTACTTTTTTAAGAGACTTGGCCCGTTTTTCTTTCTTTTTGGATATGTTGTCTTGCGATGTAAGAACTTTAGCCAACTGTCTGCTCCTTTTCTTAACCGTAGATACCCGGGATGACGTTGGTAGAAGTGAAATTGATTCAAGCAATTTTCCTGGGGTAATTTCAGAATTAGCTTTAGGCACCTCCGAGCAGTCCTCATTTACAGCCAAATTACGTTATTTCTACGCCAAATGGTTCGTCAACTACAAGAAAGGGTTCTAAGAATGAAATCTTGGCCAAGAGCAAGTGCTTTTTGGCTTGACTTGCCATAAATTTAATTATAATTTTCCAGGAATTAGTTTTTTTTTAATCCCCGAGGGATTAAATTTATTTTTAATCCCTTAGGGATTAAATTTTATTTAAATCCCTTAGGGATTAAAAGTGCATAAAATATTCTATCTTAAAAAAGCGCGCCATCTCCCCTCGATTATGGGTGAACCATCTGTCCTCTTTGTAAGAGGGGAGATGGCGCACCCGATATCTGCTATACGGGTGCACATGGTTAATTATTTTTAGGTTAGAATTGTAATTTAGGTTGCCTTTCCTTGATTTAAAACAAAATTGGAATAAAAATTGGTCAATTCTTACCTTAAAAATAAGATGGAAAAATCCTCACAAAAATTATTAAGCACACAGTAAACAAAAAATAATTATTTGTCTCCAAAATGTCTTGTTTTTGCGTTTTTATGAAGCGCATGCACGGCAGCACGCGTCTCTGCTCTCAACAGGGTGGTGAATGCTTTATAAAAACAGCGCATTTTGCCGGAACACATGGTGCGCCATCTGCCCTCTTGCGCCATCTCTCCTCGAATTACCCTAATAAAGTATCGTTCGGAAAAAAATGGCCTTTAAACAGATTTATTCTGACCCTTGTCATTTTTGAGCTACAAGGGAAAGTTGAAAAATGGTCGGAATTACCAATTGATATCATCAATTCTCTCTTAATTTAAGAGATAATTGAGTTCTGTAAAAACATGTCTGTGACAACTTTTTTAGAAAAACAATGGTCTTTTCGGAATTTTAATCCGACGTTTTGTAGATACCATCATCGGGATCAAAAAGTTAAATACGGACTAAAATGTTTTACTGTATATTTTAGTTTCTTTCTAAGTTTATTTGATAATTAAATATATTTTTTTTTATTTTGAAGTTTCGATCCCGAAAAAATCATCTTCAGTGCATTTTTTTCTGGTACGGCCCTGTCCCATTTTAACTTAATTTTTTTTTTGAAACCTCTTATATTTAACTACTTTATAGTAGACCTGGACAACCAAGATATGTTATATGCACATACAGAGTGAACCGAAAAAAACCGGATGAATTGTCTTTTGCTATAACTACCAATTTCAATAATAACCAAATAAGCCTTATGAAAAAAAAAAAACATTCGCTTTGCCGCCACATGCACTTAGTACGTGCATCAAAAAGAAAACGCTATTAAAAAAGTACTAAGATTCGATGGAAGAACATAATCCAATAAACAATTTCAAGCCATTTGCAATTCCCGCTTTCCAAAAACATGCGAAAAAAGAATTGATTAATAAACGGTAATAGTTATTTACCTAACAAGTGCGGAAAGTGATACTTCACCGCACAGTACAGGATTTTACCTATAAGCCTTAAAAATTCCCAAAATACTGATCCGGATGGACAGGCTAATATTCAATTTTTAGGTTAAACTATATAAAGATTTCCTATACGACGACGATACGGTCGCGAAGCAGTTGGAAAACTCGATGGAAGAGCTGAAAAAGTTAAAATTGGACTACCCGGGGCCCCCCGTGGGCGACGAGATACCCAGTAGGCCGTTCGGCGTCTTCAAAGAGCCCACTTTTGAAGAACTAGTGGGCTTCAGGACTGAGAAATTCACCGAAAAAGAGAAGGTAGGTTCGGTTTTGTGTTGGCGTCTTATGAAAAAAAAAATGGCGCCAGCAGGCACATATAGCTATCTATAAAATATTTAAAAAAAAAAAAAAAATTCAAAATTTTTCTTCAAAAAATTTTTTTTTGGTTAAAAATGCAATTATCTATCTGAAAACCGCGTGTCGCTAGCTACTACGGTTCGTTAGTTACAATTTTTTAAAAAGTTTAATTCTTCCTCCTACCCTCTTGCCAGCAATTTTTACAATTTTTAAAAAAGTTTAATCCCCTTTCCTTCCCTCTAGCCAGCCCCCACCCCCACTAAAAACTAGTGCCAGAGAATGTTTGTGCCAAAGTTGATAAGAATCGGTTTAGCAGTTTGTGAGTAATCGTGTTACAGACAGACACAGACACCATGACAAAAAAACAAAAGAAGGTCTTTTTCGACCCAAGTAACTCATTTTTAGCGGAAATAACAAAACTTTTTTTGACGATCCCAATAGCCTTCATACTATGTATGAATGACTGAAAATGGAATGAAAATCTTAAAAACGTTTTACGCCAGGAGAAAAAAACCACAAAATGATGTTAGTTAATTGATTTTCTTAAATAATTGTGTTATGCGGGTTTTTTTCACAGCCTTCTTGGATGTAATATTCGCACCTACTGCAATCTAAAAGGACACTGATAAGTAAGCTTTGATGAGTAAGAATGAAGTCATTTTTGATTTAAAAGAATTTTCATTGTTTATTTTTTTCTAATCCCGTTTCTTTTAAGTCAGTGATTTTACACTGTTGACCATTTGATTTTTTAATAGTTTGTTATTTTCTCTTGTTTTTGAAATGATAAAGATAACTACTTTTCCTCAATATTATCATTTGCGGCAAATTTTTTTCAAAAAAAGTGTTGTATGGGTTTTTTTTATTTGCGGACAGTTACTCAAATAATGTTTTTGTAGTAGTTTACATAACAAGCATGTTATGATGGTCATTAAACGCGGAGATGAAGTTTGAAACGCGAGCCGTAGGCGAGTGTTTTAATTTATCTGAGCATGTAATGTCCATAACATGCGAGTAAGTGTACTATACTTATACAGACCGCTTCAAGCTACTGCGAACATAGGGATCTGTCCTCGGGCCGATTCTATTCTTAATCTACATTAACGACTTACTATCATTGCCGATCTCTGCAAAACTAACAGCTTTTGCTGATGATGCGAACGGCCTGTGGACTACAAAAAACTTAAGCCAGCTTAAAATGACCATCGAAGCTGACCTTATAGCGATAAAGAAATGGTGCGACACAAACAGGCTCTGCTTCAATATACAGAAAACGAGCATCTTAACTTTTAAGTGCAGTTTAGCGGATGTCAAACTGCAGGATGAAACCCTGGAAAGCGAATCAACTGTTAAGTTTTTAGGACTACATATTGATGCACAGCTCAAGTTTGAAATACATATTGATGTTTTGAATCGGAAACTAGCCAGTGCATGTTATATTATCCGAACTCTTGTGCATGAACTTGGCAAACTAACAGCAAAAATGGCATATTTCTCACTAATGGAGTCACATATCAGATATGGTATTGCTTTCTGGGGCTATTCCACTCAAAAATCTATTCAATCAGTATTTGTACTTCAAAAAAGAGCTGTTCGTTATCTGTGTAAAAAAAGTTGTAAAGAAACTTGCAGGCCGTTGTTTGTACAGGAGGGAATATTGACTGTGCCATCTTTATTTATTTTAGAATCTGTCTGTCTAATTCACAAAAAATTTTCTGACTTTGTCCATAGTAGTATCTACAATCTGCGCCAAAATAATTTACCATTACCAATTCCTAAATTTACGTTAACAAAAAATTCTGTGATATATGAAAGTATTAAGATGTACAATCATCTACCACAAGACACAAGAGATTGTAATGACTATAAAACATTTCGTTTACGTGTCAAACAACATCTAGTTACCAAAGCATTATATAGTATAAGTGAATTTTATGATCAATAAGTAGGTATTAAGTTTTAAAAATGTTCCTAATGTGTGAAGTGTCAAATATCAATATTAACTTATGTGTTTTACAATGATTGTTGTGTGTGTATCAAAACGGCTACTAAATATTAAGATTTTAAGAATGTAAATGTCTGCAATGTGTTTAGTGCCAACTTAATAGTAACTTCTTGTATTACAATGGCTCTGTTTTTAAATTAATTATGTGTATGAAAATGCCAAGATATATTATTTATAGGTGATTTAACGTGACTGATTTTATTGACCTGATTTATTTATTTATTTATTTTTTAAACATATTTTTGTAACTCTTTCATTACTTTTAAGACTTTTGCTTTGTCAATGAAATTTATTTTTTTTTGGACAATAAAGCTTATTTGAACTTGAACTAGGGGGAATCAAGTCCAATTTACTCTCCGTGCCGTACGACCGAGGTGGATTCGAAGCACGCTGCAGTGTTATCTTTTGGAAATTCATTTTGTTTTTATTATTTTGTTTTATTTCTGCCTTGCTCGAGAAACAGATGGGTAAGTTCTTAATTGAAATAATACATTTTTGAAACTAAAAATGGATGTCTACGAAGTTGCCGAAAAAGTGCAGATGGTCAAATCGTCATAACCCAACACACGTTCGATATTGGTCGAGGGAAAATTTGCATTTGTATTTTAACGTAAGAACACAGTATCCCCAAAAACTAAATGTTTGGGGGGGGGGCATTATAGGTTAACACGTAATTGGACCATTTTTTATTAACGGCAATTGCAATTTGAATGGTCCTAGATACTTGGATCTACTGCAGCAGCACATTATTCCAACTTCTAGGCAGTTGTTAGGTGTAAGATTTGGTGAAACATGATTTCAACAAGATGGTTGTTCCGCTCACAATGTTGGCCTTGTTAGGGAATATCTTGATAATGTATTTCCTAATCGGGTTATAAGTACACGGGGAACTATTTTATGGCCAGCTCGATCTCCCGATCTTGCTCCTAATGACTTCTATCTGTTTTTGAAGAAGCTTTTCAAATTATCACCCCTAACATGCTTGGAAACGTTAGAAGGGGTTTTTATAGTAGGCTCGGATATTGTCTAGCCGAGCAAGGAGGACTTTTCGAACATTTGCTTTAATTTTTTTTTGACTGGGAGAATCTTTTTGGTTTTTAGAATGGATTATTTTATTTTGAGAACTTGCTTTTATTTTGTTTCTCCTTATTATTTTCATTGTAACACGTCGTCACTGATAAATCTGAGCAGTTGACAATAAAACGCTCTTATTTATCAGTGACAAAAAATAAGAAAATTACGTTGTAAAAATTTGCGTATTTATTGACCAAATTCCGGTTTCATTGACTACGCTCCACACTGCACCGTGGTTAGAGGCGTACTAAATACAAAAGGCGAAAGGCGGCGAACGACGATCGGAAGCCTGAGTGTTGGTTGCTCCACTGATAGGCGTGCGGTGTCTCTGCATGTACGTACACTGGCAAATTAGACTTCTTCCGCCCTATGTTCGCAGTAGCTTGAAGCGGTCTGTATATACTTAAAATATCAGAAATTATAAAAAATATCAAACGCGAACACTCTTTAAGTCTTTTCTTAAAAATGCGTAATATGTCAATTTACGGGACTTATTTTTGGTTAGGTACTAAAATTATATTAGATTTATTTACATTTAATAAATGTTGTCTTAAAAATATAGAAAAATAATTCACATTTTAGCGTCAATTAGTGCTCTTATAAAATAAAGTTTCATCGCTTGTCACGCCATCTTGTGGTAAAATTAGTATTATTCGTTGGTCGTAGGTAAAGGTTATTATTAACCTGCACTACTTCTAATCTTCTAATCTAAATAAGTTTTTTTCTAATTTAATTTTTTTACCTCGATTTTTACATATCCGAAGTTGTTAACACATGTTTCTAGTATAATAATTCTGAGGCGTTTTCTCGCGTTGAAATTATTTTGAAATATTTTTTGAAACTATTTAGATGTGACGTCATCATTTAGAACCGAGAAAAAATGAGTAGTTCAAAACGCTGACGTAGTTTAGTGTAACCTCACTTTTTTTCGTTTTTCTGTTTATTTTTTTGGTGTTTAAAATTAAAATGGATCAACTACTGGCTTATCTAAGAAAACCTTCGAGTGTACGGCCCGTTTTAATAGCATGGATGGCAAGCAATGGAAGCTATATGGATAGTGAAGTTTTTTTATTTACTGTTTTTTTAAGCCCAGAAAATCATATAAGACCACAGGGATACCATGAAGAATGGCTAACAAGATATCTAGAATACGATTTTTCATACATTTTCACGCAAAAATAAAAAAAAATCGGTTAAAACAAGAATGTAGAATTTTGACGTATCTTCTACGCACGCGTCAGTTTTGAAACTTGAGTGGATTCCGTTTCAAAATATTTTTAACCCGTTTCGATGTGACGTCACCGTTGCAACGCGAGAAAACAAATGTTTCAAACTTTTTAAAAACATTTAAACAATTTCAACGCGAGAAAACGCCTCTGTATTTTTAAATTTAGCGCCAAAAGTTGTTGATTTTTTTAAAAATTTATTTCCTCCATAATTTGCTGGTTTTTTTTGACATTTTCTCCCTAACTTCTTCATTTTTTTTATACAGGTTGTTTCACAAGTATGTTAGAAACTTAGAGCGTATTGACTGCAGGTAATACATAAATATATACAAAAAAAAAACGAGTACGCCGCGCCGGTTCCAAAATCTTCAAAAATGTTTGAATTAGGGAACATTTTTTCAAGACATGACTCCACCACTAAACAACGTACGCGAATGATTCGTTGAAGTTAATTTAATTTCCCAAGAAATTAATAGTTGCCTGTCATTTTTTATAACAAAACACAAAACAAAATCACTAAAAAAACTTATACTCCGTACCACAACGCTACATGATATTCAAGACTGAATAAGCTGGCATCTAATCTTATCACTGACTGAAGCCATGTGCAAAAATTTAGAGGCATTCGAAATGTGGTGTTATCGTAGAATACTAAGGATATCTTAGATGGACAAAGTAACTAATTTGGATGTTTTGCTTAGAATAAATAAAGAGCTTAAAGTTTTATTTACCATTAAAACGAAAACTTGAATATTTTGGCCATATTTTGAGAAATGACAGATATAAACTTTTAAAATTGATAATAGAAGGCAAAATTGAAGGCAGGAGAGGTCCGGGTCGTAGACGGATATCATGGCTTAAAAATTGTAGACAAAAGCAGTGGACATGGCAAAGATCGCGATAATGATAGCCAACGTTCGAAGAAAGCGTGGCACTTGAAGAAGAAGAATAAGCTAATATTGCATAATTTGTTTACTTTGAAGAAGAATAAGCTAATATTGCATAGTTTTTAACGCTGGTACGATACGGAGATAAGAGCGGGTCAGGCAACACGCACTGCAATTCGTGAAACCAATTTTTTATCCGAACCTTAATTCATCAAACCCATTCAATAACAAATTCGAAATTTATAAGATTCGTTTTGAATCAAACCATCGTTCATCAAACTCATTGAATATCAAACCCGGAATTCGTAAAACGTGTAATTTATCAGGAAATTTTTGCTAAATTGATTGCTCATTCGCAATAACACATGAATGCAAGACGGGTGAATGCAAGTGACATCTATAAACAAACTATTGAATGCAACCTGTAAATATGCGCGCGTAACAGCGACAAATGCGTCAAAACGCCGCGCCGCTGCGCCACCTGCGTGTACGCCTCCGGTTCATATGCTATTGGCGAATGCGCAATTAATTTGGCAAAAATTTTCTGATAAATTCTGGGTTTGATATTGAATGAGTTTGATAAACAATGGTTTGATTAAAAACTGATCTTATAAATTTCGAACTTTTTATTGAATTGAGTTTGATAAACAAAGGTTTGATTAAAAACGGGTCTTATAAATTTCGAATTTGTTATTGAACGTGTTTGAAGAAATAAGGTTCAGATAAAAAATTGGTTTAACGAATTGCTGTTCCTATAGTGAATGATTTTCTAATTGAACTTTCTTAGGTGCTATGTTGATAAACTTTACTGTACAGTCAAAGGCGAAGAAAATGTTTTAGCACATTTTTGGTTGTTTTTTTTTTGAACAAATTTGATCAATGAATCGTCATTTCAAACACCGACCAGTATCACGTCTTTAATTTGTATACATAAGTTGTGAAACACCTTGTATATTTGTGACTTTCTTATATTCTCTCATATAAGTTTTTTTGTAAGTATATAGTATAAGCATTGGCTGATCAAATTTTTCGCCTGCATATGCAACCAACATTTTTTGCAACAGTAACCAAGAAAACCATGGTTTGGTTTGGTTTTTGGAGAGAAATCGCCACATTTTTCTTTAAAACAAGCAGTCTAGAACCCTCAAATTCCCAGATTATTTTAAGTATTTTCTGATAACCACGTCGTTGTTTTTTTTTTCGCAAACTGTGCCCCTCCGCTAACACTTTAATTTTATTCTTCAGACGATGCAGGAAATAGTCACCATCACCGCCGAACAAGCGCGAGAAACGGCCGAAAAAGACAAGGAGAGCCATCTGTCGGTGGGAGACTCGATAGGCTTCACAGGTACGGACATTGAAAACTATTCGACCTTAGGTAGTTGCACCACTCTGGCTAGTAAAAGCAGCTATAGTACCAACAATATTAGCGCCAGGAGCGCTAGCGTCAGAAGAACTAGCGTCGATAGCGTAACCAGCGGTATGAATAACGCTAAAGTTATCGCTAATAGCGTCAGAAGGTCTAGCGTGGATAGCGCTAACGTTAGCGTTAACAATATTAGCGGGAGTTATGTGAATAATAATGTTGACGTTAGATGTTCTAGCGCGAATAGCGCCAACTTTAGACGTGCTAGTATAAATAACGGTGGCGCTAAGGGCGTTAGTATAAATAATGTTAGCGTTAGAAGCGCTAGTAGTAATAATAATGTTAGCGTAAATGGCGCTAGCGGTAATAGTTCGCGTGTAAGCTCTGGTAGCGTCGAGGAATGTACTAGGCTTTAAATTTGATTTGCGATTTTTGTAGTGTTTTTTTTAATTTCTTTATTGATGATTTCTTTTATAACGAAAGAAATTTCACGATTTGGTTTATTTTTTGCAGATAGATGAAGATATTGCAACTGGTTTGCTTATTGTATCTTGCTGTATTCTTTTTACTTAAATGGCACCTTCCTCAGTTGCAGCACCTTTCTTGTTAGTGGTTTCAAGTAATCTTCTTTCTAGAAAGTTTTGTCTTTTAGATGTTAAGTCGTCGTTTCTTCTGGTATTTATTTTATTTTATTCAAATGTTTTCTCAGCGTGCAATGATCGGTTAAGACCGATCTGATTTCTCGTAAGTTTTAGAATCTCAAAGGCTAATCATACCATCTATGATGTCTTCTATGACAAATTGTCATAGGGTGGAGGCACAATTAAAAATACAAGCTACTATACTGATTACAGTAATTCCAAAGCCCACTTTCTTGCAGAACCTTTTTTAGGGTTTTTTTTATCAACAAACATTTTTACTGTTTCTTTGTACCTGTATTCGTCGATTTTTCCTGGAATAAGAGCATTCAGATGAAGTTTTTGAAGACATAAGTGATGTTTTGTTGTTGGAAATTTTATGCCAAACTTGAGAATCTTGTACCGGAATTTTTGGTGTTCCTAATACAGAGCTCATAATTGATTTTTCTGATCCTTGCTTGCATTTTCATTATCGACTACATCCTTGTGTTCCTGCATCCACGCCTTGGTGTGGTGGGTTGGCTAGGATTAAAGGCCCTGTATACAATTTTTGACAGTTATTGTTTTACCAGAGGTAAGTAATATGAAAAATACTAGAAAGAGACAATATGAGTCTGGTAAAAAACAACTGTCAAATGTATAGAGGCCTCTAGCTAGGGTTAGAAGGAGTTTGAGGGAGTCCAATGCTAATTTTGAGTTTATTTCTTGACATGTTAGCGAGCATATTAGACTTTTATACAGGGTGTACGAAAAGGAACGATACCCCTAAAGATCTCTAAAAGCAAAAGAGGCAGAAACGTGAAATGTCACTTAAAGTTTTAAGAAAAGCATATTTTTGGATGCCGATTATAACATTGGAAACCCTGTATATTTTGGCGAACGCCTATGGTTTGTCAAATCAGGAATATATCAGACCGTATTTAATAAAAATTGTCATCGTAAAAACGATTCACCATAAAAACTGCTATTTGTTAAACGAATTTTTTATCCAAACCTTATTTCTTCAAACCCACCCAATAACAAATTCGAAATTTATAAGACCCGTTTTTAATCGAACCATTCTTCATCAAACTCATTCAATATCAAACTCGTAATTTGTAAAACCCATTTTTAATAAAACCCGGAATTTGTCAAACCATTATTTTTCAAAACCGGAATTCGGAAGACCCGTTGTTTATCAGAAATTTGTTCTTAACTGGAATGCAAGTGACGTCTATACACAAACTATTGAACGCTAACTGTACAAATTATGCGCGCGTAGCAGCGACAAATTCATCGAAACGGGTCTTAAGAATTCCGGTTTTGAAAAATAATGGTTTGACAAATTTCGGGTTTTATTAAAAATGGGTTTTACAAATTACGAGTTTAATATTAAATGAGTTCGATTAAAAACGGATCTTATAAATTTCGAATTTGTTATTGAATGGGTTTGAAGAAATAAGGTTCGCATAAAAAATTGCAGGTTCTATAGTGAATGATTTTATGATGATTAACTAATGATTCTTTGACTAATTCATGGCTTTTGTTGAAAAACTTTTGACATTTTATTTTAAAAACCGTTAAGGAAAAAGGTAGCAGAAAAAAAGACCTATTCAAATTTGATTAATGATTGGTGGCACGACCAGCATCCAAAGAGATGCTTTTTTGTAAATCATCTAAGTATGTGAAATTTGAGTTTTCTGCCCCTTTTGGTTTTGGAAATATTTAGGGGTTTAATTTTTGGACAACCATAGGAAAAAATTGCTGATAAGCAATATAGTAAATATTACATTTTTTTTAACTACTGACTGCTGATTATGATTATGATCGGGTCAATCCAAATCGTGATATTTCCTACGTTATAAAAGCCCAGTTAATTTTTGCCGGAAATTTTATTTTTTCCGAACTATTTAATTCTAATCATTCCCCTTGTCCTTGCTCTGATATAATTTTGATTGTTAAATATTTTTGCATTTTCCATAAAGTTTTAGGTTTTAAAATAAGCAAATACATATCTAGGTTAAGTAGGTTTTTTTACTTAAATTCTAACTTTAAAATAACACCGAATGTGGTACAAAAACATTTTTATATTTTAGTATAATTTGCTGTTGAATAATTGGTAAAATATTTTTTTATTTTTGTAAATACTAAATAATACTTATTTTGATATATTATTTTCTGTTGTAATATAATCTTTTTTACTGTCTTTTGATAATATTTATTTTAACAACTAGGCAAAAATAACACCAACAAAAATAACGGTTAAAGGTTGAATTTTTGCTCATTTTCTAGCACAAAATTTTAGGGGAATGTGGATTTTTTTTGCATTTTTCGTTTTTGGTGCACAAAAGTACTAACTATATCACATTCAATAATTTTGTTAATTTTTTTGAGTTTTACATTTACTTTTTTATTTGCTTTTAGCAGACGATTTTTGTTTTCGAAATGTTGTGTTTTATTTTTATGACAGTGTTTTAAATTTTTGACGTATTTTAGTTTTGCCTACAGTGAGCATTTGAACAAGAAGACATATACCTACGAAATTTTTTTGGTAGGTTTTTCAGCATGGAAAAAGTCCGTTGCATGAATGGCTACACCATTTTTTTTCTGTATGGTCATAGTCAAAAATTATTTTCTTTCTTTCTAAATTAAATCAAGGAGGCAGAAGGACTGTTTGTAATTTAATGCCTGTCGAGGCATTAGCCAATGGAGTAGTCGTTTAACAGCCTTCTATATCTACTCTTGAGAGAGAGAGTTTTGACCCTTGTGAAATAGTTGGATTGCAAAGGTTTTTTTTATATCTCAATCTCAGTTAGCTCTGGTTCTATAGATCCATGCTAATTTTGATAATTACCTATCATCATTTTATAAAATATGTTATAGTCTAAGAGAGTTAATTTGTTTATAGTGTATGTTTGACTAACGTTTTAATTTTGTGACATTTGCGGTTACTTTGATTTTGTGTAATTATTGTTCAGCAACTATACTTTTTTAAAATTCTATTGGACGCTATGAATAACTATCATATCAACAATTTTTAGGTTACCCTGTCATATCACTTTGCAATCCAATTTACTGAGAGTCAAAATAAGTAAAATCAATGTAATTTTTCAATTGATAGAATGTTGAGGACACAGATTAATTATTGACATTTGAGGTGTACCGCCTGTGTTATTTTTTTTTCTTCGTTTCATCCACAACCTACTAAAATTGGTGGATTTGTGTACAGTGTCCATATTTTTAACACACCCAAATGGTAAGGATAACATTTTTATTTTACATCATACCATAATTGTTTTTAGCATGCTTTTTGTGTTTGTTCCATATATACTTAGAAGGGAATTTGAATAAAAATGTACTTTATTTCCTTTAATTAATAGTTTTAAAAAATTTGAAAACTAAACGTTTTCTAAACGTTATCTTGTAAATTTTTATGTTCAATTGTTTTTGCCATTCTAATTTTTTTACTTTACGCAGTTAAAAAAAAAAGAAGGCGTTTGAATTCCCTTAAAATAGATACAACAACTTGCTTCGCTTTTGTTTTTAATAATTTTTCCTTTCATTTTTGCCTGTTTTTGCATGCACAAAGAAAACTACGAAAGGGACTACTCTGAAAACGTCTGGGATTGTATTAATCAAGGTTGTAAAATTTTGGAAAATGTCGAACTGTGGAATGAATTGCGTTATACGAAAGGTATTTTTGGTCTTTTTTCTCTAGATGAGCTAGATATTTCTTAATTTCAATTATCATTTGTTTGAAAGTTTGAGACAATGATGTATTTGAAATTAACTCTGTGTTTCGGACTTCCATTGTCTATATTTTATTTATACACGACGTTTCGATCGTCTTCAGGTGCAAACTACAATCTATTCCTAAGGCTACGTACTTATATACTATGGGAAATCACTCAACCGTGAAGTTTAAGAAGTTGGCTACGCTCAAGGAGGGGCTTCAAAATATTTGGAATTTCAACACTTGTTTTACTGAAAACACCCTGATTCTGCCCAATAAAGGCAGCTTCAAGGAATTTCTGTTTCTTCCAGTGTGACTCCTTGTGCAAAACCTTTGCTTCTGTCCACTTCATTTGGTGTTGTTTTGACATTGTTCGGGGATTCCTGATTTCGTTGTTTCACCTCTATATTCGGGTATTCGTCTGATGTTCTTTAAGACTAACAGATAGTGGTCTTTTTTCACCTATGTATGATTCATCACACTCACAAAGCCGCCGAACACGCATGGTCAAAACAACACTGAATGAAGTAGACAGAAGCAAAGGTTTTGCACAAGGAGTCACACTGGAAGAATCGAAAATTCCTTGAAGCTGCCTTTATTGGGATTGAGTGATTTCCCATAGTATATAAGTACGTAGCCTTAGGAATAGATTGTAGTTTGCACTTGAATACGATCAGAGATTGTACTGATCGAAAAGCCGTGTATAAATAAAATATGACAATGGAAGTCCGAAACACAGAGTTAATTTCAATTATCATGTTAGAAAAAAAATGTGTTAAATTTTTACATTTTCTATTTGCTTTAGTGTTGTTGCAAATTTTCACTAACAAATATCTTCGCAAAAATCTAACCCATTTCAGTATTCATCATCAGCATTTCAAGTAGACATAAGTCAGTTTAAGTTGGACATAGAACGTACGCGTAGGCGTGCTCAGACAACATTAACATGTGACTTTTATATTCAGTGCCAGTTTGAAACTTTCGTGTCATCATTCTCGCGATGCTTCGAGCATCCTACGTCAAAACTCACTGCATTGTCAGATTAGAGTAGACGATAAAGTGCACTGTAAACGTGGCATTAGTGAAAAAGCTTACGCAAGACGACAGAGGCGAGATTCTGATGTTTGTGTTCGAGCGGAAGTCTTTGTATTTTTTTATAAAAAAAAAACGTTTACGTTTTATGCACAACTTAAAGTATTTAGCGTCTAATTTTACTCATCGTCAAATGGCACAAATGTATTAAAAATAACTGCTGCCAAAGAATAGTGGGTAGAAGGCGCTTTGACTAATACGCCCTTTTTGAAGTAAAATGCGATTTTTCCGCAACGTTCCGTTGGCGTTGGACAATGCGTAAGTTTTCAAGTTTATTCTTAAAATCATATCAACAAAAACTAAGACAAAATCATTGATGGTGACGCTCTGTTGAGAAAATACATTCTGGTTCCTCTGTATGAATGCTGTTTCATGGAACTTCCGCTTGAATAGATTTTCTTCCCTGGCAAAGTCTTTGCCTCTTTCCATTCCATATGATGTTGATTTTCCCAGCAATGTTGAGCTATTTTTGATGCAGTTATGTCCTCTTGTCGAGTTTTGCGTTTGTGTTCTGTAAGGCAATCTGATTCCAGTATAGATATATAGTATGTATTATCTTTAGATCTCGGTCATCTAGACCAACTTTTTTTAGCGATTCTATGAGCTTTTCGTGTTGGACTCGATCAAACGCTTTCTCGTAATCTATGAAACAGGCATATGTTGGCACCGACACATCCTTAGACCGCTGAACTAAGACTTGAATGCCAAACAGGGCCTCTCTTGTCTCGAACCCACCACGAAATCCAAACTGCGTGTCGCCCATAAAGGATTCGCATTTTCCATAAATTCTTTTATGGATAGTCTTTAGAAATTTTTTTAACATATGGCTCATTAGGCTGATTAGGCGGTAATCAGTGGACTTCTTTGCTGAATGTTTTTTAGGGAGTGTTAAAAAGTTTGACCAGCGCATTTACCGAATCTTTGTTTTTTATTAGCTTTAAAAGCTCAGTGTATAATTCGTCTTGCTTTTCCTTGAACTTACTCTGGTGTTATATCTATGCCTTGGTTTGAGAATTCTTCTGGCTGTTCGGATCGGTTATCGATAAAGAGATGTTCTATGTAGCTACACCATTCTTTTAGTTTTTCTTTGCTATCCGGTATGATTTTGCCCTGATTGTCCACAAGGATTCCTGCTTGTCTTTTATTAAATAATCCGGCTGCTTCCTTTATGCGTTTGTGTAAATTGAAAGTGTCATGTTTAGCATCTAGATCTTCTATTTCTTCCAATCCAAATTTTCTTTTTGTTTCTTCTTTCATCCTTGCCTAAGAGTGTTGTGCTTTCGACTATAGCACTTTTAACCTTTGTCCAAACCATTTCTGCATCTTGCTCGATAGACTCATTAATATCTTTAAGCTTTTTATTAACTTCGACTTTAAGTTTAGTTGCCACCATGTTATCTTGGGTCTGGGTTTGTTATTTGGGGGAAGATTTTTCTAGAGGGCAAATTTAATTTTCGTCAAAACTGGATTGTGATCTGAGCCTACGTCTGCGCCAGGGTAAGTTTTTGCAGATTTAATACAGTTTCTAAATCGTTTATTGATTAGTATAAAGTCTAATAATACTCTCAGGGTTTTCGGATTTAGAAGTCCAAGTATAAAGGCGTCTAGCTGAAAGTTTAAAGAAAGTATTTGACACGACAAAATCCTTTTTCTGACAGAACTGGAAAAGTCGATCTTCACGTTCATTTCATGTACCACGACTGTACCTTCCGACAATGTCTTCTCTTGGGGCGTTTCCAAGTTTTGCGTTGAAGTCCCCCATAACAATGGTGATTTCTGTCTTTTTTGTAAAACTAAGGGCAGTTTGAACGTAGAAGGCATCCACGTCATCATCTGAATATTTACTGGTTGGAGCTTATTGAGCGTACTTGAATAATATTGACAGTGAAAGGCTTAGAGTTTAGCTGAAGAAATATGGCTCGATCCGACACAGGAACAAAAGAGATAACGGATTTTTGAATTTCTTTTTTCAAAATGACTGCTACGCCGTTATAGTGGTTTTGGCCTTCATTGCCTGCCATATATCAGCTTTTATTATTATGGGTGCCGATGTCAAAGAGAGGTATGTCCGAGAATTCCGGAAAATCGTCGTTCTTTCTCTTTTTTGTCATGCTCTTGGCAAAGGAAAGAAGTATTTCCCGACCAAAACTTTAAATTTGCGGGCATCCTCTAGCGTTGATTATTTCCACCAGATCTTAAAGTCGTTGGCGTTGCGGTAGCTGGTAAATTTTTTTTTAATTTTACAAGAGCAATGTTTTATGTGGCAAAAATGGTTCAAGACTCGTCGTCGTCTTGCGGTTTAGAAGATTTTTAATCTGAAGGGACATTAAATTTTTTATTTAATGAACCCAATAAGAATCGCTGACGTTTAAAAAGTGCAAAAAGGGACATATCACAAAGGGACAAGGAAGCAGGCGCAACCACAAAAGCAATAAACCATAATTACAAAAAAAAAGTAGATCGGTGTTTTTAGATAAAAATTCGATCGATCGAATCTATTTTCAACTTGCTGAAACTGCAATATAAATCTCTTTTTAAACCTTTCGCCATATTTGCAACGTATGCAAGGTTGCGGAAAAAACACTACTTTAACCAAAAACATTTTTAGGAAGAATCTGATATTTCAAGAAGAAAAAATATTTTATATTTATTTTATTTGGTCATTTTAAAACTTCACTTTTTATGTCTGTTTCTTTTTCGGTGACGCAGGTCTATAAAGCTGGGTTTATATAACAGGCCAATAAAAATGAAAGTAGCAAGATATTTCTTCCAACCCAAGCAAGATAAGTTTAAGGAAGATATCCAGTAAAAATAATAGTTAAAAAGGGTGTTTTTAAAATAACATAATTTCGATAGGTATATGGCTAACTTTTAATTTTTATTTGTCTTTATAAACCCAGCTTTATTGTTTGCTTATATATTTTGCTTTTTTGTAAAATACTCGAGGGGGTAACCACTGTTGGCAATCATGTCACAAATCTTACCTATTCGCAGACCCTTGGGAGTCCCTGCGACTGCCTAAATCTCGCCAAACGCCTCGAAACCCTGACTTGTAGACCCTAAGAGACCCTGGGAGTCTTTCTAAATCCCTCGGCAGTACCCGTCAATAACTGACTATTCAACGAAATTGGCAATCACTGACTATTCAACAAAATTGGCAATCATGTCATATTTTTTGAACTAGTGGTTACCTCCTCGCAACTACGTAACCAATCACATAATTCTAATTGTAAAAAAAAAACCTGTTTCAGGCTCGAAATTCTCATTCGACGCCGGCATGGACGACGCGAGTTCCCTATTGGACTGCGAACACACCGGATCTCGACGCTCATTGGCCGATACCAGCGTGACGTCGACCGCCGACCTGTCAGTTTTTTCCACGGTGACTAGATCGCACCATCACGAAAATAGTTTGGACACCCACAGCAATATGTCGGACAATTCCGTGGGAGGTGGCAGCTCGGTTGGGTCAGGTTAGTGTTTCCTTGAACCTGTTTTTGGCCGAATAAGTGAACGGGCCATATTTATTATATTCCCAATCTGAAAATTCAATGGTGAAGTCATCACCGATGAATTTTCAGATTGGCCATTAAACGCCTAATAAAAAAAACGCCCCGTTTTATACACACCTCAACTCCTACTCGAGACATTCTAAAGTGGGGCTTAAAATCCATTAAGGGACGTATTCATAGTCAGTCTCTTCTTCCTTGGTATCGATTCTTGAATTTTAGACGGACGTTCGTGTGGTGGATGATCACTTAAAGGATGTGAACACTCCCAGGGAACGATCCCATCCCCGTCGCTGGCTGTTCGTATTCTTGAATGCAGCCGAAACATGTCCAATGCTGTCAGTTTGCTTTTTGAGCGATTGAACTAATTTCAAACTAACCAAAATATTTTCGGTGATTTTTTCCTTATTTTTTTGACAGTTATCAGTTATCCAAAAACAGTCATTGAATTGAAGGTGCAAAATAAACATATGAAAAACTACTAAAAAAAAAATTACTTTTTGTTTAATTTTTTTTTAATTTCACCTTACACGCAGGCTATAAGGTCCTTTTTTATATTTTGTAAAACTAATCTTTTCTTCCTGTTCCCAAAAAGGAAGTGTCTAAAGAGCCGACAATTCCGCTGAATAATCGTGAGGCTAAAGAGCCGACAGTAATTATTTAGTAATTTTTAACTAAATGAACCCAACCCAACTGAAACAGATTTAAACCAAGCCCAAAAAAATACTTTCCCCCTGACCCTTTTTTTTTGCATTAAAAAAAACGCCAGAAAAGGATTCAGGGTCCTTTAGGGGCCCTAGAAGGTGCCTCCATTTTTTTTATGCCAAAAAGTAGTGTTTTTTTGGGTTGTTTTGACTTTGAATAAGTTGGTGCTCGACAACCGCCACAGATAAACCCTACATGATATATTTTTTGAATCAAAACTTTAAAAAAATTGGATTTCATTTAAAAAAAAGAGACCCTCATGGCTACCCTGCGTCTAGTGTGGGAAAAAACTGAAATTGTGACAGAAATCTACCTAATTTTATGAGTAATTCCCTTTTTGATTGAGCTTGTTGTGACAAATAATAAAAAATGTTTTCTAAGTGGGACTTTATAAGCGGTCACCTTGTATATAACTGAGTGTAAATGAAAGGTCTCATTTTTAAGTTATTAAATTCTTTAATTTACAATATTTCACATAAAACTTGGCTATAGATACAGCCAACTGTAGATTTTTTAAAAAAAAATGCTACTTATGTGGAGATTATTTTTTTTCTGTCAGTGACCTTAGTTCAGGAAATATCGAAGCGACATTCAAAATGGGTCATGTGAAATCTCCACTTTTTGTTTAATTGGTTTAAAGTTTAAAGTGCTTTCTACAGAAAAAATTCTAAATGTAACACTAAAAAAACAAAAAAAAACTTAACAGTAAAGTTATTTATTTGTTGTCAAATAAACATCATAATTAGCTGAACTTTGAATGGAAGGCACTTTTTGTAAAAACTAAAACTAAAGCACTCAATGTGTGGCATACGTGTTTTCCAACACTTTCTTGGTAGGAACCATGTGTTGTATTTTGAACGGTCTTCTTTCAGTAACCAGTACCATCTCGCAGGTTTCTTTTTTTTTGTCCTGCTCGCCAGTCTTATTGATATTTGCATTCTTTAATGTTTTGCGTTTCGATTTATTCCGATAGGCGGCACGCTGCATATAGCCATCCAACATCCCGCTTTGTTTGACAACGAAAGTTGTTTAAATTCTCCGGGTGTGGTTGTTTATGTTATGCTTCAGACGCCAGGTACAGTCCTATGTTAGCCTGATTATTACTGACAAGGATGAAACAGGCCTGTAGGTTTCTGGACTATCCATTAGATTTTGGAGGCCTGGTCGTAATGAATTGAAAAGCAAAATGTGTGTCCGATATGCCACGAACCTTTCTTTTTATCATGTGATAGAAGGTTTGAAGTTACCATAACCTATAAATAAAAAAATTAAATAAGAGCTTATAAGTATGAGGTATTAACTTGCACCAGGTTTGTGCAACTGCATCGTGCACAATTGACAAACATAATGCACTTTCTATCCATCCTTTTCTATTCATATATGTGGGAAAGAGACAGACATAAACCATACTTTAGAGGATTGAACTAGGTTAACCTATAACTAAGGATACCTGTAAACTGTGAAAATTGGATATTTAATTAGTTTTTGAGTTATGATGAAACCCCAATTCTTCTATAGCTAGTATATTCATGAATGTCTCGTATATATCCAGTGGACATCCATAAGAAGTGATTATTTATCACACTTGGATGTCTGTTGCAGCTCCATCAATGTATATCTATTTTTTATGGGTAACATATAGAATGGATATACATTGATGGAGCACATATACATCACTGGACGTCCATTGAATGTATGTTTCATGTATGATCATAAATGGGATAAAAGTTAAATATCCATTAGAGGCGTTCATGTATGTCCATTAAAAGAATATCATTTGCACATCCAATGGATGTTGGGTGAATGTATATATGCCGATGGATATCCATTGGATATACATATCCATGGGATGTTATGTGGATTAATTTGTATGTTTTCACATTATACTCAATCAATATGTATAAAAAATCAAGCATTTTGTTCTTTCATATATCACGCTCTTAGTCAGAACAGAGAACATGCTCTATGAAAGAAAAAGAAGACAATATTTTCAATATGTATTGAGTATGATGTGAAAACATACTATATATTGCACTAGGTATATTAATTTATTGCTTACGTTTGTGTCAATGGACAAGTCTGATGCCCTTCAGCCCTCAACCATAAATGGCCATTATTTCTCTTGCCAGATTTTTCGAAACTGTAATTTTTCAAGGATCAAATCGTCTTGTATTGGAATCTCGGGGTGACTTGTTGCGCCGGATCCTCGGCCTCCTCTAAATAATATATAACTCTATTCACGAGCCATATTTATTCTGGCTCCATCACTTACCGAGAATATTTATATAAAAAAAGACAAACGAAATAAAAACCGAATCACTGTAATAAAACAAAGGTTAGGTTACAAATTAACCAACCAAATATTGCATTCTGCGCAAGTTTCGTGCGATTACAGCGCCATTCTCCTGCCTCATATCAGTAGAACGTTCACCTGCGAATTTTGGACGGACGGGAACACTCCTCGCGCGTTCAAGAATACAGACTAGAAATTTTTTCGTAAGAACAATCCCATACAGACCGCTTCAAGCTACTGCGAACATAGGGAAAATCAAGTCCAATTTACTCTCCGTGCCGTACGACCGAGGTGGATTCGAAGCACGCTGCAGTGTTATCTTTTATCTGCCTTGCTCGAGAAACAAATGGGTAAGTTCTTAATTGAAATAATACATTTTTAAAACCAAAAATGGATGTCTACGAAGTTGCCGAAAAAGTGCAGATGGTCAAATGGTCAAATCGTCATAACCCAACACACGTTCGATATTGGTCGAGGGAAAATTTGCATTTGTATTTTGACGTAAGAACACAGTATCCCCAAAAACTAAATGTTTGGGGGGGGGGTATTGTAGGGGAACACGTAATTGGGCCATTTTTTATTAACGGCAATTGCAATTTGAATGGTCCTAGATACTTGGATCTACTGCAGCAGCACATTATTCCAACTGCTAGGCATTTGTTAGGTGTAAGATTTGGTGAAACATGGTTTCAACAAGATGGTTGTTCCGCTCACAATGTTGGCCTTGTTAGGGAATATCTTGATAATGTATTTCCTAATCGGGTTATAAGTACACGGGGAACTATTTTATGGCCAGCTCGATCTCCCGATCTTGCTTCTAATGACTTCTATCTGTTTTTGAAGAAGCTTTTCAAATTATCACCCCTAACATGCTTGGAAACGTTAGAAGGGGTTTTTATAGTAGGCTCGGATATTGTCTAGCCGAGCAAGGAGGACTTTTCGAACATTTGCTTTAATTTTTTTTTGACTGGGAGAATCTTTTTGGTTTTTAGAATGTATTATTTTATTTTGAGAACTTGCTTTTATTTTGTTTCTCCTTATTATTTTTATTGTAACACGTCGTCACTGATAAATCTGAGCAGTTGACAATAAAACGCTCTTATTTATCAGTGACAAAAAATAAGAAAATTACGTTATAAAAATTTGGGTATTTATTGACCAAATTCCGGTTTCATTGACTATGCTCCACACAGCACCGTGGTTAGAGGCGTACTAAATACCAAAGGAAAGTCATGCAAGTGGTGATCGCAAGCCTGAGTATTGGTTGCTTCACTGATAGGCGTGCGGTGTCTCTGCATGTACGTACACTGGCAAATTAGACTTCTTCCGCCCTATGTTCGCAGTAGCTTGAAGCGGTCTGTATATGACCATCCCTCGATTCAAGAATCGACACCCTTGTGTAATGTAATTCTTATGGCGAAGGAAGGAGGGAGCCTTGAGGAAAGATTATGCATGCGATCCTAAATCATATTTGACCACGGTTTTGACTACATAGGAAAAACATGGAAAGTCAGGAAAAAAAATATGGAAAGTCATGGAACTTACCCAAAAGTCTGGAAAGTCAGGGAAATTCCCCGATAGGAGTATCTGAATTGCTATTCATATGCTCTTTCAGAGTATTAAAAATGCCCTTTAATTTAATTTTAGCCACCTTTGTTAACACTTTTAAAACGAAATTATGATTGTTTTCCACAAACCAAAGCTACACTTTTTTGCACTCGACGCGCGTTTCTCTAACAACGTTAGCATCATCAGGAGACGATAAACAATGAACTAAATTAATCTACGCTCTATCTTATATACAATCCTTTAGTGGGCGGAGATAAGACTAATAATTTGTGATTTATCACGATTTTTAATCCTATCTCCCCTCAACCAAAGAATAAAGTGTACTAAACGGGATGGGTCCTCTATCTTTATTTAAACTATTTCTGGATTTAATGATTTCCATACTTTCATATGCATTCAAAAGTCTTTTGTTTGGTACACTTTTTAGAAGTTTTAGGTTATCTAATGTGAATCTATGATTGTTTTCAGAAGCATGCTCGGCCACACTTGACTTTTCTGTTCTTCCGTATTTTAAGTGTGCTAAATGTTCTTTAAAACGTGTTTGAATAGAGCGTCTCGTTTACCAACATATTTTTTGTCACAATCCATGCAACTAATTTCGTAAATTCCACTTTTTTCTAGAACTGTAGATTTATCCTTGGGATTTCCTAGTAAGCTTCTTATTGTGTTACCGGATTGATATACTAATTTAAGACCGGTGTTATTAAATACTTCGTGTAATCCTTTCGTATAATTAGTCTTGTTGGACTTTGACCTATACAGAAAAGGCACGGCCACCAACAGGTATATTCCAAATGACTCTTTTCATTGCTTACAACATAAGCTTGCAAGTTTGCACTTTTTAACATATAGATTAGTAAATTTCCCCTTAAACAAAGAAAGATTTGAAGCAGAAAAGAATAGGATTAGGAATATAGCTGGCGAAAACGGTTACGACGAAGGCTTAATAAATAAGCTGATAAATAGACATTCTTTTCAAAAGACCTTTCGGAATTCTACCTTTTTCAGACAAAAAGATACCTGCGACTCAAAATTTGTATCAATTCCTTATAATCCTAATTATACGAAAGGATTACACAAAGTATTTAATAACACCGGTCTTAAATTAGTATATCAATCCGGTAACACAATAAGAAGCTTACTAGGAAATCCCAAGGATAAAACTACAGTTCTAGAAAAAAGTGGAATTTACGAAATTAGTTGCATGGATTGTGACAAAAAATATGTTGGTCAAACGAGACGCTCTAGTCAAACACGTTTTAAAGAACATTTAGCACACTTAAAATACGGAAGAACAGAAAAGTCAAGTGTGGCCGAGCATGCTTTTGAAAACAATCATAGATTCACATTAGATAACCTAAAACTTCTAAAAAGTGTACCAAACAAAAGACTTTTGAATGCATATGAAAGTATGGAAATCATTAAATCCAGAAATAGTTTAAATAAAGATAGAGGACCCATCCCGTTTAGTACACTTTATTCTTTGGTTGAGGGGAGATAGGATTAAAAATCGTGATCAATCACAAATTATTATTCTTATCTCCGCCCACGAAAGGATTGTATATAAGATAGAGCATAGATTAATAAACGCGCGTCGAGTGCAAAAAAGTGTAGTTTTGGTTTGTGGAAAACAATCATAATTTTGTTTTAGTGCAACCAAAGGTTCCAAATTCCCAACATACTTTTAAAACGTATAGAAAATTATTTTTTTAGTCAAATTTTCTAAAAAAATTGCCCTGCGGAGCATTTATTCGACATTTATCAAATGATCAATCTATAATTGACACTAGATGCCAATCCAAAATATATTTTACTAAAAACTTTTCTATGTAATTTTTAGAATAATGTCCTCAAACTAAATCTGAGGGTAACGAAGTATTTTCAAAAAAGGAAGAAAAAAAACGTTAAACGAGAGGTTTTATCGGTTGTAGTAGGATGATCGCTCTCCCCCCTTTGCTTCAGAAAAAAGTAGATAACAAGAAAAAACGAGAAATTACAGAAAGTTCCTTTAAAGACATTCTAGAATCCCCCCACAATATTTTGGGACAGTTTGACCTTCAATTCGTCGCACCAAGAATAAATAAACGCATGACGTCCTTACCACGAAAACCATTGGAAATACAGTATTATAGAGTTTCTATTTATAAACAAGTTTTAAAAAAATTTATTTGGGACATAAAAAAGTATTTTTGAAATCATACCAAGTTTTATACAACGTGAAGCCAAAATAAAGGCAAAATTAACTAAAGTCGTTTCTAAAAATACTATAAACTTTTATTGGGAGAAGTCAGTATTTGGAAACAATATTGGTCAGAAGTAGGGAAAAGCTTAAATCTAAACATACCTGATAACGTTTTCGAGGTAATGAACAAGTGTGGCGATATTTTTTCTTTGATAAAAACATTTTTGGATGTTTGCCAGTAAGTAATGCTTCGTCAGAAGATTGAAAACATATTGACATTTTTGCCAAAAAAAACCGGAAATGATTTTTTTTTTTAGAAAGGCATCAATATAAAACGCAATGTTTCAACTTAAAACGCTTTTTAGACCTCAAAAAAAAAGTATTTAGCTATTAGGTTTTGTTTGTGGTTTGTTTGTTGTTTTTTATAACTGAAAAAATTATACGTAGCTAGTTACTCAAGCACGGATTTCCCTCCCCCCTACCCTGGCTTTAAATTAATCAAAATTCGGGAATAAATTGCGGCGCTATAACACCTTTGATATTTCCGGTATTAATTTAATTTTGTGTTAAAAATGGCATTTGTAGTGTCACTTTCTTAAAAATTTTCGCCTGCTGCGCTTTAAAACTATTATTTACAATTTTAGTTTACTATAAATCAAAAAATGCATTTTAGTTTAATTCGACTCAAAAATGCATTAAAATCTAAGTAACCCCCCTAGATTTGAGACGCTTATAGTTACTAAGTTTTTTTTGCATATATTGATATGTTCCTCATAAAAGCTAGTTTTTTTATCGAAACCGCCCCCCCTTTTCAAATGGCTGGGACCGCCACTGGATACATACTCTCAATTTTAAAGCTCTTGTGGTATTACCCTGAGAGTAGAGAGTACCCCTTTCTATCGAATTTTCTATCAAATCGAGAATAAAAGCTCAACGCCCGGACTAAATTATCATTTTCTATTTTCAAGGCGTCCCAAAACTACCAGTCAGCAGCACTCAGTCGACGCCTAGGGCGACGCCGCACAACCCGAGCCCCGACATACTTCGTATCTACGTCCCCTACTCTCCTCTGGACACGTCAATCGGGAGCGTTCCCTACTCGCCTCTAGAGACGCCCATGGCCAGTCCGCAAAACGGGGAATTGAATAAAATCGGTCATATGGGGGTGCATTTTGAGGCAGACGTGGGGTCTAAAATCGGGCTCTTTGCCGCCGACATACAGAAAATGCAGGAGAGTAACAACTTCGAGGCGAACAACAAGGTCGAGAACGTGCAGAGGATTTACCCCAGTAGTTTTCCCGATATGAATAAGATTAGGATTAAGGTCGATAACGATGATATGACTCCTTTGGTTGAACACGGTCAAATTAAGCATTTTCGGTTGGAGAGTCCTTCTGAGATCGATTTGAAATAATGACGGTTAAGGTCGTAGTTACAATCTGGGGAATTGTTTTAGCAACACTGTATGAGAAATCCATTTAACTATGTCGACCTGATTTTTTTGCAAAATTTTACGTCATTGAATTTGTTTTCCATGGCAACGCGGAGACTTTATTTATGGATGCTTAGAAGATTGAACTACTAGAAGGAGTCTGGTCTGTCTGGTTACACTGGTTGTTTGAGTGCAACAGTGGGGAAAGGGGAGAAAGAAATCTGTGTTGCCAATTTTAATAACAAAATTATTCAAAAAAAACTTATTAAATTTGGATTAAGTTTTGACGCTTATTTACTCATTAATTAATGAGGTTTAAGATATATGTTGAAAAAGCTAATGTACACAATATATAATACTCACCACCTATTTAAAACTTTCGACGTTTTTTAAAAATTTAACATGTGTTTTCCTTAAACATCTTCTTTTGTAGTCAACGTGACAACATTGATTGTTTGTTGCGGGTTTCTCGATTTTTCCTGGAATGTCGTTATTGTTTTGAAAGTTAAAGTTTCAGCACTTATCAATAATGTTTTTTTGATATTTTTGTGGAAAGATTGTGGCGAAAAATGGTTCCGAAGTGTATTATTATATGCAAGTTGAAACAGACGGGGGACCGCAGTATTTCGTTTCACAGGTACGTTAAATTAAAATATTAACTAAATATTAGGTTAGAATTCGTCATATTTGGCCATTCTTGGTAAACAAAGGTAGGAAATCTGTGTTGCCGGCTTGTCATTAATTTCTGTGTGAATAGGGATTTCCATAGCACTTTTTTTTATTTTTATAGTTGTACATCCTACTTGAATACATTTTAATTTTTTTTTATTAATAGAAACATAGATTTTTATTACTATATCTAGGCCATTTAATTAAACGGAACTAAAAATTATTGAAGGTATTTTAAATAATATTAAAAACAGGGGAAAACGTATTAGGTTACATGACAACAATGGGATGAAGATGTTGAACTCAAACACTCTGCCCTAGGTCTGAAAAAAGCTCCTTCTAGTAGTTCAATGTTCTAAGTATTATAAGATTTTTAGCACCTGGTCAAAAATTTGGGGTTAGGATACTTATTTTGACTTTTCGCTTTCCAAAAACCAAGTAAAATACTAAAATAAAAGAAAACCATTTAGTGCAGAATTACCTGCTGAAAAAACGTTACCCAACTACATATAACTGGGTGTAATGTTTAAGGCATTTATAATTGAATTGGAAACACTCGCGCTAGCTGATACCAACAACAGGTTAACTTAAAAGCATGCAGATTTAAAAATCGGCTACTGGCGCTAGACGAAATAATCGTGTTCTATTTTAAACAGGAGCGTCAACGACTAGCAAGAGTATTTCCAATCTCTAAATGGAGCTTTACTGACCGGAGTGGTTTTTGAAACTGAGGTTCTAAAATCTATCCTTTGAAGCCCAAGATATCACTAGTACAATTGCACATAAGTATGCCGCAATAATTTAAATTTAAAAAAAATGGTTGAATCAAAATAAAAACAAAATTATGTGGGGTTATGCCCGCGCAGCGCTAGGACTTTTTTGTCGGGTGACCGCACACGCGGAGTGGTTTCATATTTGTTTTAGAACAATGTTTTTGAAAACACATTTTTCAAAGATAAACATAACCTCGAATGGTTTTCTATCAGAAAACGTCAAAATAAGTTTGTTGACAAAACACCTGCAGTTACCATGGAATCGTATAAATTCTGCGATCTATCGGCCAACACTTGAACTGCGTGTGTCTCTCAAATTCAATGAAGTATGATTGATTGATCGGTTTTCTTTTCCGGAGTGCACAGGCTTTTAGAAAAAAGGAAACCTAGTTTTTATTTTCGCTAAAGCAAGGAAATATAAAAAGGAAAAATGTAATCCAGAGGAAATTGTGATTATTTCTCTATTTTTTTTGTAAATCGGGTTTGGTCTAAACCGCAATTATTTTGAGGCTTTTGGGATAGATGACAGCACCAGAGCTTTTATTTTGAAGAAAAAATATTTGAGAATTTTGAAAAATTCTTCAGATATTTTTGTTAAGCATTTAAAAATGATCACCCCCGCTAATTCTAATGTTTAGTTTTCCCTGTGCACTCTAGCAAAATATTAAAAAAATTAAAGAACAAGGCGTTGCCACTTGTACTTTTTTTTACTTAAAATCTGGTGAGAAACTATAGCCTTAAAGGCTATTTACTGCAAGCTGAACAAAGAACCTTGCCAATTTCTTATGTAGCGTGGGCACCCGTTAAATTTTTTCAAATTTTAATATTACTACGGTAAAATTGTCATCTGAGGGCCAAAAAAATCCGAGGAGGATGAGTTTTTGGTATGTTCTTTCGGGGGATCTGAGAATAAACCTCCCAAGTTTGTGTTTCCCCCACTCCTCAGGAACCATCCGCCATGTTGAAGAACCTTTGTAACCGACTTTTCTCCATTTCTATTGGCCAGAGGCGAAAATGTCTGAGAATAAAAATATTCTGCAAAAAGTTTGCAACATTTTTGTCCAAGTACTCAACTTTCTGTAGTCAGTTTCCAAAAAGATAGAGAGCGCCAAAGTTACAAAAAGTGATTTAAAAAAAAAACTTTAAATATGAAAGTTGTATAAATAAATGTAATTCTTTGAAACTAATTAAACAGTCTCTGAACTTGCAGCGGAGCTTTTTGGGTCCTGTATTTTTTGGTGGGTTTTGATTTTTTTGGGGGTAGCAAATACAACAACGCCCTTTTAAAGTTGCGGATGGTTTTTATTTAATTTGATTCCAGCTAAAAAAAAATATAATAAATAATTTCAAATTGCCATAATATGGACACATAATAGACCGATCGGATTAACTCATTTAACGAGAAAAAAATAAAAAAATTTTAACAGCAATTTGATGAGTGGAAATACGTCGATGGTGGAAATGGTACTGGGGTTTCTAATAAACATTATAAAAAAAATGCGTGAGTGGGACTTTTGCGGGGTGGATTTGGTGGGGGAAAGGGGGAGAAACATGCTATTATTGCAATTTCCGGCAAAACTGAACGTCATGGAGTAAAAAAAGTTGTAGACGGTGCAAAGGTCTACAAATTTTGTAAATGTCACTTTTTAACATAACCTCAAAATTTTCGAGAAAAATGAAAAAAATCGTATTATTTTTATTTTTCCCTTTTTTATTTTTCATTTCCTCAAAAATAATTGCATTTTCACGAAACTTGGTGAAAATATACCTGTCTGTGTCCTTAATGCCTAAAATTTTTTTTAGACAAAAAGGTTAAAACATTTTTGAGATATGAATTTTTTTCGGTCGAAATCACTTTCTTTTCATTCAAAAATTCTACTTAGGAAAATTCTCATAGTATTTTTTGACGTTGCTCATTTTTTTTGCCTTGACAGATACTTTTTGGTGGAATAATAAAAAATTAAAAAATAACAAATAATGGCTTTTGCAACAATGAATTTTTCAGCAATTGTTGATAATTTCTTTCAATTAAAAAAAAAATCAGCAACCGATTACGACATCTATGTCTACCGAAAAAATACAAAGTAGACGGTATTTAATTTACTACGTTTATACGCGCCTAAAACCGGATTTATATAAGAACGGTTTTATATAAAGTCGCTTTCTGCTTTATTAAAATCGTTTTCTAACAGCTGATCGATGTAGAATCGATTGGTGCACTTATTTTTTATTTTATTTTAACAATTAAAATATATTTTTTTAATATATTATTTAAAATAATTTTTTTTACCTTCTAATAAAAATAAATTGGAATCTAAAATCCGTGTCTATCAGTAGTTATAATTTATTTCAATTTAAAAAAAAAAACAAGAATCGATTACACCATTCAGTTGTACGAAAAAAATGCAAAAACGTTATTTATTATATCTAAACTGCTTTCCTTTAAAAAAACTTTTTATTATCTTTTTTTGTAAACTCTGTTTAAATCAGAATAATATGAGAGGCGTATTTTTTCTATTTCTATCGAAATAATTGTTGGACGGAAATAGCTCAAAATTTTAGCTTGTTGGAAATTAAAAATAAATTAATATTGAAAACGACAATTGCTTTTGCAATTCCAGCTTAATAAGCTCTAATACGATTTTTTTTGTCGTGAGCCACTAATATAAATATCCATTATAAAAATTTAGAAAAATATACTATTTTTGAAAACATAAAAATTACAATTTAGATTCAAATTTAAATATAAGATAGATTCTACGACAAACAATTTTTTTATGTATGACACTTTACTAATCGAAATAAGGTATTAATAGCAATACTGCACAAAAATAAAGTTTTAGGTCAAACAATTACTTTGTTTATAAAGTACTCTTAAAGCGCTTTTAAACAAAGGGCGCTTTAAAAATGCTTGTCCTAAAGATACCATTAGAACAATTTTAAATACTAAATCAATTTTATTTTAAAGCGGAAAAAAATTGTTAACTTAGATGTTTTATTTGCGTTTAAAAAAAATGTGATGCAAGGATTTTTTAATAAAACAATAGATATGTTTTAATTTGTGAGAAACTGTAAGGTAAGAGGATTAACAGTACATCGATCAGCTGTTAGAAAATGATTTTAATAAAGGAGAAAGCGACTTTATTTAAAACCGTTCTTATATAAAACCGCTTTTAGGCGCGTATAAACGTAGTAAATTAAATACCGTCTCCTTTTTCTGTTTTCTGTATAAATAGATGTTGTAATCGGTTGTTGATTTTTTTTTAATTGAAGGAAATTATCAACAATTGCTGAAAAATTAATTGTTGAAAAAGCCATTATTTGTTTTTTGGCATTTCTGAGCATGTTTTTTGATTGTAAATATAATTTTTTATTATCCTACCAAAAAGTATGTCAAAACAAAAAAAATAAACAACGTGAAAAAACACTACGAGAAAAAGTGATTTGGACAGAAAAAAAATCATATCTTAAAAATTGTTAATATTTTTTACCTAAAAAAAATTGTAGGCATTAAAGACACAGAGGGGTATATTTTGGCTAAGTTTCGTGAAAACATTATTGTTTTTGCGGAAATTAAAAATAAGAAACCAAAAAATAAAAATTTTACGATTTTTCGCATTTTTCTCGAAGATTTTGAGGTTATGTGAAAAAGTGACATTTTCAAAAATTGTAGATCTTTACACCGTCTACAATTTTTGTATTAAAGTTTTTACTGTATAACGTTCAGTTTTGCCGGAAACTACAATAATATCAATTTTCTCCCCCTTTCCCCCCACCAAATCCACTCCGCAAAAGCCCCACTCACGCATTTTTTAGAAAAACGTTTATCAGAAGCCCCTTTATCATTTCCAGTCATCAAACTGCTGTTAAAAATTTTGTTGTCTTTTATTTTAATTTGTTTGGACTATAACATCAAATACACAAAATAAATGGAACTATAACTAACTGACAATTAATTTAAAAAACACATCAATATTTTATATAATAAAAAACAAAGTAACAAAATTAAAAATTTGTCTAACAAATACAATGAAATTATACTTTAGAAAGACCTTCTTTAGTTGACATATAACTACTTAACTAACCTAAATTAAAAACACTTTAAATACCCTGAAGAGTTTTGATCCTACATCCTATTTCTTCCATTTTTAGTCTATACACCCAAAAATAGCACCATTGTGCTAAAATCCTTTTTTCCACTTACCTAAAGACTAGGCCTAACCAATCTTGGGCTGAAAAAGCCCAATAAGGCACACCACGAGCTCTCTAATTTTGGAATCAAATATAATTTATTTAATTTAAATGTTTCTTTAATAAAATCTTGCAGGTAAAAGAAAATCCTTTTGTTCGAGATGATTGAAAAAATGAGTACCGTGAGCGATAAGCGCTGTTCAGCCGTTGTTTTTTAGGTGAGCCGGACACACAAAAACTTGTTACCGGGTGGTACGTATTTGATTATACTGGGTGAACCGGATAAATAAAAGATGTAAAAAAAAGTATACATAAAAACAGGAAAAAGTGGGCGCTGCCTATTTTGTAATGCCACAAACTACAGCGACTGAAAGCCAGTAAAATTATTTCATAATATGGACATGCATGAAGTCGCGCCTTGTGGATTATGTATTATTATTTATAGTTAGAGCAGTACAAATCAGGTATCAAATTAAAGCTTGTCACATAGGCTACATAAATGACTCAGTCTGTCGGCATGAAATTTGTCGAATGTATCTGACAGACTGAGATTTATTCGGGTACCGATAGTCGAGTCCTTTTGGGTAACGGGCCATCAATCGCTTACATAAACGCGACAAGGGGGGTTGGAGGGGTAGGTAGAATTATTATTAAGTGCTAAAAAAAGAGGGGAAGGGGTTGCAAAAATGTTATAAAGTGCTGCTAGTAGAGTAAAATTGTCATTTGAAGTCTAAAAAAACCGTACTGAGTATTTTGTATGTTATTTGGGGGGTCTGAAAGTAAAATTCCCAAGTTTGTATTTCCCCCACTCCTCGGGAACTATCGCTATTTTGAAAAAACTTTGGAACCGATTTTTTCCACTATTGGCCGGAGTCAAATAAGTGCAGAAACAAAAATCTTGGGCATAAAATTTGCAATATTTTTTGTTACAGGTTCAACTCTCTCTAGTTAGTTTTTAAAAAGGTAGAGGGCGTTGAAGTTACGAAAAATCAGTTTAAGGACTAAATGTCAGTCTGTCAGATACTTTCGGCAATTTTCATGCCGACAGACCGGGTCATTTGTGTAGCGCACGTCACAAGCTCTTACTATAACCAATAATATGTAATCCACAACACGCGACTTCATGCATGCCCAAAAAGAATTATACCGGCTTTTAGTCGCTGTAGCTCAGAAACTGTTTAATTAATTATAAACAACATATATATTTTTATAGAATTTTTCCGAGATCTACAACTTTTTCATTTACAGTGGGATTTACTAAGATCTAAAATAGTACATAGTACCCCCCACAGATCTAAATATTTACACCTGTGGGGGGTACTAAATTTTAAAACCAAATTAAAAAAAACACTTTTACCCATACAGAAAAGACACAAAGTTATTCATTATTTTATATTATTATTGCAAAATACCATTGAAAAACAGCTTTTTTTCTAAACATATACCATATTTTAGGAGAAAATGCCCTAAAACTATTTTTTTACATGCTTCAAAATGGCATATGGTGAATACGCCAAAAATTTGGCACATAATAGCTTCATCATCTGTGTTTGAGGTTATAAAGTTGTTGATTTTTTAGACCATCTCTGGGGGGTGGTTTAAATTTATAGCCCCCAGAAAGAATTGTTTTGTGGCAATTGGTAATAAGTTTGTTTAAAATTTCCCTAAGTAACCGTTTTTACAAGAAGTAATTTACCTTATTTAATATCCCAAGTTGTTTATTAATCAATAAAATACCTCCAATTTTGTCCAGAAAAACGCCATGTTTTCAACCCGTTTTCAGCACAAAAAATATATTTATGAGGGCACTACGAGGCAAAACAAACATAATTGAAGGTCACTGATTATGCACGAAAAATATACCAAACAAAAAAACCCAAAACAACTATATTAATTTATTTACCAACTGAAAGTAATCAATGTTATCTTAAAGCTTAGTCAAAATAATTTTCGTTACTCAATTTTTTTCTTTTCGTTACTTAAATTAAATTTCATTAGTAGAGGGTGGTGCAAGACAAGGTGCAAGCAGAGGTAAAAGATCCGAACTCGCTGTTTGTGATTGAACGCAGCCCTAATATTTTTAAATTGACGTTTCGATAGTGACAGAAATGTAACAAAAAACCTGCATTTAAGTTTTTTAATACATTTCATAAATAAAAACACCTTTTAAATAAATACAAAATTAATCTACTACTTATTTTATTATCACCCATCTAAATCGTTGTGTGACATCAAGTATTAATTGGAAAAATCAATTATCAAGGGTAAGTTTTAATTAGAGTGACATATGACCTCAATTTTAATTTGTTCTACAGAGTGTTTACTATTTAAACCCAGCGTGGGTTTCAATTTTTAAATTTTCTTTTCTTCTAAATTGAAACTTTCCTCTTAAATCCAACAAAAGATTGTGTTAAGATGATTATTCAATAAACAAATTTATTAAAATTATTCTTATAATTCAAACTGTGTCCAAAACTCAAGGAGGGTTGGTTTAAAATGCTTAAAACCAAAAATTTCACTTAAAATTAGGGCCGTTCTAAAATAGACTAAACCCTTTTAGTAAATCCCACCGTTAAAAAAAAATCAACTTTTGGAAACTAACTACAGAAAGTTGAGCACATGGACAAAAATGTTGAAAATTTCATGACGAATATGTTTGTTTTTGCCTCCGACCAATAGAAATGGAGAAAAGTCAATTATAAAGTTTTTTCATAATGGCGGATGGTTCCCGACGAGTGGTGGAAACGCAAACTTGGGAATCTTACTTTGGCCCATATTTATTCAGGGAGGCTAAAAAAATTGTTCATAAATGGTCAAAAATCGTTATGGCAAAATATTTTTGATGGTCGTTAAAACAATAAATGGTTGTCAATTTCATGTGTATCAGTAGCGTACCAAAAAAATTTTCTTACGGGGGGGGGGGGTTATAAATAGGAAATTTTAGATACAAACTTTACAGTTGATGCATAGTTATCTTTTAAAAAAACTTTATTAAGAGGGGGGGGACTCAAATATGAATCGATGAGATAGTGTTAGCGCGATTAATTCTAAGCCATACTACTTAAGGGTTAAAACGTACGTGATGTAACATTATTGCGTAATAATTAAATATTACGATCCGACTGAAATATATTTGAGTCTCCCCCTCTTACTAAGGCTTTTTTAAAAGATGACTATGCAGTAAACCTAAAGTTTGCATCTATAATTACCTACTTATAATCCCAGTAGGTAAAAGAAAAGTTCATATTTTCGTCGTCGGTAGAACTCCCCCCCCCCAAGAAAAATATTTTTGGTATCCCACTGAGACACACCTCCCTGTATAAATACGAGCTAAAGTGTAGAACAAGAAATATTAGTGGTGCTTTACTAGTAGAGTCACATTGTTTTGAGCCTTTCGACTCTCGGAAATCCAAGAGATATCGTTGCCGCCTTTGACTAGAAAAGATACGGCCTTAGAGGCGTTCAGGCATAAACCAACGGATGGTAGCTTCGCACCATAGCCCGCTCGAGCTAGTGCGTGAACCAAATGTCCGAACCTGCGGTTCCTCTCGTACTGAGCAGGGTAAAACTAACCTGTCTCACGACATACTTAAAACTCGCTTTTCTCCTTTCATAGTTTTTGTAAAAACAATTTTTGAACTTTAACCTTATTTTCTGGCTCCCCTTGTACCCATTGGGAGGGGTGGCAAAAAATTGAACGGGTGACCACGCTAGATGAGTGATTAGGGGCAAAAAACTATTTAAAAATAGCATTTTCAAGTAAGTTGGAACATTGGACACCCTATTATCATATTTCGTAAAAAGGTAGACCAGCTTTTTGACGTAATAAATTTTTCTTATGGCCTAGAACCAAAAATAATGTTTCTTTCATTCCAAAAAATAGAGCGGGTAGGGTAGTCTTTAGAGATTCATACATATTCAGTACACATTCCTTTTTTACCCTCAACCTATATATTTTTTAAATCTCGTAGAAGTTACTTTATTTAAAAAAATTTCGTCTGTGTTTTGGTCAACATTTCTTTGATGATAGAAAGGGAGGTTAATTTGTAATTTAACAGTTATAAAATCAGTTTTGATTATTGGAAGATTAAAGCTTTAGGTTTTAAGATGTTTGATTACTTGATTTGAATATGGAAAAACGGTTAAAAAAAGTGTTAATCTACTTTTTTCTGTACATACTTTAAGAATTCCATTACGTGATTTATTATATTTTTTCAAGTTTTCCCTAGAAAGATTAAAACTAGTCATCATTCAAAATTAAAAAATAGTAATATTCCAGTCATTATATTGTAAAAAAACTTTTAGAGATTTCAGAGTTAGTATATATTTTCAAGTAAATGCTCATATTGTTTTTTAGATATGGAAAAATAGGCACTTCAGCCTGCGTTTTGTCAATTGACAGAATTATCGATATTCTGGGCGGCCATGTCTCTTCGTTTTACAGTGTTGCCAACATTTGGTAATAAAAACCTACAAGCAACCCATACCATTTTTTACTGAAATATGCATTTTTCGTCCACAGTCTTGCACCTCAAACTTGTAGCTAATTTGGGCAATTTTTATGATTCAAGACAATTAATTATCTCACTAACTAGTAATATTTTAAACTTGGAAGAAATAAATGGCGCCAGCAAGCACGTTTAGCCATCCATAAAACCTTAAAAAATATATTTTTTTCAATTTTTTTTTGTTGAAAAACAGCTGCTGCAGTTCGTGAGTTAGATTTTTTTTTTAAAGTTTAACCCCTCTTCCTAACCTCTTTCCAATTGCCCACCCTCATCAGAAGATAATCAGCCCATCGCCTGTGGACAAAGAATTTTTGTGTCGGACACTTTCCCAAAATTTTGTATTTAGGTATCTTTTAGTATAAGTGAAAATAAAAAAACTACTATTTTTCTATACCTTCATCAAAAACATGATTTTAGTAACTGTGCAAAAAAAGATTTCTGTCTGTGTTTTACCCCAAAATAAAGAGAAAAAGCGGAAAATAGTAATATCTAATTATTCTTGCCTAAAAATTAAGCCATTTCCGCCAGTTTCACCAAGTATTTACGAAAAAATTATTTAAAAACATCGTCAAAATACTAAACTGTCAAGTATTAAAATGTCGCAACAGTGAACGCCACCGAGTAAAAAGGCAGATCGCCATGGAAACCATTGTTATTTCATTTACCAGGCGCCTTGATTTGTAATGTAAAGATGGTGTGTTGCGAGAAGTGCTCTACTTTCGAGATTTTTAAAAGTATTTTACTGTTTTTCTTCGATTTTTTGATAAAGGTATTTAAAAAATTGTGTCAACAACTCGCGCATAAACTGTGCTTTTTTTTACTCGCGTTTTTAAATACCTCGCTGCGCTCGTTTTTTAAACCAATGCTTGTAAAAAAAAGCACTATTTTAGCCACTATTTATGAAAACTACTATTTTACGATCCCAATAGTCTCCATACTATGTATAGTTTTGTTATGAGTAGTGTACCTGTCTTTCCCTCTCTCCTCCACGGAATCTACAAATCGGTGTATCGGTCATTCCAATTCTATTCATGTGTTGGTTCAGTGGGCACTGGCCTGTATACAGACCTGTGATGAATCTCAGGTTGTTAATTCCTTGGTACTTCCAGGAACTGCTTTGCTCTACGTTTGACTGGCTTATTCAGAAAGGCTTTGGAGGGGTGTTGTTCCGGGGTTGAGCCCCAGTGCTGCAACCCTTTTCTTTACTATGTATGGATGACTAAGACTGTCCATATCGTAGTGATGATGGAACAACGCACATCTCAGCAAAAAATGACGAGGATTACCTATAAATCTGTTACTAACAAGGAGCAAAAATCACCAACCCAACATGCCCGTTCAGAACATCGTCAATTAAATTATAAATTATTTTCACTTGATATTTTGATGCATATTATTCTAGGCAATAGAAGCCAAATTGTCAATTTTTAGAATACCATCAGAGTGACGACTTTTTTGTATTTTGTGTAGTTTGACATGAAAGCAAATAAACAATAAGATCTTTGAGATTTTAAACTTAGAGTGAGTTTAGAAATAGATAGGATAAATATGATTATATTTGGTCCACTTTCGAAATTTTAAATAATTGATAATTTTCGATTAGTTTTTCTATTATGAAAAAAAAAATCTCAAATTTTCTTGGTTTGTATAGTGTGTGATATGTACTTGCAATAATATTTTATGTAGAATTTACACTTTCAAACTTTATTGTAAATTGTTACATTCCCAATGTTAAACCATTCTTAGAATGATGTCTAAATTTTGTAATAAAAACCTGATTTACTGAAAAAATGCAAGTTTGTTTGTCCTACCAATTTTTTTTTTAGATATTATTGATGGATTAAATGTACCACCTATAAATTAACTCATTTAAGCTCGTATCCACCAACGCAAAAATTCCCCGATTATTAAAACTTTGTTTGCCAAAACTCATTTCACATTCCGATTAGAGTTAATAATGATTAGTAGTAGTAGTATAGAGGCGGCCCGTGGGCCTGGCAATTACGACTTTTCATGGGCCCTTTCTGCCATACCCCGTTTTTTACCCCTATGAACCTACTTTCGCTATGCCCCTACTTCCGCTGCAACTCTCTTCGGGCCTCCCTATCTTCTTTACGAAGTTCAGTATGTCGGCCCATTTGAGCGAGTGCAGCTCTTTTTCCTCTATCGTGGGAAATCTCCACTTCAGCTGCCTTGATCTAGCATATGCATCGCCCTCTGCTATTAAGTGCTGCGCCGATTACTCTTCGAGGCGGCAAGCGAAACACACGAGATCTCCTGCTACTCTCATTCGCATCAGATGTTTTTTCAGCCGATTGTGCCCAGTCAGCATCCCTGTGAGCAGTCCAATGTCCTCTCGGGTCTTGCCAAAGAGCCATTTAGTTCGGACTATCCACGAATAGCTTGGACTGTCTGCATTTTGACTTTGCCTCCAGGACGTCTTCAGTTCATTTTTCGGCCATTTACTGACCTCACTATGTACCTGTTTCCTTGTTATTACCAGAAGAGGTTTCGGTCCAATGTTTTGGGTTTCGGCCCCTAGTCTTGAGCCAGTGTTTGCAGTGTTTCACTATGTACCTGTTTCCTTGTTATTCCCAGAAGAGGTTTCGGTCCAATGTTTGGGTTTCGGCCCCTAGTCTTGAGCCAGTGTTTTGCAGACTTAATCGGAGAATTTTCACGTTGGTGGTAATGGACATTAAACTTGGGTTTATTTTGTTCAAAATGGTCAAGTCTTAAAATCTGTAACAAGACTATTTCGCGGCACACCTTCGATTCTTCCCGTACAAGTGTTGGCGGCATATTTAAAGCTTATTATAAGAATATTTTAAAATAAGTCGTCCAAGTTGGATTTTTTTAAAAACTAAACAAATTATCCTCTTGCCCGACAGACAAAATGTTGAAAGAAAATGTTTTGTAAATTCATACTCGTCAAGGTGCCCTGATATCATAACCATCGTTGGTTTTACCAAGTTTGCTCGGTTTTGCAGAAAAAAAATTAAAAAAACTATTTTGTATAAATTTTAATTTAAGAAAATATAATTTTTTAAAACTAATAGAGGATCAATAGCTGCATCTTTTAGTAAAATATAAAAAATGCAGCAGTTTTATGGAGATTCAGCTAAATAAAAGTAAAATAGCAGACATTTTTAAAAAAATCACCCCTAACTAAATAAGGGCTAAAATAAAAAAAAGTTTGACCATTGTATTGTGTTATAAATTTACTACAAAAAAATGCTTTAGACACTTTTGAAAAGCTAACACTACTGGAGATAATTTACTTGAAAGTATAAAGAAAACAATTTTAATTTACCCTAGTTTTCTAATTCTAAAATTTTAATTTTCTTGAAAGAAGACATACCTTCTTTTTTAGGAATCGAGTATCTACTAACCTATACTAGAAGCTAACCACAAAAACTTTTTTTAACCAGTTGTCTTTGGTGTTCTGTTTTGAAACAGTCCCGTTGCAACCTTCATCAGTAATCTGCCATCATGTGAATATCCCATCGACCTTGATAGCGTTCTTCCATTGTTTTAATGTCTTGGTAAAATCGCTCTTCTTGCTCTTCACTATAATCACCAAGATTACCTGGAAATCTGCATTTCTTTCTTAAAAATTTCAATTTTAAATCCGAATATCTTTTTAACTGATAAAACTATAAACATTTTTACCATTTTTGCGTGTTTTTTATTGATAATTCTATAAAAAAAATATTTATATACAAGATGTTTTTTGTATGTACTGTATTTAGAAATACACCTGTATACAGAGGGACTTTTCTATTTGTTTAAAAGCCTGTACATTTATATGCTAATATTTTGTTTCATAAAAATTAGGGTCTTCTTTATAAAGTTATTAAATTTTGCTAATTTAGTACCAAGCGTTTCAAAGTTACACCAAAGTTTCTTCAGAAAAACATGGTTAAAATTAAAAAAAGTTTTAATTTTTTTTTGGGTTAACACTGAGCCAACTTAAATACATGAAAGGCGGTTACAAAATCAGTGGTTCATACCCATCAAAAATCCGTATTTATTTTTGCAACATAACTTTTTTATTATTTTGTAGAGCTGTGAGATCTATCTTCTTCTCCTCAGGATGCACCACCAACAATAAAAATATTTTAGTTGGGGAAGAATCAAAGATGTGACAAGAAGTAGTCCAGTTACAATAGCAGAGGTTTAAGTGGAGTCCCTTTATCCTTAAAGTACCTCTTTTTCGAAGGTCCCTTGAAGTTCTTTTTGTTAGGATTTGGTCTCTTTAAGTCCCTTTTTTTATGAGGAAAGAGGCTTTTTGAAATCAAATATTTAAAATATTTTGAATTGCTGGCCTTAAAAAGAAATTTTAGCTTATTCGGCAAAAAATCTAAAAAGTGCTCCGAGCCGTGAGTGGGCCAGTTCTGATGTTTATTATATGGATATCACATAACCCGTTTTGAACGATAAATCGAAATTTTCTGAGATAAGGTCACTGACAGAAACAAAAACATTTATCTTCACCTTGTTTTTTTCCCAGTAAAGTCAGTCTAAACATAAGTTAGAAAAAAAACGTCATTTTAAAATAAAATTTTTATTTTCATCTAACTGTGCTTCAGATTCTTTACCAACAAAAACTAGAGAATATTTTTAGAGTTTTATTTACATTTTGTGCTCTAAAAAACAGCTTGAAATGTTCGGACGCCCGCCTTATCCCCCAAAAGATTACATTGTTAAATCGGTGCCCAAGATTCAGAGGTCCAGCGCACAGTTTACTCCAGATTCTTTACCAAGAATTACTCAGACCAATTTTGGGCTATTCTGCTCTCCCATTCAATATGGAGAAGGGGAAGTTCCTGAAAAAATTGAGGTAAGTCATTTTTTTTATTGCTGTTTAAAGGGGGTTCCTAAAATTCGGGGGTAGTGATTAATGTACACAAAAACATCGTGTCGGTCTCAAGGTAAAGGAAATTTTCTGCAATTAACCCAAAATAAATATTTAAAATTACAAGTATATACAGGCCCTAAACTTGAGTAAAGTAAAGCTTTATTTGTACGAGTTTGTTGTGTATTTTAGTATGCTCCAGTCAATCCATTGATAATGAAAAAGTGGACAAAAGAAGCGAAAGCCTTATGGGTGGATGAGCCTGGAAAAAACGATTTTTTCATCCATGATGTTTTTAAAAATTATTCTATCACCGTGGACACCTATGATCCGAACTATAAACACAAAGGTAAGACATATCAAAGGCAAATTTTCACCAAAAATTCTAGCAAATCTCTACCCTTAAATGTCAACTAAAGGTAGATAGTTTTCCTCACCAATCAGTGCACCCAAAATAGTCAGTAGTCTGGTGGAGGAGTGCGCAACACTGGCCAACACCGTTCTCAACTAAATGCCAACGCAAACCTTATCTGTTTTAGGGCCGATGATGGTCCGATTGGAACTTTGTTTAATCGGTCGAGAATCGGCAACTGTTGATGGCTCGATTTGATGACTGCTTTAGGTCGACGATGGTCCGATTGGATGGGATTTGTTTGATTGGTCGAGAATCAGCAACTGACAATGGTCCGATTTACTATAGTCGACTTTATACCGAAACGCACTCTATATGCTTTAGGAGCGACGATGGCCTGATCAGATTTTTGTTCGATTGGTCGATAACCGGCAACAGACGATGGTACCTCACCTAAGAGATGGCGCTAATGTCACTATGTTCACTGTACAGTAGAAGAAAATATTACATATATAATGAGCAAAGATATTTCAAAACTAGAATGCGGACTTGACAAGATGGTGGTACTTCTCTACAAGAATCACCTCTTCCGATGTGGGGCCTTATTATCCACCCATTATCGGACCTTTGTGGTTTGCCATTGTCGGGCCGCTTTAAGCTACCACCGACGGACCTTCATCAATCGCCGACGTTGGACCGCTTTAGGAAACCAGCTTGCCTACGCTAGACCGACCACATTAAGCAGCTATATGGGCAGTACCATGTGGTTAAGCCATATCGGACCTTAATCGTACGGCGACGGTATGCCTAGGTCAGCCAAAAGTAAAATTTACGATTCGTACGACGTCTGGCTACAGTCTAACGTTGCGTCGGCAAACATACATTGGGCCTACATCGCAAAGCGGACAAAAAATACTGATGGTTTGATGTCGTAAATCGACATTATGCCGATTTCGGCAATCAACATCGGGCCCGAAAGAACCGTGTTTGCTGGGTTCTCACCAATCAATATTTTTAGATTTATTTTAAATGAGGTAAAAATGTAATATTCAAGTCGAAATGTTGGGAAACTAATTCAGGAATTCCAATCGGTCCTAAAGGCACTAAGGGCGCCCGAGATCAACAACACCCTGGTGGAGGAATGTGCGGATGCACTAGAATCCTTGGGAGAGGGCAAACAAGTGACACTTATGTGGGTACCGGGACATATGGGGGTGCCGGGGAACGAGAAGGCCGACGAGCTCGCCAGGATCGGGGCAAGCACCCAGTATGTAGGGCCGGAACCACTCCTAGGAACAACCAAGAGGCAATTGCAAAGTCGACTCAATAAATGGGCCAACGATGCCATGGCGACCGCTTGGAGAGGAGGAACAGGATGCAGACAGACCAGGGACTTCGTGAAGGGCCCGGATGTTGCCAGACAAAAATGGCTTCTGGGGAGATCACGAAGGGACGCTGGTCTGCTGACAGGAATCATAACAGGTCACAACCGACTAAGGAAGCACATGACCCGGATCGCGGTGGAAAATGACTCGACCTGCCGGGCCTGCGGGCGGGCAGAAGAGACATCTCCACATGTTATAGCGAACTGCGAGGCTTACCAGAGGACGAGATACCAGGTATTCAGTTCCCCGACCTTGGATGAGGAGGACCTGCATACGCTCAAATGGGACAAAATACTGGACTTTGCAAACTAGATGAGCAGACTGCCAGACCAGTGGTGCAGGCGGTGGATTAGGGGCAGGCTCGGGGTAAGGCAGAAAGGGCCCAGGGAGGCCTACTTGCCAGGCTTCGCGACGCCCCTTCTCTACTACTACTACTACTAATTCAGGAATGATCTAAATTAGGATACAAAACTTGCCTTATTGCTATATCGATCAATTAAAACCTCATATTTTTTAGAGATATTTGATTATATATATAATATAGGGTGGGCCACAAAAAATGAGACTGAGAAAGACAATACTTTATTCCTTCTAGAGTAGTACAGGTAGACTTATTTATAGCAATTCAGTTACGGCATTGCATTGTAAACAGAAAATGTAAAAAAAAAATAAAAATATTTTGCTTTTACAAAAAAAAAAGTTTCCTGAGGGGGAAAGATAGCATCATTTAAAAATGTCTTGGATTTTTTTTGGTTTGGTTGGTTCCAAAATTATAGGCAATCCAAAAAGTCTAATTTTTTGTGTGATGTCAAAGAGCGCATTTTTTGTGTTTTAGAAAAAGTTTTTAACCGTTCCTACAAGTACGAGTTGGAGTGTTTGGAGCAGAACCGCCTTCAAAAGTTGCGCGACAAATGCGAAAAAGAAGTGGGGGAATGCGAATCTGCTTACCAGGGACTCATTGACAAGGAATACGCCAGGCTCAATCCTCCTATAAAGGTATGAATAATACCCTCTATGAACCCGCTTTACACTAAAACTTCTAACCATCAAATGCAACGGCTACGTCAAACGCAAAATAAAATTCTATGCAACAACCTTGGCTTTATAGATAACAGAATAGCCTCGAACGCCCGCCACCAACAGCATACGGGTTTGACCGACCTACAAGAATGCATACTAGAACGAGGACAAAACTTTTTTATTAGTCAAATGCGTAATTCTACCCTAACTGGAAACATGACGTTTTACCGACGACATAACTCTGACCTGCGGTACACTTGATTTAAAAAAAAAACTCATACATGCATTTTTTCCTATGCCACAAAATTTAGCTTTCCATTGGTATATACTATTATAAGGCACCACCAGCTTAGTATGCCTGAGAGTTTAAAATTCAGTGTGACATCCTTAAAAATGCCACAGATATCAACATTTACAAAAGTTTAAATTATCACTCGAGTTATAGAAGACGGCTGGTCTATAAGAAGAGCGGCCACCCATTTTGGAGTTGATAAAATAACGATAATGCGATGGAAAAAGCGCTGGATTGAAAATAATTCTACGGATAAGAAAGATGGATCAGGACGACCAAAAGTAAGTTCTGAGGTGCAAGATGAGAGACTTATTGACCATCTTAGACAAAATCCTTTTTCAACGTCGGTTTAAGCAAGTTATGTTACATTATTTCTTTCGCAACAGTAAATAGAAGAGTAACAAAATCAGAAGTCCCTTGTCGAGTTGCTGAAAAGAAGCCTTTTCTAACAGAAGAACAAAAACAGGCCAAAGTGATTTTTACACTGAAGAACGTTCTTCGTGATAATGGGAGAGGGTGGTTTTCACTGACGAAAAATTTTTTCAATCATCTTCAAGCAGCAGAAGAATTTTAGTTTATCGTCCACCAAATTCTAGATTTGAACCCGAATATACAAACCAAATTAAAAAGCTGGACATTTTTCTGTAAACATGTGGAGCTGGTTTAGTGCTAGAGGTTTAGGTTTTTTTTTGGAGAATCGAAGGAAGATTCAATAGTGAACGATATATTGAAATCCTTGAAAACGTTATGCTGCCATCTGTACAGGCTTTACATGAAAATAATGACTTCGTTTATCAGCAGGACAACTGTCCAGTACACACGGCTAATGTTGTTCGCCAATGGTTTCAGAATAATAATATAGAAACACTTCCTTGGCCAGCCAACAGCCCTGACCTTAACCCAATGGAAAATATATGGGGTCGAATCGTTAATAATAGAACAAAGGAATTGGAGACCACCGAATGCGGAAGAGTTAAGCGATGCTATTTATCGCGTATTGGATTAGCTCTCAGAAGACCATCAGTATTTTCAAAATTTAACCTTTTCAATGCCCAGACGTTTGCTTCTTGTAATAGAGAAAAATTAAATTATTTATTTTAGTTCTTTTTTAAGTTAAAATAATTAGTATTAAGTTACCAAGTTAGTTGAATTGTTTTCAATCCAGCGCTGTTTCCATCGTATTATTGTTATTTTATCAACTCCAAAATGGGTTACCGCTCTCTTTATAGAACAGCCTTCGTCCGTTACTCGAGTGATAATTTGATATTGTTCAATAAAGACTTTACTAAAACATTATTTTTGCTGATTTTTTACTATTATGCAAAATTTAATATAAAAATAAGGTTGCCTTTAATTTAAGTAAAAAAATAGTTTCAGTTTTAGAGACCTTTTTTAAACAATATGACAAATTGTCGTACTTTCGAAGTTTTTAGGCATTTTAGCTGCTAGTCCGTATATATTATACACTTTTAGAAAGATCAGTTTTGTGACTGCATGTATGCGTTTTTTTTGAAATCAAGTGTACAAGCCCATCTACCATAAACTTCCGGTTTATGATGACAAATGAATGTTTTTTCCAATTTTTCCTATAAACTACTCAAAATTTTCAAAGCCACACTCATAATTTGCTGGACCCCTGTTTCTGAACCGAGAAGCCTACATGCATTCCGCGGTGGTAGGCAGTGGCGGCTCGTGACTAGCAACTCAGGGGGGGGGGGGCGCTGGCTTTAAATAATATGGTTTCTGTAAATCACTGACCGTCATATTAGGCGAAATTTCCAAACTTTATAATTAATCAAAACGTAAGCGACATCAATAAATCGAAAACAAAAGCGAACTATTAACTATTGGGCTGAAAATCTGCGTGCAGCTTGTTGTGCAATGTGAAGGTTAAGCCACGCCTCCGTAGTCATGGCAACCTACTTGAGTAGCAGTAGAGGACCTTTATACATTTGACAGTTATTGTTTTATCAGAGGTGGGCAACTTATATTGCCCTCTCTTTCTAGTTTTTTCATATTTGCATGTAAAAGCGATTTTATGAAATGGACTGATGTTTTGTTGTCTCTTTTTATAATTTCCCCAGACAGTTTTTGAAAGATTGATTTTTTTTTTTGGTTAGTAAAATGTTTTGACAAAAACAAACAGTGAATATACACGCTATTTCGGCACCCTAGAAAAGCACTGTCGAACCCTGTAGAGGGTGCTGCTTTCGATAGTAAAACTATCCTTTCATGTGATGTTGATAGGTGAAAGGTTGCAAGAAAGAACCGCCATTCTGGTGGAAAACCACGGCAGACGTTGCGTGTTCTACGTCCGAGGAACCCCAGACGACACAAGAAAAGGAATACGAAAAATTTGAGAAAGGAAGATGGGCGCCCGAACCGAGTTTAACAGCTACTGTCATTAACGATCCTTGTAGAAGGAAATATGACATGTTAATGTGAGTGCATAAAGTACCTCCATTAACCTAACGACCCCACCCCAAGAACATCAAAATTTAGTTATGCCATAATTATGTGCTAATTTCGTCCCCAATCAGAAAATTTTGTGCTCCTCTGGTTTCTGAGAAAATCGGAAAAGAAAATGGGGTAGCGAGATTAATAATAACTTAGCAACCCCACCAGGAAATATGGCGCCAAACTAAAAATTTTTGGCCTTAAAATTATGTGCCAATTATGTGCTCCACGAATATATAAGAAAAAAATTGTTTTTTTTTATTTGAAATTATGTTTTTTTATATATACAGTATTATCTGCAAATTATGTGCTAGTTTCGTCTATGATCAGAGCAAATCAATAAAAAGGATATTACATTACATCATTTGTAATAACCTAGCATTCGCAATCTGAAGTACGATTCAAAAGTAAAAATATATTATTACAAAATTATGTGTAAGAAAAATCCGAATTATTCGTTTTTAGTACAGCTTTTTTAGTGGAGTAAGTAGCTTAATATTAACCTAGCTAGCTCACTTTCTTTTTCGATTTTCTCGGAAACCAGACGAGTACAAAATTTTCTGATGATGGACGAAATGAGCCCATAATATGCAGATAATACTGGTTTTTGAAATTTTTAAATTCCGTGATACCTAAACATGTGGGTTCGCTAAGTTAATATTAACCTAGCCATCCCACACTTTTAAAAAAAAAACTAATTTAAAATGAAAAATTAGATTTTTATTTATATATTCGTGGAGCACATAATTAGCACATAATTTTAAAACCAAAAATTTTTAGTTTGCTGTCATATTTCTTGGTGGGATTGCTAACTTAGCTACCCTATTTTCTTTTTCGATTTTTTTAGAAACCAGAGGAGCACAAAATTTTTTAATTGGGAACGAAATTAGCACATAATTATGGTGTGACTAAATTTTCTTGAGGTGGGGTCGCTAGGTTAAGGTTCATATAAAGTCTCTTCTCACCCTACTTCTCGTCCAAAAGACGATCGCGAAAACAATTGAAGGTGGGCCAACTTTCGACGACGAATTGGTAGCACTTGTCACCCCCTGCCCCCCCCCCCCCGAGAAGCCTGGTTATGGTCACATTTTTACTTCAAATTAAGTTTTTTTAAATTATTTCACCCCCCCCCTCTCCCGAACTCAATTCCTGGGTGCGCAAAGAAGAAGGTAGCGGGGGTATACCTTTTTATTTTCTGTGTTAAATTATTTAAAAAAAAGTAGTCAAAGTCAGAAAATTATGTAGGTTCAAGTTACAGTCATAAGTTGTTAACAAATTGTCAGCAGAAATAGTTAAATGCATTTTACCTACTGTTTGACAAAGGGTTAAACGCGGCACCTTCTTTGTCGAGTAAAACTCTGTTAGTTCTTGTCCGATTTTTACGAGTGATACCTGCTTGTATCAGTCAATGTCGTGACTTTTCGTATAGTTAAAATCAAGTACATTGGCGTACAGAAACTTTCGGCAGCAGGGGTGAAACACACCTAAATTTAAAAAACATGCGCCATTACGGATTTTTACGAAATGTCAAATTTGACACATGGATTATGTAGCAGAGAGCCTTAGCTTCTCGAAGAGACTAAAATCAGAAAAATCGGAGAAGATTTCACAAATCTCCAGTAGAACAAAAACAATAGTTTTTTAGACCTATATGTTGTACAGGAGTTAAGCTTTATTAGTTCTTGTCCATGATACCTCTGTGTGCTTGGCAAAGACGTTGCTTTCTGGTAAACGTTTAATTGTTTGTCGTGTTCAGTGGCGCAAATAAAATTTTGGCAGGGGGTGTTAAGAATTAATGAAGGGGCGTGTGTAAGTCCCTGGGATTTTTAATGAAGGAGTTTTGTGACTATGTGGGAATGATAGCTCTTCACAATCAAGTGTTACCGGGTGTTTTGTTTGCATCCGCGTAGAAGGGGCTGATATGACGTCATCTTTCATGATAACGGCCAAAAATACAACTTTCGTAACCAGGCCATGATTATACTCGATTCCATATAATTCGAGGACGAGGATTCCAAAAAATTTACTTTTAAGGCCATCCGACATTAAATGACCTTGAAAATCGCAAAAAACAAGATTTTTGCCATTTTCTCTTTAAAAATTCTTAATTCGACGTTTTGTCAGACCAACTTCAAATATACCTCAAACTATTAGGCATGTATGCCAAATTCGATCCTTAGAGTTTGATGCAGTTTGAAGCTTCATGACATTGAAAAATACCCCAGTAAAATTAACAAATTGCAAAAATAACATACTAAAGGGCGCTATTCATCAACTATTCAAGCAAAAAGAAGCAAATTTGGCAACAGAAATAAGAAGGTCAAGTCCAACAAAGCTGTTAAAAAAAAAATTTGTTCAGTTATGACGTGTTTCAATAAGGCGGCTGATATATCAAAATGGCAACCTATAACCACATTTTATTTTATCCAAAGTAAGTAAAAAAGTAAAAATAACAATTCTTGTTGGCATATCTCCGCTTACTATGAAAAAAAAGTTTAGTTGATGCATAACCCCGATTGACCTTGAAAATACCATGTAAAATTGAAAAACCCGCTTTTTGTAGTGTCTTTTCCAATTTACCACTACGCAAAAACTTTAACTGGCGGAGATGAAATTAACGTCTTAGCCATAAAAACACACTTCATTTTAAACCTCCCTACCATTTTTTTTGATCTGGCGTTCCAGATGTTGGTGAAACAAAACGTTAAATTATGGAGATTTGCTTGCTGCTTGCTTGTATCAGTCAATGTCGTGACTTTTCGTATAGTTAAAATCAAGTACATTGGCGTACAGAAACTTTCGGCAGCAGGGGTGAAACACACCTAAATTTAAAAAACATGCGCCATTACGGATTTTTACGAAATATCAAATTTGACACATGGATTATGTAGCAGAGAGCCTTAGCTTCTCGAAGATTTCACAAATCTCCAGTAGAACAAAAACAATAGTTTTTTAGACCTATATGTTGTACAGGAGTTAAGCTTTATTAGTTCTTGTCCATGATACCTCTGTGTGCTTGGCAAAGACGTTGCTTTCTGGTAAACGTTTAATTGTTTGTCGTGTTCAGTGGCGCAAATAAAATTTTGGCAGGGGGTGTTAAGAATTAATGAAGGGGCGTGTGTAAGTCCCTGGGATTTTTAATGAAGGAGTTTTGTGACTATGTGGGAATGATAGCTCTTCACAATCAAGTGTTACCGGGTGTTTTGTTTGCATCCGCGTAGAAGGGGATGATATGACGTCATCTTTCATGATAACGGCCAAAAATACAACTTTCGTAACCAGGCCATGATTATACTCGATTCCATATAATTCGAGGACGAGGATTCCAAAAAATTTACTTTTAAGGCCATCCGACATTAAATGACCTTGAAAATCGCAAAAAACAAGATTTTTGCCATTTTCTCTTTAAAAATTCTTAATTCGACGTTTTGTCAGACCAACTTCAAATATACTTCAAACTATTAGGCATGTATGCCAAATTCGATCCTTAGAGTTTGATGCAGTTTGAAGCTTCATGACATTGAAAAATACCCCAGTAAAATTAACAAATTGCAAAAATAACATACTAAAGGGCGCTATTCATCAACTATTCAAGCAAAAAGAAGCAAATTTGGCAACAGAAATAAGAAGGTCAAGTCCAACAAAGCTGTTAAAAAAAAAATTTGTTCAGTTATGACGTGTTTCAATAAGGCGGCTGATATATCAAAATGGCAACCTATAACCACATTTTATTTTATCCAAAGTAAGTAAAAAAGTAAAAATAACAATTCTTGTTGGCATATCTTTGCTTACTATGAAAAAAAAGTTTAGTTGATGCATAACCCCGATTGACCTTGAAAATACCATGTAAAATTGAAAAACCCGCTTTTTGTAGTGTCTTTTCCAATTTACCACTACGCAAAAACTTTAACTGGCGGAGATGAAATTAACGTCTTAGCCATAAAAACACACTTCATTTTAAACCTCCCTACCATTTTTTTTGATCTGGCGTTCCAGATGTTGGTGAAACAAAACGTTAAATTATGGAGATTTTTTTAAAGAAAAAATGGCAAAAATCGCGTTTTTTGCGATTTTCAAGGTCATTTGAGGTCGGATGACCTCGAAAGTGATTTTTTTTGGAATTCTCGTCCTCGAGTTATATGAAATCGAGTATAATTACGCACCGGTTGCAAAAATTGTATTTTTTAGGATTTTTCGACCGCCATTTTGGAAAATGGCATCTAAAACACCTGGTCCAGAATATGGTAATGTATATCTAACTTCTGCTAACTCTTTTATAGTTAATTTAAATGACTTTGTTAGCTAGACAAGTGAGTAGAACATAAAATTCACAGTGCCGAAACTAAAAACAACAGGCATATAGGTCATTTTTACCGGGGTGTAGCATAAACATCTGGGACTCCAGATCAAAAAAAAAAATAGTAGAGAAGTTTAAAATTAAGTGTTTATTTATGGCTAAGACGTTAATTTCATCTCCGGTACTTAAAGTTTTTGCGTAGTTGTAAATTGTAAAAAAAACACTGCAAAAAGCTGGTTTTTCAATTTTACATGGTATTTTCAAGGTCAATCAACGTCATGCATCAACTAATTTTTTGTTGGATAAAATAAAATGTGGTTATAGTTCTCTATTTTGAGATATCAGATGTCATATTGAAACGCGTCATAGCTAAACAAAATTTTTTTAACAAAATTGTTGGACTTGAGCTTCTTATTTTTGTTACCCAATTTGGTCCTCTTGGCTTTAATAATTGATGAATAGCGCGCTTTAGTATGTTATTTTTGCAATTTGTTAATTTTGCTGGAGTATTTTTCAAGGTCATGAAGCTTTGAACTGCATCAAACTCTAAGGACCCAATTTGGTATACATGCCTAATAGTTTGAGGTATATTTGAAGTTGGTCTGACAAAACGTCGAATTATTAAGATTTTTTGAAGAGAAAATGGCAAAAATCTTGTTTTTTGCGATTTTTATGGTCATTTAAGGTCGGATGACCTTGAAAGTAAATTTTTTGGAATCTCATCCTCGAATTGTATGGAAACGAGTATAATCATTCCCCGGTTGCGAAAGTTGTATTTTTTATAATTTTTGGCCGACATCTTAAAAGATGTCGTCATATCAACCCCTTCTACACGGATGCGAACAAAACACCCGGTAACACTTGATTGTGTGACTAAAGAGCTATCAATCCCACATAATCACAAAACTCCTTCATAAAAAATCCCATGGGATAGAAATTATCGACATATGCCCCTACACTAAATAGTAAAATTTTAGAATCATGCGCTATTTACAGCCGAAAAAAAAATGTACGGTTTTTTTGGCACACTTTATTATGTAAACCTTCCTTGAAGAAAAGTTTTAAACTCTTGGCCCTAGGAAGTTAATTTTTCTCAAATTTGACAGGTCTTCTGTTCGAAACTACCCGAATATTTTAAACTTTTTTTCTAGTTGTAAGCAACTTTGCCTTAATTTAAACTTTTTCGTATTCTTTAGCGTTTAGGTGATCCTCATGCCCATAGCGAGCATCGAATTTGGGACACCTTGTAGACATAAACCCTAATTTCTTTTACTTTTCATATATTTTTTTAGGGTTGGTGCTCCTTTCAAATCGGAAGCCTGCAATTTTTACTACGACCACTACCCTCCTCCAGAACTAAAACACATTAACAAAAAATTTGGGTAGTAAATTTTAGTTCAATTTTCCTTACAATGTTTTTAAAATTTTCTATACCATCGTATATAATCCAAAAAACCAGTGCCTTTTTTACGACGTCAAATTTGAAAATGACAAAAAGTGTCACAAAATTTTTTGTTTTCAAGTCATGCATATTATTAAAATTTCCGTTGCTCGTATGTAAAAAAACCTTGATTCAAGAGCTTTTATAAATCATGGAGAAAATAGCTACAGAGAACCTGTTTTTGCTCGAGTTTTTGGTAGACAACGTCAAGTTGGACCCGAAATGTGAGTGCGACGCTCCCCCCGGAGAAACCTGCGTGTCTTTCCAGTTTTTGGACAATTCGCCTTTAGACGTTTGTGAAGCCGATTTTTCACCGAAAAGGAATATCAAAAATGATGTAAGAAATATCCCAGTAGTATTTGTAACGCTTATGGGAGAGCCATGATGAACCTTAAAATAATTTATTTTATTATATGTTATTGTAGAGCCATGATAAGCCTAAAAATACCTTTTAAATCATTTTTATGGTAAAGCCATGATAGTAATTTAAGGCTTAAAATATTTTAGCATAATTTAAGGGGTAACGTTTTTCAGAAATTTTTATTAAACAATTGCCTTAAATTATTTCCACCTTTCTCTAAAAAACTTTTTTATAGCCTGATATCTCTCTTCAACAACCTTAAATATTTTTCATTTTAAGAGAGAAAAAATGTTTTTTGCCAGTACTTTTTTTGAACGCTTAAAAACATTGAAAATTTGTGAGTCTTTTATTCTAGAAATCAAAAGTTTGGAGAGAAAGCTTTAAAATGTGAGCAAAATTATGGGATAAAAAACGTAAATCCCTAATAGCACAGGATATTCCAGGGATATCCCAGTAAGGTGCTGTGAATGTCTGAATGTTCTGGCACATTCACAGTATATTCGTAGGATGTTCCAAAAAACGTGCTCTGACTAACTTTAAAGTTAGCACATGAACAGCACATTTAAAATATCTTCTCAGAATATCCTACCTAGTACATTCTATGCAGGATATTTCAGGAATGTTCTGTGAAAGTCCTAAAAATGTATTTTTTGGACATTGACAGCACATATAAAAAACATTCTTAGGATATCCTGGACAGTACATCCAGCGAATATTCCATGTAGAATATTCCCTGAATGTTCTACTAAAGTCCGAAAAATGCCCTACCTTTTGGATATTGACAGCACATTGAAAATACGTTCTCTAGATATCCTGGATAGAACATTCAGCGAATATTCTATGCAGGATATTCCATGAATGTAAAATGTCCTTTCCTTTTGGATATGGACAGCATATTCAAAAAACATTCTTACAAATCCTGAACAGTACATTCACCGAATATTCTATGCAGGATATTCCACGAATAATCTACCTATGTTCGACCAAAGTCCTAAAAATATCACACAAAATTGTAACGTTTTTTTATTCTAGCAGCTGCGGTAAAAATTTTTTCCGGATATTTTTATCTGTCGCAGCAAGTTTTCTTTTTATTAAAAAAATACTCTTTACGAATGTTCTGATGTCCTTACATTTGCACATTGATAGCACATTTGAGAATATTCTGGGATTATCCTGGGTAATACATTCAGCAAATGTTCTAGTCAGGATAATCTACCAATGTTCTACCAGCTGCGGTAAAGATTTTTTTCGGGATATTTTTATCATTCGCAACAAGTTTTCTTTTTATTAAAAAAATACTCTCTTTTTAGTTACAAAAAAAAAACCATTAAAAAATATCATGAAATCTTACCATGCAAGGAAATAATATTTTTTTTATCTACGATCATGCTTACCCAGCAGAATTGATTTCCAATAAAAAAAATAATTATGAAAATCGGTTGAGCCGTTCGGGAGTTATCCTGCATAGAACAAATAACAATCCCCTTCCACTACCGTTTAGGAGGATTCGGGGAGGGGAGTAATATTTTTATCCCATAAAAAAAGAATTATGAAAATCCGTTGAGCCGTTCAGGAGTGATCCTGATTTTATGTAAAAAAAAACAATTCACGGTGCTCTTCTAACAGAAAACAATGTCCAAAAGGTTATACCCCGCTAATATATAATTTCTTCCATAAGCCCCCGTAGTACAAAATGTTAAGTCGTTGGAAAAGTGTTATATGGATGACAGAAGGTTCAGGGTTCGAATCCCATCGCTGTTTAAAAACTTTTTTTTTTAATTTTTGTAATTTTTTTAGGGTGGTTTGTGAGAGAACATATTTTTTCAAGCAAAAATATTCTATGAATGTTCTACCAGGATGTTCTAGGAATATCAAAACTGCGGATACAGAACATTCCCTGAACATCCCTGGTATGGTTAGAGGATTTGAGGGAACATTCAGGGAATGTTCCCAATATCCTAGCTGAACATTCAGCGAATGTTCGGAAAATATTTTTGTGCTATTAGGGACGGGTCACGCACCACTCTCACCATTTTTATGAAAAAAAAATTATATATACAAAAGCTGGTGTTAAAAACCCAATAAAAATCCTTATCCCAAGGGGCTTAATTATTTGCCGACCTTTAACCTTTTAGAATTTTGATGTGCTGGACTGTCCATTTCCTTTCGAGGATCAAAAAAGACACATTTTGGTGAAAGTTACTATTCATTATCCTTGATCTTATGTTCTTGTAAGCACATAAATACCCTTAGAGCCGTTTTGGAGTTACAGGCCTTTAAAAGTCTGAGCTTCTGTAAAAATATTACCGAGATTTGAAAGCTTTGATGTCAGTCTCTGTGTTTTGTTTTTCGTCGCAATTCGCTTATTCAATTTTAAACAGAAATGTGTGAAAAATTTTGGTAATTTCAGATTTTTTAAAAATCGAATTTTGGGAAAAAATTTGTTTTTTCTTGGAACAGTTAGGCTATGAGAAGTTTTGAAATTTTAAAACATTTTATTCTTTTTTTTTAGGATTCCGTAAAAAGTGGCAAATCCTGCCTATTTTCTCTTTCGCCCGAACAGGCCAATCAGGCCACAGACCAATTTGACATATCGGTGTCTGTCATGAGAAAAATGCAGCCGGGATGGTTACCGGAAAAAGTCGAGATTGGTATGTTTTTATAGGTATATATAGAAGACATTAATAAATTCTTCTCTCTTTTGCGCGACAGAGATTAGAAATATTAAGATTTGTTTATCAAAAAATTTTAAGCATTTTGGCCAAGACTTTTCTATCTTAACAAAAGAATTTTTTGATAGTTTGATGACACATTGGAAACAAAAAATGAAAAGGACCAATAAAGAATTCTGGTTTTAAGCTTCGTATATAAAAAAAACTCGAAATAAAATTTAAAAAAAAGTCTATTTGTCATTTTAGTGCAGGGCGAAAGTCACCCTTGCAGCAATTAAAATATTATTAAAGTTAACCAAAACGAAGAACCCATTAATTTTTCTAACAATCCACTAAATTATTCAAAATCAATGAAGTTTTTAGGTTTGCACTTGTATGAAAATTTAAACTGGTCCAAACATATTGATTTATTAAAAAATTCAATTTATCCAATAATTGGTATTTTTTTAAAGAAAGGGACACATTTATTATTCAATAATATATTCAAAATAACAATATTTAATTTCTTTTTGTGGGTCGGCAAATTTAAAAACAATTAACCCACTAAAAAACTCCAAAATAAGGTAATAAAATGTATAAATCTTAATGATTTATTTAGATAAAAAATTTGCGCATTAATTTACTTGATTAAATTAAGAGAAAAAAATTCAAATATAATTTTAAAATAAAATAATTCAGTGCGCCATTATTTAACAATAACAAATAAGCATCTGGTCATTGAACAGACAAAACCCTCTTTTGGACAACACAACAACAACAAACATTTAAGGGAACAAAAATGTTTAACACAATACCAGAAGAAATAAAAAATTCACCGTTTCAAAATTTAAAAATAAATTTAAAAAAAAACGATTTTGGAAAATACATAAATTCAAATTTTAATTATTTATTATATAGTAAATAAATAAACGTTTTTTAATTTTTACATTATTTATATTTAATTATTATTTGCTTTTTTTAGATTCACTGTAATAAACTATTATAGTTGGTTGGGAATAAATATATAAATAAAAAGAGGGGTACCCCTTCCAGTACATTACACTCGTACTGATACAGAAGGAGAGGACAGATGACCGATCTGTGCTTTGTTTGTGCAGATTCCCCGCTCATTTGATTTGAAGAATTTTTTTGTTTAAAAGCAGAAACTGTTTTTTTTTTTCTGTCAGTGACCTTAGCTCAGGAAATGTCGAAGTGATGTTCAAAACGGTTCAGGTGATATCCAATACTTTTTGAAGCGAAATAAACATCAGAATTGGCTGAACTTTGAAAGGAAGGCACAAATTGGGCGAGCCAAGCCGAGGGTGCAAGGAGTCAGGGAAAAAGACGACTCGTTTTTGATAAAAACAAATAATATTTGAAAGTTTGAGACAATGATGTGTTTGAAATTAACTCTGTGTTTCGGACTTCCATTGTCTATATTTTATTTATACACGACGTTTCGATCAGTATAATCTCTGATCGTCTTTAGGTGCAAACTATAATCTATGTCCCGATAAAGGAATTGCTACATATTATTCGACAGAGACTGGTTGATGACGAATCCCTTTATGAACGTATCAGCCTGCCGCTGGAGAGAGTGACGGAGTTGTTGTATCTACATAACTCTTATTTTGAGGTGAAAGGTTTTACGCTCAGGATGACGGTCTGCCAATGGGTTCATCGCTTTCGCCAGTGGTGGCCAATATTTACATGGAGTGGTTCGAATCACACGCGGTTGATACCGCAACACATAAACCGAAGCTCTGGCTAAGATATGTTAATGATACTTTTATTGTCTGGACGGGGAATGACCAACAACTTTCAGAATTTCTTCACCACCTAAATAACATAAGACCCACCATTAAATTCACAATGGAGTTGGAGAAAAATTGTCAAATTCCTTTTCTTGATGTACTTGTCAAACGAGTAGAAAGCGACATCAGAAGAACAGTCTATCGTAAACCCACTCACACAAGAGAATATTTAAATCAAGGTTTAAATCATTCTGCTACAACCAAACGAGGCAAAATAAGAACTTTGTATAACAGAGCCGTTCAAATTTGTCATGACTTGGAAATCGTAATAAGATTAAGAAGGATCTGCATCAGAGTGGTTACAGCCTTAAACTTATAACAGATACTATTTCTAAATTTTACCAAACAGGACAGATATTACAAAACCAAAACTAGGCAAATGCATTCCTTACAATTCCATACATTAATGGAGTATCAGAGAAAATTCGAAGAGTAGCTTTTAAATCTAATAATTTAATTCGAAGCCTTCTTAGTAAAACAAAACCGGAGAACAAACAAAATAAGGAATGCATTTACCAAGTTCCTTGTGATTGTAGTGAATCAGACATAGCCGAAATAAAAAGACGACTATCTGTTAGGTTTAAGGAACATCAGACGATACTCAAAGAGGTGAAACAACGAAATCAGGAATCGCCGAACATGCATGGTCAAAACAACACCGAATGAAGTGGACAGAGGCAAAGGTTTTGCGTAAGGAGTCACACTGGAAGAAACTAAAATTCCTTGAAGCTGCCTTTATTGGACAGAATCAGGGTATTTTCAGTAAACCAAGTGTTTAAATTCCAAATAGTTGGAAGCCCCTTCTTGGGCGGAGCCAACTTTTTAAACTTCACGGTTGAGTTATTTCCCATAGTATAAACTACGTAGCCTTAGGAATAGATTGTCGTTTGCACCTGAAGACGATCATAGATTGTGCTGATCGAAACGTCTTGTATAAATAAAATATAGAAAATAGAAGTCCGAAACACAGAGTTAATTTAAAACAAATAATAATCATAAAAAGCGTTTAACATGTTAATCAAATAACTGTGGATTGTAAAATATTTTGATTTAAATGAGGAAAATAATTAATTAATTATTATTGTTTATTTATCATGTAGTTATTATTGTTTAAGATCTGTACAAATATTGGATAAATAAACTTATATTATTATGTGAAACTTTACTTCTCTGTCTCTTTTGGTTCTGAAGATATTAGGGCCGACTCAGATTTGTGTTGATATATAAATTAAAAGTATTGTTTAATAAAATACATTTATTTGAAATATATTTTTTTTTACTTTTTTTCGGCCAAATAATAATTATCAAATATATTGTTGACGTACATTTTGAAACAAAGTTATGATTGTTTTCCACAAACCAAAACTACACTTTTTTGCACTCGACGCGCGTTTCGCTAACAATGTTAGCATCATCAGGAGACTATAAACAATGAACTAAATTAATCTACGCTCTATCTTATATACAATCCTTTAGTGAGCGGAGATAAGACTAATAATTTGTGATTGATCACGATTTTTAATCCTATCTCCCTTCAACCAAAGAATAAAGTGTACTAAACAGGATGGGTCCTTTATCTTTATTTAAACTATTTCTGGATTTAATAATTTCCATACTTTCATATGCATTCAAAAGTCTTTTGTTTGGTACACTTTTTAGAAGTTTTAGGTTATCTAATGTGAATCTATGATTGTTTTCAAAAGCATGCTCGGCCACACTTGACTTTTCTGTTCTTCCGTATTTTAAGTGTGCTAAGTGTTCTTTAAAACGTGTTTAAATAGAGCGTCTCGTTTGGCCAACTATTTTTTGTCACAATCCATGCAACTAATTTCGTAAATTCCACTTTTTTCTAGAACTGTAGTTTTATCTTTGGGATTTTCTAGTAAGCTTCTTATTGTACATTTTGAACTTCACTTCGACATTTTCTGAGCTAAGATCATTGACAGCAAAAAAAAAATCTTTACTCTTAAAGGTGCGGCCATCATTTCCGCATCGAATCTGTTTAACGAGCTGATCAGCAGCGTGGAAATGTCGGACGGCAGCACGCCAACTGCGAAAACCCTCAAAGATGTCTTCGACATAACCGACAACACCGCCAAGACGATTGGCCAGATCAGCGTCTACATCCGAATGTCGTGCTTCGGCAAGCTGATCGTCACCCAATTCCAGATGAATCTGGACGACAAAAGCGTCCTTTTCAAGGATAAGGAGGGCAAGTCTTTATACAGATACAAGAAGGCCGGCAAGGGAGAGAGGACGGGCGACGGGGCGCAAGGACAGAAGTCCATCAGTGAGAGTCGGGGACAAGTAAGGTAAATTTAAGGTCGTAGTTACAATCTGGGAAATTGTTTTTTTTGCAAAATTTTACGTCATTGAATTTGTCTTCCATGGCAACGCGGAGGCTTTATTTATGTTTATCCAGAGATTTTTTAGCACCGGGTCAAAAATTTGGGGTTAGGTTACTTTTTTTTGACTTCGCATTTTGCGCCGCTAAAAAAAACAAATAAAATACTAAAATAAAAGAAAACCATTTATTGCAGAATTACCTGCTAAAAAAACGTTACCCAACTACATATTAAAGTAACTGTGTTGCATTTACAGGTGCATTTATAATTGAATTGGAAATACTCCCGCTAGCTGATACCGCCAACAGGTTAACTTAAAATCATGCAGATTTAAAAATCGGCTACCAGCGCTAGACGAATAATCGTATTCTATTTTAAATAGGAGCGTCAACGACTACCAAGAGTCTTTCCAACCTCTAAATGGAGCTTTACTGACCTGTTTTGTTAGTACTCAAGTATCCGTGTGTTTTTGAAACTGAGGTTCTAAAATCTATCCTTTGCACTCCAAGATTTCACTAGCACACTTGCACATAACTATGCCGAAATAATTTAAATGAAAAAAAAATGGTTGAATCAAAATAAAAACAAAATTATGTGGGGTTATGGGCGCCGAATGTTTCTATGCGAATTCCTAGTAATCCCAGCGAGCCAGTAAAGTTCACTTGGTTCTTTGATAGACTCGGGGTAATGCCCACGCAGCGCCTTTTTTGGAGTGCGACCGCACACGCGGAGTGGTTTCATATTTGTTTAGAACAATGTTTTTCAAAACACATTTTTGAATGATAAACATAACCTCGAATGGTTTTCGGTCAGAAAACGTAAAAATACACTTCTGTCCCACTGCGGCCCGATTTAAAGTTTGTTGACAAAACACCTGCAGTTACCATGGAATCGTATAAATTCTGCGATCTATCGGCCAACACTTGAACTGCGTGTGTCTCCCAAATTCAATGAAGTGTGATTGATTGATCAGTTTTCTTTTCCGGAGTGCACAGGATTTTAGAAAAAAGGAAACTTAGTTTTTATTTTCGCTAAAGCAAGGAAATATAAAAAGGAAAAATGTAATCCAAAGGCAATTGTGACTATTTCTCTATTTTTTTTGTAAATCGGGTTTGTTCTAAACCGCAATTATTTTGAGGCTTTTGGGATAGATGACAGCACCAGAGTTTTTATTTTGAAGAAAAAATTATCATGAATTTTGAAAAATCTTTCAGATATTTTTATTAAGCATTTAAAAATTATCAATCCTGCAAAATGTCAGCTAGTTCTGATGTTTAGTTTTCCCTGTGCACTCTGGAGAAAGATTAAAAAACTAAAAAACAAGGCGTTGCCAGTTGTACTTTTTTTTAACTTAAAATCTGGGGAGAAACTATACCCTTAAGGCCATAGTTTTACCTCAGTGTAGCTATTCTTGAAATCAGGGAGAAGACAATTATTTCCCTGAAACAGTGAAACGCACAGATCCTATTGGTCGACGTCGCGAATTCCCCCGAAATACTATTGGTCTGACTTCATGAAATTTGTTTATACTCGTCTTTAGCGCGAGAAATAAAAGACATCAATTTCTACTTAGAATACTGTCATTACTCTTATTTTTGAGAGGAATCGGCGACATCGATCAATGGGAACCGCGCATTTGTAGAGAATTATTTTGTTTTTCACCTCCATTAACCTATCCAGGCAAATTTTAACGACGTGAATTTGACGTTACATTTTATGACGTCAACAAGACGTATTAAAAATGACGTTTTAAAAGCGTTTTTTAACGTTTTAAAATGACGAATTAAAAACGTCTTAAGAATCACCAATTTTTTTTCAAGTCACGTCATTATATTTTTTAAAAAGTTTAAATAATACAAAAGTTTTTTAGTTTTTCCTAAATTTTTTAACACAAAAAGTGTCAACTGTCATTTGATATATAAAATTTAAAGCAACTTTTCTAATGTTCTATTAAATTCCGAGAGCATTTCGTCCTGATTTCTAAGATATAATAGCCATAGGCATATATATTGTTTAAGACAAAGAATCACTCCTTGTCTAAAACATTATGCTTTTATAAAAAAGTTTTTTGTATTTTATTCGAAACAAAAAAACGAGAAAAAACTATATACAAATTTTATAAAAAATACTTTGTGTTCTATTTAAAACAAAAAAACTGTTGCTAAAATTTGACAGTTGATAAGTATTACAAAATTTAGGAAAAATTAAAAAACTTTTTTCTTTAAACATATTTACCTGGTTTACCTAATCCTACCATAAATTAGATACATTTTTTCTACACCTTTACTATAGATACAAAAAGTTAAAAAAAATAAACTTATACCAAGCTTCATTTACATTACACGACATATTTCAGTTTTCAATATTACGTCAAATTGACGTGATTTATGTTTTAGTCAATTTGGCGCCCAAAATTTCACGATAATTCGACGTCATATTGATCACGTCAAATCTTGGTATCAAATTAGACGTCAAATACACATCTGGTTGCCTGGGTAGCGACCCCACCTCACTTAGTTACATCATAATAATGTGCTAATTATGTGCTGATTTCATCCCCAATTTAAAAAATTTTTTGCTCTAGTTTGTGAGAAAATCGAGAAAGAAAATGGGGTAGCTAGGTTAATGTTAACTTAGCAAACCCACCAGTAAATATGGGGCCAAATTAAAAATTTTTGGTTTTAAAATTATGTGCTAATTATGTGCTCCACGAATATATAAGAAAAAAATCGAATCTTTCATTTTAAATTATGTTTTTTTAAAAAGAGGGTGGGTAGCTAGGTTAATATTAACTTATTTTTTCAAATTTCAAAAACCAGTATTATCTGCATATTATGTGCTAATTTCGTCCACGATCAGAAAATTTTGTGTTCGTCTCGTTTTCGAGAAAATCGAAAAAGAAAGTGGGGTAGCTAGGTTAATGTTAACTTAGCAAACCCACCAGGAAATATGGGGCCAAACTAAAAAATTTTGGTTTTAAAATTATGTGCTAATTATGTGCTCCACGAATATATAAGAAAAAAATCGAATCTTTCATTTTAAATTATGTTTTTTAAAAAGAGGGTGGGTAGCTAGGTTAATATTAACTTATTTTTTCAAATTTCAAAAACCAGTATTATCTGCATATTATGTGCTAATTTCGTCCACGATCAGAAAATTTTGTGTTCGTCTCGTTTTCGAGAAAATCGAAAAAGAAAGTGGGTTAGCTAGATTAATATAAACTTAGCAACCCCACCATTTTTTTTTTTTAAAAAAACATCATTTAAAATGAAGAATTTGATTTTTTCCTATATAATTGTAGAGCACAAAATTTTGCTATATACTTTTTAAAATTTTAGAACCGCATTTTAGAGTGGGGTCGCTAGGTTAATATTATGCTAACTACCCAACTAAAAAACTGCACTAAAAACAAAAAGTTGGGATTTTTCTTATATACATATTAATGGTGCACTTAATTTTGGATTCATAAATTGTCACTTTGGAATCGCACTTCCGATTGGCAATGCTAGGTTATTAATAATAACATTATGTGATATCCTTTTGATCGATTTTCGCGGAAACCAGACGAGTAGAAAATTTTCTGATCGTGGACGAAAGTAGCACATAATATGCAGATAATACTGGTTTTTCACATTTTTAAATTCCGTGATACCTATACATGTGGGATCGCTAAGTTAAGATTAACCTAGCTACCCCACCTTTTTTTTAAAAAAAAAAACAATTTAAAATGAAAAATTCGATTTTTCGAAAAACGCATACATACAGTCCCAAAATTGACCCTTCTAAAAGTGTATAATATATACGGACTACCAGCTAAAATGTCTAAAAACTTCAAAAGTACGACAATTTGTCATATTGTTTAAAAAAGGTCTCTAAAACTGAAAATATTTTTTTACTTAAATTAAAGGCAACCTTATTTTTATATTAAATTTTGCATAATACTAAAAAATCAGGAAAAATAATGTTTTAGTAAAGTCTTTATTGAACAATATCAAATTATCACTCGAGTAACGGACGAAGGCTGTTCTATAAAGAGGGCGGTAACCCATTTTGGAGTTGATAAAATAACAATAATACGATGGAAACAGCGCTGGATTGAAAACAATTCGACGAATAGGAAACTTGGATTAGGACAAAAACGATGGTAAACTTAATACTAATTATTTTAACTTAAAAAAGAACTAAAGTAAATAATTTAGTATTTAATAGGATCACCATTTTTCTCTATTACAAGCTGCAAACGTCTGGGCATTGAAAAAGTTATATTTTGAAAATACTGATGGTCTTCTGAGAGCTGTTTCGTGGTCTCCAATTCCTTTGGTATATTATTTTAACGATTCGACCCCATATATTTTCCATTGAGTTCAGGTCAGGGCTGTTGGCTGGCCAAGGAAGTGTTTCTATATTATTATTCTGAAACCATTGGCAAACAACATTAGCCGTGTGTACTGGACAGTTGTCCTGCTGATAAACGAAGTCATTATTTTCATGTAAAGCTTGTACAGATGGCAACATAACGTTTTCAAGGATTTCAATATATCGTTCACTATGAACCTTCGATTCTCCAAAAAAAACCCAAACCTCTAGCACTAAACCAGCCCCACATGTTTACAGAAAAATGTCCAGCTTTTTTAATTTGGTTTGTATATTCGGGTTCAAATCTAGAATTTGGTAGACGATAAACTAAAATTCTCCTCCTGCTTGAAGATGATTGAAAAATGTTTTCGTCAGTGAAAACTATGTAGCAACTCGACAAGAGACTTCTGATTTCGTTACTCTTCTATTTACTGTTGCTAAAGAACCCGGAAATAATGTTACATTAGCTGCTTCAACCGACGTTGAAAAAGGATTTTGTCTGAGATGGTCAATAAGTCTCTCATCTTGCACTTCAGAACTTACTTTTGGTCGTCCTGATCTATCTTTCCTATCTGTAGAATTATTTTCAATCCAGCGCTTTTTCCATCGCATTATCGTCTTTTATCAACTCCAAAATGGGTGGACGCTCTTCTATAACTCGAGTGATAATTTGAACTTTTGTAAATGTTGATATCTGTGGCATTTTAAGCTGTCAGGCATACTAAGCTGGTGGTGCCTTATAATAGTATACACTAATGGAAAGCTAAATTTTGTGGCATAGGAAAAAATGTATGTATGAGTTTTTTTTGAAATCAAGTGTACATAATTTTAAAACCAAAAATTTTTAATAAATTAAAAAGCTTTGGTTATTCTCCACTGTTTTATTGAAAAATCACCCAACATGTTTCAACAGTATAGACTGTTATCTTCAGGGGCGTACTGAAAGAACCCAAGAAGACTTATTGTAAAATTGATATTTGTAAAATTTTATATGTGAAAAAAGAGTTAAGCTTGGTCTACCCATTCATTAGACACAAGCACAGTGCCAACCATCCAATTGGAAGATGGAAGAAACGCACCAGGAAAGGCCACCAAATTTTTTGTTTTAAAATTATGTACACTTGATTTAAAAAAAAAACTCATACAAGCTTTTTCATGTATTTGAAATCCCTCCACCAATGGACTACTTCCTGGTGGGGTTGCTAAGTTAATATTAATCTAGCTACCCCATTTTCTTTTTCGATTTTCTCAGAAACCAGAGGAGCACAAAATTTTTTCATTGGGGACGAAATTAGCGCATAATTATGGCATAACAAAATTTTGATTTTCTTGGGTAATGGAGGTTTTCTTTTCCCTGATCTAAATAGTAGCTAGAACTGGCAACGCCTTTTTCGATCATTTTTTAAATCTTTGACAGGGTGCCTAGGGAAAACTAAACATCAGAGAATGAACTAAAATTTGGTACCCAATTCTTAACCAAACGTCATTTTGCCTTGGAAAACGTATTTCTTTGTTGTCAACAGTTCAAATGTCAATTAATTTCTTGTTGTCAGTTTGAAGAAACAGTTGCAATAATCAACGACATGTCCTTTTTTACATATTTATTGTCGCTGTCTAAAACAATGTATCAAATAAAGAGCCAAAAAAATGACGTCAGTCCGCTCATAAAAAAATTGGACTTTATCTGATTTATTTTTCAAAATTTTTGTTGATTGTGCTATTGCCAATTGTTGGGTAAATTATCTTTTAGATACAATCCCAATTGCCCCCAATTACCCTGTTACCCAGATGGCGGATCTTCACCAGGTGGTGACATTTCCTACGGTACCCGTCCTCCCACAGGTCAAGTGCCAGAGAGTGGAGAGTGTCCGTTTGGTCCGTGTCCTTTGGAAGGCTCCCAACCACAACCACCTCAGGTATTAGCTGTTAATTCATCAATACACGGCCAAAATCTACGAGCTTTGGTTTAAATAACGAGCGCAGCGAGTGATAAGCTAAAAAAAACTATTTTTATACCTTTATTAACTAATCTGTTTAGACGAGGGGGTAACTACCTCAGAACAATTTCTACACGTATTCACAAATATTGAAATTTTTTTAGTACTAAGTACTGTGAATGTACTGGGAAGTCATGAGTGTGACATACTTTAGAGCCAAGCATTGTAAGATTGTAAGGTGCTTCCCCTTCGGGCTTAGATCACCGAATTTTAGACCAAGTTCTTCCATTTCTTTTGATTTAGTTCCTCGCAGGACAAATGCCCTACATGCAAGTAGGTATGATGCCACCAGCAGGATATATTCCGGATAGTGCGATGGGAGGAATGGCCCCTTGCAACGAGTGCGGAGGTATGCAGATGGCACCTTGTATACTTCCTGGAGGACAATTCGGTAAACACATCCTTAATTTTGGCAAACGTTCCGTAGACATTAACATATTTCGACCACGATGATTTACTGAGGCAAAAATCGGGCTCCAATTTTTTTTTATTGTTAAAGCACGTTCATGCTTAACAATGCACAGGATGAAATTAACTCTGTGTTTCGGACTTCCATTGTCTATATTTTATTTATACACGACGCTTCGATCAGTACAATCTCTGATCGTCTTTAGATGCCAGTGGTAGCCAATATTTACATGTAGTGTTTCGAATCACACGCCGTTGATACCGCAGTTGTAGTCAATATTTACATGAAGTAGGTCGAATCACATATGTTTATGATACTTTTATTGTCTGGACCGCGAATGACCAACCATTAAATTCACAATGGAGTTGTGAATTTAAGTTTCAATTTTTTTTTCTTGATATACTTGTCAAACGAGTAGAACGCGACACCAAAACAACAGTCTATCGTAAACCGACTCACACAGGACAATATTTAAATCAAGGTCCAAATCATTCTGCTACAGCAAAACGAGGCATAATAAAAACTTTGTATAATAGAGCCGTTCAAATTCTCATGACTTGGAAATTGAAATAAGAAACATTAAGAAGGATCTACAGCAGAATGGTTACAGCCTTAAACTTATAACAGATACTATTTCTAAATTTCAGCAAGCAGGACACAGATTAGAAGACCAAAATCAGGCATCCATACATTAGAGCAGTATCAGAGAAAATTCGAAGAGTAGCGAATCACTTTAATATTAAACCAGCTTTTAAATCTAATAATACAATTAGAAGCCTTCTTAGTAAAACAAAACCGGAGAACAAACAAAATAAGGAATGAATTTACCAAGTTCCTTGCGCGTGTGATGAATCATACATAGGCGAAACAAAAAGACCACTATCTGGTTAGGCTTAAGAAACATCAGACGAATACCCAAAGAGGTGAAACAACGAAATCACGAATGGACGAACATGCGTGGACAAAATAACAGCGAATGAAGTGGACTGAAGCCAAGGTTTTACACAAGGAGTCACACTGGAAGAAACGAAAATTCCTTGAAGCTACCTTTATTGGGCAGAATCACGATATTTTCAGTAAACCAAGTGTTGAAATTCCAAATATTTGGAAGCCCCTCCTTGGGCGGAGTCAACTTCTTCAACTTCACGGTTGAGTGATTTCCCATAGTATATAAGTACGTAGCCTTAGGAATAGATTGCAGTTTGCAACTGAAGACGATCAGAGATTGTAATGCTCGAAACGTCGTGAATAAATAAAATCTAGACAATGGAAGTTCAAAACAGAGAGTTAATTTCAAACACATCACTGTCTAGAACAATGTACAGGATGTTTTGAGTTTTTGAGCTATGAAGATTTTTTTTAATTTACTTTTTGGAAGGATGTTTAGAGCCTTTTTATTTATGACAATTTGGTTTTGAAGCAAAAATGTTTTTTTTTTTAATACCGTCTATGCAACAAATTTCTTCTAAATTCGTCGTGTGTATTGTCCTTTATAGCCACGGGACAGCCAGTTTTTCCGGGAGGCGTCAATGATCAGTCAGGCAACCCTCCGCCCGATGGAAATTACCAAGAAATCGGAGCTTCTATGGGTGAGTAGAAGAAAAATAGGTGAACCCCCCAACCTGTTGCGACAATAAAAGAAACCACAGCCCATATAACTTTGAGATAATATAACGGAGAAAAAGGCGTACCGATAATAACTTTCCCAATCAAGTTACCCTAGAAATAATTTATGTTATGTATATACGTTTAATATTTTTATTTGCTTTTGAAAAATTCATTAATAGAGTGGACACTACCAGTAACAGTGTTAAAGCCAATCGCGGTTTTGAATTTTCTCCTTTGTTTTTCAAAGTTATTTTCATTACACATTTTGCACCCTTTGGACCATTATAGTATATCATAGTTATATGCCACAGCCTCAAAAAAATGTGGGTCGTGTATTAGCATGAGAATGCCTTTTTTTAGCAGTTATATAATCAAAGTTTTTACCTGATTATTTTGGGTTAAGAATATTTAATTTATTGTTCTTTATATGGTCTCTCTCCTCTCTAGGTGGGAACTCGCTGACAATTCGGGTTCATAAAGACAAAAATAAGGTGGAGGAAGTTAACTGTGATGGCTACGCACCACTGAGCGGCCCAGTCGGAGGATATGGGGCACCACCAAAAACACAGGTAAGGAAAAATAGACAGATATAACTAGTAGAGCAGAAAAGAAGTGTAGTGATTACTGAGCCATATGTTAAAAATATTTCTAAAGATTATCCACAAAAGAATTTATGGGAAATGCGAATCCTTTATGGGCGACACGCAATTTGGATTTCGTGGTGGGTTCGGTACAAGAAAGGCCTTGTTTGGCATTCAGTCTTAGTTCAGCAACCTAGGGATGTCGGTGCCACTATATGCCTGTTTCATAGATTATGAGAAAGCATTTGATCGAGTCCAACACGAAAAGCTCATAGAATGGCTAAAAGAAGTTGGTCTATATGACCGAGATCTAAAGATAATCGCTAATCTATATTGGAATCAGACTGCTCAAATAAAGGTTGATGGCCAACTGTCCGAAGAGGTCCAAATAAGAAGAGGAGTACGCCAAGGTTGTATATTGTCTCCGCTGTTGTTTAATATCTAGTAACAAAATAATAGAGAATGCACTTCATAACTGCGAAGCGGGTTTGACCATAAACGGCATAAAATTCAACAACATACGATATGCCGACGACACTGTCATAATAGAAGACACGCTGGAAGGCCTGCAAGAGTTGTTGAATCAAATTGCTACCAAAAGTTCGCAATTCGCGCTTAACTTAAATGTTGGAAAATAAAATGGATGGTCATATCCAAGGAAAAGAACATCCGAAGCATGTTAGAAGTAAATGGGCAGCAAGTCAAACGCGTGGATTCATACAAATACTTGGGTTGTCTGCTCAATGAGAACTGGGACAACATGCAAGAAGTTCTTTTAACAAAACGAAATCAGTGTTGTGTAGTCGCGATCTTAATACCACTCTCCGAATTCGTGTGCTTCGGTGTTATGTTTTTAGCATCTTATATTATGGCATGGAAGTTACCGAAAAAGTTCAAATGGTACTATCAAGGCAGATCATTGAGACTTATCGAGGAACATTTTTCGGCAGCTTTTGCGAATCGCCCAAAACCTATAGTCTATCCAAATTTCATAGGTTTGTGCAGAATTTTAAAAAGTTGGCTCCAAGAAATCACAAAAAAACCTACTGTTTCGGATGAACAGTAGGAAATGAATGCTGCAGTAGAGGAAAATTGACAAGTCGTCCAATTGCTAAAACAGTTGATACGTCTCCAAAAACACATTAGATATTTCCCGAGGATAACTATTGCATGAAAACTTTGTAAGATCTGTTCTTTTCACTGAAGAAAGCACTCTTCTATTATTAAATTTTCTTAACCCAACACACGTACGATATTGGCCAAGGGAAAAATCTGCATTTGCATTTTGACATAACACAATATCCCCAAAAACTTTGGGGGGCATTGCGAGAGAACACGTGAATGGGCCGTTTTTCATCGACGGCAATTTGAATGGTCCTAAATACTTGGATCCACTGCAGCAGCAAATTGTTCCAACAGCTGGAGGTGAGATTTGGTGAAACATGTTTTCAGCAGGATGGTTGTCTCGCTCACAATGTTGCCCTTGTTAGGGAATACCTTGACAGTGTATTTTCTAACCTTGTTAAAAGCACACGGGGAACTATTTTAGGGCCCGCCAGGACTTACATATCTTGCTCCTAATGACTTCTCTCTTTGAAGTTATATTACAAATAAAGTTTATGGGCAAAGATTTTTTTGATAAACTTTTTTTTAGAATCTGCTCTATTTTGTATTTATCAATAACAAAAAAGTAGCATGCCGCTTAGGCAAGAATGAGGTCAGACACATCAGTTGATTCCTGGTCAGGGGGGACTACTACGTTATATGTGGCCCGATCCATCACAGGACCTCCAAAAGTGCCCACCTTAAGGGTGGTGTGCCGAGCCCTTGGCTATTGGTTTTTACACGCCCCAACGCTTTTTCTAGAATAGAAGACTGGTGCCGAATCTATTCAACAAACGATAGTAAAAAAAGGGTGCAGTAATAAAAAATTCCAAAACTTTGTTTTTTTTTTAGTCCTTTGCCATGCGACCAGGGGTACCCAACGCCAACACACCCTTTGCTTTTCGAATGGGGCAAGGTGGAGACCCAAGAGGGGGCAATAACAACGTCGTGGTCAATCCGCCGGTATGTACGGCGCCGGATGGGACCCAGTTTACTGAATTTTCAGGTAACTTTGTTATTTTGGATGACAGACCTATGAACTAACGTGTCAATTTGGTCTAGAATTTTCCAACTAAGTCGTATAGAACTCTTAGTTTGAGAGAAAAATCCTAACTTTTTATTTTTAATGTTAGACCTATCGAGCGACATGTTATTAAAGACCCTCCAGATAAGGACACTAATCCTAGAGCAAGCTCTAAAGGAAGCGAAGCCTGACATTTATTTTGATTTTGATTTTTTTGCCTCGCTTTTGTCATCGGCGGCTCGTTATTATTGTAAATAGTTTTTTTTTATCAAACGATTTAATTTTATTATTTATTCCTTTTTTGTATTGTATTGTATACCTATTAAAGGTAAGTTATAATGAGTGAAGAAGTATTTTTATTAGGAAAATCAGACAGCAATAGAAGGAGAGCTTGGCTGGAAGCCTTCGGACAAGACTTTAAGCAGCACGAAAATTTAAGTATTTGTGAGGCAAGTTTTATAACAGTACCTATTTTTGCCCCGACGATAGTGCTTAATAAAACGGAAGTATAAATTCGATTCCTTGTGTATTTGTATGTCCCATTTTATATCCGAAATTAATAAAAAAATTATTACGGCGTTGTGAAAGTTGATCTTTAGTCGAGTTTAGCTATTCTTGGTAAAAAAATAATTTTTTAAAGATATAGGTATATAGTTATTTAGTTTATGGTAAGAATTTAAGTACTTCTTTTCGGGCAAGTATTCGCCTGTGTATATGTTACCGTAAAACTCCGATTTCAGTTACAACCTGGTTTTTCTAGGAAAAACTAGTTTTGATTAGGTCAGATTAAAATCGAATCTAAAGTTATATAATCTAATCTAATATAGAGTTAACAGTTATAACTAGTTTTTACTAGGAAAAACCGGGTTTTAACGGTAACATCTAGGTACTGTGATAAGAATGCGTTGTATTGGTAAAAGATTTTAAGCATTATAAATTATTAAATTTAAAAAAAAATAAATTATAATTTAGATAATTTTAATCAGTTCTCTGTCGTTATTACGGAATAATTATTTTTTTACGTATAAGTATAAATATAATAGTCAAAAGAAAGAAAAAAACTGTTTTAATTCGTACTTGAAACACAGTGACACAAAATGTGTTATTAGTTTGGTAAGGTAGTACATCAAAAATTTAGTTGCTATTTGGGTCCTAAAACAACTACATCTACAAAAAAAAAGGATTTTCTGTCGGTCTGCACACATGATAGAGAAGGCATTATGTATTATGCTTTTAATGAAAATTTGGTACCAAAGCGTTTTTTTGGCCCCTCACCAAGTAAATGTTGGATAGAATGATGGGGGTTTAGGAAGAGAAAAGTGTGAAATAGTTGAAAAAATTGTAACTTTGAAATAAACATTTTTCTGCAGTTTGGTTCAAATTACTAAGAGCTTTACTTTTTGAAATATTTAAAAGAGGTGTTAAAATATTTTTTTTTAAACCATAATTTTTGAAGCAACGAAGCAGATATCAATATACGTTTCTAGATTTTAGTTCCTGTGAATAGTACTTACCTGAAAATTTTGTTGTCCGGTTTTACATAGGGTTTACCCAACTTTTCGTATTGATAATTTATTCATAACTTTAGTAATTCTGAATGCCTGTCGTTTAATTTCTTTATCAAAATACAGAGAACCCGGACTAAGAGTAAAATCTGTTAGATTTATAATTTTTGTGTATATTTTTTACTTTAGTATCTCGCGACTGTATGATAATGGACTAGTCGTGCTTTCGAGAAATACTTTCTTATCGTATTTATCATTCATTAAAATATTTAAAATAAGAACGAGCCGCCCATGACAAAAGCGAGGCAACCAAATAAAAAATGACTACTCAAACTTTCAAAGTAATGTCATGCTTCGCTTCATTTAGAGCTTGCTCTAGAATTAGTGTCCTTACCTCCAGCAGTTTCCAAGAAAAAATCCGAACTTTCGTATACCTTTCTTCTTTTTACGATATTAATCCTTTTTAGATCCCAACAAAGAAATGTTCATCTTAAGGATTGGCAAGAAATCCGAGGGTATCGACAAGAAAAACAACCTGGAACTGGAACTGCAAACGCCAAAAGGACCGCCGTTGAAGCCCATACCCAAAAAGGAGACTGTAAGTTTTTCGTAAAATTTGGTAGTCATTTAATACGGACTTATTGAACACTGTCGTGCCCATATACCTATTAAATATGCGCCTTATGGTACGGCCATGATGGTAATTTAATGCCTAAAATATTTTAGGTTATTTTAAGCGGTTAACGGCAATTATTTCTATGTTTTTCACATTTTTGTCGATTCGTAAACTAAAAAACTCACTTTTTTCAAGTTCCTAAGGTTAAATAGTTTCTCCCCAGATTTTAAGTAAAAAAAAGTACAACTGGCAACGCTTTTTTCTTTAATTTTTTAATATTTTGCCAGAGTGCACAGGGAAAACTAAACATCAGAATTAGCTGAAATTTTGCAGGGGTGATCTGAAGGATTTTTTAAAATTCTCAAGTATTTTTTTTTCAAAATAAAAGCTCTGGTGCTGTCATCTATCCCAAATGCCTCAAAATAATTGCGGTTTAGAACAAACCCGATTTACAAAGAAAATATAGAAATACTCACAATTTCCTCTGGATTACATTTTTCCTTTTTATATTTCCTTGCTTTAGCGTTTCCTTTTTTCTAAAAGCCTGTGCACTCCGGAAAAGAAAACCGATCAATAAATCATACTTCATTGAATTTGGGAGACACACGCAGTTCAAGTGTTGGCCGAGAGACCGCAGAATTTATACGATTCCATGGTAACTGCAGTTGTTTTGTCAACAAACTTATTTTTACGTTTTCCTACAGAAAACCATTCGAGGTTATGTTTATCTTTCAAAAATGTCTTTTCAAAAACATTGTTCTAAAACAAATATGAACGCTAGGATTACTAGGAATTCGCATAGAAACATTCGGTGCCCATAACCCCACATAATTTTGTTTTTATTTTGTTTCAACCATTTTTTTAAATTTAAATTATTGCGGCATAGTTATGTGCAAGTGTACTAGTGAAATCTTGGAGTGCAAAGGATAGATTTTAGCGTCAGTAGCCGATTTTTAAATCTGCATGCTTTTAAGTTAACCTGTTGTCGATATCAGCTAGCGGGAGTGTTTCCAATTCAATTAGGTATAAATGCACCTGTAAATGCAACCTTAAACATTACACCCAGTTACTTTAATACGTAGTTGGGTAACGTTTTTTTCGCAGGTAATTCTGCAATAAATGGTTTTCTTTTATTTTAGTAAATTTTTTAAATTTAAATTTAAATTTTTGACCCGGTGCTAAACAATCTCTGGTGTCCCACTGTGGATAAACATAAATAAAGTCTTCGTGTTGCCATGGAAAACAAGTTCAATGACGCATAGCATTTTAACCGAGATTTAAACTGCCAAAAAATATTTTTCCTCTGTAAAAATGAAAAATATTTAGAAAAAGAAAGCAATACTTTGGAGCTGGAGGGAGATAATTTAGGGAAGGACAAAGTATTTTGAAGAAAGATGGAGATATTTTAAAACTGGTCGACTCGGTATATCGATGACTGGAATGAAAAGAAAAAAGTTTTTTGTCAATCAGAACATTTTATTTATGAGTGTCATAATTATAATAATATGCTAAATCAATCAATCAATTCGGTGTTATGGCAACAGTGTAAAATATTTTTTCGCGCAGTGCATATTATTTTTGTTTTCCAGTTTTTTTAGAGCCAAACGGTTTTAGGTTAAACTAACCTTTGGATATTTTAACCCTGGGTTTAGATATAAAACGATAGCTTGTGAGAAACCAAGATAGGAATGTAAAAACCGTTTTGCTCTATCCCTGGCCGTTTCGATGTTACTGGCTGTCAAAAGTTAAAAAATGTCAATTTTCACCTGTCAATATTTTAAAAACGGTTGAACATAGGTGTCAGACATTAAACATAAAATGAACCAAAAATATTTTGTAGAATCCAAAAATGCAAAAATATACATGATGTTCAATTTAAAATAAGAAAGTTGTTGTCAAGTTTTCCTGCAAATGGCAGCACTGCAAATATGAGAGTATTTCATAAAAATAGTTTCCATGGACCTTAAAAAGTTTCCATTGTATAGTTTCCAAAATATTCTAATAGGTTACTTACCTTGGGACACCCGGTATAGTTCATAAAAATCAAGTGTAGCAAATAATAAATAAGCTTGTAAACGTAAGAAATTTTGCTGATTGAATAAGGTATTTCCTTATGAGGGCACGACAATGTTCAATAATTGACGACATTTTTCCCGTCGAAAGCTGGCAAAAATCATCGCGAATCTTCTCACCCTGTATTTACGTTTTTAATAGATTGAGACCCAGTATGACTTGCTCGATTGCGGACTTGAAGGAAGCGTCGGTAAAAAAGGGGGGACCGCTAAGGGGAAGAAAGGCGGCAAGGGCGGCAAAGGAGGTAAGGGCGGCAAAGGAGGTAAGGGTGGCAAAGGAGGCAAAAAAGGAAAAAAGAAATAAAGAATAAAGAGAACATGGAAGACATTCAAGAAGGAACACAAACTGCATAAAATAAGTCGAAACAACAATATGTCCCACGTTTTTGAAGTCTGATGATGTTCAGGGTTCATAATGTTTTGTCAGCAAAAAAAATAAACGTTTTTTTTTTAGTTGTAGAGTACTAGTAATTTATGATTGGTTGAAGTTATAGTGAACGGGTACTCACTAAAATCCCAGCTGATCCGATCCTCCTGGGTGCGCTACTGGTTTACCACCCATTAATTTTATTACCAGGAATTGATATATATACCAGGTGATCCACGAAGGTGGCTCACCCCCTTTTTTTCTACAAATTTTTAGATAAAAAAACCAAACTTAATAATAACATATAATGTCTTATTTGACGTTTTTTGACACATCACGTGACTTTCGGAAACTTCCGGTTTCGCCGTAAATGACCTTAACTTTTGAATTTTAAATGAAACACCCTGTATATTTTTACATTTTTTGATTCCTGGGAACACTCCTTGTCCAACGGTATCATATGTCATATTTTGACAGCTTTCAAAAAATAAAAAATTAATATTTTTGTTCGATCTAGGTGGCCGTGATGGACCAAAAATTAGTATTTTGATTTCAATTAATGTAACAAAAATAAAAAACACCCTGTAAATGCTTTACGCTGAATTTGATCGCGTTTTGAAGTTTCAAAATGAAAATACTGCATTTTTTCAAATAGAACGATATGAGTGCACTCTATCAGAAAAAATGCTTAGTTTACAAGGTGTAATTTTCAAAAAAAAAATAGTAAATAAACAAATATTTCATTTTTTTTTTATTTATTTTTTGTTAATTTTAATAATTGTAGGCTTTTGATAGTTGAGAAGGTAGTGCTATCAGCGTTTTTATATCAATTAAGATTTTTATAGCAAAAGTCCTAGTTGGCCATGGAATTACTCCGCTATAACAAATGCCCATAAGACCTAATCGAATTTGTTTTGAGTTCAAAGGACAGCACTACCTTCTCAACTATCAAAAGCCTACAATGATTAAAATTAACAAAAAATAAATTATAAAAAAAAAATGAAATATTTGTTTACTTACTAGTTAAGGTCATTTACGGCAAAACCGGAAGTTACCGAAAGTCACGTGATGTGTCAAAAAACGTCAAATTAGACATTATATGTTATTATTAAGTTTGGTTTTTTTATCTAAAAATTTGTAGAAATAAAGGGTGATTCGTGGATCACCTGGTATATATATCAATTCCTGGTAATAAAATTAATGTGTGGTAAACCAGTGGCGCACCCAGGAATTTACTTCGGAGGGGAGGAGGTTAGATAAATAATAAAAAAAACTTAAAAAAGTGACCATCATTGATACAAGCAAAGAGGTGCTTACAAGCGCGGACCTGGACTTGAGTAAAAAATGGCATTTTTTTAAAATTTTCGCCGGCGGCGCATTTCTGGCATAGTTTTGGCTTCAAATCTATGATTTACACTAGATTCCACCCCAACCCAGACCCAGCCCCCCTCGGTAGCTATATCCACTTTGATTATTTCAAAAAAAAAACGTGAGAGATCAACCCTTTTAAAGAATTTTCTGCTTAATTACCTGAGGCACTACAACATTATTTATTTACAATTTTAGTTTAATTTTAGGTAATTTTTGTCAGCAACTTTTAAAAAATCCAAAAAGTTGCATTTTTACCATAATTTTCTCCGAATTTTTTCCTGCGGCGCGCGTACACAGCACTATCTCAACCCAACACCTACATACTAAATCGCACCCTAATCCCCCTTCAAGAAAAGCTGCTACTGCTCCTTTTAGAGAAATTTTGTAACGCTTAAAATTTTGAGCCGCTGTGGTAGTGTTTAACAACCACCACCACTACTACTCATCGATTTTACCAGAGTTTTTGGAACACATTAAAAACTGTCACTTGTAAAAAAATTTAGAGATGAGAAAAAATAATTTGGCTTAATTTTACAAAATAAATGTTTTATATGTTGGAACGTGGTAATATTTTATTATTTTTAAAACTAATTGCGCCAAAATTCTCTAAAATTAACCAGAAAAATAACCACAACGAAATGGATTCGTAGCTTACGACATTGGTAGTGGTTACCACAACCACTAAGAAGGGTCAAATAAGCATTCCAAAATATCTCTATTTTTTATTTCTAAAGGCGCAATTACACAGACGAACATGCTCAAACAAAAGCTCGTGCAAAAGATCTAAAATTGTTTTCGTGAACATTTTTGTGAGCTTTTCTTTGAACATTTTGTTCGGGTAAATTTTTGAGCAAATTATTGCTATCTATTTTGAAAACATATTTTTAAAGATGAGAATAAATAAAATTTTACATCAGTGATCAGTGATCTCAATTCTTCAAAAAAATGGAACACCAACTTTTATTTTAAATTTTTGTGAAAAAAAGCCGACGGCAATCAAAACATTATTATTGGCTATCAGTTTTGTCACATGGATTAGGGTTACTTATAATATTTTTTTCTTAGGGTTTTTCCCGGATTTTTTTGCCCGGGGGTTTTTTTGGGACTTTCTGTGAGTTTTTTTATTTCCAAAGGTTTTTTTCCTAAATTCGAAAAACAACCCAGGAAAATTTTTCTTTTCCAAAAAATTTTTGAATTTTTCAAATATCGGCAAAAAACTCAAAAATTGCACTTTTAAGCGGTAATACGCGCCTCACGACTATGAGGAGTGGTGGGGAGGGGATTTTTTTTAAAACATGTTTTTGTAACTTTACTTTAACCTTAGCTTTGATAGTTTTTTTTAATTCCTCGCACCAGATTTACCTACTTAGTTTAAGGCCCCAAGGGTTGCTTAAAAAAGCAAAAGGTTTATGAAAATGCTGAAGATAGATATTTACTGTCAATTTAATGTAATAATCAAGGTCGATTACTGACACTGAACAAACAATATGCAAAGGGGCAACCTTCCGATTCAAAAGTCTAGTCTATTACTGCTAAATTATATTTTTTAGACAAGGGTCATAAATCCATCCTTTCGATAATTCTCTTCCCTAAAAACCTCTATGCCAATTTTGATTGAAATCGAACAAAATAAATCTTTTTCTTCCTCCACTTCCCTCATTAGCGGGAGGGGGTGCCTAATAATACCATATTATTGTATTGTCGCCGCAACTATAAATACACACCGAAAACTGAAATTGAATACCAAATTTGAGTTGCAAGATTTGAGCCGAACATACATAAATAAAAGCTTGTAAAAATGACCAAAAATTTCAATATTTAAAAAATCGGAAACGCAAGTTCTACGCGTCAATAAAATGAAATGAATTTCTTTGTTTTGAGTCGGAGAGCCCTTTCTTTATGGAAAGATTTGTTCTAAAACTTTCATAAAAAAAACTGCGTTGACCCTTGTTTGTTGTCATGTACGGTTTTTACCTTCTCCTAACCCAGCATCAGCAACAAAAAGTGCCAATTATGGTATACTGGCATATCCCCTATAAAAATCAAATCAATCGAAGTTGCTTATGAGGTAAAACGTGAATTTCGACATCATATCGTTTTTCCGTCGGAAAGCACTTAATTAAAATACCTTGTTTTAAAACTTAGTCTTTCTATTTTCAGTTAAGTTCAATGAATTCCCATAAAACTATAAAATTTAAATTTGTAAAGAAATTTTTATACCCCCAATTATTCAAATAAATTTTGCTCAACATTCTCTCCAAAATTTACGTGTGTTTTATTGTACGAGATTTTGCTCGAACATTTCTTTGAACATTTTGCTCTAGAGGCTCGTGTAAATGTTTGTCGGCATTTCAACATCAAAGAAAAGTTTGTCTGTGTAAATGCGCCTTAATGTTATTTTGCGTGCAGACATCGATATACGTCAATGCATGCGGCGCTTAAAACAGTGGCGTAGACAGAAATCGACTCAAGGGGGGGGGGGGTTTAATCATTTAATAAAAATCAACTACCTACATATGGCAAATTTTTAAAAATTAGGTAGGTGCCTATTGCTTGAGCTCTTGAACTGAAGGGAGGGGAGAAGGACGGTTTAATAGGTGTTGAGTTGGTGTATACGAAACAAAAATACTTATTGTGTAGAGATTATTGGGAATAAGGACACCTTGTTATTGTTGTATACGTTTAATTCATAAGCAACGTTTCGACAATAGTTTTTGTCTTCCTCAGGCTTCGAATTTGGTTGTATACTTAGGTAGGCTACATGTACATCTTTAAACTATTACACGTAATACAAAGCATAGATATTAACTATATTTTTTGTAATTTTTATTTTGTTTTTAAAAATTATCACACAGTGTGATAATTAAAAAAAAAATAAAAATTACAAAAAATATAGTTAATATCTATCTATCTATCCATGTTTTGTATTACGTGTAATAGTTTAAAGATGTAGATCACCAGCCTACCTAAGTATACAACCAAATTCGAAGCCTGAGGAAGACAAAAACTATTGTCGAAACGTTGCTTATGAATTAAACGTATACAACAATAACAAGGTGTCCTTATTCCCAATAATCTCTGCACAATCTTACTAATAGAACGTTAACTACCTTAAAAAAAAAATACTTATATTAAAAAGCAAGTCTCATCTAGTCTGCAGATTTTTTTCAAAATTCGTCTTAAATACGCCGCAGGCAAAAATTTTTAAAAAATTACGCGTTTCAAATGTTGTTGACGAAAAAATTGCTTAAAATTAAACAAAATTGCAACAATATTTACGAGAAAATTTTGACAAAAAAAAAATTATTTAAAACTTTTGATCTCTTAAGTTTTTTGTAAAATATTTTTGAAAAAGTAGATTGGGTTAGATGCGAAGAAGGGGTGTGGGTTGCTCTAGTATATATATATAGATTTGTTGCCAAACAATAAATGCGCCATAGATAAAAATGTTAAGAAAATTTATACTAAGAATGCCATTTATTACACGTTTTGAATGCTGGTGATAAACATTCCTTAGAATTAAACTAAAATTATAACAATTAATGACGTCATAGCACCGCAGGCAAAAATTTTTAAATTTAAGACATCACCTGCACCAAACCCACATTACAAACCGGAGTAAAGGATCAGCTATAGCTCTCCCTGGGGGCCCTTAACCGTAACCCCCAACCCCCCCCCCCTGGCTACGCCACTGCTCTTAAAGCATGTTATTAGCAAAAAATTTAAGGTAAATCAACAACTCGAAGTCTGATTATCCCCCTCCCTAGATTTAAGACTATACCTCCCTTGCATAAAGGGCACATTAAATCAAATAAAATATTGCTGGGAAAAAGTCTAAAAGTCGGGAAAACCCAGGGAATTTGTGAATGCATTTTTGCTGGACACATCCTTCAAAATAAATTCGTTTTAATTTCACCCTTTGTCAAGGGTTAAACATAATTTAACTGTGCAACATTTTGAATAAGGGAGAAAAGCCCCCATTTAAAAAGGTAGGGCTAGTTTTGGCCGCATTGTTATTACAGGTACACTAACCATTCGAAAATAAATGACAAAAGTCTAAAACTATGTAAAAATTGATGTTCCAAAAAAGGCCTACATAAGGCTATTGGGGCATCGCCCTAAAGAAATAAATTTACGAATTGCGTCAGCTATAGCGTTGTATGACCAACTTAGATCAATCAACTCGTAGGCGTCGTGACGTCAGGGTCGGGCCTCATTATATCTTAAAGGAGACCGTAAACTATGTCGCATTTCCTAAATTAGTTAGACAATATTTTATTGCGTATTTGATTACGTTTTTCGTAATTTTTTTGGGTCCCAGACCAAAAAATTGCTTTGGAATGTTTTTTTATGGCTTAGTTTACAATCTTTTGAGACTTTTGACTAAGTTATGATTTGTTTATAAGAAAGACGTACGTCTACGATCACCTTTACCACCACCTTATTGATTTACAAAACTGCGTTCGAGAGTTAGCCGTCTCCCCTAGGCTTCTTTGTCTTTCTCCTTTCAACCACATATGAACAACAAAGATAGGCGTCGGATTTATGGCTTACTTGACCAAGTTTCAAAGGCGGCCTCTTGCTTAGACCACCTGAGTGACGTGTCAGCCATACGCCTCTTCTAAGCACGTTGTAAGGAGAGTAGAGGAATCCATAAAGTGATTGTATTGGCTCGAACACACTCGTGCAAAGTATATATATATATTTCGGTCGGTGGGGTCGATAAAACCGCGTGTTGTATTTTGAATTCTAGGTTACGCGGTTTCGATAATCTGTAGTAGGTTCGTTTTGGAAAATCTTGTGGGTTTCGAAATTTTGAGGTAAGTTAAGGCTCGGCCCTGATGCATGAAATAATTCAAATAACGCTTTTTCGGTATGACATATTGGTTCCCTTGAACGTGGCAGATTTTGACGATTATATTTTTGCAAATAGGGTATGCCTAGACGTTTTTATTTGTTTGTTTTTTGCACAAAAATGTATGTACACAAATGCAAATTTTCCTTTCAAAAAAAAAATGTATTCAAATAAAATTATGGGTACCTATTGCAGATTTGTCGGAAAAAATAATAAATGCCTATAACTAATAAATAATATTGTACAACTGTGCAATATTCTGTTTTAAAATTAGGCCAAAAAAAACAAAAACACATTTTTAAAGGTTTTTTTTCCAAAGAAGGCATGCTGATTAAGGGGTTGAAAAAGGTTGCGTCATAACGACATTCATTTGTCCTTCCTTTAGCCCAAGTGTTTAATCTTATTTTGGTTTTTCTGGCTAATATATATTATAATAATTATTTAATCATTATCACCTTCCTATTATTAACTGGAAAAGTATCATGAGATTTGAAGGTTCTTTTAAATTTCAATTACTATAAAGAGTTGTGACCTATGAAAATTTTAATATTGCCAAAAAGTGGCACCCTTAATTAAATAAGAAATCCTACCTCAAATAGGTAGGTATTTTGTTTATTCTTCTATGTATTTATGAATGAATATCAGGGATCACTGTTAGGTACTCTGTGTGAATATTACATTTCCCAGTATAATTTCCGAGATAATTTCTAGCAAGTATGATGCAACTTGTTTCAGTATAATGTCATTTTCAGGATATGATGTTTCAGCGTTTTTTTTTTGATAGGTCAATAAAATTTTTTATTGGTTGCTGGCGCCTGAAAATGGAAATGAGTAATCATAATATTGATATTATTTCATTTCCTAAACCCTTTAAGATTACAGTGAGGAAATAAAGTCAGTCGTCCATCCGCCTTTAATTTTTGATTCATTGAAAGGCACTTTGCTAACTTTTGGGTAGGTTTAATTATGTGGTGGTTCTTTCTGGCTTAAATATCTAAAGCAAAAACTTATTTTTTTGCTATTTTTTTACAAGATTTGATTATACCTATATTTGTATAGATACTTTGGTTAAATTATCATACTATTCTGGAAATTAGAGAGATTCCATATCCTGTATTTCTAAGAAGTATACAGGGTTCCTATGATTTTCCTTAGGGATAGGATTTCAATAAATCAAACAGAAATGGCATCGAAAGTTCTGCGCGCACAAAAGAAACAGGTATATTGAGCAATGGTGACAGTTTGTTATTATCTCCGGACTGCTTTCATGAGAAAAAATTGTCGCCACTCTTTCATTGTGAGCATGAATCATAGTCCCAATAATAACCGTTGACAAGATGTCTGCAATTCCGCTAGATGGCGGCCACACCATGAGATGAAATTAAAAATTAGATGTTTTCAGCTTTTTCTTGCTTAAAGGAGGCGGCAGGGTCCATTATTTACGATACTGAGCTATAAACTCGTGAGGTTGTTAACATTAGAAAGAAGTATCTTCGCTTTTAATTAAATTTCTTTCCATTCTGTTCTACTAGTGACATCTATCCGGAAACGGCCAAACCATGCAGCTAGCACTAGCAGCCAAAGAAATCAATAAACGCCGCTGTTTTTCCTGCAGAGCTTTTTGCTTGCGATATTATTGATTTTAAATAAAGCTGGCCCTACACTACATTTGATATTTGCGAGGTGTTTTATGACATGATCTCTAGCGGGAAACTAGCGGGAGGGTAAAAGCGAAAAATAAGGGGCTGCCAATATTTGTAACACCCCAAAAGAGGTGAAAAAATTTATTTTGCTCTGTTTCTTTACAAAAAACGTTTCTATTACGAAAAACTTGAGCTCTGCCACTTTTTTTATTTTTTTCTTCAACTTTCTCGAAATTTTCGTCATACTGTAGAAAAAAATTATTTCCCCCATGGTCATACTCTACTTTTATTCGAAAAAATTTAGAAACAGAGACGGGATCAGTTTTCCTAAAACGGGGGATCTTGGTTTCGAGTGAGAAGATAAAGGGCGCCGCAGGCAAAAATTTTTCAATTAAATTAGCCGAACGCAAAAATGTTAGAAAAACAAAGCACGAAATAAAAATGGCGCCGCTTACAATTTTTTTTCAAAAATTACGTAATTTCGGGAACGGTCTAAAGAGTATAATTTTTAAGAAAAAAATATCAATTTTCTCGCCCTCCTCCACTGGGACTACAGGGGTCGTGCACAAATTACGTAATGGTCATAGGGGGGAGAGGGGTTACAAAACGTTACGTAGGGGGGAGAAGGGTTTTCGACAGCGTTTGCTTTTGTGTGAAAATAAGAAAATTTGGAATGAAAATAAGTGAAAAGTTTTTTTTTTGGGGGGTAGTGGTCTTGAAATCGTTACGTAATATTAGGGGAGTGGCATGCCAAACCGTTACAAAACATTACATAGGGAGGGGGTGAAAAATTAGTAAAATCACCGTTACGTAATTTGTGCACGGCCCCACATCTGACTGTTCCTCCTTTTTGATTTCGAATCAAATTGCAAAACCCGGGTTGGACGTTCGAAGGCGTCAACCCGTCCCATTTGTTTGATAAAGTTTCTACGGAAATATCTCAGTCGATTTCTCTGGCCGTGTATGAACGCTTTAGGTTAGGCATTTGCATGTATCTCAGTCCCCAGCCTGTAAACAGTGCGTAAGGACAATGGTTACAAACTGAAAAGCCGAAAAATATTTTTTTTTACGATGTCTTTCATCAGTTTGGTATTAAAGTCGAGCAAAAACAATTTTTATTCCAGTCCTAAAGGTATGAAAATGAAAAACATTAGAAAACAACAACCTGGAATGGATTTACTACGTGTAAGATGTAGTGACAACATCGCCCCATGCCCATCCTTTTCTGGCTAATGTGCTTTTCCGTTTGTCTGCGTCTTATACACGGCTGCTTGGCCCCCTAAGGATTTGCTTAGGAACCCTGTATAAGAATCAAACCTGTAGGAGTCAAACTTCTAATTTTCGTTTTTGATAAAATTCTGTGAAAATTTGAATTCTATTTTATATATAAGTAATAAAAAGCCTACTGTGTAAATAAAGAAAAAAACCTATAGAACCTCGTCTAAAGCCATAGATTTAGAAAAAAAGTCTATGTCTAGAACAATATTATTTAGTAGAATTCGGATTGTTTTGATTCATCAATTTTTTATATTTATGATTTCCCACAATAACTATTTTTGTAACATTTTGTTTGAATATATTTCAATGAGTAGTCGGTTTATTTTGGTCCAAAACATCTCTAAAACCGGCGTGCACCGGCTATTAGACAAAACGGGGCCCTTGCATAAAAAATATCGTTTTTTTTTCTTGTATTGAAACAATTGTAGACAACATTCTTAAAATTTAGTGAACATTTAAAAAACTAGGTATTTTTTACCTCTTATCGAACTTTTTTCTGTGTATCACAAACTGGCCTTTTTAAATGATTTAGTTTATTAAAATCGGATTAATCCATATAACTCAAAGTTATTCATAAATCGCTTTGATCAGGCAATACCAAGCATGCTCCGCCTAGAGGCCCTGTATACGATTTTTGACAGTTATTGTTTTACTATATAGAGGTGAGCAACTGGATTTGACAGTTGTTAGGGAAATGTTTGAAATTGTGTGTTGGTAATGATAGTTGGCAACCCCTGACAATAAATAATTTTGTCACTGTCACATTTTTGATTAAGAAACGTCCGGTTTAAAAATGGAATTTTGCTGTATCAAAAACTGTAAAAACACGTGCCTCGACGAATTTGTATTGTTACGTTTCCCAACGGAGAAAGAAAGTGGAAAGAAAACAAGCATTTACCAAGCTGGAAAGTTAATAAAAATAGCCGAATTTGCGAGGTAAGTGAGCTATTATAAGCAGTAGGTGGAAACATAGGCATTTAGCATAAATAACACATTATGTTTGTTTTATTGTAAGAAAAAGAGTAACATATTTTTTATATTTTACCCATTATTTACATTTTTAATATCTCCGCGTGTTTATTCACTGTTTGTTTTTGTTTTTTTTTGTCAAAACTTGACATAACTGTCTGGGGAAATGATAAAAAGAGACAACAAAACATCAGTTCATTTCATAAAATCGCTTTTACATGCAAATATGAAAAAAACTAGAAAGAGAGGGCAATACGAGTTGCCCACCTCTGGTAACACAATAATTGTCAAATGTATATAGAGCCTCAATAACTGTCAAATGTATAGAGGGCCTCTAGCTCTATCCACGAAAGTAAAAATAAAGGTGGAATGATAATACCTCCTGAGAAATTTATGACTGACTCATGTAGGTTACAGTTATGAGCCTAAAAGAACGTAGTCACATCAATCGAATCGACCTGACATTTTTTTTTGTTGATGTGTTTTTTTTTCACAACCAGTTTTAATTTTTTTAAATTTTTGTTAATAGAAAAAGTAAAGTTATATCATTTTTAGATGGATTTCATGTCCTCCTGTAAACATGATATATATTTGCTTGCTTTTTTTATTAGCTACACACTTGTTTGAATCAAACCAAAAGTTACTAGGATGTTACTCTGTTGTTTTTTTAGTCAAGCTTCTGCGGAAGCTAGCAGAGCAAGTGATTGTAACCAAACGAAACGTAATTTAACTCAAAATCACATGAATCACTACGATCGATTTAGTGCTACAGAAATAAATCATTTTTACCAAAAAAAACTACTCGGGAAAATTATCTTCTAGGCATTAGATTTTAAGTCTATCTCATTTAGTTATCCCAAAATTCTTGATATCCAATTTGTAAAATTAAAACTATAAGAACTATTTAAATATCTTAAGGCACTAATTTTCTAACGCCTTAAAAAATTTAGAGCTCGCTTTTTTTAAAATATAGAGCCGGGCTGCTAGCTTCTATGGTAGTTAGCAGCTCAAATAACGTCAAACCAAAAGAGGTTTAATACCAAAAGAAACATGAATCATTAGAATCCATTTAGTACTACAGAGTTACATCACTTTTACCAAAAAAAAACTACTCCTCGGGAAAATTTCCCTATAACAGAATATAATATTTGTAGTATTATTTTCGTATTATATATTTAAAAAAAAAATGGAACCATGGAGCACTACATTATCTCTAATTATGTAGGTATCTTTTATCTTTTGTTTTCTGAATTCTCTTATTTAGGCTGCAATCGCATGCACTGCTGGCTTCTCACGAAACCTAGCAGTTATATAGGTTCTAATAAAAAAAATCGCAAGTTGCGCTAGCTTCTTGTAAATAAAAAGTATATTTTTAACGCCCGCCGTGTGTCTCTAAGGGCATTAAAGCGGTTTCTGACCTTCTCATTTTAATATGTAAAAACTAATAATTTATAATTTTGTAAAAACATTAGGCAAAATACTTCAACATATAAACTGGACAAGGACAACTAGTCATTTTTGAACTTTAAGGCCCGCAGGTGTAAAAGGCCGCCCTAGGGCGTTAAAGTGTCGGTTAAAGTACTACTTCACGCTTGAAAATGCGGGCGTTAAAGTGCACTTAAATTATCATAATTTTTGTTCCCGTAAACCGATTTTGATGAAGTCAGCCTATGTACAGGGTGGTCCAAATTCGAGGGGCCTCTATAGCTTTGGGCTTTTGCAGCATAGTTAGCCCAAAACTAATATGCATGTTACGGGCTCGATTTTCAAGAGAAGTCGAAAACTAAAAACCGCATTGCGATATGTCAAAGCGTTTCTGAGCTACAGGGTGATTCTCAAAAATGTGCGATTTTAAAGGCCTTCTATAACTTTATTATTTGTAAAGATAGAGATTTTCATTAAAAACATTTTTTGAAGATATTTTAAAGACAAATCTACCTGTTTCACCGATTTTCCCTTAAAGCCTTTAGTTCCCGAGATATCACACAAAGTTATATTTCTTTAAATGGGATACCCCCAATTTTTCTAAAAAATCAGTTTTTCAAATAAATATCTTTTTTTTTCACACAAAATCAAGTTGGCTACGACACGAGGGGACACAGCAACCTCGAACTTTAACTTCTAGTTTACTATAATTACCAACCCTAAAATAATAAACAAAAATAAAATTATTAAAAGTTTTTATTTAAAATATTTATTAATTAAACTATGTAACACCTACAATCTACATCTAACAATTTTCTTTAATTCTAAAACAAATGCTCAAATTGACGGCCGTTTTCTTGTAAACATATCCTACATCTTCTCTTGACTCTATTTTCTGCATTAAGAAGTTCTACCCCACGAAGCTGCCTGAATGCAGTACGAAGTGCCTCTTCCAATTCCCTTCTAGTAGTTAGGCGATTTCGAAGTACAAGGTCTTTGACCCTCCCCCACAAAAAGAAGTCGCAAGGGGTCAGGTCTGGGGGGCCAATATATAGGACCTTTATTTCCGATCCAGTTTTCGGCAAACACAATATTTAGCAAATTAGTAATGTCTCGTGCATTGTGAGGAGGTGCACCGTCATGTTGAAAGTATAGCTCATTATTTTGCTGAAGTGGCAAATTGTGGATAAACGGAATCACCTGTTCTTCTAAAATTTGTTGGTATCTTTCATCATTTAAATTTCCATCAAAAATATATGGTCCAATAATTTGTCCTCTGTAGATGCCTACCCATACCTTAAAACTGAACCTTCCCTGATTCGCTTGTTCCACCTTAATATGGGGATTTTGCTGTTTCCAGTAATAGCAGTTATTCTGGTGAATATTCCATCACTAGAAATCGTTGCCTCATCCGTCCAAATAACTTTTCTGGCAAAATCGGGGTCTTCTTTATTTAGGTACCACCTGCAAAATGCACGTCTTGGAGCAAAATCTCGTTGCCGTAATTGGTGCACTCGTCTAAACTTGTGTTTTTTAAGCACCCGAACGGCATTGCTTTTCTCTCCATAGCCCTGGCGGAAGTTTTCGGGTTAATTTCTATTTCTCCTAGAACCGTTACTTCTATACGTCCTAGGCCGCGGTTTTGTAAAGGATCCGTATTTTTGTAGATGACGTTCAAAAATATTTTCCTTGCCTTCTTTCCGGATATCTCTGGAAATATAGATTTAACGCCGTCTGTCGATTTTCGTTACTTTCAATATAACATTTTATCATGTCGTATTTTTAAAGTTTTCAAACATTTTTATATCTTGACGAAGACGCCACTTTTGACACACAAAATATGCACTTACGGGTATTTTGACACTTGGGCTAGTTTATGATGGCAATTGATTTTATTTGATCATAGCTACCCAACACCGTTCTCAACTAAAAAGCCAGTTACCTAATTTTCGTTTTAGTATCCTTTGGCCTATGATCGTCAATTGGTTATAAAAATGGCAGCCACAATAGGCTAAAGGGCACTGAAGCAGTAGGAGTTAACAGGCTTTTTAGTTAAGTACGGTGTTGAGCTACCTAGATAGATACCCTAAAACTGAATAGGTCAGAGTTAAACACAGCCTACTATGGTAATTATTAAAAATTGCGGTAATTATGCAGTATACGGTTTTCTGCCATTTTTGATTTTTTTTGAAAAATTCTTTATGGGGGCACCTTCTAGGGTCCCTAGGACCCCAAATCCGTCTGCGCCGTTTGGTTTTTTTTTTTATTTTTTTTGTTTTTTTTTTATTTTTTTTTTCACTAAAACAAACCATACCAACACAGTCCAACCCAACCTAATCCAAACCAACCCAAAACAATTAAAAAAACCCTTTACAATCCCCCCCTGGGCACCCTTTTTTCTCGTTAAAAAAAAAAAATCGGGCGCAGGCGGATTTGGGGTCCTAGGGACCCTAGAAGGTGCCCCCATAAAGAATTTTTCAAAAAAAAAATCAAAAATGGCAGAAAACCGTATACTGCATAATTACCAAAATTGCAGATATCTGTTTAACTACTTAATAAAAATAGGTGTATGGCACATCGTTTAACCAACACCTGCTTAACTAAAAGGCCAGTTAACTCTTTTTCGATTTAGTATCCTTAAGCCTACTATAGCGGTCATATTGACACCCAACTGACAGAAAATACATGTTTTACCTGTCAATTTGGTTATAAAAATGGCGGCAATCTGTGGCTAAAGAGCACTGAAGAGATAAGAGTTAACTGGCTTTTTAGTTGAGAACGGTGTTGGTTTAACTGGAAATTTTATTACAAAAATAATTTTTTAAAAAAAATTGGGGTATTCCATTTAAAAAAATGTAACTTTGTGTTTTATCTCGTGAACTAAAGGCTTTAAGACAAAATCGGTGACACAGGTAGATTTGTCCTTAAAAAAATCTTGAAAAATGTTTTTAATGAAAATCTCTATCTTTACAAATAAAAAAGTTGTAGAGGGTTTTTAGAAACGCACATTTTTGAGAATCACCCTGTAGCTCAGAAACGCTTTGACATATCGCAATGCGGTTTTTTGTGTTCGACTTCTCTTGAAAGTCGAGCCCGTAACATGTATATTAGTTTTGGGCTAACTATGCTGCAAAAGCCCAAAGCTATAGAGGCCCCTCGAATTTGGACCACCCTGTACAGGACTCTAAGGAATTCAGTAGTGAAACTTCCATCAAAATTCGTTCAGTAGTTTCTGCGTGAAGCTGGAACAAAAAACAAAAATTATAAAAGTGGGATTTTTGGTATGTTTAGAAATATTAAAAAAAAAATATTCAATGTACAGAAATGGCCCATCTAGAGGTTTATTCTATGTATAGATAAGACTGCAACCTTCAGAGCTCAAATCAAAATTTTGAACTTTTTAAGTGATGTTGCATTAAAATGCGAAATTCTCGACTATAAATTGTTACTTTTTTGCAAAATAAAAAACCCAGATTGGTAATTTTTTTAAGTTGTTTTCAAACAGAATGTTATTAAAAAACGTGCAAGGACCCCATTGCAATTTCCACGGTCTATTTATCTTTTTAATTTGGCACACCGCAAAACACGTGGGAAATTTTTGCGTTTTGAGGTGAGAACGTGCGTTTTAGAATTTTTCGGACTCCTCTGCCAACTAGGTTAATCACTCACATTGTTCATTTTCTCCGTGTAACTATTAGATACTATAATGTAAGGTGACCAACCGTCCCGGTTTGGCCGGGACAGTCTCGATTTTTAACCATGTGTCCCGGAGAAAAAATCCGTCCCGGGTGGTTCCGATTTTTCAGCAAAAGTTCCCGTTCGCCCAGGTTTAGATACCACTGTATTTTGTAACTTTAAAATCACTGCAATTAAAAAAGCGGATGTTCTCTCCTATCTATAAATTTGAATTAAAACCTTACTTAAATTATTTTTCTTTAATAAGTATTTTGGAAAATACATCTTAATATTATTAGGGGTGTATGTAAGAAAAAATACATGACATACAATACATTGAAGGGCCGGAGTGTCCCGGTTTTGCCCCTTTAGGAGTTGGTCATCTTATATAATGGCACGGCCCTTGCATTTTCCAAAAAAAAGGTTTAGCGATAATAATTTCCATATCCACCAACGTGAAAATTCTCCAAGCTTTAACAGAGAGCATATAAATCTAAATAGAGAAGACACGTAATGATAATATCCGACCAATAAGTCAACGCGATTCACAGCGAGTTTTTTATCGTTGCTGAATGCGCCAGGATGAACTGGGGTAATATTGATTTAAAATTAAAACGGCAATAATCCTGCGCGTTGAATGAATATCGATTTATCACTGGCGCGGGCCAACACCGTTCTAAACTAAAAAGCCTGTTAACTCCTACCTCCTCAGTGCCCTTTAGGCTAATAAGGCTGCCATTTTTATAACCAAATTGACAAGTAAAACATGGATTTTCTGTCAGTTTGGTTTCAATATGGCGCCGATCATAGGCCAAAGGATACTAAAACGAAAATGAGCTAACTGGCTTTTTAGTTGAGAACGGTGTTGCCCGGGCGTACATACTTATATTTAATGCAATTTTGTTGCTAAGTGAGCTGGCAGAGAGTTTTTATTGCATACATTTTTCAAGCCTTTATTACTTGTAATAATTAAGGCTACAAAAACGACATATATTTGACAACACTGCTTTGCTGTTTTTGGGCCAATCTTTACCGGGCAGAATATCGGGAACGAGGAAACGGATTCTGTTGAAATTTGGCAGGAATTTTTATTTTTGAATTCCTCACAACCGTATCCAAACAGTTTTTTGCTGAACTCTCTCATTCCCGAAATAAAATAAATACGGCCAACAATAGTCAAAAATCTTACCTGGCTTTTTCTTTAGCTTTATCGATAATACAGAATTCTGCAACAACAATTTTTGGATATTTTAATTTTTTGAAAAAAAGACACCAAATTTTGAAAAACCCTTTGCATACGGTTGTAGATTTCTATAAATCCTATTATCTGATAATAAAAAAGTTGTGTTTTTTTTATTTATAAGCGAGATTCTGCCGGAATTCTGAAACGCCAACGTCACGTAATTTGGTAGGCCCAGGGAAACTGAGTGAGTTCGATTGGAGTATTGGAATTCACGTTCCGCATAGCCACCGGTCACTTGTCTAAGGCTGGACTTCCATAAGCTTTTATTTCGCGCGGCACCTTCACCATAACTTAAAATCCGCGCGGAAAGGCTAGCCTCACATATGGTATTCGCATCGTGTTCTGAACACTGCACGATCTCATCATTGGTGATGCCACCTATTGTTGATCTTTAAAAAAAAAAATGAAAGCAGTGTTGTCAAATCTATGCCATTTTTGTAGCCTTAAGAAAAAGCAAAGAGCATATAATTTAGATTTTCTCCGGTAAAAAATAAGTTAGTGTTTTTTATTTATTTTTTAAATATTTTGCGATCTAAGCTTACTTCAAATTTTAATAACCCCGTCCTCTGTATTCGCCACCTGTGACTGTACCGGCACGGGTCTGTTGTCTGCAGTGCAATGCGGGCGATCGATATTATGGATAGTTCCCAACGCGGAACTCGTCCAAAAGAATAGGATTTTCCTGTGCGCCGCCACTGCGTTGGATCGATAAAAATAAGTAAGAACTAAAAAAACGATAGCTGCGCCACTTGGTTTTCAAGTGAGTTGAGCAAGGTCGGAAATTTACAATTAGGTGTCCTCTCTATTTAGATTTATATGCTCTCTGGCCTTGCCCAGGGCCAATCCTGATTTTTCAATTATTTTCTTTGATTTTCAAAGATATTATGGTTACACATTTCGCAACACCCTATAAATTGTTACTTTTTTTGCAAAATAAAAAACCCAAATTGGACCCCATTGTAATTTCCACGGTCTATTTATCTTTTTAATTTGGCACAACGGAAAACACGTGGGAAATTTTTGCCTTTTGAGGTGAGAACGTGCGTTTGTTTTATTTTTTTGTTTTTCAAAGTTAATATTACTGTAGTATCTCGTAGTTATATGGTTTTTTGTTATACATTGTCACTATTTTGTGGATCAATCAAAGCCTCCAGATATTTTGACACTTTGCCATAAGTAACTGTCGTCTTTATAGAGGGGGGACGCTAGATGAGGGTAGCTCCCCCCCTAATTTTGCGCAGTTTGTGGGAGGGTGCCACCCAACTCTTCTGAGGGTGTAGGTGTTTCAAAAAGGGGGGGCGGAGGAAACAACAAAAAAAGTGTTGTTATTTTTATTATGATTTTTGGTTTTTATTATTTTTAGTTTTTGAGATATTTAGATCAAATTTGAAACATAAAAATCTACAGGGAGATATTGATTGACTTGGGGGGGTTTAACTCCAAAACCCCCTCCCTCTGTGCGCCACTGCTCTGTAGATGGGTAACGAAGCGAAAGTCTTATTTTGACGTCAAAAATAAGGTCTTAAAATCTTTATACTGAGTTTTTAAATTCTCATGTACGGTAGGTACTTTAACCACTAGTCTGATAAATAACTGCTATCTTCGACGTTGCATTTTTAGTTATTATATATATATATATACATTTATAAGTGGTTGTTTACGTGTAGCTTTATAAAAAAAAAATTTCTTTGGTTGATTTTCCCAGGAATTTTAGATAAACTAAAAGCTATTACTTATTGAATACACTTGAATAGTTATTTATTATAATTGTTATAGTATTCTAATTCTAAAAAATGCATAACTTAATTCAGTGACGTAGCCAGAAATCGGCTCTGGAGAGGGTCTCGTTATTTAATAAAAATCATCTACCTTATACTTATTGCAAATTTTTTTAAATTAGGTAAGTACCTATTAATTGAGCTCTTTAACTGAAGGGAGAGAAGGGGGGCGGTTTAACAGGTGTTGGGTTAGTGTGTACCAAACAAAAATACTTATTTTTAGAAGTAAGGGCGGATTCTCTGGCGAATCTAGTCTCATTTGCAGATTTTTTTCGAAATTAACCCTTAAATGCGCCGAAGGTAAAAATGTTGAGAAAATTAAACTAAAATACTATTTTTTCAATACTATTTTTTTTTTCGAAAATTTTGACAAAAAAACAAAATTCTTTAAAAACTTTGATCTCTTACGTTTTTTGTAAAATATTTTTGAAAAAGTAGATTGGTTTAGATGCCAAGAAGGTGTGGTTTAGAGATGTGTGAACGATTCGTTCACTATGATCGAATCACTTGCGAGTATTGAATGATCGAATCATCTTTGCTCGATATGATGATGACCGACAAAGACAGAATGAATTAAACGAGTGAATCAAATCGGAATAGATCAAATGACTGACTGATTAATCGGTTGAATGAAAGCAGAGAGCAGCGTGACTGGATCTTGAAAGAGACAGCCAATAAATTAATAAGTTAAATAGAGCAAGAGACAGACGAGAGAGAATATCGGAATAGCGTATTTGTTTAATTTTTAGCCAGGGCTAAGTGTATCTTTTTCTGTTATACCTATTATCGGGTGATGAAAAGTAGTTTGGTTTTTTGGGTATAGGTATTACGTTAAGATTCCTTTTATACAATAAAAAATGCTCTGCTTTTTTTCACACCCTAATAGATTTTTTGGTCAGCAGAGTATTTCGTATTTAGCTGCATCCTGAATATACAAACCTTTTTTTTGGTCACCATTTTCTTAATTTAATTTCAAATGATTGATTCAATGATCGATGGAAAATCTCTAGTGTGGTTTGCGGTGGTATACAGTGCGGACGTAAAAAGTCCCCCCCCCCCTGCTAACTCTTAAACGGATTGAGGTATCGACTTCAAATAAAAACCATGTGTAATGATAATACTTTTGCTACTTTTTGACGTATTTTTATAAGCGTCATATTGACGTAGGTCTATAAGGTCACTAACTACTTTAAAATTTTAAATAGAAAGGGGGGTCGAGTGACACTTTGTTTAAAAGGTATTTTAATTCCCTGTTTAAAATTTTAATTGTAAAAAAAATCGGTTTATGACTTACAGAGTTATAAGTTTTTTCGACTATAGTTTACGCACCTCACCGTACTTTTGAATTAATGATAACAATTTTACCACTTTTTGACGTATTTTTTATAAGCGCCATATTGACATAAGTCTGTAAGGTCACTAACTACTTTAAAATTTTAAATAGAAAGGGGGGTCGAGTGACACTTTGTTTAAAAGGTATTTTAATTCCCTAATTAAATTTTGATTTTTTTAGAAATCGGTTTACGACTTAAAGAGTTATGAGTTTTTTTGACTATAGTTTACGTATTACGTATAGTATTACTCAACAATAATAAAAACTTTAAGTTGCTAGTGACCTTATGGTCTTACCTTAAAAAATTTATTTAAAGTTAACTGAATTCGTCCAAATCAAAATGCTCATAACTCTGTAAGTAATATAACGAGTAATAAGACGAAAAATAAAATTTTAAATAGGAAAGTAAAATACCTTTTAAACAAGGTATCACTCGACCCCCCTTTCTATTTAAAATTTTAAAGTAGTTAAAGACCTTATAGTCTTAAGTCATTATGAGAATAATCAATCTAAAATACATCAAAAAGTAGTAAAATTGTTATCATTGTTTTCTATTTAAAGTCGATATCTCAATTCGTACAAAAGTAAGGAGAGGTGCGTAAACTATAGTCGAAAAAACTCAAAACTCTGAAAGTCGTGAACCGATTTTTAAAAAAATTAAAATTTTGAATAGGGAATTAAAATACCTTTAAAGCAAGGTATCACTCGACCCTCCTTTCTATTTAAAATTTTAAAGTAGTTAGTGACCTTATAGACTTACGTCAATAAACATGGTTTTTATTTGAGGTCGATACCTCAATCCGTTCAAGAGTTAGCATGGGAGGGGGACTTTTTACGTCCGCACTGTATACAGACCGCTTCAAGCTACTGCGAACATAGGGCGGAAGAAGTCTAATTTGCCAGTGTACGTACATGCAGAGACACCGCACGCCTATCAGTAAAGCAACCAACACTCGCCGATCGCCATTCGCTACCGTTCGCCGCCTTTCGCCTTGTATTTAGTACGCCTCTAACCACGGTGCTGTGTGGAGCGTAGTCAATGAAACCGGAATTTGGTCAATAGATACGCAAATTTTTATAACGTAATTTTGTTATTTTTTGTCACTGATAAATAAGAGCGTTTTATTGTCAACTGCTCAGATTTATCAGTGACGACGTGTTACAATGAAAATAATAAGGAGAAACAAAATAAAAGCAAGTTCTTAAAATAAAATAATACATTCTAAAAACCAAAAAGATTCTCCCAGTCAAAAAAAAAATAAAGCAAATATTCGAAAAGTCCTCCTTGCTCGGCTAGACAATATCCGAGCCTACTATAAAAACCCCTTCTAACGTTTCCAAGCATGTTAGGGGTGATAATTTCAAAAGCTTCTTCAAAAACAGATAGAAGTCATTAGGAGCAAGATCGGGAGATCGAGCTGGCCATAAAATAGTTCCCCGTGTACCCGATTAGGAAATACATTATCAAGATATTCCCTAACAAGGCCAACATTGTGAGCGGAACAACCATCTTGTTGAAACCATGTTTCACCAAATCTTACACCTAACAACTGCCTAGCAGTTGGAATAATGTGCTGCTGCAATAGATCCAAGTATCTAGGACCATTCAATGCAATTGCCGTTAATAAAAAATGGCCCAATTACGTGTTCCCCTACAATACCCCCCCCCCAAACATTTAGTTTTTGGGGATACTGTGTTCTTACGTCAAAATACAAATGCAAATTTTCCCTCGACCAATATCGAACGTGTGTTGGGTTATGACGATTTGACCATTTGACCATCTGCACTTTTTCGGCAACTTCGTAGACATCCATTTTTAGTTTTAAAAATGTATTATTTCAATTAAGAACTTACCCATCTGTTTCTCGAGCAAGGCAGAAATAAAACAAAATAATAAAATCAAAATGAATTTCCAAAAGATAACACTGCAGCGTGCTTCGAATCCACCTCGGTCGTACGGCACGGAGAGTAAATTGGACTTGATTCCCCCTATGTTCGTAGAAGCTTGAAGCGGTCTGTATATATTTGTTGCCAAAATCATATAAGTAATACGTCGCAGACGAAAATTCTAAGAAAACTTATACTAAAAATGCCATTTTTTACCCGTTTCCAATGTTGGTGATAAACATTGCTTAAAATTAAACTACAATTGTAACAATGAATGACGTCATATCGCCGGAGGTAAAATTTTTAAAACGTCCAAAACTGAGTAAAGGCTCAAAAAAGTGTGTGTGTGTGGGGGGGGGGGGCTACAACTACCTCTGGTCCTTTGATCATGATCAATTTAGGTATTGTAGATTGGGTTGGACCCCCTGTGGGTCTATTCTCTTAGTCCAGACAAACTTAGACCAATAGAATTACTTTCGATCAATATCGGGCAAAAGTGGGAGAAACCGATTTAAACCGAATTTGACTCCCTGGGAGAAAATTTTTTCTCGATTCAAGAATACACCCCTTGGGGTGCATTCAGATTGAAGAGTCGGGGTGAAGTCCGGCGCAGAGCGTTACCCGATAGAGAGTGCACTCCGAGTGTGCCCGACGATTTGCCCAATATGAACGAACAAGACGCATTAATATAACCTCATGCTTAAGATTTTAAATTTTGTTGTAATTATGGAAGAAGTAATAGTAAATGCGTTTATAAATGAAGAACTACTCGTTGAGGATGATTCACTTTCACCACTTTTTCGCTCACTTTACGACTCTTGATTGTTCCATCTAGAACAAAATTGCCTTCCTCGTCCAAAACCAAATTATGGATATGTGTACTGATTATTTCCATTACCAAACACTAGACTTCAAATTTAAAAAAACACAAATACAAAAAATATTGTCTCTGAAATAAGGTTAGAAATGGTTGTGCATTTGATATGCGCATGCGGGACAAATTTTATCAACCTATTTCGTGGGGTGCGAAAGTGCGCGTTTGGGTAGCGTCCGGTAAAAATCTACCGACAATCTGAACAGCCAGGTAAATTTTAACCAGAGCAATCTGAACGGCCACGGCGCGCCCAGGCGTCACCCGACGTTCAATCTGAACGCACCCCTGGGGGATGGCTTAATAACCACAACCCCCCTGGCTACGCCACTGCCTAATTTTCTGTAGATAACTTTTGAGGTCGGACCTTAAGATATTCGCATTTTTCAACATATTTTGTGGTCAGATATGTTTTTATGGCCAGATTAAGAAATTTCAGAAAAATATATTTTTTGCACTGGGGCTTTAAAACATTTATTTATTTATTCATGGTCAAAATATTTTTTTGCAGTAAAGTTTAGTTCATTCACCTTCATATAAATATCGACGTAATGATCCAATTCTAACAAAACCTTACAAAAACTACAGTCTGTTGCCATTGTTTTTTCAGTATATTCTTTTCTTTTTGCGGTGCTGTTTTACTTTTTTTTAACAAGAATAAATAGTACATTATAAACATAGGGAATAAAGTGCCTCTTTTAATCCCGCGGCGAAAGGTTTGTACAGTTCGCCAAGGGATTAGAATACACTTTAGTCACGAGGTTTATATACTATTTTATGCACTTTAGAATGCGAGAAACTAAAAACAAAAAATCACAAAACTAACAGTAGACCACTTAACGCTACTCTAGTTTCAAGATTGACAGCTCGTATTACTGATAGCTGTCATTGATTGTTGTTGGCATGGTGGATTCCCTCAAAATTTATTGTGCCATGGAAGTGTTGCTATGTCACAAAACAAATGTCAGTCAGTTGTTGTTATCAAACGGCGTCACCAAACGGCGAGTCCAGAAAAATCGTACAGCATTTTTTTAAAAAATGAACCTTGAAGAGGCCATCGCTAGCCTTCTTCCACACAAATCTCGCGAGGTTTACAAGAAACAGTTTCGTGATTACGGAAAATGGTGCGCTGAACAGCATGCAGAGAATTTTACGGATGAAAAGGTGCTCCTGGCATACTTCCTACAGAAGTCTAAGAATCTCAAGGCGTCTTCTGTATGGAGCCAATATTCTATGATCAAAGCCACGATTTGTGCTATGTTTTCATGGATATTGAATTCGTTTTCAATATGTTTTGAAAACTTTTTTCTCATGAGTTTTCATGACAGGTTTTCAAATCGATTTTGAATCGGTTTTCAAATTTTGATATTTGGCAGCTGACATATGTCATAGTTGTCACATATTCATTTTTGAGTTTTGGTACTTTTTTTTTTAAATGTATTTTATTCAAAAGATGATGTTGGCCATTGCCACACATTTTTTTTTAATTTTATTTACTACTCTGTTTGAAAGTGGAAGTGAAGAAAGAAATGCTGGACTGGCATATGTGCATAGCACATACACTTTCGAGCCAAACATTTCTTTTATTTTCCATAATTAATTTTTTTAAAGTCTTTAAAAAACAAATTTCTAGTTATTTAAGTAAGGTTATGTTATTAATCTTCTTTTTTCTATACACTCCACCAAATTTTAGAATGCCGGTTCCACAGTTTCACTTCTGTTTCTCTCTCTCTCTCAAAAAGAGTGAGATCAATAAAATATAATTTGGCGGCGTCTCGTAATCCGACGCAATACGCATGTGTAAACTCAATCCCCGTTTTCATGGAAAATCGATATTTCGATCTCAATACGATCTTGATCCAACCCTAAAAATTTTCAGGGTCGGATCTAGATTGAAATCGATTTGAATACTGGAAAAACAGGACGGTATCGGATTGAAATCGTTTTCAGAACGAACTCAATTCCCATGAAAACGTAGCAAATATTTGAAGCAAACGTCGACATCAGCAAATATATGCTATGTTTTCATGGATATTGAATTCGTTTTCAATATGTTTTGAAAACTTTTTTTTCATGAGTTTTCATGACAGGTTTTCAAATCGATTTTGAATCGATTAATCCCTAAAGTGCATAAAATAAATTATTGTTAAACTCATGAATTCTGGTTGGTAATGATTTTGTAATTTAGTGATGTATATAATAATCATTATTGTTTTGTGATTGCATTGGGTAATAAAAATAATAATGAGTAAAACGTCATATTATCAAACGACATACGCGTTTTGCAAAATCGTGCAAAATTTATTGGTGTTTGACGTCAAAAAAAATTTGTTGTTACTAAGTAGTAAATTTTATTATTACATTTTTTCTTTTAGGACACGCTCCTTCTAGCAGGTAAATCAGTGGCGTAGCCAGAAATCGACTCTGGGGGGGTTTCATCATTTAATAAATATCAACTACCTACCTATGGCAAATTTTTAAAAATTAGGTAGGTGCCTATTGCTTGAGCTCTTGAACTGAAGGGAGGAAAGAGGGGCGGTTTAATAGGTGCTGAGTTAGTCATCTAGTCTTGATCACGGGTGCAAAAAAAGATTTCTGTCCGTTTTTTACCCAAAATTAAAGAGAAATAGCAGAAAAAAGAAATATTGAAAAAATCTAATTATTCTTGTCTAAAAATTAAGCCATTTCCGCCAGTTTTCACCAAGTATTTACGAAAAAATCATTTAAAAACATCGTCAAAATATCAAAATGTCAAAGATTAAAATGTCGCAACAACGAACGTTACCGGTTAGAAATTCACATCGCTATAAAAACCATTGTTATTTCATTTACCAGCCGCCTTGATTTATAGCGTAAAGATGGTTGGTTGCGAGAAGTGCTCTTCGTTCGAGGTTTTTAAAAGTATTTTCCTGTTGTTTTTGGATTTTTTGATAAAGGCTAAACTGTGTTTTTTTACTCGCTGCGCTCGTTATTTAAACTAACGCTTGTACAAAAGCACTATTTTAGCCACTAGTTGTGAAAACTACTATTAAAAATCTCGAACGAAGAGCACTTCTCGCAACACACCATCTTTACACTATAAATCAAGGCGGCTGGTAAATTAAATAACAATGGTTTTTATAGCGATGTGAATTTCTAACCGGTGACGTTCGTTGTTGCGACATTTTAATCTTTGACAGTTTGATATTTTGACGATGTTTTTAAATGATTTTTTCGTAAATTGTTTCCATAGCGATGTGCCTTTTTACTCCGTCACATTCAAGAACAGTTAGATTTTTTCAATATTACTATTTTCCGCATTACAAGGCCGGAAAATGGTCTATTAAAGTACAAGTCTAGATGTTTACGGGCAAGGCGACGAAGGAGCCGAGTACGGAATTTCTAGAAAAGTATTTTAATGACATTTCACGGCCGTTTATCCTACAACGTTTTATTTCATATTGTTTTAAAAGAATAATTTCGACAGCGACAATAAATATACCAAAAAAAAAACACATTATTGTCAAAATTTTGAAGTTGTCATTTTTAGTGATTGCAAAATCAATTAAAAATATTATACTTATTTATCTAACAAGTGCGGAAAGTGGTACTTTACCGCACGCGACGGCAGTTGACTGAACGAAGCGAAGCGAGTTCGGTCAAGCCGTTAAGGGCGGTAAAGATACTTTACGCATGTGTTAGGTACAAGATTTTACCTAGAACCCTCAAAAATTCCCAAAAAAAGAAATATAAATTTCTGTATTTTAATTTTCTGAAATATACGTAGTCACTTTACCGCACTGAGTGCGGTAAAGTGCCATAACGTTAACTTTCCGCACGCAAATTAGTGCGGTAAAGTGCACTTTACCGCACGCGAGTAGGTAAAATTTATTACCGATCTTTGAGTTCAAAAAAGACAAATAGCTGCGGGAATTCTCCTGGAAATGTGGTAGAAAGTTGGATTGGTAAACGAAGATAAATTCGAAGATGTACCTGATGCTGCCCCTGTAAATATTTCAAATAATTCAAACTGCATTATTACCGTTAACGTTTATAAATAACTTTATTGTAACTTGCTATAATACAAAATTTAAAAATGCTTTTATCAAAATAAATATTAAAGTACTTTTTTTACCTTTTTCGTTACAAAATTTACATCCATCATTTTAAGTCGATTGGACACTTTTATTTTGACAGCTAATTACACGGTGCAATAATAGTATATTACATAACAAGAGAAGAAAGTGACAAATCTCACACGAGCGTGAACGAGGCGCTAGCCAAGTGAAACAACACGCGAGTGTAAGAAAGTTACTTTCTATCGACTTGTGTACGCTATTTTTCCTACGAACACTGATGAATTGCACTAATTTTTGTAAAAATTGGTCTTCAATTTTTCCGCACATGCGTGTGGGAAAGTGCTTTGCAACACGCGCGGAAAAGTGTGCTGACAATCGTGTCAAACTCATCATTTTCATATGTGGTCGTAGAAAAATAATGATGAAACTACCTTTTAATTCCGTTAACGGTAAATGTGGGTGGTAAATTTTGGTAAATAATATGATTACAACCCAATTTTAAATTTTTCCGAAAAATTTTTCTTGCACTCCTTAGCGATAAATAATCGACACGTAATTTTTTTTTTAACTTATAAAATTGAACATTTTTCAGTCACTGATAACTCTTAACTTTTCGATATATGAAAAAAACAATTGAATAATAAAGTTGCGTATGAACTCACCGGAAAAATTTTTGAAATATTTTTTTTTTTTGTTATTTAACTCATGATTCCGCAATTGTTATAAACAAATTCAATTTTTTTTTTAACTTGGACCAATTTTTGTTGTTTTTTCTTTCTTTGTAAATATTTAGTATCATGTTGGAAAGATTGTGTAAAAATTTCAGAGTGGGTCTCGAAACACTCTACGAGATATTTCAATTATAACAGAACTTTATAGTAGACGCCCTGTGATACGCCTCGGGTAGGACATCGAAAGTTCAAAAAATCATATCTTGAAGAAAAAAATATTATTTTGAAAAAAAGTAACTAACTAAAATTAAAAATTGGGTTGTAAATCTGTAAATCTGACGTGGATCGAATTACCCGTACATAGGTACAGGGTGATTTTTTTATGAACGCCCACCCTCCATAACTTTTTTTTTATTTGTCGCAGAAGTTAGATCAAAAAGTGAATCCCTTAAACTCGGTTTCCACCTACGAATTTTTCGTGATTGCTCACTCACGCGTTACATGATGTCAATATGAAATGTTATGACAGCCATGTGATGCGTGCGCGGACACGGACAAAAAAGTCGTAGGTGGGAACCGGGTTTTACTAAATTATGTACACTTCTATCACAGTTTTAATCACATTTTCATTTTTTTTTTTAAATCACGCTGTGCCAGCAGGGTGGCCACAAAGTAGTTTAATGTCCAATGTTTTAAGAATCTGTTTAACATAATTCTAACTAAAACTTTAAATAAGAACTTTTAAAACAATGGAGTTAGTAACCATTGCTTAAGATATAATATGGTGTGTTATAAATTACATTACAATAAAATATAATACAAAAATGTATGATTTTTATCCGATTTTTTATCACTCCTTTGTATGGCCTTAACAGTGTAAATATATCCTAATATTTTATGACCTTATAAATATAAATTATTAAAACAAGGCATCCAAAGACACAATAAATCAATTAATTACTCTAGTTTGCATCAACTTCTCAAAATACAGCACCGTGTAATATTTAAGATAGACTTTAGTACCAATATTGACATTACAAAACATCATTTTCTTTTAACACATACTTATGCCTACATACAGGGTGTTTCAAAATTCAGTATTAGAATTTTAAGGGCTTATTTTTCAGATCCAAAATCCCATCGACAGAGTGTTTTTTCAAGTTTTTTTTAGCTTTTCTTTATAGAGAATGAATTATTATCTCTTTTTGTTTAGAAAAGTTTTTGCCTTTTGTAATTTTTTGGCATCTGCGACCGCAGGGGGATATAAAACTTTAACGCTCTTCGTTTGTGGACACATGTTTATGGGGAAAAAGCCTTATTTTGAAAAATACGCCCTTAAAATCTTAATACTGAATTAAGAGCCATAATTCCAGCTAACAGACTGAACACGGGCACTGCATATGCACCGCGAGCTCCGTTTGCTTTTTGGGTGGTGCCTGACGACGGATTGACGGTGCTTGCAGTGGTGGCTTTCGTCGTGGATGAGTTGGGGGTTGGGTGTTTTGTAGTTGGAGTCGTTGTTGTGCTAGTAGTTGGGGTCGTTGTTGTGCTAGTAGTTGGAGTCGTTGTTGTGCTAGTAGTTGGAGTCGTTGTTGTGCTAGTAGTTGGAGTCGTTGTTGTGCTAGTAGTTGGAGCCGTTGTTGTGCTAGTAGTTGCGGTCGTTGTTGTGCTAGTAGTTGGAGTCGTTGTTGTACTAGTAGTTGGGGTCGTTGTTATGCTGGTAGTTGGGGTCGTTGTTATGCTGGTAGTTGGAGTCGTTGTAGTGCTAGTAGTTGGAGTCGTTGTTGTGCTAGTAGTTGGAGCCGTTGTTGTGCTAGTAGTTGGGTTCGTTGTTATGCTAGTAGTTGGAGTCGTTGTTGTGCTAGTAGTTGGAGCCGTTGTTGTGCTAGTAGTTGGGGTCGTTGTTGTGCTAGTAGTTGGAGTCGTTGTTGTGCTAGTAGTTGGAGTCTTTGTTGTGCTAGTAGTTGGGGTCGTTGTTGTGCTAGTAGTTGGGGTTGTTGTTATGCTGGTAGTTGGAGTCGTTGTTGTGCTAGTAGTTGGGGCCGTTGTTGTGCTAGTAGTTGGAGTCGTTGTTGTGCTAGTAGTTGGAGCCGTTGTTGTGCTAGTAGTTGCGGTCGTTGTTGTGCTAGTAGTTGGAGTGGTTGTTGTACTAGTAGTTGGGGTCGTTGTTATGCTGGTAGTTGGGGTCGTTGTTATGCTGGTAGTTGGAGTCGTTGTAGTGCTAGTAGTTGGAGTCGTTGTTGTGCTAGTAGTTGGAGCCGTTGTTGTGCTAGTAGTTGGAGTCGTTGTTGTGCTGGTAATTGGTGCCGTTGTTGTGCTAGTAGTTGGGGTCGTTGTTGTGCTAGTAGTTGGGGCCGTTGTTGTGCTAGTAGTTGGAGTCGTTGTTGTACTAGTAGTTGGAGTCGTTGTTGTGCTGGTAGTTGGGGCCGTTGTTGTGCTAGTAGTTGGGGTCGTTGTTGTGCTGGTAGTTGGGGTCGTTGTTGTGCTAGTAGTTGGAGTCGTTGTAGTGCTAGTAGTTGGAGTCGTTGTTGTGCTGGTAGTTGGTGCCGTTGTTGTGCTAGTAGTTGGGGTCGTTGTTGTGCTGGTAGTTGGGGTCGTTGTTGTGCTAGTAGTTGGAGTCGTTGTAGTGCTAGTAGTTGGAGTCGTTGTTGTGCTGGTAGTTGGGGCCGTTGTTGTGCTAGTAGTTGGGGTCGTTGTTGTGCTGGTAGTTGGGGTCGTTGTTGTGCTGGTAGTTGAAATTGCTGTGTTGGTTGAGCCTGAAGTAAACATACACATTAAAAATTCTTACAAAACTTATTGTAAAGCGATTGCCAAAAGTTTATTTTCTGCCTTTAATGGGTGGCCTGCCGAAAATTACAACTTTTTTTCGCACTTAATAGGTAAATAACTACATCATATACTTCATCAAAACAATCAGTATAGTACAATTTGAGTATCAAGTCTACCTTTAGAAAATAATGTGAGAAACAGGTGCTCATAAAATGGGACATATAGGGTGTCCCAGCGAAACCGAGGCGTTTTCTAGTATCTAGAGTACGATTTTAAAAAGTTCCTAGATTACGTCGATTTTCCCTTCAAGGGGGAGACTTTTTGGCCATATTGGAACTTTTCTAGGACACATCCCTTTTGAGGAGTGAATTTATCCATCGCCAAAGTGGGTCAAGTGATACCTTATTTTAAAAGTTTTTTTAAATGCATTTACAAAAGTATTAAAGTTTTAAAATTCTCACGATTAGTTTTTTAGAGATACATTTTTAAAGTTGCATGGACCAACGCAAAAATCGTACTGTTACCAAATTTAAAGTTTATTTTTGAGAAATCCCGGGACACGCTAATTTTATTTGCGTTCATAGTACATTTTATCATTTTATTAGTCCACCATACCAATATGGTATGGGGGACTATTAAAATCGCGAAATTTTCACTTTTCTTAATTTTATCAAAAATGAGTTACTAAGGTTCCAAAACACTTTAATCGACGAAAAAAAAAAGTTGTCTGTCGGTCTGTTGTCTGTCTATATACGCGATAACTCAACAACGCCTTAATCGACTTTAACGAAATTTGGTACAAAAATCCTCCATCGGCTGACCATGAACTGATTAACTTCTCGGTAGGGTGATGGGGGGAAAAGAGGGATAAAATATTTTAAAAAATTGTAACTTTGGAACAAAAGCAAGTAGCGATATACGGTTTTCAGATTTAAGTTTCCAGGAATATGGACTACAAATTTTGTCCAAATTCGTGGGAGCTTTAGTTTCCGAGTTATTTGAAAAAAACCTTAAAATATATAAAAATATCATAACTAAGTAAAGCTTTCGTAAATATTACCCAAAAATGTTGTTATAAGGTTCAAATCTTTCAAAGCTACAGTTTTCGAGATTTTTTCTTCTAGGGTACATTCCTACGATGAGGAAAATTTACCAGCTCATGAAATGAGGTAGCTTCAATGGATTCAACTAATTCAATCGGCGCTACAAACAAACTGCTATGTGCGATCAATTTTCAAAATAACTCAAATTTTTTCTTTTACTATCAATATTAGTACTAAGTAGGCATGATAGTTTCTTGTTATCGTATTAAAAATTAAAAAACGTATTTCTACTTATTTTAAATGTCAATCGCGTGCGTGGTGGCACTTTTCGCACTAGTTAGGAAATATACTATTTTAATTTTTTGTTTCCGCTGCTTATTGCACAAAAATAACAGAAAAAAACTAAAACCTACCTTAAGAAAATAAATTATTTTTTTTATACCTTCATCAAAAACATGATTTTAGCAACTGTCTGCAGATAACTAAAGCATGGCTTTTTTGGTTACCGATGCAAAAAACTTTTTTTTGTGATTACGGGTACAAAAAAAGATTTTTGTCCGTTTTTTACCCAAAATTAAAGAGAAATAGCGGAAAATAGTAATATTGAAAAAATATAATTAATCTTGCTTAAAAATTAAGCCATTTCCGCCAGTTTTCCCCAAGTATTTAAGAAAAAATCATTTACCTACTCGTGTGCGGAAGTGCACTTTACCGCACTCGTGCGGAAAGTAGCACTTTACCGCATTCGGTGCGGTAAAGTGACTACGTTTATTTCAGAAAATTAAAATACAGATATTTATATTTCTTTTTTGAGGATTTTTGAGGCTTCGCCCTCGCTTCGCTTCGTTCGGTCAACTGCCGTCGCGTGCGGTAAAGTATCACGTAGCGCACTTGATAGGTAAATAACTATTGAAAACATCGTCAAAATATCAAACTGTCAAAGATTAAAATGTTGCAAAAATTAACGTCACCGAGTTAAAAGGCACATCGCTCCATGGAAACCATTGTTATTTTATTTACCAGCCGCCTTACGAGATTTTTTGATAAAGGTATTAAAAAAAATAGTGTTAACCACTCGCGTCTAAACTGTGTTATTTTTACTCGCGTTTTTAAATACCTTGCTGCGCTCGTTATTTAAACCAATGTTGGTAAAAATAGCACTATTTTAGCCACTGTTGTGAAAACTACTATTGCTAATATAGAAAATTCTTCGGCCAAAAGTACCTATGAATCGGATCGTTTTTTTTTTAAATAAAATAATAATGAAAATAATCGTAAGTCCACTTACCTTCGCTGGTGATAAGTACAACCAAAAAACTTGCCAAAACAAACTGAATAAACTTCATTGTCCTATATGTTATTTTAATTAAAAATTTTTCTTTAAAAAATTTGAATTTTTTTTTCAATGATTTTCACCGATTTTCCTGAGCTTCCCGAACCGAATATGGGCTGGAAAATAAATCAATACCGTATTTATACCATACTTCATTTTCACAAAAAAAAAAAGACATTTTCAATCACAGATAACACAGTAACACTACAGTTTCGCGATTATCGGACGCGGATTAGAAGACCATGAATCATGAAACTATTGCCTGCATACCTAATAGCATATAACTATGAGATACTATAGCGGCCCTGCCATGCCTTTGCATTTTCCGAAAAAAAGCCATAGCGATAATTTTTTGTTAAAATGTGCTACGATTCGTGAGTTAGATTTTTTAAAAAAGTTTAACCGACCTTCCTACCCTCTTTTCAATCCCCCCGCCTTCACCAAAACCTAATCAGCTCATCGCCTGGTACCCAAGAATATTTGCGACAAATTTGATAAAAATCGGTTTCGAGGTTTTTGAATTATCGTGGCCCAGACAGAGACAGGCAGACTCCATTTTAAAATTTTGTATTTTTTAACCCAAATAACTCATTTTTAGTGAAAATAAAAAAAAATCCTACCCCAATGTATGTATGGATGGCTAAAAAAGGAATGTGTATAAAGTTAGCAGGACATCTGGAAAAATAAAAAAAATAGAGCGTTAATAGACCATCAAAATTGCGTTAAGATCATCAATATGGTATGGGGGACTATTAAAATCGTGAAATTTAGATTTTTTAATTTTATCAAAAATGAGTTACTAAGGTTCCAAAATATCTTAATCACGAAAACAAAATTGGTTGGAAAGAACAAATAGTCCACCATAGAATCAATTATTTCATCTTGAAAGAAAATGAAAATATCTCGAAAACTATAGCTTTGAAAGATTTAAACTTTATAACAAAATTTTTGGGTAATATTTACGAAAACCAAAATCTGAAAACCGCATATCAATAGCTGATTTACTTCTAAAGTTGATGATTTTTTTTTAATATATTTTAAAGTTTTTTCAAATAACTCGGAAACTAAAGCTTCCAGGAATTTGGACTTTATTATAAAATTTGTAGTCCATATTCATGGAAACTTAAATCTGAAAACCATATATCGCTACTTGATTTTGTTCCAAAGTTAACATTTTTTTGAATATTTTATCCCTCTTTTCACCCATTCAACCCCCTACGACCCTACCCAACAGTTAATCAGTTTATGGTCAGCCGATAGATGATTTTTGTACCAAATTTCGTTACAATCGATTAAGGCGTTCTTGAGTTATCGTGTATACAGACAGACAACAGACCGACAGACAACTTATTATATTACCCAAAAATTTTGTTATAGGGTTCAAATTTTTTTATTTCCTTTCAACATAAAGTAATTGCTATGGTAGACTCTCCGTGCTTTCTAGCATCAATTTTTATATATAATATTTTGCAATTATTATTTTACTAAACTTTAACTCATGGTACAGGTAAATTTGTTACGCATAATAAGTTGAATTCAATGTGAACAAACTAATCATATATAAGTATATTTTATAGATTTTTCACTTCAACTAACAGACAATAAATTTTCCAAGGTTTCCTTTCAATCATAATGTAGGTTAAGGAAACGTCAGGAATAATGTGTACCTACATCTAAACCGCAAATTATCTGATGTCAAGCTAATTTTGTAAATTGAAACGCAGGAAAATGTTGTTAACTTAACCGGTTTATATAGAAACTTTTTTGTGCATTAATGTAAGTGACCTTAAGACCTTAAGTAAATTAAATAATAGTCAACGTTAGGGCGGAAAGTGGGTAGGGTAATTTAAAAAAAATATCTTTATTTTGAAGTAAATGCAAAAATGGTTTTATCGAGAGAAATAATAGGGACATTTATCTAATTAGTTGATAATTATAGGTATAAACCCTGCCAAAAAAACCGCATAAAACCTCATAAGAAACACACCTGAATTTTATAATTTTTTATAAGATTTATGAGCTTTTGTGAGGCAAAATTTTAGGATTATAAAAGTTTGTAAGAATTTATGAGGTATGTATTTGATTTTGGTAAGAATTTATGCGGTTTCATATGCATATTATTTATCTGATCCTATAATCAATCAGGCTTATAAATGTTTATAAAACTTGTTAAGTGCAGACATTTTTTTAAACATATTTTATGGTTTTATAAAAGCACGATTTTCTAAGAGATTTTATAATAAACCGACACATCAACTTTAAATCTCATAAAAAACACCTGATTTTTATCAATTTTTTCGACCACCCGAAAACTAATTAAAAAAAGTTATACTTAGTATACTTACTTACTTCTACAAAAAAATATTTTTGACTCATGATCCCATCTGATCAAAAATTCATAATCCCCCTCCTTAAAAACCCCTGTATGCCAATTTTGATTGAAATCGAACAAACTAAATCTTTTTCCCCCGCCACTTCTCTCGTTAGAGGGACCATATTATTGTATTTACACCGGAACTATAAACGCATACCAAATTTGAAAACAATCGGATATGGATAAGTCAATTAAAATTGGTTAGCAAAAGATGATCAAAAATCGTCCATCTTGAATCAGCCATATTGAATTTTAAAAATCTGATTAGAAATTCGTTTTCTCCATCCCCAAGTACCCCAACACACAAAATTTCAACGAAATCGGGCGCACTTCAACTGTACACTCTTCCACCCCCTTCGAGTAGGGGAAAGCTGTCAATTTCATCACATTATATTCTTGTGTTGTCACCGCAACTAAGTATATAAGCATGCCAAATTTGAAGCGATCGGATGTTGAGAAGTTGGTCAAAATTAAGTTTAAAGATTCCACCCGAAGAAACATATCTTGTTCGTTACATAGATAGATACATTGCAAGTTAAATAAAAGCTTGTAAAAAAAATAGTTTTTGGATTATGAAATCTCATAGAAATTTATCAAAGTAGCATCTCTCCCACAGCTCCTGGCGATAAATAAGTACTTATACGAGAACAATTTTCTATTAAATATGTAGATATTGTGCAAGCACAAGGCGTGTTATTGTATTATAGTGGGTTATGTTGTCGTAGTTTATAGTTTAGGTTAGGTTATAGTTTAGTTTGACTGTATATTAATCTCTTACATTACTTCTACTACTATTACTACTACTACAACTGCTAAAGTTGAGCTGCAATTTTTTATTTTCGAATGTTACAGGTAGATCTTATAAAATCTTATAAAACATTATGAGGAAATTGTCATATAAAAAATCATAAAATATTGTAAACTTTATAAGCCAATTGGCTCATAAAATATGATGAACTCCTATGCGGGATTTGTGTTTCACTTTCACTAGTCAAAAATTATAAAATATCATAAATTTATGTGAGCATGGATTATAAAAATTTATGATGTTTTATCTGTTATTTGCTATGATCTTTTATGAGGTTTTTTTGGCAGGGGTAACTAACGGGTTCAAAACATAGCCAAAACTCATTTTTGACGTGTTTAGGCCTGACTGAGCGCCATAAAATTAGTAGTAGTACAGTAGCTTTGAAAGATTTGAACTTTATAACAAAATTTTTGGGTAATAATTTGGACTTTATAACAAAATTTGTAGTCCATATAGCTTAAATCTGAAAACCGTACATCACTACTTGCTTTTGTTCCGAAGTTACAATTTTTTTAAATATTTTATTCCCCTTTTCCCCCCTTCAACCCCCCGCCACCCTACCCAGAAGTTTATGGTCAGCCGATAGAGGATTTTTTTACCAAATTTCGTTAAAATCGATTTACGCGTTCTTGAGTTATCGTGTATACAGACAGACAACAGCCTGACAGACAACTTCTTTTTTTTCGTAGATTAAGGTGTTTTGGAACCTTAGTAACTCATTTTTTAATAGTCCCCCATACCATATTGGTATGGTGGAGTAAATATAACAATTTTTTAATAAGTAGCGATGTACTAGTTAAAGTTCCATTAAAGAAAAACTTTTATTCAGCCCTTTTCGAGAAATGTGATATAATGTATTTTTTCTTTAAATTGATAGCCTTCAAATAATCATTTTCTTGTGTAGAATGTGTTGGCTAATTTTAATATTTAATTTGAGAGGATCCCAGCGAGCATTTTTTGTCATGGACACTCCAGTATATACAGGATCAGTCAGTAATTAAGGAAGTTAAGAAAATGCCCTTTTTTACTTTACTTAACCTTCCTTCACGAGAAAACTGTAAAATGAATATAAATGGGTTTTGCAAATGTGATTTTACACATCGTCCCCTATTTGCAATAATATCGTAAGTATCATTTTTGGCGTAAATGTAGATTTTTCGAAATTTAAATAAATCTACCATCTACCCTAACATTTTTAAGAAAAAAAATTTTTTTAATATCTTGTTTTTTTTAAAGAAATATCGTAAGTACCGTGAAATTTTGGAACGTGACACTAAACTTTCGACCATAATGCTGGCGAGCGATTTTTCTTTCGTAAGTACACTTACGATATTCTAGTTCTCACCGAGCGTTACATTAAATGTATACATTTTCGATATACTTACGGTAAAATGGAGACGGAAAAAATAGTGTTTTAAAAACCATGTTAGAGTTATAAAAAATTGTTTTTTTTTCACGCCTTAAGGCATTTTTTGGGCAAGGAGGCATACAAGCATTTTATCAGCCTATATCTTGCCTATTAGGTATCCGAACTACTGAAATTTACTACCCACATTTCAAGGATGACGAAATTGAACGATAATTTCGTACATTTCTTGTAACGTGTAATTTTTTTTGCTTGTCTATTGTGTGGACTAGGTGGCCCAGATTTTCTCTAATTACTTTAACGAATTTTAAAAATGTCAAACTGTGAGGCAAGACGAAGCGATCGATGATTTAAAATCGTGATTGATCTCGATTTTTTGTAGGCTAAATTCAAGAAACAAACAAACTCGTTTGAAAGTACATATTATCGATTTGTCACGCACCCTTGATGTACTTCTTTAAGTGTCATACTCTTAGTACTCTAGTACTAACTAGTGTCGTAGTACTAACACATCTTTTTCTAGGATTTTTGAGCCATGATTTTCGTTAGCGGCCCTGACCTCTTGTGCCTTCAATTTTCCTTCTATTATTAATTTTCAGAGTGCATGTACGTACTCTGTTCATCCAAGGTATCCTGAGCTACGATAGCACCACATCTCGAATGCCTCCATTTCTTTGCACTTGGCATCAGTCTGTGTCTATGCTTCTACGTTAATTGTATTACAATAACAACGAATCACACGAATTCGGAGAGTAGTATAAAGATAATCTTGCCTGTTCAATTCTTGCATGCACCAACTACCCAAGCTCTCATTTACTACGTTTATACGCGCCTAAAAACGCTTTTATATAAGGACGGTTTTAAATAGAATCGCTTTCTCCGCGGGTTTATATATTCTTCATTAAATGTCCTTACGAAAAGAAAACAAATAAAACAATTAAGTTAACAACAGATTTTTTGGTAAAAACAGGGTTAAGTATTTCTTTAGGTTGGAAGCAATGGGCTAAAGCGTTTTTAAAGTGTTTATACCGATCCTAAAATCGGTTTTTGACCGATAAACCGCTTTTCTAAATCGCTTTAAAATAAAATCGATTTAATGCTTAAAGCGATTTTAGTGGTGTTTATACATCGATGTGTTAATACTTCGATGTGTTTATACGACAAAATTTTTAAACCGTCCTTATGTAAAAGCGCTTTCAGAGGCCCGTATACACAAAGTAATTGAGCTGGCAACCCAGGTATTTGTACTTTTGTTGTAGGGTAGACCCATGCGTTTGTGGGGTATATCATCGAGTTTATATTAAAAAAATAGGTGCTTAAAAAACTACATTTTAATGCGAACTAAGAGGGAGGATGAATGCCAGGTTATACTTTATATTTTTAACGCTTTCCTACTAAATCAAACAGTTTTTGAGAGAGATCGAGAGAAGAATCGGTACCACAGACCTAAAAACCATAGACCCTGAATCCCATTCATAAATTCTTATTTGTTTTGCCCCCAAGCTAGCCTGTGTGCCAAAAAAGGACAGAATGATTTTCAGATAAAACATGTATATTTTTGTAGCCGTATGTCCTAGATGCATCCATTTGTTTTACATACTCTACCAGTAGCGGCGAAAAATTAATAAATATGTAAAAAATGGGTCAATTTCACAAAAGCAGTAATTTGTAGTTTTCACAACTAGCGGTTAAAAGACCGTTTTTTTTACGAGCGTTGATTTAAATTAACGAGCGCAGCGAGTGATTTTAAAAAAAAACGAGTTTTTTTGCATCGGTAACCATGCTTTTGTAATTTACTGAGACTTACTTCACACACGTCTTTTGGATGAAGTTATAAAAATCCACCTCCTTTCTTGACACCCTTTCAGAAACCCGCCACCAATTTAATTGTGTTATGTTGTTAAAGATAACTTTAATACAAGGTTGAGGGCAACAGTTGTTTAATAGTCTTTTCTATCAACTGAAGGAAAAAGGCAAAACCCCTGATGTTTAAATTAAACCCCTGATGAAATATACTAAATCACTTGCATAATTATAAGTTTAAAATATGTCATATAAAATATGTTAAGATAAAAGTAAAAATATAATAAAATACCTACTTTTTTTAAAACTAATATTCAATTAAAGCTTTGAGAATTAAAATATTTTACTATACTTAACAATTTCGTTTTACCCATTGTTATTTTACATAGGTGAGGTACACAGAACTTGAAACCCTTAGGTCTGTGGTCAGGTACCTGCTTTTCGAAATTTAGGACTAAAATACCAAAATACCAGAATAAACAGACAATAAAACATAATAATATTTTGATATATTATTTTTGCCTTTGTTAAGAAATTATAGCCTTGAGCATACCCGCACAGAGGGTATATAAACAGAGTGCTGGTCCTAACAACAAAGCATATTAAAAAAAACGGCGTAATTATGCAGTATACGGTTTTCTGCCATTTTTGATTTTTTATGAAAAATTCTTTAGGGGGTCCCTAGGACCCCAAATCCGCCGGCGCCGGTTGTTTTTTTATTTATTTTTAATTTTTTTATTTTTTTTTTACTAAAATAACCCAATCCAACACAGCCCAAGTCAACCTAACCAAACCCAACACAAAACAATAAAAAAAATACATTACACCCTTTTTTCTCGCCGGCGGATTTGGGGTCCTATGGACCCTAGTAGGTGCCTCTATAAACAATTTTTCATAAAAAATCAAAATGGTAGAAAATCGTATACTGCATAATTACCAAAAACAGTAATACCAATAATTGAAAATAGGTAAAGTACGACACTGACCGGTAATTATCACAACAAATTTACAGCTGATTTTGACATTTACCTTTGAAAGGAAATCCCTTGATTTGGGTGTTCCAATCGCTTACACACGATGCGCTCCCGCACCATCCTATAGTTTTTAACTTCACAAGTTTATAAAAAACACAAAAACCACACAAAAGGTTTCGAAATCAGAAATATTGGGACACGGTCGGTACCACCAGGTAGTGCGCAGAAGACGGCAAGGTATTGCGACTTGCCAGTTCTTGTTTAGGGATCGTTGGGAGTATTTGAAAAAATATGGGCTTTTTATATTTTTATGTGTTTATTTTTATCTTTTGTTTTGTAATTATAATTTTTAAATAAATAAACATTGTTTTCATGATATTTTTGAATATAGCTGCTTATAGTGGTAAAAAAGCAGCAAGATTTTCATGAAATTTCAGAACCAACAAGAAAGTAACCTCAAGTTGGCAACAAGGCTTCATCCTACTATGCTTTCATAATTTGGGGAACACGAGCTTATATACTACATATATGTAATCATTTTCACATGGCATACTGGCTCAGACACATTGTATCTTTTTTTCTCCTGCTCTTTGAGGCAAAGATATTGTATAAAGTGCGAGTTAGGATGATTACAAATATTTTTTTAAATTTATATAAAGAGAAAGAGAACGCCCAATTCCGGAGATACATTGTTATTGTAGAAGCCAGAGTATTAGCATGGCATTCAGAGTCTAATGGTGTAGGTCTGTGATCGGTACATAGTATTAATAACGCGCGTTTATTATTTTTTATAGATAATTCTACACCAATAACACGTAACTGTTACTAAAATCGGAGAAAAGTTATAAAAATTGTCATATACAGTAATGAAATTAATAAACGGAAGTTACGAAATCAATGAAAAATGTTTCTTGACATTTTATAGAGAGTTGTTATTAATAGTATGTATAGGTTATGGAGATAATAAAATAGCATATGAAATAAATAAAACATACTAACGATTTTAATCAATGCCCTAAATTTTAAAAGTTGTCATGGAATGCATGGACAAGTTTATGAAAAAACCGGGCTTACAAAATAAATAAACATGGTTATGAAATTTATGTACGTTAGTCTTTTATTAAATTCATTTTAAGTATGTAAACTTGATAATGATATCAATAAAACTTTACATAGTAGCAAAAATCATATACAAAATACATTGGCTCAATGTATTTTTTCTAGAAAACGCTGCCTTTTTTGGTTCAGTGCATCAGAAAATCTCGCCCTTACAAAAAATTCGACGATTTTTAAACACAAGTTTACACTAGATTAGCTTCTACTTCCAGTAAATAAAAAATATGTCAACTTTAATTTTTGAAGGCAGTCTTTGTGAATAATCGTTTTTTTCCTACGACCACACGATTTGAAGTGTGCAGAAATTTTTCTGCTCATTTGTTGACGTTAACTCTCGCCATACTTTTTTGCACATGTGTTGGAAAAGTACTTTTCCACACATGTGCGGAAAAGTAGTTCGTTTGATTTGTGCAAAATTAAAGACCAATTTTTACAAAAAATTAGTGCAATTCATCAATGTCCATAAGAAAAACAGCGTACGCAACTCAATAGAAAGTAACTTTCTTATAAAATCGCGCGTTGTTTCACTCGGCTAGCGCCTCGTTTACAACATTCACGCTCGTATGAAATTTGTCACTTTCTTCTCTTGTTATGTAATATACTATATTAAGCCTTTAAAACTACAAAACCATATACAGGGTTCCTAAGCAAATCCTTAGGGGGCCAAGCAGCCGTGTATAAGACGCAGACAAACGGAAAAGCACATTAGGCAGAAAAGGATGGGCATGGGGCGATGTTGTCACTACATCTTACACGTAGTAAATCCATTCCAGGTTGTTGTTTTCTAATGTTTTCCATTTTCATACCTTTAGGACTGGAATAAAAATTGTTTTTGCTCGACTTTAATACCAAACTGATAAAAGATATCGTAAAAAAAAATATTTTTCGGCTTTTCATTTTGTAACCATTGTCCTTACGCACTGTTTACAGGCTGGGGACTGAGATACATGCAAATGCCTAACCTAAAGCGTTCATACACGGCCGGAGAAATCGACTGAGATATTTCCGAAACTTTATCAAGCAAATAGGACGGGTTGACGCCTTCGAACATCCAACCCGGGTTTTGCACTTTGATTCGAAATCAAAAAGGAGGAACAGTCAGATGTGGGGCCGTGCACAAATTACGTAACGGTGATTTTACCAATTTTTGAGCCCCTCCTTATGTAATGTTTTGTAACGGTTTGGCACGCCACTCCCCTAATATTACGTAACGATTTCAAGACCACTACCCTCCCCCCACAAAAAAAAAAGTTCACTTATTTTCATTCCAAATTTTCTTAGTTTCACACAAATGCAAACGCTGTCGAAAACCCTCCTCCCGCCTACGTAACGTTTTGTAACCCCCCTCCCCCTATGACCATTACGTAATTTGTGCACGGCCCCTGTAGTCCCAGTGGAGGAGGGCGAGAAAATTGATTGATATTTTTTTCTTAAAAATTATACTCTTTAGACCTATTTCTTTGCGTTCCCGAAATTACGTAATTTTTGAAAAAAAATTGTAAGCGGCGCCATTTTTATTTCCTCCTTTGTTTTTCTAACATTTTTGCGTTCGGCTAATTTAATTGAAAAATTTTTGCCTGCGGCGCCCTTTATCTTCTCACTCGAAACCAAGATCCCCCGTTTTAGGAAAACTGATCCCGTCTCGTACGGTATGACGAAAATTTCGAGAAAGTTGAAGAAAAAAATAAAAAAAGTGGCAGAGCTCAAGTTTTTCATAAAAAAAACGTTTTTTGCAAAGAAACAGAGCAAAATAAATATTTTCACCACTTTTTGGGTGTTACAAATATTGGCAGCCCCTTATTTTTCGCTTTTACCCTCCCGCTAGTTTTGAAGAACTGGTTCGCTACATGTTTCGAGATCATGTCATAAAACACCTCGAAAATATCAAATGTAGTGTAGGGCCAGCTTTATTTAAAATCAATATCGCAAGCAAAAAGCTCTGCAGGAAAAACAGCGCCGTTTATTGATTTCTTTGGCTGCTAGTGTTAGCTGCATGGTTTGGCCGTTTCCGGATAGATGTCACTAGTAGAATAGAATGGAAAGAAATTTAATTAAAAGCGAAGATATTTCTCTCTAATGTTAACAACCTCACGAGTTTATCGCTCAGTATCGTAAATAATGGACCCTGCCGCCGAAAAAGCTGTGGTTTGGACCTGAAAACATCTAATTTTTAATTAAATTAGATGTTCAAATCTGTCTCGTTCTTAAGCCTCACAATATCCCAATCTATTGTAAAACTCTTGGCGCGTAGCAGCCAACATTTCAGGGGTGATAGAGTTGCCCGCCTCCAAAATTTTCGCCCTCAACTCCTGTATAGTCGTAGGCCGTAAGTGAGGGTGTTGGAAAATTTTGTCGTGCCAACAACCCCATAGTAAAAAGTCATTTGGCGCAAGATCTGGTGATCGAGGAGGCCATCGGATATTTCCATCCGTGGAAATAATTCTATCACCAAATACCTGACGAAGGTAATTTATAGCCTGGCGTGAATTGTGGGATGAACCACAATTCGTCCTAATTTATGTTGAGTTCCCTCAACCGTAGTAAAACCTGGTGTTGGAGAAGATCAACATATTTTTGGCTATTCAAATTCCCTTGAAAGGAAAAAGGGTCCAATAATGTGATCCCCGACAATACCGCTCCAAACATTTAATTTTTGAGGATGTTGCGTTCTAACAATTGCGTGCAGATGTTTATTTTCGCGGGACCAATAGCGGCTATTTTGTGGATTGTGAGAGCTATGAAGTTCAAATGTCTTCTCGTCACTAAACAACTGTCACATTTATCCTTCATAACCTCACAATATTCTAACCGGCGAAAATAATCACCTGGTTGCAATTCCTGCGACTTCCCAATCTTAAACGACTTGTAGCCGTATTTTTTTAGGATCCATTGGCAAGTACTGTTGGGAATATCCAGTGCCTCCGCAATCGGTTTCGTCGAACATGGTTCATGTGCCTCAACGTAAGCGCATACCATTTCGTCTCGTTCCACCCTGTGTGGAAGAACAGGATTCTCTGGTATTTCGCCGTCGGTAACACTTTCTACAACCATTTATGCACCCGTACCTTTCAAAACGATGATAAATGTTGTAGACAGTTTGAGCCACAGGAACCGGTCGATCTGGAAACGCAAAAACAAAAAGCCCAATGACCTCGTCCACACTGTCACTTTTTATATAGTTTTTAATAATAAAAATCTTTTCTTCTCGAGTATACGGCATTTTAAAAACACAAAATTTACGAAACTGAAGCGACTCGAAACGAAATAAAAATGCAATGCCTTTGAATCCCAGTTTTTCCTCGATCATCTCATGGTCTGGCCGCCATCTAGCGGAATTTGCAGACATCTTGTCAACGGTTATTATTGCAACTATGATTTATGCTCACAATGAAAGAGTAGCGACAATTTTTTCTCATGAAAGCAGTCCGGAGATAATAACAAACTGGCACCATTGCTCAATATACCTGTTTCTTTTGTGCGCGCAGAACTTTCTATGCCATTTCTGTTTGATTTATTGAAATCCTATCCCTAAGAAAAATCTTAGGAACCCAAGCCATGCAATATCATTGTTACTGTTCAAAAAAGTCACAGAAATTCTGTCTTTCCTTTTACATGGTGTGAATTTTTGACACTTTTTGTCATTTATTGGTACGCCTAGTAGCAATTTAGCTCCGACGTAAAACTAATCCTGCAGAATATCTTTAAAATATTAAATTTACAAAATGTTATTAAAAAAGTGACGCAGTTTCTCTTCTCAACGTTAGGATAAATATACCTAAGAATTAGGGATGCGGGGCTGTGGAAAAGGGGAAGCGAAAAGGTCGGGCACCTGGCTATCGCCGGAATGGCGGAAAGGGAAATACCCCTTTCAGCATAGAGGATCGAAAACCCAGAATACAAAATCAGGGAAACGAGGAAGAACAGGATAACCATACCACCTAGAGAGGCATGGACTAGGAACGAAGTCGACCTTTCAGGCAATCCCATGATCTGCTTCACAGATGGATCAAGGCTAGTAGACAAGGAATTGACAGGAGCAGGTCTATTCATGGGAAATAGGGAGATAAAGAAGAGCTACCCACTAGGCGGAGGTATATGCCATACTGGCAGCCGCACGAGAAGAAGATAAGGTCTACATATGCACGGACAGCCAGGCTGCCATAAAAGCACTCTGTAAACCTACAATGCCAAAAGGACTGGTCCAGGAATGCGCGGACGCCCTCCAAGATCTAGCAGGGGAAAAAGAGGTTGAACTTGTCTGGGTTTCAGGACACATGGGGATCCCAGGTAACGAGATGGCGCACGAGCTTGCGAAGAAAGGGTCAGCTTAAGCATACGTCGGACCGGAACCGTGTCTGGGATTTACCAGAGGTCAGATGAAATCTGCCACCAAGGAATGGACCCATACAAGACTAAATCAGGAGTGGCAACACACAGGAGACGACAGTCAAGGCAAGGAGCTCATCCAGGGCTTCAGCGAAACAAGAAGGGACTGGTTACTGCGCAGGAAACGAACAGAGATAGGAGCCCTAATAGGAGTCCTCACTGGACACTGCGCGCTCCAAAAGCACCTGCCAAGGATGAAGGTAGTGCGGGACTCACCTTGCGGAGAGTGCTGGGAAGAGGATGAATCCTCACACCACTACCTTGCAAGGTGTCCGGCCTACAGAGGAATCAGAGAGGGAATCTTCGGAGAGGAAGTGTTCAAGCCGGAACACCTTCCGACGCTGAAATGGTCAGATATCCTTTATCGAAAGGACGGGAAGCTTCGACCATGGTGGAGTGGGAGCATGAGGGAGAAGCTCTGGGGGATGGCGAAAAGGACTCGCGTAGAGCCTAGTCGCCGGGGCGGCACCCCCCCCCCTTATTCTTCTGTGTTTTTATTTTAAACGAGGCAATAAGTAAAAATCGCCACGTTCCAGAATTGTTATGGGTGAGATTTTCTGTCGTTTCTGAAGAATCAAAAAAATGTACCATTAGGAAATCCTAGATCTAAGTTTCCACTATCAAACAAAGGGACTATTTTCGGAAAATGCAAGGGTATCCATATAGTTATATGGGAGGCACTAACCTCCACCTAGGAGTAACAGGAACAGACGATACTCTTAAGCACTCTATTCATAGTCATCCCATAAGAATTTTACCCAAGAAAGGAGAAAGCCTTAGCAACGCCTCTATGAATACGGGCCTAACTATAGACTTTTAAAAAACAAGCCCTAACCCATCTAAAAAGGTGCAAGTCTCCAACATTTTCTTTTAGTACTCTGTCGAAATTTTATACAGACCGCTTCAAGCTACTGCGAACATAGGGGGAATCAAGTCCAATTTACTCTCCGTGCCGTACGACCGAGGTGGATTCGAAGCACGCTGCAGTGTTATCTTTTGGAAATTCATTTTGTTTTTATTATTTTGTTTTATTTCTGCCTTGCTCGAGAAACAGATGGGTAAGTTCTTAATTGAAATAATACATTTTTAAAACTAAAAATGGATGTCTACGAAGTTGCCGAAAAAGTGCAGATGGTCAAATCGTCATAACCCAACACACGTTCGATATTGGTCGAGGGAAAATTTGCATTTGTATTTTGACGTAAGAACACAGTATCCCCAAAAACTAAATGTTTGGGGGGGGGGGTATTATAGGGGAACACGTAATTGGGCCATTTTTTATTAACGGCAATTGCAATTTGAATGGTCCTAGATACTTGGATCTACTGCAGCAGCACATTATTCCAACTGCTAGGCAGTTGTTAGGTGTAAGATTTGGTGAAACATGGTTTCAACAAGATGGTTGTTCCGCTCACAATGTTGGCCTTGTTAGGGAATATCTTGATAATGTATTTCCTAATCGGGTTATAAGTACACGGGGAACTATTTTATGGCCAGCTCGATCTCCCGATCTTGCTCCTAATGACTTCTATCTGTTTTTGAAGAAGCTTTTCAAATTATCACCCCTAACATGCTTGGAAACGTTGGAAGGGGTTTTTATAGTATGCTCGGATATTGTCTAGCCGAGCAAGGAGGACTTTTCGAACATTTGCTTTAATTTTTTTTTGACTGGGAGAATCTTTTTGGTTTTTAGAATGTATTATTTTATTTTGAGAACTTGCTTTTATTTTGTTTCTCCTTATTAGGTTGTAACACGTCGTCACTGATAAATCTGAGCAGTTGACAATAAAACGCTCTTATTTATCAGTGACAAAAAATAAGAAAATTACGTTATAAAAATTTGCGTATTTATTGACCAAATTCCGGTTTCATTGACTACGCTTCACACAGCACCGTGGTTAGAGGCGTACTAAATACAAGGCGAACGGCGGCGAACGGCAGCGAATGGCGATCGGAAACCTGAGTGTTGGTTGCTTCACTGATAGGCGTGCGGTGTCTCTGCATGTACGTACACTGGCAAATTAGACTTCTTTCGCCCTATGTTCGCAGTAGCTTGAAGCGGTCTGTATAGCCTTGATCAAATTTGATTGTCCTTTTGTAGACCAATAAACCTGATTTCAGACTAGGCTTGTGGATATTAATCTGTACACAAAGGTCGCATATTTTGGCATCGTTCATTTAATTTTGGCAATTGAAATATTTCTAAGTACAATGATACCAATTTAGTGAGCGATTTAATTTAATAAAACTGCCTATATTCTAATTTGTTTCCAAGGCGACAGGTTACATAGACAGAGCCATTGAAAATAGACTCCTAAAGATTCAATTTTCCCTAAAAATCACCAGTAAAATGGTTATCTTAGACTCGTCTGTTACTCAAACCCTCCACCCAGGAAGAATTTTGCGTACGCCACTGAATCATCTTAATAAAGAGTAAAAACATGATTGATATAAGATAACTCTTACCATTTTAATAAGAAAAGGACTTGCATCTCAATATTGGGCCAAGTGCACGCCACACCAGTACACTCACATAACACAAGAAGTCAAGCCAATAATGATTTTTATGTGAACGTCACGAAGAGAAAATCAAACACAATTTTTAATAAGGGGCTTGTTGTATTTAATAAAATTCTAGGGGAAATAAAAAAAATTAATTCACTAAACCTCTTTAAGGTTAAGGCGCATTTACACAGACCAACTTTCCTTTGATGTGGAAATGCCGACAAACATTTACACGAGCCTCTTGAGCAAAATGCTCAAAGAAATGTTCGAGCAAAATCTCGTACAAAAAAACACACGTAAATTTTGGAGAGAATGTTAAGCAAAATTTGTTTGGAGAAATGTTGGTATAGAAATTTCTTACAAATTTAAATTTTATAGTTTTATGGGAATTCATTGAACTTAACTGAAAATAGAAAGACTAAGTTTTAAAACAAGGTATTTTTAATTAAGTGCTTTCCTTTCACATTTTACCTTATAAGCAACTTCGATTGACCTGATTTTTATAGGGGATATGCCAGTATACTTGTAACTTTTTTGGGGTTGTAGAAAAACGAGAATAAAAAAATAATAATGGCACTTATTTATTGCTGTTGCCTGTAAAATGTAATGATAAAAATTTACGTTTAAAAGAATATCCCTTTATTTTACTTCCTAGTTTAAAACACAATACAATAACAATTAAGTCAAATTAAAAAACCTATATACATTTTATTAAATCTCAAATATATGAACAAAAGCACGTTCGGTCTAAATAATACTCGTTTATTACCCACTTTTAGAATCCTACCATCCCGACCATTGCCTAAAAAATATAATTTAGCAGTAATAGACTGGACTTCTGAATCGGAATGTTGCTTCTTTGCATATTGTTTGTTCAGTGTCAGTAATCGACCTTGATTATTACATTAAATTGACAGTAAATATCTATCTTCAGCATTTTCATGAACCTTTTGCTTTTTTAAGCAACCCTTGGGACCTTAAACTAACTAGGTAAATCTGGTATGAGGAATTAAAAAACAACAATAAAAGCTAAAGGTAAAGTAAAGTTACAAAAATATGTTTAAAAAAAATCTCTCTCCCCACCACTCCCCATAGTCGTGAGGCGCGGATTACCGCTTAAAAGTGCAATTTTTCAGTTTTTTGCTGATATTTGAAAAATTCAAAATTTTTTTGGAAAAGAAAAATTTTCCTGGGTTTTTTTTAGGAAAAAAACTCTTGGAAATAAAAAAAGCTCGCAAGAAAATCCCAAAAAAAAACCCCGGGCAAAAAAATCCGGGAAAACCCTAAGAAAAAAATATTATAAGTAAACCTAATCCATGTGACAAAACTGATAGTAGAGCCAATAATAATGTTTCGCTTGCCGTCGGCTTTTTTTCACAAAAATTTTGGTGTTCCATTTTTTTAAAGAATTGAGATCACTGATCACTGATGTGAAATTTTATTTATTCTCATCTTTAAAAATATGTTTCCAAAATAGATAGCAATAATTTGCTCAAAAATTTAACCGAAGAAAATGTTCAAAGAAAAGCTCACAAAAATGTTCACGCAAAAATTTTTAGATATTTTGCACGAGCTTTTATTTGAGCATGTTCGTCTGTGTAATTGCGCCTTTAAATGCAAAAATTATGTTCTGGAAAAAATTGATATATACCCTTGAAGCAGTACATCTTGAGTGCTTTGTTTTGTTTATTTTGTATTGTTTTGTATGAATGTTTTAGGAACTATTATAACACTGTAATTATTTGGTCTTTTATAGTGCTAAGCCTAGTTTTAACCAACATTTTATTTACTTTAAGACTACTTATTTTCTTTTATAGTAATGATGTATGTTTTTTTAAGAGATGTAATGGCAGCTAATAAAGAGTTCATTATTATTATTATCATTATTATATATATATATAAGTATGTATATTGTTTATAATTAATTAAACAGTCTCTGATTCACAGCGACTGAATATTGGTAAAATTCTTTGAGAACCGCTTTCCGGGCATGCATGAAATCGCGTGTTGTGGATTATACATTATTATTTATGGTAAGAGCAGTATAAATGAGGTATCAAATTAAAGCTTGAGAGGTGCGCTACACATGACCCGGTCTGCCGGCATGAAAATTGCCGAAAGCATCTGACAGACTATATTTTTAAAAACTGACTACATATAGTTAAACCTGTACCAAAAAATATTGCAAATTTTATCCCAAACTCGGTTCAAAAGTTTGAAGTTGGAGGAGTGGGGGTTTTGTCCGGTTTTTTTTCGACTCAAATGACAATTTTACTGTACTAGCATCAATAATGTATAACCATTCTTCCAAATTTTCACCCCTCCCCCCTGCAACACTTTATAAAAGTTTTGCAATCCCTTCCCCCTCCCTTTTAGCACTTAATAATACTTTTTCCTACCTCTCCAACCCTTCTTGTCGCGTTTACGTAAGCTATGGCCCATTACCCCATGGGACTCGACTATCGGTACCCGACTAAATGTCTGTCAGATATTTTCGGCAATTTTTATGTCGACAGACTGGGTCATTTGTGTAGCGTAGGTCACAAGCTTTAATTTGAGACACCTCATTTGTGCTGCTCTTACTATAAATAATAATATACCGGGTGGGCCATAAAAAACCGGACAAAATGTTTTCCGTTATAACTTTTAAACCGATTTTAATGCAACAAACTGTTCTTTGCAGGGAATTGAGCAAGACTTTGATTATAAGTATTTCTTCTTCCGCCATCTTAAAATCTAAGATGGCGGACAGAAACAAACTTTACCCTTCAAAGAGCCTCGTTTATTCTTATCTTACGGATTTTTTTTGGATTTTTTTATGAAGTCGTAAAAAAGCTTTGTTTCTGCCATGCAGAACGAGGTACGAATCATTAAAATTAGTTTAATGGTTCTCAAAAAAAAATAAAAAATTCAGTCAGTGTTTTACGGATTATGCGATTGCCGTCTCAATTCTGTCTGCATAAATTTTCTCATAAATTCATTATTACTAAACCGATTTGGATGAAATAAAAAGCCTCATGGCGAACTACTGTTATTGAAATTAAATTATCTTTTCAAAGAAGCTTTCTCACAACATAAAAAGAAACGATTCTTATGGAGATCATGGATTTTAAGCGGCATTTTTCTTTCGTGATTTTTGTGAGCCATCGGTTGTTACCATGATGCTTTGTATTTCATTAAAATCGGTTTAAATAATGATTTTATAAAGAAATCAATATAGAAATGCTAGAGTCTAAAATGCAAACAATCGTTAAAGAAAACACTGATATATTAAGAACTACTAAGGCGATTTTCGTTATGCATGGTGCGGGGCGTGGCAAACTATATAACTAAAGTGTCTAGAAATGGCAGTGTACCGTTGTTCTCTGTTTCATAAGTAAATTTAATTGTGGGAAATTTGTTATTTATTTTTTCCATAAAATTTTCAACACTAGTTACTTTAGTGTTGAATACTGCAAACACATCGTCTATATACCTAAACCATACTCTGGGGAAATACTCAAATTCTTTACTTATATCTGATTCAAATTTGCTCATAAAGAGGTTTGCGATAAAAGGTGATAAACTATTACCCATTGTGGTTCCTTCTAATTGTTGGTAGTAGTTATTTTTATATTGAAAGTAATTTTGATTCATGCAGAGTTTTGTTAAAGATAGGTATTCTAAAGTTTGTTTGTCTTCTAGATTGTTTTTTCTTAGTAGTTCCTCCAGGTATTGTAAGGTATTGGGGATCAGCACACTAGGGAACAACGAACTAACATCAAACGAGGTTAAAATTTCACCTTCTTGGAGTGAAATATCTTTAACTTTGTTGATAAATTCAATGGAATTTTGAACAGAAAAACCTTTTTCCTTTATAGGTAAATTTTCAAACTCGTTTGCTAGCCATTTCGAAATGTTGTAAGTAGGTGATCCTACAGCAGAAACTATAGGTCGACAATACAGTTTCGGCATAGTGGGATTGCTTACTTGTAGCTTATATTTGATATTGTCAGTAATAATATTGTTACATTTTTTAATTGTGTTTTTTACTTCGTTAATCACTTTTGGTAAGGGGTTCTTTGGGACTTGTTTGTAGGGTCCATTTTTTATTAGGTTAACTACGCACTTAAATTATCTTTTTGTGGGGGCAGAGCAAAATTAAGACCTTTGTTTAAAAGTGATATTTCTTTGTTATTAGAAGTTTGAGAGGATAGGTTTTCTACAATGTTTGCGATTTTCTTTGACTTTTTTGGTTTTGGTTCAGAACGTTTTAACTTTTGTAGCTTTTTATTAAGTGAAGACATCTTCTTCGTTAATTTTTTCTCAATTAACACAAACCTATGTCTTTGAAAATCGCACCATTCTTCAAAGTTCTTATCACTAAGTCTAAATGTCAACTTTTTAAACAGTCGGTATGCTTCAAGCTCAAACATACTTCGTTTTGCGTACAAATTTTTGATTTCTAAATCTAACCATTTCTGTTTTGCAAACAGGGCTACTTTTGAAGAAACTGTAGATTTTGGCAACTTTACTTGAACAAAGTTTGGAAAAACTTTGAATTTTTTGCAAGATTTTAGAAACCAAATATCTAAACTAAACTTACAATAGACATTTAGTTCCGCTGACAAAGAAAGATTTGAAGCAGAAAATAATAGGATTAGGTATATAGCTGGCGAAAACGGTTACGACGAAGGCTTAATAAATAAGCTGATAAATAGACACTATTTTCAAAAGATCTTTCGGAATTCCACTTTTTTCAGACAAAAAGATACCTGCGACTCAAAATTTGTACCACTTCCTTATAATCCTAATTATACGAAAGGATTATAAAAAGTATTTAATAACACCGGTCTTAAATTAGTATATCAATCCGGTAACACAATAAGAAGTTTACTAGGAAATCCCAAGGATAAAACTACAGTTCTAGAAAAAACGAGACGCTCTATTCAAACACGTTTTAAACAACACTTAGCACACTTAAAATACGGAAGAACGGAAAAGTCAAGTGTGGCCGAGCATGCTTTTGAAAACAATCATAGATTCACATTAGATAACCTAAAACTTCTAAAAAGTGTACCAAACAAAAGACTTTTGAATGCATATGAAAATATGGGAATCAATAAATCCAGAAATAGTTTAAATAAAGATAGAGGAGCCATCCGGTTTAGTACACTTTATTCTTTAGTTGAGGGGAGATAGGATTATAAATCGTGATCACAAATTATTAGTCGTATCTCCACCCACTTAAAGATTGTATATAAGATAGAGCGTAGGTTAATTTAGTTTATTGTTTATCGTCTCCTGATGATGCTAACGTTGTTAGCAAAACGCGCGCCGAGTGCAAAAAAGTGTAGTTTTGGTTTGTGGAAAACAATCATAGCTTTGTTTTAGTGCAACCAAAGGTTCCAAATTCCCAAGATACCTATTATTTATTGATAGAAATACTGTAACTCGAAAACCACAGATCATGCAGAAGTTATAACTTGTTTTTGTTTTCAATACGCCTAAGATACTTGCACAAGATCTTTGAATTTTTTACCTTCGAATAAGTACTTCTTTATAGAATGGTGTAAGATTTACATGCTCTCTGGTTATGATTAGATCAGCTTTTCCGAACAGTGTCGTGGTACTAAAACACCATACCATAGATTTTTAAGCCATAATATACGTCTGCGGCCCGGACCCTTTTCTTTAAAATGTGGTCAAAATACTCAGGTTTACGTTTTTTGATGGTCGTTTAAAAAAAAATCAATTTTCCTTGATCTAATCTTACGTGTTAATTGACATAGTAGACACTTTTAATTTTTCAATTAAAAATCGTCTCCCAGTTATGTTAAATAGTAAAATCGTACTACTACGAGTCGCATTTTTTTCAATTATCGCTCTAATTTAATCATTTTAAATGACTCTAAATTAATTGAATCGGGAAAGATTTATTTAGTTTTTTTATGGCGCATTAGTGATTCATACAATTTATTTATAAAGCCAATATCGGTGGGGTATACAAGGGGAAGGAGGCAAAAAATAAGTGATTTTCTTATACATTTTTTTTATTTTATCGTACCCCCTTCCCCCACCTTTATGCGAGCTGTACCAAATATTTTTGTTTTCAATTAATTTCCTAGTAATTGTACTATGCATTATTTCTTTGCCCTTTAAGAACTAAAATAACGCCAGACGTCTGTTACCTTAATCCTTAAATAAAAAAAGTAACAACTGCCAAGACGATATATTTTGGGTATTATCAAGCCTGGTACTATTGTCAACTTGATAAATGCAGGCACCAAACAATAAAATACACCAGATTTATCAATGAGGGACTAAAATAATACTTTTTTCCCTAGGGACTAAACCGGGCAATTTTAGTCCCTAGGGAGTAAAAATTGCATTTTAGTCTTTAGGGACTAAAAATAAAATCCAAAAACATTGCATGCAATAAAGAAATATAAATAAATATGAATAAATACGAAAATGCCATCAAACGCACAGTCATAAAGGAACATCAAAGAAAGCGATATAATAATTTTATGCACTTCCGGGAATAAATGCACTAATTTAATCCCGCTTTTGCGGGAATAAAGTGGGTCATTTATTCCCTAGGGAAATAAAGTAAAATTTATTGACATAGCGATGCATAGCGATGTTATCGTTTGACATAAAGACAGAGCGAAGGTACATGTGGCGGTTTGTCTACAGAGTGCGATTTTTTGAAAAATAAATAAAAAAATTTAGTAATTTTTTTTTTACTTTTCTGCTTATTTAAAAGTGTAAATAGTATAAAAACCTCAGGAGTAAAGTGATGCTTAATCCCTCGACAAATTATAGCCCTCCATTCGGTCGGGCTATAAACTTTTTGCCTCGAGATTAAATGTACCACTTTACTCCCTAGGTTTATAATGTACTATTATATAAACCTAAAAAACTTTATTTATGTTATTGGAAGCTACCTACTTAGTTATTTTGTAGATCAATAATTATATGAATGCTCAATCTAGTCTTATTTTTTATCCAAAATTTGAGATTCTTTTTAAAGAGGAATTTATTATTAATTTCTGTAATTTCAGATGGAAGAAAGTTGTTGCATCTTGTTGTGCGTGGTTGCCATTCTACAATAAATAAGACGTAAAAATCCACAATTTGTTTTAAGAAAAAGCAAAACAAAAACACGTGACAAAAGTGTCTTTTTTCATCTCGGGATAAAAATACCACTTTAGTCCCTAGGTGTATAAAGTACTATTTTTATACCTTCATTAAAAAGACGCTTTTAGTCACGGCCGCAAATACCAAAAACATGGCAGTTTTGGTTACCAATGCCAAATATTTTTTTAGTCTTATGAAATATATACTATTTTTATTAACTTTTGGGATTCGTTTTCATCAAAGTTTTTACAAAAAAGAAAAACAGCCACATCATACTGGTCTAACAACATTGAAACAAAACCAAACCACCAATAATCATTATCTGACGTTATGTGAAACTATGTTTTCTTAGATAGATAGCTTTTTTTATTAAGTCCCTAGGGAAAAAATACCATTTTAGTCCCTCATTTGATAGACTAAAATGCGTTTTTAGTCCCTAAAGTGCAGAAATATTTTTATTATTTTTTTGGATAGGTATTGTGCGAAATTTGAAACAGGAGAAACCGGGGCGAAGTAAATGCTTTTTTGTTCTAGTTTTTGGTATGTTTTTTTCGTTTTTTTTTTATGAAAGCAAGTATTAAGAAAATACTGTTTACAACTCCCGGCTAAACTACTGTTCTTAACTAAAAAAACCTTGACCTTGAGGAGAACAGAACGGCTTTTTTTGCAAAAATACTATTTAATTTTAGAACCACAATACAAAAGCAAATAAAAATGAACTTTGTTTTGTTCTGGAAAAATATTTATAATAAGTAGGTATATACCTAATGTTTTGCTTGTTTAACATTTTTAATATGATACAATAAATTTTAGCACTTCGATGTGTCTGTTTTGAGCAATTTTCCAACTAATGTTATAACAAACAATGTATCAGTTAGGTATTTAAAAAAACGCAAATAATAAGTGACTGAGAAAATGATTGGAAGAGACTTATTTATTTAGGTTATTTTTATCTATTGTGTTTTTAAAAATTCTCTTATCGGAAGGCTCTTATAATAATAATAATATTAATAATGATTTATTTATATATCTTTGACAATTAGAGATTAATTGTTTTTACTTGTTAAAAGGTATAATACAAAACATAGTATCCAGGGTATTATTTTATTCGCGTGACTTTATAATCTGTGAAATAAAAACTTCGTTTTGGACTAAATTTTTAAGAGTTACAAAATTATGATTTTAGTTAAAAAAATGTGTTTATTTTTCTGTAGATACGTGTGATAACTCGAGTCTTTTACTTTTCGATTATGATTTTTATTTTACAAAAACTTATTTGTGGCGTAGTTGGGGAAAATTAAAGGGATTTTTTTAAATTTACCCTGTATACTACAGAATATGCATAAAACCCTGTATTCGACCAATCCTAATGCCATCAGGATATTAAAATCTCTTATTACTACGCATATTTTATTTTGTTTCAGTTTCCACATCTGTGATTAGGTTTTTTTTCTTTTTCAGAATTTATATATGGTGTTAACCGATAACCAGCGGGACACAGCGATTTGAAAATGGTGAGTGTTTATTTTTTGAATTTTATTATTGTTCGTGCTTTTTAAACAAAAGTTTCAAATAATTTGCATTTGTTGCATTTTATTTATTATTATTTTACTATTTTTTAAACAATGGTCGCATATAAAAGATCATCGTTGGGTTTTTAGAGACTTTTAAAGGCATTATAATTATTTAAAAAAACAACAAAATGAATCTCGTGTCCGCAAATAAAAATTAAAGTAACACTCGTGGCATATCGGACAAAGCGTTTTTGTTTCTTACTTCATTACGACCAGGCCTCCAATGTCTAATGGAGAATCCAGACACCTACAGACCTGTTTCATCCTTATTAGGAATCATCAGGGAGTCATATCTGTCTGTCTGAATAAATAACAAAATAGCGAGCTTTCCCCCAAAAGAGGTAATGGTAACCGTAGATACGGATTTCGCACTTGTGGTGCTCATCAGTACGGTGCTAGGAATTAGGATATCTGTAAAGATAATTATATCTGTCTTCGTAGAGACGCTTAATTTTTCTTCAAATTGAAGGGGTACATCTGCCGATTCTGCAATTTGACAGATGGTTGTTTTTTACATGAATCCTGTGTCATATTTTTGTATCATCATTTCATCTCCTAATTCCTAGCACCTGATGAGCACCACATACCATACCATTACCTTTTTTGAGGGAAAGCTTGCTAACCACTTACTTCGTTAGCGTTAAGCTTTATGACTTCTTGTCCGATCTTTAGAAATGATACTTCTCTGTGCACGACAAAGACGTGTCTTTATGGCAAATGTCCAAATTCGAGTATAGTGCCGCACATAAAATTTTGGCGGGGGGTGTTTTTAAGTGATTTTAACGAAATGTATTTTTTGACAAAAGATTCATATAGTAGTATAGTCATATAGTAGTCTTAAGGTAGCATAACTAGAGCCGAAAAAAAATTTACGGTTTTTTTCTGGCCCACCTTTTAGCTTGCCAACAGGTCTGTTATGTAGTTTTTTGAAAAATTAACAAAACTTAAAAGCTGTCAGCACAAGCTATGGGTAACTTGACCATGAAGAGGAGATCGGAAAAAAGGTCCTTTTCGAATCTGTTCTGAAAAGTGCTTATATTCTGGTCGACTAGAAAAAAAATGTATTTTAGTTTTTTTTATGTTTCAGACGGAAAAGCTTAAAGCACAGAGTGAAAATGGCAAGTCGACAGAGTTGGAAACCTTCCTGCCAAAAGAGACAAATGGAGTCACAAAGTAAGTTAAAGAAATTGCGAAAAGTTACCGGGAAATACGAAAAAATTCGACTTTATCATTCGACTGCCAAAAATGTTTATTGGCAGTTTTAATTTCGGAGTTATTGTACTTTTCCGCACGCAACTACAATATTAAATATGATAGTATATTAATTTTTTTACTTGGAATTTTTTCAAGCATTCCGGAGGAGGAGGTAATAGATACGTAAGTTGGTAAAAAAATTAAACCTTGAAATTCTTATTTTTCTAGATTCAATATTTAATTTAAATGTTTATTTTTTCAGGTACAAAATTGCAAAAGGAGGTGACTATGAATCGGGAGTTAATGATGACTTCGATCCATTCATTACAAGAAGCCAACTGCCACACCCTGTATCGTAAGTATTTTTTTCTGTTATAAAATGAAGCCAACATTCAAAACCCTACTTTTTTCTTTACTCTTTTATTGTTTACTTTCTTTCTTCTTTCTTGACCATGCTCCATTTCAACTTCTAGAGTTGTCCTGCACTGAGAAAACAGGGTTTACCCAGAGCGTGGGTTGGCAATTTCGGGTTGCCATAATACACATGTCTGAGTTATTCTAGCTGACCATGTGAATAGCTGCAACTTCAACTTCAACAACTTCAACTTCTCGTTTTTGGTCTGGGGAAAATCAACAAAATATTTTTTCTTAAAATTTACCTGGATTTTGTACTACCACAACTCCAGACTTTTAACCCATGTGTATGGATTGTGGTAACCTATTTTTTGGTTGGAAAGACCATTGCATGTGTAAGGGATACCTTACTTTTACCCACAACCTGTGTTAGTACAGCCTTTTGAAATGTATTAAATTTTTTGAGTTCTGGTAATTCATTTTTGGAGCTGCAGGAACTCACAAATGGTTAGCCGAACAGCTGCGGAAAGTATCGAAGTAATCTTTGAGATGAATCGCGTACCTGTTTTAATTCCATTTACGATTCGGCAGCCTGCAGCACAACATCTTCGAACGTGAGTTCGTCGCAAGGTTCGCCGAACAGCTGCGGAAAGTACCGAGTAATCTTTGAGATGAATCGCGTACCTGTTTTAATTTCAGTCGGACGATATTTTTCTTGGTTGAATCTAATTAAACCTGCCTATTACGCGGCCGTTTTCGACGAACGCGCCATGTGTGTTGTGCACCCGTAAAATACGGTGTTTTTTCAATTTGGCTGAAGCTTGCAAAATGGCACAAGATGCCTATAAACTCCTTATGGAGTGGAGTGGAGTATTTGGGTTGTGGGACCCAAAGTTGAAGTCGTGGCAGTCCAAAGTCGAGTTCTAGTAGCCCAGAATTTGGATTCTGGTAACGAGTTCAGTGGTGATAATCGAAATTCGAGTTTATGAGTTCTGGGAATCCAGAGTTGAGTTGTGGTAGTTCAAAGTCGAGTTCAAACAGCCCAAAATATGGGTTCTGGTAACCCAGAGTCCAGTTCTGGTAGTTTGGAATTGAGTAAGAAAATTCTTGCCCTGAAAACAACAATAAAATCCGCCATTTTGAAAAGCCGTTGTCAACCCAAAAAAATGAGGTTTCCCCAACCGTTATGCCTTTTTAGCTGTGAAACTGTCAATCGCATCGTTACACCTAATTTTTTAGATTGGTCGGTTGGGATAACCATTCCCTATATCTATTTTCCCTGAGACAAATACACTTCATTCCAAATTACTGCGGACCAACTTTTTGTCACTGACAATGACAGCCCAACAAACACAACGTGGTCTGGACGCTAGTGCATCTGTTACAATTTTTCGGAAGCCAGCTGGCGGCTCGACTGTTTGGGGCGCCGCGGCATGTATACCGCGCATGACTGCTTGGGCACGTGTCGGTTGACAGGCGGGTGGGCGCGAGTATTTTTCCTTTAATTAAAAAAAAAAATGCTTGACGTAACCGGGATCCGAACCTGCGCGTCCCGGGTGAGACTCTGATACTCTTCCACTACGCCAAGAGCCTTCTATATCAAATCACTGTTTTAACTTCAACCCTTGCGAACCATAGAATATGATCCATTTCTATGTTGCGAACCCGCCGCGAGAAAGGCTGCGTAGAGCTGCGCTTAGGAAGCGACAAAATGCTTAATATGGTCAGGATTTTTCAGCAAGCAAAGAACCTACTCGTTAGAAAGCGCATTTTGGTGTCGTTTAACCAACCTCGGAATGAATTCGAATTAGCGAGCACCAAATATGTTCCGAAATACAGGACGATTTTAGCGGCTGCATTGCAAGTGCCTATACGTCCCGTCAGAAATCCGCCGATATCCCTTAGAGGCCGACTGTTTACCGTCACCACGTTGTGTAAGTCAGCCGCCATGTTGAAATTGGCCCGGAGAATTTGGAATGAGGTTGTAAACATCAGAATTGGCCTAACTAACACGGCTCGGAACACTTTTTTGATGCTGTTCTTTTTGACCTTTTACTTGTTAAATCTTTTTTCATTTATTGTTCTTAGAGACATGGATACCTTGACCCATCTTCTCAAAGCAGCCCTAGGAACTGGAATACTCGCGATGCCCGCCGCCTTCAAAGCGTCCGGATTAGCCATGGGCATTTTTGCCACCATTGCCGTTTCGATTATTTGCACCCATTGCGCGTATATTTTAGTTGTAAGTATACTCATCCTCAACATCGTCATTCCTTATAACGCAAATAGAGTTAGTTCATCAACGGGAACCCACAAAAAAGCCGAATTTACAAAAATCGAAACACAATTGAACAGAAAATAAAACGTCCAAAATGAAATATGAACGAAAGTAAAATACCAGAAAATAATGGATACGAATATAATTTTATAGAATTTTAATTTACTCGATCTTTAAAAGACACGAATATAATTTAACCGATTATAATTTTCCCGAAGCTTAAAATATCAGAATTAAAAAAGTATCGAAAATAATTTTCTAGAAACGAAAATCGCTGTTGGGCATGCGTCAAATTTAAATCTCTAGAGCGCCGTAGGCCCTGGATTGCGGCGTTGACAAGTTTCTCTATTTGGAAGATGACACAGGGATTCTATTTAATTAAACGATTTTATTTAACTTCACAGTTTCTGGCTGTCTAACTGTCTATCAAATCTTGCGATTATTTTTTGTAATATAGGTCCGATGGCATTACAATAATATGAAGAAATTTGGGGGGTGGTCACAAACCTTATAACCAAAAAAATAGACTGATGATGTTGCTTTAAGAAATGACTGCTTCATGTATTTGACAGTTTGGTGCCAGAAGCAGTTGGCAATGCACCAAAATCCCTATAACTACCAACTGAGAAGCACAAATAACACTAGACGCGGCTAATTGTAAAAAAGGCTCTGGCATAATAAATGTGCAATTTTTTTAACGATAATCTTAAATAATAGCCCCCCCCTTCCCTTAAAATATGAATTTTTTTAAATGGGTAAAGTACATTTTATCTTTAGGAAAAAAAGTTCCCCTTCTTTAAGTATCTACACCAGTTTATGAATGACTAACTTAACTTAAATAAATCACCCTGTCCGGTACTCTTTATTTATGCAGGCAAATAAAAATAATAATTTAAATAAAAGTTGAGCTTATGGGAAATAGTGTAGGCGTTTATACAACAGAAATAAAAATAGGAAGATGGGCAACTTTTATTATCTGACAAAAATTTGCGCATAACCTCACTCATTTTTTGGTTTGGTTTAGGCAGATACCTATTATTTAAGAAAACAGTATGATTGAGTTTAGTTTAATTATTTCAATTATTGAAGCTGTGTGCTGATTGGTTCAGTTATTTTTATTTTCTAGAAGGTGTATGTGCATGGGTCAAGGGATTTGGTTAATAAAACGTCCTTTTTTTGGAATGCCAACGTTTCCCAAAATATATTTTTATATATTGAAATGCCGACGTTTTGCTAAATTTATTTTTATATAAATTTTGTGAAACATTGGCACTTCAAAAAAAGGACATTTCATTAACAAGATCCCTCAACCCATAAACATACAGCTACAAGAAAATTAAAAATAGGATCGTTAAAAAATTTTGCCAAGTTATTTTTATTCAGCTGTATAAACCAAAATTATTTATTTTTATTTTAATTTTTGTTACTTTAATTTTTATTTGCTTGTATAAACCCAGCCTTAAATTTTATTTGTAGAAAATAATTATTTACAAAATACAATCAAAAAAGTTACAATACAAAAAATACTTAAAAGTAACTTATTTACAAACAGAAACTACTTATTTTTAATTAAAGATAATATATAAAACATGTTGTTTAAACAATACAAGTTTTGTTAAAACTTTTCGGACCTTTTCTCCAGATATACTTTCACTAATTGTATTTGCAGAGCTATGACTCCTCAAAGTGCTGTATGTTTTAATGATTGCTTCAACTAAAAGCTGGTCAAAACAGAGTCTTTGGTATTTAATAACAGTCTTAGAGTCTCTTCAAATGCTCAGTAACCACTTTCTACTAATAGCAGCATCTAAATAAACCCTTTTTCATAAGGCATACTGCTAATACAGGGTGTCCTAATTAACATGGGACACTATTGCTATCTCAGTAATTATAAGAACTATAAGGTTAAATTTATTAAGATTAAATAAGTTTTTAAGCTCATAGTTTTAAGTATTGCAATTTTTTGACAAATTTCTTTTAAAGAATTTATGTTTCTTTCTTTCTCCTGTCAACAATGTTGATTCCCCACACTGGTGAGCTGTAACCACCGCATGGGCCTTTCAGAATACAGGCAATGATCGCAGAAGTATTAAAGAAAATTGGCAAAAATAGGAATTATTTACCCTTACCTGTGATAGGAAAACGTATTTCCACTCGCAGAATTGCTGTTGTTGCAGCCGACAACAAAGCACTTCATGATGCAAAAGGGCACAGAAAAAGTATATTAAAAACACAACACGTTAAGCAAAAACTTCTTCATCTTCTTCTCGGTTACTATGGATTCGCGTCTTTACAGACGTCTATCCAAAGCAAAATCTTCGAAAACCAAGAAACGAAAATAAAGAAAATGGCGAATCTACTAACGTCAAGACCGTCAAACGCAGTGCTACCAACCAAAAACGTGGATAAAGAGAAAATAAGTTGTCACGTCATGACACTGTTTACACTGCCCCTTTGAAATCTAGTTAATTCGAACAGTTTTCTAAATAAATTTTTTTAAATACTCAAGAAACCGTGGTTTTATATTTTTTCTTAAATTTCGTCAAGCAGTGCTTGTTATATATTCATCAAATACTAAAATATTGAGTTTGCAACCACAACAAATTTTACTCAAGTCGGTTTACTCTGGTTCCAATAACACCAAACTGTCACTTCCATGAGGCAGTCATTTATTGGGAGAAAACCCATAAGCATTAGCAGTCTATTTTTTTGGTTATAAGGTTTGTGGGGGTGGTTGAAGAATGTAAAGGGGGATACAATATCACAACTTACTTCGACTCTTCACTGCCGTAAGCCTGGCAACGTAGCAATTGAATTCGTAGCTATCGGTTCAAATTATTTTCGGCCAGATTGGGGTTTTTGAATGTGTGGTTCGGCATTATTATGTTTCTATCAAATTATTTTTGTTGAAAATATTTTCTGACATTTTGCGTTTCTATAAAAATATGTTTTCGTTTAAATTATGTGCATATATTTTCTAGCGATTTGATTTTCCCGTCATTTCATTTCGAGACAATTATCGGACCAATTATTTTCTTTTCTTTTAAATTCTGACAAAGTATGTTTCCGCCAAATTTGGTTTCGGGTTTTTTAAAGGGACACAGTTCAACGTCTGCCGAGATATTATTCAACTGAGCCTTTTGTTAAAACTCATCCTATACAGACCGCTTCAAGCTACTGCGAACATAGGGGGAATCAAGTCCAATTTACTCTCCGTGCCGTACGACCGAGGTGGATTCGAAGCACGCTGCAGTGTTATCTTTTGGAAATTCATTTTGTTTTTATTATTTTGTTTTATTTCTGCCTTGCTCGAGAAACAGATGGGTAAGTTCTTAATTGAAATAATACATTTTTCAAACTAAAAATGGATGTCTACGAAGTTGCCGAAAAAGTGTAGATGGTCAAATGGTCAAATCGTCATAACCCAACACACGTTCGATATTGGTCGAGGGAAAATTTGCATTTGTATTTTGTCGTAAGAACACAGTATCCCCAAAAACTAAATGTTTGGGGGGGGTATTGTAGGGGAACACGTAATTAAGCCATTTTTTATTAACGGCAATTGCAATTTGAATGGTCCTAGATACTTGGATCTACTGCAGCAGCACATTATTCCAACTGCTAGGCAGTTGTTAGGTGTAAGATTTGGTGAAACATGGTTTCAACAAGATGGTTGTTCCGCTCACAATGTTGGCCTTGTTAGGGAATATCTTGATAATGTATTTCCTAATCGGGTTATAAGTACACGGGGAACTATTTTATGGCCAGCTCGATCTCCCGATCTTGCTCCTAATGACTTCTATCTGTTTTTGAAGAAGCTTTTCAAATTATCACCCCTAACATGCTTGGAAACGTTGGAAGGGGTTTTTATAGTAGGCTCGGATATTGTCTAGCCGAGCAAGGAGGACTTTTCGAGCATTTGCTTTAATTTTTTTTTGACTGGGAGAATCTTTTTGGTTTTTAGAATGTATTATTTTATTTTGTTTCTCCTTATTATTTTCATTGTAACACGTCGTCACTGATAAATCTGAGCAGTTGACAATAAAACGCTTTTATTTATCAGTGACAAAAAATAAGAAAATTACGTTATAAAAATTTGCGTATTTATTGACCAAATTCCGGTTTCATTGACTACGCTCCACACAGCACCGTGGTTAGAGGCGTACTAAATACAAGGCGAACGGCGGCGAACGGCAGCGAATGGCGATCGGAAGCCTGAGTGTTGGTTGCTTCACTGATAGGCGTGCGGTGTCTCTGCATGTACGTACACTGGCAAATTAGACTTCTTCCGCCCTATGTTCGCAGTAGCTTGAAACGGTCTGTATGGACTTCCATGAAAGACTGGAAAATAAAAGCCATTCTCTGGGTCAATCTAAGATATATGTAACTTGAAATATTTTTTTGCCATTCCATTTACTGCCATTCCATGCGTCACAGACAGAGAAAAATAGTTATAAAATTATTTTTTAGATTTTTTTAAGATAAAAAGCGACTTTAAAGGTCCCAATGGACTAAGAAGATTAAATAAATAAAATGCTAGGTGCTACAGGGTGTTTATAACTGGAATACTCAGTATCTTTTTTATTATTGAAAATAAAGGGTAGGTCTAAATTCAAAAATTTTTTGGCAAATTGCAACGCACTTAAGCGCTATAACAACTTTTTTTTGTTGCCCTTGGTATACAGTGTGTGGCAAAAAAGATAATTTTTTTAATTAGAACACCCTGTATATTTTTGCACTTTTGAATTTTTTAAAAAATTAGCTTTACAAAAATATCAATCACTATTTCAATATCTTCTGTAGTTCCTGAGATATTTGCGTTTAAGTTTTAATAATTGTCAAAATGAAAATATATTGGAAATTAACAACTGATCAAGCTAAAACAAGAAGTTAAAACTTCCAAATCAGTTACATCAACCGAAAAGAATCTAAAAAAGAAAAGATAAAAAGATCTTGGGAGGAAAGAAAGAAAATTCAAAATTGGATGAGTGTCCCACAAGGAACACACAAAAGATCAAAGAGAAACAATTAAACGATGTTTCGCCCGGGGTGACCAGCGTGGGCTCGTCAGTGGATTCACTAGTCACCCTCAATCCAGACATCATTCAACACCATCGCACACTCTGACTTCCAACTCTGAAACACTCACAAATAGGCATCGTTCCGCATTGTACTTATTATAAGTCACCTGATGCGGGTTCGTCCTGGCGTGTTAATCTTTCCAATAGAAATATGCTCCTAAGGCAATTAAAACAAGAAGTTAAAACTTCCAAATCAGTTACATCAACCGAAAAGAATCTAAAAAAGAAAAGATAAAAAGATCTTGGGAGGAAAGAAAGAAAATTCAAAATTGGATGAGTGTCCTACAAGGAACACACAAAAGATCAAAGAGAAACAATTAAACGATGTTTCGCCCGGGGTGACCAGCGTGGGCTCGTCAGTGGATTCACTAGTCACCCTCAATCCAGACATCATTCAACACCATCGCAAACTCTGACTTGCAACTCTGAAACACTCACAAATAGGCATCGCTCCGCATTGTACTTATTATAAGTCACCTGATGTGGGTTCGTCCTGGCGTGTTAATCTTTGCAATAGGAATATGCTCCTAAGGCAATTAAAACAAGAAGTTAAAACTTCCAAATCAGTTACATCAACCGAAAAGAATCTAAAAAAGAAAAGATAAAAAGATCTTGGGAGGAAAGAAAGAAAATTCAAAATTGGATGAGTGTCCCACAAGGAACACACAAAAGATCAAAGAGAAACAATTAAACGATGTTTCGCCCGGGGTGACCAGCGTGGGCTCGTCAGTGGATTCACAAGTCACCCTCAATCCAGACATCATTCAACACCATCGCACACTCTGACTTCCAACTCTGAAACACTCCGGGCGAAACATCGTTTAATTGTTTCTCTTTGATCTTTTGTGTGTTCCTTGTGGGACACTCATCCAATTTTGAATTAAAACAAGAAGTTAAAACTTCCAAATCAGTTACATCAACCGAAAAGAATCTAAAAAAGAAAAGATAAAAAGATCTTGGGAGGAAAGAAAGAAAATTCAAAATTGGATGAGTGTCCTACAAGGAACACACAAAAGATCAAAGAGAAACAATTAAACGATGTTTCGCCCGGGGTGACCAGCGTGGGCTCGTCAGTGGATTCACTAGTCACCCTCAATCCAGACATCATTCAACACCATCGCACACTCTGACTTCCAACTCTGAAACACTCACAAATAGGCATCGTTCCGCATTGTACTTATTATAAGTCACCTGATGCGGGTTCGTCCTGGCGTGTTAATCTTTCCAATAGAAATATGCTCCTAAGGCAATTAAAACAAGAAGTTAAAACTTCCAAATCAGTTACATCAACCGAAAAGAATCTAAAAAAGAAAAGATAAAAAGATCTTGGGAGGAAAGAAAGAAAATTCAAAATTGGATGAGTGTCCTACAAGGAACACACAAAAGATCAAAGAGAAACAATTAAACGATGTTTCGCCCGGGGTGACCAGCGTGGGCTCGTCAGTGGATTCACTAGTCACCCTCAATCCAGACATCATTCAACACCATCGCAAACTCTGACTTGCAACTCTGAAACACTCACAAATAGGCATCGCTCCGCATTGTACTTATTATAAGTCACCTGATGTGGGTTCGTCCTGGCGTGTTAATCTTTGCAATAGGAATATGCTCCTAAGGCAATTAAAACAAGAAGTTAAAACTTCCAAATCAGTTACATCAACCGAAAAGAATCTAAAAAAGAAAAGATAAAAAGATCTTGGGAGGAAAGAAAGAAAATTCAAAATTGGATGAGTGTCCCACAAGGAACACACAAAAGATCAAAGAGAAACAATTAAACGATGTTTCGCCCGGGGTGACCAGCGTGGGCTCGTCAGTGGATTCACAAGTCACCCTCAATCCAGACATCATTCAACACCATCGCACACTCTGACTTCCAACTCTGAAACACTCCGGGCGAAACATCGTTTAATTGTTTCTCTTTGATCTTTTGTGTGTTCCTTGTGGGACACTCATCCAATTTTGAATTTTCTTTCTTTCCTCCCAAGATCTTTTTAACTGATCAAGCTACCAAGTCGGCCATGAATGTATTGTTTTATTTTAACAATATAAACTTAAAAATCTAGTGGCCGTGAAAAAACACGATTGAAGACAATTAGCTTCATCAGATGATCGTTTCTAATGTATTTATGTATTTATTTAATTTTAAACGCAAATATCTTAGAAACTACAAAAGATATTTCAATAGTGTTTGGTATTTTTGTAAAGCTAATTTTTTGAAAAATTCAAAAATGCAAAAATATACTGGGTATTCTATTTAAAAAAAAATAGCTTTATTGCCACGTCCTGTATACCAATGAGACAAAAAACAGTTGTTATAGCGCTTAAAACAAAATTATGATTGTTTTCCACAAACCAAAACTACACTTTTTTGCACTCGACGCGCGTTTCGCTAACAACGATTTTATCGTCTCCTGATGATGCTAACGTTGTTAGCGAAACGCGCGTCGAGTGCAAAAAAGTGTAGTTTTGGTTTGTGGAAAACAATCATAATTTTGTTTTAGTGCAACCAAAGGTTCCAAATTCCCAACATAATAGCGCTTAAGTTCGTTGCAATTTGTCAAGAAATTTTTGAATTCAAACTACCCTTTATTTTCATTAATAAAAAATATACTGAGTGTTCCAGTTATAAACAAACACCCTGTACATTTGCAAATTTCTGATAGTTATAAAATTATTTTTTAGATTTTTTTAAGATAAAACGCGACTTTAAAAGTCCCAATTTGTTGTTTGTGCAACTTAGTTGATTTTTGTTTTCTAAGAAGATTAAATAAATAACGTGGTAGGTGGTACCTGCCAAAATTAAAAAAGTAGGATCTAGAAATGTATTTGTTTAAACTGCCAAGATTTTAAAGTCTTTTTAAATCTTAAAGTCCAGAATGTAATAAGAGAATCTATATAATTTATAATTATGTTGAAATTTAATATGTCCCTGACGTGTGGAATGATCGTTTATTAGTTTTCGGTAAAAAAACGCCAATACAATAACTTTTTGCCCAAGACATTTTTCCTTTTTGATAATAATTAAATTTAGGATTCTCTGGTGGTAGTTTTTCGTTATTTTCTCCGTTATTTTCGTGCAATATTGGTGTGGATATTAAAACGATTGTCTGAAGTAGGGAATAAGACCGGTAATAATTCTCTAATATATTTTTAACGAAATTGATAAACCAACAACACAGTTAGCGGGCCAAGGTTTGCTCAACAATCTTTTTTATTGGAAAAAGTTACGATCAAGCGATTGGGGAAAAAGACTACCTGCTAGCTGATTGGAAAATAAATCGGGACTCGGTTTTTGGCATTGTGCGAAGTAACAATGATTCCGCGGGCGGACCCGAAAAAGTCGGTTCATAGAAAAAAAAAAGGGTTCGATCAGACCAACACCGATCTCAACTAAAAAGCCAGTAAACTCCTACCGCCTCAGTGCCCTTTAGCCTAATGTGGCTGCCATTTTTATAACCAAATTGATAAGCAAAACATGGATTTTCTGTCAGTTTGATGTCAATATGGCACCGATTATAGGCCAAAGGATACTAAAACGAAAATGAGTTAACTGGCTTTTGAGTTGAGAAGGTTTGTGGTTGAGAACGGTGTTGATCAGATGGTAGTAGCAGTTTGGCACTTAAACTAAATACGTACGTAAAGAGCTCCTTTTCTGTCAAGAAATAACGAGAAAGATAGAGTCAGGGATAGGAAGTAGTCACCTCTTAAAGGATTTTCGATTTACAATTGGTCCTGGTTCTGGTTGAACCAGAACCGGAACCGGTCCTTTCGATTTAAAACAATGACGTCACAGTTGCAACCTGGGAGGTTGGTTCGGCTCTTTGGTTGCAAACGTAATCCCTACAATTTTGCAAAATTATAGGTAGTCTTGTTTTGAGTAAAATCAAAGATATCTTCAGAATATTATAAATGACGTCATTATTTTAGAACCGCTGTCATAAAACAATGTCAAAGTTGTCAACCAAAACCAGGACCAATTTTTAAGGATTTTCGTTTTACAACTGGTCCTGGTTCTGGTTGAACCAGAACCGCAACCGATCCTTTCGTTTTAAAACAATGACGTCACAGTTGCAACACGGTTATGAAATTTTAGAACCAGCCTGGAAGGTTGGTTCGGCCCTTTGGTTGTAAACATAACCCCTAAAATTTTGCAAAATTATAGATGGTCTTTTTTTTGAGTAAAATCAAAGATATCTTAATAATATTTTAAATGACGTCATTATTTTAGAACCGCTGTCAAAATTTATGTCAAAATAATGTCAACCAGAACCAGGACCAATTCTTAAATCGAAAATCCTTTTTATAATCGAAAATCCTTTTAGCTCCTATTTATATTGTGGGTCGTGATTCTTTGAAACCCGTCAGAAAATCTCGTCCTTTTAAAAAATCTGAAGAGTTTTAAACGCATGTTTACACTAACTGTTTTTTTTGTCAAGACGTATTTGCTAATATTCCTTAAAATTTAGTTGCTTAATACTGTTTCAGTAAATAAAAAATATGTCAATTTAAATTTTTTGAAAAACTTTTTTTTTATTTAAAAATGTATGTTATGAAGGTTATTTTTGTGTGTAAACAAACCTTTAAAACTTTTAAGATACAAAACCATAGATAGCCATGGAATATGTCGCTGTCGCTGTTGTGACAATTTCGACACTTTTTGACGTTTATTGGTACGCGTAGTTATTAAAAAATGACGCAGTTTCTCTTACAACGTTGGATAAATATTAAGGACGCTGTGTTTTTATTTTAAATGAGGCAATTGTGACGGGTGAGATTTTCTGTCGTTTCTGAAGAATCGCGACCAATGACTCATTTTTAGCGTTTTTAGCCTGTTACCTAGTTCCACTAGAGAACCTTAGCTAGCTCTATGCTTCGTCTGTCAAATAAAACAATATTTAAAAAATGTTGTCTCTAAGTCAGCAAAAAGAGGGGTACCATTTTCATTAAATCACAAAAAAGAGAATACCCGATGACCGAAATCTATGCTTTGGATAAGCAGATTCCTCACACATACCATTCAAAGAATTTGTGAAGACTATACTCTTAAAAATATTCTCCTATTTTTTTAGGACTGTGCTCATGAACTTTACAGGAGATGCAAAAAAACTGAAATGAGCTACGCCGAGGTGGCCGTGCAAGCCTGTCTTATGGGGCCCAAGTGGGCCAGACACTTCGCTCATCCTGCCAGGTAAGAATATACAGGGTGTTTCACGACTTATGTCACAACTGTATATCTACCTTATGTAGCGTATTAAGTGGCCTGCAAAAAAGTCCCGACTTTACTACTAAAAGTATGCGAATAATTCGTTGAGTATGATATATATATAATGTGACCAAAACCCCAAATCGCTGAATTTTCTCATAACTAAATAAAAAGGTCAAATAATGACATACTTCTATTAATCACAGGAATAACAAACTTAGAAATTAAAATGGCCTACAATTAACATCACCGACTAAAAAGAAACGCGATAATAAAAAACCATTGTTGTGCCATTCATCAGTCGCCCTTCATTATCAGTTGGGTTGTGTTCGAGTGTTTTCCTGTTTTTTAGGTTTTTTTTTTAAAGTATAAAAAAATAGTGTTTACAACTTGTCGTTAAGCTGATATTTTTTTGGTCGAGTATTTAAATCACTTGCTGTGCGCTCGTTATTAAAAAACTAACATTTTTGCTTTTTGTAAAAACTATCGTGTTTTTGATGAAGGTATAAAAAATCGAAAACTGACATCATGCACGTCAATGGAATGGAATGGCACGTCAGTTTGCCTATGGAAATCGTTAAAGCTCCGCTATTATTATCAAAAAAAAGTAACAAATACATTTTTTTTGCAGGTTAACAGTCCTAATCGGCATTTTTGTCACCTACTTCGCGACCTGCAGCTGTTACACCGTGATCATCGCCAAAAACATCAATTACGTGATGGGACACTACCTGAAAAACCACACGGCCGTTTTGAACGCGACCAACCAAGTGGGAAACGTCACAGCGTTCAATTCCACTCACAACGTGAGTATAACCGTTCACAACCCCCTGGATTCGCCCGAGGTTCCCGAGGGCGAAGGCGAATTGGATATTAGGGTGATTATCGGTAAGTTTTAGAACGGCTGATATTTTTAGGATATTTTTAGGGTTTCTAAGCAAATCCTTAGGGGGCCAAGCAGCCGTGTATAAAACGCAGACAAACGGAAAAGCACATTAGGCAGAAAAGGATGGGCATGGGGCAATGTTGTCACTACATCTTACATGTAGTAAATCCATTCCAAGTTGTTGTTTTCTAATGTTTTCCATTTTCATACCTTTAGGACTGGAATAAAAATTGTTTTTGCTCGACTTTAATACCAAACTGATGAAAGATATCGTAAAAAAAAATATTTTTCGGCTTTTCATTTTGTAACCATTGTCCTTACGCACTGTTTACAGCCCCAGCCTGCCAGATACATGCAAATGCCTAACCTAAAGCGTTCATACACGGCTGGAGAAATCGACTGAGATATTTCCGTAGAAACTTTATCAAGCAAATAGGACGGGTTGACGCCTTCGAACATCCAACCCGGGTTTTGCACTTTGATTCGAAATCAAAAAGAAGGAACAGTCAGATGTGGTGCCGTGCACAAATTACGTAACGGTGATTTTACCAATTTTTGACCCCCTCCCTATGTAATGTTTGGAACAGTTTGGCACGCCACTCCCCTAATAGTACGTAACGATTTCAAGACCACTACCCCCCCCCCCCCAAAAAAAAAAACTTAACTTATTTTCATTCCAAATTTTCTTAGTTTCACACAAATGCAAACGCTGTCGAAAACCCCCTTCCCCCCTACGTAACGTTTTGTAACCCCCCCTCCCCCATGACCATTACGTAATTTGTGCACGGCCCCTGTAGTCCCAGTGGAGGAGGGCGAGAAAATTGATATTTTTTTCTTAAAAATTATACTCTTTAGACCTATTTCTTTGCGTTCCCGAAGTTACGTAATTTTTTCGAATAAAAGTAGAGTATGACCATGTGGGAAAGAAATAAAAAAAGTGGCAGAGCTCAAGTTTTTCGTAAAAAAAACGTTTTTTGTAAAGAAACAGAGCAAAATAAATCTTTTCACCCCTTTTTGGGTGTTACAAATATTGGCAGCCCCTTATTTTTCGCTTTTACCCTCCCGCTAGTTTTGAAGAATTGGTTCGCTACATGTTTCGAGATCATGTAATAAAACACCTCGAAAATATCAAATGTAGTGTAGGGCCAGCTTTATTTAAAATCAATAATATCGCAAGCAAAAAGCTCTGCAGGAAAAACAGCGCCGTTTATTGATTTCTTTGGCTGCTAGTGCTAGCTGCATGGTTTGGCCGTTTCCGGATAGATGTCACTAGTAGAACAGAATGGAAATAAATTTAATTAAAAGCGAAGATATTTCTTTCTAATGTTAACAACCTCACGAGTTTATCGCTCAGTATCGTAAATAATGGACCCTGCCGCCTCCTTTAAGCAAAAAAAGCTGTGGTTTGGACCTGAAAACATCTAATTTTTAATTAGATTAGATGTTCAAATCTCATGGTGTGGCCGCCATCTAGCGGAATTTGCAGACATCTTGTCAACGGTTATTATTGCAACTATGATTTATGCTCACAATGAAAGAGTGGCGACAATTTTTTCTCATGAAAGCAGTCCGGAGATAACAACAAACTGGCACCATTGCTCAATATACCTGTTTCTTTTGTGCGCGCAGAACTTTCTATGCCATTTCTGTTTGATTTATTGAAATCCTATCCCTAAGGAACCCTGTATATAAAAGAACCGTAGACTCAACAAGCTGGGTATGGGGACACCTGGAGGTCCTGTATACAATTTTAACAGTTATTGTTTTACCAGAGGTAAGTAACTCGATTTGGCAATTGTTAGGGAAATGTTGATATTTTTTTTGTGTGTTCGCAACCATTGGAAATAAATAATTTTGTCAGCGTCACATATTTGATTAATTAATGGTAAAGCCATGATGGTAATTTAAGGCTTAAAATATTTTAGCATAATTTAAGGGGTAACGTTTTTGTTTAAGCAATTTTTACACATTTTAAAGCTTTCTTCCCAAGCTTTCGATTTGTAGAATAAAAAACCCACATTTTTCAAGTTTTCACTGGTCAAAAAAAAGTACTGCCAAAAAACATTTTTTCTCCGTTAAAATGAAAAATATTTAAAATTGTTGAAGAGAGACTATAAAAAAGTATTTTAGAGAAAAACAGAAATAATTTAAGGCAAAATATCTGTTTTGTCATCTGTCTTTCATCTTTAGTGGTGTCGTCCATTTGATTTTTATTTTGACATTTTTATCCAAAACACAGCAAAAATTGTATGCTCCAAGATTTTAATTCTTCAAAGCGTAGTGTTTAAGATATAAAGTGTTATTAATTTCTTTCAATCTAGGTTCTTTACAGTCCTTAAATTTACCAAAAGACGTGTCCTACTATAAGTCTATTTTAGCACATCTAAAAATGATTTAACCAAAACTAAAATACTACTAAAAATACTAGGACTTTGTATTGTTCCATTGTCCAATGGAAAAAGATACGCAAGAAAAATGGAAAATGGAAAAAAACTAGAAAGAGAGGGCAATATGAGTTGCAACACCAGAAAGGACAATATTTATGCACTCGTGTGTTCTATTGGGCATTGATTAAATAAGTTGGTCTATATCATATTGAGGAACATTCATCCAAATCCTTCTTACAGCATGTCAGAGTTCATCTAAGTTTCCAGGGGGACGTGGTAATCGACTAAGATTGCGTCCTATCATATCCCATACGTGTTCGATAGGCGACAAGTCAGGCGATCTTGCTGGCCATTCCAAAGTCTCTATGCCATGGTCATGTAAGAAGTCCATTGTTTCCCGAGCAATATGCGGTCTGGCATTATCTTGTTGCAAGATCGCATTTGGGATAGTTTCTAGGTCGCCGAGCAGTCAGATTACCGTTGATGAGGACTAGAGGTGATCTGCTTCCTAAACATATAGTATCCCATACCATGATACTTTGCTGTCTTGCTGTATCACGTTCAACAGCAAAGTCTACATTTCGTCTCTCACCTCGAAATCGCCTAACCCTCATGGGTCCATCATGGCCGCCTAAACAAAACCTGAAATCGTTGCTAAAGCTTATGGTATTCCATTCGTCATTCCAGTTTTGCCGAGCTCTGCACCACTCCAAACGGCGAGCATTATTTTGGGGGGTCAAAGGTAGCACCAAAAGCGGACGGTAAGCCCTAAGCCCCATACCAAGCCATCTTCGATTAACTGTCATCCTTGAAAATACTCTGCTGCAACTAGAACATCTCTTACTTGGCGTATACTGTCCCGTCGATTTCTGAGAGCAAGAAGTCTGAGATGCCGTAAATCACGAGCTTGTCATTCTTGAAAACACTCGTCCTGTAGCTGCAACTAGAACATCTCTTACTTGGCGTATACTGTCCCGTCGATTTCTGAGAGCAAGAAGTCTGAGATGCCGTAAATCACGACCTTGCAATAATCTAGGGCCTCCAGAACCCGCACGACGTCTATAAGTCTCATCATTGGACTACCTTATCCAAACTCTTAACACTGTTGATGGATTGGCATTAACCCTTCTTGCAATTTCCCGTAAATCAAAACCAGCCTCTTTCATGCCCACAATGCTTCCATTCTCGAAGTCGTTAAATGATGAAATTGTTGGCGATTGCGAACTCTTGGCATTTTTATTTTTTAAGTAAACTGTAAGCAATCCAAAAAGTAAAAAAATCTGTGAAAAAAGGAAAGATTAGAAGAAAAAAAATTTATCAAATATTTATTTTGAGATAAGGTATACACACAAATAATTTTGGTGTCCCCCAGTATATTTAGAATTTTTCGCAAAATACAAAAATGCAAAAAAAAATGATTGCACAGTTACATAACAAATGTACCTTTTCTATCGTTACATCAGTCTACAAAGTACATTTTTTTGATCGCTCATCTTGAGACAACCGGTTATAAAGTGCTGACTTCAAGCATTATTCTGTCTGTTTCGTTCGATTTGAAAGTAAAAATTTCTATATATTTTTGGGTAAAACCCATTCTGAACATTTTTTGTTGCGCTCATAACTCAAACACTATCTGACCGATTTTTATAAAATTTGGTACCTTTGTTGGTCCTACTTAAAGATGGTTTAAATCAACCCCACATAATCTACTAAAAAAGTGAGGGTAGTTTTCAAAAATTAAAATTTATATGGTATCAAATGAATGGTAGTTGCGTCTAGAATTTAAACAAAATATTTTTTTTAGCCAGTAAGGTGCAATGAGGTAATAATAAATTATATTAAATCTATATTGAGCACGAATCGTGTGAGCTTCCCCATACCTATCTTACAGCTTGCTGACTCTACAGTTCTTTTAAATTGTCGAAATACCAACCTTTTCAAAACTCTTAGATATTTTTTGTTTGCTCTCTTGGACTACAACTCTTGAGTTTTGATTGATATGATATTTTTACTCGGAACCTTTCTAAATTTTAGATAAAACAGTAAACGATTTTCTTTTGCAGGTCTTCTCCTCGTCCCCCTAATCCTTCTGGCCTACGTACCGAACCTGAAATACTTGGCCCCGATTTCCATGGTAGCCAATGGATGCATGGCCGTGGGCCTGGGTATCACTTTTTACTACTTGGTGGCAGACATGCCTAACCCATCGGAAAGGGACATGGTGGGATCTCTGTCGACTTTTCCAGTATTCTTCAGCATTACCATTTTTGCATTGGAAGCCATCGGTGTGGTAAGTAGTTTTTTGCCCCCTGACTCGAATGTTGTAGGGTGTTATAAGCCTCTATCTATCCTTTAGGGAGTTTTCTTATCTATGATTGATAAAAATAGGCTAAGTGGTTCCAGAGATAATGCCCTTGCGACAAATAGGTGTCAAGGAATTTGAGATATGACGATAAATATAAGCGGGTAACATTTCTGAACTGCTCATTTGGTGTTTAGACGTAGATTAGCCCCAAGTAGCATTTGTCTGACTTCCAACTAAATCTGACGTAACGCGAAGTTATATAAAGTCAAAATTTAAGTCACTACTTCGTCATTTCGTAAACGACGTCGCTTTTATATCAACACCAACGTTGTTAAGCGAAAGTCAGTGTATTGAACGACCCGCCAACGTTGAATACTGTGACGTAACTTTCTGCTGATTTCCCAACGTCGGGCTCACGTTGGTCTCTATAGTATATTGCGACGTAACTTTTTATTGATTTCCCAACGTCGGCGTAGGTCTTATGTTGATTTCTATGACGTTAAATTAGATGACCTGCCCAACGGCCAATCGTCGCCGGAATCGATTACGTTTAGTGATGGTCGATAGAATATGCGCTAAAGTTGCGTTGTGTTCCATTGACCTTTCGTTGGGTTTTGTAATCTGCTTTGACATTAATGTCTAACCTTAGTTTTGATCGATCTTTTTTGTCGTCTAACAAATGTTTAACAAAAGCATTTGTCGACTTTCTATTGAAAGAAACCAAAAATTTCTCTTTTCAGATATCGATGTTGAGGGGGCAACCTGTGGTGTTAGCATGTGTCCAGGTCACTCCACCTGTTACTTTTACAGTACGATTGAATTGAGGTCAGTTTTGTTTATCTGGCAGAGATGATCGATAGTATTGGTGCATTTTTATATATTTTTTTGGCTTGGGGAGCCAGCTCACTCTTCTCCTAATTTTGAGGCGTGGGCTCCATTTCCTTTAGGTTTTGTATATGCACAATTTTAAAAAAGTCTTCCATTATTAGGCTCAGCGACGATGTACTAGGGGGTGGTAATCTGTGGGGCAACCTTTCTTTCTGAAAACGCGGAAAATGATTGGAAAAAAACTTTTCCACTTATTTGTCAAATGTCGACAAAACTAAGGTTATCTGTGCAACTGACCTACCAATTTAAGACATTTGCCGCCCGTCGGGCATTCAGACGTTGGATTTCCCTACATCGCGTGTCGTTTGAATATAAGAACTTAGTTTTAGTGACATTTAGTCAATGTTGGAGACTCAGTTGAAATTTAGTGCAAAATAGGTAAGTCTACTAAATCCGCCATCACAAAAACATTTTTTGTTTAGCAAATTTTTATCCAAATTGGAAGATGCCACTCAAAATCTCAAAATGAATAATAATTTAGCACTGGGACACACACCACACCACTTTTAAAACAAAATAAACAAAATACAAAAAAAAAATATATTATATTAAGAAATCATCGAGACGGTAGCCTTTTTTTTGGAAGCATCTTAATCACATTTATCAATAAACTGGCTTTCGTCGGAAAAAAATGCATGTCTTGCATTTTAACAGTGTTTCTTATTTTCTGTTAATTCAGAAAATATACCTTAATTTAATTTTTTTAGGTACTCGCAGACAAGTTATATATGAGGGAAAATTCGCTATTCATTAATTTTGTCGTTTATTCACCCTCGCTAAGGTACATCTGCCGATTTTGCAATTTGACAGATGGTTGTCTTTTACATGAATCGCGTGTCAGATTGTTTCATCATCATTTCACCTCCTAATCCCTAGCACCGTACTGATGAGCACCACAAGTGCGAAATCCGGATCTACGGTTACCATTACCTTTTCTGAGGGAAAGCTCGCTATTCATTGAATTTGTCATTTATTCACCCTCGCTAATTTTCTTTTTAAATTTATCAACTCCAGAGCTTAGGATACCTGTAGAGATAATTATATCTGTCTCCGTAGAGACTCTTAATTTTCCTTCAAACTGAAGGTACATCTGCCGATTCTGCAATTTGACAGATGGTTTTCTTTTACAGGAATCGTGTGTCAGATTTTTTCATCATCATTTCACCTCCTAATCCCTAGCACCGTACTGATGAGCACCACAAGTGCGAAATCCGAATCTTTTAAGTGATATATTGTTTTCCAAAATAAACTATTGAAGTATAGTTTACCTTCATTTGTGGGCAATGGTGAGTAATTTTGAGTGGAGGAAATCAAACGTTAAAAAACGTTGGAAATTGGCTAAAGCTTATCCCAAATAAGGTTCATTTACTGACTGACTTACTGGCTGACGTCGGCTCATTTATTCGCTACGTCTGCGTAACATAAGATAACGTCCAAATGCTGCTTGGGAGGCACTTTGTTAGTTCATTTCAAGTAAAAATCACTTTACAGGGGCGGAGCAAATGATTAGTGTTTATAGTTCCCAGTATTTATACATTTGAGCTTTATGTTAGAGGTTGTCAGGAGTTTTAAAAAATTTTCTTTCACTTTAGTGTTTATAGTTCCCAGTATTTATACATTTGAGCTTTATGTTAGAGGTTGTCAGGAGTTTTAAAAAATTTTCCTTTCACTTTAGTGTTTATAGTTCCCAGTATTTATACATTTGAGCTTTATGTTAGAGGTTGTCAGGAGTTTTAAAAAATTTTCCTTTCACTTTAGTGTTTATAGTTCCCAGTATTTATACATTTGAGCTTTATGTTAGAGGTTGTCAGGAGTTTTAAAAAAATTTCCTTTCACTTTAGTGTTTATAGTTCCCAGTATTTATACATTTGAGCTTTATGTTAGAGGTTGTCAGGAGTTTTAAAAAATTTTCCTTTCACTTTAGTGTTTATAGTTCCCAGTATTTATACATTTGAGCTTTATGTTAGAGGTTGTCAGGAGTTTTAAAAAATTTTCCTTTTACTTATTATTTTCTATAGGTTATGCCCCTTGAAAACCACATGAAAACTCCCCAGCACTTCACTGGACTTTGCGGTGTCCTTAATCAAGGCATGGCTGGCGTGACCTTAGTGTACATGATGCTCGGATTCTTTGGTTATCTTAAGTTCGGCGATGCCACTGAAGGTTCTATTACTTTGAATTTACCGCAGGACGAACTGTAAGTTTATTTTTCTGTTTTTTTTTTAACTTTTCTCGATTTTTTTAAACTTTTTTTAAATATTGCGTGCTAAGAAAATGCGTGCAAGATTTTTTATTTTACAAATGTCAAATACTTTCAACTAAAGGTGACAGTTTCCCTAACTCACCTCTCGAGTGAAGGAGGTGGAGTCGGCACCTACATTACATTTAATTTTGCTTTAAAAAATTACAGAAACGAGTATTAATGATTTTAACTGATATTCTTTAAGAAAATTAAAAAAATCAAAAAAATTAAGCAAGATCTGGAATTGCGATAAGGTACCTAAGACTTTTGTATTTATCCCCACAAAAAAAAACAAATAATGGTAAATCCAAAAGATAAAAGACATGTAGACCCTATTTATTAGCCCATTTGCAAAATTCATGTCGCACTTTGTTTTGCAATTTATTTTTTAGTATTTTTAATTCTCTTAATTATTCTTTCATGTGTTTTTATAGTAAAGCCCAAGCAGTAAACATCTTGATAGCCATAGCAGTATTCTGCACTTTCGGTCTGCAGTTCTACGTGTGTCTCGATATCGCCTGGAACGGGTGCAAGGAACACTTCACGAAACATCCCATGATCGCCCAGTACATTCTAAGGACCGTTATGGTAAGGCTTTGCAGATCAGCCATTCTACGAAAAGTGAAATCAAATGTTAGGTGTACCCATTAAAAACATCTTAAACACGTCTTTTGCAAAACTAGAAATTTTTCAAATGCGCACGTAATATATTTTTGGTTGGGTATTACACTGTCGCATTAAAAAAAGAAAAAAGTGCTGCATTCTAAGTAAATGGCAGCACGCGACGTGCGTTCTAAATAAATTGCATCGCGAACGATCGACTAATTTTATTTATTCTTTCATTATCAGGTCATCCTGGCTGTAGGCACCGCGGCCGCTGTGCCTACGATAGTTCCATTCGTCTCTCTGATCGGTGCGTTCTGCTTTTCCATCCTTGGACTCATGGTCCCTGTGGGAATTGAGATCCTGACATTCTGGGACAAAGGTTGGTTATTAGTTATGTATTTACTTTTACAAGCTATTACGAAAGTTTCACAACCTAGGAAAATTATGGCGATATTATATTTTCAAATCATTTAAAAGTCGTCTTTGCAGCTAGATTGGTCCGAAGACACGTCCTTGTAGGACTCCAATTTGTATCATATAACATTTTTATCAGTTAAGTTTCACCAATTTTTGTTGCCGGTGATCTATGACTTAAGTAAATTTGGAACAAATTCAATGAAACACCTTCTACCACATAGTTTTCCAGAATTTTAAAAAGAATATGTGGTACTTTTGTAAGTTCTAAAAATACTGCTTGCGTTGTTTTTATATAACCGCACTTTTATACATTTTCTTTAACAGACAACTGGCTATGTTGGAATCCTCAAAAACTCAAAATAAATATTTTTGTACCTTGATATGACCACTTATGGCTTACTCTCTCTTATGCAATAATCAAGTCCAAAAAACAGAAATTATTCAAAATTTTTCGAAAAAAAATACTTTGAATTCGATCTCAACATAGCTACAAAGTCCAATTCCACTAACTCCATTCAGACCCATTCCCCTAATCTGGCGGCCAAATATCTCACCCTAATTTACCCTTATACATCTCGCGTATTTTAGTTCAACTTAAAGAGTTGCTCAATCTGCAACACATTTGAGAACGAGACTATATATTTACCATTTTCTTTTTCAATGCCCTATCCTTAGACCATACCGAAATAACTTATTTCTAGACATCAAACAATTTATCCCATCATTGGACGATCTAACTCTTCAAATTTCAAAGAATATCGCATGTGGTGTTAAAATGCAATGCTAATAAAAGGGCTATTTTTTTTCTCAAGGTTTTGGTCCAGGAAACTGGAAAATTTACAAAGATGTAATTGTGGTAGTCACAGGATCCCTGGCACTGATTTTTGGCTCAAAATCCGCCATAGAAGACATCGTTGCCATGTACACCGACTAAAAAACAACGTAAGTAATTTTTTACTGGTAAAAATTAGGTTGTGTTTATTGTCAAAAATTACTAATTTATAAGCTCTTTTAAGACTTTGTAGATATGATTTTGTTAAATTCATTTACGGTACATAATTTATATGTACAAGGCTTTAGACGTTAAATTTGATACAAAAAATCCTCTCATAACTTTTATGGATTCCTTTAGATTTTAATACTATAAAATCAAAATTAAGGTAATCTTTTTACTTTTTGTGGTAAGGCCATATTGTGAAAAAAAAAGATAGTTTTGAATATATCCAGAAATATTTAGGTAACTAATTTGTCAATTGTAAAATTTTCGTTGATTTTTTGGTGAGATTTTGAAAAAAATTTAAATTATAAAAATTTAAATTTTCCAGTTTCAGTTGTTTAAATGACGGATATGACAAATAATTTTATACCAAGTATTATAAGTAGTTTTCCCATAGACGTAATGACTAAAATAAGGTGTCATTTTTAAAACTGAAACTTCGTAAAAATACAGTAAAACTGAGTACAATAGAAAAATATATGTATCTCAAAAAATCCCTTTAAAGGAACTATTTATTTTGCATTAGAATTACTTTTTAAAAGTAATTATTGTATTTTTTTTGTTAAATTAAGAATTCATTAGACTGTGATTACACAAAAATATCCCAGTTGTAGCTAAAAAAAAACTACAGACTTCTTGACGTCATCGGCAGTATGTAGGGGAGAGGGTGAAGCATTCAGCTACTTTTTACATTTTGTTGTACAGGTATCTTGTACCTGTATATCAATTGGTTTATGTCGTCTCATTAGCTATAGGGTGTAACTATTTAGTCCCCAAAGGCTTTAGCGCAATCTTTAACCGTTCTAAAAATTTTTTATCACTAGACCTCAAATTGGCTGGAATTAAAAGACGTGATAATGCAAGATTAAATATTTTTGGTAAGGACAAAATAGATTTTTTAAGAGCGAAATACTGTTACAGGTTCAGTATTTACGACATTTCACAATGTCATGTCTTGTCGTAAGGACGATCCCATTGTTGTCCTAGGATTGGTACCATGCAGCTTCAATTTGCAGAACGTGTGTGCCTGTTCGCTCCAGGCCCATCCTCCTTGTAGAGTTGGAATCCAAAGCAGTTTGCTGCTCCTAGAGTAGCTCTCGGGCTAGTGGATGCAGATGTCCCTGTACACTTCTGCTTCGCTATGTCTCTAGTTCCGCTGGTGAAGGAACTTCTTCGAATAAGTTGTGCGTGTGTGTCTACCTCTTCGGCGTGATAGCCTCCGAAGTTCTGAACGACGGATCTGGTAGAGCCGGGATTTCAAGCCGTGTCTCCTTGCCCAACTTATCGTTTGTTGATCTTCGCTGGATAATTCTTCATCTTATATTTTCGGTATTGAAGTGAATAGTCTTGATGTTGTGTTTTCGTCAACTTGCCACCGATTCGTGATTGCTGCTGCTTTAAATTAATGTTTATAAGTGGTCCAGAAGGACTGACCATCGAAAGTTGGAGGATTCATGCTCTGGAAACTGGTCCCCCCCAGAGAAGCCCTGAGATTTTATTTTGTTGAGGAGATCTCTTTGCGTGAGCTGTAACAGTCTCTTTTCCACACTCTTAATTTTTGTGTCGACTTCTTCAACGTTTGTGTCTAATTCTCGAAACTTTGTGTAATTCTCTGTTTTTACTTCTTCAAATGTCGTTTCAATTTTTGTGACCGTCTCTTATTTTAACTTGATTTTGTTTTCAGCTGAGGATGTTGATCTTCTAGCAACTCTTCTAATTTTTCCAGTTCTTGCTGTCTCTCTTGTCTTATAAAATCGATCCTGTTCTACCTGTCTCTTATTTTCTTGGTCGTCTAATACCATTTGCAGCCACTCGTTTTTTTGTGTCTCATTCTGAAGAAGGTCCTGTTCCGTTTAATTTTTTTTAAATAAATTCTTGTATCGCTTTTTCCATTTGTTCCATTTTTGGTGAAGTCGGTTTCTTGCTATCTCTTACCATTCTCGAATAGATCACGTTGTGGAATATTCCAGAATTCTCTCGAAAATCTCCTTATAATCCTGCATTTGTGTATCAAATCTGGTGGTGAAGTCAGATTCTTTCTATCTCTTCTGATTTTCGAATAGAACGTCGTGAAATGTTCTAGAATTTTCTTGGAAATCTCCTTATATTCTTGTATTTGGATGCATGTCAAACCCGATGGTGAAGTCAGATTCTTTCTATCTCTCTGATTTCCGAGTAGAACTTCGTGGAATATTATAGAATCTTGTTCCAACTAAATCTTACTTCTGACGCCAACTGTTACGGGTTTTCTAATTCTCAACTTGATTGTAAATCCTTTTTACAACAAGTAGGTATTTAGCTATTCCCAATAGGCTGACAGAATATTACTAAACGCTCCGGACAATCCGATTTTTCTTCCACAATTGTAAAATTAAAATTGCTTGTTTTTCTTCTCGTCTACGGAGCCCTTGCTGGCCGAAGGCTCCGCGTAGGTACTTATTAATTCAACTAAATATTTGGATGTTATATTCTTACATTGGGGTTATTTATTATTAATAAAAGTAAAACATCATCAGCCAATGAGAATGAATAGAAAATGGCCGTGCCTGAGGTACGAATGGAATGACAAGTAAAAAAGCGGTAAATTTAAATAAACACGGAATTAATAGCACTTGCCGGAACCTCCCCTTGGCCGAATGCTCCTCCCTCTTTCCTACGTCGGTCTGTAACAGAGAGAACCACACGCAGACAATATTTTAAACATTTTATAATGACATTTCGTTCCTATAGTCTAAATTTAGTCAATTTTTCAGGTTAAATATGTTAAAAGGGTAAAAACATGTTTGCAGCGACTTTTTTTGATGTGGCAATTAACTTTAAATTATCATTCACCGAAAACCGATTTTAGTAAATACAGCAAACTCGCAAAAAATAATATTTTTCATAGAAATTTTGGGGTCTTTAACCAATCAATTTATTTGCATTTGTGACTTTCATCTAAATTTTTTCAAATTTCGCCATTTTTCTCGATTTTATTGGCCAAATAAAGCCTTTGTCAGCTGTCTGACAGTGTCCTCAAAGCAGTGAACTTGACTTGAAATAAAGTAATTTTTATTTGTTGTTGACTTTAATAGAACTTCAATAAAGTTGGTGGTTTTAAACAAGAAAGTGTATTTTTCGAGGTATTTTTTGATGTGGGTTCAATTTTTTTGCGAAGTTTTAGTTTAAAAAAAAAGTCGCTGCAAAAGCGTGTAGTACACGAAAGTGTGCAAAAATGTTGGTAATTATACCATTGATCTTTACCCAAAAATAGACAAAAGATTCAACTTTCTCACCGTGAAATCAGAAAATGTATTCGAACGGTTGCTAAGAGCGAATTGGTTTATAATTTAACGGAAGGGAAACTGTTATAATAAAATTTGTAAAAGATTTATTCGAGCATGTAGTAGTCCAAAAATGTTGCCAACCCAATACAAATTAAAGACTTAAGTCTACGGTACAAATGGTTTTTCAAAACAATTTATTAATGAATTTGCCATTCCATCCTTGGTTACGTGAATGGTAATGGCAAATATTGCGCTAATAGTTATGGTTAACATAGAATCTACAGTAAGAAATTTAAAATAATTCGCGGCCTTGAAAGTTGATACTTTTGCGACTCGCTGTATACCGACATTAGGGAAAAGATATCTAAATATGAATGCTTTAAATGTCTAAAAATAAGCCAAATATACCTATAAAAAATGGACGAAAAAAGTAAAGATGAGATTTTTTTTCAGGTCATAATCTTTTTGATTATATATACTCTTTAAAGGCGTTAATTTTTTTATATTGTTACAGGGTTTTTTACGATTTAGAAGCTGTTTAGTTAAGAAATTTGTTAGTAGTAGCACAATAATGGATTTTGAATTTAGTAATATGCATTTATTTTTCCGTGTGAAAGCATTTTTTTAAGTTTAAAAAAGAAATAAACAAGGGAAACTTTGGTACGCAAATCATGTTTTTAAAATATTATACAGTTTAAGTTGGTCATTACGTACGCGTAGACGAAATTGAGTCTTACTTTCTTTTGTTCGGGACGTTTGCACTCTATCAATGCTTCGGGCTCTCTTCGGCAAAACTCGCTGCGTGAGCGGTTTCAGTAGACGTTAAACTCGTCGATATAGACGCCGTAAGCGTGACCTTGATAAAAAGGCGCACGTAAGACCAGAGATATGGGTTTCTAATGTCTGTATTTTTTTCACGTAAACGCGTATGTTATATGACCAACTTCTGTAAAATTATTTTGTTTTTTGACAAAAAAAAAAACAGAGCCTAAAATGACCCCTAGTTAAATTACATTTATTTAAAAAAATTTTATAAGTAATAGAATTTTTCTATTTATGAATTAAGGTTTAAACTATAGATTTAGTTTTATAAATCATTAATTTCTTTTAGGTTAAGAATCAGGTACTAGGTTACAAAATTAAACCTAATTTATTTATTTTTTTTTGTTCGTAGAGAAACATGACACCTAAGCTGATGTGCTTAGTCACTATCTGTTGTTGTTAAAAATAAATGTAGTGTATTTTCCGACTTTAGCTGAGTATTTTCTTTTTTAAAGTGGCATGGGTTATAAGTTCCCTTGGAAAAAACTAAGGCACTTGTAATAGTTCCTATTTTTCGCAGATCCGCATGCGTATGTTTATGTTTTCTAACCTTAAATTTTGAAGAAGTTTCTAGAAAAAGGCGATTTCTTTTAGCGATTGGTCCCTCTTCTTGAGAGATCGGTCTTTCGCCAAAGATTCAAGAATTAGGCCTCTGCTGGAAAGGATCTGAAGGACCTGAATTCCAATTGTTTCAAATTATAAAGAAAATATTTTAATACATTTTTATTTAAAACTAAAAAGACAAAAAACATGTTTTTTTTCCAGAAAAATTTGATGAATTATACAATTTAATAATACCTAGGCACTGTACTTTGAAACTCGACAATGAGAATCTCTATACAAATCCCGAATCATAATTTAACCAATCCATAATGCCCAAAAATTAAACGCTTGAAACTAAAATACGTAATTACACACAAGTTAGCAACCTATTTTTGATTCCTTGTTAGCGTATCTTTGATGCGTTTGTGAAAGCGTCCGTAAATAAAAAGAATTGAAGTTGTGCTTACAACGTACGAGTAACCAAACCAATTTTTGTTCAGTGCTTGATGCACAGGTTTACTTCATGACGCTCACTTCTACTTCCTTCCTAGTCGAAAAGTGAGATTGCAATAGAATGTAAAATAGAAGAAGTGAAACTGTGGATCGGGCATTTGAAAACCCACAAATAACAAAATGGTTAGGAGATAGGTAGGTGAGACGTAGTCCCTGTTGTACGATGTATCAGTTCTGAGATACGATTAAGCACTCTCTATTTGTGCAACTTTAGCCGATCGAACAAATCCCGACAGCTCAAATAGCAGCGTGGCGTGCCTGATATCTAAAGCTACGTTTCCAAGGGCACAAGTAAATAATTAGAAGATTTCCTGTGGCTAAAACATAATAAAAGTGGTGTCAAAATATGCTTTCCTTTGGTGGTTTTTTTACCCAGCCCACAACTACCAAAAAAGGTGAGCAAATCGTTGCTAATCCGGATATAAAAGAAACTATTTATAGCCGACTACACCTCTCCCCGCGTTATACATGCAGTGACGCAAGCGTATTATCGAGCGAGTCGGGATTTGTTCGGTCGGCGTTTTGGCAGAATTGTTTTCGGGATTTTTTAGTTTCGGTGTATTTTCGGTACAAATTAGGACTTGAGATTTGTTCGGTTTACAGTAAAAAGCTTTACTTTCTGCATTTGTGTAAATTACTGTTCCTCGGTTGCTTTTTTTCCAGTGCGTAAGGTTGAGATAACTGATCACCACTATAAACAGAGAACGTTCAAAATCAACCCTGATTTAACAAGAGCAATCAAATTATGATTAAAAATTACAGTTGTCAAATAGTATTCTTTATGAAGCTCAACCGACACTTCCGAGATATGGCCCAGTCAATTTCTTCCGATTTAGTACCCTTTTTGGTACACAGCAGCTGCAATTTTAGACACTGTGGATACCAAAAAGGTCACTAAAACAGGAGTCTCTGAGATAACTATCTTGGAGAGGTGTCGAATTTCACAAAGAATTCCACTTAAAAGAACACCCTTTGTTTTGGAAAAACAAATACTCTGATAAAAGATTGCCCTCCCCCTCCCTATTTATAAAATCGACGTTACTGTTCCTCCCTTAGTAAGAGAGAAAGACATGCATTTTACAAATTTTTTTAAATTATTAAATTTAAAAAAACGAGTGCAGTACAATCATCTGAATGTATTCATTCATGCACTTCAATTACCTTTTCTACGCAATTTGAAAGTGAAAAGGAATATTTTGCGCTATATTTATATCTCCCTTAAAATTTTTGTAAGATAAACATATGTATTATCAAAAATTTGCACTTTAATTATGTATTTTTTTTAAATTCGATGGGTACAAATGAATTTTTACAAGATCGTTAATAGATTACATATAGGGTACATAGGCACGGTTATAGTATATTACATACCGGGGTGGGAAGTGTTCCATTACTGTAGAAAGATTATTTATACGTAGTTAACCGGGGTTAAATTTATCTCACGGCAATAATACAAATTTTCGCGCCGAGGAATGTATAAAATTTTATTTTCAACCATCTTATTTTTATAGAGTTAACTAAAAATTTAGGAAGCGGAAAGAGGTAACTTTCCACCTAGACCAGTTGCCAAATTAAAAAGTCAGCAAGGTAACATTTGAAAGACTAATAAGAAATTTATTATGGTTGAAAACAAAAGCAAATAGTGACATCTCTAATTTGTTTATCACATATTACTGCTATAAATACACCTGCGAACTTCTTGGTATAAACAAACACTACAAAAAATTACCATTTTTTTTTAATAAATGTTTGCGTTATAAACAATGTATCCAATATTTTCGATTGCAGCGTCTCTAGGCGGGATTACATCAAACGAAAATGTTACTCAAACCGTAGTTTTATAGAGGGCGGGCAATAAAACACAAACTTTGTGAACTAGACCACCCTGAATTCGTTTGTTACAACCAGAATTGCCAATATTTTGAAAACTATCAGTGACATATTGTTGAAAAGATAATTTTGTTTTGGAACTTAAAAATTAATCGGAATTTTTTGCCAAAAACATATTTTAAAAACGCCTCAGGATTAAATTTTGTAAAAATCATACAAAAAATTCAATTTTTTACATATTTTGAATGCTTCTGACCTTAGATTAAAAAGATACAAGATACCTGACGCTTACGGAGACTGGTTATATTATTATATGGAACAATGTTTACCTTTCTGTTATTTACAGTAAACACACCAGTGGCTTAGCTACTTAAATATAAATTTACACATGGATTATTATTAAAAATTTACTATAATATGAAATCTGCCAAATTTAAAAAACGTGCAAAAAATAATTCTGCCAATTTGAGCTGTGGAAGCTTTCTAACAATAAATGTTTGTAGTATAATTTTATACAAAATAAATGTATTACAAACTTTGTATATGATTTATAGCAATTTCAATTTTCAACACAATAAAATTATGCCAAACATTAAAACAAAGAAACACAGTTCATAGCACCTGGAACATCAAGAGAAAAAAAATAATATTACCAACTAGCTAAAAATTATGTTATTGTGTTTGTTGATTTCGTTATTTTTATTTATTATTATTTATACTGACTTCTTCAGTACACAATAAAGTCAATAATGCTTAGGGTATATAGAAGACAGACAAGAAGAGACATCTAGGACAGAAAAAAGATTTAAATATAAATTCGAAGGGCGAGCGTAGATGGCAACGGCGGCAGTATAAATCAACCTTAATATTTTGATAAGAGGTAGGAATTCAATATTCTTACAAACCTGACCACATGTGAATTAACTTCTATTGTTAGTTGCAAGTTCGTTTAAGGACTTTACCTACCTTTATTTTATAGTCTTTATAAAAAAACCTTCGAAAATATCTTATTTGCGCATTAAATACTTCATCAAAAGTATACATATGCTTTATTTTATAGTCTTATCGTCTAAAAGAAACCTCGAAAAAAACTTTATCAAAACGTTCGAAAATATCTCATTTAACGCATTGGGAATTAACTACTTCATAAAAAAAAATGTGTTTGTTGATATTTTAATTAATCTAAGGATCTACTAATTTAAGTATATACCTTAACTTAACCGTAAGGTTATTCTTAGTCATACTTGGTCAGTGAACACCTTTGTTCTTATTTATGTTTGGAAATAATACAATTTTTGCAAATAGGCTGGACACGGGAATGGAAGCCTAAACTTTGTTTTACACAAAAGATGTATATTTAAAAGTAGAAAACAAAAGAGAAAAATTATTTTTCTTCATAAAAGCAAAACAGAATAATTCTAAGAACATATTTTTTATATATATATAAAAAACTTGTAATCCTAAGAACATTTTTTTACAACTTTTCTAGGGATATATTTTTCTTCATGAACAACAAAAACGTCATTCCCATGATTGTAATGAAAGACATGGGAATGCGAATTTTTCATTTTTTTAAAGTTTGAGGTCTTAATTGTAAAAGAATGTTGGAAAAAATGTACCATGCGAAGGAAGCAGCATGTCAGAAATAAAAAAAAATAAAATGGCTTTTAAAAAAGAATTCATTATAAAAAAATCCTTACCATGGGAATGAAAATGTAAGGTGTTACAGCCTCTCCAGACGTGAAAAAATTTTTTATATCGCGGCCCACAAGTAAGCCTGCTCAGAAAAGTTTGGGCATGCTCGTGTCTTGCCCTGTTTACATTGCAGTATTGAAGAACACATGGTAATGAAACTTCCTTTAAGTTTTTAAATATAACTGTTATTACTCTAGGTTTTGGAAAAAATTTAAATTTTTAAGAGACATTTTGTTACAAGAACACTGTAGTGAAAGCTGAAGAAATTTATTTTCTCCTATATTACTTAACTTTAAAAAAAAATCGTATTGTAAAAACAAAGGAAACTACGCAATTTTTCACACTAAATATTTTATATTCTATAGTTGTTATAACTAACAGACTTCCAATTTGGTTTTGCCAAAAAGGTCGGTTTTCGTGGAATCACCCATGCACATAAAGATCAATCATCTTCCCGTTCGCCATTCTTGGAGTAGCGCGGCCTCCCCATCATCTCACATATTTAAATTTTTACTACCACTGGCTTATCCTTTGGGCTTTAATTTAATTAAAAATTGCGCAAAAAAATAATAAAATCGGCCCAATAAAATTTCACTAAATTTATTCAATTATAACATCACTAGAGTATAAATAACTAAGTATATAACATTACAATGTACAAGGATGGGTGTAAAATTAAGGAATAATTAAAAGTAAAAACGTAACAATCTTACAGAAAAAAAAATTACAGACCAAAAATTCCAACCCTTCACACAACAGTCTATTTTTCTTCGATTTATTAAGAAATCGACAGAAAGTATACACTTTTCTCTGTCAGATTAGTAATATTTAAGGCTTTCTATGGCTTAACCGAAAGCACTCATAATAAGAAAACATCTGATTTATTTCAAGATGGCGGCTGCGGGAAAAACAAGTCCTTTTGCTATAAGAGTCAATATTATTTTTTTTGTAGTTTTTATGTCTATTTCGTGCAAAAATCTTTAATATAAAGATCCGATGGAGATCTTTCCCCTGTTTCTCAGGCATCGTCGTCAGGGTGGGCTGCTACAAAACGAGAGAATATTTTTACCAAGCTTAAATTAGGACGTTACAACACTTTAAAATGCTTAAAAACACTTAAAAACTAAAAATTATTTTAAGAAAAAGAAAAATTGAAATAATTTTTAGTTTTTAAGTGGTTTTAAGCATTTTAAAGTGTTGTAACGTCCCAATTTAGGCTTAGTAGCCACTCATCTATTTAGTTTAGAATTCCAATGGTCAAAGTATTCTATCGTTTTGTAGCAGCCCACCCTGACGACGATGCTTAAGATGCCTGAGAAGTAGAAAGATCTCCATCGGATATTTATATTAAAGATTTTTTCACTCAATCCTATTCTTTCCAGACAGTGCAGATAGCTACACAAACCACATTTAAAAGTTATTTGTTCTATAACTATTTTATAACTTTGTTTTAAGAAAAGTACATTTGTTTATTTTTGCGAATATTTCATTGCATACCAGCGTGATTATTTTTGAGGTGTGGAAATAGAGAACTCTTTTGCTGTTACGGCCACAAAAACGGCATAGATTTGACAACACTGCTTTGCTATTTTTTTGAAAGATCAACAATAGGTGGCATCACTAATACCATTTCGAGTGAAATCATGCAGTGTTCAGAACACGATGCTCGGCTTCAAGCTCAATGGATTGCAATGTCTCGAAATTAAAAAGAATGAAAAGAAAAATCAAACATCAAAAAAATAACAAATTTTCGTATTACTGTTATCACTTGACAGGTATCAATTTATTGGCTGAATATTCCATTAGACAAGTGGCCGGTGGCTATGCGGAACCTGAATTCCAATACTCCTATCGAACTCACTTCAGTTTCCTTGGGCCGTCTTGGGCCTACTAAATTACGTGACCTTGGCGTTTCAGAATTCCGGCAGAATATTGATTACAAAGAAAAAACCATAACTTTTTTGTTATCAGATGATAGCATTTATAAAAATCTACAACCGTATCCAAAGAATTTTTCAAAACTTGGTGTATTTTTTCAAAAAATAAAAAAATCCAAAAATTGCTGATACAGATTTCTGTATTATCGAAGAGGCTAAAGTAAAAGCCAGGTAAGATTTTTGACTATTGTTAGCCGTGTTTATTTTATTTCGGAAATGAGAGTCCGGCAAAAAACTGTCTGGATACGGTTGTGAGGAATTCAAAAATAAACTTGCGAATTTCAACAGATTGCGTTTTCTCGTTTTCGATATTCTGCCCGGTAAAGATTGGCCCAAAAACAGCAAAGCAGTGTTGTCGAATCTATATCGTTTTTTTGGTCTTAAGAGGAATAAAGTAAGTATATAGTGAACCCAAAACCCTACTTCTGTGGACTGTTCAAAAAACGAGGGACTTTCTTAAAAAACTACGAAAAATTAACGTTAATTGGCTCCTGTGGAAAAATCCGCACAGCCGTCATCTTGACTTCTCAAGCAGCTGACCGGAATCTGTCTACTTTGCAAGCAGATCATCGTGGGCCATTCTCAACTAAAAAGCCATTTACCTCCTATCGCTTCTGTGCCCTTTAGCCTACTGTTGCCGCCATTTTTACAACCAATTTGACAGGTAAAACGGGTCCCCATAAACAACCCGAGACCTAATTTGGCAGAAACATAATTTGTCAGAAAATGAAGTGACGGGAAAATCAAATCACATATGAATTGAAACATATTTGTATAGAAACACAAAATGTCAAAAAATATTTTTAAGGAAAATAATTTAACAGAAACAATACATAATAATGCTGAACCACAAAATTCACGAAACCCAATCTGGCCGAAAATTATTTGAACTGATAGACATGCATGCAATTGCTACGTTGCCATGCTTACGGCAGGGAATAGTTACCCCCTTTACATTCCTCAACCCCCCCTCAAATTTTTTCATAATATTAAAATCGGAAGTGTATCAAAAATGAATCGCACGATTTGGTAGACAGTTAGACAGCCAGAAACTGTGAGGTTAAATAAAATCGTTTATTAAAAAAAAATCCCCGTGTCATCTTCCAAATAGAGAAACTTGTCAACGCCGCAATCCAGGGCCAACGACGCTCTAGAGATTTAAATTTGACGCATGCCCAATAGCGATTCGGATGGATTGTGGTTCTGCTCATTAAAGGATCGGGCATATTATTTTCTATCAATTTGTCGTTCTAGAAAATTATTTTCGATACTTTTGTAATTCTGATACTTGGTTCGGGAAAAATATAATCGGTTAAATTATATTCGTGACTTTTAAGGATCGAGTAAATTAAAATTTTATAAAATTATATTCGTATCCATTATTTAATGGGTGTTGTATTTCGTCCATATTTTGTTCCAGACGTTTTATTTTCTGTTCAATTTTATTTAGGTTTTTGTCAATTCGGCTTTTTTGTGGGTTCCCGGTAAAACATGGATCTTCTGTCAGTTTGGTGTCAATATGAACGCTATAAAGAATATTAAATCGAAAAAGAGTTAACTGGCGTTTTAGTTGAGAAGGTATGTATTCTTGATTTGAAAATGCGATAGAAAGGAGCAGGTTTTCGCCAATCGCTAGAAAGCTAGAAGGTGCCACAAGTTGCGTGAAAGCTCATAAACACTACACCACACTTCGGTTAAATCATCGCTACTAGTACCAGGCAGCCGAGTGATTCCGATATAACGAAGTTTCAAACGAGTGCGTTAGGTCTCTTAGGAGTTTTCTTTTTTTATCAAATCAAGAATGTTTTAAAACCTGCGCTTTTGTTTGCCATGGAAAAAATTGGACGAAAGTTTCTTAATTTGATTTCCCAATAAACAATTGTTCTTTTTTTTCGGTTTAAAAGGCAACTATTATTATTGTTTATTTTTTTACAGTTCTCTCGAAAATTTTACAAAATACTACTTTTACGTGTTATAATACTTAGGTTTTACAAGCCGTTTTGAAACCTTACCTTAAAGAATCACAAGTACGGACAAGGAAATTACAAATTGACAAATAAGATGACAACTGACATTTAAACTTATCATCTTGTTTTAAAGAAATAACTTTTTAAATGTCGGGAATTCTTTGGCGATTTATAAAATCAATTTTTTAAATGCTCTCTGCAAAAGTTGCTTTTATTTCTCTCTGCCTTAAAGATAGTTATCCTAATGTTATATCTTTTTTTGCTTTCAGCCCTGCTCTAAGGCTGTGGTGGTTTACTTATAAGCATTAGCATGGCTTTCTTTAAGCAGTTATATATTCAAAGGAAACACAAACAATATCACAGTCGTTAAGCGAAGGCTTCAAAAATGCTCTTTTTTAACCCAAATATGCATCAAATACCAAAGATTTTTTAGGACACTGACACTTCGAGTCTTTCGAAAATTGTTCCTAACTCTTTTCAAAAAAGCGTGATATGTTACAGTGGTCACCATTTTCAAACTTTTTCTTTCCGTTCGACTGTTGCGCTTGGTTCAAAACTCGGGTCTGGCTTTTCTCGAGTTTGAGGTTGTGATGGTAACTTGCACGTGTCGCCCTCTACAGCTCTAAAAATATTCACAATTTGTAAAAAAGTCAACCAAAAAACAACTTAAGAACAAAGGTTTTCTTTAAGAAATCGGGTTTTTGGACATTTTAGACAAAAAACAAATCCAATCTAAACGTAATGTGGGAAACATGTGCTTATAAAACTTTTGGGGGAACTTACATGGACGGTTCGTCAAGGCCAGCCTCCTTCCCCTTCTCCCCCGCCGCCACTTTTTGATCGCCGGCGGCACTTTGCGACACCGGCTCCTTTGACACCTCCTTATTTGACATCTCCAACTGGAGCGCGTGGCTTTCTAGGAGGTTAACCTCCGGGTTGTGTCTGGTCACCTCGATTTGAGGAGAGACGAAGGCGGGCGGTAGAGACTCGGGAAGCCTCGGAGGTTCCTTGGAGGTGGGTGGAGGTTTCTCGTCCGTGGGTAGGTCCATTGGTGTTTCCTTTAAAAGAAAAATTTATATGCATATTAAAAGTTGAACCATTCCAGTAGGTCACAAATTTAGTGTTACATGTCAAGTTACTTTGGAAAGTATACTTCCACATTGAAGTTAGCTCTGAAATATAAGTTATGTAGTTTTAAAGTTAGGGGTGTTCATTACTGGGTCAGTGACCATTAATAGGACAGTGTCCATTATTTGGACAGTGTCTATTATTGGGGTAGTGTCCATTATTAAGGCAGTGTTCATTATTGAGCTCTGAAATATAAGTTATATAATTTTAAAGTTAGGGGGTGTTCATTACTGGGTCAGTGACCATTATTGGGACAGTGTCCATTATTGGGGTAGTGTCCATTACTGAAGCAGTGTCCATTATTGGGGCAGTGTCCATTACTGGAGAAGTGTTCTTTACTCCCCCGTTAAACCTTGTTATATTTACCACATTCTGCTCTTTGAACCCGACCGCTGTCGTCTTGTTGCCATCAAGAGCTGGAAAATTCGCCTCGAACGCCGCCTGGCTGAAGTCCGCCCAGCCGGAACTACCCATTTCGGTGGTGCCGCCCGTTTGAGGGGTTGAGAGGTTCCACGGGTCGTTGGAGATTTCCGAAGCGGTGTCGGCCGGTTTGGGGGAAGACCAAGCTGAAAACGTTTTTATTTTATGCACTTATCAAAAATTGCCAAAAATATATAAGACGATGCCGATGTCTAAATGTACATTGGTATGAAATGTCAACAAGTTTCTCTTACGGCCATGATTAAAACGTAATCGGTGTTTACAATGGGGTTAACCAAATAGAGTTTCAACATAAAACAGCCCATTCTAAACACCGATTAGTATTACGTCGTACTTACGATCAACATCCATATTTTCATCACCGCTCGGAGACTCATCCTCACTATCACTGCTATAGACCTCGTTTCTGTCGCCCTGTTTCTCAATTACAGTCTTAAACAAAATTACACAAAATTAGTCTGGCAAATTGTCTGTAGTAGTATTATCACATGGGATGGAAAAAGTATCGAAAATCTTCACCAAAGATAGGTTGGAGGGTGATTATTACTTTTGACAAGGTAAATTATCAGTTTATCGCCCATTTTAGCAGGTGATTTTCGTCTATTAACCAGGTAAAAATCAACCCGCTTTTACAATGGGTAAGGTAAATAATCTTTCAAAAAAGACAGCACCAAATACAAAAAAATGATCTGAACTGAACAAAATTAGTCTATTATAATAACAGCGCCAGAAATTGGCGCATATGTTTTAATTATGAACGGTTTTCGACAAGACATACTAAAATTAACCTCATGTTCTTGTTTTTAATGTTAAATTTTGATGAAATATTATGGTGGGAAGCAAGTGGGGATTTATAATCAAGATCTAATACAAGAATAGCAAGGGCAGCTAATAAACTTCCCAAAATATGACAAGGTTTATAAATTTTACTCTTGAACTGAACACACCCTAAATGGTCTTTTAAATTAACATTAAAATATAATAACATTTTCATTTTCAAAAAATAAAAAATTTTAAGAAATAAGAAAAACAATATTTAAAAAAAAAACACTTTATAGCATTGCACTTAACCCTACAATCCAAAAAATTTCCTCCTTAAATGTTAGTTTGTATCATAGAGAAAGTTTGTGCAATTTTTTTGTTTTGTTTTTATTACAATGAATTACTAACACCTTTCCTTCCTATCCCAAATAAAATAAATAAAAATAAAAAACGAAGAAACAACAAAGAAGAGAAGTACACCACGGAAAATAAAAAAAGAAGAAAAAATTAAAGAAAAAATAGAGGAAACCAAGTGACCTCGAGTCAGACAAACTTGGGATCCAAGGAAAAGGGCTGGCAGTTGTCTCGGACAGACAGAACTAAGAAAAACAGAGAGATAGGTAGATAATAAAGTACTTACCTGAAAAGTGTGCTCTTTATCGTCGAATATTTGATCGTCGGCGTCGAACATTGTGTTGATGTTTTGGGCGCACATTTGTTTGAACATTTCGTCTCTTTGCACTTGATCGTTTTCGGCGAGGTCGAAGTTGACGTCTGACGGATTATCGATGTTCCTGAGAAGAGAAAACAAGTAAAATAACAAATTTTCAAAACCCCGGACAACCTCTAACATAAACATCGAATGTTATGCATATGTTCCGACCTGGTTAGTGTAGTGGGTACAAGTGTAACGTGGTGCGTACATACTTGGTCTATTAACCAGGAGACCCGGGTTTGGTCCCCGGGGCCGTCCGTAGACTTGGACTTTTTCTGGCAAAATTACATAATTTTGTAAGATTGAGGAAAACGCCGTATGGAACGGAATAGGCCGTGTTAGCTAGAAGGCAGGCTAACACGATTCCATAACGTCCCTCGTAGAGGACGGTAGCGTGTGATCCATATATAGAGCCTTAAACTTATAACAGATAGTATTTCTAAATTTCAACAAGCAGGACAGAGATTACAAGACCAAAACCACGCAAATGCATTCCTTACAATTCCATACGTTAAAGGAGTATCAGAGAAAGAGTTTTAATATTAAAACAGCTTTTAAATCTAGTAATACAATTCAAAGCCTTCTTAGTAAAACAAAACCGGAGAACAAACAAAATAAGGAATGCATTTACCAAGTTCCCTGTGAGTGTGGTGAATCATACACATGCGAAACAAAAAGACCACTATCTGTTAGGCTTAAGGAACATCAGACGAATACCCAAAGAGGTGAAACAACGAAATCAACAAAACAACTGTGAATAAAGTGGACAGAAGCAAAGGTTTTGCAGAAGGAGTCACATTGGAAGAAACGAAAATTCCCTGAAACTGCCTTTATTGGGCAGAATCAGGGTATTTTCAGTAAACCAAGTGGTGAAATTCCAAAAATTTGAAAGCCTCTCCTTGAGCGGAGCCAACTTCTTAAACTTTACGGTTGAGTGATTTCCCATAGTATATAAGTACGTAGCCTTAGGAATTGATTGTAGTTTGCACCTGAAGACGATCAGAGATTGTACTAACCGAAACGTCGTGTATAAATAAAACATAGACAATATAAGTCCGAAACACACAAATTCCTTGAAATCTGTGTATAGAAAGCTTATTATCTCTGAAACTACTATAGCTCAGAACACTTTCTGAAGGGTAGGCTCCAAAAAATAAAAATGCGCATCGAAATCAGGTTCAGTGGTTTGAGAGCATTTGTGTCGGGGGTTAAAAAATACACTTTTATATCCTATTAAAATTGGAAAAAAGGCAAAACTTCTGTCTCAGTCGCTATGCACTTACTGTAAAGTCTCTTCGCCATCGTTAAATGCGTCATCACTGAACCCACTGTAGCCGTCTATATACTGTGATGTGAGATTTTGCATTTGGTATGTCGAGTATACCTAAAAAAAAATACATTTTCTTCTACTGTTTAGTGCGGGGGCGGATACAGCCTTTTAAGTTTATCTTTTTGCTACTTTACAGCGCAAAAAAGAACAGGGGAATTTAACAAAAGAGACATGCCCAATTTAATTTGGTGGCCGGGGTATGCTAACAAATCGTTTTCCATAAGATGTAATGCCAACTTAAATCAAAATTTTCGCTAAATTAAAAAGGATTCCGTTGCAAAAAGTTATTATCTTACATCGAGAGCAGGGACGTCATAAATATGCCCGGGATTGATCTGAGGACGATTCAGAATCCGAGCACTCGACTTGCGATCGTAAATCGAACGCGTTTACACTCTATTCATTACATAAACCCAGATTTTGTATGATTTTTTAAAACTTTTTAAGACATATTTTCGTGTTGCCCCTTAGCCCCCTCATCACAATTTTTGCCCTTTTTTAAGGCACATTAAAGACGGAGGTTCATAAACTAAAGGAGCGCCAAAAATTAACAAAACAATATTTAACGAAACGCCACCTACTTGTTGTTGCAGTGCCGTTGTCTGAGCGAAAGGAATCTCATTGAAATCGTCATTGTCTTCTATGGAATTGTTTGGATGAACCCCTCCCTAAAAAAAAAATAAAAAAATGCACTAAACAACAAATCTATAAATAATAATAAAACTCCAGAGAAACCATTTCTTAGGCAAACGATGTAGATACCAAAAATACAATTTTTAAATTTTTTGTCTGTCTGTCTGTTTGGTCCAGCACCTCGCAAAAGCGACTAAACGAATTTTGACGATAGACTGGATTCTTTAGACTCCTGGGCAGAACACAGACTTTGTTTCATCAAAATCGGTTCACGGAAACAAAAGATATTGCCATTTAAAGCAAAAACACCGGAAAAAACCACAGGCAAAGTGTTTATTCGACTAGATTGAATAGTTTAAGGAGAGGTAGGGAGAGGGGGTATAAATGTGAATGTGAGTAGGGGCGGGAGGGGGGAAGCTACAATTTCAAACACTCGAACGAAGTCGTGGGCAATTTTTATATAGGAAAAAGAATACTTTTCTTTGACTGAGTTTGGGGTGAGCAAGAAGGGGCCGCTAGGGTAGCCCCCACTACTACTACCTCTTTATTATTTTTTTTTAAATACCCAGACACATCAGTGTCAAGATTTTAAAGGCGTATTTTTCAGGTCGAATTAAGACGAAAAGATTTCTAAACAAAACAAAAATCATTTCGTATTATAGAGTGTAAAAAAGTTCCTATAACATGTATCAAAAAGCAAAGTTTTTTTCTAATGATTTTAAAGTTAAAAAGTTAAAAAATTAATTTTCGGCAGCATGCTTATTGCAACCACAAACTTGCGTAATTTTTTACAAACCTGGCAATAAAAGTGTAAATTTAAAAAAAATCCAACAAAAATAATGTTATTTTTTTTTTTCAGCAAACAGGACAGTGATTACAAGACACCATGCAGATGCATTCCTTACAACTTCATACATTAAAGGAGTATCAGAGAAAATTCGAAGAGTAGCGAACAACTTTAATATTAAAACAGCTTTTAAATCTAATGATACATTCCGAAGCCCTCTCTAGTAAAATAAAACAAACAGTGTGGCGAGTGTGGTGAATCATACATAGGTGAAACAAAGAGACCACTATCTGTTTAGCTTAAAGAAAGAGGTGAAACAACGAAGTCAGGAATCGCCGAACATGCATGATCAAAACCACACCGGATGAAGTGGACAGAAGCAAGCAAGCAGAAGAATTTGGAAGCCCCTTCTTGGGAAGAGCCAATTTCTATATATAAGTACGTAGCCTTAGGAATAGATTGTAGTTTGCACCTGAAGACGATCAGAGATTGTACTAAAAATAATATTTTTTGACACTAGCAGAATTAAAATAAACTTGGCAAACAACAAGGTCGCAATCATTGTTTCACTACCGATAAAAACTCGCTACAACGCGAAATGGTTGGAGTTTATTTTCTTTAGTTTTTTTACTTATTAATTTATAATCTCTGCCTGCAGTATCATTTTTTGCAAGGTTGACTTGATTTTTGGCTTGAAAAAAACAAATAGGGACAAAACAAACTAAGAAGTTTGGTTATAAAATTACAAATATTTTAAGGCACAAAACCGGTATAGATTTGACAACACTGCTTTGCTATTTTTTTTAAAGATCCACTATAGGTGGCATGACTAATGCCATTTCGAGTGAGATCGTGCAATGTTCAGAACACGGTGCGAACACCATATGTAAGGAAAAGTAAAACTTATTAGGAAAGTAACCATTTACTAATACTTCTATAAAAGGTTTTGATGCTCGGCTTCGTGCTTCATGGATTGCAATGTCTCGAAATTAAAAATAATCAAAAGAAAAATCATTATTCAACATCAAAAAACTAACAAATTTCCGTATTATTTTTATCACTTGACATGTGTCAATTTATTGGCCGAATGTTCCATTAGACAAGTGGCCGTCAATCGAACTCACTTCAGTTTCCTTCGGCCTACTATATTACGTGACATTGGCGTTCCAGAATTCCGGCAGAATCTCGCTTATAAAGAAAAAACCATAACTTTTTTGTTATCAGATAATAGGATTTATAAAAATCTACAACCGTATCTAAAGGATTTTTCAACATTTGTATTTTTTTCAAAAAATAAAAAAATGAAAAACTTGTTGTTACAGATTTCTGTATTATCGACGAGGCTGAAGAAAAAGCCAGGTAAGATTTTTAGCTATTGGTAGCCGTGTTTTATTTATTTCGGGAATGAGAGATTCCAGCAGAAAACTGTCTGGATACGGTTGTGAGGAATTCAAAAATAAACATTCCTGCCAAATTTCAACAGATTCCGTTTTCTCGTTTCCGATATTCTGCCCGGTAAAGATTGGCCCAAAAACCGCAGTGTTGTCAAATCTGTGCCGTTTTTGTGGCCTTAAGACAACCTTGGATCAGGGAATCTTGCAGGGCAGCGTCAGAAGACAATCGGTATATAAATGAAGCAAAATGGAACCGAACGAATGGCGGCCGACGAAAATTAAAAAAAAACTATTCACCATTGTTCTGATCAGAAATAGCAAAACAAATTAAAGTTATCAACAAACGTCAAAATGGGAACCAACGGAATGGCTGCCGACCGAAAGTCGACTTTACTTTCTTATCCAATCTTACCAAAAGCGAGTCCTGTATCCTGTTCGCCTCCGCCAAAGTGGTCTCTTTGAACTCTTCCAGCGTTTGCCATGTTTCCGCGTAATTGCACAGCCACTTGCCCAACTGGGTCGTCGAACACATGTCCACGACGGTATTGACCAAACTTATCACGTGACCCATGTAGCCTTGACGGACCAGTTTGCCTTCCGCCCTATGACAAAAATATAAATCGTGTTTCAAAATTCAGTATCGCACTTTTTAGGTCGAAATAATTTGTTTTCCTTCAAACAGCGTCACAGTTTCATAATAGGTTCTCGGCTACAAAAAATTATTTTATTTTTTTTTCTCGATAACCGACGAACATGAGAAAAAACGGCGCAATACAAAAAGGTTTGAAGTTTTTGGAAAAGCAAATAGCTAAAAAAAACAAAACTTGTATTTTTGCTGCTTTAAGATACTTTTTAAAAAATTAAAAATTGATATGGCTCACAATGGCTGATAATAATAATTGACTTACTGCTTCTCGTCATTTCCTTTCCATACAGTTAACAGTCTGTCTACTAACTTACAATCTACGATTAACTGAAAGACAAAAGTATAAAATTATTATAGAAAATATCATTAACCCATTGATTAAATAATCGCTATAGGAGAGGCATCACAATGCTTATAAATGACTCACATTTTTTCCTCACTTCAGCCCTGCCCTCTCATCGTAAAACGACACACGACAGGATGCCTATCTTATAGGGTTTATGAAATCACATATGGGAAAATGGGCGAGCTCGTAAAGTCCACAGTAATCCGGGTTCAATTGCACAAATAGGTCAAATAATCCACCGAAAAAATAAAAACGTCGCCAAACGTTGTTGTTTTTTTGAATTTTTTAAATTTGAGCTGCTGAAAAGTGGAATCTGAAGTCTGAATGAAGGTTTTTTTTCCACATGGGTTCCGAATTCTTGTGCGCTCTTGCTACAAAAACAGAAGATCCGATTCTTCATCTGAGTCAACATACGAACTTTCGCCAATTTTATAATTGCCCAATAACCACTTTATTTACGTTTTTATTCAAAGCAAAAATCGAAAAAATAATAAAAATAGTAAACACTCGTTTTTTTGAGGTTATGTAAATCCACCAAAAAATCTTCCCGGCCCTCCTAACTCGGTGAGCATCGATGACAACAAAAAAGTTTCAAGAACGCTTTGCTTCCACCGACCGGTGGATCCATTGATCACTTTACGAAGTGGGCACGTTCTCAGTTACAATTAAGCACAGCGCTAAAAAAAATAATAAACTTACATGTGTACATAAGGCATTTGTCTTCTGTTCGTCGAACTCAACCAACGAACAAGTCTTTAAAGCTGCCGCCAGGCAATTTTCGACCTAAAATATGTAAAAAACAATAGTTATCACGTTTATTTCGTGCGTTCTATCCGGATAGTTTTTAAATCAATACTGAAACTTTGGAGGAGTGACTTTAAAATTCTATCCCGATAGGCCGAAGTAAACGCTTCTATCCGGATACAGTAGACTAATTTCAACTCTAGACTTCAAACTAAAAAGAAGAAGAGGAAAAGTAAGGTTAAGGATTTGTAATAAATAAAAGGTTTCCTCTTCTGACCACAAATTTCCGGATCTTTTCTTTTTCCATTTCTTTGAAAAAAAAACCTCTGAAAAAATTGAATCATTTCAACAAAACATAACCTCTAAATATGCCACTGACAACTTGGCATGAAGTTAGGGCCAAATCATTTGGATGCGCAGGCTTACCTGAGTATGTAAAAAATTGTTCCAAGAATACTGAAAAAACAAATCCAACAACACCTGGAATGTGCCCAAACTTGTAAGCTCGTCGAGCAGTTTGGTGTTGCTCGACTGCAGCATGGTTGACAGCAGTTTTACTACCGCCAAACGGGTACTACCTAACGGGGGATCTAGCACACCCGCTGTCGTGTGAACTGCGGATTGCTGAAAGAAACACAATTTAAATATTGTTTAGACTCGCAAAAACTAGGCGAATTTTTCTAAAGACTACCCCCATTTGCTCCGCCCCTGAGGTGATTTTTTTTACCGAACGGAACTGAAATAAATGGTGCCTAATCTACATCTGCACACCAAATCTAATTATAATCTTAAGGTTACATCCGATTATATTTGTCATCATATCTTAAACAAAGCTATGATTGTTTCCACAAACCAAAACTACACTGTTTTGCACTCGACGCGCGTTTCCCTAACAACGTTAGCATCATCAGGAGACGATAAACAATAAACTAAATTAACTTACGCTCTATTTTATATATAATCTTTAAGTGGGCGGAGATAAGACTAATAATTTGTGATTGATCACGATTTTATAATCCTATCTCCCCTCAACTAAAGAATATCGCAAACCTCTTTATGAGCAAATTTGAATCAGATATAAGTAAAGAATTTGAGTATTTTCCCAGAGTATAGTTCAGGTATGTAGACGATGTGTTTGCAGTATTGTAAAGTAACTAGTGTTGAAAATTTAATGGAAAAAATAAATAACAAATTTCCCACAATTAAATTTACTTATGAAACAGAGAACAACGGTACACTGACATTTCTAGACACTTTCGTTATAAGAAATAAAAATAAATTGGACTTTGACCTATACAGAAAAGGAACGGCCACCAACAGGTATATTCCAAATGACTCTTTTCATTGCTTACAACATCAGCTTGCAAGTTTGCACTTTTTAACATATAGATTAGTAAATTTCCCCTTAAACAAAGAAAGATTTGAAGCAGAAAAGAATAGGATTAGGAATATAGCTGGCGAAAACGGTTACGACGAAGGCTTAATAAATAAGCTGATAAATAGACATTCTTTTCAAAAGACCTTTCGGAATTCCACTTTTTTCAGACAAAAAGATACCTGCGACTCAAAATTTGTATCAATTCCTTTTAATCCTAATGATACGAAAGGATTACAAAAAGTATTTAATAACACCGGTCTTAAATTAGTATATCAATCCGGTAACACAATAAGAAGTTTACTAGGAAATCCCAAGGATAAAACTACAGTTCTAGAAAAAAGTGGAATTTACGAAATTAGTTGTATGGATTGTGACAAAAAATATGTTGGCCAAACGAGACGCTCTATTCAAACACGTTTTAAAGAACACTTAGCACACTTAAAATACGGAAGAACAGAAAAGTCAAGTGTGGCCGAGCATGCTTTTGAAAACAATCATAGATTCACATTAGATAACCTAAAACTTCTAAAAAGTGTACCAAATCATTAAATCCAGAAATAGTTTAAATAAAGATAGAGGACCCATCCCGTTTAGTACACTTTATTCTTTAGTTGAGGGGAGATAGGATTATAAAATCGTGATCAATCACAAATTATTAGTCTTATCTCCGCCCACTTAAAGATTGTATATAAGATAGAGCGTAAGTTAATTTAGTTTATTGTTTATCGTCTCCTGATGATGCTAACGTTGTTAGCGTTTTAGTGCATCTGTGTGTTAGGAAGCTCAGACCAATAACTAAAGAAGAGACCAAACATTCCCTTTGGAAATTCTCTAATGTTTACAATCCAACACGAGACGACTAAAACGGCAACATTGTTTAAAGTCGCTTTTCCCACCACCAATGGCGGCGCGGCGACTTTTGCGTGCGTCAACCCAATTCGCTTCAAATCATAAAATAAGTTCGTAGCCAAAATTAAAATACTAGCCACCTAATTAGAGTTAAATTTATAGTGGTGCCCAAGACTTCCAACTTTGTTGATTTGATTTGTCTCAACAGCAAGTTTAGGTCTTGAAATCCCTGACACTGCAGCTTCTTAGCTTATTGTATCTCTTGCTGTGTGCCTTCCTAATCTAAGAAGTTTGACGACCTCGTGAGGAGCAGCAGCCCCTTTATTAGGTTTTTCTGGCAGTTAGCTTCTCTGGAGGGGTCGTCCTCTAAGAGGTTTTGTGTTCTGCAGAAGGTTAGTCCTCATCACATAGTCTGCAGGTGGGTTCGTCTCTATAGATTCCCATCCTATGGAGGTGTTCTCTCAGTGCGCAGTGACCGGTTAATAGCCCCGTCACTTGTCTGATTTCTTTCTTATTCAGTTTAAGGATTTCACAGGTGAAGGTAGTTCCACACTAATTTTGAGTGAATTTGTTGGCATGCCAGAGCTTTAATAGCTGCTTGGCTGTCTGAGAAGATTGTTATATCTTTGTTGAGATATCTTCTTCTCAGGTTTTCTCGCAGACAAGTCTCTATGGCATGTATTTCAGCTTGTAATACTGTGGTATGTTTCCCCACAGATGCAAACCAATTTGATCTTGAGACTAGGCCATATACTCCCGCTCCTGAACCATTGTCTATCTTGGATCCGTCGGTATACCATACCAATTTTCCTGACTGGACTAGTCATTTCTCCGTCTTGTTTTCCCAGGATAGCTGGGTCTTAAACGGCTTGTTCGTGTTGATTTTCGGAGTCAGTCAGAGTCAGCGGGTTGCTGACAATGCTCGCAATCTTGGCAGTTGTCATTATATTTTAGTCTGTATGCTCCCATTCTCGCCTCCGCTTTGATGACAATGTCGAGTGATGGGAGGTTTAGAATGGTCTCCATAGCATCGGTTGGTGTGTTGCTCATTGCTCCCATTATGCCAATACATGCAAGTCGCTGGAGTTTGGAGAGCTCCAGTTTTGCAGTGCTTTGTTCGGCCTTCGGGCACCATACTGTGGCGCCGTAGGATATTTTGGGTTTTACCACCATCGTGTATAACCAATAGGTTATGTGTGGTGCAAGTCCGCAAGTTTTCCCTACAGCTTTTCTGGTGGCCATTGGCGCCATTTTGCTCTTGTTAATGGCGTAGGCGATATGCACGTTCCAGGTTAGTTTTGCATCCAGGATAACCCCGAGATATTTTACCTCCTGGGCATATTCTATCTGTTTTTCAATGACTTGATATTCCTTCCAGCTTCCTTTTTTTCGTGAAGGGTATTAGTGCTGTTTTCTCGGGATTTATCTTGAGGTCTACCCGTTTGCACAAGTCTTCTAAGATTTTCAGAGCTTGTTGCATTTGCCTTGATATTTTGTAAAGGTTTTTATCCATTATTAGTATGATGATATCGTCGGCATACCCTTTGGTATAGACGCCTTTATTATTAAGTTCATTTAGGAGTTCGTCTACAACCAGGTCCCACAATAAGGGTGATAGGACCCCTCCTTGTAGGCATCCTTTGGCTACCGCGACCTCCATCGTGTCTCGGTTTAGAGTGGCTTGTACCTGTCTTCCACGAAGCATACTATCTACCCATCTACCTATGGTGTTGTTGATGTTGTGTCTTGACAGGGCAGTGTTCATAGATTTAAAGGAGGTTGGATCTTCTATGTCAGTAAATGCTACAAGAACGACTTCTTTTTTGTTGTTTGCTATTTCTACCCTTGCCACAAGTTGGTGAAGGGCAGATCCGTAGGATTTGCCTGATTGATAGGCATGCTGGTTTGGGTGAAGTGGCTTTTCTTGTAGAGAACTTCGTTACTCACGGAAGAAGGAAGTCATGGACAGCACTACAAGGTCCTGTAATGAAACGCCTGTCCCTCGTATAGGTTCAAATTTATTTTAAATATTTTTAGTTATAATACTTTTCAGACGAGCTGGTATAAAATAATTTCAATAAAGATTCTCGGCTTATGCATAAAAAACGGTAACAATTCTGCTTCGGTTTTATCTCAATTTTTTTGTCCGCTTTCGAGAAACATTTATCGTTCCTTTTCCATAGCAGCTGCCATACTAGACACATCGCCTTTCTCTGTACAAAATAAGGTGAAACTAATAGAGCCTTAAGGGCAAGTGTACATTTTAGGGAAGCTTCCCTAAAATCTACTGGGTCTGGTCTTTAGGTATGTACGCGTTTTTTTTAATAAACTAAAACTATTAGGGGTTTTTTAAAGGAAAATTCATGGGAAAAGAGAGGGTAAAATATATATTTTTTATTAAACATTTTTTTTTTAATATTCTTGTAATTTTTATTGCTGGTTCTGATAACTAGAATTCCTTCTAGTTAAGACAAGTTGTGTAGATTTGTAGTTATATTATATTGTTATACATTTTTTATAAATTTTAGTATTACTTAAATTATTTTCTGATAAAAATTATTACCTCTATATTTGTAATACTTACTTTAAGCGGTTTTCTGTAGAAACAATATTTATACTTATTCTAATTATTTAGTTAAGTAACCAGTGCTTTTGGTAATATTTTGTTTTTAACTCTTTTTAGTTTTTAAACCTGAAGTTGTACCGAGGAAAAAAGCAATTATATACACAGATGTCAATTTAAAAACTTCTTTTATTTCCTACAAAAGAGCAAATATAAGAATAGAGAACCCATACCTGTACAACTTAGCGCCCAACGTGGGGCTCGAACCCACGACCCTGAGATTAAGAGTCTCATGCTCTAGAGAACCCATACCTGTACAGTCCTTACACTGCGACGAATACTATCAGTGCTCCACTGAAATAGTTTAAAATTCGTTTTCTTAAATGGTTCAAAATTCAAGGTATTCGCCCAGGTGTCAACTGTCGGGAGTAAGATATCTGCTTAATTACCTACTCTACTTGTGATATTGAGTTTACCAACTCATTCGCCAGAACTATAATATACGTACTGGTGTTTTGATTTAAAACAATTTGATTTAAAACAGTTTGAATTTCTTGGCCTTAGATTAAAAAATACCTAAAACTGCTCCCATTACTAATGAAAATTTTGATATTTTATGGGTTTCTTGCAATTAACCTCTCCCCAACCACTTTTGAATACCTATGAAATAATTGCGAGCATATTTTGAAAACAAGTGGGAAAATTTTAAGTAGCATATTTAAAAAATAAATAAAAAAAGAAAAAAAACAAAACTTTCTTTGGAGGGAATCGAACCCACGACCTGCCGCTCTTAAGGCAAGCACACTACCCATCATACCACCATGACGTTTAAAAATAAATAGTAAATTGCGGTTGTATTTCGATGAGACACCATGTCCAGTAGGTAAGAATTTTCTCTCGGCAGCACAGTACAAAGTGATTTTAAAATACACCTTGCACAAAGAGATTATAATTTTAGATTTAAAATAAATAAGCTACAAAGCCACTCCAATGACCAAGCTAAAATGACACAATCTCTTACCTTCAAAATAATAATTCTAGGTAGAAATATTCTGTTTTTTTTTATATCACGCATAGAGTTGGTCCTTAAAAAGACTTTATACACGGTGTTTCAAATTCGATGCTCACCATGGGGATCTCCTAAACGGTAGGAGATACGAAAAGATTTAAATTAGGGCAAAGTTGCACAATTTCAAGCTTTGCTCAAAAGTAAAAAAAAGTTTACAAATTCCGGATAGTTCCGGTGATAGGCGAAAAAAGCCGAAATCTTAATTTTTAGTTTTTATTTTTCCGCGCCCTTATTATTAAAGCTGTCAAAAAACGCTTAAAACTTTCTACAGGCACTTTTTTAAGATCTACCTAATGAGAGGCTGTTTTCGAAATTTTACATTTTAGTGTGACAGGAGCACTGTCAAGTTCATTTTTTCTTATGGACACATCCTTTTTTCTTCTGCCTCCTGAAGTTTTGGGTTTATTGCCCACCATCAACCCAAATTTAAGTATTACTTTTAAGTTACTCAATATATTTTGGAAACCTGATTGCAGTACTTTTTTTAACATTTTAAAAATGAGTTTTTTGACATTTTGTTATAACAAAATAACTTTACCTAATATTTTAAAAATACCTTGTTTCTTTGCTTTTTAATCTTTGAATTTGGGCTGATAATGGTCAAAACTCAAAACGTCAGGCACTTGTCAAAATGAGGTTGTAAAATATCTGTCACACTTTATGAACCAAACGGCAGGAGAAAAAAAGCACGTGTCCATAAGAAAAAATGAACTTAACAGTGCTCCTGTCTCACTGAAATGTCAAATTTCGAAAACAGACCTCTCATTAGGTAGATCTTAAAAAAGTGCCTGCAGAAAGTTTTAAGCGTTTTTGACCGCTTTAAGAATAAGGGCGCAGAAAAATAAAAACTAAAAATAAAAATTTCGGTTTTTTTCGCCTATCTTCGGAACTACCCGGAATTTGTAAACTTTTTTTTTTGGTTTTGAGCAAAGCATCGAATTGCGCAACTTTGCCCTAATTTAAACCTTTTCGTATCTCCTACCGTTTAGGAGATCCCCATGGTGAGCATCGAATTTGGAACACCCTGTATAGGTATTTAATTGTCAAAATAAAAGTCAAAAATCTCAAAAAACTACCAAATCCCGTTAAAAACACTGCCGAGTCAGCTTATTTATCTTTGATCCAACGTTGCCGGTTTGTATTTTTTTAAAATTTAGTTATCAGTCTGAGGCTAATTACCTTGTATAAAAATGCGGAACATAGTACATATCGATGTAAATATAATTCAAAAAGCGATTCAAAAACTGTATTGAGTTTTGTTCCTACAAAATCCCGCGGCAAATTGGCAACCGTGCATTTTATGGGAAAATGAACCTTATGGATGGTTGATCGGGGGAGTATTGTTTACTATTATATCTCTTTTTAATTTTTAATGAGGTAGAAAGCGTATTATAAATTCTTAGCCTATCTTTATCAAACACGCATAGCAACAAGGGTTGTTAAATCTTCCTCAGCAAAATATAGGAAAATAAACAAAAAAAAACAAACGAACCTACCGAACGAATTCGGAAGAAAGCGGTATGTTACGTCATTACTATGACGTCACTTGTACCAATTGGTTAACCAGATAGTATACCAAGGAAAGCTTGCCGAAATCGCCTATTATGTTTATCACAGTTGAGATCAGACATAAGATTGCGCTGAAAGTTGTATCCATACACGTAATGTTTTTACAAATATAGTATTTTTATCATTTACCTGAAATTACGCCTCAATGAGCATTTTTGTCTATATAAAAGTTACAGCAAATAATATAAAACCTTCATAAAATAACCAAGTTATATTATTTAGTGTTGGTGATAATTTTAAAACTCTAATATATCTTTTAAATGAGTAAAAAGACTTGAAAAACAACTGTTCAACACCAGCTTATAAAAATTTATGGTACATAGTAATGGATAGAAAAACAACATATAGATCAGATATAGATTATTATAAAAAGGTTTTACAACTGTTCTAACACTACATAACAAATTAAAGGTTTTTATGGCTTTAGAAATATAGTCCCTTTGCTTGTTATGTATTATTCTTTTTCTTTTTACAATAAAAAAATTTATAAAATGGTGTTTAGCAATCTTTTAAAATAAATAAAAATGAAAGTGAGATAAGCTGAAGCAGGAATATGAATATTTATTTATATACTAGTCAAATAAAAGCTGTTTTTCAAGTCATCCTACTCTGAAAATCAGCTGCGGTCTCGTGTGTACTGTATAGTTTTCGAATACACCCACGTAAATTTCATGGGCTCCAAAAATACTTGAGAAAACGGGAAAAAAATATTCATTTAAATATCAGTTTTTTTTTCATACGCGATTTTTTCTTTCTGGGACAAATATTGAATTTTGTATGTTGTTCTTAACCCTAACAAGCAATATTTCGATTGAAACACATGTTGAAACCCCATAAATAACGTTTTTATTTAGGCCAAAAACCTATTTTTGTAATCCAAAATGGCGAGAATTTCCGACAATTCTATAAAAAAAAACAATACAGCTATACCACTGTTTACCTCGTCAACACTATTTTATGACCGTTTTAAAAAATGATGCTACTTGGAACAAAGGGCTGCAGATGGCGCAGTGTTGAACACTGATGGTCCGTTTTTGCGAGCTTAACATAGTTACCATTGTTCGCTTTTCCTAAATGCATTCCTCGCATACTACACATACCAGGAAAAATACCCGCCTCCACACACTTCAAGCCCGTATAACTGTCAGAGGTAACTATCTCAAGAATATAGTTAGATTGCGGGGTCGAAGCGTGTACAGGCGAGTATTTTCCGGGGTGTTCACATTTGCCGCCGACCAGCAGTATCAGCGTATGCGCTCGACGTTTCACGGTGCGTTTTTGCGACCTTAACACGGTTACTATATTGTTCTCTTTTTCTAAAACACGGTTCCCATCTATGCGTTTCTATTCGTGGGTCCCCCGAATCAAAACACGAATCACGTGGTCTAAGCGAGATTTGCCTATACATGTTCATGTCGGACCATGTAATTAGTTTTTTGAGTCAGGGTGACTGCGCATGGGAAACGCTGGTGGGAATCGGGTGTAAAATGCATTCGATCCCGATATCTGTCATCGGCAACTATCTCAAGAAGATTTGGATCTCTTATCTCTCTCAGATTGATGTAATTAAAACAAGATAATAATGGTATGGTATCTCGCAAAAACGCGCCTTTTGATGTCACAAAATTAACCTTAAAAAATCTTGTAAAATTATTTTTTTTGTTCTAAAAACAGTTGTATTATAATCACTATATAAAGAAATTAATAACAACATTATAGAAAAAACCTTATGGGCAAAAAAGGTTTATGAATGAGTTCATAAGAATATTACAGACACCAATTTATATAACTATTGTGTGTGAGTTCCCAAGTTTTTATAAGTGTCTCTCGAAATATTTTCAATCTTATCTTATATAAATTTGTTGTTGGTTAATTAAGTTTTATAAGTGGGTTGATAGCAACATTTTAAAAACCAATCTATTATATATCTTTAATTGATAGTTACTTACGGTTTTATAGGTGGGTTGACAGAAAGATTTCAAACAACAATTTATATAACTTTTGTCACTGATGACTTATATTTTTATAAATATGTTGGTGGAAACATTGTTAACACCAATTTATACAACATTTGTTACCGATGACTTTAATTTTTATAAAGATGTTCGTGGAAATATTGTGAACGCCAGTTTTATGTTACTTTAGGGTACCATGAATTTAGAGCCTTTAATAAAACAAATATACAAACTCAATTCTTGTAGGAAACTTCTAAATACCCTAGGGTATCAATATTATTTATAGTAACTATATAAATATCTGTCACCAGAAGTTTCTGAAAATGCTCATTGGGGCAAATTCTGTGGTTTGCTTTTTAAAACATGGAGAAACAAGTGCTTTAAGTAAGAGGTCCTTTTTGAATGTGTTTTTTTGGGTATGGAGCGGTAGGGAAGGTTTTTTGTAAACAAAGTATAAAAATGTCCTTTTTACTCATAGGTTTTTTGACAGCTCTTAACCTGACGGCTTTCCGTAAGAGCTTTTGCCTCGCCCGGTATTTGAAACCATAAACCTCTAGAATACGAGTCTAGCGTTCCACCAATGCGCTATTAAGATTAATTGGTAGAAAGCAAGAGTGGAGCCACCAGGTTCAAATCTCGGTCGAGGCAAAAACTTAATTTATTTCCCATATCTATCGCCCTCCACGTTATGAGGGGTTAAATTGACACATCTAATATACAAAATGTATCATATGGAGAAAGAATTAAATAAATAAATGACTAAAATATATAAAAATTTCCTTTATAATAAAATAAATACCTTGGGAGGTTCCAAAAGTAGGTTGTGAAAATCTTTCAGCCTAGTGCAAATGGTGTTTGTGGTATTTACAACCACTTTCTGTTTCAGTTCCAGGTCCATCGCCTCGTCGTTGATGTTAGAAGAGTAGATGTTAGGTAGACTAAAAAGAAAAAAAAGAGAAGTTACAAAACCGACTTAGACAATAGACAACTTTTCATTGTTTTTAAAGTAGTGTTTACAAACACACTTATAACAATTGAGAATGACAGTGCAAAAAAAGAAAATCATATTTTACAAATCTATAAATAGCTCTTAACTTTTTTAATTGCCTTATAAAAAACAAACAACAAAACAAACCAACAAACCCAACCTTCAGAGTTAACTACGCAAAACAAACACAGGAAAGGAAACGGTTTGGAACTCTATTGGCAGGCGTTTCGGTATTCTGTGAAAATTTGACTTCAAACTTGGTGAAAATTAGAATAATTAGAATAATTGCGTGAGAAAATCCACGAAGAAACTTTTGTATTACATTGTTGTAATCAAGGTCAAACTTCTTGACTATGAAGAAGTCATTAGATAAATTTTAATCAATTTAAAAGGGAATGTATAAAACATGTGATAGTATTGTGTATTGTTTTTTGTGTTAATATTTTATTTATTTTGCTGTGTTACTCTTTTTGTATTTTAACATTATTTTATATTTTGACTAGTTATTATAAATATTTAATGAAGACCTTTGCTTATAAACGATTTATATAATAAATTACAATTTATATACCGGGTGTCCCAAGGTGAGTAACTTATTAGAATATTTTGAAAACTATACAATGGAAACTTTTTAAACTTTCTATTCTAACAAAAGTCCATGTAAACTATCTTTATAAAATACTCTCATATTTGCAGTGTTGCCATTTTCAGGAATTCTTGGCAACAACTCTCTTACTTTAAATTGAACACTGTATATTTTTCCATTTTTGGATTCTAAAACATGTTTTAGGTACATTTTATGTATAATGTCCTATACCTATGTTCAACTGTTTTTAAAATATTGACAGGGTAAAATTGACATTTTTTAAATTTGACAGCCCGTAACATCGAAACGGTTAAGGGTAGAGCAAAAAAGGTTTTTACATTCCTATCCTGGTTTTTCACAAGCTATCGTTTTATACTATTTTTAACCCAGGGTTAAATAATCTTGAGATATTTTAACCCTGGGTTTAGATATAAAACGATAGCTTGTGAAAAACCAAGATAGGAATGTAAAAACCGTTTTGCTCTATCCTTAACCGTTTCGATGTTACGAGCTATCAAAGTTAAAGAATGTAAATTTTCAGCTGTCAATATTTTAAAAACTGTTGAACATAGGTATAGGACATTATACATAAAATGTATCTAAAATATTTTTTAGAATTCAAAAATGCAAAAATATACAGTGTTCAATTTAAAGTAAGAGAGTTGTTGCCAAGTTTTCCTGAAAATGGCAACACTGCAAATATGAGAGTATTTTATAAAGATAGTTTACATAGACTTTTGTTAGAATAGAAAGTTTAAAAAGTTTCCATTGTATAGTTTTCAAAATATTAGTTACTCACCTTGGGACACCCGGTATATAAATTGTAATTTATTATATAAATCGTTTATAAGCAAAGGTCTTCATTAAATATTTATAATAACTAGTCAAAATATAAAATAATGTTAAAATACAAAAAGAATAACACAGCAAAATAAATAAAATATTAACACAAAAACAATACACAATACTATCACATGTTTTATACATTCCCTTTTAAATTGATTACGTTTTCCTGCAAATGGCAATACTGCAAATACGAAAGTATTTCATAAAGATAGTTTACATGGACTTATGTTAGAATAGAAAGTTTGAAGAGTTTCCATTCTACAGTTTCCAAAATATTCTAATAGGTTACTCAGGTTAGGGTAAAATATACATTAAGAGCGATCTGTATCAGGTGACTTATATTAGGTACAAGTGCGGAATCCCAAGCAGCATTTATCTAGTAGTAGTAGTATAGGGGCGGCCCGTGGGCCTGGCAATTAGGCCTCTTCACGGGCCATTTCTGCCATACCCTGTTCCTTACCCCTATGCCCCTACTTCCGCTGCACCCCTCTCTCCGGGCCTCCCTGTCTTCTTTACGAAGTTCAGTATGTCGGCCCATCTGAGCGAGTGCAGCTCTTCTTCCTCTATGGTCGGAAATCCCCACTTCAGCTGCCTTGATCTGGCATATGCGTCACAATGGGCTATTGGGTGCTGCGCCGATTCCTCTTCGAGCCCGCAAGCGGGACACACGGGATCTCTTGCTACTCTTATTTGCATCAGAGGTTTGTTCAGCCGATTCTGCCCAGTCAGCAGTCCAATGTCCTTTCGGGCCCTGCCCAAGAGCCATTTAGTTCTGGCTACATTCGGACCATCCATGAATAGCTTGGACTGTCTGCACTTTGATTCTTGCTTCCAGGACGTCTTCAGTTCATTGCTCGCCCATTTATTGAGCTCACTCTGTACCTGTTTCCTTGTTATTCCCAGAAAAGGTTCCGGTCCAATGTATTGGGTGTCGGCCCCTAGTCTGGCAAGTTAGTCCGCTTTCTCGTTCCCTGGTATTCCCTCATGAACTGGGACCCACATCAGTGTCACCCTTTTGTCTTGAGCCAGTGTTTGCAGTGCTTCAGCGCACTCCTCCACCAGACTACTGACTATTTTGGGCGCACTTAAAGCCTTGAGGGCAGCCTGGCTGTCGAAGCATATGTATATGTCCCTCCTGCCATTTCGGACCTCGGGTAGGGTTGCTGCCATGATAATGGCATACACCTCCGCCTGAAACACCGTAGCGTGTTCTCCAAGTGGATAACTCTTCTGAACTTCTAGGCTTTCCGCGTACACTCCTGCGCCTGTTGTCTGCCTGGCTGACAGTTTAGAGCCATCCGTGTAGCAGACCGTCGCCTATCTGCTTAATTCCGTTCGGAATTCTTCCCTTTGCCACTCATTCCGTTCCGATATTGTGACCTTGTACTTTTTATCGAAACTCCATGGTTTAAACGGTGCTTTCACTGGCAGTCTTAGAAGGGGCAACTCTTTCCTCCCTGCCCTTCCACAGTCCCTGACTTAGGGCCGGTTTCTCAATAGCGGGTTACCATAGAGTTAAATTAACTCGAACTATAAATCCCAGTTTTTTTGCTGTTTTAAGTTAATATTTTTTTAGGTTAACGGTGGGATAAAATAACTTACCCTCGCCTTAAAGCCAGGGTTACCCTGGAGTTAACTTTAACCCGCATTTTAAAGTTTTTTATAAGGTTACGTTGCTCGAGTTAACGCTAACTCGCTATTGTGAAACCGGCCCTTAATTCAACATGATCTAAAGTCAAAATTTAAGTCACGAACTCGTTATTTGGTAAACGTCGTCGCTATTATATCAAAATCAACGTTGTCAAGCGTAAGTCATCAGTGTATTAAAAGAAAAAATGTTTTAAGTTTCTTTACATACCTAGATTGATTTACGTTTAAAAGAGACAGAAGTACTTCTATGCCACCTACTATGGAACTGTCACATTTATCTTTCACAAAAATTTGATTTAAAAGTAGGCCTACTGTTTCCGACCTAAAACACAAACAGAAGCATGGTTAAGGTTGCAGATAATGATTTCCTATGAGTTAATATTTAAAAAACACTTGGCGACAACGCAATTCGCTGCATATGCGAGTCTCTGACCTCCAACCCTCTTTCCTCTCTACTGTTACAGCGTTGCCAATAGCATGCCAAATTACCAGAATCTACGGTAATTTTGGACCAAAATTGGTAATCGGTAATTATCTATTACCAGACGTAAAATCTACGGTAATTTCGGAAGTTTGGATATTTCATGCAAAATAGCAAAAAAAATATCAAAACAAAACAAATTTGAGGCCAACCCATAATTAAAAAATTACAATTCTCTTTTATTGAAAAATTAAAATTGGGCGCCAAAACCGACAGAACACTATTTTGAAATCAGCAGTTTGGATATTATATCATTTTTAAAATTGTGGTTGTGTCACGACAGAGAGCATATAAATCTAAATAGAGAGGACACGTAATTATAATATCTGACCAACAAGTCAACGCGGCAATAATCCCGCACGTTGAATGAATATCGGTTTATCACTGGTGGACATACTTATATTTAATGCAATTTTAAATGAACTTGTTGCTAAGGGAGCTGGCAGAGTATATATTGTATATATTCTTCAAGCCTTTACTACTTGTAATAATTAAGAAAAAAGAGCATACAATTTAGGTTTTCTCAGCTAAAAAAGCGTTTTTTATTTATTTTTTAAAAATTTTGCTTTCTAAGGTTACTTCAATTTTGCTATAAAAAAACAAACATTTGCAACAAACCACCCCGAATGTTTTGAAAATATATGATTAGATCAGAATGGGTGAGAAGAGAATAAATTTCCTTGGATATTCCTGCAATGGTTCCGTTCTCCTATTGTAAAAGAGGCGGTTGTGACATAACCGTGTCAATTCCCATCAGTCCCCAGTAAATAGTGTTGAAAATTTTATGGAAAAAATAAATAACAAATTTCCCACAATTAAATTTACTTATGAAACAGAGAACAACGGTACACTGCCATTTCTAGACACTTTAGTTATAAGAAATAAAAATAAATTGGACTTTGATCTATACAAAAAAGGAACGGCCACCAACAGGTATATTCCAAATGACTCTTTTCATTGCTTACAACATAAGCTTGAAAGTTTACACTTTTTAACATATAGATTAGTAAATTTCCCCTTAAACAAAGAAAGGTTTGAAGCAGAAAAGAATAGGATTAGGAATATAGCTGGCGAAAACGGTTACGACGAATACTTAATAAATAAGCTGATAAATAGACATTATTTTCAAAAGACCTTTCGGAATTACACTTTTTTCAGACAAAAAGATACTTGCGACTCAAAATTTGTATCAATTCCTTAGAATCCTAATTATACGAAAGGATTACAAAAAGTATTTAATAACACCGGTCTTAAATTAGTATATCAATCCGGTAACACAATAAGCAGCTTACTAGGAAATCCCAAGGATAAAACTACAGTCCTAGAAAAAAGTGAAATTTACGAAATTAGTTGCGTGGATTGTGACAAAAAATATGTTGGCCAAACGAGACGCTCTATTCAAACACGTTTTAAAGAACACTTAGCACACTTAAAATACGGAAGAACAGAAAAGTCAAGTGTGGCCGAGCATGCTTTTGAAAATAGATTCACATTAGATAACCTAAAACTTCTAAAAAGTGTACCAAACAAAAGACTTTTGAATGCATATGAAAGTATGGAAATCATTAAATCCAGAAATAGTTTAAATAAAGATAGAGGACCCATCCCGTTTAGTGGTTGAGGGGAGATAGGATTAAAAATCGTGATCAATCACAAATTATTAGTCTTATCTCCGCCCACTAAAGGATTGTATATAAGATAGAGCGTAGATTAATTTAGTTCATTGTTTATCGTCTCCTGATGATGCTAACGTTGTTAGCGAAACGCGCGTCGAGTGCAAAATTGTGGAAAACAATCATAACTTTGTTTTAGTGCAACCAAAGGTTCCAAATTCCCAACAAATTAAAAACAGTTTAAACACTGTGTGATAGGCGTTTTACTACAAGTGTACAAACCAATGCTTAAAAGAAGTGTTTTTTTTTAGTGTTTGACAAAAAAAATAATAAAAAAAAAGTTTTTACAAATTATGGTAAAGCCATGAAGACCCTTTAAATAATTTAATTAAATACCTGTTAAATGATTTTTAAGTTGAGTAAGGAAAGGCGTATTCCATGTAAATTTTTAATAAATTTCTACCAGCTTCCACTGCTGGTTCACGAAAGTAAATGATAACGGTCATAGTTTTATTCGGAGTAGCAAGAGCGATTAGTTCTGTTCTTTTGTTTTAAAATTAGGTATTCATTACTATGAGAATCGAGCCGCTATTACTTACTTGTCAGTGGTTAAAAAACGTTTCCTTCTATAAAACTGTACAACGTTATGACAAAGGTTAAAACATTATCTGTAGACAATTTACAACAAAAACTTTAAAACTCAACACATTAAAATAATAACCCGTTTTTTTCTTTTTGAAATAAATGTAAATTTTTAGGTTATTTTGTATGATAGAACGAAAACAAATCTGAGTGAATGGATTCCGATATCATCAAATTTCTTAGTAAACTTATTAAACAATAGCCTTAAATTAGTTTTATCTTTCTCTAAAATACTTTTTTATAGCCTGCTGTCTCTCTTTAATAACCTTAAATATTTTTGCACTTCACTAAAATATCTCTCCATCTACCTCTAAAATTCTACCCTCTCTCTAAAATATTTTTCATTCAACAGAGAAAAAATGTTTTTGGCAGTACTTTTTTTGAACGCTAGAAAATCAGTGAAAACTTGAAAAACGTGTTTTATTCTAGAAATCGAAAGTTTGGAAAGAAAGCTTTAAAATGTGAGCAAAATCATGGCCTAAAAATGTGAAAAACATAGTAAAAATTGCTTAATCAAAAATGTTACCCCTTAAATTATGCTAAAATATTTTAAGCCTTAAATTACCATCATGGCTTGACCATTAAAAAGAGCTTTGAAAATTGTGTGATAGGTGTCGTACTTTTTTTGTAATAGTAGTATAATATAATAGTATAATAGGGCATACTATAAAACTTTGAATTGCTTTTGAAAGGAACACTTTATTTCTATTCCGAAAAGGACTTTTAAATAAACTTTTACAACAATACGAGGCGCTAAAATCAATTTTCGGTAAATGTACTTTTTTGCTTTTTACTATTTTTAAATCACAGGCTAACAAAATTTGGTGAAGAACTGATTTTAGTTATACCTAATGTGCTGATTCTAAAACTGACAGCAGATTTTTTCTATCAGCTCTAGTTTTTGAGATAGAGACTAATTGAATTTAGTTCTAATAAAAGGCAAAAATAAATAAATCAATATCTCTTTAAAATTCAAAATAGAAATTTGGTATTCTAAACTTGGATCTAATTAGCCAAATATACCTGAAATTGTCCGTAAACCAATATTCCTAGACCTGGTTAACCCGCATTACTTAATCCTATTAATTTTATTAGCTATTTTATATTTGGAATTCCCTATGATCCGATCTCCCCATACCTGCTCAACCCCTACTAATTGGTTTTGGAAACATAGTACCTTTTGTCTACCTTTATCCTTCTCAACTTAGTATATTGTGTAGTTTTTGCAAATAAAGTTGTGTCATAATTTTTTATGAAAGTAAAACTCGTGGCATATCGGGCAAAGCGTTTTTGTTTCTCACTTCATTACGACCAGGCCTCCAATGTCTAATGGAGAATCCACACACCTACAGACCTGTTTCATCCTTATTAGGAATCATCAGGGAGTCATAGGATTATACCTGGCAGTTGAAGCTACACAGTGACCATGCATATCTGTAGAATTTAAAACAAAGAGTTTGTAATCCTTGGGGACGTAGTAACTGTGTGCGCCACCTGTCGAATAAACCGAGAAAGAAAAACATCAACATTGAAAAGTGCAAGACACCGTAAATACAGAATCCTATACCGTTCAGCAGGTTATAAAGTAGAAACCTGTAAAAGTATAAGGTCACTGTATTTTCGTCGTTTTATAGTGTTAACCATCCAGATGTTTTTTATTATGTATGTGGCGAATTCACTTTGAAAGAAAGTAGAAAAACTATTTCTGAATTTGTGAAAAGGTCTGATCTTGCCTATTTTGGCGTTCATTTGGGAGATCAAGATAAATCTTGGGCTCCACATGTGGTGTGTAAAACATGTGTTGAACATTTGCGACAGTGGACAATTGGAAACAGAAAGTGCCTGAAATTTGGTGTACCAATGGTTTGGAGGGATAATGATAACTGCTATTTTTGTCTCGTTAATATTAAAGGAATAAATAGGAACAATCGACATAAATGGACATATCCCGATCTAGATTCTGCAAGAAGACCTGTACCGCACTCTAAGGGAATACCCATTCTAACCTTCAGCAGTCTTCCTGAAATCCCGGAAGATGATACAGAAACATCAACGTCTGATGAAGTTCAAAGAATGCAATCAGAAAACGATAGTGAATTTGAAGCAGATTTAACAACTCCTCAGTGTTTTAATCAACACGAACTGGACGATCTCGTGAGAGACCTAACCTCTCAAAGGAGTGTACTGAATTACTTGCATTCAAATTAAAAGAAAAGAACCTTCTTTATCCAGGCACTAATGTTACATTTTATCGTAAGAGAGAAAAGGATCTGCTGCCTTTTTTCACTCAGGAAAATAAGCTAGTATTCTGTAACGATATAAAAGGACTTTTAGAAAAAATGGGTTTGCCAGACTACACTTCAGACAATTGGCGCCTTTTCATTGACAGTTCAAACCGTAGTTTAAAATGTGTCCTTTTACATAACGGTAACAAATATGCCTCAATTCCTATTGTACATTCTACTACCATAAAAGAGGAGTATAAAACAATAGCACAAGTTTTGAAACAAATTAAATACAAAGAACATCAGTGGGCAATTTGTATTGATTTAAAAATGGTGAACTTTCTCCTTGGACAGCAAAGTGGATTTACAAAATACCCCTGTTTTTTATGTCTTTGGGACAGCTGAGCTAAAGATCAGCACTGGGTTAAGAGAAATTGGCCTTTAAGAGACTACACCAGTAAACTCCATGCTAGAAAGTCATATAAAAGAAAATTTGTAGGTGATAGTGACTAATATGGGTATGAATGTATGTTAAGCTACATTTTATAATAAATATTTAATTATGTGTTTTTTTTTTATTACTGGCAATAGTCATAGTTATAACGTAAAATATATATAGAGGTTAAAGAAAGTAAATAATTTCTATTTCAAAAGCTAGATCTGATAGACAAAATCTGATGGCTATTTCGGATTCTCCACCCAAAAATTTCCCAGGAACAGTTAAAAAATCGCCGGCACCAAAATGTGCGTTGGCCTATAATTAGTAATTTGTAAGAAAAAAAAAACCAACGCGCCTCGCCGCGCCACTCTATCATGAGATCTTTAATTTTCTCGCACCTAAAAGCGCATTGTCGCCAAACTGTCTTTAACTTAAAAGTCGTATATCTCCGAAACCCCTAAGGTTTGACGCCCATATTATATTAACTTTTTGTTTCTTTTGGCTCCGCCTATCACCCATTTAAATAATGCATAAAAAACGACGTTATCCTGGATACCTAATAAAGCCAAGAGGCCAAAGAAAAACGAGAAAATATCACTTACGACTCCAAGGTGTTAAGTAAGGGATCAGGGTCGGCCCGTTCGGTCGAATTTCTTAAGTTATCGCGTGCGGTCTTGATGAAATCACAGAGCAAGTGAGAAACGTTGGCGTGCCGTTCCTTGTCCACTTGTGGGTTAAGTAGTTCGATAAGTTTTTGGACGATTCGCTGGCTGTCCAACCACTAAAAATTCACATCTAATCAGGAACCCGTATTCTCGTTTAGAGTGTAAAAATTAAATTGGAAAACATTGAACTACTAGAAGGAGTCTGGTCTGTCTGGTTGCACTTGTTGTTTGAGTGCAATATCTACAGTGGGGAAGGGGAGAAAGAAATCTGTGTTGCCAATTTTAATAACAGAATTATGCAACAAAAAACTTATTAAATTTGGATTAAGTTTTGACGCTTATTTATTAATTAATTAATGAGGTTTAAGATATATGTTGAAAGAGCTAATATACACAATATATAATACTCACAACCTATTTAAAACTTTCGACGTTTTTTGAAAATTTAACATGTGTTTTCCTTAAACATCTTCTTTTGTAGTCAACGTGGCAACATTGATTGTTTATTGCGGTTTCTCGATTTTTCCTGGAATGTCAGTATTGTTTTGAAAGTGAAAGTTTCAGCACTTGTCAATAATGTTTTTTTGATATTTTTGTGAAAAGTTTGTGGCGAAAAATGGTTCCGAAGTGTATTATTATATGCAAGTTGAAAGAGAAGCCGGGGGACCGCAGTATTTCGTTTCACAGGTACGTTAAATTAAAATATTAACTAAATATTAGGTTAAAATTCCTCATATTTGGCCATTCTTGGTAAACAAAGGCAGAAGGTTGTGTTGCCGGCTTGTCATTAATTTCAGTGTAAATAGGGATTTCCATAGCCCCTTTTTCTTATTTTTATAGTTGTACATCCTACTTGAATACATTTATAGTTTTTTTTTTATAGAAACATAAGATTTTTTATTACTATATCTAGACCATTTAATTAAACGAAACTAAAAATTATTAGGTATTTTAAATAATATTAAAAACAGGGAAAAACGTATTAGGTTAACATGACAGCAATGGGATGAAGATGTTGAACTCAAACACCCTTCCCTAGGTCTGAAAAAAAGCTCCTTCTAGTAGTTCAATATTCTAAGGTATTAATAATATTTTAATCTGTGTGCAGGTGTCAGAAAGCTCTCTTTAAATGTATTTAAAAAAAAAAAAAACATTTTTAATCAGTAATGGTTTTTATTCAGAAACCGAATTTCTAGAGTTTCACATAAACAACATGCTATAGTAGGTCTTTTCATTTAAATTTGTTAGTCTTGTTTATATAAGTCAAGGTTGTCTTTATATGTAATTATATGTTTTTAGATAAGATTTTTTAATATGAATATATTTTTTTTAATTTTAGATTTTAATTAAGACCAATGTGATTTATAGTTGAAATGGTTTTTATTGCTTTAGCTACTCTTTAACTTAGAAATTTTGTTTTTTTACCAAAGTATTAGTATATAAACCTAGTAGTACAGTTTCTGTTCTATTTAATTTATTGACATGAATAAACTATCTGTATCTGTAGCTATTTTTTAGTCTTTTTAAAATTTTTAATCAAAATTACGTTACTGTGTGTAAAAATAATGGCTTTTTACCATACGATGACGTCTTTTGGCAATAGAATTGACATATGGAACGACCGCCTTGAATAGCCCTGAAGAAGCAAATAAATTTTGCGAAACGTTGGCATTTCAAAAATAGGACGCTTCATTAACAAGATCCCTCAAACCATAAACCTACTCCTTCAAGAAAATATAAAAAAAGATCGTTAAACCATTCTTAAAACAATAATAATAATTCTGGTTTTAAATGGATGTTTCCAGATAAACACAACACATTACAAATGTTAAGGTTTTTTTTTTCTAAAAATTAAATTAATGGTAGAACGACCTTGGTCAATAGCATGTTGGATCACAAGATTCCATTTGACAGCCTGCATCTCCTTAACCTGTATGTTTAAAAAAAAAATCTCAAACTTAAAAACCAAATGGCTTGGAAACAAAGAAATTTAGGCTCCTACATATTATGGCAACTTTCTTCTAACTTTAAAACCTTTACACTCATATCTTTTACATAGAATTTTGTGAATACTTACATTTAAAATGTTCTGCTTCATTTCCACCCCCTCCACTTGGGTCATCAGCTTCAGCGTGAGATCCATAATTGCCGACGTGCCCATGTGCCTTAACAGTAACGGTAAAAAGGACTCCCTGGCCTTTAAAAAGTCCAGGACCTGCAAACAGGTGAACTGATAGGACAGCCAGTTCTGGGGTCGGGGAATTGTGACGGGTAATGGACAGGAAAATGACAGGTAGTTAGGTTAAAACAATGGTTTCGAGGAATTTGTGACGAATGGAATTTTAAAGTGTTAATTTAAGTTTTGAAATTTAGTGCAATTTGTGAAAATTTTTAAAATCAGTTGAAGAAATTGAATATTTTTACAATTGAATTACAAAATTAATTTTTAAAATTTGAAAAATAGAACAAAATCAGGACAAAAAGACAGAATTGGGGCGAAGGAGGGATAAGACAGGAGAGGAGGAGAAATAAGTCCAGTTATATTTTTGTACACTACTTGATTTTGATGTTTTTTTTTCACACAAAGCAAGAGCAAAAAAAGCAAGTCATTAAAGGAAGGAATTTTAAAAAGCTTAGAGCACAGAAACTTGCGCGCGACCGCAGGAGACATCGCAATCGGTATGCAAATGAATTAAAATGAGCCCCAAACGAAGGGTGGACCACCGAAATTTTGGTGAAGCACTCATAATAAAGAAATTTTGAAGAAATCTGGTAAGTAAACTGGGTTTACGATCTAGTGATCTTATTTTGCTGTGCTTAACACGATTTTCAACCTTAAAACATTTCTTTTATAATATGACATAAATGTGGATTTCTTTTCTTTTAAAATGTGAAATGTTTAGTATTATTAACATTTTTAAAGCCAAAAGAAATTATTCAATAAAGAACTGTTTTGGATATATTGCAACAAACGCGCATTAATCGAATGTCGGAGTTGGCTTCACCTTCGTCTCCCGAGCAGCATCAGTCTTCTGTCGCGTATGCACCAAAGCTTCCATACTCCCAGCAAAAGTGATAAAACTGTGTATGTCAAAACGTTGGGTCAACTTTTTGATCTAATACGATTAATTCTACAGAATTTAATATTTGTACTTGTACAGAAAAAAAGGGGTGATTATTTATGCCATAATTATGTGCTAATTTTGTCCCCAATCAAAAAATTTTGTGCTCCTCTAGTTCCTGAGAAAATCGAAAAAGAAAATGGGATAGCTAGGTTAATATTAAATTACCAACCCCACCAGGACATCCGGCGCCAAACTAAAAATTTTTGTTTTTAAAATTATGTGCTAATTATGTGCTCCACGAATATATAGGAAAACAATGGAATTTTTCATTTTATATTATGGTTTTTTTTTAAAAAAAAAAGGGTGGGGTACCCTAGATTAATATTAACTTAGCAACCCCACATGTTAAGGTATCACGGAATTTTAAATTTTAAAAACCAGTATTATCTGCAAATTATGTGCTAATTTCGTCCATGATCAGAAAATTTTGTACTTGTCTGGTTTCCAAGAAAATCAATAAAAACGATATTACATTACATCATTTGTAATAACCTAGCATTCATATTCTGAAGTACGATTCCAAAGTAAAAATATATTATTACAAAATCATGTGCTCCATGAATATGTACAAGAAAAATCTGAATTTTTTGTTTACAGTGCAGTTTTTTAGTGGGGTAGTTAGCTTAATATTTACCTAGCTAACCCACTTTTTTTTTATTTTCTCGGAAACCAGATGAGTACAAAATTTTCTGATCATGGACGAAATTAGCACATAATATGCAGAAAATTTTCTGATCATAGATGAAATTAGCACATAATATGCAGAAAATACTGATTTTTGAAATTTTTAAATTCCATGTTACCTAAACATCTGGGGTCGCTAAGTTAATATTAACCTATCTACCCCACCTTTTTTTTTAGAAAACATAATTTAAAACTAAAACTTCCGACTTTTTTCTTTTATATTTGGGGAGCATATAATTAGCACATAATTTTAAAACCAAAAATTTTTAGTTTGGCGCCATATTTTTTGGTGGGGTTGCTAAGTTAATACTAACCTAGCTACCCCATTTTTTTTTTAATTTTCTCAGAAACCTGAGGAGCACAAAATATTTAGATTGGGGACAAAATTAGCACATAATTATGGTGTGACTATATTTTGATTTTTTTGAGGAGGGGTCGCTAAGTTAATGTTTGAATTTTAAATTGATTTGATCAAGAATAGGAGTAGCAAATTTTTGAGATTGGATATCATTAAAGACCTGATATGATAGTATATAAAACAACAGTATTTCTACCCTTATGACTATCACTATACTAAATTCTGTAGATTGACCCATATAGCTGTAAAAATTGTATCTGGTTTAAAATCTTGACTTTATTATTACACAACAATAAAACAAAAAGTATTTTTTATGAGGTATAATTAGAGACCATATGACATTTATTGAAGAAGAGATGCAACAATTTTTTGGTTATGCAGAGTTTCTACCAACATTTATTCCCTGACGAATTAAAAGTACATATATTTTTTCAAATTTAAGACAAAAACTGCTTCATATATATTTCTCAAGAATTTTGGGGGAGGAGCTGGCCTATAGCCCCTTCTGCGTATTTTTCAATGCCCATCTTCATATTGAATTATATTTTTTCAAGTGAATCAATGAAAAATGAAAAAAACAGACATTTTTGACAACTTAGTTTGTTACTGTACAGGCATTCCTAATTAATTGGAAAACAATTTAAAACTAGAGTACTCCTATGAGTACAAGCGCAATGTCTTTCATAATTTTCATAATTATTTTATTTTTAGTTCTTCCAGGCGTAAAGTGCATAAAATAGTATATAAACCACAGGACCAAAGCTCTTTTTAATCCTTCAGCAAATTGTAGTTGAAACTTTCTTTGATTTTTTGATTATTTAAGAAAAGCTTTAACTAATTGATTTTAAATACTCAAAAACTGCCACATAAAAAAAAACAAATTAAAAAAAATAAACCTACCTGTTCAGTCTTTTTGGCAATCAACGCCCCCATAATTTTACTAAAATAGGAAGCTAAGAGGGGGTTCAAGGGGGGCTCTTTGTCCAGGAAAACATAGAGTTTCTCCAAGAGCCCCTCGTCGCTTGCTAAGCGTTCATTGATTGATGGTACATCACATGTTAAAAGTTCACTTGCTATATTTGGGTATTTAAAGCGATTTCTCTCTTCAATTTCAACTGAAGGCTCTTTGGTAGTGAGGTTCACCAGTTCTTCAATTACATCTGGTTTAAGGAGACTGAAAGTAATGAAAAATAATATAGTCTGGTATTTTTTGACCCAAAGTAAAATAGGTCTAAAAAACAAAAAAAAAATAAGCAATTGCAGCATTCCTAAAATTTTCTTGGAAATATGAAAAAAAAAAACTTACAAATCTATTAGATTTTTATTCTGAACCCTGCACTCATTAATTATATCTTCTGAATCCATTAATTCTTGCAGAGTAACTTCCTAAAAATAATAGAGAAAGATTTAATGGTAAAAAACCGAAAATTTCTTTTTTAAGTTATTTTTTTCTAGTCTTTACCTCATTAGTCAGAAGAGTGTCAATTTGCGATGAACCGGCAGTGTTGTATTTCCAAAACATGTTTGTAAAATCTAAAAGACACAAAAAAAAATTTTTTGAAGCTTAAAATCTGGTCTAAATAAAAAACTTAAGGTTAATTTGGGAAATAAAAGAAAGTGCCTAACTCTATGAAGTCTTCTTGTATGACTGTAGACACTTGTAGTACATGAAAGGCTGGTTCATGCTTAAATGCTGTTTCCTTTTCCATCCCTTTTTGTGTATTTATCTTTTGTATTTGGCAATTATTAAATATTATGTATTCAGATATGGGTGTTCATGCTTGTTCCTATTCTGTATCTTTTTCCTTAAGCCTTAAGGAAGAACCTTGAAAGTTAACCAATATTAAACTTTTATGAAAAAAGAAACAAGTAGTATTTCTTACAGAAATGGATATTGAACATCTAATAGGGTTTCCACATCTGTGGCACAAGAAGAACCCCTACAAAAGGCCAAAATCATGCACGCACCCGTTATTAGTTTCAACATTAAAGACTAAAGTTAAGGAACAAATTTTAGCATAAAGTTATTTAAGTGAAGAACTAACATATACGCAATCTGTTCATTCTCATAATACACGTGCACATGTAAATAACGACTTTTACATAACTTTGTCACCAAGCAGAATGAATAAAATTTATAGTAAGGGGCTTATACTGTTTAATAATCTACCTGTTGAAATTAAAAATTTACAAACACTATACAGCTTTAAGCAAAAATGTAAAAAATATGTTTTAGAAAAAATTGATATCATAAGGTAGAATAACCGAAATGTAGGAAATTTTGAAGTTATGTGATTGTAGTTTGTAACTATTTTTTAGATGGGTAAAGTGCAAGTTTAGTAAGTTAAGTTTGCTGATAATTGTAATCAAAACACTGTTAATTGAAGGCTTTTCAGTAGCTAATAAAGTGCCTTTCTTTGATAAACATTTCAAATTTTCTGTTTTGTCCTCTTGAGTGGATATGATTTTTATTGTACCATTTTTATCCAAAAAAAAACAAAAAATTGTAATTATTCAAAGTGCAAAGTGTGTAAGACATAAGGTAGTATTCATTTTTTTAAATCAAAGTTCTTTAAAGTCTTTAAAATGACCAAAAAACATGTCCCACTCTAAAGTATTTTAGTACCATAAGTACCATTAAGGAAAATTTAAAGAAAAGGAATTTAAGCATAAAGCAGTCTAAACACTACATGAACAATAGTAACAAAGAGGTTTGCATAAAAACATTTTATTGCAATTGCAAGAAACAAAACTATATTATGCATGACAGGTAAAACATGGATTTTCAGTCAACGGTAGAGTCGACATAGAGAATATTTTTTTCATTTGTGACTTTGGTATAGCATTACTAGGGATGCGTTGCAATTTCACAAACTGTGACTTTGTCACTGTTACTCATCTGTCGCAGTCACGGTCTGCTCCAGTTCGAACAAAATAGCTGTAACATTTTGTCACAGGCTGGTACTTGATACCCAGAAACTCGCGTCGCAGCATAAGCATAAAGTGGCGATCGCGAAACTGCTTTTTGCTGCTGAAAACAGGAACAGGACGCTGCGACCAATCAAATTAAAATTTTTTAGGATGTGATGGGAGGTAGAGAACATTTTTTTGGTGTAGCATTTAGATGTTCTGAATAAACTGCTCCAAAAAGCTGGAGCAGTCACGTCTTGTCACTGCTTCACTAAAATCACAGGTTGGCCCATCCGTAGGCCAAAGAATACTTAAACAAAAATAAGTTAGTTAGTTATTTTCTATTTATTTGATCCATATAAAAAATTTAGTTAGTTTTGGCTTTTTAGTTGTGACAGTGTTGACCATATTATGAGATACTATAATGGCCCTGCCCTTGCATTTTCCGAAAATAATAATTTAAAAATCAGGGTTGGCCCTGGACAAGCAGTCGACTCACGGCCAGAAAAGTTTTTGGGTCTGCATTTCTTGCAGGCTAACTTGATTGGGAGAGTTTTATCAGTACAGTTTTTTTTTTTTTGAGAGAATGCAAGGGCAGGGCCATTATGGTATTTCATAGTTATATGACTAAACCTGATTTAAGTAATTAATATGTGGTGCAATTAACAGCTCTGGAAAATGATAGGTTTCCAAACAAAAGAAATTCTATAGAATGAACAGTCACAACCCAAACAATACAGAAACAGAGGTAACAAATTCACTTTTTGAACCCATTGCATATTCAACTAGTTTTTCACATTATAAGGAACGTTTTCTACTATGTTTTAATCGAAATACATACATTTTTATCCAAGTTTTCAACAAAAAAAAATACTGTTTCAAAGATGGGTTAGGATCATTTGCAGTGACCTCTGATTGAGCGCCTGTGTGACGTCAAATGAAGGCGTCTTTCTACGATTTTCGGGCGTTTTTACAGCAACAAAACACAGCATATCACAACGTTGATTCTAATTGTGGAAAATTTTATGACAAATGGAAAAAATAAGAAAAAAACCGACAAAAATTGGATTTCGTACGATCGAAAAACTGATCACCATTCATTATCCCACAATGCACTTGTTGATTTTTCCTGACAGTTGACTTGAAGGCGGGAAATTTAAATTTTAAATCCGTAAATATTTGAATTTCTTCAATTTTGTTTAAAAAATTAGTGGTTTTTGGAAAGTTCTTCCAATGTTGACATAACACGACGTTTCTGTAAGGTCTGTACATTAATTAATGACAAGTTTTGGACAGGTTTACAGCAAAAATCAAACCAAGGGGCAAGCGTCCTTAAAAATTTGATTTTGACAGTAAGAAAGTAATAAGTCATTTTCCAGGGAAAGATAAAAACAACCAACAGTATACTACTTTCTAAATAACTAAACAAAAAAACATCTTTATTTTCCAAACAATTACATTTTATTTACAAATAAGTCCTCATATTTTCAGAAAACCTTGTGCTAACACTCTTTTAAAAATACTCAAAATTTTCTACGAAATCATATCTTTGGTGATGGGCATGGGCTTGCCCCCGATGGTTACATACGGCCCCACATAGTATCTCATAAGAAGACTAGAACCGCGTTTGAGTTGATTTCTTTTTGATAAATCCATCCAACAGTCAACCCATGTGTTATATGGAGGCATGTAGCTTGGCGAGCCTATTAAAAGTCCTGAATTTGAGACTGCCATACAGTTTGAGACTACTTGGAAGGGGTACATTATTGCTGTGGCCAGAAACTAAAAAATAAAAACAAAATAATAAAGTGTCTTTACCTACCTCATAAAAATTATTTTTGAATAAGAACAAAATTACACTATAAAATAATTCTTACATTCATTGTGGCGGCAGTATAAACCTTCAATTCCTTTTCCTCAACCAAATATCTATTTATAGTATAAGTTAAACCTCCTGCCAGTATTAGAGACAGAATATCTCCCAAAATTCTTGGAACTAACCCAGAGTAGAATCCCAATGGGCCATTTTGGTGGTAGATTTCTTTGACTGAACCAAAAATTCCACTAAAAAATAAAAAAAAATATATTTTACCCTCGATTTTACCTAAAATTAAAATGTTATTGGAAACAATTAATTTAATGAATATTTCTCACATATATTTGGTTTCTTTTCCAACAAATTGTGCCATCATTCTTACAGTAATAACATGGAATGGTTGACTAACAACAATTGCTGCAGTATGGGTGATTATATCACATTTCAATGATGCTATCCATTTATTTCTCCTAAAAATTATAATTAATTTTTATTGCAAATTTTCTAATGGACATAAAGTAAATACCTTAGTAAATACTATGAGATAGTTACATATATTACCTTTGCTCATCAGTTTCCTCCTCTTCAAACTCTTCCTCATTATTTTCAGGGGGTTTTAGGTAATCTGTACATTTTTGGGCTACAACAGCACTCAATAAATTTCCACAAACTTTAGGTGCTAAACCTGTGTAAAGACCTGAGAAGCCGTCCACTGTTTTGATGTGTTTTACTAAAAAAATTATGACATTTTAGATTTCTTAAACTTTGAAGAGAAAAAATTGTTTACCATATTCAAAAATATTAGGTAACTTCAATGCTGGTTTTCCAAAAAATGTTTTTGTGGGCCTAGGAGCTACTGGTTCATGTCCAATCTAAAAAAACAAATAAAATAAATATCATTTTTAAAGAGGCTGAATTTCAGGGTAACTAACTTGTATCAATGTTTTAGTATATTCAACAGGATAGGAGCCTGTCAAAGAATTAAGCTCAACCAAAAAGAATAAATAGGCAACCCTGGCATTGAAGTAAGACAGAAGTACAAACTGGCAGAAATCAGCAATGAAAAGGGTTTCAAACCTGTATCAACAGCTTTGCATAGTCAAATGGGTGTGACACAATGTTTACAAGAATTTTGATAGAGAATTCTAATGATATTAGCCAAAAATCCATTCATGTCTCCAGTTTCATTCAATTACAGGAATTTTTTAAATAATGTTCTGACATACCTATTAACTCAAAAAACATGTCAAAAGCATCAAAAAGGAGGTGTAGGTTAGCAGTTGATTCCTGTGATTACCAAACCAAGAATTATGTATTGGAAAGGTAAAATCTAGGAGATTAATAATAAACAATCATTATTTTGAGAATAAACATAAGCAAAACATGGATTAGTTATACCTATGCCTGTAATTACCAATTAAAGTGTGCAAACAATCCAAATACTGCGTTAGAAAGGGCATAGATCAGTCTTGAAATAAATATAAACAGGCCTTAAAGTAGAGGCGAAAATGGGACTCAAACCTGTATTAAAACTTTGGCGTATTCGAAGGGGTGCGAGGCAGTGTTTACGATAATTCTGAGGGCGTAGTTCGACCATTTATTTTCCTTGTTTTTTGACATTTTGAATTCTTCCACTCTTGACATTTTTTTTTGAAGGATTTTGTGATGTTTTTCTTTTAATTTAAAAAAAAAACACCCGCACCCCCTGGTAACGGGAACAGACTGAGGTTAGCGGCATAGCGGCAAATAATTACAGAAATTAGATGGTCCATTCATTAGTGATTCGCAAGCCGGAAACTTCATAAGGTCACTAGCAGACATAGAAATATAATGGGTTGGGTTGTTTCCATACAAATAGAATTTTTCATATCTCTGGTTGTTTCTATGCTAGCAGAGCATATTTCTGATGTAGGCCCTGGGGGTCATTCTTGAATTTTGTAGGAAAAGGCACACGGGAACGGTCACCTCCTTGACATCGACCAATAACGCGCTTTAAAGCTATTACGAGTTATCCGAAACCTGTCCGACCGAAGCCAATCTATATCCTCTCAAAATTTTACAAAAAAGCTTTATCCGTTGTGTGCATGGACTTGGATACAGAGATCATACTGCAAATGCTTTTAGACAATTAAACATATTAAACTTAAGTCAACTGTACTGCTTTAACATATGTAAATTCATAAAAACAAACTCTAAACATAACATTGACATAACCAAAAATTATAACTCAACCAAATGTTTTCTACCAAGAGTAAATTTATCTGTCTCCCAACGAATGTTTTTCTATCTAGGCCGAAAGATTTATAATGAATTGCCTGCTACTATTAAAACACAGCCACTAAAACTTTTTCTTAAAAATCTAAAAACATCTATTATACAAAATTTCAACACTAATATTTTATCAAGGCCCTTTACTGTGCCACTTACTGACTAAAACTTTGTTTATTAATTTGTTAAATAAATGTTTAAACTAAAGATAGGTAAGTTTGACAATACAGATTAATAGTTTCAAGTTAAGTAGGTAATTAATACTTTTCGATTTGTAACTATAGATAATGTACCTGATTCCGAAAATGTCATTTGCTTACCTTTTTATATCTTTACTATATATAACATATATTTTATTTGTTTTTAGTATTTACCTGAATAGGTTTATCTTACCATTTACTATAATAAGCTTAGTTTTTCTTGTTTACTTTCTTTTGTTTATCAAAAGAGTCACAGGATTTAGTTCCTCTGCTCAACATATGCAAAAGAAATGCAATAAATGGATTTAGTTGAAGATTTACTCTTAATAAATTGTATATACTTTATATTTGAAATTTTGTGTTGAAATAAATTACAAATTACAATTACATTCAAACCTCACCCGATTGCCGTGTATCGAAGGAACCTTCCTATAGTTCAATTTTTTGATGGGCGGACTGACGTCAGTTTTGCCTCTGAAAACGTATTTCTTTGTTGTCAACAGTTTGCATGTCAAATAATTTGTTGTAGCAAGTCAATTTGAGGTAACAGTTGAAACAATCAACGACATAACTTTTTTTACATATTTATTATCGTTATCTAAAACAATGTAGTATATCAAATAGAGATCCAAAAAAATGACGTCAGTCCGCTCATCAAAAAATTGACTACCTATACACTTTCATACACCTACCCCTAATAAGCCGGAGAACGAGCGCTCTTGAAAAACGATAACCGAACCAACTTTGCGCGTGCACCGTACAAGCTTGGCAGCTTCTGAGCCTTCTTATGCCCATGTGCACCACTTCCCCTTACTTCTTTCACTTGTTCAAGTGCCGCTTGAACTGAGGGTGACCCTTGAGATTTACTTGGTTTATAAAGGTTCCGAATAAGTTCCACTTGGAAAAAGTAAGGAAATTATTGGCAACGTGGCAGTTATCTGCATTTTTTTGTGTGGTGATCATGATTATTACCTGTCAGCTGTCAAAAAAAAACACGTAAAATTTGAGGTTGTTTTAAAAAAATTAATTTTATTGATGATTTATGATTGTATGGAGGAAAAGGCAAATAAAACTACTATAATTGGTTAACTATAAAACCAGACTATTTATTTATTGTTGTATTGAAGATTGTCTTCTTTTTCTTTCATAGAGCATGTTCTCTGTTCCAACAAAGAGCGTGACATATGAAGAACAAGATGCTTGATTTTTGATACGTATTGAATACGATGTGAAAACATACTAATTATTACACCACCAGACCAACCCAACCCATTTTTCAGTTTCTTTACAACGAATTTGCAAAAAAAGGTGAATTATTCGCTTAGAGAAAAAAAACATGATTTTTTTTGGACATTCTAAACCTTTTGTAAAAGGTATCTTCATCTCATTTTTTGAAAAATCCTTCTTGGTAGGTATTACATTAATTACAAAGTCTCATTCTTCATCTTCTTCATAATGCCAAAGAAGTTCCATTTTAAGCACAGACCACTATTACAATTACAGAAATATTTGAAGGCAACGGAACAGTTTTATAATCTGAATAAATTAATGGCTTTTGTTTAAAAACATAATCAAAAAAATACCTCACATAACCTAAAAATGCGCTTAAGCCGAAGTAATTCTACGGCTTATCTTAACTACAGCTTAAGTGCCACTTACATGATATTCCACACTCTTGCAAAACAAAACTAAAGCTTAAGCTCGGCTTACATGTCAAGCCGAATCCGGGCACACGGGCATTATTGTTCGAAACGAATATTCTTGACGGCCTGTGAGTGAATTTGTTCACACTTACGGGTGCCAAGAATACAGCTCCTGGGCCTGTATTCTTGAGGCCCGTGCCCGTGAATAAATTTCTCACACGTGCCCGTATTCTTGACGTGAGTAGTCACCGGTGAGTATTTGCCTCTCTCACTTTTCACATGTTTCAAAGCAGGTGAGAAGTGCGAAATTTGTTCACACTCACTGGCACAGGTGTCAAGAATACAGGCCCTGCTCTGAACATCCGGCGACAAGAATCGGTACCCTGATTTCTGATCCCAAAGGTTTCTGGTTTGTGCAAAAGTAACAGGTCCACCATAAATTTTCATCGCGCATTAATAACTTCAGATCGTTTACTAATTTTTGTTTGCGTTTACACCTGCCACACCTGTTTATTTGCAAATATTTGGTAAATATATTTTTAGTTTAATTATTAATTAGTAGGGTATTGTGATACTTTGGAACCCTTTACCTATTCTTTATATATCTGAGTATTTTTAAGGGTTTATGTGGAGGTAAAATAAACAAAATTTTGCGTTTAAAATAACAATAATGTGTGCCCTGTCCCATTTGGTGCTTAAGGCTGGTTCATGATTAATTCATTTTCCGTAGCTTTTGCTGTAACTTAACCCTTTTCTTTTTCCAAGTAAAAAGCTGGTTCATGCTAAAATTCCTTTTCCTTTACTTAATGACAGGTGCACTCGCGATTTTGGCCTTTTGTTTACAAAATTTGGGGTCCTTTTTGTCCTACAAATGTGGAAACTTTCACCAAATCTACTAAACACGGATCTACATCCGTGCTACTAAATGATCAATATCCATTTCTGTAATAACTACGGCTTCAAATAATTTAAAAAAAAAACAATAAATTTTGAGGTTAAAAAACATCAACAAATATTTTGAGGCCCGCACTTGCGCAAAGCGATTTTTCCGCTTCTTTTTCCCTAAAAGTTAAATATTGGCCAACTTTCAAGTTCATTCCTTAGGCTTAAGCTTAAGGAAAAAGATACACAAAAGGAACAAGCAATGATTACATGATATTTAATAATTGCTAAAGGACAAAGTTACAGCAAAAGTTACAGAAAAGGAATTACCATTACCCCCCTAAATGGTATGGCCATGATGGTAATTTAAGGCGTAAAATATTTTAGTGGTAACATTTTTGTTCATCAGATTTCTTTGAAGATTTTTCACATTTTTAAGCCGTAATTTTAGCAAAATTTTATAGTTTTCTTTCCAAAATTTTGACTTGAATAAAAAACTGACCACTGAACAGAAAACTTGTTACATTTACATTACCTTAACATATTTTTGTGACCTGTTACTTAACACGGCTTGTAACTTTAACGAGGATATTACATTGTCAGTACATAAATTCTCCTAAACATTCACGTAACAGTGTTACATTTGATTTTTTTTAATAAGTATGTGACTTGCATGTAAAATTTAATGTTACATGGGTAGGTAAAATAATTTTTTTTTAATATACCTCTAACTTGGTAAATGTTGGTTCAAACAACATAAAAATATATTTTTGTGCTTTAAAATCTCTGATCTTCGTGATTACATCTTCAACAACAAAAAAAAAAATAAAAGTAAAAGAAAAGAAAATATGCACTGTCGGGACTTGAAGCACTACTCTAAAGATGATACACCAAGGTTTCCATGCATTAGACCACTAGACCATCTCGATTTTGTTAAGAACTATCACCAATTCAGAGTATATTAATGCAGTGGTGTCATTGGTTGATACGATTTTTACAGAAAATAGGATATTGGTTTTTTTATTATTAATTTAATTAATATTTTTTAATAAATAAAATAAATATGCAAAGGTTTCAGTTGCAATAAAAAAAAAATTAAAAAAACTGAAAATATATAATTTCCTCAAAACCATAAAAAAATCAAATCGGACGTTACTGATACGAATACATATAAATTTATACTTATTTTCCCTTTTGTGGGAAGTTATCTAAACAATCGCAGGATTTTGATAAAAACAGTCAACTTTTCGACATAATTCCTTACTTTTTAAAAAATTTTCGCCATATTTGGGTTAAAAGTTTTACTAATTTTGGAATTTTGCGTAAAACTTACAACTGCATTTGCAATAATTGTTTTAAAGTTGACATTAATTGTATTTTGTCATGTCATAATAAAGAACCAAATTTGTACAGAAACACGCTAGACAAGAGGCGATATTTTTTTTTAACGCAGCTAACGTTTTTTGATAATATTCTAAAAACCACATTCTTCCATCAGTTTTGGGATTTGCAAAAAATAATAATAACTAGCGAATAGGCTAAAAATCACATATTTTTATCAGTTTTTTGCTTTTAAAAAATGACAGAAACACGCTAATATAAAAACCACATTCTTCTATCAGTTTTTGGATTTGCAAAAAATAATAATAATTACCTAATAGGCTAAAAACCACATATTTTAATCGGTTTTTAGCTTTTAAAAAAATTACAGAAACACGCTAGACAAAAGGCGATATTTTTTTTTAACGCAGCTAACGTTTTTTGATAATAATCTAAAAACCACATTCTTCTACTTTTAAAAAATTACAGAAATACGCTAGACAAAAGGCGATACTCTTTTTGAATACAGCTAACGTTTTTTGATAATAATATAAAAACCACATTCTTCTATCAGTTTTTGGATTTGCAAAAAATAATAATTACCTAATAGGCTAAAAATCACATATTTTTATTGGTTTTTAGCTTTTAAAAAAATGACAGAAACATGCTAGACAAAAGGCGATACTTTTTTTGAACGCAGCTATCGTTTTTTGATAATAATCTAAAAACCACATTCTTCTATCAGTTTTGGGATTTGCAAAAAATAATAATAAATACCGAGTAGGCTAAAAACTACATATTTTTATTGGTGTTTTGCTTTTAAAAAATTACAGAAACACGCTAGACACACAGTTTTGGGATTTGCAAAAAATAATAGTAATTACCGAGTAGACTAAAAATCACATATTTTTATCGGTTTTTTGTTTTTAAAAAATTACAGAAACACGCTAGACAAAAGGCGATACTTTTTTTGAACGCAGATAGCGTTTTCTAATAATAATCTAAAAACCACATTCTTTTATTAGTTTTGGGATTTGCAAAAAATAATAATAATTACCGAATCGGCTAAAAAAACACATATTTTTATCGGTTTTTTTGCTTTTGAAAAATTACAGAAACACGCTAGACAAAAGGCGATACTTTTTTTGAATGCAGCTATCGTTTTTCGATAATAATCTAAAAACCACATTCTTCTGTCAGTTTTGGGATTTGCAAAAAATAATAATAATTACCAAATAGGCTTAAAAACTACATATTTTTATCGGTTTTTTGCTTTTAACAAATTACAGAAACACGCTAGGCAAAAGGCGATACTTTTTTTGAACGCAGCTTCGTTTTTTGATAATAATCTAAAAACCACATTCTTCTATCAGTTTTGGGATTTGCACAAAATAATAATAATTACCAAATAGGCCTTAAAACTACATATTTTTATCGGTTTTTTGCTTTTAAAAAATTACAGAAACACGCTAGACAAAAGGCGATACTTTTTTTGAACGCATCTAACGTTTTTTGATAATAATCTAAAAACCATATTCTTCTATCGGTTTTGGTATTTGCAAAAAATAATAATAATTACCGAATAGGCTTAAAAACTACACATTTTTATCAGTGTTTTGCTTTTAAAAAATTACAGAAACACGCTAGACACACAGTTTTGGGATTTGCAAAAAATAATAATAATTACCAAATAGGTTTAAAAACTACATATTTTTATCGGTTTTTTGCTTTTAAAAAACTTTTTGAACGCAGCTAACGTTTTCTGATAATAATCTAAAAACCACATTCTTCTATCAGTTTTGGGATTTGCAAAAAATAATAATAATTAGCGAACAGGCTAAAAACCAGATATTTTTATCGGTTTTTTTTGCTTTTGAAAAAATACAGAAACACACTAGACAAAAGGCGATACTTTTTTTGAACGCATCTATCATTTTGATAATAATCTAAAAACCACATTCTTCTATCAGTTTTGGGATTTGCGAAAAATAATATTAATTACCGAATAGGCTTAAAAACTACATATTTTTATCGGTGTTTTGCTTTTAAAAAACTATAGAAATACGCTAGACAAAAAGCGATATTTTTTTTGAACGCAGCTAACGTTTTCTGATAATAATCTAAAAACCACATTCTTCTATCAGTTTTGGGATTTGCAAAAAATAATAATAGTTACCGAATAGGCTTAAAAACTACATATTTTTATCGGAGTTTTGCTTTTAAAAAATTACAGAAACACGCTAGACACACAGTTTTGGGATTTGCAAAAAATAATAATAATTATCGAGTACACTGACTAAAAACCATATATTTTTATCGGTTTTTTGCTTTCAAAAAATTACAGAAACACGCTAGACAAAAGGCGATACTTTTTTTGAACGCAGTTATCTTTTTTTGATAATAATCTAAAAACCACATTCTTCTATCAGTTTTGGGATTTGCAAAAAATAATAATAATTACCGAATAGGCTTAAAAACTACATATTTTTATCGGTGTTTTGCTTTTAAAAAATTACAGAAACACGCTAGACACACAGTTTTGGGATTTGCAAAAAATAATAATAATTACCGAGTAGACTAAAAACCACATATTTTTATCGGTTTTTTTTATTTTAAAAAACTACAGAAACACGCTAGACAAAAGGCGATCTTTTTTTTGAACGCAGCTAACGTTTCCTGATAATAATCTAAAAACCACATTCTTCTATCAGTTTTGGGATTTGCAAAAAATAATAATTAGCGAATAGGCTAAAAACCACATATTTTTATCGGTTTTTGCTTTAAAAAAATTGCAGAAACACGATAGACAAAAGGCGATACTTTTTTTGAACGCATTTATCGTTTTTTGATAATAATCTAAAAACCACGATCTTCTATCAGTTTTGGGATTTGCAAAAAATAATAATTAGCGAATAGGCTAAGAATCACATATATTTATCGGTTCTTTGGTTTTAAAAAATTACAGAAACACGCTAGACAAAAGGCTTTTTTTTTTTGAACGCAGCTAACGTTTTTTGATAATAATCTAAAAACCACGATCTTCTATCAGTTTTGAGATTTGCAAAAAATAATAATAATTAGCGAATAGGCTAAAAATCACATATATTTATCGGTTCTTTGCTTTTAAAAAACTACAGAACGCAACTAACGTTTTTGGATAATAATCTAAAAACCACATTCTTCTATCAGTTTTGGGATTTTAAAAAATAATAATAATTAGCGAATAGGCTTAAAAACTACATATTTTTATCGGTTTTTTGCTTTTAAAAAATTACAGAAACACGCTAGACAAAAGGCGATACTTTTTTTGAACGCAGTTATCGTTTTTTGATAATAATCTAAAAACCACGATCTTCTATCAGTTTTGGGATTTGCAAAAAATAATAATAATTAGCGAATAGGCTAAAAATCACATATATTTATCGGTTCTTTGCTTTTAAAAAATTACAGAAACACACTAGACAAAAGGCGATACTTTTTTTGAACGCAGCTATCGTTTTTTGGTAGTAATCTAAAAACCACATTCTTCTATCAGTTTTGGGATTTGCAAAAAATAATAATAGTTACCGAATAGGCTTAAAAATTACATATTTTTATCGGTGTTTTGCTTTTAAAAAATTACAGAAACACGCTAGACACACAGTTTTGGGATTTGCAAAAAATAATAATAATTACCGAGTAGACTAAAAATCACATATTTTTATCGGTTTTTTTGCTTTTCAAAAACTACAGAAACACGCTAGACAAAAGGCGATATTTTTTTTGAACGCAGCTAACGTTTCCTGATAATAATCTAAAAACCACGATCTTCTATCAGTTTTGGGATTTGCAAAAAATAATAATAATTAGCGAATAGGCTAAAAATCACATATATTTATCGGTTCTTTGCTTTTAAAAAATTACAGAAACACGCTAGACAAAAGGCGATACTTTTTTGAACGCAGATAACGTTTTTTGATAATAATCTAAAAACCACATTTTTCTATCAGTTTTGGAATTTGCAAAAAATAATAATAATAAGCGAACAGGCTAAAAACCACATATTTTTATCGTTTTTTTTTGCTTTTGAAAAATTGCAGAAACACACTAGACAAAAGGCGATACTTTTTTTGAGCGCAGCTATCGTTTTGATAATAATCTAAAAATTACATTCTTCTATCAGTTTTGGGATTTGCAAAAAATAATAATAATTACCAAATAGGCTTACCCCTACATATTTTAAAAAATTACAGAAACACGCTAGACAAAAGGCGATATTTTTTTTGAACGCAGCTAACGTTTTTTGATAATAATCTAAAAACCACATTCTTCTATCAGTTTTGGGACTTCCAAAAAATAATAATAATTAGCGAATACGCTAAAAACCACATATTTTTATCGGTTTTTTGTTTGTAAAAATTTACAGAAACACGTTAGACAAAAGGCGATACTTTTTTTGAACGCAGTTATCGTTTTTTGATAATAATCTAAAAACCACATTCTTCTATCAGTTTTGGGATTTGCACAAAATAATAATAATTAGCGAATAGACTAAAAATCACATAATTTTATCGGTTCTTTGTTTTTAAAAAATTACAGAAACACGCTAGACAAAAGGCGATATTTTTTTTACGCAGCTAACGTTTTTTAATAATAATCTGAAAACCATATTCTTTTATCAGTTTTGGGATTTGCAAAAAATAATACTTAGCGAATAGGCTGAAACCACATATTTTTATCGGTTTTTTGCTTTTAAAAAATTACAGAATCACGCTAGACAAAAGGCGATATTTTTTTAACGCAGCTAACGTTTTTTAGTAATAATCTAAAAACCATATTCTTTTATCAGTTTTGGGATTTGCAAAAAATAATACTTAGCGAATAGGCTGAAAATCACATATTTTTATCGATTTTTTGCTTTTAAAAAATTGTTTTGGGATTTGCAAAAAGTAATGATAGTTAGCGAATCGGCTAAAAACCATATATTTTTATCGGTTTTTTGCTTTTAAAAAATTACATAAACACGCTAGACAAAAGGCGATACTTTTTTTGAACGCAGTTATCGTTTTTTGATAATAATCTAAAAACCACATTCTTCTATCAGTTTTGGGATTTGCACAAAATAATAATAATTAGCGAATAGACTAAAAATCACATAATTTTATCGGTTCTTTGTTTTTAAAAAATTACAGAAACACGCTAGACAAAAGGCGATATTTTTTTTACGCAGCTAACGTTTTTTAATAATAATCTGAAAACCATATTCTTTTATCAGTTTTGGGATTTGCAAAAAATAATACTTAGCGAATAGGCTGAAACCACATATTTTTATCGGTTTTTTGCTTTTAAAAAATTACAGAATCACGCTAGACAAAAGGCGATATTTTTTTAACGCAGCTAACGTTTTTTAGTAATAATCTAAAAACCATATTCTTTTATCAGTTTTGGGATTTGCAAAAAATAATACTTAGCGAATAGGCTGAAAATCACATATTTTTATCGATTTTTTGCTTTTAAAAAATTGTTTTGGGATTTGCAAAAAGTAATGATAGTTAGCGAATCGGCTAAAAACCATATATTTTTATCGGTTTTTTGCTTTTAAAAAATTACATAAACACGCTAGACAAAAGGCGATACTTTTTTTGAACGCGGATAACGTTTTTTGATAATAATCGAAAAACCACATTCTTTTATCAGTTTTGGGATTTGCTAAAAATAATACTTAGCGAATCGGCTAAAAACCACATATTTTTATCGGTTTTTTGCTTTTAAAAAGTTACATAAACACGCTAGACAAAAGACGATACTTTTTTTGAACGCAGATAACGTTTTTTGATAATAATCCAAAAACCACATTCTTTTATCAGTTTTGGGATTTGCAAAAAATAATACTTAGCGAATAGGCTGAAAACCACATATTTTTATCGGTTTTTTGCTTTAAAAAAATTGTTTTGGGATTTGTCAAAAGTAATGATAATTAGCGAATAGGCTAAAAACCACATATTTTTATCGGTTCTTTGCTTTTAAAAAATTATAGAAATCCGCTAGACAATAGGCGATATTTTTTTTTTAACGCAGCTATCGTTTTTTGATAATAATCTAAAAACGACATTCTTTTTTGTCATCTTGAGTGGTGTTGTGCAGGTGATTTTTATTTTAAAATTTTTATCCAAAAAAAAGGCAAAAATTGTAATTTTTTAAAGCATAAAGTGTGTTGTATTAATTTTTTGTATTGAAAGGTCTTTATAGTCTTTAAAGTTACCAAAAAACATGTCCTACTTTAAAGTATTTTAAGAGGTATTTAACAACAATATTTTAGACTTCATCATGGCCTTACCATTAAATTACAGTAAATTTTGTATGAATTCATTCTAAAATAATTATTTTTTCAGCATGGAATGATCTGAGATGTCTTCAGGCCTAGACCGCACCCATGATAATTCATATGATAACTTCATAAACAACCAAAACCGATACATTCCTGTTTATGGGAACCAATTCTACACCCAAAAAGTAGACAAAGTTGGTGACTTTACGACATTTTATATTGTTATTACATTCTGTAGCATCATTGGCTTCAGTTTATTTATACTGAACATATTTTTGGGCTGCTGTTCTCAGTATTCCAATTACTGGAACGACAGACATACAGGGAATCGTTGGATTGTTTCTCTGTGGACAGCAACACCCCATAATCAACCAGCATTAGATTACTCAACTGAACTCCAGGAAATTCGAACTCAAAAAGTTATTTATCATCATCCACAACAACCTGAGACACCAGAACAAGAGGCATTTGTGGAATTGAAAACTCAGTTAAAAACTCAACGTAGTCGAGAAAGTGAGATTTAAAACACTAATTTTTTTCAGAACAAACTGCACTTCAAAATGTTTCATGTCTACTGGCCTATGTGTGCATTTGTCACCATCTTCATAGTGGTGGGAGTGATAATGGCCCTTCTAAAATGGGGCCCTAGATGCATGCCTTTGAGGCATACCACATGGCCTGAAGATAATACCAGGTATTGGCAACATAAAACATATTCTCAGCATGTTCCAAGAGAAAGTCAACACGCCTTTGCTTATGAATCTGACTTACAGGCATTTAATGCCTAATTTAGATATACCTATATATATATTCTTCATAGATTATAAGTTGATGGGTATTTTAACAAGCATAAAATTAAAAAAAATTTATTTAAGCAATTTACTAATTTTTATACCTAGTTTATTGTATTTATAAATTCACTTGCTAATATGCCTTAGAAAATTACAGTGCCTCAATACACTTTAGCTAGGTATTAAGAAATTTAGTATATAGTGTTTGATCTGTAAGTAATTCCGTCCATTTTTGACTTTTTACATATATTTTTATCATAGTTTATTAGGTATTATGATAGTATTTTGTATTAGTTGTTGTGTATCAACTTTTTTGGTAATAAAATGACATAAACATTACTTTATTATGATCTCAATGATACTAAATTAGGCTTGAAATAATATGAAAAATTTTTATTTGCAAACTTACCATATCGCTTTATTATGCATGTAACATTTACACTTAAAGCTTGTGTGGGTTTGCGAATACTGACATTACTTTGTTCATACGGGTCTCTAAGGAGCTTTATGGACGGTTGGAAAATGTCATATATATAAACAGCACAAAACCGTTTTAAACATTTTTAATTGCTTCCAACCTCTAAAGAAATACTTACTCTATCATAAACTTGTGGTTTTATTTTTTAAAATGACATATATAGTTCAATTTTTTGATGAGCAGACTAACGTCATTTTTGCCTCTGAAAACGTATTTCCTTGTTGTCAACAGTTCGCATGTCAAATAATGTGTTGTTGTCATTTTGAAGCATAGAAAAAGAAGGGAACCCACCCTACAATTTCATTGTTTTGAAGTAGCAGTTGAAACTAAACAACTACATGACTTTTTTTACATATGTATTGTCGCTGTCTAAAAATGTATCAAATAGAGATCCAAAAAAATGACATCAGTCCGCTCATCAAAAAATTAGACTTATATTAAACCGGTTTTAGGTGCATAGAAATGTAGTAATAATTGTTAAATTTTTGGGAGTGTATATCTAAATCCAAAACCATTGTATGCTTCTTATTTATACCATGCCAAAACTGACAGAGGTCAGAAAATACTTTTTTTTTAATACCTTCATCAAAAACATGATTTTAGTAACTGTCTGCAGATAACTAAAGCTAAGGTGACCAACTCCTAAAGGGGCAAAACTGGGACACTGTATTTTTTCTTATATGCACCCCTAATAATATTAAGATGTATTTTCCAAAATACTTATTAAAGAAAAATAATTTAAGTAAGGTTTCAATTCAAATTTATAGATGGCAGAGAACATCCGCTTTTTTATTTGCAGTGATTTTAAAGTTACAAAATACAGTGGTATCAAAACCGGGGCGAACCGGAACTTTTGCTGAAAAATCGGGACTATCCGGGACGGATTTTTTCCCCGGGACAAATGGTTAAAAATCAGGACTGTCCCGGCCAAACCGGGACGGTTGGTCACCTTACTAAAGCATGACTTTTTTGGTTACCGATGAAAAAAAACTTTTTTTTTGATCACGGGTGCAAAAAAGATTTCTGTCCATTTTTTACTCAAAGTTAAAGAAAAGTAGCGGAAAATAGTAATATATTGAAAAAATCTAATTATTCTTGCCTAAGAATTATGCCATTTCCGCCAGTTTTCACCAAGTATTTACGAAAAAATCATTTCAAAATAAGGTTAAAATATCAAATTGTCAAAGATTAAAATGTCGCAACAATGAACGTCACCGAGTAAAAAGACACATCGCTATGGAAACGATTGTTATTCCATTTCCCAGCCGCCTTGATTAATAGTGTAAAGATGGTTTGTTGCTAGAAGTTCTCTTCGTTTGAGAGAATTAAAGAGGAATTGTTAAATTAAACCAAATATATGTTTTATCATATTTTCTTAATTAAACCAATTTTTGTTACATTTTTTAATATAGAAAGCTAATACAATAAGGGTCTTTTTATAAAAAGAAACTAATTTAAATAAACAATGAGCATGATATAAAAAATAAATGCAAGAATAAAATACTCTATTAAAATGAAGCTAACCTAAACCAGTTTAACATTTTCTGCTTTAAAAATGTATTTTCTATTACAATATAAGATTCAAACATTTAAATAGCCTCACAACATTAATTATTTATAACAGTTCTGTTGAGTTGATGAACTTAAAAATAAAATAAATGCATATACATTTGAAAATGTCACAAATAAGAAAGTAAAAATGACCTTTTTTTTAATAGGAAGTACCTGCTTTGTAAGAAAAATCATACAAAGATTTGTTTTGCTTATAGGTGACATTTTTTGTAAATCAAGAAAACCAAAAATGCTAGTTAATTTCAAGTTGGGTTTTCTAAGAGCTCTTAGATATATCCTTAAATTCTAAAAACAATTATCAAAAAATAATTTTTCTGGCACAGTATCATCCATATATGGTCCTTAACAGTGTGAGCCCCATTTTTTATGAACTTCGGGTTTTAGACACACTATATGAACATGAACTGCTTGATATTTTTCAAATTTGGGAGGAATGGGACACAAGTGATACTTTACTCTATCACCAGGCAAAGGGATGTATTCATCTTCAATGCTACAAAATAAGTAAAAAAATACATTAAATAAGTGATTTGTATAATTGCGAAAGCATACTTTACTACCATTTTTACATACTTACTCGGAAATATGGACAAAGAGATCTTCTCCACCCTCTTCGGGAGTGATAAGGCCACATGCCTTTTCAACACAAAAAGTCTTAATAGTTCCGTACCAGTCCTTTGTTCGTTGGATTCGTTCACATCTGTAAAAAATGATTGGTAATTATGCAGTATACAGTTTTCTGCCATTTTTCATTTTTTATGAAAAATTCTTTATGGGGGCACCTACTAGGGTCCTTATGAACCCAAATCTGCCTGTGTCGGTTGTTTTTTTTTAAAAAAATTTTCACTAAAACAACCCAATCCAACACAGTTCAACCCAACCTAATCCAACCCAAAACAATCAAAAAAACACAATACAACCCCCCCCCCCCCCGGGCACCCTTTTCTCTTGAAAAAAAAAACAAAATCGGGCGTAGGCGGATTTGGGGTCCTAGGGACCCTAGTAGGTGCTCCCATAAAGAATTTTTCGTAAAAAATCAAAAATGGCAGAAAACCGTATACTGCATAATTACCAAATGATTTTCTAAAAATTTGGGTTGACTAGATTTTTGGTAATTATGCAGTATACGGTTTTCTGCCATTTTTGATTTTTTTTGAAAAATTCTTTATGGGGGCACCTTCTAGGGTCCCTAGGACCCCAAATCCGTCTGCGCCTTTGGTTTTTTATTTTTATTTTTTTTGTTTTTTTTTAATTTTTTTTCACTAAAACAAACCAAACCAACACAGTCCAACCCAACCTAATCCAAACCAACCCAAAACAATTAAAAAAACACTTTACAACCCCCCCTGGACACCCTTTTTTCACGTTAAAAAAAAAAAAAAAAAAAATCGGGCGCAGGCGGATTTGGGGTCCTAGGGACTCTAGAAAGTGCCCCCATAAAGAATTTTTCAAAAAAAATCAAAAATGGCAGAAAACCGTATACTGCATAATTACCAGATTTTTTTTTTTAGATTTAAATTATTTTTATTTGATAAAAAATATGAACAAAGTACATAAATCTAATGAGTACATTTTTACACTATGTTGACATAAGCACGACTCAAGGAAATCAGTTTTTAAGTACTTACGTCGAATTGGTCCTGTTCCTCTTGGTAATTAGAGGACTGGGCACCAAATGGTTGGGAAAAGGCGAAGGGGGCGTACGCCTGGGCGATAGGGGCGAAGACCCCTTGTTGGACAAGTCACCCTCAGACATTTTTTTAGTTAGGGAAACTTAAGGATCAAGAAGGGTTTTGAAACGTGAAAAACTTCAAAATAACAGGGAAAAACAGGAAAATCAACGAATTTTCACTTTTTGCCAAGGTCACCTTACTTAAAGTGTCAAAAATGTGACAAGAAGATAGCAAATGGTGCCAATAACAGATTTCTGGCTGAATTGAAATGACAATACATTGCTGGACTGCTACACAATTAAACCAATTATATGCCAACTTCCCTATTATTGAAATTTTTTGACAGTTTTTCCAACCCCACTTTTAAGTTCCGAAAATTTTATGTATTTTCGAATTTTTTCAAAGACTTTTTGAACATTTAAAAAAATGAGCGACACTAACCCGGCAGCAGATCGTTCCCCGACAGAATCAATGAAAGAATGTTCATCCAGGTTTTTAGTAAGCGGCTGGGAGGACGATTTAAACGACATCGACAGTACAAGAAATGTTGAGGGTAAGCTTAATGTTTTTATCCATATTTAGTTTCCTCGTTTGATAAGTATATGTATGGTAATTATGCAGTATACGGTTTTCTGCCATTTTTGTTTTTTTTTGAAAAATTCTTTATGGGGGCACTTTCTAGGGTCCCTAGGACCCCAAATCCGTCTGCGCCTTTGGGTTTTTTTTTTTGATTTTTTTTGTTTTTTTTTAATTTTTTTTCACTAAAACAAACCAAACCAACACAGTCCAACCCAACCTAATCCAAACCAACCCAAAACAATTAAAAAAACACTTTACAACCCCCCCTGGGCACCCTTTTTTCTCGTTAAAAAAAAAAAAAAAAAAAATCGGGCGCAGGCGGATTTGGGGTCCTAGGGACCCTAGAAGGTGCCCCCATAAAGAATTTTTCAAAAAAAATCAAAAATGGCAGAAAAACGTATACTGCATAATTACCATATGTATTTCTTTCCAGATGTCCTGGAAAGAAAATTTATGGAAGCTTGTGAAAAAGGCAATATTAACACAGCAAAAGAACTTTTGGCCAATCACCCAAACCTAGTCAATGCCAAGGACATGGATGAATATACTCCTCTTCACAGGTAAGTCGGTCCAACATGCCCTGTCGGTCATTTGTGAATAGTAAATATGATTCCAAATTTGCGACCTTGAACTTGTTACCTATATATACTTAAATAAATATTTTTAGGGCATGCTATGAAAACCAAACAGAAATGGTTCGGTTTTTGATAGACAATGGAGCTGACATTTCGGCAAAGACAGAAATGAAATGGGAGCCATTACATTCCTGTTGTCAATGGAATCATGTCAAATGTGCTGCCATTTTGATTCAGGCTGGGGCAAATGTCAATGCCACTTCTGATGGAGGTATTTGAGTCTCAAACTTTTTTTTTGTCAATTAATTTCTTGAAAAATGGATAGTTTTTAAAACCTTTTAAATCAATTGACAAAATGTATATCTTTTTAAGGTATCAACTCTATTGACAACTTTACTATTTGGGTCATTCTTAAAAAAAAAGTAACATTTCAAGTGGTAATTTAAAAAAAAACAAATTGTAGTTGGTTGGACTAAAATGTGCTATATGGCCGAGATAACAATTCACTAGTTCTTGAGTTATGTTTGAGTTTGTGAATTCATCTGCTAACACAAGTGATAGCCAGCTAACACCACCTATTTTACCAAAATCAAGAATCTTTATAGCTGGGTTGTTCTTGAAAAATGGTAACATTTGGTGTAATAGTTTTTAAAAAAACAAAAATATTTACCACTTTTTAAGTAAATATTATATGTTGCTATATATATAATATGCCCTTACATGATTTCTTCTTTTCTCTCTTTTGTCTATTTCCTTTTCTAAAAATTCTAAAAATTATTGAGCTTTTTTAATTACAAGCGAAAAATTTCACAGGAGTTATCAATAAAATATTCTGAAAGATCACACCAGTGACGTTCAGACTACTAACATATTTAGCAAAATGTCTAAATAAAAAAAAAATAAAAAAGTTCTTGCTTTTGTATTTTAATGTTAGTAAGATGCCTACTTTTCATACTTAAATCACATTTTTGAAAGTAAATATCTTACCATTTACTCCTTATATATATAGAAACATGTGTCACATTTATCTCGGCCAAAATGTTAATACTATGTGAAAACCAAAAAAATTTCACAAAAACTGAATTATGTAACACATTTCAGGTTACACTTCTAAACTGTGTCTTCCGTGCTTCTCCATTTTCAGGAAAATGAGTTGCATGCAGTGATGCCAGATTTTAAAAAAAATCTGTGACTGCATGTGATCACATGAGTGACACCAAAATCAATTACACATGTTTTTTTTTGCTTTTTGATGAAGACAAAAAACTTATATCAATGTATTTTTTTTAAGATTTAAATTTTTCAGTTTTTCTCTATCTAAATCATTATCTAAATAAATTTTATGATCCTAAAGTGTCTTTTTGTTATATATCTGAATCTATTAACTTTGAAAATTACAAATCACACCATGTGACATGTCACATGGTGTGAACAACTTTCCTTCCATGGAGAAATTTCTTGGAGAATTCATTACTGCTGGATAGTGTTAGCCTTTGAGTACACTAACTATCCTCCTACTTTGTTTTCAAAAAGATAAGTGGTTTTAAATTTACAAACCAATTACATGCAATGTTACCTTTTTCTAAGAATGACCCATTTGTTTTAATAGGTCAAACCCCCCTTCACATTGCAGCACAACATGGCAAGTCATATGATACTGTTCAGCTTCTTTTACTGAATCCATATATTCAACCCAACCTTAAAAATAAAAACAATGAGACAGCTTTGGACATAGCAAGGAGAAGTTCTAAATTTTATAATGTTTTTGATATGGCGGACCCGGTGTTGGAATTCAAGAATCTTGTGTAAGCCAAAACATGATAAATCATTAAAAATTAGTAGTTTTCATTTTTTATGAGTTAGTTAAAATTTCTTAGTTTTGTTCTTTTGGCAGGTTTCTAGATTTAAAATGATATTTTTGTATTAAAACTTTTTCTTCCATTTTTAGGTTTCTCAGAAGGGACACATAAGGTAAGCACAAAAATACAAATGCTTTATCTATGTAAAGCATTTTTTCAAGGGGCAAATACTCACAGGAAATCCGTTGTGAAATCTCTTTTAAAATTGCATTGGAAATCCTTAAGAAATAACATGCGAAATTACTAAAAAAAAATCCTGCATAATTACATTGGAAAATCGCATGAAATCAGCAGAAAAATTTGTAAAATGCAAAATCTCATCACAAATTTTAGCCTCGTGGTTACCCCCCATGCATTTTTCATGAGCTTTGAAGAAGGTATCATAAGTAGGCTACTGCCAGTTGAAATTATAAAGTGGGTGGTGCTAGCACTGACCACTATAAAGGAGAGGGTCTGACAGATGTGTCAAATATTTGGAAAAATTGTTTGGTATTAAAAATGTTTAAATTAATAATATAAAAATAACTGAATAAAAGCTAATAAAAGTGCAGTTTTCAATACAAAAAAAAATACTAAATTGCCAAAGGACAGTAGGCTTTTACACCTAAATTAAATTTAATTAATTACATGATAAAAATGAAGATAAGAAGATATATAAAACAATTAAAAACAAGGAGGACTTAATTTATGCTCGAATTTATGTATTCAATCGACAGGAATTCTTTTGCTTTAAATGGTCCTACCCAATTCAAAAAACCGCATAGGTTCTTATGAAAGTTGGTGAGTTTTTATGCTGTTTGATAGAATTTCATAAGATTCTACGAGCCAAGTTGTCTTTGTCGTCAAAACTGATAGAAAAAATGAGTACTTTATAAGATTTGTTTAGGTTAGAGTTTTGACGCGGTTTTTTTGGCAGGGTAGTATTTGTTTTTGTGAACCAATAATTAAGTAAAGGCTATATGTAGGTATACTGCCCAGGAATCCACAGGGTGTAGTAGTGAAACTTGCAGTAAAATCGTTTTTGAGTGATGCTGGAACAAACAGACAGACTGCTAAATATTCAAATGGGATTTTTGGTATTTATTTGTGCAATTGCCGGCAATTTGAATAAGTAAATCTTTGATTACATTGTATAAATATTATAAATGGTTAAGTTTGTCTCTCGATCATTCCAAAACGGCTCAACCTATTTGCATAAAACTTAGTAACAAGATACTGTGTGACTTGCGATTGAAAGCTAGGCTACTCTTTATTTGATATTTTCTTCAATAGCTGTCAAATGATGACATTAGGGCAATGCCGCGGGTCGACCTCTATAACATATAACCGCTAAAGAGAGTCATCCTTATGCTAATAGCTCCCACATTTTTTTCTTTCCTCATTGATCATCGTGGCCTGAGAGTAGGACTGAGTGGGTCCTTTATTAGCATTAGGATGTCTATCTTTATAGCGTTAATATAATCAACGATGAAAATTTAATGTTATAATCTATAATAATGAGTAAACTTTAGCATAGAATGCATCAATAAGTGCATCCTTGACTTTATCGCACTTGTTTCGATAAATCATGCCGATGGTTTATCTGTGTTCTTTTTAACTCATTTACTGCGAGAAAATCAGAATAGGTATGCTATACTGGGTGTAACAAGGGATGGGCACGGCGACTTAGCGAATTCTGAAAATTTGAAATTTTACAGGCCGCCCCTCTCTACTGCTACTACTTTAGCTATTAATATCTCTCGTATTTTAAAGACGCCTTTAAAGCCGTAGGTTTTGGTAGGCGTTTTGCACTGCCAATAGAAAAATATTAGAAAAAACTGTAAAATGTAAAAAACTAAAAAATATTCTTTTCACACCATTCTGAGCTTAAACTGCAGTTCTGTCAAATCCCAAATTTTCAGAATTTTATTCTTAAAAATAAAGGCGCTAAGTCGCCGTACCTACCCGTTTTGTTACGTCCGCTATATGGACATACAGGGTGTTTCAAAATTCAGTATCGGGATTTTAAAGGTCAAAATAATACTTTTTTTTCTTATGTATATTACTCCTTCCTTTTTTATTTTTTTTAGTTTTATTCTTAATTTTTAATTTTTTATTGTTTTAATTTTTGATTTAAATTATACAGGGTTCCTAAGATTTTCCTTAGGGACAGGATTTCAATAAATCAAACAGAAATGGCATAGGAAGTTCTGCGCGCACAAAAGAAACAGGTATATTGAGAAATGGTGCCAGTTTGTTATTATCTCCGGACTGCTTTCATGAGAAAAAATTGTCCCCACTCTTTCATTGTGAGCATAAATCATAGTTGCAATAACAACCGTTGACAAGATGTCTGCAAATTCTGCTAGAGGGCGGCCACACCATGAGATGATACTGAGCGATGAACTCGTGAGGTTGTTAGAAAGAAATATCTTCGCTTTTAATTAAATTTCTTTCCATTCTGTTCTACTAGTGACATCTATCCGGAAACGGCCAAACCATGCAGCTAGCACTAGCAGCCAAAGAAATCAATAAACGGCGCTGTTTTTCCTGCAGAGCTTTTTGCTTGCGATATTATTGATTTTAAATAAAGCTGGCCCGACACTACATTTGATATTTTCGAGGTGTTTTATGACATGATCTCGAAACATGTAGCGAACCAATTCTTCAAAACTAGCGGGAGGGTAAAAGCGAAAAATAAGGGGCTGCCAATATTTGTAACACCCAAAAAGGGGTGAAAAGATTTATTTTGCTCTGTTTCTTTACAAAAAACGTTTTTTTACGAAAAACTTGAGCTCTGTCACTTTTTTATTTTTTTCTTCAACTTTCTCAAAATTTTCGTCATACCGTAGAAAAAAATTATTTCCCCCATGGTCATACTCTATTTTTATTCGAAAAAATTTAGAAACCGAGACGGGATTAGTTTTCCTAAAACGGGGGATCTTGGTTTCGATTGAGAAGATAAAGGGCGCCGCAGGCAAAAATTTTTCAATTAAATTAGCCGAACGCAAAAATGTTAGAAAAACAAAGCACGAAATAAAAATGGCGCCGCTTACAATTTTTTTTCAAAAATTACGTAATTTCGGGAACGCAAAGAAATAGGTTTAAAGAGTATAATTTTTAAGAAAAAAATATCAATTTTCTCGCCCTCCTCCACTGGGACTACAGGGGCCGTGCACAAATTACGTAATGGTCATAGGGGGGAGGGGGGTTACAAAACGTTACGTAGGGGGGAGGGGAGTTTTCGACAGCGTTTGCATTTGTGTGAAACTAAGAAAATTTGGAAGGAAAATAAGTGAAAAGTTTTTTTTTTTTGGGGAGGGGGTAGTGGTCTTGAAATCGTTACGTAATATTAGGGGAGTGGCGTGCCAAACCGTTACAAAACATTACATAGGGAGGGGGTCAAAAATTGGTAAAATCACCGTAACGTAATTTGTGCACGGCCCCACATCTGACTGTTCCTCCTTTTTGATTTCGAATCAAAGTGCAAAACCCGGGTTGGACGTTCGAAGGCGTCAACCCATCCTATTTGCTTGATAAAGTTTCTACAGAAATATCTCAGTCGATTTCTCCGGCCGTGTATGAACGCTTTAGGTTAGGCATTTGCATGTATCTCAGTCCCCAGCCTGTAAACAGTGCGTAAGGACAATTGTTACAAAATGAAAAGCCGAAAAATATTTTTTTTACGATATCTTTCATCAGTTTGGTATTAAAATCGAGCAAAAACAATTTTTATTCCAGTCCTAAAGGTATGAAAATGGAAAACATTAGAAAACAACAACCTGGAATGGATTTACTACGTGTAAAATTTAGTGACAACATCGCCCCATGCCCATCCTTTTCTGCCTAATGTGCTTTTCCGTTTGTCTGCGTCTTATACACGGCTGCTTGGCCCCCTAAGGATTTGCTTAGGAACCCTGTATTACTGTTAAGCATTAGAAAAAAAACTTATAATAAATGGATGTAGAATATTGTAAAGACGGTATTAAGTTTTAAAGAACTTCGTGGTACACTGTAAACCTTCGAATTGTGCAGTTTTGAAATCAATTTTCCATGATTTTTATATTTATTTATGTACTGGTCTTAATTTAAGATTATACCTGTAATCTTATTTTTCTATATAAGTAAATAAATATATTCTATTCTATTTTCCTATAAACCGATCAACAGGTCAAAGTTTCACAATGGGTTCCCTCTTTTATTAAAAAACGAGACAAAAAAGTTTCTAAAGAAAATAAATAATTAATTATCTATCACAAGAAGGCTTATGAAATTAACTCTGTGTTTCGGACTTCCAGTTTTTTGCACATGAAGACGATCAGAGATTGTACTGATCGAAACGTGTATAAATAAAATATAGACAATGGAAGTCCGAAACACAGAGTTAATTTCGAAAAAAATATCATATTCTTATTATATCACTAGACATGCTGGATGATGTAAGCCCTAAAAAGTAACCTATGTTTTAGCTTCAATCTGAATATCTCAGAAACTGGCTATAAAGAAAAAACAAAAAAAAAAATCATGAAACTTTAATGCACTGTAGGTCAATAACGAAGCGTTTTATTTTGACCCTAAAAATACTGAATTTTGAAACACCCTGATAATATAAGGTGGGCCAAAAAAAACCATACTTTTTTTTTCGGCTGTATGATTTTTAAATTTCCCCATTTTTAACACCCCCCGCCAAAATTTTATGTGGGCCATTGTACTCGATCTTAGACATTTGCCACAAAGACACGTCTTTGTTGTGCACAGAGAGGTATCACTTCTAAAAATCGGACAAGAAGTAATAAAGCTCAACGCCAACGAAGTAAGTGGCGTCTTAACCCTTTCCTTTAAAAAAAAAAAAAATGGATAGGAAAGAATAAAAAAAATAATCCTTTTTCTATCCTCTTTTTGAAGTCCCTTTTGTGACCCTCGTGGGATAGAAAACGTTAAGTATTCAATGGAGTAGAAAAAGATAAAACTTTTCTAACCGTTCCAATACTCCTTTAGACCTACAAAATTGATCCATTTCTATACATTCAAGGTATCATATTTTCAATTCTTTACTATCTATATACTTTTTATCCCTTTTCTATCCACTTCATAGTATACAAAAGGAATACCTGTAATAACTTCTTCATTTAATCTGTTTTGATCCAAAAAAAGGATTTTCTATAATAGAAAATGCTTGAAACTTTCTATCCGTTTCAATACACCTTTTTGCATACAAAATTAATCCATTTCTATATCTTCAACTCACTTTATAGTACACAAAATGAATACATATAAATAACTCTCAAGCCAATACTTTTTAATAAAAGAAAACATTTCAAAAAACGGATTCAGTAATATAGAAAAGGATACAAATTTCTTATTCATTTCAATACATATTTAGGCATACAAAATAAAAAAAAAAACAAAATTATGATTGTTTTAGTGCAACCAAAGGTTCCAAATTCCCAACATAGTTGATACAAAATCAATCCAATTCTATACCTTTAGGAGTTCGCAATTTCAATTCCTTCTTATCAATATACTTTTTGTCCGTTTTATCCATTTTATAGTATTCCGAAGGAATAATACATAATAATACCTCTTAATCCAATACTCTTTTATAAAAAAAAGAGTTGAGAAAACGGATTCAATTTTATAGAAAAGGATAAAAACTTCCTATTCATTTCACCTTTACACACATTAGCACCTTTTAATACAAACCCTTTTTTATCCAAAAAAATATTTAAAAACCGGATTTATTTACATAGAAAAGGATACACACATCCTATCCAAAACTAATCCATTTCAATACTTATTTAGGCATACAAAATCAATCCAATTCTATACCTTTATGAGTTCGTATTTTCAATTCTTTCTTATCCATATACTTTTAACCCCTTTCAATCCACTTTATAGTATATAAAATGAATACGTAATAATACCTGTCAAGCCACTCTTTAATCCACAAAAAATATTTTAAAAAAGGGATTCTATACTATAGAAAAGGATACGAACTTCCTATCCATTTTAATACATATTTAGGCATACAAAATCAACCCAATTCTAAACCATAAGGGGTTCGTATTTTCAAATCCTTTTTATCTATATACTTTTTATCATTTTATCTAGTCTTTGTTCTACTAGGGATTTGTTAAATCTCGTCCGATTTTTTAGTTTTTGAGCTCTGCGGGAAGCTAAGGCTCTGGCCTATATACCCTATCTGTCAAATTTTAGATTTTATGAAAATCCGCAACGGCGCATGCTTTTGAAACTCCTTCCTTCCAATCTTTTTTGTGAGCCAATGTATCTGATTTCAATTATCCGAAAAGCAACGCCTTTTCAGTGTACAAAGAGGTATTATTCGTAAAAATCGGACAAGAACTATAAAAGCTTTGCTTAACGAAAGAAGGTGCTGTTTTTAAACTTGTGTAAAATAGATAAAATGCAGAACATTTTTAGTTTTTTTAGTCTCCAGAAAACTAAAGTGATATGGCAACGTAGTTTTGACAAAAACAGCAATGAATTTAATAGAATAGTGTTTTTAGGTGCACTGCTTACAGGGTTAAAAACAGCACCTCTTTTGTTACGCAAAGCGTTTTTAGTTGTTGTCCGAATTTTGCTAATGATACCTCGTTGTACACTGAAGAGACGTGACTTTCCAGATATTTGAAATCAAGTACATTGACGTAGAAAAGTTTGGCAGGAAAGATTGAAAGATATCTAAGTTTCAAAAGCATGCGCCATTACGGATCTTCTAAAATGTCAAATTTGACAAATAGCGTATATAGTCCGCAGAGCCTTAGCTTCCCGGAGAGCTCAAAATCTAAAGAATCGGACGAGATTTAACAAATCCCTAGTAGAACAAAGACTAGATGGTTTTAGGCCTATGTTTTACAAAGGGTTAAAAAACCACTTATTTCGTTGGCTTTAAGCTTTATTACTTCTAGTCCGATTTTATGAAGTGATACCTCTCTGCGTCCACGACAAAGAAGTGTCTTTAAGGCAAGTATCTAAAATCGAGAACAGTGTCGCACAGAAAATTTTGGCGGGGGGTGTTAAAAATGGAGAAATTTAAAAATCATACGCCGTCTTGTTTCGTATAGTCTGAAGCTTTAGCAAAACTACAGCCGAAAAAAAAAATGTACGGTTTTTTTTGACCCACTTTATATAGGGTGGGCCAAAAAAAAACTTGACTTTTTGTATTGTCTATTACTTAAAAAGTATTTGTCCGATTTTAAAAATTTTGGTCATTTTGAAAAGTCAGGACAGAATTTTGGAATTTGATGTTAAAGTTAACATTTCGTAAAAATCCAAGATGGCGGACAATAACTAAAAATATATTTCGAAAGCCATGATTTTCCTTAGTTTACTCATGTATCGCTTATTAAAATCGGGTAAGAAATAAGGAAGATATAAATTGTTTAAGTGAGTGGGTTCGATAAGTCTAATTCAGTCAAGTCGAAAAAAAAAACATCATTTTTGATTGGCTCTGCTTTTCGATGTATATGTTCGATTTTAAAAGTGCTGACCATTTTAAATTGCCAAGATTTTAAAATTTATTAGGTTTTTGCAAAATTGACATTTTGTAAAAATCCAAGATGGCGGACAATTTTAAAGAATAAGTGTTTTTGTGGCCATTTTTCCTCAATTTATTAATGTATCGCTGACTAAAAGCGAGTAAGAAAAACAAATTGTTCAAATAAGTGCGTTCGGTAATCCTAATTCAGGCAAGTCGAAAAAAACATTATTTTTGCTAGGCTCTGCTTTTCGATGTATTTGTCCGATTTTAATAGTGCTGACCATTTTGAAAAGCCAAGATTTCAAAATTTATTAGGCTCTCCAAGATAGCGGACAACTTTAAAAAATAAGTGTTTTTGACCCCATGCAATTTTTTTGTGCGCCAATGATGCAAAAATTAATATATACTGTTCAAATCAGTAATCAAATTCAGTTAGGTCAAAAAAATACATGATTTTGAGTTTTTTGACATTTCATTTTGAATCAAACCAAAGTAGAGACTAGTAGACTCGGAGTTATGAGGCTCCACATTTAATTTTTGCATCAGTGATGCACACAAACAATTTGCAGGGGGTCAAAAACACCTATGTATGTATGTATGTAAGTATGTATGTATGTATGTATGTATGTATGTATGTATGTTTGTATGTATGTATGTATGTATGCATGTATGTATGTATGTATATATGTATGTATGTGTGTATTTGTTTCTCAATATATTGTTTTATTTTTATACGGGCCTCTTAAAGCGCTTTTATGTAAGGTTTGTAAATGTTGTCGTATAAACACCACTAACACCGTTTAAAGCACTAAATCGATTTTATTTTAAAGCAATTTAATAAAGCTGTTTATCGCCTAAAAACCTATTTTTTGGTCGTTATAGACACTTTAAAAACTCTTTAGCGCATTTCTTCCAACCCAAAGAAATACTCAACCCTGGTTTTTCGAAAAATCTGTTGGTAACTAAGTTGTTTTATTTTTTATATATAAACCCTCGGAGAAAGCGATTTTATTTAAAACCGTCCTTATATAAAAGCGCTTTTAGATGCGTATAAACGTAGTAAATCACGCAAAAACGGCTAAACCGCTTTGAATGTAATTTAATATAAAGATAGGGTTACGTCTTTGGCCTTGCCCACCCAGCAAACACGGTTCCCTCAGGCCTTCGTCGGTCCGATTTCGATTGCCGATTTACGATATCGGACCAGCAGTATTTTTTGTCCGCTTTGCGATGTAGGCCCAATGTATGTTTGCTGACGCAGCGTTAGACTGTAGCCCGCCGTCGGACCAATGGTAAATTTTACTTTTTGCTGACATCGGCATACCGTCGCCGTACGATTAAGGTCCGATATGGTTTAACCACATGGTACCGACCATCCGCCTATAACTGCTTAATTTGGTCGGTCCAACGTAGGCAAGCTGGTCTCGGCCCGACATCGGTAAACTATTCAAGTCCGGCATTGGTTTCCTAAAGCGGTCCAACGTCGGCGATTGATGGAGGTTCGTCGGTGGTAGCTTAAAGCGGCTCGATATTGGCAAACTACAAAGTTTCGAAAAAGTGGGTGCTTAACCAATCGGGCTGGTTTAGGTGGCAGAAGAGGTGATTCTTGTAGAGAAGTACCACCATCTTGTCAAGTCCACATTCTAGTTTTAAAATATCTTTGCTCATTATATATACAAAATTATCTTCAACTGTACAGGGAACATAGTCACATTAGCGCCATCTCTACATACTAGGAAGAAACTATTAAGCAATTTAAAAATTTTAAGGTGACGTAATCGGACCATCGTCGGTTGCCGATTCTCGAACAATCAAACAAAGTTCCAATCGAAACATCGTCGGCCAATCGAAACATCGTTGGCCCTAAAGCAGATAAAGTGGTCGTCGGCATAAGGTCAACTATAGTAAATCGGGCCATCGTCAGTTGCCGATTCTCGACCGATTAAACAAAGTTCCAATCGGACCATCATCGGCCCTAAAGCAGATAAGGATTGCGTTGGCATAATGTCTAGTAAATCGGGCCATCGTCAGTTGCCGATTTTCGTTCGATTAAACAAAGTTCCAATCGGACCGTCGTCGGCCCTAAAGCAGATAAAGTAGACGGCATAAAGTCGACTATAGTAAATCGGGCCATCGTCAGTTGCCGATTACCGACCGATTAAACAAAGTTCCAATCGCACCATCGTCGGTCCTAAAGTGGTGTCGGCATAAAGTCGACTGTAGTAATGTGGACCTTCGTCAGTTGCCGATTATTGACCGAAAACCGAAAATTGCAATCTGACCAACATCTGGCCAGAGTATAGTCGCCGATGCCGACACACTGCCTACGTTGTCGGCATTGGCCCGATTCAATGCCGATGATTTGTGTTTGCTGGGCAGGATCTATCGAACCTTAAAAGTTATTATTGCGATTTTGCGATCTTTGGGACATTATAGTATCTCATAGTTGTATGGTTTTATCACTTCACCAAAACTTTATATTTTTCACTCTCTACACGTGTTTGGCTAACTAAGTTAGCATCTGCAGGAGGAGAAGATTTTTAAAAATCTTTTTATTCTAATTAATCTTCTCCTAAGGATGCTAACTTAGCGACTCACGTATACAGAGTGAAAAATATAAACTTTTGGTGAAGTGGTAAAGCGTGTTTGAATTAATATACTAATATGCAAATCTTTTAAAATAATTATATGTATGTTTCAGCTAATAGATTTACTGGTAAGTAATTAAAATAATCTTAAATTAATTAAATTATTTGCTTTAAAGAACCTGTTAAAAATGCTTTTAAATTAGCATGATATGCTCTTATGGGCACGAATGTCGATTTTATCTTGTAGATTTTTATTCCTACGATAATTCTATGATAATCGTATTTAAAGAAATAATGCCAAGATTTTCTGATCCTACTGCCACTTATATTAAGCCAAATAATAATTTACTTTTTCAAAAACACGATTTTAGTAGGTAACTGTCCGCAAATAGCCAAACCATGTCTTTTTTGGTAACCAAATCAGTAAAATAAATAACAAAAAAAACTGCCGACAACTATTTGCATTTTTGCTTTAAACCTGACAGAACTGAATTAAACAAGTGGATAATCTACATATACATATCAAATTTCATCATATTCGGACGAAAGGTTCAGAAGTTACACCTATTTTTTTTTAAATCTCGAATTCCTTGACATTTGTGTGTAGAAAGCGTATTATCTCTAGCACTAACCACACAGCAAGAATGTTGATATATTGCGTGAATATTCTTGGAACATTCGAAATGTGAATGTCCGACGGTCCACTTTTTTAATATTCAGTGAATATTCAAAATGGATGTAATCTAACATAACTTTTTTGCATACGTAGACGCTATATGTATTGAAAAATGACAGATAACATCTGTTCTGAATATTCAGTGAATAATAAAAAAGTGGACCGAATATTCCTAATATTCTTGCTATGTGGGTAGGTACTTAGCCTATTTTTGTCGAACATAGCTAAGAACACTCCCTGAAGGATATGCTCCATGCGCATAGACAGTCACAGAGATAGGTGCCAAATCATATAACTATGATAGAGTAGAGTTGAGCTTTATTAACTATTATGAGTAGACTGTACATTATAGCAAGTCAAAAAAAATATATAGCACATGGCTAAAAGTATTAAAATAAGTATTAAAATAAAATTTGATTTAAAACTATTTATAACATAGTAAGCATACAAGTTAAAATAATTAATGTAGACACAATATATAGGTATAACTAAATTACAACATTAAGAAATAGAACAATAGACTTTTTAATGATAATTAGACAAACATAACCACAAAAAAAAATTTAAAACAAAAATACCCGAAGTGTGTTGTTAGAAGTGCATTTTTTGATCGGCCGCCATTAGGTTGGTGCCCATTTTACTGAATGAAAAATAGTAATTTTATGCCAGGACAATGGTGAAATCTGCGGTTTGGGTGAAAGATGACAAAAAAAAGAAGATACGTTTTACAGGAAAATAAAAAATCCTTATTTATATAGAAGTGTTTTTAGGCCTTAAATATGTTAGATAGCAATATTAGGTAAACATTTTTGCCTACGAGCATGCGGAAAAACGCTTTTCTCGTACTCATTTCCGTGTGGAAAATGCCACTTTTCCGCACGCCGTGCGCAAAAAAAATGTTTCACGCACCCTGTTGAGCAAAACAAATTTTTCACGCACGCTGTTGAGCAAAATAAATTTTTATGCACGCTGTTGAGCACGCTGTTGCTCAGTGATGAATCAGGAAGACTTGAAGTCGACGATGTCATTAAGCAACATTAGCAGTGGTACTTTCAATGTTACCGTGATTAATAATTATACTTCGATTGGGCACATCCTATTAGGTAGTGATACTTCGTAGCACGTCATACGCAAGTTTTAGAGATAAGGAAAACATACCGCCATCCCAGCCTGCCTGATCTCTGCTGGGTACTTCAGTATACTTCTTGCGCTCATGCGACAAGCGAAGACGGTATCGCGCGCGCGAATTGTGAAAATACGCGTTTAAAGAAAAAATGTAACAAAAGAAAACGTGAAAAGCAAATGGATTACCTAAAGAAGAAAAGGAGGAACCTGAAAAAGGAAATGAAAAGCAGAAATGGTAGAAAGGGTGTTCAAGATATAGGCAAACTGTCAGTTTTTAAACAATGGAGTGAGACAAATATTATGCTTTTGGCTAATATTTTTTGACATGGGTTTATTTATTCTGTAAACACACATTTGTTTTTACTACGCATAAAAACTTAAACCCTGCATAGTTTCTGACTTATGCCCGCTAAATTAGTCTCAATAAAAAACTCCATATGTTTACTTACTAGCTCGTCGTTTTTCATATATTATATGTGACGACGAATCTGACAGAAAGAATAAAATGCGGAAAAAAATTAACAAAAGAAAACGTGAAAAGCAAATGGATTACCCAAAGAAGAAAATGAGGAAACTGGGAAAGGAAGGGAAAAGGAAGCGTCGTGATTCAAGTAAGTAAGGCGCATTGTCAGTTTTAAACAGTGGAGGTAGACAAATATAACAAAAACCCTTCACCTGTTGTAATTTAACAAAAATTCTCAACCGAATTTTCCATGTAGACGGAGCATGACTCAGAATTTTTTTGCCTAGCACGCTATATCCTATATGCTGCACGTAAAAACAAATACTATCATATCTCACCCATGCTCCCGATTCATGGTTTACACTACCGGGTGTCCAATTTTCTAAAAAGATTATAATATGTTCACTTAAAAAAGTATTATTAGCACATCGTTTTTCATATTATATGTGACGACGAATCTGACAGTTCCTCAACTCGTCAGACACTAGTAGTTCCTCGAACTCTAACATAGAGAGGCACCCCTTAGAAAGTATATTAGGGGGGACAGATGATAGTACATTGAGTCCAGATATATCAACAGAGCTAGCTTGCAGATGGAAGAAGCATCTTCCTATGGGAATATATTGATAAGGAAACTAAAAATAATCTCGGAAAATACAAAATTTCCAGAAAAATTGCCAAATTCTTCAAGGACCCAAATTAAATCCAGGATGCTAGCATCCACAGAGCAAAAAAGAGATACATAACTCTTGAAATGTAAACCATTTTGGGAAAAGGTTTGACAGCCTTAGAGCGGGTTTTCTCTAATTTGGCCTAAACAAAAAAGGAGAGACGAAGCACTTGATGAAGATCTTTTGGGTCTTGCCGAATCGGCGCAGTTGTTTTGCATTGGCCACAATATTTTTTTCGTGCAAAAATATAATAAATTGCTACTGCGCAAAATCCAGATCTTTTCTTTTTTAGCGAAGGTTTTGCCGAAACTTGCAAAAATATAAAAAACGCGCAGAGAGGAAATATTAGAGCTAAACAGTAAACGAACGTATTCCTGTCGAAAAAATTTTTTTCAGAAGAGTGGAATCAAATAACTCAAAATAAATTAGCTTTGAGTTGGACAAAAGGTTACAACATTCCCTTTGTTGACAAACCTTTTCAAGTTTTCACCCTCAAAACCTCAAAATTTACCAAAAATGAGTTAAAAATTTATTCGTTATTTATAAGTAGGAGCAGTTAAAACTGTTAACAACTGTCAAGATCAGTTTTTGTTAAGCTATTTTTTAAGACAGAACGATAACAGGGGATTTTAGGTTTATCTTTAATCCTGGAAACCTACATAAAGTTCTTTCGCCCACCTCATTTTCAACTGGAAGATATTAGAGAACTTATTTACTAAAAACTGCCTCCTTGCGGCATTAGATCTTGCATATGCAGATGCATATTTTTTAGTTCCAACGTTTGATGAATATAAAAAATATTTAAAATTTTATTTTCAAAACAAAAGTTGAATTCCAATGTTTACCATTCGGTCTAGCCACTGCACTTTTTTGTTCCACCCTTTCAGGCCTGTTTCTCTTATCTAAAAGATTAGGTTCTTTATTACCGACTCAAGAGATACAATTTTTAGCATTTATCCTTAATGCAAAAAAGATGTGGGTATATATCGCACAAAAAAGAATAACAAAAATAAAATCAGCCATTAAGATTATTCAAAGAAAAAAAATAACGAGGTTTTGCAAATTATAGGAAGGCTAGCCTCGGTTTGTACAGAGTACGGCTTGTTGTAGGTAAAAACCCTTGAGCGAGAAAAATATCGTGCCCTAAAGGCTAACAGCAACAACTATAACAAAAAGATGCTTGTTATGTTTTTAGTTAAAAATGAACTTGAGTGGTGGTTAAAGCACATACTATTTTACAGCCTAATTATAACATTAAAATTTTCTCCGATGCATACAAATCGGGATGGGGGCGTGTTGCAATGGAAAGGAAGCAAAAGGGGTTTTTTTGGCAACAAGGTGAACAGGAGAAACACATAAACATTCTTGAAATGAAGGCAGCTTTTTATGGCTTAACAAGCTTTGTAAAAAACTATTGGGAGAATGATGTGGCAGTGAGCTTAGGTATATTTTTTGTATTTGCCACGTACATAAATACGTTGGATAATCATATAGCGGACAAGAGATCTGGTATAAAAATTGTATATTTAATTGCAAGCTACCTGAATAAAAAATGTCACCGGTTTGTGTCGTGGCTTCCAGTGGATGCATTCACAATGAATTAGAAAAACCTTAATTCTAAATTGAAAGCGATAATGCGATATGTCTGGTGGTTTATTCTATCTGGAGAACTCAAACATGGTATCCAAAATTAGAATCCGTGATTCGCTTAAAAGTTATCGTTTAAATCCGAACTCTTATCCTCGTTTAGGTAACCCCACCCACTATGAAAGAATTTTTCCGTGGGGGTAGCAATCAATCAATCAAACATCAAGGTGGCTTATAGTAAAAGGGGCGTTTGGAAATTTATTTTTTTCAAATGATGGAAGTTTTGCGACAATAATATTGAGACCATCTTGCAGCCTAATGTAAATCAAGTTGTATCCGTTTTAGAAACAGAATCTCAAAACACTGGGAAATATTGAACTCTTAAAACACATAGGTCTGCCTTAAATTTAATTTGCGAGCAGAAAAATCAGAAGTGGTAGATAGGTTTATGAGACGCATTTTTAAGCTGCGCCCTCAGTTTCCGAAATATACAGTGTTACCTTATATAGGTAACTTATACCCTTTGGTAAATTTAACATTCGGGTTATTAACTATAAAAATGGTACTTCTTTTGACTCTTTGTTCTGCTCAAAGAGTTCAGGCATTTTCTACAAGTTAAGTAACGAAGAGGGCATAGAAATAATTCTTAAGGATATTTTTAAAATATCTGGATCCAGAAGAATTCAGCCTTGGCTTAAGTACCCTGTTTCAAAGAAAATTTACAGTTTTATTTGTGTTTTACCATTATATATTGCATACAGAAAACAAAACTATTTCGAGGAACAGAGGATACACTTATTTTATCAATTAAAAAGCCTCATAAGCCCGCTACATCCCAAAGCATTAGCAAGTGGATTTCAAAAGGTCTAAAAAACGCAGAAATAGAATCAAATTTTAAAGGATATAGCACAGGATATGAGGTGTCTTCCGCAGCATTAAGGGTCGGTGCATCAATCAAAAGTATTAGAAAGGCTGCGGGATGTTCCGAAAAAAGGAAAACGTTCAATTGATTTTCTAATAAACCTTTAATTTCACAAGATTTCTTAGCTAATTATATTAAGAAATATATTTTAAACACATTTAAATTTTAAACCTTGTGGTTTCCTTATTATTATTAAACTTTTTAACTAATATCGCCATATTCTCTAAACAACTACCTGGTGTATCTAATAGGATGTGTCCAATCGAATTATAATTAAGGATTAAACGACTTACCTGTAAGGAAGTTCAATCCAAATTATACGAGATTGGTCACATCCTATTAGACACCCTCCCATTTATATATTCATGTATTTTTCATGCAATTTATTTATCAAGTATCACTACTTGGTGTTTCTAATAGGATGTGACCAATCTCGTATAATTTGGATTGAACTTCCTTACAGGTAAGTCGTTTAATCCTTAATTATACCATAAAAATTATTTTTTTTAAGCTTGGTTAAGTTTAGTTCTGAGAAAAACATAAAATTCGTAGTTTTGACTATTTTTTCATTTTTAGTCTGCTAGGTTTAACTAAAATAATGACAAAATATTTTGATATTCCGCACGTTCGTAGGAAAAATCTTGCGCGTGCGGAAGGTATTTTCCTCACTTACGGCTTGCCCGAACTCCGCTGGCGCGTCGTTCGTGCAAACGCCGGCGCGTGCGGAAAAGTATAACTTTCCGCACTTGTCAGGTAAATAAGTGTACTGTACTTAACTACGACCAATGAAAATGTCATCTTAAATATCCGAAACTATTAAAAATATCAAACGCGAACACTCTTAAGTCAACAACCTTCATAAGTTCATAACCTGAAGATTCAATATATCTTTTTAAAAACAAGGTTTTTTTTTCTTAAAAATGCGTAATACAAGGGTGTCTTAATTGCCATGGGCCACTATTGCTATCTCGATAACTATAAGAACTACAAGGTTGGTCAAATTCAAATTTTAAAAAAATATGTTCTATCCCGAGCTACGGGTGGCTTTCGAAAAATTGCTGAAAACTATTTTATCAAATATCTCAAAAAGTATAATTTTTACAAAAAATTGGTAAAGTAATTTTTTTTTTAATTTTGACTTTCTTCAATTTGGTATGTACATTTTGTCTAATTTACCCAACCTTGTAGTTTTCATAGTTACCGATATAGTAATAGTGGCCCATGGCAATTCGGACACCCTGTATATCAATTTAACGGGACTTATTTGTGGTTAGGTACTAAAATTATGTTGTATTTATTTACGTTTAATATATATTTATTGTCTTAAAAATATAGAAAAATAATTCACATTTTTGCGGCAATTGGTGCTCTTATAAAATAAAGTTTCATAGCTTGTCACGCCATCTTGTGGTTTACATCTAAGGTTTATTATTATCCTAGCATCGTAAATGAGCCTTTAAAACGTGTCGAGATCGTAAATTAGCAATATTCGTTGGTCATAGGTAAAAGAAATAATTGTTTGATGGTTGAAAATCTTGTGAAAGAGCAGCATTATGAACTGCGAAGTAGGGGACTAATTAGCGTCTAAAAGTTATATTTTTGTAAATTTCCATGTAAGGGCTGCCAATTTTTGGAGTTTTTGTCTGTCTGTTTTTTCAGCATCACGTAAAAACTACTGGACTGATTTTAATGGAATTTTCACTAGTGCATTCCTTGAATTCTAGTACATAGGCTTTATTAATTATATCAAAATAATATGTTTATGGAAACAAAAGTTACGACCATTTCAAGAAAAAAAATCAAACCTACGTATACTGTATAAAAGTGTGTTTCACTTATATATTTTTCCATATTGCTGGGAAAAATTAGTTTCATTTTAAGGATGCTACTTATTTTAAACAGTTCAAATTGAAAATTAAAGGTATTTCTAGCTCTGCTAAGCAGGTAAAAAAGTTATACAACAATTAATGTGCAATATCATTCAATATTCTAACACATTTTTAAAATTCTTCAAATGAATGGCATTTTAACCGGTATCATCGTCTAATTAGACCATTTATTTATCTTCCGTTATGTAACAGACAATCGTTTAAGAGGACCGTCCAACTATTTAACAAGTAAAATTTTGAAGATTCCCCCCATTTGCTCTGCAATGAACACTCTCTGAAGGATAGGCTTCAAACAGAAACAAACCGCATGTAAATCGGTTCACTAGTTCTCTTTTTTCCGCTATCTCGAAATTTTCAAATTTTATCAAAAATTCATATCCCCTTCCCGAAAAACCCCTGTGTGCCAATTTTGATTTAAATTGAACAAAGTAAATCTTTTCCCCCCTCCACTATAAGTGTGTACCTAATAATACCATATTATTGTATTGTCGCCGGAACTATAAACGCATGCCAAATTTGAACACACACCCTTAATTTTTAGATTTGTAACCTTGATCGTCCATTTTGAATCCGCCATATTGAAATTTTCAAATCTGATATAAAATTTATAATCCCTCTACTTAAAAACCTCTGTATGCCAATTTTGATTGAAATCGAACAAACTAAATCTTTTTCCCCCTCCACTTCCCTCGTTAGAGGAAGGTGGGTACCTGAGAATACAATATTATTGTATTTTCACAGGAACTATAAACGCTTACCAAATCGGATGTGGATAAGTCAGTTAAAATTGGTTACCAAAACATGACCGAAAATCGTCCATCTTGAATCCGACAAATTGACTTTTTAAAATCTGATCAAAACTTCGTATTCCTTATACTTGGTTGAAATGGGCAGTAAGTTAAGCACCAAAAAAATCGTTTTAATTAAAAAAAAAAACCCTAGGAATATTTTAAAAACTTTTAATATGTGATCCCTTTGAACGAACTGAGCTACAAAATGTGGTGTTAATTTGAACTTTCTAGCTTTGGCAGAACTGAAGTTATGGGTTGGCCCCTCAGCTTAGCGGTTCAGCTAGGGGAGGTTGCGTTTTCTCGAAAATGGCTACCGCAACAAAATTAATTTAACCGTAACGGAATAGCTACATAAAGGCTACAAAATGTAGCATTGAAAATATTTGGGCCTTTTATGCGATGGTCCCCTCAGTTTAACCGACGTGTCTTTGTGCATGTTTATCTTCCAGAAAATATTCCTTCAAGATTCAGTTAATGTGTTGATAAAGCCTTTGTTCATAAAATAAAAGACAAACAATACTCATGTGAGTAAAGGTTCCACTAAAAATGTAATAAAAGACCACAACCATCATAAAATTACTTTCAATAACGGTTATAGCGCCACAGGTGAAAATTTTTGCAATTTAAGCAATACATTCCTTTTAAAATTTTTTATTTTCCTTAAGTTTTTTGTATATCATCAAAGATGTATCATAAATCTTTGATATTATTTTTAAAAAGGTGGGCGGGGTTAATAACTGCCATGCAGGTGAAAATTTTGAGAAAATTATACTAAAGATTTAATTTTTTTTTGAGTTCTCATGATAAAAATTGATTAAAATTAAAGTTGGGCAAGAAGAGCGAAAGCAACAGTCTGCAGCGAATGGATACTTTTTTCGGCCAAACTATTAGGTAAGAAGAGCGAATGACACACGTTTTCTGCACATTTGCTGTTTTTCCTTAATATTTGGCCCTGTTTTGTAATACAATCGCTTGGAGGCGCACCGGTCCTTACACATTCGCTGTTCTTTCTTCACAATGTACGCGCCTGTTTTCAAGTGCGCAAGCGAATGTGATGTATTCTTTTGGAACCAAATTTAGTTCATTATTATGTTCCTACCTTTAAAACTAGGGAATTTTATTATTTTATTTAGAAAGATTTGTTCTTTTCCACCTATTTCGCAATTTTTACCAGTTTATAAAATTTTTGGTTTGCGCGCTGCGGTATAATTTCATTTTTATGTAAAAACTGCTTCAAAATGTACTTCTTGTTTTTTATTATATAAATCGTAAGTGTGTGAATACAGTAATACTAAACTAACTTTATTTAACCAGGATATCAAAATCCCCCAAAACCAGTCCCTGGGTACGCCGCCGCTGTCTAATTCCTTATTGTTCTTTAAATATAAGATTTTTGTTCAATATTCACTGATTTTGGCAAAATGTTGCTTAAATTCTGTCTAAGTAATCTTAACAAAGAACGGCGAAAACAGCTGTAACATTCGCTCTTCTTTCTTAACCAGTTGCCTTAAATTTAAGAATCAGGGAACACTCGTTTTGATTTTATATTTGCTATGTTTTCATGGATATTGAATTCGTTTTCAATATGTTTTGAAAACTTTTTTTTCATGAGTTTTCATGACAGGTTTTCAAATCGATTTTGAATCGATTTGAAAATGGTTTTCAAATTTTGATATTTGGCAGCTGACATGTGTCATAGCTTTGGTACTTTTTTTTTTAAATGTATTTTATTCAAAATATGATGTTGGCCGTTGCCACATATTTTATTTAAATTTTAATTACTACTCTGTTTACAAGTGGAAGTGAAGAAAGAAATGCTGGACTAGCATATGTACATAGCACATACACTTTCGAGCCAAATATTTCTTTTATTTTCCATAATTAATTTTTTTAAAGTCTTAAAAAACAAATCTTTTAGAGATGTGTGATTCGTGAACGATTCGTTCACTATGATCGAATTAGTTGCGAGTATTGAGTGATCAAATCATTTTTGCTCGATATGATTCCATCAGTGAAATGAGTCAAATGAGCGACGAAGACAGAATGAATCAAACGAGTGAATCAAATCGGAACGGATCAACGACTGACTGACCCAGTGTGTACACTGAATCAGTCGGAAATAGGTCGATCGTTTCGTTCATTCGTTCCTTTGATTCGAATTCCTGCGCGCGGGGTAATTTGTATGAAAATATAGATATTTTGGGCAGCAGAGTATGATGTATTTAGCTGCATCTTGCATCGACCTTTTTTTTTTTTTTGGTCACTTTCTTTAATTTCAAATGATTGATTCAATGATCGATTCAAAAGATTCGATCAGTTTAGAAACGAATCACTGATCGATTTGTTCAGTACAAAATTATCGACTTACCCATCTCTAAAATCTTTAGTTATTTAAGTAAGGTTATGTTATTAATCTTCTTTTTTCTATATACTCCACCAAATTTTAGAATGCCGGTTCCACAGTTTCACTTCTATTTCTCTCTCTCAAAAAGAGTGAGAGCAATAAAATATAATTTGCCGGCTGTCTGGTAATCCGACGCAATACGCATGTGTAAACTCAATCCCCGTTTTTATGGAAAATCGGTATTTTGATCTCAATACGATCTTGATCCAACTCTAAAAATTTTCAGGGTCGGATCTAGATTGAAATCGATTTGAATACTGGAAAAACAGGCGTTTTCATGGACGGTATCCGATTGAAATCGTTTTCAGAACGAACTCAATTCCCATGAAAACGTAACAATTAATTTCTAATAGAAAGAGTTAACCAAAATCAATAATTTTTTCAAGATGCTAAGATTTTTTTACGGGAAAATTAAACAAAAAAAAATGAAAAAAAAAATATGAATTTTTAAATAAGATAAAAATACTTTTAAGACTATGTTGGGAATTTGGAACCTTTGGTTGCACTAAAACAAAATTATGATTGTTTTCCACAAACCAAAACTACACTTTTTTGCACTCGACGCGCGTTTCGCTAACAACGTTAGCATCATCAGGAGACGATAAACAATGAACTAAATTAATCTACGCTCTATCTTATATACAATCCTTTAGTGGGCGGAGATAAGACTAATAATTTGTGATTGATCACGATTTTTAATCCTATCTCCCCTCAACCAAAGAATAAAGTGTACTAAACGGGATGGGTCCTCTATCTTTATTTAAACTATTTCTGGATTTAATGATTTCCATACTTTCATATGCATTCGAAAGTCTTTTGTTTGGTACACTTTTTAGAAGTTTTAGGTTATCTAATGTGAATCTATGATTGTTTTCAAAAGCATGCTCGGCCACACTTGACTTTTCTGTTCTTCCGTATTTTAAGTGTGCTAAATGTTCTTTAAAACGTGTTTGAATAGAGCGTCTCGTTGGTTGGATTGTGACAAAAAATATGTTGGCCAACATTGGTTGGCTCAAAAAGAGTGAGAGCAATAAAATATAATTTGGCGGCTGTCTGGTAATCCGACGCAATACGCATGTGTAAACTCAATCCCCGTTTTCATGGAAAATCGGTATTTCGATCTCAATACGATCTTGATCCAACCCTAAAAATTTTCAGGGTCGGATCTAGATTGAAATCGATTTGAATACTGGAAAAACAGGCGTTTTCATGGACGGTATCGGATTGAAATCGTTTTCAGAACGAACTCAATTCCCATGAAAACGTAACAATTAATTTGTAATAGAAAGAGTTAACCAAAATCAATAATTTTTACAAGATACTAAGATTTTTTTACGGGAAAATTAAACAAAAAAAAATGAAAGAAAATATGAATTTTTAAAGAAGATAAAAATACTTTTAAGAAATCAAAAACTTCAAACGCGTTTTTCTCAAAACTAGAAATTTACGTTCACTTTTCTTTATTAACACGGCCGTATATCGATCAAAATTCAGTGGGTTGCAGTCGCGCCTCTTAAGAATACGTTGTTAATCGTGTCTATTTAGAACAATTAAATGTTAAGTGGATATATGCCTTATTAAGCTCTAATACCGCTCGTTTTGTTTACAAAACTCTTACTAAAGATGTTCTTTAAATGTATATATATATGGAAGTAAGCATCGATGTACTAACCTGAAGTAAGTCAATCGATGAACCTCAAAAAATGGTAGTTACGTACAAGTGTAAAAGAAGATTGGGAAATAATTTTTTTAACTACCACCGCCTCGTTTCTTGTGTTAGTTTTTGACGTTTCTTAAATTATTTTTAACAAGGTGGCTCCAGCAAAATATCGACTACTAGGCAAGAATAAAAAACTCCTGTAACAGTGGCGGTCCAGTGGGGGGGGAGGGGGGGCGATCGCCCCCTCTTCTTTCGACGGTTTTTCATAAAAACAGTAAAATTTTCGCCTGGGGCGCCCTATTGGGTCGAAAGTTACATTAGTTTTAGAACTTTTGCATAAAACTTCTTTGACTTTACAAAATTTTGACCTCACGCCCTCCCCCTTTTTGGGAAATCTGCGAGGCACGATTAAGGCATCTAAGCATGTAAAATTTAACTTCTCTGCCTCTTTTTGATTTTGGAGATATTAAGGAGTACTCAAATTTTTAGGACACCGTGTATAAAAATTTCGCGTGTTTTATAGCCATTGTTAAGAACGTGTGGGAAATAACGTACACGTTAACGAATAAAATGATTATTTTCGAAAACTTCCCATTATTGCTCTTCTTCGTCCATATTTGCCCTATAAACAAGATAATTTTAAATTCTCGGCCACCTACACTATGCATTGTTCTGTTATTATTATTTATGAAAAGAATAAAAATCACCCAGTCTAAATATCGAGGTTCATTTTGCTCTAGAGCACCGTCAGTTTTTGCTTAGATGTGCATTTTTTCGTCCTTAATACAGTGACGTAGCCAGAAATCGACTGTTGGGGGGTTTTCGACATTTAATAAAAATCAGCTACCTACCTATTGCTCTTAACCTGAAGTGAGGGGAGGGCTTAATAGGTGTTGGGTTAGTGTGTACGAAACCAAAATACTTAGTTTTAAAAGCAAGTGTAGATTCTCAAATCTCACCAACTGTTAGTATTTTTAACTTGAAAAAAACCAATAAAAATATTTTTAATGAGATTTAACCCCCATCTTCCCAACTGCTCACCTTTAGGGCGGTGTGCCGAGCCCTTCTTTGAGGTGCAAAATAGTACAGGAAAAAGCCCTCATTCAGGACCTACAACAATTTGCTTGCGACAGTTTTTTTAGTCCACCATCCCGATATGGTATGGGGGACTATTAAAATCGTGAAATTTTGACTTTTCTTAATTTTATCTAAAATGAGTTGCTAAGGTTCCAAAACACCTTAATCGACGAAAAAAAAAAGTTTTCTATCAGTCTGTCTGTCTGTATACACGATAACTCAAGAACGGCTGACCATGAACTGAATAACTTTTGGGTAGGGTGGTCGGGGGTTGAAGGGGAAAAGGGAGATAAAATATTTAAAAAAATTGTAACTTTGTTATAAAGTCCAAAGTCGAGGGAGCTTTAGTTTCCGAGTTATTTGAAAAAACGTTAAAATATATTTTAAAAAATCATAACTTTAGAAGTAAAGCAGCTATTGATATGCGGTTTTCAAATTTTGGTTTTCGTAAATATTACCCAAAAATTTTGTTATAAGGTTCAAATATTTAAAAGCTACAGTTTTCGAGATATTTTTATTTCCTTTCAACATAAAATAATTAATTATATGATGGACTATCCGTGCTTTCTAGCATCAATTTTTTACTGTATATAATCAACCAGAGTAAATAAACATCCCGTGTCCTGAATATCTGATGGTACCACTGAAAAAGCACTCTCTGCCATAGATACCAACAATACCATTCGTACCTTTAGCCCGAAGATATGTTTCGTCCTTGAACGGGACCCACCTTCAGTGCATTTCACTAACATATCACGTCTTTTTCATTTCTCGCAGATTTTCTGTGCCTATATCATAAAATATATAGCAACAAGCGACGAACAAAAAAATAAAGCAACACTATAACGTTATAAACCCGGAGCCCTCAACAAATAACACTGGGGAACAGCAGAAATGTTTCCTAGACCAAAATAACAAAATTTTACACTTATTTTATTATATAGGGTGGGCCACAAAATTCCGCACTTTTGGGATTGTCTTTAACTTCTGACATAAGTGCTCGACTTTTAAAGATATTGGTTTTTTAGAAAGATAAAACGTGATACCTTTTCGATTCAGTTGAAAATTTCTCAAAAATCCAAAATGGCGGACAGTTTTAAGAAATGTGTAATTTTCACCCCCCCCTCTCTAAAGCTTTCATTACAAACGCTCACTTTGTTTATGTGTATATTGATGTATCACTTAATGAAATCGGTTGAGAAATGAAAAAGTTATAAGCTTTTAGATTATGAGTGTTTGGGACATTGGAAAAAATCACAACTTTTGGCCTGATTACTTAATTTAAAAAAAAATATTTAAACACAGTTGGTCTAGAGAGGGTTTTTTTTTACATCGCTAACTACTATTTACCGTAAAAAGTAAAATCCCCTATGTAGCCCTTTTCTGGGGGGCTATTTTTGGAAAATATCCTAAAAACCTTAAATAGTAACTCCCTATTTTGACTTCATATTTGAATTCTCGCTGAAATTCTCTTTCCAATGGTACCCCATATCATAAGGTTTGCTTTACTAATTTTCGAGATATTGGCTTTCAAAATGTCAAAAATTCAATTTTTAAAGGCCCATATCTTAGAAACTAAGCAAAATATCTCTATTATGTTTATTGTCGATTTTGAGGGTTTAATAAGAGAAAAATAAAAAATGACAATAGTTTGACGTTTGCACGTTCCTGTTTACAGTTTATTGATTTTCAGTGATTTTGACGATATTATTCCAAAAATATAAAGTAGAAGGTCAGATTTTCCAACTGTTGTCATTTTTTTTTCCTTGTAAAAAACCCCTAAAAATTCATAATAAACACAATAGAGATATTTTGTTTAGTTTCTAAGATATGGCCCTTTGAAAATTGAATTTTTGACAGTTTGAAAGCCAATATCTCGAAAATTAATAAAGTACACCTTATGATATGGGGTACCATTGGAAAAAGAATTTCAGCGAAAATTCAAATATGAAGTCAAAATAGGGGGTTGCTATTTAAGGTTCCCAGAATATTTTCCAAAAATAGCCCCCCAGAAAAGGGCTACATAGGGGATTTTTCTTTTTAACACAAAGTGTATGTTTTAAAGATTATATATATTTTTTTCTTAAAATCCCTCTCTAGACCAACTCTGAAAAAGTCAAAACATTTACAAGTTACGTCCGTTTGTTCAAAATTTGACATTAAAAAAAAATTAGGTTGGCGGATAGTTTTAAAAAGAGTTAGGTTTTACACGCCTTATTTTTTTTTTAACTAAGACACTGGGGCAAAATATAAATTAGTATTTCCAAATCTCCATTTTTTCTTCGTATATCGAGGTATTACCTACTACTATTTACCGTAAAAAGTAAAATCCCCTATGTTGCCCTTTTCTGGGGGGCTATTTTTGGAAAATATCCTAAAAACCTTAAATAGTAACTCCCTATTTTGACTTCATATTTGAATTCTCGCTGAAATTCTCTTTCCAATGGTACCCCATATCATAAGGTTTGCTTTACTAATTTTCGAGATATTGGCTTTCAAAATGTCAAAAATTCAATTTTTAAAGGCCCATATCTTAGAAACTAAAGAAAATATCTCTATTGTGTTTATTGTCGATTTTGAGGGTTTATTAAGAGAAAAATTAAAAATGACAATAGTTTGACGTTTGCACGTTCCTGTTTACAGTTTATTGATTTCCAGTGATTTTGACGATATTATTCCAAAAATATAAAGTAGAAGGTCAGATTTTCCAACTGTTGTCATTTTTTTTTCCTTGTAAAAAACCCCTAAAAATCCATAATAAACACAATAGAGATATTTTGTTTAGTTTCTAAGATATGGCCCTTTGAAAATTGAATTTTTGACAGTTTGAAAGCCAATATCTCGAAAATTAATAAAGTACACCTTATGATATGGGGTACCATTGGAAAGAGAATTTCAGCGAAAATTCAAATATGAAGTCAAAATAGGGGGTTGCTATTTAAGGTTCCCAGAATATTTTCCAAAAATAGCCCCCCAGAAAAGGGCTACATAGGGGATTTTACTTTTTAACACAAAGTGTATGTTTTAAAGATTATATATATTTTTTTCTTAAAATCCCTCTCTAGACCAACTCTGAAAGAGTCAAAACATTTACAAGTTACGCCCGTTTGTTCAAAATTTGACATTAAAAAAAAAATCAGGTTGGCGGATAGTTTTAAAAAGAGTTAGGTTTTACACGCCTTATTTTTTTTTTAACTAAGGCACTGGGGCAAAATATAAATTAGTATTTCCAAATCTCCATTTTTTCTTCGTATATCGAGGTATTACCTAATTAAATCGGATAAGAAATAAAAAAGTAATGGGTATTTAGATTCTTACTGTTTTTCTTAATTAAATAATTAGGTCAAAAGATTAGCAAATGGAAAATATATGTAATTTTGTGATTTTTTTTAATGCGAAGCCAAAACACTCGTAGTCAAAAAATTTATAACTTTTTTATTTCTCAACTGATTTAATTAAATGATACTTCAATATACACAGAAACAATGAGCGTTTATAGTGAAAGCTTTAGAGTTTGTTCAGTGTCGTACATAAATTTTTTTCAGTGGGGAGGGGAGGGTGAAAATTACACATTTTTTAAAACTGTCAGACATCTTGAATTTTTTAGAAGTTTTAAATTTTTAACCGAGTCGAGTAACTCTCACGTTTTATCTTTCGGAAAAGCCAATATATTTCAAAATCGAGTAATCAAGTCAAAAGTTAGAGCAAATCCAAAAAGTGCGGAATTTTGTTGCCCACCCTATTCTAATTACCAATCTGTCTTGCAAAAGTCTCAGTTAGCTCCGGTTTTATAGATCTATGGTAATTATGATAATTACCTATCTGCCCTTAATTGTGCTTTATAAAGCATAAATCTTAAATTGTTATGTTCCTTTATGGTTTGCGACCCAGATCAATTTTAAAGGTAGGAGGTTCTTGGAAGAGGTAAAAAAACACCAGAAATCTGTTTTATTCAGTACGTACCGACGTTTCGTCCTTAATAAGACCATCCTCAGGGCACAAAAAGGTAAATTTCCCTAGTCATTTCTAAATAATAGATGTACTATTAGTTTCCTTGTAAATTTTAAACGCGAATATTATTTTTATTATTTCACGCGTTGTTCTGCGGTGGTACCACACAACTGTTGTATTAAGGTAAACCAAACAAATCTATTATTTAGAAATGACTAGGGAAATCTAACTTTTTCGTGCCCTGAGAATGGTCTTATAAAGGCCGAAACGTCGGTACTGAAGAAAACAGATTTTTGGTGTTTTTTTGACCTCTTCCAACAACTTTCTACCTCTTAAATTACTTTTTGATATAATATTGTTGGGAATTAGTCTGAGAGAGTTAATCTTGTGGGTGTGTTTTGAGCCAGGGAAAAAATCTAATGACGAAACACATTTTTTGGGAAACACTAGATTAGAAAACTATAAAGACCTGGACGCCCAACTTGTTTTGTGTTACCACAGAGGAACTACCTACGAAGGTACGTCATTAAAAATTGGATCGGGATCACAAGTGACGAGCACCGTGAGAGGTACCAAAATATTTTAAACATGGACAGAAGATATCAGGGAAAATGGAACTGTAAGCTGTTAGCCTACTGCTGCTGGAATATTACGAGAGATGTTTATATGTATTTTGTATATTAATGGTATGCCTATAAATTTTGTAACAGGTCGTAGTTACAATCTGGGGAATTGTTTTTAGGAACACTGTACGGGAAATCAATTTAACTATGTCGACCTGATTCTTCTGCAAAATTTTACGTCATTGAATTTGTTTTCCATGGCAACGCGGAGACTTTATTTATGTTTATGAGATTTTTTAGCACCGGGTCAAAAATTTGGGGTTAGGTTACTTATTTTGACTTTTCGCGTTCTGCGCTACTAAAGCACATAAGTATTTTTTGCTTTCGCTTTTTTCGTAAAGTGTGTGTAGTTAGCGCTTAAAAGTTTATAAATGGTATGATGGCATTTCAATAATTGATCTTCCACCGATAACAGCAACCTCCGTTCGGCTATACCGACAATAGCTTAACTTAAAAGCATGCAAATTTAAAAATCGGCTACTGGCGCTAGACGAAATAATCGTATTTTATTTTAAACAGGAGCGTCAACGACTAGCAAGAGTCTTTCCAACCTCTAAATGGAGCTTTACTGACCTGTTTTGTTAGTACTCAAGTATCCGTATGTTTTTGAAACTGTGGTTCTAAAATCTATCCTTTGCACTCCAAGATTTAACTAGTAGACTTGCACATAACTATGCCGCAATAATGTAAATTAAAAAAAATGGTTGAATCAAAATAAAAACAAAATTATGTGGGGTTATGGGCGCCGAATGTTTCTATGCGAATTCCTAGTAATCCCAGCGAGCCAGTAAAGTTCTCTTGGTTCTTTGATAGACTCGGGGTAATGCCCGCGCAGCGCTAGGCCTTTTTCGGCGAATGGTTTTCTGTCAGAAAACGTAAAAATTCTCTTCTGTCCCACTGCGGCTCGATTGAAAGTTTGTTGACAAAACACCTGCAGTTACCATGGAATCGTATAAATTCTGCGATCTATCGGACACTTGAACTGCGTGTGTCTCCCAAATTCAATGAAGTGTTGATTGATTGATCGGTTTTCTTTTCCGGAGTGCACAGACTGTTAGAAAAAAGGAAACTTAGTTTTTATTTTCGCTAAAGCAAGGAAATATAAAAAGGAAAAACGTAATCCAGAGGAAATTGTGAGTATTTCTTTATTTTTTTTGTAAATCGGGTTTGTTCTAAACCGCAATTATTTTGAGGCTTTTGGGATAGATGACAGCACCAGAGCTTTTATTTTGAAGAAAAAATAATTGAGAATTTTGAAAAATCCTTCCGATATTTTTGTTAAGCATTTAAAAATGATCACCCCTGCAAAATTTTAGCTAATTCTGATGTTTAGTTTTCCCTGTGCACTCTGGCAAAAGATCAAAAAATTAAAGAACAAGGCGTTGCCAGTTGTACTTTTTTTTACTTAAAATCTGGGGAGACACTATAGCCTTAATATAGTTTTTTGGCGAGCCAACATAAATCTTTAATAGGTATTTTTTCGTTACTTAGGTGTAGTTAAACCCAAAAAAAAAAAAAAATTTTTTTTGGTAAAAAAGTTAAAATTTCTGCCCGAAAATTGTGTTTTTTTTTTGGTCAGAATATGCTTAGAGCGGGGAGGTTCGGGTAAAGCTTAAAGTATACAAAAGTACTAATTGGGGCACCCCTGTTCAAATTCAAATTCAAAAATGGCTTTATTGTCTCAAGATACATGAAATGTTATTGACAAAGCAGTCCTTATACTAAAAAATAGTATTAATATTTAAAAATAATAACAGCACTTAAATAAGTTTAAATATTAGCCAAAATATATAAAAATGAAATATAAATACAGATATGCAGTTGATTTATTGTGAAGCTGTCGTATAAATTTGTCTGACTATATTTAAAATCGGGAGAACAATAGTGCTGTGTCGCACCGCGTGCGAAGAAAAAATCATCTTTTGCAATTTTTTTGGATTGTTATTACACAGTCCTATTATTCTCCTACGCGAAAAATTATAATAATGCATACGAAAGTGCGAACCTTGACGCCGACTTCGTAACTAATGAACCTAAATGCAGTGGCGCACCGAGGGAGGGGGTTGGGGTTAAAACATTCCCGTGAAAAAGCTGGTTATGGTCACATTTTTACTTCAAATTAAGTTTTTTTTATCGTTTATCCTTAAAAACGCCCCCGAAGTCAATTCCTGGGTGCGCCACTGCTAAATGGTACGATCTTTAAAGGAGGCGATTACTCATAAAGACGAAGACTCGCTGGGGTACGTTTTTTACTGTTTCTAAATGTATTGTTGTAATGTAAATATTTGTAATACCGTCTCTGATCTGATAATTTGGGAGGGTGGGGCTTTAACCTCACAGCAACTATAGGCAGTGTTACCAATCCACCAGCGGGAGCATAATGATATCATAATGGGTAAAAAAGCATAATTGGGCATAATATAGGACAAATCGCATAATACGAGCATATAATCACACCCATAGCAACATATCAGTCGGTGAATGCGCCGCTCACAGTTAGTTTTCATAATCTACTGATTTTGGGTGGGAAACGAGCCGAACGAATTCTCGCGCGCTCGGGCGGCGACCGACGACACCAGAAACCTGATCACTGGCTATCTTGTTCTTTACTCGTGTAATAGAAAGGGACGGAATGTTACGCATAGTGTATCGCGGGTGTGAATCCCAGAAAAAAAAGGGTTGTGTTTGGTTTTATTTTGCAGTGACCCGTGCCGCGCCGCCGCGAAGATCATAGTTTTACTCAAAGCTATTGGTAACACTGCCTATAGGGCTTCCCCCTAGTTCGTCAGCCATCCTACGCTTCTAACGTAGTTGATAACGTCGCCAAGGGAAGCCTCCCGTATGTTGGCTGGTGTTGGCCAAAACTCGTCGAAAATAGCCTTTCGGGTAGATGACATCGCTGGACAGTCGCAGAGAATGTGTTCCATGGTTTCATCTTCTTGTTTACAATCTCGACATAGAGGTGTTTCAGATAACATCATTCTATTGAGGTGTTTATTTAGTTGGCAGTTGCCGGTCAGAATGCCCGTGACAAAGCTCAGGTTTTGTTTGGTCATTGATAGGATTTTTTTTTGCTGATGCTTGGTCAGATTAACGTAGTAATTCCCTGGCAAGGTTGCAGTTTCTAGTTTCATCCCATCTTTTTCTAAAGTCTTTTTAGGAATGTCTCGTATTTGGTTCGCCACTGCTAATGCTGTTATACCGGCAGAAGGGCCAGGTTCAAAGAGTGTTTGTCCCGCTGCCTTCCTGGCCAGCGTATCTACAATGTGGTTTCCTTTGTATTTGCCATGACCTTTGATCCATTTTAGTGTGACCATGTTGTTGTTTTCTGATACTTTGACCAAGGTTTCATGGCATTCTAGTACTGAGCCCATTGTAATACGTGATCGTTGTAGGGCTAGTAGTGCTTATCTGCTATCTGTGTAAATGCAGATGTTATTTCCCGAAATATTTTTCGTGGATATTTCTTTTGCTGCTATGTGGATGCCATTCAGTTCTGTTTGAACTACGCTGGCGTATTGACCCATACCCCTTTTAATTTTGAGGTTTAGTGATGTTGAGTATATTCCACATCCAGAACCGTTTCTTCTGCTGTGTTGGATATGCTTATTTTGTAGGGCTTGTGAAAAACAAAGCTGGGTGCAATGGATTCCGTATTCGCCTGTAGCATTGGGATCGAGTTAAGCCCTTCGTGCCACAAACGTCGTCTCGTTTAAAAAAAAAGAACTTCCAGTGGACCTCCAAAACCACTCTGCTAAAGGACATTTATTAATGGACTAAGAAAAATACATATCCAATCAATACACGACAACAAACTATAAAGTACATCACTTTTGCTGGACACAATGGGGACGTCCACCGGATATAGTATAGTTTTGGTCCAATGGACCAAAAAAATCGTTATCCATTGGATATCCAAAAAATTGAAACTTCTTTGGACTCAGTTTTTCTGTCATCCACTGTATCAGGAAAAACCTTTGTCCATAAATGGTCCATGGACAATGCGGGCGGTTTTGGACAAAAAATGGCTGACCGGTGGACAATGTGTGCTGTCTGGGAATGTGTCTACAGCTGTGGGTTAGCTGTAAAGTCGAAAGTGTCTAGATACGACCAGTACCCTCTCCAGATAGGCCGATCAACTCATACCGATTTAGTGTCCTTTTATCCACCTTCGCCGCCATTTTCACTCAAAAGTGACAGATAATCCATTAGTTTTCTGTCAAAATGGCGGCGAAGGTGGATAAAAGGACACTAAAACGATAAGAGCTGATCGGCCTATGTGGAGAGGGTAATGATACGACACTTCAGAAAATAAGTGGACAGGGTGCAGATCGTTCGAAGAGAGCATGACACTTAATAAAGAAGACTTTTTTCCATTTTCACGGAAATTCTTCGGTAACCAAATATTCTTGTATAATATCAATCTCTAGACATTCTAGACAATCAAATTAAATGCGACTTACGCTCTTGCACGCTTATAAAGTAAAAACTATTGAGTAGGTATTCAATAGCAATTGAAATTAGCAATTTATTGCATTTAAATAACTTGACACCGAGGGGTCAACGACGATTATATCAAGGCACAGTTAAAATTAATTAAAAATATCCACTAAAAGGCATAAATTAAGGAAAAACTGTAGGAAATTAAATTTATTTAAATGGCTGGTCTTTTACATAAAAGGTGACATATGTCATTTTGGTAATTTTGCACAGAAATATGTTTTTTTTTTATACCTTCATCAAAACATGATTTTAGTATCTGTCTGCAAATAACTAAAGCATGACTTTTTTGGTTACCGATGCAAAAAAACTTTTTTTTTATCATGGGTGCAAAAAGGTTTCTTTCTCTTTTTTACCCAAAATTAAAGAAAAATAGCGGAAAATAGTAATATTGAAAAAATCTAATTATTCTTGCTTAAAAATTAAGCCATTTCCGCCAGTTTTTACGAAAAAACCATTTAAAAACATCGTCAAATTGTCAAAGAGTAAAATGTCGCAACAATGAACGCCACCGAGTAAAAAGGCACATCGCTATGGAAACCATTGTTATTTCATTTACCAGCCGCCTTGATTTATAGCGTAAAGATGGTGTGTTGCGAGAAGTGCTCTTCCTGTTTGTCTTGGATTTTTTGATAAAGGTTAACAACTCGCGGCTATCTGTGCTTTTTTTTACTCGCGTTTTTAACAACCTCGCTGCGCTCATTATTTAAACCAACGCTTGTAAAAAAAGCACTATTTTAGCCACCAGTTGTGAAAACTCCTATTTTTATTGAATCGGAAAAAAATTATTCTTCTAAAATAAAAAAATAACATAACTGGTTTGTGCAAAACTATATAAAAAAACTGTTTTAGCTAATTGTCTTGGGTCGTTGAATAGTACAGACGCCAACAAAAAATATCGTTTCTTATTCATTTTGGGGTTAATAAACAACACCGTATGTTTCTTTGAGGTTAGAGTAACTGGAAGTGGTTTTTCGAGTTACTTTTAACGCAAAAAATAATGCGGTGTTCTCTCTTTAGCTTAAAAGTAAATCTCTTAGCATACAGGGTGTTTCAAATTCGATGCTCACCATGGGGATTTCCTAAACTGTAGGAGATAAATTAGGGCAGAGTTGCGAAATTTCATGCTTTGTTCAAAACTAAACAAAAAGTTTACAAATTCCGGATAGTTCCGGAAAAATCCGAAATATTCATTTTTAGTTTTTATTTTTCTGCGCCCTTATTCTTAAAGCTGTCAAAAAACGCTTAAAACTACTACCTAGTGAGAGGTCCGTTTTTGACACTTGACATTTCAGTGTGACATGAGCACTGTCAAGTTCATTTTTTCTTATGTACACATCCTGTTTTTCTCCTTGCAACCTTATTTTGACAAGTCATCTCAAGTTTTGGGTTTATTGACCATCATCAGCCCAAATTTAAGTTTTGCTTTTAACTTACTCACGATATTTTGGAAACCGGATTGCAGTACTTTTTTTAAACATTTTACAAATACGTTTTTTGAGTTTTTCTTTGTTTTTTAATCTTTGAATTTGGGCTGATGATGGTCAATTAACTCAAAACGTCAGGTACTTGTCAAAATGACCCAGCTAAAATTTCCATTACTGGCAATGCCAAATAATCCCAATGCTAAAAACGTACCTCTTTGGGTCGCGGTATTGTACATTTTTTGCATTTTTTTTGCTGCATACTGCATAAAAAGCATTTATTTTGCACTGGCATTAAATGCTTTAATTATGGTGGCAAAATTTTGCATTATTTGTATTTTTGCATCAGTATTCAGCAAAAATTGTGCAATTCCAAACCAAACCAAACGGCAGGAGAAAAACAGCATGTGTCCATAAGAAAAAATTAATTTGACAGTGCTCCTGTCACACTGAAATGTCAAATCTCGAAAACGGACCTCTCATTAGGTAGAACTTAAAAAAGTGCCTGTAGAAAGTTTTAAGCGTTTTGTGACAGCCTTAAAAATAAGGGTGCAGAAAAATAAAAACTAAAAATAAAGATTTCGGTTTTTTTCGCCTATCTCCGGAAACACCCCGAATTTGTAAACCTTTTTTTGGGTTTTGAGTAAAGCGTCAAATTGCGCAACTTTGCCTTAATTTAAACCTTTTCGTATCTCCTACCGTTTAGAAGATCCCCATGGTGAGCATCGAATTTGAAACACCCTGTATATGAAACGACATGTTTTTGCTAGCGATTGTTCATCAATAACAATGATGTGATGATGTTTTTAACTATATAGTTTGAGGATGGTTTTATCACGATTTTTGCCGGAAATTTTGAAGGTAAAATAAAAAAATCAACAAAAAGTTTTGACCAAAAAAAATCTGTATACCGGATGGACCAAAAAAATCTTGGGCAAAATTTTATAACAACACAACAACTTTTTAACGAGCAAAACGGGAGCTTTTGTAAAGTTTTTTCGGTCATTGTGTAATTGAGATTGTGGATACATTTAAAAATATTTTTTTTTTATACCTTCATCAAAAACATGATTTTTAGTAACTGTCTGCAGATAACTAAAGCATGGCTTTTTTGGTTACCGATGCAAAAACACTTTTTTTTATCACGGGTGCAAAAAAAGATTTCTGTCCGTTTTTTACCCAAAATTAAAGAGAAATAGCGGAAAATAGTAATATCGAAAAAATCTAATTACTCTTGCCAAAAAATTAAGCAATTTCCGCCAGTTTTCACCAAGTATTTACGAAAAAATCATTTCAAAACATTGTCAAAATATCAAAGATTAAAATGTCGCATCAATGAACGTCATCGAGTAAAAAGGCACATCGCTACGGAAACCATTGTTATTTCATTTATCAGCCGCCTTGATTTATAGTGTAAAGATGGTGTGTTGCGAGAAGTGCTCTTCGCTCATTAACAAATAAAACACCTCCAATTTTGTCCAGAAAACTGCCATATTTTGAACCCGCTTTCAGCACAAAAAATTTATTTATGAGGGCACTACGAAGCAAAACAAACATAAGTAAAGGTCACTGATTATGCACCAAAAATTAATATACCGAACAAAAAACCCAACACAATTATATTAATTTATTTACAAACTGAAATTAAAACATTGAGGGTATCTAAAAGCTCAGTCAAGAAAACTTTCCTTACTCAAAGCCCACTTATTTCAAAACTAGCTTTCATCAGTAGAGGTTTGTGCAAGGCAACACCGTTCTCAACTAAAAAGCCAGTTAACTCTTATTTCTTCAGTACCCTTTAGCCAAAGATTGCCGCCATTTTTATAACCAAATTGACAGGTAAAACATGGATTTTCTGTCAGTTGGGTGTCAATATGACCGTTATAGTAGGCTAAAGGACACTAAATCGAAAAAGAGTTAACTGGCTTTTTAGTTAAGCAGGTTTTGGCCAAGGTATAGCATATGATAGCAGCTAATATTTTGAAACTGACATTTCGACAGTGACAGAAATATAAACAAAACTTGCATTTAATTTTGTTAATACATTTCATAAATAAAAATCCCTTTTAAATAAATACAAACTTAATCTACTCCGTTATTTTATTATTAGAGATCTAAATCGTTGTGTGACATCAAGTATTAATTGGAAAAATTAATTGACAAGGGTAAGTTTTAATTAGAGTGAGATATAACCTTAATTTTAATGTGTTCTACAGAGTGTTTACTATTTAAACCCCGCGTGGGTTTAAATTTTTTAGTTTTCTTTTCTTCAGAATTGAAACTTTCTTCTTAAATCCAACAAAAGATTGTGTTAAGATGATTATTCAATAAACAAAATTTATTAAAACTCTTCTTATAAATCAAACTATGACCAAAACTCAAGCAGGGTTGGTTTAAAATGCTTAAAACCAAAAATTTAACTTAAACTTAGGAACGTTCTAAAATAGACTAAACCCTTTTAGTAAATCCCACCGTTAGACTCGAGACTTTACCGTAACTGGTTAAGGGAGATCAGGCTCAGACTTTTCGCAGCTTTATTGAACGAGCAACGTCAATCGGTAGAAAAAGTTTGTGGATACATGGGTATTTTAATTAATTTAGCGGATTCTAATTTCAAACTAAAACAAGAAAATACTCGTTTGTTTGAAAGTTTGAGACAATGATGTGTTTGAAATTAACTCTGTGTTTCGGACTTCCATTGTCTATATTTTATTTATACACGATGTTTCGATCAGTACAATCTCTGACCGAAACGTCGTGTATAAATAAAATATAGACAATGGAAGTCCGAAACACAGAGTTAATTTCAAGAAAATACTCATTCATAATCACTGTTTAAGCCCTTGGAAGGCAACATTTATCGTTAAATTTGACGGGATCTTTCTTGGGACTCTTAGTTAATTGTGGGTGACATCGGCAGCAGCGTATCGGTTTCTCAAGTTTATTATTTCTTTCGCTCTCATTTACTAGCCATTGCACTTCTTTTTCAATACACGCTATTTCGGCAACCTACACAAGAACCATCGAACCCTGTATCAATAATTTGACCGGGCTTTTAGACTAAAACCGTTGTATGATCTAAGCTTTTACATTGGTTTAAAAGTTAATCTTGATAAGTGCGTAAAAAAGTAAAATTAAATTGAACATTTTTTAAAATAATTAATGTTGCTTTTGTTGCGGACCAAGTCATCATCTTTTTAAAGAATTCTTAAAGGTTAACAAAACCAAATCATACTCCACTTTCGTATTTATTTATTGCAATTTTCATATTTTTTTAAAAAAGGCATAACTTTAATCTATCTAGACATTTAAACAAGAAACAATTATATTTTTTTGTGTACAAAACTTATGGTTGGAAGACAATGGCTTTTCAAGGATGCTACCCGCAAAGACAATCTCTTGAAGAATGTGTGTAAAATATCATCCTTTTAGTTCGGATCACTGCACTGTAAAACGGATGCATTTAGATAGATTATGCAGGATATTGCTCAATACTCTAAGCACCATACAGAGTGTTTCATTAAAAAAGTTGAAACGAGACCAAAATTGGATCAAGGGGGGTTTGAAGTAGAACACAGCCTCTTGGTTGTAAAATTCTTATATTACGGCACCCAGATAGTTGGGATATGTTGATAACACAACTAGAAAGTCCTGTTGTAACTATGTGTACATCCTAACCTCACTTACGCGTATTAACTTAAAAAATGTAGTTTAAAGACTAGGAACCCTAACTATAAATTAAGATTAGTGATGGATTTGGGAAGAAAAACCCGAGGTTTATCACGAGTTTTATATATATACTGGAGAACAAAAAAACACCAGAAAGGACAAATATTTTTAAAGTAATTTATTTATATATTAATACATTAGAATGCACTTAGTAATTGATTACATTTTCAAGAAGATTCCTCCGTGATAATCATCAAAAAATTTAATAATGAGTGGCTCCTCCATGGTTATTTCTGCACTCGTTTATTCTATTGGGCATTGACAAAATAAGATGGTCTATATCATATTGAAGAACACTCAACCAAATCCTCCTTACGGCATGACAGAGTTCATCTAAGTTTCCAGGGGGATGTGGTAATCGACTAAGATTGCGCCCTATCATATCCCATACGTGTTCGATAGGCGACAAGTCAGGCGATCTTGCTGGCCATTCTAAAGTCTCTATGCCAAGTTCATGTAAGAAGTCCATTATTTCACGAGCAATATGCGGTCAGGCATTATCTTGTTGAAAGATCGTATTTGGGATAGTTTGTAGATAGGGATGTAAAACTGGCTGCAGCACTCATCGATATATTGCCGAGCAGTCAGATTGCCGTTGATGAGGCTAGAGGTGATCTGCTTCCTAGACATATAGCACCCCATACCATGATACTTTCATGTCTTGCTGTATCACGTTCAACGGCAAAGTCTACATTTCGCCTCTCACCTCGAAATCGCCTAACTCTCATGCGTCCATCATGGCCGCCTAAACAAAACCTAGATTCGTCGCTGAAGCTTATGGTATTCCATTCGCCATTCCAGTTTTGCCGAGCTCTGCACTACTCCAAGCGGCGAGCCTTATGTTGTAGGGGGTCAAAGGTAGCACCAAAAGCGGACGGTAAGCCCTCAGCCACATACCAAGCAATCTTCGATTAACTGTTATCCTTGGAAACACTCGTCCTGTAGCTGCTACTAGAACATCTCTTACTTGGCGTATACTGTCCCGTCGATTTCTGAGAGCAAGAAGTCTGAGATGCCGTAAATCACGACCTTGTAATAATCTGGGGCGTCCAGAACTCGCACGACGTCTATAAGTCTCATCATTGGGCCACCTTCTCCAAACTTTTAACTCTCGGCATTTTTATTTTTTAAGTAAACTGTAAGCAATCCAAAAAGACCAAAAACTACGAGATAAATGATTTAAAATTTTCAGAAAAGGTCTTTTATATGTTGGTTGTAGTGTATGTGTTGGTTGGTTGTTGATTAGAAGACAAAAAATTTATCTAATATTTCTTTTGAGATAAGGTATACACACAAATAATTTGATATAACGGGGTTGATTTTAGGGGATAGACAATAGACAATATGGCGGAGAATATGACGTTTTCCCCGAATTCGACGCGCGCATCAATGCACTGGTTTGCAAAATTTAAAAGATTAATTGATTTGGGTATTCTTGGGTTTAGGGCAGGAGGTGCTTCAATAAGACACTTGAATTAAGCTTACGCTTCGAGTATATTTTGACTCTTCTTCAGAGCTAATTCCTAGTCTTCTGTCCTAAACCCAAGAACACCCAACTCTGTAAGAATCGCAAGGACAAGAATCTACCGTTTGAAGATTAATTGAGCGAATTCGCCATTCGTAGTAGATCAGATACGGGAGTAAGTTGGAAAGTCGTGGGTCGTTCAGCACAAATTAGCGGTTTTGCATTCCCATGGAACTTTTTCCTGTGTACTAGTGCCACAAAAACCTTTTTTTAAAAGCTGAATCTATCGGAAAATATGTTTATCCTTGAAAATCGGTCAAAACAAACCCCATTTCAAAAAAAAATCCAGTTTTCAATTTCTAACGTGTTGGCTTTCTTAAATGCTTAAGTTTATTAAAATTGATTTAGTATCTGGCAAAATATGACTAAACTAGAAACTTAAAATAACTTTTTTTTTAATACTGGGCATAGCTAGAGCAGACAGGAATGTATGGCCAGTTAATTTACCAAAAAATATTACCACTACCTACTTCAGGCACAAAATTTTCTTAGGGCCATAAAGTAGAATTTTAAAGTGGTTACACACTTTTTATACGATTTTTTTGCCAATATATTAGGCAAAAATATTAAAAAATCATCAAAATTATATTTTTATCATTAATTTGTAAAATAATAACAATAAATCAGCCTTAGAAATAAAAAGTCTTTATACAATAGGGGGAATTAAGTCCAATTTACTTTCCGTGCCGTACGACCGAGGTGGATTCGAAGCACGCTGCAGTGTTATCTTTTTGAAATTTATTTTGTTTTTATTATTTTCTTTTATTTCTGCCTTGTTCGAGAAACAGATTGGTAAGTTGTTAAGTGAAATAATACATTTTTAAAACTAAAAATGGATGTCTACGAAGTTGCCCAAAAAGTGCAGATGGTCAAATGGTACTATCAAGGCAGACCATTGAGACTCATTCAAGAACTTTTTTTGGAGAATTTTGTAAATCGCCCAGAACCTAGTTTATCAATGATTCTGGCTGGTTTGTGCAGAATTTTGAAAAGTTTGGTTGTGTAGCGCCAAGAAATCATAAAAATCCTATTGTTTTGAATGACGAGCAGGAAGTACGAGATGTGATGATTTGCGCTGCAGTGGAGGAAAATCGAAAGTTAACTAGCCACCAAATTTTCGAAGCAGTTGCATTTGTATTTTGACGTAAGAACACGTAATTAGGCCATTTTTTATTGACGGTAATTTGAATGGTAGCATATTATTCCAACTGCTAGGCAGTTGTTAGCCGTTAGGTGTGAGATTTGGTGAAACTTGGTTTCAACAAGATGGTTGTCCCGCCATCAATGTTGGCCTTGTTAGGGAATATCTTGATAATGTACTTCCTAATCGGGTTATAAATCCACGGGGAACTATTTTATGTCCAGCTCGATCACCCGATCTTGCTCCTAATGACTTCTATCTGTTTTTGAAGAAGCTTTTCAAATTATCACCCCTAACATGCTTGGAAACGTTAGAAGGGGTTTTTATAGTAGGCTCGCATATTGTCTAGCCGAGCAAGGAGGACGTTTCGAACATGTGCTCTAATTTTTTTTTGACTGGGAGAATCTTTTTGGTTTTTAGAATGTATTATTTTATTTTGAGAATTTGCTTTTATTTTGTTTCTCCTTATTATTTTCATTGTAATACGTTGTTAGTGATAAATCTGAGCAGTTGAAAATAAAACGCTCTTATTTAACAGTGACAAACAATCGTAAGCCTGAGTGTTGGCTGCTCTACTGATAGGTGTGCTGTGTCCCTGCGTACTGGCAAATTGGACTTCTTTCGGCCTATGTTCGCAGTAGCCTGAAGTGCTCTGTATATTGTAAATCATGAATATCTTGGGTAGAAAAGGAGGGTTACAGTCCATGAAGTGGAATTTTTGATTTTCAACCTCTAAACAATTATTTATTTTACGACTTCATCCACTATTTAAGTGTTTTGTTTATTTGTGCTAGTACGATGATTTTTAGTGCAGAGACAAATATTGCACGATTTTTGCAAGGAAAAGTAAAAAATGATGTTTATTAATATCGTGACGGTTTGGATTTATTTTATGATTTAAATCCTTTCAAGATCCCAGCCTGAGATTTATAGCTTTATCTATTTAGGTGAGCTGATTTAATTTTTTTATCGGGTAGGAATATTAAATTAAATTGGATTTTTTCCAATACCTCTAAAACCATGCCTTATTATTTTAGTAAGGGTAAAACAGTTTTCCTACGGGCGTGCGGAAAAATGCCTTTTCCGAACTCATTTCAGCCGGAAAATAACACATTTTCGCACGCCTTGCGGACAAAGTCTTTTCACGCACGTAAAATTTTTTGTGCCACTTTTTCGCACATTCAATTGCAGATGATCGAACACTATTTGTTCAACAAAAAACACATTTATTTATAGTTAATACATATTAACAAATTAATTATTATTAACGGCATTATTGTTAAACGTGAAATTGGTAGCAATTTTCTGGTGGGCAATTTTTTTTTACATTATGTACAAAAAAATGTTTTTTCCATCACGCTTCCGTATTTTTCTCCGTTTTTTTTTGCGTGAAGCGATTTTGATAAAATAGTCTTTTTCCTGTCCAAGACTCCAAGGAATCCAGTAATTGATATCTGTTCGGTAGTTGGGTCAAATTTGTTTTACATGAAATTTAGAAAAAACAATTTTTTTTGGAATGCCTTTTAGAAGGCCTTCTGAATTGAATGACATAAAAAAAATGCGGAAATGCACCGTTTTCGAGAAAAATGGAAATTTTGTTTAGAAATGTGTTCCAGAAAAAATAAAAACGGTTTTAGTTTCTACTTGATTTCCTCAATGGATATATAGAAATGAGAATGTGAGAAAATGCACTATTTTTGAGAAAAACTGTCAAAAAGACAATTTTCTATAGAAATCTGTTTTAAATTTTGATTTTGGAATTTAAACATTCTCCTGAATATAACTATATCGTCGAAAATGTGCGGAAATGTACCGTAGAAATGTGATATGAAAAAGATTGAAACGGCTCTAGATTTCACTTCTTCTCCTCAATGCAAATATGGAAATGAAAATCTTCGGAAATGCATTGTTTTTGAGAAAAAGTGAAAAAAGGCCACTTTTGTGTGTGTAAACGAAAGTTGAGCCGTTTTTGCGTGATGGCCTGAACAAATAAACAAATTCTAAAAATTGTATATTTGGTATCTATATTGTTTGGTTAGAAGATCACAACAAAAACTAAAAAAAAATATTCAATGTACAGAAATGATCTATCCTAAAAAATTGGTTTATATCAAAATTATTTTGTTTTATATTTTTTATTGTACTTTTTTCAAAAATTGTTTGAATTGTTTTTAAAGTTTTTTTTTCTGAAAAACATGCGTTTCGTTCGAGTGATTGTTGTTCATATCTTTTGACATTTTCCCATTTCCCGAAAGCTTAATATGTCAATGATCGTTGACGTTAAGAATATAAAAAGACTTAGAAGAAGTTAAAAAACCTCCAAATCAGTTACTTCAACCGAAAAGAAACTAAAAAACAAAAGATCAAAAGATCTTGGGTGGAAATAACGAAAATTCAAACTTGGATGAGTATCCCACAAGGAACACACAAAAGATCAAAGCGAAAAGAGAAATGATTAAACGATGTTTCGCCCTGGGTAACCAGCGTGGGCTCATCAGTAGTTTCACTGGTCACCCTCCACTATACATCATCAAACACCATCATACACTTTGATTTCCAACCTTGAACCACTCACAAATAGGCATCGTTCCGCTCTGGTACTTACTAATCCAAGTTACCTGATACGAATTCGTCCTGGCGTGTTAATATTTCCAGTAGGATTATGCTCCTAAGGCAATTAAAACAAAGAAGAAGTTAAAAAACCTCCAAATCAGTTACTTCAACCGAAAAGAAACTAAAAAACAAAAGATCAAAAGATCTTGGGTGGAAATAACGAAAATTCAGTGGTTCAGAGTGGTTCAAGGTTGGAAATCAAAGTGTATGATGGTGTTTGATGATGTATAGTGGAGGGTGACCAGTGAAACTACTGATGAGCCCACGCTGGTTACCCAGGGCGAAACATCGTTTAATCATTTCTCTTTTCGCTTTGATCTTTTGTGTGTTCCTTGTGGGATACTCTTCCAAGTTTGAATTTTCGTTATTTCCACCCAAGATCTTTTGATCTTTTGTTTTTTAGTTTCTTTTCGGTTGAAGATCTTTTGTTTTTTACAAAAAGACTTATTTAAAAAAATGTAATGTATTATTTCATTATCTCATCCTTTTATTTTTAATAATAAAGATGCGGTATTTTATCTTCGCGCTGTTATTATTTGTTATATTGTAATGTCAGAGTAATTTTGCCACACTTCGAGGCACAGTTTTTTCTCTGAATTTCTTGTTGTGTTATAAACATAAAGTTGTTCGGATCGCTGCTGGCCGCATGTTTTAAGTCGTCACGGTTTTATTTAGGGAAATCTTTTTAATACCCTGCTGCATGCCTTGAGGCTCACTCTTCGGAGGACCTGTCTTCTATTTGATTGCTTGATTTATTTGTGAGTGTGCCAGTCTGGCGCAGCTTTCCCAAAAAGGAGGGTGCGTGAGGAGAATATTTTGTAAAAACAAAGAAAAAGTTTTAAAATTAATGTAACTGTCGACCAAATAGGGCGCCGCAGGTGAAAATTTTTGAAAAACTATAAAAAATTTGTCTGTTTTTATGAAAAACCGGCGATTTTTTAAATAAATTCATTCATTCTGATTTTATTGTTGAAAATAATTTTTCTGTAAAAATACTGTCTAGGGGTTTCGTAATGTACATTCTCAAGGAATCTATATTATTTTATCTTGCCTTCTATCTATATCTCAAGTCAAATGGTAATCAGGATAAATTGGTACCTAGTTTTTGCGTAAAAATAGCCTTTAACTAACTGGGACCTATGGCCATTATTTTTAGTTAAGTTAAATAAAGTATAATTAGTGGGTGCACTAATTAAATTAAATGTCATGGAATTACGCTGTTGAAAATTGTTAGGAGCAGGCTATATATGAAGATTGGCAGTGGTATTAAATATAGGTGGGTAATAATAAATTAACTATCGATTCGAATATCTTGATGTATTGTAAAACATGACATCTGTATCATACCAAAAAAATACAATTCCGTCAAACTTACTTAAATAATTGCAAAACATCGAATTTATCTTATTTTTATGATCTCAATCTTTTTCAAATCTCAATTTATCATTATTAAAAATGAAAATAGGAGCTACTTAAAAGCTACCTACCTACTTTTGTTACCGATTTTTTTTATCTATCTATTGTGACATAATACTACATGTAATGAGAGTACTTTATTTCTGAATATTTTTCATGCGCAGGTCATGAAACAGTAGAGGCTTTTTGCAAAAAATAGGAAATTATATTATCGGAACGCTTAAATAGTCTAAATGGCATAGGCCAAATTGCGGCACTCTTTTGACATTAAAATGTGCAACACTGTAACTAAGGTCACTGATCATATAGCAAAACATGAGCATGTGTAATACAATACGTATTCGACGCATACTTTTTACTTACTTTATAAAATGTTCAATATTTTTGCGAAGAATTGGAAAAAATTCATATTTTATTCATAAAGTAGAATTAACACATTTTTTGGTCTTCTTCTTCTTAACGCTCGGTCAAGGAAAAGAAGAAGAACACAAATCGCTCAAAGGTAAACAAAATTTGTTTAAATTTGAAAAATTTAACTTCTGCAAACATTCTCAACAATGTTCTTTATATTTTTGCCTGTTCTTTTCACGAAGTCCAGTACTTTGGCCCACTTGAGAGCTCGTAGGTCCTCTACATCCAGGTTTGGTTGTCCGAGTACCTGATGCCTCATCCTTAGGTATGCATCACACTCCGCAGGCAGGCAGTCATTCCCGATCCCGATGCCAGTCAGATGCTTACTGAGTCCGTTGTGGCCGGTCGGTATCCCTGTCAGTAGTCCAGTATCTTTTCGTGACCTTCCCAGGAGCCATTTGAGTCTGGCCGCGTCCGGTCCGTCGGTGAATTCTTTGGACTGTCTGCATCCTATTTCGCTCTCCCAGGGCCCTAATTCTTGAGCAGGAAACGTCATAGATTTGTGTCGAATGATCCCACGTCGAACGTATTTCCTATTCTTGAGCGGTGATCGCTCATTCCATTCTATCAAAAATTGGGTCTTCGCGCTCCCCGACTCCAAAGCCAGGGATCGGTCTCATTTCTCAGGCAAACATGCGCATAAAATGTATATTTTTCAATCTAAAATTTTGAAGATTTTTCAAGGAAAAGCATATCGCTGTAACTCTCTTGTCTTAACTCAAGGCTTCCAGTTCTTCTACGCACTCTTGCACCAGAGTATTGGCATTTTTTGACGCACTGAGTGCCTTTCTTGGCTACTTATATATTAGGGATATTTTGGAACGCTTATTTGACACTTCGTAGTGGTTGTGGTAATTACTGCGTCTGCGCAATAGCTAAACGTTATTCCGTTGTGGTAATTAATCACTACCACTGCCGTAAGATACGAATCCATTTCGTTGTGGTTGTGGTTATTTTTGTGGTTAATTTTAGATAATTTTGCCGCAATTAATTTTAAAAATAATAAAATATTACTAGTTTCCAACATATAAAACACTTATTTTGTAAAATTAAGCACAATTTTTTGTTTTTATTTTTTTTACTTCCTTGAAATTTTAAGCTTCATTAACTTGCACTTGCTAGGACTAATATGTAAGTGTGCTTTGTTAATGAGATTGTGGCCCCTCCTCTTTTTTGGAGGAGCTGGGACCGCCCCTTTATTTGTAACATCTCTGGAAAAATTAGAATTTTTTTTATCAAGGTAAAAAAGAATAACGCTTAGTGGAAGCATATTTCTTTCACATTTTTTCTTTAAAATATAAATAATAATATAAATAATATTTGCATCATCGGTCGCTGCGGGCCTTGGTTTAAGAACTTTGCGCTGCGTTGTCATCATTCAAACTGAAATTAAGCGCAGATTTCAAACGACCATTAAATATATCTAATTTTACCCCAACTCTGATTAGCGCCCTTGTATGAAGGACGAAAAAGAACGAGCAACAAAAAAAATGCAAATTAAAGAAAATCAAATGAACTAATTTAACTTGCCATTACAAAAATCAAATCAAAAAGTAAGTAAGAAGGAAATAATATTTTTGGCGGTGCTGCACATTGTGCGCTCATGTCATCACTGTCCTAAGGGGCAATTTTAAAACTCATAGTTAAAAGTCAAACCTCAGAATAAAATTTGGTTTAACCGTTACCGGCGGTCAGGGCGTGGGTTAAACTTCAGTTTAGTAGTTACCGAAAGATTCTAACCTCAAAATAGTTATTAAAAATTTGTATAAAATTTATTTTGGGTAAAAAACTGTAAGTATTGTGTGTAAGAAGACCAAAAATCATTCCCCCTAGAACAAATCGTTTAAATTAGATTTAGAATCAAATCCAATTTACTCTCCGTGTCGTACGAACGAGGTGGATTCGAAGCACGCTGCAGTATTATCTTTTAGAAATTTTTTTTTTTTTATTATTTTCTTTTATTTCTGCCTTGCTCGAGAAACAGATTGGTAAGTTCTTAAGACCATTGAGATTCATTCAAGAACGTTTTTTGGAGAATTTTGTAAATAGCCCAGAACCTCAACGATTCATACGTTTGTGCAGAATTTTGAAAAGTTTGGTTGTATAGCGCTAAGAAACCATAAAAAACCTAATATTTTGAATGACGAACAGGAAGTACGAGATGTGATGATTTGCGCTGCAGTGGAGGAAAATCGAAAGTTAACTAGCCACCAAATTGCCGAAGCAGTTGATACGTCTTCAGCCGCCTTAAGCCCTGTTCTCACTATGCATCAAACACATGCAACTTTTTACATGCATCTTTTTTTTGAAGCATGTAACTAAGGTGGGTGTTCACACTATGCATCTTTTTTGTAGAGGAAATGTCATTTTTAGCCAACATAACAAAATCACTAATTAAAAAAATCAAAAAAGCCCTAGATGTTTAACTGCTTTGTTTACTTTTTTCCTATACTCTTTTCTAGCGCATTCGCTAAAAGTTTATATATTTGGTGTCCTTGAAGAATTCTAGAAATAACGAATTATTCCAGAAATAAAGAATTCTTCGAAAAAAGGAAAAGTCGAAAATTCTGGATTGTTCTAGGATAAGAAATATTAAATAAATAGGATTGACAGGCTTGGAGTGGGAATTAGAACTTGCAGATTGTGAGCATTGGCAAACAAGAATTTTAGAAAGTTTTAAGGTGATTAAAAAATATTGAAAATAAAACTCATAACCTAAAATTCACAGCTGATCAGCAACTTGACAACATACAAAAAAACGGTTGGTAATCAAAAGATAACTAGAAGTTCCCCAGCATGCATGCAACTTTCTGATAAAAAATAGAGCATGTTCTATTTTAGGGCATCTTGCAGCATGCGTCTTTTTTCGACGAATTTCATAGTGTGAACACACAAGATGCATGCATCTTTCTGAGAAGCATGAAAACAGGGCTTTACGTGTTCTCAAAAACAATGGTTATCTCTTACAAAGCGTCAAAAACGCATCAAATTTTTCCGGATTACAACTATCGTCGTATGGAATTTTGCGAAACAATGGTGGAAAGGGCTAATCGTTATGAAAACTTTCTGAAATCTAATTCTTTTCACAGATGAAAGCATTGGTCGAGGGAAAATTTGCATTTGTATTTTCACGGAAGAACACAGTATCCCCAAAAACTAAATGTTTGGGGGGGGGGGGTATTGTATTGTGTAACACGTAATTGGAACATTTTTTATTGACGGCAATTTGAATGGGCCTAGATACTTGGATCTACTGCAGCAGCATATTATTCCAACTGCTAGGCAGTTGTTAGGTGTGAGATTTGGTGAAACATGGTTTCAACAAGATGGTTGTCCCGCTCACAATGTTGGCCTTGTTAGGGAATATCTTGATAATGTATTTCCTAATCGGGTTATAGGTACACGGGGAACTATTTTATGGCCAGCTCGATCACCCGATCTTGCTCCTAATGACTTCTATCTGTGGAGTTATATAATAATTTGGAAGAACTTCGGATTAAAATTGAAAAAGCTTTTCAAACTATCGCTCCTAACATGCTTGGAAACGTTACAAGGGGTTTTTATAATAGGCTCGGATATTGTCTAGCCGATCGAACATGTGCTCTAATTTTTTTTTTGACTGGTAGAATCTTTTTGGTTTTTAGAATGTATTATTTTATTTTGAGAACTTTGTTTCTCCTTATTATTTTCATTGTAACACGTTGTTAGTGTTAAATCTGAATAGTTGAAAATAAAACGCTCTAATTTATCAGTTTCAAAAAACAAGAAAACTAGGTTAAGAAAATTTGTATTTATTGACCAAATTCCGGTTTCATTGACTACGCTCCACATGGCGTACTAAACGCAAGCCGTGAACGGTGATCGCAAGCCTGAATGTTGGGTGCTCCACTGATAGGTATGCCGTGTCCCTGCGTGTACGTTCACTGGCAAATTGGACTTCTTCCGGCCTATGTTCGCAGTAGCCCGAAGCGCTCTGTATATATTTTGTATATCTTTTCGTTTCTGACAATTCTGAACATTTTTTGTTGTGGCGTCTGGCTGTATGTTTGTAACCAACGCTGATATCTCAAAAACCACTTGACTGATTTTTATCAAAATTTGGTGACTATGCTGGGTATGCCAAGAAAATGTGGTCTTTTTAAACTAGAAAAAAACTTGCTTTGCTCCTAATCCTGCAGCTAATCCAACAGCTCTGCTTATCTTCCTGCACGGCCGTGGTTTAACCGGGACTTATAAAATTGAGCAAATTGTTTAACAATGGTTGAATCCAAAGATTAAACTGAAGTTTAAACTATGGTTTAATCTGGATTTTTACCTTTGGTTCTAAAATTAGCGCTAATACTACCTTAATGACATGCGCTTGACAGATGTGTTCCTAACTTCAAACATAATTTAAATTACTTTTATAAAGAGCGGCAACCCCGCTGTGTGCAATGCGCTTGTGTACCTCTCATTATTGTCAGAAATAGTGTCGACCTATAATTCTCTAATAACGCAGAGCTCTCAACAGTTTTTGCTTTATTCATAAACTTCATATTTTTAAAATATTTGATTTGTATGATATCGAAACTTTATTAAATTCGTCAGTTTGTTGTAAAATTGTATTGTTAGACCGCTCGATTTGTGTGTGGCAACATTATCTACAAGAGAAAAAAAGTTTCAAAGAATCCATTACGTAGGCGCCTACCTTCAATTGTTAACCAGGATCTAAATGCTATCTTATTTCTAAGATGCTCGTGTCATCTTTGTTTATTGTTATCTGTATGTATGTCTGGAATGTTTACTAATTAAAATTTAATAAAAAAAAACAGATTATATCGTATACACATTCTAGGGCGGGGATTGTTTGCTTGTCTTGATTATTGCAAATATCGTTCTTTTAAAACGCCGCAGTCGAAAATTATGTCAAAAATGGTACTAACTACTGTGTAAGTGCTAACGTCACTTTTTCTGTAAATTTTTTTTGAAAATAAACAAAACACCAAAAATATGAATTGTTATTGGATTTTTTCGTTTACGTTAACGTCTTTCACTTTAGCTGAAACTCTCTGTTGTCAAAAATGAAATCTCCCAAAATTAAATTTTCTACTTTAAGTTCTCTTCCTAAGTTGGATATTATCGGCAGTACTTCTACCTTGTTTACTACTTTTACCTTTAATTTTTAGTTCTACTATAAGTTTTAAGCTTTCAACGTTTTGTACATGGCAACGAGATACACGAATTCGGAGATTGATATTAAGACTACCATCCATTTTGTTTTTCGAACATTAGGGTTAATCCCAAGGTGCGAGCATTTGACTACAACTTGGATCGACAACACTTGCCCAACTAGCATTTTTAGTTGTGCAAGTTGTAAAAATTAGAATTGCACTCATTTTAAACGTTGTTTTACAGATAAAGAATAGTTATCATGACGACGGTCGACAACGTCGACTATTATACGACCCCTAACCGTTTATCACAACTTCAGTCGCCATCACAACTATTTATGACAATCTATTGTACTAACAGTAATTCCTTAGTTGTGAAGGCGCCGACTACAAACCGGTGTGTGCTAAACCAAAAATGCGCCTGTTTTTATCTAACCAATTTTTCTATTATGTTTGCAACAAGCCAATTTTGGAGCACTGCTGTCTGTCATACAAACGTCAATTACTTCAGTAAAAATAACTAAGAAGTGTTTTGTAAAGTTTCTATTACTTTTGTTTGAACATTTTGCACTATGAAAAGGAACAAATGGTATAAATATTCTTCGATATTTTGACATGTGACAGCTGTCATTGAAGGTGATTCCCCAGTGTGGCGGAAAAAAAGAGGAAGGTCCTGTGTAAACAACAAGGATGGAAATTAAGTGAGCAGCAGAAAGCCAAACTGTGGAGCAATTTCGATTGGGTAAAAATTGAGGCGTGTTCGCGTCTTTTAAGTTAGGGGATCCGTTCAAAACACAGTTAAGTAGTTAAAGCAGTCGAGACACGGGACTCCTTTGGTTGTCATAGAAACTAATAAGTGCCGCCATGATTGATTGTTAAAACCATTGTATGCATAATCGAGGGCGCGCTTGTTTTTTAGAGCTACGAACTGTACATTTGACAGTAAACTACCGTCTGTTTATATATTTTGGCATTGGTTCGCATATTATGATGATGCAAAACATGATATATGACATAGAATATCATTTTATTTTAATAATATTATGGTGTTAGAAATAGTTTAATATGTAGTCGAATAGTGTATTTATCATTTTACTTAATGAATAATATTTTGAACAAATAATTGTACTCCAAAACCCATTGAACTATTACTTCAACTGTAGTCGCGATCGCGACGTTGACTGAACCAAAAAATCATCCACCAAATTGGCGCAAAAGTGGGTGGTGTTTGAGTAAAAGTAAACGTTGCGGCACAACGTTGGCACGCGGTGCACAACGTTGAGACGTCGACAAATTGCTAGTTGGGTGCAGACCTTCCAACGTGTCTGCAGTTATGACAGTGAGAACGTTTCTTGTTATTAATCTAAAAACCACTTTCTTCTATCACTTTTAAGACTTGCGAAAAAGCGACAAACAAAAGACAATATAATCAGCGAATAGGCTAAAAACGACATATTTCTATCGGTTTTTGTTTTTTTTTTAAAATTAGAGAATGACGCTAGAAAAAAGGCGATTCTTTTTTTGAACTCAGCTAACGTGTTTTGTTAATGAACTAAAAACCACATTCTTCTATTAGTTTTAAGAATTGCAAAAAAGCGACAGACAAAAGACAATAATTATAATCAGCGAATAGGCTAAAAACGACATATTTGTATCGGTTTTTGTTTTTAAAAAATTACAGAATCACGCGAGACAAAAGGCGATACTTTTTTTGAACTCTGCTAACGTTTTTTGTTAATAATCTAAAAACCACATTCTTCCATCAGTTTTTAAGAATTGCAAAAAAGCGACAAAGACAATAGTCAGCGAGTAGGCTAAAAACGACATATTTGTATCGGTTTTTGTTTTTAAAAAATTACAGAATCACGCTAGACAAAAGGCGATACTTTTTTTGAACTCTGCTAACGTTTTATGTTAATAATCTAAAAACCACATTATTCCATCAATTTTTAAGAATTGCAAAAATGCGACAAAGACAATAGTCAGCGAGTAGGCTAAAAACGACATATTTCTATCGGGATTTTGTTTTTTTAAAAATTTACATAATCATGCTAGACAAAAGGCGATATTTTTTTTTTAACTCAGCTAACGTTTTTTGTTAATAATCTAAAAACCACATTCTTCTATCAGTTTTAAGAATTGCAAAAAAGCGACAGACAAAAGAGATAATATCAGCGAATAGGATAAAAACGGTTTTTTTTTTAAATTACATTACAATTACATTACTTTTTTTAAACTCAGTCAATGTTTTTTGTTAATAATCTAAAAAACACATTCTTCCATCAATTTTTAAGAATTGCAAAAAAGCGACAAAGACAATAATCAGCGAGTAGGCTAAAAACGACATATTTCTATCGGGATTTTGTTTTTTTTTAAATTTACATAATATTGCTAGACAAAAGGCGATATTTTTTTTTTAACTCAGCTAACGTTTTTTGTTAATAATCTAAAAACCACATTCTTCTATCAGTTTTAAGAATTGCAAAAAAGCGACAGACAAAAGACGATAATATCAGCGAATAGGATAAAAACGACATATTTCCATCGGTTTTTGTTTTTTTTTTAATTACAGAATTATGCTAGACAAAAGGCGATACTTTTTTTAAACTCAGTCAATGTTTTTTGTTAATAATCTAAAAACCACATTCTCCCATCAACCAACGTTTTTTGTTAATAATCTAAAAACCACATTCTTCCATCAATTTTTAAGAATTGCAAAAAAGCGACAAAGACAATAGTCAGCGAGTAGGCTAAAAACGACATATTTGTATCGGTTTTTGTTTTTAAAAAATTACAGAATCACGCTAGACAAAAGGCGATACTTGTTTTAAACGCAGCTAACGTTTTTTGTTAATAATCTAAAAGCCACATTCTTCTAGCAGGTTTAACTTTTGACCAATTTAGTTGGGAAGGGAATAATGTGTTAAAAGTTGGGTGTCAATTAAATTCGTGTCCTCAGTGTTTTGGGTGCGGAAAGTGGCATGTAGTACATGGTGTGGAAGTCACTATAAATTTCATTGGTGAATGCTGTTTAGACAGCTGGAAAATGGTGATTTTAGCCAATCAGCTGCGATTTTACCGCTGCCGCGCTGCTATTCTCCTATAACCGAGTTAAAAATTACACAGTTTGACCAATGCAACCTTAATAAAATTTGACTCAACCAAATTCGATTCGCTTCCTATTTTTCATTGTTTACGAGTCGCCTTTTATTTTTGCCATCGGTGTATCGCATCATCGAATATGAATATACATAATTTTATTAAAAACAAATTGCACATTACATCACTGACGCGATGCTCTTCATTATGGGTCGGTGCTGCATTGTTTATTGAAAGAACGATAAAAATCTTCTTTGATTATTTATTAGTTTATTTGAAAGGTGCAACTCTTTTATGTTAGGAAAAATGTATTATATTATTACATTAGTTTGTCTTAGAAAACCTTTTACAATGTTTTTTTTTTTAAATGCTCACTAGGAACATCGAAAAGCCAGAGGGATATCTTGAAAACTATCGAACTAAAAGCAATGTTGGGTTCTACTTGGAATTCCTTATCTTTTGTGCTTCTTGCCATAGCTTGTAAACTCTGCACTATTCAAACAAGAATAAATGACGTCCATACAATATTATAATTTTTTTTTTAATATATCAAAAACTAAAGCCCTGACAAACTTTGAAGTTATCATAGACAAAACCCCGTTTCGCGTAGTAGTAGTAGTAGTAGTAGAGAGGATACGTCGCTTTAAGCAACGCTTCTTGCGTATCTTGTAAATTGGTTAAGAAGTCTAGTAGAGGGCGCTCTCATTTGCTTTGTTTTTCATAAGATAACCTAAAAATTGTCGTGTTTTTTTATTTTTTTTTTAAATTTCAAAAATGCAAGACCTTCTTATAATGTCTTTCTTTGACGATAACGATGATGAAAATGATGACATCGATGATGCCATCATCATCGAAATTCTTCGTGGAGAGGCTGCTGTCGGGAATAGAGTAGCCTGCTATTTACATATACCCATAGAATAGAAATTTGAAGGAAACTACACAACTCTCATTTGATCTGATCTGATATACACCGCGCGTACGTATCTACGTTTCGTTTACGCGATGGTTTCGCTTTTAGTCCCTAATATCTGACAGACCGAGTTCGTAAAGTCAACAGAAATCTACAGGTTTGTTGAGTTCGATTGCAGCAATAGGTGGAATGACGTCAGCATCGGTAATGTCAAATCATCCACCGAAAAAATAAAAAAACGTCGCATCCTAACCCCAAACGTTACTAGGTACTTTTAGCTATTTTTTAAACGCATCCGTATATATACTGGGAACCCACAAAAAAAGCCGAATTTACAAAATCCGAAACACAGTTGAACAGTAAAACACCCAGAAAATAATGGATACTAATATAATTTTATAGAATTTTAATTTACTCGATCCTTAAAAGTCACGAATATAATTTAAATGATTATAATTTTCCCGAACCTTAAAATATCAGAATTACAAAAGTAACGAAAATAATTTCTAGAAACGAAAAACACCCGAACCACAAATTGAAAAAAAAGTAATATGCCCGATCCTTAAATAAGCAGAACCAAAATTCATACGAATCACTGTTGAGCATGCGTCACACGGGGACTTTTTTATTAAACGATTTTATTTAACTTCACACAGTTCCTGGCTGTCTAAATTATTTTTTGACACACTTCCCGTGAACCGATTTTATGAAAAAATTTGGGGGTAGGAGATGGTTGAGGAATGTAAAGGGGGTAAATTAATACAATATGACAATTTACTTCGAATTTTCCCTGTTATAAGCCTAGCAACGTAGCTTCGTTAAAAACATTTTCTGACATTTTTGTGTTTCTATAAAAACATGTTTCCTTTAAATTTAATTTCTTAATCATTTCATTTTCGAGAGAATTTTATTCCAACCAATTATTTTTTTTTCTTTTAAATTCTCACAAATTATGTTTCTGCCAAATTTGGTTTCGGCTTTTTTATAGGGACCCAAAAGCAATAAAAAATGTTGTGAGAACCCTATTTTCAATCCCCTCTCCCATCAAAAACCAATCGGAACAAGAATTTTTGTACCAAATTTGATTAAAATCTCAATTGAACGCGAATTTATTTATTATAAAGAATAATAGCATATTATTGGCTAAATTTGTTCCTGAACTAGTTCATGAATTTACTTAGGTCCTATTTTTGCGGGATTATCAACCTTTACATTACAAAATTTGCTAAAAATGAAAAAGACAGATGCAACAAAATTACTTCACCGCATATGTGAAAAAAATCGATTAGGTATATTTCATAGCCTACCTAATATGAGTATTAAACTGAAGAAGTTGTTTTGTGGAATTTGATAAATTAATTGTTTTAAAATTTTGATAAATCGACCAGAAATCCCCGTAACAATAATCAGTAAGTACCGTGATTAGTACCATTATTACACATAACATGACAAAAAGATGTTCCCTTCTCTAAGAAGAATCTCCCACTATGGTACGCGGTATAAAAGTACCAAGTATTAAAATGGTACCATCCCATTTGTGGTGTTCCAGTGCCGGTGCCCATAAGGGGTAAACTTTAACTGTTTTTTTTTCAGTGTTGGTTTTTGAAAACTTGATTTTTTTTCTTTTGGAAAATTTATTTGCTAATTTTTGTGTGCTTGGTGATTTTTGTTCTTGCCATAGTGGATTTTAATAAGAGGATATCATGACAATTAGGGTAAGTACGAATTTTTCAGTTTATGGTGAAAATATATCGAAAAATTTATTGGCACGGTCATTTTTTCGGATTTTGAGAAATGTTTTTCGGGTTCTTTTTTATCTAAATTAGTACGTGATGACCGCGTCTGGATCAGTCTGTACCAGTGTGTAGCTTCTAAAGGAGAAAACCAATTTTAATGAATTTTAAAACAAAAAATTTGCGATCGGTCAAAAAGGCTCTAGAAAAGAGGTTTATTGAAATCGGTTTCTTCAAAAAGGGTTTGCGTGGATGGAGAGGGAGTTCAAAATTTAAAAACTCACAACTTTTATGTAATGCACCAGTAGATATTGGCAGATTGATTTTTTTCTAAAAATTTAGGTAATAATGAAAAAAAATGTGTGCAAAGAGGGGGTGCACAGAGGATTTATTTATTTTTGACCGATAGTGGCAACATTTTCTTTTCCAGTTTTTGAGTTTATGAAAATTATACTTTGCTTATTTGTTTTGCTTATGCCTTGAGACACCTCCTTCTAAAGGATTTTTTTGAAGACAACAAAAAAAACTAAGTTTTAATTATTTTTTTTACTCTCTTTTGGTTCTCACCATTCTGAATATGATAACTTAATTAGCGAATCACCTGTAGAGAGTTTTGGTGAAATGTTGAAACGTTTTAGAATTAACGTTTTCATTATATAATTATTTTGAGAATTAATTGGTTTTTTTGTAGAGTAGAGATTATTTTTTTTCTGTCAGTGACCTTAGCTCAGGAAGGGCGCGTTCCACTAATTGCCAATTGATGGCATTATTGCTCACCGACTTTGGGGACCGCGGCCGGTGCGACTTTCCACGAATGTCACTAACATCATAATCAGCTGTTTTTTGTTGTTATTAATATTTTTTAAATTTACCTAATTATTAATTTAATGTCGAATGGCAGGGTGATATAATAAGTTGCGGTAAAACTATTTCGAAGACAATTTTCGAGGAGTAATGAGATGAATAATCCTTTACTTACTGAAGCCCGACGAGGATTGGAGTTGGAAAAAATGTGAAAAAAAATAGGCTATATTATCGCGTTTTTTTAATTTTTGATGGCTCATCGAACCAACACCGTTCTCAACTAAAAAGCCTGTTAACTCCTATCGCCTCAGTGCCCTCTAAAAATTTAGGTAATAACGAAAAAAAATGTGTGTAAAGAGGGGGTGCACAGAGGATTTATTTATTTTTGACCGATAGTGGCAACACCTTCTTTTCCATTTTTTGAGTTTATGAAAATTATACTTTGCTTATTTGTTTTGCTTATGCGTTGAGACACCTCCTTCTACAGGATTTTTTTGTAGACAACAAAAAAAACTAAATTTTAATTATTTTTTTTACTTTCTTTTGGTTCTCACCATTCTGAATATGATAACTTAATTAGCGAATCACGTGTAGAGAGTTTTGGTGAAGTGTTGAAACGTTTTAGAATTAAAGTTTTCATTATATAATTATTTTGAGAATTAATTGGTTTTTTTGAGAGTAGAGATTATTTTTTTCTGTCAGTGACCTTAGCTCAGGAAGGGCGCGTTCCACTAATTGCCAATTGATGACATTATTGCTCACCGACTTTGGGCACCGCGGCCGGTGCGACTTTCCACGAATGTCACTAACATCATAATCAGCTGTTTTTTGTTTTTATTAATATTTTTTAAATTTACCTAATTATTAATTTAATGTCGAATGGCAGGGTGATATAATAAGTTGCGGTAAAACTATTTCGAAGACAATTTTCGAGGAGTAATGAGATGAATAATCCTTTACTTACTGAAGCCCGACGAGGATTGGAGTTGGAAAAAATGTGAAAAAAAATTAGGCTATAGCTAAATTCTGGCTGAATTTTATCGCGTTTTTTTAATTTTTAATGGCTTATCGAACCAACACCGTTCGCAACTAAAAATCCTGTTAACTCCTATCGCCTCAGTGCCCTTTAGCCTATTGTGGCTGCCATTTTTATAACCAAATTGACAAGTAAAACATAGATTTTCTGTCAGTTTGATGTCAATATGGCACCGATCATGGGCCAAAGGACACTAAAACGAAAATGAGTTAACTGGCTTTTTAGTTGAGAACGGTGTTGATCGAACTCAACGATATGCAATGTCAAATGTGAATTTACAAACTCTCCCTTTCCCCGACTTTTTTGATTTTTTGCGGAATAAGCCAAAATTTCTTTCTAAAGCCACAGATTCAAATGTTTGAATAATTCGAATTGGTGGCCTTAGAGAGAAATTTTAGCTTATTCGATAAAAAATCAAAACAGTGGTTAGTTTTTACAGAAGAAAAAGAATCTCTATGTATACTCTTAATGTGCTTTGACTTTAAAATAGGTGTTTTAATATACCTATGCATATATATATCGCTTAATGTTCTTGTTACTAAGTAAATGATTTCTTTTATAGTATTTTAACCTTTAAAAATTGATATAAAAAACACACCTTCGTAAAGTAATACCGCGGAAAAAAAAACTGAAGGCATTTTAGCTTGATGCTTTGTGATGTGTACTCTCGCGGGCTTATATAATGTCACCAGAAAGTTGGTAAAAAATGCCGGAAAAACTTACAAAAAACTAGAATAAAAGTCGCATCTATTTTTAGCGCAAACGAAAAGTATCAAGGACGTTTAATAAGATTGCATAAATACGTAAAAAATGGCTAACTTTGAAGAACTTTGAAGAAAGAAGAAAAATTGACAACATCTCTGTTAAAATCATTAAAAACTTACCAGATATTGCTCTTGAAGTTTTAGCAACATCTATAAATTGGTCTCTGAAATCAGGAATATTCCCTAAATGTTTAAAAACTGCCATGGTTATTCCCATTTTTAAAGGGGGAAGCAGCGATAGTCCGTCCAACTACCGTCCCATTTCTTTACTTAGTACTATTTCAAAACTGACTGAAAAGATCGTTAAGGAGCAGCTTATGCACTATCTACAAAGACACAATCTGCTTAATCAAAATCAGTTTGGCTTCCAGAGTTCAAGAAGTACAAATGATGCCATATTCAAATTTTTGGAAACACTCTTTCTGAGTTTAAATGATCGGGAGGTTGCCGCGGCAGTGTTCTGTGATTTTTCAAAAGCTTTTGATTGCGTAAATCATGGAATACTGTTGCGGAAGCTTCATCATTACGGTATAGAAGGCACTTCCTTCGGCTGGTTCAGTTCAATGCTTTCAGAGAGGTATCAGTTTGTACGCGTGAATGGTATTGACTCTGAGAGTGATAGGGTTGTGCATGGCGTTCCTCAGGGATCTGTCCTCGGGCCGATTCTATTCTTAATCTACATTAACGACTTACTATCATTGCCGATCTCTGCAAAACTAACAGCTTTTGCTGATGATGCGAACGGCCTGTGGACTACAAAAAACTTAAGCCAGCTTAAAATGACCATCGAAGCTGACCTTATAGCGATAAAGAAATGGTGCGACACAAACAGGCTCTGCTTCAATATACAGAAAACGAGCATCTTAACTTTTAAGTGCAGTTTAGCGGATGTCAAACTGCAGGATGAAACCCTGGAAAGCGTATCAACTGTTAAGTTTTTAGGACTACATATTGATGCACAGCTCAAGTTTGAAATACATATTGATGTTTTGAATCGGAAACTAGCCAGTGCATGTTATATTATCCGAACTCTTGTGCATGAACTTGGCAAACTAACAGCAAAAATGGCATATTTCTCACTAATGGAGTCACATATCAGATATGGTATTGCTTTCTGGGGCTATTCCACTCAAAAATCTATTCAATCAGTATTTGTACTTCAGAAAAGAGCTGTTCGTTATCTGTGTAAAAAAAGTTGTAAAGAAACTTGCAGGCCGTTGTTTGTACAGGAGGGAATATTGACTGTGCCATCTTTATTTATTTTAGAATCTGTCTGTCTAATTCACAAAAAATTCTCTGACTTTGTCCATAGTAGTATCTACAATCTGCGCCAAAATAATTTACCATTACCAATTCCTAAATTTACTTTAACAAAAAATTCTGTGATATATGAAAGTATTAAGATGTACAATCATCTACCACAAGACACAAGAGATTGTAATGACTATAAAACATTTCGTTTACGTGTCAAACAACATCTAGTTACCAAAGCATTATATAGTATAAGTGAATTTTATGATCAATAAGTAGGTATTAAGTTTTAAAAATGTTCCTAATGTGTGAAGTGTCAAATATCAATATTAACTTATGTGTTTTACAATAATTGTTGTGTGTGTATCAAAACGGCTACTAAATATTAAGATTTTAAGAATGTAAATGTCTGCAATGTGTTTAGTGCCAACTTAATAGTAACTTCTTGTATTACAATGGCTCTGTTTTTGAATTAATTATGTGTATGAAAATGCCAAGATATATTATTTATAGGTGATTTAACGTGACTGATTTTATTGACCTGATTTATTTATTTATTTATTTTTTAAACATATTTTTGTAACTCTTTCATTACTTTTAAGACTTTTGCTTTGTCAATGAAATTTATTTTTTTTTTGGACAATAAAGCTTATTTGAAGCATTTTTTTTTGTACCCTAGCAGTTTTTATACCGCTATCAGAATCTTGAAAACAACATTCACTGACAGGTTATCATTTTTATTTATATTTTTATTTATATTTTCCTATGCCACAAAATTTAGCTTTCCATTGGTGTATACTATTATAAGGCACCACCAGCTTAGTATGCCTGACAGCTTATAATTCGAGTTATAGAAGACGGCTGGTCTATAAGAAGAGCGGCCACCCATTTTGGAGTTGATAAAATGACGATAATGCGATGAAAAAAGCGCTGGATTGAAAATAATTCTACGGATAGGAAAGATGGATCAGGACGACCAAAAGTAAGTTCTGAAGTGCAAGATGAGAGACTTATTGACCATCTCACACAAAATCCTTTTTCAACGTCGGTTGAAGCAGCTAATGTAACATTATTTCCGGGTTCTTTAGCAACAGTAAATAGAAGAAAAGAAGAAAAGAAGCGTTTTCTAACAGAAGAACAAAAAGAACAAGAACGACGTTCTTCGTGATAATGACTTCTGGGAGAGGGTGGTTACAAACTGACGAAAAAATTTTTCAATCATCTTCAAGCAGCAGGAGAATTTTAGTTTATCGTCCACCAAGTTCTAGATTTGAACCCGAATATACAAACCAAATTAAAAAAGCTGGACATTTTTCTGTAAACATGTGGGGCTGGTTTAGTGTTAGAGGTTTGGGTTTTTTTTGGAGAATCGAAGGAAGATTCAATAGTGAACGATATATTGAAATCCTTGAAAACGTTATGCTGCCGTCTGTACAGGCTTTACATGAAAATAATGACTTCGTTTATCAGCAGGACAACTGTCCAGTACACATGGCTAATGTTGTTCGCCAATGGTTTCAGAATAATAATATAGAAACACTTCCTTGGCCAGCCAACGGCCCTGACCTTAACGCAATGGAAAATATATGGAGTCGAATCGTTACATTAATATACCAAAGGAATTGTAGACCACAAAATGCTGAAGAGTTAGGCGATGCTATTTATCGCGCATTGGATCAGCTCTCAGAAGACCATCAGTATTTTCAAAATTTAACCTCATCAATGCCCAGACGTTGGCAGCTTATGATAGAGAAAAATGGTGATACTATTAAATACTAAATTATTTATTTTAGTTCTTTTTTAAGTTAAAATAATTAGTATTAAGTTTTCTATCGTTTTTTTCCTAATCCAAGTTTCCTGTTCGTCGAATTGTTTTCAATCCAGCGCTGTTTCCATCGTATTATTATTATTTTATCAACTCCAAAATGGGTTACCGCTCTCTTCATAGAACAGCCTTCGTCCGTTACTCAAGTGATAATTTGATATTGTTCAATAAAGACTTTACTAAAACATTATTTTTGCTGATTTTTTAGTATTATGCAAAATTTAATATAAAAATAAGCTTGCCTTTAATTTAAGTAAAAATATATTTTCAGTTTTAGAGACCTTTTTTAAACAATATGACAAATTGTAGTACTTTTGAAGTTTTTAGACATTTTAGCTGGTAGTCCCTATATATTATACACTTTTAGAAAGGTCAATTTTGTGACTGCATGTATACGTTTTTTTTAAATCAAATGTACATACAGAGTATTTCCACAAGTCAAAAGTAAAAAAATTAAACAATATAAAAAGTTATAATAAAAATTAAGTTAGTAATAAAGATTAATTATAAAACACATTAAAATTTGTTAAACCTGACAAAGTACAAAATATTTATTTTATGTCAAATTAAAAATTAAGTAAAAATAAGGATAAGAAGAAAAACAAAATATTAATTTAAAAAGACGGATCGGGCCCTATGTACTTTAAAATAATTTCCTACATAAGGATTATTATTTAAATTTTAAACACTTAAAACACACAAACACACTACAAATACTAACAAGTAATAATAATAATAATAATAATAATAATAATAATATTAATAATAGTGTTGGGTGAAAAAAAAGTAATATTGTTCTTGGGTGGAAAAGATTCTTTTCGGATGAAGTAAATGATGGAGGTTTTTTAACTTCTTTTTGTAATAATAGTGTTATTGTTTCATATGCGATTATTTATATCATCAAAGTTGTTTGTCAAATAATCATCAATTGATTAAAAGATTTTTGTTTTAGTATAATTTAATCTTGATTTTAAACATTTTTATATTAAGATTTTTAACATAATCTGGAAGAACATTAAGGCCACAAAAACGGCATAGATTTGACAAAACTGCTTTGCTATTTTTTTGAAAGATCAACAATAGGTGGCATCACTAATGATATTTCGAGTGAGATCGTGCAGTATTCAGAACACGGTGCGAACACCATATGTGAGGCTAGCCTTCCATTAGCAGATTTTCCGCGCGGATTTAAAGTTATGGTGAAGGTGTCAACCTTGGAGGACAGTTTGTTATTCCTCCAAGGTGCGAATAGTTCTGTCACTGTTTCACTCACTGACAGACAAGGTCAAATTTCAAAATCCGCGCGGAAAAAAAGCTTATGGAAGTCCAGCCTTAGACAAGTGGCCAGTGGCTATGCGGAACCTGAATTTCAATACTCCAATCGAACTCACTCAGTTTCCCTGGGCTTACCAAATTACGTGACCTTGGCGTTTCAGAATTCCGGCAGAATCTTGCTTATAAAGAAAAAAAACCATAACTTTTTCCAAGTATAGGTATCCAAAGGATTTTTCAAAATTTGGTGTATTTTTTTCAAATAATTTAAAAATTCCAAAAATTGGTTTTACAGATTTCTGTATTATCGACGAGGCTAAAGAAAAAGCCAGGTAAGATTTTTGACTATTGTTAGCCGTGTTTATTTTATTTCGGGAATGAGAGTGTCCAGCAAAAAAATGTCTGGATACGCTTGTGAGGAATTCAAAAATAAACATGCCTGCCAAATTTCAACAGATTCCGTTTTCTCGTTTCCGATATTCTGCCCGGTAAAGATTAGTCCAAAAACAGCAAAGCAGTGTTGTCAAATCTATGCCGTTTTTGTGGCCTTAAACATTTTTATGCTGTAGTAATTAACACCATCTCTTGAACGCTCCAATCTAGAGAAATCAGGCAGGAGGTTATTTCTGTCTAGTAGTTTTGGCATATGCATGCAAGTTGGACTTAAGGTGCATCAAGCAAGCCAAAATATATATGCATGGAAAAGTTCGATACCCAAGCCCACCAGTGACCCTTACACATTTTCTCTGCACAGCAAATACCAAATCTGCGTGAGCTGAGTGACCCTAGTTTAAAATGGAATATGACATGTGCGAATGGAAATATGAATAATATGCACTGAGGATGGCATTGTTAGAGACACAATTTATTAAGTTTTTTATTAAATAAACGTTTCTGCTAAGGGTTTTTGTGAGTTTAAGAGAATTAGTGAGTTTTTTTGTGTAGGTCTTCTGAAATTTTACGCATTGAAAGCGTAATGTTTTGTCGCTAAGGATACATTTTCAGCCGTGGTATCATCAGCAAACTGTACTCCGTCAATAACATCATCGAGAGAGACAAATTAATAAAAAGAGTAGGTCCTAAGATTGAGCCTTGAGGAACTCCATAAGTTAGGGGTTTGGTGTTGGAAATTAGACTATAAGTCAAGGACGCATTTCCATTTATCTTGCAGGTTTTTTTGTGCACTTAGTACTTTATATTTGTATAATCTTGACAACTGTTATAAAATCGCGTTTCATTTCAGTCATTTGCTACGTGTATACGCACCGAAAAGCGCTTTTATAAAGAACGGTTTAAAGAAAAAAATAAAATAACTTAGTTAACAACAGATTTTTAGGAAAACCAGGGTTAAGTATTTCTTTAGGTTGAAAGAAACGCGCTAAAGCGTTTTTAAAGTGTTTATAACGACCATAAAATACGGTTTTAACCGATAAACCGCTTTCTTAAATCGCTTTAAAATAAAATCGATTTAGTGCTTAAATCGGTTTTGGGGGTGTTTATAGGACAACATTTTCAAACCGGTTTTAACCGATAAACCGCTTTCTTAAATCGCTTTAAAATAAAATCGATTTAGTGCTTACATCGGTTTTGGGGGTGTTTATACGACAACATTTTCAAACCGGTTTTTTTAAACCGGTTTTAACCGATAAGCCGCTTTCTTAAATCGCTTTAAAATAAAATCGATTTAGTGCTTAAATCGGTTTTCGGGGTGTTTATAAGACAACATTTTCAAACTGGTTTTTTCAAACCGGTTTTAACCGATAAACCGCTTTCTTAAATCGCTTTAAAATAAAATCGATTTAGTGCTTACATCGGTTTTGGGGGTGTTTATACGACAACATTTTCAAACCGGTTTTAACCGATAAACCGCTTTCTTAAATCGCTTAAAAATAAAATCGATTTAGTGCTTGAATCGGTTTTGGGGGTGTTTATACGACAAAATTTTCAAACTGTTTTTTTTAAAACCGGTTTTAACCGGTAAACCGCTTTCTTAAATCGCTTTAAAATAAAATCGATTTAGTGCTTACATCGGTTTTGGGGGTGTTTATACGACAACATTTTCAAACAGGTTTTTTCAAACCGGTTTTAACCGATAAACCGCTTTCTTAAATCGCTTTAAAATAAAATCGATTTATTGCTTAAATCGGTTTTGGGGGTGTTTATAAGACAACATTTTCAAACCGGTTTTAACCGATAAACCGCTTTCTTAAATCTCTTTAAAATAAAATAGATTTAGTGCTTAAATCGGTTTTGGGGGTGTTTACACAACAACATTTTCTTCCTATATAAAAGAGCTTTAAGAGGCCCGTATAAACAAAGTAATGTACTTTTTTTCTCATATTTTCGAAATATATTTTTTTTTAAAACTTGAGGAAATTTCTTGGGTAAGAACATTTTTGCGCCCTTTTATTTAAAATTTTGTCGAAAAACAAATACGTAAATTTTTTTTTCTCGGTATATAACTAAAAAACCATGGATTGGTTATTTGATGAAGGTATACTCCTAGGGGCTAAAGTTGCACTTTTTATTCTGATACTTTTCTAATTCCTAGCACCGTACTGATGAGCACCACTAGAGTGAGAAACCGAGTCGGTTACAAGTTTTAAACTTTTTTGTTTTTGTTATTTATTTACCCTTGCTATATCCTCTTTAAATTTAGGAAAATTTAGGTAGTAGCCTAAGTGTGCATATGTGCATATGGAGTGTTTTCTGGAATATGAAAATGAGGAAAATTAGATCTCGCTCCTTTGCAGCCCCTAGGGGCTGGGGCAAAGTTGGGGGTATTTAAAATTGAGAAATGGTCGCCCCTGGTGGTGCATTTTGGTTGACATTGCCTGAAATATAAGTGAAATATAAATTTTTAATTGAATTCTACAAAATTTTTAGCCCCTAACCTAGGGGCCTTGTTAACTACCGCGAAATCTTTTTCGGTATAGTAGACTTGTAGGTAATAGTATGAACTAGCAACTGACTGAGATTCAGATGTGCTGGTGCATTAGTATGGAAGTTATGAGGGATAGTTTAAAAACACATTTTGGCCCCTGTTTATGACAGACGAGGGTGCGCTGCCAGAAGGCCAACATATGTACCAAATTTCATTGCTTTAGCTTAAACCGTCTCAATTTAAGAAAAAAAAATTGTCACCCTAACTCCATTTTTTGACTGCAGCATTTTTGGTGCTGTAAACAGGTTAGACAGTGTTGGTGGGTCCATTAGTAATCGATTCAAACAGGTTTCGTAAAATCTTCATCAAAAGTCCCACGGGAATACGTTATATAAGTATAAAGCAAAACAGAAATTTAGGCACATTTTCAAAGTCAATGTTTGTACCTACCACAAATCTCATAAAAACGGCAAAATGCACTTTTGTTGATTGTAAAAATTTCTCTTACAGATTCTTTTGGTTTTTTCATGGATATTTAAATACCACTAATAATAATAATTTAGGAAATGTCATTCATTTTATGTAAGTTTTGTTAGATTTTCACGACGACTTATACTTGTAAAAAATAAATATACCTAATATTTATTTTTTCTATAATTTTAATTTAAAAGGATAATTTTACAGTTACCATTACCTTTTTTGAGGGAAAGCTTGAAAGAATCCATTTATTTTGTCATTTATTCACCTTCGCTAAATTCCTTTTTTAAATATTTTTTTTATTTAGGAAGATTTTATTTTTTACCTATTTACAACATCTTATCAGCCGCCGTTGATAATTTTGGTATATTGCTAACAAGAGGAACGTCTGACTGCTTATTTGAATTTTTACAAGTTTGTGGCAGGAATTACGTTTAAAACAAGGCATCACCACCCCCTCCAAAATATTTTTTACCCTAAAATACGATTTAAAGCATTTTTCTAACAGCTTTAGTTCAAAAGTTACGAATTTTTATTATATATCAACTTCCTCTCCCCACCAACCTACTATATTCTTTAAAAGTAAAAGTAAACTCCCTACCAAATTAGTATTTTTAAACGATTATATTTAGCTTCATGTTAAATTAGGAAACGTTAAGCAAAACTCAGCGCTAAAAACTGCATAACCATAGCAGTTTTGATTCAAAAGTTAAAAATTTTTGAAAGAAAAGACCACTTTTTTGCGTTACCTAATAATAGATAGAGAGGTGGTGGCAATTGAGGTGTATGATATCATCCACATTATAACAAGTATAAAACTGTAGTTTACATCCATACGAATTAAGTAATAGCAGTTTTCACAACAAGTGGCTAAAATAGTGCTTTTTTATAAGCGTTGGTTTAAATAACGAGCGTAGCGAGGTATTTAAAAACGCGAGTAAAAAAAAGCACAGTTTAGCCGCGAGTTGTGAACACTATTTTTTTAAATACCTTTATCAAAAAATCCAAGAAAAACAGGAAAATGCTTTTAAAAATCTCGAACGAAGAGCACTTCTCGCAAGACACCATCTTTACACTATAAATCAAGGCGGCTGGTAAATGAAATAACAATATGGTTTCCATAGCGATGTGCCATTTTACTCGGTGACGTTTATTGTTGCGACATTTTAATCTTTGACAGTTTGATTTTTTGCCGATTTTTTAAAATGATTTTTTCGTAAATACTTGGTGAAAAAAGAATAATTAGATTTTTTCAATATTACTATACGTAAAAAACGGACAAAAAAAAAGTTTTTCTGCATCGGTAACTAAAAAAGCCATGCTTTAGTTATCTGCAGGCGGTTACTAAAATCATGTTTTGGATGAAGGTATAAAAAAAATAATGTGATTCTCAGGTGGAGGGGCTTTTTTTACAGGGAGGTCCTAAAACTTGCAAAAAATAATAGCTCTATGAAGTCATTTTATCTATTTTCTGATTAGTCCTATTATGTTAAGAGCCACACCAAGATAATAAAAAAAATTATTACACACCTCTGGGTGGGGGCTTTTTTTTACAGGGAGGCCCCAAAAGTTGCATGAAATAATTGCTATATGAACCCATTTTATCTCTTTTCTGAACCCAGAGGTGTCCAATATTTTTTTCGTTACCTTGGTGTGGCACTTAACATAATAGCACTAATAAGAAAAGAGATGAAATGACTTCATAAAGCTAAATGACTAACTTTTTGATGTATCATAAATATTTCGAAAAATTTTAACTACTCGTAAACGCCCCACCATAGGCGGGAACCGTTTTTAAGTCCTGAGGTAAGTAGATTCTTTTAATATAAATTGCAGATTGGAGCCCCCCCCCCTAGACGTCTGAAAATATATTTTTTGTTATCTGGCCACCACCTCTCTGTCTAGAAGGTTTGTTTATTTTTGTAAAATTAAAAGGATCTCTAAGCGTAAAATTTGGTATTCGCCCCTAATGCTTTTCTGCCATCACTGTCCTGTGAATAATGAAAAAATCTGATTTTTGTCAAAAAAATATAGGTGGTTAGGAGACCTCCAACACCTACGATGTGCACAAAAAACCGGTATGAAAATTTCCGGTTTTGCCACTTTTTTGATCGGGATTGCCCGATCCATTGGCTAATTAGGATTGATTTGATAAAACGGTGAATCTGGGGGTAATCAACGTGAAACAGGGCCATCTATAGAGATTAAACCTTGTTTACCTACCATGTTTCTTCAAAAGTTTTAATTTACGTTATTTTTTAAGTTGCGTAAGCTTTGTGTCTATTGCAGTGGCGGATCCAGCAATTTCACCAGGAGGGGGGGCGCAAGCAATAAAACTTATATAGGCCAGCTCAACCGACTACGAACATAGGGCAAAAAAGTACTTTTTGATGGTCATCATTGTTTTTGGGGGTTTGGTTGGATTGGTATTTTAGTTAGTGGTGACCTAACCCTCCCCACTAACCAAACAGTTTCCACCTACATATGTTCGTAGTTGCAAGCTTGAGCCGTTGGTGGTGACTAACAGATATTATCTGATACAACCAATTTATTTTTGCAATTCTAAAAAACAAAAAAAAACATTGAGTATTACCATTCCAACATTATTATCGTATTAAGAAAACTTTTAGTTATATAATGAAATTAAGTTTTCTTTTTTGCTTTGCAAACCTATCTAAGATAGATTCTAAATCCAGTTTCATTGAATGATATATACAGGGTTTCTAAGATTTTCCTTAGGGATAGGATTTCAATAAATCAAACAGAATTGGCTTGCAAACCTATTTTTCTTACATACAAATTGCCAAAAAAGCTTGAAACAGAAATTCGAAAATTAGCAAAAATGCCTTATTTTTTTTTGACTGTCCCCCGCATAAAAACTAAGGCATCCTCCAACAGTAACAATAGACTCTTGGATACAGATTGTGTTCTGTTTAGCAATTTTAGCCACTTTCTTTTCATTTATTCTAGAGAGATCCGTATTTTCTTAATTGAAACAGAACAGTGGCTATTTTTCTCACTTTGATAGCGGATATCTCAGAAACTGGTCATAGAAATAAAATAAAAATTACCCATTTTCAGTTATACAACATATTCAAAATTAGTTGAAATCGACTGAAGTTGAAAACTTTGATAATGTTCAATCCGCCACTGGTCTATTGCTCTAGTAGTTGGTTCGTTTAAAATTTTGTGTTTTGTCACTCTTAATCTAAATTAATGAATTTAAAAATAATAGATACTTAAAAGCTGGCAAGCTATTCAAAAGTTAAAATTGTGCTATTAACGTACGACGTAACCAAACCAATTCTTGTTCAGTGCTTGATGCACATTTTCACTTCATGACGCTCATTTCTGTTTCCTTCCTTGTCGAAAAAAGTGAGAGGGCAATAGAATGGAAAATACAAGGAGTGAGACATAGTCGCTGTAGTACGACGTATCCGTTCTCTGAGCATGCGCACTGAGATGCGATTACGATAAAGCACTCTCTATTTGTGCAACTTTAAGTGTCTAACGAAAATAGGCGTAATGTATAAATAAACTGCAAAATGCGTTAAAAAAAGTGTTTATTTAATGGAATTACTAAATAAGGAATTTTGGGTTTATTCAATAAACACTAAAATCGGCGCTTTGGTCAAACAACGTATTTAACGCCAGAAGACCAGAAGAAATAATGGGCGGTATGCAGGCCGTAAAAGTTGTCAAATAAAATTTTATCGGCGCTAAAATAATAATTTACCATCTTCTTTTTGACTTTATAAAAAAAAGTATTAAAGTTTTACGCGTTTTAGATAGGTGCACCAGGTATTTGGAATGTAAATGTACTATTTTAACCCCGCCTGCAGCTACTTTTTTATGTTAATAGGCTAATTGTTAGTAAGAAGGTGTGACCATAATTAAATAATCCGGTATGGTACCATTTAAGTTTATTGAGTTAATTAATAAAAAACATTTAAACAAATTAACAACTTCTTTATTGATATATTGATTTGTCTTTACACAGGCAAGTGGGTGATGGGGGAGGACAAAATCAAAAGTTCTTACAAACTTCGAGATAAAGTACTTTCAGTGTAGGGGCATATGTCGATAATTTCGACCCCGTGGGATTTTGAATGAAGGAGTTTTTGACTATGTTTGATTGATAGCTCTTTAGTCGCACAATCAAGTGTTACCGGGTGTTTTGTTCTCATGAATATACTCGATTCTATATAACTAGAGAACGGGGATTTCAAAAAAATCACTTTCAAGGTCACCTTAAATGACTTTGAAAATTGCAAAAAACAAGATTTTTGCCATTTTCTCTTCAAAAAATCTTAATAATTCCAGGTTTTGTCATTCCAATTTCAAATTAACTCAAACTATTAGGTATATATGCCAAATTCGAAGCTTCATGATCTTGAAAAATACCCCAGTAAAATTAACACATTGCCAAAATAACATACTAAAGGCGCTATTCATCAACTATTAAAGCGAAGAGGACCAAATTTGGTAAGACAGAAAAGAAGGGCAAGGCCAACAATATTGTTAAAAAAAATTTGGTTCAGCTATGACGCGTTTCAATATGGCGGCTGATATATCAAAATGGCGACCTAAAACCACATCTTATTTTATCCAATTTCGTAAAAAAGCAAAAACAACAAGGTGGCCACTAATTCTTGTTGACTTATCGCCGCTTACTATAAAAAAAAAGTTTAGTTGATGCATGACTTTGATTGACTTTGAAAAAAACGTGCACTAGTGAAAAACCAGATTTTTGTGATGTTTTTTTCCAATTTACCACTACGCACAAACTTTAAGCGCCGGAGATGAAATTAACATCTTAGCCATAAACAAACACTTAATTTTAAACCTCCGTACTATTTTTTTGGATATGGCGTTCCAGATGTTTATGCAATACCCCGGTAAAAATAACGTCTGTCGTTTTTATTAAGTTTCGGAACTTCTACAGGGATGTGGTGGCACATGAATGTGTGACTAAATAGGGCGAGTTTGTAAATTCACCTGTGGTCCACCGGTGCCAACAAAAGAGTTCATAAATTTTAGATCGATTTCACCAGTCCAACAAATGTTGGCACCGATCGCCACCGGCTTCGGGAGTCGGTAGAAAATCTTCGTTGATTTAAACATAACCCTACTTTATGCTTATTTCTTTTTTCCAGTTTTTTTATAACTTAATCAAACCAAGATATTTTTTTATGCATTTTGGTTAATACAAGGTACGGTACAGGATACTTAATGGAGTGTTGAGCTATAATATTAATGCATGACAGTTCAAGTGAAGACTCTGATGATGAGCTAGATATCATACTAAATTTGAGCAAAAAACGTACTTGCATTGAAGACTATTTTGAAAAAACTGTCCAGAAGTACATTCATAGTCCCTCAAGACTCCTTCCTTCCTTCTTTCGCCCATAAAAAATTTACATTTCCCAAGGAAGAAGGGAGACTTGGGAGCGACTATGAATACGGCCCTTATAAGTCACATTTCCGATTTTCTCGAGCCGAAGTTGAGGTATGATTTTATTATTTTAAGTGTGGTTATTGGCACTCAGCTGTTTACACCTCAACGCGTTCTCTTTGTATTCGATGGAACAACGACATTTCATCACTGCTAGATCTCAGATAGATGTCAAACCCATCTGTCAACCGAATGTTGGCACCGATGTTCCACAGCTGTCAAAAAAATGTTGAATTTACAAACTCGCCCATAGCTGTTAAATCATTATCCTGGAATTTTATTATGAATGTTAATAAACAAGTGCAGTCATGCCTTACTGGCATAATTACAATTTTTTATGCTTTTTCGACTGCCATTTTGGAAAATGGCATCTAAAACCACTGGTCCAGTATATGGTAATACATATCTAACTTCTGCTAACTTTTTTATAGGTTATTGAAGTGACTTTGTTGCCTAGACAAGTGAGTAAAACATAAAATCCACAGTTCCGAAACTTAAAAAAAACGACAGGCATATAGGTCATTTTTTCCGGGGTATAGCATAAACATCTGGAACGCCATATCCAAAAAAATAGTAGGGAGATTTAAAATGAAGTGTTTTTTTATGGCTAAGATGTTAATTTCATCTCTGGCGCTTAAAGTTTTTGCGTAGTGGTAAATTGGAAAAAACATCACAAAAATCTGGTTCTTCACTAGTACACGTTTTTTTCAAAGTCAATCAAGGTCATGCATCAACTAAACTTTTTTTTATAGTAAGCGGCGATAAGTCAACAAGAATTAGTTGCCACCTTGTCGTTTTTGCTTTTTTACGAAATTGGATAAAATAAGATGTGGTTATAGGTCGCCATTTTGATATATCAGCCGCTATATTGAAACGCGTCATAGCTGAACCAAATTTTTTTTAACAATATTGTTGGCCTTGCCCTTCTTTTCTGTCTTACCAAATTTGGTCCTCTTCGCTTTAATAGTTGATGAATAGCGCCCTTTAGTATGTTATTTTTGCAATGTGTTAATTTTACTGGAGTAATGATCGAATTTGGCATATATGAATAATAGTTTGAAGTACATTGGAAGTTGGACAGACAAAACCTCGAATTATTAAGTATTTTTGAAGAGAAAATGGCAAAAATCTTGTGTTTTGTGATTTTCAAGGTCATTTAAGGTCGTATGATCTTGAAAGTAAATTTTTTGGAATCCCCGTTCTCGAGTTATTTGGAAACGAGTATAATCAAGCCCCGGTTGCGAAAGTTGTATTTTTTATGATTTTTGGCCGCCATCTTGAAAGATGACGTCATATCAACCCCTTCTACACGGATGCGGACAAAACACCCGGTAACACTCGTTTATGTGACTAAAGAGCTATTAATCCCACATGGTCACAAAACTCCTTCATTCAAAATCCCACGGACTTTCAAGATTTTTTCTCACCTATCCCATATATTAGGTCAGTCAAGCCACCCACCCCACCCCCCCCCCTCGAAAGATATTCCAGTTTTGGAACTAATTTTGAACCACTTTTAAAAATTTTGAACCACACTCCTTCCTGGTTTTTTTTATATTCAAAATGGGGCGTGCAGCCGGACGTGTTTTTTTTTTAATATGGTGGGGGTGCAGGTTGACATCAAGCCACACCTCCCTCAAAGAAATTTCAAACTTTGATGTGCTTATAATTTTAACCACCCTAATTTTTGTGATTTTTATATTTATTCAAAATGGGGGGTTTAGCCAATTGAAATCCAGTCAGTTTGGAAGGCATAGAAATATACTACAAATTACTAGAAATCACGTAAGAAAAACTATTTCCATCTTTGTTGAAGTAGTACGACCTAAGAGACTCATTATAAATGCTAATCCCTTACCCTAATAATCACCTATTGTTCGGGGTGTGAAAGTAAATAAAAAAAAAGCTGTAAACATGCTACCATTTCTGAGGATTACAGGTGCGGATTTAAAAATGTGTAATTATTTCTTAATAAGTACACGTTTTTGGCCGAATTAAAATTAATTAACTTTATGACTAATTACGAAACGTTATAATATTAGGGTTTGATTACGTCACAAATTAATTTTATTAAAATAATTAGAATATTTTAAGAAAAAGCTGGGAAAATTGCGTAGCTAATTTCCACAAAATAGGAAAATCATATGTAAATATAGATCTTCTACCCAGGGAAAAAATTAGCATAAAGTTTGATGACGACAGTGACATTGAAACTTTGTTAATTTTTTTACTATCCCGTATTTTTTTGTACTATATATGTATGTACCTGTTAAACTCAATTTTATAAATTTAACCTATATTTGTGTTTTTTATTCTATGAGCAAATATATTTTGTAGGTGCAGGATGTGTCTATTAGATTAAAATATTTTTTTCATTGAAAAAAAAAATTGTTAGACCGAACCGTCAATAAAACATATTACCTTCTTCACCTTTACGGTGATCCGTGGTTGAAATTCACTGATCTATACAACACTAAGTGCCTCCCTGCTTCCATTCGAACACATATTAATGAGTCCCCTAGATCGATGGTCAGACTATACCTAATATGTGAATGTGTAAGCACCTGATTTTTCCAATGGTGCTTCTTAGCTGATGCGACTATAGGAGCAGAGATATCTTTATTGCGCATCCAAACCAATAGTGGATTTTTCGTAATTCTTTTTGGAGTTCGAAAATCTTAGACATGTAAAATATTAGATGTTCTCTTCTAAAGAAGATAATTACTTGCGTCGAGGTGCAATTTGCAAAATGGAGCCTATTCTTTTTTTTTAATTAAACCTGCTTACAAAGAAAATAATGGTCATTGCAAAAATTATTTAAATAAAAAATTACAATAAACGCTTTACAATGAACATTGCAATTTTTTTTATCTGGGTTTTGTGCAACATCCGTTTTAAGAGACTTACCTTTTTTTTGTTAGTTTATTTTTTTATCAAGTAAAATTAAGTTCAAGGGTTGCTTTTGCAGTGGGGGGTAAGGATAAATAATTAAAAAAACTTAATTTAAAGTGAAAAAGGTACAAGGAAACAGGTGCTTACAAGCGCGGACCTGGGCTTAAATGTAAAGGGGGGGGGGGGTGTTAACCAAATTTAAAATTGTGTATTTATCTAACATTTGATGTAAAAATCATCAAATTTTTTGAGAAAATAACACTTAAAACGCAATTTTTGACCTCAAATTAAACTAAAATCGTGAATATTGATGGGGTTTTCGGAATCTGAGTTGTTTATTTACCCTTAATTTGTTTGTAAAAATGCTAAAATGCGCCGCCGAATGTTTTGATAAAATTACATTAATGCCTGTATGCAACATTTTCGCATATTTTCGTGGTTACTTAATCACGGCTAACTAATTAGTACTATGCACCAAACGATTTTGTACTCAAATTAGCTAATCGTGATTTGGTAATCAGGGCCAGCAGAAAGGAGCTAACAACGTCGCAAATTTCCTAGATATTCATATTAAATAAATTATTTCGTGTCCATTAAAGGCATAAAACCTTAACGCCAACAACTGATTTATAGGGGTAACTGGATTATTCCTGAAAAACAACCAAAAATGTCAAAACAAAATTATGATTGTTTTCCACAAACCAAAACTACACTTTTTTGCACTCGACGCGCGTTTCGCTAACAACGTTAGCATCATCAGGAGACGATAAACAATGAACTAAATTAATCTACGCTCTATCTTATATACAATCCTTTAGTGGGCGGAGATAAGACCAATAAATTGTGATTGATCACGATTTTTAATCCTACCTCCCCTCAACCAAAGAATAAAGTGTACTAAACGGGATAGGTCCTCTATCTTTATTTAAACTATTTCTGGATTTAATGATTTCCATACTTTCATATGCATTCAAAAGTCTTTTGTTTGGTACACTTTTTAGAAGTTTTAGGTTATCTAATGTGAATCTATGATTGTTTTCAAAAGTATGCTCGGCCACACTTGACTTTTCTGTTCTTCCGTATTTTAAGTGTGCTAAGTGTTCTTTAAAACGTGTTTGAATAGAGCGTCTCGTTTGGCCAACATATTTTTTATCACAATCCATGCAACTAATTTCGTAAATTCCACTTTTTTCTAGAACTGTAGTTTTATCCTTGGGATTTCCTAGTAAGCTTCTTATTGTGTTACCGGATTGATATACTAATTTAAGACCGGTGTTATTAAATACTTTCTGTAATCCTTTCGTATAATTAGGATTATACGGAATTGATACAAATTTTGAGTCGCAGGTATCTTTTTGTCTGAAAAAGGTAGAATTCCGAAAGGTCTTTTGAAAAGAATGTCTATTTATCAGCTTATTTATTAAGCCTTCGTCGTAACCGTTTTCGCCAGCTATATTCCTAATCCTATTCTTTTCTGCTTCAAATCTTTCTTTGTTTAAGGGGAAATTTACTAATCTATATGTTAAAAAGTGCAAACTTGCAAGCTTATGTTGTAAGCAATGAAAAGAGTCATTTGGAATATACCTGTTGGTGGTCGTGCCTTCTCTGTATAGGTCAAAGTCCAATTTATTTTTATTTCTTATAACTAAAGTGTCTAGAAATGGCAGTGTACCGTTGTTCTCTGTTTCATAAGTAAATTTAATAGTGGGAAATTTGTTATTTATTTTTTCCATAAAATTTTCAACACTAGTTACTTTAGTGTTGAATACTGCAAACACATCGTCTACATACCTGAACCATACCATACCATAAATAAATTGGACTTTGACCTATACAGAAAAGGCACGACCACCAACAGGTATATTCCAAATGACTCTTTTCATTGCTTACAACATAAGCTTGCAAGTTTGCACTTTTTAACATATAGATTAGTAAATTTCCCCTTAAACAAAGAAAGATTTGAAGCAGAAAAGAATAGGATTAGGAATATAGCTGGCGAAAACGGTTACGACGAAGGCTTAATAAATAAGCTGATAAATAGACATTCTTTTCAAAAGACCTTTCGGAATTCTACCTTTTTCAGACAAAAAGATACCTGCGACTCAAAATTTGTATCAATTCCGTATAATCCTAATTATACGAAAGGATTACAGAAAGTATTTAATAACACCGGTCTTAAATTAGTATATCAATCCGGTAACACAATAAGAAGCTTACTAGGAAATCCCAAGGATAAAACTACAGTTCTAGAAAAAAGTGGAATTTACGAAATTAGTTGCATGGATTGTGATAAAAAATATGTTGGCCAAACGAGACGCTCTATTCAAACACGTTTTAAAGAACACTTAGCACACTTAAAATACGGAAGAACAGAAAAGTCAAGTGTGGCCGAGCATGCTTTTGAAAACAATCATAGATTCACATTAGATAACCTAAAACTTCTAAAAAGTGTACCAAACAAAAGACTTTTGAATGCATATGAAAGTATGGAAATCATTAAATCCAGAAATAGTTTAAATAAAGATAGAGGACCTATTCCGTTTAGTACACTTTATTCTTTGGTTGAGGGGAGGTAGGATTAAAAATCGTGATCAATCACAATTTATTGGTCTTATCTCCGCCCACTAAAGGATTGTATATAAGATAGAGCGTAGATTAATTTAGTTCATTGTTTATCGTCTCCTGATGATGCTAACGTTGTTAGCGAAACGCGCGTCGAGTGCAAAAAAGTGTAGTTTTGGTTTGTGGTTTGTTTTAGTGCAACCAAAGGTTCCAAATTCCCAACATAACCAAAAATGTGATAACCTAAAATACAGTTTATTACTGTATTAATATTTAGCTTGTAAAATTCATTACCAAAGGGAAACTGCCATGCCATAGAGCATGTTAGTAGGTGCGGGACACCTCTATAATGTGCATTTCAAATGAAGTAAAATGTTCAGAATTCCTGTATACGGTTTAGATACAGTCTTAAAAAGGGGGATCATGTCAGTCATAAGCTTAAAGATCTAAGGTGGATGAACATCGCCAACCGACAAAAGCTGCACTTTGCCTGCTTTCTGCAGAAGTTGCTCAAGACCAAGAATCCGCCTTATCTGTTCGAAAAATTAACTCGTAGAAATAACATCCATTCGCGAAACACTTGTTTGCCAAAATGCCTTCTCATACACCTCCGCGAAACTATTGAATCAATACTGTGATATAAGCAACCTAATAGATAATTCCTGTGATCAATTTAAGTCCATTTTATTTGAAGAGAATACCTAGCTTTAATGTTAACGTTATTGTATATGTATTTGTCTAAAAGTGTTTGAATTTTTTTTTACATAGTCTTTTTAAATTTTATACTCATAATTTTTTTCCTTTTATTTACCTAAAACTTGTTGTAATATTTTGTTTTGTTTTTCAATTTGTAATTTTTACATGCTCGGTTAAGAAAACAGCCTAAGCTGAAATTCGCCGAGTCTACAATTACGGCGTTTTTATTTATTTATTTAATTCTGGTACAAATGTGTATAAATGTAACTACAAGATAAGATAACTAATAAGAACACCCAAAACACAGATTCTTATTTCTTATTTTATTTAGTGTATAAAACCAGCATTAGCTAAAATCAGACATGTAGGCATTTTATAGCAGTAGGAAAAGTATAAATCATAGTCAAAGTCAAGTAATAGGTCTTCCATCTCCATATGATTATTATTTCTCACACACCATTTTTTTCAGTTTTTTTGACAAATATTTGTAAACAAAAAACCAAACATAACCTCACTAATTAACTAGCCGCGGTTATCTGGTGATTAAAGTTAATTGCCGATTAGATTAGTGTACAACGGTGCATACCAGCATAAAAGGACCATTTTGATGGAGATCCAAATTGACAACAAATAAAAAATCAAACCTTTTTATATCGGTCATGAGCGACCGAAATTTTAAAAATGAAAAATTTTGCAAGTTATGATTTTTTAAAGATTTTTGTTAAAAATTGTCCAGGCTCTTGTATTTTATTCCCTATATATTTTATTTCTGCTGTTATGTGATTGTGCCAATTGCATATAACCAGGCTTCTCGGGGTGGGGGGTGGGTAACTCCTTCCCTCGGTGTGCCACTGACTTTTGCTTTAAATTTAAATGTCCTGCAATTTTTTTTGGGTTTTTTGGTGATACTTTTCTCATTTTTTGTATTCGCTGCAAGGTGAAGCTGCTAAACACTGAAATAGCGTGTGAAATATGTTTACCAATATTGCACAATTTTCGACAAGCTACCCCTTAAAAATCCTAAATTTAGTCATTACCCTTAAAATTTCTTCGTTAAGATCTTGGGCAAAAGTACCTTCGAACCGATAGTTTTTTTATTTTTATGTTACCTTTTGTATCTTTTTGCGAAGAGTTTTTGCAAAATTCAATAAAACTCAAATTCTATTGGGTACTATACAGACCGCTTCAAGCTACTGCGAACATAGGGAGAATCAAGTCCAATTTACTCTCCGTGCCGTACGACCGAGGTGGATTCGAAGCACGCTGCAGTGTTATCTTTTGGAAATTCATTTTGTTTTTATTATTTTGTTTTATTTCTGCCTTGCTTGAGAAACAGATGGGTAAGAAAAAGTGCAGATGGTCAAATGGTCAAATCGTCATAACCCAACACACGTTCGATATTGGTCGAGGGAAAATTTGCATTTGTATTTTGACGTAAGAACACAGTATCCCCAAAAACTAAATGTTTGGGGGGGGGGCGTATTGTAGGGGAACACGTAATTGGGCCATTTTTTATTAACAGCAATTGCAATTTGAATGGTCCTAGATACTTGGATCTACTGCAGCAGCACATTATTCCAACTGCTAGGCAGTTGTTAGGTGTAAGATTTGGTGAAACATGGTTTCAACAAGATGGTTGTTCCGCTCACAATGTTGGCCTTGTTAGGGAATATCTTGATAATGTATTTCCTAATCGGGTTATAAGTACACGGGGAACTATTTTATGGCCAGCTCGATCTCCCGATCTTGCTCCTAATGACTTCTATCTGTTTTTGAAGAAGCTTTTCAAATTATCACCCCTAACATGCTTGGAAACGTTGGAAGGGGTTTTTATAGTAGGCTCGGATATTGTCTAGCCGAGCAAGGAGGACTTTTCGAACATTTGCTTTAATTTTTTTTTGACTGGGAGAATCTTTTTGGTTTTTAGAATGTATTATTTTATTTTGAGAACTTGCTTTTATTTTGTTTCTCCTTATTATTTTCATTGTAACACGTCGTCACTGATAAATCTGAGCAGTTGACAATAAAACGCTCTTATTTATCAGAGACAAAAATAAGAAAATTACGTTATAAAAATTTGCGTATTTATTGACCAAATTCCGGTTTCATTGACTACGCTCCACACAGCACCGTGGTTAGAGGCGTACTAAATACAAGGCGAACGGCGGCGAACGGCAGCGAATGGCGATCGGAAGCCTGAGTGTTGGTTGCTTCACTGATAGGCGTGCGGTGTCTCTGCATGTACGTACACTGGTAAATTAGACTTCTTTCGCCCTATGTTCGCAGTTGCTTGAAGCGGTCTGTATAAATAGAACAACAAATAGAGCACGGGCAACCCCAGCAAACACGATTTCTTTGGGCCTTCGTCGGCCCGATGTTCTCATTGTAGTATTTTTTGTCCGCTTTGCGATGTAGGCACAATGTATGTTTGCCGACGCAACGTTAGATTGTAGCCCGCCGTCGGACCAATGGAAAATTTTACTTTTTGCTGACATCGGCATGCCGTCGCCGTACCATTAAGGTCCGATATGGTTTAACCACATGGTACCGACCATCCGCCCATATAACTGCTTAATTTGGTCGGTCTAATGTAGGCAAGCTGGTCTCGGCCCGACATCGGTAAACTATTCAAGTCCGACATTGGTTTCCTAAAGCGTTCTAACGTCGGCGATTGACGAAGGTCCGTCGGTGGTACCTTAAAGCGGCCCGACAATGGCAAACCACAAAGTTCCGATAATGAGTGGATAATAAGGCCCCACATCGGTCTCTCAAAGCAGGCCGACGTCGGTGATTGACGAAGGTCCGTCGGTGGTTGCTTGACACGATCCGACATTGGCAAACTACAAAGTTTCGATAATGCGGGTGCTTAACCAGTCGGGGTGGTATAAGTGGCGGAAGAGGTAATTCTTGTAGAGAAGTACCACCATCTTATATATATATATATATATATATATATGATCTTCCACTGTACAGGGAACATCTCTACATACTAGGAAGAAACTTATTAAGCAGTTTAAATTTTTTTTGTGACCATCGTCTGTTGCCGGTTATCGACCAATCGAACAAAAATCTGATCAGGCCATCGTCGGTCCTAAAGCAGATAGAGTGCGTTTCGGCATAAAGTCGACTACAGTAAATAAAGTTCCAATCGGACCATCGTCGGCCCTCAAGCAGATAAAGTGTTCATCGGCATAAAGTCGACTATAGTAAATCGGGCCATCGTCAGTTGCCGATTTTCGTCCGATTAAACAAAGTTCCAATCGGACCGTCGTCGGCACTAAAGCAGATAAAGTGGGCGTCGGCATAAAGTCAACTATAGTAAATCGGGCCATCGTCAGTTGCCGATTTTCGTCCGATTAAACAAAGTTCCAATTGGACCGTTGTCGGCACTAAAGCAGATAAAGTGAGCGTCGGCATAAAGTCAACTATAGTAAATTGGGCCATCGTCAGTTGCCGATTTTCGACCGATTAAACAAAGTTCCAATCGGACCATCGTCGGTCTTAAAGTGGTGTTGGCATAAAGTCGACTTTAGTAATGTGGACCTCCGTCAGTTGCCGATTATTGGCCGAAAACTGAAAATCGCAACCTGTCCAACATCGGGCCAGAGTGTAGTCGCCGATGCCGACACACTGCCTACGTTGTCGACATCGACCCGATTCAATGCAGACGATTTGTGTTTGCTGGGATATCTACCATCTATATTGTACTACAAATCTAAAAGCCTGCTTAATCAAAATTTTAAAAACATATGCATAACAAGTGACATTTTACTTGTACAGGGTTAAAAATTGCAGAATAATAATAAGTATGATTGACAAGGAAGAATAACTTCTCTTGTCTAAAGAAGGTAATAAGGAGTCCTATTTGTTTTTCTCTTTTTGATGGTACTTTCATAAATTTTTTTAGTCAATACCAACTAAAAACCGCAAGCAAATAATTAAAAAAAAGTATTGCGGAGTTTTCAGGTGTTCTTGCAACTAAGCTAAAGAATAAAACTGTGCCAGTTACTTGTTCCCAAATAAAGTTTAAGGCTCAGATTACAAAGAAGCCCCCAAATTTTTACCAAATTAGAAAGAGGTCCCTTTAGATACCTTAATAACAGTCTATTTTTGATTTATATGAAAGTAAGTCCGAATAAAAAGGGGTGTTCGCCAAGGCTGCATATTGTCTCCGCTGCTATTTAATATCTGTAGTAATAAAATCGTCGAGAATGCACTTCACGACTGCGAGAAGGATCTAACTATAAACGGCATAAAAGTTAACAATTTGAGATATGCTGACGACACCGTCATAATTGCGGATACGTTGGGAGGCCTGCAAGAGCTGATAAATCGAGTCGCAGCCGAAAGTTCGCAATTTGGGCTTGACTTGAATGTTGGAAAAATAAAATGGATGGTTATAGCCAAGCAAAAAAACATAAGAGGCATACTGGAAGTAAATGGCCAACAAGTCGAACGCGTAGAATCGTATAAATACCTGGGCTGTCAGCTCAATGAAAACTGGGACAACATGCAAGAAGTCCGTGCAAGAATTGAACAGGCTAGATCATTCTTTGTCAAAATGAAATCAGTGTTGTGTAATCGCGATCTTAATACTGCTCTCCGAATTCACGTGCTTCGTTGTTATGTGTTTAGCATTTTGTATTACGGCGTAGAGGCAAGGACACTGACTGATGCCATGTGCAAAAAATTGGAGGCATTCGAGATGTATTTCTATCGTAGAATGCCCAGGATATCTAGGGTGGACAAAGTACGTAACGTGGATGTTCTTCTTAGATTGAATAAGAATCTTGAAAAGACGTAAACTTGAATATTTTGGCCTTATTTTGAGAAATGACAAATATGAACTCTTAAAATTATTAATAGAAGGAAAAATTGAGGGCAGAAGGGGTCCGGGTCTTAGACAATGGTATGGCGTTGGTACTACGACACTTTTCAGAAAGTCAGTGGATAGGGTGCAGATCGCGCTGATGATAGCTAACGTTCGAAGAGAGCATGGCACTTGAAGAAGAAGAAGAAGATGAAAAAGTAAAAAAAAAATCGTCTTCTAGATCTATAAAAATGCATAGTTTTATTGTCGAAACGCAAATTGCTGTTTTTTTGAAATCAACCAATTATTTCTTGCATTTGAGTTGCGTTGCTTAATTTTTTTTAATATTCGTGTGAAAGAGATCTGTCATCACTATAATTCATCATTTGCATTCGGTTGAAAATTGGGACACGAAAAAAATTGCTCAATTTAAAAAGGCATACATTACATTTTTAATTCTGCAGTGCCTATATCAAGCAGCTGAGTTTTATTTTTGGTGGGCCTGGCCCAAATGCGTTGCGTAGAAAACTGTTGAAGAATTTGATGAGGAGCCCATAAAGTTTTCGGTCATTATTTGGTTGTATAATAGTGAAAACAGAAGTCAGTTGTGTTTTATGCGGTATAAAATAATAAATCCAGGAAATTTATTCCGCCCACAGTCGAAGATCATATGCGTAAATCAAACTATTAACTTAGAGACTCGAATTAAAATCTATTAAGTTAATGCTATAAGTTACGATTGAGGAAGCCTAAGTTTTTGTTGAATTTGGCTGTTTATCAACAAATAAATACTTAACATTCGTAAATTGTTTTTACTTCTCTCGCTAAAGGGAAGTAATGTAATCATCGAAAAATCCAGACGAATCCAGACGCCGTCGCTCTGTCTGTCGGTCTGTCTGTCGCCTACTTTTTAGCCACTCTAACTCGAAAACTCCTTTACTAATCATAACAAAATTTTACATAGTGATTACTTTTGTTGACGCGCAGACTCCTAGTGTTTTTAGCATTCTCTTAGTAGACCCTTCGGAGCTACCGCCAAAAAACTTCATCCCTAAAACAAAATATTTTTTTTTCTTACCGTGTGATACCTCCTCGGAAAGCTTATAAAAATTGTAGTTGAATAGCGCCAAAATTTTTGACTACACATATATATATATATATCACATAAAAAATGCAAAAAACAATTGAAAAATTCAATTTTCTGTGCCATATATCTCGAGTTATGAAACGAAATGTTAAATAAAAAGTAGCTTAAGATAAGGTACAGGTCACACCCTATTATCTTATCAAATTTCATATTCAAATCGGTTTAGCCGTTATTGCGTGATTAATGGACAAAAATCTTATGTATACGAGGATATATATATATATATATATACATATATATATATATATGTATCTATATCTATATATGTATATATATACCACATACATATAAAATGTATTGGAAAAGTCCGTGCACCCTAGAAAAGTCTGGATACACCCTGGAGAAGTCCGGAAAGACTCTGGAAAAGTCTGTAAAGACTCTGGAAAAGTCTGGATATACTACAGAAAAGTCTAGATATACTCTGGAAAGTGTGGAAAGACCCTGGAAAAGTCTGGAAACACTCTGGAAAAGTCTGGAAAGACCTTGGAAAAGTCTGGATATACTCTGGAAAAGCTTGGAAAGATCCTGGAAAAGACTGGATACACTCTGGAAGGTCTGGAAAGACCCTGGAAAAGTCTGGAAAAGTCTGGAAAGACCCTGGAAAAGTCTGAATTCACTCTGGAAAAGTCTGTAAAGACCCTTGAAAGGTCTGGATACACTCTGGAAAGTCTGGAGAGACCCTGGAAAAGTCTGGAAACACTCTGGAAAAGTCTGGATATATTCTGGAAAAGTCTGGAAACACCCTGGAAAAGCCTGGAAACACTCTGGAAAAGTCTGGATACATTCTGGAAAACTCTAGAAAGATCCTGAAAGAGTCTGACTACACTCTGGAAAAGTCTGGAAAGACCCTGGAAAAGTCTGGATAAACTCTGGAAAAGTCAGAAAAAACCCTGGAAAAGTCTGGATACACTCTGGAAAAAGCTGGATAAACTGTGAAAATGTCCGAGTACACCATGGAAAAGTTTGAATACACCCCTGAACAGTGTAGATACACCCAAGAAAAGTCTGGATATACTCTGGAAAAGTCTGACCAGCGGTTTTTTATATAATATATGTTCTTCTGAGCAAGGGAAGTTTTGGAGTAAAACTTTACTCGATTTATTATAATGGGTGGTTATGGCCAAGGAAAAAACCAATAGAGGCATTTTGTGTAGAGATTATTGGGAATAAGGACACCTTGTTAATAATAAGCATCGTTTTGACATTGGTTTTTGTCTTCCTCAAGCTTCGAAAACCATTTTTGAAACGAAGCCTGAGGAAGACAAAAACCATTGTCGAAACGTCGCCTATAAATTAAACCTATACAACAATAACAAGGTGTCCTTATTCCCAATCTCACAATCTGACCAATAGGACGTTAGCACCTTAAAAAAAAACAATAGAAGCATATTAGAAGTAAATGGCAAACCAGTCCAACGCGATTGATTTATAAATAAGTAGTTCGTGAAAAATCGAGCAGGTCTCCGAATTCGTGCGCTTTGTTGTTATATAATGTTTAGCGTTTTATATTATGGCGTAGAGGCATGGAATTTAAAATATTACCATAAATTCCTATATGTATGCAGGAAGTTAAATTATCATAATTATAGACAAAAAAAAACTTCAGAAAAATAAACTTAAATAATGATTGTTTGCTTTAAGGACGATTAAACTTTGTATTGCTTATTGTATTCTGATATTCTTAAAAATCTTGAAATTTCAATTGATGCGTTCCGTCTTCAGTTTTTTTTTTTCAAATTTTAATTGTATATTTTATGCAAAATTTAATTTGTTTTCATTACTAGGTAATTAGTAGCAATTTAGCTCTTATTGTTTGGGAGATCGGTAATATTTTAAGACCTGTCAAAGGTGAACAGATACCGACAGATACTGATCTAAGATATGATTTTTTTCGCCATTATAGTAGAGCCATGATGAACCTTAAAATAATTTATAGTTAAATACCTGTCAAATACTGTAAGAAGACTGTAAAGAACTTTGATTGAAAGACATTAATACCACCTTATTTCTTACACACTTTACGCTTTGAAATGGCAAAATAAAAATCACATGCACGACACCACTACGATGACAAACAGATGACAAAACAGAAATTTTTATTAAACAATTGCCTTAAATTATTTCCATCTGTCTTTAAAATACCTTTTTATAGCCTGCTGTCTTCAACAACCTTAAATATTTTTCATTTTAAGAGAGAAAAAATGTTTTTTCACAATACTTTTTTTGAACGCTTAAAAAACAGTGAATACTTCGGAATTTTCATTCTTCCTCGGTTACGCTAATAAACTTAATAAAACAAACACTTTAATTTTTTTTAAAAAACCGAAAAAAGTACATATAATGCATAAATTATGACAAAACATTTACACGAAAAATAAGGTAATAAAATGTTAATACCTGCTTATTTTGACTACTGGATGTGTCGAATATGCTTTTTGCGGATGATTGAGTAAATTAATTTGATATATGGTCGGCCATAAATGTCAAATATACTCTCTAATAAAATTTGATGTCTCCTTTGTAATATTTAAGCTATAGCAAATAATACAATAAAAGAAGATAAATGTCAAATATACTCTCTAATAAAATTTGATGTCTCCTTTGTAATATTTAAGCTATAGCAAATAATACAATAAAAGAAGATTTTTATCCAAAAGCAACTATATGGGTTTTCTTGCATTAAAATGATTTTTGTAAAGTGGAGAGTAGTAGAGGAATAAAGGAAAAAACTTTGGTTATTTTCCTAGACAACCAAAACACGTCTACATCACGTCGGTTTGACCCGTTTATTAAAAATATAGTATTAAAAATACAGTTAGAGCAATTAGCCATATATTTATGGATGATGGAAGTCTCGAGGCAAAGCTGCTAAGCGATTTTCGTTTCAGCTGTGGTTACTGTGTGTAGAAGATCTGGAATAGTGTTCTCATAACTGCTATAGCAAGACGGCTGTTGGTTAATTGTCCCTGACATATTTTTTTTTGCAATTTTTTGGTTGGAATAGGTTTATTCGATGTACCCCTTCGCTACTTTCGTCGACTTCCATCTTGCGTGCAGTTTAATATTCGTAATGTTTTTATCAGCTTCGGCAAGCAGGGTGGCAGAGGCAAATTCAAAAATGTGGCTATTTTTTTAGGCGTCTCCCCAAGAGTATTTTTACCAAAAACTTGCCTGAAGCATTTACTGTTTTTGTAGTACACAAAAAATCGCTTATGTTTTGGGATGGTTGGCCTCAAAGCTTGAAATTTTCTGAAGAGCCCAATAATGCTTGGCAAGGTTTCCTTCCCATCCACTACCATCAACATGCGGTCCACTCTCGTTTTTGTTTCTTTGATGGTAAATAAAAGGGACTCTTGAATGTTCTGAATGTCATTTACCTCTAGGTGGCATAATTCCTCGCGTCTGGTCGCCCCACATATTCCAAAAATTAAGGCAACTTTTACTAATAAAAATACTTCGTCTGGAGCATTTATTAAAAATCTTTCGATTTCTTCTTTGCTTAAAATTTTTGATTTTTTCGGCTTACGCTTCAGAAATGCTACTATAGTTTTGGGTACTTACTATCAACATTATGATTTAGATTAATGGTGGTCTTCAACATGCTATATTGACTCCACAGGGTGTTGTTTCACTCTTTCGTTGAAGTATGGCAGTAAGGCGTCTTCTTTTACGATTAGGTTGCTTTTCGGAATGTTTTTACCAATACACCAAAAAACATAATCTTTATAGGTTTTTTCGTATAGATTTCTTGATTTGGACGGCAAAAGATTCGTCTTCGCCTGTTCAGCGGCCTCTAGTATATCTCTGGGAATTACTTTTTCTTCAAATTCCATAATATTTTACAAGAAAACCGGTAAAAATACTAAAGTATCGTTCATAATTGTTATAGTAATTGCAATAGTCGTAATTTTTGTTATAAGATACGCTCTGTCACTGTCTTTCTTGTCAATAGGATAGTGACAGAGTGTGTGTTATAACTAAAATTACGACTATTGCAATTACTATACCAATTATGAACAAGGCATAAACCGCAACATTATTCGTAATGATGACTTTGTTGATATGGTTGCTAATGACAAGTAACTGTTTGTGTCTCAGATTGCTTGATTGAGAATGACAGAAATGACGATACAACAGGTCACTTTACTATTTGTCAACTGGTGATTTATCTATTGTCAAAATATTAGAGAGATTTTGACACCAAAAAAAAATATTTTTCAATATTTTTTTTCCAAAACATGCGATTGTGCATAAAACATTGCATGTATCTCAGTCATAAAATACGTTTAACACCCTCAGCGTGTAAAAACCCTCGTCTGGCGGCTCGTGTTTTTATTTCCACGCCGCGGGCGTTAAACGCCTCCTTTATGACCTAGGTACATAAATAGCTATTTTGTCTAAACAGGCGATTTACAATATATTAATTAACGCAAGTCAGGGCGTAAAATGATACTTTTAAGCCCATAATCCTCTGGCCGACGCGACGCCCAGGCAGCGAGTTTTCAATAAAAAAGAAAAATACTTATACAAAACATTGCGATAGATGTAAGAAAAATGTTACTTGTATATCTGCTTGCCTGAAAGCCTAAAATTCGACGTCATTTATGTCAGGTCAAATGTTAGTCCTAAATAATTTGTAAAATGCACGTGACGTGACGTGACTGGTTGCCTGGGTTACCTTTATTTGAGTTTTTACTTGAATGTTGAAAAAACAAATGAATGGTTATATCATAAAGTAATATACCTACGGACAAAGGCACAAAGCGGACCGAAGTGGATCGCAGGCTCCTGCGCGAATCCTCGCGAAAAGCGTTTCTGCGCACAATTCTGCGATCCATTTCGGCTGGCTTTGCGCCTCTGTTCCGTAGATATATTATTCTATGGTTATCCCAGCAAACCAGGAGGTGGCGGTAAACGTATAGGCACTTGCAATGCAGCCGCTAAAATCGTCCTGTATTTCGGAACGTATTTGGCGCTCGCTAATTCGAATTCATTCCGAGGTTGGTTAAACGCTACCAAAATGCGCTTTCTAACGGGTAGGTTTTTTGCTTGCTGAAAAACGCCTGACCGTATTAAGAGTTTTGTCACTTTGTAGGCGCCAGCCCTACGCAACCTTTCTCGCGGCGGGTTCGCAACGTAGAAATAAATCATATTTCTATGGTTCGCAACGGTTGAAGTTAAAAGACAGATTTGATATAGAAGACTCGTGGCGTAGTGGTAGAGTATCGATGCACGGTGGTGAGGTCATATGAGATTATGCGGTCAAAATATAGAAACTATTAATTTTGTTTTTAAATCCAGAGATCTAATGTAAAATAAGTTTACTAGAGAGCTTTTAAGCAAAGAACAAGTAAAAATTAGCTAATTTAGCAGAAACTAAGAAAATATTGCATTTTTTAGATAAGTACTTAATTTTCTCCTTTATAATTGAAGATATATTTAAAGTGTGTTTAACATTAAAAATTAATATTATTATTATATTCATGTTATTAAACTTTATTATTTTAGGTTGTCTGTACTAATTTAAAAAAATATATTTCTATATACAGGGTGTCCTACGACGAAAATCGACATGATCGACTTTTCAAAAAGTGGGTTATGGAAAATTTTGAAAATTTGGCAGTATACCGTCGATGGAGGCAACTCGGCTAGAATATTTTCGGTTATATCGGAAGTGGATATCTACTCTCTTATTTTAAATGGGACAATAATGACACAATATATTATTTAATTTTAAGATTCTAAGATTTCTAGACATATTTTATGTCTATACCTAACTTTAGCCATTTTTGAGGTAAAAACCATAATTGAAAATCTGCATGTTACCCAATATTTTCAATTAGTATAGTGGGAAAACAGTTAAAGATAGAAAATTAAATAATATATAGTCCTATTTAAAATAAGAAAATATTTCAGCCGAGTTGCCTCCATCGACCTTGGTATACTGCCAAGTTTTCAAAATTTTCCATTGCCCACTTTTTGAGAAATCGATCGTGTCGATTCGTCCTGGGACACCCTGTATATTTTACTGAAAACATACATATTTACTTGAATCAATTTAATAATAATGAAGTAACTAGATAAATACAAAAGAATAAATTGCATCAAAAGACTTAAAATTTCTATAATTCTAGCAGTTGAATAGCTTCCACGTCCAGTTCGGGACTAACATTTTTCTTCCATTTTTTCCTTAAACTAGTCAAATAAGGATCAGAAGAAATCAGCAGTGAATGAAGAATATCTTCGTTAGTAGCAGATCTTGAACATTTGCGTAAATATAGTTGTCGAAATCTTTTGAAGTCTTTATTTCTAGACACAGATGCCTCCTCACAAAACAAGTGAACATAATCTGACGCATCATCAAGATGCACAGTCTACTTTAAAAATTTATATCATTTGAATAGGCAAACTTCGCAGATTATTTATTTCCTTGCAGAAAGTGAAACATTTCATTTAAAAAAAATAATGTGTATCATATTAGCTAATTTACTTTATCGAACTAAAAGAAGGATATTTTGGAAAACCAAATATTATCGATTAAATTCAAAAAACATGATATAATTTTAAAAAAAGAACTTTAGGGATAAATTACAAAACAGCCATTGGGGAAAATTACTTCAACTTCATGGAGGTTTTTTCATTTTATTAAAATATTTACTTACCTTGCAAAAACTTCTGATGTTGAAATGAATTTATGGCAGTAGTCATTTTTTTATGATATTAGTTATATGATGTTTATTACGTTAGATGTGGTTAAAAAATAATGGCATGAAATATTTTATATATTTATTTTAAGCAATTTTGGCCGCATGATCTCATATGACCTTACCACCGTGCGACGCGCAGGTTCGGATCCCGGTTGCGTCCAACACTTTTTTTTTTAATTACAGGTAAAATACTCGCGCCCACCCGCCTGTTGGCCGACACGTGCCCAAGCGGTCATGGGCGGTATACGAGCCGCCAACTGGCTTCCGAAAAATTGTAAGAGATACGCTAGCGTTCAGACCACGTTGGGTTTGTTGGAATAACCAAGGGAAAAAAACATTAGAGTACGTACGTACACTGAAAAAAATGGTCCACTAAATATAAGTGTAATTATTATTATTATTATTATTAAAAGTTTTCGTATTAAAGTAACTAAACTATCTTTTTAGGTAAAGCAGCACGCTATTCATTAATTTAATCTCTAGTCCACTTGAAAAAATCCTATAAAATCTCTTATTGGATCATCTTATGCCCAAATAAGTCCAAAACATTTTAAGCGACAATCAAAACTGGTTTGTTTTTATTTTGATGGGCGCACAGTAGATCGAAATGCGTTGAAAAAAGATTGAGGTTATAGGTTATATCAATTCGAAACATACATTTTTTCACGTCACTTTCTTCTCAATATATGGATGTTTACCACATTCTTGCGGGTTGTCATCGCGGTATACCACCAAAAGATCAGACAAGACGACAAACTAGAGGTGTATGTATACACAATATACAGTGCGTCCCATTAAAATTAAATAAAATCAAATCAAATCAAATTATTTATTTTGTTATAAATTAAAATTATAGTTCATACAATGTTGACAAAAAAAGGAACCTCTCGCGATTAAAAAACCAATAACAATATGTCCCCAGGGTGGACTATTGCGAAAAAACCGTGCGAACTTTATTATTAAATTTTTTTTTAACAAAATGAAATAGATAAAAAAGCAACTCAACAAACTTAAATAAAACCCAGCTGTGCGTGGAGCAACAAAAATACTAAAGAAAGTTTCTATAATACCAAGAGTGGGGAAAAATACAGCAGACCACCAAACCACGTCGATTTAGTTTTCGAGAACCCCTTTGAGGGGTAAACTTTAATCCTATATTTTGAATAGGGAATGTGAATCCAAGGAAAAGAATATTACAAATACTTGGGTTGCCTCCTCAATGAGAACTGAAATTAGTTAGTCTAGTCGCGATCTTAATACCGCTCTCCGAATTCGTATGCTTCGGTGTTATGTTTTTAGCATCTTATATTATGGCATGGAAGCATGGACACTAACTGAGGCCATGTGCAAAAAGTTTGAGGCATTCGAGATGTGGTGTTATTAGAACAAACCGACAGACAGACAAACAGACTGAAATTCTAATAAGAAGATTTATTATATGTATAGATAATAAATATTTTAACCTTTTCTGTTTTAAAATGGGTACTTTACAGCGTTATTTACAAGATACTTAAAGCCTAAACAAAATAATACTTATGTAAATAATCTATATTCCACAATCTTTTATTTTCCTGTCGAAATACTCATTTTCTTTTTTTCGTTAGTTAAATTGCACCGTCGTCCTGATTAAAAAAAAACAATTTTTCATTCAGATATAGCACAAACATTAAAAAAAACGCTTTGTCCGATATGCCACGAGTAATACTTTAATTTATATTTGCGGACACGAGATTCACTTTGTCGTTTTTTAAATATTTTGGCTTTTTAGTTCTGCGCATAGGTTAAGGAGGTACAATAGATACGACAATTACGTGTTAAACGGTTCGGAACTATTTGGAGTTTGGCGAGTCTGCGCAGATATGCACGCGACCAATAACCATACTTTTATATTGATTTTTCTTTTTTAATTTGTAAAACGACCACTAGATGACTCACGGTTAAATTCGCGATAACCGTACTATCGATTTTTTGTTTGTTTGTAATATGACCACTAGATGGTGCTCGCTTAAATTTTCCCTTTTTTTTTAAGGACCCTGCACAAATTACATTGAAAATGGCTGTCGGCTAAATGTCATAATTTTTTCATATTTTGTAGTACTCGATCAACAAAGCACAAAAATAAAAAAAACGAGATAGGGAGCTGGATTACTTTCTGAGATATATAGCTTTAAAGTTGACATGTTTTTAGGCTATATTTTTGGACATGGTACAAGTTTTTTTTTCACAACTTTGTTGATTACCGCCGGTTGGTTGGTGGTACCAAACGACATTTTTACTTGGATGGAAAGGGTGTTTCATTCAGGACAAATACAGAAACGAATTATTTTATTTTGGCGGTAATCAACAAAGTTGTAAAAAAAAATTAGAACATGTCCAAAGATATAGCCTTAAAACACGTCAACTTTAAAGCTCCATATCTCAGAAAGTAATCCTGCTCCGTATCTCGGTTTTTTTTTATTTTTGTGCTTTGTTTATTGAGTACTACAACATATAAAAAAATTATGACATTTAGCCAAGTTAAAATAAAGTTAAAATAAAAAAGCATATTTTTAAGAAATAAATACAAATTACCCATAATGCACTTGTAGTACAAAACCTCTGGATGTTTTATTATAGATTATGGCATATTTCGAAACATGTTAGTGTATATTTTTCACAATAAAGAAAATATTACAATATGATCTCGTCTGTGCTTTTTTAAATATTAAATAATTTTCTTTAACATGTTTATACCTATCTTGTTTTTAGTACATAAAAAACAATAAATGCCACTCTTTTGTATTCCAAACTAAATTTGTGAAACAGAAAAAAATAATTTTAATCTCAAAAAATTTTTACTGTATATGTGGGGCAATTTATGGTAAACCCACACATTAGAAAAAGTCTTGGTGTAAATAATATTAATACCCCTGGTTTGGAATACACAAGTGTCGCATTTTCTAACTTATTATTGATATCCACAAAAATTAGCCATACTAAACTTGATGAAATAAGGAAAGGGTGTTTTAACACTATATATAAATAGTTAAATGGAGTCCAAATGCAAGTGTGGGACATCACTCTCTAAGACCTCTGCGTCCAGTCTGCAAAATGTCCTCTGGAGCAAAATATTTATCACACACGTAAAATCTGTTATATATTTCATCAGCACTTAGTTTATTCGCGTATAACGGCTTCACTATACTTCTGAAAAATTACAAAATTGCCTTTGGGGAAACGATGTCTCCCCGTTTTTTTGTTGGGATCATGGCACGGCCTCCGCAGCTTTGAATACAACACACTCTAACTCTTTGTTTCTCAGCCATTGTAATCGACGGATAAAATCACAATTTTTTGAACAGGAATAATCACAATATCACTTTTTAAAAACCTTGGCAAACCTCAGTTTTCAAAATGGAACTCATAAGTTATGAGTCATAACCGACATTCTGTCACTTTTGTCATAATGTGCCCTCTGACGGACAACCCTAGGGGTAAGAGGAGGAGCTGCAGATTTCTAAAAAGAATATTGCCAACCTAAATATTATTATGTTGGCAGTTCCTTTGCACGCGGAAACATAACCACACTTTTCACGAAAAATAATTATTGGCGGGAAGGGTGAAGTGACGGATCTATAGTTCCTTAATCTATGGTTCTGCGCAACAAGCCTACTCCGGAGCGATTGCTTGCTGATGACTTAAAATTAGGGCCACATAGTATGAAGCTCCCACTGGGGGCGGTGTTGCTGCGAACGGTATTTTCTATCTACGCTGCCATAGATAGAGGAAATTTTTCTATCTACGCTGCGAACGTTAACTCTTTTTAAGAGTCATATTACAGTGACCTTATACTTTTACAGGTTTCTTCTTTATAACCTGCTGAAAAGTACAATCCTGTACTTACGGTCTTCTGCACTTTTCAATTTTGATGTTTTTGTTTCTCGGTTTATTCGACAGGTGGCGCACACAGGTACTACGTCTCCGCGGATTATAAACTTTTTGTTTTAAATTCGAGAGGTGTGCATGGTGCCTGTGTAGCTTCAACTGCCAGGTACAATCGTATGACTCCCTGATGATTCCTAATAAGGATTCTCCATTAGACATTGGAGGCCTGGTCTTAGGGCTAATTTTACAACCAAAGGTAAAACTCCAGATTAAACCATAGTTTAAACTTCAGTTTAATCTTTGGATTAATCCATCGGTAAACAAGTTGCTCAATTTTATAAGTCGGAGTTAAACCACGGCCATGAAGAAAGACTACATTTTCTTTACATATATAGGGTTGATTATTTTAACCAAAATGGCACCAACTAGAGCCAAACTTGATAAAAATCAGTCAAGTAGTTTTTGAGATATCAGCGTTGGTTACAGACAGACATGCAGCCAGACGACACAACAAAAATGTTCAGATTTGTCAAAAAGATATAGAGTATATATATACGTGTGAGCTCTATGTGAGAATAAAACCTGCTGGTCTGTGGGATGTTCCAATTAACTGTTGTCGAATTTCCTTGTGCACAATTTCGCATATCTCTTTAGATAATTTAAACCTCTTTTTAAAATCTACATATCGTCAGACTCCTCCAAAGGATTTGTTTTAGGATAAATAATATTTGGTCTTCGTGCTTCGACAATGTCAATAATTTCGTCATTCTTTATCCAGGTGATCAAAAATAAATTTTAAGTCATTGATCATAGCGATTTCACTAAATACTTACAGTCTTTTTACCAAAAACAAACTTTGAATAACTTTTTTGAGGTTAGAATCTTTCGGTAACTACTAAACTGAAGTTTAACAAACACCCAGACCGCCGGTAACGGTTAAACCGAAGTTTGTTGGTAAACTGCACCTATAAAACGTAAAAAAGTCGACATTTGTGGTTTAAACTGAGGTTTGACGTTTAATTATGAGTTGTAAAATTGCGCATTAATGAAGTGAGGAACAAAAACGCTTTGTCCGATATGCCACGAGTGTTACTTTAATTTATATTTGCGGACACGAGATTCACTTTGTTTTTATTAAAGCTATTTGCAAACGCCAAAATGGGCACCAACCGAATGGCGCCCGACAAAAAAATTGGCTTGACATTTGTCTTACCTAATAGTATCGCACGGCAAGCTTCCCTACTCTTAGCAATTTTTGATTGACGTGATCAATGTCTATTCTCAAGTAAAGTCAATGGTTGGTATTGTAATTTTGGCTATTGCCAATAATTACGTTAAATTACCTGCAGAAAAATTGTTTTGACCTTTTGCATCAAAAAATCTAATTAACTGTACACCCAAATTTGTAAACTAAAATTTTTTAATTTTATTGTCCTACCATATTATTCTTGAATAGATAAAAATCTGACAAATTCGCTCAGACGATTTCTAGGCTAACTTTAATGATTTTTAAGCAGATTAGAGGAAAAAAAAACAATAATATACAAGTTCTCACAGATATATTGTTTGGTATATTACTTCTTGTAACACGAAGGCTCGGAAAAAATTAGCAAAAAAATTATATAGTAATCTCTGTTGGTATATAGTTCATGGTCGGAATTAATGGGATTTAACACTCGGTAACGATTTGTTTATTTTGCACCTTTTAAGCTAGGAACACAAGATGCATCTTTTTCGTGCGCATCAAATTTTCTAATAACAGGTTAAAAGGAGACACAATCTGCTTGCGTCTTTTTTTATCTTGTGATAACTAAATTTAATGCATGGAAAAGTTGCATCGTGTGTTCCTAGCTTTAGATATACACCAAATAATTAAATCTTGCCATTAGAGTAAAGGAAAAATATTTTTCCCTTAATCAATGATATGATCTTGCTATTTTTACTGTCTGGTAGGATAGGCGCAATTATTAGAGGCACCCTAGGCGATTTCCGCAAGCTTTGGTAAATGGTTTGGTACCCTGTTTGGTCTGTCGAATGCATATACCTATTAGCTTAAATCTGGTCTGGACAAAGGTTAAAAGTGCCATAGTCGAAAGCACAACACTCTTAGGCAAGGATGAAACAAGAAATAAAAATAAAATTTGGAGGACCAATCCCAACTAGCAATTTGTCGACATCTCAACGTTGTGCACCGCGTGCCAACGTTGCGTCGCAACGTTTACTTTTACTCAAACACCACCCACTTTTGCACCAATTTGGTGGATGATTTTTTGATTGAGTCAACGTCGCGATCGCGACTACAGTTGAAGTAATAGTTCAATGGGTTTTGGAGTACAATTATTTGTTCAAAATACTATTCATTACGTAAAATGATAAATACACTATTCGACTACAAATTAAACTATTTCTAACACCATCATATTATTAAAATAAAAATGATATTCTATGTCATATATCATGTTTTGCATCATCATAACATGCGAACCAATGCCAAAATATATAAACATACGGTAGTTTACTGTCAAATGTATAGTTCGTAGCTCTAAAAAACAAGCGCGCTCTCGATTCAGATGATTTTATGAAATAAAAAAAAAATCATGATTTAAAAATCGCTTCGAAAATCCTCTAAAGATGTTGCTTAGGATTCCTAAGAACAAAATGCGGATTTTTATATGCAAAAAGATCGTAGTTTATTGTAGAAAAAAGCAAAAAAAATAATTTTTATTGTTTGTTTACAAATAAGCATACAATAGTTTTAACAATCAATCATGGCGGCACTTATTAGTTTCTATGACAACCAAAGGAGTCCCGTGTCTCGACTGCTTTAACTACTTAACTGTGTTTTGAACGGATCCCCTAACTCAAAAGACGCGAACACGCCTCAATTTTTACCCAATCGAAATTGCTCCACAGTTTGGCTTTCTGCTGCTCACCTAATTTACATCCTTGTTGTTTACATAGGACCTTCCTCTTTTTTTCCGCCACACTGGGGAATCACCTTCAATGACAGCTGTCACATGTCAAAATATCGAAGAATATTTATACCATTTGTTCCTTTCCATAGTGAAAAATGTTCAAACAAAACTAATAGAAACTTTACAAAACACTTGTTAGTTACTTTTACTGAATTAATTGACGTTTGTATGACAGACAGCAGTGCTCCAAAATTGGTTTGTTGCAAACATAACAGAAAAATTGGTTAGATGAAAATAGGCACGCCCGCGTCTCCAACAAACCGGCCAGAAAACGTGGAGTAAATTGATCAATTTTTGGTTTAGCACACACCGGTTTGTAGTCGGCGCCTTCACAACTAAGGAATTACTGTTAGTACAATAGACGGTCATAAATAGTTGTGATGGCGACTGAAGTTGTGATAAACGTTTAGGCGTCGTATAATAGTCGACGTTGTCGACCGTCGCCATCATAACTATTCTTTATCTGTAAAACAACGTTTAAAATTAGTGCAATTCTAATTTTTACAACTTGCACAACTAAAAATTGCTAGTTGGGATGAAATCCTGGATTTGATTGATAAAAGACGCAGTAAAAAAGGTAGCGATCAGTATCATGAAATCAATAGAGAAATAAAAAAAACAAGATAAGGTCAGCAAAACAAGACTGGATAACACAGCAATGTCAAGAAATAGAAGATCTAGATGCTAAACAAGACAGTTTCAATTCACACAAACACATAAAAGAAGAAGCCGGATGATTTAATAAAAGACAAGCTAGAATCCTTGTGGACAATCAGGGCAAAATCATACCGGATACCAAAGAAAAACTAAAAGAATCGTGTACCTTCATAGAACATCTCTTTATTGATAACCGATCCGAACAGGCAGAAGAATTCTTAAACCAAGGCATATATATAACACCAGAGGAAGTAAAACACGCAATATCTTCAGCTAAAAACAGAAAAGCGGTAGGGCAAGACGAAGTATACACTGAGGTTTTAAAGCTAATAAAAAACGAAGATTCGCTAAATACGCTGGTCAAACTTTTTACCTTGATTTATCGTAGCGGTAAAATCCCTGCTGACTGGCTAAAATCAACCTTTGTTACGCTGCCTAAAAAACATTCAGCAAAGAAGTGTAACGCGTAATCAGCCGAATGAGCTATATGTTAAAAATATTTCTTTACGGGCGACACGCAGTTTGGATTTCGTGGTGGTTTTCGGACAAGATCTTATAGTTCAGTAGTCTAGAGGTGTGTCGGTGGCAGTATATGCTTGTTTCATAGATTATGAGAAAAATTTGATCGAGTCCAACACGAAAGCTCATAGAATCGCTAAAAGAAGTTGGTCTAGATAAACGAGATCTAAAGATAATCGCTAATCTATACTGGAATCAGACTGCTCAAATAAAGGTTAATGGCCAACTGTCCGAATACTAAAAAAAGATTTAAAGGTGACCTGGAAAGGATAAAGATAGAGCAGAACTCAACTTGCAGAAAATGCTGCAAAGAAGACGAATCCTTATTTATCTACCTTACAAGTGAAAAGGAGTCTCCCAAGAGGAAGAGTTCTTGGTTGCACTAAAACAAAGTTATGATTGTTTTCCACAAACCAAAACTACACTTTTTTGCACTCGACGCGCGTTTCGCTAAGAACGTTAGCATCATCAGGAGGCGATAAACAATGAACTAAATTAATCTACGCTCTATCTTGTGTGTGTTTTTTACTTCGTTAATCATTTTTGGTAAGGGGTTCTTTTGGACTTGTTTGTAGGGTCCTTTTTTTTTAGGTTATCTACCTTTTCGAAATAATCTGTTTTATCTAATATAACAACTTTATTACCCTTGTCAGCCTTTAGATAGAAAACATATTTTTCTCTCAAACTTTTAATTGTTTTATTGTGATTCAATGTACTATTTTTATTGTTTTTAATGATGTTTTGAGAGATCTGATATCTGCAAGCATCGCGCACATAGCCCTTTGTGCCTTCTGAAAGATTGTATATTGAACTTTCAATATTTGCAATAATATCACTTAAATTATCTTTTTGTTGGGGCAGAGCAAAATTAAGACCTTTGTTTAAAAGTGATATTTCTTAGTTATTAATGCATATGAAAGTATGGAAATCATTAAATCCAGAAATAGTTTAAATAAAGATAGAGGACCCATCCCGTTTAGTACACTTTATTCTTTGGTTGAGGGGAGATAGGATTAAAAATCGTGATCAATCACAAATTATTAGTCTTATCTCCGCCCACTAAAGGATTGTATGTAAGATACAGCGTAGATTAATTTAGTTCATTGTTTATCGGAAAACAATCATAACTTTATCTGTTGACGTCATGACAGGAAGATTAGACCGTGGAAGGGTGGAAGTGTGAGGGAAATGCGAAAAGGATTTGCGTAGGTAGAGCCTAGTCGCGGGGCTGAGAGCCCCCCCCCCTTTCTAGCACTAGCTAGCAAACTCCTGATGGGAGTACCTCCTGCACTTTTTTTAATAATAAAAACAATTTATTTAAACGTCTAAGTTGGTATAAAATTATTTGCTTTAAAGTATAAAAAATGCATCGAATAAAAAATAAAGACAAACCGTCGAGTTAATAAAACGTTACTTAACCGATTTAACCGACTAAGCGGCTATTTACTTCAGTTTTGTTTAGCTTCTGTGGGCTTAAAGGTTTATTTGAATCTGCCACCCGCTGAGGTATCGATATGATCTCTGATTGAATATAAAATGCTGGTAAATTTATTATTATTAAAATAATAAATAGTATGACAGATACAGCTTCTTCAATCAAGGAAAAAAAATACCATTAAAGAACACAAAATAAAATAAAAGTAAAACAATACATTTTCGAAAAAAAAAATAGTTTGTAGTCTAAATTTAGGGTCAACGTAACCCTTTCAAAAAGAGGGGTAGGTGCCCTTTCTACTAAATCACACACGTGCAGAGAAAAGGAAAGCACATATGACAGAAATCTGTGCTTTGAATTGGTTGGAAATTTACCGGACGTATTTTGTTGCAATATCTGCACAGCTTCTTTAGTGTGCCATTTCATAGGTTAAGGTTAGATTTGACTGTACAATGAGCGGAAACTATGGTACTTTACTTTCTACTACTAGTCTATAAATGCCTATAATGGATTCCTTTGCATTACGTAATTTTTAACATTTGAAAGCGGGCCATTACTGTTGCTAAAAAGTTGTAAGAATGTCCTTTTGTTGTATATTTTATTGTTATAAATCAATTTATCAAAAACAATGTTATGTCGAACCTTTTTTTGTCTTCGCTTCCAACCAATAGAACATAGGACAGTTCTGACTGTCCCTGTGTGCAAGGTGTGTTAAAAAAACAATTTGCTTGTTTTTTGTAACCACCTACAAAATTAAAACACATGCAATTGACCATTTATATCGCCTCCCATTAAACACCTTTTTTACCATGTAATAAAATATATTGTTAATATTAACATGAGTAGGAGAATAATTTTATTTTATATACAGTTCTGTTAAGAATTTCCTTCTGTAGACAGTTAATAACTGCCCGAAACATAGAAAAAGATCCCAATCTCTTTATTAATAAACTGTATTGTTTTATTGAGTAACAACTTAAGCACACTGGCAAAGCTGGAGACGCTTGTGTGACAAAATGACTCCAAACGAAGAGTGACTTGAAAGGTTTTTTCCTCGAGGTTGATTAAAAGAATACTTTGTAAGTGTGACAGTCAGTTACTTTCCACGGCGACCACCAGCGAATATATTGTGATTGACTTTTGAGATATTTCTTCACTAAAGTATGTTTATGTTTAGCCTTTTAAACACGATTCTAACTTGTTTTGGCAAAACATCATTCATATCCTCTACATCGATCTGTGGTTTGTCGCATGAAAGCTGACGCTGACGTGTAACTACTATTTTCTAATATTATCAAAAACCTATTTAAATAAAAAAGTTTGTATTTTGTTTATATAATCTTCTGAGAGTGTCCTGTATTGAGACCTAAATAATCTGGTCACCCTAGTTAAGGCCACAAAAACGGCATAGATTTGAAAACACTGCTTTGCTATTTTTTTGGAAGATCAACAATAGGTGGCATCACTAATGATATTTCGAGTGAGATCGTGCAGTGTTCAGAACACGGTGCCAACATTATATGTGAGGCTAGCCTTCCATTAGCAGATTTTCCGCGCGGATTTCAAGTTATGGTGAAGGTGCCAATCTTGGAGGACAGTTTGTTATTCCTCCAAGGTGCGAATAGTTCGGTCACTGTTTCACCCGGAAAAAAAACTTATGTAAGTCGAGCCTTAGATAAGTGGCTAGTGGCTATGCGGAACTTGAATTCCAATACTCCAATCGAACTTACTCAGTTTCCCTGGGCCTACCAAATTACGTGACCTTTCAGAATTCCGGCAGAATCTCGCTTATAAAGAAAAAAAAATATAACTTTTTTGTTATCAGATAATAGGATTTATAAAAATCTACAACCGTATCCAAAGGATTTTTCAAAATTTAGCGTATTTTCTTCAAAAAATCCAAAAATTTTCGTTACAGATTTCTGTATTATCGACGAGGCTAAAGAAAAAGCCAGGTAAGAATTTTGACTATTGTTAGCCGTATTTATTTTATTTCGGGAATGAGAGAGTCCAGCAAAAAACTGTCTGGATACGGTTGTCAGGAATTCAAAAATAAAAATTCCTGCCAAATTTCAACAGATTCCGTTTTTTCGTTTCCGATATTCTGCCAGGTAAAGATTAGCCCAAAAACAGCAAAGCAGTGTTGTCAAATCTAAGCCGTTTTTGTGGACTTATAGCTTTATTTATACTCTTGCTAGTCGTTGACGCTCCTGTTCAAGTTAAAATATGGCTAATTCGTCTAGCGTCAGCAGCCGATTTTTTTATCTGTGTTGAATTGTTGATCTTAAACCAATGGTAGCGGCTGGCGGGAGTATTTTTTAGTTGTGATTCTTTTATAACGTGTAGTTGGGTAGCGTTTTTTAACTGGTAATTATGTGGTAAATGGGTTTCTTTTATTTACTCCTCGAAACTTTAGAACGTGAGTTCAAAAAGGCTCAAAAAATTATGAAAGGTTTGTTGGAATCACGTTAAAAAACTAAAAAACTTTTTGTGTCCACCAGGCAGTGTAGTAAGTAAGAAATTCTGGTTACCATGGAAAACAAATGCAATAACGTAAAAAACGGCAAAAAAATCAAGTCGACATAGTTAAACTGATTTCCCAATAGATCCACATTGTCCGGATCTCTTATATGGTGAGCTAAATGAGTTTTTCGACCCTTCGAGGTTAAGATAACTATAATTTGAGTGAAACTTGAAATTTATAAATTTTTTCTGGATTTCTCAATAATTTTTACTGTGAAGGGAGATGCGACTTACGTCCTTTGAGATTAAGGCAACCCGAATTCCTTGGAGATTCAATAAGAGGTACAAAGTCGAAATTCCCGATAGGGAATTCTGGCAGAGGGAGAACCTCCACCAATAGTTCGAGAGGAACGCTGTGATATGCTACACCGATGACTCCAAGCTATCGGAGAGGCATACAAAAGGGGTGGAGGTCTACGTGCAAGACCGAGAAGTTCGGATGAGCTACCTCTCGGAGAACAAGCCACGGTTTTCCAAGCCGAGGTATACGCCATTATAATGGCGGCAACACTAGAAGAGGTTCGCAATGGTCCGGACGTGCATGTGTACATATGCTCCGACAGCCAAGCGGCCCTAAAGGCACTCAGTGCGCCAATAATTGCCAATTCTCTGGTAGAAGAGTGCGTAGGAGCACTGGAAGCCTTCAAGACAAGAGATTTACAGTGATGTGGGTACCGGGACACACGGGAGCTCGGATCGGGGCCAGCACTCAATACGTGGGGCCCGAACCACTCTTAGGTATATATAACAAGGAGATAGCTGCAAAGTCGACTCATTAAATGGGCTAACGATGCACTGGCAGACTCCTGGGAGAGCGAAATAGGATGCAGACAGTCCAAAGAATTCATCGACGGTCCCGACGCAGCCAGTAAGCATCTGACGGAGGGCGCAGGAGACATCCCGGCACCTCGTTGCGAACTGCGATGCATAACTAAGGATGAGGCATCAGGTACTCGGACAACCGAACCTGGATGCAGAGGAACTACGAGCTCTCAAGTGGGCCAAAGTACTGGACTTCGTGAAGAGAACAGGAAGGCCCGGAGAGCCCAGTAACGTACAAGCGATACAGGTGGAGGATTAGGCTGGGCTGGGATAGGGTAAAAAGGGACCGATTGGGCCTACTTGCCAGGTCTTGGGCCGCCCCCTAGTTACTACTACTGTGAATCCTTGTTCCACAGTTATTAGTTTCGGTGTTTTTTTGACAAAAAAAATGGTCTGCAAAATTGTTAAAGATTTTTTTAATTGCTGACATTCTGCGACACAAGCTGCATGTTTTACGTCAAATAGCAGAAGACAACGTAGGATATGATTGGATGCGAGTTTTTTAGCAAAAAAAATAGATTTTGGATAAAAAATTTAGAATCAAAAGTCACGTGGTTGAGAATCGTCTTAACTTCTTCAGATGCCATCTTTTAATGTTAATGATTTTATTAAATCGCATCCTACCAAGTAATTTGTTGCAGATATCAGTGATGGCAGCGCATATTTATTAATAACATAATAACGGGCAATGCTTATTACTTATTATTAACGCTCATGAATCACCAATCCTTCTTTATTCTTGATTTGGTCAATAAATCGTTTACCAACTACCTACACAGGCGGATTGTGGAAATTTTAATAAAGAAAAGTTTTTGTTTTTTTTTTTTAAATTAAATAAAACAAATTGCATGGAGAATTTTCTATTTAAAAGGGCTTTCCAAGAATCATCCGATTAAAAAAAAAATGAAGTGGGGTTAGTTTCACCCAGATAATTATATGATACTAGTAATGGCTCAAGGATCGCAAAATGTGTAACAATAATAACTTTGAAAAACAAAGAAAATAAAGTCAAAATCATGGTTGGTCTGTCTGTATACCTACACGATAGCTCAAGAACGCCTTAATCGATTTTAACGTAATTTGGTACAAAAATCCTCTATCGGCTAACCATGAACTGATTAACTTTTGGGTAGGGTGGTGAGGGGCTGAATGTGGTAAAAGGGGGATAAAATATTTTAAAATATAAATAAATTTGGAACAAAAACAAGTAGCGATATACGGTTTTCAGATTTAAGTTTCAATGAATATGGACTACAAATTTTAATAATAAATAACTTTAGAAGTAAAGCAGCTATTGATATATGGTTTTCAGATTTTCGTTTTCATAAATATTGCCCAAAAATTTTGTTATAAGGTTTAAATCTTTCAAAGCTACAGTTTTCTAGATATTTTCATTTACTTTCAACATAAAATAATTGATTGTATGGTGAACTATCTGTGTTTCTATATAGCACCAATTTTTTTATATTAAAAGATCAGCTTAAACTTTTTACTCTCAAATATTTTTGTAGACTATCCATGAAATAATTGTATAAAAAATAAATAAAGTAGCCTTGCTAGTATTACCAAGATTTATTCTTTTTGCATAAGTCACTTTTCTTGTAATTTATTAATTACTTAACTCTTTTGTTTTTTGGTAAAATAGTAACAAATATTATTTAAGTGTGATTTTAACTCTACGGTTAGGTATATTAAGTTTTGGCACCTTTTGAGGTCCTATTGGCAGATAAATAAATAATACAAAAATGAATGAAGGTATGCTTCTTTTTGCAGTCAATCCATTATATATATTAAAATGTTTTTTACCAACTTACTAAAGTAGATAAAAAATAAGTTTACATTTCAATTGTTTGAGTATGAATGAATGAAGGTATGCTTCTTTTTGCAGTCCATCCGTTATGTATATTAAAAGGTTTTTTACCAACTTACTAAAGTAGATAAAAAACAAGTTTACATTTCAATTGTTTAAGTACAATTAATGTATTTATTTTTTGGTAACAGCGTTAACATATTTGCAGCGCCTAATAGCAATATTTAATTTTTAAAAATCGTGCAAAGTGTCCCATCCGTTATGCCGGAATGGCCGAAAGGCGAAAAATTTATAGTGCATGCCTGAGACAGTCTGCTCATAATCAAAGAAGTGTTTGGCTCCGCATTTGTTCCATCTTGATTAGCGTTTTGTCTACCTATTTTATCCTGAGAGGCGATAGTGAATTTATTCCAGTTAAAGTGCCTACCCTGTAGATGAGATATATGCTACGTTTTCATGGGAATTGAGTTCGTTCTGAAAACGATTTCAATCCGATACGGTCCATGAAAACGCCTGTTTTTCCAGTATTCAAATCGATTTCAATCTAGATCCGACCCTGAAAATTTTTACAGTTGGATCAAGATCGTATTGAGATCGAAATACCGATTTTCCGTGAAAACGGGGATTGAGTTTACACATGCGTATTGCGTCGGATTACCATACAGCCGCCAAATTATATTTTATTGCTCTCACTCTTTTTGAGAGAGAGAGAGAAATAGAAGTGAAACTGTGGAACCGGCATTCTAAAATTTGGTGGAGTGTATAGAAAAAACAAGATTAATAACATAACCTTACTTAAATAACTAAAGATTTGTTTTTTTAAATAAAAAAATTAATTATGGAAAATAAAAGAATTATTTGGATTGAAAGTGTATGTGCTATGCACATATGCCAGTCTAGATTTTCTTTCTTCACTTCCACTTGCAAACAGAGTAGTAATTAAAATTTAAAAAAAATGTGTGGCAAGGCCCAACATCATCTTTTGAATAAAATACATTAAAAAAAAAATACCAAAACTCAAAAGTGAATATTTAACAACTATGGCATATGTCAGCTGCCAAATATCAAAATTTAAAAACCGTTTTCAAATCGATTCAAAATCGATTTGAAAACCTGTCATGAAAACTCATGAAAAAAAAGTTTTCAAAACATATTGAAAACGAATTCAATATCCATGAAAACATAGCAATAATAAATTGTCACGTTAAGTATTTTTTGTGCACTTTTTCTTTTGACCAATAGAAAAATTAAGTTAAAAAATGTGCCTCTTCTAGGAAACTTTCTTCCCAGAGAACAGAATGTAAAAAATACATACTTATTCATTTTATCGATACCTCAGCGGGTGCTAAATTTAAATAAATAAAGAAAACTGCCTTATAGCCGCTAAACCAGCGTTTAATCTGTAAAGTAATGCTTGTTAAATCCACGAGTTGGCTTTTCCGCTATTCATGTTGGCGCTTCTTAATTTATTAGACGCTTTATGTTGGGCAAATCACGTTAACGTCAACTATAGCGTTGAATTCTGTCTTATTTTCTATAAAATACCAGAATCCCGCGTCTGTCGTGTACGCTTTTTTACCAAGGCCGACGTTAACGTTAAAGTAGTTTAACGTCTACTCGAAACCGATAACGCAGTGGGTTTTGCGAAAGGAAGCACGCTTAGATTAAAAAGAGACAAGATATCTGGTCCAACGAAAACTCCTTGGCAAATTATAACCAGTGTTTATTTACAAATAAAATCACAACAAAACAAAGGTGAGAAATATCGATTATTTTTCTATCCTTTTAAACGAAGTTAGCACGATAGGGACAAAGAATTCTGTCTCAAAAAATTTAGGTCGTGATTGGCTTGTGGGTGGGGAAAGTCGGCAGAGCGCAGACGGTCGGATGATATTTTTATTGACGTAAGCTTTTTCGTGTTATTTATTTTAAAATTTCAGGATGTTTTAAGCATTACAGTGTGTTTTTTTTACCAGTAGGAGAATATTTCAGTGCATTTAAAGTGATATTTTGGAACAAATCGTCCAGTGGCGGTGCATGCCAGTGGGTACACAGAAAATTAAAAAAAAAGTTTATGAAATATACTTAGATTAGTAGATCCTTAAATTAAAATAACAAAAAAACACGTTTTCTTTTGATGAAGTTGTCAATTCCCAATGTTTCAAATGAGATATTTTCGAACGTTTTTATAAGTTTTTTTTGAGGTTTTTTTTTATAAAGACGATAAAATAAAGCATACTTTTGATGGAGTAGTTAATGCGAAAATAAGATATTTTCGGCGGTTTTTTTTATAAAGACGATAAAATAAAAGTCCTTAAACAAACTTGCGAACAACAATAAAAGTTAATTCACATGCGTTCAGGTTTGTAAGAATATTAAATTCCTACCTCTTATCAGAATATTAAGGTTGATTTATACTGCCGCCGTTCCTTCTGCGCTCGCCCTTCGAATTTATATTCAAATCTTTTTGTCTGTCCTAGATGTCTATACAGACCGCTTCAAGCTACTGCGAACATAGGGCGGAAGAAGTCTAATTTGCCAGTGTACGTACATGCAGAGACACCGCACGCCTATCAGTGAAGCAACCAATACTCAGGCTTGCGATCACCACTTGCATGACTTTCCTTTGGTATTTAGTACGCCTCTAACCACGGTGCTGTGTGGAGCGTAGTCAATGAAACCGGAATTTGGTCAATAAATACGCAAATTTTTATAACGTAATTTTCTTATTTTTTGTCACTGATAAATAAGAGCGTTTTATTGTCAACTGCTCAGATTTATCAGTGGCGACGTGTTACAATGAAAATAATAAGGAGAAACAAAATAAAAGCAAGTTCTCAAAATAAAATAATACATTCTAAAAACCAAAAAGATTCTGCCAGTCAAAAAAAATTAAAGCAAATGTTCGAAAAGTCCTCCTTGCTCGGCTAGACAATATCCGAGCCTACTATAAAAACCCCTTCTAACGTTTCCAAGCATGTTAGGGGTGATAATTTGAAAAGCTTCTTCAAAAACAGATAGAAGTCATTAGGAGCTTACACCAAATCTTACACCTAACAACTGCCTAGCAGTTGGAATAATGTGCTGCTGCAGTAGATCCAAGTATCTAGGACCATTCAAATTGCAATTGCCGTTAATAAAAAATGGCCCAATTACGTGTTCCCCTATAATACCCCCCCCCCAAACATTTAGTTTTTGGGGATACTGTGTTCTTACGTCAAAATACAAATGCAAATTTTCCCTCGACCAATATCGAACGTGTGTTGGGTTATGACGATTTGACCATTTGACCATCTGCACTTTTTCGGCAACTTCGTAGACATCCATTTTTGGTTTTAAAAATGTATTATTTCAATTAAGAACTTACCCATCTGTTTCTCGAGCAAGGCAGAAATAAAACAAAATAATAAAAACAAAATGAATTTCCAAAAGATAACACTGCAGCGTGCTTCGAATCCACCTCGGTCGTACGGCACGGAGAGTAAATTGGACTTGATTCCCCCTATGTTCGCAGTAGCTTGAAGCGGTCTGTATACCCCAAGCATTATTGACTTTATTGTCTACTGAAGAAGTCAGTATAAGTAAGTTTCTGCTAATGACCAGAAAAAATAACTAAATTATTATTTTTTTTTCTTGATGTTCCAGTGCTATGAACTGTGTTTCTTTGTTTTAATGTTTGGCATAATTTTATTGTGTTGAAAATTGAAATTGCTATAAATCATATACAAACTTTGTAATAAATTTATTTTGTATGAAATTATACTACAAACAATTATTGTTAGGAAGCTTCCAAAGCTCAAATTGGCAAAATCATCTTTGGCATGTTTTTTAAATTATTTTGCAGATTTCATATTGTAGTAAAATTTTAATAATATAATCCATGTGCAAATTTATATTTAAGTGGTGTGTTTACTGTAAACAACAGAAAGGTAAACATTGTTCCAAATAATAGTATAACCAAAGTCTCCGTAACTGTCAGGTATCTTGTCTCTTTTTAATCTAAAGAAGCAAGTGTCGAAACAATGAAAGCAAGATAGAAATGCTGACACTAAATATAAACGATAGGGACGTTCAAGCTGCTGGTTCCTAAAGCGCCTTACAGACACGCGTTCTTAAGATATGTACGCGCGTACAAATCTGTGCGTACATGTACGTTTAGTGGAATTGCCTACACACGCGAAGATAATTTTAAATCAGTTTTGTTAATCGACTTTTCTATTTCTTTCCACTTTTCCACCAATATTCTATAAGCATCTTTTTTTATATTTTTATTCATATAGTCTTTGGATTTGGTTTTCCATAAACATGGGTAAGATTTAAAAAGCTCAATGAACTATGTCAAAAATTCTTTGGAATAATTTCTGCCATGGTTTACGCAAAATAGAACAACTCTAAACAGAAACACGAACTGCACTGATGTTATCGCCGAGTTTTGCCTACACACGGAGAGATGTGTCTATGTAACTTCTACGCGCGTACAAAAATTCAAGCGGCGACTGAATACATCTCCGACAGATATTTTAGGCAGATATTGCCTACACACTGAGAGATATGTACGCGCATATTTGTACGTGCGTACATATCTCAAGAAATGTTCACGTGTCTGTAGGCCCTTTAAAAGTCAGAAATTGCAACTGACCTTAAACAGTGCACAGTTCTCCTGAATGAGGTATAGGTCATATAACAATGAGTAAAAAAACTAATTATTCTTCTTGAGTAAGGATTCTTTCATGCCTACAAAACATATTTACTAAAATCCCAGCTGAAGCGGTTTTTGAAATTTTGCACACAGTTTTCTAAGAAAAAGTATTTTCAGCCGATTTTGATAAAATTTTGATATGTTATTGGCGCGGCAAAAATACATAATGTTTTGGTTGCGGTAGACCATTTAATATGTACAGCTAGTTTGAAAAACGGTATTTGGACGTTCCTGGTTGTTGCATTTTAATAATTTTGAAATATGTTATTATGTAAGTCAAACTTTAGATTTTCCATTTTAGCAAGCAACTTCATATATATATATATATATATATATATATATATATATAAAAGTTGAAAAATATACTGAATGCAAGAATATGTTATTTTTCTATAAACATTTTTAAATACTTCGAACAACTATTTGCTTATTTCAGAATTTAAGAAAACACGTAAGAAATATTTATCCTTCAATTAATAAAAACATTATTCAAATAAATTTCAGTTAAAGTAACATCTCTATCACACTCACACTCTGGCGACAAATAAGTACTTATACGAAAACCATTTTCTATTAGATATGTAAAGCTCATTGACAAACTACCAGACAGACCGAACCCAATTTTTTTTCTGTGGTAAAGCTTGTGAGGTAGTTTATGTTAGATAACCTAAACTATCGCACAAACTTAATTAGCTTACAGTTTGAATCAAATATAAAATTCCTTGATTTAATTAATTCTTATTCTTAGTTGAATTAGAATTGCGTGTTGGATTAAGTATAACAATTATTGTTCCAAGCAGACAATCTGATCGAATAAAGAATAATATTATTTCTTTAATTTAAGTTTAATTAATTCTTTTTCATGGTTGGAGTTACATTTCGTGTTGGTTTATGTATAAACAAAAAAAAACAAAAAACTTCTATTTTCGTATATTCTTGCAAAAGAAATAATGTGCGATACATAGCATATCAATATTGAGTTCCCAACCTTGAAAAAGCACTTCTTCTGAAATAGACTGGTAGAAAATGGTAGCATCAGCAGGCATCACGATTCCTATAATGGAGTGCCACACCTCCAAAACAGTTTATGAAATATAATAAATACCAACACGTCAATTAAAAATATCTATGCACACTTTTCAATGGGCGATAGGGGCGGTTAAAAAAATAAAAAATATCATATGTAACATGGTGGCAAAAAGACCTTTGTATTCGAGATACAGACAGTACAGGTTGTATTTTTTGTTAAATCTTATTTAAAAAACACAACAGTTAAAGGAAACGAAATTTCTTGAAAATTTTAAAGAAAAAATATATATTTTTCCGATATTGAAAAGAAGTCCACAGAAATAAAATAGGTACAAGTAGAGTCCAAAATAGTGTTTTTTACAAGCATTTGTTTTATTAACGAGCGCATCGAGTTACTCTCAAATCATGAAATTTGATGCAGTTATAGAAATAGTTTTTTTTATACCTTCATCAAAAACATGATTTTAGTAACTGTCTGCAGATAACTAAAGCATGGCTTTTTTGGTTTTTTTTTCACGGGTGCTTCGCTCGTTATTTAAACCAACGCTTGTAAAAAAGCACTATTTTAGCCACTAGTTGTGAAAACTGCAATTTTGCATCTATAACCAAAAAAAAAGCTATGGTTTGGTTATTTGCAGACAGTTACTAAAATCGTCTTTTTGAAAAAGTATAAAAAACCACTCCACAGAGAATTCAAAATCGGTTTAATATAATTTTTATGGTAGTTTTCAAGAAAGTATTATACAAATGTGACTGTGACTGCCTTGCGCTATAAAATGATTATTGAGTTTAGATGATTTATGCTTTTTAATACCTTCTTGTTGTCTCTTGCCTTGCAGGTTTCAGCAGTTTTCTGCTGCCTCATCGCCACAGCCTACTCCGCCATCTTAGCCGGGGAAAACGCTTATCTCCCTCCTGAAAAACCCGGCTACAACTACCCCCGACCGAACAAGCCCTTTCCCACACCGGGTCCGCCATCTTTTCCGTCGCAACCTCCCAGACCTCCGAGCTTTCCTCCTTCGCGGCCTCCGCCAAGTTTTCCACCGGCTCGCCCTCCTAGTTTTCCTTCGTCGCGGCCTCCCGCACCTCCTAGTTTCCCGCCAGCGACGCGTCCTCCGGTAAGGCCTACACAACCTCCGTTCAGACCTCCAGGTGAGTTTTTATTCAAACACATAATATAGAAATTTTGTTAGTTTAAACACTAAAAATAAAAATTATTTTAATTTTTGTTAATTGTAAATTTATAGAACATCCCTCACGTTGTATAGCACAGATATATGTGTAATTGGTTAACTTTTATTATTACTTCTTCTAAAGAAAATCATGCTGTAAAAAAGGATCTGCAATAAAATTGTTTCCATAGATAATTAGAGGCCCATTTTAAATATCTATTATGGTAGTAGTTGTAATCCATAATTCAAACAACTTTCATGCAAAACGAAAAATCCAAACTGTTTTTTCCTACTTATAGGATAGGATTATACTATGTAGTTCATTTTTGTCAAAATTTAGTGTAAATTTGATTTATTTTTAACGTTGTGGTAAAGTTATGACCATGACCTTTTTACGGGAATATTATTATATTTCTTTGTTATTTATTTTCTTTGATTTTTAATTTTATGCTTTTGCAAATTACGTATGCATGCGTAAAATTATCTTACTGGGATAGTTTTACATTTTTATGCGCGAAAAATGCTGAAGATGTCATGAAATAAAATACGGATGCATACTTTATTTTTATTTATTGTGGAACTAAAATTTAATTACGAGATACCTATATCAATTACTATTTTATTACTAATCTATATGAAATAAATTAACCTTATCATTTGAATTTAGATTTTTTTTTTAAATAAAGATACTTACACTAAAATCTCTAACATAATTTTAGGCACGTCAAGCTACCTCCCGCCTCAGCCTCGCCCAACTCAGCCTCCATTCAGACCACAACCGACCCCGCCGCCGTTCCGTCCTCAACCTTCGCAGCCTCCAAGGCCTCAGACGACGCAGCCTCCGTTTAGGCCGACTTCACCGCCATTTAGGCCTCAGCAGCCCTCACAACCTCCGTTTAGGCCGACCTCGCCACCGTTTAGACCTCAACCAGGTACGTTTATTAACTCAAAAAGTTCAAAAATATTTGATTTGTGTTCTGAAAGTTGCTAGCCTACTTGACCGTGCTTTGTACTTAGCCTTACTTACTTTTTCTGGTCGCGAAGTCGAGTTAATAGTACATCAAAAATAAAAATCAGCAACAATGCAGTGTATGTATACAGAGCGTTTCAGGCTACTGCGAACATAGGCCGGAAGAAGTCCAAAGGCTACTGCGAACATAGGCCGGAAGAAGTCCAATTTGCCAGTGTACGTACATGCAGACACCGCACACCTATCAGTGGAGCAACCAACACTCAGGCTTGCGATCACCGTTCACGGCTTGCGTTTAGTAGGCCTCTAACCACGGCGCCATGTGGAGCGTAGTCAATAAAACCGGAATTTGGTCAATAAATACGCAAATTTTTATAACGTCATTTTCCTGTTTTTTGTCACTGATAAATTAGAGCGTTTTATTTTCAACTACTCAGATTTATCACTAACAACGTGTTACAATGAAAATAATAAGAAGAAACAAATTAAAAGCAAGTTCTAAAAATAAAATAATACATTCTAAAAAACGAAAAGATTCTCCCAGTCAAAAAAAAAATTAGATCTAATGTTCGAAAAGTCCTTGCTCGGCTAGACAATATCCGAGCCTATTATAAAAACCCCTTCTAACGTTTCCAAGCCTGTTGGGGGTGATAGTTTGAAAAGCTTCTTCAATTTTAATCTGAAGTTCTTCCAAATTATTAGCCCTTTCATGCCCGTAAACTTTATTTTTGATATAACTCCACAGATAAAAGTCATTAGGAGCAAGATCGGGTGATCGAGCTGGCCATAAAATAGCTCCTCGTGTACTTATAACCCGATTAGGAAATACATTATCAAGATATTCCCTAACAAGGTCAACATTGTGAGCGGGATAGCCATCTTGTTGAACTAAAATTTAATTACGGGAAATCATGTTTCACCAAATCTCACACCTAATAACTGCCTGGCAGTTGAATTAATATTATATTAACATTTAGTTTTTGGGGATACTGTGTTCTTACGTCAAAATACAAATGCAAATTTTCCCTCGACCAATATCGAACGTGTGTTGGGTTATGACGATTCAATAATGGAAAAGTGCTTTCATCTGTGAAAAGAATAGATCTCAGAAAGTTTTCATCACGATTAGCCCTTTCCATCATTGTTTCGCAAAATTCCATACGACGATAGTTGTCCTCCGGAAAAATTTGATCGTTTTAGCTTCAAAATAAACTACATATTTCTCTATTTACTAAGCACTATGGCACTGAAAGTCCGGGGCCTACCAAAATTTTTCTCATGAGGAGGTACCATTTGTGTAACCTTTTTCGAAGCTTGTTAAAAGAGAAATTCGATAAAATAAATTTTTTTGGCATCTGTCAACCTATGTGTTAAAAATTTTACGCCAATAATATCCCTGTGTGGTAGTTTCTTTATTCCACTTAGTAAATAAAGAAATATGTAGCTTATTTTAAAGAAAATAAGTTTTTTAAAATTTTTTTCTAACAAGCTTTCGAAAAAGGTGCCACAAGTGGTACCTCCTCATGAAAAAAATGTTGGTAGGCCCTGGGCCCCCAAATGGGCCGCCAATAATGTCCTTGTCTGGTATTTTCTTTATTCCGCTTAGTAAATAGAGAAATTTTTAAGCTAAAACAATTGATAAAAATAGGTTTTTTTAAATGTTTGACACATTGGTTGACAGATGTCAAAAAAACTAGGTTTCTTTTTTAACAAGCTTCCCAAAAAGGTGCCACAAGTGGAAAAATTAGTTTTTTTTTAATTTTTGACACATTGGTTGACAGATGTAAAAAAAAACTAGGTTTCTTTTTTAACAAGCTTCCCAAAAAGGTGCCACAAGTGGTACCTCCTCATGAAAAAAATGTTGGTAGGCCCTGGGCCCCCAAATGGGTCGCCAATAATGTCCTTGTGTGATATTTTCTTTATTCCGCTTAGTAAATAGAGAAATTTTTAAGCTAAAACAATTGATAAAAAATAGGTTTTTTTAAATGTTTGACACATTGGTTGACAGATGTCAAAAAAAACTAGGTTTCTTTTTTAACAAGCTTCCCAAAAAGGTGCCACAAGTGGAAAAATTAGTTTTTTTTTAATTTTTGACACATTGGTTGACAGATGTAAAAAAAACTAGGTTTCTTTTTTAACAAGCTTCCCAAAAAGGTGCCACAAGTGGTACCTCCTCATGAAAAAAATGTTGGTAGGCCCTGGGCCCCCAAATGGGTCGCCAATAATGTCCTTGTGTGATATTTTCTTTATTCCGCTTAGTAAATAGAGAAATTTTTAAGCTAAAACAATTGATAAAAAATAGGTTTTTTTAAATGTTTGACACATTGGTTCCCACAAGTGGTGCCTCCTCATGAAAAAAATGTTGGTAGGCCCTGAGCCCCCAAATGAGTAGCCAATAATGTCTTTGTGTGGTATTTTCTTTATTCCGCTTAGTAAATAGTTTATTTTGAATCTAAACCAATTGATAAAAATTAGTTTTTTTTTAAATTTTTGACACATTGGTTGACAGATGTCAAAAAAAACTAGGTTTCTTTTCCAAAAAGGTGCCACAAGTGGTATAGTCCAATTTTTTGATGAGCACGTCATTTTTGCCTCAGAAAACGTATTTCTTTGTTGTCACTAGTTTGCATGTCAAATATCTTGACTTTTTTTACATATTTATTGTCGCTGTCTAAAACAATGTATCAAATAGAGATAAAAAAAAAATACTTGGTAGGACCTGGGTCTCCAGTTGGGGCCCCAAAAATTATTTTTATTAAGGGCAGAAAGTCCGTAAAAAATAATTAAAGATTTGCTTTTAGCTTTTTTTGAAACCTCTTCCCTAAAACCTCTAGAAGCACGGTTCCATTTAAAGAATCCACTCTGTATATTTTCAGGAAATATTTACGTTTGTTTTTTTTTTAGGTAGGCCAACGGGTCCTTACACTCCAGGTCAGCCGGTACCAGGCAATGGAGAGGTGAGTGATCGGTATACATTTTGTCAATTTAAAAGTTAACTTTTTTATACCGAAACCTCATATTTTTAAATAAGCAAACATCAATATTTATGAATTTTTTCAATATGTATGAATCAGGAATATATGTTTACATTGTGTATGAACAAGGAAATTTTTTACTTCATATACGAATCCGGAATTTATTATCCTTGTATATAAATCAAGGATTTCAAAAATGTTTAAAATAATAATGATAATTAATTTTTTATGCAGACATTTGTTTTTATGAAATTTTACATGCGGTATAAATCAGGAAACTATTTACATCTTGTACGAAAACATTCTATATAAATTTGTTTACCTTATAAAAAAATCCGGAATTCGTAAAATGTTTGTTCATTGTTTAAAGTAACAATGGTTATTATTTTATGCTTATAAATTTTCAAAAGCGGTATGAATTAGAAACTTGTTCACCTTATGTATGAAAAAGGAACTTGGATAGTTTATTTTGTGGATAAAATCTCTGAAATCAGAAATTTATAAAATGTTTTGTGGAGCATAAAGTTATGATCCATGTTTATAAATTTTTATGAGCGGTATAATAATATAACACAAATTTGTGTACAAACAAGCTTGTTTACTTTATGTATGAATCGGGAAGTAATTTATCTTGTAGCTATATAAATTTTAAAGTTATAAAATGTTTGTATGGTGGTTTAACCGATAATAATCACTAATTTTTCAGACAGACGCTAGACCTCTATTTTAATGACTTTTTAGAAAGTGTATAAATCATTATTGTATACCTAGGAACTTGTTAACTTTATGTGTAAATCAGGAATTTACTCATAATTTATATAATGGATATAGATAGACATGATTATGATTTTTTATAAGCAGTATGAATCAAGAAGCTTGTGCTTGAATCAGACTTTATAAAATTTTTGAATGGTGTTTAAACGGTAATAACGATTATAAATTTTTTGCACAGAACGATCATCTTTTGCTTCCCCACTCCCCCGCAGCGCCTTTCAACATCAACTACGAAGTAAAAGATGAATTTGGAAACGATTACTCTCACAACGCCATCAACGATGGAGACAGAACTAATGGAGAATGGAAGATAAAATTACCCGACGGAAGGACTCAGATCGTCAGCTATATTGCTGATTGGGCTAAGGGATTTCAAGCAAAGGTAAAGATATTTTAACGGTAGAAGCTAAAATTAAAAAAAAAATGAAACCCCCGATAACCGTGCAATTTTTTGGAACTAAATTAAAGTGTGCCTAATCAACACCTACAGAAGTTAAACCCGATTATATTAAATTTGTCAGTAGCAAGCGTATTATCTCCATAGTTACTTAGCCTATTTTTGAATGTTTGAGACAATTGATGTGTTTGAAATTAACTCTGTGTTTCGAACTTTCGTTGTCTATATTTTATTTATACACTACGTTTCGATCAGCTCCGCCCAAGAAAGGTCTTCCAAATATTTGGAATTTCAACACTTTTGGTTTACTGAAAATACTCTGATTCTGCCCAATAAAGGCAGCTTCAAGAAATTTTCGTTTCTTCCAGTATGACTCCTTGTGCTTGTTTCTGTCCACTTCATTCGGTGTGGTTTTGACCATGCATGTTCGGCGATTCCGGATTTCGTTGTTTCACCTCTTTGGGTATTCGTCTGATGTTCCTTAAGCCTAACAGATAGTGGTCTTTTTGTTTCGCCTATGTATGATTCACCACCCTCACAAGGAACTTGGCATATGCATTCCTTATTTCGTTTGTTCTCCGGTTTTGTTTTACTAAGAAGGCTAATAATTGTATTATTAGATTTAACAGCTTTAATATTAAAACATTAAAGTTGTTCGCTACTCTTCGAATTTTCTCTGATACTCCTTTAATGTATGGAATTATAAGGAATGCATTTGCCTGGTTTTGGTCTTGTAATCTCTGTCCTGTTTGCTGAAATTTAGAAATAATGTATCTGTTATAAGTTTAAGGCTGTAACCATTCTGCTGCAGATCCTTCTTAATGTTTCGTATTTCGATTTCTAAGTCATGAGAATTGTTACAAATTTGAACGGCTCTGTCATACAAAGTCTTATTATGCCTCGTTTCGTTGTCTTTTTGTTTCGCCTATGTATGATTCACCACCCTCACAAGGAACTTGGCATATGCATTCCTTATTTCGTTTGTTCTCCGGTTTTGTTTTACTAAGAAGGCTAATAATTGTATTATTAGATTTAACAGCTTTAATATTAAAACATTAAAGTTGTTCGCTACTCTTCGAAATTTCTCTGATACTCCTTTAATATATGGAATTATAATGAATGCATTTGCCTGGCTTTGGTCTTGTAATCTCTGTCCTGTTTGCTGAAATTTAGAAATAATGTATCGGTTATAAGTTTAAGGCTGTAACCATTCTGCTGCAGATCCTTTTTAATGTTTCGTATTTCGATTTCTAAGTCATGAGAATTGTTACAAATTTGAACGGCTCTTATAAAAAGTTCTTATTATGCCTCGTTTCGTTGTCTTTTTGTTTCGCCTATGTATGATTCACCACCCTCACAAGGAACTTGGCATATGCATTCCTTATTTCGTTTGTTCTCCGGTTTTGTTTTACTAAGAAGGCTAATAATTGTATTATTAGATTTAACAGCTTTAATATTAAAACATTAAAGTTGTTCGCTACTCTTCGAATTTTCTCTGATACTCCTTTAATGTATGGAATTATAATGAATGCAGTTGCCTGGTTTTGGTCTTGTAATCTCTGTCCTGTTTGCTGAAATTTAGAAATAATTTATCTGTTATAAGTTTAAGGCTGTAACCATTCTGCTGCAGATCCTTCTTAATGTTTCGTATTTCGATTTCCAAGTCATGAGAATTGTTACAAATTTGAACGGCTCTGTTATACAAAGTTCTTATTATGCCTCGTTTCGTTGTTGTACTTAGCCTAGTTTAATCGAATATAGCTAAGAACACTTCCAGGAGGATAGGTTCCATACAGAACTTTTTTTTCGCTTTCTCTCTCTACTTTAGAAGACTGCTTATCGAGACTAAATTTTACCGCTAGCGAAAAAACAGGAGTTTTCGTACTACAAGCACAAATGCGAGCAGAATTGTTTCATCAGTATTCTGAGTACATAAAAGGACAAAACGGTTTTTGCACATATGGGACAACAGCTTTTATGTTTTTTTTGGATTTTTTAAGTTCCAGAAAGCCGTTTTTGATTTTTTTTCTAGTTTTTTGCTTTATTCGTATTTTTTTTTTCAGGTGCGATACGAAGGCACTCCAACTTTTCCTGGCGGTGGCGGATTTCCGACTGGACCTAGGCCAGGAGGTTAGTATTGTTGTTTGTTATCCCTCAAAATTTTTTTTTGTTGTTGAACAGAGTTTTTTTGTGTGTTTATGTGTTAGTTAAATTTTGTCTTGTATTGTAGCACCAGTCGGACTCTGTTGTAATGAAAATGTTATATTTTTCGAAAACAATAAAAGTTCAGTTTAGTTTACTTCAGAGTTTTGTTTGATCAGAAAAATAAAATTTTGTGAAATATTAGATGGTCCTTTAGTTTAATTTATGAGTACATTCACATGCGATGTTATTTTTTTTGTTGCACTCTGTATATTTGTCTTGAATAAGTTCAAAATCCAGCAGAAGTAATGTATTGTTTTTTTGGGTCGTTTATTCAATAATATTTTTTTGACTCCTCAATCTCTCTACATTAAAAAAGTATCATTTATAAAAATCCTTTAAGAAATAAAGGTACAGGGTGGTTTTCTATAACTGGAACACTCTATTTTATCTGTTTTATTATTGAAAATAAAGGGTAGGTCTAAATTCAAAAATTTCTTTGCAAATTGCAACGAACTTAAGCGCTATAACAACTTTTTTTTTTTGTTGCCCTTGGTATACAGTATATACAGCAATAAAGACAATTTTTTTAAATAGAACACCTTGTATATTTTTGCATTTTTGAATTTGTTTAAAAATTAACTTTACAAAAATATCAAACACTATTTCAATATCTTTTGTAGTTCCTGAGATATTTGCGTTTAAGTGTCAACATAAAAACCTAGTGGCCTTGAAAAAAAAACAATTGAAGGCAATGTAGCTTGATCAGATGGTCGTTTCTAATGTATTTTATTAAAATTTTAAACGCAAATATCTCAGAAACTACAAAAGATATTTCAACAGTGTTTGTTATTTTTGTAAAGCTATTAGCTTTATTGTCACACCCTGTATACCAAGGGGAACAAAAAAAAGTTCTTATAGCGCTTAAGTTCGTTGCAATTTGCCAAGAAGTTTTTGAATTCAAACCTACCCTATATTTTCATCAATAAAAAAGATACTGAGTGTTCCAGTTATAAACAAACACCCTGTACCGATGAGCTATTTTATGAAATGGAACATTATGACTTTGGTAAAGTTAAGAATATTGTAAAGAATAGTGGTCCTTAAAATGACAACGTATCCTTGGCATTTTTAAAAGATTTTAAACGCATTATGAACATTCTTTTAATAGACCAACATATTTTTTACCAGCTAGGTGTGCAGTAAATTTAATTTATTTCCTCTGTTTTTAGGTGGCTTCCCGGGAGGCAGACCAACGGGTCCCACCGGTCCAACCGGTCCCGTAGGCCCAACCGGTCCCACAGGCTACCCTTCAGGAAGACCAACCGGGCCAACCGGTTTTCCAAGTAGGCCTACCGGTCCAACAGGATTCCCAAGTAGGCCCACCGGTCCTACAGGGTTCCCCAGTAGGCCTACCGGTCCTACAGGGTTCCCGAGTAGACCGACCGGACCTACTGGTGGAGGGGGTGTTCAAAAGTACGCTCCAGGCGGTGGATATGCGTATTAAAGGCAATGTTAGAAATTTTTAAGGAATTAAAGGATGTTGTAATTTGTATATGATTCACTCACTGGTTCTGTCTGAAAAAAAAGATCTTTCTACAAATTTTTCAAAGATATCTTTTACTAATTAAACAAAACTACGTCGGTTTTTGCACAAAGTTTTTTTTTGATCAACCGAATTTTGCACATTAGCAAAAGTTTTGATCTAGAAACAGTGAAGTTTGTTTTTGTATATCGCTCTAATAAAACTACAACTACTCAGACTCTCTCCTAAAAATGACAGTTAAACATTTTAATGTTGTTATTTAGTATTTTTTGTAGCCTTTGTATTTATTAAAAAAAACAAACGAAATGTCTATTAGCCTATTAGTATACAGAGTTACCTTTTACAATCTTCCATGTGGAATAACTTTTTTTTATTAAACATTCATTTTAGTTGGGGTTGTTTTTAAAAAGGTTGTTTGAAAAGTTAAAAAAAAGCTTTTGAGACAAAAAACTTTTGCCACACACAAGTTTATAAACGGCCACCCTGTATACAAAGTTCTTATTGTGCCTCGTTTCGTTGTCTTTTTGTTTCGCCTATGTATGATTCACCACCCTCACAAGGAACTTGGCATATGCATTCCTTATTTCGTTTGTTCTCCGGTTTTGTTTCACTAAGAAGGCTAATAATTGTATTATTAGATTTAACAGCTTTAATATTAAAACATTAAAGTTGTTCCCTACTCTTCGACTTTTCTCTGATACTCCTTTAATGTATGGAATTATAATGAATGCATTTGCCTGGTTTTGGTCTTGTAATCTCTGTCCTGTTTGCTGAAATTTAGAAATAATGTATCTATTATAAGTTTAAGGCTGTAACCGTTCTGCTGCAGATCCTTCTTAATGTTTCGTATTTCGATTTCCAAGTCATGAGAATTGTTACAAATTTGAACGGCTCTGTTATACAAAGTTCTTATTATGCCTCGTTTCGTTGTTGTACTTAGCCTAGCTTAATCGAATATAGCTAAGAACACTTCCAGGACGATATGTTCCATACAGAACTTTTTTTTCGCTTTCTCTCTCTACTTTAGAAGACTGCTTATCGAGACTAAATTTTACCGCTAGCGAAAAAACAGGAGTTTTCGTACTACAAGCACAAAAAATTTTGATCTAGAAACAGTGAAGTTTGTTTTTATATATCGCTCTAATAAAACTACAACTACTCAGACTCTCTCCTAAAAATGACAGTTAAACATTTTAATGTTGTTATTTAGTGTTTTTTGTAGCCTTTGTATTTATTAAAAAAAACAAACGAAATGTCTATTAGCCTATTAGTATACAGAGTTACCTTTTACAATCTTCCATGTGGAATAACTTTTTTTATTAAACATTCATTTTAGTTGGGGTTGTTTTTAAAAAGGTTGTTTGAAAAGTTAAAAAAAAGCTTTTGAGACAAAAAACTTTTGCCACACACAAGTTTATAAACGGCCACCCTGTACATTAAAATATAGAACATAATTATTATCTATGTCTTGCCAAAATTGGCAAAGTCATTACAAAGGGGTCTGCATCGGCATTCACAGTTCATGTTTTGGGTAACGCCCGTGACACAATTACTAATTGGCAAGAAGACAGCGAGAGGTAAATTTAAATTTTAGCGTCCGTATATCTGGAGTATAAAAAGGGCCAATCTTCATCACTGAAATAACATTCAAAACTAAAGGCCATACTCCTTGTATGATTGGTTGCCGATCTAGTTCAATTAATTTTGGTCTATCTCCTATAAAGAACATACATAAGAACGGAACTTTAACTAACGATTACTCAAAACACGAAAAATGGAGTTTGGCCCTTTTTATACTCAGGTCCAGATATATGACCAGTGTCGTATGCAAAAATTGTTTCTGGGGGTTGTTTCTTGAGTCTCAGGGAAAATTCAACCTTTAATAAATATCTTGTGTTGGTTCTTATTCTATCTGTGACCTGTAAGGACGTGAAGCCTTATGAGATAGAATTTTGCATCTCCAATTTTTTTTATTGTTGTTTACCTAACAAGTTTACCCGAACGACGCGCCAGCAAGCTGTAAGTTTGGAAAAGACGTTTTCCGCATGTGTTAGGTAGAACATTTTTCCTACGAGCCTGCGGAAAAATCTTTAAAATTTGTTTGTTGGAGCTACTGTATATTTTTGACAATTTGCAGCGAAGTCTCTTTCCCATAAAATCATCTTTTTTTATCATGATAAAGTTTTTTCCATCTGAGTCTGTTACGAAACGTAATTTTCGTTTAAAAATTGAATAATTTCTGTGTCATCCGTTTTTGAAAGAACAGTTTGTGGGTTGTGAAAAAGTACACACACAATATAAAATACTAATAATTACAGAAACTAGTGTAAATCTTGAGCGTTCGTAGGAAAAATAGCGTACAAAACTCGCGAGAACGTGAATTTCTTACTATCGTGTGAAATTTGTCCCTTTTCACTCTTGTTTTATAATATATTATTGTGCACATTAAAAAAAAAAAACACTGCCAAAATTATTTTAAAAAACTGCCAGTAAGATTAAATAGGTATTTGTGTATTAAAAGCGCAAAGTAATACTTTGCCGCGTTTGAAAGCGGCAAAGTTTTTGCGCTCGAATTACACACAAGATTTTTTCTACAACCGAGCGAACAGTACTTGCAGGAGCGACCAAGTGAATAAACGCTATCTCCTTGGAAAATTGCAACTGCGCATTCTTTTTGAAGCCCAAACGTGGTACTTTTGGCTCGGTTGTAGGAAAAGTATTTTAGGTTTTAACTGAAAATATGAAATATACCAATGTCGGTAGCTTTTACGAATATTTTAACTGTATAATTTTGTAAAAAATATATAATTATTATTTTTATAAATTTTGTATGTTTTTACTTAATTGTCCACCCTCTTAGGGTGCCATTGACCTAAGAAAACTTATGCACTGAGCTGCACGAGAGACATCGCAATTGGTATGCAAATGAAGCAAAATAAGCTTGCACGTTTTAAAATATTCAAAAATTTTAGAATTTTTCTTTTAAAATGGTTATTATATTTGTGCAAAATTTAAAAAAAAAATGATCTAGTGAAATGGAACAAAGTCGTCTTTTAGAAAGAACAATTAGTTTTTGAGACCATTTTTAAAGGACCTATCCTTGTCTAAGCACATCGTGGGTGTTATTCCATGAAAAACCAAGCTGGTTTTTTTAATAAACAAATTAAAAAAGGAATACTAAATTTGTCAAAAATGAAAGTGAAAAATATTTAACTATTAAAGAGGTTACAAGAAAAGAAAGTTTTATGAGAATACCTTCATTATCCTATGGAATGGATGAAAAACATAATAGTAAATAAAATAATTAAAAGATTTAATACGTCTTACTTATAATAAATTATTTTTTATTTACAATTAATACACATTATAAATTAACACAAAAAACATACATAAACTAGGGGGCACCGTAACTATTTCCAGGCGCTGACGGGGCTGGATAGTTGTATCCTCCATTTCCACCTCCTGAAAATTTGTTTTAAAGTTAAACAAATGGGCATGCAGTTTTCTATTTTAATTTTTTTTTTGGAGATCTAGTGTCAAGTGCTTTTTATTTTTATCTCTCTTCAAATTTTTTTTAACCCCACAAAAGTGTCCAATTCAAGCTACTTTTTTTAAAATCACTTGGATATTTCAAATCTTATAAGTTCGTTCGTATTTTAACCTTAAAAATTTCTTTTTTTTTAAAGGCAACTAAAATTTTTTTTAATTTTGTAGTTTTTGCAAAGTGCGTGGTCGGATCGGGTAAAACTGCAAATAAAATCGATAGACAGGACTTGTCACTTGTGAAATATAAGATTTTTGCTGTTTCCCAAAGTTTATAACCCCGGATTTAAAAACTCGACGGTTAATTGTTCGACGGTGATGCATCTCTGTCCTTTCCTCTTTTACTAAGGGAAAAAGGGACGGATATGTACCAACATCGAACAGGCTTATTTTCTTCGTCTTCCTCAATGCTGCTGAAAAACATATCCACAGCAAAATGCAAAACAAGTTTGCTAACATCCATTTTCGCTTCAATGCTTCTGCAGTTCCAAGTTTTCAAAAAAAAAATAGCACAGCAATCTACAGCGTTCGAGATGATCAGCAAACCTCTGTGAGCCCTGCTCTTGACGTAATTAGTCCCCGCCCCCTCTATCGAGCGTCATCCCGAACTCACCCGTTGTAAGCAACTAACAACGAGGACTCAAAAATAGCTTTCCAACTTTGTATCTATTGTCTACCCTCGTATTATGATTTTGTTACTCTTCTTAGAAAGAAGACAATAACAATCTTTTATCCAAACAAAAAATCTTGGAGGACAGGAATTTTGGTAAATAAAATCTATCAGTGGGATTTACTAAGATCTAAAATAGTACCCCCCACGGGTCTAAATATTTACACCTGTGGGGGGTACTAAATTTTAAAACCCATTTTCAAAAAACACTTCCGCATACAGAAAAGACACAAAGTTATTGATTATTTTGTATTGTTATTGCAAAATACTACTGAAAAACTGCTTTTTTCTCAAAATACACCATATTTTAGAAGAAAACTATTTTTTTTTGAAAGGTTTAAAAATGGATAATGCTGAATACGCCAAAAATTTGGCATATAATAGCTTCATTATTTGTGTTTGAGGGTGGTTTAAATTTATAGCCCCAGAAAGGATTGTTTTGTGGCATTTGGTAATAAGTTCGTTTATAATTTCCCTAAGTAACCATTTTTACAAGGACTAATTTACCTTATTTAATATCCCAAGTTGTTCATTACCCAATAAAACAACTTCTATTTTGTCCAGAAAAACGCCATATTTTGAACCCGTTTTCAGCCCAAAAAATATATTTATGAGGGCACTACGAGGCAAAACAAACATAAGTGAAGGTCACTGATTATGCACGAAAAATATACCAAACAAAAACAACTATATTAATTTATTTACAAACTGAAAGTGAGAGATTGAGGTTACTTAAAAGCTCAGTCAAAAAAACTTTCCTTACTCAAAGCCAACCCATTTTAAAGTAGTAGAGGTTGTTACAAGCCAAGGTGCAAGCAGAGGTAAAATATCCGAACTCGCTGTTTGTGATTGAACGCAGCGCTAATATTTTTAAACTGACATTTTGACAGTGACAGGAATGTAAAAAAATGTAAGTTTTTTAATACATTTCATAAATAAAAACACCTTTAAATAAATACCAAATTAATCTAATCCTTATTTTATTATTACCCATCAAAATCGTTGTTTGACATCAAGTATTGGAAAAATTAATTATCAAGAGTAAGTTTTAATTAGAGTGACATATAACCCCAATTTTAATTTGTTCTACAGAGTGTTTACTCTGTTTAAATTCCGTGTGGATTTAAATTTTTTAATTTTCTTTTCTTCTAAATTGAAACTTTCTTCTTAAATCCAAGAAAAGATTGTGTTAGATGATTATTCAATAAACAAATTTATTAAAATTCTTTTTATAAATCAAACTATGTCCAAAACTCGAGGAAGTTTGGTTTAAAATGCTTAAAACCAAAAATTTCCGTTAAATCTAGGACCGTTCTAAAATAGACTAAACCTTTTTAGTAAATCCCACCGTATATGTTTGTCGCGGATTCATAATGTCAAAACTACTTATTTTTTTTTCGCCACTAAGTAAAGAAAAAAATATGGTAAAACCCACTGCATAGATTCCTAAAATTTTTTTTTTTCGTTTGAATAATTCATTTGATAACGGCAGTAGAGTTTCCGCCGAAACGTCAGATAACGTACTTAGATTCTAGTCAGGATTTGCGTGTGTGCAGGCAAAAATTTTTTAGCTTCTTTAAAAACCACTGACAAACGAAAGTGGGTTTTAACATATTTTAAAAAAAAGTTTCCTTAACTTAGTTTGCCAACAAAAAAAGTAGTTTCACAAGAATTTTAGTTTCGGAAATTGTAATTGTAACGATTCTTCTAAAAAAAATTGGTCAATCTAGCTTAGTGGTCTGTGTGTCAAATTCTTACCAGTTGGAGGTCCGTATTTGGGAGGATTCGGGGGGAAGGTGGCTTTCCCCTCGTACTTGACATCGGCATGGAAGCCCGTCTGCCAGTCTGCCCAGTAGGTAACAATTTGGGTTCGGCCGTCGGGCAATTCAACTCTGTATTCACCTCTTACCTAAAAATAATAATTATATGATTTTCATCCTTTAGGAATCAATAAGAATAAATAATTGATTTTACCACGTTTTGTGCTCAGTACAACAGTGATGATAGAGATGATTGTCATGTTCGGTAAACTATCAAGTTTTAATTCAACCATTGTTTACGAATCAAAAACAGCTTAAAAGTGACACAAAAACATTCAACACACAGGACATTTGCCTCTGGCAAGTACGTATTCGAAAGAACTGGCGATATATCTAGGTATATTGATCATTACAATTCTACAGTATTTACAACTCTAACATACGGATGCGAAATGTGGACCACCTACAGAAAGCATATCAAACGACCAGAAAAATATGTTTAAGACCAATGCTGAGAATCAAATGGCAAGACCGACAAACAAACATAAGTGTTCTAGAAGAAGCCAGAACAACTAATATAGATGCCCTTATCTTCAAGCACCAGCTTCGTTGGACTGGTTACGTTATCCGCATGCCCGAAACACGTCTTCCAAAGCAGATATTTTATGGACAACTGAAGGAGGGAAAGAGAAATCAAGGAGGTCAACAAAAAAGGTACAAGGACGTTCTCAAAGGCAATATGATGAAGGGTCACATCGATATAAACAACTTCGAGACCACGGCAAACGATAGGGCTTCATGGCGGCGAACAGTCCATGAGGGAGCACAAACTTTTGAAGAGCAACGACGTAGACTAGAGACGGAAAAGAGGGAACGTAGAAAGAAGCGACAAAATGGAAGAATGGATGACCAACAACACCCGGCTGCTGCCGGAGACTGGGTGTGCCAGGACTGTGGAAGGGTGTGCGGCTCGAGAATTGGCTTACACCCATCAAAAAACTCACAACAGATAGCGACGATACAGAACAGAGGAAAATCATACTCGGTATCGAGTGATTGCCTATGATGATGATGACTGTATTTACAGAAATGCCAGATGGCTTAAATTTGGCTGATTTTTCTCTGAGGTGCTTCTATGCTATATATTTTTTTTCAATTCCGTGTACATACCTGATTCCCATCACTTGCTTCCTGTTGGTGAAATTTACTGCCAGAGTAGTCATCTTTTACCTTGTAGCCAAATTCATAGGGATTGGCCTAAAAATACATAAAAAACAATAAATAAATAATAAATACATGCCGAAAACAGTAGTTTTCACAACTAGTCGCTAAAATAGTGTTTTTTTACAAGCATTGGTTTAAATAAAGAGGACAGCGAGGTATTTAGAAACGCGAGTAAAAAAAGCACAGTTTAGCCGCGAGTTGTTAACACTATTTTTTTTAATACCTTTATCAAAAAATCCAAGAAAAACAGGAAAATACTTTAAAAAATCTCGAACGAAGAGTACTTCTCGCAACACACCATCTTTACACTATAAATCAAGGCGGCTGGTAAATGAAATAACAATGGTTTCCATAGCGATGTGACTTTTTCGGTGACGTTCATTTTAATCTTTGAAAGTTTGATATTTTGACGATGTTTTTAAATGACTTTTTCGTAATTACTTGGTGAAAACTGGCGGAAATGGTTTAATTTTTAGGCAAGAATAATTAGATTTTTTCAATATTACTATTTTTCGCTCTTTTATTTTCGGTAAAAAATGGACTGAAATCTTTTTTTTGCACCCGTGATAAAAAAAAGTTTTTTTGCATTGGTAACCAAAAAAAGCCATGCAATAGTTATCTGCAGACAGTTACTAAAATCATGTTTTTAATGAAGGTATAAAACAAAATTTGCTCAAGTTGCTGGCAGCGAGCTAAAAATACAAAGTTCATGCACTAGCTATAGAAGATGCAACAAAAAAACTCAGCAAAAGTTGTCCAAACAAAAATTTACATTAAAAAAATAAAGTTACGAATATGAAGTTTTTAGGAAAATTATGAATGTTTGTGAGGAATATCTAACTGCAAATGGAAGTACCTTCCCCACATGCCTACTGGTACTTTTCAGAAGACTGAATTTTTTTGCGTAATTCTCGTTTTGAAGAATGATCAGTTTGGACAACTTTTTGTGGTTACTAAATTACATATGTGTTTTACTTTATTTATAGAGCAAGTGCATGAAAATTTGTAGTTTTTTAGACTCACCCCTGGAGGAAATATTCTCAAATAAGGATTGTTTGATTTCTTATCAGGTCCTTTTTGAATTTTAGAATCTTTCCATGGTGTTACTCCTTTAAAACTAATAAATTTATCACTGCGAGATTCAATTTTTTCAACTTTTTTGTGATCCTTTTTAATAGATTGTCTGTCTTCACTATCATCGTTTAACCTGCGATGATAGTCATAGGAAATGTAATGTTCGTCAAAATCGAATTTCGAAGGTTTTTTCTTTTTTTTTCGAATGGTTTTCATCATGGCGATTTGAAAAAAGTTGTTGTCTGCATCCCTTAAAATTAGGGGATGCATGTCGAAGTTGTCTTTTATGTAAGTAAACTGAAAATAAACATTCTGTAAAATAATGGGCACGTACAAGTGCAACTTAGTGAAGGGGCATGTGTAAGTCCGTGGAATTTTGAATGAAGGAATTTTGTGACTATGTGGGATTAGTCATATAATCAAGTGTTACCGGGTGTTTTGTTCGCATCCGTGTAGAAGAACGTGACGTCATGTTTTAAGATGGCGGCCAAAAATAATAAAAAATACAAATTTTGCAACCGAGGCATGATTATACTCGATTCAATATAATTCAATGACGAGCATTCCAAAAAATTTACTTTCAAGGTCATCCGAGCTTAAATGACCTTGAAAATCGCAAAAAACAAGATTTTTGCCATTTTCTCTACAAAAAATTTTAATAATTCGACGTTTTGTCAGACTAACTTCAAACGTACCTCAAACTATTGGGCATATATGCCAAATTCGATCCTTGGAGTTTGATGCAGTTTGAAGTTTCATGACCGTGAAAAATACCCCAGTAATATTAACATACTAAAGAGCGCTATTCATCAACTATTAAAGGGAAGAGGACCAAATTTAGTAAGAGAGATAAGATTGTCAACTCCAGCAATATTGTTAAAAAAAAATTTGGTTCAGCTATAACGCGTTTCAATATGGCGGCTGATATATCAAAATGTCGACCTATAAGCACATTTTATCTTATCCAATTCCGTAAAAAAGCAAAAAGGACAAGGTGGCCATCAATTCTTGTTGACTTATCGCCGCTTACTAAGAAAAAAAAGTTAAGTTGATGCATGACCTTTATTGACTTTGAAAAGACCATGTACAAGTGAAAAACCAGCTTTTTGTTGTAATTTTTTTAATTTACCACTACGAAAATACCGGAAATAAAATTAACATCTTAACCACAACTAAAAACTTCATTTTGAACCTCCGTATCCATATTTTTTTGATCTGCCGTCCAAGATGTTCATGCTATACCCCTATACCCCGGTAAAAATGACCTATATGCCTGTCGTTTTTATTAAGTTTAGAAACTTTCTAGAGGGATGCGAACAAAACACCCGGTGGCACATGAATTTGTGACTAAATAGCGATAACCTCATCCTTAAATTTTATTATAAATGATAATAAACAAGTATAGTCATGCCCTACTGGCATAACTAGAATTTTTTATGTTTTTTGACCGCCAATTTGGAAAATAGCATCTAAAACACCTGGTCCAATATATCGTAATGCATGTCTAACTTCTATTAAATCTCTTATAGGTAATTTAAATGACTTTGTTGGCTAGACAAATGAGTAGAACATAAAATCACAGTTCCTAGACTTAATAAAAACCACAGGCATATAGATCATTTTTACCGGGGTATAGCATAAACATCTGGAACACCAGATTAAAAAAAATGGTGAGTAGGTCTAAAATTAACTGTTTAGTTATGGCTAAGATGTTAATTTCATCTCCGGCACTTAAAGTTTTTGCGTAGTGGTTAATACGAAAAAACACTACAAAAACCTGGTTTTTTACTTGTACCTCAAAATCACCAATAATTAATGGCCACCTTGTCATTTTTGTTTTTTTACGAAATTGGATAAAATAAAATGTGGTTTTGTAGGTCGCCATTTTAATATATCAGCTGCCATATTGAAAATTGAATCTGGACTCGACCTTGTTATCTTTCCTACCAAATTTGGTCCTCTTCGCTTTAATAGTTGATTAATAGCGCCCTTTAGTATGTTACTTTTGCAATATGTTAATTTTACTGGGGTATTTTTCAAGGTCATAAAACTTCAACTGCACCACCGAATTTGGCATATATACCTAATAGTTTGAGGTACATTTGAAGTTAGTGTGACAAAACGTCGAATTATTAAGATTTTCAAGATTATTTAAGGTCGCATGACCTTATGAAATTTTTTGAAATCCTCGTCCTCGAATTATATGGCATCGAGTATAACCATGTCCTACTTGGCAAAGTTGTATTTTTTATGATTTTTGGCCGCCATCTTGAAAGATGACGTCATATCAACCCCTTCTACACAGATGCAAACAAAACATCCGGTAACACTTGATTGTGTGACTAAAAAGCTATCAATCCTACATGGTCACAAAACTCCTTCATTCAAAATCCCACGGGATAGAAATTATCGACATCTATTCCCCTACACTAACTTCTGTGAGTTGTCTCTTAATAGAAAATCTCTTATGTTATATGTATTGGCTTTTTGTAAATTTTTGGGAAAGAAATATACTATACTATATACTATACTATTAATATTAAGAAAAAAAGTCATATAACATGCGATTTTTTTTGATGTATACAACAGCGCCGTATGGTCCAATGAAGCAAGAGAAGGAGTGCAGTGCTTCCCTGAACATTATTTTAGATATCAAGCCATAATAATTCGGCCCCGACTCAAACCGAGTTACCTTTTTTGTCACTTTAAAAATGACAGTTCTTTTTGGCGTTTTGTTTAATTTTGCCCAATATTTTTAAAATATGTTTTTACTTCTTTTTATTTCTAAAATTATTTTTTAAATACTACTCACGAACATAATCATATAACAGTTAAAATCTAAACAGGTTGTTGAAATTATCAAAATTTTAATAAGACGACTTATAAAAGTTATGATTTAAAAATAAAGAAATACCGAGCATTTTTAAAATAATAGGCAAAATTATTTTGTTAAAAGAAAACGTCAAAAAAAACTATAATTTTTAAAATGTCAAAAAAGGTATTGGAAGCGGGTTTTTAAAATATCTTCAGTGAGTTAAAAGCAAAAATTGTATTTAGGCTGATGATGGTCAAGTTATGATTTTTTTTTATATATTTTAACGTTTTTTGAAATAACTCGGAAACTAAAGCTCCCACGAATTTGGACTTTATAAGAAAATTTGTCGTCCATATTCATGAGAAACTTGAATATGAAAACCGTATATCGCTATTTGCTTTTGTTCCAAAGTTACAATTTTTAAAAATATTTTATCCCCCTTTTCCCCCCTTTTCCCCCCTTAGATAGAGGATTTTTGGACTAAATTTCGTTAAAAACGATTAAGGCGTTCCTAAGTTAGTATACAGACAGACAACAGATAAAAAACCGACAGACAATTTTTTTTTCGTCGATAAGGTGTTTTGGAACCTTAGTAACTCATTTTTGATAAGATTAAGAAAAGTCAAAATCACGATTTTAATGGTCCCCCATACTATATTAAGCTTATGAAAAAAAGAAGAAAAATATACCACTGTTTAAAAATGTTGCTTACTTACTTCATGGGTATAGTCTCCCCCTCCACCTCCATTGGGAGGCCCGTACCCTGAACTGGGCTGGTTTCCACTTCTTGCCATAGAGAAAATGCATAGAGTGAATAGGACTGTTAGGGTCTAAAATAAAGTTTAATTTTAGTTTTTCTTACCTTTATTAAAATTTAAACAAAATCCTTAAAATTGGTTTTGAAATTTTTGCTTCTTTCTGAATTTTTTTGCACCTTGATTTATATCTTTGTCTTTCATTTTGTATAAATAAGATTTGTTTGTATATTTTAAAAATAATTGAATTGGTTCGTATCGGTTTGTATTTAAAAAACTTAATTTATTAAACTTTTACAAGTCAGTATTTTTTTACCACAACAAATTAATTAAAACGCAAACACAACATAGACAAGTTATGCTCACCCTGCTAAAGAGAGCATAAAATTTAAACTTACATTTTTCATTTTCTGATCTATGATGATCTTATAAAATCACGAAAAATCCAAATGCACTAAAACAACTTAAAACCTCAACTGCAACAATCCAGTTCGGAATATCTTTTGACGCAACACAACAACAAAAAATAGTGAAATCCCAACTGCAATAAAGTTATTGCATCAAATACTGCAAAAATTACTAGAGAGAACACTTAAGAAATCTAGTCCACTTAGTGATGGAGATGTGAGTATATTACAATGTGAGAATCTTGAAAAATTTGTTTACTTTATATACTTTTGTAGATATTTGGTAATCTCTTATTGTTGGTTTGCAGTTTTGTTATACCCCAAGATGGGGTAATTCTTATGTTAGATCAAACAAGTTGGGTACAAATCCAAGCATATTCTTTAAGCTCAATTCTGACGATGAATTTTGTTTTTTCAACTCGCCATCTTTCTTTTTCTTCTAAATTTCACAAACAAAAGGCACCGGGTTGGTTATTCCCTGCCAAACAAAAACCGATGTTTCAGATTTATTACAGTAGCGCACACAAAAAATATTTAGGGGGGTTAAAATGCCTATTTTTTTAAATATGTCGGCAATCTTGGATTTTTAGGAAATTTTGAAGCTTTGGCTTCAAAAACTGCGGTTTTTTTTTTGGCACACACTATTATGTTTATGTACCCCATAGAGAAGCTAAGATATTTAATAACAATTATACATAATTACACTCCTGATAAAAATAAGGTTAAAGCCTAAACTTTTATTTTTCTTAATAAATATTAATTCACTTTTGATTTTAAGAAAAAAATATACTCTTTTCAAAAGTTATATTTTTGTGTAAGTGCCGTCTCTAAATAGTTATTCTGATAAAAATTAAAATCTTCTATATAGGTCCTACTGTCAAAACCTGTCAAAAATATGTAATTTTTTCCCAAAATGTAAAAAAAAAATTTTTTAAAAATAAAAATTAGGGCTTATAGATCATTTCATTTTAGACAAAAAAAGTCAAACAAGCAATTTTGTAATACTAACCGTTTTTTTATAAACGTCATTCAAACGTTTGAAAAATGAAAAAAATTGTCACATTTTGATTTTTAATGCTGTTAATTAAAAAAAATATATATTTTCTGAAAAAGCGATGTGAAACCTGAAAGAGAATACATTTTCGCTAAAAAAACGTTACAATATTTTTTACATCAGTTATAGTTTCTATATAAAAATAAAATTAGTTAAGGAAAATACTAAAAACATGTCGATTGTATTGAACGTCTTTGCACCAACCTAAACTTCTAAAAAAAAATACAATTATGTGGTAATACTGATAGTACATGATGCTTTGTGCTCTGATATTTTTTTTGAATGTTCTAGAAGACCCTTAGAAGTCACCGGGATTAAGGGGGCAAGATAGAAGCAGGAATAAGAGAGCTCTTATTTCCGCCAGAGGTTACCTTTTCAAATCTAGTCGAAACTTTTTTACTGTTATAGGTGATAAGAGTAACTATTTAGCAAATAATTGTTTTTTTTAGAGTTTAGTTTTATAGAAAAATCTTGATTTTAGCATTTTCTGCAACTTATTTTATTTTTGTATAGAAACTACTAGTGATACAAAAAAAATTTGTAACGTTTTTTTTATCGAAAATATGTTTTCTGTCAGGTTATCCATCGCTTTTTCGGAAAAAATATTTTCTTAACTAACAGCATTAAAATCAAAATGTGACAATTTTTCCATTTTTTAAATATTTAAATTACGTTTATAAAAAATGGATATTACTACAAAAATGCTTATGTGACTTTTTTTGTCTAGAATGGAATGCTCTATAAGCCCTAATTTTTATTTTTTTTAAATATTTTTTTTTTACATTTTGGAAAAAAAATTACATATTTTTGACAGGTTCTGACAGTAGGACGTATATGGAAGATTTTAATTTTTATCAGAATAAAGTGAACTGTGATTTTCTTATTAACTTATTGAGAGAGATTTATTGTTCTAAAATATGTAACTACCTTCTAAAATCTTTTACATCGTATGAAAATCGCAGCTTTTTTAGAGGCAGGTAATTAAGTAGTTACGTAAGTATTTTCTTAAATTTTACGTTTAAAAATATTTTTCTATGTTTTATGAAACTACACGGTGAGTTAAGGGTCTTTTAGAACATTTTAAAAAAGTATCAGAGCACAAAGCATCATGTACTAGTCAGTATTGCGGTCATTCAAAAAATTTTTCTTATGTTGCAGAGTTATTTCTTAATTTTATATAATAAACATAAGAAAGTCAAAACTTTTTTACAGAGCAGAGTTATTTCTTATTTTTATATAATAAACATAAGAAAGTCAAAACTTTTTTACTGTCGTTTGATAGGACAAGACTACCTACTTAGCACATAATTGTATTTTTTTTATAAGTTTAGATTTATAGAAAAATCTTGGTGCAAAGACGTTCAATACAATCGACATGATTTTAGAAATTCTTCAACTAATTTTATTTTTAAATAGAAACTATAAGCGATGTAAAAAATATTGTAACGTTTTTTTAGCGAAAGTATGTTCTCTTTCAGGTTTCACATCGCTTTTTCAGAAAATATATATTTTTTTTAATTAACAGCATTAAAATTCAAAATGTGACAATTTTGTTAATTTTTCAAACATTTAAATGACGTTTATAAAAAAACGGTTAGTATTACAAAATTGCATGTTTGACTTTTTTTGTCTAAAATGAAATGATCTATAAGCCCTAATTTTTATTTTTTAAAAATATTTTTTTTTAAATTTTGGGAAAAAATGACATATTTTTGACAGGTTTTGACAGTAGGACGTATGTATTATATTATTTGGGAAAATGGTCTTTATCCCCCCCCCAGTCAAATACCTTCGGATCGCCAGTTACTTGAAGGGCCTCCACACAGTGAAACATGCTTCTATGCAAAAATTAACGTGAGTATAGTACTGATTCAGTCACATTCGCTGAGTCGGTGCAGCTGATGCGTATCATATTTCCGGGAGTCGATGCAGCGCATTGCAACGGGTTTTACTGTGTGCGGGTACCTTCAGTAAACTTGCTCATGAATTTGCCGGTTTTGCTACATAACAGAAGTGCAGTGCGTACCTACTTTTACTCTACTTTAGGGTACTAATTTGTCGCTCCCACGCACCAGAAGGAAAGGATTTTTTTTCAAACTATAATCAAGGACGAAGCATATTGTGGAAATTTGTGAGAAAAACACCTTTTCTCTCTTGTAAACCCTTTACTATGCAGGGTGACAATTTCAAAACTTTCCACCACCAAAAGAGATATGTGCATATGCAAAATATATCGGGGGATTGGACGGGAAAGGAACGTGATGTATTCAAATTAAATTGAAACCCTTTTTCCCCTCCCACCTTCTTTGTGATACCTTGATTAAAAGGGTTTTGTATCTGCTTTACAAGAGTGTATTTTTTTAAAGAACCACGAACAATTTAAATGGAAACTGGATCTCAGTGGGATTTCAACGCCGTTTAAGTATGTTATTGGGACAGTCCCTGAGAACATTTTGTCTCGTAGACACAGGTGTCGATATCTACAGGGTGAGCCAATAATGACAAAGTTTGAGATGAGCTTATTATTATCATGCTTATGATGACCGATATCGGCAAAAAAACTATCAATTCCGACTAAAACGACAACGCTGAATTTAAAAATGACTTATATTTTGACACCTGTCAAACCCTGTTGAAATGGCGAAAAAATCATTAATAAAATTGAATTTTTTGGAAAAGCGAATGCCTTCTTTTTACTCTGCTGAAGACGTTAAATCGAAAACCATAAAAAAAAAGTGACAGTTGACTTAGCTGTCATTTACTGTTATGGGAAGTACCACTGGTACGGTGACACATATTTATGAGTGAGGACTCGAACTACACTAAATTGAGGTCGATGAATTAGCAGAACTTTTTTTTACGGTTTAAGTTAATAATTTAATGTCTTCAGCAAAAGAAAAAAAAACGTATTTGCTTTTCCAAAAACGTAAAGTTATTTTTTCATCATCTTGATAGGGTTTGACAGGTGTCAAAACTAATAACATTTTTGATTTCATTGACCTCAATTTAGTGTAGTTCGAGTCCCCACTCGTAAATATGTGTCATCACACCAGTTGTTTTCCCCATAAAAGTAAATGACAGTTAAGAGAACTGTCACTTTTTTAAGGTTTCCGATTTAATTAATGTCTTCAGCAGAGTACAAAAAAGGTATTTGCTTTTCTAAAAACTTTAAGTTCATTATTTTTCCTCCATTTCGACAGGGTTTGGCAGGTGTCAAAATAAATCTCATTCTTAAATTCATCGTTATCATTTTAGGGGGAACTGATGCTTTTTTTGCCAATATCGGTCATCATAAGCATGATAATAATAAGCTCATCCCAAACTTTGGCAGCTATTATTGGCTCACCCTGTAGATATCGGCTCCTTTATCTATTAGACAAAATGCTCTCAGGGACTTGTGGAGTATAAAACCAAACGAATTAGTATCTGGAATCTAAAAGCGTTTTTTTTTTTTTAATTTTTTAGAAAGTCATAATTTAGAGTGGGGGAAGGGAGTTGAAGACATGTCCGTTAGATTATGAGCTGTGGGGTATTAAACTAAAGGAAAAAGGATTTGAAATTTGAAACAATATTTTTTGTTTATTTTTCTTAAGTAATAATTTAAAGGAAGGGGGCAGGGGGGTTGGAGGGATGTTCATCAAAATATGGTTTGTGGGATATCAAAGTAAAGGAAATAGAGTTTGAAAGTTAAAACAATATTAATTGTTTAGGGTGAGAGAACTGGGTTGCAAGGTTTGCAAGGAAAATATCGCGGACCAAAATGGAAAAAAAATATAAATAATATTTTGTGTCAACAGATAGGAACTTAAAAAACAAAAGATCGAAAGATCTTGGGTGGAAATAACGAAAATTCAAACATGGATGAGTATTCCACAAGGAACACACAAAAGATCAAAGCGAAAAAAGAAATGAATAAACGATGTTTCGCCCTGGGTAACCAGCGTGGGCTCATCAGTAGTTTCACTGGTCACCCTCCACCATACATCATTAAACACCATCATACACTTAGATTTCCAACACTCACATATTTGTGGTTCAAGGTTGGAAATCTAAGTGTATGATGGTGTTTAATGATGTATAGTGGAGGGTGAACAGTGAAACTACTGATGAGCCCACGCTGGTTAAGATCTTGGGTGGAAATAACGAAAATTCAAACTTGGATGAGTATTCCACAAGGAACACACAAAAGATCAAAGCGAAAAAAGAAATGAATAAACGATGTTTCGCCCTGGGTAACCAGCGTGGGCTCATCAGTAGTTTCACTGGTCACCCTCCACTATACATCATTAAACACCATCATACACTTAGATTTTCAACCTTGAACCACTCACAAATAGGCATCGTTCCGCACTGGTACTTACTTATCCAAGTTACTTAATACGAATTCGTCCTGGCGTGTTAATATTTCCAGTAGAATTATGCTCCTAAGGCAATTAAAACAAAGAAGAAGTTAAAAAAAAACCTCCAAATCAGTTTCTTCAACCCAAAAGAAACTAAAAAACAAAAGATCGAAAGATCTTGGGTGGAAATAACGAAAATTCAAACTTGGATGAGTATTCCACAAGGAACACACAAAAGATCAAAGCGAAAAGAGAAATGAATAAACGATGTTTCGCCCTGGGTAACCAGCGTGGGCTCATCAGTAGTTTCACTGGTCACCCTCCACCATACATCATTAAACACCATCATACACTTAGATTTCCAACCTTGAACCACTCACAAATAGGCATCGTTCCGCACTGGTACTTACTTATCCAAGTTACCTAATACGAATTCGTCCTGGCGTGTTAATATTTCCAGTAGGATTATGCTCCTAAGGCAATTAAAACAAAGAAGAAGTTAAAAAAAAACCTGCAAATCAGTTACTTCAACCGGAAAGAAACTAAAAAACAAAAGATCGAAAGATCTTGGGTTGAAATAACGAAAATTCAAACTTGGATGAGTATTCCACAAGGAACACACAAAAGATCAAAGCGAAAAGAGAAATGAATAAGCGATGTTTCGCCCTGGGTAACCAGCGTGGGCTCATCAGTAGTTTCACTGGTCACCCTCCACTATACATCATTAAACACCATCATACACTTAGATTTCCAACCTTGAACCACAAATATGTGAGTGTTGGAAATCTAAGTGTATGATGGTGTTTAATGATGTATAGTGGAGGGTGACCAGTGAAACTACTGATGAGCTCACGCTGGTTACCCAGGACGAAACATCGTTTATTCATTTCTCTTTTCGCTTTGATCTTTTGTGTGTTGCTTGTGGAAAACTCATCCAAGTTTGAATTTTCGTTATTTCCACCCAAGATCTTTCGATCTTTTGTTTTTTAGTTTCTTTTCGGTTGAAGTAACTGATTTGGAGGTTTTTTTTTTTAACTTCTTCTTAGATAGGAACTTATTTTATACATACTTTTTTACATTATTTTATTTTTTATTATTCCCGACGCTAGTAAAGCAGCTAGTTGATACATAAATACATGGAGCAAGAGTACATACTTTTTGCGTACTAAGTAAGTTTTATCGTCAGATTTCTCTTTAAAAAAAACTAAGACAAGATAAGTAAATGTTTCTTTCTGAAGAAATTAAAATCCGTTGTTAATTAATTTATTATTGAAAAAATGGATTTTACGTCAATTACTTTGTTTATGCGGACCTCATAAGAGCATTTTGTTCCTTTGTTAGTGGTTTTTAAATAAAAAGAAATAATGCCCTGTGACAACTCGCAGATATTTTAAAACCATCAAAGTTTTTTAATCGAAAAATATGTAATAACATTTTATTTAAAATCGTCCTTGCATAAAAGCGGTTTTAGGTGCGTATAAACGTATTGTCCAAAAACAAAACACTTAACAGCATCCAATCAAATAGGCAATGAAAATATGATCCTCATAGAATATACAGTTGTCGAATGGGACCACTTTTTTGACATTGACAATTCCTTTTCATTTATGTGTTTAAATATCTAGTCGGTCGCCTTGTGGTCCGCCAAATTTGAAATAAACAGTAAATGTGACTTCTTACACTAATTTTGCATGTTTTTTTGCATAGATCTTCTAAAAAGATATTACCTAGATACTTAAATATCAAATTTATTTTAATTTATTTCTGCAAGCAAGATCTTTTGTAAGATGGTAAAATTAAAGTGTAAAATGAAGAATTTCTTACTATTTGGTTTAAGAAATCGATCCTAGATTACTATCATTAATTTTTTCTGTTGAATTTTTATGCGGATTTCCTAAAATTTTCTTTTATGTAAAACTAATAACAAATAGGTAGGTACGTTCAAAAGATTTCTGGTGAATTTAAATTTTAAATAATTTCACTCCTTTATAAAAACTTGAGCAACAACTCCTCAACAAATGGACTCTTAATTTTAGTGCCCCTTGGTCTAAGTTGGCGGCCATTTTGACAAATAACTCATGTAATAACGCTCAACAGTGTCACAAGCCGCAAAAATGTTAAAATGGTACTAAATCGGAATTAGTTTACTGACCTATACAGGGTGATTTAAAATTTTCTAGAAAAACTTTAACTGTAGGTAGAATTTGTTGTTTTGAACAAGAATTAGTAAAATATTTTTTGTAAACTCTTTCGTTTCAGAGATATTTGCAGAAGCACCCTTTACTTTACGTGGTAGAAACATTAATTCTTGAAAACAACTTCAAAATAATTGACAAAAAACCTAAAACATGTCATCGTCAGCACACGTAGACTTGCCTGGTATATTATTTTTTCTACGAGCGTGCGGAAAATTGCATTTTACACACTATTTTTAGTGCGGAAAATTAGTTTCTCCGCACGGTGTGGAAAAATTTTTCCGCACCAATATGTCAAATTTCGAAAAACCTGTACTGATTCGAAGTTTCTGTTCATCATATTGCCTATGAAATACCTTGGTTGCTATGGTGTGACTAACCAGTTGTTTAAGCATTTATTTGTCAGTGGCAAAAAACTATTTTCAGTGTAATTTCCTCACGCTCGTAGAAAAACAATTGTTCCTAACACGTCCGAAAACCTTTTTTTCCGCACTTAACTGCTTGACAGAACTCCGCTGCGAGTCGTTCCGTCAACGGCAGTTGCGTACGGAAAAATCGATTTTCCGCACTTGTTAGGAAAATAGCTATTAAAGGCGATTCCCAAAAAAATACGAAAATTTTACTCCTAAATTCAGGGACAAAAATATGAAATTTAAACAAAATTACGTAACTTTTCTTAGATTAATAATATCTAACAACTGTTCAAATATATCTTGGGAATTTTGAATCACCCTTTAGAAGAACTCGTATAGAGTAATTCATTAGGATCTTTGGCTAAGGATAATTTTTATTCTGGTAATTTTAATATGTCAAAGATGTGGCCCTATTAGATTTAGAAAGGAGCTGTTGTAAACTATCTCTCCAATATGTATATGTTATGTTTGAAAGTTTGAGACAATGATGTATGTGAAGTTAACCCTGTGTTTCGGACTTCCATTGTCTATATTTTATTTATACACGACGTTTCGATCACTTGCTTTACTGATAATACCCTGATTCTGCCCAATAAAGGCAGCTTCAAGGAATCTTCGTTTCTTCCAGTGTGACTCCTTGTGCAAAACCTTTGCTTCTGTCCACTTCATTCGGTGTTGTTTTGACCATGCGCGTTCGGAAATTCCCGATTTCGTTGTTTCACCTCTTTGGGTATTTGTCTGATGTTCCTTAAGCCTAACAGGTAGAGGTCTTCTTGTTGCACCTATGTATGATTCGCCATACTCACATTCGGTAAATGCATTCCTTATTTTGTTTATTCTCCGGTTTTGTTTTATTAAGAAGGCTTCGAATTGTATTATTAGATTTAAAAGCCGTTTTTTACTCTTCGAATTTTCTCTGATACTCGTTTAATGTATGGAATTGTAAGGAATGCATTTGCCTGGTTTTGGTCTTTTAATATCTGTCCTGTTTGCTGAAATTTAGAAATATTATTTGCTGCAGATCCTTCTTAATGTTTCTTATTTCGATTTCCAAGTCATGAGAATTGTTACAAATTTGAACGGCTCTGTTATACAAAGTTCTTATTATGCCTCGTTTGGTTGTAGCAGAATGACTTGAACGTGGATTTAAATATGGCCCTGTATAAGTGAAGTTTTGATAGACTGCTGTTCTGATGTCGCTTTCTATTCGATTGACAAGTACATCAAGAAAAGGAATTTGACAATTTTGCTCGAACTCTATTGTGAATTTAATGGTGTGTCTTATGTTATTTAGGTGGTGAACAAATTCTGAAAGTTGTTAATCATTCCCGGTCCAGACAATAAAAGTATCATCAACATATCTTAGCCCAGAGCTTAGGTTTATATGCTGCGGTATCAACCCCGTGTGATTCGAACCACTCCATGTAGTTTTTTTAAAAGAAACCTTCTTAGCACATCTTTTTCCTTCTTAGGGATATTCTATGCACCCACTAAGGATAAAAAATTGCTCTGTGCTATAACTCTTTTTTTAAAGACGCTTTCCATATCCACCAACGTGAAAATTCTCCAATTAAGCTTTAATCATGATTAACACTAATCGGAGTTTGGAATGAGTCTTGGGAAACAAAGTTTCAATATAAAACATCACAGTCTAAACATCGGTTAGTATCTAATCATGATTAAAGCTTAATCGAATAATAATAATCAAAGAATTTTTGTGTTGGTGGATACAAGCATAAATGTCTGTCTAGTATCTCAAAGCTATAAGCACTGAACCAAAAAAGGCACCGTTTCCTAAAACAAAATACATTGAGCCAATGTATTTTGTATATGATTTTTGCTCCGATGTAAAGTTTTATCAATATCATAATCAAGTTTACATAAATTTTAGAGCCAAAACGAGTTATTGATTTCACTTTGAACACACTTTCACAGTTTCAAAAAAATGTTGTTATAATATAAAGAGTCTTTTAGAATGATTTTTGTGAAGGGTGTTATGAAATCAAGGATTAAGAGATATGTTTTCATAGCTTTTAGTTACAACTAAGAATGAATTTAGTAAAAGACTGTTACGTACATAAATTTCATAACCATGTTTATGTATTTTGTATGCCAGGTTCATAATTTTCATAAACTTGTACATACATTCCATAACAACTTTTAAACGACAGTCAATGATCGTCATTTATTAAATTTATTTAAGGCATTGATTAAAATCGTCAACATGTTTTATTTATTTTATATGCTCTTTTATTATCTCCATAACCTGTACATACTATTAATAACAACTCTCTATAAAATATCAAGAAACATTTTTCATTGATTTCGTAACTTCCGTTTATTAATTTCATTACTTTATATGACAATTTTTATAATTTTTCTCCGATTTTTGTAACAGTTACGTGTTATTGATGTACAATTATCTATAAAAAATTAATAAACGCCTGTTATTAATACTATGTACGATATTTTTTTCAGTGTGGAACAAACAGAGCACCCGTTTTAAATAAACGAACGCGGTAACAAACGACATATACACAAAACATTTCTTGCTCATATCAGAAATAAAACAATCAAAAAGCAAAGTAGCTAAACAATTCATTTGCAATTTTGTGGACTATAAATTAAGTGCTAATTATTATTTGCCTAAATGTTTTCGCAACAATATGTTGCTAAATTTTACAGATTTTATTTTGATTGTTCAAATTGTGAGAAAATTGTAACATAGTGGAATCCTGATGGATTAAATATATGTTTGTTAATTATAGAATTTTATTCTACTCTCACGTTTCTTAAAATCGGTCTAAAAGTGTTTAGTTTTTTAGTAGGTTTTCGGCGCTAAAAGTGACAAAAATATGAGCAATTTAAAAAAAAATTTATTAGAAAGTACTGAAATTTTTATTAGGCGGTTTCGTTAGGTTGGTACCTACCTCGGTAGGTACAGAGTCGGAAAAGAGCCACTTAACTTATTATTTTTTTCCGAATTTTTTTTAAATTGTGAATTTTTTCGTCTCATTCATTGTGGAGTACCACCCCAAGGTGCAATATTTCTTTTTTTATATTTCCTATGGACAAAAAGTTCAATTTTTACTCTCTAGGGACTAAAAGTGTAATTTTGACTCCCTAGTGAATAAAAGAGCAATTTTTTTACTCCCTAGAGACTAAAAGTGGCATTTTAGTCTCTAGGGACAAAGCGCATCATTTTAGTTCCTCATCTGGGAGGAACCAAAATGCGTTTTTGGTCCCTAGAGTGAAAAAAATGATTCTAGGCCCTCGTAGCTTGGTTATGGAAATCAGAAAAATAAAATTTTTAGCGGCAAGCAGATTTTGACGAAGTAATATGCGTAATCAGGGCTTTCACAAGGTCAACATCCAATTTTTGTTATAATTTTATGACAAATAGTAGACAAATTTTATTTTAAATTTTAGCACAGATTTGACAACACTGTTTTGCTGTTTTTGAGCCAATCTTTACCGGGCAGAATATCGGGAACGAGCAAAAGGAATCTGTTGAAATTTGGCAGGAATCTTTATTTTTGAATTCCTCACAACCGTATCCAGACAGTTTTCTGCTGGACTCTCTCATTCCCGAAATAAAATAAACCCGGCTAACAATAGCCAAACATCTTACCTGGCTTTTTCTTTAGCCTCGTCGATGATACAGAAATCTGTAACAACAATTTTTGGATTTTTAATTTTTTGAAAAAAAATACAGAAAATTTTGAAAAATCCTTTAGATACCGTTGTAGATTTTTATAAATCCTATTATCTGATAACAAAAAAGTTATGGTTTTTTTCTCTATAAGCGAGATTCTGCTTGAATTCTGAAACACCTAGGTCACGTAATTTGGTAGGCCCAGGGAAACTGAGTCAGTTCGATTGGAGTATTGGAATTCAGGTTCGGCATTTGACCTTGTCTGTCAGTGAGTGAAACAGTGACAGAACTATTGGCACCTTTACCATAACTTAAAACCGGCGCGTAAAATCTGCTAATGAAAGGCTAGCCTCACATATGGTGTTCGTACCGTGTTCTGAACACTGCACGACCTCACTCGAAATGTCATCAGTGATGCCACCATTGTTGATATTTCAAAAAATAGCAAAGCATTGGTGTCAAATCTATGCCGTTTTTGTGGCCTTAAGTGTTATTTTTTAGTCCAGAAGTACATAAAAAGTTAAACGCCTTAAGCATGGTAAAAACTATTTATTTAGCCAAAAAAAACTGATGCACAAATATCTAATTTTTCGTTTTTTATTTTTCAGTTTGCCTTTTCCTGATTAATTTCTAATTTGTTTAAAAATATTAAAATTTCAAAGTATTAAAATAATAGTAAAACAAAAACCTTTGATGAATGCAGTGTGAGGCGTGTAGTATGATACACATCTTTTAAGATTTCTTTTAAAAAAGCCAAATTAATGTTAGGGCGATATTTAGAAAATTCTTCTTTTAAGGACTCAGCTGTGCAATGGCTTAGAAATGGCGTTAGATGTCAAATAGGTGTTCTGAATTTTGTTGACCACTTTGGAAAAATATTGCATGTAGCTAGTTTATGATATTTTTATTGTAAAACTGTACTTAGGCAATAAACAAATGAAATTAAAAACATACATTTAAGAAAACAGAGCGAAAACAACAATTTAAAAAAAAATTAAAAAAATGAAATTCACCTCCAAAAAACTTTTTTTGGAATTTCTATCGCTCTGGACTTTAACAATGTCTGCGATCATGTGCGTATCCCTCATCCCAGTATTTTAAAAAATCTTAATCCCAAAAACTTTTAGTTGAAGGTCTTTGCCAAAAACTAGACCGGAAAGTACTTTTGGAAGTTTATTCAATATCAGTTTTTCTTCTGTCGGGGACCAAAAATTTAAAAAAAGAACACATTAAGTAGGCGTATTTGGATTGAATTTTTCATTTAGTTGATGTAGATATGTCTACAAAAGTATCTGCTTTACAAGTGAGGTTGTTTACCCAAGCTTGTGGAATCTGATTTTAAACATTTTTGTAGATAGACATAACTTTCTTCAACCATTTAATTTTTTAAGAAAAATTTCTTGTGTGATTGCCTGTAGGTATATATGCTATACCCACTAATTGGCTTGATTTATACTTATTATACTTTCTTTAAAACACTTAAAGTGTTTTACTGGTTGTCTAACGAAAATAGCAGCAATCTTCAGTACCTATCTAGCAGTACCACCCGAGTATAACAATGCTATATTCGGGTACCACCAACAGGTAGAGTACAATATTTTCCTATTAGTGCTTTTTTCCTATAGAGGGCAGGGCTAGTTTATTATCGACAAGCAATAGTTTAATAATGATGGCTACTTTTGACTATGGAAAACTCGCTAGAATTTTTTTTTTAGTTTTTTTGTAGAATTATAGTGTTTTGATAAAGGTATTAAAATAAATAGTGTTTACAACTAGCGGCTAAATTGTGCTTTGTTTTTTGAGTAAAAACAGTCAGTTTTGTTTTATTCACAGTGATTTTGTTAAAACAAAAATGGGGCCTAAGGATACCTTTATGTTATAAAACGGTTAAGCCATGTATTTACGTAAAATAGGTAGGAAAATTTAGTCGAGTAAATAATTTTATATTATCGCAATACATTTTAAGATTTTTTTAATTTTTTTTAATTTTATTTTACGAAAGCTGTCACGCGCGCGGTAAAAGTCTGAATGTGTAGGCTGGTATATAACGGCGTTTTAAAATGTGTTTTAGCCAGGTTCCGAGCGAATGAGCCAGGTCTGCTGAGGTAAATTTGAGAGGTCATGTTAGAGGGTAAAAATGATACATACCTTCATTAGGAGTATACGTAGTTTATGCTTTAGTTTATTTAGGTAAACGTTTTAAAAAGTATTAGTAATTTTATAGAACAAAAATTTCATTTATTTCTTTTTTATTAATTACATCCTCTGACCTTTTGTATTTAAAAAGCGCACAAAATTGCAGTGTCTTAAGGCGCATTTACACAGACAAACTTTCCTTTGATGTTGAAATGCCGACAAACATTTACACGAGCCTCTTAAGCAAAATGTTCAAAGAAATGTTCGAGCAAAATCGCGTACAAAAAAACACACGTAAATTTTGGAGAGAATGTTGAGCAAAATTTGTTTGAAGAATTGGGGGTATAAAAATTTCTTTACAAATTCAAAATATATATTGTTATCGGAATTCATTGAACTTAACTGATAATAGAAAACAAAGTTTTGAAATAAGGTATTTTTAATCAAGTGCTTTCCGACGAAAAAACGATTTGATGCCGAAATTCACATTTTACCGCATAAGCAACTTCGATTGATCTGATTTTTATAGGGGATATGCCAGTATACTTGTAACTTTTTTGGGGTTGTAAGAAAAACGAGAGTAAAAAAAATAATAATTGGCACTTATTTATTGTTGTTGCCTGTAAAATATAATGATAAAAATTTACGTTTAAAAGAATATCCCTTTATTTTACTTCCTAGTTTAGTCTCTTACAATAATAATTAAGGCAAATTAAAAAACCTGTATACATTTTATTAAATCTCAAATATATGAACAAAAGCACGTTCGGTTTAAATAATACCAGTTTATTACCCACTTTTACAACCCTACGAATCCGACCCTTGTCTAAAAAATATAATTTAGCAGTAACTTAGTAGACTGTGTCGCTGATCTATCATCCCGCGTTTTGGATTTCGCAGGTAGTAGGCCGGCCACCCTTTTGAATTGCAATTTTGCCCTTTGCATACTGTTGGTTCAGTGTCAGTAATCGACCTTGATTATTACATTAAATTAACAGTAAATATCTATATCTTCACCATTTTCATAAACCTTTTGCTTTTTTAAGCAACCCTTGGGACCTTAAACTAACTAGGTAAATCTGGTGTGAAGAATTAAAAAATAACAATAAAAGCTAAAGATAAAGTAAAGTTACAAAAATGTTTAAAAAAAAACACCCTCCCACCACTCCTCATAGTCGTGAGGCGCGGATTACCGCTTAAAAGTGCAATTTTTGAGTTTTTTGCCGATATTTGAAAAACTCAAAATTTTTTTGGAAAAGAAAAATTTTCCTTTGTTTTTTTTTGTCTTTAGGAAAAAACCCTTGGAAATAAAAAAAACTCGCAAGAAAATCCCAAGAAAAACCTCTGGCAAAAAAATGCGGGAAAAACCCTAAGAAAAAAATATTATAAGTAACCCTAATCCATGTGACAAAACTGATAGTAGAGTAGAGATAATGTTTCGCTTGCCGTCGGCTTTTTTTCACAAAAATTTTAATAAAAGTTGGTGATCCATTTTTTTAAAGAATTGAGATCACTGATCACTGAAATTTTATTTATTCTCATCTTTAAAAATATGTTTCCAAAATAGATAGCAATAATTTGCTCAAAAATTTACCCGAACAAAATGTTCAAAGAAAACCTCATAAAAATGTTCACGCAAAAAATTTTAGATCTTTTGCACGAGCTTTTATTTGAGCATGTTCGTCTGTAATTGCGCCTTTAGATCTTTTGCACGAGCTTTTATTTGAGCATGTTCGTCTGTGTAATTGCGCCTTAAGAGATGTTTGCCATTTATTACATAATTTTTGGGACGTTTGGGATATTTCATTAGTTTTTTATTGCATCTAAAATTTCCGAGAAGGAAATCTAAAGGCGCAATTACACAGACGAACATGCTCAAACAAAAGCTCGTGCAAAAGATTTAAAATTTTTTGCGCGAACATTTTTGTGAGCTTTTCTTTGAACATTTTGTTCGGGTAAATTTTTGAGCAAATTATTGCTATCTGTTTTGGAAACATATTTTTAAAGATGAGAATAAATAAAATATCACATCAGTGATCAGTGATCTCAATTCTTTAAAAAAATGGAACACCAACTTCTTATTTTAAATTTTTGTGAAAAAAAGCCGACGGCAAGCAAAACATTATTATTGGCTATCAGTTTTGTCACATGGATTAGGGTTACTTATAATATTTTTTTCTTAGGGTTTTTCCCGGATTTTTTTGCCCGGGGGTTTTTTTGGGACTTTCTTGCGAGTTTTTTTATTTCCAAGGGTTTTTTCCTAAATTCGAAAAACAAACCAGGAAAATTTTTTTTCCAAAAAATTTTTGAATTTTTCAAATATCGGCAAAAAACTCAAAATTTGCACTTTTAAGCGGTAATCCGCGCCTCACGACTATGAGGAGTGGTGGGGAGGGGATTTTTTTTAAAAACATATTTTTGTAACTTAACTTTAACCTTAGCTTTGATTGTTTTTTTTAAATTCCTCACACCAGATTTACCTACTTAGTTTAAGGCCCCAAGGGTTGCTTAAAAAAGCAAAAGGTTTATGAAAATGCTGAAGATAGATATTTACTGTCAATTTAATGTAATAATCAAGGTCGATTACTGACACTGAACAAACAATATGCAAAGGGGCAACATTCCGATTTAAAAGTCTAGTCTATTACTGCTAAATTATATTTTTTAGACAAGGGTCATAAATCCATCCTTTCGATAATTCTCTTCCCTAAAAACCTCTGTATGCCAATTTTGATTGAAATCGAACAAAATAAATCTTTTTCTTCCTCCACTTCCCTCATTAGCGGGAGGGGGTGCCTTATAATACCATATTATTGTATTGTCGCCGCAACTATAAATACACACCGAAAACTGAAATTGAATACCAAATTTGAGTTGCAAGATTTGAGCCGAACATACAAACATACATAAATAAAAGCTTGTAAAAATCGCCAAAAATTTCAATATTTAAAAAATCGGAAACGCAAGTTCTACGCGTCAATAAAATGAAATGAATTTCTTTGTTTTGAGTCGGAGAGCCCTTTCTTTATGGAATGATTTGTTCTAAAACTTTCATAAAAAAACTGCGTTGACCCTTGTTTGTTGTCATGTACGGTTTTTACCTTCTCCTAACCCAGCATCAGCAACAAATAAGTGCCAATTATGGTATACTGGCATATCCCCTATAAAAATCAAATCAATCGAATTTGCTTATGAGGTAAAACGTGAATTTCGACATCATATCGTTTTTCCGTCGGAAAGCACTTAATTAAAATACCTTGTTTTAAAACTTAGTCTTTCTATTTTCAGTTAAGTTCAATGAATTCCCATAAAACTATAAAATTTAAATTTGTAAAGAAATTTTTATACCCCCAATTATTCAAATAAATTTTGCTCAACATTCTCTCCAAAATTTACGTGTGTTTTATTGTACGAGATTTTGCTCGAACATTTCTTTGAACATTTTGCTCAAGAGGCTCGTGTAAATGTTTGTCGGCATTTCAACATCAAAGAAAAGTTTGTCTGTGTAAATGCGCCTTTAGATCTTTTGCACGAGCTTTTATTTGAGCATGTTCGTCTGTGTAATTGCGCCTTTAGATCTTTTGCACGAGCTTTTATTTGAGCATGTTCGTCTGTGTAATTGCGCCTTAAGAGATGTTTGCCATTTATTACATAATTTTTGGGACGTTTGGGATATTTTATTAGTTTTTTATTGCATCTAAAATTTCCGAGAAGGAAATCTGACATGCTGGCGTTATATTTTGATAGAGAGCATACCGAGTGAGATTTCATATTTCCATTAGAGGACAAATTTTATTTAAAACATTAGAAAATCTAATATAAAGATATAAGATTTCCGTGGAAAATTTTGACACGTCAGGCAAAATTTCCATTTATTAATTTGCCCAACGTATATTCTCAAGATAAAATTAGTTTACTGTGATTTTTCATTTCAAGCCAAAACTTATACCCTTTTAATAAAGTTCCTAGAAAGTAGAGAATAATAAACGCTACGCAAATTTATTGCTTTTATTTAAATGTGTTTTAAAGCGGGTACCTATTTAATTATTCATGAAAGAACGCACAAACTGAAAAACATGCTTGGGCGTGTCTTGGGTATACTGAACGCAACGCCATCCTGTCGGAAATGGGCGCGGAATTTATGTATTGAAAGCTCGCGGCGTTTCATGGCAACCCTTAACCATATATTTAGGGGACGTCCACCACTTTGCTGCTCCACGACGGAGAATTCAAGGAATTTATGACCTTAACCATATGCAGGGACACCGCACACCTATCAGTGAAGCAACCAATACTCAGGCTTGCGATCACCACTTGCGTGACCTGCCTATGGTATTTAGTACGCCCCTAACCACGGTGCTGTGTGGAGCGTAGTCAATGAAACCCGAATTTGGTCAATAAATACGGAAATTTTTATAACGTAATTTTTTGTCACTGATAAATAAGAGCGTTTTATTGTCAACTGCTCAGATTTATCACTGACATCGTGTTACAATGAAAATAATAAGAAGAAACAAAATAAAAGCAAGTTCTCAAAATAAAATAATACATTCTAAAAACCAAAAAGATTCTTCCAGTCAAAAAAAATTAGAGCAAATGTTCGAAAAGTCCTCCTTGCTCGGCTAGACAATATCCGAGCCTATTATAAAAACCTCTTCTAACGTTTCCAAGTATGTTAGGGTTGATAGTTTGAAAAGCTTCTTCAATTTTGATCCGAAGTTCTTCTAATTTAGTATCCCTTTCATACCCGTAAACTTTATTTTTTATATAACTCCACAAATAGAAGTCATTAGGAGCAAGATCGGGTGATCGAGCTGGCCATAAAATAGTTCCCCGTGTACTTATAACCCGATGAGGAAATACATTATCAAGATATTCCCTAACAAGGCCAACATTGTGAGCGGGACAACCATCTTGTTGAAACCATGTTTCACCAAATCTCACACCTAACAACTGCCTAGCAGTTGGAATAATATGCTGCTGCAGTAGATCCAAGTATCTAGGACCATTCAAATTGCCGTTAATAAAAAATGGTCCAATTACGTGTTCTCCTACAATAACCCCCCCAAACATTTAGTTTTTGGGGATACTGTGTTCTTACGTCAAAATATAAATGCAAATTTTCCCTCGACCAATATCGAACGTGTGTTGGGTTATGACGATTCAATAATGGAAAAGAGCTTTCATCTGTGAAAAGAATAGATCTCAGAAAGTTTTCATCACGATTATCCCTTTCCATCATTGTTTCGCAAAATTCCATACGACGATAGTTGTCCTCCGGAAAAATTTGATGCATTTTTGACGCTTTGTAAGAATGATAACCATTCTTTTTGAGAACACGTAAGACAGTGGCTGAAGACGTATCAACTGCTTCGGCAATTTGGTGGCTAGTTAACTTTCGATTTTCCTCCACTGCAGCGCAAATCATCACATCTCGTACTTCCTGCTCGTCATTCAAAACAGTGGGTTTTTTATGGTTTCTTGGCGCTACACAACCAAACTGTTCAAAATTCTGGTTCTAGATTCTGGGCGATTTACAAAATTCTCCAAAAAAAGTTCTTGAATAAGTCTCAATGGTCTTGATAGTACCATTTAACCATCTGCACTTTTTCGGCAACTTCGTAGACATCCATTTTTAGTTTTAAAAATGTATTATTTCAATTAAGAACTTACCAATCTGTTTCTCGAGCAAGGCAGAAATAAAACAAAATAATAAAAACAAAATAAATTTCCAAAAGATAACACTGCAGCGTACTTCGAATCCACCTCGGTCGTATGGCACGGAGAGTAAATTGGACTTGATTCCCCCTATGTTCGCAGTAGCCTGAAGCTCATTGTATAACGTTTAAATGTGAACAGAGTCATATAGCGTTAGCAATCGGGCGTTTTTGGCATGACTCTCTATTAATCATCAAAGCTCCATAGAATGGTTATTTTTTAAAATTTTAAGTTAAAAAAAACCGGTCAAAATGCAAAAGTTTTATAAACTGTTATTTTTACACCACTTGACCCTAGTGGTGGTATTTAGGAAATCCTTAATCAAAAAAAAATAGGATTGCTGTATTCTTCTAATGTATTTTAAAAAATAAAAGAAAGAAAAACAAGTCTTTTCTTTTTCCTTACCATAAAATTATCCAAATTAATTAAAAAAATAATGATGGATTGGGTCCCTATCACAAATTTAAAAAGTTTTGTCACGTCGCGCTATGGAAGCAAAAATAGGTAGAATAATAATATAACTTTACTTTTTCTATTAAAAAAATTTTTAAAAAACAAAATTTAACAGACTTTAAATGGAATATTGGTGGCAGCGGGTTAATTTTTTTTTAATCCAAAAACAAACCAGCTATGATTTTTAGCAGCTAAAAGTTTCGGCAAAAAATTGTTGTAAACGGACCCTCAGAAAGGTGTCTATTTACATACAACTTTTTTTTTTCAAATGAGAAGACCCCGCTTGTACATTTTGTTGGAAAGCTTATCGAAAAAGAAAAACGCTCGTGTAATTTTTTTTTGACAATATATGTGTTAAAATCCTCAAGAAATCGTTGTGTTGGGATTTAAATGGAACATTGCCCCTAGCGAGTTGGAAATTCGTTTTTTAGGAAAATCCAAAAACACGTCAACTAGTATTTTTAGCAATCAAAATTTTCAGCAAAAAACTTTTGTGAACGGAGCCTTTTTTTTCAAATGAGAAGACCCCGCTTATGGCACCTTGTTGGAAAGCTTATCAAAAAAGGAAAACGCTCGTGTATTTTTTTTGACATTTGTCAAGCCATGTGTCAAAAAAAAATCAGGTTGACTATATCTATACCGACTTCTCGAAAACCTTTGACACAGTGACATAGTCAACCAGGCATTGCTTATTGCTTATTTCCTGATCAGGGGTCCCACAGGGTTCTCACTAAGGCCCTCTTCTTTTCAATTTGTTTATAAATGACATAAGTGAAATATTGAAGTTCTGCGAGTTTTTATTATTTCCTGACGATCTTAAATTATTTCTTAAAATTGTTAGACTGCTTGATGAACTGAAATTTAAGATTTAGGGGAGGTATTTGATCTCTGACATTTATCCCCCATATTAATAATTTTCCAAATAAAGCCTTTGGATGTCTTAGTTTTATTACTAGGAACTCAGATTTTTCAGTGCCTGCCTTTAGAATCCTGTATCTAACACTTGTCCGAAGTATCTTATCTTACTCTTCTGTAGTATGGACTCCTTATTACTTAAATCACATTTTTATCCTTGAGAGGGGTTAAAACAAGTTTCTTAAAAACTTGTGCTTGGAAACTAAACTTGCAAAATTTATCTCTGAGATTAAAGTTAAACCTCCTTAGATTTGATTTAGTTTTTTTGTATAAGCTTGAATACTGACTACTAGCATTTGCTTGGCCTGATTAGCTTTAGATGCATTGGTCGTATTCTTAGAGATAACCTTTGTTTTCGATGGAATTTCGTCACACAAACTATGGTAAGTTTTTTTACGTTCTTAGTAATACTATTTTGTAAAATGCGGACATCCCGTAAACAAATAAAATAAAAATAAGGGTTAATTTTTAGCTTAAATTCCTGCCTTTGTGTCAGAATAAACGAATTGTAATTTATTGTCTTTATTTTTAATTCTAAACTCAATTCTAAGCGTAAATCACTCAAAATTTTAAAAAAATGTGAGAAAATTATTGCCATGAAAACAATAATATAATAAACGCTATTTTACAAACTCGTTGTCAACCTCATGTGTCAAAGCATAGAAAAAGTGATGTTTCCCCAACCGTTATACCTTTTTAACTATGAAACTGTCAATCGCAGCGTTACCCCTAATTTTTTAGTTTGGTCGGTTGGGATATCCATTCTCTATTTTCTCTGCGTTTTTGCTCTGCATTTTTTTCAGGCTAACTTTGTAAAGAAATATATTATCGCTACGACTTTTTTTCGGAAAATGCAAGGGCAGGACAGCTACGACTTTTTTTCGGAAAATGCAAGGGCAGGACCGTTAAGGCGCATTTACACAGACAAACTTTCCTTTGATGTTGAAATGCAAACATTTACACGAGCCTCTTGAGCAAAATGTTCAAAAAAAAGTTCGAGCAAAATCTCGTACAAAAAGACTCAAGGAAATTTTGGAGAGACTGTTAAGCTAAATTTGTTTGAAGAAATAATGGTATAGAAATTTCTTACAAATTTAAATTTTATAGTTTTATGGGAATTCATTGAACTTAACTGAAAATAGAAAGACTAAGTTTTAAAACAAGGTATTTTTAATTAAGTGCTTTCCGACGGAAAAACGATTTGATGTCGAAATTCACATTTTACCTCATAAGCAACTTCGATTGACCTGATTTTTATATATGCCAGTATACTTGTAACTTTTTTGGGGTTGTAAAAAAACGAGAATAAAAAAATAATAATTGGCACTTATTTATTGCTGTTGCCTGTAAAATGTTATGATAAAAATTTACGTTTAAAAGAATATCTCTTTATTTTACTTCCTAGTTTAAAACACATACAATAATAATTAAGTCAAATTAAAAAACCTATATACATTTTATTAAATCTCAAATATATGAACAAAATCACGTTGGGTCTAAATAATACCCGTTTATTACCCACTTTTATAACCCTACGATCCCGACCCTTGTCTAAAAAAATATAATTTAGCAGTAATAGACTAGACTTCTGAATCAGAATGTTGCTCCTTTGCATATTGTTGTTCAGTGTCAGTAATCGACCTTGATTATTACATTAAATTGAGAGTAAATATCTATCTTCATCTTAAACTCACTAGGTAAATCTGGTGTGAGGAATTAAAAAAAAAACAATCAAAGCTAAGGGTAAAGTAAAGTTACAAAAATATATTTAAAAAAAAATCCCCTCCCCACCACTCCTCATAGTCGTGAGGCACGGATTACTGCTTAAAAGTGCAATTTTTAAGTTTTTGTCGATATTTGAAAAACTCAAAATTTTTTTGGAAAAGAAAAATTTTCCGGGGTTGTTTTTTGAATTTAGGAAAAAACCCTTGGAAATAAAAAAAACTTGCAAGAAAATCCCAAAAAAACACCCGGGCAAAAAAATCCGGGAAAAATCCTAAGAAAAAAATATTGTAAGTAACCCTAATCCATCTGACAAAACTGATAGCCAAGAATAATGTTTCGCTTGCCGTCGGCTTTTTTTCACAAAAATTTAAAATAAAAGTTGGTGTTCCATTTTTTTAAAGAATTGAGATCACTGATCACTTATGTGAAATTTTATTTATTCTCATCTTTAAAAATATGTTTCCAAAACAGATAGCAATAATTTGCTCAAAAATTTACCAACAAAATGTTCAAAGAAAAGCTCACAAAAATGTTCACGCAAAAATTTTTAGATCTTTTGCACGAGCTTTTGTTTGAGCATGTTCGTCTGTGTAATTGCGCCTTTATAGTATCTCATAGTTATATAGTTAGTTAAGTAAAGTAAATAACCCCAGTTTTATGAGTACCAAATGTTTTTCTCTGATAAACTTTTCGTTTGCCGTCGGTGAAATTCATCACATAAAAAGGGTACCTGTTTCAGATAGAAACACATTAAAATTTAAACGATTTTACATACCAACTAAAATTGGATCAATTTATTATTATAAAGGTTTATTAGAAAAGAGTGAAAGTTGTTTTTTTTTTCATAGGCAACAAATAAAATAAATGTTATAATTTTAATGTAAACATTAATAATATAATATAAAAAAAGGATTTCGTGACGGTATGTATAAAAAAATAGTAGTTTATACAATTAGTGGCTAAAATAGTGCTTTTAGTACAAGCGCGTTGGCTCAACAACAAAGTTGGTTGTATATAAGATGAAGATTCGTCTCCGTTGATTTGATATCGAAGTAGTATTGGCGAAAAAACTTCGTTGGCAAATTAACTGATGTTATGGTAAAGCCATGATGGTAATTTAAGGCTTAAAATATTTTAGCATAATTTAAGGGGTAACTACTATATTTTTCACATTTTTATGCCATGATTTTGCTCACATTTTAAAGCTCTCTTTCATAACTTCTGATTTCTAGAATTAAACACTCACTTTTTTCAAGTTTTCACTGTTTCTTTATCATTTAAAAAAAGTACTGACATTTTTTTTTTTCTCTGTTAAAATGAAAAATATTTAGAGAGAGAGGGCAGAATTTTAGAGGTAGATGGAGATATAATTTAGTGAAGTGCAAACATATTTAAGGTTGTTGAAGAGATACATCAGACTATATAGAAGTATTTTAGAAAATTATAAATATAATTGAAGGTAATTGTTTAATCAAAATTTCTTTTATGTCATCTGTCTGTCATCTTGAGTCAGTCAGTGTCACATTCACTTAAAAGACATTCAGTCATTCAACCAATGAAGAACCATCAGAAATACATCACACCTTGTTTAGGGTGACTCCAAAACCATAGCGAAGATGATAATAAGTATGGCGCCTAACATCCACCATATTGATTTTAAAAAAATTTATAGTCCATAGCACTTTTGGGCCTCTCAGCTTTCCAGCAATACCACTGTTATCAAAATCGGTTCAGCTGTCGTGGCACATATTAACATACATACATACATACATATAGATACTCCATACAACCAGTGGCGGTCCCAGCCATTTGCAAAGAGAGGGCGGTTTCGATACGAAAAAATTTTTTTATGAGGAACATATCAATATATGCAAACAAAATTTAGTAACTACAAGCGAGGATATGGTCTCAAATCTAGGGATTTGAAGTCGTTTATTTCATACATTTCTTATTTTAAAAAATATTTAAGAAAATTTTTGAGAAAATTACATTAAAACTGTAATTTTTGAGTCGAAATAAAATTGTAAATATATCAATGGTTTCAAAGCGCAGCAGGCGAAAATTTTTAAGAAAATGGCATTACAAATGCCATTTTTAACACAAAATTTGATTTTGTAAATGTTTTCATAAAAAAATTAAAGCCAGTGTAGGGGGGGGGGTCAACTACCCTCCTATCTTCCTGAAATCCGCGCTTGAGTAACTACGTATAATTTTTTAAGTTACAAAAAAACATAGATAACAAACAAACCACAAACTAAACCTAATAGCTAAATACTTTTTTTTTCAGGTCTAAAAAATTTCTTGTTGAAACATTACCTTTTATATCGCATATCTCAAACATAAGATGTCCATCTCAAAAAAAAATCATTTCCAGTTTTTTGGGTAAACCGGTCAATGACTTGCTTAATGTCAATTTTAATATGTCTGTTGATATGCAGCAACGCCAGACGAATTTCCGCCATAGTGTCTTTAAGTACTTATGTCTTCGTGCCTTTCACTAAAGCTTCAACTGGCATAAGTTGAACAAAAAGTATCAAGCCTAAATTAAGTTTTGTAGTCTGCAGGATTTTTAGTTTCCAGGTTGTTTAAATTACGATCTTTAAAATCTCAGTAGATAACTGGGCACAATAGGCCCATTTGAAGCCGCAGTGCATGGTTCAGCCTTCGGTAGAGAGCTAACCACCAGTTTTGAATACATACATACTTATTTTTTCAATCTTCTGAGGCATGAGAAGCTTCTTTCTGACGAGGCATTACTTACTTAACATCCAAGAATGTTTCAATCAACGGAATAATATTGCTACACTTATTCGTTACACGTACACGAAAACGTTATCAGGTATGTTTTGATTTAAGCTTTTGCCTACTTCTGATCAATATTGTTTCCAAATACTGACTTCTCCCAATAAAAGTTCAAGAATTTGTGTTTTGGATTAATAAAACAGTTTATAGTATTTAGTATGCAGACCGCTTCAAGCTACTGCGAACATAGGGGGAATCAAGTCCAATTTACTCTCCGTGCCGTACGACCGAGGTGGATTCGAAGCACGCTGCAGTGTTATCTTTTGGAAATTCATTTTGTTTTTATTATTTTGTTTTATTTCGGCCTTGCTCGAGAAACAGATGGGTAAGTTCTTAATTGAAATAATACATTTTTAAAACTAAAAATGGATGTCTACGAAGTTGCCGAAAAAGTGCAGATGGTCAAATGGTCAAATCGTCATAACCCAACACACGTTCGATATTGGTCGAGGGAAAATTTGCATTTGTATTTTGACGTAAGAACACAGTATCCCCAAAAACTAAATGTTTGGGGGGAGGGTATTGTAGGGGAACACGTAATTGGGCCATTTTTTATTAACGGCAATTGCAATTTGAATGGTCCTAGATACTTGGATCTACTGCAGCAGCACATTATTCCAACTTCTAGGCAGTTGTTAGGTGTAAGATTTGATGAAACATGATTTCAACAAGATGGTTGTTCCGCTCACAATGTTGGCCTTGTTAGAGATTATCTTGATAATGTATTTCCTAATCGGGTTATAAGTACACGGGGAACTATTTTATGGCCAGCTCGATCTCCCGATCTTGCTCCTAATGACTTCTATCTGTTTTTGAAGAAGCTTTTCAAATTATCACCCCTAACATGCTTGGAAACGTTAGAAGGGGTTTTTATAGTAGGCTCGGATATTGTCTAGCCGAGCAAGGAGGACTTTTCGAACATTTGCTTTAATTTTTTTTTGACTGGGAGAATCTTTTTGGTTTTTAGAATGTATTATTTTATTTTGAGAACTTGCTTTTATTTTGTTTCTCCTTATTATTTTCATTGTAACACGTCGTCACTGATAAATCTGAGCAGTTGACAATAAAACGCTCTTATTTATCAGTGACAAAAAATAAGAAAATTACGTTATAAAAATTTGCGTATTTATTGACCAAATTCCGGTGTCATTGACTACGCTCCACACAGCACCGTGGTTAGAGGCGTACTAAATACAAAAGGCGAAAGGCGGCGAACGACGATCGGAAGCCTGAGTGTTGGTTGCTCCACTGATAGGCGTGCGGTGTCTCTGCATGAACGTACACTGGCAAATTAGACTTCTTCCGCCCTATGTTCGCAGTAGCTTGAAGCGGTCTGTATAGTATTTAGTATTGATTTTGCCTAAAACTTGTTTATAAATAGAAACTCTATAATGCTGTTCTGTATTTTCAATGGTTTTCGCGGTAAGTTCGTCATGCGTTTGTATATTCTTGGTCTAACGGATTGAAGGTCAAACTGTCCCAAAATATTGTGGAGGGATTCTAGAATGTATTTAAAGGAACTTTCTGCAATTTCTCGTTTTTTCTTTTTCAGGGTTATTACCAGCAGCATCTTTGTCCCCCCCAGGGACCGCCACTGATACGCCTCGAAATTTGGTTGGCTAAGTCATTTAGTGGCAACTTCTAATTAGAAAGATCTTGCTACTACCACCGGGACAGAAACGTTTTAAATATTTAAGTTTAGAAAACTTTTGTTTTGAAACTTTTGGTTTCCCTTTTACTTTAAATTTAACTGGCCAAGAAAAGATAGGTATTTCTTAATGACACCCAGTTAATTATTCTAGATAAATACATCAGATGTAATTTCTATCAAGATTCTTGAGTTACGTTACTTTTACGTTATACATATATATTGCGTTTTCTCACATACATACCAACGTCAAAGAATTCCTTATAAGAAATCATAGTTTTTTTTTACGATTTGTAAGTGTCTTTGCACTTTAAGCTAGGTGGATTAATGAAAGTGAACATAATGCAGTTATTAGAACAAATTTTAAACTTTTAATTAAATTCTAGATCAAGAATATTTTGTTTCAATTAAATTATTAATTAAATTAGGTATTCCCCCCGCCTCTCCGCCTCTACTTTTTGGAAGTCGGTTCAACTTGAAACAAAAAATATTTTCCTAATTAATAAAAATTTAAATGTGAACGAAAAAAAAGCACTGTATTGATGCCAAAATAACTCAAATAAACAAAAAAGAAAGCACATTTTTTCGTAAAACATACATTAAAAAAAAGAGAAAAGATTAGACATAAAAACTAAATTAATGAACAAACGGAAGAAAGCTGTGGCACTGTGTAGTTCTAACGAAAAAACAAGAGTTTTTTGTACTTCAGTGTAAAATGAACTTCCTGAATTTTGATTGCTCACACAGAGGGTAGAACTTAGGACGACGCCGTTTCGTCCTTATTAGGGACTCATCAGCTAGGTGTACCACAATGACAGAGAATTTCGGTCGCGCTTATGTGCCAAAATTTTGCAATGAAGTACAAAAAAACTCTTGTTTTTACAAGCTTTTATTTAACTTGCAATGTATGTAATAACGAACTATGTTTATTCGGGTGGATCTTGCAACTTAATTTTGACCAACTTCCTGACATCCGATCCCTAGTCGAAGGGGTTGGAGGGAGTACAGTTGAAGTACCCCCGATTTCGTTGAAATTTGGTGTGTTGGGGCACTTGAGAGTTTTTAAAATTCAATATGGCGGATTCAAGATGGAAGATTTCGGTCATCTTTTACAAACCAATTTTAACTAACTTATGTGACAATACAAGAATATGTCTTTATTATGCACCTCTCCTCTCTACGAGGGGAGTGGAGGGTGGAAAACACCTAAGTTTGTCCGATTTCAACCAAAATTGGTATACGGGGGCTTTTGGGGATAACCAATTTTAATTGTCTTATCCACATCCGATTGTGTTCAAATTTGGTATGGGTTTATAGTTCCGGTGAAAATACAATAATATGGTAATCTCAGGTACCCACCTCCCTCTAACGAGGGAAGTAGAGGGGGATTATGAATTTTCGATCAAATTTGAAAATTTCAATATGGCGGATTCAAAATGAACGATTAAGGTTACAAATCTAAAAATAAAGGGTGTGTGTTCAAATTTAGTATGCGTTTATAGTTCCGGCGACAACACAATAATATGGTATTATTAGGTACACACTTCCCTCTAACGAGGGAAGTGGAGGGGGGAGAAGATTTGGTTCGTTGGATTTAAATCCAAACTGGCACACAGGGGTTTTTTGGGAAGGGGATATGAATTTTTGATCAGATTTGAAAATTTCGATATGGCGGATTCAAAATGGACGATTTGGGGTACGAATCTAAAAAGAAGAAGTATAAGAAAAATAAAAAAATATATCCTACTTTTAAGTGCATTTAATAAAAGCTTTAAAAGTTTTTTATTCATAATTTTATTTTTAAATTAATGGTTTAGTGGGTAACGGCGATGGCTTATTGCAGCTAATTCGTCAACTAGTTTGTTTAGTTCAAACTCTTTAACCGTGTTTGATTGTTGACTGATTTTTGTGTGCAAATACTTTGCGATTGCCCCCCCTCTTGGCACCCCTCAATTGACGCCCCTGCTAAAAAGTATAAAATGAAATAATTTTTATTTGTATATAAAAAATCCAACTTTTTTGAGGTCGGCGATGTCGTGGCGATGTGGTTTAGTTTTTGTTAATTGACTTCTTATTGTTGTGGTCGTTTCGAAGACATTCTGAAGATCGTATTGGTTGCCTATTCTTCTTATCTTGTCTGAGATTGCTTTGATGTATAGAATTATAAGTGTCGCTTTTCAGTATTTACGTCTGTCGTCTTTTGTGTTGGTGTGGTCTGAAGAGTTTTGTTGATCGTGTAGTTGGAGAAACCCTTCCTTCGCAGGTCGGATCGAATTTTTGACTTTTTTTTTATTTAAAGCTTCTTCTGTAGGTGGTTCGATCGATGAAAAATTTGCATTTCCCAGTTTGGTTGATGTGGAGTGGTTTGATTTAAAGTTAAGATATGGTTTGCGATATACGGAAGTGATTATGGTTGAATTTTTTTTGGTGACTAGAACGTCGAGAAAAATTTGTCAGCTCCCTTTTATAGTTAGTTATATATCTTCTTTAAATCATACACGTGACGAAGATACCTAAAGCATTCTATGTTTATAATGTTACATTTTTTATTGTGGCTTATATAAATTTAGGTTAAATCTTCAGTTAGTACGTCGATGCCCCGGACACTTAATTGGTACACTAGGCAGGTACCTACGCTGTCTACGGGCAAGGACTCAATCCCCATAAATGAAGTAAGTCTTTTACATATAAATTAACTTAATTTAAACAAAAAATAAAGAATTTCTTATATTTTCGTAACCTGCACTGAGGAAAAATTCTTGTTGTCGCAAATAGATTTCTAGTTAATCCAATAAGAAAATCTATTAGGATAGGCGCCAGGCGAAAAATTTACTTAAAATAACAAAATCTTTTTTGCTGAATCTCTTTGCAGTTTTAACAAACTTATATTGCTAGACCAACAAAAATTATTTATTAGATAAGTCTATTTATTCTTGAAAAACTATCTAGTTAAATTAACAAAGTACATTTTACTGAAATAATAAAAAAAATTTATATAATTCTATTTATTCTTGGAAAACTATCTAGTTAAATTAATAAAGTACACTTTGCTGAAATAATAGGGACTTTCTGGGCAGTTTACGAAAATAACAACTTTTGTGGCTATCGGTATTTGACAAGCTTTCAGGAATAAATTTATTTCGGTTATTTTCCCAACTATTTCTACGCTTACCTATAAAACAATTTATTCAGTGTCTCCCTCAATCAAAAACTAACACAATTCTAAACATTGGTTATGAAAAAAATTGCCAAAAATACAAAGACTTTGAAATTGATTGACAGAAGAATATGGAAATAAGCAGAAAAATTGTAGATAAAGGTAAACAAAGGCGCTTATTAGCGGCAAAATCACGTAATTTATGTTGTTAACTTTATTTAGTTTATATTTACTTCTATTAATCCACGTCAAAGTCTTTGTATTTTTGGCAATTTTTTTCAAAACGAATGTTTGGAATTGTTAATTTTTGATTATGGAAGATGCAGAATATTTTGCTTTATGGGTAAGCGTAAAAACAGTTGGGAAAATAAACCGTAATAACTTTATTCTTGATGGTTTGTCAAATAACGATAGCCACAAAAGTTGTTATTTTTGTGTGCTTACTAAAAAGTTCCTAATAAAAAAAATTGTTGCTCCTTGCTCTAATACCAAAACCGTTAAGCTTTTTGTTCAAAAGGATAACTTTCCCATTTGGGTATTTAAAATCGCTTCCTAATAATAGTTTCCGAAGATCCAAATGCTAAACCCTACGATTTTTGTTTATTGTGGTTTTATATAACTATAAGACATCCAAAAATGATACCTACCTTTGGAAAAATGCTTTGTCCTACTTTCAAATTTTGTAGTTGCGGCTCATCCATTGGAACCTCAGTAGACTTGGGCAATATATTTATATCAATATTTTTGCTGGTTTTGCTTTCAGCTAGTGTTTGAATGGCCTGTTTTTCTATTACATTTGATGGCGTTTCGTCCACAGCAAAGGAATATTCTTCTATTTAAATTCTAAAAATATTAAATTTTATCAAATATTTTTTTACAACAAAGTGCATTTTTATAAACGTTTATTGCAAAAAAACACACATATTCATGTCAAAAATGCGGCACCGGCGAAAATTTTGAGAAAATTATAAAAAAAATGCCGGTAGAGATTAACCGATCCGTCCCTTTTTTAACATAATACAAAATTCTAGGTTTTCCAGGACGTGTGGGAACCATATACCTAGTCTATATACCAGTGGCGGTCGCAGCTTTCCCAAAAGAGGGGGGGGGGTGAGGTCAAAATTTTGTAAAAGCAAAGAAAAAGTTATATGCAAAAGATCTAAAATTAACGTAACTTTCGAACCAAATAGGGCGCTGTTAGAATGTCACTGAAAAATCAAAATAAATGTTATATAGTTATTATATCCTTTCAAACAATCTCGTCAGTTAATCAAGAAATTCCATATAATTAAGCTATTAGTTATTTGCAAATAAGTAGGCAGATACTCAGATCTCGCGGCAACAAAAAAAAATAGTTAAGCACAGGCCGAATGAGGTGCAAAACACTGACTTTGAAAGTGTAATAACGGCTAGATACTATAACTAGACGAAAAAATTCGAGAATCTAGATTTCAGTTAGAAGGTAGCCATTATCCCAAATGTTAGATGGAGACAAAAATACACAGAAAAGTCAACAAAGCGTGAATATTTAGGCTAAACGCTACGGATATTAAGGTTTAAAGATGCAAATAAAGCAAAACAAGTGTTACTATAAAGAAACTATTTTGATTTATAGCCAATTGCACCAACATTCACTTGAGGAAAGTACAATTAAGGAACCTTAAATGTAAGAAATCCTCAAAATCCATTTTGGTTTGCACCATTCGTTTGACACCCGGTTCCCACCTACGACTTTCTCGTGAGTGCTCACTCACGTGTCACATGATGTCAATATGAAATGTTATGACAGTCATATGACGCATGAGCAGGCACGCACGAAAAAGTCCTAGGTGAGAACCGGGTGTGAGGTTTGCTAAGCTGGGCCGCTCTAAAATCTGGCAGCGTTGTAGAAATCTGGTAACTTTCATTTGTCTGGCAGTTGGTTTGGGAACACAATTTACGTTGTGTGTTTTTTTTTCATAACTCAATTTGTTTTATTTTCAATTTGAAAACTATAATTTATAAATATAAATAAAAAAAGGCGTGCCAATTTCACTCCAAAGGAGACTATTTTTCTCATGGCTATGTTAAGGGGCTTGAAACAGATAACCAGTGCTTTTAATTGAGCAAGTGGCATGTCGAACTCAACGAGAAGTCAAGCAATTTAATATCCCCCTCAATACGGTCAGGATCGTCCCACAAGTAGTCGTAGAGAAAGGGGGCGGCCTGGAGCCTAGTCAATAAGTCCTAACCGAGGCTCCAACGGTCCCTGTTTGCCAGACCTTTTCGTTTGTGTTTCGCAACTTGTGAAAGTTTCGAGGTTTTTTAATCCAAAAAATTGCAAAACACCTAAAAAAAGGGTCCCAAAAACACTGAAAACCAAATAAAATAATGTTACAAACGTCACAGGAACCCCCGCAGATTCATTTCCTCGTGGAAATAGGTGGTGAAAGTAAGTTGACCAGTGGATGAGAGACTTTCGCTCATCCTACCTCACGGGCCGTCAAGAATAATTGCCAATTGCACCAATGATAATGTCTGTGTTTTAGGTATGACTTAAAATTCTCTCTCTCTCTTATTGTGTGTTTCTGAGAGATATCAAAACTTTTAAGTCAGACTTCAAACACAGACTTAACGTTGGTGCAATTGGAAATAAGCGTGCAGGTCTTCTTTTGTTGATTAAATGAGAAAAATCATTTGATAAGCACTGCTACACTTTACCAAAAGTTATTTTTATATATTTCTCTTCACTTTTTGTACAGTGTGTAATTGCTTTTTCTGATTTAATCAACAAAAGAAGACCATAACGTTTTCGTCCGATATGTGATTATAGATTTATGCCGCTCCCTATTCATTAAAATCGGACCCGGAACATTTAAAGTAAAAAACCGGGAGAAAAACCTCAAAGGGACTTGATGGGTTTAAGGGGCGCTGAGATTTGGTGGAGGGAAAAAGGAAGAAGAAAAGCTCTAACTATATAAACCAAAAATATATGTAATATTCTTTAAACTCTTGGCGACGTTGAACAATGGCTATGAGTAGAGGCCCTGTATACAATTTTTGACAGTTATTATTAAACTGTCAAATTTATAGAGAACCTCTAGCTATGAGTTTAAACTATCTTTTCGTTGATATGTCGTGCGTGTAAATATATGATCAAGCATATAATAAATTTAAACGTTACATAAAAAAATTAAACCGGATTAGGTCGTTAATTAAAATCACTTATTTTAAGCAATAAAGTATTTAAATCAGGGTAGTCGATAAATTTCTGGTACTTTCAGAGTGCATTAAACAGGTTTCAATTTTGTTATTTTCACTTTTAAGATCAAGCATGAGAAAACCAACAGTCTCCATCCTTTTTATATGTATATCCAACTTGTCACATCATTAATTTAAATTTTTATATAGCTTTATGATTTTAGGAGCTGTACCGATGCAAAAACTTTTTATTTTAATACCTTCATCAAAAACATGATTTTAGTAACTGTCTGCAGATAACTAAAGCATGGCTTTTTTGGTTACCGATGGTTTTTTTTTGATCACGGGTGCAAAAAAAAGATTTCGGTCCGTTTTTTACCCAAAGTTAAAGAGAAATAGTGGAAGATAGTAGTATTGAAAAAATCTAATTATTCTTGCCTAAAAATTAACTCATTTCCGCCAGTTTTCACCAAGTATTTACGAAAAAATCATTTAAAAACATCGTCAAAATATCAAATTGTCAAAGATTTGACAATTTGATATTTTGACGATGTTTTTAAATGATTTTTTCGTAAATACTTGGTGAAAACTGGCGGAAATGAGTTAATTTTTAGGCAAGAATAATTAGATTTTTTCAATACTACTATCTTCCACTATTTCTCTTTAACTTTGGGTAAAAAACGGACCGAAATCTTTTTTTTGCACCCGTGATCAAAAAAAAACCATCGGTAACCAAAAAAGCCATGCTTTAGTTATCTGCAGACAGTTACTAAAATCATGTTTTTGATGAAGGTATTAAAATAAAAAGTTTTTGCATCGGTACAGCTCCTAAAATCATAAAGCTATATAAAAATTTAAATTAATGATGTGACAAGTTGGATATACATATAAAAAGGATGGAGACTGTTGGTTTTCTCATGCTTGATCTTAAAAGTGAAAATAACAAAATTGAAACCTGTTTAATGCACTCTGAAAGTACCAGAAATTTATCGACTACCCTGATTTAAATACTTTATTGCTTAAAATAAGTGATTTTAATTAACGACCTAATCCGGTTTAATTTTTTTATGTAACGTTTAAATTTATTATATGCTTGATCATATATTTACACGCACGACATATCAACGAAAAGATAGTTTAAACTCATAGCTAGAGGTTCTCTATAAATTTGACAGTTTAATAATAACTGTCAAAAATTGTATACAGGGCCTCTACTCATAGCCATTGTTCAACGTCGCCAAGAGTTTAAAGAATATTACATATATTTTTGGTTTATATAGTTAGAGCTTTTCTTCTTCCTTTTTCCCTCCACCAAATCTCAGCGCCCCTTAAACCCATCAAGTCCCTTTGAGGTTTTTCTCCCGGTTTTTTACTTTAAATGTTCCGGGTCCGATTTTAATGAATAGGGAGCGGCATAAATCTATAATCACATATCGGACGAAAACGTTATGGTCTTCTTTTGTTGATTAAATCAGAAAAAGCAATTACACACTGTACAAAAAGTGAAGAGAAATATATAAAAATAACTTTTGGTAAAGTGTAGCAGTGCTTATCAAATGATTTTTCTCATTTAATCAACAAAAGAAGACCTGCACGCTTATTTCCAATTGCACCAACGTTAAGTCTGTGTTTGAAGTCTGACTTAAAAGTTTTGATATCTCTCAGAAACACACAATAAGAGAGAGAGAGAATTTTAAGTCATACCTAAAACACAGACATTATCATTGGTGCAATTGGCAATTATTCTTGACGGCCCGTGAGGTAGGATGAGCGAAAGTCTCTCATCCACTGGTCAACTTACTTTCACCACCTATTTCCACGAGGAAATGAATCTGCGGGGGTTCCTGTGACGTTTGTAACATTATTTTATTTGGTTTTCAGTGTTTTTGGGACCCTTTTTTTAGGTGTTTTGCAATTTTTTGGATTAAAAAACCTCGAAACTTTCACAAGTTGCGAAACACAAACGAAAAGGTCTGGCAAACAGGGACCGTTGGAGCCTCGGTTAGGACTTATTGACTAGGCTCCAGGCCGCCCCCTTTCTCTACGACTACTTGTGGGACGATCCTGACCGTATTGAGGGGGATATTAAATTGCTTGACTTCTCGTTGAGTTCGACATGCCACTTGCTCAATTAAAAGCACTGGTTATCTGTTTCAAGCCCCTTAACATAGCCATGAGAAAAATAGTCTCCTTTGGAGTGAAATTGGCACGCCTTTTTTTATTTATATTTATAAATTATAGTTTTCAAATTGAAAATAAAACAAATTGAGTTATGAAAAAAAAACACACAACGTAAATTGTGTTCCCAAACCAACTGCCAGACAAATGAAAGTTACCAGATTTCTACAACGCTGCCAGATTTTAGAGCGGCCCAGCTTAGCAAACCTCACACCCGGTTCTCACCTAGGACTTTTTCGTGCGTGCCTGCTCATGCGTCATATGACTGTCATAACATTTCATATTGACATCATGTGACACGTGAGTGAGCACTCACGAGAAAGTCGTAGGTGGGAACCGGGTGTCAAACGAATGGTGCAAACCAAAATGGATTTTGAGGATTTCTTACATTTAAGGTTCCTTAATTGTACTTTCCTCAAGTGAATGTTGGTGCAATTGGCTATAAATCAAAATAGTTTCTTTATAGTAACACTTGTTTTGCTTTATTTGCATCTTTAAACCTTAATATCCGTAGCGTTTAGCCTAAATATTCACGCTTTGTTGACTTTTCTGTGTATTTTTGTCTCCATCTAACATTTGGGATAATGGCTACCTTCTAACTGAAATCTAGATTCTCGAATTTTTTCGTCTAGTTATAGTATCTAGCCGTTATTACACTTTCAAAGTCAGTGTTTTGCACCTCATTCGGCCTGTGCTTAACTATTTTTTTTTGTTGCCGCGAGATCTGAGTATCTGCCTACTTATTTGCAAATAACTAATAGCTTAATTATATGGAATTTCTTGATTAACTGACGAGATTGTTTGAAAGGATATAATAACTATATAACATTTATTTTGATTTTTCAGTGACATTCTAACAGCGCCCTATTTGGTTCGAAAGTTACGTTAATTTTAGATCTTTTGCATATAACTTTTTCTTTGCTTTTACAAAATTTTGACCTCACCCCCCCCCCTCTTTTGGGAAAGCTGCGACCGCCACTGGTATATAGACTAGGTATATGGTTCCCACACGTCCTGGAAAACCTAGAATTTTGTATTATGTTAAAAAAGGGACGGATCGGTTAATCTCTACCGGCATTTTTTTTATAATTTTCTCAAAATTTTCGCCGGTGCCGCATTTTTGACATGAATATGTGTGTTTTTTTGCAATAAACGTTTATAAAAATGCACTTTGTTGTAAAAAAATATTTGATAAAATTTAATATTTTTAGAATTTAAATAGAAGAATATTCCTTTGCTGTGGACGAAACGCCATCAAATGTAATAGAAAAACAGGCCATTCAAACACTAGCTGAAAGCAAAACCAGCAAAAATATTGATATAAATATATTGCCCAAGTCTACTGAGGTTCCAATGGATGAGCCGCAACTACAAAATTTGAAAGTAGGACAAAGCATTTTTCCAAAGGTAGGTATCATTTTTGGATGTCTTATAGTTATATAAAACCACAATAAACAAAAATCGTAGGGTTTAGCATTTGGATCTTCGGAAACTATTATTAGGAAGCGATTTTAAATACCCAAATGGGAAAGTTATCCTTTTGAACAAAAAGCTTAACGGTTTTGGTATTAGAGCAAGGAGCAAAATGGGATTTTTATTGTAATTTTCTCGAAAACTTTTGCCTGCTGTGCCTGCAGGGCAGGTTTTTACCAACGAATTAGGTGTAAATAAACAACTCAAAATCTGACTACACCCATTCTTCTCCCTAGATTTGAAGCCTGGTCCATGCTTGCAAAAAAGTAAAGCGTCGAACAAATAACTACCTAAAACTACTATTTCTAAACACATAACAACAAACAGTAAAAAGGTACGGGCGAGGTACGTTTATAAAAAATCACCCTGTACAAGATACAGAAGCTGGCAAAAGAAGAAAGTTCTCCACTTACATGGGAGCGGTTCATCTGATCATAATAATTGTGGTCAAACCGCAACTAGGTACTACTGGTGTAAGTTCCTTTTTCGACCTGATTGCCACCAGATTAAAGCCCGCTAATTTGGTTTTTCCGTTCTTTTTTTTTTGTTTTAAATTTTTGAATAAAAAGTGTAACATAATAATATTTACCTAAATTAGTATCTTGCGCTGTCCTTAAGGCGCATTTACACAGACAAACTTTCCTTTGATGTTGAAATGCCGAAAAACATTTACACGAGCCTCTTGAGCAAAATGTTCAAAAAGAAGTTCGAGCAAAATCTCGTACAAAAAGACTCACGGAAATTTTGTTAAGCAAAATTTGTTTGAAGAAATGTTGGTATAGAAAGTTCTTACAAATTTAAATTTTATAGCTTTATGGGAATTCATTGAACTTAACTGAAAAAAGAAAGACTAAGTTTTAAAACAAGGTATTTTTAATTAAGTGTCTTCCGACGGAAAAACGATTTGATGTCGAAATTCACGTTTAACCTCATAAGCAACTTCGATTGATCTGATTTTTATAGGGGATATACCAGTAACTTTTTTGGGGTTGTAAAAAAAACGAGAATAAAAAAAATAAATAATTGGCACTTATTTATTGCTGTTGCTGGGTTAGGAGAAGGTAAAACCGTAGACTAGTGAGAGGGGGTTTTGGTCAAATTTACATTGACACACAAAATTACATGACAACAAACCAGGGTCAACGCAGTTTTTTTATGAAAGTTTTAAAACAAATGTTTCCATAAAGAAAGGGCTCTCCGACGCAAAACAAAAAAGTTCCTTGAGTACGCTTTAATTTGTTTATTTAATTTTATTTTATTGACGCGTAGAACTCACATTTTGGATTTCACAGGTAGTAGGCCGGCCACCCTTTTGAATCGGAATGTTGCCCCTTTGCATATTGTTTGTTCAGTGTCAGTAATCGACCTTGATTGATTATTACATTAAATTGATAGAGATTCACTTTGTTGATATCTATATCTTTAGCATTTTCATGATCTTTTTGCTTTTTTAAATAACCCTTGGGGCCTTAAACTAACTAGGTAAATCTGGTGTGAGGAATTTAAAAAAAAAACAATCAAAGTTAAGGGTGAAGTAAAGTTACAAAAATATGTTTAAAAAATATCACCCTCCTCACCACTCCTCATAGTCGTGAGGCGCTGATTACCGCTTAAAAGTGCAATTTTTGAGTTTTTTACCGATATTTGAAAAACTCAAAATTTTTTTGGAAAAGAAAAATTTTCCTGGGTTTTTTTTTAAATTTAGGAAAAAAAAGCTCGGAAATAAAAAAAACGAACAAATTCCAAAAAAAAAACACCCGGGCAAAAAAATCCGGGAAAAACCCTAAGAAACAATATTATAAGTAACCCAAATCCATGTGAAAAACTGATGGCCAATAATAATGTTTCGCTTGCCGTCGCCTTTTTTCCACAAAGATTTAAAATAAAAGTTGGTGTTCCATTTTTTTAAAGAATTGAGATCACTGATCACTGATGTGAAATTTTATTTATTATCATCTTTAAAAATATGTTTTCAAAATAGATAGCAATAATTTGCTCAAAAATTTACCCGAACAAAATGTTCAAAAAAAAGCTCACAAAAATGTTCACGCAAAAAATTTTAGATCTTTTGCAGGAGCTTTTGTTTGTTCGTCTGTGTAATTGCGCCTTTAGGTTCTAATAATAGAATTCTTGGGTTTTAGGGCTAGCCATTTGTAATAATAAAGCCAATGATCTTAACCATGCATCAATTTTAAGCTTGATTAAGATATCCTACTAATATTATAAATGCGAACGTTTGTGTGTATGTATGTCCGTATCTTTGTTCCTCAATCACGGAAAACTTGCTGAAGCGGGATTAAATTTGGTAAGAGAGTGTGACCTGGGGGTCAATTTTACCGCTTTTAGATTGATTTCGATTTAGCATGACGTCACAATACAACTTTACTCAATTTACACGTGCTTTGGTTCGACTTTAATTTCTTTAACCGATAGAAATCGTAAAAAAACTTTCACACGCTTTTTTACTTTTTTAACTAACAATGGTATTTATTTATGGACTAAACAAATGTAAAACATATGAGCAAATAACGTTACTAAACAATAAAAGCTAATTTCTTTTTTCATTCAAGCATGATTCAATAAGGTGTTTGTTCCCATGTAAACATAAGCCCTCAATGGGCTGTTCTTGATAGAAGTAGAGTCGCTGTATACGATTTTTGACAGTTATTGTTTTACTAGAGTTGGGCAACTCTTATTTTCCTCTCTTTCTAGTTCTTTTCATATATCATAATAGGTAAAATATAAAGACTCCTATTGATCTATATTTTTGTTACTCTTAACAACGTACATGCTAAATGCGTAAGTTTGTACCTACTGCTTGTAGCTCACTTACCTCGCAAATTCGGCTATTTTTATAAATTTTCCAGCTTGATAATTGCATATTTTCTTTCCAATTTTCTGTCTCCGTTGGACAGTTGGACAACATAACAATACAAATTCGCCGAGTCACGTGTTTTTACAGTTTTTGATACAGCAAAATTCCATTTTTAAACCGTCACTGACAAAAATTATTAAGCTTAATTTATAAACGCGTTAGCGTTCGCAGTTGAAGTTCGCGTTCGGCGTTCGTAGTTCGTAGTTGGGAGTTCAGAAAACAGCATTTATAAACGCAGTTCGTTGCTGAAATTTGATTGGTATTTTCAAGGTCAAGTGAATACGATGTAAAACAGCTGACATATAATCATAAACTAACCAAAAATCGGAAAAAAATTTGCCCGTTTGAAAGTGATTCTGGTTGGTAAACATTTTGGAAAAAAATTGGTAGAGAATTCCAAAAACTGTTTGGCTTCTTTGTGGCCACAATTCTTAAATATGTAGCCCACAAAGTGAAACAGAAAAAACAAAAAACAACAATGGCTGAAATGACATTTGACAGATATATCATGTGATGAAAACTTCACCAACTACCAACATAAAATTTGGTCATCTCCGAACTGCTAACGGGGACGCGAAAGGCGAATGCGAACTTTTATTATAAATGGAATTACATGTTTCAATAAGGTGATCTCCAGCGCGCGAACCACGAACTTCAACTGCGGAAGCGAACGCGTTTATAAATCCCGTATCAGAGGTTACCAACTATCATTGCCAACACACAATTTGTTTTTAAACATTTCCCTAACAACTGTCAAATCCAGTTGCTCACCTCTGGTAAAACAATAACTGTCAAAATTCGCATACAGGGCCTCTAGATAAAAGCACCCTTCGATGTTATCAAATATTTACTCTAGAGATATTCACTGAAATCAAGTAGACTTGTAGCGTATCCCATTGACGCAATCGGTGCGCAACTGGTTCGCAATTGGATCGGTTTTTGTTTTCCATTGACAGGCACTTTTTCAGTTTTCCTGTCCCATTGGGGAACTGACACCTTCAGTGTTTCACCAAGTGCCGCTTGTTCGGCACCGGCTCTGAGGCCTCGTGCCGCAACCAAAACAGTTTCCCGCCATTAAAAATTGCGAACAGCGAAAATGGCAAGTGTGAGAGATTTTTGTAGATTTTCTTCGCTGCTGAGTAGTAGCAGCGATGAAGACGACGAAGAAGGAAAATGAAGCGTTTCTACGGAGACAGATAAAATTATCTTTACAGATATCCTAAGCTCTGGACCGGTATTCTCGTAACTAAATACGCTCGGCGTTTCGTGCTCGCTGACCGTATGATAACGTAATATTCGCATACCACGTGACCAAAGTAACAAAAATGGTATTTACGTATATTGAACGCAAGGCGTCGACGAAATGTGCTTAGCGCGTGGCGACCGTTTGAGAAACACCTACCATTTGCTTGCTGTTTTGCTCTCCGCGCGTACAATTTTCCTACCCTACAATACTTTGTAGAGTGCTGCAGAAAATATAGTAGTTTTTTCAGTTTGTGTTTTTATTAATAATAAAAAAAATAAAAATCTCTTATTAGTAGCTTCGGGACGGGTATTTAGAGACTCTCAACATCTCACAAAAGTGGCTTCTTAAAGTAATTTTTAAGACCGGCTTTACCCATTAACCTTACTATTTGATGCTCGATGTAAGACAACTTTTTTTCCAAAAAATAGCAACAAAAATTTTTCTTAATAAAATCAAAATTCTGTAAAGCCAAGGGTAAAAAAAGCCATTGGTCAGCGGTGCTTTTTGTATCTTTCATCAGCTGTGTACCAAAAAATATCTGGTTTTATTAGGCTCGTGCCCACATTGTTTTCTTTTAAAAATAAAATAAAAACTTTCATGAAATATGAAATTAGCATAAATGAAATAAATAGCTTAATTGATATAAAAAATAATTAGTAAACCATATCTTTATATCTGTGTTTTGGTCTGTATTTTCTTTACTTTTCTGAAAAATCACATTTTTCACACTAACTACCATTTTTATGTTTTTTATCTTTTGTCATTTTATTTATTCATAAATGTACTAAAAATTATTATTTTCTTTTTTTTTTAATTCAACACTTCCATGAAAATATAAATTTTTCCACGCGCGAGGTTTCTCTTGTGGATTTATGAATTCTGTGTTTGTTGTTGAATTGGTTAGGTTATTTTTTGGGTAACAAATACATTAGAGTTTTATTTTCTGTTTCTTAAAATGTAGAATACGCATTTTTACTATAATTATAAGGTATAACTTACTAGATATATAAGTAACTATTGTGAAACCATTTTAACAATAAATGCTATATAACAAAGTATCAATATCAATATACGACCGTGCCGGAAACACCACTTTCCCTGACTGAGTGCCGGAATAAATTTAAACTTTTCCGCACTGAGTGCGGAATTTTTTTGTAAGTGTGTGGTTAAGTCTCGGAGTAAACTTTTTCCCGCACACTGGGCGGGAAAGTGCGACTAGTTTATATCACAGGGTCAAAGGGCGGGTTTAACTGAGCTAAACCAAACCATCAAGTAATTTTTTAAAGGATCAACACTTGTACAAGTCACCATTTGATTTACCCTTTCTGAAATACGGCTCGAAATCGATCACACAATGGCCTCTTTCTTACACATAGAAAAAGAAAAGGAGCGACAAGGCTAACAAGAAATAAAAATGCAAAATTCGATGATGCCAAGATGTGCTAAGCGAATTTGATTCTGTCTGCTCGCAGGGCAGCGCGTTCGGCAGAGAGAATACGAAAAGTCGTCGGTCAGCGTGCCGCTGAGCGCGCTGTTCGCTATTCGTTTCGCTTAGCGACTTCAAAACGTTACGTATTACGAGAATACCGGTCCTGGAGTTGATAATGCAAAAAGGATTTAGCGAGGGTGAATTTTGCTTCATTTGCATACCGCTCCTTCCGCTGTGCAGCAAGATTTTATGCATGCTCTAAGCTTTTTTTTAACAAATTTATTATTGCATAACTTTATTTAAAAAGACCTTATTTTCGTTTTTTAAATACCTACTATTTGGTTGATTTCTGCTAGAAGCTGTAGTAATAAGATAAATTTCTATATCGCAAAATAATAAACGAGAATTACTTATGTTTCTATGATTTATTTTTTTACTACATTCATTACCTTCTTCTATATTGAATCATTATTGGTGATCAAGACAATTAATAATAATGGAAGTAAAGCTATTTATCAAGTCATAAAATAAGTTATAATATAATAAATTTACTATAATACATAGTCGTTATTGACATCTACACGCATAGACTGTATTATTCATTCCACCTATTTAAAAATTTTTTGGTGGAAAACAAATAGACAATTGGGTTTGTTTGATATCATTCTGTTTACAGAATCATTGAATTTTTCCACTCTTGCATAGACACTTGGATGTCGCCGTACTTATAGCACCACCCGACCCAACCCCTGATGATGACGGTCTTTTATACTGTCGAAACATGTTGGCTAACAATTTTTTTAATTTATTTGCCATGGACTTCCTCAAATTAAATTAGAATTTGTCATCATCTTTTTAGAAATCTTTAGTCTCTGCTTATGTTATTAACTGCTTAGACCTGAACTATTGAAAAGACAATTTTTTGTTGTTTGTTTGTTGTCTCTGGCAAAAATGCGGCAATTTTCAGTCAAGTTTCGGATTAAATTTTATTAACCTTACATAAGATAGGTAGGGCAAAACCAGAAGAGTTCATAAATGTCACTTTTTAAGATTAAAAATATCACAATATTTATATCATTTTCTCTGCTTAACATTTGCAAGCCCATAATAATATCAGATTGAAGCAGAACTGGGCTAAAACTATTTTATTTTCTGGTATAGTATAGAAACATGTGCCAATTTCTAGTCAAAATTATAGATTAGGAAGTCTAGATGCAGATATACAGAATTAACCACAACATTTCAAAACACTGATTTTTTATATCCAGTAGTGCTTTTACTTTTCCTATTACAAAATACTGATTTAAGTAAAAAACCAGGGATTGTCGGTCATTTTTATTACAGATATTTTTAGATATTTATTTTAACTTGTGTCAAATATTTCAACTAATAATGGTAAAGCCATTATGGTAATTTAAGGTTTAAAATATTTTAGCATAATTTAAGGGGTAAAGTTTTTGTTTAAGCAATTTTTACTATGTTTTTCACATTTGTATGCCAAACTTTTGATTTATAGAATAAAACACTCACATTTTTCAAGTTTTCACTGTTTCTTAAGCGTCCAAAAAAAGTACTGCCAAAAAACATTTTTTCTCTGTTAAAATGAAAAATATTTAAGGTTGTTGAAGAGAGACAGGAGGCTATAAAGAAGTATTTTAGAGGAAGATAGAAATAATTTAAGGCAATTATTTAATAAAAATTTCTGTTTTGTCATCTGTCTGTCATCTTTTTTATCCAAATCCATCCAATCCAATCCAAAAAACAGCAAAAATTGTAATTTTTCAAAGGGTAAAGTATGTAAGACATAATTTGGTATTAATTTCTTTTAATCGAAGTTCTTTACAGTCTTTAAATTTACCAAAAAACGTGTCCGACTATACTTAAGTGTATTTTAGCACATCTAAAAATAATTTAATAGGTATTTAACTAAAGTAGTTTTCACAACTAGTGGCTAAAATAGCGCTTTTTTACAAGCGTTGGTAAAAAAAGCACAGTTTAGCCGCGAGTTGCATGTTAACACTATTTTTTTAATACCTTTATCAAAAAATCCAAGAAAAACAGGAAAATACTTGTAAAAATCTCGAACGAAGAGCAGATCTCGCAACACACCATCTTTACACTATAAATCGAGGCGGCTGGTAAATGAAATAACAATGGTTTCCGTAGCGATGTGCCTTTTAAATCGGTGACGTTCATTGTTGCGACATTTTAACGTTTGACGATTGACCCGTGATAAAAAAAAGTTTTTTTGCTTCGGTAATCAAAAGAGCCATGCTTTAGTTATCTGCAGACAATTGCTAAAATCATGTTTTTGATGAAGGTATAAAAAATAGTAGTTTTTACAACTAGTGGCTAAAATAGTGCTTTTTTTTATAAGCGTTGGTTTTAATAACGAGCGCAGCAAGGTATTTAAAAACGCGAGTAAAAAAAGCACAGTTTAGCCGCGAGTTGCGAACACCATTTTTTTTAATACCTTTATCAAAAAATTCAAGAAAAACAGGAAAATACTTTTAAAAATCTCAAACGAAGAGCACTTCTCGCAACACTCCCCCTTTAGACTATAAATCAAGGCGGCTCGTAAATGAAATAACAATCGTTTCCATAGTGATGTGCCTTTTTACTCGGTGTCATTCATTGTTGCGACATTTTAATCTTTGACAGTTTGATATTTTGACGATGTTTTTAAATGATTTTTTCGTAAATACTTGGTGAAAACTCGCGGAAATGGCTTAATTTTTAGGCAAGAATAATTAGATTTTTTCAATTTTACTATTTTCCGCTATTTCTCTTCAATTTTGGGTAAAAAACGGAGAGAAATCTTTTTTTGCACCCGTGATCAAAAAAAAAAAGTTTTTTTGCATCGGTAACCAAAAAAGTCATGCTTTAGTTATCTACAGACAGTTACTAAAATCATGTTTTTGATGAAGGTATAAAAAAAATTATTTTAAGGTTCATCATGGCTCTACCATAATATTATAACAAAATATAATATTCAGTGAAATTGTCGACTACTTCTCTAGCTATTGACAGGTATTTAGGGCATTGTGATTTTACAGCACGGGAATTCTGGGGAATTTTCGGCTATGAACTCTATTGTTGGTCACCCCTGGTGATCTGTTAGGTCTATTTGTGGATTGATATAATGTCTGTTTTGCGAATTGTCAAGCGCCATCTAGAACTCAAAAGTTAGGACACATTTATATATAGAGGGTTCCTAAAATTTTCCTTAGGGATAGGATTTCAATAAATCAAACAAAAATGGCATAGAAAGTTCTGCGCGCACAAAAGAAACAGGTATATTGAGCAATGGTACCAGTTTGTTATTATCTCCGGACTGCTTTCATGAGAAAAAATTGTCGCCACTCTTTCATTGTGAGTAAATCATAGTTGCAATAATAACCGTTGACAAGATGTCTGCAAATTCCTCTAGATGGCGGCCACACCATGAGATGATCGAGGAAAAACTAGATGTTTTCAGGTCCAAGTCACAGATTTTTCTTGCTTAAAGGAGGCGGCAGGGTCCATTATTTACGATACTGAGCGATAAACTCGTGAGGTTGTTAACATTAGAAGGAAATATCTTCGCTTTTAATTAAATTTCTTTCCATTCTGTTCTACTAGTGACATCTATTCCGAAACGGCCAAACCATGCAGCTAGCACTAGCAGCCAAAGAAATCAATAAACGGCGCTGTTTTTCCTGCAGAGCTTTTTGCTTGCGATATTATTGATTTTAAATAAAGCTGGCCCTACACTACATTTGATATTTTCGAGGTGTTTTATGACATGATCTCGAAACATGTAGCGAACCAATTCTTCAAAACTAGCGGGAGGGTAAAAGCGAAAAATATGGGGCTGCCAATATTTGTAACACCCAAAAAGGGGTGAAAAGATTTATTTTGCTCTGTTTCTTTACAAAAAACGTTTTTTTTACGAAAAACTTGAGATCTGCCACTTTTTTTATTTTTTTCTTCAACTTTCTCGAAATTTTCGTCATACCGTAAATCAAAAGTCAAAGTCAAAGTCAAGTCAAAAATTTAGAAACAGAGACGGGATCAGTTTTTCTAAAACGGGGAATCTTGGTTTCGAGTGAGAAGATAAAGGGCGCCGCAGGCAAAAATTTTTCAATTAAATTAGCCGAACGCAAAAATGTTAGAAAAACAAAGCACGAAATACAAATCTTTTTTTTTCAAAAATTACGTAATTTCGGGAACGCAAAGAAATAGGTCTAAAGAGTATAATTTTTAAGAAAAAAATATCAATTTTTCTCGCCCTCCTCCACTAGGACTACAGGGGCCGTGCACAAATTACGTAATGGTCATAGCGGGGAGGGGGTTTACAAAACATTACGTAGGGGGGAGGGGGGTTTTCGACAGCGTTTGCATTTGTGTGAAACTAAGAAAATTTGGAATGAAAATAAGTGAAAAGTTTTTTTTTTGGGGGGGGGGGGTAGTGGTCTTGAAATCGTTACGTAATATTAGGGGAGTGGCGTGCCAAACCTTTACAAAACATTACATAGGGAGGGGGTCAAAAATTGGTCAAATCACCGTTACGTAATTTGTGCACGGCCCCACATCTGACTGTTCCTCCTTTTTGATTTCGAATCAAAGTGCAAAACCCGCGTTGGACGTTCGAAGGCGTCAACCCGTCCTATTTGCTTGATAAAGTTTCTACGGAAATATCTCGGTCGATTTCTCCGGCCGTGTATGAACGCTTTAGGTTAGGCATTTTCATGTATCTCAGTCCTCAGCCTGTAAACAGTGCGTAAAGACAATGGTTACAAAATGAAAAGCCGAAAAATATTTTTTTTACGATATCTTTCATCAGTTTGGTATTAAAGTCGAGCAAAAACAATTTTTAGGTATGACAATGGAAAACATTAGAAAACAACAACCTGGAATGGATTTACTACGTGTAAGATGTAGTGACAACATCGCCCCATGCCCATCCTTTTCTGCCTAATGTGCTTTTCCGTTTGTCTGCGTCTTATACACGGCTGCTTGGCCCTCTAAGGATTTGCTTAGGAACCCTGTATAATAGGCTTTCTCGGACTTATAATCCAATTGTTTGATGAGCGGACTGACGTCATTTTTGCCTCTGAAAACGTATTTCTTTGTTCTCAACAATTCGCATGTCAAATAATTGGTTGTTGTCAATTTGAAGTAACAGTTGAAACAATCAACGACATGACTTTTTCTTACATATTTATTGTCGCTGTTTAAAACAATGTATCAAATAGAGGTGCAAAAAAGTGCCGTCAGTCCGCTCATCAAAAAATTGGACTATACCAACAATACTTTTATCGGTAAGTATATTTTGTATCTCAACCACGTGTCTAATTTATGTCTGTATGATATTTTGTAATTGACTAAATCACCGGCACACCTTTGCTGTATGTTATAGGTCCAGTTTTGATGATTTGAGAGATAGATAAACGTTCTCTCTGCTACACCCATTCACTTGCTTGTAGCATTTATCTATAAAGACTTTAACTTATGATATAATGTTGTTTATAAGTTAAACTTATCTCCTTACGCTATAATTATACTTAAATTATTTCTTTGTTTATATTAAATCCATCTTAAGTTTTTATTTTATTGCTAATATTAATAACATTATTATATTAATATTGACCATTTCAGTATGTAAAGCACTAAAAAACCGGCAAAAATCGATCCTTACACGGCTATTTTTATTTTGACAGACGATTATTCTTTGCTGAAGAGCATATACCGGGTGTCCCAAGGTGAGTAACCTATTTAAATATTTTGGAAACTATACAATGAAAACTGTTCAAATATTTGCAGTGTTGCCATTTGCAGGAAAACTATTGACAGGTGAAAATTGACATTTTTTTAACTTTGACAGCCCGTAACATCGAAACGGTTAAGGATAGAGCAAAACGGTTTTTACATTCCTATCTTGGTTTTTCAAAAGCTATCGTTTTATATCTAAATATCTCAAGGTTACTAGTTTAACCCTGGGTTAAAAATAGTATAAAATGATATTTTTGGATCTAAGCTCGCTAACAGAAAAAAAATATCTACTTTTAAGGTAATTTAATTTAACGTACCTAAAGGAGCGAAAGCTTAGTGAGTTTAAACAGCTTTTTTACCCATGCGCAATAATTGATTTTATTTTATCACTTAATTTTTGCTGTCACTTGTCAAAAATTATAGAAAATCGACTTCCTTTTGCTCAAGAGCACCCGTAAGGAAATAAAAGTTGCAGAACGCAAAAACGGTTCATTTTTATTTTTTGCTATGTTTTCATGGGTATTGAGTTCGTTTTCAAAACTCATTCTATCTTTTTCTTTTATATAGCTTGTTCTTGGTCTTGATAAAGAACACGCTATATAAAAGAAAAAGATACAATGAGTTTTGAAAACGAACTCAATACCCATGAAAACATAGCAATTATTTAGTAAGACAAAACATAAAAATTAAAAAATAATCAAAAAATTGTTAATGTTGAACGCAATAAAATTTCCCATACAAAATAATTCTATGACTTTATAAATATATGCTACGTTTTCATGGGAATTGAGTTCGTTCTGAAAACGATTTCAATCCGATACCGTCCATGAAAACGCCTGTTTTTCCAGTATTCAAATCGATTTCAATCTAGATCCGACCCTGAAAATTTTTAGGGTTGGATCAAGATCGTATTGAGATCGAAATACCGATTTTCCATGAAAACGGGGATTGAGTTTACACATGTGTATTGCGTCGGATTACCAAACAGCCGCCAAATTATATTTTATTGCTCTCACTCTTTTTGAGAGAGAGTGAAATAGAAGTGAAACTGTGTAACCGGCATTCTAAAATTTGGGTGAGTGTATAGAAAAAAGAAGATTAATAACATAACCTTACTTAAATAACTAAAGATTTGTTTTTTGAAACACTTTAAAAAAATTAATTATGGAAAATAAAAGAAATATTTGGCTCGAAAGTGTATGTGCTATGCACATATGCCAGTCCAGCATTTCTTTCTTCACTTCCACTTGCAAACAGAGTAGTAATTAAAATTTAAAAAAAATGTGTGGCAAGGGCCAACATCATCTTTTGAATAAAATAAATTTTTTTTAAAAAAAGTACCAAAACTCAAAAATGAATATTTGACAACTATGACATATGTCAGCTGCCAAATATCAAAATTTGAAAACCTGTCATGAAAACTCATGAAAAAAAAGTTTTCAAAACATATTGAAAACGAATTCAATATCCATGAAAACACAGCAATATTTATATAATAAAAAACAGGACTGTACCTGAAAAATGTTGTTTTTCTCCTCTATTAAAATATTAATTTGCGTCCGTATTAATTCGTACAGAATGATTTTGTTTTTAATGAAAGTAAAAGTCCAGAACATTGATATCGGTAAGTAGTGTTTTTGTTTTTTGTATAAGAAAGTTTCGTGGTATATCATTTATTAAAAAAAAAACATTGGACCTGTCGAAATTTCGGTATATCGTTTGGTTTTCAAGTTGGTCAACCTGTAAAGGCTATAGCCGTTGCTTTCGCAATTTCAAAACATCTAAATTCGTCAAACTACATATATCATTTAAATAAAATCCTTATATCTACTTGCATGCATGTTATTTCGAGTTACCTTCACCTCTACCTTCACCTTCTCTTCTGTTTATATCTTATAATAAAACGATATTTCAAATTCATTAGCGTAGCTGCTTATGTTACGCTTCAGTGCGTTCACTTCTTATTGAACCTATTCTTAAATCTATTTATGTTTAACCGTTGCGTAGGTCCGGTATTTAGTTTCTTGCTTTTAATATACAACAAGTAGAAAAAAATGCTTTGTTACAAGAGGTCTCTCAGTAAAAGGTTTAAAAACACCTGAAACTGACACCACATTAAAAAAAAGAACACTAAAAAGGGAAAAAGGTTGAAAGGTCAGAAGCACTAAAAAGGAAACCACATTAAAAAAGTACACTAAAAAGGGAAAAAGTTTGAAAGGTCAGAAGCACTAAAAAGGAAAAGTCTGAAGAAATTTAAAATTAGACGAACTACATCAGTGGCGGTCGCACCTTTCCCTAAAGCGGGGAGGAGTTAATGCAAAAGTTCTAAAATTAATGTATCTTTCGACCCAACAGGGCGCCGCAGGCGAAAATTTTTGAAAAACTATCAAAAATTTTGCTGATTTTATAAAAGTCCGGGGATTTTTTATATAAATTTTTGAAAAAACTACCGCACCCCCTCCTCCCTGCGACAACCACTGCTACATAAATATAGTCTGTTCAACGGCCGGGTGTAGGGTAAGTTGTTTGAGAGATATAGGGGATAATTAAAAAATACATATTGCTCTCTTGTGGCCGTTAGGGGGACCACATGTCTTTTTTATTTAATATAATATAAATTTACAATATATTGTTGCTAGGAGACCAAAATGTGTACCAAATTTCATTGTCATAGGTCGGACCGTTCAGATTTCAAAAATATTTTGATACTCTAACCCTACTTTTTGACAGCACAACTCTGTCCCAAGGATGTCCAGTCGAGAGAGTTTTCTGGACAATGCAAGGCATATCCATCGGATAATACAAATGTCAAAACGTTGGACGGCTCTTGGACATCCCTAAAAAGTCGAAATTCAATATTTTGACTATTGTACCACTATACTAAATCCATTGGTTATCCAGTGGAACTAAACTCTGTCCAAAAGTTGTCCATTGGCTATCCAAAAAGTATCTTTAAGGTTCACTCTTGGAAAAAATTAATAATTACAATGTATATCCGTTGGTCTAATTTTCTTAGTACTAGAGAAGCGTGATTCGTGAACGATTCGTTCACTATGATCGAATCACTTGCGAGTATTAAATGATCGAATCATGTTTGCTCGTTTGCAGTGAAATGAGTCAAATGAGCGACGAAGACAGAATGAATCAAACGAGTGAATCAAATCGGAACGGATCAACGACTGACTGACACACTGTGACGATACACTGAATCAGTCGGAAATAGGTCGATCGTTTCGTTCATTCGTTCCTTTGATTCGAATTCCTGCGCGCGGGGTATTTAGCTGCATCTTGCATAGACCTTTTTTTTGTCACCATTTTCCTTAATTTCAAATGATTGATTCAATGATCGATTCAAAAGATTCGATCAGTCTAGAAACGAATCATTGATTAGACTTCTTCCGCCCTATGTTCGCAGTAGATCGTTCAGTACAAAATGATCGATTTACCCAGTTCTGCTTAGTATACTGGATATACTGATTTGTTCCTATGGATATCCAGTGGACAGTTTTGGCAAAAGCGGCGATATTTTCAATATTTAGGTATACAGACCGCTTCAAGCTACTACGAACATAGGGGGAATCAAGTCCAATTTACTCTGCGTGCCGTACGACCGAGGTGGATTCGAAGCACGCTGCAGTGTTATCTTTTGGAAATTCATTTTGTTTTTATTATCTTGTTTTATTTCTGCCTTGCTCGAGAAACAGATGGGTAAGTTCTTAATTGAAATAATACATTTTTAAAACTAAAAATGGATGTCTACGAAGTTGCCGAAAAAGTGCAGATGGTCAAATGGTCAAATCGTCATAACCCAAAACACGTTCGATATTGGTCGAGGGAAAATTTGCATTTGTATTTTGACGTAAGAACACAGTATCCCCAAAAACTAAATGTTTGGGGGGGGGGTATTGTAGGGGAACACATAATTGGGCCATTTTTTATTAACGGCAATTGCAATTTGAATGGTCCTAGATACTTGGATCTACTGCAGCAGCACATTATTCCAACTGCTAGGCAGTTGTTAGGTGTAAGATTTGGTGAAACATGGTTTCAACAAGATGGTTGTTCCGCTCACAATGTTGGCCTTGTTAGGGAATATCTTGATAACGTATTTCCTAATCGGGTTATAAGTACACGGGGAACTATTTTATGGCCAGCTCGATCTCCCGATCTTGCTCCTAATGACTTCTATCTGTTTTTGAAGAAGCTTTTCAAATTATCACCCCTAACATGCTTGGAAACGTTAGAAGGGGTTTTTATAGTAGGCTCGGATATTGTCTAGCCGAGCAAGGAGGACTTTTCGAACATTTGCTTTAATTTTTTTTTGACTGGGAGAATCTTTTTGGTTTTTAGAATGTATTATTTTATTTTGAGAACTTGCTTTTATTTTGTTTCTCCTTATTATTTTCATTGTAACACGTCGTCACTGATAAATCTGAGCAGTTGACAATAAAACGCTCTTATTTATCAGTGACAAAAAATAAGAAAATTACGTTATAAAAATTTGCGTATTTATTGACCAAATTCCGGTTTCATTGACTACGCTCCACACAGCACCGTGGTTAGAGGCGTACTAAAATACAAGGCGAAAGGCGGCGAATGGCAGCGAATGGCGATCGGAAGCCTGAGTGTTGGTTGCTTCACTGATAGGCGTGCGGTGTCTCTGCATGTACGTACACTGGCAAATTAGACTTCTTCCGCCCTATGTTCGCAGTAGCTTAAAGCGGTCTGTATATATAGGTACCTATATATTTCAACCACTCCAACATCTAAGTCTGATTGTCGATCCTTGCGGATGGAGTTCCTAGCAATAAAGGATGGATATTAAAATTGGTAAAGTAAAGTTGGTAATAAATAAGAAAAAGCATGATCAATTGGATATTCAAAACATGTCGGATAAATGACTATATTTATTAATGTGCCAACTAGGCCAATCCCAATTGACATAGATTTTAGATAGACAAAATGAACGTCCGCCGGATATAGTTTATTTTTGGTCCGAAGAAAAATCGTTATCCATTGGATATCCAAAAACTAACTAAAAAAAAGCAGTTCTTTATGGATAAAAATTGAAAGGCCTTTGGACTCAGTTTTTTTGTCATCCACTGTATCAGGAAAATGGATGTCCATAAAGGCTCCATGGACAATGCGGGCGGTTTTGCACAAAAAATGGCTGTCCGATGGACAATTTGTGCTGTAAATAACCTGATTTTTCCAATGGTGCTTCTGAACTGATGAGTACTATATGAGCAGAATGCGCATCCAAATCAATAGTGGATTTTTCGAAATTCTTTTTGGTGACATTAGAAGTTCGAAATTAGTTCTTATTTTTGGGAGAGTTGTTTTTCATTTTTTTCTACGCCTTAAATGAGGGGGGTGTAGCTTGACGTCCGACTGCTACCCCCATTTTGAATATAAAAAAAATAGAGGAAGGAGTGTGGCTCAAAATTTTTATAAGTGGTTCAAAATTAGTTCGAAATTGTAATATCTTTCGAGGGGGGGGGGGGGGTGGCTTGACTGACCTGATCAACTGTCTTTCTAGGGAGAAACGAAATTATCAAACGTCAGATCGAAAATTCTAATTAAAATCGGACTAATATAACCAAATTTTCCGTAAGCATCTTTAAAGGCGCAATTACACAGACGAACATGCTCAAACAAAAGCTCGTGCAAAAGATTTAAAATTTTTTGCGCGAACATTTTTGTGAGCTTTTCTTTGAACATTTTGTTCGGGTAAATTTTTGAGCAAATTATTGCTATCTGTTTTGGAAACATATTTTTAAAGATGAGAATAAATAAAATTTCACATCAGTGATCAGTGATCTCAATTCTTTAAAAAAAATGGAACACCAACTTTTATTTTAAATTTTTGTGAAAAAAAGCCGAAGGCAAGCGAAACATTATTAATGGCTATCAGTTTTGCCACATGGATTAGGATTACTTATAATATTGTTTTCTTAGGGTTTTTGCCGGATTTTTTTGCCCGGGGGTTTTTTTGGGACTTTCTTGCGAGTTTTTTTATTTCCAAGGGTTTTTTTCCTAAATTCGAAAAACAACCCAGGAAAATTTTTCTTTTCCAAAAAATTTTTGAATTTTTCAAATATCGGCAAAAAACTCAAAAATTGCACTTTTAAGCGGTAATCCGCGCCTCACGACTATGAGGAGTGGTGGGGAGGGGATTTTTTTTAAAACATATTTTTGTAACTTTACTTTAAATATGCTTTAACCTTAGCTTTGATTGTTTTTTTTTTTAATTCCTCACACCAGATTTACCTGCTTAGTTTAAGGCCCCAAGGGTTGCTTAAAAAAGCAAAAGGTTTATGAAAATGCTGAAGATAGATATTTACTGTCAATTTAATGTAATAATCACGGTCGATTACTGACACTGAACAAACAATATGCAAAGGGCCAACATTCCGATTCAAAAGTCTAGTCTATTACTGCTAAATTATATTTTTTAGACAAGGGTCGGGATCGTAGGGTTGTAAAAGTGGGTAATAAACGGGTATTATTTAAATCGAACGTGCTTTTGTTCATATATTTGAGATTTAATAAAATGTAAATAGGTTTTTTCATTTGACTTAATTATTATTGTAAAAGACTAAACTAGGAAGTAATATAAAGAGATATGAGTGGTAAGGCGTTTATAACTAACGTATCAAAAAGACAATAAATACCATAAGTACAAAAAATACTCTCACCACAACTACGATGTGTAAATATAAAAATTCTTTATCTGGTGTTGTAAGTTCAATTTTTTGTGAAATAAATCCAACCCAACTCGACCCAAACTACTCTACGTTTTTCTGATACCTATATGGATGGACATTTTTAGTTTTAGTTTGCGACCGTTGCTTTTATTATTATGATATGAGAATGCTAAAATTTATTTTCTACTTTTTAGTGCACTTTATATTTTATAAAAGCTTCTTTTTATTTAAAATAATTTTTTAATTTTTAGACTATCATAAATCCATCCTTTCGATAATTCTCCTCCCTAAAAACCCCTGTATGCCAATTTTGATTGAAATCGAACAAAATAAATCTTTTTCTTCCTCCACTTCCCTCATTAGCAGGAGGGGGTGCCTAATAATACCATATTATTGTATTATCGCCGCAACTATAAACACACACCGAAAACTGAAATTGAATACCAAATTTGAGTTGCAAGATTTGAGCCGAACATACAAACATACATAAATAAAAGCTTGTAAAAATCGCCAAAAATTTCAATATTTAAAAAATCGGAAACGCAAGTTCTACGCGTCAATAAAATAAAACGAATTTCTTTGTTTTGCGTCGGAGAGCCCTTTCTTTATGGAAAGATTTGTTCTAAAACTTTCATAAAAAAACTGCGTTGACCCTTCTTTGTTGTCATGTAATTTTGTGTGTCAATGTTCATTTGACCAAAACCCCCTCTCACTAGTCTACGGTTTTTACCTTCTCCTAACCCAGCATCAGCAACAAATAAGTGCCAATTATGGTATACTGACATATCCCTTATAAAAATCAAATCAATCGAAGTTGCTTATGAGGTAAAACGTGAATTTCGACATCCTATCGTTTTTCCGTCGGAAAGCACTTAATTAAAATACCTTGTTTTAAAACTTAGTCTTTCTATTTTCAGTTAAGTTCAATGAATTCCCATAAAACTATAAAATATAAATTTGTAAAGAAATTTTTATACCCCCAATTCTTCAAATAAATTTTGCTCAACATTCTCTCCAAAATTTACCTGTGTTTTTTTGTACGAAATTTTGCTCGAACATTTCTTTGAACATTTTGCTCAAGAGGCTCGTGTAAATGTTTGTCGGCATTTCAACATCAAAGGAAAGTTTGTCTGTGTAAATGCGCCTTGAGAGAGCTCTTGACCAAAAAACTAAAAAGATATCCAGAGCCAGCCCTGAGATGCTGCCCTGTCACATTATATGAATTTTTTCTGCTTTTCAATCGTTTATGCTAATTACATTTTTTTTTAAACTGACAAGCGATAAAAACGAGTTAATTGCTCAAAAACATGAAACAAAGTCGCGGTAATACATCGAAAATGGGCAGGTGGTGCATAATAATCAGCGACCGATTGCATACTCAGTAAAAGTGTAAAATTTAATTAAAATTTTTATTTACATAAGATTAAAATAATATGTTATTGCATGCGTGTTAAAGTTCATTAAAAGGACATTTTAAAAGTTAATGCGATTTCAAACTTTTTGAAATTTAAAAAAAAATTGTGAATGTCAAGTAATAAAATTTTTAAAAATTCGGCGTTGTAGAATTTAAAAAAAAAAACGTTTTTCCGGAATACTTAAAAGGTTTTATTGCTGTAAATCTAGAACAGCATTCCTATTCCACTGGGAATAATAAAAACTTTTACCTTAAAAGCTGTAAAACTAATATAGTATACCGGGTGTCCCAAGGTGAGTAACCTATTAGAATATTTTGGAAACTATACAATGGAAACTTTTCAAATTTTTTTTCTAACATAACTCCATATAAACTACGTTTATGAAATACTTTCATATTTGCAGTGTTGCCATTTGCAGGAAAAGTTGGCAACAACTTTCTTACTTTAAATTCAACACCCTGTATATTTTTACATTTTTGAATTCTACAAAATATATTAGGTACATTTTATGTATAACGTCCTATACCTATGTTCAACTGTTTTTCAAATATTGACAGGTGAAAATTGACATTTTTTAATTATGACAGCCAGTTACATCGAAACGGTTAAGGATATAGAGCAAAACGGTTTTTACATTCGTATCTTGGTTTTTCACAAGCTATCGTTTTATATCTAAACGCAGGGTTAAAATATCTCAAGGTTAGTTTAACCAATGTCAATTTTCACATGTGACATGTTCACATTATACATAAAATGTACCTAAAATATTTTGTAGAGTCCAAAAATGCAAAAATATACAGGGTGTTCAATTTAAAATAAGAATTTTTTTGCCAAGTTTTCCTGCAAATGGCAACACTGTAAATATGAGAGTATTTCATAAAGATAGTGTACATGGACTTATGTTAGAATAGAAAGTTTGAAACGTTTCCATTGTATAGTTTCCAAAATATTCTAGTAGGTTACTCACTTTGAGGAGACAGGAGACTGTTACAATTTAATTTAAAACCCGAAATTAAATCAGAAAATTCTCTGAGATTGTTTAAAAGATCGCTAAAAAGTTACCTTTTAAAAAAACAAAACGAATACATTTTTTATATCTAATTTAAAAATCTGTCATTATTATCTAAAGGCTAAAATATATTCAGTTGAAATTTTATGTAAAATAGCAAATCGCCAAATAAAATATTTTTTATACCTTCATCAAAAATATGATTTTAGTATCTGTCTGCAGATAACTAAAACATGGCTTTTTTGGTTATACCGATACAAAAAAAAATTTTTTTTTTTGATCACGGGTGTAAAAGAGATTTCTGTTCGTTTTTTACCCAAAATTAAAGAGAAATAGCGGAAAATAGTAATATTGAGAGAATCTAATTATTCTTGCCTAAAAATTAAGCTATTTCCGCCAGTTTTCACCAAGTATTTACGAAAAAATCATTTAAATATATCGTCAAAATATCAAATTGTCAAATATTAAAATGTCGCAACAATGAACGTCACCAAGTAAAAAGACACAGAGCTATGGAATTACCAGCCGCCTTGATTTATAGTCTAAAGATGGTGTGTTGTGAGAAGTTCTCTTCGTTCGAGATTTTTAATAGTAGTTTTAACAACTAGTGGCTAAAATAGTGCTTTTTTTACAAGGCTGGTTGGTTGGTTGGTTTAAATAACGCTCGCTGCGCTCGTTATTTAAACCAACGCTTGTAAAAAAGGACTATTTTAGCCACTAGTTGTTAAAACTACTATTTTTGATCACGAGTGCAAAAAAAGATTTCTGTCCGTTTTTTACCCAAAATTAAAGAAAAATAGCGAGAAATAATATTGAAAAAATCTAATTATTCTTGCGTAAAAATTTCCATTTCCGCCAGTTTTCACGAAGTATTTACCAAAAAATCATTTAAAAACATCGTCAAAATATCAAACTGTCAAAGCTTAAAATGTCACAACAATGAACGTCACCGAGTAAAAAGGCACATCGCTATGGAAATCATTCTTATTTCATTTACCAGCCACCTTGAATTATAGTGTAAAGATGGTGTGTTGCGAGACGTGCTCTTCGTTTGAGATTTTTAAAAGTATTTTCCTGTTTTTCTTGGGTTTTTGATAAGGGTAATAATAAAAATAGTGTTAGCAACTCGCGGCTAAACTGTGCTTTTTTTTACTCGCGTTTTTAAATACCTCGCTGCGCTCGTTATTTAAACAAACGCTTGTAAAAATAAACTATTTTAGCCACTAGTTGTGAAAACTACTATTACTATTACTACTACTACTACATGTGTCACCTTGGCCACGTTCGGTGTTTACGTCAGACTGATCTTTCTAATATAAATCGTTCTCCCGCGTTGAAATTATTTAATTTTTTTTGTAAAAGTTTGAACCATTCATCACTTCACATTTAAACTTGTTAAAAATATTTCGAAACGGAATCCATTCCAGTTTCAAAAGAGACGCGTACGCAAAAGTTACGTCAAAATTTTGCCCTTTTGATTTTGTTTTTTTTTTCTAGAGCACTGTTTATGTTTATACAGGGTGTTCCAAATTCGATGCTCACCATAGGGATCTCCTAAACGGCAGGAGATACGAAAAGGTTTAAACTAGGGCAAAGTTGCGCAATTTGACGATATGATCAAAACCAAAAAAAAAGTTTACAAATTCCGGGTAGTTCCGGCTAAAAAAACCGAAATTTTTATTTTTAATTTTATTTTTCTGCGCCCTTGTTCTTAGAGCTGTCAAAAAACGCTTAAAACTTTCTACAGGCACTTTTTTAATATCTACCCAATGAGAGGTTCGTTTTCAAGATTTGACATTTCAGAGTGACAGGAGCACTGTCGAAGTTCATTTTTTTTTATGGACACATGCTTTTTTTTGTCCTGCCGTTTGGTTTATAAAGAATACCTCTAAATCGTTCTTTTATTACGTCTTATGCCCATATCCGCCATTAAACACTCTAATCAGGGCTAGCTAATTGGAATTAACTTGCTAATCGCGGCTAAATAAGTTTACCTATCCACCAACTTTTTTTATGAAATAATTACCTAATCAGGGTTAAGTAACTCGATTAAAAAAAAAGAGCTGGCAACGCAGCATATTTGGTGTGTATCTATTGGTAACACTGGATATGTCAAAAAAAATTTGATGTAAAAGGTTATCTTTTCTGTTTCCTTTTTAATTTTCTTTCAGTTTTTGTTTATTTATTTTTAAAACCTATCAGAAAATATATTCCCCAGCTGTTGCGACTGAAACTCTCAAGTTAAACGGGGATGGCCGAATCGGTGCTGTTTGGAGCTGATCAGTTTATTGTCGCCAGCATCATTTCCAATAATTAACTGCTCATTTTCAGTCGTGTGGTGTAAAAAAGTGGATTTGCCTAAAGTTTGTTTTAACACAGTGTGTGGTAAACAAAAGTAGGCATTGAACATTATGCTGGGTGCATATAACTATGAAATACTACCTATAATGGCTCAACGTTTGAAAAATTCTTTGCAACGAAGTCAACATAGTGACTTTTTATAACTCACATGCGTTCAGATAAGAGGGTTAAGTTAAAGTAAAAGTGCCTTAAATTTTATCAGCACAAAAAGTCGTTACAAACAAATAAAAAATATAGTTTAGACAGTTCGTTAATGTGAATTTTTATGTGATATGATATGTATGGGAGAATTATCAGACTAGATGTTTGAAAATATTTGTTATGTTTATTTTTTATTTTTTTTTAAGTTACTTTCAGTATTTGTATAGTTTTAGAATAGGATACTTATTCCCTTGTATTATTTGACAGGTCCCCGTTGCAAAATCTACTTAAAAAATGTTTAATAAAGCAAGACTGCCAAAATTAAATCTATCTGAGGCACCACATCATTGTTTACTGCAACAACAACATTATATGGTAGGTGCTGCAATGGGGCTTTTTACTTGAGGAGGAGCACAACCCACTTTTGTTAATAAAATGTCAAATAAGTTTGTTTCCAGTTATTACCGACCTGGAAGGTCTGTGGGTAATAATCTTCTCAGCATAAAAGTGATTTATTTAGGATGTTTGTTAATTTTTAGATATATTGAGTACCTTATAATTAAGAAAGTAGTTCATAAGGTTGAGATATTTTTTATATCAAGAAAAACATGTTGCTCTTCCAAATTTTACTGAAATTATTTAAATTCTACATTTTTTGATAGTTTTATTTTGAAACTGTTATCACCAAAAATTATGCCCTAGGTGACAGAACCACTCTAAGAAAAAAAAGGTTTTAAAGTTATAATAATTAAAAAGAAAAATTATAAAATATAAATTTAGAAAAATCAAGTTTTATAGGACCTCGACTTAAAGGTTGCAGCAATGAAGTTTTGTACACACTGTATTTCAAAAAAATGTTTTTTTTTTATATTACAAAGAGAAAAAAAAACCTAAAAGTTTTAGATTAGAATGTTTCAGGATCTTTCATTCTTTTCTTTCTTTCATTCTCATTACTTTAAAATTTTAGGTAGGGTAGACTTTTTATGATGACTGGTGATTGACAGTGTCAAAAAGAGTCTTTCCTCAAAGTAACCACAAGTTACCAGGTAAACCAGTTGCTCATTTTCAGTTTTTCTTCGTACAGCAATCCAAGTCATGACGTCACGAGTAACCAGACTATGTTACCAGCCTATGGGACATGGTTACTTAAAAAATGTAAGGTTCAAAGTGTGGTTTACCGATTGTTTATGGTTTTTTAATTTGTATTATTTTTTTTTATAAATCTCATGTTTTTCTATGATGATGTCATAACTATGTATGCTCCCTGAAAGTAACCGTGATGTCATGACAAGTAACCCAAACAAGTTACTATTGTCCTTGAGCAAAAAGCCTATATGTAATACCATTAAACCATATAGACAGTTTTAAAAACTTAAACAAAATTGGTTGAGATGGACCATTGTTTTTTTATTATGATCCTAATTGATGAGTTTACTAATTTAGGTGTATTTTCTGCTGTTGAAAGACAATGTTTTTTGTGATATGCAATATTTAACTGACCAACGTGATTTATTTAGGCATGTCTATGTGCAATAGTTGTCTGCATTTGCTCTTTGTTTTGTTAATGTATTTATTTGGTTTTTAGATAAATCAAACATCTACTTCACTTAAGAAAAAAGGGTGCCCGGGGGGGGGGGGTTGTAATGTGTAGCAGAAAACTGTATACTGCATAATTACCCAAATGTTAATCAACACTTAAATAAAAGGTGAAACAAATAAAAATAAACTTAAAAAAAGCTTATGAAAGTGAAATAAGTCTGAAGTCTGAAGGCTTTGTGAGCCGAAACCTTCCAAAGAACCCCCTGTTGTCCAGTCTCAAAATAATTTGGTCTCTCGTTCCATCGCCTAGGAAGTCCATCATTGATTATGTCTAACACATCCAAATCGTCATGATACAATATATCTTCCATATTTAAAAAAAAACAATTCAACAAATCAAACTAAACAGAAAACATAACCAACAAAATGCATATGACAGCGACTTAATTGCTCAATTAAGCTTTAATCGCCCAACATCGGCCGGGTTGGTAAACGGCGCGATTAACGCAAAATTTTTGTTAGTGGATACCGAATTTACTCGCTAACCGCAATTAAAAGTTAATTGGAGAAAAAATGCGTTGGTGGATACCGGCATTAATGTAGGGGAGGTAAATACGAGGCGTTCGATAACTCAGTTCCGATCAGTTAGACGTAAATCGATTTGCTCAAAGGTTTTCGCCCGATGAAACAGATTAGTTTGCGATTGTGAGGTTAAAGTATGTTCAATTTTTTTTTAATTTTTTTAACAAATTTTAAATTCAATATCAATAAATTTAGCTATGTACAGACCGCTTCAAGCTACTGCGAACATAGGGCGAAAGAAGTCTAATTTGCCAGTGTACGTACATGCAGAGACACCGCACGCCTATCAGTGAAGCAACCAACACTCAGGGGTCTGATTTTCGAATCCATACGAAAATATCCGCATACGTATACTGAATAATCAACAATTTTTATGTCAGTCTCTTTCTATACCGTGTGAAATGAGAGGCGAAAGATAAGCCGGTATGTGTGGACCGCGTTCGAATTCGACTGGTTTAACGTAATATTGCACGAGTGGGTGGAGGCATTCGTGTTGTTTCGCATGAAAAACCAGTTATTCTTGCACGTACTACCCATGAATCAGCATATCGGCATATCTTTTGCCTCCTTTTCTATACGGTATAGGAAGAGACGGAAGTAGTCGCATGCGAATAATTTCGTATGGTTTCGAAAATACGACCTCAGGCTTCCGATCGCCATTCGCTGCCGTTCGCCGCCGTTCGCCTTGTATTTAGTACGCCTCTAACCACGGTGCTGTGTGGAGTGTAGTCAATGAAACCGGAATTTGGTCAATAAATACGCAAATTTTTATAACGTAAATTTCTTATTTTTTGTCACTGATAAATAAGAGCGTTTTATTGTCAACTGCTCAGATTTATCAGTGACGACGTGTTACAATGAAAATAATAAGGAGAAACAAAATAAAAGCAAGTTCTCAAAATAAAATAATACATTCTAAAAACCAAAAAGATTCTCCCAGTCAAAAAAAAATTAAAGCAAATGTTCGAAAAGTCCTCCTTGCTCGGCTAGACAATATCCGAGCCTACTATAAAAACCCCTTCCAACGTTTCCAAGCATGTTAGAGGTGATAATTTGAAAAGCTTCTTCAAAAACAGATAGAAGTCATTAGGAGCAAGATCGGGAGATCGAGCTGGCCATAAAATAGTTCCCCGTGTACTTATAACCCGATTAACCCGACAAGGCCAACATTGTGAGCGGAACAACCATCTTGTTGAAACCATGTTTCACCAAATCTTACACCTAATAACTGCCTAGCAGTTGGAATAATGTGCTGCTGCAGTAGATCCAAGTATCTAGGACCATTCAAATTGCAATTGCCGTTAATAAAAAATGGCCCAATTACGTGTTCCCCTACAATACCCCAAACATTTAGTTTTTGGGGATACTGTGTTCTTACGTCAAAATACAAATGCAAATTTTCCCTCGACCAATATCGAACGTGTGTTGGGTTATGGCGATTTGACCATTTGACAATCTGCACTTTTTCGGCAACTTCGTAGACATCCATTTTTAGTTTTAAAAATGTATTATTTCAATTAAGAACTTACCCATCTGTTTCTCGAGCAAGGCAGAAATAAAACAAAATAATAAAAACAAAATTAATTTCCAAAAGATAACACTGCAGCGTGCTTCGAATCCACCTCGGTCGTACGGCACGGAGAGTAAATTGGACTTGATTCCCCCTATGTTCGCAGTAGCTTGAAGCGGTCTGTATAAGAGATGAAGAGAAATAATATTCTCTTCTATATTCTCCTCTGCAGTACTACAAAGAATTAAGGAACATCAGGCGAATACCCTAAGAGGTGAAACAACAAAATCAGGAATTGCCGAATATGCTGGTCAAAACAACACCGAATGAAGTAGACAGAAGGAAAGATTTTTCACTAGGAGTCACACTGGAAGAAATGAAAATTCTTTGAAGCTACCTTTATTGGGCAGAATCCGGGTATTTTCAGAGTTGAAATTCGAAATATTTTGAAGCCCCTTCTTGGGCGGAGCCAATATTTTAAACTTTACGGTTGAGTGATTTTTCCATAGTATATATAAGTACGTAGCCTTACAGGAATAGATTGTAGTTTGCACCTGAAGGCGATCAGAGATTATACTGATCGAAACGTCGTGTATAAATAAAATATAGACAATGGAAGTCCGAAACACAGAGTCAAACTTTCAAACAAAGAAAATTTATATGTTTTAAACAAAAAAACTTGAAGTAAAAAGTAAGGAAATCGATCCAAAGTGTTCATTATTTGCATTAAAGCAAGTACCGAACGTAGCTCTTGATTTGAAAGTTTTCAAATTGTCTCAAGATATTCGTTTAAATTTACGGTAAAATGAAGAAAATTGAAAATGATCGGGAAAATTGCAATTAACTGTGCTCTCATGTATGGTTTCGAGCTTCCCTCTGCTAGTCACTGAGAAGCTACCCCTAAAAATCTTTATTCACCAACATCAACATTTTTGAGATAATATTTAACACATAAAATGCAAAAGCGTTCACGATAAAAAAAATAATCTAAATTGAAATACGAGTAATTGTTTTGAAAAAGGCATCTTAATACAACAGTGTTGCATGCTCAAGAGACATTTACCAAACCTAAAATTGTTTTTTTTTCTTTAAATTTTCTTCACTTATTTCGCCCTTAAGCACTGTTAATTGCTTTTTGGGTTGGGCTCAAATTTGCTCATATCTGCATAAAAGAGTGCGTTAATAATAAGAAATTTAGAGTACCCACACATTTTTTACCTGTGATGATACGTCCGCGGTGCCTACGCGCAACACCGTTCTCAACTTACGCGTAGACCTGAAATTTGTCGGATCGAACGTCTTTTTACCTTCAGTGCCAATAATTCTATCTTGCTTTCTTTGTTTTCCGCTTCTCTTCTTCGGAAAAACTCCCTGCGTTAGCGGTCAGACGTTAAGCTACGTAAGTTTACGTTTGGTAACGTGTTTTTTTATGGTGGTGTGCCGTAAACGTAACCTCGATAAGAAACACTCGGGCAAGACCGCAGAGATGGGATTCTGATATCCATTTTCGAGCGGAAGTTTCTGTTTTTTTACAGATAAAAGGAAGACAGAATATTTCACGTCTACTCTTACGTTCTATGACCAACTTAAACTGCTTATCAAAGAAACAAAAACTACAACCGGCAAGTGGCTACGCTTTTTTTCATAGTTGTTTAAATTATTGTCCACGAAAAACTAAAAATAAAAATTAGCTGAAATTTTGCATGGTTATTAATTTTCAACTTCTTCTGGCAAAGACGAAAAGTTGGGATTGATAAAATGAGTCCTTATAAAAAACCCGAAGCCAGATTTGGCAGAAACATAACTTGTCAGAATTTAAAAGAGAAGAAAGTAATTGGTCCGAAAAAAATTGTTTCGAAAATGAAATGCCGAGAGAATCAAATCGCTAGAAAATATATGCAGAGAATTAAATTTAAACGAAACATATTTTTATAGAAATACAAAATGTCACAAGATATTTTTAGCGAAAATAATTTAATAGAAACATAATAATGCCGAACCACAAAATTCAAGTTCCTCAATCTGTCCGAAAATGATTTAAACCGATAGCCACGAATTCAATTGCTAAGTTTCCAGGCTTACGGCAGGGAAGAATCATCACTCAACACCCCCTACATCCAAATTTACTACATTAATGTCACAAATTTTATTAAAATCGGTTCACGGGAAGTGTGTCAAAAATTAATCGCAAGATTTGATAGACAGAAAGTTAAATAAAATCGTTTAATAATATAAAAATCCCCGTGTCATCTTCCAAATAGAGAAACTTGTCAACGCCGCAATTGAGGACCTATGGCGCTCTAGAGATTTAAATTTGACGCATGCCCAATATTCGGATGGATTGTGGTTCTACTCATTTAAGGAAATTATTTTCGATACTTTTTTAATTCTGATATTTTAAGGTTCGGGAAAGTTAAAATCGGTTAAATTATGTTCGTGTCTTAAGGATCGAGTAAATTAAAATTCTATAAAATTACATTCGTATCAACTAGGAAATTTTACATTTGTGGCATCAGAAATAATACATTTCTCATTGCTGATGTCACAACTCGAAAATTTCCTATTTTTGATACCATAAGTATGATATTTTTTACTTGTGTGCCTTAGGACGGTATTACACTAGAATATTTATTTGTCAAACATCATTTATAAAAGATATTTGATGAATCATTTTACAGTGTAATATACCATATTTTATAAAATATTTCTTTTATTTTATAAAATAAGGTATATTAGGCCGGTATTACACTATAAAATTAATTTATCAAAAAACTTTTGTAAAAGATGTTTGATGAAACATTTTACATTATAATTAATATACCATAATGTATAAAATAAAAGAAATATTTTATAAATTATGGTATATTACACTGTACAATGTTTCATCAAATATCTTTTATAAAAGATCTTTGACAAATAAATTTTATAGTGCAATATCGGCCTTAGAAATGAGAACTGGCAACTGAGAACTAAGAATTGCACCACCCGGCTTCCGTATAATATAGATCGAAGTACTGTTTCAGTGTTCGGTCGAGGTCATTTGGCGGATTTACTGGTGTTTCAAGAAAATTACCGACAAGCGTGCAGTGTTGCTAAAAACTAGGCCGGATATAAAAATTATTTCCCTAGAGCGTAACTATAACTTTAAAGTGTCTATAAAAAAATTATAAGCACTCTAGTATGAAATAACGTAAAGGTGAAAGGATTGAGTAACGAGAGTATTTCCACTTGCTACGTTTATACGCGTCTAAAACCAGTTTTATATTAGGACGGTTTTAACTAAACTCACTTTCTCCAAGGATTTTTATACGTGTCCTTCCTTAAAATCGTTTTCTAGCTGCCGATCAAGTTACTGTCAACCTTACACTTTCCCAAAAATTGAAAGGTTTATACAGGGTTTCTTCCTTCTCCTCCTAAACGGTAGAAGATGCAAAAAGGTCAATTTTTGCTTTTAACTTACTCAAAATATTTTGGAAACTTGGTTCCTGTTTTGACACCTAAAAAATGACAGTTCCTTTCTTTTTTTGTTTAAAAAAAAAGTTTCCTTTATTTTAAAAATTATGTTTTTACTTTGTTTTTAATTCATAAATTCTTGTTTATAAATACTACCCACTGAGATAATCATATGATAGTTAAAAGCTAATAAATGATTCAAATTTTAAGAACATAAGTCATAAAATTTAAGAATTAAAAACAAAGAAAAAACTTATTTTTTTAATCTGAAACCAGATTTTCAATGTCCCCCAAAAACTGCACATTTTGTCTAATTTGACCAACCTTGTAGTTCTTATAGTTACCGAGATAGCAATAGTGGCCCATGGCAATTAAGACACCATGTATATATCAATATTAAAAATCATATAAAACAACTAAGATTTTTTCTTGGGCGTTTTAGTAAGGTAGGGTCAGATAAAAAGAACCAAATTTATTCTTCGCCGATTTTTTCTTAAATTTTTAAAAGTAGGGCATTTCTTTAGGTTGGCAGCAATGCGCTAAATCCCAAAGTGGGGTCTGTCGAGCTGCACTGGCCATTTGACCAATTGCAGCACATAATTAGCACATAAATAGCACTTAATGGTGATACACTTATCTCTTGAGTTCCAAGCTTTTTTCTGAAATACGGACATGTCGAACACAAATCCCATGCGTTCGATTGTAAATTCAAGTGTTGATTTGTGGTGGGGCGGGGGTGTGGCTCGTTGCCGAGATAGCGCCCCCATTTTCAAAATTAAAAATAAGTACTTTTCGATTAAGTATGAAAATTTCAATTGCAACACATAAATAGCACTCAATGGTGACACACTCATCTTTTGAGGTCCAAGCTTTTTTCTGAAATACGCACTTGTCGAGCTACACTCCCCCCCCCCTGGCATAAAAAAGCAAAAAAAGCCGGACTAGGAGCTTTCGAAAACACATAAAGAGCACAAAAATCGCATGCGGTCGATTGTAATGTCAAATGTTAATTTGTAGTTCGTCGTCGAGCTAGCACCCACCCCCCCGATTTTCAATGTTCAAAAAACTTTCTGATTGAGCTCAAAAAATTTGTTTTTGGCACATTATTACCACATAAAGAGCACGTAAATATGAAAATGTTTTTTTCGAATCGGTCAAATGAGGGGGGGGGCGGTGCAGCTTGACGGACACCATAAAGGGTTTATACCGACCCTCGCTCGATATAAACGCTTTTTCAAATCTCTTTAAAATAAAACCGATTTAGTGCTTAAAATGGTTGCAATGCATCGTATTTATAAAGAACATTTTTAAACCGTTCTTATATAAAACCGCTTTGAGGGGCCCGTATAAACAAAGGAAATGTTGTATGTACTTACACCGCAAAAGATTCAGGCGAGTAGTAGTAAGAGAAGAAATGACGAAGAAATTCTGAAAATCTGATACATTTCTCCTAAAGAGATCAGTCGCCTGGTAACTGCGCGCACATATTTACATATTATATCTCGGGAACTGTTAAGGATATAAGTTTTTTTTTTGAAAGAAGATTTGCCCAAATTAAAGTTCTGTGCTTTTTGATGTTAAATGACATTTTTTTGCCAATAGGTTTTTGTGAATTTGAATGTTTTGAGTTTTTGGATTTGGACTGAACAAAAAAAAATGAGGATTCCTGGCGAAATGAAGGTAGTGCTGGTTATATTTTTCGTTGAGTTTTTATTTCAAATAAATCAAAGGCATATGACGTAATAAACTGCAACTAAGTTATTTTATCAATATTGTTCCAAACAATTAAAATTGTGAAAACATTCGCCATTTGCGCTTACGCTACCTAAGTGATATATGCATTTGAGTATTTTGTACAAATTGATTTTGTTGGGATTATGGGGATGCTGCATTTAAAAACTCTTTACTAAAATGTGTTTTTATTGACTTTCGACCAATTAAGCAAGCGCTCAATTACATACTTATCCTAGTGTTAATACATCAATTATTCTTTATTTTTGTATTGGTATTAGTTGTCCCAACAAAAATCTAATGTTCAAATTCGTTCCAGCATCAGTAAAAAAAAAACTTTCTTTAGAACAAAGACTAATACTAATCAAAAGATAAAACATTCTGTAAAAAAGACGTATAGTGTCTTACTTCTTATGCCAGGTTTCTCCTTCAACAAGAACAACATGGTATTTGAACACTTCTCCTATTGAGAGTGTGAAAAAGGAAAAAATAAAGACAATAGAAGGTTGAAACTCAAGCTTAGTTTCAAGTTCAATATTATCGACCATCTTCATACAACACCTCCTTTCTTATATTTTCTTGAGACAGTATGCCTTGGTAGAAAGTGTTGAAGTCTTTTAGTCAAACATGTTTTTACACCATTCACCAATATCTAGAATGGAGTTTATGGAGTTTTAAAGCTGATACGTGATTGTTGTTTGATAGGCTATTGTGTTCTTGTATTTATTTTTCTTTTGAATTTTTTACTGCTATGTTATATTTTTCTTCTTTTATCCATTTTTTAAAATGTACCCACTTTACAATTTTAACCTTCTTTAAATTTTTTTTTCCTTCGCACTTACCGAACCCAACATTTACTAAACTGCACCTCTCCTCCTGTTATAATAAAAGAAAAAAAAGTTTCAGTATGCATTAACCCCTTTCCATCCCCCAGAAACTTGCTTCAAAATCTCTTTTTTTACACAGTTTTAAAATGTCCTTTATAAAAGACTGTCTTCACCTATCTTAAAAAAAAAATTAATGTAAAATAAATTACGTTGTATTTGTCCTGGTGAAAAAAGCACCATATTTAAACAATAGCAGGAATCCTGCTAAATTATATCCACTTGTGTTAAAAACCTCATTAGCGGAAAGTTTACGATAAGTGCTTAGTTAACTCAATAGACTATACTTGTCCATTAAAATGAGTGTTTTGTTTAATATACAGCGTCTCCCATTATTATTACTTCACAGGAGAATACCCTTGTCATCCTTGTCTGAATATAGTCAGATTTTATTTTATTTAGAAAAATGTTTTATGAATACATAAATATATTTTTGTAAATCAAGAAAAGTTGCTAAAAATTTACTTTATTTAACAAAAATTGACATAATAAATTTTAAAGAAGAAGTGTCAAAACGATGTTTGTAAAAATTTAACATAGTGCATGAAAATTTAGAAAAGTAGTAATTTTTCACGTCCTGCGAATTTTTTTTGGTGCGCCATAGACACAAATACATTTTTTTCTAAAAGATGGATTCTTCTCAAACATAAAGATACATCATTTTAATAATTAAATGATGCTAAAATCCAAAAAGCGAAAAAAACCTATTTTGTATTGTTTTTGTAGTCTTTGTTTAAACTAAATCGATTCAATTTCAGAAAAAATCTCGCAAATGTTGAGAGACCCTGTAAGTTATATTTATTTTACTTTCTTCTTATTTTTTCTGTTCAAAGACAGTAATTATGATTATATTTACGCTAATTTCTATGTAAGTAGAACAATGAAAATTATAATCATAGACATTTGAATAAAATTGGGAAATGACAAAAAGATTGAGGCAAACTATGCACTCATTGTTGCGGCATTTTAGCCACTTCGGCCTGCTTTAGAAATCTTCTCAAATGTTACAAGGTTGTCTATTTATAGAGTCCTGTAACCGAAGAGTAACAATCTGGGGAAATAAATTTTAGCAACATTGCAATATTACCATGAAACGACAAAAAATCGACCAAATGGCCCCGCCTGAGCTACACGATTGATTTATTTGTAAGTGTGCCAGTTTTGCACTTTCCACTGCGGCCAAGAGCGGATCTATTGTGTATAATGAATTGTTTGGAACGTGCCAGCCCTGGTATTTCTCCTCACTAACTGTGGAACTTATTTAGACCCTTAACGTAATGCCACTCTACTTGAACGTATCGTACGCCGACTTCCAGCAACCTCATTGGTCAGATCCGACAGAAGTTGTCAATCGCACGTCGAGAGAGACTGATTTTCATGAGATACGGGCGCTATCGCTAGCGCGCTCTAGGTGGTGTATCGTTACGTCGCGTCGCCTGACCCGGCAGCTGAAATTGCGTTAGTCGAGGTGGAAACGCCCACCTCTGCCGGTTTTCACCAATGAGAGCGCTGGATTTCAGAGCTAATGTTACGTTTACGCTGTGGTTTGGCTTTAATGTCGTAGGATCGCCTTTTTCTAATCATTTTTTACGCCTATAGATGGGTATTTTAGCATCTTGGTTTATTCTGTGGTCACCCTGTATCCCGGGCTCTTGCTCTCCGGGGGTGTTTTAGTAGTTTGTATAAGTATTAACCGATTGAAATAAGTTTGAAACATCATGTTTTGTATAATTTTTCCAATAAAGCGCAAATAACTCCGGGACTATACGAAGTGGTGAAGGTTGGCATCTGTCAAAATAAGCGTCTTGCCGAGCCTCACATTTTGGTGTGATTAGGTTTTCGGTCCGACGCTTGACAACGGAGTTATTGCCGGTTAAGAGTTTTAGATTTGGAAAAAGTGAAATTTTTAAATATCTTTTAAAACAAAGACTTTTTCAAAAATCCATTATAGCCACAAGTTGCGCATCCTTGTGACACGAATTTTGATATATCACATGTCTTGTTTTAGTTCATAGTAAGGGAGCTAGGGCCTAGGCAATATTTTTTAGATTTCAATTCTCCAAATCTACTTTTTTGTTTTTGAACCGAATTGAGTGAAATTTGGTATACAGTAGGCTTAGGGGTCCTAGAGACTATAAGTGCTTTTAGATTAGAACATTTACAAGTACTTTTGGATTTTTCATGGTTTGAAGTTTTACACAGTGCGGCTTTGACTGCGCTCCACCACGTGATTGGTCAGAAGGAAATTTGGGGGTCGACCCAAATTTTGGATACAGTCTTCGGGGTGAAAAGATTATAAATATGTTTGTGGTTCATTGGAAAATTATGAGCCGATGTCCTGCAGTTTTGATATCTTCAAACTATTTGGAACTTCAAGATTCTTCTAGCAGTAGTCTGGTGCAGCGATCTTAGCTGAGACTCCCGGTGCCATTTGGGACGTCACATTGGCCGCCATCCTGCCTTATCCAGCACGCTAGAATCTTCGACGCTCATCATCATCTGACGACGCTTCCGCCGTCCATCCCTAGCAGCTTGCAGGGACAGCACAGATAACCGGCCCACGACGATTTATGGTTTCCGGTATCTGGTAGTATACGTAAAAAGGTTAAATTCCCCCTATTTACACAGGCCGAGAATTTTTCCTAGTGCCGTAATTAAACTTTTGTTCGGTTGTGAGAATCCGTCTCGAAACATCGGGAAAAGCATTCGAACTGAATCAAACCATAACTTTCTCCCCAACACACTTTAGTACACCCTTACAGCGCTCGGGGAAAACTATTCACGGTTGTATGATTTTCTACGAAGTGATCACGTACTCCAGTGGATTAATCTCCCAACCCTTTGAACTGTATCAAGGACCTTAGTTGTTTCGAACTAATTTGTGTTTTGCCTAGTGGCCTTTTATTCCGCAACTGTTTGCGAAGAACTGCTTTTTAGTAGTTTAGATTTAGTCGGGTGGAAGTCGCTTGGGCCATCTCCTTTTTTATGTGTATAGGTGCCCCAAGTGCAAACACCTTGGCCATATTTTCAATTCAATTCAAATCATCATTAATTCAGGCAGCAGCCACAGTAGTGTGTCACGTGCACTTTTTGAGTTTATTTGATTGAGGCGCCTGACTGAAGGTCGGCGGGAAGGTGGATACTTTTTTGGGACCTCTTAGCTTTTGGCCAGGGTGTTCCAAATTTATTAGTTATGCCTTCTCACGGAGTAGAGACCCGGGGCATGGCCGCTCGTCGGCTAACTGCCGCTGACCGGATTCTGGACACGTCCAATCGAGAGTCGATATCCGATTCAACTCCATCTAGGTCAAATTATTTGACAAATCATGACCTTTCGAGGAATATGCAAAAGGACGACATTAAGTGTCTGTTGACACATACATGGTAATTTGGTGACGTATCTTACGTCATAGTAATGACGTAACATACCACTTTCTTCCGAATTCGTTCGGTAGGCCAAGAAAATCGAGCCTTAACTAAACTTTTTTGCTTATTTTTAGTCCACCATATCAATATGGTATGGGGGACTATTAAAATCGTGAAATTTTGACTATTCTTAATTTTATCAAAAATAAGTTACTAAGGTTCCAAAACACCTTAACCGACGAAAAAAAAAAAAAATTGGCTGTTGTCTGTCTGTATACACGATAACTTAAAAACCCCCTTTTGGTAGGGTGGTTGAAGGAGGGAAACGGGGGATAAAATATGTTAAAAAATTGTAACTTTGGGACAAAAGCCAGAAGCGATATACGGTTTTCAGATTTAAGTTTCCATGAATATGGACTACAAATTTTAGTATAAAGTCCAAATTCGTGGGATCTTTAGTTTCCGAGTTCTTTGGAAAAACGTTAAAATATATTTTAAAAAATTACAACTGTACGGTTTTCAGATTTTGGTTTTCGTAAATACTCCCAAAAATTTTGTTATAAGGTTCAAATCTTTCAAAGCTACAGTTTTCGAAATATTTTCATTTCCATTCAACATAAAATAATTGATTGCATGGTGGGCTATCCGTGCTTTCTAGCACCAATTTTTTGTGGTTATTTTCCTATTTAAGTGGTTTATTTTGCTGAAGAAGATTTAACAAATGGCTAAAAGAAAAGGTGCTGTGGCTATCACACAATCTTCCACAACCTTTAAAACTATTCTGTTCAAGAATATTTGCCAGTCCAACAAACATTAACATGAGACAGAAATATTTAACTTTTGAGTAACCTATGGGCTAACTCAGCGTTTTAGAAAAAAGAAAAAATTTCAGATCCAACTTTTTACATTTCTAAGGGCTAATTTTACAACCAAAGGTAAAACTCCAGATTAAACCATAGTTTAAACTTCAGTTTAATCTTTGGATTAAACCATTGGTAAACAAGTTGCTCAATTTTATAAGTCGGAGTTAAACCACGGCCATGAAGAAAGACTACATTTTCTTTACATATATAGGGTTGATTATTTTAACCAAAATGGCACCAACTAGAGCCAAACTTGATAAAAATCAGACAAGTAGTTTTTGAGATATCAGCGTTGGTTACAGACAGACATACAGGCAGACGACACAACAAAAATGTTCAGATTTGTCAAAAAGATATACAGTATATATATATATATATATATATATATATACGTGTGAGCTCATTGTGAGAATAAAACTTGCTGGTCTGTGGGATGTTTCAACTCTTGTCAAATTTCCTTGTGCACAATTTCGCATATCTCTTTAGATAATTCTCTCTCTCTTTTTAAAATCTACATATCGTCGGACTCCTCCAAAGGATTTGTTCTAGGACAAATAATAATTGGTCTTCGTGCCAATAATTTCGTAATTCTTCATCCAGTTGATCAAAAATAAATTTTAAGTCATTGATCATAGCGATTTCACTAAATACTTACAGTTTTTTTACCAAAAACAAATTTTTAATAACTTTTTTGAGGTTAGAATCTTTCGGTAACTATTAAACTGAAGTTTAACAAACACCCAGACCGCCGGTAACGGTTAAACCGAAGTTTGTTGGTAAACTGCACCTATAAAACGTAAAAAAGTCGACATCTGTGGTTTAAACTGAGGTTTGACGTTTAGGGGAAGCCGGGGCATAATGGGGTACAGGGGCATAATGGGGTAGCACCATCTTAGCTGAATTCCATTCGATTTAAACCGCCAAATCTCAGGCGCCTTATCCCCACTACCAGGTTACTTTACTGCAATAGTCGCGGCATGAATTTGTCGAGCGTTAGTTTGATTTTGTCCGTGATAGTGTAATAAACGTCGTATTTTGTAAAAGTGGCTCTTGCATTTAACTAAGGTAAGTAGGATTTTCGAAGAATTTTGGACGTGTTGTTCATATTAGGTTTTTAGTGTCCTTATAGAGCACGCCTCAACAAAAGCACGGCGTAAAAATAATAGTTGTTCACTGTGTTTTTGTTTGTTTTATTCTAGTATGTGGTTGGGGTAATACGGGGTATTAATAACGGGGCAAAACAGGGAACCCCGTTTTGCCCCAAATACCGAGTTTGGATGATGATATACTTGAATGCATTTGTTTTCAGATGGTGCGAAAGTACACAAGAACAACAACTCGCCAAAGCTGGTCTGCAGAGTCGATGAAAGAAGCAGTACAAGCGGTTATTACAAGAACCATGGGTTATAAAAGAGCAGCGCAGCAGTTTAAAGTACCTCAAACGACATTGGAGCGTTATGTTGCAAAAGCAAAAAGAGAACAGAGGACAATGTTTACAGTCGCACATTTAGGAAGTGTCAGAAATGTGTTTACTGAAGCTCAAGAGTTAGAGATTGTCAAGTATGTAAAGGATATGGAATCAAGGTTATTTGGCTTCACCATGACAGAATTAAGAAAATTTGTTTACCAATTGGCGGTCGCAAATGGTGTTGCAAACAGGTTTAGTCAAGATACTCAAATGGCCGGTCCTGACTGGATGGAGCATTTTCTTCGAAAACACCCGACTATAACTTTAAGAAAACCAGAAGCTACACCAGGAGCTCGAGCCATGGGATTCAACAAAGTAGCTGTAAATCAGTTTTTCGGTTTGCTTCTAAGTATTATAGATAAGTATCAATTATCCGCCGACAAAATTTATAATTGTGATGAGACAGGACTCACTGTAAATCCAAAAGGACATTCCAAGATACTGGCCCTTAAAGGTAAACGCCAAGTGGGTGTTCTCACGTCTGCAGATCGAGGTGAAACAGTAACTGTGGAAATTTGTTGCTCAGCTTCTGGAAGTTATTTTCTTCCCTGTCTCATTTTTCCCAGGAAAAGGACGCGTCCAGAATTTGAACTTGGTTTGCCACCGGGGTGTATGGTCGAAACAAGTGAATCTGGTTGGGTGACAAGTGACATTTTTTTTCGATGGTTTAAAAAATTTGTGCAATTTTCTGGAGGTTCAAAAGATAACATCGTACTATTAATTTTCGATGGGCATGCTACGCATACGAAAAATCTGGACCTTATCAATTATGCCAAAGAGAATGGAGTGGTTCTGCTTTGTTTACCTCCTCACTGCTCGCATAAACTTCAGCCACTTGACGTTGGATTTATGAAACCTCTCAGTACCTACTACGAGAATGAGGTAAGAGTTTGGTTACGAAGTAATCCTGGAAAAGTAGTAACACTTTGGCAAATATCGTCTCTTTTTGGCGCTGCCTATATCAACACAGCAACGATGAAAAATGCTATGAATGCTTTCAAAAAAACTGGAATTTGGCCCCCGAATCAAAATATTTTTGAAGATAGTGACTATCTACCAGCGTCTACGACCGATATTCCCATAAAGAATGAAGCCGATGAGGCCTATACCCAGACTAATCAACAAGATGAACAGCCATCCTTAGGTGATGTCCATCAAACGCCAGAAAAAACCATTCATCATCAAACACCAGAAAAAGTTTCAATTCATAAAAGAAAGGAAGAGACAACGCCGCCATATGTGACCAAGAGAAATATCAACAATGATGCTGAACCGATACCGCAATGTTCTGGGATGCCTGATGCGCTTCCTCGAGAGCCGAATAATGAGGAAGTTCTAAACGTGTCAAACATATTTCCCCTCGCATCGCCGCAGGATTTGCAGCCAATTCCTAAAGTAACTATTACTGCAAAACGCCCCCAGCGAAAACGAGGAAAAACGGCGATTTTAACGTCTACTCCCTACAAAATGGAACTGGAAAATTCAATTAAACAGAAAAACGAAAAAGCTAAAGGCGTGAAAAGAAAAATTAAGAGCCTAATGAAAAATACTACGAAAAAAACAACTAAAAAGATTAAAGAAATCAAGCAAAAGAAAGAAAACGATAAAGATTCATCAACTGACGAAGACGAAGCAATATGTTTTTACTGCGATGAATTTTACAGTACTTCCACTGAGGGATGGATTTCATGTTGTCTCTGCCATAAATGGGCACACAATTCGTGTGCAGGAATCGACAGCGATGACGATGAGACTGTATTCCAATGTGAATTTTGTAAACAATAAACATTTTTTTAAACTTTTCTGTACTAAACATAACAATATATTTTTATGTTAATTATTTCTGTACTAAAAGTAAGAATACGTTTTTATGTTAAATTTGTTTATACTAAATATACATTTATTTTCCTCAAGTCTTAAAAGCTAGTTGTTTTAATAAATAAAATTAGTTTAGCTGCAATACTGCGTTTACATGAAGTATCCCATTTTACCCCGTATATATTCCCCATTTTGCCCCGTGTACGGGGCAAAATGGGAAAACATTTAATGTACGATAAATGATAAAATAATTGGGTAACAGTATAAAATTGCTTATTTAGTAAGTTAAAGTCTAAACATAGTGTATACAGTTATCTAAATTCAAAATTTTCAAGACAAATTATTTTTCTTTATAATAAAATCTGGTTTATAAAGTTAGATACCCCATATTGCCCCGGCTTCCCCTAACTATGAGTTGTAAAATTGCGCATAAAGCAAGACAAACCGAAAATAGAGGGAGTTAGTACTGTACCAAACTACAGAGCCGTGCTACATTCCACGGTATGCAATTTGACATACCAAAAAGGATACCAGAGTCACGTTGACGTGATCATCAAACAGGGTACCAAACCATGTACCAATTAAAGCTTGCCGAAATCGCCTACAGTGTTTTTACTGCTTAAGGCTCAGTTAATAAATAAAACCAGATTGGATTTGATTTGATATTATTTATAGCAATTTATTAGAATTGGTTGCGCATTAATGTCAATGTTTTTTAATGCACATGTATGCAAATCTCTTTACTAGCGAAACTAAATAATCCTGTCCATAAACTGGTTAATAACTTTCTCACACGAGATTTTATTACTTATAATTTTTTTGCATCGAGCGAATCAAGAGGTACATTTTCATGTGATTGGCGCTAGAAAATTAATAATTTTAATTTCATTAATAAAAAAATTTACAAAATTTATGGAGTAGTAGGAGGAATCCTGCTAAAATTGTTTTTTTCCTGTACTTTCTTCCATCATTTCATCAAAGTTACCCATTGGAACCTTATAGACACAAAAAAGTATCAACCAAATGGCTTTTTTAATGACCGATGCAAAAGAAATTCTCATCTATTAAATTATTAAAAATAATTTTGACATCTTCCAGAATCTGGAGAGAGCTTGAGTCCCTTAACCTCTCTTTCCTCTTCTGTATACGTTCATACTGTTGGATATACCACTTTCCTACGTTTTCTTATATAAATTCTGATAAATGTAGATACTATTTTGGGTGGGTTTCCTATACTGATTTTGTTTGTGGTTTTCTCTTGTTTATGTTCAATTAAAAACTCTTCGAGGAAATCGTGATCTTGAAAATTGAAATTGAAAGAAAGTTTTTTGTGGTTACATACATTGTTACCAAAAATATTTTTGTGTACAGGGTGTTCAACTCAATTCAATGCTCACCGTGGGAATCTCCTAAACGAAAAAGTTTACGAAATCCCCAGTAGAAAAAAGCACGCGATCATAAGAAAAAATGAACTTACCTGTCACACTGAAACGTCAAATCTCAAAAACGAACTTGTCGTTATGGTAGAAAAATAAAAACTTTTTCGGGATTTTTCGGGAACAACTTGAATTTTGTAAACGGTTTTTTTTTGTTTTAAGCAAAGAATCTAATTGCGCTAATTTAAACCTGTTCGTATCTCCTACCGTTTCAGAGATCCCTATGGTGATCATCGAATTAGGGACACCCTGTATAGGCCCATTGATACTTAAACAACAAATGACTCCATTCCAAATTGCAAATTAAACACAGAAGCTAAATGGAACTGCCATTGTTAGTGTCAAAAAACTGTTCCCCAGCAATTTGGAATGGAGTGTAGGAGATTTTATATTTTTGACATTAAAAGTAAAAAGTAAATCCGATCTACTTTGTGGAGTGGGTGGAATTATTTATCGATGCGCAGGAGTTTTTACGAAATTACTAGGTACTACCGTTGTATGAACTAAGCTGTTCAAGCAACGCTACTTCATACTAATCGACTTATTTGTAAAGTTACTCACTTAATTAGCAACTCATTCCTTTTCAAAATAAACTAAAAACTTTTATGAAATATGAAATTAGCAGACATGAAATAAATAGCTTAATTGATATAAAAAATAATTAGTAAACAATATAGGTAGGTAACTATCTTTCTTGCTGTATTTTTGTCTGTATTTTCTTTGCTTTTCTGAAAAATCACATTTTTCACACTAATTACTATTTTCATGTTTTTTATCTTTTGTCATTTTATTTATTCATTCCACACTTCCATTAAAACATACATTTTTCCATGCGCGAGGTTTCTCTTGTGGATGTATGAATTCTGTGTTTGTTGTTGAATTGGATAGGTTATTTTTTGCCTCAGAGTTTTTATTTTCTGTTTCTTAAAATGTAGAATACGCATGTTCACTACAGCGTGGATTCTTTAAACGGAACCGTGCTTCTAGCGGGTTAGAATTTGGTTGAATAAAAAAATCCAAAAACACGTTAAATTAATTTCCTTCGATATTCATTTAAATATCCCCCGTTAAACAGGGCATAGACAACAAGTCCATGCAAGGTGAAATGCCTCTATCTTGGAAACCATAAGAGATAGAGTATTAGTGTGTGGTATTGTCAAAAAGATAATTTTTTTTTTAGAATTGAAAAATGTCAAACTATTTTTTAAAAAAAAATACTTTTTTGCCATACCTCGTAAACAAAACGACATAAAAAATCTCAGTTGACGTGTTTTTGGATTTTTTTGTAAAACCAAATTCTAACCCGCTAGAAGCACCGTTCAGTTTAAAGAATCCACCCTGTATAATTATAAGGTATAACTTACTAGATATATAAGTAACTATTGTGAAACCATTTTAACAATAAATGCTATATAATAATAATATTTTTTTTTTCAGATTATGTTGGCATTTCTGTTCTTACTTTTTCTAAAAATAGAAGCCAAGAAACCCCCTGGATATGTCGAAAAACCTAAGGAAATAGACCCTGTAAGTGACATTAAATTCTCGATATTTCGTAATTTTGATTAATAACTTGGCAAGTAGGTATTAAATTAGATACAGTACAGTTACGAATCTGGTTCTGTTTAGAGAGTCCATTTGGCTAAAATTTAGTTAAGGTGTTAAAATTATTAAAATTTATTTTTTTTTGGAAAAAAGCAAAGAATTTTTAAATTCAATTTATAATATTTCTAAGACAGTGTAAAATTTCAGAAAGTATTGCCTTTCAAGAAAATTATATATATACCTACAGGGTGCTTATTCTTGAGAGTGGGAAAACGGAAAGCTCCCGGGGTCCATACTAGAGAGTCAGAATTTTAAAAATTCGCTCTACTCCCTGGCTCAGTTCTCTTACATTGAACCAGGAAAACGCGTCATTCCCGTGAAATATCCCTTTTGTCTACGTTTTTCGCCCCACACGACAATTTCACGCCCTTCTGATCCTTGACTCTCAAGAATACGGTCCCACTATAAACAAGTAATAGTACATTATATACCTGGGGTTTTACAATTTGCCAAGGGATAAAAAGACACTTAGTCTCGTGGAATATATATAACATTTTTTGAATTTTTGAAATTTGTTTCCATTAAAATTTTTACAAAAAAAAATATCAACATCATGAATCATTATATGACGTTAGGTCAAATTATTAGTAAGTTTTCACATTTTACTGAATACGTATTGAAAAGATTTTCTCCTTTTTCTTTCATAAATTCTATTCTGACAAAGAGCGCGATATCTGAAAGAACAAGAATCTTGATTTTCGATACGTATTGAGTAAGATATGAAAACATACTATTTTTTATTTCAACACTGGGACTTTTACCTGCATGATTTTTTTATCGAAAAGACAACTAAATAAATACACTACTGATTTTTAATAAGAAACATAAAAGAAGTGGAGTTTGTTCTTGAATTGAATTATTTGTTTATGTTGGGAATTTGGAACCTTTGGTTGCACTAAAACAAAATTATGATTGTTTTCCACAAACCAAAACTACACTTTTTTGCACTCGACGCGCGTTTCGCTAACAATGTTAGCATCATCAGGAGACGATAAACAATGAACTAAATTAATCTACGCTCTATCTTATATACAATCCTTTACTCACATATCATAGATTCACATTAGATAACCTAAAACTTCTAAAAAGTGTACCAAACAAAAGACTTTTGAATGCATATGAAAGTATGGAAATCATTAAATCCAGAAATAGTTTAAATAAAGATAGAGGACCCATCCCGTTTAGTACACTTTATTCTTTGGTTGAGGGGAGATAGGATTAAAAATCGTGATCAATCACAATTTATTGGTCTTATCTCCGCCCACTAAAGGATTGTATATAAGATAGAGCCTAGATTAATTTAGTTCATTGTTTATCGTCTCCTGATGATGCTAACATTGTTAGCGAAACGCGCGTCGAGTGCAAAAAAGTGTAGTTTTGGTTTGTGAAAAACAATCATAATTTTGTAATATTTGTTTACGTAATATAAAATTTTCAATTTCAAAAAATTGAATTGTTTTCAGAAAACGGATTAAAGTAAACTATATTTTTCAAAGTCAACTTGTTCTGGCGGCGTGTATTATATACTTTCAACGACGTTTTTTTACAATTTTGTAATAATTCTAAAATTTCTTCGCCTCAAACACATTGGTCTACTTTTGATCTCCTTATTCTTCAGTTAATTAAGTATAAAACCAATACAATCAAAAATTTTTTTCGGTCTTAAGTGCTTACAGAATGGCCAATTTTCTATTTTTATTCACTACATTTTCATGCTTGAGTTATAGGCTAAATCGTTTGGATGGTACAATTATTCTACAATTAACAGTTTTGTTATTGTTCTCAAAGCGGTGTTCTTCTTATAATGGAGGTTTTTAACAGTTAATAAAATTCTATAAATGTTATTTTTTATTTCCACTATGAATAATTCATAAATACCTACGTTCCACGAATTAGAGGATCTGGGCTATGACACATAGGGGTGAAGCAGGAAAAATGACTTGGGAGGGGGACCTTCAAAAAATAGAGGCGAAGGAAAATATTACAAATTGAGGCGTGCATAGAAAAACTGAAGTTTTAAACTTACGATATCTATGATTAAGGTCGTGATTACATATGGCCATTGTCATTCAAACGGGCTGCAACTTGATATCCCCGGTACTTTTCTCAAAAGCTGTTGATTTTTTAGTTATATTATTTTAAGCTGTTTTTTTTTTAATTTCCGTCCATCCACACTTCTTTGTAACCCCAAGATGTCACTACCATGGACTGTTCCCATCGATGTTAGTTAGTATGTCGATGACTGTTCCTATATTTTTTTACTCCTAAAAACAGCTTTATGACTTTCTTTTTTAATAATAACATTAGAAAGTGTTCCAGCAACGATGTGGTAAGATATTTATGCAAACCCTATGTAATTCTCCATTTCATGGCAATGGAAAGGTTGTCCCTAGGTTTTACTGTCACTACCATGGAGGACCTGAAATTACCTCGCCACGGGCTTCAGTGGAGTAAATTCGTAGGAATTATTTAAAAAAAGCTGAAAAAAGGGTATATTTTTGTTTTTCCCGTCCTGTCAAAATTAGGGACAAATCGAGACAAAAATGTGATTACTACGTTTTTAAAAAAATCGAGTGAGAATTAGCCGACTTAGAGTAACGAGGTCCCACTTAATCCAAAAATTAAAAAGTTAACATATGTCACTAGAACTCAAAACGGTGGCCAGATTTCAAAAATTTAGTTTTTCTTTTTTATTTGTATCTCATATTAATGCCTACTTTTGTACTACTACCACACTAACAAAAACGAGAATTAAGACACAATTTATGCCCAAGAAAACAGCACTGGTAAATTATTAAAGCATTTGTCCAGAGTCAAATAGTTTTAGACAATTTTAGCACTTGTGTGAACTACGCTTTGTATATAAATGGAGTCCTTAACTCACTTATTGATGTAAATTTCATAACTTTTGGCTTTAGCTAATTTTTAAATCTAAATTAAACCCTAACGAGAATTAAGACACGATTTGTGTGCAAAGAAACAGTACTGATAAATTTGTACAGCTTTTGTCCAAGAGTCAAATGGTTTTAGACAACTTTGCTTACTTTAAGTTTTTTTTCATACTGGGACTTTTTCATTCATAATAGGATTAGTGCCCAGTGTAGCCAAGAGTTAAAGACAAACACAAAATATCTGCACCTAGCCGGGATTCGAACCCGAGACCTCTCGTGCGGCAGGCCGATACGCTGCCCACTGCGCTAAGGAGGCCGGCACGAAAAGTTAAATCAACTACATATAAAACAGCCCTTAACTTACTAATTGATATCATTTTCATAGTTTGGCTTTGAAAATTAAACGAATTTTGCTAATTTTTAGAGCTAAATGAAACCTAAGGAGAATTAAGACACGAATTTTTATAGCTTTTTTTCAAGAGTTAAATAGTTTTAGACAATTTTGGAATTTCAGTCAAACTCACCACGTATAAAACAGTCTTTAACTTACCTATTGATATCATTTTTATAACTTTTGACTTTGAGAATCAAAGGAATTTGCTAATTTTTAGATCTAAATGTAACCTAAGGAAAATTAAGACACGATTTGTAAGCTTTTGGTTTTGAGAATCAAACAAATTTTGCTAATTTATAGATCTAGATGAAACCTAAGGAGAATAAGACGCGAATTTTTATAGCTTTTTTCAAGAGTTAAATACTTTTAGACAATTTTGGAATTTAAGTTAAACTCACCACGTATAAAGCAGTCCTGAACTTATTTATTGATATCATTTTTATAGCTTTTGGCTTTGAGAATCAAACGATTTTGCTAATTTTTAGATTTAAATGTAACCCAAGGATAATTAAGACACGATTTGTATTCAATGAAACAGTACCGATACATTTTTAAAACTTTTGTTCAAGAGTCAAATAGTTTTAGACAATTTTAGGATTTAAGTTAAATGAAGTACATAGAAAGCAGTTCTTAACTTACTTATTGATGCCATTTTCTTAGCTTTTGGTCTTAAGAATCAAAGGAATTTTGCTAATTTTTAGATATAATTGAAACCTAAACTAACCTTCTTCACTTGGTCCAAGAATCAAATAGTTTTAGTTGAGTAGAGAAAAGGCGTATTCCGTGTAAATTTTTTATATAAAATTTCTACCAGCAGTGGAACGTTTTTGGCTTATGCCAATCCATCTTCAGCACCACTTTGTCAAAGGTTAAAAACGTTTCCTTCCATAAAACTGTACAGCATTAAGACAATTTACAATATCACTGATACATTAACAAACAATTTTTTAAAAATTTTAAAGAAAAAATAAGAGTTTTTTTGTACTTCAATGCGAAATGAACTTTTTGAATTTCGAAAAACTGTACAGCATTAAGACAATTTACAATATCACTGATACATTAATCATAAATTTTAAAAAAATTTTAAAGAAAAAACAAGAGTTTTTTTTGTACTTGAATGAACTTCTTGAATTTCGATTGCTCACACAGGTGGAACCCATGACGAAGTCGTTTCGTCCTTATTAGGGACTCATTAGCTAGGTGTACCACAATGACAGATAATTTCGGTCGCGGTTATGTGCCAAAGATTTGCCGAAGACTCAGAGTATTCATGGTACATGGATGCATGACCTGCTGGAGTGTCCGGCTCTGGCCAGGTCAAGAGAGGCGCATCTTGGGAACTATCTACTGGGTGCGAAAGAAGCAGGCTTCGAGGGCTAAACCATGGATAGTAGGCGTGTAACGGTCCCAGCAAGGTGGCCTAAGTACATGGGAATTGTCACGCCAGCATTTCTACATTCAATCATGTGCCAAAGATTACGGCCCAAGCAGAAGAAATCCTGTCACAGGATTTCTTACCAAATTTTAAATGAGACCCTGTATTTTAAGTTAATTTCCAGATACTAAAAAAATACTTCACTTGACAATAGCACATGCCTTTTGATATTACTAAAAATCCGATTGTACTCATATTCAGCCGTACTTTATCTAGTCCTCCGATTTTTTCTTATTTCAGGATCCTCCCAAATACGAATATGGGTACAAAATTAAGAACCAAAAGGCTGAGCAGGGCAAAGACGAGAAGAGAGAAGGGCAGTTTTCACAAGGAAGGTAAGGTCCAATGTTTGATTATAGAGGGTTCCTATAAGAAGTTCTTTAGAGGGAGGATTTCTGTAAATCAAACAGAAATGGCATGTAAAGTTCTGCGCGCACAAAAGAAACGGGTATATTGAGCAAGACTTCCAGTATTTTATTATCTCCGGACTGGTTCCATGAGTAAAAGATTGTCGCCACATTGTGAGCATAATTCAAAGTTGCAATAATAACCGTCTACAAGATATGTCTGTAAATTCTCCTAGAGGGCGGCAACGGTCGGGGAAATAACCGACACTCGACTGTGTGGCAGGGCAGTCTAACAAAAATAATATGGCCGATCCAATATGGCCGGTGTAGGGTAAACAAACCGTTTTTTCATAAGACGTAATACTAACTTAAATCAAAACTTTCGCAAAGTTGAAAAAGCAAAGTGATTTTTTTGAACATTTCGGAAAAATGCTCATTTCTTCACAATTTACTTTGTTTAATCTGCATCGGATCTCTGAGTTCAAAAATTGAATTAAAAATGACAGCTTTGGGGACCTCTCATTTGTCTTAGTTAAAAGAAAGTGTCCAATTTAGCTTTTTTTTAATTTAAAAGAAGTTTATTAATAACTGATACAAGTAACAATCAATTTACAAGTGACATTTTTTGAAAGACGTCAAATCCTGAAAATAGGATAAAGGCGCTTTTTTAATTTTAATTGACCACTTTTACACTTCACTGGAAACAAATGACAGGTCTCCACAGATGTCTCTTTTTTTCAATTTTTGTATTTAGGGATATCGCGAAAGTAAACATATGACATTTCACAAAATATCAAAAACTAAAAAAAGGGCTGTAATTTCGACAGGCATTGACAGATGTCAAAAATTGGATACTTTTTTTTTTGTCAAAACAAATGACAGGTACTCACAGTTGTCACTTTTAATTCCGAAAAAAAGTATAAAATGTTTTATCACATGTTGTAAAAAAATACTTTAACTTTATTAAAATAACCCCTTTTTTTAATTTTGGTGTCAATTTGATGATTTTTATTTAAAATGATTCTGGTAAGTCTATGTTACAGAAAGGCCCCGGGCAAATTTAGACATTTTTTAAAAAACAATTTTCGTCAGTCCGCTGATCAAAAAATTGGACTGTAGTTTAATTTTTTGATGAGCGGACAGGCGTCATTTTTTTTGATCTCTATTTCATACATTGTTTTAGACAGAGGAAATAAATATGTAAAAAAGTCACTTGAATGTTTCAACTGTTACTTCAAACTAACAACAAAAAATTATTTGACATGACATCAGTCCGCTCATCAAAAAATTGGATTACACAGGATTCCTAAGCAAATCCTTAGGGGGCCAAGCAGCCGTGTATAAGACGCAGACAAACGGAAAAGCACATTAGGCAGAAAAGGATGGGCATGGGGTGATGTTGTCACTACATCTTACACGTAGTAAATCCATTCCAGGTTGTTGTTTTCTAATGTTTTCCATTTTCATAACTTTAGGACTGGAATAAAAATTGTTTTTGCTCGACTTTAATACCAAACTGATGAAAGATATCGTAAAAAAAAATATTTTTCGGTTTTCATTTTGTAACCATTGTCCTTACGCACTGTTTACAGGCTGGTGACTGAGATACATGCAAATGCCTAACCTAAAGCGTTCATACACGGCCGGAGAAATCGACTGAGATATTTCCGTAGAAACTTTATCAAGCAAATAGGACGTTTTGACGCCTTCGACCGTCCAACCCGGGTTTTGCACTTTGATTCGAAATCAAAAAGGAGGAACAGTCAGATGTGGGGCCGTACACATATTACGTAACGGTGATTTTACCAATTTTTGACCCCCTCCCTATGTAATGTTTTGTAACGGTTTGGCACGCCACTCCCCTAATATTACGTAACGATTTCAAGACCACTACCCTCCCCAAAAAAAAAAAACTTTTCACTTATTTTCATTCCAAATTTTCTTAGTTTCACACAAATGCAAACGCTGTCGAAAATCCCCCTCCCCCTACGTAACGTTTTGTAACCCCCCCTCCCCCCTATGACCATTACGTAATTTGTGCACGGCCCCTGTAGTCCCAGTGGAGGAGGGCGAGAAAATTGATATTTTTTTCTTAAAAATTATACTCTTTAGACCTATTTCTTTGCGTTCCCGAAATTATGTAATTTTTGAAAAAAATTGTAAGCGGCGCCATTTTTATTTCGTGCTTTGTTTTTCTAACATTTTTGCGTTCGGCTAATTTAATTGAAAAATTTTTGCCTGCGGCGCCCTTTATCTTCTCACTCGAAACCAAGATCGCCCGTTTTAGGAAAACTGATCCCGTCTCTGTTTCTAAATTTTTTCGAATAAAAGTTGAGTATGACCATGGGGGAAATAATTTTTTTCTACGGTATGACGAAAATTTCGAAAAAGTTGAAGAAAAAAATAAAAAAAGGGCAGAGCTCAAGTTTTTCGTAAAAAAGACGTTTTTTGTAAAGAAACATAGCAAAATAAATCTTTTCACCCCTTTTTGGGTGTTACAAATATTGGCAGCCCCTTATTTTTCGCTTTTACCCTCCCGCTAGTTTTAAAGAATTGGTTGGCTACATGTTTCGAGATCATGTCATAAAACACATCGAAAATATCAAATGTAGTGTAGGGCCAGCTTTATTTAAAATCAATAATATCGCAAGCAAAGAGCTCTGCAGAAAAAACAGCGCCGTTTATTGATTTCTTTGGCTGCTAGTGCCGTAGATAGAGTAAATACTATCTACGCTAGTGCTAGCTGCATGGTTTAGCCGTTTCCGGATAGATGTCACTAGTAGAACATAATGGAAAGAAATTTAATTAAAAGCGAAGATATTTCTTTCTAATGTTAACAACCTCACGAGTTTATCGCTCAGTATCGTAAATAATGGACCCTGCCGCCTCCTTTAAGCAAGAAAAAGCCCTGGTTTGGACCTGAAAACATCTAATTTTTAATTAGATTAGATGGTGTGGCCGCCATCTAGCGGAATTTGCAGACATCTTGTCAACGGTTATTATTGCAACTATGATTTATGCTCACAATGAAAGAGTGGCGACAATTTTTTCTCATGAAAGCAGTCCGGAGATAATAACAAACTGGCACCATTGCTCAATATACCTGTTTCTTTTGTGCGCGCAGAACTTTCTATGCCATTTCTGTTTGATTTATTGAAATCCTATCCCTAAGGAAAATCTTAGGAACCCTGTATGCGCTTTAATGAAACCGATTGTGGAGGCACTGGATATTCCCAACAGCACTTGTCAATGATCTTTAAAAAAATCGGCTACAAGTCGTTTAAGATTGGGAAGTTGCAGGAATTGCAACCAGATGATTATTTTCGTTGGTTAGAATGAGGGATATTCACATTTATCTCGAAAACGTTACGTCAGGACATTTGAACTTCATAGCCCTCACGATATTTTTTTTAAAAGGATTGTGAATCACCCTGTAGAAATAAAAGAGGCTACGAAAATTCAGATCCGAATTATTCTGAATGCATCCGAGCTTGATGACTCTATAATTTTTTGGATGACATACATTTTGCAAAATATCTCTCGGTAAAAATATTTCTAATGATACACGCAGAAGGCACGAAAATGCAAAACTGTTCGTGACAGTGTCGCAGTAATAAAAGGCCATTTTTACCGCACGAAGAAAATAATCTTAGTGCGCCAAATCAAATGGGAGTATCAGCAATTTCGTTTTTATTACAATAAAAATTAACGCATAGACATGTTAAATCACATACATTGTATTTTTGCTTTTTTTTTAGACCCTGGAGGTTTTCCAAAACCTATAAGAGTACGTACTTAATTTTTAAACATTTCGAAAAAATCCTTATGTGCTTTCTTTGAACATGGGCTATCAAGAACTAACACCATACCATTATCTAAGATTTTTAAACCACATCCACGTTACGTACTGTTGTTTAAAAAAAACGCATACATGCACTTTTCCCAATATCTCAAATTTTGAATTTTTATTAGTGTATACTCAAACCAACACCGTTCTCAACTAAAAAGCCAGTTAACTCCTACCGCCTCAGTGCCCTTTAGCCTACTGTGGCTTCCATTTTTATAACCAAATTGATAAGTAAAACATGGACTTTCTTTCAGTTTACTAAAACGAAATGAGTTAACTGGCTTTTTAGTTGAGAATGGTGTTGCTCAAACACTGGTAATGTCTGACAGCATTAAATTCGGTATTACGATGACGTTCTGTCATATTGATAAAATTAAAAAGAAAAAGGCCTCTAAATCAAAAAAATGCCGTAATTTAAAACAAATAACCTTATTACCCGACTACCCAACGCAAAGGAGAGTTTTGAGTTTAGTTTCTTGTTTCTAAAATCCATATAACTATGAGATATATATATCTCATGGTTATATGCTAAAATCAATAAAATCTATATTGCAAAAGAGTAATTATGACTCGAGTTACAGAAGTCGGCTGGTCTATAAGCGGCTACTCATTTTGCGGTTGATAAAATGACGATAATAAAATGAAAAAGCCATGGATTCAAACAACGGATTGGAAACAATTAAATATTTTCAGTAACATTTAAATTTTGAAAATATTCATGATTTCTTGAAAGCAGCTCCAATCAACACCGTTCGCTCCAATGCGCGATGGATTGCATCACTTAACTCTTCAGCATTTTTTAATCTCCAGTTTCTCTGATAAACAATTGTGACAACTCGGCCCCATATATTTTCTATAGGGTTGAAATCAGGGTTGTTGAATAGCCAAAGAAGAGTTTGAATATTATTGTTTTCAAACCACTGGTGAACCACATTAGCCGTGTGCTTGACAGTAAAGTTGTCCTGCTGGTAAAAGAAGTTGTTGTTTTCGTAAAAGATCTGCACAGATGGCAAACTAAAATCCTCAAGAATCTCAACATATCTTAGACTGTCAAAACATACCCAAACCTCTAACGCTAAACCAACCCCACATATTCACTGAAAAATGTCCAGCTTTCTTAATTTGGTTGGTGTATTTTGGATCAAACCTAGAATGAGGTGGACGATATACTAAAATTCTTCGGCTGCTCGAAGATGACTGAAATATCTTTACATCTGTGAAGACCAACCTCTCCCAGAAGGCATTATCATCAAGAACATTATTTAAGGCAAAAATAACCCTGGCCTGTTTTTGTTCTTTCGTTAAAAAGGATTTTTTGCAGCAACTCGACAGGAAATTTCAGATTTTTTATTTCTTCTATTAATGGCCTGGGAACATCAAAACCTCAAAGCTCGCACGGTATAGGTTTATCCTAGACATGAGTAAAAACTCACGCCGGCAAGTGGAAGAAGAACCCTGGATGCTGGAGCCTATGAGCCTGAAGTCCATTGAAATAAGAAGAATTAGATACATTAGATGCTTCAACGGATGTGGCAAAAGGATTTTGTCTGAGCAATACCTGCTTAACTAAAAAGTCAGTTAACTCTTTTTCGATTTAGTATCCTTTAGCCTACTATAGCGGTGATATTGACACCCAACTGACAGAAAATCCATGTTTTTCCTGTCAATTTGGTTATAAAAATGGCGGCAATCTTTGCCTAAAGGGCACTGAAGGGATAAGAGTTAACTGGCTTTTTAGTTGAGAACGGTGTTGGTCTGAGGTGGTCGATAAGCCTTTCAACTTGTCTCTCAGTTTTAAACTGGTGAATACATACACTATTAGAAAAGTAAATTTTGCTGGATAGGAAAAACGCATGTATGCGTTTTATTTAAACAAGAATGCTTTGTCCATCCAAGATCTCTTGAGCATTCCACGATAGCGCCACATCGCGAATGCCACCAATTTTTTACACATGGCGTCAGTCAGTGTCCATGCCACCAATTCGAAACCAACAGAATCATAACAATATTTTTCCACCACCAGTGTAAATAGAGAAAAAATGCAGTTGCGCTCTTTAAGCTTAACAAAAAGCTGCCCATATTGCGTTTCTTCAACTGCAAGTAATTTTACCAAACAGTACCTCAAGTGGTACCTACTTTCGAGGACTGTTCTTGACTTTCGTCGTTGAATATTAATTGAAAGGTACTGCCTACTCTATACAAATAAATTTTCTCGTTTCGTTCATGCCATGAAATCGCCAATATAGCAATAATGAATGCAACTATCTATTCTGATTTGCCTTAGGAGAAAACTAACTTAAAACAAAAGATAAAGATGGAGACAGTTATATATATGCATTTACATATACCTCTATTTAATCGTCGGCATCACTGGTCTCTGGGATTTTAAAACCTACGAGAAATTAGATTAAAACTCTGATGTTGCACACTGAGAAAACACTCGAACAGAATGGGAGTATAGCCTGTAGAGTACACACACAAAATTGACCTTTCTAAAAGTATATAATATATACGGACTACCAGCTAAAATGCCTAAAAACTTCAAAAGTACGACAATTTGTCATATTGTTTAAAAAAGGTCTCTAAAACTGAAAATATTTTTTTACTTAAATTAAAGGCAACCTTATTTTTATATTAAATTTTGCATAATACTAAAAAATCAGCAAAAATAATGTTTTAGTAAAGTCTTAATTACAATATCAAATTATCACTCGAGTAACGGACGAAGGCTGTTCTATAAATAGGGCGGTAACCCATTTTGGAGTTGATAAAATAACAATAATACGATGGAAACAGCGCTGGATTGAAAACAATTCGACGAATAGGAAATTTGGATTAGGACAAAAACGATGGTAAACTTAATACTAATTATTTTAACTTTAAAAAAACTAAAATAAATAATTTAGTATTTAATAGGATCACCATTTTTCTCTATTACAAGCTGCAAACGTCTGGGCATTGAAAAGGTTAAATTTTGAAAGTACTGCATAGATCGCTTAACTCTTCAGCATTTCGTGGTCTCCAATTCCTTTCGTATATTATTTTAACGATTCGACCCCATATATTTTCCATTGGGTTAAAGTCAGGGCTGTTGGCTGGCCAATGAAGTGTTTCTATATTATTATTCTGAAACCATTGGCGAACAACATTAGCCGTGTGTACTGGACAGTTGTCCTGCTGATAAACGAAGTCATTATTTTCATGTAAAGCCTGTACATATGGCAGCATAACGTTTTCAAGGATTTCAATATATCGTTCACTATTGAATCTTCCTTATTTTCCAAAAAAAAAATCCAAACCTCTAGCACTAAACCAGCCCCACATGTTTACAGAAAAATGTCATGCTTTTTTAATTTGGTGTGTATATTCGGGTTCAAATCTAGAATTTGGTGGACGATAAACTAAAATTCTCCTGCTGCTTGAAGATGACTTAAAAATTTTTACGTCAGTGAAAACCACCCTCTTCCAGAAGTCATTATCACGAAGAACGTTGTTTAGTGCAAAAATCACTCTGCCTGTTTTTGTTCTTCTGTTATAAAAGCCTTCTTTGCAGCAAGTCGACAAGAGACTTCTGATTTCGTTATTCTTCTATTTACTGTTGCTAAAGAACCCGGAAATAATGTTACATTAGCTGCTTCAACCGACGTTGAAAAAGGACTTTGTCTGAGATGGTCAATAAGTCTCTCATCTTGCACTTCAGAACTTACTTTTGGTCGTCCTGATCCATCTTTCCTATCCATAGAATTATTTTCAATAGCGCTTTTTCCATCGCATTATCGTCATTTTATCAACTCCAAAATGGGTGGCCGCTCTTCTTATAGACCAGCCGTCTTCTATAACTCGAGTGATAATTTGAACTTTTGTAAATGTTGATATCTGTGGCATTTTTAAAGATGTCACACTGAATTTTAATCTGTCAGCCATACTAAGCTGGTGGTGCCTTATAATAGTATACACTAATGGAAAGCTAAATTTTGTGGCATAGGAAAAAATGCATGTATGAGTTTTTTTTTAAATCAAGTGTACACTGACTGGAATATAACAAAATAATCATAAAAAAGAAACAAAAAAGTGGTATTTTACGTCTCATGTGTATGACGTCACAGGTACCACTTGGTTAACCAAATGGTATACCAAGGAGAGCTTGCCGAAAGATCAGCCATTTTTTATGTTTATTTGACTCCATACAATATTTCCGGAAATTTACTTTTTTCTTACTCAGAAAGGGTTAGTTTATAAAATTATAATTTTTTTGTGACTGCCCTGGTAAAAAAACCGCATAGGATCTCATGAAAGTTGATGATATTTTAAGCTGTTTTATAGGGTTTTATAAGATTCTACGAGCCAGGCTGTTTTGCTCGTAAAAACTGATAGAAAAAAATTTGTACTTTGTGAGATTTGACTTGCCTTTTACAAGTTTGTTTCACATACCGTATAGAAAACTTTTTGTAAGAGATTTGACGCGGTTTTTTTGGCAGCTTGGGATCATTTTGTATCAAGTAAAAATTTGGATTTTAGTTAGCACTATACGTTTTAGAAAAACGGCTGGTTTATCCTACAACGGCAATATGGTTTAATTAGATATCCCCTACAGCTCAACTTTGATATTCTTATTTTGGGTTTTAGCTTCTACGTCAAAGACACAGAAAATGGCACGGACTCAAAGAAAAACATCAAATACTTCACAGATGATTGGGGTTTCCACACCATAGCAGAATATAGCAACGAAGGGCCGAACAGCAAGAGTTCTGTCAGTTTTATAGCCGACCAAGAGGCTCTGAAATATAGGAACAATGGAGTAAGTATGTTCATTGCAAAATATCTATAAAATTAATTTCTGAAAATAACCGCATAGAACGAAAGGCATCAATAGAATAACTATAAACTTAAACAATAGTTTTTCCGAAAAAAAACAAGAAAAATGGAAAACATATAATTAATCTTTAAAACCCGGGTGTAACGAACTTCACAAAAACTTCAATAACCCAACCAAGCCCCAATTTGGCGCAGGCAAAAAATAAAACTAAAGAAAGTGACATTTACTAAGCTAGTAGATGGATTTAAAAACACCCTGTCCCAGATCGATTGCGAAATCACGGATTAGCTAAAAAGAACACTCTCGTGTTTTAAGTACTACTATACTCAGGCGAGTCTTAGAGTATGAAATAAAATAGGCAGGATGATCAAACTTTTAGTAATTTGAATAATAAAATCGAATTCGTCAATCTGCTGGGAATATCTCATACTATATATTCTTTATTTTCCTCCAAACCAAACAGTTTTTGAGAAAAAAATTAATCAACTCAGTTTTAGTGTTATTTCTTTGAAAGTATAAAGCTTACAAAAGTTTTCATCAGCTCCCATTTTTATTAATGCGGCAGTTGTATATCTGTGCATCTGTATAATTCGTGGAAAAATACTTTCGTTGATGCGACATTTAAGGTAAAAATTCTCATGCTTTATCACCAATTAGTCTCATTATGTATATATGGGATTCAAAAGCATTCCTTAACTGATTGACCAAAGATGAAAGTGTTTTTTTTTCAAAGATTTTTAATACCAAGTTCATTGACAAATAAATATCTTTAAAGAACGGCCAAAATAGGTATTGTTAAGGTGGAGTGAACTGGACTTGCGATATCAAGTTCAATGTATTCTGTTTAAGTACAAAGATCTCATTAAAATCTATAGCTTTTGGTCAGTGAAAGTGTTTTATAATTTCCTGTGTTGTTTGACGGTTTTTTGCACAACTAATTGATTGATGTATATTATCATTTGAATTTAAAATGCTGTGTTTCTTTCAAAAAATACACCACTTACGACCTGACCTTGGTTAAAAAAAAGAAGAGGGCTGGTTAGGTCTTTTTTTGAATATTTTTCTTAACTTAATACTAAAATAAATTTTATGTGCGTATTTTTAAAATTTAGAGGATTTAAGTAATCCAACCAACCGTTCATATATTTTCTGGCCACCATGGTAAATAAAAACATAAGGTATTTACTTACTTAACCCTCTTTTTTTCAGAACATCATTCCCGATCTAGACCCAAACAACAATGCTAAAAACACCGAAAATGACCCATCCAACCAAAAAACATCTTTGCCCCAACCAGTGATTCCAACGCTGCCCACAACACCACTTCTAACTCAGGAGCAGATCGTGATAGAGCCCAACCAAGAAATAGACCCCAACCAAGTGGTGCTTCAACCCAGTGGTGGAGATCAGTTGCTAGATCCACAAATAGTGTTTCATAATCAACCTTCAGGCCAAGAAGATCCGACTAAACAGCAAATTTTAGTGGATCCCTTTTCTCAAGACCATAGACATGTTGCATCCGATCCAAATCAACTTCAATTCTTTTACATCGAGCCAAATAACCCTCAGCAGAATGTTCAATTTGCCCCGACAGCTTTAGATAATCAATATAATCAACTACAACAAATTTTACTAAAAGGAGAAGTTCTCCCTACCCCACAAGCATTTATTTACAACCCAGACCCGTCTTTTGGTATAAGTAATGATATAAATATACCAACTGGTACTGCTGACCAAGTTTCTTATCACACGAATATTGTTCATACTCCAAATAATGTAAACATTTCACCGTTAATGCAATCCTCAACATTGGTACCTCCAAAAACTGATAATCACATAGATTTTGGTTCTAAAACATTTGGCACTACGAAACTTATTGAATCTACAAAAGACTTGGTCACAGGTACCGATGTTATTAACATAAACGAATCAATAGAAAATTTAAATCCAGAAATAGAAACAAGTACTTTACAGTCGCTGCTACATCACTATGTGACTTCCAGTTTAACCAAAGAAGTAACTAATGTTGAGATTAATCATTTGGGCAAAGGTTCAACAACCACTTTAGCTCCTACACCAGAAAACGAAGCTAGTTTGTTGCATCAGCCCATTGTTGTAGCCGATGAAGACGGTCCAAATTCATCAGAAAAACCTGTAGTTGACCAAAATCAGCTTTCGGAGAGACCAATTCCAGACACGGCGCGAAATACTTTAAAGCTCAAAAAACCAGTAGATATTTTGGTAACCCCACGTCCTGTAAGTACTAATTTTTTGGCCCCAATTATGGCAGGCCTTCAGCTTGAACAAACCGAACAATTAATGCAAGACACCAAAGTAACAGAACAACATAACAATAAAAATGTCGTAATTACAGTACAAAAAAGTGTACCTCATTATTTGGGAAAGTACGAATATCCTACTGCTTATGCAGGCGCGTATTCTGGCCAGAATTTCTCAGATTTTGCTAAAGAAGACATAGAATTAGGTACAACACTGTTACACTTTAACGAGTCACCTCCGCATGCCGAGAAATTGGTACAAAAGTTGCCAAAAACAGAACAACAACAGATATTCTCAGATATTACCACCAACCACTTAAATTTAAAACAAGAAAGTCCTAATATTTACAACCCAAGTCAGTTTTATCCTGATAACCAATCTTACAACGTCGAATTTCCTACTTATCCTGTAGAGCAGGAAATTAAAGAACAGTCTGTACACATTCAAAAAGATGTAAAAAAAAATGTCGACCGACCTGTGGAAATACACGTGCCATATCCTCAACCTTATCCTTTGGAAAAACCTCTCCCAGAAGTAAAAATAGCTTACCCAATTCCAAATGAAAAGGTTCCTTTTAATAACAAGTATCATACCAGCGTTAAGAACCAAATTCCATGGTATGACCAGAAGAAACACGACATATACCTTTTTCAAGCTCCCAAGCAACTTTTTCAACCAAAAAACTATCAAAAATCTTGGAACCATGGGAGAAAACCTCAAAATGTGTTGTTCACAAACCACTACAGTAACTACGCTCCTCAAATTAAACATTATCTGCCGACAAAGCAAAATTTAAACATTGATAGAGGTTATCTGCCAATTAAGACCATTACCAAACTGGAACTTGAACATTTTCCACGTGAGAATATTCACAATTTACCACCGATAACCAAAAATCATGAAGATAGTCTTCACAATAAGGAGTTTTTACCTCTGATAACTCAATCCTGGAATACAGGCTTTAAAAGTCAGGGACGTTTAAACAATTTTATACCAATAACTAACGTAGGTGCAGGATCAAATAGTGGATATTTATCCAGACCATCAAATAATTACGGAGTACTGTCGAATAATGGCTATCTACCTCCTCAAAGTAATAATATTCATCAAAACCAATTGCATCTTCTACAGCAGCAATCTTCAGTCAAAAATTACTTTCACGTTAACCCATCAGAGCCTACAGAGCCTTTGGGTTTGTTACCTCCAAAATTTAGTGGTTTGAGGTACCAGCACGATTTAGTTCCTTCTCCAAGCGAACCTCAAAATGCTGGTAATCTAAAGTATCAGCAACACCAGGCCTTGCCATTAGAACCTCCGTTGAATCACCACGATTTGACTTCTTTATCAAGCGAACCTCGGAAATTTGGTAATGTGAGGTATCAACAATATCAAGCATTGCCTTCAGAAAATTCTGTTAATAACCACGATTCGGTTTCTTTATACAGCGAACCTCAGAAGTCTGTTAATGTGAGGTTTCAACAGTACCAAGCATTGCCTTTACTATCGGGACCATCTGTAAATCAGGCGTTTAGGGGGAATAATGGACCAAGTATTCACCAATATGAGGCGGTATCTCCCTCGCACGATTTAGTACTGTCAGGAGCGCAAGGAGGGGTGAGGTATCATCAAGAGGTCACTGGAAAGAGGTCAGCGAGATCGCATTATTTTGACGAATCGAGTGTGAGAATGGAGTACGGGTTTATGCCCCCGTTTAAGCCGAGCCAGAAGATTAGGGAGGTTTTGGAGGTTAATCCTGAATAAATCGAAAAAAATCAGGTACAAAGAAAAAGTTATGGTGCTTAGAAATAAAGTTTGTATTTTCTACACGAAATAGTTAAGATTTTCGGGGACAAAAAGTAAATAAACTTGCTTGCTTTGTGTTGGCTTTTATCAGTGTTGATTTGTTTTTTGATGTTGGTAATTTATTCTAATTTAATTTTTTGTTTATTAGTACACGATTATTCCAGTTTAGATATCAAATAGTAGTAAGTCTACTATTATATAGGTTTTGTACTCCTGCCATTTTAGGTTTTAGGATTAGTACATTTTAGTTTAGAAATAATTTAACTGACAAGTCATTTAAATTGAAAGATTTTAAAGTATGTAATATTTATTTGTTATTTTAGGTTTTACTATTATAAGTAATAAAAATAAAGGTAGAACCATACAAGGGGTACGATTGACGTTGTGTTTTTGGTTTCTATGGCAACCAATCGGGTTTCCATGAAAAGTTCTACTGTTGAATTTTGTAAATCTTTTCTTTCGCCAACAAGAATATTTCCTTGGATGGCCTTAAATATTCGACCTCATGTTGAGGACTCATTAAAATTTAGTTTAAAAAAGGTTACTTAGATTTAAGAAAGAATAAATTATTAGCGTGTCAATTGCGATACTTTTCCAAAATAAAAACTATTTGATATCAGAATACTTGTCTTTTTTAGCGTTAGTCGAGTTTTCAGTGTTCTAATTGGTAGAGGAATTTTTTTAATATCTCAAAAACTAAAGCTCGACATTTTATAATATCTCTATATATCTTACTTGGTTTGGATGGATAAGAGGGTTTTGGAATTGAAGAATTTATATGTAGTTTTCAAATTTCAGTTTTACTTAATTTCCTAATTTTAAAAGAAATAACCTACGCTAGTTCGGATAAAATTCATAACGTATAATCCAAAGGGCTACGAATACGCAGTTTTCAGATTTGAGTTTTATTAAATATTTCTTATTCTAGAGGAAAGTGAGATATAAAACACATTACTATGGATCAACTCTGGCTATATTCCTAATTCACCAACTTCTATACAACCGATTTAAATAAAAATTAGTATATACTTACGTACGTACGAAGGCTTTTAGAACACTATAAAACTTTTCTATTTAAAGTTTTGTTCTATCATGATTAATAAAGGCGCTAACCAGGGGTTCAAAATATAGTGAATCACCCTGTACCAGGAAATTTCAATAAAATGGATTCTGCCGTTTCCATGATACTGTACTACATAGCAAAATCATTGTAAGGAAACACCCGAATAATTTGAGACGACTATATAATATAGGGTGGTTCAATAAGTCTGGTTACCGGATTTATCACGAAAAGTTTTAGAGCCCTTATAACTAGGCTTTGGAAAGGCTGAGCCGCACAAAAATATTTTTAATGAAAAAGCAGTCCTCAATTATATAAGAAACATTTTTCCCCAAGGTTTTAGGGCTCATAGTTTTCCAGATAAATCCGGTATGTACCACTTCCCGACACATAAAACGCATACAGCAGAAGTCTATATTTTAAAAATTTTGCTTGCTTATTGTTACCAACTTTTGTAGGTTAACACTTGACAACATAAACAAATTTTGTTAAGGAGACTGAAAGTATTTTTACCGATATTTACTGGTTCTTTAGTTTTAAGGTTTCTGTTACGAAATATAGAAAGAAAAGATAAAATACTTTTAAAACAAAATTTTTATTACAAAAAAAAGCAATTTAATTATTCCATTCAATTTTGACGAAACAAGTCGGCATGTAGTCTGCTAAATTTTCAAATAAATTTGGATTTTCTTCAACGATCTCGGTATGAGCTCTAACTAGTATCTCCATCAAATAGTCAGCATTCCGTAGCAGAATACTAAAGATTGATAACTTTTTTCCAATGAGCTTCCATACGTGCTCGATGGCATCGGGGACTTTTCCTGGCAATGGCAAAAGTTCAATAGTATGCTCCCTCAACCACTGCCGATAAATACTGGAAATAATGCAGTCTGTACCGGGCAGGTGTCTTGCTGGAAGCATAATATCTTGTATCATGTTTACATAAATTTTCCTTGAATCTTGAAAAGCGCACCATGCCCCCTTACCGAAATCCAGCTCCACACGTTGACAAATGGGTGTTCTTCCAGTAAATTAGTGACTTGCTGATCCTGTTGGGGCGTGACCGAAGGTCACGGTTGGGGTGTGCCGACTTTGGTCAAGCCAGTGTTTTTCTTTCGACGAGCAGTTTCTTCTTCTTTGTACTATAGTGGACTTGTATCGTCCATATAGCGACCCGACGAATAGACCAACCTCCATCTAATTTTGCTACAATTCGGGAAATACCGAATTCCGATTGCTGTCGAGGCATTTTTAAGTTGGACAAGACTGTGACAATAAAACATGACAATGAGTGGACTTTGACACTTTGTGACAGAAAAGGTCGCTAAATCATAAAGGACATATTGGATATAAAATCGGCGTATGCGTTTTATTTGTCGCGAAGTGTAAATGGCTAGTTATTGGACCACCCAAGCCACCCAACACCTTCCGTTTTAGTACCCTTTTACAAGTATGCCGCCGCCATTTTTGACTCTGTTGACAGATATGACATTGGTTAATTGTCAAAATGGCTGCCACATACGTTCAAAGCTCACTAAAACGCGAATAGATGGAAGTCCTATAGCACCTAATATCGGGTGGCCAGTTTTATTGGACTATACCTTTTTCAGACATTTGCGGTGCGAAGAAGGTAAAAAGAAGAACAAATCTTTAAAAACAATTAAAAAGATAAAACAATTTCTTTTTATTAAAAAATAAAGCGATCATAGATCATACCTTTACAAAATATCTTAAAATAAATAAAACTAAAATAAATATGGCAAAAAACTACTATTGCACAATTGCCCATAAAAAGGTCATAGGTTGCACTCAGATTATTGCACAATTTTCCCCTGCACTAGTCTTCTATAACTTGCAAAACATTTTTTCATCATTTTTAAAATCTTTGCCGGGGTGCTCAAAGAAAACTAAACATCAAAATTAGCTGAAATTTTGCACGGCTAGTTCTTGGTTCTCAACAGTTTTCTGTGGATTACAATATTTCTTTTTATATTTCTCTACTTTACCGAAAGAAAAATAAAGAAAATCAAGGTGTTTTTCTTGTCTTTCAGTTTTAAAGATGGAAAAATTTATATTTAAAAAGAACAACTAATTTAGCGGAATCAAAACAAGCAGAAAAGAAATACTGCACAAAAAAAAGATTTCATTGAGCCAAATAAATATTTGTGTCCCATATGGGTTCGAACAAATATTTATTTGAACCAAACAAATATTTGTTTAGGTCAAAATATATTTCCTTAAGCCAAATAAATCTTGCTTGACTGAAATAAATATTATATTTTATTAAAATAAATACTTGTTTGGACCATGGAAAACAAATATTAATTTGACTCAATTAAGCCTTTTTCCTGAATATAAAAAACAGAGAAGTCCGATCTGAAAAAAAAACATTCAAAAATAACAATTAGTTAAGGCGAAACAAAGAAAGCAAGATAGAAATACTGTCACTGAATATGAAAGACAGAGACGTCCAATCCGACAAATTCCACGTTAAAATCTAGGAATCCGGCACGACTTAGTGTCTACTTTTCATGCGGAAAATCCATTTCATGCGTGGCAATGTTTTCGTAGGATACGTTGGCATGATATCCGTCGTAATCCACGTAATACTCTACTTTTTGTCGCCTTCCGTCTGGCAAATTGACGTGGTAGCGACCCTTGATGTTTTTTCCGGCCTTCTTTTCAGTTTTAAAGATGAAAAAAAGAATATATTCAAGAAGAACAATTAGTTAAGGCGAAACAAAGAAAGCAAGATAGAAATGCTGGCACTGTATATAAGACAGAGACGTCCAATCCGACAAATTCCACGTTAAAATCTAGGAATCCGGCACGACTTAGTGTCTACTTTTTATTCGGAAAATCCATTTCATGCCTGGCTATGTTTTCGTAGGATACGTTGGCATGATATCCGTCGGTGTCCACGCAATGCTCCACTTTCTGTCTCCTTCCGTCTGGCAAATTGACCTGGTAGTGACCATTGGTGTTTTTTTTCCGTCCTCCGTCTCAGTTTTAGAGCCAGTTTTAGAACAATAAGGCGAAACAAAGAAAGCAAGATAGAAATACTGCCACTGAATAAAAAAGACAGAGATGTACGATTCGACAAATTTCACGTTAAAGTTTAGGAATCCGGCACGACTTAGTGTCTACTTTTCATGCGGAAAATCAATTTCATGCGTGGCAATGTTTTTATAGGATACGTTGGAATGATATCCGTGGTCGTCCACGTAATACTCCACAATCTGTCTCTTTCCTTCCGGCAAATTGACGTGGTAGCGACCCTTGATGTTTTTTCCGGCCTTCTTCTCAGTTTTAGACGAAAAAAAGAATTTATTCAAGAAGAACAATTAGTTAAGGCGAAACAAAGAAAGCAAGATAGAAAGGCTGGCACTGTATATAAGACAGAGACGTCCAATCCGACAAATTCCACGTTAAAATCTAGGAATCCGGCACGACTTAGTGTCTACTTTTCATGCGGAAAATCCATTTCATGCGTGGCAATGTTTTCATAGGATACGTTGGAATGATATCCGTGGTCGTCCACGTAATACTCCACAATCTGTCTCTTTCCTTCCGGCAAATTCTCAGTTTTAAAGACAAAAAAAAGAATATATTCAAGAAGACCAATTAGTTAAGGCGAAACAAAGAAAGCAAGATAGAAATGCTGCCACTGTATATAAAAAACAGAGACGTCCGATCCGACAAATTCCACGGTAAAATCTAGGAATCCGGCACGACTTAGTATCTACTTTTTATGCGGAAAATCCATTTCATGCCTGGCAATGTTTTCGTAGGATACGTTGGCATGATATCCGTCGGTGTCCACGCAATGCTCCACTTTCTGTCTCCTTCCGTCTGGCAAATTGACCTGGTAGTGACCATTGGTGTTTTTTTCCGTCCTCCGTCTCAGATTTAGAGCCAGTTTTAGAACAATAAGGCGAAACAAAGAAAGCAAGATAGAAATACTGCCACTGAATAAAAAAGACAGAGATGTACGATTCGACAAATTTCACGTTAAAGTTTAGGAATCCGGCACGACTTAGTGTCTACTTTTCATGCGGAAAATCAATTTCATGCGTGGCAATGTTTTCATAGGATACGTTGGAATGATATCCGTGGTCGTCCACGTAATACTCCACAATCTGTCTCTTTCCTTCCGGCAAATTCTCAGTTTTAAAGACAAAAAAAAGAATATATTCAAGAAGACCAATTAGTTAAGGCGAAACAAAGAAAGCAAGATAGAAATGCTGCCACTGTATATAAAAAACAGAGACGTCCGATCCGACAAATTCCACGGTAAAATCTAGGAATCCGGCACGACTTAGTATCTACTTTTTATGCGGAACATCCATTTCATGCCTGGCAATGTTTTCGTAGGATACGTTGGCATGATATCTGTGGTCGTCCACGTAATACTCCACAATCTGTCTCTTTCCTTCCGGCAAATTGACGTGGTAGCGACCATTGGTGTTTTTTCCGTTCTTCGTCTCAGTTTTAGAGCCAGTTTTAGAACAATAAGGCTAAACAAAGAAAGCAAGATAGAACTATTGCCACTGAATAAAAAAGACAGAGACGTACCATCCGACAAATTCCACGTTAAAGTTTAGGAATCCGGCACGACTTAGTGTCTACTTTTCATGCGGAAAATCCATTTCATGCGTGGCAATGTTTTCATAGGATACGTTGGAATGATATTCGTGGTCGTCCACGTAATACTCCACAATATGTCTCTTTCCTTCCAGCAAATTGACGTGGTAGCGACCCTTGATGTTTTTTCCGGCCTTCTTCTCAGTTTTAAAAACGAAAAAAAGAATATATTCAAGAAGAACAATTAGTTAAGGCGAAACAAAGAAAGCAAGATAGAAATGCTGCCACTGTATATAAAAAACAGAGACGTCCGATCCGACAAATTCCACGGTAAAATCTAGGAATCCGGCACGACTTAGTATCTACTTTTTATGCGGAAAATCCATTTCATGCGTGGCAATGTTTTCGTAGGATACGTTGGCATGATATCCGTCGTCGTCCACGTAATACTCGACTTTCTGTCTCCTTCCATCTGGCAAATTGACGTGGTAATGACCCTTGGTGTTTTTGCCGTCCTTTTTCTCTTCGTGTCCGTAGTCGTTTCCGTGCTGGTGGTCGGATATTTTGTAGCCGAAAGCGTAGTTGGCTGCGTATTGGTGTAACTAAAAAAAATAGGAAAATATCTGGTTAATAACTTTTAATGTAAGTCGTAAAGCTAAGGCTACTCGGCAAGTCACAAATCGGCGCGACACGCCGTGAATTTGTTAAGAAAAAAACTGTCATTTAAGTGCCAAAAAAGAAACTGCACGCGGCTTCCCAACATACCTAAGCAATAATTTTTAGGCTGATGATGGTCAATTAACCCAAAACGTAAGATGAATTGTCAAAATAAGGGTAAAGCCATGATGACTCCTTAAAATAATTTACTTAAATACCTGTTAAATGATTTTTAGATGTACTTAAATACACTTATAGTAGGACACGTTTTTTGGTAAACTTAAAGACTCTAAAGAACTTTGCACGATTGAAAGAAATTAATACCAACTGATGTCTCACACACTTTATGCTTTGAAAAATAAATGACAAAATAAAAATCTTATTCACCCAAGATGACATTTTTCATTTTATTTTCATCTTTCTCTAAAATACTTTTTTATAGCCTACTGTCTCTCTTCAACAACCTTAAATATATTTGCACTTCACTAAATTATGTCTCCATCTACCCCTAAAATTCTGCCCTCTCTCTTTAAATATCTTTCATTTTCAGTAATTTTTTTGAATGCTAAAAAAAGTGAGTGTTTTATTCTAGAAATCGAATTTTTGGGAAGAAAGCTCTAAAATGTGAGCAAAACTATGGCATAAAAATGTGAAAAAAATAGTAAAAAATGCCTAAACAAAAACGTTACCCCTTAAATTATGCTAAAATATTTTAAGCCTTAAATTAGCATCATGGCTTTACCAAAACGGCAGGAGAAAAAATTATATGTCCAGAAGAAAAAATGAATTTGACAGTGCTCCTGTCACATTGAAATGTCAAATCTTGAAAACAAACCTATTATTAAGTCATTAAGTCGAACTTGAGAAAGTGCCTGTAGAGTTTAAAAATAAAGGAGCAAAAAAATAAAATCTGAAAATGAAAATTTCTTTTTTAGTTTTAAACAAAGCATAAAATTGCACAACTTTGCCCTAATTTAAACCTTTTTGTATCTCCTACCCTTTAAGAGATCCCTATGGTGAGCATCGAATTTGGAATACCCTGTATGCTAAGATATAAAAAATTTCTCTTACGTTTTACCCCCTCGCAATTTTAAATTGGCTATTAAATAACTTAATCTAATGAGAAGGTTTATGTCCACTTAAAAAGTGCAAGTTTTCTCTTCTTTAAATAAAGATAAAACAGCTCGACAAACTTTCAAAACGTATAAAACAAATGATTGTGATAATTTGACGGCATTACCTCTTAGGCGGAGATCGAGAATCGAGAAAATCTTTTTATAAGTTTACCATTTGACAAATTGTTATTTAATTTAGAATTGTTTTTAGGAAAACTATAGCAATTTGTGCACTAAGTTTTTTATCAATTTTTCGGCAGTAACAGGCTTATGAGTAACAATTTGTCAAAAGTATGACACCGCCAAAAATACGACCCTGATGAGCTTACCCTGATTTGCACCAATTTGCTGGATTATTTTTTAGTCATCATAACGTCGTGATCGCGACCTATAATTAGCCTAGCCCTGCTTATTTCGGGGGTGTATTTTTTTTTCCATTTTTTTGTCATAATAAGGGACAACCGTATTTTATTTAGTCGCATTACTTTTGCTTATTCCTAACCTTGTAGGGATTTTCCGTGATAAATTCTCACAAAAGAATTATATCGTCAGTGTAGCTGAACCTCAACTTTGTAGGTTGCTCCACTTTATTCATTTTTTCACATACATTTTAAAAATCCACAAGACTGATTTTGTTTATAAACAAAAAACTAAAAATGCAAAGGAATATTAAAAAAACAACCCAACCATCACTATTCCGTGCTAATTGAGGTTATGTTTAAAGATAAGGGACGTACGGTAACTGTACCGAATTAAGGGAACACCGTATTTTATTACGGTTCCCTTAATGAAATGTCAATTTTCCTTAATAAGGAAACGCGAAAATGTACGCCCAATAAGTCCCTAATAATGGAATTACCTAGTTATTCTAATCATGTGAACTGCCCGTTTTTAAACAAACCCGTGCCTAAATAAATACTGCAAGAAAAATAATTATTTTTTATTATTTTTTTGAATTTGTAAAAAATGTGTACAAATGTGTTTTAACCCATCGACGTTTAACCGTATTCTGAATTGATTGATCTGAAGTTATTTTAAAAGGAAAAAAAAGCATTACAGTCCGGTGTCTTAGGATAAAAAAACTTCAAACATGGATGCATCTGATATTTTTTCTGTCTAAAAGCAGAGCCCTCGAGCTTTAAATCCAAGAAAAACGGAAATCGCCCTCATCGGACTCCAAGGACCACGAAATATTTTTTGATTTTACTAAGTACTAACTGGCATCTTAAGAATTATTGGAACACGTTGGAAATTTGAGTGGGGGGGGGGGGTAGCCAAAGTCGTGTATTAGTTTTTCCCAAGATTCTTTCATAAAATAAGATTTAGCTAAAAAATATAATGAAATTGATTAAAATATCTAACACAATTTAAATTTTATGACGTCATTGCGACATCTTGCATGTTTTTTATAACCGTCGTATTTGCAAAAAACTCTAAAAATATGTAAGTAAAATATAATATTGATCAGACAAATAAAATTAAAAGCCGAAATATGACATGTGAGATTTGATTTAAAAGGAAATAAATCTAAAATTATCGTAGTTTGACGAATATCTGATAACATTAATCTTTATGACGTCATATCTGACTTGGTGGTATATTTTTACTTACATAGAGTTTCTGTCTCGGGCTTTTTTTAAAGCTTAGAGATTCCTCTTTCAGCTAAACTAGAAATCTCAGTTTGAAGTTTTTTTTTTTATCTTGGGGACACCGGATTATTAATAGTAGTTTTAACAACTAGTGGCTAAAATAGTGCTTTTTTTTACAAGCGTTGATTTAAATAATGAGCGCAGCGAGGTATTTAAAAATGCGAGTAAAAAAATGCACAGGTTAGCCGCGAGTTGTTAACACTATTTTTTTTAATACCTTTATCAAAAAAATCAAGAAAAACAGGACAATACTTTTAAAAATCTCGAACGAAGAGCACTTCTCGCAACATATCATTTTAACACTAGATATCAAGGCGGCTGGTAAATGAAATAACAATGGTGGTTTCCATGGCGATGTGCCTTTTTATTCGGTGACGTTCATTGTTGCGACGTTTTAATCGTTTACAGTTTCATATTTTGACGATGTTTTTAATTAATTTTTTCATAAATACTTGGTGAAAACTGGCAGAAATGGCTTAATTTTTAGGCAAGAATAATTAGATTTTTTCAATATTACTATTTTCCGCTATTCTCTTTAATTTTGTGTAGAAAACGGACCGAAATCTTTTTTTGCACCCGTGATCGAAAAAAATTTTTTTTTGCATCGGTAATCAAAAAAGCGATACTTTAGTTATCTGCAGACAGTTACTAAAATCATGTTTTTGATGAAGGTATAAAAAAAAAAGTTTTTTAATTGATTTGGACAACATTAGGTCGTGAATTTCCAATAATCGCCACCGCACAAAGCGCCCTCTGGTTGTAATTTTCAGAAGGCGCAGAGCCAGAAGGGCACCAGGCAAATACGTGGTACAACCATCTAAACAAAGTCACAAACACCGACTACAGACCACAGGATTTGAATGACGTAATTATAGTGTCATGTAAATTTCAAAGTATGCTCCAAAACACACCTGGTTCTTTATTCTTGAACTGACGCGAGAAGAACTTGCTAGAGAACTGGGCCTGGTTTACAAAAAAGTAAGATAGAGATATGGCAACCTATAAAAGTGTGAAGAGGAAAAGGATACTCCCGCGGGAGCATTTCCTTCCCACACTTTCAAGAATACAGTCCCTGGTCGACGAGACGATATGTCGAGGTTGCGAAGATGACTAGTTGGATTTGACGTTGTAAAATAAAAATAATTTAAACCCCCGACAATCTGCGAATTTTTCTAAAAACTATAATACGTACCCCCATTTGCTTCGCCAACCGAAGTGATTTTTAGTCTTTTTTTTTATCGAACACAGCTAAGAATACTTCCTGAAGGGTAGATTCTGGCTCGAGAGCTACATGCGCAGACGTACACACAAACAGAAATAAGGATGAAACTTATAACGCCCCTCTATTTTCGCATTTACGTCGGGGGTTAAAAACAGCTGACATGTTTAATATCTGATCGTAACAGGGCTTTATGCCAATTATAGAAGAATAAAAATAAATAAAAACGTAACATAACATAAAAATGTAAACAAATTTCAAATATATTATATATATTTACTTAATCTGAACCTATTTTACACTCAATTTTTTTGATAGCAATCTTAACTTTATACTTAACCCTATCAACTTTTTGTAAAATACGAGCAATATTAGGTTTTTTTGATATTACAGAGCCGTGCGGGACGCCATCTATTTTATCTACATTTTTTTCTGAAACTCTATGCGAATAATTTTGATTGATAAATTTATTTGTAGATTTAACACTAGCATTGGCTTTTTGAAGATTGTTTTTAGTCTGAGCAATTTGAGTTTTCCTTAAAGGATTTCGAGAAAACACTCTTTTGTTAGGTATTGATGGTATATTTTTACTTACAACATATTTTACTGCGCTTATTTTGTTTTCTAAATTAATATCTTTTAAAGAACTACTGGTTTTTAAAGCAAATTTTCTATTAGAAATTCGATTATTATTATTTATTTCTCTTAGTTTTTGTTTAATACTGAGAGCCTCTCTTTTGTTATCTGTGGATCTATCAGTAGTACCAGAAACCAATTTATTTGTGATATTAAATTGTAATTTATAACCCTTAGTAACAGGTTCCAAAAAAGAAGCAACTAGAGTACCTTCCTTATTAAACGAAAAGTTAACGTGAGTAACATTTTTAGTGTTGCTTCTCACTCTAACATTTCGTTTAACTCTTACATATTTTTCATCACAACCATTTTTACAAAAATCTAAAACCTGACTATAGTCATTACTTACGTCATCATAGTTTAGTTGATTTTGGTGAGCTCCATAATCTTGCTCTTCCAAGGTTAGATGCTGATGATGCTTTTGCTCTTCGATACTCGGAACTCTATGATACTTATTATTATTTGGTGTTGGAGTGGCTACAAATTGTACGTGTTGACTTTTTTGAGGATCCTGAGCAACATTCACATACGATATACTGTGCTCTGGTGCAGGGGCTCTATATGAAGGTGCATAATCTACTGTAGAAACCTGTTTACCCTGTACAAAAACTTGAGTGGGATGAGCACCGTGTGAATTTGGATAACCCCGAACATTTGCGTTTTTAACATGGTTAACTTGAGCATTGTATTCTACCACTTTGTGAGACTCAGGCGTCGAAAGAACGTCTCTATGACTTAATATAACCCGCTCAGGTTGAGTCTCATGATAAAGAAATAATGGTTGATGCTGTGGCGTCAAAATATCAGGTCCTGGTGTTTGCAGAACGAATTTTTGGGACACTTGATGAACTTCTTTATGATGTGGATGCTGTATCAGCACTTGAGGTCTTGGAGTTTGTGATAGTATATTTTCAGAATTAATTTGAACTTGTGGTAAGAAAACTTGGGATCTCGGAGCCTGCAGAACCAATTTTTGTTTTGCTGTTATTGGCGGAATGTCTTTAAACTCCACAGATTTTGGTGATACATGTTGCAGATAAACCTGTTGCATTGGTTGTTGTTCTCTCAAAACAGTTTTAGGAGCTGAAGAGGCATAAAATTGGGGCTGAGGAATCGTTCTAGATGTTGAGGCAAAGAAAATCCGATGATTTTGCTCTTGATTTTGTGTCAAAAATGTTTGTGGTGCTGATGACGGAAATCCATTGTGTTGAATAATAGTTTTAGGCGTTGAAGCAAAAACTTGCTGGTGATGCCCTGAATTTTGTTCTTGGTGCCCTAAAAAGGAATGAGGTGTTGAAGATGGGAATTCTTGGTTTTGATAAATTGTTCTGGGAGTGGAAGCAAAGTAAAGTCGATGTTGTTGCTCTTGTTTCAATAACGGTTGTGGTGTTGACGAACTAAATTCTTGATGGTGTAGAATAGTTCTGGGTGTTAAAGCAACTGGTATTTGATGCTGTTGATCTTGGTTTTTGCTTAACAACGTGTAGGGTATACGAGAGTGGTGAACTTGTTGTCGAACCAACGGTCTACGAGTTGCAGCAATAATAACTTTTTGATGTTCGTCTTCCACATTTTGAGGGCTTGGAGATGATTCCACTTGAAACTCGAATTCTTTATTATTTTCTAAAGGTATTTTAGGAGTCGACGAGGAAAATTCTTCATGTTTAATGGGGATCTGGTGCTGCTGAATAGGGTTTTCCTGTTTCAAATGACCACCATAAGCTTGAGTTGGATCAGATACTAACGCAGCATATTGGGGGCCTTGTGAAGAAACAGGTTCCAACAACCTTAGGTGAGCGATGGCTTCCTGCTGCAATTTATCCACTTCGTTGGGGTCTATATTAATCTGTCCAATATTATGAGCAGCTATTTTAGCTAAAGCTTCCTTTTCTAGAATTTTTTGTGCTTGCGCTATAGCTTTATGTTGGGCTTGGAGGTGGGCTTCGGCCTGTTTTTGAGCTACTGTAAACGCGTCAGTTTCTTGGTGTGGAGCACCTTCTAAAGTTTCTTGCATATAATCTAAGTTTGAAGTTTGGTGTGCTGGAAAAACTCCTGATTGCTGTAAAAGTTTGTGTAAGCCTTCTAGTTGTGCTTCGGGGTTTTTGTTCAAGAGATTTTCGAGAGAGTTAAGTTGGCGTCCAGTGTCTCTTGACGGAGACGATTTTTTCAAAATTTCTTGAGCTGTTTTCGAATCTAATCCAAAGCTGTTTTTAAGAATACTTGGTTGAATGTAAATATACTTGCCAGTGGCGTCTTTTCTGTCTGTTGCTGGTTTAATTTTGGTCACGACGATTTCAGAATCTGCTGACTCTAGATCTTTAGATTTCGATCCTCTTTTATCCGAGATATCTTGTAACTCTTTATTGCTTTTGTCGGGGATATTTTTCGAAGAAGTTATCGGGATCCAATCGTCTTCAACGAATGGTATATTCATGGTAAATTCATCGCGTTTTTCATCTAAAAAATCACCTAGAGCTTTTGCGATTTTTGAATTAGGTACTCTTCTCTTGTAACTTTCGAAATCAGACTTTTGTTGCTGGAAATACTTAAATTTTAACATGTCTTGTTGGGCTTGAGCTTTCCTAAAATCGAACGCGAAAGGTTGCATGTTCGTTGGGTATCCAGTTTTAAGTGATTGTCTTGGAGTGCGTTTGGAAGGATCAGAATTTTCTGATGAAGTTTGGTAGGGCTCAGAGATACTTTCGTGTACTTTTGGCAAGTGGTATTCGGAAGTTGTCAGAGATATGAGGTAGAAAAATGGAATCTGAAATAAAAAGTATTTATATCAGTTTTCTTTAATAGCGATTTATAAGTATAACTTTTTCTTCTACTTCCACAGATTTTTTTAAATCCCAGGAGCAGGTTCTGTCAGAGTGAACTTATTTTGCCCTTAGTTCATGAGAAAGTATCGTAAGTCTCTAATAACCTAAAATTTTCTTTGATTAAAGTTTTCTTAAATACAGTCCAACGTGTTATTATTTAATTTATTTATTACAAATCTGGCTAATTTATAGTCATCACAGTTTTTATCAGAATGTAATAGAGTAACAACTGGTATTCGTTTGTTAAAAATGATCTTTTGTAATTTTGTGAGAACAATATTTAAAATTCATGCATATCAATGGTTATGAGATATTATATCTCTATGGTAGAAAGTAACTGTTGGGAACAGGTTAGTCATTATTAGTGAAAAACAATAAAACAGACATATATTTTTTTAATATAATGTGTATGGTGTCGTCAGTTTTAATTTGAAATTTTGTTTTAAACAAAAATCTAAAGATGTTTGCATTTTACAATCTAACGAAAAAAACAAGTACAAGCTCTATTTTTATTAAGTCCTTTATTGTCTCTTCTCAAAATAACCTTCAAAATCACCCCTCCCTATGTGCAGGGAGAATAATTATTAATTATTATTTATTGTTAACATTTAAATAATTTAGTTACTGTTTGATACCAAATTTGAATAAATTCATTAATTATTTCGATGGTTTCAGCCTGATTTAAATTAAATTAATAGATTGCTTTATGAATATTTATTTTTGGTTATTCCGAAATATGATTGCAGAATTTTATTATTTTAATCTTGCTTTCTTTTTAATATTTTTGCAACTTTTATTTTCATCTCTACAATAAAGCCTCCTTAATTAGAAGTTATTTCATAAAAAATTTAAATTTTACAAAATTCATTTAAGTTGCCTCAATTTTAAAAAGTTACTTTTTAATTTGCGCTCTAAAGGTTGCCTTGACTTTGCTTTTTGTGGCCGCCTCAATTTAATATTAACAAATTAATAAAAAATTGTGATATTTTTATATGGTTTTTAATATTTATTAAAGCTGTAGGACGTCGTAGGAAAAATGTTATACCTAACATATGTGAAAAGTGACTTTCCGCCCTTGAAGGCTTGGAACTTGCTTGCAGTTGCCATCGCGTGCCCTAATGTATCACTTGTTAAGTAAATAACTATTTTAGTAATTTAGTAATTATTTTAGTATATATAATAACTATTTTAGTAATAGTAATTAGTTTTAAAAGAAATTTTATTAAAGAGGAGTTTGAATAAAAAATCTGCTTTTTCCAATGAAAAAAACCCGTTAGCAAGGTGAAAGTTTAAAGCGTTATCCTGGGACGTTACATAATTTTTTTGTTTTGCCCATATTTCTAATTATACAGTGTAAAATATTTAAATGGACGATCGAAAAGGCCAAAACACGCAAAACAACTTTTTTTTTTGTTATACCTTGTTTTGAAATCATAGGAAAATTTTGTAGAGTGAGTCATAAGGGTGAAGTAAAAGGGTTCATTTACTGGTATTAAGTCTTTTTTTTTGTAAAAATTAAATTAATAAAAATGTATTTGGTTACCGATTGCAGAGGTTTTTTTTTCGACAGCCTGTATCTTTTTAAACCTTCGGTTAAAAAAAACTGAAAAGTCACTTTTCGAATGTCCTTTTTCCCCCACTTCTAAGTTTAAAAACCGAATATTTTTGAACAAAAGAGTTAAGATCTTCTTCTCTTTATTTTTAATATCTCATCACTCTTATACTTTTTACACCGTGTAAAGAAAATAATGGAAAACCAGATTTATAATAAAACAGTGGCGTAGCCAGGGGGGGTTTTGGGGTGAAAACCCCAGCCCAGGAGGTCCAACCCAATCTACAATAAATTAATCATGATGCCCCAGGGAAAGCTATAGCTCCCCTACTTTTTTGACCCTTCACTCCGGTTTGTGACACATGTTTGGTGTGTATGGTATCTTAAATATTTTGCCTATTTTGACGTCAACAATTGTAGTTTAATTTTAAGGAATTTTTATCACCAGCATTCAAAACGTATAATAAATGGCATTTTTAGTATAATTTTTATGACTCGAGAACAAATCTTTTGCTACGTTTTCATGGGAATTAAGTTCGTTCTGAAAACGATATCAATCCGATACCGTCCATGAAAACGCCTGTTTTTCCAGTATTCAAATCGATTTCAATCTAGATCCGACCCTGAAAATTTTTAGGGTTGGAGCAAGATCCTATTGAGATTGAAATACCGATTTTCCATGAAAACGGGGATTGAGTTTACACATGCGTATTGCGTCGGATTACCAGACAGCCGCCAAATTATATTTTATTGCTCTCACTCTTTTTGAGAGAGAGAGCGTATAGAAAAAAGAAGATTAATAACATAACCTTACTTAAATAACTAAAGATTTGTTTTTTTTAAAGACTTTAAAAAAATTAATTATGGAAAATAAAAGAAATATTTGGCTCGAAAGTGTATGTGCTATGCACATACGCCAGTCCAGCATTTCTTTCTTCACTTCCACTTGCAAACAGAGTAGTAATTAAAATTTAAAAAAAATGTGTGGCAAGGGCCAACATCATCTTTTGAATAAAATACATTTTAAAAAAAAGTACCAAAACTCAAAAATGAATATTTGACAACTATGGCATATGTCAGCTGCCAAATATCAAAATTTGAAAACTGTTTTCAAATCGATTCGAAATCGATTTGAAAACCTGTCATGAAAACTCATGAAAAAAAAGTTTTCAAAACATATTGAAAACGAATTCAACATCCGTGAAAACATAGCATATGTATACCATCGCAACCCACCCCTTCTTGGCATCTAACCCAATGTAATTTTTCAAGAAATAATTTAAAAAATCTAATTTTTTAAACAATTTTTTCTGTCACCAAATTTGAAACGCGTCGGTATAAAAATAGCATTTTAGTGTAATTTTTTCAAAATTTTTGCCCTAATTTTTAATCCTAATTTTTTAAAATTTGCCATACGTAGGTAGTTGATTTTTATCAAATGATGAAACCCCTCCCAGAGTCGATTTCTGGCTACGCCACTGAATAAAATAGGAACTCAAAAATCCAGTTCTTAAAAAAACCTAAATAAAGTAAATATAACGTTGAAGGGGGAGTGAGTAAAAATTAAAATCAACAAGGAATAAAAAAACTTACCAGAAATGTGGCCCTCATCTTAAACTTGTTAGGTATCTACAACTACGAAACCAAAACTAAAAACAAAGAACTTTTTTTTCTTCTATGCTAGATGCTTCTAGCTCTTCTTCTATTGTTATGACCTTGCACTGGCCGGTCAAACACTGACACTGATCTTGGAAGATCACTTTCGCTTCACTACTTATTATTTTCTTCGGTGGTGCTATAGCGTATACCGGATGTTATTTTATTTAACGCAAGCAAAGAAAAACACACTTTAAAGACCGGAAAAGACCAACAAAAACTCGAACACAACATCCAATGACAGAACAATAGGTTTTGTATAATCGCGTTTCAGTTCAGTCAGTGTTAGGTTGTCATTTTGTCGTATTTTCGGAATTAGTTTTGTGGGAATACTTGGAGAAAACTTGAGGAAAGGGCTTAATTTTTACGTGAGAATAATTAGATGTTTGTACACCCGCAATCTGCATCGGTAACCAAAAAAAACATGGTTTGGTTATTTGCAGATAGTTACTAAAATCGTGTTTTTGATAAAGGTATAAAAAATATTTATAACGTTATAAGGAACCATCGTGTTTTTGATAAAGTTATAAAAAAATATTTAAAACATTATAAGGAACCATCGATCCATCGACTTACTAATCGATGTAAGGAGCCGATCTTAGACATTAAACTAATTTAATTGTCCAAGGAATGTATATAAGTATGGAATGTTTATATGGCTCTATAACGGCTCGGGGGGGGGGGGGAGAGGTGGGGCTTGAGCTCCCAAGCACCTGCGTATGCTACTACATCTCGATACCTCCGAGGAAAAAGAAAGTAACTGAAAATACAAAATTTTTCAGGGGAATAAATTATATAGTCACTTCGGACATACCGTTATGGCAAATATGCACTTACTTCTACTATACAGAAGAAATTTTGGTGTATTTTGAAGAAACTTTGAGAAAGGAATAATAAAATTTAAACAAAATGGTTCCAAAAATAAAAAAAAAGTCAAAATGTTAGTTACTTCACGTTTTTAACCAAAAATATTAAAAAAAGTAGCGCAAAATTGAGAAAAACTAATTACTCTTACTTAAAAATTAAGCCACTGCTTTGCCAAGTTTTCACAAAAAAAAATAATTTTGAAAAGACGAAAAAATAACAAACTGTCAAAAATAAAATGGCCAACAGTGTAAGGTCACTGACTGAAAAGAAACGCGATTAAAAACCGATTTATGTTTTTAGAGTTTCTATATTTTTTTTAATGGAAAAAAGGGGGGCCAGAATTTTCATTACATCCATATTTCAGTACATTATAAGAATTTTATAGCACCTTGTATACGGTAGGTGTAGATGTCGTATGGTGGTATATTAGATAGTCTTTTCTTTTGTTTAAAGAAATTAATTCATTAAAAGGAAGCGTTTATATAATTTAACGAAAAGTTGCTTACAAAAATGTTAATACCTACCTATATATGAGACAATGGAGGATTTACACGGGGCACAAAATTCTAAATAATCCAGAATATTTACTTTCGTTCTGTTTTCCCGTTTATCGACTAATTTCGGTCTTCTTCGATCTCCTCAGAACAAGGTAGGGAACCAGAATTTTCGACTTTACTTGAGGCTTAGGATTTTGTGCGCTCAGGAATCTGTGCGCACATAAAGATTACCTATATTATGACCAGAACGCGGTTGCAGATGTGGAGTTTGACATTCAATATCGAGGCATTAGCCAGAGGAGTAGTTGTTTTACAGTTCGTCTGTATTTAATGGAGAGACTGGGCTAAATTGGAAATTATTAGATAGCTTGCTCTTAAACAAGGCCCACGGAAGACAAATACTGATTATTCTCTCAAATTCTCCTAATAAAACCTATTTAAATTAATATAAAAATTACTGAATGATAATTTTTTAACTAATTTATTTTTAAATTTAAATAAAAAAGTGAAATTTTCCAGTTTTATAAACGCAGAAAACAACTGTTGTTTTGCTCATATAACACTTTAACGTAAAAATGACCAAGAATACCATGGTGGACAATAAAAATGTCGCTAATCTCGCTGACAACTTAACCTTTTTTTAACCAAATTTGTAGCAAAAGTGGAGCAAAGTGGCAGAAAAAAAAGAAGCCATGTTGAGTCTATAGGCGATTTTTGGGATATTCCGTACTTAAGTCCCTTCCCCCACTCTGCTTTTGAAAGCACGCTAAGAAAAAAAATGGTACACTATATACCTAGGGATTAAGGTGGCACTACACTACCTCAGCTTCTAGCCCTCCCCGTGCTTCGCAAATCTCGTGATATATCTATATACTATTTTTTGCACTTTAGATCTGTTTTTATGAAAATTCTACATCAGTATTTTTTAACCAATCAAGTGGGGTTTTTTGACAGGTCACCATGGCAACACGAATTTTTCGGCAATTTTTTTCGCTTGGGTAGGTAACCAACAGCGAATTAAATCGGAAATTTTTTGACGTAATCACAAAATATTTTTTTACTTGTAAGTGTCAATTCCTTTATTTAAACGTCTTAGGTGTTAATTTTTTATGAACTTATATTTTGATACATTTTATGGTACCGCCATGATGCCATGCCATGAGATATTTTAAAACTGATCCACTGGAACATTTTTCTGATTTGACAGAAGAAGAGAGAAGGGATATTTCCGTTTCGTAATTTCAGTCGCGGTTAGCCGGTCGGGTCACCCAGTAAATTTTATTTATGGAGGACAGATTTTGTATGTGACGGGACACATTTTAACCTTCATAAAACCAGCTATAAAACGTGTCAAACGCCCCTGCCGTCCCTGCAGGGTGAGGGAGGGGCGCGTTATATTGGGGGCCTCTTAGCCGCCTTGTCTTAAAAAAAGCAAAAAAAAAGAATATAATATATAAAAACAAATACGCACACAAATACCTTTCGGCTCCTTTAAAATTGCATACATTTACATCAGAGATGGCCTCCGCATTAATTCATTAATATTCTTGTTGTTAAAAAAAATATCGAGTAAAAGAGGGGGCTACACTATAAAAGTTAATACTTATGAATGATATAGGTACATTTGATTTAAAAAAAAACTCATACATGCATTTTTTCCTATGCCACAAAATTTAGCTTTCCATTAGTGTATACTATTATAAGGCACCACCAGCTCAGTATGCCTGACAGCTTAAAATTTAGTGTGACATCCTTAAAAATGCCACAGATATCAACATTTAGAAAATTTCAAATTATCACTCGAGTTATAGAAGACGGCTGGTCTATAAGAAGAGCGGCCACCCATTTTGGAGTTGATAAAATGATGATAATGCGTTCGAAAAGGCGCTATTGAAAATAATTCTATGGATATGAAAGATGGATCAGGACGACCAAAAGTAAGTTCTGAAGTGCAAGATGAGAGACTTATTGACCATCTCAGACAAAGTCCTTTTTCAACGTCGGTTAAAGCAGCTAATGTAACATTATTTCCGGGTTCTTTAGCAACAGTAAATAGAAGAGTAACGAAATCAGAAGCGTCTTGTCGAGTAGCTGCAAAGAAGCCTTTTCTAACAGAAGAACAAAAACAGGCCAGAGTGATTTGTGCACTGAACAATGTTCTTCGTGATAATGACTTCTGGGAGAGGGTGATTTTCACTGACGAAAAAATTTTTCAATCATCTTCAAGCAGCAGGAGAATTTTAGTTTATCGCCCACTAAATTCTGGATTTGAACCCGAATGGACATTTTTCTGTAAACATGTGGGGCTGGTTTAGTGCTAGAGGTTTGGGTTTTTTTTGGAGAATCGAAGGAAGATTCAATAATGAACGATATATTGAAATCCTTGAAAACGTTATGCAGCCATCTGTAGAGGCTTTACATGAAAATAGTGACTTCGTTTATCAGCAGGACAACTGTCCAGTGCACACGGCTAATGTTGTTCGCCAATGGTTTCAGAATAATAATATAGAAACACTTCCTTGGCGAGCCAACAGCCCTGACCTTAACCCAATGGAAAATATATGGGGTCGAATCGTTAAAATAATACACCTAAGGAATTGGAGACCACGAAATGTTGAAGAGTTAAGCGATGCTATTTATCGCGCATTCGATCAGCTCTTAGAAGAGCATCAGTATTTTCAAAATTTAACCTTTTTCAATGCCCAGACGTTTGCAGCTTGTAATAAAGAAAAATGGTGATCCTATTAAATACTAAATTATTTATTTTAGTTTTTTTTTAAGTTAAAATAATTAGTATTAAGTTTACCATCGTTTTTGTCCTAATCCAAGTTTCCTATTCGTCGAATTGTTTTCAATCCAGCGCTGTTTCCATCGTATTATTGTTATTTTATCAACTCCAAAATGGGTTACCGGCCTATTTATAGAATAGCCTTCGTTTGTTACTCGAGTGATAATTTGATATTGTTGAATAAAGACTTTACTAAAACATTATTTTTGTTGATTTTTTAGTATTATTCAAAATTTAATATAAAAATAAGTTTGCCTTTAATTTAAGTAAAAAAAAATTTTTCAGTTTTAGAGACCTTTTTTAAACAATATGACAAATTGTCGTACTTTTGAAGTTTTTAGGTCTTAGCTAGTAGTATAATACAGGGTTCCTAAGCAAATCCTTAGGGGGCCAAGCAGCCGTGTATAAGACGCAGACAAACGGAAAAGCACATTAGGCAAAAAAGGATGGGCATGGGGCGATGTTGTCACTACATCTTACACGTAGTAAATCCATTCCAGGTTGTTGTTTTCTGATGTTTTCCATTTTCATACCTTTAGGACTGGAATAAAAATTGTTTTTGCTCGACTTTAATACCAAACTGATCAAAGATATCGTAAAAAAAAATATTTTTCGGCTTTTCATTTTGTAACCATTGTCCTTACGCACTGTTTACAGGCTGGGGACTGAGATACATGCAAATGCCTAACCTAAAGCGTTCATACACGGCCGGAGAAATCGACTGAGATATTTCCGTAGAAACTTTATCAAGCAAATAGGACCGGTTGACGCCTTCGAACGTCCAACCCGGGTTTTGCACTTTGATTCGAAATCAAAAAGGAGGAACAGTCAGATGTGGGGCCGTGCACAAATTACGTAACGGTGATTTTACCAATTTTTGACCCCCTCCCTATGTAATATTTTGTAACGGTTTGGCACGCCACTCCCCTAATATTACGTAACGATTTCAAGACCACTACCCCCCCCAAAAAAAAAATTTTCACGTATTTTCATTCCAAATTTTCTTAGTTTCACACAAATGCAAACGCTGTCGAAAACCCCCCTCCCCCCTACGTAACGTTTTGTAACCCCCCTCCCCCCTATGACCATTACGTAATTTGTGCACGGCCCCTGTAGTCCCAGTAGAGGAGGGCGAGAAAATTGATATTTTTTTCTTAAAAATTATACTCTTTAGACCTATTTCTTTGCGTTCCCGAAATTACGTAATTTTTGAAAAAAATTGTAAGCGGTGCCATTTTTATTTCGTGCTTGGTTTTTCTAACATTTTTGCGTTCGGCTAATTTAATTGAAAAAATTTTGTCTGCGGCGTCCTTTATCTTCTCAGTCGAAACCAAGATCCCCCGTTTTAGGAAAACTGATCCCGTCTCTGTTTCTAAATTTTTTCGAATAAAAGTAGAGTATGATCATGGGGGAAATAATTTTTTTCTACGGTATGACGAAAATTTCGAGACAGTTGAAGAAAAAAATAAAAAAAAGTGGCAGAGCTCAAGTTTTCCGTAAAAAAAAAACGTTTTTTGTAAAGAAACAGAGCAAAATAAATCGTTTCACCCCTTTTTGGCTGTTACAAATATTGGCAGCCTCTTATTTTTCGCTTTTACCCTCCCGCTAGTTTTGAAGAATTGGTTCGCTACATGTTTCGAGATCATGTCATAAAACACCTCGAAAATATCAAATGTAGTGTAGGGCCAGCTTTATTTAAAATCAATAATATCGCAAGCAAAAAGCTCTGCAGGAAAAACAGCGCCGTTTATTGGTTTCTTTGGCTGCTAGTGCTAGCTGCATGGTTTGGCCGTTTCCGGATAGATGTCACTAGTAGAACAGAATGGAAAGAAATTTAATTAAAAGCGAAGATATTTCTTTCTAATGTTAACAACCTCACGAGTTTATCGCTCAGTATCGTAAATAATGGACCCTGCCGCCTCCTTTAAGCAAGAAAGCTGTGGTTTGGACATGAAAACATCTAATTTGGTGATTGTGGATGGTATGGCCGCCATCTAGCGGAATTTGCAGACATCTTGTCAACGGTTATTATTATGAAAGCAGTCCGGAGCAAATAACAAACTGGCATCATTGCTCAATATACCTGTTTCTTTTGTGCGCGCAGAACTTTCTAGGCCATTTCTGTTTGATTTATTGAAATCCTATCCCTAAGGAAAATCTTAGGAACCCTGTATATACATACACTTTTAGAAAGTTCAGTTTTGTGACTGCATGTATGCGTTTTTTTTTTTAAATCAAGTGTACATATACTTCGTTCGGGGTAAATTAGACTAACTACTGTTTACCTCTGAGCTATTGATTAACACATACATAAAAGACCCACTGGCGATTTGCGCCGTGTCAAAAATTATTTCGTAAATCAAAAACAAAAAAAAACCGAAAAAGCAAGAAAAAACCGAAAAAGCAAGGAATGTTGCTAACTGTAGGAACAACAATATCTGAAGAAGAAGAATAAAAGAAGCAGGGATAAAAAAATAGTAGTTTTAACAACTAGTGGCTAAAATAATGCTTTTTTTACAAGCGTTGGTTTAAATAACGAGCGCAGCGAGGTATTTGAAAACGCGAGTAAAAAGAGTACAGTTTAGCCGCGAGTTGTTAACACTATTTTTTTGAATACCTTTATCAAGAAATCCAAGAAAAACAGAAAAATACTTTTTTTTTATACCTTCATCAAAAACATGATTTTAGTAACTGTCTGCAGGTAACTAAAGCATGGCTTTTTTGGTTACCTATGCAAAAAAGATTTCTGTCGGTGTTTTACCCAAAATTAAAGAGAAATAGCGGAAAATTGTAATATTAAAAAAATCTGATTATTGTTGTCTAAAAAAAATCCTTTAAAAACATCGTCAAAATATCAAACGTCACCGAGTAAAAAGGCACATCGCTATGGAAACCGATTTGTTATTTCATTTACCAGCCGCCTTGATTTATAGTGTAAAGATGCTGTGTTGCGAGAAGTGCTCTTCATCGAGATTTTTAAAAGTAATTTCCTTTTTTTCTTGAATTTTTTGTTAAAGGTGCCTTTTTTTACTCGCGTTTTTAAATACCTCGCTGCGCTCGTTATTTAAACCAACGCTTGTAAAAAAGCACTATTTTAGCCACTAGTTGTGAAAACTACTATTAAAAATCTCGAACGAAGAGCACTTCTCGCAACACACCATCTTTACACTATAAATCAAGGCGGCTGGTAAATGAAATAAAAATCGTTTCCATAGCGATGTACCTTTTTACTCGGTGACGTTCATTGTTGCGACATTTTAACATTTGACAGTTTGATATTTTGACGATATTTTTAAATGATTTTTTCCTAAATACTTGGTGAAATCTGGCGAAAATTGCTTAATTTTTAGGCACGCATAATAATTTCAATATTACTATTTTCCGCTATTTCTCTTTACTTTGTGTAAAAAACGGACAGAAATCTTTTTTTGCATCCGTGGTCAAAAATAATATTTTTTTTATAACTTCATCAAAAACATGATTTTAGTAACTGTGTGCAGATAACTAAAGCATGGCTTTTTTGGTTACCGATGCAAAAAAATCTTTTTTTTTATCACTGGTGCAAAAAAAAATTTCTGTCCGATTTTTACCCAAAGTTAAAGAGAAATAGCGGAAAATAGTAATATTGAAAAAATCTAATTATTTTTGCCTAAGTATTAAGCCATTTCCGCCAGTTTTCACCAAGTATTTACGAAAAAATCATTTAAAAAATATTGTCAAAATATGAAATTGTCAAAGATTAAAATGGCGCAACAATGAACGTCACCGAGTAAAAAGGCACATCGCTATGGAAACGATTGTTATTTCATTTACCAGCCGCCTTAATTTATAGTATAAAGATGATTCTAGAGTTTTAAAATTATTTTCTTGTTTTTCTTGGATTTTTTGATAAAGGTATTAAAAAAATAGTGTTAACAACTCGCGTATAAACTGTCCGATGCGCTCGATATTTAAACCAACACTTGTAAAAAAAGCACTATTTTAGCCACTAGTTGTTAAAACTACTATTTCACAACTGGCGGCTAAAATAGTGCTTTTTTTTATAAGCGTTGGTTTAAATAACGAGCGCAGCGAGGTATTTAAAAACGCGAGCAAAAAAGCACAGCTTAGCCGCGAGTTTTGAAAACAATTTTTTTAAAACCTTTATCAAAAAATTAAAAAAAAACAGGAAAATACTTTTAAAAATCTCGAATGAAGAACACTTCTCGCAACACACCATCTTTACACTATAAATCAAGGCGGCTGGTAAATGAAATAACAATCGTTTCCATAGCGATGTACCTTTTTATTTACTCGGTGACGTTCATTGTTGCGACATTGTAATCTTTGACAGTTTGATATTTTGACGATGTTTTTAAATGAGTTTTTCGTAAAATCTTGGTAAAAACTGGCGGAAATGGCTTAATTTTTAGGCAAGAATAATTAGATTTTTTCAATATTACTATTTCCCGCTATTTCTCTTTAATTTTGGGTAAAAAACGGACAAAAATCTTTTTTTGCACCCGTGATCAAGTTGTTTGTACAATACGCTAAGGGATCAAACGATACTTTAGTCCCGATGGTTCGTTAACTACAAGAGAGGGTGCTAAGAATGAAATCTTGGCCAAGAGCAAGTGCTGTTTGGCTTGACTTGGCATAAATTTAATTATAATTTTCCAGGGATTAGTTTCTTTTAATCCCTGATGGATTAAATTTACTTCTAATCCCTAAGCTGAGGGATTAATATTTATTTTTAATCCCTTGGGGATTAAATTTTCTTTGAATCCCTTAGGGATTAAAAGTGTCACGTTAGTCCCTAATAAGAGGGATTAAAAGTACCTATTTAACCCTGAAGTGCATAAAAAAATTTAAAGTTACACCAAAAATATTACTCGAGGGGTACAGCTGTACTCCACTCAGTCTTATAAACTTTAATTTTTAAGAATAACTGCAATTTTAAAGCAGTTGTATGTTTTTTTAAGGCTGTAATCCGTTACTTTGAGTTTTTCAACAATAGTACCAAACTGAGCTTACTATAGACACTTTCATAGATAGATTCAGAAAATGCGATAATATACAAGGTTTCCGCTTTTTTTTCCTGAAATGATCTTACATAAGGTTTTTTTTTAAACCATTATTCGAGATTTTGAGACACACTATGTTGTATATGTAAAAAACTAATCATCCTATTTTCTTAATAATTTATATTTTATTAGCATCCACGAGTTTTACAATCCCTAATTACATACCGCAACACCCTCAGCCGCACTCGCCCGGCAACGTCTTACCAAAACCAAATGGGGGCCCCGTCTCAGTGGGAGTCGTACCAACGCCTGGGTCGTACCCCGCGACTGTCCATAGGATGCCCCGCACCCAGAGGGCAAATTGTTGAAACCCAAAGGGCCGGTAATCGTTGAATGGGGGCCCTTCTCAGGGGGATCGGTTCCCGCCTGTCCATATTGAGCCCCGCACCCTAAGGGCCGTGAAACGCGATTAACTAGGCTACGTAGTAGCAACAAAATGAACCCCTTGCACAACGGTCGACATATAAACGGAACTAGAAATATCGGATTTGACCCTGCGCAGAGCGGCTGTAACATGACACGAAACTAGAGCACTAGACGCAGCCCAGTCAGACTTGTAAAGAGAGCACTACCCCAAAACACTGTGCGTACCTCGGCAGCAAAGGGACCAGGGGTATCTCGGGATGTAACCCTTGATTGTAGCCCATGGGGTCCAATAACTAATGGACATTTTACTCGTGACAGAAAATCAATATACACAAAAGTTTCTGGAACAAGCCATGGATATGGTAACGCTAGCGACACCTAGTAGTTAAGTGGCCACTTCAAAACAGGACGCTAAACAAAAACGATGAAGCAACGATAAAATATTGAAGGAGGCTCAAGGCCAACTAGTTTCGCACAAAATGCATTCTAAAAAATCGGACAAAACGATATGTGCTTTCGCCAGTTTGTATATATTTACAGTATATATAAATAAAACATATATAAAATAAACAAAAGTACAATACTACATGCATACCTAAACTGTTATAATCCCACTTGCAATAAAACAGTTTAGTTAGTTATAATAATAATTATCTCAATTTAGAGACAGGATCGCTATAATTAAAAGTATCATTTATTAGTGTTTTAAAATTATGTATTATGTGACTAGTAAAAAAACATTAACAATGTAATGCTAAATAGTTAATCTAAAGTATTCACATTTTCGAAATATTTGTTAAATCCTTAATAAAGCTAAACAACTTTGGTATACATTGCCGATTTTTGGTATACTCTTAAAAAGAAATTTATACATTAAAATGTAATAAAGTTTTCTGTACAATACAACAATTAATTATATACATTTTTTACAATATTTAGTGTTCTAAGTAACAAGATTTTGTTGGTGAAAACTCTACTCGCCTCAACTTGACTATTTTACACTAAATATGGAAAAAATAAGAAATATAAGCAGGTTTAACGAGGCCCACCGGTGATTTCCAGAATTTACTGAAAAAAAAACAAAAAAATTAGATAGGTATAGAAAACACAAGAAATAAAAGAATACAATGAATTTAAATAGACAAGATGCAACACACGGACACATAGAAAATATTGCAACACATGCACAAGCGCATTATTCAGAAAACGGTTATCTACAAAAAAACATTGAAAATGTTTGTAAAAATACAGGGTGAAATAATTGCTCTGCAACCTTAACTCAAAAATAAGAACAAAAAATTTTTTTTTTAATTCACGGTAATAAAAAACAAAAAATCTCCGCAATGGGCAAAAAAAAATTCTCTCCTTTTTTAACAAAAAACCAAAATGTCTCTTTATATATTTATAGTTTGAATACTAAAATTTTTCCTTTTTTTCTTGTGTAAACCAAAAAAATTCACACCTGTATTATAAAAAAAGGATTATCTCCCTTCTTGATTTTTTTTGACCTGACCCCCCTTATAGTTCATTAAATAAACGACTGCAGATACAAAAAAAAAACATATTAAAAGTTCGATTACTGAAAATGTCAAAAATGGTTTACGCCGGGGGAAAAAACAACAACATTAGGTTTGATTTGACGAAATAATTATTGCAAATATTTTATAAACAACAATTTTGCAGCAATTAATTTTTAAAAAAAGTTTCGTTTACATTTTTTGGGTTGCAGTCATCTAAAAAGGTTTATAGTTCATTTACACACTGTATAACAAAGACAAAAAAATTTGAACATTCAAAAGACATAAATTACTTAACATATATCACAGTTTTCCTGCTCTAAAGGCGGATTTACGCTCGCAAATTTCAAGCAGAAGTTCAATTCCCTATGTACAGGGTGGTCCAAATTCGAGGGGCCTCTATAGTTTTGGGCTTTTGCAGCATAGTTAGCCCAAAACTAATATACATGTTACAGGCTCGATTTTCAAGAGAATTCGAAAACTAAAAACCGCATTGCGATATGTCAAATCGTTTCTGAGCTACAGGGTGATCCTCAAAAATGTGCGATTTTAAAGGCCTTCTACAACTTTTTTATTTAGATAGAGATTTTTTTTAAAAACATTTTTTAAAGATTTTTTAAAGACAAATCTACTTGTTTCACCGATTTCCTCTTAAAGCCTTTAGTTCCCGAGATATCACACAAAGTTATATTTTTTTAAATGGGATACCCCCAATTTTTCTAAAAAATCAGTTTTCTAATAAAATTTCCTGTCGAACGATGTGCCACACTCCTATTTTTATTAAATAGTTTAAAAGATATTTGCATATTTTGATATTTACCATAGTAGGCGCTGTGCGCGCCCTAAATGTGTAAATAAAATTTTATTGTTTTTTTTTTCATACAAAATCAAGTTGGCTACGACACGAGGGGACACAGCAACCTCGAACTTTAACTTCTAGTTTACTATAATTACCAACCCTAAAATAATAAACAAAAATAAAATTATTAAAAGTTTTTATTTAAAATTTTTATTAATGAAACTATGTAACACCTAAAATCTACATCTAACAAATTTTCTTTAATTCTAAAACAAATGCTCAAATTGACGGCCGTTTTCTTGTAAACATATCCTACATCTTCTCTTGACGCTATTTTCTGCATTAAGAAGTTCTACCGCACGAAGCTGCCTGAATGCAGTACGAAGTGCCTCTTCCAATTCCCTTCTAGTAGTTGGGCGATTTCGAAGTACAAGGTCTTTGACTCTCCCCCACAAAAAGAAGTCGCAAGGGGTCAGGTCTGGAGACCTGGGGGGCCAATACTTAGAACCTTTATTTACGATCCAATTTTCGGCAAACACAATATTTAGCAAATTAGTAATGTCTCGTGCATTGTGAGGAGGTGCACCCTCATGTTGAAAGTATAGCTCATTATTTTGCTGAAGTGGCAAATTGTCGATAAACGGAATCACCTGCTCTTCTAAAATTTGTTGGTATCTTTCGGCATTTACATTTCCATCAAAAATATATGGCTCAATAATTTGTCCTCTGTAGATGTCTATCCATACCTTAAAACTGAACCTTCTTCTTTGCTGTTTCCAGTAATAGCAGTTATATCTGGTGAATATTCCATTACTAGAAATCGTTGCCTCATCCGTCCAAATAACTTTTCTGGCAAAATCGGGGTCTTCTTGGCTTGTCTTGGAGCAAAATCTCGTTGCCGTAATTGGTGCACCCGTCGGGGTCGATAGGATCTAAACTTGTGTTTTTTAAGCACCCGAACGGCATTGCTGCGTGGAATTCCAGTGTTTCTCTCCATAGTCCTGGTGGAAGTATTCGGGTTAATTTCTATTTCTCCTAGAACCGTTAGTTCTTCCAACTCTCTATCTCTGGCTAGGCTTCTATACGTCCTTGACCGCGATTTTGTAAAGGATTCGTATTCTTGTAGATTGCCTTCTTTCCGGATATCTCTGGAAATATAGATTTAACACCGTCGGTCGATTTTCGTTACTTTCAATATAACATTTTATCATGTCGTACTTTTCAAACATTTTTATATCTTAACGAAGACGCCACTTTTGACACTTGGGCCAACACCGTTCTCAACTAAAAAGCCAGTTAACTCTTACCTCTTCAGTGCCCTTTAGCCAAAGATTGCCGCCATTTTTATAACCAAATTGACAGGTAAAACATGGATTTTCTGTCAGTTGGGTGTCAATATGACCGCTATAATAGGCTAAAGGATACTAAATCGAAAGAGTTAACTGGCTTTTTAGTTAAACAGGTGTTGCTTGGGCTCGCTTATCATGGCAATTGTTTTTATTTGATCATAGATACCCTAAAACTGCATAGGTCAGAGTTAAACACAGCCTACTATGGTAATTATTAAAAATTGCAGACATCTGTTTAACTCATATATGTATGAACTTAAATAAACGCCCTTGCTATGCTTTCGGCGTGCACAACTTTGTAAGCAAGATGTCCTATATATATGCCTATACCTTTCTCTTTTACTCTTTTATGACTCTTATTGTCTCTTTCTGGCATCAAAGCTTAGCGGTTCTGCACATGCGCGGCCATCGTCATCGGTTAACCAACCAAAATCCAGAACGACAGCTGTGTAGTTGTCAAAATTTTTCTATTTGTTTACGTTTTTAGAAAATCAGTATTTTCTATTTTTAAATGAATAGAAATTTCTAGGTATTTTCATTTTTTTTCCTTCAAATTTTAAGAAAAAATAGCTACCAACCTGTGGAACTTCACTTTTGTTGTTTGGCGGCATCCACAAACACAGCACGTCTTTTTTTTATAACTCGTAAAAACTTTCGCGTAACCAAAGATTAAAAATATCACAATAAAAAAATTTCCATAAACGAAAACGCGGAAATCAACTATGTGAGATCAAAACAAATCAACAAAAATGGCGTCTCGACTGAAAGGCGAAGACGAAGGTCGCGAAACCGGCCGCCTCGCAAAATTTTCGCGCATGTGCATAGGCGCGGAGCTAAGACAGATCTTGCTTACAAGTTTGGCCTGGGAAGCGCCTATATTTAACCTTATACATATATGGTTTAACTACTTAATAAAAATAGGTGTATGACACATCGTTCAATAGGAAATTTTAATACAAAACTAATTTTTTTCTAAAAATTGGGTTATTCCATTTAAAAAAATGTAACTGTGTTATATCTCGTGAACTAAAGGCTTTAAGACAAAATCGGTGAAACAGGTAGATTTGTCCTTAAAAAATCTTCAAAAAATGTTTTTAATGAAAATTTCTACCTTTACAAATAAAAAAGTTGTAGAGGGTTTTTAGAAACGCACATTTTTGAGAATCACCCTGTAGCTCAGAAACGCTTTGACATATCGCAATGCGGTTTTTACTTTTCGACTTCTCTTGAAAATCGATCCCGTAACATGTATATTAGTTTTGGGACAACTATGCTGCAAAAGCCCAAAGCTATAGAGGCCCCTCGATATTTGGACCACCCTGTACAACTGTCAATTTCCTGCTTGCTTGGCCAGCGTAAATCCTACTTGGTTGCAGTTATATCTCATAAAAAACAATGAAAAACTGTCATATTTGCCATCGCCATTTGGTCACAAATTAATAGTTTTCGGTCTACGTTCAAAAACCGCTCCAGAGCGATCCAAGATCAATCCAAAATAGATTTGGGTATCCGAAGAAGGGATAAAGGAGATAGATCAAAACAAAATACATAACCTTTCCTTGTTAATAGGGTATTCTTGGCCAGTGTTTTTGACTCTTCTTTATACCGTTGTATGAACGGCTTAGTTATACTTATCGTTATTTCTGCGACTGCGCAACCATAACGGAGTCGTATTTAAGGAAGAATAACTTCATAGTTATCGTTAGTTTTTTGCAATATTTTTGAAAAACCAATTTATAAAATTACTAAATTTACTGAAAAGGTGCTTATCATCGCCTTCATCTTCTTTAATTCCAAGAAAATCGGTAAAAAAGTAGGATTATATTTAACAAAAAAATGTTAGGTTATATTTAACGTTAACTACAAAAGTAGATCTGACCAAAAACTATTTCTGCGAACATTCCGTTATTGTTATTAAAAATAAAAATAAGCATAAGACTAGGGAGATTTTGGTCAGGTTTTTTGTCAGTCTGTTACCTTTATTCTGGGCAGGCGCAGCAGCGCTCTGTCAGGCTGTTACCTTTATTAAAGGTGGCGCTAATTAGCGTCGAATAGCGACTACCTTTACCGTTAAAAAGACAACCAACCAAACTTGATGTGATTCTGTGGTGGAAGAATTTTAGTTTATAAAAGTTTGTTTTGCTTTACAAAAATTTTGTGTATTCGGATTTTATTTTTTGTTGACCGTATTTATAGTAGTAGTGAAGTGCCTTTTTTACCGTTTTTTTTTTGGTGAACAGGTGAGTAAGTACAAATAAGTTTGCAGAGGCTCGTTATCTTCTATTACTCCACCAAAGACATCTGGCAAAATAATTTGTCTGACTAAACTTGTATTTGGGTGTCCGTCTCCCAGTCCTATCACTAAATTAATTGAATAAATACAAGGGACCGTGGGTTACCCAGGGCGAAACATCGTTTAACCATTTCTCTTTGATCTTTTGTGTGTTCCTTGTGGGATGCTCATCCAAGTTTGAATTTTCGTTATTTCCACCCAAGATCTTTTTTTTTTAGTTTCTTTTCGGTTGAAGTAACTGATTTGGAGGTTTTTTAACTTCTTCTTAGAGAAAAGGGAGGTTATGATAAACAGATCGGAATCACTCGTCATAGTTGCTAATGCACATCAATGTTTTATCGGCAATCATGTCAATTATAAGGGATACGTATTCTCCCGCAGGTAACGTTAAACTTTATCGGTTAGTAAGGGATTCCGTTATTACCTCATAACTGCGCATGCCCGAAATAAACGATAAAGTAAAAAAGCATCAAAATTATAGGTGCAAAAGGTCTCTATTATCTTCCTTGTAGAAAAAAGTGAGGGCAATAGAATGGAAAATAGAAGATACAGATAACAAAATGGTTAGGATACGCTAGCTGCGTACGAATACTGTAAGGGTGGTCGTAGAGATAGGCGAGATACGATTAAGCACTCTCTATTTGTGCAACTTTAAGGGTCTATTTAATGAATTTCAGAGCGCAAACGCGTTTGATTAACGATCGTAAGTCGAGTGCTCGTATTCGGAATCGCCATCAGATCACTCCCGGACAGATTCGTGACATCATTGATCTGGTTGGGGGTGATCTGAGAGCAGTATAGATCGAAAACGCTATAAGATGACTCCATTACTGGCAGCAAAACGATAAAAGAGCCCCTTTTGACATATCTGATTATGATGAAATTTGGTGTCTGTATTTAAATTAAAACAGAGAAAAAAATGTGAATTAGTGCCAATATTTTTATTAGAATTAGCCGGTTTTGGCCCTTATCGGCTACCTTCAGATCCTAGGACTAAAAGAGAAAAATTTGTTCTGGTCTTGATATAGTATAAACTTAAATTAATATATATTAATTTATAATATATAAATTATTTATAGTGACACATTTGCCAATTTGGTCCAATACAGAGGATTTTAAAACATTTTTAATTGATATTAATTGATACTTTGATACATTTTCAGTTTCGATTTGTTTAGGGGTAGAGCCCAATGAGCATTTTTGTCTATATAAAAGTTACAGCAAATAATATAAAACCTTCATAAAATAACCAAAAGTTATATTATTTAGTGTTGGTGATAATTTTATAACTCTAATATATCTCTTAAATGAGTAAAAAAGACTTGAAAAACAACTGTTCAACACCAGCTTATAAAAATTTATGGTACATAGTAATGGATAGAAAAACAACATATAGATTTTATAAAACTTCCTTATGAGCCCTCAAGTATAGAGATTATTATAAAAAGGTTTTACAACTGTTCTAACAACACTACATAACAAATTAAAGGTTTTTATGGATTTAGAAATATAGATTTTCCATCTTTCTTCCCTTTGCTGGTTACGTATTATTCTTTTTCTTTTTACAATAAAAAAATTTATAAAATGGTGTTTAGCAATCTTCTAAAATAAATAAAAATGAAAGTGAGATAAGCTGAAGCAGGAATATGAATATTTATATACTAGTCAAATAAAAGCTGTTTCTCAAGTCATCCTCCTCTGAAAATCAGATGCGGTCCCGTGTGTACTGTATAGTTTTCGAATACACTCACGTAAATTTCATGGGCTCCAAAAATACTTGAGAAAACGTGAAAAAAAATATTCATTTAACTATCAGTTTTTTTTTCATACGCGTTTTTTTCTTTATTGGACAAATATTGAATTTCGTATGTTGTTCTTAACTGTTTACCTCGTCAACACTATTTTATAACCCTTTTAAAAAATGATGCTACTTGGAAGAAAGGGCTACAGATGGCGCAGTGTTGAACACTGATGGTCTGTTTCTGCGAGCTTAACATAGTTACCATTGTTGTCTTTTCCTAAATGCATTCCTCGAGAGATCCAGCATACTACACATACCAGGAAAAATACCCGCCTCCACACACTTCAAGCCCGCATAACTATCAGAGGTAACTATCTCAAGAATATAGTTAGATTGCGGGGTCGAAGGGTGTACAGGCGAGTATTTTCCGGGGTGTTCACATTTGCCGCCGACCAGCAGTATCAGCGTATGCGCTCGACCTTTCACGGTGCGTTTTTGCGACCTTAACACGGTTACTATATTGTTCTCTTTTTCTAAAACACGGTTCCCATCTATGCGTTTCTCATTCGTGGGTCCCCCGAATCAAAACACGTATCATGTGGTCTAAGCGAGATTTGCCTATACAAGTTCATGTCAGACCACGTGATGAGTTTTTTGAGTCAGGGTGACTGCGCATCGGAAACGCTGGTGGGAATCGGGTGTAAAATGCATTCGATCCCGATATCTGTCATCGGCAACTATCTCAAGAAGATTTGTATCTCTTATCTCTCTCAGATTGATGTAATTAAAACAAGATCATAATGGTATGGTATCTCGCAAAAACGCGCCTTTTGATGTCGCAAAAACGCTCCTTTTGATTTCGCAAAAACGCGCCTTTTGATGTCACAAAATTAACCTTAAAAAAATCTTGTTTGTTTTGTTATTATAATTGCCAAAATAAATTAAATTTTTTTTTTTTTGTTCTAAAAAGAGTTGTATTATAATCACTGTATAAAGAAATTAATAAAAATATTATAGAAAAAACCTTATGGGCAAAAAAGGTTTATGAATGAGTTCATAAGAATATTACAGACACCAATTTATATAACTATTGTGTGTGAGTTCCCAAGTTTTTATAAGTGTCTCTCGAAATATTTTTAATCTTATCTTATATAAATTTGTTGTTGGTTAATTAAGTTTTATAAGTGGGTTGATAGCAACATTTTAAAAACCAATCTATTATATATCTTTAATTGATAGTTACTTACGGTTTTATAGGTGGGTTGACAGAAAGATTTCAAACACCAATTTATATAACTTTTGTCACTGATGACTTATATTTTTATAAATATGTTGGTGGAAACATTGTTAACACCAATTTATATAACATTTGAACCGATTACTTTAATTTTTATAAAGATGTCCGTGGAAATATTGTTAACGCCAGTTTTATGTTACTTTAGGGTACCATCAATTTAGAGCCTTTAATAAAACAAATATACAAACTCAATTCTTGTAGGAAACTTCTAAATACCCTAGGGTATCAATGGAACCCTCTTTATAATAATTATAAAAATATCTGTCACCAGCAGTTTCTGAAAATGCTCATTGGGAGGTGGAGAGGGTGGTTGTTTGAAGTGTGTGTGTGTGTGTGTGTGTTAGAGAGAGGGGGTGGTTGGGAAAACGTGGGGTTGTGGCGTGTTTTTATAATTTAAATCCATTTACCACACACTTATTTTGTTTATTTATATGTTTCAGATTTATATTTTTTACTTCAATATTTAGGTTTTTCATATTCTATAGTTTTTATATCTTAATATTTAATTCATATTCATACATTTTTATTCCAATATTTTAAACCATAAACATTTTGTAAAAACAATTTTTACTACATTTAACTAGAAGAAATTATTTAAAATTTTAATCTATTAAATTAATTAATTTATTTGTAATATTTAATATTTTAACCAGAAAACAAACGCAAACAAACCTAGTCAAAAATTGTTACTGTAATTTTTAATTTTTTTTTATCTCGGTCCACTCAAATTGTTTATTTATCTTTAAATGTCCTCTACTTTTTCTTTTCCTCCCCTCTATCCCACTTTCCCCCCCCCCCCTTCTAACACACACACACACATACACAAATAAACACCACATCTAAACAACCCCTCCCCGCCTCCCCCCCCCACACACACATTCCCATGCACCCACACGCAACACCCAAATAAGATCGCTCGATTACCCGATTTAAACGGTACTACCAAGACTTTGAAGTTGAAGACAGTATCAAGCCTAAATCAAGTTTTGTAGTCTGCAGGATTTTTTAGTTTCCTGGGTCCTATGTGTTTAAATTGCGATCTTTAAAATCTCAGTAGATACCTGGGCACAATAGGTCCGTTTGGGGCCGCAGTGCATGGTTCAGTCTTCGGTAGAGAGCTAACCACCAGTTTTGGATACATACATACTATATAAAATAAATGTTTTGAAGTACCATATCGTTTTATTAATAAACCCACCAAACTTGTATCCGTTGCTCACACCCTACTTATTGACCACCAAAATGATTACCAAATACACAAATCGAAACTCAAGATCAATTAAAAATGTTATATCGTTAACTCTCGCCACCTTTATTAGAACCAAGAATAGAACATATTTTTTTTCCTTTTAGCCCTAGGATCTGAAGATGGCCCAGTAGAGCTGAAAGCGGCTAATCCTAATAAAAATATTTGCATTAATACATGTTTTTTCTCTCTATTTCTCTATATGTAAATTAGACACTGGTTCATTTTAGCTCTGTCAAAAAAAAAAAACAGTTTGGGGGTGAGGCAAAAAGGGGTAGTGATTTTAATTTTACTTGTGTATACCTTCCAGTGTTGCAATATCTTCGTAGGTGGAGTTTAAGGCCTCGCTAATAAAATTCAGGTCGCCTTCAAGGTTACTGAGAAGGCTATCAAGGTCGGCTACTATGTTTCCTGACAAAATAAAATTAATTTTTGATTAGGTATACTGTTTCTTTTAAAACGACTTCACAAAAGCGATCATCAGGTCATTTCTTAATAAATTTCCAGGTTTAAAAAAGTATTAAAAAAATGATGAAACGGCGAAAGCAGAGAAAAACTTTAGAAAGTAATACATTTTAATGGAACTCTATTTTTTTCCACGAGGTTTAAAACAAAGCGCTTTTTGTATTACCAAGGGAACGGCGCACGGCGGGTCACTGTAATAAAACAAATTTTTGTTGTTAATGAAATAATTATCAACTGAAAAATGTTGAACCTTACAATTTTTAAAAAACTTCGATTTTCTTTTATTTTTTGTAAAAAATGTATCTGTAAAATAAACTGCTTAAAAAAAACACAAACAAACTTCTAATCCAAAGGGCTACATAAGAAAATATATTATCATAAACAGCGGCGGTATAGTAGCCTCTTTTTAAATAGGGGGGTTTAGTAGGGGTTGGTTGAATTAGTGCGTACAAAAAACAAATATGTACTTATTTATCCTTGGGAGGATCTAGCCTGAATTTTAGATTTGGTGTCAAAAACAGACAGAACAGAGAAATGTGTTTAACAATGAATGATTTCATAGCGTCGCAGGCATTTTTTTGACTTTTTAAATTAAACTCAAATTGTAGCAATCAATGAGGTTATAACGCCGCAGGCAAAAATTTTTGATATTTTTGTGACTTATATTTTGAAACTGAAGCCAAGAGGAAAAAAAATTACATTTTATTTAAAGGTTTCGTGGTGAAATATTTACCCAGCTTTTTCGTAATTTTCCTGTTTTTTTTTGCCTTTCTTCATTTTCCAGGTTTTCTAGTAGCGTTCGAACCCTGCCTAAGTTTGAAGCGTATTATTTTAGATGTTTGTTTTTTAGCGTAATTTCGATAAATTATTTATTTATAAAATTAAGTAAATCTATTGAATCCCAAATAGATTTTTATAATTCTTCCCTTCTGTTCCTCTCTTCCAGTTAAGAGCCAATTAATGTTTACAAAAATATGCTTCAAATGCACCGCAGGAAAAAAACTTTGAGAACACCATATAAAAAATTTCGAAACTTTCGTCAATTATAGGGTGCCCAAAAAATGAGAATTTTTGACTTTCCATAATTTAAGAAGTTTTTGTCCGATTTCAAAAATGTTTATTTAAAAAAAAACAAGTATTTAAAATTTAAGAATTTGGTGATAAAATTAGCAATTTTGTCATTAGGTATTTTAAGGTTAGATCCAGAAGTTTTCACAAAACAATAATTCTAACTAAGTTGATGCCAGGGATAGTAAACAGGAAGAGGATTGATCTTTATGTGTATGCATTTTCTAATCTTCTGGGGAAACACACATGCGTAAAGGTAAAAGGTTGAAACCATATAACCATGAGATACTATAATAGCCCCAGTGACGCAAAATATTTAACAATAAAAACTTTGAAAAAGACAGAACCAATTGTAATATTTTGGTTTTTCGAAAGACTCAGTTAAATTAACTCAAGAACTTTTAAATTCCCGCCATAGCTGTGTTGCAATTAACAGAGAATCTAAAACACAAAAAGGGTGTACCACAAGGCTCTGTTCTTTCCACACTGTTTTTTTCTATTTACGTGGCAGACATGAAAAAGTACACTTTTCAAGTTTTGGCCAGTACGCAACGATAGTGAACTGGACATTCCGATATCTCAGCAAAACATACAGGAAACCCAACAAAAAATTAATTCTAATCTACAGAATATAGACACATTTGCAAAAAATCATAATTTAAACTAAACGCCGAAAAGTCCCAAGTCATGATAATAAATATAAACAAAAACATAAGAGAACACATAGAACAACAACTAAGATTATACATAAACAATATACCAATCTCCATATCCAACAAGTTAAAAATTTGGGTGTTACTTTTGATAGTGCCTTAACGTTTGATAATGATATTAAAAAAAAATGACAGCCGCGTATTTAAGATTGAAAAATATTAACAAAATAAAAACATTTCTTCATTCAAAACAAAAACCATTTTTGTGCAATAACTTGGTTCTTTCGCTGTTTGATTATGGAGATGTGGTATATGGTGATGCATTGTCGTGGCAGAATAGAAAGTCAATCCAGAAATTACAAAACAGTTGTATGAGATTTTCCTTTCAGCTCCCTTACTGTAATCATATTACACCAGTTTTGAATATTAATAAAATACTAAATATGGCTAACAGACGAAAACATCACATGTACAATTTTATACAGGGTTCCTAAGATATTCCTTAGGGATAGGATTTCAATAAATCAAACAGAAATGGAATAGAAAGTTCTGCGCGCACAAAAGAAACAGTTATATTGAGCAATGGTGCCAGTTTGTTATTATCTCCGGACTGCTTTCATGAGAAAAAATTGTCGCCACTCTTTCATTGTGAGCATAAATCATAGTTGCAATAATAACCGTTGACAAGATGTCTGCAAATTCCACTAGATGGCGGCCACACCATGAGATGATCGAGGAAAAAATTAGATGTTTTCAGGTCCAAACCACAGCTTTTTCTTGCTTAAAGGAGGCGGCAGGGTCCATTATTTACGATACTGAGCGATAAACTCGTGAGGTTGTTAACATTAGAAAGAAATATCTTCGCTTTTAATTAAATTTCTTTCCATTCTGTTCTACTAGTGACATCTATCCGGAAACGGCCAAACCATGCAGCTAGCACTAGCAGCCAAAGAAATCAATAAACGGCGCTGTTTTTCCTGCAGAGCTTTTTGCTTGCGATATTATTAATTTTAAATAAAGCTGGTCCTACACTACATTTGATATTTTCGAGGTGTTTTATGACATGATCTCGAAACATGTAGCGAACCAATTCTTCAAAATTAGCGGGAGGGTAAAAGCCAAAAATAAGGGGCTGTCAATATTTGTAACACCCAAAAAGGGGTGAAAAGATTTATTTTGCTCTGTTTCTTTACAAAAAACGTTTTTTTTTTACGAAAAACTTGAGCTCTGCCACTTTTTTTATTTTTTTCTTTAACTTTCTCGAAATTTTCGTCATACCGTAGAAAAAAATTATTTCCCCCATGGTCATACTCTACTTTTATTCGAAAAAATTTAGAAACAGAGACGGGATCAGTTTTCCTAAAACGGGGGATCTTGATTTCGAGTGAGAAGATAAAGGGCGCCGCATGCAAAAATTTTTCAATTAAATTAGCCGACCGCAAAAATGTTAGAAAAACAAAGCACGAAATAAAAATGGCGCCGCTTACAATTTTTTTTTCAAAAATTACGTAATTTCGGGAACGCAAAGAAATAGGTCTAAAGAGTATAATTTTTAAGAAAAAAATATCAATTTTCTCGCCCTCCTCCACTGGAACTACAGGAGCCGTGCACAAATTACGTAATGGTCATAGGGGGGAGGGGGGTTACAAAACGTTACGTAGGAGGGAGGGGGGTTTTCGACAGCGTTTGCATTTGTGTGAAACTAAGAAAATTTGGAATGAAAATAAGTGAAAAGTTTTTTTTTGGGGGTAGTGGTCTTGAAATCGTTACGTAATATTAGGGGAGTGGCGTGCCAAACCGTTACAAAACATTACATAGGGAGGGGGTCAAAAATTGGTAAAATCACCGTTACGTAATTTGTGCACGGCCCCACATCTGACTGTTCCTCCTTTTTGATTTCGAATCAAAATGCAAAACCCGGGTTGGACGTTCGAAGGCGTCAACCCGTCCTATTTGCTTGATAAAGTTTCTACGGAAATATCTCAGTCGATTTCTTCGGCCGTGTATGAACGCTTTAGGTTAGGCATTTGCATGTATCTCAGTCCCCAGCCTGTAAACAGTGCGTAACGACAATGGTTACAAAATGAAAAGCCGAAAAATATTTTTTTTACTATATCTTTTCTCAGTTTGGTATTAAAGTCGAGCAAAAACAATTTTTAGTCCAGTCCTAAAGGTATGAAAATGGAAAACATTAGAAAACAACAACCTGGAATGGATTTACTACGTGTAAGATGTAGTGACAACATCGCCCCATGCCCATCCTTTTCTGCCTAATGTGCTTTTCCGTTTGTCTGCGTCTTATACACGGCTGCTTGGCCCTCTAAGGATTTGCTTAGGAACACTGTATATAGAGTATTAAAAAGTGGAAAACCTGAGTACCTTGCAAAAAAGTTCATGCCTCTAGCACAAACATATAGGACCAGAAATGGTCAAACATTCTTAATACGTCGTCATAGATCAGCCAGATACCAAAAGTGCTTTACATATATAGCCACAAAAATGTGGAACGAACTTCACAAAAACATGAAAAACGCAAATGTACAAAAATATTCACTGCAAACTAAATCAAAGCTGCTAGAAGGACAAATGAGGCTATAAAATAAATAAATTAAAATAAAATAGATAGGTAATACAGGATTACCCCTTCCCTAGGGTCGGACGTTCGCGCCTTTGCGCCTGGTCGGTTTCTCCTCGGTGTTTTCTCTGCAGGCTTTAGCCTCTCTTCCAAATGATCAAATGATTTTTATTTATTACTACATTTAGTGCAATAACAAAAAAAATTTACAGGGTTTTTTTCGCATTGGCCTTCCATAGTGTCGGTTCAAGTGTTATCGGTTTAATAATCGGAAAAAATCCTTTTTTGCCCTTCATACGTTAATTTTTTGTAAAATGTATTTTTTTTGTTAAACTGTATTTTTTTGGCAAATAAAAAAAGAATTGAACATATATAATGGATGCTCTCCCTTATAACAAAAAATTAATTTTTCAATTTCAATTCTTTTTATTTGTCAAAAAAACACAGTATTCCATAGTGTCGGTCCAAGGGTTATCGGTTTAATAATCGGAAAAAAATCCTTTTTTGTCTTTCATACGTATTAATTTTCTGTAAAATTTATTTTTTTTGTTATACTGTATTTTTTACAAAACAGCTGAGGAATGCTCTCCCTTATAAAAAAAAAATTCAATTTCAATTTCAATTCTTATTTGCCAAAAAATACAGTATACAAAAAAAATACATTTTACTGAAAATTAATACGTACGAAGGGCAAAAAAGGATTTTTTTCCGATTATTAAACCGATAACACTTGGACCGACACTATGGAAGGCCAATGCGAAAAAATCCCTGTAAATTTTTTTGTTATTGCACTAAATGTAGTAATAAATAAAAATCATTTGGGAGAGAGGCTAAAGAGGCTAAAGCCTGCAGAGAAAACACCGAGGAGAAACCGAACAGGCGCAAAGGCGCAAACTTCAGCCTTGAGGGAAGGGGTAATCCAGTATTACCTATTTATTTTATTTTAATTTATTTAATTTTATAGTCTCATTTGTTCTGTCACTGTCTTTCTTGTTAATAGGACAGTGACAGAGCGTCCGTTATAACTGAAATAACCACTATTGCAATTACTATACTAATTATGCAAGGACGGGGCCGTTATGGTATCTCATAAAGGATTTTCGATTTACAACTGATCCTGGTTCTGGTTAAACCAGAACCGGAACCGGTCCTTTCGATTTAAAACAATGACGTCACAGTTGCAACCTGGTTATGAAATTTTAGAATCAGCCCGGAAGGTTGGTTCGGCACTTTGGTTGTAAACATATCCGCTAAAATTTAGCAAAATTATAGGTATTCTCTTTTTGAGAAAAATCAAAGATATCCTTAAGATATTATTAATGACGTCATTATTTTAGAACAGCTGTCAAAATAATGTCAACCAGAACCAGGACCAATTCTAAATCGAAAATCGCCATAGTCGTAGGTTAATGGCCAAAGTTATAACTTTGTTTCCATTTTTTAGGTTATAGAGGATAAATCAATGTCAGCATGTTCCCAGCTGGTTCACATTTTGTGGGGTAACAGGCAATCCTTTTCCCGCTTACCATTCGTGTCAACGGTGAACTTACTATCCAGCTGCGCTCCGTACTCTTCTTCGATGTAGTCGGTCCCGGGTATTTTTATCCTGCACATGAAAAAGGCGCTGTCCTCGGGCAGGAGGCTTGAATTGTACGAAAGTGTGATGCTCATGTTGTAATAGATTTTGTCGTCCGATTTTTCTGTGAGCTTGTATTCGAATTCTGGCGGCATCTCGACTGTTGTGCTGTTTCTGCAAATTAAAAAATCTATGTAATACAAGCTTTTATTTATTTATTTATTTATTTATTTTAAAATTTAATATTTATTTATTTATTTAGTATATAATGCACAGGGTGAAAGTTTATAAAGTTCTTTTTTTAATGAAATACCCTGTAAATATAAAATATATCATATGCAGGATTTATCTTTGGCGGTCCTCGAGTAAAATAAAAAATAATTTGCCATAATGGCAAAATTGTTGTTAAGTGATTCTTTGTTTAACACATTACTCTCGTGGCAACATTCTTGTGATGTTATTCAATAATCGCTCCTTGACAAAGGTAACATATGATATATTTTTGGAATCAGGAAGAAAGTTTAAAACATATACGGGGTGTAAGGTTTGATTTAAAAAAGTGAAACTATCAAATTTTTTGCGTGATTGATGGATAAATATCTTAGTTTATTGGCGTTAAAATTTTCGACATCATACAGGGTTTGTTTGAGACAATGATGTGTTTGAAATTAACTCTGTATTTCGGACTTCCATTGTCTATATTTTATTTATACACGACGTTTCGATCAGTACAATCTCTGATCGTCTTCAGGTGCAAACTACAATCAACTCCTAAGGCTACGTGCTTTTATACTGTGAGAAATCACTCAACCTTGAAGTTTAAGAAGTTGGCTCCGCCCAAGGAGGGGCTTCCAAATATTTGGGATTTCAACACTTGGTTTACTGAAAATACCCTGATTCTGCCGAATAAAGGCAGCTTCAAGGAATTTTCGTTTCTTCCAGTGTGACTCCTTGTGCAAAACCTTTGCTTCTGCCCACTTTATTCGGTGTTGTTTTGACCATGCATGTTCGGCGATTCCTGATTTCGTGGTTTCACCTTTTTGAGTATTTGCCTGATGTTCCTTAAGCCTAACAGATAGTGGTCTTTTAGTTTCGCCTATGTATGATTCAACACACTCACAAGGAACTTGGTAAATGCATTCCTTATTTTGTTTGTTCTCTGGTAAAACAAAACCAGGGTGTTTCAGAATTTATGTATAAAAATGAAAGACTTAATTAAATATGTTGGAAACATCACTGAAAATAATTTTAAAAGAAAAAATATAATTTATGTAATATTGTAAAAGAAATATTTGTTTACAAGTTAATAATTGTAAAAAAAAGCAGGAACCCAGGTACCATATTTCTTGGTTTTTTTTTTGGTTATGAGCATAATTAGCATTTTTGTATATTTTAAGTTAGTGTAAGCTTCACCCAAATTTCGGAGGGTCGTCATTCGTTTCGTGCCATTTCGCCTTATTGGCATACCCAATGAGCATTTTCAGAAACTTCTGGTGACAGATATTTATATATTTATTATAAAGAGGGTTCCATTGATACCCTAGGGTATTTAGAAGTTTCCTACAAGAATTGAGTTTGTATATTTGTTTTATTACAGGCTCTAAATTGATGGTACCCTAAAGTAACATAAAACTGGCGTTAACAATATTTCCACGGACATCTTTATAAAAATTGAAGTCATCGGTTCAAATGTTATATAAATTGGTGTTAACAATGTTTCCACCAACATATTTATAAAAATATAAGTCATCAGTGACAAAAGTTATATAAATTGGTGTTTGAAGTCTTTCTGTCAACCCACCTATAAAACCGTAAGTAACTATCAATTAAAGATATATAATAGATTGGTTTTTAAAATGTTGCTATCAACCCACTTATAAAACTTAATTAACCAACAACAAATTTATATAAGATAAGATTGATATATTTCGAGAGACACTTATAAAAACTTGGGAACTCACACGCAATATAAATTGGTGTCTGTAATATTCTTATGAACTCATTCATAAACCTTTTTTGCCCATAAGGTTTTTTCTATAATTGTTATTAATTTCTTTATATTTATATATTATTTATATTTATAACAAAAAAAAACAATTTTAATTTATTTTGGCAATTATAAAAACAAAACAAATAAGATTTTTTAAGGTTAATTTTGTGACATCAAAAGGCGCGTTTTTGCGACCTCAAAAGGAGCGTTTTTGCGACATCAAAAGGCGCGTTTTTGCGAGATACCATACCATTATTATCTTGTTTTAATTACATCAATCTGAGAGAGATAAGAGATTCAAATCTTTTTGAGATAGTTGCCGATGACAGATATCGGAAACGAATGCATTTTACACCCGATTCCCACCAGCGTTTCCCATGCGCAGTCACCCTGACTCAAAAAACTCATCACGTGGTCCGACATAAACTTGTATAGGCAAATCTCGCTTAGACCACGTGATACGTGTTTTGATTCGGGGGACCCACGAATGAGAAACGCATAGATGGGAACCGTGTTTTAGAAAAAGAGAACAATATAGTAACCGTGTTAAGGTCGCAAAAACGCACCGTGAAACGTCGAGCGCATACGCTGATACTGCTGGTCGGCGGCAAATGTGAACACCCCGAAAAATACTCGCCTGTACACCCTTCGACCCCGGAATCTAACTATATTCTTGAGATAGTTACCTCTGATAGTTATGCGGGCTTGAAGTGTGTGGAGGAGGGTATTTTTCCTGGTATGTGTAGTATGCTGGATCTCTCGAGGAATGCATTTAGGAAAAGAGAACAATGGTAACTATGTTAAGCTCGCAGAAACGGACCATCAGTGTTCAACACTGCGCCATCTGTAGCCCTTTGTTTCAAGTAGCATCATTTTTTAAAAGGGCTATAAAATAGTGTTGACGAGGTAAACAGTGGTATAGTTGTATTGTTTTTTTTTTAGAATTGTCGGAAATTTTCGCCATTTTGGATTACAAAAATAGGTTTTTGGCCTAAATAAAAACGTTATTTATGGGGTTTCAACATGTGTTTCAATCGAAATATTGCTTGTTAGTTTTAAGAACAACATACAAAATTCAATATTTGTCCCAGAAAGAAAAAAACGCGTATGAAAAAAAACCGATATTTAAATTAATATTTTTTTCTCGTTTTCTGAAGTATTTTTGGAGCCCATGAAATTTACGTGAGTGTATTCGAAAACTATACAGTACACACGGGACCGCAGTTGATTTTCAGAGTAGAATGACTTGAAAAACAGCTTTTATTTGACTATAGTATATAAATATTCATATTCCTGCATCAGCTTATCTCACTTTCATTTTTATTTATTTTAGAAGATTGCTAAACACCATTTTATAAATTTTTTTATTGTAAAAAGAAAAAGAATAATACATAACAAGCAAAGGGAAGAAAGATGGAAAATCTATATTTCTAAATCCATAAAAACCTTTAATTTGTTATGTAGTGTTGTTAAAACAGTTGTAAAACCTTTTTATAATAATCTCTATACTTGAGGGCTCATAAGGAAGTTTTATAAAATCTATATGTTGTTTTTCTATCCATTACTATGTACCGTAAATTTTTATAAGCTGGTGTTGAACAGTTGTTTTTCAAGTCTTTTTTACTCATTTAAGAGATATATTAGAGTTATAAAATTATCACCAACACTAAATAATATAACTTTTGGTTATTTTATGAAGGTTTTATATTATTTGCTGTAACTTTTATATAGACAAAAATGCTCATTGGGTACCGACTTACCTTCCGACAATAATAACCTCAAACAACGGCTTGGGAGCAACATTGGCAGCGTCGCAAATGATTATTTCGTCTGCTTCCATGTAGTAGATTTGTAGAGGGGATGCCGGTGCTAAAAATGAAAAACTCGCATTTAGACCCAATAAGATCTAACCAGAGAAGAAATAAAAAAAGTGCATTTTTTTATTATTTATTTATTTATAAGCAAGAAATAAAGCACCTTTAATGTAAGCTACTACAAGTAACTTAAAATAATAATTACAGCTTTTAGAAAACTAAAATACCTTTATAAGCAAAAAACTTAAAAGCTTAAAATTCTTTTTGTTGAAAATAAAGTTATCTTTGATTTGATCTATACTGTAGCTATATTATAGCTTCGGAAGTTTTTGACTTACAGCGTCTGGATTAACAAAACCAACTTGAACAAACATCTAATATTGTTTTTTGTGAAAAATGAAAAAATGAAAGTCACACAAATACTTGTGCAGAAAAAATTTTGTGGAATTTGTACGATATAGAAAAACTCTTCATTCTAGTCCTTTCTCTTTAAACTTTTAATAAGCGTACTATCTTTTGGCATGTGCCGATTGGTTACCCTCCGTTGATTTTTTAAAATAAAGCATTCATTGTACTTACATTTAAGATGCTTTTTGCGATAAAACGTTGTGTTTTACTGTGTTAAGGTCTTTTTCAGTATCAATGTAATTTTTAACAAAAACTGTTAAAGTAATGAAATTTAAAAAAACGTTTTATAACTCGAAAATGTGGGCACTTTTTTACACTAACTTATCTTATCCTACAATAAAATAATAATAATTGTTATTTATATTACTAGTACGGTATGAGCTTCATTACAGTAACATTTTATCTACGACGTAGATTCAAAAGCACTTATTCTAATGTCCAAAACGTTCATAACACAGTCCAGTTTTTACTTTCAACATTTTATTTATAATAAATAAATAAGCATTATTTGAATAAATAAATTGTAAAAAATTGCTGTTTTTTTAATAAAAATAGTTACGTAAGGAGCTTATTAAGGCCTTAAAATTTACTCATTACATACCGCAAATAGGCCAAAATTAGAGACATAATAGCTACCTATCGTGCAGGTCGTAGATAAACATCTATAAAAAAAAGATTAAATAAAAGAATTACCCGACTGCTGTCCGTCGCGTCAGGCAAAATAGGTAAGTGTATTAAATCCGCCATTCTAAACAACTTGGCATCTATCGGCCACCACGAAAAAATTTTGGTTTAAATTGGAAAACGCTATTCAAAATTAATAATAATTTAGCACCTGGACCCACACCACACCACTTTTAAAACAAAACAAACAAAATACAAAAAAAATATTTTGATTTTTTTTACTGTATATTAAATAATTGCATTCAAAAGCGGGTAGGGGGGGTCAGTCGGCGAGAGAGGAGGAGGAATCATGAAATGATCTGGAAGTAACTGGGAATACAGCAAAAAAAAAATTGCTTTCTATTTCAGGTAGTTATGCCTCCAAAAGCATAACAAAATTACCTATGACATTCTCAGGACTCCCACATTTGCAACGATACCATTTTTATCGAAATCGGTTTAGTCGTTTCGTCTCTACCGTGGCACTCCAATACTCCAAATCGAAAAACAACCCTTCCGTGCGTAGGCGGTCGGGTAAAAATAAAAAATAGATACTTACAATAAATGATCACCTGCTTGGTCATCACGTGCTCAGAATAGGTGCTAGAGACCTTGCATGTATAATTCCCGCTCAGCGTTGGATCGATGTTGACCAGCTTCAGAGCTCTGTAGCTCTTTTTCCCTATAAAAAAGTAGACAGTTTAAGAGTTTATAGTCTTTGATAAAAAAAAAACGGTCCGATACTTTTTGCTCAAGGTATCTTGATAGTTGATTGATTGGTTTGTGAGTGTGCTAGTATGGCACTGTCCACTGCGACCACTATTGGGTGGCTCACTTTTAACATTTTTTGTTGTTATAGAATATTCAGAGAGGCTCGCAACTTGCTTTGCACATGTCTGGCCGTCTCATAATTCTCCATACAGAGCCTACATTCGGTGTCCTCACTTAGACCCATTCTGTGTAATGGTACTTTCAGCCTGAAGTGTCCGGTGTATAGTCAACCATTGTCCGGATGTCCTGCCTGGTGAGCTCAATGAGTTTCCCGGCCCTCTTCCTGCAGGGTTCTGTAATGAAATCTTTGGAATGTGCCAGTCCCCGCAATTATCTCCAGTATTGGTGGAACTTGTTTTCCATCCTGCCTGAGAGAGCAGTGTTGATTGTGTTGTATGCTATTCCAAGGGCTGGTTCGGGGCCAATAAAGACGGCAGAATCCGCTTCACGCGCCAGCTGGTCGGCAGTCTCATTTCCCCGATGCCCAGAATGTCCCGGAATCCATACCAGCGACACAGTGTTTATTCGCCCTAGGGTGTTCAGTGTGTCCTGGCAGCTCCTAACGGTTCTCGATGAGCACCTATAAGATTCAAGAGCCTTAAGGGCCGCTTGACTGTCGGAGAGTATCTTTATTGATCTGTTGCGACAGTTATGATCTATCATCCAACGTGCGCTCATTTCAATGGCGACGATTTCCGCCTGGAAAATTGTAGCTATTCGTCCAATACTATGTATAGTCCTAATATTTTCCCGGCTGCAATAAGCTCCGGATCCAACGCGTGAAGACATTTTGGATCCGTCAGTGTACCAGCAGCTATCTTCACTTAAGAAACTTATTCTGTTTATCGTCCAGTCCTCCCTATCATACAGAGCCTACATTCGGTCTCCTCACTTAGACCCATTCTGTGTAATGGTACTTTCAGCCTGAAGTGTCCGGTGTATAGATCAACCATTGTCCGGATGTCCTGCCTGGTGAGCTCAATGAGTTTCCCGGCCCTCTTCCTGCAGGGTTCTGTAATGAAATCTTTGGAATGTGCCAGTCCCCGCAATTATCTCCAGTATTGGTGGAACTTGTTTTCCATCCTGCCTGAGAGAGCAGTGTTGATTGTGTTGTATGCTATTCCAAGGGCTGGTTCGGGGCCAATAAAGACGGCAGAAGCCGCTTCACGCGCCAGCTGGTCGGCAGTTTCATTTCCCCGGTGACCAGAATGTCCCGGAATCCATACCAGCGACACGTGTTTATTCGCCCTAGGGTGTTCAGTGTGTCCTGGCAGCTCCTAACGGTTCTCGATGAGCACCTATAAGATTCAAGAGTCTTAAGGGCCGCTTGACTGTCGGAGAGTATCTTTATTGATCTGTTGCGACAGTTATGATCTATCATCCAACGTGCGCTCATTTCAATGGCGAAGATTTCCGCCTGGAAAATTGTAGCTATTCGTCCAACACTATGTATAGTCCTAATATTTTCCCGGCTGCAATAAGCTCCGGATCCAGAGCAGAGGTAAGAGATCCGAACTCGCTGTTTGTGATTTGAACGCAGCTGATATTTTTTGAAACTGACATTTCAACAGTGACAGAAATGTAAACAAAACTTGCATTTAAGTTTCTTGATACATTTCATAAATAAAAACAACTTTTAAATAAATATAAAATTAATCTACTCCTTATTATATTATTACCAATCTAAGTCGTTGTGTGACATCAAGTATTAATTGGAAAAATTAATTAACAAGGGTAAGTTTTACTTAGAGTGACGTATAATACCAATTTTAATTTTTTCTACAGCGTGTTTACAATTTAAACACTGCGTGGGTTTAAATTTTTTATTTTTTCTTTTCTTCTAAACTGAAACTTTCTTCTTAAATCCAACAAAAGATTGTGTTAAGATGATTATAAATAAATAAACAAATTTATTAAAATTCTTTTTATAAATCAAACTACGTCCAACACTCAAGGAGGGTTCCCACCTTATTAGTAGATATTCTTTTATTTCTATCAGTGACCTTAGCTCATGAAATATCGCAGTGACGTTCAAAACGAGCCATATGATATCCATACTTTTTGGAGTCAAACAATCACCAGAATTGGCTGAACTTTGAATGGAAGGCAAATTTTGTAAAAATTAATGTGTTATTTTTTATAATCTTTTATGAGGTCAAAGAGAGGGGAGCCCTTTGGGCAGAACCGTGCAGATCCGATTCGAAGAAATTGCAAATACTGCTCTCAAGATGGTGGTTCTGTTAGGCCATTCTTGGTCAAACGAGGACGCTAAAGACCAGGAGGTTTAGGCAAAATGAAATCTTTCAAAAGAAAAAATAGGTTTTCTGAGAACCATTGCGATGGTGGGGAGTGGGAGGGGATTGTGAAAAAAAAATAAGAAGGTTCCAAGTACCCAAAATTATCAAATAAAGATGGTATATCGTTCAGAAAAGAGATGGGCAGGAAAAAATATGACACTCACCATTAACCAAAACGCTGTAATTGGTGTCTATATGGTTTCTGAACCTGGGACCCACTACAGAAGGGTTTCTAGGAATGTTGTAGTCAGTTATCCATTGGTAGATCTGTTCTTCTAGGCCGTTGTAAAACCTAAAAATGGTTTTGGAATTTAAGCTAATCCACAGCCATTCCATGCCACCGTATCGCAGATAACGTTTTGCACAGTTTTCTTATAAGTAAATTCAAATATAGGTATCGTCATTTACCATTTAACTGAACTTGGCAATGAAGAATAAAACTACATCAAATAGTTAACCAAATAAAAATATTACATGTATTCCGTCATTGTTCAAGAGCATTGTGAATTTGCACAATGGAGGTTACACAAAAAAAGCGCTTAATTTTCCTGATTAATAAAGCAAATGGTTGTGCTGTGATCCGAAATAGCAAGGAATAAAAGTCTTGATTTGATTTTCACAAAATGCAGCCTCTATGATTTAATTATTAATAATTAACTAAATAGTGCACCACGGGGGTTACAAAATTTCTTTCAAATGTTATACCCGTCTTTTTATTGAAACCTTTAATCTTTGAACAATTAAAAAACGACGACAGAAACAAAAATTAATGACTCTGGCGGCTGTCAAACAAATGCAACTGTCAAATTGTAACCTCTTTTTTCCACTGCCAATCTTCAATTTTTGCTCATGTTGGCTAAAGATGGCTATAGTTTCTCCCCAGATTTTAAATAAAAAAAAGTACAACTGGCAACGTGTTGCTCTTTAATTTTTTAATATTTTACCAGAGTGCACAGGGAAAACTAAACATCAGAATTAGCTGAAATTTTGCAGGGGTGATTAAATGCTTAACAAAAATATCTGAAGGATTTTTCAAAATTCTCAATTACTTTTTCTTCAAAATAAAAGCTCTGGTGCTGTCATCTATCCCAAAAGCCTCAAAATAATTGCGGTTTAAAACAAACTCGATTTACAAAAAAAATAGAGAAAGACTCACAATTTCCTCTGGATTACATGTTTCCTTTTTATATTTCCTTGCTTTAGCGAAAATAAAAACTAAGTTTCCTTTTTTCTTAAAGCCTGTGCACTCCGGAAAAGAAAACCGATCAATCGCACTTCAATAAATTTGGGAGACACGCAGTTGAAGTGTTGGCCGATAGACCGCAGAATTTATACGATTCCATGGTAACTGCAGGTGATTTGTCAACAAAGTTTAAATCGGGCCACAGTGGGACAGAAGAGTATTTTTACGGTTTCTAAAAGAAAACCATTCTAGGTTATGTTTATCTTTCAAAAACATTGTTCTAAAACAAATATGAAACCACTCCGCGTGTGCGGTCGCCCGCCGAAAAAGGCCTAGCGCTGCGCAGGCATTACCCCGAGTCTATCAAAGAACCAAGAGAACTTTACTGGCTCGCTGGGATTACTAGGAATTCGCATAGACACATTCGGCACCCATAACCCCACATAATTTTGTTTTTATTTTGATTCAACCATTTTTTTAAAATTTAAATTATTGCGGCATAGTTATGTGCAAGTGTACTAGTGAAATCTTGAAGTACAAAGGATAGATTTTAGAAACTCAGTTTGAAAAATACACGGATACTTGAGTACTAACAAAACAGTTTTGCTAGTCGTTGACGTTCCTGTTGAAAATAGAAAACGATTATTTCGTCTAGCGCCAGTAGCCGATTTTTAAATCTGCATGCTTTTAAGTTAACCTGTTGTCGGTATCAACTAGCGGGAGTGTTTCCAATTCAATTATAAATGCACCTGTAAATACAACCTTAAACATTACTTACATTATTTTACTTGGTTTTTTAGCGGCGCAGAACGCGAAAAGTCAAAATAAGTAACCTAACCCCAAATTTTTGACCCGGTGGTAAAGAATCTCTGGTGTCCCACTGTGGATAAACATAAATAAAGTCTCCGCGTTGCCATGGAAAACAAATTCAATGTCGTAAAATTTTGCAAAAAAATCAGATCGACATAGTTAAATTGATTTCCTGTACAGTGTTGCTAAAAACAATTCCCCAGATTGTAACTACGACCTTAGAAGTGAGGTGGTTAGTGGATAATATATAAACTAGAGTTGACCCATTCATGGAATGGCTGACGATCCACCAGTTGGAATTTTAGCCACGACAAATCCGTCACTATTCTGTATTTTACATTATAATGAAGTATCCCAATGATACATACCGAGTGCGATTTGAAGACTAAACGCAGATTCGTGTTTCGAACTTATTAGGGACTCATCCGTATGCCATACGTGAATACAGACGAAGAGAACCGATCATATCAACAAGTCATGAACAAATGCTCGGCAAAATAATAAATTTGAGTGTGTGTTAAACTCACCATTTAACCACAACATCTTGTTCTTCGCTTGATGCCACATAGTCGCAATCCAACACAAATTCAGCCGATTTATTAGCTTCTAATCCGGTCAAATTATTAACTTCAACTTCACTCGAATTGTTAACTTGTAGTTCGCTCGAATGTGCTCTTATTTCGGTCGAATCAGCTGTGTGGGGTTGAAACTCCACCCAACTTGGTCCGATAATGTCTTGGATTACTATTTTTGAGGAAGCTAAAAAAATACAAATTAAAATTCGGCTACTATAACTCTACTAAAGTGCACGAAAAAAAACATATACTGGTACCAACATGACTACATGTTGATCCAAGCATAACATAGTACGCCGTTGGAACAAGTATAGACAACAACATGAATGGATATTTATAAGTTATATAAAGCAAATCCAAGTAATACTTAGGGGAAAGATAATTTAATCTAACACGAAATACTCCAACCAGGAAAAAATTTTTTTTTAATATTTTGGTCTACTATTTTAAAAATACTTATTTTTGAAATTTAAGAATAAGCAAATAGTTGTTCGAATTATTTAATAATGTTTATAGAAGAATAATATTGTTTGAAAGTTTGAGACAATGATGAATTTGAAATTAATCATCTGTTTCGGACGTCTATATTTTATTTATACTACTTGCCCAAGGAAACTATAAACTTCTCTCAAAAGACCCGACGCAATCAATCAAAAGTAAGGTTTATAGAACTTTAAAAAAGTATTCCAGATATATTCCGGACAACACAAGGTCTCACCTTACACCACATTATAGCAAGCCTCCTCATCTATATGGACTCCCCAAAATCCACAAAGATGCAATGCCCTTACGCCCAATCACAAGTTCCAGAAATTCTCCAACAAGCAATCTGTCTAAATTCCTTTTGAAAATTATTCAACCTCTTGCAGGCAAGACCGCTTCATTTGTAGAAAATTCAAACCATTTTATTAATATTCTTAAATCTTTTGTTTTACGACTCCAGGATACACCAATGTCCTGAAAAAGGAATCGCTAGATATTATTAGGCAGAGACTTGTTGATGACGAATCCCTTCGTGAACGTACAAGCCTGCCGCTGGAGGGAGTGATGGAGTCGCCAGTGGTGGCCAATATTTACATGGAGTGGTTCGAATCACACAGATAAACCTAAGCTCTGGGTAAGATATGTTGATAATACTTTTATTGTCTGGACCGGGAATGACCAACAAATTTCAGAATTTCTTCACCACCTAAATAATATAAGACCCACCATTAAATTCACAATGGAGTTGGAGCAAAATTGTCAAATTCCTTTTCTTGATGTACTTGTCAAACGAGTAGAAAGCGACATCAAAACAACAGTGTATCGCAAACCCACTCACACAGGACAATATGTAAATCAAGGTTCAAATCATTCCGCTACAACCAAACGAGGCATAATAAAAACTGTGTATAATAGAGCCGTTCAAATTTGTAACAATTCTCATGACTTGGAAATTGAAATAAGAAATATTAAGAAGGATCTGCAGCAGAATGGTTACAGTCTTAAACTTATAACAGATACTATTTCTAAATTTCAGCAAACAGGACAGATATTACAAGACCAAAACCAGGCAAATGCATTCCTTACAATTCCATACATTAAAGGAGTATCAGAGAAAATTCGAAGAGTAACGAACAACTTTAATATTAAAACAGCTTTCGAATCTAATAATACAATTCGAAGCCTTCTTAGTAAAACAAAACCGGAGAACAAACAAAATAAGGAATGCATTTACCAAGTCCCTTATGAGTGTGGTGAATCATACATAGGTGAAACAAAAAGACCACTATCTGTTAGGCTTGGTCAAAACAACACCTAATGAAGTAGACAGAAGCAAAGGTTTTGCACAAGGAGTCACACTGGAAGAAACGAGAATTCCTTGAAGCTGCCTTTATTAACTTCACAGTTGAGTGATTTTTCATAGTATATAAGCACGTAGCCTTAGGAATAAATTGTAGTTTGCACCTGAAGACGATCAGAGACTGTACTGATCGAAACGTCGTGTATAAATAAAATATAGACAATGGAAGTCCGAAACACAGGATTAATTTCAAGAATAATATTCTTGCACTGAGTATATTTTTGTAAGTATGCGGATATTCTTAAATACTATTTTTTTTCAGTGGAGAAAAGGTTTAGGGTAAGTTTTTCCGAAGTTAATAAGTATTGTATCAAAGGGAGGGCCAAATTACTTCTTTTAGGCCCCCAAGTTTCGCGCTTAAAATAAACAAGTACATCAAATTATAAATTTTGCATTATTGTTTACTGGCAGTAGTCCAAGCATCTTTAAAACTATGTTCCCTGTTTTTGCTGCTCACCAGCTATTATTTTTAATTTGACGTAATTTCAATTCTTCTCAGGTTCTGAATATTTTAATTAGGTCATCTCGTCGCCAAGTAATAGTATTGTTAAACAACAAGGTTTGAAAACGACCCTTTGCACACGACAAGTTGGTGGACTGAGCCGTCTAAACGAGTCTAAACCGTATTTTTCCTACGAGTGCAAATAAAAAGCACAAGCCGTATTTTGTTGGATATTTTTATTTAATATTTATTTTTGACGTTTTTACAAGAGAACCAAAAACTAAAAAAAAAATAATTTTTGCAAAACCTCATTCTGTGAGGAGTCTGTCTATCCGCCTTACGGTGTGCATAACGAGAGATAGGTTATATAAAAATTTTGCTTTGTAACCCCCCCGACGACGTGAATACGAAGAAGAGGGGTGTTATAAGTTTGACTAGAGTATAATACAGCAAATGTTATGCTCTGGTTTGACCTTGTTTGTGTGCCTGTATGTGCCCATATAGCTCTTGAACCTCTTGCGGTGTTTTTTTATGTTTGGAGCCTAGCTTTTAGAGAGTGTTCTTAACTATGTTTAATAAAATAAATTTTTATAAAAAAAAAATTAAAGAACAAGCTTTTATTAAATGCACTCAAAAATAGAAAGTAATTTTTTATCTTTCTTATACCATAATAAACTTTAGGTATCGTATGTCGATTACATCGACGATTCACCTAAGAAATCTTACCCGTTCTCAGCTTCTTTAGATGAAAGCACTATGTTTATCATTCGAATAGAAGAAGAATATCAATTAAAGTTAAAATTTTTAATTTGTGCCCATCGCTTTTATTATGGTATAAGAAAGATAAAAAATTATTTTCTACTTTTGAGTACATTTAATAAAAACTTGTTCTTTAAAAGTTCTTTTTAATAAAAATGTATTTTTTAATTTTTTGAATACGTCATGTCGAAATTTTCAAATCTGATCAAAACCCCTATATAACAATTTTGATTTAAATCGAACAAACTAAATCTTTTTCCCCTCCACTTCTCTCGTTAGAGGGAAGTGTGTACCTAATAATACCATATTATTGTCCTCCCCAAGGGCCCCAATACACATTATATTCTTGTGTTGTCACCGCAACTATATAAGCATGCCAAATTTGAAGACGATCGGATGTCTGGAAGTTGGTCAAAATTAAGTTGCAAGATTCCACCCGAACAAACATATTTACATACATTGCAAGTTAAATAAAAGCTTGTAAATAGGCTAAGTAGTTCCCGAGATAATACACTTTGATGTAAATTAGGCAGTAGTTAATTTCGGTTCCATTAATCACTTCAAATAGGGGTTTTTAGTAAAATTCGCATGGTTCGGCTATCTTAGAAATTTTTGATTTTACTTGTTGCATATGGATTATTTTCTGTCTATTAATCTGTATTCATTAAAATTCTAGCTTATTCTTTTTTGAGGGAATAAGTAAGAGATGTTAAATTTTTAATTTAATTTTTTTAAAAATAGGTAGTAAATCTGACATCCGTCCTCCTCCCCTTGTGGTTTTCATATGGTTTCGCTTCAGTGATTTACTCCATTTTCTGAAGACCATCTGCCCCTGCCGTTGGCGATATAAAGATATAAGAATTACAAAGAAAGAAGTTCGTTGTGAAAAATTTCTATCTATTACCGTTTCAGCTAAAGAAATAACTCTTTAACTCAACGTGCGCCATCTTTTAATTTAGAAAAATGTCAAATTTAACGCTAATTTTTTTCAAGTATTAGCTTTCTTATATGCACAAGTTTATTAAATTTAGTTTGGCTCTGGCCAATAATTGCTATGTTTTCATGGGTATTGAGTTCGTTTTCAAAACTCATTTTATCTTTTTCTTTTATATAGCGTGTTCTTTATCAAGACCCAGAACACGCTATATAAAAGAAAAAGATAGAATGAGTTTTGAAAACGAACTCAATACCCATGAAAACATAGCAAATAGCTAACTATAAATTTTACATACCTAATATAAACAATTACCAGAAGATGACAAAAATACACCAAAAACAATTAAATCATCATTAATTATTGACCAATTTTGGCAAGTGATACATTTTTGTGTTCGGGAAGGATGCAGCTTCAGAGAAAAAATTAATTTTTGGGCCAGTGGCGCACCTATGAAAGTCGCACGTAGGGGTGAAAAATTGTTATTTTTTAAACTTGTCCACTAAGTGTCCTGAATTTAAAAGAAAATGTAATTTTTGACACTTTTTCTCTAAGATTTAAAGCTTTCCGTTTTTAGCTATTTTTTTTTTTAAATAACTGAATCATTCCAAAATTACAGGCAATCAAAAAAAAATCGGATTTTTTACGACTTATCCTACAAACGGGTCGTGGGTAAGTCGCACGGTACTTTCATTTGATGGTTCTAGTATCGCGATTGTTTCGTGGACCAAGATAAAGGTAAGTACTTTGGCACACGACCGCCGACCCTTTTTCTTCGGCGTGTGTCTTTCAACGGAAGTTATGTGCAAGCACGCGTTACCAAGTTATATCCTGTTCCGTTCTGTTTTATATGTATTTTCTATTCCTATTCTTCAAGCTAACGCCATTTTATTTGCACTTTTCAGTGAAATCTTGAATATATACCCGTTAAAGATACGCATCCTAGTTCCAATTTTATTGCTATTTTTTAAACTTGTCAACTATGTCCTGAATTTTTAAGAAAAATCATTTTGGACAAATTTAACACTTTTTAGGTGTTTTTACTTCCCTCGCTAAAGGGAAGTAATGTAATCATCGAAAAATCGCACTTCGAGATTTTCATGATCCTCCACGAATTTTGAGGTTCCGTCTGTCTGACTGTCTGTCGCCTACTTTGTAGCCGCTCTAACTCAAAAACTCCTTCACCAATCATAACAAAATTTTACATAGTGATTACTTTTGTTGACGCGCAGACCCCTATTGTTTTTGAGCATTCTCCTAGTGGACCCTTCGGAGCTACCCGCAAAAACCTCATCCCTAAAAAAAAATGTTTTTTTCTTACCGTGTGATACTTCCTTGGAAAACTTATAAAAATTGTAGTTGAATGGCGCGAAAATTTTTGAATACATATATATATATCACATAAAAAATGCAAAAAACAAATGAAAAATTCAATTTTTTGTGCCATATATCTCGAGTTATTAAACGAAATGTTAAATAAAAAGTAGCTTAGGATAAGATCCAGGTCACACCCTATTGTCTTATTAAATTTCATACAAATCGGTTAAGCCGTTATTGCGTGATTAATGGACAAAAATCTTATGTATATGAGGATATTTATATATACATATATATATATATATAGCACATATAAAATGTTTGGAAAAGTCCGTGCACCCTAGAAAAGTCTGGATACACCCTGGAGAAGTCTGGAAAGACTCTGGAAAAGTTTGGAAAGACCCTGAAAAAGTCTGGATACACTCTGAAAAGTCTGGAAAGACCCTGGAAGTCTGAATATACTCTAGAAAAGTCTGGATATACTCTGGAAAGGTCTGGAAAGACCCTGGAAAAGTCTGGAAAGACCCTGGAAAAGTTTGGATACACTCTGGAAAAGTCTAGAAAGACCCTAGAAAAATCTGAATATGATCTGGAAAACTCTGGAAATATCCTGGAAAAGTCTGGATACACCCTAATAACAAGTCTGAAAAGACCCTGGAAAAGTCTGAATACAATTTATGAAAGTCTGGAAAGACCCTTAAAAAGTCTGGATACACTCTGGAAAGTCTGGAAAGACTCTGGAAAAGTCTGGAAACACTCTGGAAAAGTCAGGAAAGACTCTGGAAAAGTCTAGAAAAACTCCGGAAAAGTCTGGAAAGACCCTAGAAAAGTCTGGATACACTCTGGAAAGTCTGGAAAGACCCTGGAAGTCTGGATACACTCTGAAAAAGTCTGGAAATACCCTGGAAAAGTCTGGATACACTCTGGAAAAGTCTGGAAAGACCCTGGAAAAGTCTGGATACACTCTGGAAAAGTCTGGATACGCTCTGGAAAGTCTGGAAATACCCTGGAAACACTCTGGGAAAGTCTGAATATAATCTGGAAAAGTCTGGAAAGACCCTGGAAAAGTCTGAATACACTCTGGAAAGTCTGGAGAGACCCTGGAAAAGTTTGAAAACACTCTGGAAAAGTCTGGATATACTCTGAAAAAGTCTGGAAAGACCCTGGAAAAGTCTGTATACACTCTGGAAAAACCCTGGAAAAGTCTGGATACACTCTGGAAAAACCTGGATACACTCTGGAAAAGTCTGGCCAACCCAATCCAACACCGTTCTCAAGAAAAAAGCCAGGTAACTCCTACCGTCTCAGTGCCCTTAAGCCTATTGCGGCTGCCATTTTTATAACCAAATTGACAAGTAAAACATCGACTTTCTGTCAATTTGGTTTCAATATGGCGTTGATCATAGGCCAAAGGATACTAAAACGAAAATGAGTTAAGTTGCTTTTTACTTGAGAACGGTGTTGACCAATCTAACCCATGTATATATGAGTAGCGGTTTTTTATATAATATATGTTCTTCTGAGCGAGGGAAGTTTTGGAGTAAACCTTTACTCGATTTATTTTTTGAAAAATCCAGTTGAATTTGCGTATACTTAATTTATATAGGGTGGGCCAAAAAAATTTGGACTATAAGGAGTGTAATTATATTTTGCAAGTGTCAAAAATGACGTTTTGTACAAATCCCAAAAGGTGAAATTTTTAAAATTTGCAATTGTTCACCTCCCATAAAACTTTTTTTATGTGGCTCAAACAAACTAAAAATAATTAAATTAAGTCCTATTTTTACTAAAAATAAACAACTTTAGTGTCGCCATATTAAAATAATTATCTAAAAATGTCAAATTTTACATATCTTACACATTGGCTTTTTTAAATGCTTAATGTTATTAAAATCGGTTTAGTTTCTGTTAAATTATAGCCAAATAAAGACTTCATTTTAGTTAATTTAAACAATACCAAAATAGCAAAATATGGATACACCAGGAGAAAAAAGTCCTTGCATTGTTAATTCTGTACCTATTTTCGCAAGTGATACATATTTATCTTCCGGAAAAATGCATCTTTCAAAGAAAGAAAGTTAGTGGAACTCACTATACCCGTAGATCGAAAATACCTCAGTAAAGTAATTTTATTTTGAAAATTAAAAACAAAAACTAATAAAATATCCCAAACGTCAAATACACGGCCGCCAACGTAAAACCTGTACCCAAAAGGCTATTTTGAACTGTCACATAGTGTTGAAGTTATCTTTGTCGGCGAAATTATCCGTGTGTAAATTGGCACGACCAAAAACTCCCTAATCTAGGTATTTATTTACGACAATAAGGTTCGTTCTTCTTGAATTCAAGTACAACAGCCAGACAGAAACACAGACTAAACTTAACAAAGCATATGGTACCATGGTATGGTACCGTCGGGTGTACCATCAGTACCATAAATCCGGTCACGAAAAGGTATATGGTTTAATTTCATATATCCGTTGTTATATGGTCAGTTTTCTTCCGACGACATACTTTTTATATTTATGAGCGTTTTTTAGGTATTTCCAATTATTTAAAAATAGTAGTTTTAACAACTAGTGGCTAAAATAGTGCTTTTTTTACAAGCGTTGGTTTAAATAACGAGCGCAGCGAGGTATTAAAAAACGCGAGTAAAAAAAGCACAGTTTAGCCGCAAGTTGTTAACACTACTTTTTTTAATACCTATATTAAAAAATCCAAGAAAAACAGGAAAATAATTTTAAAAATTTCGAACGAAGATAACTTCCCGCAATACACCATCTTTACACTATAAATTAAGGTGGCTGGTAAATGAAATAACAACATTTGATGTTTTGACGATATTTTTAAATGATTTTTTTCGTAAATACTTGGTGAAAACTGGCGGAAATGGCTTAGTTCTTAGGCCAGAATAATTAGATTTTTTCAATATTACTATTTTCCGCTATTTGTCTTTAACTTTGGGTAAAAAACGCACAGAAATATTTTTTTGCACCCGTGATCAAAAAAAAAGTTTTTTTGCGTCGTTAACCAAAAAAGCCATGCTTTAGTTATCTGCAGACAGTTACCAAAAAAAAAACCAGCAATATAAAAGCATTGTGAAACCTTTTAAATATAGTAACAAAAAGAATACGAAAAACTAAGTTAATTGTTTTTATCACTTTGGAAGGAACTTTTAATAAAGATAAGGTTTAAGCCTAATTTTTTTTGCGTTATTATATTTACTGTGCGTTTCATAAGGAAAAAGGTTAATTACGCAGATAAACGAACAATAAAATACTATCATTTATTTATAATTATTTTACGGTCAACAATTCTTTAAAACTTTTATATCTTCTTGTAATACGAAGCAATTCTAGACATATTAATGCCAGGAAACTTGATATTTTTTTAAATGACCTGTTAAAAAATATACTAACGGTTTTTTTTAAACGCTCTGATTTGATAATATGATATTTGATGATTTTTCCAGATATTAAAGAAAAAAAACTAAAACCGGCAACATACCTTTTTCCGTACGAGGGAAGGGAAGGGAGGAAAACTCCTTAGTTTGATTTCAACCAAAATTGGTATACAGGATCTTTTGGGGATAAGGAATACGAATTTTTGATCAGATTTTAAATACAATATGGCAGATTCAAAATGGACGATTTTTGGTCATGTTTTGCTAACCAATTTTAACTGACTCATACACATCCGATTGTCTTCAAATTTGGTATACGTTTATAGTTTCGATGACAATACAATAATATATTATTAGGCACCCCCCTTCCTCCCTACGAGGGGAGTGGAGGCGGGAAAACTTCTTTGTTTGTCCGATTTTAACCAAAATTGGTTTACTGGGGTTTTTGGGGATAAGGAATATGAATGTTTTATCAAATTTTTTAAAATTCAATATGGCGGATTCAAGATGGACGATTTTTAGTCATGTTTTGCTAATCAATTTTAACTGACTTATACACATCCGATTGTCAATTCAAATTTTGTATGCGTTTATAGTTCCGGTACAATAATATGATATTATCAGGTACCCACCTCCCTCTAAAGAGGGAAGTGGAGGGACCAAAAGATTTAGTTTGTTCGATTTCAATCAAAATTGGCATAGAGGGGTTTTAGGAAAGGGGATGGCGGATTCAAAATGGACGATTTCGGGTACAACTCTAAAAATTTTAAAATTATTTTATATAAAAAAAAGCTTTCCAAATACAAGCTTCTATAAAATGTAAAGTACAATGTCCATCCATATATCAGAGAGATGTTAGGGTAGCTCGAGTCGAGTTGGGTTGGCTTTACTGACCCTTGCATGCATTTCTCTGCTTTATAGTAAATTCAGATTATTGCGAACATCATAATTCGGGTCAACATGGCCAAACTTCCTATGATGCGCCTATCGCTTATATTATTATGATATCAGAATGGTTGGGCTTGCTAGATTTATATAAAGCTAGCAAGGCTATTTTCATGGAGCACGTAAAAAGCACATAATTCTAGGCTCGCTAGTTTTATGGAGATGTGTGTTACTAAAACTATTTCCCTAAAAAAAGTTCTTTAAAAAAACACGAAAACAAAGACAAAACATAACAGAACAAAATAAACTCAGCAGTTTAGTTTATTTTTAGTTTCTGACAATAAATTTTTACTGCCTAGGTTAACAAAAACGGACAAAATTGCACTGGAAACTGGTGCCAAAATTTCTAAAAATAATATTATCGATAGGCGCGAAAATTTTGATTAAAGCTCCCGCGGCTAATAAAAGTGGTGACTGACGATGGAAAATAGAATTTTGAAAAATAATGAACGCGATTTTGAAATTTTTATCAAAATAATGACCTGGTTTTTCAAAAATATTTATATACAAGCGTTAGGGGTATAAAATATAATACCAAGCCACCCTAAAAGTGAGTCATTTTGGAGGTCTTGTGATGCATGGGATGCCCACCTCCATTTTTACATACTTATATACAGGGTGTTTTTTTTCAAACGAAACAGAGTTTTTCGGGTATTTGTCATCAGTTTTTGGAAAAACTCTCGAACACGTCGATTTTGTTTGCGAGGGTGACACTTTTTGAATGAATGATTTCACCTCACTTTTTTATATAGGGAACATGGATCATGTAGCACCTTGTTTGAAAGTTCTTTCCATTGCCATTACGATCCTCAATTTTTTTTCAAAATCATATTTTTCTCTTAATTTCAAATATTTGTTGAAACAAAAAGTATATCATGTGATACATCATTCAAAACGAGGTATAAACCACCGTCCAAGTTTAAGTAATTATCAAGATATTTCAATTTCTTTAAGTACATGTTTGAGCAAAATTGGTTATTTTTGTGATGTTAAAGAATTTAAAAAAAATTAATGGTCAAAAAACCAAAAAAAAATTAGACAACTATTTAAACTTAAACCTCCTTTTTTTTGGTGGATTTCATATGAAATGTCCCCACATTGAAGTGCTCAACAGCGCAATTAGTATACATTTTGAAAAAAATTGAGGGTCATAATGTCAATGGAAAGACCTTTCAAACAAGGTGCTACATGATCCATATTCCCTATCTGAGAAAGTGGGGTGATATCATTCATTCAAAAAGTGTCCCCCTCGCAAACAAAATCGACGTGTTCTATTGTTTTGAAAAACTGAACGACAAATGACACAAAAAGCTTGTCAAAAAAAAGATACTCAAATATCTCAAAAACGACTCGACAGATTTCGAAAAAAAAACTTGACGTTTATAATGACAATTGAAATGGTGTTACATGACCCATATTTCTATGGGTGAAATCCACCGCTCGTAGGGGGTGCGTCTTACGAAAATAGCGAGTCATTCAAAAATTGTCCCCCTCGCAAACCAAATCGACGTGTTCGAAGGTTTTTCCAAAAACTGATGACAAAAAGCCTGTTCCGTTTAAAAAAAAACACCCTGTAGTGTGCCAAAAAAACGAACTTTTTTAAACGATTATAACTAAGCGAGAAATCGATTTTATTAATATTAAGCTTTTTAGAAAGCCAATTCATCAAAATTTGACATTGACATTTTATAAAAATCCAAGATGGCGAACTCATTTAAAAAATAGGTATTTTTGACCCACCTAGATATTTTTTTCTGTGTGGCTCTGTATTAAATATCAAACATCGGTTAAAAATCCAGATTCTTTCCAAGCCCAACGATGTAACATTTAAAAAAATTGGAGAAGAAATAAGAAAGCTTGAAATGTTTAAATAGACCAGAGTTTCCTCGCAAAATTAAGCTTATGAAAAAAATCTACTTGTTTGAATTGACATAATTTGATATGCGGTTTTCAGATTTTGGTTTTCGTAAATATTACCCAAAAATTTTGTTATAAGGTTCGAAGCTTTCAAGCTACAGTTTTCGAGATATTTTCATTTCCTTCCAACATAAAATAATTGATAGTATGGTGGACTATCCGTTTCCGTGCTTCCTAGCACCAACTTTTTTTTATTAAAAACCGTGTGCGAAATTTCAAAGAGAGGAGGGGAATTTAGTGAACACAGAAAAGAGCCGCTATTCAAAGAGTAAAAAAATACATTTGGTTTTTATGTTACTTGCACTCTACGCGTATGGCAATTCCTTTTTTTGGGACCTGTTTACTAAATATTAAATTTCCACAATCGTACACGACCTCTTGTTACCCTTATAATTCTAGAAACCCACACGATATTTAAGTGGAATTTCCTGTCTATTTATTTATATATTTTAATTTTCTCGATATAGTGTTAAATAATAAGTATACATACACCCAACATAATACATACACCCCTTGAAATGTTTAGTAGGCAATGACAATAGGGCGGAAATATCCTCTAATATGCAAAAGATAAGGTATGCATGGTATTGTGGGAAATATTTTTGGAGACATATGGACCCACTATTAGGGCAAGTGGGGGTTAGGGGTTTTTCAATTGTGTTTTCATAAATAACCTACTTTTTTAACTAATAACGAAAAAATTCTTCTAGTTTTATTAGTAGTCAGTGTTTCGTTCTTTTTTTAGTTATACAGGGTGTTTCAAATTCGATGCTCACAATGGGGATCTCCTAAACGGCAAGAGATACGAAAAGATTTAAATTAGGGCAAAGTTTGCTCAAAACTAAAAAAAGTTTACAAATTCCGTATAGTTCCGGACATAAGCGGAAAAGTTTTTAATTTTCTGCGCCCTTATTCTTAAAGCTGTCAGAAAACGCTTAAAACTTTCTACAGGCACTTTTTTAAAGTGAGAGGTCCTTTTTTGAGACTGGACATTTCAGTGTGGCAGAAGCACTGTCAATTTCTATGGACACATCCTTTTTCTCCTGCCGTTTGGTTCATAAAGGATGACAGATAACCTTTTGCAACCTTATTTTGGCAAGTCACCTGACGTTTTGGGTATATTGACCATCATCAGCCCAAATTTAAGTTTTGATTTTAACTTACTCGAGATATTTTAAAAATACGTTTTTTTCCTTGGTTTTTTAATCTTTGAATTTGGGCTGATGACGGTCAATTAACTCAAAACGTCAGGTACTACTTGTCAAAATGAGGTTGTAAAATATCTGCCATCCTTTATGAATCAAACGGCAGAAGAAAAAAAGCGTGTGTACATAAGAAAAAATGGACTTGACAGTACTCCTGTCACACTGAAATGTCAAATCTGGAAAACGGACCTCTCAGTAGGTAGCTCTGAAAAAAGTGCCAGCAGAAAGTTTTAAGCGTTTTTTGACTTTAAGCTTAAGAGTAAGGGCGCAGAAAAATAAAAACTAAAAATAAAGATTTCGGCTTTTCTTCTCCGGAACTACCCGGAATTTGTAAACTTTGTTTTTGGTTCTGAGTAAAGCGTCAAATTGCGCAACTTTGCCCTAATTTAAACCTTTTCGTATCTCCTACCGTTTAGAAGATCCCCCTTATATTGCCTTTAAAAAAGCAAACAAAAAAAACTAACCTCAAAATATCAGGCAAATGTCAAAAATCGTGTTCAAAACGCGTTCAAATCGCTTCATCCAAACCGAAAAGTGAATCGGATTGAAAACGTTTTCGGTTGCACGTGAAAACGTTGTAACTAATATGATAAGATTTATAAATTTTTGAGGCTGGTTATGGTCACATTTTTACTTCAAATTAAGTTTTTTTATTATTTAGTCTTCACCCCCCCCCCCGAAGACAATTCCTGTTTTGTTCGCCAAATCTAATTCCCCTCGCCCACCTAAAGCTCACGATAAGTGCCCCCCACTGAAGAATTTTTGGGCACACATAAAAATAAATAAATAAAGGAAAAAAAAACTTACCAAAGCAAAACAAGCAAGCTAAAATCCACAAATAGGCCAAATAACTCCTTTTACTCATTTTTCATAACTTTCTTATCAAGCGAATCTCACTATTAAAAATAACACCCAAAAGCACAACTTCACCACACTGAAAAAAATACAAAAAGCGGCAACAAACTTTATTATAAATATTTCAAAATCTCGCACCGCAACTTTCTATCTATACCAGCGTGCGGAAAGTAATCGCTTTCCACGCGCTTTTTGGCGCAGAAAATTGCGCTTTTGCGCACTTTTGCGGAAAATTAGAAATTTTCTATTTTTCGCGCCAGGACGCTCAGTGGTCACTCGATTATGTTCAACTGAAACGAAAATTTGAAAAAGTTTCGAGTTGGCTGGGCACGAGCCTAGAGCCGTTGTTTTACTTAACACTAAGACGGGTTTATATACAAATTGAAAATTCACTTCAAAGGGCGATTTCTCTACTTGTATGGAAAAGTGTCTCCGTTAAGCCCCGTTCTCAGAACTTCGACGTATCGCAAGCAGGGAAAATAGAACCGATAGGGGATGGATATCACCAAAGAAAAAGTGGAAATTTTGAACGAGCGGGTGGCACAATCTGAGAGGCATAACGCTTAGGTAAATTTATATTCCCTGGCTAAATTTGATCTCTGATACTTTTTAAAGAAATTTTGTGCCTTTTTTTGAGTCTTTTCTCTAAAATATTTAATAAATTGCTCCATTTCAACTTCTAAAGTTCCGTTGTCTTGCTTCGCGGATTGTATAAAAATTCCACAAAAAGTAAGTATTTGCTGCAAAGAACAGATCTTAAAGGTTAATTTGTAGCTTAAATTCCCGGCTTTGTGTCAGAAGAAACGAACTGTAATATACTGGAGAACAATAAAAATGGATATGGATAATTATTGGTATGAAAATTAATTGTGTGTATGCCTTATCTCAAAAGAAATATTTGATACATTTTTAGTCTTCTAATCTTTCCTTTTTTCACAGATTTTTTCTATTCATTTTCAAAAACAACACATAAGGGACATTTTCCGAAAATTTTCAATCATTTTTCTCGTATGTTTTGGTCTTTTTGGATTGCCTACAGTTTACTTAAAAAATAAAAATGCCAAGAGTTCGCGGTCGCCAAAAATTTTATCATTTAAACGACTTTGAGAAAGGACCGGGTCAGAGGCTGATTTTGGTTTAGGGGAAATTGCAAGAAGGGTTAATGCCAATCCATCAACAGTGTTGAGTTTGGAGAAGGTGGTCCATTGATGAGACTTATAGACGTCGTGCAAGTTCTGGACGCCCTAGATTATTACAAGGTCGTGATTTACGGTATCTCAGACTTCTTGCTCTCAGAAATCGACGGGACAGTATACGCCAAGTAAGAGATGTTCTAGTTGCAGCTACAGGACGAGTTTTTTCAAGGATGACAGTTAATCGAAGATTGCTTGGTATGAGGCTGAGGGCTTACCGTCCGCTTTTGGTGCTACCTTTGACACCACTACAGAAGGCTCGCCGCTTGGAGTGGTGCAGAGCTCGGCTTCAGCGACGAATCCAGGTTTAGGCGGCCATGATGGACGCATAAGGGTTAGGCGATTTCGAGGTGAGAGCACGAAAGTAAAAACAAAAGTGGAATGATAATATCCTGTAAATAAAATGACCGCTACATGTACTTGACATTTGTGAGCCTAAATAAGTTGGTATTGACAAAATTCCCCTAACTCTGAGGCTAATAATAAAAAGGGTTATCGCACATCACTTATGGAAGGCAAAAAACTAGTCATTCCGGTTGTATAACAGCACTGAACAAATCAAAACACTAGTTTTAGCAAAAATACGCAAAAAAAAACGAAAACACTTTATTTTGAATAAAAAAACAACGGAGTAATATCCTAGTAACTTTTGGTTTAGTTCAAACAAGTGTGTGGCTAATAAAAAAAGCAGGCAAATATATATCATGTTTACAGGGGGACTTGAAACCCATCTAAAAATGATATAACATTACTTTTTTTTATTAACAAAAATTTAAAAAAACAAAATTTTAATATATTACGAAAAATCACGGTAAAAAACACCAATTACTGATTTTGGAGAAGACACATCAAATAAAAAAAATAATGTCAATTCGATTCGATTGATGTGACTACGTTCTTTTAGGCTCATAACTGTCACCTGCAGGGGGTATTATCATTCCACTTTTGTTATTGCTTTCGTGCTTGGCTGTTGAACGTGATACAGCAAGACAGCAAAGTATGGTATGGGGTGCTATATGTTTAGGAAGCAGATCATCTCTAGTTCTCATCAACGGTAATCTGACTGCTCGGCGATATATCGATAAAGTGCTGCAGCCAGTTTTACATCCCTACCTACAAACTATCCCAAATGCGATCTTTCAACAAGATAATGCCAGATCGCATATTGCTCGTGAAACAATGGACTTCTTACATGAACTTGGCATAGAGACTTTGGAATGGCCAGCAAGATCTCAATCTTAGTCGATTACCACGTCCTCCTGGAAACTTACACGAACTCTGGCATACCGTAAGGAGGATTTGGATGAGAGTTCCTCAATATGATATAGACCATTTTATTTTGTCAATGCCCAATAGAACAAACGAGTGCATAATCTGAGTGAAATCTTCTTCGAAATGTAATCAATATATAAATAAATTACTTGAAAAATAGTTGCCCTTTCTGGTTTTGCATTTTTTTGTTCTCCAGTATATATTGACTTTATTTTTAATTCTAAATCATACAAAATTTTAAAAAAATTAAGAAAAATTATTGCTATGAAAACAACAATAGAATACGTCATTTTGGGTCGTTATCAACCCCTATATGTTCTATTTCCCTGTTTGAATGTCACTTATCTTTACTCTTAATTCAAACAAGCAATTTTGCTTGCGATACGACATGACAGTGGACGTGAATAAAGGTTCATCGCGGGTAGCCGTGCGTTAAAAAATGGTAGGTGATCATACATGGGTATGCTTGTTTCTAAAGGGGTGAAAACGGCGCAGTAATCAGACAATTCATGGTATGGTGGGTATTCCAAAAACACTGAGGGTTTCAAATTAGAAAAAAAAAGTCTTATTAACTGGTCTGTTCAATTCTGATAAGTAGTGAAGTATTGCTTGGGCATATTGGGGAATTGCAGTAAAACGGCCTCCTCCCCCCCCAATATTTTGAAAAAATTGTATTTGAAAAATTATAATAAAACTTTTACCCCTAAAACCAATCCCTCCCTCAAAAGGAATTTTTGGGTGGGACAATTCCTGCTAGGTGCATAGGTATGTTCGCTTGTCATTAATTTTGCAAACACTGGGTATTGATTATGAAATGGATGGAAAGGAAATTCCCATTAAAAAAATGATAGTAACCCAATATATTATGAATAAAAAATAAATATAATGTATTATATTTAAAAATGGGGAAATACCCTTTAAAAAGTAGACCTACAATTTTACATAACATGTCACTAGAGTTTAATTCATTTAAATTAAATTAAATCCTTATAAAATATGGTCTAGCTATAGCTGAAGCGAATAGACTATAATCCTTTTTATTTCAAAGTCACATAGACTTATTTTTTTATTTAAGTAACAGGGTGATCCATTTAAAACGAGTCGAGAACTAAACACCAAGATTTCAAAAAACTATAAAACATGTCAATTTACTTTCTGAGTAAGACTCACCTTCCTTGGCAGCTCAGTTTAAAAGATTAAAATGCCTGCACACCGTGATCATTTATAAACTCTCCCTTGGAACAAGTTTTTTTTTCTATTTGACATGGGAAGAAAATTTGGTGGTGGTTTTGGTGGAGTTCTCACTAAACCTTTTTTAGAAATATCTTCTTCTATCTAAATAGTTTCCAAGACAGTTAGTTTCATCGAATAAATTTTCTTATTAGGGAAATTTTGTTAAAATTTTGACAACTTTGACAGCTGTTATGGTAGTAGAAAATAGACACTTAAAGTAAATATTTCAACGCATCGGTATCCGTATCGCGTTCGAAATAAAGCCAAAATACACTACGTTTTTGACTTGTTTATGCCCTGTTTCGGACGATGCCCGCTTTTTTGAAAGGTGCGATGACAGAACTGCTAACAGCAATCGATGCGTGCGTTGGGAGGGACGTAACGATACGTTCATCACTCCGTACGCATCGATTGCTGTCAGCTTTTGTGTCATAGCATCCGTCAAAAAAGCGGGCATCGTTCGAAACATGGCAAACTAGTGTATTTTGGCGCATCGATATCGGTATACGTAACGCGTTCGAAACAAAGTCACAATACACTACATTTTTGACTTGTTCATTCCATGTTTCGAACGATGCCTGCTTCTTTGACGGGTGTGATGACATAATCTCGTTGCGTACGGAAGGATGTACGTATCGTTGCGGACTCACAAACATACGCAACGATTTCAATCAGCAGTTCTGTAATCGCAACCTTTAAGAAAGCGGGCATCGCTCGAAACATCGCATAAAAAAGTCAAAAATGTAGTGTATTTTGACTTTGTTTCGAACGCGTTACGTATACCGATACCGATGCGTTGAAATATTTACTTTAAGTGTTTATTGTTTAATAACCACGACCACTACCGCCGATTTTATCAGAGTTTTTGAAATACATTAAAAACTGTCATTGTGAAAAATAGGTATTTAGAGATGAGAAAAAACACAAAATTGGGCTTTATTTTACAAAATAAGTGTTTTATATGTTGGAACCTGGTAATATTTTATTATTTTTTAAATTTTCTCTAAAATTAACCAATAAAATAACCATAACAACAATCAAATGGATTCGTAGCTTACGGCAGTGGGAGTGGTTAAACACCTCAACGGCATGACATTTACCACACCAAAACCACTATAAGGATTTTCGATTTAAAAAATGGTCCTGGTTCTGGTTGGCATTATTTTGACATAAATTTTGACAGCGGTTCTAAGATAATGACGTCATTTAAAATATTATTAAGATATCTTTGATTTTACTTAAAAAAAGACTATCTATAATTTTGCAAAATTTTAGGGGTTATGTTTACAACCAAAGGGCCGAACCAACCTCCCATGCTGGTTCTAAAATTTCGTAACCGGGTTGCAACTGTGACGTCATTGTTTTAAAACGAAAGGACCGATTGTAAAACGAAAAACAAGCATGCCAAAATATGCTATGTTTTCATGGGTATTGAGGTCGTTTTCAAAACTCATTGTATCTTTTTCTTTTATATAGCGTGTTCTTTATCAAGACCAAGAACACGCTATATAAAAGAAAAAGATAGAATGAGTTTTGAAAATGAACTCAATACCCATGAAAACATAGCAATAGTCCTATCAGTTTTAAAACACAAATTTTTTAGGTGTGGCCTTGACATTTTAATGTCAAAATCGTTTGATATTGACATTTTAAATGTCAGACAATTGGGGGGGGGGTTGAAAAACATCTTTCGCCGCTGATAGAGATTTGCCATTTTACAGGGTTTATTCAAAAGTTGCAAGAATCAGAAAACTGCAAAAACATTTTGCGCCTAATAAAGTTAAACATTTCCATCAAAACTCGATTGATCAGAACTTCAGCCGATGATAAAAAGCTAAATATCTTCGAAAGTATTAAAGATACAGCAGCGTTAAAAATATTTCCTAAAAAATTTACTCAGGACCTTTTAAAAATATACAAGGTGTTTGATTAAAAAAACTATCATTTACTAAAATAAAATATAAATGTGAAATTTGACAGAACAGTGCTGTAAAATGTAGAATTATTCTCCTTTTATTGGCTGCTTTTTAAATTATCTTTTTAAGACAAAAAACAAAAACTTTTCCAAAGGAAGAGTTTATAAATGATCACTCTATACAAAGGTTCACACATTTTGAAAATATGTAGATTAGTTTATAAGATTTTAACTTTAAAAGAATTACCTCGAAAAGTACCTACTCAAAATATTAAAAAACATAAAAACAAACTTACCCCAGAAGTTTTTGCAATCAATTTTTATGTACACTATTAACAATCTTTATTCCTACAATTTATTTTTCACAAAGGTAAGGTACCCCACAGTTTTCGTACCTCAACATACATTGTACGAAGTTCATCCATGCCAAGTTGAGTTCTGCTTGCAGTTTTAAAATCCTAAAATAAATAAATAAACGACATTTCAAAAATCCATGTATCCTGGACAATTTATCAAGTAGAAAGTCTAAATTCTTCTTTTAGCATGTTACTTCTAAACAAACAAAAAAGTATTTCAACCATAATGCAAAAAAGACAACATAAAAAAATTTCTTACCAAAATTTTCTTATCCAAATTTTCATTGTTAACACCATGCCCCTCCAATTCTTGGCAAAAGAACTTTTTTATCCTGCACAAATCCTCAAAGTTGCTCTTAATCGTAATGCCTTTTGAGTTCTTATCAAAAGTAATGAAAAATTTTTCTGCACCAGTCAAAAGTTGAATTGAAAATATGTTTTTATTATTTAGCTCAGAAAATAGTTCCAAATCAATTTTGTGATAAGAGTTTTTGAGCAAAATTTGGGCAACAACCTTGCTGTCCGCAGTTGTTAAAAATTCATACTCTAACATCATTGGCCTATGCAATTCTGTTAAATTTAAATCACTAGAACTGTATTTTTTTGTAATTTCCAACAGCTTGCGAGTTAAACACATCTTGGATGGCTTTTTCAGCATCTCAAAATGATATGACACATCTACATTCACCACGTCTAAATTTAAACACAAAAAACTTTCATTTGATTGTAACATTAATGTCACAAGAACTTGACAGTTAATTATAGACTCGTTATAAGCTAACACTTCATATATTGGCATCGAAGACAAATTTTTGAGTTCAATAGTTTTACAGCCACAAAAGTTTTCACTTTGGACAGTAATGTTTAGAAAACAGATCACATTTTCAATCATTTTTAACAAAGTATTTGTAATATACACTTCAAATAAATAATATTTAGAATTTTGACACTTCAATAGGTTTGGAAAATGTTTAAAATTTATTTCATCATGATAAATATTACACAGTTCAAATAAATCACTAAAAATTTTGACATTCACGTGACCAATTTTACAATTATGGGTCTTAGATTTAGACAAGTTAGAAATAACAAGTCGATTTTGGGCAGTGTCGATGTCCTGTTTTAGACGCTGGGATTTTGCATGCTCATTCTGGATTTGGTTGATTATTTCTTCATATTGTGAGAGGTGGTTTTGACTTAAAAACTCCATCTAAGAAAAGTATGATTGTATGATTGACTTTAAATACTGGGGTACATTCACATTAAAACGTCGGTCAAGACCTCGGGCAAGACGTCTTGCATAGTGGATGACGTCGTGGATAAATCGCTAAACTTCATTTTAGTTTTTTACTATTTTTTTTGTGGTTAGTTGTACAGGGTGTCCCAAATTGGGCACTTTTGGGGGCTTTAAGGTATTTCCAGACAAGATAGAAAAAATCTGACCCCCCAGTTGCGAGGCTCAATTTTCAAGAGAAGTTCGAAGGTGAAAACCGCATCTTGATATGCCGTTTTCAAGCTACGGGATGGGGGGGATTTGAAAAGTTTGCATTTTGGGAGAGCGTCTATAACTTCGTTATTACTGAAAATTTAGTTTTGATGTACAAAACTTCTTTATAGACTTTTTGACAAAGAATTTAACTATTTTTCCAGGTTTTTTCCACTGTCTTTAGTTTCCAAGATATAAGCCCATGTGGCATGTGTCATACGTGATAGTTTAGTAGAGTCGTTTTTGAGATATTTAATATTATGCATTTCTATCTAGTATGCCATGGCCTAGTCAAACCATTCTGATAATGGCTTATTGCATTGATGCCATGGCCTACTGTAAAAATTAGTATGTTTTCATATCATACTCAATATGTATCGAAAATCAAGCATCATGTTCTTTCATATTTCACGCTCTTTGTTGAAACAGAGAACATATATACTAACTAACAAAAATGGTTCAATGATTTATTTCTTATAAAAATGATAAACATATACTTTTTGTTAGTTGTTACCTATCACTTAAACTGTGCTTCTATAATAATAATGTTACATTCAAATAAAAGCTTTGTAGTTTTAAAAAGCAGGCTATGACAGGAAGCAATTTTGACTTTTCTTATATTATGGCCTATTTCCAGAATTTTGATGACATAAATGACACAATGTAAAGCTATAAAAATAAAGTCATAGTGCACTAGACAGAAATGGAAAATATTAAATACCTTAAAAACGTCCCAACCAAACTATCGCATATGCTTTGTTTAAAAGGAAATTTTATGAAAAATTCAAAAATGAAATAAAATGTGGGGTTTTATATAAGAAAAATACTAACTTTGGCTTATATCTTGGAAACTAAAGACGGTGGAAAAAATCTGAAAAGACTAGACTAAATAGACTAAATTATTTGCTAAAAAGTCTATAAAAAAGCTCTTTACATCAAATTGCGCATTCGCCAATAACACATGAATGCAAGACGGGTGAATGCAAGTGACATCTATACACAAACTATTGAACACAAACTGTAAGTATGCGCGCGAAAGAGCGATCAATGCATCAGAACGCCGCGCCGCTGCGCCACTTGTGTGTACGCCTCCAGTTCATGTGGTATTGGCAAATGTGCAATTAATTTAGCAAAAATTTTCTGATAAATTACAGGTTTTATGAATTCCGGGTTTGATATTGAATGAGTTTGATGAACAATGGTTTGATTAAAAATGGGTCTTATAAATTTTGAGTTGGTTATTGAATGGGTTTGAAGAAATAAGGTTAGGACAAAAAATTGGTTTAATGCATTGCTGTTCCTATAGTGAATGATTTTGTAATTGAACTCTCTTTTATTTAACGGGTTTGATTTTGCACATTCTGATAAACCATGGGCGTCTACTTGAAAGTACCTTAAACTCCCCAAAAGTGCCCAATTTGGGACACTCTTTACATGTGATTTTTATGAGAGAAGAATAGTTTGATTATTTATTGTAAATGCGACAGCCTCTGCTTCCATTATTTTCACTCACCAAACCTTATTGTAAATGATATTACCGAAACAAAAATTGTTGCTTGCTTTCAAACCAAGCGATTTACAACCATCTTCTAGAACAGAGAGTAAGAGACAAATTGCCAGATGATATTTTAATCAAATCTGAACGCAGCTAAATTTAACCCAGTGTTTGATCTGAATGCTCTAGAGCTCGCCTGAAGACGCTCGACGCTTTAAGTGAACATACAAAATTGAACTAGCTTATTGAGGTGGTTATGTTTTATTTGGCTACAAATATAGGCTTTCTAAGGCTGGTTCATGCTTAAATTCCTTTTCCTTTTCTGTATCTTTTTCCTGCCTTATGGAATTTAACCAATATTTAACTTTACAAAAAAATAAACTGAAAAATCTTCGGAAAAATCGTGTTGCGCAAGTGCAGCCCACAAACTATTTGTTGATGTTTTCTTAACCTCAAAATTGATTGTTTTTTTTTGAGAATATTTCAAGCATAGTAGTTATTACAGAAATGGATATTGAACATTTAAAAGATTTGATGAAAGAATAAGAAATTTTGTAAACAAGAGGCCAAAATCGCAAGTAGTAAGTAAAAGGAATTTAACCATGAACCAGCCTTTAGCCTTAGAAATTTACCTACCAGAGAAAAAAATAATTTTTGTGATTGTGAAGATCTGCAAAAGGATAATTTTCCAGTCAATTTGAAAAGGGAATCTACTTATCCCACTATTTACTAAATTATAACAAGAAATAATCTTTTTTTAGTAAGCAGAAAAATCACAACCTCAGAAGAGTCCACATAACCTCAAAAACAAAGCTACTGACAGCTAGTACTAGTGCTGCCATCTCTAAATGTCGAAAAAAAGTTTGTTTTGGAAAATATTTTTTTTTATGCATTATTTTACCTTCTTTGACTCTTTTCTAGGCTTTACTTTATTTTAGTTTTTCTACGAAAAATTATGTCTTACCGCCAATTTTCAAGCTGAAACCATCGATGTTTTCCGTTCCGAATTCAAATTTTCCATTTTAATTTCCGTGCTGTCACCTATGAGTGCTCCGCTGCGAACCATGTGCAACAGATGCAAACAGTCCATGGCATCGACTTTGCCAGCTTCTTTCATTTCCAAAACGGCCGCGAGGAGGAGCTTGTGTGTGTTATTTAATTGTTCCGACAGGTTTTTCTCAGTTTCCAACAGTTTTTCGGTTTCCTGCAGTTTGAAGGCGATTTCCGATCTGAAAGAGGCAGTGATCCGGTAAGTTTTTCAGTTCAGTTCAGTTTTTTGTGGACTTGGTAAAGTAGGTATTCTTTCATTTTTCATTCTTCCTATCAAAACTAGGTATACCCGCCACTTTTTGATATTCATTGCAAAGATTAATTCGTCTCTATGTCTGTCACTCCCCTTTCTCTGTACCCATTAGATTAGCATTAGCAACACCTTTGTAGGACAGCCATCAAAAATTTATTACGTATAAAGAAAAAACATCCCCCAAAGTTCCTTTCCAAAATTTGTAGTACCGTCGCGGAAAAAAGTAATGTCCCCACATCTTTTCAATATCGGCAGATCAAATAAGGCAACTGCCGTATTCTAATGAATTTATTATTTCCAGGTTTATACTTTTGTGGAAGTTCTTGTTTGGTTCTAATTTTTGACCTTGTTTTAGATTTTTTATAGGTAGGTGGGTATTAGAGGTAGCTATAGACTATATAAACTTGCATACAGATGGCATTGTAATATGTCTCTTTCAGGATCGATGACGACAGAAATTCTGTGCACTTTGCCAAATTTTCTGTCATTGTGGTACACCTAGGACAGTTTGATGAGTCTCTAATAAGGACGAAACGGCGTCATCCTAGGATCCACCCTCTGTGTGAAAAGTAAAAAACTCCTGTAGGCAACCACTACCTATTTAAAACTTTTTTTGACTTAGTGTTGTGATCTACTTAGTAGTAGCCAACATTTGGAAAACAAAAATGTTTCTCACATCAAAATGGACCAAATAGTTCATTTTTTTATATCAGATGCCTAACCAGATATGTTAGTAATTAAAAGAAATATTAAAAACTATTCAACCTGTTACTGCTTCTGGTGGTCTGGTGGAACCTACACACTCATCAAAGAGGAAAAACAAATTATATAGGTATTTTTGGTAATTATTCAGTATACGGTTTTCTGCCATTTTTGATTTTTTTTGAAAAATTCTTTATGGGGGCACCTTCCAGGGTCCCTAGGACCCCAAATCCGTCTGCGCCGGTTGTTTTTTTTTTGTTTTTTTTTGTTTTTTTTAAATTTTTTTTCACTAAAACAACCCAAACCAACACAGTCCAACCCAACCTAATTCAAACCAACCCAAAACAATAAAAAAAAACACATTACAACCCCCCCTGGGCACCCTTTTTTCTCGTAAAAAAAAATCGGCCGCAGGCGGATTTGGGGTCCCAGGGATCCTAGAAGGTGCCCCCACAAAGAATTTTTCAAAAAAATCAAAAATGGCAGAAAACCGTATACTGCATAGTTACCGTTTTTTTTTTGTCAAAAAGTACGTTATGAGATACCTTGTTCGAAAGATATTTTCGAGACCTTTAGATATTCTAATTTTTCCTCCTCCTCTTTTGTTCTTACTTTTCAAGTTCCAACAGGGTGATCTCTTGCTGGAGTTCCTGAATTTTCATTTTCATGTCATGAATGGTCTGGAAATTCTGTTCTTGATTTTTTATAAGACAAGAAACTTCTTCCTGTGTAGAAAATTAAATAAACCAATTAGACCATTTACAGTCGTTTATAAACTTCAGAACTTTATGTAAATAAGCCCAATATTTTATTTGTAAAAAAAATATTCAAAAGCGCCACAGGGGAATGCAAAAAAAGTAGTAAGTAAAACATGAATTTTGGGTGTTTTTTTTTATATGAAAAGATCAGCGTAAACTTTTTACTCTCAAATATTTTTGCACACTATCCATGAAATAATTGTGTAAAAAATAAATAAGGTAGACTTGCTGGTATTACCGCCAAGATTTATTCATTTTGCGTCAATCACTTCTCTTGTACCCTAATAGCACAGGATGTTCCAGGGATCTCCCAGCAAGGTGCTGTGAATGTCTGAATGTTCTGGCACATTCAAAAACGTGCTATGAATAACTTTCAAGTTGCACATGAACAGCACATTTAAAAGACATTCTCAGAATATCCTATCTAGTACATTCAGCGAACATTCTATGCAGGATATTCCAGGAATGTTCTGTGAAGGTCCGAAAAATGTCCTTTTTTTGGACATTGACAGCACATTTAAAAAATATTCTTAGGATATCCTGGACAGTACATTCAGCGAATATTCCATGCAGAATATTCCCTGAATGTTCTACAAGAGTCCGGAAAATGCCCTTCCTTTTGGATATTGAAAGTGCATTGAAAATACGTTCCCTGGATGTCCTGGATAGAACATTCAGCGAATATTCTATGCAGGATATTCCGTGAATGTTCTGCCAATTTCCTTTCTCATCATCATCATCATCAAATCATACCTTGAAAGGAAATCATGCTTACGCAGCAGAATTTAAGATTTTATTTTGTTCAAAAAGCTTGTTGGGGTAGGCAAATATTTAGTTTCAATAAAAAAATAATTATGAAAATCGGTTTAGCCGTTCGGGAGTTATCCTGCATAGAACATATAACATAATCCCCTTCCACTACCGTGTGGGAGGATTCGGGGGGGGGGGTGTAATATTTTTATCCAATAAAAAAAAATTATGAAAATCCGTTGAGCCGTTCGCGAGTTATCCTGCATTAAACAAATAACGTAATCCCCTCGGTAATACCCTTCCACTACCGTTTGGGAGGATTCGGGGAGGGGGTAATATTTTTATCCCATCAAAAAAGAATGATTAAAATCCGTTGAGCCGTTCAGGAGTGATCCTGAGAAAAATGTCCAAAAGGTTATATCCCGCTAATATATAATTTCTCCCCCGTAGCGCAAAAGGTTAAGTCGTTGGAAAAGTGTTATATGGATGCCAGAAGGTTGAGGGTTCGAATCTCATCGCTGTTTAAAACTTTTTTTTTAATTTTTTTGTTTTGTGAGAGAACATATTTTTTCAAGCTCATAAATGTGCTATAAAAATCCTGCGAAAATATTCTATTCTAATATAAAAACTGCGGACACAGAACATTCTCTGAACATCCCTGGTATCCTGAGAGGATTCAGGGAATGTTCCCAATATCCTAGCTGAACATTCAGCGAATGTTCGGGGAATATTTCTGTGCTATTAGGGTAATTTAAATATTGTTTCTATTTTGAGTGGAAATAGTGTTCCGTCCGTTATGTGCCTTCCGATTTGTTAGATACCTCTATAAATAAGTCGATGTCTATACCTACCTCCAAGCGTTCGTCAGTTCCAGCTTTGTTGCGATCTTGTTGGCTTATTTTTTGAAGCTAAAAATGTCAAATAAACTCAACTTGATAATTTAAAAAAAAAATATATATACCTGATTTTCTAATGAAATGCTTTTCTCCAAAAGCGCCAAGTGTTTGTTTTGCAATCCCTGTAATTCTTGCACTTTGTCTTCCAGTCTATTTCTAAGCATCTCGTTCTCATTCGCAAACAGGGTGAAGTCTTGGGAGATTTTTTCCTAAAAATTGATTGATTTGATTGATTCATTTATGAGAGCGCCATCTGGCACTTTCCACTGCGCCAAGTAGCGGGTCTATTATGGCCCACTTTTGAGATTGTTTTTCCCTATGGTATATTTTTCCCTGGCCAGAGTATATTTAGCCCCTTAAAGTGGCTTCAACTTTCCTTGGTGAAAAGTATCATTCATAACCACTGTGTCGTGCACAGTACGTACAGTTGTCACCATAGTAAATGTTGCCTCCCATAAATATCAGATAAGTCAAAATAACAAGATTTTGGTAAACAAATTTTGACATTTTGACTTTCTGTCTACATTCGGAGTCGTTGCTTAGACCCATTCTGTGCAATGGTACCCTCACTGTCTCAGCTTGAAATGTCCGTTATATAGATTTATTTTTGTCCGGATCTTTGGGTTGGTCTTCATGCAGGGTTCTGTCACAAACTCTTTGGAATGTGCCAGTCCTTTTCTAATCTCAATTAGAGCTATCTAATCCGTTCTCTGTTGATCCCATAGAAAAGGATAAAGAGAAAGCGTGGATTAGCTAAACCAATGCTAGTTTTTCTACGGTAAAAATAAGGGGTTTAGAGCTACTAATGCATTCTCCGTCTCTGTTAATCCCGTAGAAAAGGACACAGAGCAAGCCCGGATTATAGATAAACTAATCCGAGTTTTTGTACGGTGAATATGAGGGTAAGTTTAGTAGGTTCATGTTCATGAATTTTAACTTAGATTGTGTTTGCAGCTCTTACATTTTCTATGCATACTTCATGACTTTTCTTTGCTAATTCTTGTTTGGCATTCTTCAAGTCGACTAATTCCTTGATACTTTTCATGAATTTGGCCGACACTTCTTTGTGTATTTCAGAAAGGGTGTCGTAGGCAGATTTTTCATTGTGTAATTTTTGAGAGATTTCTTTGATTTGATTTTTTAAATTTTTTATTTCCTTGGAGTTTGAGTCTTCTGATTCTTCTTTTGTCCTATATTTAACAGCAAACAATGAACCCAGTTTTACTAATTTTGCTAGTCTCGTCACCATACTTTACGTGCAAAAGACGATTGCAAAAACAACTGCTAGCCTTTGCAGGTAGGCCAACATAAGAAAGTAAAAATGTATACATGTGTACACGTCGAAAATTTTTTAGAAAATGGAGCATAACTCTTTTTTTTTAAATTGGTGACCTTAGAAATAAATTTTAACTTATTCGGCAAAAAATCTGCCATGTTTTAGTTTCGACAAAATTTGCCTTCCATTCAAAGTTCAGCCAATTCTGGTGTTTATTTGGCTCGAAAAAGTATGGATATCACATGGCCCGTTTTCAACGTCACTTCGCCATTTCCTGAACTAAGTTCAATAACAGAATAAAAAGATTCTCTGCTCTTAAATAGTACAATCTTTTAAATCAGCCAGAAACATAATTTAAAAAAATACGGTTGGGCAAAGACTCGGGCAAATAGTAGCAACATGATTGTGCTTTCTAATATTTAACTAAATTTTACCTTGTAAGATCTTCAATATGTTTTTTATAAAATCTGTAATCTTCTTCTTTCTGAGCCTCAAGCGTTCTCATTCGATTTTGCAAATTTTCTTTATCGCCGGTCAATTTTTTTGTCTCTGAAAGGCACTGTTCGTAATCCTCTTCCAGGTCTAACAGTTTGTCTTGAAGGTTGTCTCTTTCTCGCTTTTCTTTTATTAGTTCTCTATGAAAAAATAAATATCTGTGAATGTACGGCCTGATTTTTATAATAAAAGATATACTAACAGAAACAATAAGGAGTACTAGGTGAAATCTGGGTTAGTGTATTTATTTAGGTAGAAGGAACCATAATGCTCTTTATAGAAGTCGGTGGTAGGTACATGTTAGGTTTTTGTCTCTTAAATACTTACCCTTCTAGTTCTTTAATTTCCTCCTTGATTTTGGAACACTTTTGCTCATAAAATGTTTGACTTTTGCCTATTTCCGACAGATCGTTTATTTTTTTCTCTTTTTCTTGATTCTCCTAAAGTATATTAAAATTAAAAATATTAAGGATAAAATTTTCTATATTTAAGATATTTTTCTCTAAAAAAATTGAAAAGAGATGGCGGAATTATTGTGTTTTTTTTGTAGTTGTTCTACCTCACTCAGATGTTCAACTTTCCCATGTAAATTTTGAATAATGTTTCGCGATTCTTTTAATTCATTTTGAAAAATGCGTTCCTTCTCTTCTTGAGCCTTGATACTATTTTCAAAGTCTAAAAAACCAATTAAGTTACTACCCAATTCCATGCTTCGAAAAAAAAGTTAAATTTACCAATTACTACTTTTTCCATTAATGAATTAAAATACACGACATCTTTATTGAGTTTTTCCTTTTCCTGAACTAAATGTTCTTTATGGTTTAACAATTTTTCTTTTTCTAAGAGAATTGTTTCTATTTCGACGGTTTTTTCGAAATTGCTATCTTCGAGAGCTTTCATTTTGGTTCGAAGGCCTTCGATTTCTGTATCTTGCAGCTAAAAATTATGAATAATAATTTTAAATTAAGCACAATTTGTCTGTGCCCCAACTGACTGGTTTTTGTGCTTTTTGGCGCCAATTTTTTATATTTTTTAAGTGTTTACTTGTATCTGCTCTTGTAGGTTGTTATTTTCTTTTTCGGTACTTTTCACTTTATCTTGATACTCTCTGCATACTTTTCCAGCACTTTTAATTTCCCGAGTCAACTAAAAAAAAACTTAGTTTTGATAAAACATTTTTGGATTTTATATTTTTTTTACCTCATTGATGATTCTATCAGCTTCTCTTTTGGCACTGTCATATTTTAAAACCTCCTTCTTAAGTTTTTCTTTCAACAAATTTTCTACAAAAACTGATTTTTCCAAACGTTGACTTAATTTTTCTAATTCAATGTTTTTCAATTCCAAAGACTGATTGGTTTCTTCAAATTTTTTATTTTGCTTCAAAATGGTTTGTTTTAGATTTTCAATCTAAAGATCATATTTTAATTTAATTTTTTATGAAACATCTATATTGCCTCATGCTTTATTGGCGAAAAAATTCTTGATGTGAGCGCAGTCCTATGTTTAGCTGCTGATGAACGGCTAAACACAGGATTGCGATCATCGGTTAGCGACTGTGGCGCCCTCTGCCAGAAAACAAGTCGACTCGTCGCTTTCGATCAATACATATCGTAGCGACATCTAATGTGATCTTTGCGAATTTACGAAAAGAATGAATGTGTTACATAGCGTTTCCATGTAGAAACACGTTTCTCACTCTTGACGCAAAGTTCGATTTAAATGTGTTGGTTTATTACGTAGCAGTTGTCCATTAGTTATTGGACCCCACGGGTTACATGTTCAAGGTACTTCGATATCTTGAACTAACCTTGGCTTCGTCTTTTTCGCCTGTTTAAGGTTTAATAGTCGACCAGTTAATAATTGAGTATTCAATGGGTAAAATTGTCGATGTAAAAATGGCCGAAAGGCTGGTAAAATGGCCGTAAGGCTGGTAAAATGGCCGTAAGGCTGATATAATACGTTCTAGTGTGGACGGTTAATATAAAATGGCCGAAATGGCTGGAAGTACGTTCCAAAAAGTTGGAACATATAATGACTCGTAAGAGGTTTAAAGAGTGGTGTAATCACCGACCCTAAATTAAGTGGAGGCGGGGGGGCATGTGCCCAAAGATCTCCTCAAGGTACGGCGGAGTTTATGGGCGTGTTCATGGAAGTTTTTTGGGTTTTGTAACCCGTGGTCCAAAATTAAACAAATATTGTTGTTAACTCCTAGGAAAACTATTTTTGGAAAGCGCCAATACCTCGGTTTCGTATTTTTTCCTTTCTTTTTCAATATTGCCTTTTTCTTCTTCCAAAGTTTTGAGTTGTTTTAGAGCTATTTGAAGGGCTGTTCTTTCACGGTTTTGTTGTTCTTGAAACTTTTGTATCTAAAAATCGTTCTTGTCTTTTTTAACTATTAATTATCAGCTATCAATTCGGTATTGTGTTATTATTCCTAACAAGAACTTAAAATTATTTGCCCCCCAAAAATTACAGTAAATTGCCTACAATTATCAGATTTAAGTGTTTGATAAGATTATATTTTTTTGCAAAGACAAGGCACTTTTTTCAATTAATTTATCAATTTTGTAGTTTTTAAAAATATTGCGAATAAAATCAAATACAAGTAAAATTAAACATTTTGAAAACCCCCGACAACCACTTCTAAAAAAAGTGATTTTTTTACCTGACGGAACTGAAATAAACTAGTGCCCAATCTACATCTACACACCAAATCGCCTGATATCTGTGTGTAAAAAGCGTATTATCTCTGGAACTACTGCTTAAGGATAGGCTCTAAACAGAAAAAAAAACCGTATCGAAATCGGGTCAAAAGCTATTTTACGCATTCGCGTCGGGGGTTGAAAGACTTTTATTATTACATGTAAACTAGCCGTTTTAACCACATCATGTTTCGATTGGTCCAACTTCTGATTTTTCTTGACTTCAATTTCTAACACCTCGCTGATTTTTTCTTTGAGCTGACAGGCTTCCGATAGTTCGTAACACAGCGACAGTTTTTCCTTGGCGTTTTGAATTTGGACCACGTTCAATTTTTGAACGCTGTTTTTCAGTTCTGTTATGAGGTGATTTTTTTCCGTGATTTCCGTTTTCAGTTTTTCTCCTTGTTGTTTGTTGTATTCCGCTATCATCTATAAATCAGCAAAACAAAGGCTACACGTTCATTACACATGTCAAGGACGAGACATTCGCAAATTTATGATAGTTAAAATGATGTATTGTAACCACCAAAACTTAAGGTCCGTTTCTGCGAGCTGAACATAGTTACTATTGTTCTCTTTTTCTAAATGTATTCGTCTGACAGAGATCCAGCATACTATCCATACCAGGACAAATACCGGCCTGCACACCCTTCGACCCCTGTCAGGGACAACTATCTCAAGGAGAAAATTAGGGACAAATTTATAGTCGTTTTTTAAGGCACCCTTGTTCCTTCAAGGATGCCTTCGGGCCAATTTGGTATTTATAGCGGTGAAAGGCACCCTTGAAGGAATCTTTACATCACCACCATCAGACCTTCGGCCTTCCTTGGCAAATAATGTGAGGTTAAAAAAACAAAAATATTGCTGGTTTTTTTTTTGATAATTGATTTTTTGTCATTTTGCGGGTTGCTTTTTAAGGTATCTTGAAAATAACGGATGATTTTTTGGAATTTATTGATCGGGTGGAAGAAGTCCCTGATCATCATGGTCGTCTTCCAAAGGGATTCATACGGGACATGCAAAGTCTCTTTGAGTTCTTTAGTGTTCGTTCGTTCTTGTATTGATGTTTATTATATTTTGAATAGAACACTTGTTTAAAATCAGCCTATTGTTATAATATCTACTTATTTCTAACGAGGCCCGACACAGAGACCGTAAAAATGTTCCTGGGCAACAAAAGCTACCTACGTGCATATGCAAAAATATACGTAGTGGCCGTCTTTACACAATTTACAATAATGGACATCCTCATATTTAGAGAAAAGGAGTTTTTGGCTAGAGATAGATTCTCAAAAAAATACCACAGTGCACATTATATTAAAACATGATCCAAGATCAATTTAATCACCCAAACAACCGGGCTTTCTCCCAGTGTCCCCAATGTTGGCCTTGATATGTACCCTACGGTATATGTAAGTAACACGTACGATACAAAACTAACCTGCTAACAGAAGAGACAAACTACACATTTATTCAAAATTCGGTAAAAAACAACATATTAGTATTCAAATCTGGAACAACCTTCCTCAATCGGTCAAAGATTTGCCCGAAAAAAACCTACTAATTAAATTTAATTTTTTATCTTTCTGACAGTTCTTTTCTTAACTATGTTGGGAATTTGGAACCTTTGGTTGCACTAAAACAAAATTATGATTGTTTTCCACAAAGCAAAACTACACTTTTTTGCACTCGACGCGCGTTTCGCTAACAACGTTAGCATCATCAGGAGACGATAAACAATAATCATTGTTTATCGTCTTGTCATCGTCATTGTTTATCGTCTCCTGATGATGTTAACGTTGTTAGCGAAACACGCGTCGAGTGCAAAAAAGTGTAGTTTTGGTTTGTGGAAAACAATCATAATTTTGTTTTAGTTCTTTTCTTGATAAGGAAAATTACATGATTTGTACTTTTATTTATATATATATATATTATAGTTATTTATTATTTCTTTTTTTTTTAATTGACGAGTTCATCAGTTATACAAGGTAAATAAGAATAAATAAAATGTATTGTATTGTATGTATGTACCTTTTATAAAGTTGGATTCATGGTTCTGAAAATTATGAAGTAGGAAGTAAGACGCCAATAAAATAAACTATCTTACATACTTTTTTTGTTCATACGTTAGCTCAGCTTATTCTTATATCTTTGAATCAGTTCAGCGAGGAAAACCTTTTCCTGGCTAGTGTAGGGTGTTAAGGGGCCCAGAGACTGCGTTTTTGTTCGACGATCAAATCTGGTCAAGCAAAAACGACGCAAAACCGAAGTGTGTTTGCGAAAAATTGTAATTTTTGCTGGCGTACAAAACCGAGGTAAATATCTGGCTTTGCCTGATTTTGGCCATCGGAGATGTTTGTAATATTAATATAATAAAACTAAACCTAAGTCTACATCTGTCGTTTTGGCTCGTACAGAAAAAAAATTGGGTTCGGTTAAAAGTAACAAAACCTTAACCACAGAAATTATAGCAATGAAGTTATCAGTAGTTTCATAAAGTAACTTTATTCGTTTACGCTCTAAAATGTATTCAGACTACATTTCAAATTTCAAACTCAAGCTACTGACAAAGACAACAATCCTTTTACTATGGAAGTAATAAAGAAAGATATAACAAAGTATTCCGGATTGATATTTGGTACACAAACGAACACCCTGCAGAATGCAGGTAACTAACTAAAATTTCTTGATTCACCGCACTTGGTTACCTCATGTTTACACTATCAGTTTTAGATGGCGCAACATACATTAATTTAAATTTCTTGATATTGATATAATTTCAATATTTAATTTTTGAAATTAAAACTTTCGATTAATGAAAGTGATATCAAAAAACTAATAAAACCGCATTTCTATTACAAAATAGACACAACTTGTATTTTTGCCGCAGAGCCTCTTTAAAGACAAATACTAACCCCTAATTTGCTTGCTTCCTTAGTGACATTTGTCAAACTTTCTTCAAGTTGCCTTGTACGGGACAGTTCGTTTTTCAAATGTTGAATAATGGATTTGAGGAGATTCTTTTCGTCGAGATATTTCATTCTTTCGTTTTGCAACGCTGAAAAAAAAATAAAAGAAAACCAAATTCATTTACAAGACTGCAAAATTTGTGAAATTATGAAGATTGAATTGGCAGTTATTTTATCAATGTACTCCTATTTTTTTGCACTCCTAACTTTTCCTTTGGTTTAACACGCAACTAAGAACATTGCATTATTTAAAAATCACGTTGCATCATTCAAGTTATGGTCATTTTCTTTTAGAAATAAAAAATATCGTAAGTATCGTAAAAATATAGGTTTACTTGTGATGGTGTGATGTTCATTGTCGTGTTGGTGTCTGAAATTTTGGATTTCCTCGATGATTTTTTCTTTTTCTTTGTTCAAAATCTGATTGCTTTGCTTATCTGCCATGTGTCGTTCTTGAAGATCTTTTATTTTTGCGTTTAGACTTTTTATTTCTTCGTGGAGGATTTTCTTTTCCTTTACAAGCTAAAAGTTATTTATTGTTATACCCCGAACGCTTTTATTAAAAAGTATTGGCATATAGACTGTAATTCTAAGCCTGTCTAAATCTTCGATAAAAACGACTACATTAATTACCTGATTGTATAAAAGCTTCACATTTTCCAACTCTTCCAAGTTCTGATGAAATTCATTAACTACGTCTCCTGCTCCGGTTTCTTTTAGAACGAGTTTCAATTCTTCAATTTGATTTTTTAAAGAATAATTTTCTGTCGTCATATTCATCATAAAAAGTTTGGTTTGTTCTATCATCTTTTCTTTCTCTTCTACCTAGTTTAAAAACAGTTCATATGGTATCCACGCTAATCTATCTATTGCTATCAAATTCAAGCTAAGTCTCAGTTTTTATATTTGTACCAACATTATTGGGTCTATAAATTAGTGATTAGCACTATCAAACGCTATACACAAATCCATAAATACTACCAGATCTTTGTACTTCCTGTACTCCTACTACTATCAGTTTTCTTATAAAATTCAATCGACACCTACGATATTAAAGGGTCCTAGCTCTTATTGATTTGTCGCCAAATGTCGTCGCCATCTTGACATAAATCCTATTAAGCTTGGAGCCCTGTATATTGGAGTTTTTGCACCAATATCATTGGGTAAATTAGTTCGAACGCTTTACACAAATTCATGAATACTACTTGATCTTTGTACTTCCCTGTTTTTAAATTTGTACCAACAGCATTGGGTCTAAATTAGCGATCAACACTATCAAACGCTTTACACAAATCCATGAATACTACCAGGGTGCTTATTCTTGAAAGTGAGAGATGGGAGAATCCCCGGGGAGCTCCCGGGGATTGATTCCTAGCTCACGGTTCCCGGGAGAAAATATCCGAATTCTTGAGATATGGGGAGTGTTCGGGTCAATCTAGTCCCTGGGAACACTGTTGCCAACACATTTTGACCTACCAAAGCATCCAAAATTTTTCTCAATGTAAATAACGCTGTTTTTCGTTTGTTGTTATTTTTTTACAAAATGGAGAAACAAGTTGCAAAGGAAAAGGTGGACAAATCCAGGCGTATTATCGAGCCAACAAAAAGATCTGCTTATAGAATTTGTCTACGCTAGACCAAATATGTACAGAGGAACTTTCTCTGTTGCATTCACGTGTGCGGCAAGCGTTATTTTATGGAAAGGAATATACGAATAATTGCATATATTTATGTTCCGTTAAATCAAAGGGGTTTATTTTGTCCAGAACATTCCTTGGAACCCCTAGTTGTTCCACTGCATCTTCCACGACTTCCCGAGCATCTTCCACTATACCATATCATTTAAAATCTATATAAAAATTAGGTTATAATACCCGGGGATCGGGCTCTACTACTGGGTCTTACTAAGAGAACATGGCTGCTCCCGAGAGAGCTCCCGAGAGAGCAGCCATGTTCTCTTAGTAAGTAAAAGCAAATTTTTAGTAAACCCCCCCTACTGTTTTCGCCTCTTCTACTCCCTACCCGTCAAGAATAAGCACCCAGATCTTTGTACTTCCTGTAGTCCTACATCAGTTTTCCTATTAAATTTAATCGACACGTACGACATTAAAGGGTCCAAGCTCTTATTGATTTAGTATCTATATGTCGCCAAGTGTCGTTGGAGGCTTGTATATCGGAGTTTTTATATTTGCATCAATATCATTGGGTAAATTAGTTCGAACGCTTTACTCAAATCTATGGATACTACCTTATCTTTGTACTTCTTAGTTTTTAAGTTTGCAGCAACAGCATTAGGTTTAAATTAGTGATTAACACTATCAAACGCTTTACACAAGTCCATGAATACTACCAGATCTTTGTACTTCCTGTACTCCTACATCAGTTTTCCTATTAAATTCAATCGACACCTACCACATTGAAGATCTCCAAGCCCTTATTGCTTTAGTACCCTTTTGTCCCAAGTATTGAGCTAGGAGGTCTGTATATCGGAGTTTTTAAATTTGTACGAACACTACTACCTGATCTTTGTACTTCCTATACTCCTCCGCCTTTTGTTCCATGCGCTTTTTATCCATTTCGAACTCTTTTCTTAAATTTTCCATCCTGTCTTCGTGAGCTTTGACCTCGTTTTCCAAAACAAGACACTTCTGTTCTGGAGTGAGATTATTCGCTTCGTCAGCAAAGGGGTTGCTTTCGAATTGTTTGGAGAATTTGTTGAGTTCGGTTGTGCACCTTTGAAGGTTTTCTTGTAGCTTCTTGTTTGTCTCCTTTATGAAGTGCCTAAAACAAGATTTTATGGTATAAATGTTATAAATTTTTTCCTTAGGTGTGCGTTTTTATAATAAATTGTTTATTTGCCAACAAACCTTAAGGATTATTACAGGGAAGTGACAAAAAAGATTAAAAATAAAGTAAAAAAGCAAACCTAGTGGTTAATTTAATTATGTCAAGATAAAAGTATTTTGTTTTAATTAAACATTTTTTTAATAAGTCGAAATAAAGTTTAATTTAAAAAATTTGTTTTTGGATATTTTTTAAATAGATGTTAATGGTATATTTATTGCAATGATATGGGTAGCTTGTTATATTATGTTTATTCCATCATATAATAAAGATTTTTTTCCTAGTATTACTGTTGGTTGAAGTTGATTATTATGTCTAGTAAAATGCCCAAGTAACACAAGGTGCTGAAAAACTTAACTCCTCTACTATTGTGTTTTTGCTGTTGTCTGCCACAACGTCTTGAAATTGTTGATAAAGCGTCGCCTAGCCCAATTTGACAATCATTTTTTGGTCACTGCAACGGTCATTGCAGCACTTTTTGCAACCGATATAGCTTTTCCAGTTAACTTAATTTTTTAAAAATATTTCTTACAAAACCCAAAGAAAAAAAGGAAAAAAAAACAAAAAATAGATTTTTATACAAATAAATGGTTGATGCGGTTTTGAAAACACAAACAAAACATGTGAAGGCCAGTTTACCGATAATATTTATCACGAAATCTTACCAAAACACTCGCGCTTCACACATTAAAAATATTTAAATTTGTATTTAATTTTTAGGTTACATTTTTTTGTTTTTGGACTAGAGCCAAAATAACCAAAAAAGATTTATCTCTAACTTAAAACTAGTTTTAGTTTATGTTGGGAATTTGGAACCTTTGGTTGCACTAAAACAAAATTATGATTGTTTTCCACAAACCAAAACTACACTTTTTTGCACTCATCAGGAGACGATAAACAATGTTTCATTGTTTATCGTCTCCTGATGATGCTAACGTTGTTAGCGAAACGCGCGTCGAGTGCAAAAAAGTGTAGTTTTGGTTTGTGGAAAACAATCACAATTTTGTTTTAGTTTTAGTTTCAAAAATGTGCTCTTTTTATAGAATTTTAGATTTGTGGTTTTCATGTAATGGCCGCCTTTGAAACTATCAACGCGACCTAACTCGATAGCTAATATGTCTTTAGCAAATAATGCTTTTTTGGCCACTATTTTTTGTACTTAATATGAATATGTTCGCGAAGCAAGCCGAAAAAACCCGACGGCTAAAATAACTGTGTTTTAGCTGAAAATGTTTTTCTCTTCTAACTATTTTTACAACTTCCTGTACAGAAAGCGCATTATTGTCGAAACGAACCGAAAAAACTCGACAGCTAAACTTGCTGTATTATAGCCAAAAATATTATTTTCTGTTTTTACAACTTTATTGCTTCTATTCAGTTTTTATTGGTGTCAGAACTGATTTAAAAAAGCTACGAAGTTTGGCTTTAATGTATAGCTAACATTCTGCATAGTTTTGTGTCCAAAAAATAGTATTTTTGTTTAATACCAGTATGGTCATCAAAATGGGTCGCGCTTACATTATGAAAGCAAAAAGTATTACAAAAACTAAGCAAGCTAATTTACAACAAAAAGGTGCTGACAAAACATTTTCACAGCTTTACTTTGGTGTGTGTTACTTGGGTGGTAATTTTGATGTTTGAATATTTTTGATCAGAGAATATTGCGTGAATAAATATACTTATTTTAAGTTTATATCAGTTATCAGGCTAAATCTCAGAGCTGACCAAACCGAAACAAATTTTAGCATTTTTTAAATTTAGACAGCTAAAACAAATGCTGTAAGACAGCTCCCAATGTCGCTCGCTATACCGTACATCCATAAAAAAAATAATGCATTCAACGGTATTCAAATGTATTCAGTTTTAATGCTTTTGAATATTCTTGTACGCTGTCCAATCTACCATTTTAAATCTCTCCATTTAAGTACTTGTATGCGCATTAATTTTTTATTCCTTTTCATACACTTTAATACCTTCCTTTATTAACACAACTGAATGATTGTTTGAAAGTTTGAGACAATGATGTGTTTGAAATTAACTCTGTGTTTCGGACTTTCATTGTCTATATTTTATTTATACACGACGTTTCGATCAGTACAATCTCTGATCGTAATTTGCACCTGAAGACGATCAGAGATTGTACTGATCGAAACGTCGTGTATAGATAAAATATAGACAATGGAAGTCCGAAACACAGAGTTAATTTCACACAACTGAATGAACTTTACGGAACTTTATATCCTAGTATTTCTGGATCAGGCGACCTAAAATTCCGGTATTGGTATTTTTGTACTGGTTTGTTAAAATCCATGTTTCTATTTGTCCACCCGTTAATACCGGAACAGCCTGTTTAACCTGGTCAGAAACGAAAAAGGCTCGTGACGAAAACTGGGGCAGCCATAATTATATTATGTAAAAATAAATATTCTAATATTGCCACTATTTATTAAAAGAACATTTGGAAACAGTACGAAATACGGATAAACGGTGATCGATTAAATGTTTCTTATATCATTTGTTCGCAAAATAATCTTTCAAAAAAGTAAATATAACCTAAAAAAAAAAAAACATTGAAGATCCCAAATTTTTGAGGCGCGTCTAGTTTAATGCGCTATTATAACAGGTTTTATCAGTAAACAGGCCTTCACACAAAGATTTGTCCACTGATAAATCCTCAAAATGCCCATTTACGATTAGAAATTTAATTTAGCATCATCATTAATATTTAGTTCGTCTCCATATCAGCTTTTAGACAATATTTTTATAATTGCTCCTTTCCAATAAATTTTTTGTCAAGACTGTATTTTTAGCTGCCGTTGACCTTGTTATGGGCAAAAAATATACCTCAAAATAGCTGTGACAACATTTAATGACGTTTTCAAAACGCCGAAGACAGCAAAATAATTATTGTTATTCTTTTTGCTGTGGAAACGTTGTCCGTGCTGTTTTACAGCTCGCTAACTATATGGGTATTTATTTTCCATTTTTGGTTTGTTTATTATTGATTATTCTTACATGTCCTTGTCCTTTAGCATCGATTCATTTGTGACGTTTATCAGTTCTTTACTCAGTTCGTTAATGCAAGATCTGCACAAGTATATCAAATCTGTCAGACAGCTTCCTCGTATCTAAAAAAATGTCCCATTATTTCAAAGTATAACTTGTGATGAATAGGTAACCTTCACCATTTTTTTATCCTAAGGGTGGCTAATTAACCCCCTTGGCATGAGCGGATGACGCAATCTGAGAGGCAGAACGGTTAGGTAAATTTATATTCTTTGGGTAGTATAACCCTACTTTTTTGATTACGTTTTCTTTTGTGTTGTGTTAATATACAGACCGCTTCAAGCTACTGCGAACATAGGGCGGAAGAAGTCTAATTTGCCAGTGTACGTACATGCAGAGACACCGCACGCCTATCAGTGAAGCAACCAACACTCAGGTTTCCGATCGCCATTCGCTGCCGTTCGCCGCCTTTCGCCTTGTATTTAGTACGCCTCTAACCATGGTGCTGTGTGGAGCGTAGTCAATGAAACCGGAATTTGGTCAATAAATACGCAAATTTTTATAACATAATTTTCTTATTAATTTGTCACTGATAAATAAGAGCGTTTTATTGTCAACTGCTCAGATTTATCAGTGACGACGTGTTACAATGAAAATAATAAGGAGAAACAAAATAAAAGCAAGTTCTCAAAATAAAATAATACATTCTAAAAACCAAAAAGATTCTCCCAGTCAAAAAAAAATTAAAGCAAATGTTCGAAAAGTCCTCCTTGCTCGGCTAGACAATATCCGAGCCTACTATAAAAACCCCTTCTAACGTTTCCAAGCATGTTAGGGCTGATAATTTGAAAAGCTTCTTCAAAAACAGATAGAAGTCATTAGGAGCAAGATCGGGAGATCGAGCTGGCCATAAAATAGTTCCCCGTGTACTTATAACCCGATTCGGAAATACATTATCAAGATATTCCCTAACAAGGCCAACATTGTGAGCGGAACAACCATCTTGTTGAAACCATGTTTCACCAAATCTTACACCTAACAACTGCCTAGCAGTTGGAATAATGTGCTGCTGCAGTAGATCCAAGTATCTAGGACCATTCAAATTGCAATTGCCGTTAATAAAAAATGGCCCAATTACGTGTTCCCCTACAATACCCCCCCCCAAACATTTAGTTTTTGGGGATACTGTGTTCTTACGTCAAAATACAAATGCAAATTTTCCCTCGACCAATATCGAACGTGTGTTGGGTTATGACGATTTGACCATTTGACCATCTGCACTTTTTCGGCAACTTCGTAGACATCCATTTTTAGTTTTAAAAATGTATTATTTCAATTAAGAACTTACCCATCTGTTTCTCGAGCAAGGCAGAAATAAAACAAAATAATAAAAACAAAATGAATTTCCAAAAGATAACACTGCAGCGTGCTTCGAATCCACCTCGGTCGTACGGCACGGAGAGTAAATTGGACTTGATTCCCCCTATGTTCGTAGTAGCTTGAAGCGGTCTGTATCTAATCTATCTAATAATTTGCTCCATTTCAACTTCTATCACACCGTATTTGTTAAAAATTCTCATTGTAAGAATGATTCACCATAAAAACTACAATTTGTTAAACCAAATTTTTATCCGGACCTTATTTCTTCAAATCGAACCATTATTCATCAAATTCATTCAATATCAAACTAATAATTTGTAATACCTTATTTTTTGTAAGAACCGTTGTTTATCAGAAATTTGTTCTTAACTGGAATGATGACATCAGACAAGTATGTGCGTGTAGCAGCGACAAATGCATGCATGTCAAGCTTTGACAAAAAAAACAAATACAAACAATGAATATTTATAGATATTAGACACTTTAAGTAAAATTTCAACGCATCGGTATCGGTATACGGAATGCGTTCGAAACAAAGTCAAAATACGCTACATTTTATGCGATGTTTCGAACGATAGCGGGCATCTTGAAGGTTTCGATGACAGAACTGCTGATTGCGTATGTTCGTGGGTCTGTAACGATACTTACATCCTTCCGTACGCAACGAGATTCTGTCATCACGCCCGTCAAAGAACAAGTCAAAAATGTAGTGTATTTTGACTTTGTTTCGAACGCGTTAAGTATACCGATACCGATGCGTTGAAATATTTACTTTAAGTGTCTAATAAAAATGTAAATAATAGGTAAAATATCAAGACTCCTATGATCTATATTTTTGTTACTCTTTTTCTTACAATAAAACATGGAAACTTAATGTGTTATTTATTAACGAAGTACATGCTAAATGCATATGTTTGTAACTACTGCTTGTAGCTGACTTACCCCGCAAATTCGGCTATTTTTATTAATTTTCTAGCTTGGTAAATACATGTTTTCTTTTCACTTTTCCTTTCTCCGTTGGACAACGGAACAATACAAATTCGTCGAGGCACGTATTTTTACAGTTCTTGATACAGCAAAATTCCATTTTTAAACCTGACGTTTCTTAATCAAAAATCTGATAGTGACAAAGTTATGTATTGTCATTGCCAACACACAATTTCAAACATTTCCCTAACAACTGTCAAATCCAGTTGCTCACCTCTGGTAAAACAATAACTGTCAAAAATCGGGCCTCTAGAGGAGACTAGCCGGTGACCCAAAACAGGAAGACCTGGACTTCTCCGAGATCGTGGTGACTCCATGGGACGCGGCTGGACTCCGACAGTTTTGGTAGCGGGAGTCGACAGAGGGTGACTTGGAAGAGGCAATAGCACTTTCGGGTAGCAGGACCACTCCAAGGAATGCGTCTGAAGACTCCGACGGCGATCTCGACCAGCGAAACCGGGTCTAAATCTCGATTTCCGGGTCAACCTATATGACGGCGGGCTGCTGGGGAGAAAAGTCTACCGTCAACCAAGTTCTGCCAAACCAAGTTCTGCTGGGACCACCCTTCGGAGGGGATGTTAACCCGGCGGTACACTGTGTATACTTGCTACGCACTCTGTGCCCTCGACAAAGAGGTGTCAGGCAAAAATTAAGTCCTCTTAGAGAAAGAAAACTTGCATCCTAAGGGGCATTATGCGGCCTATTTGCCTGACCTACGGCCGCCCTTCTACTACTACTACTACTACTATTTAACGGGTTTGATTTTGCACATTTTGATAAACGAAGAGGACGAATTAATTAATTATTAATTAATGCCAGCAAAAAATGGTAAGGTACCTTTATAACATATTTTGTAGTATGCAAGTTTGCGCTTGATGATGTTACCTTCAGTTTCGACCAATTCAGTGCAAACGGCATATTTTTAAACTGCCGTTTTAAACCGTCCAAATCTTCCAATACCACGTCACCCGCTTCTACGGACTCCTTTAAAATTTGCTCCTGATTTTCCATTTTAAAGTGCAGAGATGTTTGTTCTAAGTCGAATTCGGTTTTTGCCCTATGCAAACATGCTAAAGGATCATAAAATAATGTCACCACAATTAACAGACTTTTTAGTGAAAAAAAAATAGAACAACTTTAAAACATTTTTATAAAAAATATTTACCTATACTCAAAAAAAAAATAAAAATCAATATCTTGTATACAGAGTGATTCAAAATTCCCTATATAGAAAGATTTAAACAGTGGTTTAATAATTTATCAAGCAAGTCTACATGTGCTGACAATGACATGTTTTAGGGTTTTTGTCAAGCATGTTGAGGTTGTAAAAGTTTTGTTTTCAAAAATTGATGTTTTTACCACGTATAAAAGGTGCTTCTCATAAATTATTAACAATTTTTAAATGCAAATATATCTGAAACGAACGAGCTTACAAAAATATATTTTACTAATTCTTGTTCAAAACAACAAATTCTACCTACAGTTAAAGTCTTTCTAGGGAATTTTGAATCACCCTGTATAGACGATCAATTAATTATTCGTAATTCGTGTATAGTATTGTTTTAAAGTTAATATTTGCAGGTTATTTTTTGTTTAAAAGACATATACAATAGTAGACATCTTAAACTTTATTACTGTGTCTACATTATCTATGCAATATATAATAAATTGTCTAAATTCTATCTCTCTGTAATTGTTTGTCTGTTTGCACCAGCATCACGTAAAAACTACAAAACGGAGATTGATGAGAATTTCACTGCTGGATAACGGGAACAAAAGTAATGATTATTTAAATAATAGCTCTTTAAAACTATGAACGGAAAAAGCGATATTATAACAATACAATACTATACAATAAATAATCAAAATAACAATAAAAATATCAAAAAAAAAAATTGAAAAAAAATAACTGGTAAGTATTAGCTTCAGTACGCAAATTCAGCCCATTTTAGCAAGTTTGCTGATAAAATCTTTAGACTACTTAATCTTACCATTTCCCTGTTACAGTAAGTAATAGGTATGACAAAGTTTCCCAGAGTTTTTTAAATTTTTGGTCACCTTTAAGATTCTGAACTTTGCTTCCGGATATCCTCAGCTGCTGTTCCAGACTCTCGTTTTGTTTTTGTAAAAGGTTTAGTTCTGCCTCCAAACTTTCGATCTTCTTAAACGCAGATCCCAGTTTTCCTTGCAGTTTTTCGCTGTGTCGTATCAAGGATTCGGTTTGGGACGTTTCAAAATCTAAATCGAAATTAGTAGAACGTTTATGGCCGGCTGGGCTGATAAATGGCGGCACTCATTCTACCTTCTTACCGTGTCCTCTGTACCCATGCTCGGGGCAAACTCTCATCTTTTTAATCATTTTTTCCTGCTTCCTCAGCATGTTTTCATTCTCCATCTGCAACTCTCTGTTCTGCTTGACCAACGAGTTTAGGGTGGCTTGCAGGATTTTTTCCTGCGCCCTTCCCGTCTCGATCTGGTGAAGCCACATGTCGTTTGCGAGGGCCGACGACCGTCTTTCCGCCTCCCATTGGATCTTGTTGTGTTTCGAGACGAGATTTACTAAAATTTAAATTTTTTAAAATCTCCCGACAACCTCCAACATAAACTTTGAATGAATCTACATTTAGGTACCAAATTTTACCATAATCGGAAGAACGCTTCGGAAGTTACAGTCGACTATATTTGATATCTGTGTATAGACTGACAGAGCACTGCGGAATCAACGGTAACCTGGACATATGGGCTTAACAGGAAATAGCCCATATAGGTTCCAAGACTAGATTTCGTGGAGGGTTGAGAAATTAGAAAAGCCATAATTCGTATTCAAATCTTAGTTCAGCAGTAGAAGTCTTATTTCGTATTCAAGTCAAGTCATAGAAACTCTTTAAAAAAGTTGGTCTGGATGATAATGAAACCAAACAGTTTTTGTTGGCCTGGGCCGACGAGAATAAGAATAATTGTAGATCAACTGACAAAGTACTGTGTGAAATCAACGTGCAGGAATAGTTTTTTAGCTTTCAAGATTTATCCATAGCAGAATTTATTGAAGATGCTAATGCTTTATTAGCGACAGGAGTTTGAATTTCGTGGCGGGTTCGGGACTACAGAAGGTTTATTTGGTATTGAAGTCTTAATTGAGCAGTCTAGGGATGTGTCGGTGCCAGTGTCTATTTCATAGATTATGAGAAAGCTTTTGATCGAGTCCGACACGAAAAGCTCATAGAATTTCGTAAAGAAGCTGATGATGCCCAACTTACCAAAGAAGTACGAAAAGACAGTTCAGAAAAGCAGTAGAAAAAAGGTACAAATAGCGCTGCGATGGTATCCCACGCTAAGAGAACATGGTACTTAAAGAAGAAGAAGAAGGTTCTGTCAGGAGGAGGGAGGAGAAGTTCGTTTCAAAGGTTTGAAGGGGTCAATCCTGAACAAGTAGTATTTATAAAGGAAAAAGTTACACCTATGGAATCTGCCCTACCTACTGTAATTCTCTTACTCGCTACTAATTCCACAGCGGTCTGCCCCTAGGTTTGGCTGGAGCTCGGTAAAACTTACGTATTTCCTTTTGGAACCCAGGTTCCTTAACATACTTTCCTAAAAGTCCGATAATTTGACTTTCAGATTCTTTTAGATCGTTATACAGATCTTGAACCAGTTGTAAGCCGTCAGTCAGTGAAATGTTTAGGGTGTTTTTGCCAAAGTTTCTAAAAATAAGATTAAAAAAATATATATAAGTGGCTGATACGTGGTCTACTTTTGTTCCTTCCTTGTGCAAGTGTTTTCTCAGTGTGCATTGCCCTGCTATGAGTAACGTTATTATTTTAATTTGATTTTTCCTTTAATTTTAACACCTCAAAGGAGACTTTGTGTTTGATTCCAATGGTTTTTGCATACCTTAAGGGAGTTTTTTGATATTCTGCACTTAAAGTCAAAATTTAACAATGGAACCTCTTCTGGGAATAACAAGGAAACAGGTACAGAGTGAGTTCAACAAATGGGCGAATAATGAACTGAAAACATCCTGGAGACAAAATGACTCTTAGGCAAGACCCGAAAGGAAATTGGACTGCTGACAGGGATGCTGACTGGGCACAATCGGGTAAAGAAACATCTGACGCAAATAAGAGTAGCAGAAGATCCCGTGTGTCTCGCTTGCGGGCTCGAAGAAGCCGAATCGGTCCCAGCACTTGATAGCAGAGTGGTGGTGGGGATTTTCCACAATAGAGGAAGAAAAGCGGAACTCGCTCAAATGGGCCGATTTACTGAACTTCGTAAAGAAGACAGGGAGGACCGGAGAGAGAGGGGATGGTGGGTACCAAATATTTTACATATTATTTTTCAATTTTTTTGGTTTTCCATTTTTTATAAATTGAGATCATTGATGAGAGACTAAAAATATTTTGGAGACCATCATGTTCGTTAAAAAGTTTGTCGAAAAGTTCTAACAAAAGTTTGTTGCATTTAAATATTGACTGTCTATTTTAAGAATACTCACATAAATGAAGAAATCAGCCCGTTAGTCTCTTGATTTTCCAACACGTCCGGTCCATTTTCCTCGTCTGCGAAAATCATGCATTGGTTATTTTCACATTTTACATTTTTTATTCGATCCTGCGATGCTTGTTTTTTAGACACACTGAGCTTTTTGAAGATACTGTTGGTGGTGGCAGGTTTTTTGGAACCGATTGAGTGCTGGAAATAGAGATCAATTCATTTTAATTTTTTTTTATTAACAAACATATTAAGCTGTACAGGGTGATCATTTATAAACTTTTCTTTGGGAAAAGTTTGTTGCTGTTGGACAGAACGTTTCGAATATGTAATAATATATAATGTTACAAAAAACTGAGCATTTTCGTATATTTTGTCACGTTTGACAGCATTCCCTTGACATGTAGGAATATTTTCCTTTTATTGATTCATTTCGAAATTATCTTTCTTCAATAGAAAATAAACTTTTCTCAATTGGGCAACCAGTAAACCTAGTTTGAGAAGTGACAATATAAATCGATAATAGAAGAAAAAATTAAAGGCAGAAGAGGTCCTGGCCGTAGACGGATATCATGGCTTAAAAATCTTAAACAATGGTATGGTGTTAGTACTACGTCTGGCTGGCAGTTATTGTTCACATTGTATTGTTCGTCGCCCACTGCGCTGTCGTGTTCTCTAATGGCAAACAAATGCGGCATCAAGTATAGTACGACCATAGATATAAAGGCGCATTTACACAGACAAACTTTCCTTTGATGTTGAAATGCCGACAAACATTTACACGAGCCTCTTGAGCAAAATGTTCAAAGAAATGTTCGAGCAAAATCTCGTACAAAAAAACACACGTAAATTTCGGAGAGAACGTTCAGCAAAATTTGTTTGAAGAATTGGGGGTATAAAAATTTCTTTACAAATTCAAAATATATATTGTTATCGGAATTCATTGAACTTAACTGAAAATAGAAAAACAAAGTTTTGAAATAAGGTATTTTTAATCAAGTGCTTTCCGACGGAAAAACGATTTGATGCCGAAATTCACATTTTACCTCATAAGCAACTTCGATTGATCGGATTTTTATAGGGGATATGCCAGTATACTTGTAACTTTTTTGGGGTTGTAAGAAAAACGAGAGAAAAAAAATAATAATTGGCACTTATTTATTGTTGTTGCCTGTAAAATATGATGATAAAAATTTACGTTTAAAAGAATATCCCTTTATTTTACTTCCTAGTTTAGTCTTTTACAATAATAATTAAAGCAAATTAAAAAACCTGAATACATTTTATTAAATCTCAAATATATGAACAAAAGCACGTTCGGTTTAAATAATACCAGTTTATTACCCACTTTTACAACCCTACGAACTCGACCCTTGTCTAAAAAATATAATTTAGCAGTAACTTAGTAGACTGTGTCGCTGATCTATCATCCCGCGTTTTGGATTTCGCAGGTAGTAGGCCGGCCACCTTTTGAATCGCAATTTTGCCCTTTGCATACTCTTGGTTCAGTGTCAGTAATCGACCTTGATTATTACATTAAATTGACAGTAAATATCTATATCTTCACCATTTTCATAAACCTTTTGCTTTTTTAAGCAACCCTTGGGACCTGAAACTAACTAGGTAAATCTGGTGTGAAGAATTAAAAAACAACAATAAAAGCTAAAGGTAAAGTAAAGTTACAAAAATATGTTTAAAAAAAATCACCCTCCCCACCACTCCTCATAGTCGTGAGGCGCGGATTACCGCTTAAAAGTGCCATTTTTGAGTTTTTTGCCGATATTTGAAAAACTCAAAATTTTTTTGGAAAAGAAAAATTTTGCTGGGTTTTTTTTTGTCTTTGGAAAAAACCCTTAGAAATAAAAAAAACTCGCAAGAAAATCCCAAAAAAAAACTCGGGCAAAAAAATGCGGGAAAAACCCTAAGAAAAAAATATTTTAAGTAACCCTAATCCATGTGACAAAACTGATAACAGAGCCAATAATAATGTTTCGCTTGCCGTCGGCTTTTTTTCACAAAAATTTTAAATAAAAGTTGGTGTTCCATTTTTTTAAAGAATTGAGATCACTGATCACTGATGTGAAATTTTATTTATTCTCATCTTTAAAAATCTGTTTCCAAAATAGATAGCAATAATTTGCTCAAAAATTTACCCGAACAAAATGTTCAAAGAAAAGCTCAAAAAAATGTTCACGCAAAAAATTTTAGATCTTTTGCACGATCTTTTATTTGAGCCTGTTTGTCTGTGTAATTGCGCCTTAAGAGACTCATATAAATGCTAATCCCTTACCCTAAGAATCACCTATTGTTGGGGGTGTGAAAGTAAATAAAGAAAAGCTGTAAACATGCTACCATTTCTGAGGATTACAGGTGCGGATTTAAAAATGTGTAATTATTTCTTAATGAGTACACGTTTTTGGCCGAATTAAAATTTATCTAATTACGAAACGTTATAACATTAGGGTTTGATTACGTTACAAATTAATTTTATTAAGCTGATTTGTAGTTTTGAAAATCAGTTAGCAGGAAGTTATTTGTTGTTAATTGTGATTATATGAAAAATGTTTCGTCCGTAGGAGGAACAACTGAGTGCGTCACGTAGAGATACGGGGAATAATGGCGTTGCAAGAGAAATAAGTAATAAAAACAATTTAAAGTGACATATCATTCGTAGAAAAATATATCAAATGCATAGAGAACTCCTACTTTACAATCATTAATTCAAAGATTAAAAAAAGATGATACAGTAATAGAGTGTTGTCATGAGACACTGAACAAATTTATTTTAAAAAACGGTTTTAAAATAAAAAAAAAAAATAAACGGCAAGTAATTATGGAATCGGCCCGTTTAAAAAAATGGAGGATGGAATATTTAATTGCAATACACGAGTATAGAGAAAGTAATAGGGATATTGTTTATCTCGATGAAACTTGGTTTGACACCCATGAAGTTCCAGATAAAGATTGGGCAGATTCGTCTGATCAATACACAACTGAAGATCCATCAAAGAAAGGAAAGCGTATCACAATAATTCATGCTGGAACAAAAAATGCGTTTATACCAAATGCGTTGGCCTTATCAGCCAAAAATATAAAGATAGTCCAAATAGTGTAATTGTGATGGATAATGCGACCTACCACAGTAGAAGGCTATTCAAATGACACAAAACTTACCTGCCTTAACTACATGACTACATGTTAGAAAATAATACTTATTTTGAGGATAGCTACACCAAAAAACAATTGCTTGAAATAATTAAAGCATTTTCAGTAAAAAAACAATACTAGTGTGATACTTTGGCGCAAGAAATGGGCCATACAGTGTTGAGACTTCCTCCTTGCCATTGCATGTTTAATCCAATTGAACACATGGCATGAGCTAAAAGCAGCGGGTAAAAGAAATAATGTTTCGCCAACTTGAAATTCTTCTGTGGTAGCTTTAATTAGGTCGGCGAAATAGAATATTTTAAGTAAAAGCTGGGAAAATTGCGTAGCTCATGTCCACAAAATAGAAAAATCATATGTAAATATAGATCTGCTACCCAGAGAAAAAATTATCATTATCATAATGGCGACAGTGACAGTGAAATTGACTTAAGTTAAAATTGTTGTATATATGTATGTATCTGTTAAACTCAATTTTATAAATTTAACTTATGTTTGTGTTTTTTATTTTTTGAGCAAATATATTTTGTAGGTGTAGGATGTGGGTCATTCCATATCAAATCAACCAAAAAATCACAAAAATTTTACGCGACCAATTCCAATTTTGATGATTTTTGGTATATATTTTCTTCTTACCATAAAAGTTGAAAATGCAAATTTTTAGATTTTTTTGATTCGTAGTTTTTTTTTTTAATTTTTCAAAATAAAAAAGTCAGCATTTGACCTTAACAAGAATGTACAAAACTAGCAATATCTCGAGAACCACTTACACTAGGAAAGTAATAAATGGCTCATTTTAAAGTCATTTTGAAGCTCTTTTTTATGAAATATCACAACATAATTTTAACAAAAAAAAAATTGAAAATAAAAAATTGAAAAAAAAAATTGAAAAATTCAAAAAGGCCATTTTTAATTTTTTTGAAAAAAATATATAATTTTGGTCAAAGTGTTACTTAATTATCCACAAAATTTTATGATGGAGAAATGATGGGTTCAATGTCAAAAAAAATATCAAAAATATTAAGTACATTAAAAATCATGCATTTAAAAAAATAAACATATTTTAGGAGCACCAATAGTGCACTGGATATTAAAATAAATAAATTTGTTGGATGGATACAGGTTTTAAAAAATACCCAGAGGCTTTATCTACAAATTATTTTATTTTAAACTCGCAAAAGAAATAAACAAACTTTTCTACTTCGTTGATAAAAATTAGACAGAAAACACTAAGACTAACTATATACCTTAAATTTATTTTTTTAACTTTCTTTTAAGAATTTCTGATGAATCTGACATTTCTTTTTTGCTGACATTGTAAGTTCTGCCAGTAGCAGTGTTGGGTTCAACTTTTTTTATAAGACTTTCTGGTTTAATAATTAAAATATCTTGAGGTGTTGGGTAAAAAAATGATGAGGCAGGTCCTCGTGGATGAAGAAAGCTTACTTTCAGTTCTCCGCTCTCATTATTTTTCCCCAAGACACAAGCCAGCCACCAAGCACTGTCATATTCTACAGTGACAAACCCTGACTCGATATTTTGTAAAATAATGCTTCCACCTTTAAAAAGATTATGTGTTTCGACCTCTAAGCATGTAGAAAACTGTTTTGCCAAAAACGTGCTTTCTGTAAGAGGAATTACAGCATGAATTTTTTGTGTCCCCGGTATTGTTAAGACTTCCGCAAATCTTTTATTCAAAATTATTTCATGATTTGTATAATGTGCTTCTGTGCAATATTTAAAATCAATGCCAGATATGTTTTCTTCACACCAAGTAAACAATTGTAGAGGTGTCATTATTTGATTGTCATAGGGCCTCTGCAAACTGGCTTTGGCAGCAAGTCTTTTAACAGTTCCTCCCAAGCCATCGCAGGCACTTTTGCCATGCGAGGTGGCAAAATAATGCCACTCTGCTTCAACACCAAAATCTTTTTTATGCAGGCATATATTCAGAAAATTCTTTTTGTTTTTGTACTGCGCAGCACATCCATCCGAAAAATAAAAAATTTTGTTAAGTCCTGGTATTTTGATTTTTAAATCAGGCATTAATTTTTTTAAAAATAAATGAAATGCAATTGTATTATGTGTCAAGCTTTCCGAAATAAACACATAATTCAGGTTGTGCAGTTTACCATCACTTAGAAAATAAATGGCAAAAGGGTGGAGGGTTGCCTGGCTGTTATTCCAATGATAAGACTGGACTTCATCTTGCATAACAAAGGAATAATTTTCCGCAAAGTCGCAAGTGATCAAAGACTCTCCAGGTTTAAGGTTAATTTTTATTTCATTGTATCTATCTTTTTCATTTTTGCAATAAAAGAATGTGATTTAAGTTTTACAAGATCATCAGTAAATTCCTGGACAAAATCATCACTTTTCTTAACAACGGTTTCCATAGTACACCTATCTACTGAGACCCACTTTTTGAATGAGACCTCATCAATTAATTCTTCCTCAAATTTTTCTATTAACGTATTTTTAAACTGTTCTACTCCAGGACATTGCTTGCATCTATTGCTTAAAAAACAGTCCACTGAAGGTGGATTACACATTAGTTTATAAAGGCAATCATGATAAGATATTGCAAGAGGCCTGTTATTTTCATCATATAGCTTATTTAATTTGGAGCCATTGAGCATTAGTTTTATATTTTGATGTATAGTACATACACATACAGTATGAGTCCCACTTTTTCCTGCCAGTATACAGTTTTTGGGTCGCAGTTCACAAAATTTTGAAAACCCAATTTTTTCATTGGGGTACTCAGTTTTAAACAATGCATAAATTTCTTTTAAATTAGCTAAGACTAATTTTTTTTGTACATATTCTTTTTCAGTTCCATATTTTCTGATAACAACATAATCTTTTTTACCTGGCATGGTCCTGCTAATGTCATCCCTTTGGTAAAAATCTACCACTATTTGGGCCACTCTATCAGTAAGGGTCTTTCCCGGTTTGGGGTTAGGAGAACATAATATCCCATTGTCCTTAACTAACTGTTTTACAGCTCTGGCCAAATATTGAGAAACTCCAAATTCTTCTTCAATCTTCTTTCTACTCCAACTTTGAGGTAAACATGATAAAACTAGTATTTTCTCACTCCTCTTTTCGGTTTTTAAAAATTTGTCCTTTAACTGCTTAATCATTTCACTTTCGTCACTCTGGCATTCCTTTACTAGCGTTGAATCTGATTCCTTTGTAAATGCTTTCGCAATTGTATGCTGTACAATATCAATTTTTTCTTTGTATACATTTTTTCTTTTAATCGGCGACACACCAAGAAGCTCCAATGACTTGTTTAAAAGAGTAAATGATTCAGCAGGATCTTGAAAATCTGGATCATTTTCTGGAACTTGACTGGGTCTAAAAAAATTTAAAAAGTTAGTTTTTTATAAGAACTTAAAAAGGGGGTAACAGCTGACCCAAAATGTGTACATAATGCCAAGAAATTTGTACATAATGTCTGTATTCCCAAAATGCCATGCAAAATAATGCCATGCAAAATAATGCCATGAGATTTTTCCACTCCGTACTTGACGCAATTGGTTTAGTTTATTAATTTTATATTAAAAAATACTATTTGTTACTTACCCTGCCTCATCTTCTTCAGATGCCTTAAACTCCTTTGAAAGCTTTAGTCTACAACCATCACAGATTTTCATTCCCATTTTGACATTTTTGTAACTGCACATCCACTTGGTCACATTTCTTAATTTCCCAAAATGCTTGATTTTTAACTCTAGTGGATCACAGCACTTTACTTTATATTTAGTCCATCCACTTGCCTCACCCATAGTTGAAACTTTTAAAATTACACAGAGATGACTTCTGATAAACCTTCAGTCGAACTATTATGTATCGATTATTTGGAGCTGAATCAGGAAGATACTTGCCAAAAATTTAAAATCAATTTATGCAGGAATTTTCATGTCAGCAAATCCCCACAATGTACCTAAACAGACCAATAAAATGAAGGAGGTGTGTCCTTAATGTTAAACAGGAATAAACAGGCAGTATTTCACAAAAGTATTGGCAGGTTTATACAGGCATATTTTCCTAAGAATTGGAACATCCAATAGTACGTCTCCGGTGGAAAAGAGGTTTTGTAAGTAAATATTACAATGGGGGGTAATGTTAATCTGATTACTGATACAGAATGAAACGTAGGATATAATTTTTTATTAAATAAAATATTGTTAAATATTTTTATAATATCGCTTTAAACCCCATTATATTCTTCTAATTACCAAAATGCATTGTCTATTTATAGGCGATTTTTCATGCATGTGACATTTTTTAATAAATTTTTTCACATTGAACCCATGATTTGTCCATCTCAAAATTTTGTGAATAGTTTAATAACACTTTAAAGAAAATAATATAATTTTTTGAAATTTAAAAAAAAAAAATCAAAATTTTTTTTTTTTAATTTTTTTCAATATATGTTATGCAATATTCTCATATGAAAGGTCTTTATAAGAGCTTTAAAATGAACCTTCACCTACTTTTCTATTATAAGTGGTTCTTTGGATATTCCTAATTTTGTGCGCACATGTTAAGGACAAATAAGTGACTTTTTCGATTTTCAAAAATTAATTCAAAATAAACAACTGGTCAAAAAAGTCTGAAATTTTGGATTTTCCAGTTTTTTGGTAGGAAAAACATGTATACTAAAAATCATCAACATCGGAGATGGTGTGGTAAAATACCCTGGTTGACTTGATATGGGCTGACTCATGTGTCTATTAGAATATAATAATTTTTTCATTAAAAAAAAAAAAAATTGTTAGACCGAAACGTCAATAAAACATATTATCTTCTTTCCCTTTAAGATGATCCGTGGTAGAAATTCACTGATCTATTACAACACTAAGTTCGTCCCTGCTTCCATTCGAACACCCGTTAAGTCGCAATAAATGCTTATCGGCCATGAATAATAATGAGTCTCCTAGATCGATGGTCAGACTATAGAATAACTGGATGCCGTATTTTGTAGCCTATATCATAATTTTATATATGATCTGATGATGATATGATGATAGATAACGTAAGCACAACATTTTTATAGCTTAGGCGCAGGAATCAGTGCAAGGCCGGATCCCGAAAGGGTGCTGACCGCTACTTATGCAATCTAACAATCTATTATTTGTTATAACTTACGTTGGATGCGCTGCTCTCCTTATTTAAGTTCGCCTCAAGGCTTTCGTCGAATTTCCTTTCATAATTCTGGATGGACAACTCGACCTCTTCGGTCGGGTGTGCTCCTATAGAAAGCGTACTAGCGCAACTCAGATTTTGGGAAGAAACGTGTAGGTGTTTTAGTTCCTCCTGGAATAATATTCAAGTAAATTTAAAAACAATACCTTGCTGTTACACGCGACTCTTCTCCCTCTTTCGCCCCTTTCTAATTCCTTATTGTCCTCTCCTGACCCTTCCCCTCACCCCTAACCTCCTTTTCCTTATTTTCCTATGTGTTGATTGAACTTATTTCTGCCTTACTATTTCGGAAGATTGCTTAGATTTTTTCCTTCTGGCTTTTTTAACAAGGGCACTCAAAAAATTCGATGATTTTTTGAACTTTACACTTGATGTGCTAGATTCTTTGCTATTTGATGTCTCCAAATTTTGTGCGGAATCTTGATTCGGGCACGGGTGGTTTGTGGATGGATTTTTTAGTTCGGTGGTTTCCTAGAGGAAAACAAATGGATGCACTATCCTCTTATGTTTTTGTTCATGTTTTTACTGAAGTTGTTGCAAAACAAAAAAGAAAATGTAAATCTCTTTATTTAAAAAAACTAAAAACTTACTTTTGAAGGTTTTGACTTTTGTGTAATCATTTTCTTAATTTTGCCCTCAATAAAAATACAAAAAATGTTGCGACAGTTGTGACAACGAAACGAATGATAATTTGAAAGATTTTCTCATGTCTAAAGTTCAATGTCACTGGAGAAATACCAGTAAAAGAAGTGAATAGTTACCTAGTGTCTGGTTGTTCAATAGCAGTTCAGTGTTTGAAGCTGGTTTAAGAAAAATGGTGTGTCGGTTCAGAGTTTGAACAGAGTTTTTATACGAGTAGGGTGAAATTTATAGTCGAGCCTTGAGGCCTCTCTTGGCTGAGGCTGCCTCGGAGGCTCCTCGTCGAGTCCGTTTTATAAAGCCTTAGGAAGTTTTGTACAAGGACGAGTGGGGGAAGCGTAATAGGTGGTGAACTAATAGAACAAAAAAATAAAGTTAAATATTTAGGAATAATATTTGATGAGAACCTAAATTTTAAAGAACATATTAAATATGTAACAAATAAATTAAAATATATTTTGAGTAGCTTTTTCTTTATAAAACATACCATACCAGTATCGTTAAAAAGAACATTCTATTTTGCAATGGTGCAATCGATATTAAGTTACGGAAACAGTATATGGGGTGGAATTTATGAGGAAACCTTATATAATTTAAAAATTATTTAAAAATCTTTTATTAAAATTATAGAGGGATGCAATAAGAGAGAGCATACGGCAAATCTTTTCAAAAAACATAAAATTTTAAAATTTTCTGAATTATTCTGCTTAAACATTGGTAAGATTATTAAAAATAATAGTGAATTAAATCTTATAAGAAATCATAATGATCAAAATTATTTTATACCGCGAGTAACAAAAAGACCTAGTCAAAGAATGTTTAGGTATTTATCACCAAAAATATTGAATTCAGTTCCAAAAGAAATTGAAATTTTACCGTTCAAAAAATTTTAAATAAAGATAAAAGAATAGTAGAAGCAATTTTGAAAAGAAAATAAACAAAGAAAAGAGTGTCTAAATAATTAATTAGCAATAATTTTAATTTGTTTCAATTAACATTTAAAAAATTTGAAACCTGTTATATGATGTTTTCTATTTTTTACTAAGTTTAAACTTAGTGCTTTTTGAAATGAGAAAATACTATGATTATGTTGAAACATCAAATACAACATGTGAATTTAATAATTTTAAGGAAATTTAAAAATAAATAAATAAATAAACATTGTACTTTTTTGCACCAACGTTTAATTTTGAGGTTATTCTTGTTTTGTTACTTTTTTATTACGATTTTTTTCACGTTTGAGAGCAGTGAGCAGCCAACAAAAACGAAAAAAAAATAATGCTCCTTACTTGCTCGAACCAGCAAACAGAATATTTGTGTGGTTTAGTCCAAAGATTTCAGATTCTGGAATAAAAAAAAAACGATAGAGGTAGTTTGGCCCAAAAACAGAGAACCTGGGGAAGAAATCACTGAATATTGAATCGCCAATTTCAACAGTCTCACACCTATAAACAATTGAAAAAGTTATGGGATAATCTAAAATAAAGGTAATATACTCCAGCACACACACCCTTAAGAGCGAGGGGTGAACCAATCTAGCAGGGGATGTATATAATATAAGTGGGAGGTGTATAAAATTTGGAGATTCGTTCAGCCCTTGCTCAAGGGACAAGAAATCAATTTATAAGTGACTATGTACTTGGTAGTTTGTGTTTATAATCACTAATTGCCAGAATTGGGCAACCACATGCTGCACTGAAAACAGTGATGGTAGCTAGAGCTAGTGGATACCCTTGCCTTAAAATTTTGGGGTTACTCCACTTTCAAAGAATACACTAATCTATAACTGAATCTTAAATTAAAATTACCATCTTGTTTTGTTTATAGCTTTATTATAGTTGGTATCAGAATAAACCTTGTCAAAAGGGGAATGTTAATATTAATAATTTTAATAATCTATTTTTTACTTTCTTTTTAGAGGACAAAAAAAAAAGAGTTGAAAAGCTGCAGAGAGCTACGGAGCAATAAGACAAACTCCATAATTCGAAAGTTGCTTGTGTAAAAGCAGAAAAGAAATATTGGGAAGAAAAAACAAAACTTCTTCAATCTGATTCTGATTAAAAATTGGTTTTGAAAAGTTGTTGCAAAGATGAGTACTTAGTACTTATTACCTAAAAACTTAAGTTTTTTGTTTTAAGTTTAGACTGTTTTATTATAAGGAGAATTCTTTGTTTTCAGTTTAGGCTGTTTTTGTTAATAAAGTACAAAGTTAAAGGGTCAAAATACGCACTGTAATACACAATCATTCATGGGGAAAAACGTGATTTAATATTAATTGTGTAAAATAACTTATCAAGTCGAAGACACAATTAGAAAATTTCTCAGCTTTAGGCCTTAGTAATAAGTTGATCATTTTCTTTTGCTTAGTCCATTTTTATGACGGTTCTTAGATTTAAGTTTGTTTTGCAGGTAAATTAGACTTTAAATATTTGATCTAAATACTGTATGCCTGTCTGATATTTTATTTTTATCTCAAAATAGTGTTGATATAAAAATATAAATGTTATGCAATGTTAATTGACAATTGTTTAGTTTATTTTTAAAAGTATTATTTGAAGTAATGTTTATTTTTTGGTTATTAAACATGTAAAAATGGTTTTTAGGTGTTACAATTACAGTGTCCTCAAATGTCCTTAAATCCTAAAAATTCAACTGTCCAAAAATTTTTAGGAAAAAAAATAATCCTAAAATTTGAACTTTTTCAGTTTGATTTATTGAACAATTAGGTATACACCCAAAACCATCAGAGATGGGAGAGAAACCTTTGATTAATATGAAAAATATTAATATAATATTTATTTATTAACTAATAATTAAAATATGTAAGTAAAACTTTAAAATCGGCCTTGCAACGTTGCAAGGAAGCCTTAAGCTGGCTCTCGAGCTACCTTGTCCTTTACTAATACTTAAGCATTCTTTCGACAATATAAAATGCATTTTGTGCCGAAGGACCCCGTAAGGCGTGAGGAAGCCTCAAGGCTTGACTATAAATTCCACCCTTAGAAAATAAGGTTTTGCACACACTGAAAACTCAATCTGAAATGCGCATAGATTTGTCAACCTTACACACTGATGTGTCGCCTTTGAGCGCGATTTTTTGGAGACCCTGTAGGTACGAGATTTATTCGGGCCCTACATAATGTAGGTTCTTATTTATTGAAGAAAAAGAGATGCGATAACCCCCTCAAAGAGTACGGTGTTGCTCAAAGACACTGAAACCCCACATTTTTTGATTTTGTTATTTTTTGATCAAAATGTCAGAAGCGCCATTGGTGTTACAGCAAATATAAATAGGCTTATCTCGATTCTAGATCAAAAAAGTCCGAAGAAATAGAAAAATAATATGTTAAAAATTATATGCTTATGAATAACAGACAGAAGGTGCCCCTCTCTCTAAACAATGCTAGAGTATAATAGAGGACCGATATTTCCATCCTTTTTAATAAACTTGATTTTGATGGGGTTGTCGCATCTCTCTTTTATCAAAATATGTCATACATAGAGGGTCGAGGTTTTTTAGTTTACCAAAAAGCAAAAAATGTCGATTTGGTTTTTATTTGAAGTCGTATAAAAAGTGTACATTCGCTCGCCTTGTCAAATTTTCTAAGTCTAGTTGTAATTAATTAAAAAATGCAAATATTCAATATGAATAAATTTATTTACAACCTAAACGATTTTGTAACAATCCTATTATATTTTTTTACTATTTTGGTCTAAAAATATAATTTAATAACAATAAATTTGTTAACAAGTTTTATAACAATTGCCTTAGTATTTTCCTATTGCCTTCTGTTTCAAAAACGGGTTCTAATAAAAACTCCAAATTTTGGAGGGGTTCGAAATGCTCAAAAATTAGAAATTCGTTTTCTCCCTTCTTTAGGTAGCCACCTGGCACAAAAGCGCTTTGTTGAGGACCAACTTTAAAAAATCTGGACAACACAAAATTATTTACTATTATGAAACCTTTGTTCCACCCTCTTAGATCAATATAAGTATCTTTAGGTAAAGCATCTTTAATTTCTAATACTGCTCTGTAAAGTTTTGGTCCTGTTTCAAAATTTGGCGCTTTCCAATCTTTAAGATTTTTGGTCCAATTTTTTTTGAATTCCAGAGGTATAATTTTCCAATTTTTGAGTATTTCGTTATTTAAAAGCACATCCCCCCTCCAAATGCCTTTCATTTGGTTAAATTGGTTTAATTTTCCGTAGTTTACCCTACCGAAATTTTCAACCACCAATTCTAAAGTTGCATTTTTTCGTTCTTCACTTCCCAAATTTAACGTAGCGTCTTTTTTGCGCCAAAAACCAAATTCATTTAAATCTTCTACTTTTTCGAATACCTTGGATACTAATTCACCATTTACCACAACTAATACTGTATCGCAGATATGATTTTCGATTTTTAACACAGAATTTGGTTGGATATTCAAGTTTTCTTTCTTATAAACTATATATCCGTATGATTGTCCACTTCTGTTATTTATATCGAGCTTTTCCATGGCTACTGGATGTTCCTTTTCAACGCAGTGCTCACTTTGGTTTACCAAATCTTCTAAATCTAGTTGGCCTGTGATTTCTACAGTCGGGTAAGCTATTCTGTCAGATTGGTTGGGTGGGTAAGGTTGCCTAATGTAGTGTTCGTTGTATGTTGAGAGGAGTTTTTGTAATGTTAGATATTTTTCGGTATAATCGCCATTTTCTGATAAAGGCGCGTCATAATCGTAACTGGTGGTGTCCGGTTGGTAACCTGAAAAAAGGAAATAGTTATTTCCCAGACCATTTAAAAAGTTGCTTCAGGGAAAATTTCCAAAAAAAAGCTAAGAATATTAAAAATAAATAATATGAATATTATTATTTCAATAAATATTTGGTTTTCTATTAAAATTTTGATATTAATTTTTTGTAATTGTAATTGTAATTTTGAAGGTCCTCTGATGTGTCGGGTAACCCCACAATTTTCACATATATAATAGCACACCACTCTAAAGTTGGGCAACTTAAATGGTTTAACACAATTCATTATCTCTCTATCTGGTAACTTACAAAAAACTGTTATACACAAATAAAAGACAAGCTGGAATCCTTGTGGACAATCAGGGCAAAATCATACCGGATACCAAAGAAAACCTAAAAGAATGGTGTAGCTACATAGAACATCTCTTTACCGATAACCGATCTGAACAGCCAGAGGAATTCTCAAACCAAGGCATAGATATAACAACAGAAGAAGTACAACACGCCATATCTTCAGCTAAAAACAGGAAAACGGTAGAGCAAGACGAAGTATACACTGAGGTTTTAAAGCTAATAAAAAACGAAGATTCGCTAAATACGCTGGTCAAACTTTTTAACTTGATTTATAGTAGCGGTAAAATCCCTGCTGACTGGCTAAAATCAACCTTTGTTACGCTGCCTAAAAATGCTGTTAAAAATATTTCTAAAGATGCGAATCCTTTATGGGCGACACGCAGTTTGGATTTTGTGGTGGGTTCGGGACAAGAGAGGCCTTGTTTGGCATTAAAGTCTTAGTTCAGCGGTCCAGGGATGTGTTGGTGCCAGTATATGTCTGTTTCATAGATTATGAGAAAGCATTTGATCGAGTCCAACACGAAAAGCTCATAGAATCGCTAAAAGAAGTTGGTCATCATCACCGAGATCTAAAGATAATCGATAACCTACTGGAATCACACTGCTCAAATAAAGGTTGATGGCCAACTGTCCGAAGAAGTCCAAATAAGAAGAGGAGTACGCCAAGGTTGTATATTGTCTCCGCTGATGTTTAATATCTATAGTAAAAAAATAATAGAGAATGCACTTCACAAAACTGCGAAGAGGGACTAACCATAAACGGCATAAAAATCAACAACATACGATATGCCGACGACACTGCCATAATAGCAGATACGCTGGAAGGCCTGCAAGAGTTGTTGAATCAAATTGCTGCCAAAAGTTCGCAATTCGGGATTAACTTAAATGTTGGAAAAACAAAATGGATGGTCATATCCAAGGAAAAGAATATCCGAGGCATGTTAGAAGTGAATGGTCAGCAAGTCGAACGCGTGGATTCATACAAATACTTGGGTTGCCTCCTCAATGAAGAAGTTCGTGCAAGAATTGAACAGGCCAGATCATCTTTTAACAAATCAGTGTTGTGTTGTCGCGATCTTAATACCACTCTCCGAATTTGTGTGCTTCGGTGTTATGTTTTTAGCATCTCATATTATGGCATGGAAGCATGGACACTGACTGCGGCCATGTGCAAAAAGTTGGAGGTATTCGAGATGTGGTGTTATCGTAGAATACTAAGGATATCTTGAATGGACAGAGTAACTAAAGATCTTGAAGTTTTATTTACCATCAAAAAACGAAAATTTGAATATTTTGGCCATATTTTGAGAAATGACAAATATATACTTTTAAAATTGATTATAGAAGGTGAAATTGAAGGCAGAAGAGGTCCGGGTCGTAGACGGATATCATGGCTTAAAAATCTTAGACAATGGACAATGATGATTGCCAACGTTCGAAGAGAGCATGGCACTTGAAGAAGAAGATACACAAAACGTGGAATTAAACACAAAGAAAAATATTTTCAATGAGATGTGGCCCTCCCTCACCCAAAGGAGGTTAATTTTCCACCTTTAAGGTGGTGTGTCAAGCCCTTTGCCACAATTTTGAGATGCAGGACTGTCCATTTCGTATTGACAATGACATCCCAGTAAAAAATGGTAATTTATAGCATGAACTCTAGCTATGTTATGGTAGTACCTTCGTTTTCATTCCCGTTTCCGAAAATATTGGCGCCGTTCATAAATCCCCAGTTGGTACCGCCATGCATCATGTATAGATTAAACGAGGCGTTCCACATGAGAATGTCTTCCAGAACGTTCCCGAAATCCTTGACCGATCTACTGTGGTGTTGTTCCGTGTAGTGATCGAACCAACCTAGAAAAATAAAATATTAAATAAATACAGCCTCAGAAAAAATACACTAGAAGTAAAAATAATTCATATTTTTTTATTAACTTTAACGATTTTTTTTTAAAGTTGGCTACTTATTTCGATATCAGGACGTAAAAAAAATCAAGTTTTTGGCAAAAAGTGATTTCAAACAACGGCCAGCGAAAATCGTCTGTTTAGGGGCCGCTTTGCACGAAAAAGAACGCTGTTTGTTAATTTCTTGGTTCGTGTAACGTAGCAAATGCTGGTTTGTCCTTTTCGAGAAATATGGAACTAGTACACAGAACTGAAAAAATTTGGATTTAAAGCAAATACATCTTATTTCTTTCATTTTCTTCCCAAATATACTGCATTTTAAAAATACCAAATCTGACACGACCCCGAAAGGAAATAAAAACCGAACACAAAGCTTTCGTTTTTTAGTTATTCGTTTTTATAGTTTATAAAATATTACCTGTCCAGTACTCCATAACCATCAGGGGCCTGTTTGGCTGGTGAGCCTTTAACAAAGCCAGTTCAATGGACGCGTTTTCCTGGAAATTGGCCGTGGCTAAAACTCCTGGAAGAGTGCCTACAAAATTATAAAAAACAGATGCTCTTAAAATAGTTTTCTGAGGATTGTGTCATAAGCTTTCAAGTGCTTTTAATAACAATTTTATTTAAAAATCTTATGTCTTATATCATCATTCGTTTTGTTAGTTTTAATATTAAATTTCCTAAATTTCAAGAAGTAAATTTTTACTTTCGTTTGAATCGATGTTAATTTAATACGCTTAGATACGAAAGTCAGTTATTTTAAAACTGAAGAAACTGAAAATTATTGTTTTACCTTCAAATCCATTGCTAGGAGTGTCTGAAGTAAAAAGTAGCTCCACTATTTCATTTTTCTCTAAAATTAACTTTAGACCCTCTAAGTAGGCTTTATCAATGGGCTTATCAAACTCTTTTACGTTTCCATACTCATTTTCTATCTAAAAAAAATAATAAATTCATTAAGTTTTATTTTATTTATTATTTCTTTATTGCAACCTAACGAAAGCTTCTACAGGAAATACATAAATATACAGACCGCTTCAAGCTACTGCGAACATAGGGGGAATCAAGTCCAATTTACTCTCTGTGCCGTACGATCGAGGTGGATTCGAAGCACGCTGCAGTGTTATCTTTTGGAAATTCATTTTGTTTTTATTATTTGGTTTTATTTCTGCCTTGCTCGAGAAACAGATTGGTAAGTTCTTAATTGAAATAATACATTTTTAAAACTAAAAATGGATGTCTACGAAGTTGCCGAAAAAGTGCAGATAGTCAAATGGTACTATCAAGGCAGACCATTGAGACTTATTCAAGAACTTTTTTTGGAAAATTTTGTAAATCGCCCAGAACCTAGTTTATCCACGATTTATAGGTTTGTGCAGAATTTTGAAAAGTTTGGTTGTGTAGCGCCAAGAAACCATAAAAAACCCACTGTTTTGAATGACGAGCAGGAAGTACGAGATGTGATGATTTGCGCTGCAGTGGAGGAAAATCGAAAGTTAACTAGCCACCAAATTGCCGAAGCAGTTGATACGTCTTCAGCCTCTGTCTTACGTGTTCTCAAAAAGAATGGTTATCATTCTTACAAAGCGTCAAAAACGCATCAAATTTTTCCTGAGGACAACTATCGTCGTATGAAATTTTGCGAAACAATGATGGAAAGGGCTAATCGTGATGAAAACTTTCTGAGATCTATTCTTTTCACAGATGAATGTACTTTTCCATTATTGAATCGTCATAACCCAACACACGTTCGATATTGGTCGAGGGAAAATTTGCATTTGTATTTTGACGTAAGAACACAGTATCCCCAAAAACTAAATGTTTGGGGGGTATTGTAGGGGAACACGTAATTGGGCCATTTTTTATTAACGGCAATTTGAATGGTTCTAGATACTTGGATCTACTGCAGCAGCATATTATTCCAACTGCTAGGCAGTTGTTAGGTGTGAGATTTGGTGAAACATGGTTTCAACAAGATGGTTGTCCCGCTCACAATATTGGCCTTGTTAGGGAATATCTTGATAATGTATTTCCTAATCGGATTATAAGTACACGGGGAACTATTTTATGGCCAGCTCGATCACCCGATCTTGCTCCTAATGACTTCTAGCTGTGGAGTTATATCAAAAATAAAGTTTACGGGCATGAAAGGGCTAATAATTTGGAGGAACTTCGGATTAAAATTGAAGAAACTTTTCAAACTATCACCCCTAACATGCTTGGAAACGTTAAAAGGGGTTTTTATAATAGGCTCGGATATTGTCTAGCCGAGCAAGGAGGACTTTTCGAACATTTGCTCTATTTTTTTTTTTGACTGGGAGAATCTTTTTGGTTTTTAGAATGTATTATTTTATTTTGAGAACTTGCTTTTATTTTGTTTCTCCTTATTATTTTCATTGTAACACGTCGTCACTGATAAATCTGAGCAGTTGACAATAAAACGCTCTTATTTATCAGTGACAAAAAATAAGAAAATTACGTTATAAAAATTTGCGTATTTATTGACCAAATTCCGGTTTCATTGACTACGCTCCACACAGCACCGTGGTTAGAGGCGTACTAAATACCAAAGGAAAGTCATGCAAGTGGTGATCGCAAGCCTGAGTATTGGTTGCTTCACTGATAGGCGTGCGGTGTCTCTGCATGTACGTACACTGGCAAATTAGACTTCTTCCGCCCTATGTTCGCAGTAGCTTGAAGCGGTCTGTATAATTACAACCTGAATAATCATTTTTACTAACCTGGAATGCTATAATGGGTCCTCCCTTGGTAAACTGTAAAGGCGCCACTTCAGCTAGCAGTTTTTTGAAGTACCTATCTACGTATGACATGTATTTAGGACAGGAAGTGCGTACTTTTAGGTCTGATTCTCGTAGGAGCCAGCTAGGAAGGCTAAAAAATCGTTTACGATGTTAATATTTTGGCAACGCTTTCAGATTAGATTAGAATAAGGTGGTTTAAACACCTGTCCACCTGTATTGTGGTTCCCCTTTCTTCTTTCCTGCTTTGCTAGAACTACAATACAAGTTGCAGCCCCGTCCTCGTCATGAATCCCAGAGCCTTTGTCAGTGTGCCCTGTATATATAGCTTTCTGGCCGCGAACATTCTAGGTCCCCCAGTAAGGCCCTGGTTCTAACTAGGCCTCACATTGACATAGGTCATGTAATGAGGTTTATTTCTCTTTCTTGCAGAAGCGGCATGTCGCATCTTCTACCAATCCCATTGCATACAAGTGCTTACTGAGTATGCCGTGACCTGTAAGGAGTCCCACTATTTGTCTGACAAGCTTCCTTTCCTTACTAAGAAGTTCTGCAGTCAGCTTTGGTAAACGTTCTTTAATGAACTGTCTTTGTCCAGGCGTTTGTAACCACAGACCGTTCGTCTCTTTGGTGAGCCACTGTTTAATAGATTGCTTGGCTCTGTCCTTAGCGATCCCACAAAATGGTTCAGGCCCTGTGATCTTTATTGCCGAGCCTTGTCTGGCCAATTCATCGGCTTTTTCGTTTCCAGAGTGTCCCCGATGTCCTTGAAGCCAGGCTAGTGTCACCCGTTTGGTGCTTGCCAGTCTATTTAGAGCTGTTCTGCAGTTCCAAACCAGTTTGTACGTCACTTGCACTGCTTCTATAGATTTAAGTGCAGCTTGACTATCTGAGTATATAACTACCAAATAAGAGTTTTCCTCTAATCTTTGTATTTTTTCGGCACAGTGATGTATTGCCGCTACTTCAGCTTTGAACACTGTGCAATCATTTGTCAGGCTTATAGAGACTAAAGTATCGTATTTTTGCCCGTATATGCCAGGTCCTACACCCTCATCGGTCTTGGAGCCGTCTGTGTACCAGATGGATTCCGCTCCGCAAGGAAGACCTCCCTCCCAGTCGGCTTTATCTGGAATTTTGACTTTGTATTTCTTTCCGAAATTGTACTTGCTTTTTTGAGCTCGTTTTCAAGTCTTTCATGCTCAGTTCCATGTGAACTGATAATGGGTGCTTGACCCCGCGTTAGCCTGTAGGCTACCTCTCGTGCTTCTGCTTGAATGGAGACATGCAGAGGTGACAACGCTTGTATAAGAATTATAAACAAAATTAAATAATTTAATATTAGCAATTTTTTTATATTAACAAAATTTAGGAAAAATTTATTCACAACAGAATTATGATATATTTTTGGAAAATCAAAAGAGTTTAACAGATAGACAAAGGGAGAAAAACCTACAATAAGAACCATATACCAGGTACTAGCAAAAATTGAATATTTAAAAGAAAAGGGAGTAACAGTTGCAGTGCGGATTGACCTTTCTGCCGCTTTTGATGGTATGCATCATCATGAAACAGTTTTAAGAATAATTGATATTTGTGGGATAAAGCGTGTCGCATTGAGATTGCGGCAGTCATATCTAATTAAAAGACAGCAATTGATAGGAGAATCAACAAAAGATAGCAAAAAATTAAATCAATTCGACGTTTTATCAGACCAACTTCATATGTACCTCAAACTATTAGGCATATATGCCAAATTCAATCCTTAGAGTTTGATGCAGTTTGAAGCTTCATGACCTTGAAAAATACCACAGTAAAATTAACTTATTGCAAAATTAATATACTAAAGGGCGCTATTCATCAGCTATTAAAGCGCAGAGGACCAAATTGTTAACAAAAATTTGGTTCAGCTATGATGCGTTTCAATATGGCGACTGATATATCAAAATGGCGACCTATAACTACATTTTATTTTATCCAGTTTCGTAAAAAAGCAAAAGTGATAAGTTGGCCATCAATTTTTGTTTACTTGTTGCCGCTTACTATATAAAAAAAAAGTTAAGTTGATGCATGACCTTGATTGATCCTAAAAATACTATATACAATTGAAAAACAAGCTTTTTGTAGTGTCTTTTTAAATTTACCACTACCCAAAAACTTTAAGTGCCGGTGATGAAATTAACATCTTGGCCATAGACAAACACTTCATTTTAAACCTCACTGCTATTTTTTTTGATCTGGCGTCCCAGATGTTTATGCTATACCCCGGTAAATATGACCTATATGCCTGTCGTTTTTATTAAGTTTCGGAACTGTGAATCTTATGTTCTATTCACTTCTCTAGCCAACAAAGTCATTTAAATTGCCGATAAAAGAGTTACCAGAAGTTAGATATACATTACCATATACTGGACCAGGTGTTTTAGATGTCATTTTACAAAGTGGCGGTTGAAAAATCATAAAAAATTCTAATTATACTAGTAGGGCATGACTATACTTGTTTATTAACATTCATAATAAAATTCAAGGATAAGGATTTAACAGCTATTTAGTCAGTCATTCATGTGTCATTGGGTGTTTTGTTCGCATCCGTGTAGAAGGCCTTGATATGGATAAAAACGATAGGCATATAGGTAATTTTTACCGGGGTATAGCATAAACATCTAGAACGCCAGATCAAAAAAAAAAATGTTAGGGAGGTTTAAAATTAAGTGTTTGTCTTTGGCTAAGATGTTAGTTTCATCTTCGGAACTTCAAAGTTTTTGCGTAGTGGTAAATTGGAAAAAATACTACAAAAAGCTTGTTTTGTACATGGTATTTTCAAGTTCAATCAAGGTCGTGCATCAACTTTCATAGCAAGCGGCAATAAGTTAACAAGAATAGATGTCCACCTGGTCATTTTTGCTTTTTTACGAAAATGGATAAAATAAAATGTGGTTATAGCATCCATATTGAAACGCATCATAGCTGAACCAAATTTTTTTAAACAATATTGTTGTGCTTGATCTTCTTATCTTTCGTACCAAATTTGGTCATCTTCGCTTTAATAGTTAATGAATAGCACCCTTTAGTATGTTATTTTTGCAATAAGTTAATTTTACTGTGGTATTTTTCAAGGTCATGAAGCTTCAAACTGCATCAAACTCTAAGGATCGAATTTGGCATATATGCGTTATTTTTGCAATATGTTAATTTTACTGGAGTATTTTTCAAGGTCATAATGCTTTAAACTCTATCAAATCCTAAACATCGAATTATTAAGATTTTTTGAAAAGAAAATGGCAAAAACCTTGTTTTTAGCGATTTTTAAGGTCATTTAAGGTCGGAAAGTCTTGAAAGTAAGTTTTTTAAAATCCTCGTCCTCGAATTATATGGAATCGGGTATAACCATGCCCTGGTTACGAAAGTTGCATTTTTTATGATTTTTGGCCGCCATCTTGAGAGATGACGTCATATCAACACCTTCTACATGGATGCGAACAAAACACCCGGTAACACTTGTTAGTGTGACTAAAGAGCTATCAATCCCACATAGCCACAAAACTCTTTCATTCAAAATCCCACGGGATAGAAATTATCGACATAATAACACTAATATGTAGGATTTTCTGGAAACTCGTGACAGGGTCTGGCTTTGCAATTCGTGAAAATCTGCAAGAGCCTACTATTTGCAAAATAGTCGTATTAACTGGTTTCAAATTTGGCTCATTCTTTTTGGGTCGTCCCCTCTGTCCCACCTACCCTCCAAAATCCCACTCGGCGCAAATGTAAGGACCGGGCCTCAAAATAACGAACAAATCTTCCTCTTGCGCCATTTTGATAAAACCCGCCAAATCCAGGAAAATGCTAAAGTCGTTCTTGTCGGGATCTTCACCAAAGTCGAAGGAGCCATTCTCGGGTTCGTGGAGGTTCCAGGGAACGTAGGTTTCCACGCAGTTCAGACCAACAGCCCTGAAAATATTTTTTATATTATATATATTTTTAATTTCAAAATATTAAAAAAAAATTTACATTACGTGATTTTTTTTTCTAAAAATGTGTGAAAAAATAATAATTTTTTAATACTTTGCTCGTACCACATTTAAAAACTAACAAAAAAAATGAGGTACAGTTTTGAAAAATTTTAAATGAATAATGAAAATCAACTGCTAACTAAACTTTTGTAAATGGAACATCTAAAGGGATTTTTGATTTAAAATTGTTTCTCGATCTGGTTGACATTATTTTGACAGGAATTTTGACAGCGGTTCTAAAACAATGACGTCAGTTAAAGGGTGTTCCATATTCGATGCACACCATGGGGATCTCCTAAACGTTAGGAGATACGAAAAGGTTTCAATTAGGGCCAAGTTGCGCAATTTGACGCTATGCTCAAAACCAAAAAAAAAGTTTACAAATTCTGGATAGTTCCGGAGGCCAAAACCGAAATATTTATTTGTAGTTTTTATTTTTCTGCGCCCTTATTCTTAAAGCTTTCAAAAAACGCTTAAAACTTTCTACAGATACTTTTAGGATCTACCTAATGAGAGGTCCGTTTTCGAGATTTGACATTTCAGTGTGAGAGGAGCACTGTTAAGTTCATTTTTTTCTTACGGACACATGCTTTTTTTTCTCCTGCCGTTTGGTTCATAAAGGATGATAGTTTACAACGTCATTTTGCAACTTTATTTTGACAAGTACCTGACGTTTTGAGTTAATTGACTATCATCAGCCCAAATTCAAAGAATAAAAAACAAAGAAAAAACATATTTTTAAAATATTAGGTAAAGTTATTTTGTTATAACAAATGTCAAAAAAACTCATTTTTTAAATGTTAAAAAAGTACTGCAATAGGGTTTTCAAAATATCTTGAATAAGTTAAAAGAAAAAATTAAATTGGGGTTGATGATTGTCAATAAACCCAACACGTCAGGTGACTTGTCAAAATAAAGTTGCAAAATGTTATCTTTCATCCTTTATGAATCAAACGGCAGGAGAAAAAAAGGATGTGTCCATAAGAAAAAATAGCTTGCCAGGGCTCCTGTCACACTGAAATGTCAAGTTTTGAAACGGACCTCTCACTAGGTAGTTTTTTGACAGCTTTAAGAACAAGGGCGCAGAAAAATTAAAATTAAAAATGAAGATTTCGGTTTTTTCCGTCTATCTCCGGAATTTGTATTTTCTTTTAGTTTTGAGCAAAGCTTCAAATTACGCAACTTTGCCCTAATTTAAACCTTTTCGTATCTCCCACCGTTTAGGAGATCCCCATGGTGAGCATCGAATTTGAAAAACCCTGTATAATCTTGTCGATATATGTTTGATTTTACTTTAAAAAAAATTGCCATAATTCTCCAAACTTTTAGGGGTTACGTTTACGGGTTGCAACTGTGATGTTATTGTTTTTCTTTTAAAACTGACATTTAATGGCATTTCATGAAGGACGTATTTCGGTACTCGATTTTATGTTAAACCGTCCTCATATAAAACCGGTTTTAGGTTCGTATAAACGTAGTAATTAAAACTACAGTCGCACTTGTTAAACCTATTTTAAATTTATTCTATTGTTCACAGGTTTTTTTGGCGCTGTAACGCCTGTAATTGCCTATTGCACCGCAATGTTAAACCTTCTTTAAATTTAACCGGTGTTTAGAATGCGCTTCCATAAAGAACTTAATACCAAGGTCTCGGGTTCTAAACATCAGTTAAAGAACATCGCACATACATATTATCTTGGCGATCTACCGATTTCTTTTATTTTCTAATATTTTATTTTCCTCCCTTAAAGTAGCATTTTTGGTAATAGGAACTTTTGTGTTACCCTTCCGGGTAAGCCAGAAAATGTATTTAAACTCTTTACATTTTTGATGTTTATGTCAGTGGTTTTTAGGAAATCACTCTGTTAAGGTCACCCTTTCAGTTGAAATTTTAATATTTAGTGACCTTAAGCTGTTAGAATTTGACTTTGGCAATTTAAGAAAAAAAGGTTGACGGATTCATCCATCAAAATTTTATCAAAGTCAAAATCTTAACAACTCGTCAGGTTAAAAAAATAATGGTTGTTTCTTAATTATTGCAAAACCATTAATCGAAATATAAAAAAATGGTAAGAGTTGAGCATGATTTGTGGCTTATTCGGAAGAGCCAAATGTTTCAATTACCAAAAATGCTTCTTTAACCGGGAACAAATTCATGAAATCGGTAGATCGCCAGCATCCTATGTATACATTGCGATATCCTTTAAACCACGGTTAAATTACGGTGCAATTGGTAAGCAAACATACAAACTGTCATGTCCGTTACCATTTAATACTTCTATATATTATATTATATCATATATTATATATTATAGTCCTTTTACAATTAATATCCTGTACTTATAACTGAACTGCTAGTAAACCAAACCAAACCAAATTTATTTCACCCCTTTAATTGGCCTAAAATTGCACTGTTCCTTTCTACCCCCTATATAATAATTTATCCCTTTCTAGCCCCTCACAAAAAACCTCTAACTTTTCTCTCTTACGCTCACCTGTATTTTCTTAGCCTGTCCCTCCACTGTGTCGGGTGAACCCTGAAGTAGTGCAGCGCTCCGCTAAAAAGCGAAATTTTCTTGCCGTTTAACGTAAAATGAGACTGATCCGCGTTAAGGCCACTGATTACACCCCCTTCCGAGGCGTAATATTGATACAAAGTAGGTAGAACGATATCGGTGTCCTGTAGCTCCTGTATAAGAACGTTTAGCTCGGCGTCGTCCGCCATATTTGAAGACCAGCACGCGACTAAGCCGGGTCAGCTGACGGAAATAAACGGAATACCGAGCGAGAATGCTTTGCATTCGCCGCCTACTTTATGATGAGACGGAAAAAAGAATAGATTAGATTATAGTTGGCTTTAGGCCAATAAAGAAAGATGTATTGGTCTGCCATAAATTATTGTATTATACGAGTGAATTTGAATCCTAAGAACAGTTCGTTTACAGCCATTTCAAGGGGTTGGACGGGACAAAAAAGTAACCCATTACCAGAAAAACCATCTGTGACTTCTATATGATTAAAATTATGACTATTTTTTCTAATAAATAATTTCCTTAAACCATAGGTTATGCAATAAAATAGTTTAAAACAATAAGTTGTAACCAGAGCTTATAGGGTGAACCTTTAAACTTTGGGTTGGACGGGACAAGAAAAACCAAAACTTAATTTTAGTAAATTCTTACTTTTATATATTTCAATTTTTTAGAAAAATGCTTTATCATGGTTTTTCCAAACTAAACAAAAGGCATTGGAATTAAAGAAGAAAGCATGATGTTAATAGTTATGTTAAAAATTATTGTGAACGATGAACCAGTAAAGCTTTTCTTTTTGGTTGGACGGGACAAAAAATACAATAATTGAAAAAATATTATTTGGTTTAGGTCCGAAACTGTTTGTATATTTTGGCTTTTTTACATACCAAGAAAAAGTGTTATAGTGGTTTTATGATGTGAAGTTATTTCAAGATTTTTAACAAAAACCAGTAGATTGTTAAAGCGGTTTTCTTTTTTTTTAATAAAATTACATTTGCTTGAACTGGCCCATTAGTTAAACAGATAAATCGCACATTAAAAATTAACAAAATTTTGCACAGCGGAGGCTTCTGGTGTCCCCCACAGATCTTGTTTTTATTTAGTTTTTTAAAATCATCGGTAATTTTTACCGTGAATTGAACATTCTTAGGATATTTAAAAATTATGTAAAACTTAAAATTGTGTAAAAACATGTAAATGGTTTCGGGATAATGCTTTAAACTTTCACCGTACAAAATTTGATACAAATTTGATTGACAGTGTTTTAGATTAACTTATTGGAATTGATAATATTAAAAATTAGAAGCAACACAAAATAAAATGAAAAGGCTTACAGATGCCCCAAAGTCGGGGTATCTTTGAAGATTTTTTGAGCACATTTAAACACTATAAAACACTTTAAAAACTCTTCGAAAATCTTGCATTAAATTATACCTACCAAAGGTTAAATTATAATTTGCATTTACATAATTTTTTCTTTACAGGAAGAAAAATCTAATTTAAAGGGTAATACTGACAGCTCGGGCAGTACCTCATTCCTTGCTCCCATACACCATTATTTTTTTCATATAATTTACCATTCTAAACCTAAAAAAGTTGTCCTTAAACTAATTTACTTTTATTAATTATTAGAAACACTAAATTTAATATGTTCAAATGTACCAGAGATTTTTTGTTCACATTTTTATTATTTTTGTTTTTTTTTCATAACAAATGCCTGGATCAACCTGTATCCTTTTGGTACCAGTATATATTTTTTTAACCAAAAAAGGCACCGTTTTCTAAAAAAAATACATTGAGCCAATATTAATATCATAATCAAGTTTACATAAATTTTATAGCCAAAACGAGTTATTGATTTTACTGCTGCAAGACACATTTTCAAAAAAAAGTTGTTACAATATTAAAGAATCTTTAAGAATGATTTTTATGAAGGCTGTTATAAAATCAAGGATTAAGAGACATGTTTTCATAGCTTTTCGTTACGCCTAAGAATGAATTTAGTAAAAGACTGTTACGTACATAAATTTCATAACCTTTTTTATGTATTTTGTATGCCCGGTTCATAATTTTCATAAATTTGTCCATAAATTCCATAACAACTTTTAAAGGACAGTCAATGATTGATTAAAATCGTTAACATGTGTTATTTATTTCATATACTCTTTTATTATCTCTATAACCTGTACATACTATTAATAACAACTCTCTATAAAATATCAAGAAACATTTTTCATTGATTTCGTAACTTCCGTTTATTAATTTCATTACTGTATATGACAATTTTTATAACTTTCCTCCGATATAAAAAATTAATAAACGCCTGTTATAAATACTATATACGATATTTTTTTTAGTGACGTCAAATCGCACTGACGATAGCGTGAGAACGATTCACTATAAAAACTGTTATTTGTTAAACCAATTTTTTATCCGAACCTTACTTCTTCAAACCCACTCAATAACAAATTCGAAATTTATAAGACACGTTTTTAATCGAGCCGTTGTTCATCAAACTCATTCACAATCAAACTCGTAATTTGTAAAACCCATTATTAATAAAACCCGGAATTTATCAATACCGGAATTCGTAAGACACGTTGTTTATTAGAAATTTGTTCTTAATTGGAATGCAAGTGACATCTATACACAAACTATTGAACGCCACCTGTACAAGTATGCGCGCGTAGCAGCGACAGATGCATCGAAACGCCGCGCCACCTATTATTGGCGAATGCGCAATCAATTTAGCAGAAATTTCTGATAAACAACGGGTTTTACGAATTCCACTTTTGAACAATAATATGGTTTGACCTTGGATTAAAAAGAGACAAGATATCTGGTCCAACGAAAACTCCTTGGCAAATAATAACCACTGTTTATTTACAAATAAAATCACAACAAAACAAAGGTGAGAAATATCGATTATTTTTCTATCCTTTTAATGACAGGATTTTCGGTACAAATTTAAAACTAATTTATTAAAACTCTTTTATAAAACCAAGCTTTAAAATTAAATAAAACACAGAAATAAAATTCAGAAAAACATTTAAGAGCATCCATAATAATTTTGTTTTGAATAGTCAAATGGTACTTACCTCATATGAGTTTAATTCAGTTTGTCTATTGTTTTCTGCATTTGTAATTTGAAAGTCTTTTTTTATTTTTTGATGAGTATAATAATAATAATAATTGTATAAATATATAAAATTGTAGAGCTTTGAAGATTTTTTTTGGATCTGTTTTGTTTTTGACTTTTATTTTGAAATTATATGGCAGAAGTATAAATTGTCATGAATGAAGTTTAAGGGTACTGAATTTGATAATATTGCGAACCAATTTTATATATTTATACAATTATTATTATTATACTCATCAAAAAATAAAAAAAAAGACTTCCAAATTACAAATGTATGAAGAGAAAACAATAGACAAACTAAATTATTATGGATGCTCTTAATGTTGTTCTGAATGTTATTTCTGTGCTTTATTTAATTTTAGACCTGAAGAAGGAACAAAACGTTCTGAAAGCTTGGTTTTATAAAAGAGTTTTAATAAATTAGTTTTAAATTTGGACTTTTAAACGACGTTAGAACTCAACCACTTTAGTTCGTGATTGGGTTGTGGGTCGGGAAAGTCGGCAGAGCGCAGACGGTCCGATGATATTTTTATTTACATAAACTTTTTCGTGTTATTTATTTTAAAATTTCAGGATGTTTTAAGCAGTTTGTATGTAGTTTTAAAACCACATTTTGTCAAAAAACGTTTATAGTGTGTTTTTTTACCAGTAGGAGAATATTTCAGTGCATGTAAAGTGATATTTTGGAACAAATAGTCCAATGTTTTGAAAACAAAGGGAGAGCAAGTGAAATCAGTCAGTGGCGGTACATGCCGGCAGGTACACAGAAATAAAAAAGTTTATGAAATATACTTGGATCAAAATATCAACAAACACGTTTTTTTTGTTAATTTTCAAAATTTTTAATACTTTTAATGAAGTAGTTAATGCCCAGTACGTCAAATGATATATTTTCGAACGTTTTTATAAGGTTTTTTTCGAGGTTTTTTTTTATAAAGACTATAAAATAAAGCATACTTTTGATGAAGTAGTAGTTATTAATGCGCACATGAGATATTTTGGAAGTGTTTTTTTATAAAGTAAAGTCCTTAAACCAACTTGCAAACAACAATAAAAGTTAATTCACATATGTTCAGGTTTGTAAGAATATTGAATTCGTACCTTTTATTTTATACTGCCGCCGTTGCCATCTGTGCTCGCCCTTCGAAATGATATTTGAATCTTTTTGTCTGTCCTAGATGTCTCTATATACCCTAAGCATTATCGACTTTAGTGCGTACTGAACAAGTCAGTATAAGTAAGTTTCTGCTAATTACCAGAAAAAATAACAAAATTAACAAACACAATAACATAATTTTTAGCTAGTAGTAGTAGTAGTAGAGAAGGGGCGGCGCGAAACCTGGCAAGTAGGCCTCCGTGGGCCCTTTCTGACCTGCCCCGCTAGTAGTTAATATTATATTTTTTTTCTTGATGTTCCAGGTGCTGTGAACTGTGTGTTTTAATGTTTACCATAATTTTTGAAAATTGGAATTGCTATAAATAATATACAAAATTTGTAATAAATTTATTTTGTATGAAATTATACTACAGTCATTTATTGTTAGGAAGCTTCCAAAGCCCAAATTGGCAGAATTATTTTTTGCATATTTTTTAAATTATTTTGCAGATTTCATATTATAGTAAAATTTTAATAATATAATCCATGTGTAAATTTATATTTAAGTATATACGCCACTGGTGTGTTTACTGTAAACAACAGGAACGTAAACATTGTTCCATACAATAATATAACCAAAGTCTGCGTAAGTGTCAGGTATCTTGTCTCTTTTTAATATAAGGGTTTGAAAAATTCCGGTTTTTATTAAAAATAGGTTTTACAAATTACGAGTTTGATATTAAATGAGTTTGATAAACAATGGTTCGAATAAGAACGGGTCTTATAAATTTCGAATATGTTAAGTGGGTTTGAAGAAATAAGGTTCGGATAAAAAATTGGTTTACCGAATTGCAGTTTCTATAGTGAATGATTTTATGATTGAACTTTCTTCGAAGAGAGCATGGTGAGATAAAAACCAAAAATTAGATTTGTCTCTTTTTATTAGACTATAAAATATCCGGTGTTATGTGCTTAACAAACATTTAACTTTCTATAACATGTACTTAAAAATCATATTATAAAATTGTTATTATCTTGGCGTCTTTCTCATTTTTTTATTAAGCTTTAGCAAAAGTTTTTTTAAACAATTTTTGCTTTAAGATTATTGTTTCTTTTAATTTTTTTGATTGGACCCAAAGAAATTAAAATAGAAACTGCATAAAAATCTTTGGGCAAATCACACATCTAAGCTCAAATTCCGACCGCAATTGCCAGGTTTCCATAATTATCCCTTATTTTGTTTCATATAATTACGTATAATTTTGCAATAGGTAGCAAAAATAGAATTTTCAGTTTAAAATGAGTAAGGAAGTCTATTTAATATTAGCTAAAGACCCCGCACGTGGTCTGTTTTTGAATACCCGTTTTTTTTGCTTTAAATGATCATAACTTTTGCTCCCGTAAACCGAGTTTGATGAAATGAAGCCTATTTCCCATTCCATCTTAGGTCTGACCGACCCGACGGGTTTTTGCGTTTTTTGCACTCGTTATTTTATTTTTGTTTTAAGGCTGCAGTTTCTCCCCAGATTTTAAGTAAAAAAAAGTACAAGTGGCAAATATCTGAAGGACTTTTCAAAATTCTCAATGATTTTTTCTTTAAAATAAAAGCTCTGGTGCTGTCATCTATCGCAAAAGCCTCAAAATAATTGCGGTTTAGAACAAACCCGATTTATAAAGAAAATAGAGCAATACTCACAATTTCCTCTGGATTATATTTTTCCTTTTTATATTTCCTTGCTTTAGCGAAAATAAAAACTAAGTTTCCTTTTTTTCTAAAAGCTCATGCACTCCGGAAAAGAAAATCGATCAATCAATCACACTTCATTGAATTTGGGAGACACACGCAGTTTAACTGTAGGTGTTTTTGTCAACAAATCGGGCCGCAGTGGGACAGAAGTGTATTTTTACGTTTTCTGACAGAAAACCATTCGAGGTTATGTTTTCTTTCAAAAATGTGTTTTCAAAAACATTGTTCTAAAACAAATGTGAAACCACTACGCGTGTGCGGTCGCCTGCCAAAAAAGGCCTAGCGCTGCGCGGGCATTACCCCGAGTCTATCAAAGAACCAAGAGAACTTTACTGGCTCGCTGGGATTACTACGAATTCGCATAGAAACATTCGGCGCCCATAACCCCACATAATTTTGTTTTTATTTTGATTCAACCATTCTTTTAAATTTTAATTATTGCGACATAGTTATGAGCAATTGTACTAGTGAAATCTTGGAGTACAAAGGATAGATTTTGGAACCTCAGTTTCAAAAATACATGGATACTTGAGCACTAACAAAACAGTCGTTGACGCTCCTATTTAAAATAGGATACGATTATTTCGTCTAGCGCTAGTAGCCGATTTTTAAATCTGCATAAGTTAACCTGTTGTCGGTATCAGCTGGCGGGAGTGTTTCGAGTTCAATTATAAATGCACCTGTAAATGCAACCTTAAACATTACACCCAGTTACTTTAAGACGTAGTTGGGTAGCGTTTTTTTAGCAGTTAATTCTGCAATAAATGGTTTTCTTTTATTTTAGTATTTTACTTGGTTTTTTGGTGGCGTAGAACGCGAAAAGTCAAAATAAGTAACCTAAACCTAAATTTTTGACCCAGTGCTAAAAAATCTCTGGTGTCCCACTGTGGATAAACATAAATAAATACTCCATGGAAAACAAATTCAATGATGCAAAATTTGGTAATTATGCAGTATACGGTTTTCTGCCATTTTTGATTTTTTATGAAAAATTCTTTATGGGGGCACCTACTAGGGTCCCTAGGACCCCAAACCCCAAATCCGCCTGCGGCCGATTTTTTTTTTAAGAGAAAAAAGGGTTTCCCGGGGGGGGGAGTGGTAATGTGTTTTTTTGATTGTTTTGGGTTGGGATGGAAAAAACTAACCGGCGCAGACGGATTTGGAGTCCTAGGGACCCTAGTAGGTGCCCCCATAAAGAATTTTTCATAAAAAAATCTAAAATGGCAGAAAACCGTATACTGCATAATTACCCAAAATTTTGCAAAAAAATCAGGTCGGCATAGTTAAATTGATTTCCTGTACAGTGTTGCTAAAAACAATTCTGCAGATTGTAACTACGACCTTAAGAGTTATGAAAATACAGAAAGAAGTGTGTGTCAGGTAAAAAAATTGCTGAAAAGTCTCCGGAACGATCTTTTTACGGCTCTACAATGTTGCCATACCTGGTCCTCTGCAATTTCCTTAAATTTGTCTACTGATTTTGAAAAATTTGCCTTCAATATATGTTTTTAAAAAAACTTTCTATCCTAAGGTGTTTAATCTGGTTTAATCGTCTTCCTGCTGGCTTACTGAGGGCGGGGGGCAATTACACCGCGAATGAAATCCCAAAATCTAAAATTTACTTTTTTATTTTTAATAATAATAGTGTAGTAATAATTATTAATGACATAGATTCTATTTATTGATAGTATTTTTTACATATCTACAAAGTTCGTACAGTTTGTTATTAATTAAATGTTTTTAAATACGTTTCGTCAGTTCTACTAATATTTAATTCAAGTTTATCGTTTTTACAATTTCTATAATGATTTAACATAATTTTTTTACAGCACCAATGCCCGTGTTACTAAATATTAAAGAAAAATTAACGTTTTTTTTAACAATAATTTTGGACGAATATTATTGTGATCACAATTTCAAAAATTTCGAAATAAATATTGGCACCTAACAAGTAACAATTTTTTTCTAAAATCTTTTGAAGAATTTTGAACAGTTAAAATACTTAATTTTCTAAAACCTTAAAATTAATTACACAGGGTCTTATTTTATTCGTGTCAAAAATTATTTTCATTATTTTTTATTTTTTAAACATAAATTTGGCAAAACAGCGTATTTTTGCCATATTAATTATTGACACGTGTTTCAAAACACCCTGTATATTAAATTAAATAAAATTACATGAAATGCTTTTTAATTGAGCTTTGGTTTACAAGCCTTTTAAAAAAAGATAATTACAATTTTTTGTAAAGTTCACAATGCTAAGAAACTTTTGATTAAAACTAATAAAGTGCTGATTAATAGTAAATAATTAGTTAGAAAAATAAGAATTCTTAAATCTAGTGGTACGAAATGCTAATAATAAACTTTTTCTAATTTTAAAATTGCTTTTTCCTCTTTCGATATGTTTTTAACACCCAATTTTAACTAAAATGTTAGACTATAGCTGGACAAAGTTTTGTTTCCTACCTACAAATTAAATTGCTACTTTTTTTGACAAACATAAAATCCAAACGTGGCTGTTTTTTTTTTAAGTTGAGCTGGTGGTAATTAGTACGTATTTACAATAATTTTTAACAGTTTTTGACATTTCCACGATAAAAATTATTACGTAAGGTTCTAAAATTTAAATATTTTTAGATAAATCTATTTAAATTGGGGTGTTTGAAAACATAAAAACCCTGTATAAGCTTCCACAAGCTATATCCAGTTAATAATATTTTATATGCTAAGAATCGTACAAAAGTCATTACACAAAAAATATAGCATATTATTATTATTTTGTTTAAAGTTTAGCTGCAAAAGACATACAAAAAGTTTTATTTTAGTTTCTGATAAAAATTAAGTTTTCTGTTGTTAAAGTATGATAATGCCACCACTTGAGAAGTGTCTGCCGACCACTTGAGAAGTGTCTGCCGACCACTTGAGAAGTGTCTGCCGACTACTTGGAAGTGATGGCCGACCACTTGTGAAGTGTCTGCCGACCACTTAAGAAGTGTCTATCTTACACTTAGGCAGGGTCTGTCGTACACTTGAGAAGTGTCTGCCGACCACTTTAGAAGGGTCGGCTGACCATTTTAGGAGAGTCTACCGACCACTTGAGAAGTATCTGCCGACCACTTGAGAAGTGTCTGCCGACCACTTGAGAAGTGTCTGCCGACCACTTGAGAAGTGTCTGCCGACCACTTGAGAAGTGTCTGCCGACCACTTGAGAAGTATCTTCCGAGCACTTGAGAAGTATCTGCCGAGCACTTGAGAAGTATCTGCCAAGCACTTAAGAAGTGCCTAACGACCACTTGAGAAGTGTCTGCCGACCACTTGAGAAGTGTCTGCCGACCACTTGAGAAGTGTCGGCCGACCATTTTAGGAGTGTCTACCGACCACTTGAGAATTGTCTGCCGAGCACTTGTAAAGTACCTTCCGACCACGTAAGAACGGTCTGCCAATCAAAAACCTTAATTTTTACCAACAGTTTCAGTTAATTTAGTTTTTAAAGCAAGTCATTTTTATCGATCTCCTCCATTTTGTTGTTGTTTTTGTTCCTTTTCATTGAAGCGTAAATGGACGCCGCCTTATAGTTGATTGGGCCGTAGTTTGACATGTAATCAACGTCTGCGTAGACTAGGTCGTTGTAGGGGGAGGGTCTGTAGGGCTGTAAACAAGATATAATATCGTTTATTTAATATTCTTTTTTTTTATTAAAATGGTTGTATAGAAATATACATTAGTAGGTATTATTTTTTTAGTAAATGCTGTTAGATGTTAGTAGGTTTCAAAGAAGTCAAAATCCATGGTACAAAAATCATAAAAAAATAATAAAACATAAGATGAATATTTGTCACGAATAAAGCAAAACTAAAGTTTTTCGAAAAAAAATCAGGCGTATTTTTTAGGCATTTTTATTTACATCCCAAAAAATCTGCAAGGCATAGTCGTTTTGAAATTAGGAAAAACGGGGTTTTACATTTACCTCAAAAAAACTACGGGATTTTAAAATTTAGGAAAAGCGAGGTTAACAAAAATTGAAAAAAAAAACTTCAAAATATTTACCTTAAAAAATATAAGTATCGTTGGGATCCGTTGAGTCGATCCCGTACGGCTAAAACAAAATTTTGATGTACAATTAAAAAAAATAATTTTTGAAATTTATTTTGGTTGCAAAACGCTGACGGAAGGGGCATTGTGTAAAAACCCCTGATAAGATTGGGATGGGGGAAGAATAATTAACTTGATGTTGCATACAGATATAGAAAAATATTATAACAGTTACAGGACGAAACGGTGGTGGGGGGGGGTTATAAGCAGCTGCGTAAGCTTTGTTGATTTTATAATATTTCTATTTTCTTAGGCACCACGTTTTTTTAACCTAAATTTATCCTTTCTTTAGATAATAATAAGTAAAAAAAAAACGACACAATATTTAATTTTTTTGTATATCGAAACCGGCTAAAATTTTGTTTTGATTACATTTTTAAGTTCTGCAAAATGCAAATTGAAAATTGTTCTGGTTTCCAAAAGTACTCACCTTCTCAATTGAATTCAAATCTTTCAAAGCCTATCTAATCAACTCTTAAACTTTTAATTCTCCCAATGTTAAACATCAATCTCTTGTCCAATCTCATTAAACTTCAAAGTGGCGTACTCAGTCTTTGATTTTTGCTTTTTACTTTTGGTACCGCTCGTATTAGAGCTGTCCGATCCCTTTCTACCATTCGGCATGTCCAGATCTGCGTATTGCAGTGCGCCGTTTGGCTGTTTTAGGTTCCTTCCGCCCGTCTGAGGTGGTACGGTGCCCAAAACTGGTTGCGGGTATTGTAATTCGACGCTGTTTGGTATGTCTACGTCATTTGGGTGCATTAGAACCAACGGACCCTTGGTTTTTTGTTTCGGTTTGGTTCTTTTAGGTCTTGTGTGGTTGGTACCGATATCCAGATGGGTACTGCTGCCTTGATAGTCGCTCGCATAACCGTTTCTCATCAAATCTTGTTCGTGGAGGTTTTTTATTGGTTGAAAATAAGATTCGGCCGTTTGAAACTTGAAACTTTGACATTTTTGGAGCGGTATTTGAAAGGGCTTTTTGTGTTTCGACGTTTTCGATGAAAACGACTTGCTCTTTGACAGCTGTTCTTGAAGCAACGCCTTAGGGGTGAGTTTGGTGTGTTTGGGGTGTTGAATGGTTGAGTACTGTGGCGGGGGTACTTGTTGCTTGCAGTGGGGGGAGGTTAGCGTATAGAAAGCATTCTGGAATAAAAGAGGTTAGTTTTTGGTTAGCATGTTTTTTGGAAACGTAATGGGTTAGTTTTTTATTTGTTTGTCGCAGAACTCTTTGTATCGCTTTTTACCGATTTGCTGCTTCTTCTTTTTATTTTAAATACCTCAAAAACTATAAAATTTAAGCCTCTAAAATAGTTTCTAAAGATATCAAAATATCAATAAAACCGGGATTCTTAAATTCTACTACAAAATAAACAAAACTTGTATTTTTACTGAACAGTAATCTATAAATAAACTAATTAAAAAAAGTTATGTTTTGGGTTGGAGGACTAAAAATGTAACAAAAAATTAACAAAAAAAAAACGAACCTGCAGAACATTAACAACGCCTTTACCATCCATATTACGAGCCGGTTTTTTGGGGGTCAAGATCGGCATTTGCTTCACTTCTAATGCTTTCTGTTCCTCTACATTATCTCTGTCAGTTGTGTTCTCTTTGTTATCACCTTTAATTTTATCCAACATAACCTTATGCTTATCATTTAAGGGATTAGCGGTAATCTTAGCCTCAGTTTGTAAATTTACTTGGTTGTTCGAATTTGGGTTTATAAATGAAGAATTTACAGCTTCCCTTGTTCTTGTAAATTGATTTTTAGAAGTTTCTGGGTTAATGTTGTTAAAACTTGGACTCAAGAAGTGTTTATTTAAAGCTTCGGGTGCTTGAAATTCTGCATTGGCGTTCTTCGCAGTGTTTTTACTTAACAAAGACACATTGCGGTCACTCGACGGACTCTGAGCTGGGCTAGCTTTCCTTTTGGCTTCTATCTGCATTTGTAAGGCCCCTTTTGGACTTTCTACTTTGGGTTTTATAAAATTCGGGCTTACTTTTAGCACTGGAGAGTTTTTCATTGCCTGTGGACTTATCAATGGCATTGAAGATAGGGTATGAACTTTTTTCGGTGTTGGTGTTGAAGTAAAACTAAATTTTGTTGATGTAGGTCCAAAGTCAAGGCTCATTTTTGGTCGGTGCTCTTTCGTGGTAATTAAATCGGTTGTGTTCGGTTTTACCTCAAATGTGGAAACACTGTTGGTGGGCTCAGACTCTAAACGATCGCTTTGTAAGCCTATTTTCGAGTTAAAATTAAACCTGGAGCCACTGAAATCCAACCTAGAAACAGTACCTGAAACAATTCGAGGGATATTTGGAGTACTTTCAAATTTTGGTTCAGGATTATCTTGACTTGTTTGGTTATTAAATTCTCCAGAAACGTGCACTTGTGCTTCGATAACTGATTTTTCGCTCACTTGGTCGTTTTGGACGCTATCGTTCGAGCTGTTTGGCGATTCTCCAAACGATTTGCTTCTTTTCAAAGAATTACAAATGTTGGCATAAATGATTTCTGGTTTCTTGTGTTTTTTGCATCTTGGGGCGGGTACGGGGGTTCGTTCGCCCTCACAGTTCTCTTCAAAAATCTGTATGCTGTCGGTTAAATTTTGAAAATCGCCCACTGACACTTTACTTACATCAATTTTGTTTGGTGCTGCTTCGTTGTTTTTCGTTACTTGACCTAAACATCTTTTTGGCAACGCGTAGACTATCGGCCTTTTTTTGGCATGTTTTTTACATCGCATGGAGTAAAAAGTTGGCGAATAGCATTTGTGCTTTTCGGTTTTTAGTGACCCGAATCTCTTGTCCGATAGAATAGCCTTTTTCGGTCGTGCAACAATTTCTTTTCTGGGTTTTACTTCAGATTGTGGTTCTGGCAACAGTATACCGCTCGAGGTCGTACGTTTAAGTTGAAAGTTTGGTTCGTTTCTTCCTTGAATTCTCGCATTTTTTGGCTCGTTAAATGGATTTGAGTTGTTGGTTTGAGCACCAAATTTAAAGTCGACCGCTTGACTGGATGTAGAATTTGTAGCTTGAGGTATTGACGACGTCGAAAGACGATTTTGGCTCGGAAATTTCGGAAATTGAGGCAAAAATGGCGGATACAACAGTTGCGTGTGAAAGTTCGGATAGAAGTTCATTTTCGACGAGTTTAGCTGCGAGCTTGACATGGCAAAATTTGCCTGAATCTGCCAGTTTAGCAGTTGACTATTGAAAGCTCCTCCCAAATTGTTTTGGAACCCGTGGAACGATTGATTTCGTCTCACACTGTTAAAATTGGGCCTTAAGTTCGGCACAGGTCGGTTTAAAGTTGATAAGTTTGAGCTTGGAAACGTACAATTGGCAGTGTTTTGGAAGGCTGCTTGTGAGGCGGTTAAGCTTTGGTTAAGGCGTAATTCTTGGTTAAGGCTCTGGTTAAACGGGGCTATTATGGATATGGGCTAAAAGAAAGCGAAAACAAAAACATGCAAAATATAAAAAAAACAAAAAAAAAGTAAAATAAACTGTTTGGATTTGTGTTTTTCTTGGTTTTATAATTTTTAAGGCTGCGGTAATTTGGATAACATTGAATTCTTAAATCTCTTAATGTGTGATTTAAAAAAAAAAAGGAACAAAAGTTCGTATGAGGGCTATTCTCAAAATAACGTGCAAAACGGTGTCTCAGTTGCTAATGAACCTCTGTTTTTAAACAAAACATATTTTTTAAAAATGATGTTATAAAATACTTTCCACATTTTTCATTTTTTGTTGTTTTAATGTTGTTAACAACACCTGAGATCTCTCATATTTTTGGTTCTTGAAACATCCAGAAAATACTTTTAATATATTTTTTTCTTTAAAGAAAAACTCAAAAAATTTCATTTTCCAGTGTCATATTTTAATATCAGTGGTGATCCCAGGGGGGGGGGGCTCCAGAAAAAAGTAGACAACAAAGATGCTGGTGGAGAAAAAACGAGAAATTGCAGAATGTCCTTTTAAATGTTTGGGGGGGTATTGTAGGGGAACACGTAATTGGGCCATTTTTTATTTACGGCAATTTGAATGGTTCTAGATGGATCTACTGCAGCAGCCTATTATGGTTTCGACAAGATGGTTGTCCCACTCACAATGTTGGCCTTGTTAGGGAATATCTTGATAATTAATTTTCTAATTGGGTTATAAGTACACGGGGAACTATTTTATGGCCAGGTCGATCACCCTATCTTGCTCCTAATGGCTTCTATCTGTGGAGTTATATCAAAAATAAAGTTTATGGGCATGAAAGGGCTAATAATTTGGAAGAACTTCGGATTAAAATTGGAGAAGCTTTTGAAACTATCACCGCTAACATGCTTGGAAAAGTTAGAAATGGTTTTTATAATAGGCTCGGATATTGTCTAGCCGAGCAAGGAGGACTTTTCGAACCTTTGCTCTAAATTTTTTTTGACTGGGAGAATCTTTTTGGGTTTTAGAATGTATTATTTTATTTTGAGAACTTGCTTTTATTTTTTTCTCCTTATTATTTTCATTGTAACACGTTGTTAGTGATAAATCTGAGCAGTTGAAAATAAAACGCTTTAATTTATCAGTGACAAAAACAAGAAAATATAAAAATTTGCGTATTTATTGACCAAATTCCGGTTTCATTGACTACACTCCACATAGCACAGTGGTTAGAGGCGTACTAAATACAAGCCGCGAACGGCGGCGAACGGCGATCGCAAGCCTGAGTGTTGGTTGCTCCACTGATAGGTGTGCGGTGTCCCTGCATGTACGTACACTGGCAAATTGGACTTCTTCCGGCCTATGTTCGCAGTAGCATGAAGCGGTATAACGAGACTCTTAAGTATTTTTGACCTGAACATATTCACGCCAAGTTTTATACAACGTGAAGCCAAAATCCAGGCACGTTGATAAAAACATTTTTGGATGTTTGTCAGAAAGAAGCTTCTCCCATATCAGAAGATTGAAAATATAAGTACTAAAAACACTATGACGGAAATTCGCCTGTGGGGCTTAGCGTTGCGTTTGCGCAAAAAAAAAGTTTTTTTGAGATAGGCATCTTATATTTGAGATATTGCAATATAAAGGTAATGTTTCAAGTTATTAGGTTTTGTTTGTGGTTTGTTTGTTATCTATGTTTTTTTTAACTGAAAAAATTATACGCAGTTACTCAAGCGCGGATTTCAGGGGAGTAGGGGGTAATTATTCCCCCACCCTGAATTTAAATTTTTTACGAAAACATTTACAAAATCAAAAGTACGATCTAAATTGCGGCGCAGTAACACCTTTCGTATTCGTTTAATTTTGTGTTAAAAATGGCATTTGTAGTGTCATTTTCTTAAAAATTTTCGCCTGCTGCGCTTTGAAACCATTGATATATTTACAATTTTAGTTTAATTTTAAATAAAAAAATATAAAAATTTTCGCCTGCGGCGCTACGACACCAAAATTAGATTTTTAAAGTAATTTTCTCAAAAATTTTCGGCGCATGTAAACACTTTTTAGAATAAAAATATATGAAATAAACCACTTAAAATCTGAGTAACCCCCCCCCCTAGGAGAGGCCAAATCCGCGTAGTTACTAAGTTTTGTTTGTATATTGATATCTTCCTCACAAAAGCTATGCTTTTATTCTAGTTTTTTTTCCTCTCGAAACGGCCCTCCCCTTTTAAAATGGCTGGGACCGCCACTGTTAATATGGTTCTTTTTTTAAAAAAAGTATTAGTCTCTTCACTTCATACTCTGAGTTTCGTTAACAGAAATTTATTAGGCCATTATTAATTCTTGACATATTGTCTGACTGACTGTTATTCTTGTCTAGCCAGAAAAGGAAGGTGTTGCAGATTTCTTCGGATTTTTGTTCAATTTTATGTTAAAAAAAGGCAAGTGTCATGCCTCAGTTTTGTTGCTTGATTATTACGAAAAATAATTAGTAGTTAAAAAAATAATTATTGTGGGGTTAAAGCCTTGAAAGTAAATAAACAATGCAGGATAAAAACTACATAACTGATTTTGTGGGTAAAAACGAGCGGAATATCTAAACGATTTCCTCAGTTTTGTTAACATAATTTTGGTTAACGTTGGTGTTAACAAAACAATTAAGTTTTAAAAACTGCATTTTGAAAAATCCACACGTTCACCAAAGAAGTATAACTTGTGTTCTTTATCAGATTCTGTCTCTTCATTTTATCTCCAAAAAAAAAATCTGAACTACAAAGACTTTTACTTCAGCTAAGTAATTAACCTTATACTAGGCAATAGTCTGTGTTTAAAAATTATCTCTCATTCAAAATTTTGGAAAAAATATTTTGTTATAGATTTTTATTTGTATTTCTTTGTTTAAAATAAATAAAAACTTGTTTAACTCATTAGATTGTGTTATTATCTTAAACTCTCATTCTTGTTATTAGATGCCCAGATTTGTTAATGACACATACTTATTTTTACAATTTACTTGACCAGTATTTTTTTGTTAGACTGTACATGCATTACCTTTAAAAAAACTTAAAAAAATCTATATTTAAAAAATATTTCTTGTTTTCAAAAATTAAACCTTGTTTTGAACGTTAATTTGAGAATAACCCATAATGTTGAGGTTAAATCTTCTTTGTTTCCAAGATATCTGGTTTAAATTTCCAAGATTGGGGAAAAAAGGTATATCAGAAAAGAAAATATCTAATAGCAGCAAATGATTCAAAATTGATTGTGACCCAAAAATCTTAACAAATAAATGAATTTTTATTAATTTAATCCCGGAAAAAATTATCTTTAAAATTTTGGTCCCAATTTTTTTTTATTCTTTGCTCCACGATTTTCCTAATTTTAATTTATAACTCAACAATTTCAGTTTTTTTTATCGCGTGCTTTGACACCATATATCCCAAAAACAAAGACCTTCTAACCACCACGTTGTTTTTTTCTTGTTTTAAGGGTTTGCAGTGCGATTGTTGACACCCAGTATATTACAATGATAAAGTCAACCAAAAATTGCAATTCGAGTATATCAGCCAATACCGTCTTCACTACGGCCGATCCACATGTACCGTTTCAGTTGTCTTTTATGAACCTTCGCCGCCATACTGACAGAAAAATTATGGATTTTCTGTAATTTTAAAGTGAAAATGGCGGCGAAGAAAGAGCAATAAAACGGAAGGAGTTTATCGGCCTTAGTGGAGTCGGTATTGATCAAGCCTTCCAAATATTGCGGCCTGAGGTCTAAAAATTCCAAAACCTAGAAGGTATTAGTTACAAATAGGGCAGTCTAACAAAAATAATATGGCTGATGCAATATGGCCGATTTTCCATAAAACGTAATGCTAACTTAAATCAAAAGTTTGGCAAGGTGGAAAAAAACGCAGATTAAGCAAAGTGATTAATCCTTTCTGAATCAGGGAAAAACAAGCATTTTGCCGAAATTTTAACAATAAGCTCAAAATTCGCAATTAATCGTGGAAATGTCGCTCTACCTATCTCTGAACTGAGAGAGACAATGCCTATCCACACTGTGCAAGTGCGAGAGAGATAAAAGTACATGGCGTGACCTCTTTAAACTACGAATTTATTTCTAACATTTCGGCAAAATGCTCATTTCTCCCAGATTTAGAAAGAGGAATAGAGGAAAAAATTAGAATCCATTTTTTTTTAAATTACAAGCTTAGGAAGATCCACTGTTTAACTTATAGTGTAGGGGCATATTTCGGTAACTTCTATCCCTTGGGATTTTTTATGAAGGAGTTTTGTGGCTATGTGGGATTGATAGCTCTTTAGTCATGCAATGAAGTGTTACCGGGTGTTTTGTTCGCATCCGTGTGGAAGGGGTTGATATGACGTCATATTTTAAGATGGCGGCCAAAAATCATAAAAAATACAACTTTCGGAACCGGGCCATGATTAAACTTGATTCCATATTACTCGAGGACTCCAAAAAATTTACTTTCAAGGTCATACGACCTTAAATGGCTTTGAAAATCGCAAAAAACAAGGTTTTTGCCATTTTCTCTTCAAAAAACCTTAATAATTCGACGTTTTGTCAGACCAACTTCAAATGTATGCCAAATTGGATACTTAGAGTTTGATGCAGTTTGAAGCTTCATGACCTTCAAAAATACCCCAGCACAAATTGCAAAAATAACATATTAAAGGGCGCTATTCATCAATTATTAAAGCTAAGGGTACCAGATTCGGTAACAAAGATAAGAATATCAAGTCCAACAATTTTGTTTAAAAAAAATTGTTCTGCTATGACGCGTTGCAATATGAAGGCTGATATATCAAAATGGCGATCTATAACCACATTTTATTTTATCCAATTTCGTAAAAAAGTAAAAATGACAAGGTAGCCATCAATTCTTGTTGACTTATCTCCGCTTAGTATGAAAAAAAAAGTTTAGTTGATGCATGACCTTGATTGACCTGGAAAATACCATGTAAATTTGAAAAACCAGCTTTTTGTAGTGTTTTTTCCAATTCACCACTACGCAAAAACTTTAAGTGCCGAAGATGAAATTAACATATTGGCCATAAATAAACACTTCATTTTAAACCTCCACAACAATTTTTATGATTTGGCTTCCCAGATGTTTATGCTATACCCCGGTAAAAATGAATTTTTTTTTTGCGTAACTGAATTTTATGTCCTACTCGCTTGTCTAGCCAACAAAGTCATTTAAGTTACCTATAAGAGAGCAGAAGTTAGATATACATTGCCATATTCTGGACCAGGTGCATGATTATACTCGATTTTATACAACTCAAATAACCTTGAAAATCGCAAAAAACACAATTGCCATTTTCTCTTTAAAAAAATCTCCATAATTTAACGTTTTGTTACACCAACATCTAGGACGCCAGTTAAAAAAATTGTAGGGAGGTTTAAAATGAAGTGTTTAATCATGGCTAAGATGTTAATTTCATCTCCGGCACTTAAAGTTTTTGCGTAGTGGTAAATTGGAAAAAAACACTACAAAAACCTGGTTTTTCACTTGTACATGGTATTTTCAAGGTCAATCAACTTTTTTTTCTTAGTAAGCGGCGATAAGTCATCAAGAATTGATGGCTACCTTGTCATTTTTGCTTTTTTACGAAATTGGATAAAATAAAATGTTGTTATAGTTTGCCATTTTAATATATTATCCGCCATATTGAAACGCGTCATAGTTGAACAATTTTTTTTTTAATTGTTTTACTTGACCTTTTTCTCTTTGTTAGAAAATTTGGTCCTCTTCGCTTTAATAGTTGATGAATAGCGCCCTTTAGTATGTTATTTTTGTAATTTGTTAATTTTTTTGGGGTATTTTTCAAGGTCATGAAGCTTTAAACTGCATCAAACTCTAAGGATCTAATTTGCCATATATGTCCAATAGTTTGAAGTACATTTGAAGGTGGTCTTACAAACCGTCGAATTATTAAGATTTTTTGAAGAGAAAATGGCAAAAATCTTGTTTTTTTTTTTGCGATTTACAAGGTCATTTAAGGTCGGATGACCTTGAAAGTGAATTTTTTGGAATCCTCGTCATCAAATTATGTGGAATCAAGTATAATCATGCCCCGGTTGCGAAAGTTGTATTTTTTATGATTTTTGGCCGCCATCTTGAAAGATGTCGTCATATCAATCCCTTCTACACGAATGCGAACGAAACACCCGGTAACCCTTGATTGTGTGACTAAAGAGCTATCAATCCCACATAGTCACAAAACTCCTTCATAAAAATTCCCATGCCCCTTCACTAGTACGAAAAGTCCCAATTCCTACCGATACCCCCCTGGGAACTGTCATTTCTAACCTCCAAAAAAGCGTTTTTCTTGGATAACTCCTAAACGGTGACTGTCAAAAGTGACAAATGGGAAAAATGTTGCAAAGAGCCCCGCACGGAATACATGGCATTTTGGTTGATTGCAGAAATTAATGTATGTTGTAGATCTCGATTTATTGATCACACTTCAAACCATAATCAAATCGTATGATTAGTTTTAAAGATACAAGAGGATTTCTAAAGTAGTTACTAACCAGCTAGATTCAATCGTTTTTAATTAGAGGTTATATTTTAGTGTACGGGGGTCATCACAAAAGTATTCACTTAAGAGAATTTGTGTATATTTGTTATGTGCATATTAAGTGATGAAAACTAACCATCAGGCAGGTTATCAAGAATATTCTGTTCGTAATTTTAGTTACAGGGGAAGTAACGAAAGTACTAAACTACATTTTACAGATTAATATTTAGCGTGGAAGGTAAGTAAGCGCTAGAATTTTAATTAAATTTGTTACTTGCTGTACTTGTGACGATGACGTCTTTAAAATAAAAAGAATAAAGGAGCCGGTTGATTGATATTTATATCCTCAGTCAGTTAGTCAAGTATTTTTTTAAAAATGTACCTGATAATGTATTCGATATCAAAATGCTAAAAAATATTATTTTAGAGCAATGACTCCGGTAAATAGGTAATTTTACCGCTTATAGTTACTGTGATCTAGTAAGCCATGACTCTAGTTTTTAAAACAAATGCGTTTGCTGTCACTGTCAGTCTTAGCAACGCCAAATATTAATCTGTCGAATGTAGTTTAGTAGTGTCGGTACTTCCCCTGTAACTAAAATTACGAACAGAATGTTCTTGATAACCTGCCTGATGGTTACTTTTAATCACTTAATATGCACATAACAAATATACATAAATTCTCTAAAGTGAATACTTTTGTGATAACCCCTAAAATATCAGCTCTAATTAAAAACGGTTGTGCGCATACATACTGATGCCAATAGTCAACTGAATCTTAATTGTTAGGAAACTCACAAAAATCATGTTAATGAAACATGACAATTTTTTTTCTTGTTAGTGACTACTTTAAAAATCCTCTGGTATCTTCTCAACCTACCAGTTCCAAACTTGGCAGGATTGATCTAAGAGCAATGACCTAAATTATACCAAAAAATTAAATTTTTCCAGTGACGTAGTCCGATTTTCTTACTAAGAAAAAAAAGACCCCGCTTTTCACTGGATCTTATACTAGATACTGCTTCTAGTAATAAAATAAGAATTTTTTATAATGTCATAATTGGTATTAAAAGAGTAGGGGACCTTGGCTCTTTCATATAACGAATTTACTAAAAAAAATATAAAAAATTATGACTTTAAAAAAATTATTATTTTAATACTAGATGCAGCAAATACAAGCAGAGGGCGTCGTTGAAAATGCAATTTTATCTATTATAAGATCCAGTGAAAAGCGGGTGAAAAAAGGAGGTTAATGAAAAAAAAAATTGGGTTCTAATTTTTTTCTCAAATTTTCTTATGTAGTTTAGCTTAGAGGCCTGTATACGATTTTGGACAGTCATTGTTTTACCAGAGGTAAACAACTGGATTTGACAGTTGTTAGGGAAATATATAAAAAATTGTGTGTTGGCAATTATAGTTGGTAACCCCTGACAATAAATAATTTTGTCAGGGTCACATTTTTGATTAAGAAACGTTCGGTTTAAAGCACAAAGCATATACCTACCTAACCGTAGGTACATATGTTGTGGTTTACTTACAATAGCGTTAAATATTATAACGAATTTGAGAAAAATTGTTTACTGATAAAAAAACAATAATAATTGATTTCCACTAATTGGAACGTACTTTACTAGAGGGGAGTTTGCAACTGTAAGATTTTTGCTTATTTTTTATTATAGGTTTACTTTTGTGTGTTTTTTTTCTATTTTCTTAATTTAAGTAAATAAAAGGGTTAATGTTGAGTAGCTGAATTTATTTTGCCAGACTTCGCCTTTTGCAAATTGCTTCCAGTTTTTAATATTTGTATTATTTTTAATTTGACTTATTATTACTATTATTATTTTTACATGCAACTATGAAAAAAACTAGAAAGAGGGGAAAATATGAGTTGCCCACCTCTAGTAAAACAATAACTGTCAAAAATCGTATACAGGGCTTCGAGCTAACCACCATTTTTAAAGGGCCATCACGTGATTAATGGCTGACTTTTTCAATTTGTTAGACAGCCCGATTTATGTCTTCCTTAATTATTTAAAATACAAATACCTTGTTAGGTGCATTTTGAAGTCCGTGATAGGGCAGGTTCTCATAAAAGCCCCTGTCGTTCGGATCGTTTGCATTCATCAGGGGGTAGTTTTGTGAGAGGTCCAGTGGAATATTGGTCATCATCATCGGCTGGTGGCGGTGGTCCTGCATATTTCCAACCGGTTGGCCAGCCGCCGCCGCAAACCCCGCTCCCGGGGGCCTTATCTTATCTGCGCCAGATGACTGGTTGAGTGGCGCTGGAATTAAATTCGGTTTTAATTTTTAGTAAAAAAATTACATAAAACAGTCTTATTTTGATTTGAAAATCACACTCTTAGAATCTGGATACTGAATTTTGAAACATCCTGTATGCATGTCCCAAAAAATTAAACAGTTTGATAAACCATGATTGTTTTATATTGGGGTCATTTCATATGAAATCAACCAAAAAAAAGGGAGGTTTCGCAGACCATCTCCCCGATTTCGATAATTTTTGGTACATTTAATCTAATCATAAAGGGAAAAAAATTACAAATTTGAAATTTTTTCGACCATTAGTTTTTTTTTTTAAATTAATTCTTGAAAATCACAAAAACTACCAATGTGGCTCAAACTTGTACTTAAAGAAGTTGAAATATCTCGATAACTACTTAAACTTGGACGGTGTTTTATAGCTCGTTTTAAAGGTATTTTTAATATCTTTAAAACGATCACATAATATACTTTTTGTTTAAAAAAAAAATTTGAAATTAAAAAGCAATTTTTTTTTAATTTTTGATAAACAGTCTTTTGACAAATGCCTATAAAGACAGTCAATTTTAACCAAATGTGCAGGTAAACAAAACGAGTAATATCTTGAGAACTGTATACCGTACAAGGTTGGCATATCTCCATCTCACTTTTTTTTACACCACGTCCACTTCCCTAGCAAGTTCTCCTCCCGGCAGTTCAAGAATAAAGACCAAGGGCTTGTATTCTTAAACTGCCGGGAGGAGAACTTGCTAGGGAAGTGGGCGTGGTTTACAAAAAAGTGAGATGGAAATATGCCAACGTATAAAAGTGTGAAGAGGAAAAGGATACTCCCGCGAGAGCGTTCCCTTCCCACACTTTCATGAATACAGCCCCTGATTGGCCAAATTTTTTTTTTGTCACATTTCCGTCAGTTTTGGCAGTAATAGCATTAGTTTCTAGGTTTCGAGTATAGTGTGATCGAACTTGGTGTATAATATATGCTATGTTTTCATGGATATTGAATTCGTTTTCAATATGTTTTGAAAATTTTTTTTTTCATGAGTTTTCATGACAGGTTTTCAAATCGATTTTGAATCGATTTGAAAACGGTTTTCTACTTTTGATATTTGGCAGCTGAAATATGTCATAGTTGTCACATATTCATTTTTGAGTTTTGGTACTTTTTTTTTAAATGTATTTTATTCAAAAGATTGATGTTGGCCATTGCCACACATTTTTTTTAAATTTTAATTACTACTCTGTTTGCAAGTGGAACTGAAGAAAGAAATGCTGGACTGACATAAGTACATAGCACATACACTTTCGAGCCAAATATTTCTTTTATTTTGCATAATTAATTTTTTTAAAGTCTTTAAAAAACAAATCTCTAGTTATTTAAGTAAGGTTATGTTATTAATCTTCTTTTTTCTATACACTCCACCAAATTTTAGAATGCCAGCTCCACAGTTTCACTTCTATTTCTCTCTCTCTCTCAAAAAGAGTGAGAGCAATAAAATATAATTTGCCGGCTGTCTCGTAATCCGACGCAATACGCATGTGTAAACTCAATCCCCGTTTTCATGGAAAATCGGTATTTCGATCTCAATACGATCTTGATCCAACCCTAAAAATTTTCAGGGTCGGATCTAGATTGACATCGATTTGAATACTGGAAAAACAGGCGTTTTCATGGACGGTATCGGATTGAAATCGTTTTCAGAACGAACTCAATTCCCATGAAAACGTAGCAATACTATGGTTCTGTATTTGATTGGGGGAGATTTATAGATCATTAATAAAGAAAATTCGTTCGAAGGATTCTCCCGCCTCCCACCCGCTGATATAACCGAGAAAGAAAAATGCAAATGTTTCAGCGGAGCAACGAACCGGCGAAATTCTTTTACAAGAGAAATATGATTTCCATTTTATATTTAATTTCGTGGGTCAACACAGAGAGAAGCTTTGGAATTAATTCGGTTTAATTTTATTGTACAATTCTCTTTTTAAAATTTACATATCTACGAACACCTCGGTTCTAGCCTAATTAACAAAAAAAAAACCCAAGGTAAATGTTTGGCAAAAGTTAAACTTTTTAGGAGGAGCGTTTGCGTTTTCGCTCAAAAGTCGTTTCCGATTTGGTGAGGGTAAATAAAATCAAAAGCAATAGACTAGTGAACATTCACAACCCAATCTATACAGATAGATTAATCGCCCAAACTCGCCTTTCGAACAAATTCTTCTGTCGGTTTTCATACAACAAAATCATATACAGCTTTACCCCTTAGGAACTCTGCTCAGTATATAACAGGTCTCTTGAGCATATATTATTATACAACTGTTGTCGAAACCAACACTTTCCAAATTTAACTTCCTTTACTTAAACTAGCGCCAAAAACTGCAAAATATTAACCACCACAATTGCCAATATTCTACAACTACGTGCATTTGTCAGGAATGATTAGCTTTAAAGGACCAAGCTCTTAACATATAAATTGTTGTTTGAAAGTTTGAGACAATGATGTGTTTGAAATTAACTCTGTGTTTCGGACTTTAATTGTCTATATTTTATTTATACACGACGTTTCGATCAGTACAATCTCTGATCGTCTTCAGGGGACGTCTTCAGGAGGGAAACTACAATTAATTCCTAAGGCTACGTGCTTATATACTGTGAAGAAGTTGGCTCCGCCCAAGGGGGGGCTTCCAAATATTTGGGATTTCAACACTTGGTTTACTGAAAATACCCTGATTCTGCCCAATAAAGGCAGCTTCAAGGAATTTTCGTTTCTTCCAGTGTGACTCCTTGTGCAAAACTTTTGCTTCTGCCCACTTCATTCGGTGTTCGGCGATTCCTGATTTCGTGGTTTCACCTTTTTGGGTATTCGTCTGATGTTCCTTAAGCCTAACAGATAGTGCTCTTTTAGTTTCGCCTATGTATGATTCACCACACTCACAAGGAACTTGGTAAATGCATTCCTTATTTTGTTTGTTCTCTGGTTTTGTTTGACTAAGAAGGCTTCTAATTGTATTACTAGATTTAAAAGCTGTTTTAATATTAAAGTTTTTCGCTACTCTTCAAATTTTCTCTGATACTCCTTTAACGTATGGGATTGTAAGGAATGCATTTGCCTGGTTTTGGTCTTGGACCAATCCCATACGTTAAAGGAGTATCAGAGAAAATTCGAAGAGTAGCGAGAAACTTTAATATTAAAACAGCTTTTAAATCTAGTAATACAATTAGAAGCCTTCTTAGTAAAACAAAACCAGAGAACAAACAAAATAAGGAATGCATTTACCAAGTTCCTTCTGAGTGTGGTGAATCATACATAGGCGAAACTAAAAGGCTTAAGGAACATCAGACGAATACCCAAAAAGATGAAACCACGAAATCAGGAATCGGCCAACATGCATGGTCAAAACAACACCGAATGAAGTGGGCAGAAGCAAAGGTTTTGCACAAGGAGTCACACTGGAAGAAACGAAAATTCCTTGAAGCTGCCTTTATTGGGCAGAATCAGGGTATTTTCAGTAAGCCAAGTGTTGAAATCCCAAATATTTGAAACCCCCTCCTTGGGCGGAGCCAACTTCTTAAACTGCAAGGTTGAGTGATTTCTCACAGTATATAAGCACGTCAAGTCCGAAACACAGAGTTAATTTCATATAAATTGTTTTTGTCCTATCCTCGTTTGTGGTTTATTTATTTAACTCAACTTTAGCTTTAGTGGAATAACTATGGGTTTTTTTTACAAAAACACCTCTTTTATATAATGCCATTAGTTCCTTTGGAAACTTTTCTTGTTCACAAGAAAAAGGCACTTAAGTTCGTCAAAACTGCGGTCGGAAAACGTCGCAAGACCGTCCAGAAACGTCGCAAGTTCACGTAATGTGAAAGTTGTTTAGACGTTGATACGTCGGCAGAACTAGAGTCTCTTAAAAACGTCCATACAACGTCACTGGTTTATTAGAAAATGCACCAACGCGTTTTAGGTCGGCTAAACGTTGGATAGACGGTAACAATGTTACTGCAGTATTATCTAACGTTAAAGCAACGGAATTCTGAAGATCACTAATTATACACCCAAATTAACGTCCATTTAGGTGAAGTATGTGGTCATTGGTCAGAAAATTGTTGCTTGGGTAGCTTTTTTTCTTTTGGAAAGCTGCAGTTAAACATCAATAGGATTATGTTTCTTCCCCAGTGGCACACATTTATATTTGGTTTCGAGAAAAATAAAAAATCCAGAATTTAAAAAAAAAGTAGTTACCTAGGTTACCATTTCAAATGCTCTCGCCATTCTATTGCTTTTGTTAAAATTTTTAAAACTATAAAACAAACGTTAAATTCTTACCCTACGAGTATAAGAACTCCCCGCAATACTAAAAATTTAGAATTTACTAAAATGGTACTTACGCTCCCCTGGCTTCTTGCGCTTGCGCGAGTGGGCCGTGCCATGCGTCCGTTCGGTTGGAATCGGCGAAGACTTGATCTTTTTAAATGTCACAACTAAACCATCAAACGCATGCAGAGTAACAGAGCCCAGAACAAAAACACAGAAAAAAATATTCAATCAGTTTTAAGAATATTGAAGATCACAGGCGGGTAAAGACAAGAAGGTACATTGGTACAAGGTAGTCCAAAGTCGAGAGGGTTGGGGGGGTTTTGGGCATTTCTAAGCCCATAACATGTATATTAGCTTTTCCTAAAACCCCCAATCTCCTACAATTTGGCACACAAGTGTCCGGGTTAAAAAATTGATGGACAGGTAACTCTCACCATTTTTCCATCCTCAATTCGGAATGGGCAATCTTGTACCTTAAAATTTTGGTCAAGGGCGTAACACACCTCCCTAAAGGTGGCAATTTATTTGGAGGTTCTGTGATGCATCGGGTAATCTCCGCCATTTTTACATATATAATGTAGAAGTAGGATTCTTGCCTAAAAGGGTAGGTACACCACACTAAATGCAGTGGCGCACCCAGGAATTGACATCGGGAGGGGGGGGGTTAGGGATAAATAGTAAAAAAACCTTAATTTGAAGTAAAATGTGACAAAAATCAGGCTTCTCGTTATTATTATTTACTTTATGTCTATCTTTTAGAAAATTTTGTTATAATTGCTACAGGACAGGAAAGTCAAATTTTAAATAACATTGACATTGTCAGGGGCAGATATATTCCTCAGAGTAGCTGTGGCAACATTTTAATAACGTTTTCAAAACGTTGTGGCCGAAAACAGCAAAAGCATTATTGTTAATGTTTTTACTGTGGAAACTCTTACACAACGTGTTACTTGGATTTCTTACCCCAAGGGGGTTAACTACCCTGACAAAAAAACCGCGTAAAACTTTATAAAAAACACCTGAATTTCATCAGTTTTTATAAGGTCTATGAGCTTTTGTGAGACAAAATTTGAGGATTATAAAAGTTTGTAAGACTTTACTAGGCACGTCTTTGATTTTGCTAAGAATTGATGTGGTTTCATATGTGTGTTTTTTATTTGATCTTATAATCAGTCAGGCTTTTTTAACATATTTTATGATTTTATAAAAGCACGATTTTCTAAGAGATTTTATAATCAAACCGATACATCAACTTTTATGGGTTTCTATAATTACATTCTTTTTTTTTTATGAGATTATATAAATCGATGTTTTTATAGTTTTCTGACAGATTTTATAGTCAAACCAACTAATAACATTTTATGGTTTTCTATGATTACATCCTTGTTTTTTTTTTTATAATGTTTTAAGAGTTTGTAAAAAAACGTTTTTTCATGAGATTTTGGGATATTTTATGATCAGACCAACTCATAGGATTTGACAGATTTCTATGAACATTTATAATTTTCTAGGAGTTGGTAAAAACAATATTTTTTGTAAGTCTTTAAATAGATTTTATAGACAGCCAAACTTACAACATTTTATAGATTTTTGTGTGCCAAAAAAACCTTATTAAACCTCATAAAAAACACACCTGATTTGACAGATTTCTATGAACATTTATAATTTTCTAGGAGTTGGTAAAAACAATTTTTTTTGAAAGTCTAAATAGATTTTATAGTCACAACTTACAACATTTTATAGATTTTTTATGTGTCCACCGCCCTTCCAAAAAACCTCATTAAACCTCATAAAAACATACCTGATTTTTATCAGTTTTTTCGACCAGCTGAAATCTAATTAATTTTTTTGACTCTTAAAAACCCCTGCCAATTTTGATTGAAATCGAACAAACTAAATCTTTTTCCTCCTCCACTTCCTTCGTTAGAGAGAGGGAGGACCTGAGAATACTATATTATTGTATTCTCACCGGAACTATAAACGCATACCAAATTTGAAGACAATCGGATGTGGATAATTCAGTTAAAATTGGTTAGCAAAACATGATCGAAAATCGTTTATCTGAATCCGCCGTATTGAATTTTCAAAATCTGATCACAAATTCGTATTCCTTATCCCCAAAAGCCCCCGTATACCAATTTTGGTTGAAATCGTACAAACTTAGGAGTTTTCTGGGGTGGGGTGCCTAATAATGACATATTATTGTATTGTCACCGGAACTATGAATGCATGCCAAATTTGAAAGCAATCGGATGTGTATAAGCTAGTTAAAATTGGTTAGCAAAAGTTGATCTAAAATCGTCCATCTTGAATCCGCCATATTGAATTTTAAAAATCTGATTATAAATTCGTTATCTCCATCCCCAAGTCCCCGACACACCTAATTTCAACGAAATCGGGCGTACTTTAAGTGTACCTCCGAATAGGGGGGAGCTGTCAATTTCATCAAACTATATTCTTGTGTTGTCACTGCAACTATATAAGCATGCCACATTTGAAGCCGATCGGATGTCGGGAAGTTGGTCAAAATTAAGTTGCAAGATTCCACCCGAACAAACATATCTTATTCGTTACATAGATACATTGCCTGGCGATAAATAAGTATTTATACGAGAAAAATTTTCTATTAGATATGTAGATATTATGCAAGCACAAGGAGTGTTATTGTAGTATAGTGGGTTAGGTTGTCGTCGTTTATAGTTTAGGTTATGTTAAAGTTTAGTTTGACTATATATTAATCTCTTAATTAATTCTACTACTATTACTACTACAACTGCTAAAGTTGAGCTGAAATTTTTTACTTTCGAATGTTACAGGTATATATTATAAAATCTTATAAACCTTTATGAGGCATTGTCATATTAAAAATCATAAAATATTGTAAACTTTTATAAGCCAACTGGCTATGTGTTTCACTTTCACTAGTAAAAATTTATAAAATATCGTAAGTTTATATGAGCATAGATTATAAAAACTTCTGATGTTTTATCTGTTATTTGCTATGATCTTTTATGAGGTTTTTTTGGCAGGGTGGTATACTGAGTAAGTATGCTGAGTAAGGATGAATTAGTGTCCATTTCGTATTGAGTAGTAGAAACTGATGTGATGTTCTTTGGTACGTTATTACACCTTGTCTTTACCGTTTTCATTAAAAACAACAAACATTACCTCCACTAGCTCCTTCCTTAATTCCCAGAGGCGTCCTGTCGCCTCTGCGCATCCCCAGCGCCTCCTGAATACGTTTCAATCTGGCATAAACCTTACTTTTGTTTCTGCGCAACTTCAAGTAGGCCTTGGTCTTGACAGAAGTTGTTTTAAATGGGCTCGCGCGCGCGCTCAATTGGCTTATGCTGACGTTATGCATTTTGCTGACGTGGACCAATAGTCCGGGTTGCAGAGGCCACTTCGATTGGTCGTGGGATAAGGGGGAGTGGCCGTCAGGTCTGGATTTAGGAAAATTTCAAGATATGTCGAAACAGGAATAGTGGGAATTGGTAGGTATGTAGGGTCAAATTTGATTGTTTATGCCAGATTTTTAGGCAAGGTTTGAATGGTAAAAATGGCGGCAAAACAAAAAAAAGAAGCGGGTAACACAGAACGGCCATTGCAGATGTGCAGCGTGGTAGGGACATAAGCAAAACCATGAAAGAAAAAAAAACAAAATTGTGTTAAGGAGGGGCAAAAAACAAATCAAGGATTAAATGTATGTGCAAAATCTACGCTATTGGTAGCTATGTCAAACTTTGTTTAGATTTCTACAAGTACACTTTAAAGTTTCGTGAGAGAAAACGCTGAAAATATAAAGTGGATAACACTTCATTCAGGACTCTAAAATTTAGCCAAACTTTCGCCACAGCATACGTCCACAAATCCAGGAGACAAACCACTTAAAATGCTATATCCAAAATTATTAACATTTATATCATTTAGACACAGTGGCGTAGTAACGGGGGGGGGGGTTAGGGTTTTGGGGACACTCTCCCCCCCCCCGCAATTTTCAGCGATCTAAAAAATGTATTTATTCGGAAAAAAAGACGAAAGAAGACGTCGTAACAACTTTCTCTCTCTCCCACCCCGAAAAATTTTCTTACTACGCCACTGTTTACATACCTTTGTTTTAGTTTAATTAAAATTTCTGCTCATTTTTTCACTTTGCATATTAAAGCTTACGTGAAAAACGAATGTTTAGTTTTTTTTTTTTGACAAAGATTTGCTGTGTTCATGGGTTACGCGATGTGGCTAGAGTTTCACAGGAAGCTCAGGGAGGTATGAAGAGCGGTTTTAAACTTGTTAATCGCGTCATTCTGGGACGCCTTAAGTTTTAATGTATGTGTTAGTTATTCGCGGGTTGTTATTTTCTAGTGCCATTGCTAGGATTACCTGCAAAGTGTTAGAGTACCTACGTTTATTTTCTATCCACAAAAATGTGAGAAAAATATAAGTGGCAACAGTGTAGGGGGAAAATACTGGGTAATTATGCAGTATACGGTTTTCTGCCATTTCGATCGATAGTTCATGCATGACTCACGCCTTACAGACGGACAGAGACGGAATATTTCAGGACAAAAATTCTAAATATCTGAGTTAAGAGACTACCCTTAGTCCAAAAGATCTTTTTCACTGATGTAATCAGATTTTTTTGAAATATGACGTTTATCTAACAAAATTAAGTAGCGATATAATTAAACCAGTATTTGGTAATTATGCAGTATACGGTTTTCTGCCATTTTTGATTTTTTTTTTGAAAAATTCTTTATGGGGGCACCTTCTAGGATCCCTAGGACCCCAAATCCGCCTGCGCCCGATTTTTTTATTTTTTTTTTAACGAGAAAAAAGGGTGCCCAGGGGGGGTTGTAAAGTGTTTTTTTAATTGTTTTGGGTTGGTTTGGATTAGGTTGGGCTGGACTGTGTTGGTTTGGTTTGTTTTAGTGAAAAAAAAATAAAAAAAAAACAAAAATAATAAAAAAAAACCAACCGGCGCAGACGGATTTGGGGTCCTAGGGACCCTAGAAGGTGCCCCCATAAAGAATTTTTCAAAAAAAAAATCAAAAATGGCAGAAAACCGTATACTGCATAATTACCAAATACTGGTTTAATTATATCGCTACTTAATTTTGTTAGATAAACGTCATATTTCAAAAAAATCTGATTACATCAGTGAAAAAGATCTTTTGGACTAAGGGTAGTCTCTTAACTCAGATATTTAGAATTTTTGTCCTGAAATATTCCGTCTCTGTCCGTCTGTAAGGCGTGAGTCATGCATGAACTATCGATCTATTCGGTCCCGACTAGGACCGTAGCTAGCCAAAGAATTTGGCTTTTAAATTACTCAATAAAAAAAAAAATCGTTTTGGTAGATTTTTAGGTACTTTAGCTTGGGTAAATTTCGCTATATTCCCATTTTAGTTATTCTTAAGCGAATTTCCAATGCTTTTAACGGGAAAGTGTAGTTGCATGTTAGTATACATCCCACGTGTTATTGAGATAATGTTATATAATGAAATGGAAATGTAGCACTAAGATTTTTTTGCAAAATTAAATAGATTTTGTTAATTATGTTCCGCAGCAAGTAAATAAATTTTTTTTATCAGCATCCATACAGTACGAAGGCTATTGAGATCGGCAAAAAAAAACGTTTTTAGTCCACCATACCAATATGGTATGGGCCCAGCAAACATGGTTCCCTCGGGCCTTCGTCGGCCCGATGTCGATTGCCGAATTTGCCGTCATCGGCATGACGTCGATTTACGACATCGGACCAGCAGTATTTTTTGTCAGCTTTGCGATTCAGGCCCAATGTATGTTTGCCGACGCAACGTTAGACTGTAGCCCGTTGTCGGATCAATGGTAAATATTACTTTTTGCTGACTGATATGGTTTAACGACATGGTACCGCCCATCCGCCCATATAGCTGCTTAATTTGGTCGGTCTAACGTAGGCAAGCTGTTCTCGGCCCGACATCGGTAAACTATTTAAGTCCGTCATTGGTTTCCTAGAGCGGTCCAACGTCGGCGATTGACGAAGGTCCGTCGGTGGTAGCTTAAAGCGGTCCGACAATGACAAACCACAAAGGTCCGATAATGGGTGCATAATAAGGCCCCACATCGGTCTCTCAAAGCGGGCCGGCGTCGGTGATTGACGAAGGTCCGCCGGTGGTTGCTTGACATGGTCCGACATTGGCAAACTACAAAGTTTCGATAATGCGGGTGCTTTGCTTAACCAGTCGGGGTGGTTTAAGTGGCGAAAGAGGTGATTTTTGTAGAGAAGTACCACCATCTTGTCAAGTCCGCATTCTAGTTTGAAATCTTTGCTCATTATATACATATATAATATTATCTTCCACTGTACAGGGAGCATAGTGACATTAGCGCCATCTCTACATACTAGGAAGAAACTATTAAGCAGTTTAAAAATTTTAATGTGACGTACCATCGTCTGTTGCCGCTTATCGACCAATCAAACAAAAATCTGATCAGGCAATAGTCGGTCCTAAAGCAGATAGAGTGCGTTTCGGCATAAAGTCGACTATAGGGTATTTCCACAGAAATGTACCTTATTTTCACAAAACTCAATTGTTTCGTGTCTTTATAAAATCCACCCCAATAAAGAGAGGAATACTTAAAATGATAGGTTCAACCAAAACTTTGCCTATATTTATGTACTTTCTTTCAGCATTCTACTTTAATCTTTTAAAAAAGCTTTAAGGCTCATAATGCAGAAAATTTTAATTTTGTTTACACTGAGTTCTAGCTCACACGTTAAGATATATTATATTGAATTATTTATTGAAAGGAACTAGTGGTTAGTGTCTAAAATATAAATATAAAATTTCATTCATGTAAGAACTCATCATTATTTATATGTCACACCCGTTACAAAAAAATACAAAAAGTGTTTCTAACTAAACACGCAAATACAAAAAATTATACGAAACCATATCATTACAACAAGTATGAAATACGCTTCGACGGTATCAAAAAAAAATGTTAGTCACCACAAGGAAATTTGAAAAAATACAGTATTTAAATACTGTCGCACCCGTTACAGGTAAATTTCAAAAAAAATAAAACTGCTTGCAAAAATAAAGTAGTCATAGTAGTAGGCTGTGTATATTCAGTGTTTGACATAATATAAAACAATTGCTTGAGTAAGCAGATAATTTGATTGACGTTTTGATAATTCTAAAAGTATTTCACAATTTCTTCAACAGTATTTTTTCGTGTATTTTTTCAAAGTAATATTAAATACTCCTAAAGAGTGCTTTGAGTTCCTCTCAGTGAATGCAGGGGGGACTTTTGGTATTCTATATAACAGAGAGCCAAATAAAAGAAATCACCCCCGTTTTAGAAACGAGATGGTAAGGTCTTAGAGGCATAGATAACATACAATCCAAGCATTATTTTGAAAATGATGGGCCCAATGTTATCTTGTCAGCAGTCACCTACAAATCTGAACTTCAAAGGACCCAAATTAAAGTATTGTAACCATTTTTTAGTACTATGTTAGTACTTACTTTTTTTTTCTCGTTAATTAATACTAAAATTAATATGTTACTCCTTCCATGTAGTTATTTATTTTTTTTACTAACATAATAATGTATAAAAGTAGTTTTGATGTATTATATAGAGCATACGTCCTCAACTGCAATTGATTTTTACCATTCTTGGCCGAAAAAGTCTTTAAAAAAAATCCAATATAAAAACGAATTTACTATATAACACCCGTTACACTCAATCATAACACCCGTTACAAATTGACGATAAAGAAAATAAAAGAAGTAAAAATTAACAAAACTCAAAATATAGTAAACCTCTTTCGTGGCCTTTTCTGCTATACACTAAGATCAAAAAATATATTAGTTGCTATGCTAACTTTTATGAAAACTAAACCTAACCATATCAATGTCGAAAAAACGTAAAAAACAAAATAACGCCCGTTACATGTATTCGATTCCCTAAAATACATTGTTCTGTCATGTCATGTCATGTCAAAAACATAAAACTTAACACCCGTTACAATGGAATTACCCTATAGTAAATCGGACCATCATCAGTTGCCGATTCTCGACCAATCAAACCAAGTTCCAATCGGTCCATCGTCGGCCCTAAAGCAGATAAAGTGGTCGTCGGCATAAAGTCGACTAGAGTAAATCGGGCCATCAACAGTTGCCGATTCTCGACCGACTAAACAGAGATCCAATCGGAACGCCGTCGGCCCTAAAGCAGATAAAGTGGGCGTCGGCATGAAGTCGACTATAGTAAATCGGGCCCTCGTCATTTGCCGATTTTCGATCGACTAAACAAAGTTCCAATCGGACCATCATCCGCCCTAAAGTAGATAAGGTTTGCGTTGGCATAATGTCGACTATAGTAAAGCGGACCATCGTCAGTTGCCGATTTTCGTCCGATTAAACAAAATTCCAATCGGACTGTTATCGGTCCTAAAGAAGATATAGTGGGTGTCGGCATAAAGTCGACTATAGTAAATCGGGCCATCGGCAGTTGCCGATTTTCGACCGACCAAACAAAGTTCCAATCGGACCATCGTCGGTCCTAAAGTAGTGTCGGTATAAAGTCGACTGTAGTAATGCGGACCTCTGTCAGTTGCCGATTATTGACCGAAAAGTGAAAATCGCAATCTGTCCAACATCGGGCCAGCGTGTAGTCGCCGATGCGGACACACTGCCGACGTTGTCGACATTGACCCGATTCAATGCCGACGATTTGTGTTTGCTGGGGGGAACTGTTAAAATCGTGAAATTTTGACTTTTCTTAATTTTATCAAAAATGAGTTACTAAGGTTCCAAAACACCTTAGTCGACGAAAAAAAAGTTGTCGGTCGGTCTGTTGTGTGTATACATGATAAATAAATTTGGTACAAAAATCCTCTATCGGATGACCATGAACTGATGAACTTTTGGGTAGGGTGGTGGGGCGTTGAACGAGGAAAAGGGGGTAAAATATTTTAAAAAATTGTAACTTTGGAACAAAAGCAAGTGGCGATATACGGTTTTCAGATTTAAGTTTCCATGAATATGGACTACAAATTTTGTTATAAAGTCTAAATTCGTGGGAGCTTTAGATTCCGAGTTATTTGAGAAAACGTTAAAATATATAATAAAATCATAACTTTAGAAGTAAAGCAGCTATTGATATGTGGTTTTCAGATTTTGGTTTTCGTAAATATTATCCAAAAATTTTGTTATAAGGTTCAAATCTTTGAAAGCTACAGTTTTAAATCGCTTTCAAATAAAATTGATTTAAACGACAAAATTTTCAAAACATAAAAGCGCTCTAAGGTGACCGTATAAACAAAGTAAGTTGGAAACTGTATTAATTAGACACATGTATTAAAAGTATCTATTGTAAAACGTCAGCCAACTTACTCTTGCTACGTCCAGGTTTTTCAACCTGCTTAACTTTATTTTTCAGATGGACGACTCATGCCATGCCATGCAATAAAAACTATACGAATTGAGCAGCGTTTATCTTCGAAAAAAATTAATACAAACAGAAAAAAAAGTGCAATATAGTATTAACGGACAATATCCAGAAACAAAAGACACCTATTAAAAAAAGACAGCAATTATATACATATTAGTAGAACATAGTGAGTTGTGGTTAGTACCTTTGTTCCCCAAATAAGTGATTCTACCGCAGGGCACTAGAGGGAGCCCCAGTACGTCCGGGCTTTGGGAACACAAGAACCTGAGGGAGCAACAAGGAGTGTTAAGGTTAGTACAGATCGCTTTTTCTTACGTTTAGTTTATATACAGAGCGGAGAGTTCAAATGGACCAATACAGCTAGCGGGTTAGAATTTTATGAAAAGTTGTAGACGTATTTTTTTTTCAAATAACATAAGGTGTGTATTTTACCTTTTTAAAATCTACTCTTCGTGCCAAATACTGTTTTGTAACGTTTTCAAAAAGCATTTAATGGCTTGTAGATTTTAAAGTTCAAAAATACATAGGGTGTTCCAAAAAAAAAACATATATGGTGTAAAACATACGAGTGCAAATGTTATAATGGTTTATACGAATTTAAAAAATAAGAAAAAAAAGTTTTTATAATGTAGCGGCCTAACTCCTTTGTTTCCAAGATATTTGGTTTTTAGACTTCGAGGAGGGAGTGTGGGAAAAAGGTCCCTAAATTAAACAAATTTAGACCGCCTAATGATTTTTCAAATTATTATGACAAAAAAATGTCCTATCTATTTAGTTTTTCAAAAAACCGACAGGTTAAGGACGTAAAGCCTGTCTAAAAAACTTCTGCAATGGATAAAAAACGACACGTAATAATTTAGTTTTTAGAAAAATACCAGGATATTTTCATCCATGGGCATTTATTTAAATACCAGAAAAATTGCTGCTTTTTTAAAATTTGTACTGAAAAAACAAGTTTTACAGTTTAGGGACTAAAACGAATTTTAGCGGAAGTAAAATAAAACTTGTGGGACCTCAGCGAATTGTAGTGTAACTTTAGTCCCTAGGTATATAATAATACTATTAAAAAATGTTTTATTGTATGTATGCTCATTAATTAACAATGTGTCTTTTTCTTGTTTTGACTTCCCCTATCACTCGTTAAAGAGTTTAAATAAGATTTTTTAATTGAAACTTTTTTTTTGGAATTTAATTGATCTCGCATTCCCCTCTGCCCGAAGCGAGTCTCCCCCGCTTTCTATACGCCGCCGCTGTTTTTTTTGGTGCAATACTAAATTTGCGATAAAGTATGTACTTACCCATCAAAAATAAAAATTGTGCAAAGAAAACTAAAAAAAAAATAAGGGAAAAACTAACAAAAAAAAATGCTTTTCTACCAGTGCAGTGCAGTGCACCAAGAAATCTCCTAAAATGCATTTCGGACAATTTATCAATGCCCCTTACCTCTCCGGTGTTTGTGTCACAGTGCGTCCATTGATTTCTTTAATTTTTGCCAAAAATTTGCGAAAACAAACAAAAAAAGCGTAGTTTTAGTAAAATCGAAAAAGCTCACTAGATTACGTGAAATAATCAACAAAAACACTGAATTTTTATCACAAATTTGTTTGCACGTTATTCTACTATTTTTTCGTATTCCCGCCACCATTCAATCACCAAATTAACTATTTTGTGATACTATTTGGAAAAAAACTTACTTTTCTCTCTCTTCCATTTCTAATGGGTTGTTGTCTGAATTTTGGTAAGCAAAAACAAAAAACAAACAATTAATATTAGTGCTGTAATTCTATACTTTAAAAAAATAGACACGAAGCCAAATATTTATCATTTTAAAGTAAACGTTAAATTTACGATATTCAGCTTTATTCAGATACCACGTCTTTTTTCTTTATCCAACCCGTTGGTATTAAAATTATTGTTGGCTTCATTGCAACTACATGATTTTAAAGGCTTTGTTTCGTCTCAAGTTTTTTAAAGTCTATGGATTTAATAGTTAGTACCAAACAATAAAAAAATTAATTGTAAAAATTAGTATATTACGATATAAAAAAACTTAAAATTACTTTGTAAATCTTATATAAAAATTAATTGGGATTGCTAGTTCAAGGTGCTCTTTGTAAAAAAGACATCGTCGCAAAAACGTGATAAAAGTCCACATTTTATAAACGCCCCAAAAATATCGAAAAAATCCACTTATTTTCCACTTTCTCATCTTATTAGATCGACCAAATAATAGCGATGGTACCAACCCTGTCTAAAAACTTTATAAGAATTAAGCAAGCTGTTCGTGCCAAAAAAGGAGGGCAACTCACATTTGGTGTTCGCTCTCTTTCTTCTGCATAGAACGATGATGACTATGCAAATTATGATGACGCAAATGATGATGGCCACTATCGAAGCGATGATGATGATCAAGTTCTCGTGGTTGAGCGACTTCCACCAGGGAAGGATGCCTGCAAATGTAAAAACTATAATGTAAAAGCATCAGGGTCATTTTTTTAGGTTGTCACCTTAAAGCAGGGTTCTTTGGCGCGCATGGGCAGGCAAACCACGGATCACCGGTACTCTGTGGTTAAACTTAAATATTCAGAAATATTAATTCCGCTCCTAAGTAAAAAATTTTTAAAGAAATGTGGTATGTAAACTGGTTCTGGTAACTCATGATCCGTTTTCCCACGATTATCAAGCCGTAAAAACAATTCTTTTTTTTCCAATGTGACAAATATGCGGTTTTTCTAAATATTTACCTGGTGTTATTTATAACATATTTTGAGCCTTAAAATTAGTACTGTATGAAGAAGTATTTTGGATATGTTTTGTATAGATGAATCTGATACTACAATTTTTTATTTTCCTGTGAAAAGTAACACTCATTTTCTTTTTTTCGTCAGTTCATTTTGCACCAAAAAGCCGCTCATTTCACTACTGTCCTAATCTAATAACCCAAAGGCCCATGGCAACCCTGATTTTGATATTATTATGGTATAAATTATGATGGATAGGTAACCCCCACAATTTTTTACTGAGATGAACATTTTTGTAAGACTTGGGCACACCACCCTAAAGGTCTACAATTAACCCCCTTAGGGTGAGGGGGTCAAATCTCATTAAGAAAACGTTTATTGATTTTTTTAACACCAATTTTTATTTAAATTTCTTTAGAAGTAAAAAATATTAATAGTTAGTGCCCACCTTTAGAGTGGTGTGGCGAACCCGAAGGCAAGACTAAGGTTAGGCACACCTGTTGATTTTTGGTCAGGAGATACTACTACAAGTACATTATATAGGGTGCTCCAATAAGACTGGTCACCGGATGCATTACATGACTTCCAAAGATGCCCGGTGTGCCGTGCCTTTAGCCACATTTATGAGGTGCAAGACTGTCCATTTCTTATTGGGGACGGAAAAATGCAAAAACGGTGAGTGTCATCATATTTTATACCTCAAACGCCTGTAGGTACTACAAGGTTATCATCCTTACCGTCAACGACGATTTCGCAAGTCTTATTCCCATGTCCCACGGTGTTGTTGGCTCGACAAAAATAAGTCCTCCTCGTGTCTATCGAAGGATCCAACGTGAGGATACTCTCCAGCAGGCCGTTCTTCTGTATTCGGTCTTTGGAATTGATGACGAACGTGTCGTTCCCCTCCTTGGCGCTCCATTGGAAGTCCACCTGTTGCGGGTTGGCTGTCACTGTGCAAATAAGCGAGGGTTCGCCCTCTTTGTTTTTCCCACGCGTTAGAGTGCACTCTGGGGCGTCTAGAAAGAGATAAGAATAGGTTAGGAAATACTTTTGTGGTTATTGTGTTAAAAAAAAGATCGCTTATATATTTGTGTACGTTTTAGATTTTAATTTTGTGTTTTGTGGTGTCAAGAGCTTTTAAGAGGTCAAAGAAGTGCGTTCTTACAGGTAAATTTACAGGAAAACAAAGTTTTTCTGTATACTTGCTTTTTAATATGTCCGAGATTTTAGGTTAAAGGGTGTAACTGGCTTTTTAGTTAAGTTATATTTGATTAAAATAGTGTGTTCTATAGTGTCGAAGGTCATACTAATATCAATGAAGTTGGACGGTTATACTTACACTGGACAAAAATGTAAAGGATGGCCTGTTGACTTCCATGTTTATTTGACGCTTCGCAAATGTAGCTGCTTGATTTGTTTCGGTCCATTAGTCCTAAACAACATATAATATTGTGAGAACTTATTTAACATGGATATTTTCTTTTTTTTTACATTTTTTTCCTTATCTTTTACCTAAGTTTAAGGTATCTCCGGTGGCAAAAGGTTCACTGGTGGGGGTTTTCCGCCACTTAAAATCCAACGCCTGGGGTTGTCCCTTGCCCGAACATTTGATAGGGGGATGATACATTCCTTCGATGACGTTGACTGGACTCGGAGTGACTTTGACGTCATCCGGAGGATCTGGAAACACAAGAAGTTAAGCAAAATACCTTTTATTTTTTCAAGATTAACTTAGGTTTAAATGATACGTTGTAATATTATTTTTGGAGCTACAAAAGAGTTGTGTGAATTAATATTGTCAAAATGTTATTGCAAATTTGTGAAATTTTATCATAAATTGCTGGAAGCTGGAAATAATTTAATAATTTAAATAGTAATTTTTAAGTAATGATTATTTTAACCAGGATTAAGTTAACTTTTCGAAACATAAGAACTCGGGAACTTACAATCGATGGCTATTTCGATAGTCGACGAAGGTCCCAAGCCATTGTCAATTGTCCGACTTTGACAGGTGTAGTTCGCGTTCGGCGTTGTCTTGTTGATTTTGTTGCCCCATGTTGTCATATTCCATACCTGTCAATTAACGACGAAAGTACAATGCATAACTTATTAGTTAAAAAGAAAAACAAAACAGGATTAATTTAAGCTGATTTAAATCCAGGTTTTGGGCTAATATGATTCTTACCAAAGTAGACTCAACAGATTCAAACATATTTTTCTGCCTGTCCGGGGGATGCAAGGTGACGGTCGTGTTGTACAGATAGTCCCTGAAATCCAAAATTTTGTCGTTCTTTTTCCATACGATACTGCATTCGGGGGAACATTCAAACCTACAGGTTATGTTCACTTGTTCCGAGTCGTACAGAACTCCTTTGTACGGTTGAAGTTTGTTGAAAATTTGTGGAGGAGCTAAAAATAGAATAAGAGTCTGTTGACAAAAATGATCTAAGGAATTCGCCATCTACCACTCTTTAAAAAACTGCTGCTTTGTCTTGTTCAGACCCACAATCTTTAGTAGCTCTGATAACTTCTGATAGACCAGCTCAGAAAATTTTGTGTTCCGAGGAAATCGAAAAAGAAAGTGGGTTAGCTAGGTTAATATTAAGCTACTTACTTCACTAAAGAAGCTGCACTAAAAACGAATAATTCGGATTTTTCTTACACATTTTCATGAAGCACATCATTTTGTAATAATATATTTTTACTTTGGAATCGTACTTCAGATTGCGAATGTTAGATTATTACAAATGATGTAATGTAATATCCTTTTTACTGATTTTCTCGGAAACCAGACAAGTACAACATTTTATGATTATGGACGAAATTAGCACATAATTTGCGGATAATAATGGTTTTTGAAATTTTTAAATTCCTTGATAACTTAATTTGTGGGGTCGCTAAGTTAATATTAACCTAGTTACCCCACCTTTTCTTTAAAAAAAAGAACTTATGTATTCGTGGAGCACATAATTAGCACATAATTTTAAAATAAAAATTTTTTACTTTGGCGCCATATTTCCTGATGAGGTTGTTAAGTTAATATTAATCTAGGTACCTTATTTTCTTTTCCGATTTTCTCAAAAACCAGAGGAGCACAAAATTTTTTGATTGGGGACGAAATTAGCACATAATTATGGCATAACTAAATTTTGATTTTCTTGGGGTGGTTTCTTGACTAGGTTAATGGAAGTACTTTCCTCGATAATATCAACCTTTTCTTTTAAAGACAGCCGTTTTAATTTTCTGCGACATTTTTAAAAAACTCGCTTAAAGCAAATCAAGATTTGACTGAAACCAAATTGGTAAAACAAAAACTCTTTTATTCTTTAATTAAAGGTAATATCATTCATTCATATTATTTTTATTCTTAAAGTTATCAAAAAACGCTTTAAATTTTCTACAGGCACTTTTTAAGACCTAATGACATATCAATTTCTGACATTTGACATTTCAGTGAGGCAGGAGCACTGTTAAGTTCATTTTTTCTTATGAACTCGTGATCTTTTTCTCCGGTCGTTTAGTTCATAAAGGATGGCAGATAATAAATATTTTGCAGCTTTATTTTGACAAGTCACTTCACGTTTTGGGTTAATTGATTGATTGATTGAATTGATTTTAGAAATATTTTTTTACTGTGTTTTTAATTCTAAAGTTTTTGTTTATAAATTCTGCTTACTGATATAATCATATCACGGTTAAGATCTAAATATGTTGTTTAAATTATTAAAATTTTAAAATAAGATAAGTTATAAAATATCTCATGTCATTCATAGGAAAAAATGAACTTGACAGTGGTCCTGTCACACTGAAATATCAAATTAAATTAGGTAGATCTTCAAAAAGTGCCCGATTTGGAATCAAATGTTCGTTTTATTAATAGGTGGAAAAATAGCTCTTCGGCTTTCTTAAAATTAATTTAAAATACATTGTGTTTGGCTCCATTGACAATGGTAATTTTATATCACTATAGGAAGGTGTTACTGTATGTAGTAACAATCCATAAATCGTGAGATTTAGCAAATGTGGCAAATGACGTTCCAAATGTATTTGAGAACATTGTCCCAAAGTTTATTACATTTTTATTGCAGGCATCATCTGAACGCATATTGGCTTAAAAAATTATTTTATGGAAGAAATCTAGGGTAATGGGGTACACTTAATAATCACCGACTTCTCCAAAGCGTTTGATAGGGTCAGTCATGGGCTGATTGGTTAGGAAATGGAAGAAAAGCAGCATTTCTGAGTTGCTACCTCTATACTATGGATAAACAATTTTACTACTTATTAAATAAATCCCAGTCACATCACACATGCATCTTTGGGCACCTAGAGAATTTCCTTGGCCACTTTTACTTTACAATCCAAATGTATTCGAGAACATTCTCCTAAAGTTTATTACATCTTTATTACAGGCATCATCTGAGCACATATTAGCTTTAAATAAATATTTTACAGAACAAAACTAGGGGTAAGGGGGTATACTTAATAATCACCGACTTCCCAAAAGCCTTGGACACAGGGATCCATGTGCTGCTTGGTTAGGAAATGGATAAAAAGGAGCATTTCTGAGTTGCTACCTCTCAACTAAGTATAAACAATTTGACTTCTTATCAAATAAATCCCAGTCACATCAGATATGTATCTTTGGACACCTAGCGAATGTCCTTGGCCACTTTTACGGCTTATTAGCTTAATAGCAGCGGCAATTCATAAATCGGGAGATTCTGCAATATTGTCTTACTTATTATATATCGACTTCTTGTTTAGGAAATTTGAAAAATGAGCATTTCTGGCTTGCTACTCCTCTCTATTTTCCAGAAAGGATGCAGATACTATGGATAAACAATTTGACTTTCTTTCTTACGTCCCAGATTTGGAACCTTGACTTTTCATTATTTTTATTAGTACATCTTCCTTAAAACGTCTTTTTCTACTTTTTTCTGATGACGATCAGTAAATTGTTTTCAGAAGCCTTGAACTTCTAGAAGATGTTAACAGACTAACACATTGGTGACAGACTAATGGCATATGGAACGTATGGAACTGATTATACTGGAATGTAAAGTGATTTTTTTTTATTGGAAATAAATATACGCCCTCATTAGCTGAAAAAAATATAAACGTCTGAACATAGTAAAAGAAGAAACTAGTCATTTAAATTCTGTAAAGCTTACCTGTGACATTTATGCTTCTGTTCGCGGGCTGACTTTCGCCACCTTCGTTGACTGCTATGCAGATAAAGTTGCTTCTGGTCTCCAGACCCACGTGGGTGATATTGTATTCGTTCGTGGTGATTTCAGTAAGTTGGTGAGATCCCCTGAACCTAAATTTGAAAGTAGTAGAAAATTCTTTAGAAAGGAGTAATCTGTCGCAGATTTTCACCAATAGCAAAGCTAGAAGCTGCCACGAGTGTGTTAGGTCGTGTTTGATTGGCTTTCAGGAAACTTATGACAGCTTTGCGATTGGTGGAAATATGCGAGAGAATACTCCTTTCTATCGAATTGACTAATAAATCAGGAATAAGAGAGAATATCTTATTCTTACCATTTGTAAGTGACATTCTTGGGATTGCCTACATCGTCCACTGAACAGGTCAGTTTCAATGATCCGCCTTTGACCACTCTGTCTGACGGTTGAGAGGTGAGTTTGGCTGGACTCGGAGGATCTAAAAGTTGTGATTATTATTAAAAATTATTAAATCATCTCAACATAAAAATACGGAATTTTTTCCCCCACACGCGACGTAACTCAAAAAGCATTAAACTAGGTATTACTTTTTCCAATAGTAAGTGTGACATATGTAGGGTAGCCCATAAAAAACGGCACATTTTTTTGGGGTATAAAATCGTTACGACTTGTCCGATTTCACTGGAAAGCTAAAGCTTCATACTATAAGGTCATGTAACTAGGATTGACATTTCGCTAGAGTTCAAGATGGAGGACGCTTTTGAAAAATGCCCCTGCCAATTTTTTATGTGCGCCACTGACTTTCCTGACTAACGGGAGTTAAAAAGCCACACCCTTGACGTGTTCAAAAAGGTATCACTTGTTAAAATTGGTCATGAAATACGAAAAATAAAATTAACAGGGTGAGTTTTTGGCCTCTAAAAAATGATTTTTTTGTTTTAGCATAAGGTTCTGCTATACTTTGGAAAAATTAACAATTATATATATATACAAGGGGGTAGTTTTTTGGTTTTGCTAAAACGTGGATTTGGATCTAATACCAAAGTAATGTCAAAAACACCCAACAACTTTTAATAAGAGGCCAAAAACTCACTCTGTTAAATTTTATTTCATCTTTTGTATTTCATGAACAATTTTAACAAGCGAAACCTTTTTGAACACGTCAAGGATGTGGCTTTTTAACTGAAGTTAGTCAGGAAAGACAGTGGCGCACATAAAAAATTGGCAGGTGGGGTGAAAAATTGGCATTTTTCAAAAGCGTCCGCCATCTTGAATTTTAGCGAAGTTTCAATTCTGGTGACAGGATCCTATAGCTTAAAGCCTTAGCTTTCGAGTGATACAAAAATGTTTGAAATCGGAAAAGTGGGCACGAATTTATACCATAAAAAAATTATGGGCCACCCTTTATATAGAGAAATTAATTCCTGATTTGACTAAAGGTATTGCATATTCTAGATTCTTGCATTAGTTTACTACATATTGAACTAATAATTGTTCCTGGGCCTGATTTGTTACGTACGAGACATTCATTTTAATTGTTACAATTGTTTTTTAACCACCATATAACTGAGTTTTATTATTGAAAGAAGATAAAAGCAATTTTAAAACCTAAACGGTTTAAATGAATTAATTGAGAGGTAGTACCTGTCAAAATTATAAAAGTAGTTCGAGACGCACGGTACATTCTTCTCGTTTGTTACGGACTACTTCTTTAATTTTGACAGATACCACCTGAATTAATTTTTTAAAAACTTTATCTGACTGACGTTTTGGTAGAATTTATACTACAAGATAATGAACACACATTTGATACTTACAATAAACAATAATCTCCTGGGGCTCGGAAATAGGCCCCCAGCCAGCCTCGTTCTCCCCCTGGCACGCATATTTGCCCGCGAAATCCCTGTTGACGTTTTCCAATCTCAAACTTAGATACACGGTATCTTTGTCGCACAAATCTCCTCCTTTCGCAAGATCGGAGGTGTAGTTGCATTCCGGGAACTCCTTGATGATCCTGTTGTTCCAGTACCAGCGTACCTAAATGTAGGTTGTGGACAATTTTATCAGGGTCGTACGCAGGCTTAAGCACCCCCTCCCTCCCCGGAGTCACTGAGTATTGCTTCCTCAAGATTGAATTTTCGCCAAAAGTCAAGAATAAAATGCATCAGTATTAATCAATTTTCCAGAAAAATGTATTTTTGTAAAAATCTTAGGAGGTGGATAACTTGGAAAAGTGTGAATTTTGCCCCCCTATGGAACTTTTTATGTGATCCACAGCCACAAAAAAAATAGGTTAGTTTTATAATATACCTACATAGGTAAGACCTGGCCACAAGTCTAGGGGGGGGGAGTTTAATCAGATTTCAAGTTGTTAATTAACCTTAATTGTTAATTAAAAACATGTTTAAGTGTGTCGCAGGTGAAAATTTTTGGATACTGACCCAGTAGGAGCTGGTGGGTCTTTTGTCACTTTTGATGAGGTTCCAAAATCAAAAGCAATCCAAAAAGTGCCATTTTTAGGGCCCTGCGTTATTACTGTTTGTCTTACCCGTGTGAAATTGAACGGATTTCCATCTGTAACGTTACAAGTGACCTCAACGGTTGCGTTATCAAGTTCTTTGACAGGTGAAGACGGTTCCATTATGACTTCGACATCAGGAGGATCTAAGATACAAAAATATTTTTGCAATAGGAGAACGGTACAAAAAGTAGTTTTATTAGTTGCTAAAATAGTGCTTTTTAAATTGATTTGAAAGCAGTATAAATAAAGCAGTGTTAAGCCCTCAGTTAACACTCTTTTTTTACCCTATTAATAAAGTAATAACATGCATCCAAACTTTTTCTAGCTATTTTCACTTACATAGCACAATCAAACATTTTTCCTAGCTATTTTGATTTACATTTTTCACTTATTTTCACAAACATTTATCCTACCTATCTTTACTAATATTACATTCCAACATTTTTACTACCTATCTTCACTAATGTTACATTCAAACATTTTTAATACCTATTTTTACTTACATAGTAAATCAAAATATTTTTCTTAGTCACTTTCACTTACATAGTACATCCAAACATGTTTTCTAGCTATTTTCACTTACATAGTACATCCAAACATGTTTCCTATATTCAAACATTTTTCCTACTTATTTTAAATTACATAGTAGACTTGATTTAAAAAAAAAACTCATACATGCATTTTTTCCTATGCCACAAAATTTAGCTTTCCATTAGTGTATATTATTATAAGGCACCACCAGCTTAGTGTGCCTGACAGCTTAAAATTCAGTATGACATCCCTAAAAATGCCACAGATATCAACATTTACAAAAGTTCAAATTATCACTCGAGTTATAGAAGACGGCTCGTCTATAAGAAGAGCGGCCATCCATTTTGGAGTTGATAAAATGACGATAATGCGATGGAAAAAGTGCTGGATTCAAATAATTCTACGGATAAGAAAGATGGATCAGGACGATCAAAAGTAAGTTGTGAAGTACAAGATGAGAGACTTATTGACCATCTCAGACAAAATCCTTTTTCAACGTCGGTTGAAGCAGCAAAGAAGCCTTTTCTAACAGAAGAACAAAAACAGGCCAGAGTGATTTTTGCACTGAACAACGTTCTTCGTGACTTCTGGGAGGGGGTGGTTTTCACTGACGAAAAAAAATGTCGATCATCTTCAAGCAGCAGGAGAATTTTAGTTTATTGTCCACCAAATTCTAGATTTGAACCCGAATATACAAACCAAATTAAAAAAGCTGGACATTTTTCTGTAAACATGTGGGGCTGGTTTAGTGCTGGATGTTTGGGATTTTTTTGGTGAATCGAAGGCAGACTCAATAGTGAACGATATATTGAAATCCTTGAAAACGTTATGCTGAAATCTGTACAGGCTTTACATGAAAATAATTGTTCATTTATCAGCAGGACAACTGTCCAGTACACACGGCTAATGTTGTTTGCCAATGATTTCAGGATAATAATATAGAAACACTTTCCTTGGCCAGCCAACAGCCCTGACCTTAATCCAATGGAAAATATATGGGGTCGAATGGTTAAAATAATATACTAAAGTAATTGGAGACCATGAAATGCTGAAGAGTTAAGCGATGCTATTTATCGCGCATTGGATCAGCTTTCAGAAGACCATCAGTATTTTCAAAATTTAACCTTTTCAATGCCCAGACGTTTGCAGCTTTTATTAGAGAAAAATGGTGATCCTATTAAATAGTAAATTATTTAATCTAGTTCTTTTTTAAGTTAAAATAGTTAGTATTAAGTTTACCATCGTTTTTGTCCTCATCCAAGTTTCCTATTTGTCGAATTGTTTTCAATCTATCGCTGTTTCCATCGTATTATTGTTATTTTATCAACTCCAAAATGGGTTACCGCCCTCTTTATAGAACAGCCTTCGTCCATTACTCGGGTGATAATTTGATATTGTTCAATAAAGACTCTACTAAAACATTATTTTTGCTGATTTTTTATTATGCAAAATTTAATATAAAAATAAGGTTGCCTTTAATTTAAGTAAAAAAATATTTTCAGTTTTAGAGATCTTTTTTAAACAATATATCAAATTGTCGTACTTTTGAAATTATTTAGGCATTTTAGCTGGTAGTCCGTGTATATTATACACTTTTAGAAAGGTCAATTTTGTGACTGCATGTATGCGTTTTTTTTCAAATCAAGTGCACATCCAAACATGTTTCCTACCTACTTTCACTGACATAGTACATTCAATTATTATGTAGTACATACATCCAAACACTTTTTGCTAGCTATTTTAATTTACATGGTACATCCAAAGATTTTTCCTACCAATTTTTATTTACGTAGTACATCCAAACATGTTTCCTAGCTATTTTTATGTACATGGTAGATTCAAACATTTTTCCTAGCTATTTTTACTTACATAGTACATCCAAACATGTTTCCTACCTATTTTCACTTACATAGTACATCCAAACATGTTTCCTACCTATTTTCACTTACATGTTACATCGAAACGTTTTTCCTACAAATTTATATTTACATAGTACATAGCATATTCAAACATTTTTACATCCAAACATTTTTCCTACTGATTTTCAATTATATATGCAGTACATACATCCAAACATCTTTTCTAGCTATTTCCACTTACATAGTACATCCAAATAGATGTTGTCCTCCGACTTTGCGGTCCCCACCTCGTTGCTTAGCCAACACAAATATTCACCCATGTCTTCTCTGGTCGCGTTAAAAATGAACAACGGTGGATTTTCCAAGTTTCCTCCCCTGTATTTTGTGGTGTCTGTGAGGTTCTTGCCGTCTTTTGTCCTTAAAAATAAATTTTTCTTAATTTTTGTAAGGGCTCATTATGTAAACATATAGAAGACTTATATGAAAAATATCTGTCATCATCAGTTTTTGAAAATGTTTTTGTGAAAGGCGAAAAATTCTATTTATAATTGATATAATACTAAACTCCAAGAAAAGGGTTTTTCAAGATGAGTATCCCATTAGAATATTTTGAAAAATAATAGATCAACGAAATTTAAACTTTTTACAACGATGTAAAGGTAGCTTAGGAAAGTACTTTTTTGTGACCTCGCTGGCCAAAAAGGCATCTAATTTCCTGTAATAAATCCTTACCACCATGCTCCCTTAAGTTCCTGCGGGTTGGCCTTATAACTGCAACTCAGGTACAATCCTTCGTTATGGGGTTTCAGTTTGGTCGCCTCGATCACTGTTATGTTCTTTGGTTTGACGGTGATGACTGGTGGATCTGTATAGGGTAAAAAACAATATTGAAGGCTTAGAATGTTACATTTGAAGGAGTTATTAAAGTTTAAAATTCTAAAAATATATGTAAAATATTGATACTAACATAATCATTGGTTTTAACGTAAACACTTATTAACGTTAAAACCAACGTTTACGTTATTACCAGTATTTTACAGGTTTTAAAAATATATAGCTACTGCTTTTTGTTGTAGTTGCAATATGCTCTTAATTTGTTTAGGAACAAATATTTTAATTTTCTATATTTTTAACGTTACAAAAAAGTTTGGATATCTGTGATTTTTGACATATTTCTCAAAATATCTTTCCAGTAATATACCTAGAGCCCCTGTATGAATTTTGTCAATAGAGTGCTACACCATTTCCTGTTATCTGTAATTGTTTTGCGAGGTTAAGTTTGTACGTTAGTTTGTTTGTTTTTTTTTGGTTGTTTAAATAGGTATTACACAGCGTCATGAAAAAGACCTAACAAATTAACTAATGAAGAAATCTTTTTATTAGTTGTCAGGGTAAAACAGGAATAAGACTTTATTTATCACAGTTTTCAAGCAATTGAATGTTAAAAATGCTAAAAATATAATCATATGCATCAATCTAAATATTACAGGTTTATGGATTTTTGAAAATATTTAGCAAACATTTGGGACTTTCTTCTAAACCATGCACTTACATCTAACTTCCAAAATCAGCAGAGAATGTATCTCCGGTAAAGCTTTTTTCTTGGTAACCTCGTTACCCGCGTAGCAGTGTATTTTCATGCCGTTTTCGTAGTGACTTGCCTGAAACGTCAGGGTACTTTTGGTCGTGTAAGTACCGTCTCTCTGAAAAAAAAATTCTTAAATCAAATATAAATCAAAATCAGCCAGAGTGTTAAACTCTCTGTATAGTTTGGTGAGTGGGGCGTTACTAGCTAAATCATTTAAAAAAAAACCTCAAAAATATTAATAATGACTTAAAGTACGGAACTATAGTGGCAAATATTTTGTCAAGTGAAAGAAAATTGTTTATATAAGTATGCTCTTTGCCCACACTTTTCTGTGCTCGCCCAGTTTTAAGACGCTTTTTAGATGTTGATTTTTAACTCAATTCTTCCCAAATAATAAAGTTTCATGCAAAGTTTTATATTTTTCAAAAGAGAGATATATCGTCGTGTAATTCCGCCTTATATATAGCGTCCTTTTCAAATCTCTTACCATTTTTTATCCATAAAAAGTTTTCTGGGGCAGAAACGCAACTTTCCCCGCCAAACAAATTGCGGTGCTTATTTGTAATTCAGACGCAAACTTTTCTACGACTTTTCCTATTAATTTTGTCCGTTCCTTTGCCTTGAGAGACGCCCGTTTGTTTCTTGTGATGTATTATATTTCCTTTTTGGACAAAATATACTATAATAGGGTATTTTTGAATTGTGAAAAGTTTAATTTAGCCGAAAGGGGCTACCTCTCATCGCCACCACTAGCTATTTTATGGTGACTAAGTAGTAGTAGTAGACGACTAAAAAGACAAATAAAGGCTTATGCCCAACATAAACGGGTCCAGTACGAGCAAGAGGAAGTTACTATACAGTGTAATATCGTGACATATGGTGCAGTGATATGGAGTCCATTACTGCGCACAAAGAAATACAAAAACTTATTGATAAGGATGCAACAAAAAGCTCTACTAAGAGTAGCCTGCGCCTACCGAACGATATTAAGAAAGCTATTCAGGTTATAACAGCAATCTCGCCCATAGACCTAATTGTCGAAGAAATTGTATATAAAGATAAAAATTGTTACAGTGAAGAAAACAAAGAAACTGAAAAAGAGAAAACACTGGAATCCTGGCAAGCAAGATGGGACCGAAATACCGAAAAAGGACAATGGATTACTATATGACACAAGCTCTAACGGGACATGGATGGATATTTTAGGGCATATATAAAGCGAATAGGGAAAACGGACGACATATTTCGGACCAGTCAAAGAATAGATGACGCAGAATATACGTTAATTTACTGTCCAAGATTTGAGAACTACCGCCAAACAACAAGACACGATCTACAGATAAAGAATATGGCTATAGGGAATCTCTTCAAAGAAATAATACAACACGTAGATAAATGGAACCAGGGACATGATATGATAAGAAGGATTTTAAAAATTAAACACGAAGACCAACGCACCTAAAAGACTAAAATAGTGAACGGCGAAATAGTGACGTTATGTTCCTGAGAATGGGTCCGCTATTTCCACGAAATCTACAGCGGAGAGGTTTAGTCCGTGGGTGTCCTCAAGACGGCATACCAACAGAGGCCGGTGTCTACGAAAATTTCTCGTCGCTATAAAAAAAAAGTAGTAGACGGGGGTAGCCTCTGGCAAGTAGGCCTTAGCGGTGCCTTTTTGCAACACCCAAAACTCGTTCTAATCCTCCCTGTTCTCTTCACAAAGTCCAGCAGATTCTCTGCAGTTTTGGATATCCGAATATCTGGTGTCTTATTCTTGTATATGCATTACACTCTGCGATAAGGTGCGGGTTGTCTCCTTGGCCCTGCCACACCGCGTGGCAGATGGAGTCGTTCCCAATCCCCATGGTATATTATGGCTCACTTCGAAATTGTTTTTACCCTAGCACATTTTGTTACATACAGAAGCAGCAACGGTATTTGGCGGAGTTACACCAATAGATCTTCAAGTCAAAGAGATATCAGAAATAAAAAGGCATCACAAACACAAGATCTATAGGAAATAAAATGACGGAAAACATAATGATAATGAAATAGGAAACCGAACAAATTGGAATAGCCTTTAAAAGAAAGCTGAAGGGCCAACAACACTTATAATACAAAACCTAAAAGCATGGAGTACAAGAAAATACGGGAACATAACATATTACATGACACAACTCTTCACAGGACGCAGATGCTTTATAAAGTACCTAAAATAAATCAACAAGAGACAAGAAGACACTTGCATTTATGACAGCAAAGCAGATACCAGCAGAACACACGTTGTTTAAAATTGCACGTTTTGAAAGAGATTGTCCTTAGAACAAAAAATGGAAGAAATAAATGGCGAAAACCTTATCTTAAAAACGGTAGAAAGTTACGGAAGCTGTTAATTGAAAAAGTTATGAAACAGAAAGATACAGATGAAAAAGTAAATGCTAGAGAAGAGCAACAAGGAGACAACTGGCGACTACCTGAAAATAATGTAGGACATAGAAAAAGGTTGGTTGGTTTAGGTAATGGTAATGGAAGGAAAAATTCAAGGGACATATAGGACAGTAGGAAAGGCGGGGGGGGGGAGTTAGTTTATATTTCAGGTTTTACAAGGGACTTCCACACTATCAGACACGTGGTGTTTAGTAGAGTTCCCACACGCACTGGGTGATCTGGAATTTCATAAAAAAATATTTTCCTGAAATTTTGTCAAGTGTCCAAATGTGCAGATTAATCTTGAAGGGAGGTAATGATCAGGTGGAGGAAGATTTTATAAGTTTATTTTGTTCACGCTACCGGATTCTACCGGACATCCTCCAAAGATTACCGCCCCCCTTCAATAAAAGCTGCGACCGCCCCTGTATTTTGAAAAAGTATTCATGCAGTTTATTGTGGTATTAAATTCTTTAAACAAAAAAAGATGTCCTGGAGTTTGTGTAAAATGTCCTGGAATTGTCATGGAAAACATCTGGATTTCTGTGGGAACCTTGGTTTAGTAGGCATAAATAATATAACATTTTGAATTTTGAGTAGATAAAGCGAAAAGTCCCATTTATGTCAAAAACTTATTGTCTGAGATCAAAACTAGATGTAAGAGGTAAAACTGTACAAAGTAGTGTATTGGCGTGTGCTTACTGAGTGGCTCATGCGGTGTAGAAAACCATCTTTTTGCAGACTGAATTTACTGGGTGTTCACTACACTCCCACTTCCTTGCAGACAGACCAAAGATACAGTTCTGATGAGAAATTATAACAGGTAACAACCGACTCAGGAAGCACCTGATCCAAATCGCGGTGGAAAATAACTCGATCTGCTAAGCCTGCGGAAGGGCGAAAGAGACACCTCGACACGTCCAAGCGGACTGTGAAGCATACCAACGGATAAGGCACATACTGGTGCCTTATCCGTTGGTATGGTTCTCCGGACCTGGACGCAGAGTACCCGCAAATGCTCAAATGGCATAAGAAAAAATAATAAACAGACCTGGACAGCCTGATGGCTGGCTAGAGTCACTGCACTGCAGCCATTATAGGCTTATTGTGCACCCTTTGATTCTAGTTTAACCACTCCATTAGATTTATCCCCTGTACGAGTTTGTACAGGTCCTTAATGAAACAGTTACTAGTGGTTATTGGGTCTAGTTCAACTTTCCCATAGGGTTATTTCGCCCATGTTCAGTGGCCAGAGCCTCGTCTGTTTTAGACAGGGAGCACCACGAAAAGGTGAGGCTGGCATTTGGATAATCTACGTCGAGGGTTACGTTATTCTCGCATCACTATCCCCTACCCCTTGCGTCACCTACGTTTATACTTATCTCGTTCTCCGAGACTCCAAAACGTTTCTAAAAAGATGCCAAAAGACGGTTAATAAGACGTAATGGAAGACAATGATATAGTACCGCAGGGGTTTGGGGGGGGAGGGGGAAGGCAAGGAGATTAAGCAGCGCGCCCCGTGCGATAAATTTTAAGGGGAGTTTATAGTTAAAACTCGCAGCCCTTTCGTTCGTATGTAAAACTTGCAGTGTCTGCGTGACAATGCACAGTGGGACGAAATGGTTTTTTTGAGGAGTAGTAGGCATTTGAAAGAAAATTATTTCTCGGATACGATCTATTAAAATGCTGTTTTTAGATTACGATTGGAGCAAACCTTTTTAAAAATCAGGTGGAAATAATACGATTTTCACATTCACATACAAATTTTAGCAAACATCATGATGGTTTCGATCGCCATAACCAACCTTTTTCTGTGGTTCTGTTGCTGACTTCACTTGTGTCAATTTTTACGTTTTTTTTTCGCTTTTATTGGGCAGTCGAGGAAAACAGATGAGAAGACAATACACAAAGCATATTTTTTTTTGTTGGTTAATTCCTGGTTGGCATTTATGATTGGTTCTCAGCAAATTTCGAGTGCCCGAAGTGACTTTTTTTCGAGGTGTTTTATACTTGTTAGTTCAAAGTGCAAGTAAAAAAGAATTTTCATGACACTTTTTGCTTTTACAGTTTTTAAAAAAAATAGATGTCAGTTTATTGTGTTCCCCAGCGGCCATCTTAAAATGGCTGAAAATTTTTTAGACGACCCTATTGCTATTTCTGACTGTATTAAAAAACGGTGCTTATTTAATTTAATTATCTCTGATTTTCCACTGTGCGTCGTCATTCGCGACAAGCCCCCGCAATATATTTTAAGCAGCGTTTTCGTGCGTTGTTTTTCCTTTTTCTTTCTGCTAAGGAATAAATAAGGGTCCTTAACATCCACATTCCTTTTAGTCCCATTCCCGGCCGGGTAACTCCGCCCCCCTCTCACGGATTGTAAAATAAGGTTTATTTAATTAAAACGCCACGATAGCTTGTAACGTTTCACGTTTTCATCAAGAAAACGTTTTAGGGGCCATTCCACGGTAACTGCTGGTATATTTATTTCGTACTACTTTTTCCGCCGATAAAGAATAATAAAAAAACTACCCTACTTCCCGGTTCTAAACAGGGTTTGTACAAAATTATAACAGCTCCAAAAATTTCTGAACAAAATAAAATAAAAAAATATTCGGAAATTTCTCCAAATTATTTTTTTGTTTCTTTTTGTGTAGAAAATTTTGGTCCATGGGGAGAAAGTAGTAGTAGTAGTAGTAGTAGTAGTAGTAGTAGAGAAGGGGCGGCGAGAAGCCTGGCAAGTAGACCTCCCTGGGCCCTTTCTGCCCTACCCCGAGCCTGCCCCTAATCCACCGCCTGCACTACTAGTCTGGCAGTCTGCTCATTTGGTTTCACTGTTCTTTTTGCAAAGTCCAGTATTTTGTCCCATTTGAGCATGTGCAGGTCCTCCTCATCCAGGGTCGGGAAACCGAACACCTGATATCTCGTCCTCTGGTATGCCTCTCAGTTCACTATAACGTGTCGAGATGTCTCTTCTGCCCGCCCGCAGGCCCGGCAGGTCGAGTCATTCTCCACCGCGATCCGGGTCATGTGCTTCCTTAGTCGGTTGTGACCTGTTATGATACCTGTCAGCAGACCAGCGTCCCTTCGCAATCTCCCCGGAAGCCATTTTTGTCTGGCTACATCTGGGCCCTTCACGAAGTCCTTGGTCTGTCTGCATCCTGTTCCTCCTCTCCAAGCGGTCGTCATGGCATCGTTGGTCCATTTATTGAGTCGACTTTGCAATTGCCTCTTGGTTGTTCCTAGGAGTGGTTCCGGCCCTACATACTGGGTGCTTGCCCCGATCCTGGCGAGCTTGTCGGCCATCTCGTTACCCGGCACCCCCATATGTCCCGGTACCCACATAAGTGTCACTTGTTTGCCCTCTCCCAAGGATTCTAGTGCATCCGCACATTCCTCCACCAGGGTGTTGTTGATATTGGGCGCCCTTAGTGCCTTTAGGGCTGATTGGCTGTCGGAGCATATATAAACATTCTTTATTTCTTCCATGGTTGCAGCTATTATTAAGGCATACACCTCTGCCTGAAAGACCGTGGCTTGCTCTCCGAGTGGGTAGCTCTTTCGAACCTCCTGGTCTTCCACATAAACCCCCGATCCTGTGGTTTGCCTCTCCGACAGTTTCGACCCGTCGGTGTAGCAAATCACGGCGTTCTCCTCCTCGGCGATTTGGGCAATCCTAAGATTCCCCGCAGCTTCCCCTCTTCCTCTCCATTGGCCTGTATCTCTCAGCCGGAGGTGGGTCGCCATCGCTTCTTTTCTGATCCAGATCGGAAGCGGCGGCAGTCCCAGAATGGTTTCGAGTGCCTGTATAGGTACCGTTCTCATAGCGCCGGTTATCCCTCTGCATATGGTTCCCTGTATGCTCCATGGGGAGAAAAAGCTAAATCATTTGTGAAAGAATCCACCTATTTTTTGAAGCAGAGAATAAGCCTTGCAATCCAGAGGGGTAACGCTTCCTTTGTTTTGGGTACCCTTCCCGACTTTCAGCCGTTGGACGAGGTCTTTTACCTTTAGTACGCAGAGGGTTTTCCAAAGTATATTATATTATTTATTTATTTTAAAATTTTGTAGAAGTGGTTCGTTTATTTTTATTTTCTATTTTTAATATTTTATATAATTTAGTATTTAAGTTAAATAACTTATCAAATTGTTCTTAGAAAGTAAAACACTGTTCATTAGCTGTTCGATATATATGTATATACAGGGTGGATTCTTTAAACGGAACGGTGCTTCTAGCGGGTTAGAATTTGGTTTTATAAAAAAATCCAAAAACGCTTCAAATGAGATGTTTAATTTTCTTTAATCATGCTATCTTGGATTTTTTTCATGTCGTTTTGTTTACGAGTTATGGCAAAAAAATATTTATACATACATATATATATATATATATATATATATATATATATATATTATTGTTTTCTATTGTTTCACTTGCTTCTATGGATCGCACGATTGGTAAGTACACGAAAACTAATGCTAATAAACGACCTACATTTTTTCCTGCCCTCAGCCCTGCTCTCAAGCTAGTGAGCCACGGTCTCTAGAATAAACAAGGTCTCTCCCTAGTTGTAGGGATTTTTTGGTGCAATAGGGAAATAGGGAATTTCACCTAATATCGAGAGAATTTTCAACTGCTTCGAACTAAATTTTACCGTTGTTCGTCTTTTTTTTTTTGATACTAGACACTTAAAGTTTATTTTCAGTTTTATCAGCATTTGTATGCTTATCTCTATCAAGTCGACCAATCAAGCAGGTGAACTTTTAAAATCATCACGAATGCGTGACAGCTCCAGCTGATTAAATGCACGAAAACCTCGTTAGGTACGATAAGACAGTCGTAAAGTTACGACCGTCCCTGCATACGAAAAACGAGCTGTCACGCATTTGCCATTAGTTTAAAAGTACACCACTCGATAGGTCGACTCTGTAGAGATGAGGATACGAATGCCGATAAACCCGAAAATTAACTTTAAGTGTCGAATAAGCATAATTCCTAATATATAGTGTTTTGATTTTGACGTAAGTAGGTACATCTAAGTTTAAATATTTAATTAGAGCCTACATAAACGAACGGGACACGACCCTAAAATGGTGACGTCCCACACCCCACAATCGTGACGCAGTTTGAAGGCAGAATTATATTTTCACTGACAGTTGCTAACGAAATTACGTCACGTGGTGGCCCGTCTGCTTAGGTAGGCCGTAATACAATGTAATTTTGACGTAGGGAATTCTAGGGATTTTTCCACAAAAAAAAATGGGAATTTTCGGCGAACACAGTTGGCAACACTGGGTCTAGTAATTTTTTTGCTCCGCCCACCTGATGACGACACAAAGATGTTAGCCTGCTTTCTTTATTGATTCTTTTGATGGGTGCCATTTGGGGTTATATTATTTTTGCATAAATTTTTGTAATAAAAATAGTGTTTGTTTATTATTTTCATCAAAGTTTTAAATTTGCAATCAGATTTATTGCATATATAGTATGCACAACAAGGCTTTCCTTCTAAGTAACAAAATACTCAATCTCCCACAAATGCCTGGCAAAAATCAAGTACAAAATGAAATAGCTTCCAAAACAGGAAAAATAACAACTACATAACCTAACTTCTGAAATACGAGGACGAACTAACTCCAACTCATCCGATAAGTTTCTTGACGGAATCGATTACCAACTAATGATCCTAATTTCTATTTGTAGGCCAAAAGTAAATTATATTTACTTATACACAAAAAGTTATAATAAAAGATACAAGCAAAAAATAGGTCTTGCATCGATCGAAACAAAAAAAAAGAAAAAAATCCGAAAAGTTAATTTAATTTGTCAAGCCGTCATACAATTTTTAAATGTCGGACAAAAATCACCTGCTATCTTTGTGTCGTCATCAGGTTGAAGAGTGGGGCAAAATTACTAAACCGTATCTATTCTAGGGACCGTGATAGTGAGCAACTCTTGTTTTTAAACGATATGCTATCGTTTCTGGCCCTCAGCCCTGCGCTCAAGTGGCCTGAGCCTGAAAGCAGGGCTGGGGGTTGTTAAAATTATAGGAAGCCTATCTTTAGAGTTTATATTAATTAGAGGTAAAAACGTCCATATCTGCCATAATGCATTATATCAAATTTGTATAGATAGATTCACCTTACCGCGGAATAGCCCTTATGTAATGAGATAAAGTTCTCTTAAAAGATTTAAATTCATGTCTAAAAGATTTTAACGTTTCCTACGTGTTAAACGTTGAAAGTTTACGTTACTTCACATTTTTTGGTACTGAAATGCAAATTTGCGATAGTTAAAATAACTAAGATAGAGAAGAGGAAAAAACGACTTTAAATTCTAAAAAAGTTAAATTAATTCATTCATTCATTTATCAGGTAATATACCACCACCTAGGATTTAATTAAATTAAACTTTTTAGGTTTTAAAGCGGCTTTTTATCTTCAAGTCCACAAAGTCATAAAAAAGTAATTTTTACTATCACAAATTTGCGAATATCCCATCCGTGATGCGCGGAATGTCCGTTTCAATTACAGTCAATTTCACTGGTGCCATTGTCATTGCCACCAAAAATGGGTTAAAGCGTAGTAATATTTCCTACAAAAAGCTACTTATAGGAAAAATGTCATTATTGACACTTAGTGTGGTCACCATTACGTTTAAAAAATTACCACAGCGTCGTAAAAATATAAAGTTATACGCGAAAGTAATATATTCCACTTTGTAAGCACGAAAAAACTTTACAGTCCGAGGCTTCTTCATAGTTGTCACATTTAATTTTTTTAATATTACTTTTACGAGATAATGAATCTACTGATATTAATTTGGTTGCAATTCAGTAGCCTCTACTCAATAAAAAACTACAAAACACAAAAGATCAAAAGATCTTGGGTGGAAATAACGAAAATTCAAACTTGGATGAGTATCCCACAAGGAACACACAAAAGATCAAAGCGAAAAGAGAAATGAATAAACGATGTTTCGCCCTGGGTAACCAGTGTGGGCTCATCAGTAGTTTCACTGGTCACCCTCCACTATACATCATTAAACACCATCATACACTTAAATTTCCAACCTTGAACCACTCACAAATAGGCATCGTTCCGCACTGGTACTTACTTATCCAAGTTACCTAATACGAATTCGTCCTGGCGTGTTAATATTTCCAGTAGGATTATGCTCGTAAGGCAACTAAAACAAAGAAGAAGTTAAAAAACCTCCAAATCAGTTACTTCAACCGAAAAGAAACTAAAAAACACAAAAGATCTTGGGTGGAAATAACGAAAATTCAAACTTGGATGAGTATCCCACAAGGAACACACAGAAGATCAAAGCGAAAAGAGAAATGAATAAACGATGTTTCGCCTTGGGTGGAGTGGAGGGTGACCAGTGAAACTACTGATGAGCCCACGCTGGTTACCCAGGGCGAAACATCGTTTAATCATTTCTCTTTTCGCTTTAATATTTTGTGTGTTCCTTGTGGGATGCTCATCCAAGTTTGAATTTTCGTTATTTTCACCCAAGATCTTTTGATCTTTTGTTCTTTAGTTTCTTTTCGGTTGAAGTAACTGATTTAGAGGTTTTTTTAACTTCTTCTTTGTTTTAATTGCCTTAGGAGCATAATCCTACTGGAAATATTAACACGCCAGGACGAATTCGTATTAGGTAACTTGGATAAGTACCAGTGCAGACCGGCGCCTATTTGTGAGTGATTCAAGGTTGGAAATCTAAGTGTATGATGGTGTTTAATGATGTATAGTGGAGGGTGACCAGTGAAACTACTGATGAGCCCACGCTGGTTACCCAGGGCGAAACATCGTTTATTCATTTCTCTTTTCGCTTTGATCTTTTGTGTGTTCCTTGTGGGATACTCATCCAAGTTTGAATTTTCGTTATTTCCACCCAAGATCTTTTGATCTTTTGTGTTTTTTAGTTTCTTTTCGGTTGAAGTAACTGATTTGGAGGTTTTTTAACTTCTTCTTGGTTTTAGTTGCCTTAGGAGCATAATCCTACTGGAAATATTAACACGCCAGGACGAATTCGTATTAGGTAACTTGGATAAGTACCAGTGCAGACCGGCGCCTATTTGTGAGTGATTCAAGGTTGGAAATCTAAGTGTATGATGGTGTTTAATGATGTATAGTGGAGGGTGACCAGTGAAACTACTGATGAGCCCACGCTGGTTACCCAGGGCGAAACATCGTTTATTCATTTCTCTTTTCGCTTTGATCTTTTGTGTGTTCCTTGTGGGATACTCATCCAAGTTTGAATTTGCGTTATTTCCACCCAAGATCTTTTGATCTTTTGTGTTTTTTAGTTTCTTTTCGGTTGAAGTAACTGATTTGGAGGTTTTTTTAACTTCTTCTTGGTTTTAGTTGCCTTAGGAGCATAATCCTACTGGAAATATTAACACGCCAGGACGAATTCGTATTAGGTAACTTGGATAAGTACCAGTGCAGACCGGCGCCTATTTGTGAGTGATTCAAGGTTGGAAATCTAAGTGTATGATGGTGTTTAATGATGTATAGTGGAGGGTGACCAGTGAAACTACTGATGAGCCCACGCTGGTTACCCAGGGCGAAACATCGTTTATTCATTTCTCTTTTCGCTTTGATCTTTTATGTGTTTCTTGTGGGATACTCATCCAAGTTTGAATTTTCGTTATTTCCACCCAAGATCTTTTGATCTTTTGTGTTTTTTAATGTCTTTTCGGTTGAAGTAACTGATTTGGAGGTTTTTTAACTTCTTCTTTGACAAAACTACAAAGTTATGGAGTCTACACGGTCGCCTATCTACCACACACTAAGAAATAAATGAGTATATAGTGGAAAATAGTTACCTACGAGTTATCGATACTTTACTGACATTCAAAGCACCGTCAATTGGATGGGCGACGCCGCACTTCTATTAAACATGGAATTCCAATAAAAGTAAAATTAAATTTTAGATAAAACTAGGCTAAAACTGGGGGGTGCGCAGTAAAGTGCTTAATAATTGGGTATAGGTATTGACCAGATTTTTTTAGGCTTTAATACAGGACACTTTTAGAAGGTATTAAATAAACAAAATAATTTTTTTTTTAAAACAAGTATGCACCTATTTATTTTTAAACTTCTTAATCTTCAAAAAAAATATCAATATTTTTCCAAGTACTGTACTTTTTTATTAAAATTGTATTATTTTCAATTTTATTAGAAAAATCAGTGCAGGTTCCTTTTGTATTCATATTTGTAACTATGATGATTTTAAAGAATTTACACTATATTTGCTCTTTTTGTCACTCCAAAAAATGTTAATGCAGCTGAATACTCTTTCAGTCACCGTATTTGTCCTGAAAAACTGAAAAGTATTCCACAATTTTCTTCAAATTTTTAAAAAAGTAACATTTTTTTTATCAAATTCAAATTTATTTAAATAGTAACTGACATTTTTAGCTACTATTAATTCGGCTGCACAATGGATTTTTAAAATCTGTTATGCATGCTCCTCAATCACGGACCTGGTCTCATATCTAGGGACGAATATCAGATTTCAAGTTTTTTCTTTACCTACCTTAAATTTGTCGGCAAAAACATGTACAAATGCGCCACTGGCGAAAATTTTAAAGAAAATTGCACTAAAAATTACATTTTTTAGTCAAAACTAAACCAAAATTGTAAATATGAATAGTGCTATAGTGCCGCAGGCAAAAATTTTTGATAAAATACACTAAAAATGCATCTTTGACTCAAACTTAAACTAAACTTATCAATATCAATAATGCTATTGCGTCGCAGGCAAATCATGTTTCCATTTACGCAGAAAAGTGGAAGCTGTACATTTTGACATAAACAGGATATTTTCCAGGACATTTAATAATGCAGGACAGAACTTGCAAATACAGGACTGTCCCTCCTAATACAGGACGAATGGTCACCCTAGTATGGGTTACGATGTAGGTAATATTTTTGTTTTCTGTCATGTCTTCACATATTTTATAGTGTCTCCTGATATGGTTCAGAAAGAAAAACAACATATTTTCAATTAATAATGTGGGAAAGAGAAAACCTATAAAAACCCTAAAAGTCAAAAATACTACTTTATGTGGTAAATAGGACGTCGGGATAACGTTCCCATTTTTTACCCACGACGACATAACTCCTATATAAAGAGTAATCATTACCGTCTCGATGTAATTGTATAACCGTCCCAATACATTCCCAAAAACGGTGAGTACCTCGAGGTAGTCTCCTGTGATATAGTAGTAGCAAAACCGTCGCGACGTCTCCGTGATATGACGCCACAACTCTATTAGGGCCACCACGTCGCGACTGATTTTGTTGCTTGGGTATCCAAATTGGTGTTTATTTTAAAAATAATAATCAGACCGTCTTTTTTCTAAGTTAATAAATAATAACGAAAATAAAAGCAACTTTTCGAGTCGTGTGTTTTATGTTCCTCTTTTATTAGGCACTTAATGTGATATAGCTTAATCTTTAAAAAAACTGAAAATGTTTAAAAAGCCGTAGTTTTCTTTCAGGTTCGAAATAAAAGTACTAAAAGTCGCTCTCCAGTTAGCTTTGAAAAATTTCGTATTTTTCCTTTTGTCTTGGAATACTGAGTGATTAAACTCGAGCAACTTAAGTACCTTTTCATACCTGGGCTTTAAAGGGTTGAGTAAAAAGCATTGAGAAGGTAGAAAAAGAACGTCTTTTATGTTTCGTTCCGCAAAGTTAAAAAGAAAATAAAAAAAAACAGAAAATTACTAAAAAAAGGAAATTTTTAAATAATTTTCGATTGAGCAGAAAACAGGCATTTTTCGTATAGTGGAAAGTTTCACTTTAGAAGACGGGACTTGAGGGAGGGATTTAAAATTTTCAAGTAGGTTTTCATTTCGTATTCAATACGTATCAAAAATCAAGCATCTTGTTATTTCATATATCAAGCTCTTTGTAAGAACAGGGAACATTTGTTTGAAAGTTTGAAAGAATGATGTATTGGATATTAAGTCTGTGTTTCGGACTTCCATTGTCTATATTTTATTTATACACGACGTTTCGATCAGTACAATCTCTGATCGTCTTCAGGTGCAAACTACAATCTATTCCTAAGGCTACGTACTTATATACTATGGAAAATCACTCAACCGTGAAGTCCGAATATTTGGAATGTCTCATCTTGGTTTACTAAAAATACCCTGATTCTGCCCAATAAAGGCAGCTTCAAGAAGTTTTCGTTTCTTCCAGTGTGACTCCTTGTGCAAAACCTTTTCTTCTGTCCACTTTATTCGGTGTTGTTTTGACTATGTGTGTTCAGCGATTCTTGATTTCGTTGTTTCACTTCTTTGGGTATTCGTCTGATGCTCCTTAAGCCTAACAGATAGTGGTCTTTTTGTTTCACCTTTATATAATTCACCACACTCACCAGGAACTTGTTTTACTAAGAAGGCTTCGAATCTTACTATTAGATTTAAATGCTGAGAACATGATCTATGAAAGAAAAAGAAGACAATCTTTTCAATACGTATTGAGTACGATGTGAAAACATACAATGGCTGCTCTTTAAATAACAAAAAATTATTTAATGTTTTGTTTCCTAAAATAGACTCAGATTTGAAAACGAGTTGAATTCAAACAAAATTTTACAAGAAGCCTTATTAGTGGCGTTTGATTTTTTGCCAGTAAAGTCTAAAGAGCATTATCAACGTGAGTTTGATAGCTCAGTGTTAATATAGGGACATTGAGCGTTTTTGAAAAGAGCCAAATTTAAACTTTTTGTCACATATTTGGGTTACAGACATATTGGTGTTCTTGAAAACCCTTAGGATATGCCTGTTGGTTATTTGCTCATCGCGCACGGAAGCATGAATTGAAGCAAACTAAACAAGGCTTCAAGTAGGTAAATAAAATGTCTGAATATATTAGATATATTTTTAATTATGTCAAAATTATTGAAGATAAAAAGTCTCTTTGTCTTATAACAAAATGTAAGAACATGTAATTGGAGATATTGACTGCAATGTAAAGAACCAAACTGAGTGCAATATACTACAAAAAAAAAATCCCGCCCCAAGAAAGCACTTTGTCAAATATATGGTTTTTTAAGGTAAATGTGCTATAAATTATAAGAGTGGCCACAACGTTCGTCACTTGGCCTGAATGGTCGGTTTTCAAAATTTTTGACTTTTTGGAAAGCACATAGATGGAGTTTCTTTGGTAAAGTTAAAAATTTGACATATCTTAAATAATCAAGATGGCGGACAGTTTTAAATATGGGTAATTTTTCTCTTTAAAAAAATGGTGTGTGATAGTGAACAAAATCAGTCGTTCCCACATAAGGTTCATCCTTTCTTGTCGTTGCCACAGAAGCTCCATCCTTCCTTTACATCTTGAGCTATTAATAGTTTAAATCAATTAAGTAATAAAAAAGTTATGAGTTACAAAATTTTGATACACGGAGCAGAAATAATCGAAAACATTTTGTTTCCGACTGGTCATTTATCGGAAGAGGCTTCGGAAACTAGAAATAAACACTTTCGTAAATACAGAGAATTCCGCTCTAGAAGAAGTAACAGAACTTTTGCAAATTTAGAAATTTTGCATAATCTATTGCTTTCTTCGGATCCGTACATATCACAAATGCGTGATTATGATAAGATCCATAGGAATTTAATAGATGAAGCAATTTCTCTTTTATTATAATTTTTTTTCGTTTGTACACTACTTAGTAGTTTGGCATAAATATTGAGTATCAATCCTTAAAATAGGCCTTTCTTTGCAAGGGTATTTTTGCCTTTATTGTGATAACGTACCAACCTGTTTGTAGTAAGGGGTAAACAAATTGTAACCGTAAATAATTCACAAATGAAACTGAAAATTGCGTCAAACTGTTAGATTTTAAAACCTATCAAAAATTGCCACTTGATAGAAATCTCAGTTTAAAATAAAACTGACCGCCCCTATGCCGCTCTGTGACTCAAGTATGGTATGCTTGCCCTCTTAAAAAAGAGGCTATAAATAATATTGTGGGCTAAGCCCCCTATGTATATTTTTATCTACGCGGTACAATAAAAAGCTCCAATAATCTGGATTTTTGGTATATTTATTTAAAACGAGTATAAAAAGAAATGTCCCTATTTTCGTATACTTCGAACAATTGTGCGACGGTTTAAAAAAAATAACGTTCGATACAAGACCGAAAATCGACGTTATATAACTCTACGAGTGTAAATTTTTTGTGTGAACCTGTAAAATTCATTTTTCCGCCTGTAAACATATGTTAAATTCAGAAGAAGGCATTCAACAAGGAGGCCCGCTTGGACCTTTACTTTTTTGCATCGCCGCACATCCTCTTTTCCAAAAACTCAAATCGAAACTTAATGTATGGTACTTGGACGATGGATCCTTAATAGACTCTTGTGAAAACGTTGCTGAAGATCTCCTTTTGATCGAAAAAGATGGTCCAAAAATTGGACTGTTTTTGAATAAAGCAAAATGCGAAGTATTCACTTTGAACAAATATGTCAAAATTCCTGATACCCCTAAAGAAACCAAATTTAATATTTTCAAAAATTTTACAATTCTTGGTGCTCCTTTAAATGAAGAAAGCAAAAATAATTTGTTGCAAATCAAAATAAACAGAAAATAACTTATTCGAATTGCCATTGGACTTCGCCTAGGATATCGAATTATTGAGCCTCATATATGTCGATGTGGAATTATGGTGGATTGCTCAGGAACACATGATTTATCATGCCTTTATAGCAAAGGCCGATTTTCTAGACATAAAGAATGCAACGAAATTATTAAAAAAGCACTCATTACAACAGGGCACCATCCCACTTTAGAACCTAGTGGACTAAACGCTAGAGTGGATGGCAAACGACCAGATGGTATGACACTTATTCCATTTGAATGCGGAAAATCTTTGGTTTGGGACGTCACTATCGTAGACACTTTAGCAGAATGCTATTTCAAGAAGACATCTTTGGAAAACAGTAAAGCCGCTGAAGAAGCAGAAATCAAAAAAAGCATTAAATACAGAATGCTATCTAATAACTATGTTTTTAAGCCATTGGGTTTTGAAACATTAGGTGGGGAAGGTTCTGTATGTAGGCAGTTTTTACATAAAATCTCCAAAATGCTCATTGAAGCAAAAAAAAAAACAAAAAAGAAGGTGATTGGCTGTATCAGCGTCTCAGCATTGCTATTCAACGAGGAAACGGAATCAGCGTTTTGGGGACGAAAGAGCTTGAGGCAGAGAAGCTCAAAGAAAATTAACTTATGTTATACATTTTTATTATTTTTATTATCACGAGTTAATAAATAATGTCTAGTCGTTTGCACCTAGCCTTTAAATTTTTTTTTGCTTACTTGCTTCTCAGTATAATCGGGGATCACTTCATACACATAAGTGCGTATTAAACAAAATGCCAGGCAAACATATTACAACATAAAAGCGTTACTACCTTTAAAAAATACCTTTGCAATAAAATGATAAGTGAGCAGTAAGGACTGCCAAAAAAAATTGTTCTTTTGTATGTATCGATGTTTCTTATTTTTTAAACTTTACAGTCTCTTTGTGCATTTGTTTCTCTATTCTTTTTTTTTTAATTCGTTTCCTCGTTAGTTGTCAATATTTAAAAACTTGAAAACTTTTCTATTCAAAGAAAAAATTTTTGAACAAAAAAAATGAAAAATTTGTTAATTAAAAAAAAAGCAATTTATTTATATTTATATTTTTATACAATAATTAGTAGGTGTGTTGGGTTAGATGGAAGAACAGAACATCCGTTTTTCCTGGAAAATGGATGATCTGAATCTCGTCCTATTGATCATGTGTATTTATTTATTTACCTAAAATCTATTTTTGAAGATCAATAAAAGCCCTTATAATAATAATAATAATAATAATAATAATAATAATAATAATAATAATAATAATAATAATAATAATAATAATAATAATAATAATAATAATAATAATAATAATAATAATAATAATAATAATAATAATAATAATAATAATAATAATAATAATAATAATAATAATAATAATAATAATAATAATAATAATAATAATAATAATAATAATAATAATAATAATAATAATAATAATAATAATAATAATAATAATAATAATAATAATAATAATAATAATAATAATAATAATAATAATAATAATAATAATAATAATAATAATAATAATAATAATAATAATAATAATAATAATAATAATAATAATAATAATAATAATAATAATAATAATAATAATAATAATAATAATAATAATAATAATAATAATAATAATAATAATAATAATAATAATAATAATAATAATAATAATAATAATAATAATAATAATAATAATAATAATAATAATAATAATAATAATAATAATAATAATAATAATAATAATAATAATAATAATAATAATAATAATAATAATAATAATAATAATAATAATAATAATAATAATAATAATAATAATAATAATAATAATAATAATAATAATAATAATAATAATAATAATAATAATAATAATAATAATAATAATAATAATAATAATAATAATAATAATAATAATAATAATAATAATAATAATAATAATAATAATAATAATAATAATAATAATAATAATAATAATAATAATAATAATAATAATAATAATAATAATAATAATAATAATAATAATAATAATAATAATAATAATAATAATAATAATAATAATAATAATAATAATAATAATAATAATAATAATAATAATAATAATAATAATAATAATAATAATAATAATAATAATAATAATAATAATAATAATAATAATAATAATAATAATAATAATAATAATAATAATAATAATAATAATAATAATAATAATAATAATAATAATAATAATAATAATAATAATAATAATAATAATAATAATAATAATAATAATAATAATAATAATAATAATAATAATAATAATAATAATAATAATAATAATAATAATAATAATAATAATAATAATAATAATAATAATAATAATAATAATAATAATAATAATAATAATAATAATAATAATAATAATAATAATAATAATAATAATAATAATAATAATAATAATAATAATAATAATAATAATAATAATAATAATAATAATAATAATAATAATAATAATAATAATAATAATAATAATAATAATAATAATAATAATAATAATAATAATAATAATAATAATAATAATAATAATAATAATAATAATAATAATAATAATAATAATAATAATAATAATAATAATAATAATAATAATAATAATAATAATAATAATAATAATAATAATAATAATAATAATAATAATAATAATAATAATAATAATAATAATAATAATAATAATAATAATAATAATAATAATAATAATAATAATAATAATAATAATAATAATAATAATAATAATAATAATAATAATAATAATAATAATAATAATAATAATAATAATAATAATAATAATAATAATAATAATAATAATAATAATAATAATAATAATAATAATAATAATAATAATAATAATAATAATAATAATAATAATAATAATAATAATAATAATAATAATAATAATAATAATAATAATAATAATAATAATAATAATAATAATAATAATAATAATAATAATAATAATAATAATAATAATAATAATAATAATAATAATAATAATAATAATAATAATAATAATAATAATAATAATAATAATAATAATAATAATAATAATAATAATAATAATAATAATAATAATAATAATAATAATAATAATAATAATAATAATAATAATAATAATAATAATAATAATAATAATAATAATAATAATAATAATAATAATAATAATAATAATAATAATAATAATAATAATAATAATAATAATAATAATAATAATAATAATAATAATAATAATAATAATAATAATAATAATAATAATAATAATAATAATAATAATAATAATAATAATAATAATAATAATAATAATAATAATAATAATAATAATAATAATAATAATAATAATAATAATAATAATAATAATAATAATAATAATAATAATAATAATAATAATAATAATAATAATAATAATAATAATAATAATAATAATAATAATAATAATAATAATAATAATAATAATAATAATAATAATAATAATAATAATAATAATAATAATAATAATAATAATAATAATAATAATAATAATAATAATAATAATAATAATAATAATAATAATAATAATAATAATAATAATAATAATAATAATAATAATAATAATAATAATAATAATAATAATAATAATAATAATAATAATAATAATAATAATAATAATAATAATAATAATAATAATAATAATAATAATAATAATAATAATAATAATAATAATAATAATAATAATAATAATAATAATAATAATAATAATAATAATAATAATAATAATAATAATAATAATAATAATAATAATAATAATAATAATAATAATAATAATAATAATAATAATAATAATAATAATAATAATAATAATAATAATAATAATAATAATAATAATAATAATAATAATAATAATAATAATAATAATAATAATAATAATAATAATAATAATAATAATAATAATAATAATAATAATAATAATAATAATAATAATAATAATAATAATAATAATAATAATAATAATAATAATAATAATAATAATAATAATAATAATAATAATAATAATAATAATAATAATAATAATAATAATAATAATAATAATAATAATAATAATAATAATAATAATAATAATAATAATAATAATAATAATAATAATAATAATAATAATAATAATAATAATAATAATAATAATAATAATAATAATAATAGTAATAATAATAATAATAATATTATGGGTCCTCCTTTGGGGGCTACCCCCATCGAGTACAAGTTAAAAAAAGAAGATAAGCTGGATTCTCGTCTGAGCGTTATACATGCTAAAGATGTGATCTTGATAAAAAAGCTCAACGCTAGACCACAGAGATTGGACTCTGATATCTGTATTCAAGCAAAAGTCTTTTTTTTTATAGATAAAGGAAAGACAGACCAACATAACTGTCTATTCAGTACTAGCTGAAGACCCCGTTGCTTCGCCTGCGGTTTTGCCCGTTTTTCGTGCTTTAAATCGTCATAACTTTTGTTCCCGTTAACCGATTTTGATCAAATAAAAACTATTACTCTTCAGGAGTCTAAGAAGTGCAGCAGTGAAAGTCCCATCAGTAGTTTTTGCGTGATGCTGGGACAAACCGACAGAAAGACGGACAAAAATTCTAAAAACTGGATTTTTCTAATCTATATCGTTTGGTTAGAAGACACCACCAAAAATTTTAAGAAAATATTTAATGTACAGAAATAGTCTTTCTAGAGATTGATTATATGTATAGATTTCTATTTTGACGCTAAACTGCGTAAGTTAACGTCGGTAGCGACGCCGTAAACGTGTCTGATAAAAAAACTTACGCAAGACGAAAGAGGAGGGATTCTCATTTTCGCATTCGAGCGGAAAACCTTGTCTTAGATAAGAAGAATTAAAGTTTTCATAAAACCAAATAATGCAGATTAGATTATAGTGCGCATCAGCTTTACGATGGGACAAACGTTATTTAATTAGTTAATTATTACAAAGCTGATAAAGTCCGCTCCCTAGGGGGCGTCTCGCTACCCACGCACGTGCATGGATACCTAAACGTGCCCAGAACGTTGTGTGAAAGCCCTGAAGTTGACAAAACAGAGTGTAGCCCTATACAAGATGGTTCAAATTTTATAGAAAAAATGCAATTTTTTTCGACTTAATAGGCAAGGTTTTGGTTACTGTAGTAGCCATTTTTAAAATTGTTTCGACAGGTATTACGTGAGTAAACTGCCAAAATGGCCGCCACAGAAGCCAGAAGGACTTTTAGTATCGGAGAGATCGGTTCACCCTAAAGTTTAAATTAAAACCCAAACAGCCCCCCTCCCGTGACTGACTATAAGCTCAGAACACTATAAGATCCTCTTCAGTAGTTTTCAAAAAATATATATGGTGCAAGCCTTGGATCACCCTGTTTACATTGCACACATCGGGGGTAATGAATAGGAACTTTGTTGCTTTGAGATAATTCTGTAATTAATTTAATGCAACTCGGCATGTGGAAAGTTTAAAGAAAAGTGCTTAGATATAGTATATATTTTTCAAAGTTTTACGTTAAAAGGGATGTCTTCTAGAAAGAGCGACTTTGGTTATATTATAATCTGGAAAATATTAACTTTTGGGGCCTAATCAAACACTACACAGTCAATGCACATCAAATGCGTTCATAGTTCAAGAATCCGGGGAAGGCGCTTGTTTGTCTATTTATTTAAGCACAGTAATTAATCCGCCTCCGCAACAAGGTCACACCAACAGACAGATAAGAGGTAGTTATGAGATCTTAGAGGTTTTATAAGAACGCCAGAGTTTTAAGAGTTACATTAAAGACACTAACTACCAGTGACAGATCGTGGTCTTGATAGGCGGTGTAGCGCACATGAAAATTTTTTATATACAACCTGGAATGTTATTCATATATGCAAGTAAAAATTCTAAGTATTAAAAATATGGCAATTGTAGGTGAAGCGGTGCTTCACCCGCATCCCCTGTCGAGCCGCCACTGCTACCTACTTGCGATTTTATGAGGGTGCGAATAAAAGAGGAAAAAATTGAAGGCAGAAGAGGTTTGGGTGGCACTTTCTAAATGGTATGGTGTTAGTACTATAACATTTTTTGGAGAGACAGTAGATGAGGTGCAAAGCATGTTGATGATAGCCAACATTAGGAGAAATAATGGCACTAAGAAGAACAGAGTTTTAGGTGGTCACACTGGTCTACCTAGGAATTATATATGGCGCTATGTAAATTCTCATCATATGACGCATCATATAGAAAATAATCTTCCATTCAGCGTGTACAAGTATAATCTCGATAATGCAATTCCCATACCGCCACCGTACGTTTCCAAACGCGGTAATGTCATTAACTAAGAACAAACATAGACAGATTTACAGACAAACGGAGAACTGGGGTATGATGATGCGAGGGACGTGTCTTTGTCCCAGTCGAGTTTAATTTATTAAAACAACTATTAGAAACTGTTTCCCGTGCGTTACAGGAATTACATGAGTTGATATTTTTCAAGTTTTTTATTAATTAATTTTTGAATCAACTACCTAAAGGTCCATCGAAAACTGTTTATTTGAAAGTTTTAGACAATGATGTGTTTCGGACTTCCATTGTCTATATTTTATTTATACACGACGTTTCGATCAGTACAATTTCTGATCGTCTTAAGTAGTTGGCTTAAGAAGTTGGCTCCGCCCAAAGAGGGGCTTCCAATTTTTTTTGGAATTTCAACAATAACTTGGTTTACTGAAAATACCCTGGTTCTGCTCAATAAAGGCAGCTTTAAGGAATTTTCGTTTCTTCCAGTGTGAGTCCTTGCATGTATATTTGGCGATTCCTGATTTCGTTGTTTTAACTATTTGGGTATTCGTCTGATGATCCTTAAGCCTAACAGATGGTCTTTTTGTTTCGCCTATGTATGATTCCCCACACTCATAAGGAACTGGGTAAATGCATTCTTTATTTTGTTTTTTCTTCGGTTTTGTTGATGATACTTTTATTATCTGGACCGAGAATGACCAACAACTTTCAGAATTTCTTCACCCCCTAAATAATATAAGACCCACCATTCAAATCACAATGGAGTTGGAGCAAAATTGTCAAATTCTTTTTCTTGATGTAATTGTCAAACGAGTAGAAAGCGACATCCGAACAAAAGTCTATTGTAAACACACAGGACAATATTTAAATAAAAGTTCAAATCATTCTGGTGGTGGTGTAATAAGAACTTTGTATAACAAAGCGGTTCAAATTTGTAACAATTCTCATGACTTGGAAATCGAAATAAGAAACATTAAGAAGGATCTGTAGCAGAATGGTTACAGCCTTAAACTTATAACATATACTATTTCTAAATTTCAGCAAACAGGACATAGATTACAAGACCAAAGCCAGGCAAATGTATTCCTTACAATTTCATATATTAAAGCAGTATCAGAGAAAATTCGAAGAGTAGCGAACAACTTTAATATTAAAACAGCTTTTAAATCTAATAATACAATTCGAAGCCTTCTTAGTAAAACAAAACCGGATAATAAACAAAACAATGAATGCATTTACCAAGTTCCTTGTGAGTGTGGTGAATCATACATAGGCGAAACAAAAAGACCACTATCTATTAGGCTTAAGGAACATCAGACAAATACCCAAAGAGTGAAACAACAAACAGGAATCGCTGAACATGCATGGTCGAAACAACACCGAATGAAGTGGACAGAAGCGAAGGTTTTTCACAAGGAGTCACACTGGAAAAAACGAAAATTCCTTGAAGCTGTCTTTATTGGGCAGGATCAGGGTATTTTTAGTAAACCAAGTGCTGAAATTCCAAATATTTGGAAGCCCCTCCTTGGGCGGAGCCAACTTCTTAAACTTCACGGTTGAGTGGTTTCCCATAGTATATAAGTACGTAGCCTTAGGAACAGATTGTACCTGAATACGATCAGAGATTGTACTGATCGAAACTTCGTGTATAAATAAAATATAGACAATGGAAGTCCGAAACACAGAGTTAATTTCGAAAACTGTTTAGTTACAAACTTTGAAGACAGGTATAAGTTCCATATCGTTCTAAACGTGACAGAGCGAAAGGGACGTAAGTAGTTCATCTAGGGATAACCCTAGCGTTTACTCGCGTATTATGTGACACCAAGAGTTGATTTTAAATGAAATAAGGTCCATGCATTGTACTTACGTTGTCATAAGGTATGCTTTCCACCAAATTCGGATTGGTGATCTCTTGTGTACCGTTGATCCATTTGACGGTGGCAGCCGGCCGAGCACCGTGCACGTTACAGTCCAAGGCCACTTTATTACCAGCCACCACGTGGCTTTTGTTACCGCCCCAGGTGATGCGTGTGGGTGGAACTGTAACAAAACAAGACGTACTATTAGATATACCTACAGCACTTTCGTCGTTTTTCCTATCGCATTCGCCATTTCCTACCGAAGCGTCCCGTCGTGCCTATGCATCTTAAAAAGTGCAAACTTGCAAGCTTTAACATATAGATTAGTAAATTTCTCTTTAAAGAAAGAAATATTTGAAGCAGAAAATAATAGGATTTGGAATATAGCTGGCGAAAACGGTTACGACGAAGGCTTAATAAATAAGCTGATAAATAGACATTCTTTTCAAAAGACCTTTCGTAATTCCACTTTTCTCAGACAAGGAGATACTCTAAATTTGTATCAATTCCTTATAATCCTAATTATACGAAAGGATTACAAAAAGTATTTAATAACACCGCTCTTAAATTAGTATATCAATTCGGCAACACAATAAGAAGTTTTCTAGGAAATCACAAGGATAAAACCACAGTTCTAGAAAAAAGTGGAATTTACGAAATTACTGCATGGATTGTTACAAAAAATATGTTGGCCAAACGAGACGCTCTATTCAAACACCATTCAAAGAATACTTAGCACACTTAAAATACGGAAGAACAGAAAAGTCAAGTGTGAACGAGCATTCTTTTAAAAACAATCATAGATTCACATTAGATAAACTAAAACTTCTAAAAAGTGTACCAAACAAAAGACTTTTGAATGCATATGAAAGTATGGAAATCATTAAATCCAGAAATAGTTTAGATAAAGATAGATGCCCCATTCCGTTTAGTACATTTTATTCTTTAGTTGAGGGGAGATAGGATTATAGAGCCTGAATAATCACAAATTATTAGTCTTATTTCCGCCCACTAAAAGATAGTATGTAAGATAGAGTGTAGGTTAATTTAGTTTATTGTTTATCGTCTCCTGATGATGCTAACGTTGTTAGCGAAACGCGCGTCGAGTGCAAAAAAGTGTAGTTTTGGGTTGTGGAAAACAATCATAACTTTGTTATAGTGCAACCAAAGGTTCCCAATTCCCAACATACTTTAATGAGGTTTAAATTTATTGAGGTAAATAAGTAACGAATAAGTCGGGGCTACTACAAATTGACGAATGAGAAGAAACCTTGGAGGGACGGGAACTTGGTATTGTCCTATGGTGGTAAAGAACACTTTCAAACGACACTATAAAAGAATACGGCTAAGAAGTCACAACCAAAATATTGACGCAATATGTTTTTAATTTTTTTTTGCCTGGGCAAAATTTGTAGCTTAAAGAAGAAAGGGGTGGTATATAGATTGGTCTTACCATGTATATCAACGCCAACCCAGATGACGACCGGTTGCTTTAAGGCCTGGCTTTCGACTCTGCACTCAAATTTGGCGTTGAGGTCTCCTCTTTGAAGGGTGAGCTTGAGCGTCGACCTTGCGGAACCTTTCCCCTTGGATGTTTCGACTGTTGTGTAGTGAGCTGAAACAACAAGATTTTATAACTGCAAGTCGACTACATGTAAAGACTAGACAATATTTTCAAAAAGAGACTAAAATGTTGGAAAAGTTTCTGTATTTCGATAGAAAAATGTGGGGCCAAAAATACCCTTACTGAGTTACTGGGGAAAAAACTGTCGGCAAAGCTTTGCATATTCAGCTATACTTTTTTTAAAGCAAAATGTTGTTTTCGACTTACGTATATCATCATTTTTTTCTCTGGTTTGAAGAGTGGGAAACACTTCAAAAATCCAATAAACTTCTTAAAGAATTTAATTTTTCTTTGCCACCGCTTTTTTTATGGTTTTCATAAAGCAGGGCACTATGAAAAAAACCTTTAATAGTAAATCTATTGAATTTAAGTTTGCCAATATATATTTTATGTCCCAGCTTTCAAAACTATGGTCTGTTCTTTTCTAATGCATTTTACTAGTGCGTTTATATCAGGGGGTTTTCAGAACATTTGTAAAAGATCACTGCAATATTCTCCAGTATAAGATTCTTACGCAGTATATTCTAATCTCCGGAAGAGGCACTTGGGTTTTACGTAAAGTAAAAATTAGAACGTATATAAGCAAAATTTTTAGTGTAAATACAGAAACATACACAGTGACTGATTGCAGCATCAGTGGTGTTGATTGCAACAGCAATGACGTTGACAGCAACATCAGTGAGTCTAGATTTACAGGTAGCTCAACTTTTAACGCACCTTCCTAACCTGGCTGCGATTTTTTTTTCGAACGGTAGAAATCCTTGTAGATATGCTGATAAAAAATAAATAAAAATAAAATCTTTTCGCATCTGGGGCTTTTAATATTCTGTGTCCACGTTTAGAAATAAATCGCCATTTAAAATCTTCTTCGGTAGCCGTAATAAATTTTTCGAAATTCCTTTCATATATTACTTTTTGCACATAATTCAAATACCACCCTTAGGATATTATACATTTACCAGGTCTATGGGGGAAAAATGTGTGTATAACATTTGTCTATGCTACTAAGGGTGTACAGGGTGGAGACGCCTTCGTATAAGGTACTGTTGGGTAATAAAGGCCGGACATTTTGCAATATTTTTCCACACTGCCCGTTTTGCGGCATCACTATTTCGCATATGTTCAACGCAGTCGAGTAGCGACAGTTATCGGACGCAGGTTCTATAAACATTCTTTTTAAAAAGTATGTAATCATTTTGTTGTTAGTATTTTTTGCCTGAAATTTAGTACATAGTGAGGGATTAGTTAGGACCATCATCTAAAGGAGTGTTTTCACTATTTATTTTTTATTTAGTTAGTAATCTATATAGTGAAGAGGCATGTGTAAGTCCGTGGAATTTTGAATGAAGGAGTTTTGTGACTATGTGGGACTGATAGCTCTTTAGTCACACAATCAAGTGTTACCGGGTGTTTTGTTCGCATCCGCGTAGAAGGGGTTAATAACAAGTCATCTTTCAAGATGACTTGAGGGCGAGGATTCCAAAAAAATCACTTTCAAGGTCATCCGACCTTAAATGACCTTGAAAATCGCAAAAAATAAGATTTTTGCATTTTCTCTTCAAAAAATATTAATAATTCGGCGTTTCTTCAGATCAACTTCAAATGTACCTCAAACTATTAGGCATATATGCCAAATTCGATCCTTAGAGTTTGATGCAGTTTGAAGCTTCATGACTTTGAATAATACTCCAGTAAAATTTAGATATTGCAAAAATAACATAATAAAGGGCACTATTCATCAACTATTAAAGCGAAGAGGACCAAATTTGGTAAGAAAGATAAGAAGGTCAAGACCAATATTATTGTTAAAAAAAAATTGGTTCATCTATGACGCGTTTCAATAGGGCGGCTGATATATCAAAATGGTGACCTATAACTACATTTTATTTTATCCTATTTCGTAAAAAAGCAAAAGTGACAAGATGACTGTCAATTCTTCTTGAATTATCACCGGTTACTATGAAGAAAATTGCTTAGTTGATGCATAACCTTGACTGATCTTGAAAATACCATGTACACATGAAAAACCAGCTTTTTGTAGTGTCAATCTCAATTTACCACTACGCAAAAACTTTAAGTTCCGGAGATGAAATTAATAGGTTAGCCTTAGACAAACAGTTCATTTTAAACCTCCCGACCATTTTTTTTTACTGGCTTTCCAGATGTTTATGCTATACCCTGGTAAAAATGACCTATATTTTTTTTGGAACTGTGAATTTTATGTTCTACTCACTTGTCTAGCCAAAAAAGTCTTTTAAATTAACTATAAGAGAATTAGCAGAAGTTAGATATACATTGCCATTTTCTGGACCAGGTGTGTTAGATGTCATTTTCCAAAATGGCGGTCGACAAATCATAAAAAATACAATTTTTGCAACCAGTGCATGATTATACTCGATTTCATACAACTCGAGGACGAGAATTCCAAAAAAATCACTTTTGAGGTCATCTGACCTCAAATGACCTTAAAAATCGTAAAAAAACAAAATTTTTGCCATTTTCTCTTTAAAAAAATCTCCATAATTTAACGTTTTGTTACACCAACATCTAGGCCGCCAGATCAAAAAAAAATAGCAGAGAAGTTTAAAATGAAGTGTTTATCTATGGCTAAGATGTTAATTTCATCTCCGGCACTTAAAGTTTTTGAGTAGTGGTAAATTGGAAAGAAACACTATAAAAGTTGGTTTTTCAATTGTACATGGTATTTTCAAGCTCAATGAAGGTCATGCATCAACTAAACTTATTTTCATAGTAAGCGGCGATAAGTCAACAAGAATTGATGGCCACCTTGTTATTTTTGCTTTTTTACGAAATTGGATAAAATAAAATGTGGTTATAGGTCACCATTTTTTGATATATCAGCCGCCGCCAAATTTTTTTAACAATATTGTTGGACTTGCCTTTCTTTTCTGTATTACCATTCGGTCCTCTTCGCTTTAGTAGTTGATGAATAGCGCCCTTTAGTATGTTATTTTTGCAATATTTTAATTTTATGGGGTATTTTTCAAGGTCATGAAGCTTTAAACTGCATCAAACTCTAAGGATCGAATTTGGCATACATGCCTAATAGTTTGAGGTACATTTGAAGTTGGTCTGACCAAACGTCGAATTATTAAGATTTTTTGAAAAGAAAATTGCAAAAATCTTGTTTTTTTTTTTGCAATTTTCAAGGTCATTTAAGGTCGGATGGCCTTAAAAGTGATTTTTTTTGGAATTATTGCTCTCGAGTGATATGGAATTGAGCATAATCATGCCCTATTTGCGGAAGTTGTATTTTTTATGATTTATGGCCGCCATCTTGAAAGATGACGTCATATCAACCCCTTTTACACGGATGCGACCAAAACACCCGGTAACACTTGATTGTGTGACTAAAAAGCTATCAACCCCACATAGTCACAAAACTCCTTCATTCATACACTAATAACCTGCTGGCCTTATTATCTGCCTAGTATGGTAATAAGGCCAAAATGCAAGAGGTTATTAAAAATAATTAAGGGACGTTTTCTCATTTCAAATTTAGTTTGTAAGTGGTTTTTATTTTTATAGGAATGTGTCACAACATTTATTTAGTATTTATAAATTACAAAAAAGCTTTGTACTTTAAATCTCTTTATATTTTAAGTTTGCAACTTTGACTTTGCCAGACACCAAAAAAAACTATAAAAGCAAACTATACCCTTGTGTTTTTGAAAATCCCTTCAGGCCGCCGCATATATGCTGCTGATCTGCAATCTCTTCGAGCGCTCCACTTCCTTACGGTACAAGCGTTCGCAGTAAAAATTATGATGGATAGGTAACCCTCGCCATTTTTTGATAAGATGTGCATTTTCTCGTCCTAAATACGAAATGGACAATACTGTACCTCAAAATTGAGGATAAGGACTCAGCACACCAATCCAAAGGTGGGCAGTTTTAGAGGTCACGTAATGGATAGGGTAACCCCCACCATTTTCACATATACAATGAGCTTCAGGCTACTGCGAACATAGGGGAAATCAAGTCCAATTTACTCTCTGTGCCGTACGACCGAGGTGGATTCGAAGCATGCTGCAGTATTATCTTTTTGAAATTTATTTTGTTTTTATTATTTTGTTTTATTTCTGCCTTGCTCGATAAACAGATTGGTAAGTTCTTAATTGAAATAATACATTTTTAAAACTAAAAATGGATGTCTACGAAGTTGTCGAAAAAGTGCAGATGGTCAAATGGTACTATCAAGGCAGACCATTGAGACTTATTCAAGAACTTTTTTTTGAAAATTTTGTGAATCGCCCAGAACCTAGTTTATCAACGATTTATAGGTTTGTGCAGAATTTTGAAAAGTTTGGTTGTGTAGCGCCAAGAAACCATAAAAACCCACTGTTTTGAATGACGAGCAGGAAGTACGAGATGTGATGATTTGCGTTGCAGTGGAGGAAAATCGAAAGTTAACTAGCCACCAAATTGCTGAAGCAGTTGATACGTCTTCAGCCACTATCTTACGTGTTCTTAAAAAGAATGGTTATCATTCTTAAAAGGCGTCAAAAACGCATCAACTTTTTACGGAGGACAACTATCATCGTATGGAATTTTGTGAAACAATGATGGAAAGGGCTAATCGGGATGAAAACTTTCTGAGATCTATTCTTTTCACAAATAAAATCACTTTTCCATTATTGAATCGTCCCAACACACGTTCGATATTGGTCGAGGGAAAATTTGCATTTGTATTTTGACGTAAGAACACAGTATCCCCAAAAACTAAATGTTTGGGGTGGGGGGTATTGTAGGGGAACACGTAATTAAGCCATTTTTTATTAATGGCAATTTGAATGGTCCTAGATACTTGGATCTACTGCAGCAGCATATTACTCCAACTGCTGGGCAGTTGTTAGGTGTGAGATTTGGTGCAACATGGTTTTAACAAGATGGTTGTCCCGCTTGTTAGGGAATATCTTGATAATGTATTTCCTAATCTGGTTATAAGTACACGGGGAACTATTTTAGGGTCAGCTCGATCACCCGATCTTGCTTCTAATGACTTCTATCTGTGGAGTTATATCAAAAATAAAGTGTACGGGCATGAAAGGGTTAATAATTTGGAAGAACTTCGGATTAAAATTGAAGAAGCTTTTCAAACTATCACCCCTAACATGTTTGGAAACGTTAGAAGGGGTTTTTATAATAGGCTCGGATATTGTCTAGCCGAACATTTGCTCTAATTTTTTTTGACTGGGAGAATCTTTTTGGTTTTTAGAATGTATTATTTTATTTTGAGAACTTGCTTTTATTTTGTTTCTCCTTATTATTTTCATTGTAACACGTTGTCAGTAATAAATCTGAGCAGTTGACAATAAAACGCTCTTATTTATCAGTGACAAAAAATAAGAAAATTACGTTATAAAAATTTGCGTATTTATCGACCAAATTCGGGTTTCATTGACTACACTCCACGCAGCACCGTGGTTAGAGGCGTACTAAATACCAAACGCAAGTGGTGATCGCAAGCCTGAGTATTGGTTGCGTCACTGATAGGTGTGCGGTGTCCCTGCATGTACGTACACTGGCAAATTGGACTTCTTCCGGCCTATGTTCGCAGTAGCTTGAAGCGGTCTGTATGCTGTAGTAGTACCACCAGACCAAAAATCACCTGGTCTGCCGGACCTCATTCATGGATAAGGGTTCGGCACACGACTCTAAAAGTGGGCACCAGACCAAAAATCACCTGGTGTGCCGGACCTTATCCATGAATGAGGTCCGGCACACCAGTTGATTTTTGGTCTGGGGGTACTACTACATCATATATGTGAAAAAGGTGGGGGTTACCCTACCCCCTCTAAAATTGCCCATCTTTGGATTGGTGTGCCGAGCCCTTATCCACAACTTTGAGGTACAGGATTGTCCATTTCGTATTCAGGACGAGAAAATGCACGTATTATCAAAAAATTCGAGTGTAACTCCTTTTTACAAAGGCCTTAATTTTGCTCTGCCCCCACAAAAAGATAATTTAAGTGATATTATTGCAAATATTGAAAGTTCAATCTCTTATCTTTCAGAAGGCACAAAGGGCTATGTGCGAGATGCTTGCCGATATCAGATCTCTCAAAACATCATTCAAAACAATAAAAGTAGTACATTAAATCACAATAAAACAATTAAAAGTTTGAGAGAAAAAGATGTTTTCTATCTAAAGGCTGACAAGGGTAATAAAGTTGTTATATTAGATAAAACAGATTATTTCGAAAGGGTAGATAACCTAATAAAAAATGGACCCTACAAACAAGTCCCAAAGAACCCCTTACCAAAAATGATTAACGAAGTAAAAAACACAAAAAAAAAATGTAACAATATTATTACTGACAATATTAAATATAAACTACAAGTAAGCAATCCCACTATGCCGAAACTGTATTGTCTTCCGAAAATCCACAAGCCTGGAAAATCGGTTAGACCTATAGTTTCTGCTGTAGGATCACCTACTTACAACATTTCGAAATGGCTAGCAAACGAGTTTGAAAATTTACCGATAAAGCAAAAAGGTTTTTCTGTTCAAAATTCCCTTGAATTTATCAACAAAGTTAAAGATATTTCACTCCAAGAAGGTGAAATTTTAATCTCGTTTGATGTTAGTTCGTTGTTCCCTAGTGTGCCGATCCCCAATACCTTACAATACCTGGAGGAACTACTAAGAAAAAACAATCTAGAAGACAAACAGACTTTAGAATACCTATCTTTAACAAAACTCTGCATGAATCAAAATTACTTTCAATATAAAAATAACTACTACCAGCAATTAGAAGGAACCACAATGGGTAATAGTTTATCACCTTTTATCGCAAACCTATTTATGAGCAAATTTGAATCAGATATAAGTAAAGAATTTGAGTATTTCCCCAGAGTATGGTTCAGGTATGTAGACGATGTGTTTGCAGTATTCAACACTAAAGTAACTAGTGTTGAAAATTTTATGGAAAAAATAAATAACAAATTTCCCACTATTAAATTTACTTATGAAATAGAGAACAACGGTACACTGCCATTTCTAGACACTTTAGTTATAAGAAATAAAAATAAATTGGACTTTGACCTATACAGAAAAGGCACGGCCACCAACAGGTATATTCCAAATGACTCTTTTCATTGCTTACAACATAAGCTTGCAAGTTTGCACTTTTTAACATATAGATTAGTAAATTTCCCCTTAAACAAAGAAAGATTTGAAGCAGAAAAGAATAGGATTAGGAATATAGCTGGCGAAAACGGTTACGACGAAGGCTTAATAAATAAGCTGATAAATAGACATTCTTTTCAAAAGACCTTTCGGAATTCTACCTTTTTCAGACAAAAAGATACCTGCGACTCAAAATTTGTATCAATTCCTTATAATCCTAATTATACGAAAGGATTACACAAAGTATTTAATAACACCGGTCTTAAATTAGTATATCAATCCGGTAACACAATAAGAAGCTTACTAGGAAATCCCAAGGATAAAACTACAGTTCTAGAAAAAAGTGGAATTTACGAAATTAGTTGCATGGATTGTGACAAAAAATATGTTGGCCAAACGAGACGCTCTATTCAAACACGTTTTAAAGAACACTTAGCACACTTAAAATACGGAAGAACAGAAAAATCAAGTGTGGCCGAGCATGCTTTTGAAAACAATCATAGATTCACATTAGATAACCTAAAACTTCTAAAAAGTGTACCAAACAAAAGACTTTTGAATGCATATGAAAGTATGGAAATCATTAAATCCAGAAATAGTTTAAATAAAGATAGAGGACCCATCCCGTTTAGTACACTTTATTCTTTGGTTGAGGGGAGATAGGATTAAAAATCGTGATCAATCACAATTTATTGGTCTTATCTCCGCCCACTAAAGGATTGTATATAAGATAGAGCGTAGATTAATTTAGTTCATTGTTTATCGTCTCCTGATGATGCTAACATTGTTAGCGAAACGCGCGTCGAGTGCAAAAAAGTGTAGTTTTGTTTTGTGGAAAACAATCATAATTTTGTATTAATATACATGTTTAAACAACTAAGTAAGATAGTCAACCTTAATATAGCCAGAACTATCTACTTTGGACTAGTGCAAAAACGTATTATCAAAATCATGTGTAAACTCCCAATTACATATGGGACTGAAGATTTGTTTAAATAGGTTAATATTTTAAGTATTAAGCAGCTTTATTATAAAAATTCAATTATCTTTCTTGCTAATAACCAAATGCTTAATTATAATATCATACACCAACACAACACAAGATTTCCTAAAGAAAAAAAAAAATCATCTTACCAAGAACGCAAAAAGCCATTGGGCAAAATTTCTTTACTTATGTCGGTCAAGAAGTATTTAATATGCTACCAAGTGAACCAAAAGAGGAAGGACATCAAAAAAAGATCCTTTAAGAAAAAAATAAGCCATTGGTTACTTCAAAATGTTTCTTAATAGAACTTTCTAAATAACCAACAATAATGATAAATAATCTCTCCGTCTTCCTCTTACAATTTTAATTTATTTTTTTTATATCATTTATATTTTCTATATCGGCTTGATATTACTTAATTTTCACGACATATTGCGTAAGCATTTTATGCCTGATAGTGTCTTCTTTAGTTTTTTGTTTTCTTTAATTTAGCATCAGATGCTTAAAAACGACTGTCAAGTTATTTTTTTAACTTTGTTGTTTCTTTGCATTTATTTTTGTCAAGGTTTATTAACAAAAAAAAACACTTAGCTGTAACTATACCTATATTTATTTACTCCTAAGTTAGTTATAAGCAAAACATACATTGTATTATAATATTAGTAAATAAATATTATCTATCTATATATATATAGGACATCCTATTATAAAGTTATGCACGCCGAACGCATTGCAAGGGCATATATTTAAGCTCATACATATATGCATATTACGCATTTTTCTAAAAAAAAACCACTTTTTTAATTAAATTTCAAATTAATATTCAAAAAGGCCCTCAGTCTCTCAGTGACCTTATATGTTTTGAGGTTAGACGCGTCTTAAACTTCATCTTCGCGTGTAATGACCATCATAACATGCTTGTTATGTAAACTACTATTACCCCACCGAGACTTCCTAAACCACCTCGAGGAGACTGAGGCCTATTCTATCATTTGATGTGAAATATTGGAGTGAGATTTTAAAGCAGACAACAATCGCGATCAGGAATTTATGGATGCTTTCAAGCGAAATTAACTTTGTATTAAATTAAGAACAATTTGGTGGACTTAGCGGAAGGCGAAGTCCATAAGTCGAGCGACTGTGCAAAGTGTTTTTGTCACACATCAAAGATCGAACTGAGCGCACCCCAAAGCGATGGGTGCACGAAGAACATCGAAACCACTGGCATTCAATATCTTGGCAAAACCACAGCAAAATAATGGTGGCATCCCCTTCAACACCACTCACCTGGGAAATCCTTAAACTGAATAGGAAATAAATCAGACAAGTGATGGGGCTATTAACTGGTTACTGCGCACTTAGGGAATACCCGCATAGGATGGGAATCTATAAAGACGAACCCACCTGCAGACTATGTGATTGACATCATATTTGAGTGCCCGGCACTAACCTTCTGCAGAACACAAAGCCCCCTGGAGGACGACCCCTCCAGAGAAGTTAACTGCCAGAGAAACCTAATAAAGGGGCTGCTGCTCCTCACGAGGTCGTCAAACCTCTTAGATTAGGAAGGCACACAGCAAGAGATACAATAAGCTAAGAAGACCTAAACTTGCTGTTGAGACAAATCAAATCAAATCAAGCGCACCCCAGTGCGGGTAACAGAATATGGCGCATTTACTATCAGAGATAAAACGATATATCCCCCTTCTGATCTTAGCCGCACCGATACATTTATTTCGATCCTAACTACGCTTTTTACCCGCTAGTTTCTTTTTTATCTTGACGCTACACTTGATTACGTTTACCTATAGATATCTTGGGGAAACAAATAGAAACGATAAATCAGCAAAGAAAAAACGGTTATTTTCTGCACAGCATCAAAATTAGTATTTTAACTAGTGCGGAAAATACACTTTTAGGTGCATATTTTTGAAATCGCATGTGGCGGGAATCTGTCCATCCAAAGCACAGATTTTGGTCATTTGTCCTCTTCGTTTTGCTGGTTTTAAATTTTGGCCCTAAATTTAGGCGACAATCAATTTTTTTAAATTATAGTTTTATTAGATAGTTTAGAACTAAGGGTCTCCAGTGGCACTTTTTTTAATTTTTTGTTTCCGGTCCCAGGTGCACGGGAACATTTTTTATCTAATATCGCAACGCTTTGATCCAAGAATAAATTAGAGTGAGTATTCCTCAAGAAAAAGCAAACTTCAGTTAAGAGACAATGGATTCTTTAGAGTAAATTGTCGATCAATTCGATTGCTTATGTATCTGCAATCGTCATCAGGTGAATACTAACAAAAACTAAGACTACCTAATCTTATATATATATATATATATATAAGCTTCAGACTAGTTGCCGAAAAAGTGCAGATGGTCAAATGGTACCATTAAGACAGATCATGGAGACTTATTCAAGAACTTTTTTTGGAGAATTTTGTAAATCGCCCAGAACCTAATTTATCAACGATTCATAGGTTTGTGCAGAATTTTGAAAAGTTTAGTTGTGTAGCGCCAAGAAACCATAAAAACCCCACTGTTTTAAATGACGAGCAGGCAGTACGAGATGTGATGATTTGCGCTGCAGTAGAGGAAAATCGAAAGTTAACTAGCCACCAAATTGCAGAAGTAGTTGATACGTCTTCAGCCACTATCTTAGTGTTCTCAAAAAGAATGCTTATCATTCTTAAAAAGCGTCAAAAACGCATCAAATTTTTCCGGAGGACAATTATCGTCGTATGGAATTTTGTGAAACAATGATGGAAAGGGCTAATCGTGATGAAAACTTTCTAAGATCTATTCTTTTCACAGATGAAAGCACTTTTCCATTATTGAATCGTCATAACCCATCACACGTTCGATATTGGTCGAGGGAAAATTTGCATTTGTAATTTGACGTAAGAACACAATATCCCCAAAAACTAAATGTTTGGGGGAGTATTGTGGGGGAACACATAATTGGGCCATTTTTTATTGACGGCAATTTCAATCGTCCTAGATACTTGGATCTACTGCAGCAGCATATTATTCCAACTGCTAGGCAGTTGTTAGGTGTGAGATTTGGTGAAACATGATTTCAACAAGATGGTTGTCTCGCTCACAATGTTGCCCTTGTTAGGGAATATCTTTATAATGTATTTCCTAATCGGGGAACTATTTTATGGCCGGCGAACATCATGGTAGAGACCCAAACTATGGCTAAGATACATGGAGGACATATTTATCATCTGGAAAAAGGACAACAATACACTAGAACAATTCTTCAATCCTAGCAACAGCATAGGAAACTGCATCACACTAACTCTGGAAAAAGAAGAAAATTGTCAGCTCCCTTTTTTCGACGTTCTAGTCACCAAAAAGAACTCAACCATAACCACTTCTGTATATCGCAAACCTACTCATACTGGACAATATCTAAACTTCAAATCAAACCACTCCACATAAACCAAAACGTTTCAATGTTGTTGACAAAAAAATTGTTAACCAAAATTTTAACAATATTTAATATTGGTATAGCGCCGCGAAAAAAAACAAAATTTTTTTTGTAAAACTTTTGGTCTCCTGGGTTTTTTGAAAAAGTAGATTGAGTTAGATGCCAAGAAGGGGTGGGTTGCGATGGTATATATAAGGTGGTTGGAAAGCCAGGACATGAGAATTTTGAGACCGACGTTAAAATTGACATTTCGTAAAAATCCAAGATGGCGGACAATTTTAAAAGATAGGTATTTTTCCATGTTCTTCCCTGGTTTACTGATGTATCGCTTGTTAAAATCGGGTAAGAAATAAAAAAGTAATTTTCGAATAAGTGCATTTGGTAAGCGTAATTTAGCCAAATAAAAAAAAGTTTTGCTTGGCTATGTTTTTCGATGTATTTGTCCGTTTTGAATAGAGCTGACCATTTTGAAAAGACAAGATGGCGGACAGTTTTAAAAAGTAGGTTGTTTTGACCTCCCTCAGAGTTTTTGTGTACGCCACTGGTGCAAAAGTTAAATTTGACGTGTAAAGCCTCGTCAGCCTCGAGTCTTCTGATGTATTGTTGATAAAAATCGGGTAAGTAGTAAGAAAAATATGCATTAAGTTATTTGATTGCGTTTCTCATCAAATGCAAATGGTGTTTTTTTGGCCTGACTGAATTTAGTTACCAAAGGCATCCATTTGAACAAATTGGAACTTTGTTACTTCTTAGCCGATCTTTATTAGCAACACAATGGTAGACTCACTCAGTGGCGCACACAATAATTTGCAGGAGAGTTCAAAACAACCTATTTTTTAAAACTGTCCGCCATCTTGGATTTTTACAAAATGTCAATTTTGCCAAAAAAGTAATAAATTTGGAAACCTTGGCTCTTCAGCGTTATTAAAAACGGAAAAATTCATCGAAAAGCACAGCCAAGCAAAAATGGTGGTTTTTTTATTTGGCTAAATTAGGCTTACCAAACGAACTTATTTGAAAAAATTATAGCTTTCTTATTTCTTAACCGATTTTAACAAACTATACATCAGAAAACTAAGGAAGGACATAGCTCTCGAAATATATTTTTATTTTGCATCAATAGTGCCCACAAAAAATTTGCAGGGGGGGTCAAAATACCTATTTTTTAAAATTGTCCGCCATCTTGGATTTGTACGAAATGTCAATTTTGACATCAGATTCCAAAATTCCGATGTCTTGGCTTTTCAAAATGACCAAACCAAGTTTTTAAGTAATAGAAAATCAAAAAAGTCCCGTTTTTTTTGGCCCACCCTATATATAGATTTGGTGCCAAATCATAAATGCCACGCAGATGAAACTTTTAAGAAAAATTATACTAAGGATGTCATTTATTACACGTTTTTAATGCTGGTGACAAAAATTCCTTAGAAATAAACTAAAATTGTAACGATTAATGACGTCATAGCACCGCAGGCAAAATTTTTAAAATTTAAGACATCACACCAAATACACGTCACAAACCGGAGTAGAGGGTCAAAAAAGTGGGGGACCTGTAGCTCTCCTTGGAGCCATTGATCATTACTAATTTATTGGAGATTGGCTTGGACCTCCTGGGAGGGGTTTTAACCCCCAAAACCCCCCCTGGCTACGCCACTGCATATATAATACAAAATTATTTACAACTGTAAAGATAGAAAAAGCCTTAATCAAATGCAATACTCTTACAGAGCCAGCAAAGTGAGTGATATAAAACTTCGAGTAAAACTACACATCTTAGAAACCGCAATTTTAAAAAGGTGGTCATAGGTATGCGTAAAAAAGTCACACTAACTCTGGAAAAAGAAGAAAATTGTCAGCTCTCTTTTTTCGACGTACTAGTCACCAAAAAGAATTCAACCATAACCACTTCTGTATATCGCAAACTACTCATACTGGACAATATCTAAACTTCAAATCAAACCACTCCACATAAACCAAAACGTTTCAATGTTGTTGACAAAAAAATTGTTAACCAAAATTGTAACAATATTTAATATTGGTATAGCGCCGCGAAAAAAAACAAATTTTTTTTTAAAACTTTTGGTCTCCTGGGTTTTTTGAAAAAGTAGATTGAGTTAGATGCCAAGAAGGGGTGGGTTGCGATGGTATATATAAGGTGGTTGGAAAGCCAGGACATGAGAATTTTGAGACCGACGTTAAAATTGACATTTCGTAAAAATCCAAGATGGCGGACAATTTTAAAAGATAGGTATTTTTCCATGTTCTTCCCTGGTTTACTGATGTATCGCTTGTTAAAATAAGGTAAGAAATAAAAAAGTAATTTTCGAATAAGTGCATTTGGTAAGCGTAATTTAGCCAAATAAAAAAAAGTTTTCCTTGGCTATTTTAAAAACACAGTTTTAAAAAGTAGGTTGTTTTGACCTCAATGAGAGTTTTTGTGTACGCCACTGGTGCAAAAGTTAAATTTGACGTGTAAAGCCTCGTCAGCCTCGAGTCTTCTGATGTATTGTTGATAAAAATCGGGTAAGTAGTAAGAAAAATATGCATTAAGTTATTTGATTGCGTTTCTCATCAAATGCAAATGGTGTTTTTTTGGCCTGACTGAATTTAGTTACCAAAGGCATCCATTTGAACAAATTGGAACTTTGTTACTTCTTAGCCGATCTTTATTAGCAACACAATGGTAGACTCATTCAGTGGCGCACACAATAATTTGCAGGAGAGTTCAAAACAACCTACTTTTTAAAACTGTCCGCCATCTTGGATTTTTTCAAAATGTCAATTTTGCCAAAAAAGTAATAAATTTGGAAACCTTGGCTCTTCAGCGTTATTAAAAACGGAAAAATTCATCGAAAAGCACAGCCAAGCAAAAATGGTGGTTTTGTTATTTGGCTAAATTAGGCTTACCAAACGAACTTATTTGAAAAAATTATAGCTTTCTTATTTCTTAACCGATTTTAACAAACTATACATCAGAAAACTAAGGAAGGACATAGCTCTCGAAATATATTTTTATTTTGCATCAATAGTGCCCACAAAAAATTTGCAGGGGGGGTCAAAATACCTATTTTTTAAAATTGTCCGCCATCTTGGATTTGTACGAAATGTCAATTTTGACATCAGATTCCAAAATTCCGATGTCTTGGCTTTTCAAAATGACCAAACCAAGTTTTTAAGTAATAGAAAATCAAAAAAGTCCCGTTTTTTTTGGCCCACCCTATATATAGATTTGGTGCCAAATCATAAATGCCACGCAGATGAAACTTTTAAGAAAAATTATACTAAGGATGTCATTTATTACACGTTTTTAATGCTGGTGACAAAAATTCCTTAGAAATAAACTAAAATTGTAACGATTAATGACGTCATAGCACCGCAGGCAAAATTTTTAAAATTTAAGACATCACACCAAATACACGTCACAAACCGGAGTAGAGGGTCAAAAAAGTGGGGGACCTGTAGCTCTCCTTGGAGCCATTGATCATTACTAATTTATTGGAGATTGGCTTGGACCTCCTGGGAGGGGTTTTAACCCCCAAAACCCCCCCTGGCTACGCCACTGCATATATAATACAAAATTATTTACAACTGTAAAGATAGAAAAAGCCTTAATCAAATGCAATACTCTTACAGAGCCAGCAAAGTGAGTGATATAAAACTTCGAGTAAAACTACACATCTTAGAAACCGCAATTTTAAAAAGGTGGTCATAGGTATGCGTAAAAAAGTCATTTAAAATTCTCAAAAAATGAGGGAAAGGCAACAAAAAAAAAGTTTTATAACTTCTTCCCTTAGTTTGCAGAAGTCTATTTTAAAGCCTGTTTTATTTTCTAGCGGCTATATCCTCTAACGTATTAATTTTTCCTAAAATTCGACCGCAAAGCGAGAAAAAAAAAATGAAGAATTATATCCACCAAGCACCCTTTTTTTCCCCGGGGTGTGTTCAATCAATCAAATTTGGCACGTTTTTCTTTTTGTTTATTTTTATTATTTCAGGGTTTTTGGGGGCAATTTTCGGCCGCCATTACCACGCGCCACGAATTTGTAATATTAATTAATTTCGGGGTAAAATGATCGAAAAAATTGTCTTTGGAATTATATAGATAAACAAACAAACCGACAGAGAAACAAGAATTAAAGTTAATAACGTTAACAAACGTGGTAAAATTTTATTTATATACATATTTAGTATTTTCATTGATTTTTTTTTCTTTTTTTGTAAAAAATTATATACTTATCAAGTTTAAATTCTAAGACTGTAGCTTTAGTTATTTACTCTTATCAATTAGGGTTTCCTCTTGTAGTCTATACTTTGTATTTATGGTCCTAGAAAAGAAATATTTGTAAGACAATAGCGAGGGTGAATAAATGACAAAATCAATGAATAGCGAGCTTTCCCTCAAAAAAGGTAATGGTGGACTTGTGGTGCTCATCAGTAAGGTGTTACGAATGAGATAAAATGATGATGAAAAAATCTGACACAGGATTCACGTAAAAGACAAACATCTGTCAAATTGCAGAATTGGCAGATGTACCTTTAGTTTAAAAGAAAATTAAGCGCCTCTACGGAGACAAATATAATTATTTTTACAGATATCCTAAGATCTGTAGTTCAGTGTTGCCAGGAGGTTGCAAAAAAAGTATCATTTGCAATTCGAAAAATTATAAAGTTTAGGAAAAAATTATCATCATCACATGACATGCGCTTAAAATGTATTATTATTGTCGAGTGGGCCAAAAAAAATAGTGGATTATTAATTTCAATTTCGCAAGATATACCTACATTTTTTGTGCTTTTTATTTCGCAGTAAAGGAGAAAGTGAGCAAGATTACTTAACATTATTATTGTACAGTTTTTATCTAAATTAAAAAAAAAGTCTTCACTGTGAGCGTTGGACGCTTTACAAGAATAAATGGCGCTTTATGTGAGTTTTTTTGTTAAATGATCATAGATTTAGGGGTTGATATAGGGGATATTAGGGGTCATTAAAAATTATCATAGATTCTAATAATTATCATATGCCTGGCAACACTGCTGTAATTGACCAACACCAGAGAAAAATTTCTCCTCTAGGTGGCGCTGATATTAAACAATGATAAACAAAAATGACATCATTAGCGAATCCAAGGTTCCACCCTCAGATTAATAAAAAAAATGAGATATAACAGTAAACAATATTACCCCGATCAACCAGCCACAATGTTTATTTCCCAAAAAATACATGGTTGCCAATTTACTGCGGGGTTTCCCTAGAAACAAAACAATTCATAAACTTCTTGAAGCTCTTTTGATAATATTATTGATTATTTGACATATTTTTATATAGGATAATTTTTCTTATGCTAATAACTTAATTCTTAGTCCTAATTTTTAGTCTCGAAAATTAACTTTTTTTAGTTTTTAATAAGTAGAATTTCGAGATTTATAAAAAAGAACACAAGCCGGCAACGTTTTTTCGACGACAAGCCGGCAACGTTTTTTCGACGAGCCGCGAATAAATGCCGACATGTTTGGTTGCAGCTGACGGCGTTGTTGTTAACGGGGGTTTGTGTTGTTCGGTGATTTTTGAATTTTATTGTGACTATTTGTGAAAAAAGAACTGTATCAAGCTATTTTGAGGACCAACAAAATGGTTTACCATTGCCTGGTATGCAATAAAAGCGGATATTCCAGCCCAGAACTAATATTTCGGAGGTAAGAAAGATCCTGTCATTTTACGTTAGTCATGGACGTAGTATGAGGTAAAAAACTGCGTAAAAAGCTTATGATTATACTATTAATACATCAAAAATCTAAGACTAATACTAATCTTTTTTAAGAAACAAAAGTACCAGATAATTTTGCTCCTTTTGCGGCATGTAAAATATTTATTTATTATAATTTATACATAACAAGAGAAGACAATAAGACCAAGTGCTGATAGTCAGGTACTGGGGCAGGTATTTTTTGTATTTTAATGGGTACCTGGGTACTTTCTATAATGTGAATAAAACCGTTTTGGAGATATTTAGTCTGAGCCAATCTTATTTTTATTTTCATTAATATTTATTATTTATTTTTTTGCCTTTTGACTCCTGTTTCCTGAAAAACTACTAGTAATTAATTTTTTACCTCTTCCTTAAATTTTTCTTGTGTTCTGTATTCAGAAATGAACATGCAGCCAATGTGTAAAGAATAAAATTTGTTGGCCTTAAAATTTTCATAATTAACATCACAAAAAGTTCTCTTAATTTGATAAATAAAGTTTATATTCCACTAAAGAAAACTAAAAGAGACATTATTATCATAGTGAAAAAAAACGCTTAATAAGCCGTTTATTAGCGTGTTTTTTTTTGGACAAAGACGTTTTAAAACGGGTTATTAACCGTTTTTTTTTGCTATGAAAATATTTTTTTTAACTTTTGTTTTGTGGGATACTGCACAATTAAAAAAAAATATATAACAGCCATCTTGAATAATTGACCTAAAAATCATTTCAAGTGCTCTTTGGTAAACTTTTGATCTGTTCGTAAATACCTACATTCCTCAAACTAAACTTTATCCTTGAATAAATCTATTTTTTGTGGTTATGCAAGTTCTGGCAGTTAATTCTTTTGAATAAGAAAATCCGACCAACCCTACCTTATATCTCGTTTTCACATTTATATATTTAAATTAAAATTAACGCCGCCACTGGTAATGGGAAAAAGCAATTTTTGACAGTGTTGCCGTTTTATTGCTCTATCTCTTTTCTGTTCATATAATCGTCCAGAAGGGTGTTGGATTGTAAACATTAGAGGATTTCAATAGGGAATGTTTGGTCTCTCTTTAGTTATTAGTCTGAGGTTCCACCTCTTTAATTTAGACTATAGCAGGAAAAAGTTAGATTCGACTATCCAAAAAATGATAAATGATCGATCCCCTACATATTTCGCAAGAAGCATTTTTTGAGTGGTAAAGTATATTGTAAAAAATGAGAGAGCATTGTGTTAAAATGAGGACATAAAATAATTTAAGGCTGCAAAGGGACGTAGATTTGAGACGTGTTTCTATTTTTTGAAAGCTACGTGATTTTTCAGGTTGTCTATCTGTCATGCTCTGAAAGTAATTTGATGGAGTTAAAAGTAGGATTGTTTTCGAGAGATTGAAGATGCTCAACTGAGCTGAAAGAAAATCTAGGTGGCTATAAATTGCTTTTGCGAGTGGCGTTTTTAATCCTAGTATTTTGAGAAAAACAACGAAATAAATGGAGCTGTTTCAAAGTTATTAAAAAGCGGATTTTTTTTTCAAATAGATACGTTTTTTAACAAAGACAGATAATCAAGCAATAAATAAAAATTTTAGTTAGTTAAGAAAAACAAGAAAATTTTTAAATTAGCATCAGCAACAAAATTAAAAAATAACTTGACTATCGCTTTTAGCAACTGTTTTTATGATTCAACGTGCTTGCTTCTGGTCTTATTTCTTTATTAACATTTGAAATTTTGACTGAATTAAAAACCAAAATTAAATATCAGAAATATCTTTTGAACACTTTTAACAACCTTCCTAACCTGACGTTTCAATAACGTTCTATCTAATACGTCAAAATAAATAATGTTACTAAGAGACTTTTCATATAGCTTTTTACTTAAAAATGCTTAATATGTCAATTTAACTTTACTAAAATTATATTGGATTTATTTACGTTTAATAAATATTTATTGTCTTAAAAATATAGAAAAATAATTCACATTTTTGCGTCAATTAGTCCTCTTATAAAATAAAGTTTCATCGCTTGTCACGCCATCTTGTGTTTTACGTCTAAGCTTTATTATCCTAGGACCGTAAATGAGCCGTTAAAATCGTGTTGAGATGGTCGAAAAATCAGTATTATTCCTTGGTCGTAGGTAAAAACCTACTACATGTGTTTATTCTTAAGAAAGCAGTACAAACCTTCCTTCCGTACAAAACTTTATAGTCGAGTCTTATATTATTTTTATTAGTAGTTTTAGTTACTGCTGCTAAAAGTACTATAAGCGCAGTTTATTTTCAAACTTTTAAAAGAGTTAGACACTTACGAAATCCAGTTTTACACAGCGTTAAGTTATGTTTCGCTCGCTGTTTTGAACAGACGTAAACGGCTGACTTTTATTAAGGTTCATAAAAAGTTTCGAAATAACGACCTTACCAGATTTTTAGCAGAATAACAAAGCTAGCAACTACCGGGAATGTACAAATTATCTAAAAAAATATGTTTCACAAACCAAAGAGGATATAGCAACTAAAGCCGGTTCGCTGTATGAAGTCCTATATCGGATTAATGCCCATATCCACCATTAAACACTCTAATCAGGGCTAGCTAATTGGAATTAACTTGCTAATCGCGGCTAAACAAGTTTACCTATCCACCAACTTTTTTTATGGAATAATTACCTAATCAGGGTTAAGTAACTCGATTTAAAAAAAAAGAGCTGGCAACGCAGCATATTGCTAACACTGGATATGTCAAAAAAAATTTGATGTGAAAGGTTATCTTTTCTGTTGACTTTTTAATTTTCTTTCAGTTTTTGTTTATTTATTTTTAAAACCTATTAGAAAATATATTCCCCAGCTGTTGCGACTGAAACTCTCAAGTTAAACGGGGATGGCCGAATCGGTGCTGTTTGGAGCTGATCAGTTTATTGTCGCCAGCATTATTTCCAATAATTAACTGCTGATTTTCAGTCGTGTAGTGTAAAAAAGTGGATTTGCCTAAAGTTTGTTTTTTAACACAGTGTGTGGTAAACAAAAGTAGGCATTGAACAGTATGCTGGGTGAATATAACTATGAAATACTACCTATAATGGCCCAAGGTTTGCAAAATGTGTATATAGATGGCCTTTTGTAACTCACATGCGTTCAGATAAGAGGGTTAAGTTAAAGTAAAAGTGCCTTAAATTTTATCAGCCCAAAAAGTCGTTACAAACAAATAAAAGTTTACACGGTTCGTTAATGTGAATTTTTATGTGATATGATATGTATGGGAGAATTATCAGATTAGATGTTTGAAAATATTTGTTATGTTTATTTTTTATTTTTTTTTAAGTTACTTTTAGTATTTGTATAGTTTTAGAATAGGATACTTATTCCCTTGTATTACTTGACAGGTCCCCATTGCAAAATCTACTTAAAAAATGTTTAATAAAGCAAGACTGCCAAAATTAAGGCACCACATCATTGTTTACTGCAACAACGACATTATGGTAGGTGCTGCAATGGGGCTTTTTACTTGAGGAGGAGCACAACCCACTTTTGTTAATAAAATGTCAAAAAAGTTTGTTTCCAGTTATTATTGACCTAGAAGGTCTGTGGGTAATAATCTTCTCAGCTTAAAAGTGATTTATTTAGGATGTTTCTTAATTTTTAGATATATTGAGTACCTTATAATTAAGAAAGTAGTTCATAAGGTTGAGATACTTTTTATATCAAGAAAAACATGTTGCTCTTCCAAATTTTACTGAAATTAGTTAAATTCTACATTTTTTGACAGTTTTATTTTGAAACTGTTATCACCAAAAATTATGCCCTAGGTGACAGAACCACTCTAAGAAAAAAAAGGTTTTAAAGTTATAATAATTAAAGAAGAAAAATTATAAAATATTAATTTAGAAAAATCAAGTTTTATAGGACCTCGACTTAAAGGTTGCAGCAATGAAGTTTTGTACACACTGTCTTTCAAAAAAAATGTTTTTTTTCGTATTACAAAGAGAAAAAAAAACCTAGAAGTTTTAGATTAGAATGTTTCAGGATCTTTATTTTTTTTTCTTTCATTCTCATTACTTTAAAATTTTAGGTTTTTCCTCAAAGTAACCACAAGTTACCAGGTAAACCAGTTGCTCGTTTTCAGTTTTTCTTCGTACAGCAATCCAAGTCATGACGTTACGAGTAACCAGACTATGTTACCAGCCTATGGGACATGGTTACTTAAAAAATGTAAGGTTCAAAGTGTGGTTTACCGATTGTTTATGGTTTTTTAATTTGTATTATTTTTTTTTATAAATCTCATGTTTTTCTATGATGCTGTCATAACTATGTATGGTCACTGAAAGTAACCGTGACGTCATGACAAGTAACCCAAACAAGTTACTATTGTCCTTGAGCAAAAAGCCTATATGTAATACCATTAAACCATATAGACAGTTTTAAAAACTTAAACAAAATTGACATGGACCATTGTTTTTTGTTATGATCCTAATTGATGAGTTTACTAATTTAGGTGTATTTTCTGCTGACCAACGTGATTTATTTAGGCATGTCTATGTGCAATAGTTGTCTGCATTTGTTCTTTGTTTTATTAATGTATTTATTTTGTTTTTAGATAAATAAAACATCTACTTCACTTTTAATTGTATTTGTTTTTATTTTATGAAAATTATTAACTACAAACGTTGGTAATTATGCAGTATACACTTTTCTGCCATTTTTGATTTTTTATCAAAAATTCTTTATGGGGGCACCTACTAGGGTCCCTAGGACCCCAAATCCGCGTGCGCCCAAGTTTGTTTTTTTAAGAGAAAAAAGGGTGCCCGGGGGGGGGGTTGTAATGTGTTTTTTTGATTGTTTTGGGTTGGGTTGGATTAGGGTGGGTTGGACTGTGTTGGATTGGGTTGTTTTAGTAAAAAATTTAAAAAAAAAACCAAAAAAAAAATTAAAAAAAACAACGGACACAGGCGGATTTGGGGTCCTAGGGACTCTAGTAGGTGCCCCCATAAATAATTTTTCATAGAAAATTAAAAATAGCAGAAAACTGTATACTGCATAATTACCCAAATGTTAATCAACACTTAAATAAAAGGTGAAACAAATAAAAATAAACTTAAAAAAAGCTTATGAAAGTGAAATAAGTCTGAAGTCTGAAAGCTTTGTGAGCCGAAACCTTCCAAAGAACCCCCTGTTGTCCAGTCTCAAAATAATTTGGTCTCTCGTTCCATCGCCTAGGAAGTCCATCATTGATTATGTCCAACACATCCAAATCGTCATGATACAATATATCTTCCATATTTAAAAAAAAAGCAATTCAACAAATCAAACTGGAAATCAAAATAAACAGAAAACATAACCAACAAAATGCATATGACAGCGACTTAATTGCTCAATTAAACTTTAATCGCCCAACATCGGCCGGGTTGGTAAACGGCGCGATTAAAGCAAAATTTTTGTTGGTGGATACCGAATTTACTCGCTAACCGCAATTAAAAGTTAATTGGAGAAAAAATGCGTTGGTGGATACTGGCATAAATCTCCAAAAGATGTTATCGCTTTTTGAACAGTAAGTCAGTTAAGTTAGAACGCCCTCGCTGTACTTGATCGTACCAGACATCACTCTAGCGGTCCAGCCAGCGGTCTTAAAACAAAATCATTTAAGAATTACGCGTTATACTTATACCACGATAAATATTTCTATTTTATTTTATTTTCCACTTATACTTTTGAAAAACCTTTTGCGTCAATAAGTTAAAGATTTTGACCGGTATTTTTTCCGAGAATTTAATTATTTTGGGGTCATTTTAGGTAAATCTGGAGCTGCCGTCAATGCTAATAATCACTATGTTGGGAATTTGGAACCTTTGGTTGCACTAAAACAAAATTATGATTGTTTTCCACAAACCAAAACTACACTTTTTTGCACTCGACGCGCGTTTCGCTAACAACGTTAGCATCATCAGGAGACGATAAACAATGAACTAAATTAATCTACGCTCTATCTTATATACAATCCTTTAGTGGGCGGAGATAAGACTAATAAATTGTGATTGATCACGATTTTTAATCCTACCTCCCCTCAACCAAAGAATAAAGTGTACTAAACGGGATAGGTCCTCTATCTTTATTTAAACTATTTCTGGATTTAATGATTTCCATACTTTCATATGCATTCAAAAGTCTTTTGTTTGGTACACTTTTTAGAAGTTTTAGGTTATCTAATGTGAATCTATGATTGTTTTCAAAAGCATGCTCGGCCACACTTGACTTTTCTGTTCTTCCGTATTTTAAGTGTGCTAAGTGTTCTTTAAAACGTGTTTGAATAGAGCGTCTCGTTTGGCCAACATATTTTTTATCACAATCCATGCAACTAATTTCGTAAATTCCACTTTTTTCTAGAACTGTAGTTTTATCCTTGGGATTTCCTAGTAAGCTTCTTATTGTGTTACCGGATTGATATACTAATTTAAGACCGGTGTTATTAAATACTTTCTGCAATCCTTTCGTATAATTAGGATTATACGGAATTGATACAAATTTTAAGTCGCAGGTATCTTTTTGTCTGAAAAAGGTAGAATTCCGAAAGGTCTTTTGAAAAGAATGTCTATTTATCAGCTTATTTATTAAGCCTTCGTCGTAACCGTTTTCGCCAGCTATATTCCTAATCCTATTCTTTTCTGCTTCAAATCTTTCTTTGTTTAAGGGGAAATTTACTAATCTATATGTTAAAAAGTGCAAACTTGCAAGCTTATGTTGTAAGCAATGAAAAGAGTCATTTGGAATATACCTGTTGGTGGCCGTGCCTTTTCTGTATAGGTCAAAGTCCAATTTATTTTTATTTCTTATAACTAAAGTGTCTAGAAATGGCAATGTACCGTTGTTCTCTGTTTCATAAGTAAAAAACACAATTTAAAAAATGTAACAATATTATTACTGATAATATTAAATATAAACTACAAGTAAGCAATCCCACTATGCCCAAACTGTATTGTCTTCCGAAAATCCACAAGCCTGGAAAATCGGTTAGACCTATAGTTTCTGCTGTAGGATCACCTACTTACAACATTTCGAAATGGCTAGCAAACGAGTTTGAAAATTTACCGATAAAGGAAAAAGATTTTTCTGTTCAAAATTCCCTTGAATTTATCAACAAAGTTAAAGATATTTCACTCCAAGAAGGTGAAATTTTAATCTCGTTTGATGTTAGTTCGTTGTTCCCTAGTGTACCGATCCCCAATACCTTAAAATACCTGGAGGAACTACTAAGAAAAAACTATCTAGAAGACAAACAGACTTTAGAATACCTATCTTTAACAAAACTCTGCATGAATCAAAATTACTTTCAATATAAAAATAACTACTACCAGCAATTAGAAGGAACCACAATGGGTAATAGTTTATCACCTTTTATCGCAAACCTATTTATGAGCAAATTTGAATCAGATATAAGTAAAGAATTTGAGTATTTCCCCAGAGTATGGTTCAGGTATGTAGACGATGTGTTTGCAGTATTCAACACTAAAGTAACTAGTGTTGAAAATTTTATGGAAAAAATAAATAACAAATTTCCCACTATTAAATTTACTTATGAAACAGAGAACAACGGTACATTGCCATTTCTAGACACTTTAGTTATAAGAAATAAAAATAAATTGGACTTTGACCTATACAGAAAAGGCACGGCCACCAACAGGTATATTCCAAATGACTCTTTTCATTGCTTACAACATAAGCTTGCAAGTTTGCACTTTTTAACATATAGATTAGTAAATTTCCCCTTAAACAAAGAAAGATTTGAAGCAGAAAAGAATAGGATTAGGAATATAGCTGGCGAAAACGGTTACGACGAAGGCTTAATAAATAAGCTGATAAATAGACCTTTCGGAATTCTACCTTTTTTAGACAAAAAGATACCTGCGACTTAAAATTTGTATCAATTCCGTATAATCCTAATTATACGAAAGGATTGCAGAAAGTATTTAATAACACCGGTCTTAAATTAGTATATCAATCCGGTAACACAATAAGAAGCTTACTAGGAAATCCCAAGGATAAAACTACAGTTCTAGAAAAAAGTGGAATTTACGAAATTAGTTGCATGGATTGTGATAAAAAATATGTTGGCCAAACGAGACGCTCTATTCAAACACGTTTTAAAGAACACTTAGCACACTTAAAATACGGAAGAACAGAAAAGTCAAGTGTGGCCGAGCATGCTTTTGAAAACAATCATAGATTCACATTAGATAACCTAAAACTTCTAAAAAGTGTACCAAACAAAAGACTTTTGAATGCATATGAAAGTATGGAAATCATTAAATCCAGAAATAGTTTAAATAAAGATAGAGGACCTATCCCGTTTAGTACACTTTATTCTTTGGTTGAGGGGAGGTAGGATTAAAAATCGTGATCAATCACAATTTATTAGTCTTATCTCCGCCCACTAAAGGATTGTATATAAGATAGAGCGTAGATTAATTTAGTTCATTGTTTATCGTCTCCTGATGATGCTAACGTTGTTAGCGAAACGCGCGTCGAGTGCAAAAAAGTGTAGTTTTGGTTTGTGGAAAACAATCATAATTTTGTTCTAATAATCACTATTTTCCAAGAAATAATTAAAATTTGCTCCAGTTGGGCATGGTATGTTCTATTTTAAATAAGTAGGTATGCTTTTATTTGCTTTTAGTTTGTTTCTTATTGTGTGTGAGTTACGGAATTTAAAGCAGTTATAAAGCAAAGTTATGGAAAATTTTCAGCAAGGTGACACAACGCCTAGAAGGTGGTTATCTCCAGGTGAACGCCGTTTGTTATTACAAGTGAAACGTTATTTTACGTTAGAAAAAAATAATTCGGGCCCGTTAGTGTCTGTTTAGGCAGTGCAAAAATGAACGTCTGATGCTTGCGGCATTTCAGATAAGACTATTAAGAAGACTTCGAAAAAAGAGTAAAAAGGAATTAGAAATATTGTTTATGATATGTTAAGTCAAAGGAATATGTTACCCTCAGAGCTATTCTAGAAAAGATAAAGAAAAAACAACTTTGCGATATTGGAATTACCAGTTTGTCCAAAATTTTATTAAGAGATGGGCTTTGAATATAAAAAAACGAACAATAGAAAAGTGCTTTCCGAGCAATCCAATATTGTGACAAAAAGATGGCAATTTTTAAGAGATTATATAAAAAACAAAAAATCGGAATTGCCAAGAACTTTAACAAAATCGTCTTGGCAGGATGAATCGAAACATTGCTATTCGAGTATCCGTGCAAGAAATGGAAAAAGATATATAATAATACATGCAGGCAATGAAGAAGGGTTTATTTCAAATGCCAGTTTAATATTTTCATCATCAAAAAAACTGACTATTATCACGGCAATATGGATGCTAAAATTTTTGAGCATTGGTTTGAGGAAAAACTTTTAAAAAGTTTAGAAAACTCTTCCTTAATTGTTTTGGGCAATGCGTCTTACCATACGAGACTCGAAGAGAAATTTCCTACAAGCAGCTGGAAAAAAGAGGAAATAAGAGAGTGGTTGTCAAAGAAAAACATAAACCATGAAAATTTATTTTTAAAAAGTGGTCTTCTAAACAAGTGTAAAGAGCAGCGATTTAAAAAAAATATGTTGTTGACGAATTAGCCCTTAAATATGGACATCAAGTTTTGAGATTACCACCCTACCATTGCCATTACAACGCAATTGAATTGGTATGGGGTATTAGCAAAAATTATTATGACAAACATGCCTGTAAAAATATCGGTGAGCCTAGCGTTATAAAGTTGTGGGAGGAGGCACTTAGCAAAGTGGGCAAAGAAGAATGGCGGAAAGCATTGAACACACGGAAAAAATTATTTTTGAATCTTATGAGACAGAACAGGTTATAGACGAAGTAAGAATGTTAATTCGTACGGATGATGATAATGATTCTGAAAGCATGGATGATATTTCAGATGCAGAGGAAGACTATTTTTAGTATGCAGCTGCGTTCTATCGCAAGACTGCAGTATCGGTTTTTTTTAGAACCAGAACTTTATAAAAATGAATTCGTAAAACTAATTTGCCTAAATGCTATAAAAGCTAAGAAATAATCTTGTTTTACCTAATTATTTTTTATTAACTTTAAATGATTTAAGTACTGTTTACAAATGTTCAAACCATGACTTTCCTAATTACCGATGAAAAAAAAATAATTTTGTCTGCGCTTGTTATTTAAACCACTAGATGTAAAAACTACTATTATTTAGAAAATGTAATTCGTCATGTTCCAAAAATATAATTTATTGTTTGAGAACCACCGACTTACCTGCTCAAGAGGTTTTATTGCTTATCGGACTTCTTACAACGAATGCACTTTAAGTGAACACCATCCGCCTATTAAGACGGTTCGGGTTGACCCTGAATCTTTAAATTTGCCAGTCGAACGACTCGGAAATGAATGAATGAATGTAGAAATGCGGGCGGGACAATTCCCATGTACGTAGGACACCTTGCTATAAATTATATTTTTGTGTAGGTGCCGTCCCTAAATAGTTATTCTGATAAAAATTAAAATCTTCTATATATGTCCTACTGTCAACTTCCCAAAATGTAAAAATAAAAAATTTTTAAAAAATAAAAATTAGGGCTTATAGAGCATTTCATTTTAGACTAAAAAAAAAATCAAACAAGCATTTTTGTAGTACTAACCGTTTTTTTAATAACGTCATTTAAATGTTTGAAAAATGGAAAAAATTGTCACATTTTGAATTTTAATGCTGTTAATTTAAAAAAATATATTTTCTGAAAAAGCGATGTAAAACCTGAGAGAGAACATATTTTCGCTAAAAAAACGTTACAATGTTTTTTTACATCACTTATAGTTTCTATATAAAAATAAAATTAGTTGCAGAAAATGCTAAAATCATGTCGATTGTATTGAACGTCTTTGCATCAAGATTTTTCTATAAACTTAAACTTCTAAAAAAAATACAATTATGTGCTAAGTAGGTAGTCTTATTACCTATCAAACGACAGTAAAAAAGTTTTGACTTTATTATGTTTATTTAGTAAAAATAAGAAATAACCAAATTTCTGCAACATAAGAAAAATCATTTTTTGAATGACCGTAACACTGACTAGTAGTTAATGTTGTATAAGACCCTTCGAATTCACCGGGATTAAGGGGGCAAGATAGAGCAGGAATAAGGGAAGTACCTTATATAGTCAATATTTGTTGTTATTTTATTGTATATAAAAAGATGTCGTTCAGCGAACTTCCCTTATTTAATTCCGCAAGAAGTTACCTTTTCAAATCTAGTCGAAACTTTGTTACTGTCGTTTGATAGGTGATAGAGTAACTATATAGCAAATAATTGTGTTTTTTAGAGTTTAGTTTTATAGAAAAATCTTGGTGCAAAAAAGTTCAATACAATCGACATGATTTTACCATTTTCTTCAACTTATGTTATTTTTGTATAGAAACTATAAGTGATGCAAAAAAAGTTGTAACGTTTTTTTATCGAAAATATGTTCTCTCTCAGGTTCCCCATCGCTTTTTCGGAAAATTTATTTTTTTTAACTAACAGCAATAAAATTCAAAATGTGACAATTTTTCCATTTTTGAAATATTTAAATTACGTTTATAAAAAATGGTTAGTACTACAAAAATGCTTTTTTTGTCTAGAATGGAATGTTCTATAAAGCCCAAATTTCTTATTTTTTAAACATATTTTTTTTTACATTTTGCGAAAAAATGACATATTTTTGACAAGTCGTAACAGTAGGACGTATATGAAAGATTTTAATTTTTATCAGAATAACTATTTAGGCACGTCATCTACACAAAAATATAACTTTCGAAAAGACTATAATTTTTTTCTTAAAATCAATCAAAAAGTGAACTTGAGTTAACTTGAAATTACTAGTGAAAATTCAAGTTGTGTATTGTGTTGTATTATCCGACGTATCCTTCTTTTGTTTATGCTTTTAAGAATGGAGCAATAAAACGATAATTGCATACAAGTGTTCTCTTTCCATCTCCCTTTACTGGTACTACTAAGAGAGATGAGAATAGGAGACCACTTGCATGCATTTCTTGTTTTATTGCTCCATGTCAAGGGGGCCTAAGCGAAGACACAGAATTTGGACTATGTGTATGGAGTACGACCATAGGACGACGAGACGCCCAGACATTTATTGTGTGAATGTCCGGCAACAACACGTCAGCTAAGGCCTATTCGTCAAGCCACAATTGATAATGATGCTTCACCAAATCAAGTCGAAAACTCCATTAAGGGGGTAAAAAATACTTTAGTGATGGATAACCTCAAAAGTGAGCCGAAATAGACCTGCTGCTGACACCGGCGATCCCTGCTGGGGAGCCTCCCCTTCAATGTTGCTTTCAGTTGCTTGCAGTTGGGAAATATAAAGGTTCAGTTGGGAAATTTAAGTTCAGTTTACAAAACATTTTGTATTTCTAATTTCTTCAAACAACAATAAAAAAAATATTAAAGTTTCAGGTAACTTGTTGGGAATTGCTTTTATTATTTTATTCATATAATAGTTATTTACATATTAAAGTAAAATAAAAAATATAAAAAATAATAAACAGCTAAAAAAAATCAACCACAAAACAAGCATACAAACAGTCACACTACCCAGGCAAACTTACACAACAAAATCCTCTTCCAGGTCAGGGTGATGAGACAGTTAATATTAGTTGAGAAAATGGCCTTGATCCCCCCTCAATCGAATCGAATTCGTACTTTCCACTGCGCCGGTGGTCGCAATGGAAAGTGCCACGCTGGCACACTAATAAATAAATCAATTATTCAATTAGTAGAGCTGCAGGTTAAGCAGATAAATTATTATCGGAGCACAAAAAGCCTTGTCTACCAGATCTTACATTTTGAATATTTATTCTTCCCACCTCAAAATAATTTCGTCCATTTTACGCCCCAAAACTTTACCTAAACGCGATAAAATTAAACAAAATGCAGCTGGAAAAACGCCGTTTCGACCCTTACCCCGTGTAAATTTCCCCAAACTGCCTCTATAATAGAGCCGTTTCGCCCAAAACTGTTGTTTAGAGTGGTTCTAAAACTTTCAACTCAAAGGTCTTGTAAATTTTCGAGGCGCTTATAAGAAAGGGATTGAGCCCCCGAAACACATTAAGATAGCTGCTCTCGGGTTTGAACAATAATACGTGCAGAAAGTCTACAAAAAGTTATCCTTTTAGACGCTTTATCAGTTACGTTTATACGCACCTAAAACCGGTTTTATTTAAGGGCGGTTTTAAATAAAATCGCTTTCTCCAAAGTTTTATACGTCTTTCATTAAATGTCATTAAATATGTAAGTTTAGAGAAAAAACAAATTAAACAACTAAAGTGATAAACCACTTTCTTAAATCGCTTTAAAATAAAATCGATTTAGTTCCTAAAACGGTTTTAGTGGTGTTTATACGACAACATTTTTAAGCCGTCCTTACATAATAGCGCTTTAAAATGCCGTATAAACAAAGTAATTGGCAACCCACTCCCAAAATCTCCACTGAGAGGACACCAAATTATTTGCTCATTTTAGCCAGCACCTCTTACGAATTAATTGAGCACCTCCATCCAGTTTTTTTGTCATATTTTAGATTCAGATTTCAGATTCAGATTCTTTATTGATGCTAAATGTGCCGTAGCACTTACACAAGTCAAGTCAGACAAAAAAACTTACTTAAAAACATAAACACCATAATATCAAGAGTCATAAAATAACCTTTTTTAAAAAAAAAATAAATTACTAATTAAAAAAAAAACAAAATTTAATCTTATTGTAATATAAGTGGTACCTTTACACTATAAAGGACAGTTAAAATGTAAAAAAACTAAAAATAATTTTTAAAGAAAAACAAAAAAAAAATATATCTCTTATATAAAGCAGCGTTGCCATTTGTTCGTAAACTTGGCAATAACTTGATTATTGTAAACTAAACACCCTTTATATTTTCTGTTTTTGATACTCTACTAAAATTTCAAATTTGTTCTACGGTTGCTCATCTGTTCTTTAAAATTGGATCAATAGGCGTCTAGATACTAAAAGTAAAACTATTCTCAACCATATAACTATGACATAGTATTATGGCCCTGTCCTTGTATTTTCCGAAAAAAAAGTTATTTCCGGAAATTTTTAGGAGGTCATGAATATTTTTTAAAAGTATTCATCCACTAGTTTTTGATGGTTGGAATGGTATATTTGACCCTACAAAACCAGGTTGTTGCTGTCTGAAATGGTTTAAAAGCAATTTTCAGTTATGGGTTATAACCATCCAGCAAACAAATCTAAAGTAAAAAAATGTACATAAAAAAGTTTTCATAAAATTTACGTAATATTTACTTAACATAACTTATGTTTCTTTAATTACGTTATTTTTACGTAACATGGAAGTTACTATTTACTTTGTTGTAACATTAGAAGTATATAAATATAATTTACACAATATTACTTTAATTTTACATAATATTACATTCCAACGTAATATTTATATAACATTTATGTTATAAATTTATATAGTAGTTACGTAAAAAGTACGTTATTTATGTGACGTCAAGTTTACCTTGTTACTTGTGAGAGATATAAATATTATAAAAAAAATTACCCCGATTTTATTTTTTGATTTACTTTCTAGTTACTATTTAATCGATATTTGCCGTTTTCCAATTTTTTTTTGCCATGTATTATTTTTGAAGGGCCATGTGTAAGTCCGTGCGATTTTTTATGAAGGAGTTTTGTTACTATGTGGGATTGATAGCTCTTTAGTCACACAATCAAGTGTTACCGGGTGTTTTGTTCGCATTCGTGTAGAAGGGGTTGATATGACGACATCTTTCATGATGGCGGCCAAAAATTATAAAAAAATACAACTTTCGCAATCAGGGCATGATTATACTCGATTCCATATAACTCGAGGACGAGGATTCCAAAAAAATCACTTTTAAGGTCATCCGACCTTAAATGACCTTAAAAATCTCAAAAAATCTTAATAATTCGACGTTTTGTCAGACCAACTTAAAATGTACCTCAGACTATTAGGCATGTATGCCAAATTCGATCCTTAGAGTTTGATGCAGTTTGAAGCTTCATGACCTTGAAAAATAACCCTATAAAATTAAGATATTGCAAAAATAACATACTAAAGGGCGGTATTCATCAACTATTAAAGCGAAGAGTACCAAATTTGGTAAGAGAGATAAGAAGTCAAGTACAATAATACTGTTATAAAAAAATTTGGTTCAGCTATGACGCGTTTCAATATGGCGGTTGATATATCAAAATGGTGACCTATAACCACATTTTATTTTATCCTATTTCATAAAAAAGCAAAAATGGCAAGATGGCCATCACTTCTTGTTGACTTATCGCCGCCTACTAAAAAAAAAAAGTTTAGTTGATCCATGACCTTGATTGACTTTTAAAATGCCATGTACACATGAAAAACCAGATTTCTGTAGTGTCAATCTCAATTTACCACTACGCAAAAGCTTTTATTTCCGGAGATGAAATTAATATGTTAGCGTTAGATAAATACTTCATTTTGAACCTCCCTACCACTTTTTTTGACTGGCGTCCCAGACGTTTATGCTATACCCCGGTAAAAATAACCTATATTTTTTTTCGGAACTGAATTTTATGTTCTACATTTATCTAGCCAACAAAGTCATTTAAATTACCTATAAGAGAGCAGAAGTTAGGTATACATTGCCATATTCTGGACCAGGTGTAGATGCCATTTTCCAAAATGGCGGTCGAAAAATCATAAAAAATACAGTTTTTGCAACCGGTGCATGATTATACTCGATTTCATACAACTTGAGGACGAGAATTCCAGAAAAATCACTTTCGAAGTCATCCGACCTTAAATGACCTTGAAAATCGTAAAAATCACAATTTTTGCCATTTTCTCCTTAAAAAAATCTCCATAATTTGACGTTTTGTTAAACGAACATCTAGGCCGCCAGATCAAAAAAAAAATGGTTGGGAGGTTTAAAATGAAGTGTTTATCTATGGCCAAGATGTTAATTTCATCTCCGGCACTTAAATTTTTTGCGTAGTGGTAAAATAGAAAAAAACACTACAAAAAGCTGGTTTTTCACTTGTACATGTTATTTTCCAAGTCAATCAAGGTCATGCATCAACTAAACTTTTTTTTCATAGTAAGCGACGATAAGTCAATAAGAATTGATGGCCACCTTGTCACTTTTGCTTTTTTACGAAATTGGATAAAATAAAATGTGGTTATAGGTCACCATTTTGATATATCAGCCGCCATATTGAAACTCGTCATAGCTGAACCAAATTTTTTTTTAACAGTATTATTGTACTTGACTTCTTATCTCTCTTACCAAATTTGGTCCTCTTCGCTTTAATAGTTGATGAATACCGCCCTTTAGTATGTTATTTTTGCAATATCTTATTTTACTGGGGTATTTTTCAAGGTCATGAAACTTCAAACTGCATCAAATTCTAAGAAACGAATTTGGCCTAATAGTTTGAGGTACATTTGAAGTTGGTCTGACAAAACGTCAAATTATTAAGATTTTTTGAAGAGAAAATGGCAAAAATCTTGTTTCTTGAGATTTTTAAGGCCATTTAAGGTCGGATGACCTTGAAAGTGATTTTTTGGGAATCCTCGCCCTCGAGTTATATGGAAATGAGTATAATCATTCCCCGGTTGAGAAAGTTGTATTTTTTATTATCTTGAAAGGTGTCGTCATATCAATCCCTTCTACACGAATGCGAACAAAACACCCGGTAACACTTGATTGGGTGACTAAAAAGCTATCAATCCCACATACTCATAAAACTTCTTCATAAAAAATCCCACGGGATAGAAATTATCGAGATATGCCCCTACACTATTATGTTAATTACATATTATTTACGTAAAAAGTAGAGAACTTTGTGCATGGCATTATGCAGAACATGGAAGTTAGTTTTTACCATGTTGTGACTTCTAGTTTACCTAGAATTTATGTAACAAAATAATGTGTTGTAAATTTAACGTCATATTTACGTAACGGTGTTGGCTGGGCAGTGAATAATTTACCAATCTTTTCGGAAAGTCTACCTATATAAGAAACAATTATCTACATTCTGTTTTATTTAAGTTTGGAAGTAGCGTCATCGCGTTTAATGCCCTTCTACCAATAAATACTCGCCGCTGTTAACCGTCAGAAAAAAACTAGATCTCGCCTAGCTGATACATGTATACCGCGCCATTTATGGACCATAACAAATTTATGACATCGTATACGGGCGCCTATAACAGTTTTCCATAACGTGTTTTGCCCTAAAAAAATGGCGTGACACGATTAAAAATCCTGCGTCAAAATGGTATATTCTAATATGACTATGAGATATTAGACAGTTTAAGTTGGCCATGATACGTACGTGAGAACGTTTAGTTTGTCGGATCTGACGTAACAAATAGGACTTTACTTTTGGTTGGTGATGGGTTGTACACTTAAAATACCCAAATAAAAAATTTGACTCCTGTCACGTTAAGCTGACAGGTGTCAAGCTTTGTGCTTTTCTAAATGACCCTTAACGCAAGACCAGCGAGATGGGATTCTAATATCCGTACTCGAGCGTCTTTGTTTTTATAAAACAAAGTTATGATTGTTTTCCACAAACCAAAACTACACTTTTTTGCACTCGACGCGCGTTTCGCTAATAAGGTTAGCATCATCAGGAGACGATAAACAATGAACTAAATTAATCTACGCTCTATCTTACATACAATCCTTTAGTGGGCGGAGATAAGACTAATAATTTGTGATTGATCACGATTTTTAATCCTATCTCCCCTCAACCAAAGAATAAAGTGTACTAAACCGGATGGGTCCTCTATCTTTATTTAAACTATTTCTGGATTTAATGATTTCCATATTTTCATATGCATTCAAAAGTCCTTTGTTTGGTACACTTTTTAGAAGTTTTAGGTTATTTAATGTGAATCTATGATTGTTTTCAAAAGCATGCTCGGCCACACTTGACTTTTCTGTTCTTCCGTATTTTAAGTGTGCTAAGTGTTCTTTAAAACGTGTTTGAATAGAGCGTCTCGTTTGGCCAACATATTTTTTGTCATAATTCATGCAACTAATTTCGTAAATTCCACTTTTTTCTAGAACTGTAGTTTTATCCTTGGGATTTCCTAGCAAGCTTCTTATTGTGTTACCGGATTGATATACTAATTTAAGACCGGTGTTATTGAATACTTTTTGTAATCCTTTCGTATAATTAGGATTATAAGGAATTGATACAAATTTTGAGTCGCAGGTATCTTTTTGTATGAAAAAAGTGGAATTCCAAAAGGTCTTTTGAAGATAATGTCTATTTATCAGCTTATTTATTAAGCCTTCGTCGTAACTGTTTTCGCCAGCTATATTCCTAATCCTATTCTTTTCTGCTTCAAATCTTTCTTTTTTTAAGGGGAAATTTACTAATCTATATGTTAAAAAGTGCAAACTTGCAAGCTTATCTTGTAAGCAATGAAAAGAGTCATTTGGAATATACCTGTTGGTGGCCGTTCCTTTTCTGTATAGGTCAAAGTCCAATTTATTTTTATGTTGTTTTCCTTTTTTACAAGCTTTAACTTGCAATGTAAATATGTTTGTTCGGGTGGAATCTTGCAACTTAATTTTGACCAACTTCCCAACATCCGATCGGCTTCAAATTTGGCATGCTTATATAGTTGCGGTGACAACGAGTGTTGCAAAATTACTGTATTTTTTCAATTGGCACATTTTTACTGCAAAAAAAATTTACCGCATATCCCACTGAGGGTGTAAGAAAATAGCGGATTCTGATCTCGGCGATCACGATCAGAAGAATCAGATTTTAAGTTGTAGTTTTTTATTTACCCTGCTTAAAAGCGCCGCAGACGAAAATTTGTGAGAAAATTACACCGAGAAATACACTAAAAATAATTTTTGACTTAAAATCGTAAATATATCACTAGCGTCATAGCGCCATTTTTGACACAAAATGAAACTAAAATCGTAAATATCAATGTTGTTATAGCGTCGCAGGCGAAAATTTTGGCAATTTAAGCAAAAAGTCCTTAAAACTTTTGATTTTTTAAATTTTTTTCCAAATTAAGGGTTGTCTGTGCGTAGCCAGAGCAATCAGTGCACGGCAAAACCACAAAACCAAAGTAAATAGAGAAAATTTTATTTGAAAAAATGTAATATAGTCAGATACAAAAGTGTTTTTATTTATAACCAATTTTTCTAAATTATGGTAAATTAGGGGGTCGGTAACGGGTCATTACCGAGGATAGGATTCATGCCAAAATTATGCTAGAATCCGGTAATGGATGGTACTCCTGGCAACACTCGTGACAACACAAGAATATAGTGTGATGAAATTGACAGCTCCCCCCTACTCGAAGGTGGTGGAGGGGCGGGTACAGTTGAAGTACGCCCGATTTCGTTGAAATTTGGTGTGTTGGGGCACTTGGGGAAAATTCAATATGGCGGATTCCAAATGGATGATTTTTGGTCATCTTTTGCAAATTTGGCATGCGTTTATATGCCCCCCCCCTACGAAAGGAGTGGAGGGAGGAAAACACCCAAGTTTGTCCGATTTCAACCAAAATTGGTATACGGGGGCTTTTGGGGATAAGGAATACAAATTTTTTATCAGATTTTGAAAATTCAATATGGCGGATTCAAGATGGACGATTTTTGGTTACGTTCTGCTAACCAATTTTAACTGACTTATCCACATCCGATTGTGTTCAAATTTGGTATGTGTTTATAGTTCCGGTGAAAATACAATAATATGGTATTCTCAGGTATCCACCTCCCTCTAACGAAGGAAGTGGAGGGGAAAAAAGATTTAGTTGGTTCAATTTCAATCAAAAAGGGGGATTATGAATTTTTGATCAGATTTGAAAATTTCAATATGGCGGATTCAAAATGGACGATTAAGGACACAAATCTAAAAATTAAGGGTGTGTGTTCAAATATGGTATGCGTTTATAGTTCCGGCGACAATACAATTATTAGGTACACACTTTCCTCTAACGAGGGATGTGGAGAGGGGAAAATATTTAGTTTGTTGGATTTAAATCAAAATTGGCATACAGGGGTTTTTCGGGAAGGGGATATGAATTTTTGATCAGATTTGAAAATTTCAATATGGCGGATTCAAAATGGACGATTTAGGGTACAAATCTAAAAATGAAAAAATAAATTTTTATAAAAAAAAACTTAAAGAACAAGCTTTTATTGAATGCACTTAAAAGTAGAAAATAATTTTTTATCTTCCTTAATAATAAAAAAACCATAATAAAAGCTATGGGCGCAAATTAAAAATTTTTACTTTACGGTGACCAAAATAGAACTACAAAAGAAGAACTAAATTCTTCTTCCATTCGAATGATAAACATAATGCTTTCATCTAAAGAAGCTGAGAACGGGTGAGATTGCCGTGCTTGCCAAGCCTTGAAAATGTCCTTGGGCTAAAGAGTAATACAACTGTTTCTTAGGTGAATTCGATGTGACCGATATACGATACCTAAAGTTAAAATCTTTAATTTGCGCCCATCGCTTTTATTATGGTATAAGAAAGATAAAAAAATTATTTTCTGCTTTTGAGTGCCTTTAATAAAGCTTGTTTTTTTTAAAAATTAAAATGTATTCATTATTAGCCGAAGATTTAGGGGAATTTGTTAATGTTGGTAATATTATAGCGATAATTTTTTTTGTTGTCTACAATCTTTCGAGTTTAATTTAAATTTCCGTGGCTAAAAGCCTCGACACTCGGTTTTTAAATTATGAATTTTTTTAATGAAGCCGAGCCATTCCTAACTACCAGAACAGTAAAGTTGGGCAGTAAAGAGTCCGTTTCGGTCATAATAAGCTTGAATATAGTGGGAGTTGACCGCCGCGGTTCATGCGAGTTTTCATTTAAAATTGAGTTTATGGGGTTTTATATAGTCAAATCCGTAGGGGTTTAATGCAAAAGGCATATACAGGGTGTTTCAAATTCGATACTCACCATGGGGATCTCCTAAACGGTAGGAGATACAAAAAGGTTTAAATTAGGGCAAAGTTTCGCAATTTGATGCTTTACCCAAAATTAAAAATAAAGTTTACAAAATCCGAGTAGTTCCGGAGATAGGCGAAAAAAACCCGAAATTTTCAATTTTAGTTTTTATTTTTTTCCGCCTTTATTATTAGACTGGTCAAAAAATGCCTAAAACTTTCTACAGGCACCTTTTTAAGATCTACCAGACGAGCTATTCATTTTTAAGATTTGACATTTCAGTTTGACAGGAGCGCTGTCAAGTTCATTTTTTCTTATGGAAAAAAAGGAAAATATCATTTTGAAACATTATTTTAACAGGGAACCTGTTGTTTCGGGCTTAATGACCATCATTAGTTAAAAAAATCCCGTTATACAAGACAACTTAAAAAGCGCTTGTAGTAGTTTCAAAACTGGCGCCAGCAGACACGTATAGCTATCCATAAAACCTTTTAAAAAAATTAAAAAAAAATGTCAAAATTTTAAAAAAAATTTTCCAAAGTGTTTAAATTTTTTTTTTATATTTTCCATTTTTTTTTTGGTTTAAATGTCGTCTAAAAATTTCCTGTATAAAAAGATTTAAAAAAAAATAATTTTTTTTTTCAAAATTTTGCAATTTTTTTTATTTTTTTTTGTTTAAAATTTAATTATCTATCTTAGTGTGAAAACCGCGTGTCGCTAGCTGCTACGGTTCGTGAGTTATAATTTTTTTTTATCAAAAAAGAAGAATTTTTGTGCCAAATAGCGGTTTTTGAGTAATCCCAGACAGACAGACAGACACCATCCCAAAATTTTGTAGATAACTATTATTTTGTAGATACTACTACAAGCGCTTTTTAAGTTGTCTTGTATAACGCGATTTTTTTAAACTGATGATGGTCACTAAGCCCGAAACAACAAGCTCCCTGTTAAAATAATGCTTTAAACTGATATTTGCCTGGCGTCCGAAACAAAACAACCAGAAAAAAAGGATGTGTCCATAAGAAAAAATGAACTTGACAGCGCCTCTGTCAAACTGAAATGTCAAATCCTAAAAATGAATAGCTCGTCTGGTAGATCTTAAAAAAGTGTCCTTAGAAACTTTTAAGCGTTTTTTAACCACTCTAGTAATAAAGGCGGAAAAAAATTAAAACTAAAATTGACTTTTCAATGCATATGAAAGTATGGAAATCATTAAATCCACAAATAGTTTAAATAAAGATAGAGGACACATTCCGTTTAGTACACTTTATTCTTTAGTTGAGGGGAGATAGGATTATAAAGCGTGACCAATCACAAATTATTAGTGTTATCGCCGCCCACTAAAAGATAGTATATAAGATACAGTTTAGGTTAATTTAGTTTATTGTTTATCGTGTCCTGATGATGCTAACGTTGTTAGCGAAACGTGCGTCGAGTGCAAAAAAGTGTAGTTTTGGTTTGTGGAAAACAATCATAACTTTGTGAAAATCAAAGAATTTCCATTTTTTTTTTGGCCCACCCTATAAATTTAAACGAAACATATTTTTATAGAAACATAAACTGTCAGACAATATTTTTAACGAAAATAATTTAATAAAAACAAAATTCAAGAACCCCGAATTCGAAAATGATTTGAACCCCCTTACATTCCTTAACCACTCCCTACCCCCAAATTTTGTCATAATATTAAAATCGGTTCACGCGAAGTGTGTCAAAAATGAACCGCAATCTGGGGAATTGTTTTTGGCAACACTGTACGGGAAATCAATTTAACTATGTCGATCATTTTTTTTTGCAAAATTTTACGTCATTGAATTTTTTTTCCATGGCAACGCGGAGACTTTATTTATGTTGATCCACAGTGGGACACCAGAGATTTTTTAGCACCGGGTCAAAAAAAGAAAACCATTTATTGCAGAATTACCTAAAAACGCTACCCAACTACGTATTAAAGAAACTGGATGTAATGTTTAAGGTTGCATTTACAGGTGCATTTATAATTGAATTGGAAACACTCCCGCTAGCTGATACCGACAACACGTTAATTTAAAAGCATGCAGATTTAAAAATCGGCTACTGGCGCTAGATGAAATATCGTATTCTATTTTAAACAGAAGCGTCAACTACTAGCAAGACTCTTTCAAACCTCTAAATGGAGTTTTACTGACCTGTTTTGTTAGTACTCAAGTATCCGTGTGATTTTGAAACTGAGGTTCTAAAATTTATCCTTTGCACTCCAAGATTTCACTAGTACACTTGCACATAACTATGCCGCCATAATTTAAATTTAAAAAAAATGGTTGAATCAAAATAAAAACAAACAGGAATCCCAGCGAGCCAGTAAAGTTCTCTTGGTTCTTTGATAGACTCGGGCGGGCGACCGCACACGCGGAGTAAAACGTAAAAATATTCTTCTGTCCCACTGCGGCCCGATTTAAAGTTTGTTGCAGTTACCATGGAATCGTATAAATTCTGCGATCTATCGGCCAACACTTGCACTGCGCGTGTCTCCCAAATTCAGTGAAGTGTGATTGATTGATCGGTTTTCTTTTCCGGAGTGCACAGGCTTTTAGAAAAAAGGAAACTTAGTTCTTATTTTCGCTAAAGGAAGGAAATATAAAAAGGAAAATGTAATTTAGAGGAAATTGTGAGTATTTCTCTATTTTTTTTTGTAAATTGGGTTTGTTTTAAACCGCAATTATTTTGAGGCTTTTGGGATAGATGACAGATGAAGAAAAAATAATTGAAAATTTTGAAAAATCCTTCAGATATTTTTGTTAAGCATTTAAAAATGATCATCCCTGCACAATTTCAGTAGTTCTCCCTGTGCAGTGCACTCTGGCAAAAGATTAAAAAATTAAAGAACAAGGAGTTGCCAGTTGTACTCTTTTTTACTTAATATCTGGGGAGAAACTATAGGCTAAAATAAAATCGTTTAATAAAAAACAGATCTCCGTGTCATCTTCCAAACAGAGAAACTTGTCCAAGCCGTAATTTAGGGCCTACGGCGCTCTAGAGTTTTAAATTTCGGATTCGGATGGATTGTGGTTCAGCTAATTTAAGGATCGGGCATATTATTTTCCAACAATTTGTGGTTTGGGTGTTTTTCGTTTCTAGAAAATTATTTTTGATAATTTTGATATTTTACGGTTCGGGAAAATTATAATCGGGTAAATAATATTCGTGTCTTTTAAGGATCGAGTAAATTAAAATTCGACAAAATTATATTCGTGTTCATTATTTTCTGGGTGTTTCACTTTCGTTCATATTTCGTTTCGGACGTTTTATTTTCTGTTCAATTGTGTTTCGGTTTTTGTAAATTCGGATTTTTTGTGGGTTCCCAATTAGACGACTGCATTTATGGAAAAAGGAGCTAACCTCAATAAAATTGGAACATATTTTTTAACGGCTTTATTGTAAGATAACGTGTATTTTTTTTTCAAGAGTGTGATTTAGTGAAAGGTGTATCATTATTTTTGCTTGGCCCTGAATTTATTTTTTGTGATAGACGGAGCATAAAACTAGGGCTTTCTGATGTGAGGTAAGGTAAGGCCAAACTTATCAAAAAATTACTGGTAGGTACAGAAACCTTGGATCAAAAGTGCGCCTAAATGCCACCGTTTTTTTATTGTTCAGTTATACTCTAGTATTATATTATTATTTTTTTGATTTTTTATTATAATTGTTAATAGTTTTTGCTCGTGCCAATGTAGAGACCGCACGGAACAAAAATGCATAGCATTTTTTACTATTTTGTCTTTTAAAGAAAGTATTTTAAGACGAATAAATTTTTATTAAACTTTTAATAGAGCATGTTTTCATTTCAAATATTTTTTTATGTTTAATTAGTTTATTTTAAAAATGAATACCTGACATGGTTATTTTGTGGAATTAATATTTAGATTTTTAAAACAAAAAGACAATGTTTTAACTGCTGTCCTTAACATAAAATAGTTAAAATAAAATATATTAACTTTCAAAATACTACATCAAGTAAAATCTACTTAAGTATATTTTTATATTAGTTTTTAAAATATTGGATAGGTTTCCTATATAGTAATATAAAATGTATTAGTTTTTGAAATAATTATTTTTAAATTTAAAATATTTTTTTTCCTTGCGATAACTTCACCGAAAACGATAACTTTAACACTATTTGTCACTTCAAAATAGCCTATTTGGTACAGGTTTTACGTCGATCGTCCGGTTATTTGACGTTTGGGATATTTTTATAGTTTTTGTTTTTAACTTTCAAAATAAAATTAGTTACTGTGAAAATGTACCTTCTTAATTAAGTACCGAGAAAGTACAGAATAAAACCTACGCAAATTTATTGCTTTTATTTAAATGCGTTTTAAAGCAAACGCTCGAACAAAAAAAACAGGCTTGAGTGTGTCTTGGGTATACTGAGCGCAACGCCACCCTGTCAGTCAATGGAAGCCCGCCAAAACACAAATGCGCATATCCTACATACGTCAAAATTCTTATGTTAACCGGCGTTTCACGGTAGCGGTTAACCATATACAGGGTTCCTAAGCAAATCCTTAGGGGGCCAAGCAGCCGTGTATAAGACGCAGACAAACGGAAAAGCACATTAGGCAGAAAAGGATGGGCATGGGGCGATGTTGTCACTACATCTTACACGTAGTAAATCCATTCCAGGTTGTTGTTTTCTAATGTTTTCCATTTTCATAACATTAGGACTGGAAGAAAAATTGTTTTTGCTCGACTTTAATACCAAACTGATGAAAGATATCGTAAAAAAAAATATTTTTCGGCTTTTCATTTTGTAACCATTGTCCTTACGCACTGTTTACAGGCTGGGGACTGAGATACATGCAAATGCCTAACCTAAAGCGTTCATACACGGCCGGAGAAATCGACTGAGATATTTCCGTAGAAACTTTATCAAGCAAATAGGACGGGTTGACGCCTTCGAAGGTCCAACCCGGGTTTTGCACTTTGATTCGAAATCAAAAAGGAGGAACAGTCAGATGTGGGGCCGTACACAAATTACGTAACGGTGATTTTACCAATTTTTGACCCCCTCCCTATGTAATGTTTTGTAACGGTTTGGCACGCCACTCCCCTAATATTACGTAACGATTTCAAGACCACTACCCCCCCCCCCCAAAAAAAAAACTTCACTTATTTTCATTCAAAATTTTCTTAGTTTCACACAAATGCAAACGCTGTCGAAAACCCCCCACCCCCCTACGTAACGTTTTGTAACCCCCCTTCCCCCATGACCATTACGTAATTTGTGCACGGCCCCTGTAGTCCCAGTGGAGGAGGGCGAGAAAATTGATATTTTTTTCTTAAAAATTATACTCTTTAGACCTATTTCTTTGCGTTCCCGAAATTACGTAATTTTTGAAAAAAAATTGTAAGCGGTGCCATTTTTATTTCGTGTTTTGTTTTTGTAACATTTTTGCGTTCGGCTAATTTAATTGAAAAATTTTTGCCTGCGGCGCCCTTTATCTTCTCACTCGAAATCAAGATCCCCCGTTTTAGGAAAACTGATCCCGTCTCTGTTTCTAAATTTTTTCGAATAAAAGTAGAGTATGACCATGGGGGAAATAATTTTTTTCTACGGTATGACGAAAATTTCGAGAAAGTTGAAGAAAAAATAAAAAAAGTGGCAGAGCTCAAGTTTTTCGTAAAAAAAAAGTTTTTTTGTAAAGAAACAGAGCAAAATAAATCTTTTCACCTCTTTTTGGGTGTTACAAATATTGGCAGCCCCTTATTTTTCGCCTTTACCCTCCCTCTAGTTTTGAAGAATTGGTTCGCTACATGTTTCGAGATCATGTCATAAAACACCTCGAAAATATCAAATGCTAAGCTCAGCTTTATTTAAAATCAATAATATCGCAAGCAAAAAGCTCTGCAGGAAAAACACCGCCGTTTATTGATTTCTTTGGCTGCTAGTGCTAGCTGCATGGTTTGGCCGTTTCCAGATAGATGTCACTAGTAGAACAGAATGGAATGAAATTTAATTAAAAGCGAAGATATTTCTTTCTAATGTTAACAGCCTCACGAGTTTATCGCTCAGTATCGTAAATAATGGACCCTGCCGCCTCCTTTAAGCAAGAAAAAGCTGTGGTTTGGACCTGAAAACATCTAATTTTTATTTGAAAGTTTGAGACAATGATGTGTTTGAAATTAACTCTGTGTTTCGGACTTCCATTGTCTATATTTTATTTATACACGACGTTTCGATCAGTACAATCTCTGATCGTCTTCAGGTGCAAACTTGAAGATGATCAGAGATTGTACTGATCGAAACGTCGTGTATAAATAAAATATAGACAATGGAAGTCCGAAACACAGAGTTAATCTAATTTTTAATTAGTTTTTCCTCGATCATCTCATGGTGTGGCCGCCATCTAGCGGAATTTGCAGACAACTTGTTAACGGTTATTATTGCAACTATGATTTATGCTCACAATGAAAGAGTGGCGACAATTTTTTCTCATGAAAGCAGTCCGGAGATAACAACAAACTGGCACCATTGCTCAATATACCTGTTTCTTTTGTGCGCGCAGAACTTTCTATGCCATTTCTGTTTGATTTATTGAAATCCTATCCCTAAGGAAAATCTTAGGAACCCTGTATGACGTTCTAGTGTGTTTTTGGCAGAGGTAACAGAAACAATAAACGTAAATCTGGATCTATTTATTGAAAATACTAAATAAAAGCTTTATTCAGAATTTTGTCGTACTGAAAAATCCAATTCCGATCAGAATTGTATCAAATCAACGTCGGATAAGGAAAAAATAAAGAGCTTTCGAACGCGTTTTGAATCTTAACAACCAGCCTCCCTGATATCTGCCGTTTTCCCCTTTTTTTATCCCCAATAAATAATATTTTCCCACTTTTGAATTTACATAAATGAGAAGATAAACAGTCGAATCTTACGCGCGATGAATCTTGCAAAATTTTATAAGAAATTTTAGTTTTAACTAAATCTGATGTATTATAAAGGTGATAATCTCCTATCACCGTAATTTAAATTTCTTGAGCTTTGTTTGATTAAAACGCGCATTTTTTCCTGCCCTAACATAATTAAAGATTTTAAGAATACAATGTTAAATTTTACGTTTTGCAAGAAGGCAGCTGGAAAAGGACCTGCTTTTAAAAAAATTCTCTGACCATAATTTTTTAGATCAATAGTGATTTTAAAAAAAACAAGATTTTTTAAAATAATCTCGAAAATAATACTTATTTTGTTTACCTAAATCTTGTCAAAATTAGAGTAAAAGTGCAACTTCGTAACACATTTTCAATGCTGACTGATAAAAATTGTATAAAATTAAACCACCTATTCACCATGTGCCCTTGATATTAGTTCGGTTCGTCGTGAATTGTTTATTTTAGTTTGTTATTTGAAATAAAACAAAATGGATTATTGAATCAATATTGTTGTGATAAGGGGAAAAAGAGTACAGTTTTAATGTAATACATAAAAGTAGAAAGCTTTGCAAAAGAGTACTGTCCTCTGAACAAAAGTATAAATGGTCACAATATAGAAAATCATCCGCCATCTTGAAGTTTTCTTTCCACCGAATCCAAAGTTGTTAAATCCGTGTAATGTTTGGAAATACTCATGGCTTTCTTATTTCTTATCCGATTTTAAGAAGTAACACATAATTGTACGTGGCAGTCACTTGATAGCTTCATTCCAATATACAGGATGTCCGAAAAGTAACTAAATATCTCCAAAACCAAAAGAGGTAAAAATGCCACCAATGATTAAGGGGGCAGAGCTAGTGCGGAGATGGTACTTTTTTAAAATGGGACACCCTGTATATTTCAGCAAATTTGAATAAAGCTGTTCTTTCTAAATCCAAAAAAAACTAGGAAATATGTTACCTTTTTCTCTATTGCCCTTATTAAGAATTTTTTGCCATTTTATTTAAAAACCGTTAGAGAAAAGGTAACATCAGAAAAAAAGCCCTATCCAAGATTTTAAAAAGTATCATAAAAATATATAACAATAAGATAATGTATTGAAAATGTATTTTATTAAAAATTAAAAATTAATTTTATTTAATTTTAAAAAAATTCTTACATGTGTATTCATACCATTAAATTTATCTTATTATAAGATTAAATATATTTTTTATGAAGATCTAATAAATTAATTTATTAAATGTTATGTTTGCAAATTTAAACAGTATAGTAGTATTTTAAACAGTATAAAGAATTTTTTTATAAAAGGCAAAAATACGAAAAATAATCTATTTGTGTTTCAAAACTTACCTTGAAATTCTGCAAAAAGTTCCGGCATTTGCCAATCTTCTAATAGTTTTTGCAAATAATTCATAACTTCTCAAACTGTTAGTTTTTTCTACGCACTTACTCTAAACTAATGTAGAACGGGTATAACGAAAGATTTTTTCAAGTTTCGACCTTTGTCGGTCAAGACACATCCGTCCCACGATTAAATATCGCATGACACTTTTTCAAAGTTTCCCATTTTACTAGGTTGATTTTTAAAATATATTTTTTTTCACTTGTCATATTTTATATTTTACGGAAAAATGGTAATAAAATTATTTTAGGTTTAAATAGGTTCGTGTTGTATTTTTAAAAATATATTTTATTAAAAAGACTTTAATATATTGTTTTTTCAAATTTAATAATAAAAGCTGGTATTAAATTTTCAAACATTCATATTTTAAAAATATTTTGTAAAATATTTATATTTATAATCTAATAAATCTAATTTTGGATTCGTATATCTGGGAAGTATTGTAAGTCTAATATGAAAATATGTCTGAAAGAAATACTCCAACGTTTTTAAACTTAATATAATTAAATTTAAAATAAATATATTTTCTTTAAAACACAATTTATTAAAAAATTTAATGCATTTTTTTGCCGTGTGCTTTTAGTTACTGGATCCGAGACACGACCAGTATCCAAAAATATATTTTTTTGTATAAGTCTGTGAAATTTGACGTTTCTGCCTCTTTTGGTTTTTGAGATATTTAGGTATCGCTACATTCTGGACACCTTGTAGTAGTAAATATGTATTTTTTACATTTTCTGTGGACTTGAATTTCGCAAAGTTATATAAGAGAAATGTTTTATTTACGGTCAGCGTCCACATTCGATACATATTTACATATTTAATACACTTTTTCAAGCTGGTACAAAAAAGTATTACTTTTTCAAAAAAAATACATAAAATCTACTGGCCTATTGTTAAGAACTAATATTTCTTGACTGGCCTAGTAAAGAATTGGAAGTCGCGATTCAAATCGATAAAGTTTATTTTTTGTCCTTGTGAAAGTTCATTGCATAAAGTGAGAAAGAAATAGATAATTCGCTTATTGGCAATTTTCTACCAAAACAATGCCAGGTTTTAAAGTTGGCCAATGGGAATTAAATAATGTATTTATTGGGCCAATGATATTTCCATATACAGACCGCTTCAAGCTACTGCGAACATAGGGGGAATCAAGTCCAATTTACTCACCGTGCCGTACGACCGAGGTGGATTCGAAGCACGCTGCAGTGTTATCTTTTGGAAATTCATTTTGTTTTTATTATTTTGTTTTATTTCTGCCTTGCTCGAGAAACAGATGGGTAAGTTCTTAATTGAAATAATACATTTTTAAAACCAAAAATGGATGTCTACGAAGTTGCCGAAAAAGTGCAGATGGTCAAATGGTCAAATCGTCATAACCCAACACACGTTCGATATTGGTCGAGGGAAAATTTGCATTTGTATTTTGACGTAAGAACACAGTATCCCCAAAAACTAAATGTTTGGGGGGGGGGGTATTATAGGGGAACACGTAATTGGGCCATTTTTTATTAACGGCAATTGCAATTTGAATGGTCCTAGATACTTGGATCTACTGCAGCAGCACATTATTCCAACTGCTAGGCAGTTGTTAGGTGCAAGATTTGGTGAAACATGGTTTCAACAAGATGGTTGTTCCGCTCACAATGTTGGCCTTGTTAGGGAATATCTTGATAATGTATTTCCTAATCGGGTTATAAGTACACGGGGAACTATTTTATGGCCAGCTCGATCTCCCGATCTTGCTCCTAATGACTTCTATCTGTTTTTGAAGAAGCTTTTCAAATTATCACCCCTAACATGCTTGGAAACGTTAGAAGGGGTTTTTATAGTAGGCTCGGATATTGTCTAGCCGCGCAAGGAGGACTTTTCGAACATTTGCTTTAATTTTTTTTTGACTGGGAGAATCTTTTTGGTTTTTAGAATGTATTATTTTATTTTGAGAACTTGCTTTTATTTTGTTTCTCCTTATTATTTTCATTGTAACACGTCGTCAGTGATAAATCTGAGTAGTTGACAATAAAACGCTCTTATTTATCAGTGACAAAAAATAAGAAAATTACGTTATAAAAATTTGCGTATTTATTGACCAAATTCCGGTTTCATTGACTACGCTCCACACAGCACCGTGGTTAGAGGCGTACTAAATACCAAAGGAAAGTCATGCAAGTGGTGATCGCAAGCCTGAGTATTGGTTGCTTCACTGATAGGCGTGCGGTGTCTCTGCATGTACGTACACTGGCAAATTAGACTTCTTCCGCCCTATGTTCGCAGTAGCTTGAAGCGGTCTGTATTATGTTGGCCACGGCATTTTGAGCTTTTTGGTGAGATGTTTAAGGTAAAAAATGGCGCTGTGCAGGTTTGCGAAGTCTTGGTTAGATCAAAAAGATATTAATGGGATTCTAATTGGAATCTATTTTCGTAAAGAGAATGAGACGCGTGGAAAGTGCATTGCTTGCGAAAAGTTGGTCAACATAACAAGAATAATCTATGCCATAAACCAACACACCAAAGGAGACACGCATATGAAGCAAATAAAAATTAAATGTGGAGAAAATCAAACTCATTTAAAGTGTGTGTAACTGTGTTTTTTTAAAATAATATGGTACGGCCACGATGTTTCTGAGTTTTTATAGTTTTCTTTGGGAACGTGAGGTGTTTTTTTACAATTTGGACCCTCCCTCCCCTTGGTGAGATGTGATGGCACCCTCTTTCCTCCCTCGCGTAAGATTTACAATATATTTAATGGTACGGCCATGCAACACCGTTCTTCACTAAAAAGCCTGTTAACTGCTACCGCCTCAGTGCCCTTTAGCCTAATGTGGCTGCCATTTTTATAACCAAATTGACAAGTAAAACATGGATTTTCTGTCAGTTTGGTGTCAATATGGCACCGATCATAGGCCAAAGGATAGTAAAACGAAAATGAGTTAACTGGTTTTTTAGTTGAGAACGGTGTTGGGCCATGATGGTAATTTAAGGCCTAAAATAATTTAGCGTAATTTAAAAGGTAAACGTTTTGTAAAACGATTCGTAGCAAAAAAAACTCACTTTCGTCAAGTTTTCACTGTTTTTTTAGGGTTTAAAGAACCACTGCCAAAAACTATTTTAAACCCTGTTAAAATAAAAAATATTTAGACAAGAATAGCAGTATTTCAGTTGAGATGGAGATAATTTAGTGAAAAAAAACTGGTCGACTGGAAAATTTTTCTTAGATGACAGATGAAGAGGGAATTCCGCTTAAAATTTCAGTCGCGGTGAGCCGGTCGGATAATCGTATTTTGTTTCAAAAAGAGCGTTTTTAAACTGTTAAATGGGCAGTTAGAAATTCCAATACAGCCTTCTTTATCACTGGTTCTCTAAAAAATTGTTGGACCAGGTTGATGAATGGAAAGCGTCCAAGAAAAGAAAAAAGCTTTGTTGCCAAATCAAAACACTTTAGGGAGAATTTTTTTTTATAAATAAATTTAAATGCTATCATGTTTATTAAGTTTAAAATGAAAATATATAAAAAGTAGGTTTTTATAAATAATTTTGCCAGAAAATGCCAAACTAAGTATATATTTATTTATTAATGGCATATTTTGTAATAATAGGGCAAACAAAGAATTCCTGGAAAAATTGGTTTGGTGTTATGGCAACAGTGTAAAATAATTTTTCCCACAGTGCATGTTATTTTTATTTTCCATTTTTCTTCAAAAAAGGTAAAAACTTTGTGTTTTTTAATGCTCAAAGAGTATATTCATTCTTAAACTATTAAATTAACATATTTTTTTTGATGTAACAAGTTCTTAAATTGGTCAAAATTGAAAATATTTTAAAACCTCTAAAAATAATTTAACAGGTAATTAACTAAATTATTTTAAGGTTCATCATGGCCGTACCATAATATTTGCTAAAAACATTTTTACCAGGTAAACATTTTTTCGGTTTTTCTATTATTATAACGTATATATTTGAATACTGACGTGAGATTTTGCCGAACCCATTTTGAGCTCACGAAAATATGAATGGACGTCTCCTTTCTAAAATTTTAAATCGTGAACTAAAAAATTAAATTTTCACTACTTTTTTAAACATTAGCTTTTAATTAAACAAACCAAGCTGGGTTAAAAAAAAATAGGACAACGTTATATTTATGCAGTCAAAGAGTTATGATCATTACTTTTTTTTGACTCAGCGGTAGCCTTATTAGACTTTAGTTGTTTATTTACAAAGCTCGATACGAAGTATAGTGTGAGCTATGGTTATCCTAATTTTTTCGAGAAAAAAATCTGTGTTTCAAACCATCGGGACATTTTTGGTTTTCGTCCCTGTAGGTCTGTCTGTTTGTCTATCTGTAATCAATTGAGCCGTAGTTGGTCCTATCTTAAGAGGGTTGAAATCCCCCCCTGCATATTTGGTTACAAAACATTGCTTGCGAGGTAACTTAGACTGTTTTTGTATCAAAAATAGCAATACATTATTTCCTTTTACGTTAATTTATATTGAATTTTCTACCTACCCTTTGTTTTACTATTATTTTTCATTTTAATTATTTTATTATAAAATGTAATAATAATTATTAGTCTGCGTTTAAAAGTTAAAGTCATGTTACAAAAAATTGCTACATAAAAGTACATATTTTGGACCTTCCTAATACATATTTACATAATATTTTAAGTCAAAATGAATATGGACGCTGTTTACGTCATATTGTAAAATAAATAATTGTTAAAAGGTTGACGTTTCTGCCTCTTTTTGTTTTTGAGATGTTTAGGTATCGCTACATCTCGGGACACCTTGTAGTAGCATATAAATCTATTTATGTTTGGACATTTTCTGTGGACTTGAATTTTGCAAAGGTATGTTGAAAGGTTGAAAATCTTGTGAAAAAGCATCATTAGGCACCGCTAAATAGAAACTCCTTATCCCGATTCTCGTAGCAGATTTATTCCATAGGACGTTAGCTTATATGAACTGTTTGGGAATTATCCTTAAATAAGCATCTAAAAAAAAGGGCGCCTCTATTGAACTCGCTTAAAAATATTATCACGTCCTTAGCAGCTTTGATCTTGATTAAAATACGTTATCAAAAACCAAACCCAAATCCTAATTTCTATGCTAAGTTTTCGCAAATCCGGGCCACACATGGTTCATCTAAAGCTAACCCCAATCAGCGTTTCACACTCGAGGGCGACGTAGACCCTAATATCGTAAAAATAAAAACGAGTTTGATCAGGAAGCCTTATTCGTGAAAATATAAAATGGCGAATGCGAAAAAACAGCCCAGCAAACACGGTTCCCTTGGGCCTTCGTCGGCCCGATGTCGATAATAATACATTTTAAAAACCAAAAAGAATCTCCCAGTCAAAAAAAATTTAGAGCAAATGTTCGAAAAGTCCTCCTTGCTCAGCTAGACAATATCCGAGCCTATTATAAAAACCCCTTCTAACGTTTCCAAGCATGTTAGGGGCTTCTTCAATTTTAATCCGAAGTTGTTCCATACCCGTAAACTTTATTTTTGATATAACTCCACAGATAGAAGCCATTAGGACCAAGATCGGGTGATCGAGCTGGCCATAAAATGGTTCCCCGTGTACTTATAACCCGATAACCATAATATGCTGCTGCAGTAGATCCAAGTATCTAGGACCATTCAAATTGCCGTAAATAAAAAATGGCCCAATTACGTGTTCCCTACAATACCCCCCCCCAAAATTAAAAAAAAAATACAAATGCAAATTTTCCCTCGACCAATATCGAACGTGTGTTGGGTTATGACGATTCAATAATGGAAAAGTGCTTTCATCTGTGAAAAGAATAGATCTCAGAAAGTTTTCAGCACGACTATCCCTTTCCATCATTGTTTCGCAAAATTCCATACGACGATAGTTGTACTCGGGAAAAATTTGATGCGTTTTTGACGCTTTTATAAGAATGATAACTATTCTTTTTGAGAACACGTAAGACAGTGGCTGAAGACGTATCAACTGCTTCGGCAATTTGGTGGCTAGTTGCCATTGTTTCGCAAAATTCCATACGATGATAGTTGTCTTCGGGAAAAATTTGATGCGTTTTTGACGCTTTATAAGAATGATAACCATTCTTTTTGAGAACACGTAAGACAGTGGCTGAAGACGTATCAACTGCTTCGGCAATTTGGTGGCTAGTTAACTTTGGATTTTCAAATCATCACACCTCGTACTTCCTGCTCGTCATTCAAAACAGTGGGTTTTTTTTATGGTTTCTTGGCGCTACACAACCAAACTTTTCAAAATTCTGCACAAACCTATAAATCCTGTTAACTAGGTTCTGGGCAATTTACAAAATTCTCTAAAAAAAGTTCTTGATTAAATCTCAATGGTCAATTTTTAGTTTTAAAAACGTATTATTTTACTTAAGAACTTATCAATTTGTTTCTCGAGCAAGGCAGAAATAAAACATAATAATAAAAACAAAATAAATTTCCAAAAGATAACACTGTAGCGTGCTTCGAATTCACCTCGGTCGTACGGCACGGAGAGTAAATTGGACTTGATTCCCTCTATGTTCGCAGTATCCTGAACCTCATTGTATATTTTTGTAAGGCCTCCTAGGGGGTTATTGCAAAGGTAATGTAATTCAACTTTGTATATTTGGACAACACTTTTTGTACAGAACTCATAATTTTTGACTTTTTGAGGCACTATGCTGTTAAATCTGCGTGCAAAAAGAATGGACACTTACGGTGGGATTTACTAAAGGGCTTTAGTCTATTTTAGAACGGTCCTAAGTTTAAGTGAAATTTCTGGTTTTAAGCATTTTAAACCAACCATGTAGTTTTGGACATAATTTGATTTATAAAAAGAATTTTAATAAATTTGTTTATTGAATAATCATCTTAACACAATCTTTTGTTGGATTTAAGAAGAAAGTTTCAATTTAGAAAAAAAGAAAATTAAAAAATTTAAACCCACGCGGGGTTTAAATAGTAAACACTCTGTAGAACAAATTAAAATTGGAATTATATGTCACTCTAATTAAAACTTACCCTTGCTAATTAATTTTTTCCAATTAATACCTGATGTCACACAAAGATTTAGATGGGTAATAATAACATGAGGAGTAGATTAATTTTGTATTTATTTAAAAGGTGTTTTTATTTATGAAATGTATTAAAAAACCTAAATGCAAATTTCGTTCACATTTCTGTCACTGTCGAAATGTCAGTTTAAAAATATTAGCGCTGCGTTCAATCACAGACAGCGAGTTCGGATCTTTTACCTCTGCTTGCATCTTGGCTTGCACCAACCTCTACTGATGAAAGCTACAGCTTTAAAATGAGTGGACTTTGAGTAAGGAAAGTTTTCTTCACTGGGCTTTTAGGTAACCTCAATGTTTTAATTTCAATTTGTAAATAAATTAATATAGTTGTTTTGGGTTTTTTTGTTTGGTATATTTTTCGTGCATAATCAGTGACCTTCACTTATGTTTGTTTTGCCTCGTAGTGCCCTCACAAATATATTTTTTGTGCTGAAAGCGAGTTCAAAATATGGCGTTTTTCTGGACAAAATTGGAGGTGTTTTATTGATTAATGAACAACTTGGGATATTAAATAAGGTAAATTAATCCTTCTCAAAACGGTTACTTAGGGAAATTATGAACGAACTTATTACCAACTGCCACAAAACAATCCTTTCTGGGGGTTATAAATTTAAACCACTCCTAGAGGTAGTCTACAAAATCACCAATTTTATAACCTCAAACAAAGATTATGAAGCTATTATGTGCCAAAATTTTGGCGTATTCACCATTTGCCATTTTGAAACCTGTCAAAAAAAAAAAAATGGTTTTAGAGCATTTTCTTCTAAAATATGGTATTTATTCTGAAAAAAAGCAGTTTTTCAGTTGTATTTAGCATTAAAAATACAAAATAATCAATAACTTTGTGTCTTTTCTGTATGGGTAAGTGTTTTTTGAAATATTTAGAACTGTGGGGTGTACTATGTTAGATCTTAGTAAATCCCACTGTTAAAGTTAAATTTTTTCCTTATCTCTATCGAGTCGACCTATCGAGCATGTTGACTTTTAAACTAATAGCGAATGCGGGACAGCTCCAGCTGATCAAATGCGTCAAAACATCATTTCGTATGCAAGGACGGTTGTAATGTTACGACTCCCCTATCGTACCTAACGAGGTTTTCGTGCATTTAATCATCTGCAGCTGTCACGCATTCGCCATGATTTTAAAAGTGCACCTGCTTGATTGGTCGACTCGATAGAGATAAGGATGCGATTACTGATAAAACTGAAAATTAACTTTAAGTGTCTAATATCTCTATGTTTTCCTATGTAACCCCTACTTACTCTGTGACGACGGCACACACGACACATAAATTATTTAATTAGCCAATAAATCTAGCATAATTATAAAGCCAATCTAAATGCAAATGTACGGGACCAGACGTGGGCGCCAAATTTGATATATTGTATTTCGTGTGACAGAGAAATTGCGCATGATATGATTTTTTTGAACTTTAAATAACACACAGGAATAGAGCAAACAAATATAATTAAGTTATATGCAAACTGAAATATGGGCACCAACCGAATGGTGGCCGACGGAAAGTTGACTTCACCTTCGTCTCATGGTGAATATACCCACGATACGAAGTAAAAATAGGTGGAATGACAATAGCCTATAAAGAGAATGACCGATCAGTTGGTATTGACAAAATTCCCCTAACTCTGAGGCTAATAATAAAAAGAGTTATCGCACTGCACTTATGAAAGGCAAAGAACTAGTCATTCCAATTGTATAACAGCACTGAACAAACCAAAACAGTTGCAGTGAGATTTACTAAGATCTAAAATAGAACCCCCCACAGGTCGAAACATTTACACCTGTGGGGGGTACTAAATTTTAAATTTTTAGAAAATACTTACCCATACAGAAAAACACAAAGTTATTGATTATTTTGAATTGGTATTGCAAAATACCACTGAAAAACTGTTTTGCTTTTCAAAATATACCATATTTTAGGAGAAAAGCCCTAAAACTAATTTTTTATGACAAGTTTCAAAATTGCAAATGGTGAATACGCCAAAAATTTTTCATAGAATAGCTTCATTATCTGTATTTAAGGTTAAGAAGTTGGTGATTTTTTAGAACACCTCTGAGGGGTGGTTTAAATTTATAGCCTCCAGAAAGGATTGTTTTGTAGCAATTGGTAATAAGTTCGTTAATAATTTCCCTAAGTAATCGTTTTTATAAGGATTAATTTACCTCATTTAATATCCCAAGCTGTTCATTAACCAATAAAACGCCTTAAATTTTGTCCAGAAAAAAAGCCATATTTTGAACCCGCTTTCAGCACAAAAAATATATTTATGAGGGCCCTACGAGGCAAAACAAACATAAGTGAAGGTCACTGATTATGCACGAAAAATATACCAAACAGAAAACCCCAAAACAATATTTATATTTATTTATTTACAGACGGAAATTAAAACATTGAGGTTATCTAAAACCTCAGTCAAGAAAACTTTCTTTACTTAAAGCCCATTCATTTCAAAGCTGTAGCTTTCATCAGTAGAGGTTGGTGCAAGCCAAGGTACAAGCAGAGGTAAGAAATCCGAACTCGCTGTTTGTGATTTGAACGCAGCTAATATTTTGAAAACTTGCATCTAAGTTTTTAATACATTTCACAAATGAACACCTTTTAAATAAATACAAAATTAATCGACTCCTTATTTTAATAATAACCATCTAAATCGTTGTGTGACATCGAGTATTAATTGGAAAAATTAATTTAAATGGTAAGTTTTAATTAGAGTGTTTCTATTTAAACCCCGCGTGGGATTAAATTTTTTAATTTTCTTTTCTTCTAAATTGAAACTTTCTTCTTAAATCCAACAAAAGATTGTGTTAAGATGATTATTCAATAAAAAAATTTATTACAATTCTTCTTTTAAATCAAACTATGTCCAAAACTCAAGGAGGGTTGGTTTAAAATGCTTAAAACCTTTTAGTAAATCCCACCTTATATTTTTAGCAGGAATACGCAAAAAAGCCGAAGACACTTTATTTTGACTAAAAAAACAACGCAGTCACATCCTAGTCACTTTTGGTTGTGTTCAAACAAGTGTGTGGCTAATAAAAAAGCAGGCAGGGGGACTTGAGACTCATGTAAAAATGATATAACTTTACTTTGCCTATTAAAAAAAATTCAAAAAAGAAAACTTTAATATGTTACGAAAAATCGTGTTAAAAAAAATACCATTCGCTGTTTGTGGAAAAGACACATCAGAAAAAAAAATAGTGTCAAGTCGATTCGATTGATGTGTCTACGTTCTTTTAGGCTCATAACTCGCCTACATAAGGCGGGTATTATCATTCCACCTATTTTTACTTCCGTGGGGTATACCTAGCAGCATCTTCTTTCGTGTACTTTAAAGAAAAACCTGCATGTTTTTTTGGGGTGCCCATACAAATACCGACTGAACAATTTCCGAAACGTAATTTTCCCGAAAAAATTACCCGAAGCGTATTTCTGCCAAATCTAAAATATTTATGCGAAATAATTCGGCCGAAACGGAATTTACCCGACTCGTAATTTCGCCGACCCAACAAATCCCGACTCGATCGATAACGCGCTTAAATCAAGCTGCATGTAGATATACAGGGTTTGTCAGTTCTCGTCTAGGCTGCCGAAATGCATGTGTCTGAATATGAACGTTATTCAATTCAGATGCACTGAAGAGAGATGCCGACTAGGCAGCGTTGTCAAGCAAACAGTTTAGGAAAACTGCTGCGTTTTAGTGTGTTTTATTCGAAGACGCGGGCAAAAAGGAGATCGTAGACGTAAGTTTTGTTAATTATTCACTTCGAAGATCTTAAAATTATTTTTATTTATTTGATACTGAAATGATGCAACTAAAATACAAGACCTGAACACGGTTACAAAAAGTTTTCTAAGTAGAAAGAGTAGAGGGTTGCAGATTGAAAGACTGCGCTACGTTGTTTTATTTTTTTTAATTCTTTTAAAAAAGTATAATTTTGTTTTATATTTATTTCAACAAGATATTTCGTGAGAACGCGAGACTGCTACAATAAATTTTCTCGTAGAGTCAGGACTTTAGCGTAACTGCAGCTTTCTTGAAAGAGCAACGTCAATTGTTACTAAAGGTTTTTGGATAAATGGGCATTATAATTAATTTAGCGGATTCTAATTTCAAAATAAAATAAGAAAATACTCATAATCACTGTTTTACGCCCTTTAAAGGCAACATTTATCGTCAAATTCGACGGGATCTTACTTGGGAATCTTTTAGTTAACTTTGGGTGACATCGGCAACAGCGTATCGGTTTCTCAGGTTTATTATCTCTGTCGCTCTCATTTTTGCGCTTCTTTTTCAATACACGCTTTTTCGGCACCCTAGACAAGAACTGTCGAATCCTGTATTGCGGTGCTTAAAGGTGCAACGTTGCCAGTTATAAATGCTTTTTTGTAGCTGTGTTAGGAGAGATCGCTCAATTTTTCTGGCGCGGTTGGGATTGTTTAATAAAGTAACACTTAAATAGATTTGACAAAGCATTACAAAAACAAAATAAACCATCCATAGGAAAACTTAAATTATTTGATGTTCACTTGGTAACGCATCGTTACATATTAAGCTCGCGTCTTCGCTTTTTATTTCGTATGTTTTTAGTTTCGAGCGTTTTATGTTGAGGGAGATTATTTTCGACAATATTCAGGGTCGGCCAAATTACGATTCCGGATTTTTATAGGGGCCAGGATTTTGTTAGCAGGATGGCAGTGTGATTCTTTCTGGAAACCCACTAAAGTGTTTGAATGTAACGGATAAACACTACATAAAACCTTTTGTTTATACCTTCATCAAAAACATGATTTTTAGTAACTATCTTCAGATAACTAAAGCACGGATTTTTTGGTTACCGATGCAAAAAAACTTTTTATTTGATCACGGGTAAATAAAATCTATATGTTTGTGGCGGATTCATAATGTCGAAACTACTTTTTTTGGGTTTTTCGCCACTAAGTTAAGGAAATTTTTTCAAAAATATGTTAAAACCCACTGCGTAAATTCCTAAAGAAAAAAAATTTGTTCGTTTGTCAGTGGTTTTTAAATAAGATAAAAAATTTGCCTACACACACGCAAATCCTAACTAGAATCTAAGTACTTATCTGACGTTTCGGCAGAAATTCTACTGCCGTTATCAAAGAATTTTATCCTTTTCAAAAACTTTTTTCGATTCTTTTTTAAAATATCTGTCTGTTGTCATACAACTGACTGACTTTGACTGATATATATTTCAAATATTAACTTGACAGTTTGGTGCGTCGATAGTAGCCAACAAGGTATTGGGTGAATTTAGTAAAATTTAAAATCAAAATTATATTTGTTTGAGTGTTTTCGATTTTAGATTACTTTATAAAAATACAAAATTTTTATTTTAAAATATCAATTATAAAAATTATCTTTTGACTAACTTTAAGAAAAAATACATTAGAAACCCAAAGAACATCAATGCTATTTTTTAATTTATTTTAAAAAAACCTTTTTGAAAATCTTGCTTTAAAATTGGAAGCCAAACTGTATTTATATCAACTGATATGCTAGCTATGCATTCATCTTCGTTAAGATAGATGCAAGCTGCTTCTTTGATTTTTCGTTTAATTTTGTCTGGTTCTTTTTGTAATATACTGGTTTCTCCCCACATTACTCTATGATCATTTTCAAAAGAATGTTGGCAAATTTTAGACTTCTCCCAGTCTCCCCTTCTGTAGATAAAAGCCTTTCTATAGTAAGACATCGATTAGAAAATGATCAAAATTTAGGCGAAAGAACTACACTGAGCGTCAATGCTATTCTAGAACTTCTCACATTATGCATAAAAACCACATATTTTCAGTGGGAAAGTGATTTTTTTCACCAGGATTTTGGAATGGCAATGGGCTCTCCACTTTCTCCTCTAATGAGTAATATTTTTATGGAAGATTTTGAAAATAAAATTTTAGAGGAATTTAATTTTAAACCGGTCATTTGGTTTCGCTATATAGATGATATTTTTAGTATTTGGCCACACGATTTAAACAAACTTAATGATTTTCTTAATTTTATAAACGGTAAAGAACCAACAATAAAATTTACTTTAGAAGTAGAAAACGATAACAAAATTTCATTTTTAGATGTTTTAATAAACAAACAAAATACATTACAAACCTCAGTTTATAAAAAACCAACACATACAAATAGATATCTAAATTTTAACTCAAATCATTGCTCATCGGTTAAAAAAGCAGTAATAAAAAGTTTATACGATAGAGCTAAAATTATTTGTTCGGACAATAACACATTTTTACAAGAAAAACAAATAATAAAAGAGGTCTTAATTAAAAATTCGTATCCAAATAACTTCATCGAAAATTCTTTTAGACAAATCGAATTTCCAAGACAACGCGGACGTAGACATAATAATGTACAACCAACAAATTTTAATAATTCCTTTTATACCAGGTATTTCGGAAAAAATTAAACGAATCGCTAATACTTATAATATTAGAACAATTTTTAAAAAATCAAATACTCTTAGATCAATTCTAACCAAAACAAAACCATTAAATGCTGAGCAAAACTCAAAAAATATCATTTATAAAACTCCTTACGAGTGTGGTAAATTTTATATTGGAGAAACTTCAAGGCCTCTTGAAGTTAGAATAAATGACCATAGGGGTTACCTCAGAAGGGGAGACTGGGAGAAGTCTAAAATTTGCCAATATTCTTTTGAAAATGATCATAGAGTAATGTGGGGAGAAACCAGTATATTACAAAAAGAACCAGACAAAATTAAACGAAAAATCAAAGAAGCAGCTTGCATCTATCTTAACGAAGATGAATGCATAGCTAGCATATCAGTTGATATAAATACAGTTTGGCTTCCAATTTTAAAGCAAGATTTTCAAAAAGGTTTTTTTTAAATAAATTAAAAAATAGCATTGATGTTCTTTGGGTTTCTAATATATTTTTTCTTAAAGTTAGTCAAAAGATAATTTTTATAATTGATATTTTAAAATAAAAATTTTGTATTTTTATAAAGTAATCTAAAATCTAAAACACTCAAACAAATATAATTTTGATTTTAAATTTTACTAAATTCACCCAATACCTTGTTGGCTACTATCGACGCACCAAACTGTCAAGTTAATATTTGAAATATATATCAGTCAAAGTCAGTCAGTTGTATGACAACAGACAGATATTTTAAAAAAGAATCGAAAAATGTTTTTGAAAAGGATAAAATTCTTTGATAACGGCAGTAGAATTTCTGCCGAAACGTCAGATAAGTACTTAGATTCTAGTTAGGATTTGCGTGTGTGTAGGCAAATTTTTTATCTTATTTAAAAACCACTGACAAACGAACAAATTTTTTTCTTTAGGAATTTACACCCAAAAAAAGTAGTTTTGACATTAGATCACGGGTGCCTCGCTGCGCTCGTTCTTTAAAAAAATCATAAACGTGTAGGTACAAAAAAAAATTTCTGTCCGTTTTTTACCCAAAATTAAAGAGAAATAGCCGAAAATAGTAACATTGAAAAAAATCTAATTATTCTTGCCTACAAATTAAGCCATATCCGCCAACTTTCACCAAGTATTTACGAAAAACATCGTCAAAATATCAAACTGTCAAAGATTAAAATGTCGCAGCAATGAACGTCACCGAGTAAAAAGGCACATCGCTATTTAAACCATTGTTGTTTCATTTACCAGCCGCCTTGATTTATAGTTTAAAGATGGTGGGTCAGGAGAAGTGCTCTTCGTTCGAGATTTTTAAAAATATTTTCCTGTTTTTCTTGGATTTTTTAATAAAGGTATTAAAAAAATAGTGTTAACAAATGGCGGAAACTGTGCTTTTTTTATTCGCGTTTTTAAATACCTCACTGCGCTCGTTGTTTAAACCAAGGCTTGTAAAAAAAGCACTATTTTTGGCCACTAGTTGTAAAAACTACTATTAAGAGGTCCAATGGGCTTTATCTGAAAAGATATTAATAAACTAAATAAATAAACGTTCAAACCGTTTTTAAGTCAATACTGCCAACACCATAACAATACAAAACTCCTGAATAACCAATTTTTTAGGGTTTCTTTAACCGGAGATTAGAAATCTATAGTAAACAATTTAAGGAACAAAAAATACCAAAAAAATTAGGAGAAGTTTATAAAAACAACTGATTTAAACGCGTTTTAAAATTGAAGGTATAAACGGTGGGTGAAATGCGCAATGGCTGTAAACTGCATTGAAATAAAACCGATATACTGGTCGTATAAACTAGGTATAATTGAAACGCTCCTATTCATTTTAACGAACAAAAAAGGAAAATAGTGTAAAATTTTGACTTTCCCCCGCAGTAAAACGGTTCTGGCACACATCAGGATTTAATGTGGCACATATCCGGATCTGTAGCTGTAAAAATCGACGATTGGTTAGCTGAGTCGATAAATCCGGCCCCAGTTACCGAGAGCCGCGGAAAACGATCATCAATTAGTTACTTGCCGGAGAGTTACGACGTTAATCTACTCAAATATCTCCAGTTGCGGCGGTTTTTACAGATCAGAAATTCTCAAATGCTCTGTTCTGGCCCCGTATTCTTGATGGACATTCAAGACTTTGGTAGGTACTGCACGGGTTTAACTTAAAGAGGGTCTCCCGCAAAAATACAAGTTGTGTTTATTTTGTGGTAGATCCTATACAAGAATGTATCATACACCTTGTCATATTGGCATATTGTTGTGAACCCTTGTCAGTATCGCAGCAATTGATGACGAAATAGTGACTCGTTGAAACAAGCTGAATATGTAAATTGAATTTGTTTGGACACCATGTTTGCACTTGTCAATGTCATAAACTTTTTACACAATCCTAAGTTACTTTACATAGAGAAAGTAATAGCTACGCGAGAGTGACCGATACTGTGTTATACTTGGTGAACATTGTATGACGGCGACACTAGCGCAGCCGGTGGCTACAGGAAGGAACTACTTGTACAGTCAGACGCATAATAGATACATATATTCTTTTGGTTATTTTTTTACAGACACTTACTTATTTAATAATAAAAAGATATGAAAAAACTTAACAGGCGCCATTTTTTTATACTTTTTAGTGTTAAAAAAGCAATGCATTCGCCAAAGATTTCAGCTCTATAGAAACCTTAACCAACAAAATAGGTACTCTTCCATGCAGCTAAAAAACTTCACTTACAAAAAGTTTTTTAGACCCTTGAAAAGTCTAAAATAGGAGGAGGGGTTATAACGATGTTGAGAAATATTATCAAATATTAAAGGTACCAACATTTTATTGTGTTATTTTCTTTTACTAATTGGGAAAAAACCCAGTATAAAACTTACAGATTTTATAAATGTTTTAACCTATATCTCTTTTTTTTGTAGTATTTTAACCTATTATTTTCTTGCTTAACTCTGTATAAATCATCACAATATTTTCTTTAGGGATTTGGTTCTCAAAAATCTGAACCCCAATTTTCGGCACTCTTCAAATAGTCCCATGCTGTCTAGCTTTAATGGTTTTAGACTTTAGAATAAGTTGTTAATCCATTATATAGCTAATTCCATAAACTCGCGCGATTTCCAACCAAAACTGATTAAAAATCTGTGCGTTTAGGAAAAAACAAATTCTCCGTGATTTCAGGAATACCCAGCAAACACAAATCGTCGGCATTGAATCGGGCCAATGTCGACAACGTCGGCAGCGTGTCGGCATCGGCGACTACACTCTGGCCCGATGTTGGTCAGATTGCGATTTTCAGTTTTCGGTCAATAATCGGCAATTTACGGAGGTCCATATTACTACAGTGGACTTTATGCCGACCTCACTTTAGGACCGACGATGGTCCGATTGGAACTTTGTTTAATCGGTCGAAAATCGATTGAATAGTCGACTTTATGCCAAAGTCCACTTTATTTTATTTAGGGCCGACGACGGTCCGATTGGAACTTTGTTTAATCAGTCGAAAATCGGCAACTGACGATGGCCCGATTTACTATAGTCGACATTATGCCAACGCAAACCTTATCTGCTTTAAGGCCGACGACGGTCCGATTGGAACTTTGTTTAATCGGACGAGAATCGACAACTGACGATGGCCCGATTTACTATAGTCGACTTTATGCCGACGACCACTTTTTCTGCTTAAGGGCCTACGATGGTCCGATTGGAACTTTGTTTGATTGGTCAAGAATCGGCGACCGACGATGGTCCGATTACGTCACCTCAAAATTTTTAAACTGTTTAATAGTTTCTTCCTAGTATGTAGAGATGGCGCTAATGTCGCTATGTTCCCTGTACAGTGGAAGATATATATATAATGAGCAAAGATATCTCAAAACTAGAACGCGGACTTGACAAGATTGTGGCACTTTCCTACAAGAATCACCTCTTATGCCACTTAAACCAGCCCGACTGGTTAAGCACCCGCATTATCGAAACTTTGTAGTTGGCCAATGTCGGGCCGCTTTAAGCTACCTCAATCAATCGCCGACGTTGGACCGCTTTAGGAAACCAATGTCGGACTTGAATAATCTACCGATATCGGGCGGAGACCAGCTTGCCTACGTTAGACCGACCAAATTAAGCAGTTATGGGCGGACTGTCGGTACCATGTGGTTAAACCATATCGGACCTTAATGGTATGGCGACGGTATGCCGATGTCAGCAAAAAGTAAAATTTACCATTGGTCCGACGGCGGACTACAGTCTAACGCTGCATCGGCAAACTTACATTGGGCATACATCGCAAAGCGGACAAAAAATACTGCTGGTCCGATGTTGTAAATCGACGTCGTGCCGATGACGACAAATTCGGCAATCAACATCGGACCGACGAAGGCCCGAGGGAACCGTTTTTGCTGGGTAGCTACACAGATCAAGTTGAAACCAGTCAGCTTTCACTACAGCTTTTCGACTGGTATAATAAAAACTGATCGTCTTTGCGCTACTTTTCACTGTATTGAAGGGCTAAGGATCTTAAGGAAGAGTCACACCGAATCAAATTTCATAATGCTAAAACCTATTTAGCTAAAATCAAGCAGCCATCGATTTTTGCTTCAAAACTATACCACTGTTGTTCTCTCTGCAGCTCTAACGACAAAACTGACAAATAAAAGCGCCCAGCTTTTTCTTTCATTTAATTAAAAATCCCAAGACGGGACGTCTTTTCGGTATTTTGAGCGGATAACTACCGGATCTACAGAGTGTTTCAAAATTCAGTATCAAGATTTTGTTCTAATAAACATTTGTCTGCAAATACTTTTCTCTTCCATTAAAACTTTAAATTATAAATAAAGCGAAAAGTTTCCTCAAAAAAACAAAGAATAATATTCGTATTTCAGGAATCACCAGCAGCGCACCACAAAAATGTTTATGGGGCGAAAAAGGGCTTGATCCCTGCAAAAATTTCTTCCTGTAGATTATAACAATCGAAATGTTGCATAATCCCAACCCTAATTTGATTTAAATATCTCAAAAACTGCAAGAGCCATAAAAATAAATAAAAAAATCTTTAAACTTTTACGATCTGTGGATTGGTAATGAGGCGAAAAAAGTTGATAGTGAATTTTGAAACACCCTGTATATGTAAATTGTTTTGTTTTCCGGTTTTATGTCGTCAAGTTTTCGCTTTAAATATTCGTCTTAACAGAGAAAAGCAATCAGAGATCTGGTTGGTGGAGGCTTTATTTATCTCTTACGGAAATAAATTAGTTATTTGCTAAAAACAACGCGCGAAGATTACACAAATTTTGCCCTAGAATATTAAAACTGAGAATGTTCTTATAAATCCAAAATTCTGTAACAAGTTGAAAAAACCAAAACTTTTTTTTTAATCTAAACTTGGTAATAAAAGTCAATCATCAATAAAAAAACATGGAGGGGTTGCAATTTATTGCAATGAAGGGAAATATGGTAATTTAGTGAAAAAACTTACTTGCTTAAATAAATTTTGTGAAGTCCATGTTGAGGTTTGTGGTATTGTGATAAATCTGGAAGATATCCCGACCTGTATTCTGGGTGTCTATAGATCACCTGACGGACACCTTGATACATTTTTTACAAATTTGTCGACCTGCTTAGAACATGTCTCCCAAAAATATAAAAATATAATTGTGTGTGGAGACCTTAATATAGATTTCCTATCACCAAGTCGGAGTAGAACTATTCTGGACGACATATTTTCCGAATACAACCTGCATTTGGGGTTTAAAAAAAGACCAACAAGAATCTCCTTTAATACAGAAAATAAAATTACAAAGAAAGGAATTGACTATATAGTAAGTAACCTACCGCAAGAATCCTGTTTTGGCTATGTATTTGACCCCATAATTGCCGACCATTTAGCCCAAACTTTGCAAATCTATAAAAATCAAACAAATATCAACACAAAAGCACCACGGGCCAAACTGACACTCCCCATTAGATCTTTTAATGAACAAAATGTTGAAAAATTATATCACTCCTTAAGCAAAGAAAATTGGTGCAATATTTTTGTGGACGATCCAGAAGATGCCTGGAAAACTTTTTTTAGCGCATTGGAGATCCATCTAGATAAATGCAGCCCGGAGACAATACAAGAACAAAGTCACAAAGACTGCTACTCAAGCTCAAAAAACTGGGTAAACGAAGAAATAAAACAAAAAAGTAAAGAACTTAAAAATTTGTTTTACTTGTTAAAGTCAACAAAATGTCCAAGTTTAAAAAAAAAGTTATAGAGAACAAAAGAAAAATTACAATAAGTTACTTAAAACTACAAAAAGGGAATATTTCTCAAAAAAATTAATGAAATCAAAAAACAGACAAAAAGAAATTTGGAAAATTATAAACTCGCAAACCGGTACAAAACTAAAAAAACAAGACTTAGAGTCTTTTAGGTTATCAGATAAAGTAATCAAAACACCAGAAGATATAAGCGAAAACTTTGCAAAATATTTTTCTACAGTGGCACAAGACAGTCTGGAGAAACATTATAAAGGAAAATCGTCAGCTAACTGTACCCTTTCTAATGTAGTAGAATCCTCCTTTAATGTGGCACCAGTAACCCTCGAAGAAATAGAAAAAAATCTAAAATTATTAAAAAATAAATCATCAAAGGGTAAAGACGGAATTCCTATGTTTGTATTAAAACGACTTTCAAAATATTTAATAGAACCTTTGACGTTCTTAATAAATTTAAGTATAAATAAGTGTTCGTTTCCAAGTTGTCTAAAGGTTGCGACTGTCACCCCAGTTTATAAAAATAAAGGCTCTCCGCAAGATTTTTCAAATTACAGACCCATATCAGTTCTTTCACCGTTTTCCACGCTTTTTGAAAAAATTATTACAAATAGATTGTTTAGTTTTCTGGATCGATTTAATATACTAATACCAAACCAACATGGATTCAGAAAAAATAAATCGACAGAAACTGCGACAAACGACACATTAAATGTAGTTTATTCTGAGCTTGACAAAGGTAAACATGTTGCTGGAATATTTTTTGACCTAAGTAGAGCTTTTGACACTTTAAATATTAATTTTTTATTAAGTAAACTTTATAACTGTGGTGTTAGAGGAGAACTTTTAGACTTTATAGCGACGTTTCTTAAAAACAGACATTTAAGAGTAAACATGGAAGGGAAATTTTCAAAGGAGTACAAATGCGAAACGGGTGTACCTCAGGGGTCTGTTTTGGGACCGCTGTTATTTTTGTTGTACATAAATGATCTTGCTCAACATAATAAACTGGGTTTCTGCACTATTTTTGCTGATGACACAACTATAATTATATCAGCAACTTCCTTAATAGAACTTGAAAATCTAATAAGTCAAGTAGTGTCTGGTTTTTCAGATTGGTGTTTCAAAAACAAGCTTATTTTAAATGCAAGTAAAACAGAAATTGTTTATTTTTCAAAAAGGCGAGCAAGACCAGAATTTGATTTAGCAAAAAATATTAAATTTACAAAGTCTGTTAAATTCTTGGGTACATATACTGATGAGAATCTATGCTGGGATCTTCAGGTTGATTATATTTGTAAAAAACTTGTAGGTACATGCTATGCAATACGCCAACTTAAAAACTTTGATACAACCAAAGACCTACTCACTGTTTATTACACATTAGGCTACTCATATTTAAGTTATAACATACTTGCATGGGGAGATTCCTCAACTGTAAGTAGGGTCTTCATTCTACAAAAGAGATTAGTGAGAACTATATTTAATATAAATCCTAGGGAATCCTGCAAAAACTATTTTATTAAAAATAATATCTTGACAGTCTACGGTATATATATATATAAAGCAATAAAATATGCTAGGTCAAAAATAAACAACTCTCCATCTCAGTTTACAAAAGTCTCTGATATCCACGAGCACAATACTCGAAATGGTCAACTTTTGCGCTTGCCAAAACATCAAAATTCGTTTTTTAAGAAGTCTCCATACTACATAGCCATTAAATATTACAATACCTTACCAAATGATTTAAAATCTATAGTTAAGGACAGTATGTTTTATAGAGAAATTAAGAAATATTTAGTGGCGAAAGCTTTTTATTCATATAATGAATACTTAAAACAATAACGCTTTTTTTTCCCCTAATATTTTCGTCCTTCGTCACTTCTACTTCTCTTGTATTTTTTTTTAATAATTACTGTGTTAGTGTTTATGTAATTAAAAAAAAAACTCTTGTTATGTGTTTTTAATTATACGAAAAAATAATTATGTTTCTTAAGCATGTAACTGTTAGTGCTGACTTTAAAAAGTGTATCAGTCTATTTACTCATTTACAATTATGACACGGGCACCCTGTGCTTAAAATTTAAAATATAAGTTTGACATGTATATTCTATAACATTTATAGGCCAAAGTACAGAATAAATTGAATTGAATTGAATTGAATTAAGAACTAGATCTATAATGAGCACATGTTTGGTTTTCGAGACCCATTTTCCCCTTAAACATTCGCCTTAACAGCGAAACGCAATCAGGGGTCTGGTTGGGGATATGTGGCGGTTTTATTTATTATTCATGACAGTAAATAAGCTATTTACTTCGAAAAACGGGCCAAAATTACTAAAACTTTCTCCTAGAAAATTAAAACTGGTGATATTTTGGACGGCGGATGAAAGATCGAAAAACAAAAGGTCGAAACACAAAAAGGTCGAAAACATAAGATCGAAAATTAAAAGTTCGAAACAACAAAAGATCGAAACTACAAAAGGTCGAAATTACAAAAGTTCGAAATTACAAAAGGTCGAATACCAAAAGGTCGAAAATACAAAAGATCGCAATTACCAAAGGTCGAATATCAAAAGGTCGAAAATACAAAAGATCGAAATTACAAAAGGTCGAAATTACAAAAGATCGAAATACAAAAGGTCGTATATCAAAAGGTCGAAACGACAAAATGTCGAAATTACAAAAGGTCGAAGGTACAGAAGATCGAAACAAACACGAAATACTAATAACCAACCTAACATAACCAACTCAACATAACCCAACCCAAAATAACCAACCAAACCCAACACACACACAAAACACACAAACAACCTGTAAAAAACTTTCAAGGCAGATTTATTAATTCACCTGGATGGTCTCAGAAAGAGTCAAACTACATATTCTAAGCAAGAAAATCATTCTATTATAAGAAATGAGGAGAGGGATATAACGTATCAGAACCTCGCTCTTTTTTATTTTCGACCTTTTGAGATTCGACTTTTTGTTATTTCGATCTTTTGTTATTTCGACCTTTTGTAGTTTCGACCTTCTGTAATGTCGACCTTTTTGCATTCCGACCTAATACCGACCGAAATATGAAAATATTCGATATTTTGTCATTTCGGTCTTTTGTATTTTCGATCTTCTGTAATACCGAACTTTTTGCATTCGATCTTTTGTAATTTCGATCTTTTGTATCTTCGACCTTATGTAATTTCGACCCTTGGTATTTTCTACCTTTCGACCTTTTTGTCTTTCATCCTTTTTGTCTTTCGATCTTTTGTTTTTCGATCTTTTGTCCGCCGCCCTGATATTTTTGTAAATCAGAAATTAGGTAACCAGTTTAACGAACGGAACTTTCATTTTTGTTTAATTGGAAACTAGACGTAATAAGAAGTAGTAAGTAAAGTCACATTTGACTATTAAAAGCTTATTTTCTGGTGGGGGGTCGACAATTTTTTTTCGCTTTAAATATTCGTTTTAACAGCGACAAGCAATCAGTATAATGACATAAGTGTCGCAAAATGTGTAACAATAATAACTTGGAAAACAAAGAAAAGAGTTTAAAAATCAGGGTTGACGGTGCCGCAAAATCGCATGCCTGTCATAATTTTGTACTAATTATGTACTCTTAAAGAAGGGTACTTTTAGTGTACAAAAACCATCGGTCCCTAAGATTTTGGTTTGTTTGTTATGGGGTGTGTAGCTTGATATCAAGGTACACCTGATTAGAAAAGAGACTCGATCAAAAGTGAGTATGCCAGAGTTTGGTACTAATTATGTACTAAGATCGTTCCCTTCTAGGAAATTGCCTACTCTTAAGATAACTTCATTTTTTTTTGTTTTTATGGGGTGTGTAGCTTGATATCAAGGCTCATCCCCCTCTGCCTAGGAAATAGATTTGAAAAAAGAATAATTATGCCATAACTGGCTACTAATTATGTACTAATTTCGTCCCCTTCTAAAAAATTGCCTACTCTCAAACTAACTTCATTTTTTTTTTGTTTTTATGGGGTTTGAAGCTTGATATAGAGGCACATCCCCCTCTGCTTAGGTAAGAGATTTGAAAAAAAATAATTATGCCATAATTTACTACTAATTATGTACTAATTTCGTCCCCTTCTAAAAATTGCCTACTCTCAAGATAACTTAATTTTTTTTGGTTTATATGGGGTGTGTAGCTTGATATCAAACAAAAAAATAATGAAATTATATTAAGAGTAGGTCATTTTTTAGAAGGGGACGAAATAAGTTCATAATTAGTAGCAAATTATGGCACAATTATTTTTTTTCAAATCTCTTTCCTAGGCAGAAAGGGGGTGTGTCTTGATATCAAGATACACACCCCATAAAAACAAAAAAAAGTGAAGTTATCTTGAGGGTAGGCAATTTTCTAGAAGGGGACGAAATTAGTACATAGTTAGTATCAAATTCCTGGCATTGACACTTTTGGTCAAATCTCTTTTCTAAGCAGGTGTATCTTGATATCAAGCTATACACACCCCATAACAAACAAACAAAAATCTTAAGAATCGGTGGTTTTTGTAAACTAAAAGTACTCTTCTGTAAGAGTACAGAATTAGTACAAAATTATGACATATCAACTTTCACTAAATCCACCTCTTAAGCATGGGGGGGGGGTTCAGTTTAGCGCCAAACCACACCGCTCCCTTTTAAGTGCGAATAACTCCGTTATTCAGTAAGTACAACATTTTCTAAAAGGGGACTAAATTAGTACATAATAAGTACATAATTTTTACAATATCCAAATTGAGTTTCATTGAAGGGGGGGATGTAGCATGCTTGAGACGATTTTCTGTTAATGTTTTACACGGGTCTATTTTTTGTGTCTAGATTTTAAAAATAGCAAGAACGCGCAATATACCATCCTTTGTAGAATAAATGAACGGCTCACATGTCGGCACATTGAAAATCCCGATTTGCGCAAAAAGTGAAAAAAAAGACATTTTCGGACATTTTGCAGAACTTACTGCCATGGAAAATGCCCTGTGTAGTTTCCCGTCGATATTTTCCGAAACAATAAAAAATCTGGCGCCGCAGGTAACGTAATGAACATACCTAATGAGTGGCAGTTTACATCCACTTCTCGCAGAAAACGAATTTACAGGGCAAAGAATTAATATTTTCTGTTTTAAGAATCCTGAGGGGGGGGGGAGAGTTTGAGGAACAGAAAAGTCACACATTACCATTTCTTTGGTGATATTTGGGAAAAATTTAACCTTGAGAGGTCGATTTTCAGTGGCTCTGGGGGGAGGGGAGAGTCCCCCGTTGCGTACGCCTGTAACAAAAAATGGAATTTTTTTTAGGTGTGTTTTTTTGTTATTTAGGTTGTAGGTCGTAGAAAGAAAAAAATTATTAGTTTCTTGTCCGTATCCACAATAAAAAGAGAAAAATGAACAAAATAATGTAGATGTCAGGGTTAACAATGGGCAAGGTCAAACGCGAAAAATCTACTGTGGATGCCTGAGGCAGTCTACTCGTGCCCAGTCCCAGTGCCTGTCTTAATTGAGACAGTTATTATCGCTATGGCTTTTTTTTTTTTTTAGGAAAATGCAAGTGCAGGGCTTTTATAGTATCTCAAGTTATATGGTATTCACCAAGGTCAAAAATCCATCGCAATAAATTTTTGCTTAGTCGGAACACATCAGTTTCACTGTTAAATTTCTTCCAGTTAGATAAAGAGATATATCTGTATTATTTTTTTTTACAATCCAAGATAAAAAAAAAGTATTGTCACACTGTACTTCCAAGGTGACCAGATGTCCTAAAATCCTAAAAAATCCTCAAATTTTGACTGCGTCCTAAAATTTTAAGTAAAAATTACCAAAAATCCTAAAATTTTCACAAGTCAACATTTTGTCCTAAAATTCATTTATAATGTCCTTAAATTTTAACTAATTTTATCATTGAACCTCTAATCCGATTACAGGCCAGATGGCATCGGATAATATTGGTTTCTTTTTTTAGCACCCAGAACCAACAAGGATGCATGGTGTTATTATTATTTCTTGATTGCATCCATTTTTAACTGAACATAGCCTAGATAGCATTCAAGCCTAAATAATTTTATTTCATTTGTTGTTTTTAAAACTCTCCTTGAGCAGATATTTCAATTATAAGAGAATTTTATAGTAGACGCCCTGTGATAGGCCTGTTATAATTGAAAAATCTCGTAAAGTATTTCGAGATCTACTCTGAAATTTTTACACAATCTTTTACAAAGAAAGAAAAATAAAAAATTTGGTCCAAGTTAAAAAACATTTAATATATTAACTTTTAAAATACTACTAGAAGTAAAATCTATTTAAGTATATTTTTATATTAGTTTTTAAAATATTGGATAGGCGTCTTATATAGTACTTCAGAGACCGTTGAATTCATTATAAATAATATACGTATTTTTATAGGATTTTTTCGAGATCTACAACTTTCTTATTTAAAGTTTAAAAAAAAAATCACTTTATTGGTCAAAATACGTTAAAACTGATTTTTTTGTAGCTTTGACGCCCTCTACCTTTTTGGAAACTACCTACAGAAAAATTTTTCTTCTTTTCCTAATATTTTTGTTCTCAGACTTTTTCGCTTCTGACCAATAGAAATGGAGAAAAGTCGGTTACAAAGATTTTTCAAAATGGCGGATGGTTCCCGAGGAGTGGAGGAAGCACAAACTTGTGGATTTTACTTTCAGGCCCTCCGAAAAAACATAAAAAAACTCAACCTCCTCGGATTCTTTTTTCGACCTCAGATGAGCATTTTACTGTAGTATAATACCTTTTCCGCTCACTTGCCGTCCATGCCTAGGACGCCATAGTGTCTTTGAATGTGTGCAATCAGCAAAAAAAAAAGTGTATAATTCTGCCGTTTGGGTGTGAAAGTAGACGTAAATTAGCTCAATAAACAGACATATACATAGTCGCTGCATCGTTTGGTAAATTCAAACATGCCAATCATAGGGACGCTTTGTCAGTTTGAATATCGGACAAACGGCACGATATGAAATTTTTAGTTTTCGTCCATACGTGTTTGTCTGCGCCGAATTTTCGGACTTAATTTGCCGTGACGATGACGGAGGATCCTTTAATTTTATCTGTTGACTGCATTGATGTAAAATTTTTATAATCAGTAATCATCAGGCTGGCCCCTATATTACTATCACAAACTAACTCTTGACATACACTAACCAGCAAAATTAACGCACAAGATATTTTTATAAATATTTTTTATTCAGTAAAACAAACTACAGTTTATGATTAACCTTTAAATAAAATAACAACTCCAAAAGAAAGTAAAAAAATTATAACAAAAAATTTTTCCAAATTAGAAAATTTCAAAAGATAAAAACTTTACCGAAAAGTCATTAATAACGGGTATTTCCACCTCTAAAATAACCGGTCTTATGTCGTCCTGATTCAACTCGTTCCATATCTGAATCAGAACTCTCGCGAGCTATTCCAAAGTATTGGGAGGATTTGGATGTTCCTGCAAACGTCGGTAAAGTATGTCCCAGACGTTCTCAATTGGATTTATATCCGGAAAATTTGCTGGCCAATCCAGAGTTTCTAGTCCAACCTCATTTAAATAATCTCCCACAATCCTGGCAATGTGCGGTCGTGCATTATCATGCTGAAACAAAAAGCGTTCACCAATGTTCTTGCAGAATGTCTATTATATACCTATGTGCCGTTAAACTTCCATTAATTACAACCACCAGGTCCGTGCGAGCGGTTAAACAAACTCCTCCCCACACCATTATTGATCCTCTTATATATGCAGTGGTATTTTGAAAGTTACATTGAGCATACCTTTCATTAGGCCTTCGATATACTCTCACACGTCTATCTGAATTGTATAGACAGAATCTTGACTTATCTGACCAAAGAACTCTTTCCCAATCCTCATCAAGATATTGCATATGTTCTCTGGCAAAGTTTAATCTCACTCTACTATGCTCCGAGGTTAAAGTAGGACCTCTGGCAGGTATTCTTGGTCTGAGGTTAGCTTCGGCAAGGCGTCGACGAACAGTATCCGATGAAATTTGAATTCCATTTGCTATCTGTAGCTGGTTCCGCAGCAAACTTCCTCTTACGAACCGTTGTCTTAATGCAGAGTTTTGAAAAACGGTGGTTATACGGTTTCTGCCTTGACGAGGCCTTCTTAAATGCTGACCTGTCTCCCTATATCTTTCAATCATACGGGAAATCGATGTGTGCGACACCCCAAACCTTTGACCAATTCTTCGAAAACTCCATCCCTCTTCGAGTAAAACTACTACCTGGGCACATTCTTCTAAATTTCTTGATTCGCGTTCCATAATAAACACCGTTCCCACACAAATGCAAAGATTTATCGCAACTAAGAAACTTGGGAAATTAAATCAAAGTAACTTTTAAAATGCTAATCCAAGTTTTATTGGAAATTACAAAAAACTCAAAATAAGGTAGATATAGACCTCGGAGAAAAAAATCACCTGTGTTTTTAATATTGACATACAATGGTCATCTAAAATATATTTAGATATTTTATATTTAATCTGAATATATAATAATTTCTTCCAAGTATTTCAATGAAACATATTTACAAAATTTGCTTTGAAATAAGGTAGTTACATGTTCAAATAGACTATCTATTCAAACATTTAAAACGAAAATTTTAAAGCCTGTGCATTTTAAAACTTCTAAGTTTATCAAATTTGGATAATTTTTGGAAAAAATATTGCCATTTAAATAAGTCGAAACTTTAAACTGCCTTATTTCTTACTCGAATTTTTTAAATGTTACATTAATAGGCTTGGAAAGGATCTAGCTTTGTAACCGATGTTTGACATTTAATGCAGTGTCGCACAGAAAACAATATCTAGGTCTGCCATCTTGGATTTTTACGAAATGTCAATTTGGACATCGGATTTATAAATTTCGGTAAAGTGCATTTTTTTGGCACAACTTATATTTCCCTACTTTTGTGGAAAATACTAAGTTTTCTTTTTTTCTGAATACCTAAGCAACGTATGTTGGCCTGGTTTCGGTGGCGCGTCTGGCGACCGCGGCAAGCGCTAGACGCTGATGGTGGGTGTTTAAAGTGGTGCGTCTAAAAGAGAACGATTCAGTTGAGTTCCAATTCTTGATACGTCATGTTTGCACAATTTTAAACTGTATGTAGAAAATGGATGAGGAAGAACTTATATATTTAATTTTATTAGAGGAAGAAGGAAGACGTGCAACACACGATATATTTAAACATCGAAAGGAAGGAGGTCGTTTCAATCTTCTAATTATGGTAAATTAATGGTAATCCTCATTTCGATGAGGATTTCATCATCATCTCCCGGAAAACGCAGCATATCCCTGCGGCGATCACGATCTGACTGGTCTACTCAAGGATAAATGCACCGTAGACACTTAATCGCGATTGGCTATCTAATCCATTTTTTTTCTCTGTTGATCTCACATAAATAAACAAAGAGAAGCATGGATTAGTTAAACTAATCCCAATATTTTCACGGTGCATCTGGGGGTCAGCAATTGAGCGGCGGTCGCTGCATTTGAATCGCTAGCCGCGCACACTGAAACGCCTCATAGAAATTGCTAGCATTAAATTTGTATCAAGCAGTAGCCGGGCGTCCATCGCAGTCGCCAGACGCGGTCGCAGACGCGCCACCGAAAAAAAATATTTTTAGTGCTACATTTTGTAGCCTTTTTGTAGCTATTTTGTTACGGTTAAATTAATTTTGTAGCTGTAGCCGTTTTCGAGAAAACACGACCCTCCAGCTTAACCATTAAGCTGAGTCAGGCCCGACAGATCAGGCCACTGTGGCATGAATCTGTCCGCTATGGGAAGTTGGCCGAACCATACTGCCTGTAGCCTGTAGGCGGTGGGATGTAGCGACCCACCGCCCACGATTCGAGTCTAGTGCAATCAGCTGGCCTAATCTCGGGGGACCCAATCGTCATATTCCTTACGCCATTGGGTCATCACTCGTTATTAGGGACCGTGGGTTTGCTGACTGTGCATCAGCATGTCCACGTTAATAAAAGTCTCGCACAGGCATTCTCTGCTCTGAGATACTATACTTTCTAGGACACATAAGACCATTAAGTCCAAGCACACAAAAGTATTTCGGCAATCGGCAAGTTGCGACGGGAGGAGGACAGTGTAGTCTGGAAGCTCTTAGTGACAAACCGGCACGAAAGCGGCGGAAGCGTTTTGCTCAAGGATTGGCTGTAGATCAACTCGTGTGCTGCATCCGTGACTGAGCAGCCCTATTTAGGACCCACTCTGCTCACCCTGAAAGGGAAGGGGCTACAAAAGGTGCCCTAAACATAGCCAGCCAATAACTGCCCGACTGGACAACCGCATCCAGTGGGTACACCACATGCGGTCAAAAAAAAAAAGAAAAAGAAATCCAATGAACTTTGCCACATGGAATATCCATACACTTATGGATATAGACACAACTAAAAGACCACAAAGAAGAACGGCAATAGTGGCACGTGAACTAAGGAGATATAACATCGATATCGCTGCTCTCAGTGAAACTAGAAGAGCAGGCGAAGGCCAACATAAAGAACACGGAGGAGGCTACACATTTTTCTGGAAAGGAAAAGAAGAAGATGAACCACGTATTTACGGAGTGGTTGTGGCTATAAAAAATGAGATTGTGGACCACCTAACCGAAATTCCATCCGGAATAAGCGAAAGATTGATGACATTGCGCCTAAATCTTAGCAACCACCAACACGCCACTATAATCAGCGCCTACGCTCCAACTCTTGAAGCTGATGAAAACCAAAAAGATGAATTTTATTCTCAATTGGTTTGACGAATTGCAGTTTCTATGGTGAATCGTTCTAACGATGAATTTTTTTATTAAATACGGTCTGATAAATTCCTTGTTTGAGAAACCATAGGCGTTCCTTAATCATAGTTAGCACACCTCGGCAAGATCGGTGAGTAATCTAAGTCTTTGCAGACAACCAAAAATGTTCAAAATCGAAAAGAAATTATTAAAAACACTACGTAAATTTCAAAAAAAAAAAACAAGAAAATATTTCTTCAGTAGCGTGTTTGCCAGTCTGCGTAGCATGGAATCTGCTAAATTTTGAAATAAATTTGGATTTGAAACAATGCTGCGTCGTATACCTTCTGACTATAAGCTTTATTAAGTCCTTGGAATGTGTGGGAACAATATTCATTCGTGTTAACTTCTTTGCTATAAGGCCCCACACATTTTCCACGAGGTTGGCCTCAGGAGTTTTTGCGGGCCATGGCAAAATCTCGATGTTTTTTTGATGGAACCGCTGTTTAGAAATGCGTGCGGTATGGATAGGACAATTATCCTGTTGATACACAAAACCTTCCGGATGAAGAATGGGGGCTTCTGGAACCATACCGTTTCTCATCATATCAATCACGGAAAATCTTCCAGCCCGGTCTTCGTTCCCAGCAATAAATTTTTCGAGCGTGTTCGTGGCGGGCGATATACCAAAATTTGTTTGCTGTCAGTGTGGGACTGAAAGATTTTTTCATCCGTGAAGACCACCTGTTGTCAAAATGTTTCTTCTTGTAGTGAATAGTGCAAAAATTATCCTGGCTTGCTTCTGTTCCGCACTAAGTAATATTTTCTTGGCAGCAACGCGACATCTAAGCCTAGAACGATTTATTCGTCTGCGCGTCGTTCTTATGGATCCAGGAAAATGTGCCTCAATTTTCGGCTCTGGGTCATCGCAAATAGGCAAAGTCGATCAGTCGACTTGGGTCAAGCCAGCGCCTCGCCCTCGTCGAACAGTTCGTTCTTCTTGATAATTTTTTCTTATTCTTACAATTGTAGCCTTGTTTCGTCCATAATGGGCCGCTACTCTTCGAACCAACCAACCACCGTCTAATTTTGCCAAAATTTGGACTTTTTCGAATTCGTTTAGTTTGATATGATTGATTCGTTTGTGAGTGTGCCAGTATGGCACTGTCCACTCCGACCACTATTATTGGGTCTATTGTGGCTCACTTTTAACATTTTTTGTTGCTAGAGAATATTCAGCCCCTTAAAGAGGCTCGCAACTTGCTTTGGTGAAGCATCATTTAGATCCAGTCCGTCGATCTGTGGTTTACCGAAGATACGTTGACGCTGACGTGCAATGGCCGGACATTCACACAGCATATGTCTGGCCGTGTCATCATACTCCATATAGAGCCTACATTCGGTGTCCCTACTTAGACTCATTCTGTATAATGGTACTTTCAGCCTGCAGTGTCCGGTGTATAGATCAACCATTGTCCGGATGTCATGCCGGAGCTCAATGAGTTTCCCGGCCCTCTTCCTGCAGGCTTCTGTAATGAACTCTTTGGAATGTGCCAGTCCCGGCAATTCTTTCCAGTATTGGTGGAACTTGTTTTCCATCCAGCCTGAGAGAGTGATTGTATTGTATGCTATTCCAAGGGCTGGTTCGAGGCCAATAAAGACGGCAGAGGCCGCTTCACGCGCCAGCTGGTCGGCAGTCTCAATTCCCCGATGCCCAGAATGTCCCGGAATCCATACCAGCAAGACAGTGTTTATTTGCCCTAGGGCGTTCAGTGTGTCCTGGCAGCTCCTAACGGTTCTCGATGAGCACCTATAGGATTCAAGAGCCTTAAGGGCCGCTTGACTGTCGGAGAGTATCTTTATTGATATGTTGCGCCAGTTATGATCTATCATCCAACGTGCGCTCATTTCAATGGCAAAGAGTTCGTTCGTTTAGTTGCTTCATTTTTAAATATAAGCGTATGACAACAACAAAACCTGAATGTGACATTTTTTGTCAATTTGAAATACCTAAAAGGTAACTAAGTTGCGAGGCCCATAATACACTATATAAAATCGGCGTCCGCATTTTATGTGGTCGGAAGTGTAGATCGCAGTGTCCGGTCGAGGTCATTTGGCGGGTTTACTGGCATTTCATGGTAACTATGACTTTAAATGAAACTATGAAGACATTGTTGAGGCTCATCTTACCCGTGTATATGCGACCTAGTTCGAAACGATTTTTCAAACTCGCGGTGTGACAGTGTGAAAATCAAAAATGACTTTAAAACGCATTCGGGGGACGGACGTGAGGTTTTCGTCACGTAGTTGCTTAAAACCGACGGTGTCAGAGACCGCGAAGAAAACTGAACATATATTGTTATTCGAAGCGAAAATACGAGGCGTGCCACGCTAGGAAATGTCGTTTTTATGGAAGAGTTTGGCGTAGACATTAAGCTGCACGCGAGATGATATTTTGAATATAACGTCGTTTAAAATATTAGGGCGGGTGCTTTTTGGTCATTTTACAAGCTTTTATTGAATGCCTATGGTTTATCAAACCAGAAATTTATCAGACCGTATTTAATAAAAAAAAATTCATCGTAAGAACGATTCACCATAGAAACTGCAATTCGTCAAACCAATTTTTTATCCGAACCGTATTTCATCAAACCCAGTCAATAACAAATTCGAAATTTAACAGACCCGTTTTTGATCGAAGCATTGTTCATCAAACTCATTCAATATCAAACCTGGAATTCGTAAAACCCGTAATTTATCAGAAAATTTATGCTAAATTGTTTGCGCATTCGCCAATAACACATGAATGCAAGACGGGTGAATGCAAGTGACATCTATAAACAAACTATTGAACGCAACATGTAAGTATGCGCGCGTAGCAGCGACAAATGCATCAAAACGCCGCGCCGCTGCGCCACCTGCATGTACGCCTCCAGTTTATCTGGTATTGTCGAATGCGCAATTAATTTACCACAAATTTTCTGATAAATTACGGGTTTTACGAATTCCGGGTTTGATGTTGAATGAGTTTGATTAACAATGGGTTTGATTAAAAACGGGTCTTATAATTTTCGAATTTGTTATTGAATGGGTTTGAAGAAATAAGGTTCGGATAAAAAATTGATTTAACGTTCCTATAGTGAATGATTTTATAATTTAACGGGTTTGAATGTATGTAACTATGTTTGTTCGGGTGGAATCTTATTTTTGAACAACTTCTTGACATCCGATCGGCTTCAAATTTGGCATGCTTATATAGTTGCGGTGACAACACAAGAATATAGTGTGTTGAAATTGACAGCTCCCCCCTACTCGAATGGGGTGGAGGGGGGTACAGTTGAAGTACGCCCGTTGAAATTTGTTGTGTTGGAGCACTTGGGGATGGAGATAACGAATTTCTAATTAGATTTTGAAAATTCAATATTCAAGATGGACGATTAAGGGTACAAATCTAAAAATGAAGGGTGTGTGTTCAAATTTGGTATTAGCTTATAGTTCCGGTGACAATAAAATAATATGGTATTATTACGTACACACTTCCCTCTAACGAGGAAAGTGGAGGGGGGAAAAGATTTAGTTTGTTCGATTTAAATCAAAATTGGCATACAGTGGTTTTTCAGGAAGGGGATATGAATTTTTGATCAGATTTGAAAATTTCGACATGACGGATTCAAAATGGACGATTTAGGGTAAAAATCTAAAAATTCAAAAATAATTTTTTATTAAAAAAAACTTTTAAAGAACTAGCTTTTATTAAATGCACTTAAAATAAAATAATTTGTTATCTTTCTTATACCATAATAAAGGCGATGAGCGCAAATTGAAAATTTGAACTTTAGGTATCGTATATCGGTCACATCGACGAACCACCTAAGAAACAGTTGTATTACTCTATAACCTAAGGACTCCTTAAACGTGGGATTTACTAAGATCTAAAGTAGTACCCCCCATTTGTCTAAATATTTTAACTACTAAATTTTAAAACCAATTCTTTAAAAACAGTTACCCATGCAGAAAAGACGCACAGTTATTGATTATTTTGTATTGTTATTGCAAAATACCACTGAAAAATTGTTTTTTTTTCTCAAAATATACCATATTTTAGAAGAAAATACCCTAAAACTAATTTTTCTTGACATGTTTCAAAATGGCAAATGGTGAATACGCCAAAAATTGGGCACCTAATAGCTTTATTATCTATGTTTAAGGTTATAAAGTTGGTGATTTTTTAGACCACATCTGGGGGATGGTTTAAATTTATAGGCCCAGGAAAGATTGTTTTGTGGCAATTGGTAATAATTTTGTTTATAATTTCTCTAAATAACCGTTTTTACAAGGATTAATTTACCTTATTTAATATCCCAAGTTGCTCATTAACCAATAAAACATCTCTAATTTTGTTCAGAAAAACGCCATATTTTGAGCCCATTTTCAGCACAAAAAATATATTTATGAGGGCACAAGAGGCAAAACAAACATAAGTGAAGGTCACTGATTATGCACGAAAAATATATCAAACAAAAAACCCAAAACAACTATATTAATTTATTTAGAAACTGATATTAAAACATTGAGCTCAGTCAAGAAAACTTTCCTTACTCAAAGCCCACTCATTTCAAACCTGTAGCTTTCATCAGTATAGGTTGGTGCAAGCCAAGTTACAAGCAGAGGTAAGAAATCCGAACTCGCTGTTTGTGATTTAAACGCAGCTAATATTTTGAAACTGACATTTTGACAGTGCTCGAAATGTACAGAAAACTTGCATTAAGTTTTTTTAATACATTTCATAAATAAAAACACCTTTTAAATAAATACAAAGTTAATCTACTCCTTATTTTATTATTACCCATCTAAATCGTAGTGTCGCATCAAGTATTAATTGTAAAAATTAATAAACCAGCGTAAGTTTTAATTAGAGTGACATATAACCCCAATTTTAATTTGTTCTACAGAGTGTTTATCATTTAAACCCCGCGTGGGTTTAAATTTTTTAATTTATAATAAACAAATTTATTAAAATTCTTCTTATAAATCAAACTATGTCCAAAAATCAAGGAGGGTTACTTTAAAATGCTTAAAACCAAAAATTTCACTTAAACTTGGGACCGTTCCAGAATAGACTAAACCCTTTTAGTAAATCCCACCGTAAAAGTTGTTTTTAATAAAAATTTATTTGCCACAGACCTATTAGCTTAAATATACGCCCTTCCAAGCAAGATATCCTTCTACTTTATCTCTCTTTCTGTACGTATCTATTTTCTCGTTTGGCTTAGGGCTAATTTTACAACCAAAAGTAAAACTCCAGATTAAACCATAGTTTAAACTTCAGTTTAATCTTTGGATTAATCCATCGGTAAGCAAGTTGCTCAATTTTATAAGTCGGAGTTAAACCACGGTCAAACTACCAACTAGAGCCAAACTTGATAAAAATCAATCAAGTACTTTTTGAGATATCAGCGTTGGTTACAGACAGAGAGAAAGATAAACAGTATATATATATGTGTATGTGTAAGCTCGATGTGAGAATAAAACTTGCTGATCTGTGGAATGTTCCAACTCTTGTCGAATTTCCTTGTGCACAATTTCGCATATCTCTTTAGATAATTCAAACCTCTTTTTAAAATCTACATATCGTCGGAATCCTCTAAAGGATTTGTTCTAGGACAAATAATATTTGGTCTTCGTGCTTCGACAATGTCAATAATTTCGTCATTCTTCATCCAGTTGATCAAAAATAAATTTTAAGTCATTGATCATAGCGATTTCACTAAATACTTAGTCTTTTTACCAAAAACAAATTTTTAATAACTTTTTTGAGGTTAGAATCTTTCGGTAACTATTAAACTGAAGTTTAACAAACACCCAGACCGCTGGTAACGGTTAAACCGAAGTTTGTTGGTAAACTGCACCTATAAAACGTAAAAAAGTCGACATCTGTGGTTTAAACTGAGGTTTGACGTTTAACTACGAGTTGTAAAATTGCGCATTAGTAACGCAGTCATTGGTTAGGACCCGAAGCCACGAAGGCAGTCGATCGTTCTTGTTGTATTTGTTAAAAATTTGCCGAAAATAAGGTATAATATGTAACTTCCGGCTTGTGTCATTGTTGCCAACTGTCTTAGCGCATCTCTTTCTCTTGTTAAAAACGTGAACATACATTCCTTCATAAAAAGCGTACAATATCCAGGATGACGGCGACGGCGGCACTCTTAAAACGGAAAATATGAAAAAGACCCCCCGGGTCGTAAAAAGCGAGTTTTACTACGAAAAAGCCAGCTTTACTACGGCTCGGCTTTAGGACCAACTCTTGGCCTCCTTGATGTAAACATACCTTCAGTTTGCATTTTTATTTTTAATTCAGCACCTTGCGCATACCGAGCGTGGCAAAATGGCGATTTTCTCGAGTTGTGCAGTCGTATCACAGATTAAGAAAAATTCAGATGTTATATCATCTTAGTAGGTGCGTTTCAAGGGCATAGTTAAGGTATCTAGGTAATTTTCCCGAAACGCCAGTAATACCTGTAAGCACCTTTTTCACGTATTTTCGTAATTAGCTAATCACGGCTAATTATGTAATCACGGCTAAATAGTCAGTACTATGCACCAAAGGATTTTGCACTGAAATTAGCTAATTGTGATTTGGTAATCAGGGCCAGCAGAAAGGAACTGGTAACGTCGCAAATTTTCTAGGTATTTATATTAAATACATTATTTCGTGTCCATTAGAGGCATAAAACCTTAACGCCAACAACTGATTGAACTGAAAAACGACAAAAAATGTGAGAACCTAAAATACAGTTTAGTACTGTATTAGTATTTAGCTTGTCAAATTTATTACCAAAGGGAAAGTGCCATGCCCTAGAGCATGTTAGTAGCTTCGCGATACTGCTATACTGTGGATTTCAAATAAAGTAATAATGTCATTCTGGTACAAAAGTGTATAAATGTGACACCACCTCTACGGAAAGCCAATTATCTAAAACAAGATGGCCGCCCATGAAGCCTATACGTTTGACGGGCGTATGGCGGGATGTTTGTTATTTTAAGAGATTGAAATTATTTTTAGCAGTTTCTAAATCTGTTATAAAAGAAAACATGTTAACGATTTTTGTATTTCAATAATATTTCAAGTTAAAGTAGAAGCATACTTACCAACATTTTTTAAGAGTTCACAAAAATAAATCAATTTCAAAGTAAATGTTAAATGTAGTCCTGCTATAAAACTAACTAATTTAAATTCAAAAATATTTATTATTTTTTTTTAATCCCGAGGGTTTAATTCTTTTGAGTTGGGGTATAATGTGGTTGTTTGAAGTAATTGTGTCGTTTTTTTCTTCTTAATTCTTAAGTAGCAAATTTGCAAATTTAAACAAAATTCTATTAATAATGAAAATGCTTTCATGTCTTTTGCAATTGTGATCTAGAAATGAAGTCATGTCTGCCTTATTCATATTTTCCAAAGTGATTGTTGTTTAATTTTCCCGGATTTCTTTGGCAATAATTTTTTTCACAGTTAAATAAGCAAATGCAGCACAAAATACAACATCATCTTTGGTCACTAGCGGATATTAAATTTGTAGGAAAATTATTGTGAACTGATAAACTGTTACCAGAATTGATTAAGTATTCTTTAGAGTATTCAGTGTTTTAATAGAGAAAATTTGTTGAGGGGTGTCAATTTTTTTTTGTAAGGGCTAAAAAAAAATTCATTTGAGGAGAGGGGGGGGGCAAAAAATAGGGAGGACATTATCGCGGACCAAAATAGGTAATACTAAACGTGTTAGTTTCGGTGCCCATGACTTGGCGGAGTATTTTAATGTTATAAGTTAAAATTGTAAAAAATAATAATTTTATAATTTTTTTAAATGTTATCTTTATTTTCGAGGCCATTTTCTGTGATATGGAGAAAAAGGGTATAGTTCAAAGCTAATAGAGATAGAGTACAAAGCTCTAAAAAAGAGTACAGTACCTACTCTGAAAAATACCATAAATGGTCACACTACACAAATCCTAGATTTAAGTGAAAATAGCTTTGTAAATTATCATATAGGTACTATACAGTGCAAACCCATAATGCAAATATACAATAGCATAGGTAAATACATCTTGTTGAAAATTAAATATTCTAAATCTCATATGTATTCCTTCTGTGCCACAAATGTATGAAATTCATATTTCTACATATACCAAGTGTGGCTCATAGTAGGTACCATTTAAGTATTATAATAAGTAGCACCTGTGTGTAATAATTAAACAAAAAACAGCAGGTACCTATACCTACCTTTTTTAGTCGGAGCTTTAAAGGCGGAACATCCAAAAGATTCCCAGTAATTGTGAAAAATGTTGTTGAACCTTCAACTTAATTTTCTTTAAAAAGCAATTCACATACCTAACAAGTACAAAAACACATTTTAAATTACCACAAATTTCAATACTTTTGTCACTTCTTTATCTTACTCTTGAACTTTTGTTTGGGGTGAAATTTTTACGTTTAATTGCACTCAGCCATTTTTCTGTTAGTTCAGCACTATTTGGAAATTGAAACACCTTATATATTTGGTCCATTATTTTTGTAATGGCTCTTGCAATTCGGCACACAACAAGAAGTAGGCATTTATAAAAAAGAACATAAAATATTTATACCAAATTTACTTGTTACAAAATAATACATAGGTATCTATAAACAAAAAATCTCTAAATTATATGCCCAAGCACGTTTTCGACCAAATTGCTTATTTATACCGGCGAAAAATTGTTCATAACCCTCTTAATACACGACCCGACCGGCCATTTGATAAAATCTCTGAAATTATTTACAACAAAAAACACAGGCTTTTTCGCAAATTTTGATACAAAAACAGTAAGTTACCTGTTATTTAAACATTTAAGAAACTGTTTGTAAGGTTTAAATGTAAACAAAGCACTCAGTAGGCGCCAGTCGCGGCCATTATGACGTCATCAGGCATACGATATCTCGCCTGTAGTAGAGGTCGTGTTGTGTGACTATAAGATGACTGATTCCCGAGCTGATTTCCAATAATGACTTTTATATGCTGGGTTTATACAGAAAAATAAAATATAAGATAACAAATAAGAACACCCAATGAAAAACCTTATTTTTAATAACATGATAAAATTTGAAATCACAGATTCTTATTTTATTTTATTTACTGTATAAACCCAGCATTAGCTAAAATCAGTTAAGGTCATCCAGGGCATGTAGGCATTTTATAGTAGTAGGAAAAGTATAAATCATCGTCAAATAATAGGACTTATTATTATTTCTCACAAACTATTTTTTCAGGTTTTTTGACAAATATTTGTAAACATAAAACCAAACATAACCTCACTAATTAACTAGCCGCGGTTATCTGGTCCTTAATTCTAGGCCATCGGGCGATTAAAGGTAATTGCCGATTAGGAGAAAAAAACGCTTGGTGCATACTTTATCATAAATCTGCCAAATGACCGAACAGTATACTGCAATCTGTACTACAAGCCTTGAACAACGTATTTCTCTCTCAAATTCAATGAAGCCGAAACGGTTAAGGCGCATTTACACAGACAAACTTTCCTTTGATGTTGAAATGCCGACAAACATTTACACGAGCCTCTTGAGCAAAATGTTCAAAGAAATGTTCGAGCAAAATCTCGTACAAAAAAACAAACGTAAATTTTGGAGAGAATGTTGAGCAAAACTTATTTGAAGAATTGGGGGTATAAAAATTTCTTTACATATTTAAATTTTATAGTTTTATGGGAATTCATTGAACTTAACTGAAAATAGAGAGACTAAGTTTTAAAACAAGGTATTTTAATTAAGTGCTTTCCGACGGAAAAACGATATGATGTCGAAATTCACGTTTTACCTCATAAGCAACTTCGATTGATTTGATTTTTATAGGGGATATGCCAGTATACCATAATTGGCACTTATTAGTTGCTGATGCTGGGTTAGGAGAAGGTAAAAACCGTAGACTAGTGAGAGGGGGTTTTGGTCAAATGAATATTGACACACAAAATTACATGACAACAAACAAGGGTCAACGCAGTTTTTTTATGAAAGTTTTAGAACAAATCTTTCCATAAAGAAAGGGCTCTCCGACGCAAAACAAAGAAATTCGTTTTATTTTATTGACGCGTAGAACTTGCGTTTCCGATTTTTTAAATATTGAAATTTTTGGCGATTTTTACAAACTTTTATTTATGTATGTTTGTATGTTCGGCTCAAATCTTGCAACTCAAATTTGGTATTCAATTTCAGTTTTCGGTGTGTATTTATAGTTGCGGCGACAATACAATTGCTACGTTTTCATGGGTATTGAGTTCGTTTTCAAAACTCATTGTATCTTCTTCTATTATAGAGCGTGTTCTTTATCAAGAGCAGGAACACGCTATAAAAAAGAAAAAGATACAATGAGTTTTGAAAACGAACTCAATACCCATGAAAACATAGCAAATAATATGGTATTATTAGGCACCCCCTCCCGCTAATGAGGGAAGTAGAGGAAGAAAAAGATTTATTTTGTTCGATTTCAATCAAAATTGGCATACAGGGGTTTTTAGGGAAGAGAATTATCGAAAGGATGGATTTATGATAGTCTAAAAATTAAAAAAATATTTTAAATAAAAAGCTTTTATAAAATATAAAGTGCACTAAAAAGTAGAAAATAAGTTTTAGCATTCTCATATCATAATAATAAAAGCGACGGGCGCAAACTAAAACTAAAAATGTCCATCCATATATCAGAGAAACGTAGAGTAGTTTGGGTCGAGTTGGGTTGGATTTACTTCACAAAAAATTGAACTTACAATACCAGATAAAGAATTCTTTATATTTACACGTCGTAGTTGTGGTGAGAGTATTTTTTGTACTCATGGTATTTATTGTCTTTTTGATACGTTAGTTATAAACGCCTTACCACTCATATCTCTTTATATTACTTCCTAGTTTAGTCTTTTACAATAATAATAAAGTCAAATGAAAAAACCTATTTACATTTTCTTAAATCTCAAATATATGAACAAAAGCACGTTCGATTTAAATAATACCTGTTTATTACCCACTTTTACAACCCTACGATCCCGACCCTTGTCTAAAAAATATAATTTAGCAGTAATAGACTAGATTTTTGAATCGGAATGTTGCCCTTTGCATATTGTTTGTTCAGTGTCAGTAATCGACCTTGATTATTACATTAAATTGGCAGTAAATATCTATCTTCAGCATTTTAATAAACCTTTTGCTTTTTTAAGCAACCCTTGGGGCCTTAAACTAAGTAGGTAAATCTGGTGTGAGGAATTAAAAAAAAAACAATCAAAGCTAAGGTTAAAGTTAAGTTACAAAAATATGTTTTAAAAAAAATCCCCTCCCCACCACTCCTCATAGTCGTGAGGAGCGGATTACCGCTTAAAAGTGCAATTTTTGAGTTTTTTGCCGATATTTGAAAAATTCAAAAATTTTTTTGAAAAGAAAAATTTTCCTGGGTTGTTTTTCGAATTTAGAAAAAAAAACCCTTGGAAATAAAAAAACTCGTAAGAAAGTCCCAAAAAAAACCCCGGGCAAAAAAATCCGGGAAAAACCCTAAGAAAAAAATATTACAAGTAACCCTAATCCATGTGACAAAACTGATAGCCAATAATAATGTTTCGCTTGCCGTCGGCTTTTTTTCACAAAAATTTAAAATAAAAGTTGGTGTTCCATTTTTTTAAAGAATTGAGATCACTGATCACTGATGTGAAATTTTATTTATTCTCATCTTTAAAAATATGTTTCCAAAACAGATAGCAATAATTTGCTCAAAAATTTACCCGAACAAAATGTTCAAAGAAAAGCTCACAAAAATGTTCGCGCAAAAAATTTTAAATCTTTTGCACGAGCTTTTGTTTGAGAATGTTCCTCTGTGTAATTGCGCCTTTAAGGCGCATTTACACAGACAAACTTTCCTTTGATGTTGAAATGCCGACAAACATTTACACGAGCCTCTTGAGCAAAATGTTCAGAGAAAAGTTCGAGCAAAATCTCGTACAAAAAGACTCACGGAAATTTTGTAGAGAATTTTAAGCAAAATTTGTTTGAAGAAATGTTGGTAATAAAAATTTCTTACAAATTTAAATTTTATAGTTTTATGGGAATTCATTGAACTTAACTGAAAATAGAAAGACTAAGTTCTAAAACAAGGTATTTTTAATTAAGTGCTTTCCGACGGAAAAACGATTTGATGTCGAAATTCACATTTTACCTCATAAGCAACTTCGATTGACCTGATTTTTATAGGGGATATGCCAGTATACTTGTAACTTTTTTGGGGTTGTAAAAAAACGAGAATAAAAAATAATAATTGGCACTTATTTATTCCTGTTGCCTGTAAAATGTAATGATAAAAATTTACGTTTAAAAGATTATCTCTTTATTTTACTTCCTAGTTTAAAACACAATATAATAATAATCAAGTCAAATTAAAAAACCTATATACATTTTATTAAATTTCAAATATATGAACAAAAGCACGTTCGGTCTAAATACTACCCGTTTATTACCCACTTTTACAACCCTATGATCCCAGAACCTTATCTAAAAAAATATAATTTAGCAGTAATAGACTAGATTTCTGAATCGGAATATCGCTCCTTTGCATATTGTTTGTTCAGTGTCAGTAATCAACCTTGATTATTACATTAAATTGACAGTAAATATCTATCTTCAGCATTTTCATGAATCTTTTGCTTTTTTAAGCAATCCTTGGGGCCTTAAACTAAGTAGGTAAATCTGGTGTGAGTAATTAAAAAAAAAATCAAAGCTAAGGGTAAAGTACAGTTACAAAAATATGTTTGAAAAAAAAATCCCCTCCCCACCACTCCTCATAGTCGTAAGGCGCGGATTACCGCTTAAAAGTGCAATTTTTGAGTTTTTTGCCGATATTTGAAAAACTCAAAAATTTTTTGGAAAAGAAAAATTTTCCTGGGTTGTTTTTTAGAATTTAGGAAAAAAACCCTTGGAAATAAAAAAAACTCGCAAGAAAATCCCAAAAAAACCCCCGGGCAAAAAAATCCGGGAAAAACCCTAAGAAAAAAATATTATAAGTAACCCTAATCCATGTGACAAAACTGATAGCTAAGAATAATGTTTCGCTTGCCGTCGGCTTTTTTTCACAAAAATTTAAAATAAAAGTTGGTGTTCCATTTTTTTAAAGAATTGAGATCACTGATCACTGATGTGAAATTTTATTTATTCTCATCTTTAAAAATATGTTTCCAAAACAGATAGCAATAATTTGCTCAAAAATTTACCCGAACAAAATGTTCAAAGGAAAGCTCACAAAAATGTTCGCGCAAAAAATTTTAAATCTTTTGCACGAGCTTTTGTTTGAGCATGTTCCTCTGTGTAATTGCGCCTTTAGATATCGACAATTCTCGATCTGTCATTTTCTTTGCAGGGTGCCCGGGCTTCTAGTAACAGGAAAACTTGTTTTTTATACCGAAGTCGGTAAATATTGAAGGATATGGAAAAATAAGAAAAAGTGTTTTAATGCAACTTTTACAATTGATGTGATCGTATTTCAAGAACACCTAAGGGATTTTCGATTTAGAATTTGGTCCCGGTTCTGACAATTTTGACAACGGTTCTAAAACAATGACGTTATATATAATCTTGTGGGTAAAGCCATGATGAACCTAAAAATAATTTAGTTAAATAACGTTAAATTAGTTTTAGTGCCTAAAATAGACTTACAGTAGGGCAAGTTTTTTGGTAATTTTAAGACTGTAAAGAACTTTGATTAAAAGAAACTAATATCACAATTGTATAAAAATGGCAAAATAAAAATTATATGCACGACACCGCTAAAGATGGCAGACATATGACAAAACCGAAATTTTTATTAAACAATTGCCTTAAATCATTTCCCTCTTTCTCTAAAATACATTTTTATAGCCTGTCTCTCTTTAAGAATCCTAAATATTTTTGCACTTCACTAAATTATCTCCATCTAACTCTAAAATTCTGCCCTCTCTATCTAAGTTTCAGTTTGTAAATAAATTAATATAGTTGTTTTGGGTTTTGTTGTTTGGTATATTTTTCGTGCATAATCAGTGAGCTTCACTTATGTTTGTTTTGCCTCGTAATGCCCTCGTGTTCAAAATATGGCGTTTTTTTGGCCAAAATAGGAGGTGTTTTATTGGGTAATAAACCACTTGGAATATTAAATAAGGTAAATTAATCCTTGTAAAAACGGTTACTTAGGGAAATTATGACCGAACTTATTACTAAAAGCCACAAATCAATCCTTTCTGGGGGATATAAATTTAAACCACCCCCTGAGGTAGTCTAAAAATCACCAGCTTTATAACATCAAACACAAATAATGAAGCTATTATGTGCCAAATTTTTGGCGTATTCACCATTTGCCATTTTGAAACCTGTCAAAAAAAATTAGTGTTGGGCATTTTCTCCTAAAATATGGTGTATTTTGAGAAAAAAAGTGTCTTTTCTGTATGGGTAAGTGTTTTTTGAAAATTGGATTTAAAATTTAGTACCCCCGACAGGTGTAAATATTTAGACCTGAGACCTATTTTAGATCTTAGTAAATCTCACTGGTAGTGTTTTATTCTAGAAATCGAAAGTTGAAAAAAAAGCTTTAAAAATTGGTTAAACATACACTCCTTAAATTATGCTTTACTCAAAAGAAAGAATTTCTATAATTTTTCAATATTTTAAAGGTTATGTTGACAACCAAAGTACCAAACCAATCTATTAGGCTGGTTGCAGCGTATCCGCCTGCCGCACGGAAGGTCCCGGGTTCGAATCCCAGCCAGGTGCATGTGTATTTTGTGTTTGTCTTTAAGTTTGCAAAAACTTCGCTAACACTGGGTATTGATCCCGTAATGTATGGAAAGTCCCAGTATAAAAAAAAATCGATAATCCTTTTAGCCACTGGAATTACTCGAGCAATACTCCATTCAACAACGCATAAGAAAGGATACAGTTGGAATTAAAAACTATCCAGTTTTACAATGAGTAATTAAAGCGCGCATGTTTCAAATCAAGACCAGAGCGAGGCTATAAAATTAGGGAATCTTAGGATTTAGTTTCTCAGACTTATAAGCAGTGGCACACCCAGGAATTGACTTTGGAGGGGGGTTTAAGGATAAATAATAAAAACATTTTATTTGAAGTAAAAATGTGACCATAGCCAGGCTTTTCGGGGGCGGGGGGGGGGGGAGAGGTCTCCCTCCTCGGTGCGCTACTGTTATAAGATGTAGTCCAGAGTCCTGCGAATCCAAATATCGGCCTTTTCCAGATTAATTTCCGCAAGATTTCAAGAAGTAAGTGAATTGATTTATTTTTTTATTAAAATTGTATTTGTTTGGGGATACTATGATTATTAAACTTTGTTCTATCAATTACTAATCATGCATTTTAAGTTATATACTCAATAAATATTATTTACCTTTATACTTACTTACATTGCTTTTGCTTGCTTAAATAAAGTTCTAAAATATTTTAATTAATTTTATTCTCCAAACTTTGGTTCAATTAAAGCACATCTCAATTAAATAGGTTTAAATTTTGATTTCTCGCTTACAGTATAATCTAACTTTATACCTGTGAGCAACCACTAACCCCCCCCCCGATTCAACATTTGACGTTTGAAATTCCTTTAATCTAGATTTGGCTAAATTCTGGATTTAGGAATATTTGTTTGCACCAAGCCTGATTTCACTTTAAGACGCGGACATGAATGCACGGTTTTCTTCCTCAAATTAAAAACCATTTATGGTTTACCCGACTACGCAACGAAAGGTGGGTTATGAGTTTGTTTTCTTGTATGTATGTATGTATGTATGTATGTATGTATGTATGTATGTATGTATGTATATAATTATGTATGTATGTATGTACGTTCCACCATAACTAAAAAACCACCAATCCGATATTCATGACTGATGTGTCAATTTGCCTGTATTGATGCTGCGGATTACGGGCTATATTTTTTGTAAAAAAATCGATTATAGCTGTTTAATTAAAATTTATGTAAAACATACGTGTTTTTAAAAAAACAAATTGTCAGTAGTTTCAAACCCACAGACTGTAATTAAATGCTTTTGTGCAAGTTTGTTTTTTGCTTTAAAGATACGCGTGCATAACTTTTTTTTGATAAACATGTCGCATCCGTTACTATGGAACGTCGCTGGAAATATTTTCTGCAAACTTTGATCCACTTTTTTTTACTGTTGAGATTTTACAATGTTTATGCGTTTTTAGTATTAGCGGCCTTGCTTGATAGACTTGACTTAATTATCTGTGTTATATATCTAATCTGAGAGGCCGTATCGTTGGTTTTTATGATTTTTGACAGTGTTTTCTTGAGCTGCACTAGAGTGTTTTAAAGAGATTTGCTATTATTTTTCAGTGTACACTTGAATTTGGGTCACAATTCCCTCTTATACGAATTGAAATACGGAGAAAAATGTTTTATACTCAAACTTTTATTAAGAGAGTGATTTGAAATAAAGCTAAATATTTTTTATTTTGATTTGGTGGTGGAAATAAAAAACATATTCTTGAATATAGACAATAGCAAAAAACTTGGTATTCTCTCCTCCCACTATACTTCTCGGTCAAAAGACGATGGCGAAAACAAAATCAAACAATACTGCAAATTTGACAGGTCTGTAGCAAAATTTTTTAGTGACATTAAATTAATTGCATAAATATGAAAAGCTGGTTATAGAAAAATAGTTTTTGTATAATATTGTTATTATTATGAACCAAAACATATTACTATATTAATTATCGCTAAAACAATATTTAAAGTAAAATAAAGTACATATTATCCTCTCCAAATTATATTTTGATTATTAGAATATTTTCCGGACAAAGACACAGTGGCGCACTTTGGAATTGACTTTGAGGGGGAAGATTTAAGGATAAATAATAAAAAAAATAATTTGAAGCAAAAATGTGACCATAACCATAACCTCGGTGTACCACTGAAAGACCTTTGCTCTTTTAGAAAAGTGATAGTTTTCGGAGGTAAACATCCATTTGGCTGGTCTTTGATGGGAACAGTTTCAATTTTTTTTCCATAAAGAACATAAGGTTAATTTTTGTTACACGGACTGTGTGGTGGGGTCTGTAATGCCCGAAGCCATTTTAATGCATTGTAACTAGTATTGTCACATACCAATATTGTTCCCAGAAGAATATTGTTCTCAGAAGAATATTGTATTCACCAATCTCAACAGCTACAAGTCACTCATAGAATATAAAAAAAACGGCAGTGGTCACTTATAGAAGAAGAAGAAGAAGAAGAAGAATCTAAGAAAACGACAGTGGAGTATAACAGGCCTAGAGTGTGTGATACCTGACCACAAAGACAAAGGGTTAATGAAAAACACATTTTCCAGATAAGGCCCTGTGATTTTAATTGCCAACACCGTTTAGTTTCTAAAGAAAATACTATTGATTGCTAACATTGATGGTTATCCTATGTCACACCGTCAGTCACATTGCTTAAAATATTTGTTAAAACTGGGCTTAAGGAAACCGCCCTGTATTTTCCTTTTCGTAGATATAAACCAGAGTGTGAGTTACTTTGTCTGTTATTTGTCGATCAAGGAAACTAAGTTTTCTTTACTTTGTTACAGCCCGTTCTATAAACTTATCGCCTTTGGGAAACAAAATAAAAAAAAAACAAGACACGTATACTTAGTAGAGAAAAGGATTTCGATTGGATTTATCTTGATTTGAAAGCGAGATAAAAAGTTTAACCATTGGCACGCACTATTTCTTGGAGCAATGCAACATTGCAAAAAAATAGGGAAAGCTCTAATCATAAATGTGTGCTTGGAATGGGTCCTGGTAAATAACTTTTTAAAGCCCATTTTAAACATTATCGATGGGATTTACTAAAAGGATTTAGTCAATTTTAGAATGGTCCTAAGTTTAAGTGAAATTTTTGGTTTTAAGCATTTTAAACCAACTCTCCTTGAGTTTTAGACATAGTTTGTTTCATAAGAAGAATTCGAATAAATTTGTTTATTGAATAATCAACTTAATACAATATTTTGTTGGATTTAGGAAAAAATTTAAATTCACGCGGGGTTTAAATGTTTAAACACTCTGTAGAACAAATTAAAATTGAGGTTATATGTCACCCTAATTAAAACTTACCCTTGTTAATTAATTTTTCCAATTGATACTTGATGTCACACGACAATTTAGATGGGTAATAATAAAATCAGGAGTAGATTAATTTTGTATTTATTTAAAAGGTGCAAGTTTCGTTTACATTTCTGTCACTGGCGAAATGTCAGTTTCAAAATATTAGCTGCGTTCAAATTACAAACAGCGAGTTCGGATTTCTTACCTCTGCTTGTACCTTGGCTTGCACCAACTATCTACTGATGAAAGCTACAGCTCTGAAATGAGTGGGCTTTGAGTAAAGAAAGTTTTCTTGAGTGAGGTTTTAGATAACATCAATGTTTTAAGTTCAGTTTGTAAATAAATTAATATGGTTGTTTTGGGTTTTTTTTGTTTGGTATATATATAATCAGTGACCTTCTCTTATGTTTTGTTTTGCCTCGTAGTGCCCGAATAAAAATATTTTTTGTGCTGAAAACGGGTTCAAAATATGGCGGTTTTCTGGACCAAATTGGAGGTGTTTTATTGGTTAATGAACAACTTGGGATATTAAATAAGGTAAATTAATCCTTGTAAAAACGGTTACTTAGGGAAATTATAAACTAACTTATTACCAATTGACACAAAATAATCCTTTCTGGGGGCTATAAATTTAAACCACCCCCCAGAAGTGGTCTAAAATATCACCAACTTTATAACCCCAAACACAGATAATGAAGTTATGGTGTGCCAAATTTTTTCCATTTTGAAACCTGTCAAAAAATATTAGTATTAGGGCATTTTCTCCTAAAATATGGTATATTTTTAGAAAAAAAGCAGTTTCTAAGTGGTATTTTGCAACAACAATACAAAATAATCAGTAAGATTGTGTCTTTTCTGTATCGATAAGTGTTTATTGAAAATTTGTTTTAAAATTTATTACCCGCCCACAGGTGTAAATATTTAGACCTGTGGGGGGTATTATTTTAGATCTTAGTAAATCTCACTGTTAGTGAATAAAGCGGATTATTTTTTTATTTGATATTTATTTAAGTCGATAATTTGTTTATTTTTCCAATTATTGAAAAATGTAAAAGAACCCCATTTAGGTACCATCAGACGAACTACCGAAAGACACCTGGTACTCTGGATTTAAAACAGATCAATCTGCTACCACAAAATCGCGAGAGTACAGGATGTAGAGAAAAAACAGAAAAATATGGATCGAAAAAGAACTTTTATTGAAATTGAAGAATTGCTCATCAATTATTTTTCTTCCTCCGAGGAGGAAGAAATGTTTGTCCAACTTGTACTCGATAGGGGTATCCCCCAAAAGCGGGCCAAAAATAGGCAGTCATGTGTCCAAGGTGGTCCCCGATCAAAGACATTCAACTAAAATAGACCCATCAAGTCATTCATAAATCATTTTGAAACGCGATCAGTCGTTAGACTTAGGGAAAACCATTTTATCTTCCACTGGCAACGCAGTCCCAGGCAATACCACGTCAGGGAAAACCATTTTATCTTCCACTGGCAACGCTGTCCCAGGCAATACCACGTCACGTTTACCAGCGGCCAGAAGCGGCTCGTTATTTATAAATGTAAAAAGGTTTCGTCTTTATTTTAAGACTTGTCAAATATTTTTGGAAATACAATCTTTAATTTTTCTATACTTAATATACCGAGGTATTGAGAAGTATTATATTTGTCATTCTGAAAATATTTATGTAAAGAAACATAGAAAATATTAATTTTTTAAATGTTCTCCAGATAGTTAGTTGCCTAACTAGTGCGGGAAGCAATACTTTTACGCATGGGAAGGTTTCGTGCGGGAAAGGCACTTCCGCAAGAGTTAGGTACAATTTTTTTTCTACGAGTGTTTATGATGACTTTCTTGATCAAAAAATAGTTATAAGAACACACATTTCAAACTCAAAATTTAAAAATTTGCGTGCGTTAAAAGTTTTTTCACGCACGCATTTGCGAAGTTTTTTTTTCTATTTAATGTCAGGTGACCTGCAAAACTTTATTAAAAAATTAGCATAGGTAAAAGTATTTTTTTAGCACGTCGTGCATTTTAAGTCTAATTGGAGATTTTAGATGCATTTATAAACTAGATATTAAAAATGGAAACAAAATTTTGTTTTGGTTTTAATTTGAAAAATACCAAATATACATAACCTTAGGAAGAAACTTTTTATGCAAGAAGGAAATTGTTGTACTAAAAACGTGTCAAAAGTGCCTTTTTCGCCCTTAACGGCCATCGCGTGCAGAAAAGTATCACTTTCCGCACTGTTTAGGCAAATTACCAAAAAACAAATGGGGCAAAAATAAGCAAATTCGATTAAAAATAGTGGTATTTTGAAAAAGAAAGATACCTAAGTTTTAATTTAGTAAATGGAATTTATACACTCTATTATTATTTTTATATAATACATACAAAAATATCTACATTTTTAATAAATACAAAAAAATCTTATGTGGACTTTCGTTATCCTGTGTCTGATATAATATTTTAAAAATTTATATATATATATATATATATCAGGGAACGCTTGTACTATTATAAACAAATCTCGGGAGAAAAAATAAGCTGACTACAGATAGCAAACCTGTGAATGTAGTTAAAAATCGATGGATAGGGAAAATCATGAACTACGATGTTTAATCATATCGGAAGACAAAACGTAAGAAAACATATATCATACGCATCTCTTCAATTTTTTTGCTACTCATATAGGATATTAAAAAATGTCGTGTGGGGTTGGTTCATTATATCAAACATAGTGTAATTAATTATAAGTGCTTACAATATTGTTTTTATCAGAAATTCGCAAAAATATCCCAAAAAAACCTATTTCCTATATTTATTAATTACATTTTGTATTTATTGCAACACTAGTCGCACGCCTATGGTGGCTTATGACAAGATGGCGTCGGAAAAACATATGATAAACAACCTGTGAAATGTTTGGTTTTCACCTACAATCTCCAGTTTTTGTCACACCACGCACTTTGTCATATCACTTTTGCCATAAACATTTAAAAATCTATGAAAAAATATTAAAAACTGTCCAATAATTTGTAAAATATACCAAAACCTTGATTATGCTAAAGCTTCAACGCCGACGAGAAATTATGAATGGAGTAGCGTACAAATGGTTATATGGCTGACCCGCCCCAAATGCGAAGTTGTCACATTGTTGTAGGTTTTATTCCCGATATATATTTGGAAATAAAAATAATTATTCTTTCGGCCAAAATATCAGGTATTTTATTTGATATTTCGATCTAAAAAATGAGGTACCATAACATGTACCTAGCACATTATAAATTTCTAGAGAGATACAACTTTCAGCGCAATCTGGCATCGTCGCCAAATTTTTTACCTTATGTTTGATCGCAACTGTGGTAAACGCAATGTCTATTTAAGTTATACCTTTATGTCCCCGATAATACTGAGGAGCAAGTAATTAAAATAAAAATAATTATGAAGGCTGCGTACAAACGACTAGACTACTTTTACTTTTTTAATAAATACTCTATTCCGTTTTTTCTTTGTGGTCTCGCGTCTTTTTCAATCGGCCCTCCAATTTGAAAAATATTGAAACTGTAATAAATAAATAAAAAAGTGAGGTTGAAATGTCATTTTTCGAGCAAATGACGTGTTCGATAATCACTCTCTGCGCGAGCAAGTCCTAACCAATGAGAATAGTAGCAACAGAATTTGACTCTCTGGGAGTAGAATTTCTATCATTTGAAGAATAGGGGCCCTGAGAACGTAAACCGTAAGCGCTATATGCTAGGCCACGTGATGCCTTTTTTGAGTCAGGTTACGGCCACGCATAGGATTGCAAAATGTGTAACAATAGACACTTAAGGTAAATATTTCAACGCATCGGTATCGGTATACGCATATAACTATGAGATACTATAAAGGCCCTGCCTGTGTATTTTCCTATGATAAAAAGCGTCGCGGAAACCCCTGCGAAATACCAAGTTGGCTGTTGCCAATGGATTAAAGACGGGATCCAATACGCATGCGTCAGCTGGAAGTGCGCTGAACGAGAAATGACGTGATTCGACGTTACAATCTCGCGCAGGCGCAGATCGAGCCATCTTTAGCCCATTGGCCATGTCATGGCAATCTAGATTTTGACCGTTGCCGCGACGTTTTTCGTGCATCGTGGGCCTTTATATTGAGCTTATAATTATATGGGTATACGTAACGCGTTCGAAACAAAGTCAAAATACACTACATTTTTGACTTGCTTATGCCATGTTTCGAACGATGCCTGCTTCTTTGACGGGTGTGATGACAGAATCTCGTTGCGTACGGAAGGATGTACGTATCGTTACGGACCCACGAACATACGCAACGATTTCAATCAGCAGTTCTGTCATCGAACGATTCGACGTTACAATCTCGCGCAGGCGCAGATCGAGCCATCTTTAACCCATTGGCCATGTCATGGCAATCTAGATTTTGACCGTTGCCGCGACGTTTTTCGTGCATCGTGGGCCTTTATATTGAGCTTATAATTATATGGGTATACGTAACGCGTTCGAAACAAAGTCAAAATACACTACATTTTTGACTTGCTTATGCCATGTTTCGAACGATGCCTGCTTCTTTGACGGGTGTGATGACAGAATCTCGTTGCGTACGGAAGGATGTACGTATCGTTACGGACCCACGAACATACGCAACGATTTCAATCAGCAGTTCTGTCATCGCAACCTTCAAGAAAGCGGACATCGTTCGAAACATCGCATAAAAAAGTCAAAAATGTAGTGTATTTTGACTTTGTTTCGTTACGTATACCGATACCGATGCGTTGAAATATTTACTTTAAAATAACTTTGAAAAACAAAGAAATTAATTTAAAAAACAGGTTTGGCCGTGGGTAAGACCAAAAATTATTTGATGATGACCTTTAGGGTTAGTGGACAATAGTGGGCATCGGTGCCAACCAATCCTTTCGGCGTGCAAAACTTTGTAAGCAGGGTGTCCTATGTATATGCCTATACCTCTCTCTTTTACTCTTTTATGACTCTTATTGTCTCTTTCTGGCGTCAAAGCTTAGCGGTTCTGAAGGTCGCGAAAACGGTCGATTCGCAAAATTTTCGCGCATGTGCATAGGCGCGGAGCTAAGATGGCTCCATGGCCTGCTAGATTTTAGATCTTGCTTACAAGTTTGGCTTGGGAAAGGCCTATATTTAACCTCATACATATATGGCGAAGACGAAGGTCGCGAAAACGGTCGCCTCGTAAAATTTTCGCGCATTTGCATAGGCGCTGAGCTAAGATGGCTCCATGGCCTGCTAGATTTTAGATCTTGCTTACAAGTTTGGCTTGGGAAAGGCCTATATTTAACCTCATACATATATGGCGAAGACGAGGGTCGCGAAACCGGCCCCCTCGTAAAATTTTTGAGCATGTGCATAGGTGCGGAGCTAAGACGGCTCCATGGCCTGCTAGATTTTAGATCTTGCTTACAAGTTTGGCCTGGGAAAGGCCTATATTTAACCGCATACATATACGGTGCCAACAATCGGTAAATCCATCAGAGATTTAAAAACTCTTTCGGCGAACAACAGAAATTTTTGCGAACTCTATTGTTGGCACGGGTGGATTTAAAAACTCGCCCACGTTCCGTACGAATTGTTGATGTTTGATTAAAACCTGTCTTATAAGATGTTTAAAACTGCTTGGTGAAAATCGCCGCATACCTTTTAGCTATCGTTTTATACCAAAACTGTTCGTCAGTATCCGAATTTTCCGGACACTTTGGCCGACAAAACCCAGCACGCAGCCAAGCAAATAAATGATTTATATTTTCTATTTTACTGCCGCAGTTTTCTAGTTTATGGCCCACCGATTAAGGCCCTCTTGGTTTATCTTTTCCGATTGATCAAGCCCCAACAGTCGCGAGACGATAAAAATGGAACAAAAAATATAACGATTTCGATCGGGTTAACCCCCGGGGTGCTTATTCTTGAAAGCGAGAGAAGGGAGCGCTCCCGGGGAGCGACAAAATAGTACTAAAATCAAAATTAATAACGAGTTTTAAAGGTTTATTATACTCCCAGCAGCATTCCCTCGATATATCCCTTGATTTTGACTAATCCCTAATTCGCTCCCCGGGAGAATTTTAATCCCTACATCTCTCCGACTGTTAAGTCAATGCTAGAAAGTTAATCTCGCTTAGCTTAATCTGGGGCCAGATTCTGCCATCCGACTACGATCGGAAGTCTTTACTATTCACAGTAAAATAGACGGAGACTTCCGCTCGAATCCAAAGATGATGAGCTGGGGCCGTATACTCAAACAGGGCAGAATGAGAGGCAAAATATATGACGGTATGTTGGCGCAAGTAAGCTTAACGTCAAGGGAACGCCTATGGTTATTCAAACCTGGAATTTATCAGACCGTATTTAATAAAAAAATTCATCGTAAGAACGTTTCGCCATAGAAACTGCAATTCGTCAAATATTTTTTTTTATCCGTACCTTATTTCATCAAACCCATTTAATAACAAATTTGAAATTTAACATAGCCGTTTTTAATCGAACCATTGTTCATCAAACTCATTGAATATCAAACTCGTAATTTGTAGAACCCATTTTTAATAAAACCCGGAATTTATCAAACCATTATTTATCAAAACCGGATTTCGTCAAAATCGTTGTTTATCAGAAAATATTTGCTAAATTGATAGCTCATTCGCCAATAATACGAGGGTGGCGCGGCGTCACAGCGTTTCGATGCATTTGTCGTTCTCCTGGGTATACGCCTCCGGTTCATGTAAGTATTATTGGCGAATGCGCTATCAATTTAGCAAATATTTTCTGATAAACAACGAGTTTGACGAAATCCGGTTTTGATAAATAATGGTTTGACAAATTCCGGGTTTTATTAAAAATAGGTTTTATAAATTACGTGTTTGATATTGAATGAATTTGATAAACAATGGTTCGATTAAAAACGGGTTTGTTAAATTTCGAATTTGTTATTGAATTCGGATAAAAAATTGGTTTGACGAATTGCAGGTTCTATAGGGAATGATTTTATTATTGAACTTTCTTTTATTTAACGGGTTTCATTTTGTACATTCGGATAAACCGTGGGCGTCCCGTCGCGCGACTGGTCGTGTAAGACCGATTTACTAGCAAAATATCACGGTTGCCTTCCATCTGGACAACCGGTTCAGACATATCGGTATATCTTTCGCCTCCCATTCTGTTCGGTACTCTGTGAAGAGTCTGATGATTATGAAAATCCGCCCACTAGCAGAATTCCGGCCCTGAATCCATTGTGGTGAAAAGGACGCTCACGGTTTGTCAGAATGTGCAAAATCAAACTCGTTAAATAAAAGAAAGTTCACCATAAAATCATTCACTATATAGAAACTGCAATTCGTTAAACCAACTTTTTATCCGAACCTTATTTCTTCAAACCCATTCAATAATAAATTTGAAATTTATAAGACCCGTTTTTAATCGAACCATTTTTAATAAAACCCGGAATTTGTCAAACCATTATTTTTCAAAACCGGAATTCGTAAGATCCGTTATTTATCAGTAACTTCTGCTAAATTGATTGCGCCTTCGCCAATAATACATGAACGGGAGGCGTACACGCAGATTGCGGGGCGTTTCGATGCATTTGTCGCATTCAATAGTTTGTGTATAGATGTCACTTGCATTCCAGTTAAGCACAAATTCCTGATAACAACGGTTCTTACGAATTCCGGTTTTGAAAAATAATGGTTTGACAAATTCCGGGTTTTATTGAATATAGGTTTAGGAAATTACGAGTTTGATATTAAATAAGTTTCATGAATGATTAAACACGGGTCTTATAAATTTCGAATTTGTTATTGATAGGGTTTGAAGAAATAAAGTTAGCATAAAAAATTGGTTTAAAAAATTGCAGTTTTTATTGTGAATCGTTCTTACGATGAAAATTTTTATTAAATACGGTCTGATAAATTCCTGGTTAGACAAACCATAGGCGTTCGTTCTCAAACAGTCTGGTTGGTATTTGAAAAATCAACGAGATTTGTAGCGCTAAGGCATGTACAAAGCATAATACCTAATAAAACAGGCATCGTGCGGTCCCTTTGAATATAGCACATAAGACCCTTCGCAAATTTATATCTCCCCCTCCCGCCCAAAATGAAGATTCCAAATCGAACCTTCACCGCAAGGAGACGCCATTGTGTAAATGTATGATTTATATTATTCCATAAAAAGATATTGTGTATCGTAATAAATGCAGAAAAAAATTGGAAGTAAAAAATAAATATATCTTATGAACAGTAGCGTAGGCAGTAATTGTTCCTGGGAAAGTTTGAGGTTCCTGAAGTAGGGGGGGGGGCGGTCTTGAGTATTACATCAGTCTCAGATAATAATTTTATTCTGGATATTTGGGGTAAATTCAATTCTTAGGAGTCGATATTTAAATCAAACAACCAGGGTCATTCTCCCCTTAATTTATTGAAAACCAATATGTTTCGGCAGTATAAACTGTCATCATCAGAGTTTCTGGAAAAAACCCGAAGAAGAAATGTTAAAGTCAGAAACCCCTATGCAACCCCTCTCCGCATCAACTCTCATGTTCAGAATAAAGGCAAAAAAATGACATTCCCAGAAAGTTACTGGAAAAAAGGGAAAAAAAACTGATGTTTGGAAAGGTCACACAGTGTGCTTCTAACTTCAGGAGACTAGACAAACCAGACGCTCTATTCCAACACGTTTTAAAGAACACTTAGCACACTTAAAATACGGACGAACAGAAAAGTCAAGTGTGGCCGAGCATGATTTTGAAAACAATCATAGATTCACATTAGATAACCTAAAACTTCTAAAAAGTGTACCAAACAAAAGACTTTTAAATGCATATGAAAGTATGGAAATCATTAAATCCAGAAATAGAGGAACCATCCCGTTTAGTACACTTTATTCTTTGGTTGAGGGGAGATAGGATTAAAAATCGTGATCAATCACAAATTATTAGTCTTATCTCCGCCTACTAAAGGATTGTATATAAGATAGAGCGTAGATTAATTTAATTCATTGTTTATAGTCTCCTGATGATGCTAACGTTGTTAGCGAAACGCGCGTCGAGTGCAAAAAAGTGTAGTTTTGGTTTGTGGAAAACAATCATAATTTTGTTTTAGTGCAACCAAAGGTTCCAAATTCCCAACATAATACAAAAATAACTTTAAAAGTCAATTTTTAAATGCAGAACCTGCGATTGAAATATTACCCTAGGCATTTGAAGAGGAGGTGGAGGGAGGAGGTGAGTTCTAATCTCGGATGCAAGTCGGAATATTAATGCGTTTAATTACGGACGTGGAGCTTACTTTCATAAATACGCGAGGCGTCCCGCGAGTGGATTTGCATAGTCTAGTAAGGCGCGCGTGCACGGAAACCGCTTTAATTTTAAATTATTAGACGATTTAAAGCATTTTTTACTCCATCCATGCGCATACGTAGTTATAACCCGATAGTCGGAGAGCTCGCGAAAAAAATCGTTTTTCAGAGGCTGATTCTTTTTGAACGGACTATAAATACTTCGACCATATAAAAGGTCTGTATGTATACCAAGAAAGAAAAATGCAGTATTTCCTCCCGCGGATGGTTTGATGCCCGACGCGTAGCGGACGGCATTAAAATCCAAGGGAGGAAATGCATTTTACTCTAGAGGCATGTGGTTAACTTTTTCTACTACCTCTTGTAATAATTTAAAAAAGTAGAACAATATTTTTTATTCTGTTGAAAGACATTCATTTGCCGAACTGTCGAAACAACCCCCGTATATCATCCATTGAAACCTGCCAGAATGGTTATCTGAATCAAATTTTATTTAAAAGTAATCCACCAACTGCAGTTGAATTTATCTGAAGAAATTCGGCTGCGGTAGAGGGAGGAAAAAAAAAGAAATAAAAAATATCTATCATTTAATATGTTCACAGCGGTATATACGGTGAAGAAAACTTTTCCTCCCTGTCTCCGGCAAAGCGCCATTTTCTTCCTTATTTTTGGGGTCGAAAATGCCATTTTCGAAGGAGGTAGTAGAAAAAGTTATTCTCCACGCGCAATCGTATTTAGAACCCTATATAAATAGTCGAGAAGCTCGCGAAAAAACAGGAAGTTTGGGAAAGGCTAATAGTTTTAGGATGGACCACACAACAAACCTGAGTATGGGACACCCGGCAGTGGGGTGATAACAAAGTTGTTGACGTAGTCTAAATAAAGTTATCATGAGAAAATATTTTATATCTCGAAAACGCCAAGAGATAGCTGTACAAATGCCATGTAAAAGATATTTGGAGGTTTTTTTTTCATTACTGTAGTCAAGTTTACGTATAATATAGTATAGTAAAAATATATTTTATCTATACCTTCATCACTGGAAAGAGTTTAAATTTTTATTTCGATTACTTTCCAAATACTCTAATGAGACACTCAACGGTTATTAAGTGATACTGACGCCACGCGTCTTATCTTTATTCTGTCTGACACTGACTTTTTCGCCTCCGACCAATAGTAATGGAGAAAAGTTGGTTACAAAGTTTTTTTCAAAATGGCGGCTGGTTCCCGAGGAGTGGGGGAAACACAAACTTGGGGATCTTACTTTGAGACCCTCCAACAACAACATATAAAAATTTTAGCCTTCCTGGATTTTTTTCAAGGTACCTACCCCCTTATTTATGACAATTTTACTTTACTATGATATAAAAACCTCATTCACAATTCAAACCAAAATTACTCGCAGCATTTTATGTATCACAGAGTAGCTGCGTTTGTTGTTTTGGTCACGTGACTAGATGTACGTAATAAGCATCATGTGCTCCCGTCAGCCGTTTAGATGACTTCAGATTTGGTCCTTCGAGCCGGATAGTTATTAATAGAATCAAAATATTAGCTCCAATAAACTAGAGAAAACAATAAGCTTATAGCGATCTCGCGAGGGGTAGCGAAGGGTACCTAATCTGATATAAAAACCTCATTCATAATTCGAGCCAAAATAACTCGCAGCATTTTAACAACGCGTAACTTATGTTGTTTTTAAACGCCATTTAATTTTTTGTTTCCTCGCGTGTAACAACACCAAAAGTTTTTTATCAAATTAAAATACCCTATTTTTCACTCGAGCGGTTTTGACCGCTAATTTATGGACTGTGGTCGCCGAAAAAGCGGGTGGCACAGATTTAATTTATAAAACTCGACTCGATTTATACCCTATTAATTGCCTTTTGTTAATTAATTTACTCGATTTTTCAGTATATTTTTAAACATGGATGGATACCTTTTCGGAAGTGTTTAATGTAGATGGTTTGATAGGGGAAAACGGAGCTGACGATGGCATACCTTTTATTTAAAAAACAACAAAGTGAATCTCGTGTCCGCAAATAAAAATTAAAGTAACACTCGTGGCATATCGGACAAAGCGTTTTTGTTTTTCACTTCCAGAATCCAGACACCTACAGACCTGTTTCATCCCATAGAGAAAGTAATAGCTACGCGAGAGTGACAGATTCTGTGTTAGACTTGGGGAACATTGTTTGTCGGCGACACGAGCGCAGCCAGTGGCTAGAGCAAGGAAGTACTTGTACAGCCAGACGCATAATAAAATAAATATATTCTTTTGGTTAATTTTTTACAGACACTTACTTTTTTAATAATAAAAAGATATGAAAAAATTTAACCGGCGCAGTACTGTTCTATGCAGCTAAAAAACTTTCTTTAGCTTACAAAAAGTTTTTTGCAGTCTTTAGAAATCTAAAATAGGAGGAGGAGGTAAAGGTAACAACATTTTATTACGTTATTTTCTTTTATTAATTGGGAAAAAATCTCAGTATAAAAGTCTTACAGATTTTATAAATGTTTTAACCTATGTCTCTTTTTGTTTCTTTTCTTCAGGGATTTGGTTGTCCCATGCACCCTAGCTTTAATGGCAGTGATCCAGCCTGATTTTAATGGCATTTTAGAATTTACAAAAAGTTGTTAATCTACTATATAGCTAATCCCATAAACTTGCCCGATTTCCAACTAGAGGAAACTGATTAAAATAACTCGCTTTTCAAAATCTAAAAAAAACCCTTGCCAGACTTGACAGACTTTGACAAGCGGTGGCAAAAACCTGCAGATACTAAATTAAAATTGTGTGAAATATATTTCGACATTGAAAAATGTTCTGTCTTTCTTTCATGATCATATAGGAAGAGATGGACGGGGCAAGGTGTTTACTTAATACAAGCATTACTTTCACTCTCTGCCGCAATGCGCTATGCGCTATAGGAACGTGGTTCCTGCGCGGCTCTATCTTTCTGTTAGTCTCCGTAAGTTATTACGTTGTCTCTGTTTCATCTTTATTAGGAATTATCAGAGAGTCATAGGATTGTACCTGGCAGTTGAAGCTACACAGGCACCATGCACACCTCTCGAATTTAAAACAAAAAGTTTGTAATCCGCAGAGACGTAGTATCTGTGTGCGACACCTGTCGAATAAAATGAGAAACAAAAATATCAAAATTGAAAAGCGCAGGACACCGTAATACAGAATCTTGTCTTAAAAAGAGGTAACGTTCGCAGCACCGCCCGCAATTGGAGCTTCCTTTTATTCACCAGCAAAACGGGTAAACTTAATTATTTTGGCCAAGTTTTGAGAAATGGCAAACATAGAGGGGTTCGGTGGTGCTATAGTGAGCACTAGGTTTCTACCGAGACATATAATTCCAAACGTCCATATTGAGTGGGCATGCCGTGTTAACCGGAGGGATGTAATGACGATGGTCCCTTGAAGGCATATATGTGGGAATTGCCGGCTTGTGTTTTTTTTTGTATCTAGAAATTCTACTCATTGAAAATTTAAAAAAGGTAATTATCTTATGTAAAATTTTTATTACAAAAAACTTTTAAAGAACAAGGTTTTATTAAATGCACTGAAAAGTAGAAAATAATTTTTTTATACTATAATAAAAGCGATGGGCACAAATTAAAAAGTATAACTTTAGGTATCGTATATCGGTCACATCCACGATTCACCTAAGAAACAGTTGTGTTACTCTAGAACCTAAGATGAAAGCATTATGTTTATCATTCGAATAGAAGAATTTAGTTCTTTTTTTGTAGTTGTCACCGTAAAGTTAAAATTTTTAATTTGCGCCCATCGTTTGTATTATGGTATAAGAAAGATAAAAAATTATTTTCTACTTTTGAGTGCATTTAATAAAAGCTGGTTCTTTAAAAAAAAATTTTCATAAAAATTAACTTTTTCATTTTTAGATTTATACCCTAAATTGTCCATTTTGAATCCGCCAAATTGAATTTTGATTTAAATCGAATAAACTAAATATTTCCCCCCTCCTCTCAGTATGTAACGAATAATACCATATTATTGTATTATCGCCGGAACTATAAACGCATATCAAATTTGAAATTTGAACACACACCCTTAATTTTGATATTTGTACCCTTACCTACCCCCATATTGAAATTTTAAAATCTGATAAAAAATTCATAATCCCCCTTCTTAAAAACCCCTGTATGCCAATTTTGATTAAAATATAATAAAATAAATCTTTTTTCCCCTCCACTTCCCTCCCTCGTTAGAGGGAGGTGGGTACCTGAGAATACTATAAATGCATACCAAATTTGAACACAATCGGATGTGGATAAGTCAATTAAAATTGGTTAGCAAAACATGCCTAATAATGACATATTATTGTACTGTCATCGGAACTATAAATGCATGCCAAATTTAAAGACAATCTGATGTGTATAAGTTAAAATTGGTTAGCAAAAGATGACAAAAAATCGTCTGTCTTGAATCCATCATATTGAATTTTCAAAATCTGATTAGAAATTCGTTATCTCCATCCCCAAGTTTCCCAACACACCAAATTTCAACGAAATCTGGCGTACTTCAACTGTACCCCCCTCCGCCTCCTTCGAGTAGGGGCGACCTGTCAATTTCATCATGCTATATTCTTGTGTTGTCACCGCAACATATAATCATGCCAAATTTGAAGCCGATCGGATGTCGGGAAGTTGGTTAAAATCAAGTTGCAAGATTCCACCCGAACAAACATCTAATTAGATACATGGAAAGTTAAATAAAAGCTTGTAAAAATACTTAAGATATACATACATATACCTCTATCTATATTTTTTTATACCTTCATCAAACATGATTTTAGTAACTGTCTGCAGATAACTAAAGCATGGCTTTTTTGGTTACCGATGCAAAAAAAGATTTCTGTCCATTTTTGTACACAAAATTAAAGAGAAATAGCGGAAAATAGTAATATTCATTCTCTCCACTCGCTGCGCTCGTTATTTAAACCAACGCTTGTAAAAAGCACTATTTTGGCCACTAGTTGTGAAAAATACTGTTATGAATTGATTTTTGCCCAGAAAATGCGGCGGTAAATTGGCAACTATTGATCAGGATAGGATTGTTTATTGTTATATCTCTTTTTTTTAAATTAATCTGAGGATATATATTTTATTTCTACACAGTTTTTATATTTTTTTAGTTTTTATAGGAGCACTGGCCTTATTTGGGTCAAGTACCTTATAACAAAACACAAACCTCGCGCGTATTTACAGCGAGTGTATACGTATAGTAATTTAATCATAACGAATGTAATATCGGCCCGAATGACAGGCCATCTATGGCGAAGTTACGTTTCGCTTTTACTGCCCAAAATTCCGCCGCCTGCCTCATCGTAAAACGTTGTTAATTTAATAATTTAGCATAATAATATTTGGTGCATAGTATTTGGCCAAGAACACACAGAAGTGCTAGATGTCAACCAATATGCTTTACTCGGCTACTACGACAGATCTACCACCCCTCTTAGGTACTCTCTAGGGTGCTGATTCTAGTTTTCGTAAGATGTGAGCTATCTAGTGAGAGAAGTAAAGTGGTTTCGTTCAACAACATCTTCTGAAAACGTACGAAGATATATGACACTAGGCTAAGCACGGCCATATCTGTTTTTAAGAAAAGGCCTTAGATTAAAAAGAGACAAGATACCTGACACTTACGGAGACTTTGGTTATATTATTATATAGAATAATGTTTATTTTTCTGTTGTTTACAGTAAACACACCAGTGGCGTACCTACCTACTTAAATATAAATTTACACATGAATTATATTATTAAAATTTTACTATAATATGAAATCTGCAAAATAATGTAAATAACATGCAAATGCAAAATAATTCTGCCAATTTGAGCTTTGGAAGCTCCCTAATAATAAATGTTTGTAGTGGTTTTATAGAAAATAAATTTATTACAAAATTTGCATACGATTTATTGCAATTTCAATTTTCAACACAATAAAATTATGCCAAACATTAAAACAAACCTAGTTCGCATCACCTGTGTAATCTGTGAATATATGGGCCTTTTTTACATGAGAAACATATAGGTAAAACTATATAATTTTATGTTTATGTAATTCCACAAAAGCAATATTTTGTTTGAAATTGAAAATTTAAGTGGGTACTTATAAATAAGATAAAACATTGTAATTTTTGCTCTATGACTTAATAACCTACAATAATATAAGTAAGTAATACATCTAACACCTTGTTCTAAAGAGCGAAGTTTTAACTAAAGTTTACTGCTATTGAGAAAACAAACCAAGTTTAAGAATTATATTAATATAAAATATAATGTAGGTATGTATCTATATTATATACTATCTCGATGCAAAAAATTTGTAACTTGAGCAAAACGAGGAAACAACTGTGATTTTAATTCAAAATTTTTACTATCATTAAAATTATTTCAAAAAGTCTTAGAATTACTGAAAATAAAGAAAAATTAAAAAAAATATTTAATGCATTTTTGTTTTATAGTCCCTTATAATAATATACTATATTATCAGCGGCTATAAAATGTGTGCTAAATTTCAGTTGAATCAGATTCTTATTATGCCAGACATAGTGCAATTTCCCCAACAATTTCATACTACAAGTTAAAATATGAACAAAATAAAGAACACCTTAACCTAAATACTTGTACTTATTATCTCCGTTAAGTTCGCCGTTGGAGATGACTGAAATTATGTTATTTTTTCTGATCACTAGCAGAAAATTACTTAAACTGACTTCTGCAGTACACAATAAAGTCAATAACGCTTAGGGAATATAGAGACATCTAGGACAGGCAAATATCAATTCGAAGGACGAGCGCAGATTGCAACGGCGGCAGTATAAATCAACCTTAATGTTCTGATAAGAGGTAGGAATTAAATATTCTTACAAACTTTACCTACCTTTATTTTATAATCTTTATAAAAAAACCGGCATGTATCGCCACTGACTGATATAACTGCTCTCCCTTTGTTTTCAAAACATTGGACGATTTGTTCCAAAATATCACTTTAAATGCACTGAGATATTCTCCTACTGTGGTAATAACACACTATAAACGTTTTTTGTCAAAAAAAGACTTCCAAACTGTTTAAAACATCCTGAAATTTTAAAATTAATAACACGAAAAAGCTTAGGTCAATAAAATATCATCCGACCGTCTGCGCTCTGCCGACTTTCCCCGCCCACAAGCCAATCACGACCTAAGGTGGTTGACACAGAATTCTCTGTCCCTATAGTTCTAACGTCGTTTAAAAGGATAGAAAAATAATCGATATTTCTTACCTTTGTTTTGTTGTGATGCTATTTGTAAATAAACAGTGGTTATTATTTGCCAAGGAGTTTTTGTTGGACCAGATATCTTGTCTCTTTTTAATCTAAGGAATATACATGAAAATTTGTTCTAAGGTGGAGGGCCTTTTTGAGACTACAGGCTATGTTTACTTAATTCTACTTACTTTTTAACAAGTGAGGCACATGTTGATTTGACAAAAACTGCTAAACATTAATAATAATTTGCAAAAAAAGGAAAAGATAAAACATGCCTGCTTTCTTTTATAAATAAATTCCCGAACCTTCCAGAAACATCGAAGTTAGAACAACGAAATAAAAATCTACTAGAAATCTCGATTTAGTGCCCTGAGTCAGGACAATACGGTTTATTTAAGAGAGCTTTCCTACAATTCCCTGTTGCTGTAGTTCTGGACGTATGTTCTTGAATGGCGAATGATCACATGGAACGAAATATTATATTATTGAGCGATGATGCGATCTTATGGATCACAAATTCATCTAGTTCATTCAGATAGATCCCTAGTGACGCTTTGGGTATAAAATATTAAGGCAGGCAATACAATTTCCTTGTTATCTTACTCATCTTAGCTATTCAGCTTGTAAAAGATTTTTTGAAATTCAATCATTTTTTTAAACATAAGCAAAAATCATTTTTGAGGCGGTTTTTGGCATAATACGGAATTGGTGACATCAAACATGAAAAAAGTTCTACCTGTATGAGCTACGTAGCTGTGTGAGATCTCGTTTAAAAGATTATTGTTAAATGCAGCAAATTACACTACTGTAGCTGTGTAGCTAACATGTACAAAAATTAACTGAAAAATGTTTTGCTTACAAATTCGTACTAAATGACTTTTTTTTTGTATCTTGCTTTGTTTTTTCAGAAAAACTGGATTATATATGACACAAACAACGATTTTTTTTTTAATTCCAAATAACAGCTGCGCTAGGTAGTATAGGTAAAGGCAATCAAATTCTCTACAATATTTTATATTTTAAAGTTTTCTGCTTAAGTTAATAGGTTTTGCGAAAACTCGTTTATTTTTAAATCATGCGTCAAATTGCTGCTGCCCCCCCCCCTTCGCCAAGAGGGTAAAGGGCTCGAAATTTATTTTATACTCTATAAAAATAATGCAGTTAAAAGACAAAATTACTTTTTTTTTTACAAAATAACCATCCCCGAACCCCTAAAAAAGGGTACATATGCCAGAATTTTAACATCGCATTTTTCTGAACATTTTTATGTGGTTAAGGGGCCCAAATATTTTTAATGCTTTTAGCCTTTTTGTAGTTATTTTGCTACGGTTAAATTAATTTTGTAGCTGTAGCCGTTTTCGAGAAAACCATACCCCTCCCCCCCTAGCTTAACCGTTAAGCTGAGGGTCCACCACATAACTTCAGTTCTACTAAAGCTAAAAAGTTCAAATAAACACCCCATTTTGTAGCTCGGCTTGTTCGAGGGAATCACATATTAAAAGTTTTTAAAATATTTCTAGATTTTCTTTTATGTTGGCTATACTATGTGATATATTTTTCTTATTTACCAGGGGGCCCCCATTCTTTAATGACGTACTAAAACATTTTGTAGCTGTTACTGTTTACGAAATATTTTTATTTTATTTTAATAGACAAAATATACCCAACCCTAGGAACATTTTAAAACTTTTAATATGTGATCCTCTCGAACGAGCTAAGCCACAAAATGTGGTGGGGTACAGGTGCAAAATTGATTTGATTAATGAAATAGCTACAAAAAAGCTACAAAATGTAATCGACGTAACTAACTTAACTTAACTTTTCTCGGTCGATCACATCATACGGCATTCAGGCTCGATTATGGGTTTCGTGGGATGTGATCCATCTATTGGGAAAAGTGAAGTGGTTTTAACCAATAAACGTGCTTAAATGCAGTCACATTATACCTAAAAGTGTCAATTTATAGAACTTTGAATATGTTATTTAGCGAGCAATATCTGTTCTTTTATTTTATTCGAAACTTTTGGCTATTAAAGGTAACTGCTTTGGCTGCTGCTGCCTAGCTGTTTATGATTGACACTATAAAATGAACCTGCACGATTATGGCCTGATGATTTTACGTCCGTTGAAAAGTTTTCATGGCCCGTATAACTATTTCGAAAGTTAATTATAAGGTCTTTATTGGATTAAAATAATAAAGGGTGGATCGAGGACTATATTTAAAACATATTAAATATGTTCAGTGGAACGTGACCCGCTTCACTCCCAAGGGGGTTAATGGGGTTCTTGCACATTTTTCCAAAATAGGATTTAAAAAAAATATTTTGGCAAAATGTTTGTTTTTCCCTGATTCAGAAAGAGATATAAAATAGTCACTTTGTTAATTTCGCATCTCTTCCCACTTTGCCAAAATTTTGATTTTTTTAGCAATACCGCATACAGCCACCATTTTTAAATGCCCATCATGTGATTAATAGCTGAGTTTGACAATTTTTTAGACAGCATTTTACTTATAAAATAATTCAGTCAAATACCTGTTAAATTATTTTTGGATGTACGAAAACACACTTATAGTAGGACACGTTTGACTTTGATTGAAAGAAATTTTTACTGTTTTTTTGATAAAAATGGCAAAACAAAAATCATATGCCTGACACCACTAAATATGAAAGACAGATAACAAAACAGAAATTTTTATTAAACAATTGCCTTAAACTATTTCCATCCTTCTCTAAAATACTTTTTTATAGCCTGCTGTCTCTCTTTCCAACAACTTTAAATATTTTTCATTTTTTTGAACGCTTAAAAAACAGTGAAAATTTGAAAATGTGAGTGTTTTATTTTAGAAATCAAAAATTTGGAAAAAAAGCTCTAAAATGTGAGCAAAATCATGGCATAAAAATGTGAAAGACGTTGTAAAAATTGCTTAAACAAAAACGTTACCCCTTGAATTATGCTAAAATATTTTAAGCCTTAAATTACCATCATGGCTTTACCATTATCAATCAGCATAATTTATACCATGAACTTTTGACGTACGCAGGGGGAAAGGCTTGGAGGCCCAAGCCCCCTCCCCCCCAAAAAAAAACCATTGAATATCGACTCCTAAAAATTTAATTTTCCGCAAAAATCTGTTACTCCACCCCAACCCCCACAGAAACAATTTCTGCCTACGCCATTGAAAAAGAAGCCTCAAAAGGTCACCTTTGCCCCCTATAATCTCTGTCGCTTATTCGACACCGGCCAATGATGGCAGTAAATCTAAATCCACAAAGAAAACATTCCATTATTGTGGAGAGTGTTTCTCCAACCACTTTGGGACACACACACTAGTGAGATTCTCTTTTGGGGATAAAAAAACACATAAAAAACGGTTTGTGTCGAAATAGGGGATAAATCAGGCGGGAAAAGCAATTTTAGGTAAAGTGTGTTTTACATCGAACCGTATTACTTTAGAGTAACTTGACCGAGCCATAGTTGATCAATGCTTAGGAAATGTTTGATAAAATTTAAATATATGTTTGTTTTTTCAACCTTTACGTATTTTTTTTTGCAAAACCTTTCGTTCACGTACATAAAGGATTTTGCCAATGTAAAGAAAAGCAAAAACAAATTTTGAGCATTCCGTAAAGAGACAGAGACGTTGAGACGCTTGGGTTTTTCTTCGGCATGAGTGTGTTTCTGCCGATTCTGTAAACTGTCTTTTACGTATCTACACGTGATATGAGTTGTTTTCAGATTTCCATTATCATTTCATCTCCTGGTTGCTTAAAATTCATATTGTACGTATATTACGCGTTAAGATAAGAAAATAAAATCATATTCCACTTTTCAACTAATTCGAATTAAGCTCTCTTGGTCAGCCTGCGTGAAACAAAAACAAACTTCAATCGTTTATATTTTTGTTCTTTCAGACAAAACAAATGACAAAAAGTAATGAATTGGGCAAATCCGACAAATAGATTTATTTTTCTGATTAAACAGGTAAAACAAAAAATACGATTCAATTAAAGGACTCCTCTTTCGTTGTTTCTCCGAAGAGGTTGGTCTCTCCATCAATTATCACCCACTTGAGCTAAATTGTTTCCTTTTTTTATTCTCATAATAAAAATAAAGAAATTCCAGAAAACGGGGTGATTTTGGCAGTAACGCTCTGTCACGTTTGTCGGTTTTTGTGTTCCATTGACAGGCACTTTTTCAGTTTTCCTGTTCCATTGGCGAACTGACACCTGCAGTGTGGTATCGAGTGCCGCTTTTTCGGCAGCGGCTCTGAGTGTTCGTGCCGCACCTAAAACTGTTTTCCGCCATTAAAAATTCCAATTGCGAACAGCGAAAATGCCAAGTGTGAGATAATTGTTCTTCGCTGCTGAGTAGTAGCAGCGATGAAGACGACGAAGAACAATTTTTTCACATACATCACTGCACAGAAACCGCGAAAATAAAAACAGCGAAATATGATTAATAAAAAACAGCGAAATATGATTTATAGGTGGGTCCGCCGCGCCCCGTAGTTAGACTAGTGAACAGCGTGTTGACCTGCAGAACAGAGATCGCAGGATCGGATCTCGGCCAGTACACATTGCTCCACACAACACCGAATGCGACTCGAGACGACCGACGGGCGGCGCCCCACTTCTCAGCAGCTCCGCAGTCAACGTTGTGCATAGAATAACAACAAACGAGGTAGAAGTAGGCGGCACGGCTGACATTGCACCGAAAACTTTGCTGGACTCAATGGTGGACGGCCGAGGACTGGGTAGAGGAGAACTGGGTAGAGGAGTCCTGGACTTCTCCGAGATCGGGACTCCTTGGGACGCGGCTGGACTCTGACAAATCTGGTATTCGACAGAGGGTGACTTGGAAGAGGCGGTAGCACTTTCGGGTAGCAGGACCACTCCAAGGAATGCGTCTGAAGACTCCGACGGCGACCTCGACCAGCGAAACCGGGTCTAAAACTCGATTTTCGGTCAACCTATATGACAGCGGGCTGCTGGGGAGAAAAGTTTACCGTCAACCAAGTTCTGCTGGGACGGTAGCGATTTTAGATAGATGCAAGTGTAACATGTAGCAGGACAACCCTTTGGAGGAGGTGTAAAGCCGGCGGTCCACTGTGTATACTTGCTACGCAGTCTAAAGATCCCTGCCCTCGACAAAGAGGTGTTATGCAAAAATTAAGTCCTCTTAGAGAAAGAAAACTTGCATCCTATTGATTTTCTACAGATAATTTAAAGTAAAATATAAGTATTTGTTAAACTAGAATTTATCTGTAACTTTTAGTTTTTGAGATATAACACTAAGTTGGTATTTTTTTGTAGAATGACCTATTTTTTATTCGATTTTTGAAATCAGTCATTAATGTCCTCTAAAATGATGCATCGCATTTTATTTTTTGTTTTTTTATATTGTTATGTAACTTTTTTATTTTCTTAATAGGGTTCGTCGCGATCTGAAGAATCAGGACATCTTGGAAAAGTGAGGGAATCAAAAACTTTCTTAAAAACACTGAAAATTTGACATGGGAACTGGGAAAACATTTATCACAATTAATTACAATTTTTTAATCAAACAATATAAAAGATCTATCTAATCTATAGAAAAGCAATTTACACCAAAAATAAATGTTTATTAATTAGTGTATCTCTCCTAGAAATAACCAAAATCCCACAATACCCTCGAATTTGGACCATCCTGTACCATTTATAAGATTTGCTCGTAGTAATAAACTATTTTAGTTTGGCGTCATATGATCAAGACGTGTTTTTATTGAAATTGAGTTTTCATCGATAAATACAATAATATCGCTTTGACCGGGGGGGTCAACATTTTTTAAGATTGTGTTAACCCCACTAAACTGAAACTAGTTAACCCCAATAAAAATTTTGCGCTTTATAATAATTCCTGCGAATTCTTATGGGTGTCCCAATCAACTCTGCACTACAACAATCAGACCAATTATTTGACACTGACAATGTAAAAACAAAAGATCAAAAGATCTTGGGTGGAAATAACGAAAATTAAAACCTGGATGAGCGTCCCACAAGGAACACACAAAGAACCAAAGCGAAAAGAGAAATGATTAAACGATGTTTGAGCTCACTCTGGTTACCCAGAGCGAAACATCGTTTAATCATTTCTCTTTTCGCTTTGGTTCTTTGTGTGTTCCTTGTGGGACGCTCATCCAGGTTTTAATTTTCGTTATTTCCACTCAAGATCTTTTTAATGACAATGTGTTTAAATGAATGACAATCCAGCCAGTCCCAAAAATCCAGGGAAAATAAAACATATAAGGAATGGATATCACCAAAGAAAAAGTGGCAAATTTTGAACGAGCGGATGGAGAAATCTGAGAGACATAACGGTTAGGTAAATTTATATTCCCTGGGTAAATTTGATCTCTGGTTCGACTTGACGTATAACCATACTTTTTTGTTTACTTTTCCTTTTGTGTTGTTTACTTTGTAAAGTTGGAACTTCTTGGCTTGGAGTCTTTTCTCTAAAATATTTAACAAATTGCTCCATTTCAACTTATAGACTTGTCCTGCTTCGGGGATTGTATAAAAATTCCACAAAAAGTAAGTATTCTCTGCAAAAAACATATGAGGCATCCTAAAGTTTAAAGAAATTCAAAATCATATTTTTTTAAAAAGAGCTGCACCTTTTTTTTACCACCCTGTAATTTTTTTTATAAAAGTAAGAAAGCACATGTTATTTCACGTTTAACGAAGTACCACTCATGAAATTCGTTTACTTCTACAAAAGTTACCTTTGTTCAAATTTTCTCTAAATACAGAACTCCAAAAAATGTTTTTTTTTTTATTTACCTTTGTGCAACAACAATTGTTTAAAATTTACAAAACAAGATTTTTTTTCAAAAACAGATGTGAACTTCTTTGTGAGCACCCTGTTAACTTTTCTAACAAAAATTAGAAAGCCTTTACCTAACTATCTTTACTCAAGTTTCCTCTGAATACAGAACCTGTTCCTAACACCAAAAAAAAAAAAAAAATATTTTTTGAAATATCGTTTTAATTTTTTATCGGATTTTTATAAAGTAAGCCTTTTTGCAAAGACAATTGTTCCAAATTTACTATTTTTTTACCAAATATGTCAAATTTCAAAAGTTCAAGATGGCGGTCATAGTCATCATGTGTCAAACCATGTTAAATGCAAAAAGTAAAGGCGTCCTGTAACGTTTTGATATTTTGATTAAGTTTTTGTCTGTCTTACTTTTTGCTTTTATTATAAAATTGTGAATATTTCAAAATCGCGAAAAAATATGCAAAAATAAAAAAACATATTTTTTTTTAATAAAAAGGTCATAAAAATATGTCTTCAGCTTTTGTGAATTTCATAAAGCTAGCGTCAGCTTTCTTACAGTGTGGCATCGAGTGCCGCTCTGGCACCGACTCTGAGGGCTCGTGCCGCACCCAAAACTGTTGTCCGCCATTAAAAATTCAATTGCGAACAGCGAAAATGCCAAGTATGAGATAATTGTTCTTCGCTGCTGAGTAGTAGCAGCGATGAAGACGACGAAGAACAATTTTGTGACATACATCACTGCACAGAAACCGCGAAAATAAAAACAGCGAAATATGATTTATAAAAAACAGCGAAATATGATTTATAGGTGGAGCCGCCGCGGCCCGTAGGTAGACTAGTGAACAGCGTGTTGGCCTGCAGAACAGAGATCGCAGGATCGGATCTCGGCCAGTACACATTGCTCCACACAACACCGAATGCGACTCGAGACGACCGACGGGCGGCGTCCCACTTCTCAGCAGCTCCGCAGTCAACGTTGTGCATAGAATAACAACAAACGAGGTAGAAGTAGGCGGCACGGTTGACATTGCACCGAAAACTTTGCGGGACTCAATGGTGGACGGCCGAGGACTGGGCAGAGGAGAACTGGATAGAGGAGTCCTGGACTTCTCCGAGATCGGGACTCCATGGGACGCGGCTGGACTCCGACAGATTTGGTAGTCGACAGAGGGTGACTTGGAAGAGGCGGTAGCACTTTCGGGTAGCAGGACCACTCCAAGGAATGCGTCTGAAGACTCCGACGGCGACCTCGACCAGCGAAACCGGGTCTAAAACTCGATTTTCGGGTCAACCTATATGACGGCGGGCTGCTGGGGTGAAAAGTCTACCGTCAACCAAGTTCTGCTGGGACGGTAGCGATTTTAGATAGATGCAAGTGTAACATGTAGCAGGACAACCCTTTGGAGGGGGTGTAAAGCCGGCGGTCCACTGTGAATACTTGCTACGCAGTCTAAAGATCCCAGCCCTTGACAAAGAGGTGTTATGCAAAAATTAAGTCCTCTTAGAGAAAGAAAACCTGCATCTTATTGATTTTCTACAGATAATTTAAAGTAAAATATAAGTATTTGTTAAACTAGATTTTATCTGTAACTTTTAGTTTTTGAGATATAACACTAAGTTGGTATTTTTTTTGTAGAATGACCTATTTTTTATTCGATTTTTGAAATCAGTCATTAATGTCCTCTAAAATGATGCATCGCATTTTTTTTTTTTTAGTAAGCCTGTTTGCAAAGCCTTTTTGTAACGTTTTGATATCGTGATTAAGTTTTTGTTTGTCTTACTTTTTGCTTTTATTATAAACTTGTGACTATTTCAAAATCGCGAAAAAATATGCAAAAATAAAAAAACATATTTTTTTTTTAATGAAAAGGTCATGAAAATATGTCTTCAGTTTTTGTGAGTTTCATAAAGCATAGCGCCAGCTCTCTTACCTTTATAAAAAAAATACAGGGTGGTAAAAAAAAAGTTGAAGCTCTTTTTAAAAAAATGTGATTTTAATTTTTTTCCGCTATCTTGCATTTTTGACATATGACGGATTTGTTAAAAAATTATAAAATTTCTTTAGTTAGCTTTCCACAAAGCTAAAATTTATAAAAATCGGTTAAGGAACAAAAAAGTTATTAGAAAATCAAAACAGTCCAAAATTTTAAATCTGTTTGTCTTGTGTATGAAAAGTAAAATTCTTTATTAATAATAGCAAGCCAAGCATTTTATATTTTCAATATACCGAGTATGCCAAAAATCGTAGTTCGAAACAGTTTGACAAACCCATAAACACAAAATATACAATTAGAATTAATATTAATAATAGTATGGAACCTAAACTTTTTGGTTCGCACAAGACCACAAAATTAAAACTTAAAATATAAAAAATCAACTAACAAAATACAAGATAGTAAAAAAAAATCAGTTTTTATTATTATTTTAGTGCGATTTTTGGTTTTCCCGTCTGGATTAGGATAAAACTATGATGGTATTCAGGAAGATATTGATCTGGACACACAAAAAATTTGAAAAAAATAATTCTGCTTTTTTTGAGACTAGAGTAATTTTTGTTCATGTTTAAGGTTTATGTTTGCACAAAAGTTCACCAAGATCTAATATTCGCCTATCTAGTTTCAAAATATTAAAATGCGATTGTCTTTATTTACATTGGTGTTATTAATAATAAAATAACGACCGTTATTATCTCAAAAGTCCATATTCAGTGCAAATTTTGTGTAGACCTCTTGAACAACATTTTTCATTAGGTATTTGTATTTTTAGTACCTGCTAAGTGAAAATCACTTCAAGATTAAAGGTAAGTGATTGTTTATTTTTAAACTTTTCTTTACAAAAAAAAATCATTTAACCCAATTCTTTGCTTTATGTTGAAAGCAAGGTATACTTAATTATATATTATAATAATTCTCCCCCTTATAATTCCATATCCAATGAAGATATTTTGAAATCATTAATAAGTCAGTTTACTATGACAAGCACTGAAAAAAAAGTGGGTACTCTCCGGTGAACTGTAAATTGAAGATATTAATGTCCGCTATTTTGACGGTGTTTGACGTTCTCAAGTTAGTTGGTATTAATGCGTTGTTCATTGAAATCGGGCATATCTGGTCACCTGTCAAATATCGGTGGTGGTGTCCATAAGAAAAAATGTTCCCTGGGTCCAACTCTACGACTTTATTTCACAAATTCCGAAAAAGCACCGAGGACCAATTTCCATTTAAAAACTGCGTTCTTTAAGCATAAATAAATAGTATTTAGAAGTATTAAAAAATGTACCTAGAAGAATAATATTCTTGCATCATAATATTCCTAAATACAGAATACATTTTTTTAACTGTAACGCAGACATTACTAAATTTGACAGGTGAAGAGAAGTACTTGCCGGAAGAGTGTTCTTAACCTCTTCAAACTTGTATGCTTTTGCATCTCCCATCAGGAGTGGGGGGGATTCTCCTTCCTTTCACTTTCAACAATACGCAAGCTGAAGAAAAGTGTCGGTAAAATTAAAGTTTCTTTGTTGATAATTAATGTAAATACCTTTTTTAGCTGAACTATAGAAGCACAAATGGCACCTACTCTTTATATGTCAGAAATAAGCCCCAGCTGTCGAGCTGTTCTTCTTACGGCGAGGATTCTGAATTTGACTTTAAAAATTAAGAAAATAGACCTTTGCAAAGATGAGCAAATGGCCCCTAGTTTCCTAAAGGTATGAAACAAGTCTATATAGGGAAGAAATAGTTGGTAGGTGATCCGTGGAAATAGGGTAAATGTGGACAAAACTCATGTTCAAGAAAATACTAAATATTTTTAAAAAAATGCAACTAAAGTTTTAATGTTGGAGTGATGGAATTTTATTCATATTTCCCTATATGAACATAGGACTGTCATATTTTCAATTATTCCTTAAAAACTACCAAACTAATAAAAACGCATCAAACCCAGTTTTAGAAAAACTATAAACTAATAGAGAATGGGACAGAGATGAATAACAGTACTCTATCGGGTTTATAAATCTGGGATTAAGGTTTACAGAAATAAATTTTTATTAAAAAAAACTTTGAAATAACAAGTTTTTATTAAATGCACTCAAAAGCGATGGGAGCAAATTAAAAATTTTAAATTTAGGTATCGTATATCGGTCACATCGATGATCCCCCTAAGGATATTTTCAAAGGCTTGGCAAGCACGGCAATCTCACCCGTTCTCAGTTTCTTTAGATGAAAGCATTATGTTTATTATTCGAATAGAAGAAGAATTTACCCTGGATTTATAAACTGGACCATCATACCATTTATACACTGTTTAGCGATAACAGCAATCTCGCCTTTCGCCGATATAGTCCAGTTTATAAATCCAGGGTTAGTTCTTCTTTTGTAGTTCTCTCTTTGTCACCGTAAAGTTAAAAATTTTAATTTGCGCCCATCGCTTTTATTATGGTATAAGAAAGATAAAAAATTATTTTCTACTTTTGAGTGCACTTAATAAAGGCTTGTTCTTAAAAAGTTTTTTTTTAATAAAAATGTATTTTTTAATTATTAGATTTGTACTCTAAATCGTCCATTTTGAATCCGCCATATTAAATTTTTCAAATCTGATCAAAAATTCATACACCCTTCCCGAAAAAGCTCTCTATGCCAATTTTGATTTAAATCGAACAAACTAATTTTTTTTTTCACCTCCACCTCGTGAGAGGAAAGTGTGTACCTAAGAATACCATATTATTATATTTTCACCGGAACCATAAACGCATACCAAATTTGAAGACAATCGGATGTGGATGAGTCGCTTAAAATTGGTTAGAAAAACATGACCAAAAATCGTCCATCTTGAATCCGCCATATTGAATTTTCACAATCTGACCAAAAATTCGTATTCCTTATCCCCAAAAGCCCCCGTGTACCAATTTTGGTTGAAATCGGACAAACTTAGGAGTTTTCCCCCCTCCACTCCCTTCGTAGGGGGAAGGGGTGCCTAATATTGACATATTATTGTATTGGCACCGGAACTATAAATGCATGCCAAATTTGAAGGCTATCGGGTGTGTATAAATTAGTTAAAATTGGTTAGCAGAAGAGGACCAAAAATCGTCCATATTGAATCATCAAAATCTGATTAGAAATTCTCTCTCCATCCGCAAGTGCCCCAACATACCAAATTTCAACGAAATCGGGCGTACTTCAACTGTACCCCCTTGTCACCGCAACTATAAAAGTTGGTCAAAATTAAGTTGCAATATTCCACCCGAACAAACATATCTAGTTCGTTGAATACATAGACATTGCAACTTAAATAAAAGCTTGTAAAAAGTATAAAAAATCAGGAATTTTAAGCAGAATCCGGAGTGGGTTCAAACTAAAATATCTAATCCTGTTAGTGGGGATATAAAACTTGATAAAAATAAAACAAGCAAAACTTGACTTGCAGGTCTAAAAATCACGGAATGTGACCTACTTAAAAAAATTGCTCGCAAAATCAATTAAACATTTTCATGATTTTTTAGCGATAACGTCAAGATAAAATGATAATACTAACCGAATATAAATATTTTGCATGAAATGTCTGAATTTGATAACCAGGGGTCAAATGTTTCATAACGTATTTTTGTTTTGAAAATTGTAATTTTTTATAGGTCATAATATTTTTGTTTTTCCGACAACATATTAATTGTTTTTTTTTGGTCAAATCATGATTTTGGTCACTATCCGCAAATAACAAAAAATAATGTTTTTTTTTGCACACCATTTCGAAATCATGTTTTTGTGAATACTTGAAGAAAACTAAAATGGTTAAACCACGACTGAGTGGTTTAACCATTTAATCTTCAATATCGAGACATCCCCTTTAACTTTTTAGATCAACCCCCAGCACACTATCCCCACCCTTATAGACAACGGCTTCATAATCTGGGACAGCCACGCCATCATAGCCTTCTTGGTTGGAAAATATGGCAACGACGACAATCTGTATAGCAGGGAAATCATGGCCAGAGCTCTCATCGATCAGAGGCTCCATTTTGAATCGGGAGTTGTGTCTTATTTTACTAGGTCTATTATGGTAAGTGGAACTAGAGGGCCTCTACAGACCGCTTCAAGCTACTACGAACATAGGGGGAATCAAGTCCAATTTACTCTCCGTGCCGTACGACCGAGGTGGAGTCGAAGCACGCTGCAGTGTTATCTTTTGCAAATTCATTTTGTTTTTATTATTTTGTTTTATTTCTGCCTTGCTCGAGAAACAGATGGGTAAGTTCTTAATTGAAATAATACATTTTTAAAACTAAAAATGGATGTCTACGAAGTTGCCGAAAAAGTGCAGATGGTCAAATGGTCAAATCGTCATAACCCAACACACGTTCGATATTGGTCGAGGGAAAATTTGCATTTGTATTTTGACGTAAGAACACAGTATCCCCAAAAACTAAATGTTTGGGGGGGTATTGTAGGGGAACACGTAATTGGGCATTTTTTATTAACGGCAATTGCAATTTGAATGGTCCTAGATACTTGGATCTACTGCTGCAGCACATTATTCCAACTGCTAGGCAGTTGTTAGGTGTAAGATTTGGTGAAACATGGTTTCAACAAGATGGTTGTTCCGCTCACAATGTTGGCCTTGTTAGGGAATATCTTGATAATGTATTTCCTAATCGGGTTATAAGTACACGGGGAACTATTTTATGGCCAGCTCGATCTCCCGATCTTGCTCCTAATGACTTCTATCTGTTTTTGAAGAAGCTTTTCAAATTATCACCCCTAACATGCTTGGAAACGTTAGAAGGGGTTTTTATAGTAGGCTCGGATATTGTTTAGCCGAGCAAGGAGGACTTTTCGAACATTTGCTTTAATTTTTTTTTGACTGGGAAAATCTTTTTGGTTTTTAGAATGTATTATTTTATTTTGAGGACTTGCTTTTATTTTGTTTCTCCTTATTATTTTCATTGTAACACGTCGTCACTGATAAATCTGAGAAGTTGACAATAAAACGCTCTTATTTATCAGTGACAAAAAATAAGAAAATTACGTTATAAAAATTTGCGTATTTATTGACCAAATTCCGGTTTCATTGACTACGCTCCACACAGCACCGTGGTTAGAGGCGTACTAAATACAAGGCGAAAGGCGGCGAACGGCAGCGAATGGCGATCGGAAGCCTGAGTGTTGGTTGCTTCACTGATAGGCGTGCGGTGTCTCTGCATGTACGTACACTGGCAAATTAGACTTCTTCCGCCCTATGTTCGCAGTAGTTTGAAGCGGTCTGTATACATTTGACAGTTGTTGTTATACCAAAGTGGATAACTCATATTGCTCTTTCTAGTTTTTTCATATTTGCATGTAAAACCGATTTTATTAAATGGACTGATGTTTTTTTGTCTCTTTTTATAATTTCCTCAGACAGCTTATGAATGAAGATGACTTTTTTGGTTAGTAAAATATGTCAAAATTTCACAAAAAAACATGATGTAGATACACAGATATCAAAAATGTTAGTAGTAGGTAAAATACAAAAATGTTATTGATCTTTTTTAAAATAATAATAATATATTCCTTATATATATATTTTTTATTTTATTTTTAATTTATTTATTTATTTAATCAAATTTTATCTATTTAATCAGATTTTACATTAACTGTAATTATTTTTTAGTTTGAATTTTGAATAAAGTATTCATTCATTCATATAAAAATATTTTAGCATAATTTAAGGGGAACGTTTTTGTTTAAGCAATTTTGTTTTTCACATTTTTATGCCATGATTTTGCTCAAATTTTGAAGTTTCTTTCCAAACTTTTGATATCTGGAACAAAACACTCAAATTTTTCAAATTTTCGCTGTTTTTTAAGCGTTCAAAAAAAAGTACTGGCAAACTGTAAAAAAGTATTTAAGAGAAAGATGGAAATAATTTAAGGCAATTTCTGTTTTGTCATCTGTCTGTCGTCTTTAGAGGTGTCCTGCATATGGTTTTAATCTTACCATTTTTATCCAAAAAACAGCAAAAATTGTAATTGTTCAAAGTGCAAAGTGTGTAAGACATAAGGTGGAATTAATTGTATTCAATCAAAGTTCTTTACAATTTCTAAATTTACCAAAAAATGTGTCCTACTATAAGTATATTTTAGTGCATCTAAAAATAATTTAACAGGTATTTAACTAAATTATTTTAAGGTTCATCGTGGCTCTACCATAACTTACCTTGCATATTCGACTATTTTTATTAATTTTTCGGTTTGGTAAACGCATGATCTTTTTCCATTTTTCTTGGACAATGGAACAATACAGTCGTAGGCGCGAATAGACACTTAAAGTAAATATTTCAACGCATCAGTATCCGTATACCTAACAAGTTCGAAATAAAGCCAAAATACCCTACATTTTTGACTTGTTTATGCGATGTTTCGAAAGATGCCCGCTTTTTTGAAGGGTGCGATGACAGAACTACTAATTGAAATCGTTGCGTACGTTCGTGGGTTCCTTCCGTACGAAACGAGATTCTGTCATCACACCCGTCAAAGAAAGTACTGCCAGAAAACTTTTTTTCAGAGAGACAGCAGGCTATAAAAAAGTATTTCAGAGAAAGATGGAAATAATTTGAGGCAATTGTTTAATACCAATTTCGTATGCTGTAATGAAAGATGTTAAAAACATAACGAAGCACAAGAGTTCGGAGAATGTTATTAAAATAGCGGCTGCACCACACTGTGTTTATTGATTTCTAATTTTAGAATCCAATGATGTACGAAAACGCAAAAATCAACGTCAAAGAGCACGAAAACGCCATATTGGAAACGTACTCCCTCATGGAAAAATTTTTAAGATCGTACCAATGGATAGCCGGTAACCACCTCACCATTGCGGACCTGAGTTTGATTCCCTCCATTACGTCATTAAACGTCATTGTTCCCATTGATCAGGTTAAATATCCAAAGTTGACCAGGTGGATTGAGAACGCGGAAAATTTGCCGTGTTATGTTGAGAACGAAAACGGTTTGAATCAGCTGAAAAATTTGCTGCAGGAAAACTGTTGCTGTTGTTAGATGTTAGATGGATTTATCTTTTTTTATATAGGGTGGGCCAAAAAAAACGGGACTTTTTTGATTGTCTATTACTTAAAAACTACCTGTCTGATTTTAAAATGTTTGGTCATTTTGAAAAGCCAAGACATCGGGATTTTGGAATCTAATGTCAAAATTGACATTTCGTATAAATCCAAGATGGCGGACAATTTTTAAAAATAGGTATTTTTGACCCTCTTGCAAGTTTTTTGTGTGCACCATTGGTGCAAAAGTAAAAATATATTTCGAGAGCCATGTCCTTGCTTAGTTCCCTGATGTATCGCTTGTTAAAATCGGGTAAGAAATAAGAAAGTTATAAATTTTTCAAATAAGTTCGTTTGGTAAGCCTAATTTAGCCAAAAAAGCATCATTTTTGCTTGGCTATGCTTTTCGATGTATTTGTCCGATATTAATATCGCTAGCCATTTTGAAAAGCCCAGGTTTCAAAATTTATTACTTTTTTGCAAGACTAACATTTCGTAAAAATCCTGACGCTTTTAAGAAGTAGGTTGTTTTGAACTCTCCTGAAAATTTTTCTGTGCGCCACTGGGTCAAAAGTTAAATTTACGTGTAGAGCATCATCATTTCCAAGTCTACCAATGTGTCGATAATAAAGATCGGCTAAGAAGTAAGAAAGTTACAAATTCTTCAAATGGGTGCTTTTGGTAACTAAATTCTTACAGGCCAAAAAAAAAACATCATTTGAATTTGATGCGAAACGCACTTAAATAACTTAGTGCATATTTTTCTTATTTCTTACCCGATTTTTATAAACAATACATCAGTGGGGGACTGATGAGGCTTTACACGCCAAATTTAACAGCAGAGGGGTCAAAACAACCTACTTTAAAGAAAGTTTCTGCCATCTTGGATTTTTTTGAAATGTCAATTGTGCCAAAAAAGTAGTAAATTTTAAAACCTCGAATTTTCAAAAGGGTCAGTACTATTAAAAACGGACAAATACATCGAAAAGCATAGCCAAGCAAAAAGCTTTTTGTATTTGACTGAATTTCAAACACACTTATTTTAGAAATTTGTAACTTTCTTATTTCTTACCCGAGTTTAACAAGCGATACATTAGTGACCTAAGGAAGAATATGGCTTTCGAACTTTTACTTTACTTTTGCACCAGTGGCACACACAAAAAATTTGCAGGGGGGTCAAAAATACCTATTTTTTCAAATTGTTCGCCATCTTGGATTTTTACGAAATGTCAATTGTGCCAAAAAAGTAGTAAATTTTAAAACCTCGAATTTTCAAAAGGGTCAGTACTATTAAAAACGGACAAATACATCGAAAAGCATAGCCAAGCAAAAAGCTTTTTGTATTTGACTGAATTTCAAACGCACTTATTTTAGAAATTTGTAACTTTCTTATTTCTTACCCGAGTTTAACAAGCGATACATTAGTGACCTAAGGAAGAATATGGCTTTCGAACTTTTACTTTACTTTTGCACCAGTGGCACACACAAAAAATTTGCAGGGGGGTCAAAAATACCTATTTTTTCAAATTGTTCGCCATCTTGGATTTTTACGAAATGTCAATTTTAACATCAGATTCCAAAATTCTGATGTCTTGGCTTTTCAAAATGACCAAAACTATTAAAATCGGACAGGTAGTTTTTAAGTTGTAGACAATCAAAGTCCCGTTTTTTTTGCCGCACGCTTTATTATGTGTTATTTTATAAGTTTATGTTGGTTAAGAGTATACTTGATAAAAAACTCTTTGCCCAAGATTAGTGATAGAGATAGAGATTAGAGATAGTGATCTTAGCTCAGGAAATGTCCAGGTTACGTTTAAAACGGGTCGTGTGATATCCATTGTCGTTTTCTTTTTGTCGCGGTTACGGTTAACCTTGGTCCTAAAATTTCCCAGAAGTATAAGCAAAAGAAGGAGACCTCAATTGTGTAACATCTTTGAATATTGTTTAAATTGACAGATTATTGTTTTTGTTTACATGTGTACATAATCAAAAGTTTTTAATTTTTATGAATTTCCGGATTATACTTAAATTTTCATATCAAAAATGCCATGAAATCATCTATTAGCTGACATGAACAGAAAAAATCGATGTAGACAGCGCATCCTATCCTGTTCGATGCCTTGAGAATCGGAACCAGCCTATGCGGTTCTCAAGGTATGGATCTTCACAGGATGTGCCATCTACGTCCATTTGTTCTGGTCATGTCAGCTAATAGATGACGTCATAGCATTTTCGATTTAAAAATTTAAGTATAATCCGGAAATTTACAAAAATTAAAAACTTTTGAATATATACACATGTAAAGTTAAACAATTATCTGTAAATTTCAACAATATTCAAAGATATTACACAATCGAGGTCTCCGTCTTTTGCTTATACTTCTGGGAAATTTTAGGACCAAGGTTAACCGTAACCGCGACAAAAAGAAAACGGCACATACTGTTTGGAGTCAAATAAACATCAGAATTGGCTGAACTTCGAATGGGTGGCACATTTTGTAAAAACCAAGACACGGCTCGAAGCACTTTTTGAACTTTTGCCGCATAAGCTAACATATCATTCTAAGGCCACCGATTCAAATGTTTGAATATTTCGAATTGGTGGCCATGACAAAAAATTTAAAAAAATGTCACTAGGGAACTAGTTCTAAGCTTCATCTATTAGATGAAACAACATTTTTCTCAAATAGCAAATTGTTTTTCAAAAACTAAATCACACTCGTGCTAAGAAAATGATAGGCAGATGGCCGAAATTCGATTCGAAGAATTCGAAAAGACTAGTATATTATTTTTATAAAAAGAAATTTAAAAGTTATTTATTTAGTTATTGGCATGCATATTAATCATGTAGTAAATGTTATGAATTCTGTGAATTTGCAAAGAGCTTTTTAGGAGTTCAGTTATAGTTGTAACATATTAGGTTAGTTCCCTTATTGCTGGAATGTATGAATATATACAGGGTGACAACCAATAGAGATATTTACCTAATTCCAAAAACAGTTCGAGGGTTTCGAGGGGGAACGTTATTTATGTATTCAATGATCCCCCCTGCCATGTTAGCACAGACCACGACCATCCACTTTTCTTAAATTGAAACCCCCCCCTAGTGAGACCTCTTTGGAAAGGATTTTCAGTTTTACAAACGTGTATTTTCGAGAAATTAGCAATTAACCTTCTAGAAAATATGAAATTGATTTTTTTGAATATTGTTCACATAATACCAAAAAAGTAATTTAAAACCGCATACAAGAATACGAATTACGCATTTAAGTTGTTTCCAGACCTCAACCTCCCCGATACAGGCCACGCCCACCTGTTTTTCCTAAATTAAAAGACCCCCCCCTTGTGACACCTCTTTGGAAAGGATTTTGCATCAGCTTTGCAACGACGTAGGTATTTGTTTTATTTGCCAATTAAAACACAGAATAAAAAATAAATTGTAAAAACAATTGTAATGTAAGAATTCATTGCAAAAACAATAGAATTACAAATGTTGTTTAAAGTGGCATCCATTATGTTGTAGACAAAAATACAATCGGTTTTCGAATTCTTGTCGAACTCTTGCCAACATTTCAGGAGGAATTTCTCTGCAGGCATCAATAATTCGCTGTCGCAACTCATCTAAATTTTCTGGAGGTGTCCTGAAAACGACTGACTTCAAATAGCCCCAAAGGAAAAAATCGCAAGGCGTTAGATCGGGTGATCTTGGGGGCCACTCAATAAAACCGCGTCTTACAATCCAACGGTCTTGATAGAACCGGTCGAGCCATTGCCTGACCCTCAAAAAATAATGGGGTGGTGCACCGTCTTTCTGAAAATGCAAGAGGTCTTCTTGCAAAGCTAATTCTCCATTTTCATTACGCTGTTCTTCTAATTCTCGGACAATCAATGGTTCAATGGAGTTTTGGAGCAAATCCAAATATCACTCCCCCGTCAAATTGCCAAAACAAATAAGTGCTCCTTAACGATTGAAAATGTGTAAATAGCTGTTATATGGAATAAAATATGAACGTATTATTTCTTCTATTTTCAAAGATTTGCCTATTATTTTGTTTCCAAGAATTCCTGCTCAAACATTCAGCTTTTGAGGAGTTTGAGTATGATCTATCCGTCTATCAGGATCGTCATCTCCAAGCTCTTGGACAATGTGTAATTTGTAGGGGTAAAATTTATGAAACTTTAGTACCTTTCTTACTGACTCTCTGGAAAATCCAGTCAAAGTTTCGGCATTTCTTGTAGACATTGAAGGATTCATCGCGAACTGAGCGATGACCTCAATTTGCGCCGCTTCGTCCATAATACGTGGCGCATTTTTCGCGCAAACTTTCTGACCAAATCTAAGACACAAGGATGATTGACATGTTTATCAGGCTGTCCCTGAGAGCCATAAATAAAAATAATTTCTACCCGATCAGCTGTCGAATAAAGCATTTTCAAAAAGTAAATTCCACGGAATTTACAAAAAGAAAAGAAACAATGGAATGAAGCAGGCATATCTATCAAGGCAGAATAAAAACATTTTTTTCCAATTTTAACAAAAAATGATCTACTAAAATAACCAGCAATGAATGCCGTTTACTTATTTCTGATTTATCTGATAAGAGAGTTTTAGTCGTCAATTGATGTTAAAATACGTTATTACTGACTGAACGTAGAACTACGTTTTTGGCTATTATTGACTCAAATTAAGAGAAACATATACTGTTGCAAAGCTGATGCAAAATCCTTTCCAAAGAGGTATCACAAGGGGGGTCTTTTAATTTAGGAAAAACAGGTGGGCGTGGCCTGTATCGGGGAGGTTGAGGTCTCGAAACAATTTAAATGCGTAATTCGTATTCTTGTATGCGGTTTTAAATTACTTTTTTGGTATTATGTGAACAATAATCAAAAAAATCAATTTCATATTTTGTAGAAGGTTAATTGCTAATTTCTCGAAAACTAGAGACTCATTTAAAAATACACCTTTGTAAAACTGACGCAAAATCCTTTCCAAAGAGGTATCACAAGGGGGGGGGGGTGTTTCAATTTAAGAAAAGTGGGTGGGCGTGGTCTGTGCTAACATGGCAGGGGGAATCAAGTCATTGAATACATAAATAACGTTCCCCCTCGAAACCCTCGCACCGTTTTTGGAATTAGGTAAATATCTGTATTGGTTCTCCAGATATCTTGGGTGGACTGTTTTAAAATTGTCACCCTGTATGTATATTGTATAGGTACGGAGTAATTTATTACATTCTAGCACTCCCTCTAAATTTAATATTGTGGGACCAAGAAAAAACTTTTTATAAGATTTTAGATTCGAGTGATTACATCATTGAAAATATCGAATTTTGACATCAAATTTGGAATGTCATTCTAAAATAATATGCATTTTAAGAATACCAGACAGTATGAGTCTATCTTTTCCAAGATATTTATTTTTAAATTTGTATGGAAAAGATAGGAAAACACAAAATTAAACATAAATATATTGAATATGCATGTCGAGCATTTGTTCATGACTTGTTGATTTGATCGTTAGTATTCGTCTATATACTGATGATCCCTAACAAGGGTGAAACACACACCCGGTATGTTTTCTTGTAGTGTATTTTATTTACAACTAGTGGAGAAGGCCAAAAATCCAAAAAAAAAATTTCGTAAAATTCTCTTTATATTTATATACAGGGTGTTCCAAATTCGATGTTCACTATTGGGATCTCCTAAACGGTAGGAGATCCGAAAAGGTTTAAATTAGTGCAAAGTTGAGCAATTTGACGCCTTACTCAAAACTAAAAAAAAATATTACAAAATTCGAGTAGTTCCGGAATTTTTTATTTTTAGTTTTTATTTTTTTGCGCCTTTATTCTTGAAGCTGTCAAAAAACACTTAACACTTTCTGCAGGCCTTTTTTTAAAGACGTCTTTTCGCAACTGATGATTTCGAGAGCTCATTTTGAAAACATACGTCACCGTTTCAACCGCAACATCCCGTTTCGAACCATCGCCACTGATCGCCAAAATGACAATTGTTGAATGACATTAATCAGCTGTGTGTGTGTGGCTTCTCGTTTTTTGGATTTGGATTTTTTTTTTGTGATTTTTCGAAATGGATGCCCTAGATCCACAAGTGGGCATTTTTTTTTGTTGCCGCCAGATAACCTTGGCCGATTTTGATTATTGCGAAAAATTGAGAAGTACCGCCATATTGAACCGTGTTCGAAACGGCGGCTGAGGCGCTTTCGAAATCCTTTGAAATGTTTTGAACCGTGACGTCACCGTTTCGTCGCCAAAATAACATTTTACGCATGTTTTCAAGCCGGTTTTGAAATCATCATCATAATGACAGGTCTGTTTTTGAGATTTGACAGTGTGACAAAAGCACTGTCAAGTTCATTTTTCCTCACGGACACTTGCTTTTTTTCTCCTGTCATTTGGTTCATGAAAGTTGAGATAATATTTTGCAACCTTATTTTGACGTGGCGTTTTGGGTTAATTGCTCATCATCAGTTCAATTTTTGCTTTTGAATTACCAAAGATATTTTGGAAACACGCTTGCAATACCTTTTTTGACGTTTTAAAAATGACAGTTTTTTTGACATTTTATTTTGCCTAATATGTTAAAGATACGTTTTTTCGTTCCATTTAACTCTTGCATTTATAACTTATCTAATTAAAATGTTGATAATTTAAAAATTAATATTAGACTTCAAGCGTGTTTCCAAAATATCTTGAGTAAGTTAAAAGCAAAAATTAAATTTGGGCTGATGATGGTTAATTGTCTCAAAACGTCAGGTGACTTGTCAAAATAATGTTGCAAAATGTTATCTGTCATCCCTCACGTACAAAACGGCAGGAGAAAAAAGCACGTAGCACTGCCCCCTACACACACACAGACCTGTCATTACGTAGGTCTTAAAAAAGTGCCTGTAGAAAGTTTTAACCGTTTTTTGACAGCTTCAATAATAAAGGCGCAAACAAATAAAAACTAAAAATTAAGATTTCGGTTTTTTTCGCCTCCGAAACTACCCATATTCTGTAAACTTTTTTTAAATCTCTATCTCTCGTATCTCCTACCGTTCAGGAGAACCCCATGTTGAGCATCGAATTTGGAATTCCCTGTATATATACAGGGTGGATTCTTTAAACGGAACGGTGCTTATAGCGGGTTAGAATTTGGTTTAAAAAAAATCCAAAAACACGTTCATTTTTATTTTTTTTGAATTTTTTATTCAACCAAATTCTAACCCGCTAGAAGCACGGTTCCGTTTGAAGAACCCACGCTGTATATGTTTTTTTAATGCCTATTTTTTAGGATCTATAGATGTTATAGACAAAGATCTATATTATATAAATAATAAAAATATAAACATTTTAAGTTTGATGTAAAAGTTGACATTTTCAATGACATTACACAAGTTTGATAGTGAAAGCGTATGAAAAATGGGTAACTTTCGTTTTTACAACTTATTTCTAGTTCTTAAAAGAATCAATATATTTTTTAATTGACAGCTTTTTGTTTAAATAATAATAAATTTTTTTGTTGTTTACATATTTTCCTGTCCTTGGCTTAACAATTTCGTAAGCATTTGTCGAAATTGTTCTATCCCAATGAGGTTCTCCTTATAAAACTCCATTTTTTTTATTTCTTCGTACCATTTTACCAATTTCGGATACTTGATCTTGTCAAGCGTGTGAAATATCTCAATCGAGCTCACAGTGGCAACAGCGCATATGTCCGCTACCGTCATTCTGTCACTTGCGACGAACTTGGTTGCAGTTAAAAAGGTTTCCATATATTTGAAAGCGACTTCGATTGCGTCTAGTTTTTCTTGGGAAATATGGTTTTCTTTTCCATAATAAATCGGCCTCTATAAAAATAGGAAATAATTGGGCACTAATTTTGACACTAATAACATACGCTAGCGCAACGACCAATGAAATAGTCTCCAAAGTCACGTGATTTTCTGTGGTGCTGTGGGCACCTTTTGCTGGGTTGTGTTGTTTTTTTTTCAGTTCTTTTGGGTTGGTTTAAGTTTAGCTGGGTTTGTTTATTTAAGAAAAAATAAAAACCAACAACCCAAAACAAAAAAAGTAACCCAATCCAATAGATTTAGCGATTTTTTTTACATGTGCAGTGTCCGCATAAATGTCGTTGTTGGAATTAATTAAAATAGTGCTCTAACAAACGATGGCATTAACTTTATTTCTAACTTTATTTTTTGCTATTATGTTTTGGACCTTCATTAAGGTGCAGTCAGTGGTAGTGGTAGTGTAGTCGTCGTTGCATTGCAGCTGTAGTTAATTTTTTTCCATAGATAATGCAGAACAGGATATTTTACAGATAAATAGTTATCAATATTTTTTGGTACACACTTTTTAATATAATTTACCTTGTTTAATGTTTTAAACAAATATTGGTGATTATAGACCCTCTTGCAAAATTTGTTAAAATGTTAAAAGATCCACCTTCATATTTCTTTTGTGTTAGCCAAGAAAGTTCCGTTTTTTGGGGTATCAAAGATGGACAAAATAAAACTTGAGGAAGAAAAAAATGTGGTAATTTTCTATTTGCATACATACATACAGTCAATAGTGTGTTTAGTGGTATTAGCGATAAATTAACAAGGTACTATAGTAGTTATATCTGATCCGCTGATTAATCATTCTGATTTATTATAATTGCGAAGAAATTAGAACCTTTTTTCTAAGTGACGAAAAGGCGCTTACTTTTAGCATTACTTCGCTTGCATAGACAAATTATATCAAATAATTTACCTTCTTAATCTTATATATTGCTTTAGTAATAACCTTTAGAAAAGTTATAGTACCATATTATCAGCGGTGCACGGTGGTTGTAGAAAAAAAAACTCACACAGAGATAGGTAGATATTTTCGGGCACGTATGAAAGAGATGGCATGAATACACCAACGTTAAGCATGGGAGTGATTTCGTGGAAAAGCATACAGTCGATCTTTGCAATAAGATAAAATGAAGAAGGTATTATATTTACCTATGTCCCCATCCCTGACCAACCGATGTTAATAATATTAATGTTACCTACCTACAATATGCAGTGGCGATACAGTAAACACCCCCCCCCATTTTTTTACATTAAACTATTAATTTTCTAAAATCTATTGGTACATTTATTGGTAAATCTCTAATTTATGTACATTGAATATTTTTTAAACCAAAGAATATAAAAAAAGAAAGACCTAAATATAAAATTTTTTGATGGTGTCTGTCTGTCTGTTTGGGAGACAATTAGGCAAAATCTACTGAACCGAAATTTTATGAAATTTGGAAAAATCGCCACTTATCCCCCTGACTATAATTAGTTGTTTATCTATACATATAATAAATCTCTAAAAGGACCATTTCTGTATGTATGTCTGTTTGTTCCAGCATCACGCATAGACCGTCCTAGCCGATTTTGATGGGACTTTCACTATTGCATTCCTTGTGTTCGTAGGCAACACGTAGGCATTTATTTCATCAAAATCGGATTACGGAAACAAAAGTTATGGCATTTAAAGGAATAAAAGCGGCAAAAATGGCTAAAATCGCAGGCAAAGCGGCGCGGCGGTGTCTAGGGTGTAATAAAAGTAATATGTCTAGTGGGTAATATAAGTAATATTTGAGGGAAAATGCTCTTTAAAAAAGTTACTCTTATACAGTTTTATAAAAAAATTTTGAAAATTACTAGTTTGACGTAGAAAAGGGGAGAGGGGTATTATAGCGCCGCTGTTTATTGTAGGTAAATATAATACTTTGTTCATTTATTGAAAATATCGACTGTCTGCATTTCCACGAAATAACTCCCATGCTTAAAGTTGGTGTGTTCATGTCATCTCTTTCATGTGCGCCCGAAAATATCTACCTATCTCTGTGTGGGTTTTTTTCACTACAATCACCATGCACCACTAATAATACGGTACTATAACTTTTCTAAAGATTATTACTAAAGCAATATATAAGTTTAAGAAGGTAAATTATTTGATATAATTTGTCCATGCAAGCATGCATCAACAGTAATTTTAAAACTAAAGCATTTTTGAACTTATATTAAGAAAAAACGGAACTTTCTTGATTAATACAAAAGAAATATGTAAGGTGGATCTTTTAGCATATTCCAAAATTTTGCAAGAGGGTCTATTATCACCAATATTTGTTTAAAACATTAAACAAGGTAAATTATATTAAAAAGCGTGTACCAAAAAATATTTTTAACTATTTATCTGTAAAATATCCTGTTCTGCATTATCTATGGAAAAAAAATCACTACAGCTGCAATGCAATGACGACTACACTATCACAGTCTAACTGCACCTTTAAAAAGCATTTGGAGAAAAATTAGATTAGCACGAAAAATAAAACTTTATTTTTATAGTTTTTGTCTGCGTTCACTTTTTTTAGTATGAACAACAATGACAACGCAGATATTTTTTTTAAAAAACAAAATGTGATAAAAAATTTTTTGGAGGCCCCCAACTGGAGGCCCAGGGCCTACCAACTATTTTTTTTAATGAGAAGGTACTACTTGTGGCACCTTTTTGAAAAGCTTGTTAAAAAGGAAACCTAACGTACTACCTTTTTTGACATATGTCAACCAATGTATCAAAAATTTAAAAAATTATATATTTTTGTCAATTGGTTTTTAGCTTCAAAATAAAGTACATATTTCTCTATTTACTAAGCGGAATAAAGAAAATACCACAGAAGGACATTATTGGCGGCTCATTTGTTGGCCCTCACTGAAGGCCCAGGGGCTACCAACATTTTTTTCATGAGGAGGTACCACTTGTGGCATCTTTTTGGAAGGCTTGTTAAAATAGAAATTCGATTAAATAAAATGTTTTTACATAAAGTCGCTAGAAGCTGTATAATTAGTTCCCTCATTTGCAGTGTTGCAACTTCAGACGCCAATTATACTTACAACTGCATTCGCTAACGAAGGAAACAGCACGCTGGTATCAAAAAACAGCATTTGGTTGACCAGCGTTCTCTCTTCGAATTTTTTCGGATACAACTGATCGTTTTTTCCGTACTTTTCCGCCAGATATTGCACAATGGCGTGGCTGTCCCAAACCACGAACCCATTGTCGTCTATCGTAGGAACGGTGTGAGTGGGATTTAGCTAAAACATGACTCAAATTAACCCAATGACCCGCTTTTATCATTAATTAGACGTCAATTTGACATTAGACTCCTAAAGTTGCACAAATAGAGAGTACTTAATCGTAATCTTATGTCAGTGCGCATACTCAGAACGGATACGTCCTACAACATCAGAGACTACGTCTCACCTATCTCTACAACGGCCCTTGCAGTATTCGTACGCAGCTAGCATATTCATTCATAAATGCCTGATCCACAGTTTCATTCCTTCTATTTTCTATTCTATTGCCCTCTCACTTTTTTCGACAAGAAAGGAAATAGAAGTGAGTGGCATGAAGTGAAACCGTCGTGGGTTTGGTTATTTTTTAAAAGCCCAGTGTTGCCAAAGTGAGAGCCAGGTGTAAAGTTTCTTGGGACAAACACAAAATATCCATGCACCTAGTGGGGATTCGAACCCGGGACCTTACGAGCGGCAGGCAGATGCGCTGCCTACTACGCTACTGCGGCCGGCTCTGTTTTTCTCTACCTAGCCTTAGGTATTCCTTCTTCTTGCTCACGTTTTTAAATCGTTTTTTGAGGTCGTTATTTAAACCAAAGTTTGTAATAAAAAAAACACTATTTTAGCCGCTAGTTGTAAAAACTACTATTTTTGGACTACTTTCTATAATATAAGTATAGGTACTAAAGATTCTTACCTTTAAAAATGCTTCATTGTTTTGTTCTTTTTCTGGCAAATTAACAATCACCACCTCTACAGGTAGGTTGAGAGCCTTGGCTGTCATTTTGACAGCTCTCGACGGAGGGCTAGCGTCAAAGTGGTAAAATTTTATAACCATTTTTATTATGCGCCTTTCTAAAGAGTTACTTTTAACAAACTAGTCACTTTGAAAGGTTCTAGAAAGTGTTCTATAGGTTATCGTTTCGCCTTTTTACGCATTATTGTTTTGCGCAGGAAACGGAAAATTACCTACCGTATATTCATATCAAACTCAAATGAACAAAATGTTGCATGTTGTTTTCATAACTAGTTATTATCGCTAGTTTTAAATGCAAAGTTTTATATCAGTACTTAGGTTTATAACGTGATTGGGTTTCAACCAATCGATTTTACAAGAAAATTCTTATTTTTCCTGCATTAGGTAAGCCCACAATTAGTAAGGCGATTTTGGTAGGTTTTTTTGCTACCCTGTTACCCTTATTCTTATTCTACGCATGCGTGGTAGACCAGGGTACGTTTATTGTCAGCCTGGCTATACCAGTCCACTGCAATAAGGCACAGATTTTGTAAAAATGTCGAGTATACGAAAGTTTGTGCTTAATTTTAATAAATGTAGAGTTTTCAAGTGCCACGATATGCGAATAAGTAGTAGAAATGTGGCAATTATCATTGTTTTCTTCATAAACCTACTCATTGTATTTTTTTTTTTTTTTAATTAAGGATATTATGACGAAGAGGCGTATCAACGAATTCACATTTTTTTTTAATGTAACAAAAGTATTTTTACTATACTACAATTTACTTTGTTTTTGTTTAAATACCATTTTGCTTTTGATGGCCTATTTTAGAAATACAAATTAAAGAGAAACAGAAAGTGTAGGGGATTTGAGGTGTTCCCGTGCATGGTGATACGATTTTAACTCTATAAATAAGATAATGCCCAGCACCTAGCGTCAAAAACCAAAAATAAAAAAGTGCCACTAAGAGAACTCTAGTTCTAAAATTTGTCCATCAAATTAAATAATTGTTTGTCATCTAAATTTAGTGCCAACACTAACCATTGCAAGCGCAATTTTACTTGATTAAATTTAAGCCAGAAAATAGAGGTGTATCCATTCCACTCGAAAAATGAAAAAAGGAGAGCACAGGGGGTCCAAAATTCGATGATTTTGGGGGCTTTCCGGTAGGAAATAGAAAAAACTGACCCCCACTTGCGAGGCTTAATTTTTAATGCCGGTTCCACACTGTCGTCCGAGTGCTCTCGCTATGTCTCTCACTGTATCTCGGCCGAGAGGCTCGTACCGGAGTTGTGAACTCCCGAGAACTCCATCATCTGTGTGAGAACCCAAGAAGATTGCCGACGCAGAAGATACTGTTGCTGCTACTCTGTGTGCAATTGATTTCTTTTTTTTTTATCATACAATTGTTTTTTGTCTTTATGGAATCTATGGCTGGGGTCCCTCGCGCTCGCTCAACCTTGGTAATCTCGCGAGATCCTTTGACTCGTGCACAAAAAACCGTTTGCTCCCAGTGAGTCAAATTCTCTCGCTACTATGCATCTCATTGGTCCAAATCTTCGGTTTAAATCGATTTCTTTAACTTTTGACCGATATTGATCGAAAGTAATTCTATTGGTCTTGACTAAGAGAATTACTTTTGATCAATATCGGCAAAAGTGAGAGAAACCGATTTAAACCGAAGATTTGGACGAATGAGATAGTAGCGAGGGAACTTGATTCTCTCCGAGCAAATTTTCTCTCGATTCAAGAATAGACGCACAGATAGAGACCCAGTGAGGCGAGGCAAGGCGAAGCGAAGCAAGAAGTCCCATCTACACTCTTGCCGAGGCGCAGCGAGGCAGGCCAAGACAGAGAGGTTGAGCGAGCGCGACAGTGTACACTCTCGCATATTCCCGCGAGCAGTAACAGCAACTTCTGCATTAGCCATCTTGTAGAATTCCCGCACAGATGATGAAGTTCTCGGGAGTTCACAACTGCAACTGAAACTCTCGCTAAATTAGCGAAAGTGAGTATGGTCGTACTCGGGTACAAGCCTCTCGGCCGAGATAGTTCTATGTTACCCTGATGATTCCTAACAAGGATGAAACAGGCTTGTAGGTTTCTGGACTATCCATTAAACCTTGGAGGCCTGGTCGTAATGAATTGAAAAGCAAAATGTGTGTCCGATATGCCACGATCCTTTCTTTTTATTTATTTTTCACGGACGACAAATTCTCTTTTTTTAATTAAAAGTAGATATTAAAAAAATAAAAAATTAAAAAAAATGCAAACTGTGATACACCATTTTAAAGGTCATTCTATAAGAAAAACACTTACTTTGTGTTATATCTCAAGAAGTAAAAGTGATAGATAAAATCGAAGACTATTTTGTCGAAATTAATTATTACTATAGTTTGCAATCTCCTATCTAATGTGCTTAAACTCTGGCGGACCCACTATCTCCACTGTCCACTTAATTAAAGGTAAACTGAGCAAAAGGCGCCTTTGGATTATTCAATATCCTGGAGGGAAACGCGTGAAGACGACGTTATATTCAGGAAATCTCTTCGACCTATATATTCCAAACGGGATATTATTTACCCAGATCGCTATCTCCCACCGATATTGTGAGATAGAGATACAAATCTCGTCACACATTTGTCATTTGATTATCGTTTTTTTTTTTTAAACTGCGACTTTTCCATTCATTCTAGGATCAATGCTCAGTATTGCCAAAGTAAGAGCCAATTGTAAAGTAGGCGGGATTCGAACCCGAAACCTTCCGTGCGGTAGGCAGATACGCTGCTCACTGCGCTACGGCGCGGCGGCCGGCTCTCATTTGATTATCGGTTACATAATCAAAGGAACCATCTAGATTTATCTCCCCTACCTCCGCTTAAAATTGCCGATTAAAAAAAAGCACATGAAGTATCATTACCCTACTTTTCGTCCAAAACACGATCGCAAAAACAAATGCCAGCCTTTGCAGTTATACCCACTTTCAGAACCACACAATAGTACACATCCAGTTACAATTTATGTAAAAAAATTCGAAATTTGTTTCCGTATATTCATCATATTTTATTCCCCGAACGCTGGTATATTGTTCCTAAAATTCCGTATTTTTTCTATTCTGTGGTTTCTCCAATGAAAGTAGAAGGGGCTGGGCAAAGTTTACCTTTGGCTTTTATCCTTTATATCTTTCATGTTCACAAAGACTTTCAAATGAAGTGTCGAGGGCAGATTCAAGGTTTGTTCTTAACATATAGCATTGAGTATTAAATGAAAATTACAAAGCAATCAATTTTGTAACTTAAACATTTTTTAGTTAGTTTTTTGAAAATTAATTATTGTGTATTTTTTCCTTGCTACCAGAATTTACCTTTATAGTCTTAAAAAATATTTAAAAAAAAAATGAAGCAGAAGCGTTTTCGAATATTTCTACCACCTCTAAAAAAAACTTGGTCTTATTATAAATATATAATATAGTGGAAGTGGTTCAAGTGACATAGTTTTCGTTGGAAGACTCAGTATAAAAACATAACACCGAACCACACGAATTCGGAGAGTGTGTTTTAAGATCGCGACTACACAACACTTACTTTGTTTATACGAGACTTTTAAAGCGCTTTTATGTAAGGACGGCTTAAAAATGTTGTCGTATAAACACCACTGGAGCCGTTTTACGCACTAAATCGATTTTATTTTATCACTTTAAAACTGTTTTTGGGATCAGTATAAACACTTTAAAAACGCTTTAGCGTATTGATTTCATCCTAAAGAGATACTCAACCCTGATTTTAACGAAAAATCAGTTGTTAAATTATTGTTTTATTTGTTTTGTATAAACGTAGTAACTGATTTGATTTTGATTAAAGATGATCTGGCCTGTGCGGTTCTTGTACGGACTTCTTGCATGCCCTTATATGCACCTTATGAAGCTATAAAGTTTCACATTTTTTTTTTAGTTATTAAAGGTCAATCAATAAATTAATAATCTTTTATGTGTGTGGTTCTGAAATACGAAATTAATTATTTGTTTTTCTAGGAACTTTTTTGCCTCTTATCCAGAATTTTTTTTTGTCGGTCGCTACATCTAATTACTAATATTTTTAGGAATTTGACTGGATTTGATTAACATTTATTCACTTAATTAAATTAAAAGGGACTCTAAATCCTTTTTTAGGGATTAAGGTGCTACTTTAAATCCGAAGGGATTTAAAATTATATTTATTGAATTAAGGTGGTAGTTGCGCCAAGTGGTTGGTCGAACCTGGGGCATTAGACCGAGGATCCTACACTGGATATACAAGGCCATCATAAGACCAAGAATCCAATACCGATCAGTGGTCTGGTAGCTCGCTGTAGAGAAGCTGACCATATCCAAAAAGCTCACGAGCCTACAAGAGCTATTCTGCAGAGAAATAACCGGCGCAATGAGGATGACCCCCATTCACGCCCTGGAAACAATCTAAGGTCTCCCTTCGCTTGTACCTGTGATTAAGGAACCAGGGACTATGGAAGGACAGGGAGGAAAGAGAGGGCCATCTGGTGGTCGAGGGACTGGCGACGAAAGAGTTGCCCCTCCTAAGACTGCCAGTGAAAGCACTGTTTAAACTATGGAGGCTCGATAAAAAGTACTAAGTAATAATACCAGAAAGGAATGCGTGGCATAGGGAAGAATTCCGGACGGAATTAAGCAGAGAGGCGACGGTCTGCTACACAGATTGCTCTAAACTGTCAGCCAGGCAGACAACAGGTGCAGGAGTGTACGCGGAAAGCCTAGAAGTTCAGAAAAGTTATCCACTTGGGAGAACACGCCACGGTGTTTCAAGCGGAGATATATGACATTATCATGGCGGCCACCCCACCGGAGGTCAGGAATGGCAGGAGGGACATATAGATATGCTTCGACAGTCAGGCTGCCCTCAAGGCTCTAAGTGCACCCAAAATAGTCAGTAGTCTGGTGAAGGAGTGTGCTGAAGCACTGCAAAGACTGGCTCAAGACAAGAGGGTAACACTCATGTGGGTCCCAGGTCATAAGGGGAATACCAGGGAACGAGAAAGCGGACGAACTTGCCAGACTAGGGGCCGAAACCCAATAAATTGGACCGGAACCTCTTGAATGAAAAGGCCTAATTTCCAGGCCCACGGGCCTATCAAAAAAAGGTGGAACGGCGAGAAAAATAGAGAAAATTAAACAAAAAATTCTTTTGAGCCGATGGAAAAATGGAGCAGTTGTAAAAAATGGAGAAAATGGCAAAATGGAGCGGTTTGGAAACTTAATATAATGGAAAAAATGGAGCAGCTGGAAGACACGTAGCGGCTGTATTATGTTTTAGTGCTATTGTTTTGTACCATTAAGTCAAAAAAGTCTTATTTTGCTGAAAAATACTCCTTTAAAATCTTAATGCTGAATTTTGGAATGCCCTGTATAACGAACAGGTTAAAAGTTTTTGGAATATGAGTCGAAGAGCCGACGCGCGTGTTTATTTTGACAAAGTTTGTTTTGTTTTCCCGGCATCCCGTTTCGTGATTAAAGCAAACATTCCCTTTTGGAGTTTATCTAGCGAATCAATAAAATATCTCTACCTTTATAGTTGGGTTTCGGCTACACCTTTTACTTAGGTGGAAGGATAATCAGCATAGCTAATCTCTGTTTTGTGAAGCTAGCCATACCTAATGACGAACTTTTAAGCCTCTTAGGGCTAATTTTATACCAAAGGTAAAACTCGAGATTAAACCAGAGTTTAAACTTAGTTTAATCTTTGGAATAAATCATTGGTAAGCAAGTTGCTCAATTTTATAAGTCGCAGATAAACTACGGCCAGGAAGAAAAGAAGAGCTGTTGGATTAGCTGTAGGATTAGGAGCATAACAAGTTTTTTTTCTAGTTTAAGAAGACTACATCTCTTTGGCATATATATAAGGTTGATTATTTTAACCAGATCTTTAAAATAGCACCAACTAGAGCCAAACCCAGCATAGTCACCAAATTTGATAAAAATCAGTCAAGTAGTTTTTGAGATATCAGCGTTGTGAGCTCGGTGTGCGAATAAAACTTTCTGGTCTGTGGGTTGTTCCAGCTCTTTTCGAATTTCCTCGTGCACAATTTCGCATGTCTCTTTAAATAATCCAAACCTCTTTTTAAAATCTACATCGTCATACACCTCCAAAGGATTTATTTTAGGACGAATAATTTTTGGTCTTCTTGGTGCTTCGACATTGTAAATAATTTCGTCACCATCCTCATCCAGTTGATCAAAAATAGATTCTCAAGTCACCTATCATAGCGATTTCACTAAATACTTACAGTTTTTTTACCAAAACCAAATTTTTAATAACAAATTTGAGGTTAGATTCTTTCGGTAACTATTAAACTGAAGTTTAACAAACACCCAGACCGCCGGTAACGGTTAAACCGAAGTTTGTTGGTAAACTGCACCTATAAAACGTAAAAAGGTCGACATCCGTGGTTTAAACTGAGGTTTAACGTTAACTATGAGTTGTAAAATTGTGCCTTAGGAGATGAATTTTTTCAAAAATCCTGACCTACGTTATATAAGAAACTTCTGTACAAAATTTCACGCTTCTACCTGTTTAGACTGTGCGTTGTCTGTCATCAGTCAGTTAGTTTTAAAAAGATACTTCTACATAAAGAAAGTTCTAGAAATTCGCAGCGGGTTTAGCTTTGCTTTTCTAACCTTATACAGAAAACCTCGCTTGTAGGCTATATACAAACAGCCGGCATGGTAAATAACTTATACTCATTATACAGAAAACAAGTAACGAATGTACAGGGTAGTACAAATTCGAGGAGATGTTTTGGGCATTTCTAAAGGAGATAGCAAAAATAGTAATTTACATAACAAGCAGGTTATGATGGTCATTAAACGCGAAGATGAATATTGACACGCGAGCCGTAGGCGAGTGTCTTAATTTATCTGAGCGTGTAATGACCATAACATGCGAGTTAGTCTACAGGGCTTTTAGTGGACTCCCTTTTTTCCTTTTTTCTTAAAGTCCCCTTTTTTGCAAGTTCCCTTAAAGTCCCTTTTTTGGGATTTTGTCACTTAAGTCCCTGTTTTTGTGAAAAAGGGTATTTTTTCATCAAATTTTCCCCAATGATGTAAAAACTGAGGGGCTTTTAGCTTTTATAAAAATAAAAGCTTCAATTGATTTTAAAAATAAAAACTTATAGACGCAAATCTAGCCCATTTCCCTCCAGTAGAAACATACGACTGTTAAACAACTACTCCCCTGGCTAATACCTCGACGGGCATTGAATTACAAACGTACGTTGTCCTGATGACGCCCATCATGCAGAAACTATAGTAGGCAAACTGGAAAACAAGGAAAATGAAGATTCTTGGATCGTCGTGAACGTTTTTGGATTTGCTTCATAGTTGTTCTTTGCATAGTTGTTCTGTGCACACAGAGATTGATCTGTGAACAGAACTCGGCAGATGTACTGTTTGTAATTCAATGCTCGTCGAGGTATTAGCCAGGGGAGTAGTTGTTTAACAGTCGTCTGTTTCTACTGGAGGGAAATGGGCTAGATTTGCGTCTGCATGTTGAAAACTCAGCCTCCATGAACCTACTTAGTTAATAAAAACTTATCACTTCAAGACTTCAATGAACGAAAGAGGAATACATGCTAGATTGAATATTATTTCTGGTATGAAAAGATTCAAAAATGATCCCTCTCTGCTGCCTCTCTCAAGAGAACTAGTTGTTCTCGCAAGAAATGCTTACACTAGCTATCAAACTTATCTTGATCAACAAAAAGAAGAAAAGGAGCGGAATATCAATGAAGCAAAAAAGAAACAGACTGATCTAAAAAAATGTGAAGAAGCTGAAACCCTTAAAGAATTGGCAAAGGAACTTGTTGAAAAACAAAAAACAGAAGAAGAGAAACAGAAAGCAGCAGAGAAATTGTTTGTAGAAGCAAATAAAAGACTAGAATCGGGAATGAAGAGGAAGAATCCCGAAGAAATTATTTTGGCACAAGGTATGTTACATGGAGTAAAGATGCTTCGAATGAATGAAAACAAAGCCACTACAGAAGCTGTGACAATCGCTAAAAAAATTCAGAGTAAGTCATTAAAAATTTCTTCGTACTTTAAGAAAAAGTAGCATTTTTTCAAACAAATCCTCTTAAATTGTTTTCCGTGCTTAAATAAATTTTCAAAGTTTTTTATTTAGTTTGTTCCTATTTTAGTTTAGTTTTCAAAACATTGAACAAGATGTTCCTTTTTTTGTACCTTTTTGCCTAGTGCTGTAAAAATATTTATTAACAAATAGAAAGCCATACCCCATCCAAGAGGTGTTTGAAAAAAGGACAAAAAAACAAGTCAACTTTTTTTAAAACTCAACCGGCATTTTGGTAGGGGATTTTATTTGAAAAAAAGTCCCTTAAAGTTCCTTTTTTGGAGAAAAAAAAGTCCCTTTTTCCCTTGTTCTGAGCCTCAAAATCGCTGTACTATACTTACTTACGACCAATGAAAATGTCATCATAATCACATTCATTTTTGTAAAGCAAAACAAACTTTCTGCCCCAAAGACTTCCATCACAGCTGAGCTGAAGACGGGTTTATTCGCACCGTCTGAAATGTGTTACAACGTTGTGGTTGGCGTGTAAAACCCTCGCCTAACGGCTCGTGTTTTTATTTCCACGCCGCGGGCGTTAAACGCCTCTTTTATGACCTAGATACATAAATAGCTATTTGCCTTAACTACCCGGATTCGCCTCTCCTCCACTACTCGTTCAATAAAATTTCAAAACCATATTATCCTGTATATTTTGGCGGCTCTTATGATGGTGCCCCTAGCTGAACTGTCGTCAGTTGTCAATAGTTATTATCGAATTATCCATTTTTTCCTTGTTATTCCGAAAACCTTTTGGTACTAATTAATGACGAGCAGCGGCGGTGCACGTTTAAATAACCCTTTTGCAATCAGGTTTTCCTCAAAAAGGCACCAGCCCAACGCGCCATTATAAACTAGGAAAATGTGAAAATTGACGAATTTCACGTCCCTTCTAGTAATTAACCGGGCCAGCCACAGGTTACAAAATAATATAGCAGTTACCCCATTTCCGGCAACACCCATTTACAAAATAGTTATTTACCTAACAAGTGCTGAAAGTTATACTTTTCCGCACGCACCGGCGTTTGCACGAACGACGCGCCAGCAGAGTTCGGGCAAGCCGTAAGTGCGGAAAATATTTTCCGCACGCGTTAGGTACAACATTTTTCCTACGAGCGTGTGGAATATCAAAATATTTTGTCATTATTTTAGTTAAACCTAGCAGACTAAAAATGAAAAAATAGTCAAAACTACGAATTTTATGTTTTATTCAAAACTAAAATTTAACAAGCTTAAAAAATTAATTTTTATGGTAATTATTAATCACGGTAACCTTGAAAGTACCACTGCTCATGTTGCTTAATGCCATCGTCGACTTCAAGTCTTCCTGATTCATCACTGGGCTTGAAACAAGGGCTGGTTGATGCATGGGTTGATGACGGTTTGAACTCGGCAATGTTTGATGGCATTTTTCCGATACTGTTAATGCCCACACATTGAGTACTACATTTTCCATTTTTATAATTAAAAAAAAAATCTTTTATGGGCTGTAGATGGAGGCCGTAGGGCTTTATATATTTGGTAAAATTGTAGATAATTTGTTTGCTCGTTCAGAACAATAAACTTTCTTGATATATACGTTTTGGTTTAGGAATGGTAATTACCACCATGTCTTCTCTTTCTGTTATGTCATTGACAGATAAATAGGTTAATTCTTCCCGGCGACATGCCCCTGCAACTCCAAAAATTGCAACTACTTTCATCATCAAGTACACATTATCTGACGCTTCAGACAGAAATTTGGCAATTTCGTGTTTTTCAAAAATTTTAGATTTTTTTGAAACTTTTGCTTTTAGGAAAGCAATAAGTTTTTTAAATTGGTCAATATCAACATCTTTGAGCACTTTTACCTTGAGTTTAAGCATCGAAATCTTTGACCAGAGTGTGGATGATACGCAGGTCTTAGACAGCTCCAAAAAATACGTAAGAAATACTTCCTCCTTTAGTATGTTTTTTTGGAAATATTCATTTACAGACAAAACAACTCTTTGATATTGTGTGAAAGTGTCTTTGATAAACTGTGGACTAAAAACAAGACGTGTCATGTAATTTTCTTCAGTCTTTTTTGCTGTTTTTTTTGTTTTAAGGTAGTGCGACACAACAGCGTGCGTGAAAACTTTTTTTCGTGCACGGCGTGCGGAAAAGTGGCACTTTCCGCACGGAAATGAGTGCGAGAAAAGCGTTTTTCCGCATGCTCGTAGGAAAATTGTTATACCTGACAATAATGTTTCAACCAGGTGTTTAAAAATTTGCCACTGCCCTTTCTAACATTGCCCTTGTTACATTTTCGTTGAGACACCCTGTGTATACAGAATTTGTCCCTGTTCGAGTGTGAGTTTTCCGCACTAAAGATCTTTCTATCAGATAATGGGAACCCAGGTTGACCAGAGAGACAGGACAACTGCAAATCGAGTTCTATTTACGGGAGACTTTTAATCCGATTTTACAAGGGAACATGGTTTTCGAATTAAATCGAGCACTGTGATCTAAAGGAAATTTTTATCACCCCATAATGATGTATAATAAATAAAAAGGTTTTTGCCTCGTCCGGGATTTGAACTGAGAACCTCCAGAATACCAGTCTTGCACTCTACCCATTATGCTATGGACAGTATGGGTTTTAGCCATATCGGAAATATTTTACGCCTATTTATCTGGCAGTAGCGGACTGATATACATTTATTAAAATAAATAAATAAAAACATTGAATTAAACAAGGTGTATTATTAGCTGGACTTATTATAAATTCTTTCCTAAATTATAACTTCCAAACAATTTCAAAAGAATTCTCGAAAGGCAGGTAGAAGTCTATTAGTAGCTATGTAGCTTATCCAAGACTTAGCACTAATACGTTATTTAGCGATGATATTATAATTGATCTATTGTATGTGTAGCCTTATATTCCCTAACACGCCTTTTATACATAGAGATGTGTCGTAGACGCAACACTACTCGAGGTTTTTAGTTTATCACACATAGTTTTTTTGTTTCAGGGCCAAAAAAGACTGAAAAGAGAACAAAAACAAACATGGATTTCAAAAAAGCTGAAACACTAAAATCCAAAGGTAATTATGTCACATTAGATTCAATTAGATAGATTTAGGCGGATAACAGTGATTTTGACCATTGCTCTAAAACCACTCACTCACGCCAGGAAATATTGTTTTATTTTTTGTTAATTAACACAGAATGCAAATTTATTACAATTGATAAAATATTTTTCTTTACTTTATCAGAAGATAAGATGAAGTTTGCGCAAAAACTTTCCATTAAATATTACTTCCATCACAAATTACTTTGCCATTATCATTGACATTTCCTCTCTTAGCTGCCTTTTTCCGAGGCAGATCTAAGAGTGGAATAATTCGGGGCTGGCAACTTGTTTTAGTGGTGCTTCATTCAGAGAGTGCCATTTCTAGCAAGTCTCCTTAGAACGAACAAACGAAAAAAATGTTTTGTACTTTTAAAACTCAAAATAGATTTGACTTAGATCAGTTTTTTTCAGGAAAAAAAATCTTAAAACAACCCTCCATTGTGAACTTTTTCGATCAAGAAACACAGCAGAAATTTATGAAAAAACACTATTCCACCCCGATAAAAAACAATTCAAATTCGTCGTTTACAAGTGACAAAACACCTTTAAGTCCAATAGAAAACGTAATTTATCCCTCACCCGTTGTTAATCTAAACGCAATAGAGAAAAATAGGGACTTCTATTCCATGGAAGAGTTCTTAGAAGATATGAATACGACTGCATTTAAGAAAGCTCTTTTTACTGTCGAAGAAAGGTTCGAAAATTATTCCACTGACGAAAAATTTGATGCGTTGAAGAAGTCCACAAATCAAACTATTAAAAAAGTGACGAAAGCACGCGAATCTTATCACTGGCTCGACAATAAAAAATCTGATTCGGACATGGAAACCACGGATACAGAGAGTTACACGTCGAACTTTGATTCGGACGAATCTGTAAGGGATTCGGACAAGCTAGGTGAGTTGGAAAACCATAGCCCGGCTGACTGTTCTTAAAATTTTTGATTCCGACCAATAGCAAAAGCTTTATTCAACCAAACACGACGCAGCTCACTCGATTGTGGTTCGTTCTATCGTGACCACTCATAGAAATTAGGAATTTTCGAAGAGTGCGCGTCCAAATTTTAGCACACATTATGATCGCCGCCATTTTGATGGCAGCTACCCCTGTAATTCTCCTTCGCTATTAACTAAACCAACCAACCTTTATGATTCTGTTCTGTTTTGCTTTGCGTTTTTCTTTGCGTTTTATCTGTCTGTTTTTTTTAAACTTTTTTAGACTATATTCAGCTAATATAACCCGTTTTGTGTCGGTCTTCTACATCTATGGGACCACTCACTGCACTTTGTCGCAGCTACCATCAAAGTGATCGCCCCACAAATCTCAACTTTCGCGTAGGTAAAGAGCGTTATCTACACCTCATTCGAAATTCTCCGGACCAATTTCAATATGGTGGCTGACATTTAAACACAGAAGCTAAATGGAACAATCATTGTCAGTGTCAAAAAACTGGTCCGCACCAATTTGGAATGGAGTGTGTCCCTCTCCTGTCTCTAGGGACCACTCAATTGGATAATACCAATAAGGAATTTTCAGGGTGTTGTTTGAGTGGGCCGGGTCGTGTTTGATTGACTTTTGGGCAACTAGTTAAATAGCTTCTAGCCTTGTTATTTGTCCAAACAGTGAGTGCAACTTACCTAAAACATAATCAACAAACTTTAAAATAACTGTCCTAATATCCCTAAAAACTAATTTTTAAATAATTCTAGATTTTGAAGACGTCCCAAGAAATATGGAAAATCTTGAAAACTTCCCAAAAAATATGGAAAATTTGGAAGTTACCAAACTTTTACTGAAAAAGGCTAAACAAAGAACCTTAAGGACCAGTCGTCTACCAAATGAAATACAGACTGTATCTCAAGTATGCCCAATTTTATTCAGGGACCCGCCGAAACAAGATTTGAGACACGCATTGCAAGACTTGGGAATTACTAAACCGTTTTCACGTTATACGTTTAACCGTTGCTTGGAAGATTTTGGTGCAGAAATGGTCAGTAACTATTTTAAAGACGTGAATGTCAAAACGAATAATCTTAAATCTTGTTTTTACTGTGGGTATCAAACCGAATCGAGTCTAGTTATGGGATCTCATCTTGATAAAAAACATAAGCAAATGTTTAAGAAATGGCCCTTTTCTGACAGATTAGATGTTAAACCTGTATACTAATGCTTAGTATAATTTTGTCTTATTACCTTTAAATATTTAAATACAAATTTTTGACCAAATAGATTATAGGCAGAAATGTTTCCTATATCACATTTTCTATCCATACTAGCTTTTAAGGGATGTTTTGTTTTGTTATTCATAGAAATGCTAAGAGTTGCCACAAAGTGCTATTAGTTTTAATGGTTATGTTAATAGATTTAGTTTTTTGGTGTTTTGTTTTTTTAGTATTTGTATGATCTAGTAATGGGACTTTATCTTGATAACAATGGCCCTTTTCTTAAAAACAAATTTTTGACCAAATACATTATAGGTAGAAATGTTTCCTATATTATACTTTTCAGCCATATTAGCTTTTAAGAAATGCTTTGTTATATTATTGATTGCAATACAAGAGTTACCACAAAGTTATTGCTATTAGTTTTGATCGTTATGTTAATGGGTTTAGTTTTTTGTTGTTTTGTTTTTTTAGTATTAGTCAAATCTAGTAATGGGATTTCATCTTAATAAATACCTAAGTAAATCTTTAAGAAATGGCTTTGATTTTAAACCTGTAAACTACTGCTTAGTATAATTCTGTCCTATTACCTTTAAATACACATTTTGGACCAAATAGATTATACGTAGAAATTTTTCCTATATCACATATTCTACTCATATTAGATTTTAAGGAATGTTTTGTTCTATTATTCATAGCAACACTAAGAGATTCCACAAAGTTATTGCTATTAGTTTTACGATAATATTAATAGGTTTAGTTTTTTTGTCGTTTTGTTTTTTTAGTATGAGTAATATCTGGTAATGGGATAAAGGGCAAACAAAGCAATTTTCCATAGACGAAGTGCTAAATAAAAGAATTTGCGATGTGGAAAAGGATCCAATTGCAATGTTGTAGAGTTATCCTTTCTGAATGGGACAAGTATAAGCATTTTCTAAAAATGTTAAAGATAAACTCAAAAGCTCGAAATATAAAGACTGTTCGAATTTATTTTTTTTTGTTTATTTGGCTTTAGTTTTTTCAAAACTTAACTTTTTTTTTAGGAAATTTTGGTCTTGGTTGCAAAATAAGACTTATACTTAGTTAGTGGTTTTATGTACTCATTTCCTAAACATGAAAATGATAGAATCTTTTTTTAAAGGTTTTTCTTAATACTTACCTTGATTAAAACCGTCACCATGATGCAAAAAAATTGGTCCGAACTAAACTATGCACTCGTTTTTTACCCGTTTCCTCCATCTGGTAATAAAGGGCTGTCTAACAAATTGTCAAAGTCAGCCCTTTAAAAATAGTGGATTTAGGATAAACAAAGCGATTTTCCATAAGACGTAATGCTAATAAAAATGAAAATTTGTTGGAAATGTTAGAGATAAACTCAAAATTCGCAGTTTAGAGACAATGTCATGTACTTTTATCTCTCTCGCACTTGCACACTGTGGATAGGCATTGTCTCTCTCGTTTTCGCCTGAAGAACGGGACAGATCGGCTTGAAGAGAGATAGTTGCGCTATCTGATTTGAGAGTGATGACGTTAGCTGTAATTACACGGGTGCGACAGACAGGTAGAGGGACATTTCCCATTTTAATTGGGAATTCTAGTTTATTATTAAAATTTCGGCAAAATGCTTGTTTTTCCTCGATTCAGAAAGGATTATTCTGTAAAAAAATGACTCTGCTTAATCTGTGTCTTTTTCTACTTTGCCAAACTTTTGATTCAAGTTAGCTTACGTCTTATGGAAAAACGGTTTGTTTACCTTACACCGGCCATATAGGATCGGCTATATTATTTTTGTTAGAATGCCTTATTGCAAACACGAAGAAATTAGATCCGACGGATCAATTTCAATTATCTGGGGGTGGTTTTTTTTCTGTTCTACTTTTTTTTTCAAATTTTTGATCGTTATAGTAGCGCATTTTTTTTAGAAATGACTGTACTATTGCCGTGCGAGACAAAATTAAAAACAAATATTTAAAAGGCCACCCAGCCAGGACATTAAAAATGTAATTTTCTAGCAGTCTAAATTAACTTTTTGCCTTCGGAAAGTCGAGAGGATTTTTTTAGCTTACAATTATTGCAAGCGCCGGATTTGCCTTTACAGATTTGAAAGATGCAATTTTCTCGTTAAAAATCCGTTTTCTAGGCGACAAAAGGCAGACAGATAAGCTCTCTCTATAAAAAAAAGATTATGCTTGTCTTTTTGAAACTTCAAGACAAAAAAGACAATAGAAAGGTGGTCAAGATTCAGATCACCCTCCCAGCGGCGTATCCAGCCCAGGCGTTTTGGGGGGGAGTTAATTTATTTTCCGAGGTATAAGTGCACATTTTGTGGGCCGGTCCAAGAAACTGGAATTCAATCGTCTTATGAAAAAGTGTATTGGTTTTATTGTTGGGACATCTAACAGAATGTAAACTGTTACACTGCTGTCTACATAACTCTTATTTTCAGGTGAAAGATAGGTTTTATGCTCAGAATGACGGTCTGCCAATGGGTTCATCGCTTTCGCCAGTGGTGGCCAATATTTACATGGAGTGGTTCGAATCACATGTGGTTGATACCGCAACCTATGACTAAGCTATGTTGATGATACTTTGATTGTCTGGACCGGGAACGACCAAGAACTTTCAGAATTTCTTGACCACCTAAATAATATAAGACCCACCATTAAATTCACAATGAAGTTGGAGAAAAAAAAAAGAAAAAATCAAATTCCTTTTCTTGATGTACTTGTCTAACGAGTAGAAAGCGACATCAGAGAACAACAGTCTATCGTAAACCCACTCACACAGGACAATATTTAAATCAAGGTTCAAATCATTCTGCTACAACCAAACGAGGCATAGTAAGAACTTTGTATAATAGAGACATTCAAATTTGTAACCACTCTCATGACTTGGAAATCGAAATAAGAAACATTAAGAAGGATCTAGAGCAGAATGGTTACAGCCTTAAATTTATAACAGATACTATTTCTAAATTTTAGCGAACAGGACAGATATTACAAGACTAAAACCAGGCAAATGCATTCCTTACAATTCCATACATTAAAGGAGTATCAGAGAAAATTCGAAGAGTAGCGAACAACTTTAATATTAAAACAGCTTTTAAATCTAATAATACAATTCGAAGCCTTCTTACTAAAACAAAACCGGAGAACAAACAAAATAATGAATGCATTTACTAAGATCCTTGTGAGTGTGGTGAATCATACATAGGTGAAACAAACAGACCACTATCTGTTAGGTTTAAGGAACATCAGACGAATACCCAAAGAGGTGAAACAACGAAATCAGGAATCGCCGAACAAGCATGGTCAAAACAACACCGAATGAAGTGGACAGAAGCAAAGGTTTTGCACACTTGAAGAAACGAAAATTCCTTGAAGCTGCCTTTATTGGGCAGAATCAGAGTATTTTCAGTAAGCCAAGTGTTGAAATTCCAAATATTTGGAAGCCCCTCCTTGGGCGGAGCCAACTTCTTAAACTTCACGGTTGAGTGATTTCCCATAGTATATAAGTACGTAGCCTTAGGAATAGATTGTAGTTTGCACCTGAAGACGATCAGAGATTGTGCTGATCGAAACGTCGTGTATAAATAAAATAAAGACAATGGAAGTCCGAAACACAGAGTTAATTTCGAATGTAAACTACTTATAATGAAATCAGTTGCATACGCAGAAATTGTTTTTGGAGGAGGCTTGAGCTTGGGCGAAACTAGGTAGCGGGGCATCAAGAAAGGGAGAAAATTAAAAAAATAGCCAAATTTTTTTAAAATTATGATAAAAATACGGCGCGGGCAAAAATTTTAGACAGATAATGTAAAATAATGCAAAGAATTACACACAATTGAAAATTCTATGAAAATAAAAATAATATGAAGTGGAGCAAATGTTGCACCGCGCTGCCGCTGACGAAGTTTTTTTTAAAGAAATGGACATTTGGTTTCAACAAAATTAAAGTATAGCACAAGTTACGCCGTGGGCAAATTTTTAAAAAAAAATCGCAAAAAATGTATCTTGGTCCATTATTAAATAAAAATTTTGAGCTTTTACAAGCTCTTATCTCAAAGTTTTAGGTGTATAGTGTTAGGCCTCTATAGCTTTGGGCTTTTGCAGCATACTTAGCCCAAAACTAATATACATGTTACGGGCTCGATTTTCAAGAGAAGTCGAAAACTAAAAACCATATTTCGATATGTCAAAGCGTTTCTGAGCTACAGGGTGATTCCCAAAAATGTGCGATTTTAAAGGCCTTCTACAACTTTTTTATTTGTAAAGATATATTTTCATTAAAAACATTTTATGAAGATTTTTTAAAGACAAATCTACCTGTTTCACCGATTTTCTCTTAAAGCCTTTAGTTCCCGAGATATCACACAAAGTTATATTTCTTTAAATGGGATACCCCCAATTTTTCTAAAAAATCAGTTTTCTAATAAAATTTTTTGTCGAACGATATACCATACAACTATTTTTATTAAATAGTTTAAAAGATATTTGCATATTTTGATATTTACCATAGTAGGCGCTGTGCGCGCCCTAAATGTGTAAATAAAATTTTATTGTTTTTTTTATTCATACAAAATCAAGTTGGCTACGACACGAGGGGACACAGCAACCTCGAACTTTAACTTCTAGTTTACTATAATTACCAACCCTAAAATAATAAACAAAAATAAAATTATTAAAAGTTTTTATTTAAAATTTTTATTAACTAAACTATGTAACACCTAAAATCTGTATTTAACAATTTTCTTTAATTCTAAAAATGCTCAAATTGACGGCCGTTTTCTTGTAAACAGATCCTACATCTTCTCATGACGCTATTTTCTGCATTAAGAAGTTCTACCGCACGAAGCTGCCTGAATGCAGTACGAAGTGCCTCTTCCAATTCCCTTCTAGTAGTTGGGCGATTTCGAAAAACAAGGTCTTTTACTCTCCCCCACAAAAAAAAGTCGCAAGATCTGGAGACCTGGGGGCCAATATATAGGACCTTTATTTCCGATCCAGTTTTCGGTAAACACAATATTTAGCAAATTAGTAATGTCTCGTGCATTGTGAGGAGGTGCACAGTCATGTTGAAAGTAAAATTTGTTGTATCTTTCGGCATTTAAATTTACATCAAAAATATATGGCCCAATAATTTGTCCTCTGTAGATGCCGACCCATACTTTAAAACTGAACCTTCCCTGCTTCGCTTGTTCCACCATAATATAGGGATTTTGCTGTTTCCAGTAATAGCAGTTATATCTGGTGAATATTCCATCACTAGAAATCGTTGCCTCATCCGTCCAAATAACTTTTCTGGCAAAATCGGGGTCTTCTTGGCTTTTATTTAGGTACCGCTTGCAAAATGCCCGTCCAATCTCGTTGCCGTAATTGGTGCACCCGTCGGGTCGATAGGGCCTAAACTTGTATTTTTTAAGCACCCGAACGGCATTGCTGCGTAAAATTATTCCAGTGTTTCTCTCCATAGCCGTGGTGGAAGTATTCGGGTTAATTTCTATTTCTCCTAGAACCGTTAGTTCTTTCAACTCTCGAATTAGGTTGCCTTCTTTCCGGATATCTCTGGAAATATAGATTTAACGCCGTCTGTCGATTTTCGTTACTTTCAATATAACATTTTATCATGTCGTACTTTTCAAAGTTTTCAAACATTGTTATATCTTGACGAAGACGCCACTTTTGACACTTGGGCTCGTTTATCATGGCAATTGTTTTTATTTAATCATAGCTACCTAGATAGATACCCTAAAACTGCATAGGTCAGAGTTAAACATAGCCTACTATGGTAATTATTAAAAATTGCAGATATCTGTTTAACTCAAAATTATGATTGTTTTCCACAAACCAAAACTACACTTTTTTGCACTCGACGCGCGTTTCGCTAACGACGTTAGCATCATCAAGAGACGATAAACAATGAACCAAACTAATCCACGCTCTATCTTATATACAATCCTTTAGTGGGCGGAGATAAGACTAATAATTTGTGATTGATCACGATTTTTAATACTATCTCCCCTCAACCAAAGAATAAAGTGTACTAAACGGAATGGGTCCTCTATCTTTATTTAAACTATTTTTGGATTAAATAAAGATAGAGGACCCATCCCGTTTAGTACACTTTATTCTTTGGTTGAGGGGAGATAGGATTTTAAAAAATTGTGATCAATCACAAATTATTAGTCTTATCTCCGCCCACTAAAGGATTGTATATAAGATAGAGCGTGGATTAGTTTGGTTCATTGTTTATCGTCTCCTGATGATGCTAACGTTTTTAGCAAAACGCGCGTCGCGTGCAAAAAAGTGTAGTTTTGGTTTCCCAACATATCTGTTTAACTATTTAATAAAAATAGGTGTATGACACATCGTTTAATAGGAAATTTTATTACAAAACTAATATTTTTAAAAAAATTGGGGTATTTCATTTAAAAAAATGTAGCTTTGTGTTATATCTCGTGAACTAAAGGCTTTAAGACAAAATCGGTGAAACAGGTAGATTTGTCCTTAAAAAATCTTCAAAAAATGTTTTTAATGAAAATCTCTATCTTTACAAATAAAAAAGTTATAGGGGGTTTTTAGAAACGCACATTTTTGAGAATCACCCTGTAGCTCAGAAACGCTTTGACATATCACAATGCGGTTTTTAGTTTTCGACTTCTCTTGAAAATCGAGCCCGTAACATGTAAATTAGTTTTGTGCTAACTATGCTGCAAAAACCCAAATCTATAGAGGCCCCTCGAATTTGGACCACCCCATTTTTAATTTACGTATTTTGCGATGTCATTTTTAATCCAATACCTGGGGTATTGGGGGGAGGTAATTACCCTTATTATCCCCCCCTTGTATACGCCGGTGCTCCTTCCTCAGTGGGTGCAAAAATTTCGCTGGTATTCAAATTACTTTACCATTTACAATACGTGCCCGCCCGCTTCCGTGGCCGCCCCCAAAAAACAATAAGAGCACTTAAACTTTTTTTAAAAATAATATTGTTACGGATCTTTTAGTACTACCTCGACACCGCTAATTTGAAATCTTCAACTAAAATTTTCCTTACTTTAGTTTTTAAGCTTTTGGTAAAAAAGCTTAGATTAAAAAGAGACAAGATATTTGGTCCAGCAAAAACTCCTTGGCAAATAATAACCACTGTTTTTTTACAAATAAAATCACAACAAAGCAAATGTGAGAAATGTCAATTATTTTTCTATCCTTTTAAACGACGTTAGAACGATAGGGACAGAAAATTCTGTCTCAACTACTTTAGGTCGTGATTGGCTTGTGGGTGGGGAAATTCGGCAGAGCGCAGACGGTCGGATGATATTTTTATTGACATAAGCTTTTTTCAGGATGTTCTAAGCAGTTTATAAGCCGTTTTAAAACCACATTTTGTCAAAAAACGTTTATAGTGTGTTTTTTTACCAGTAGGAGAATATTTCAGTGCATTTAAAGTGATATTTTGGAACAAATCGTCCAATGTTTTGAAAACAAAGGGAGAGCAAGTGAAATCAGTCAGTGACGGTACATGCCGGTAGGTACACAGAAAATAAAAAAAAGTTTATGAAATATACATAAATTAGTAGATCCTTAGATTAAAATATCAACAAACACGTTTTTTTGATGAAGTAGTTAATTCCCAATGCGTCAAATGAGATATTTTCGAACGTTTTTATAAGGTTTTTTTTATAAAGACGATAAAATAAAGCATACTTTTGATGAAGTGGTTAATGCGCAAATAAGATATTTTCGAATTTTTTTTTATAAAGACTATAAAATAAAGGTAGGTAAAGTCCTTAAACCAACTTGCAAACAATAGAAGTTAATTAATATGTGTTTAGATTTGTCAGAATATTGAATTCCTACCTCTTATCAGAATATTAAGGTTGATTTATACTGCCGCCGTTGCCATCTGCGCTCGCCCTTCGAATTGATATTTAAATCTTTTTGACTGTCCTAGATGTCTCTATATATCCTCAGCATTATTAACTTTATTGTATACTGAAGAAGTCAGTAATAAGTAAGTTTCTGCTAATGACCAGAAAAAATAACAAAATTAACAAACACAATAACATAATTTTTAGCTAGTACTTAATAATATATATTTTTTTCTTAATGTTCCAGGTGCTATGAACTGTGTTTCTTTGTTTTAATGTTTGGCATAATTTTATTGTGTTGAAAATTGAAATTGCTATAAATTATATACAAACTTTGTAATAAATTTATTTTCCAAAGCTCAAATTGGAAGAATTATTTTTTGCATGCTTGTTAAACAACAGGAAGGTAGAGATTGTTCCATATAATAATATAATCAAATTCTTCGTAAGTGTCAGGTATCTTGTCTCTTTTTAATCTAAGTAAAAATGTGACCAAAAATGGATTAGGGGAAGGCTGACGTCAGACAGGGGAGGTTTATAATAAATCTTTATTGTTGTTCAATAGAAGAAGTCCTAATACAACAAACTAACTAGTCTATTTTTAAAAAAGGATCACAAAATTAAACATTTTACATATTAAGTAAGTATAGATATACACATAAACAATACATGAATCAATATGGACAATTAAAATTTTAATTCTGAATACTTAACATAAACAATCACAAGTAACAGACATCATCATCATAGGCAATCACTCGATACCGAGTATGATTTTCCTCTATCCTGTATCGTCGCTATCTGTTGTGCGTTTTTTGATGGCTATGTAAGCCAATTCTCGAACCGCACACTCTTCCACAGTCCTGGCACACCCAGTCTCCGGCAGCAGCCTGGTGTTGTTGGTCATCCATTCTTCCATTTTGTCGCTCTTTTCTACGTTCCCTCTTTTCCGTCTCTAGTCTACGTCGTTGCTCTTCAAAAGTTTGTGCTCCCTCATGGACTGTTCGGCGCCATGAAGCCCTATCGTTTGCCGTGGTCTCGAAGTTGTTTATATCGATGTGACCCTTCATCATATTGCCTTTGAGAATGTCCTTGTACCTTTTTTGTTGACCTCCTTGATTTCTCTTTCCCTCCTTCAATTGTCCATAAAATATCTGCTTTGGGAGACCTGTTTCGGGTATGCGGATAATGTGACTAGTCCAACGAAGCTGGTGCTTGAAGATTAGGGCTTCTATACTAATTATTCTGGCTTCTTCTAAAACACTTATGTTTGTTCGTCGGTCTTGCCATTTGATTCTAAGTATTCGTCTTAAACAACTTTGATGATATTTTTCTAGTCGGGTTGCATATCTCCTGTAGGTGGTCCACGTTTCGCATCCGTATGTTAGAGTTGGTATTATAACTGTGTGGTAGACACGAAGCTTGGTCTCCGCATTGATGTCGTGATTGTTGAAGACTCTCCGAAAGCCGTCCGAACGCTGCGCTAGCACATTTTAGGCGATGCTGTGTTTCTGCGTCAATAGTTGCATTTGATGATAGGTGGCTGGAAATGTTTGGAGCTTTCGGTATTCGTACCTGGTTCTGGTTGATGAAGAATTTGCGTTTTGGCAAAATTGACCTCTAGGCCAATGCTTTTGTAGGCTTGGTTAAATGCGTTGATTACCAGCTGTAGACCTTCCTCTATATCGGCCATAACGACGTTGTCATTGGAGTACTGCAGTTCGATTACCGAGGTCCTCGAGTCTGGCTAGGTTAAGTAGGCCACCGTCGAATCTATATAGAATTTCTACTCCCGACGGTAGATGTTCCTCAACAAGGTGAAGCATGGCACCTAAAAATATAGAGAATAGGGTGGGCGCAATAACACACTCTTGTTTAACGCCTGTCGTAATCTGGAATGACTCTCCTGGTCCATCGTTGCTCAGGACTTGTTGCATTCATATTGTCGTGTAGTAGTCTAAGAATTTGAATATATTTTTAAGGGCATCCAGCTTTTGCCAGTATTTTCCATAGAGCTTCTCTGTTGACCGAGTCAAATGCTTTGACTAGGTCTATGAAGGCCATGAAGAGAGGGCGATTTTGTTCTCTAGATTTCTCTTGCATTTGTCTGGCACTGAAGATCATGTCAGCTGTACCTCGATTGGGTCTAAATCCATACTGTGTCTCTGGCAGATTTTGTTTAGCAATCGGAATTAATCGGTTTTATAGTATCCGTGCAAATATCTTTCCAGCAACAGAAAGCAGAGATATACCTCTGTAGTTTCCACATTGGGCCTTGTCGCCTTTTTTGATAGTGGTAACTATAGAGGCGTCTCTGAGTTCGGCAGGAATGATCTCAGTGGTCCATATTTTACTTATTAGAATGTGCATTTGGGAATTAAGTGCGGGACCCCCTTGTTTGTAGAGTTCAGCAGCGATATGATTGCCTTTTCGACCTCCTCTAATCTCGGAATCTCACTTAGGTGTTGTTGTGTAGTTTTCTCCGGAATTTTGGCGAAGATGTCATTATCGACCTGAGACTCTCTGTTGAGTAGTTCTTGGAAGTGTTCTTTTCATCGTGAATTGATAGAGGATCTGTCTTTAAGCAGCCTTGTTCCATCCATTGATACCTTGTGTAGTGGGACCATATATCATCTTAGTAGCTTGAAAGAAAGCTCTGGTGTTGTTGGATTCTGCTAGATGTTGCATTTCATGTGATTTTGTTGTCCACCATTGGTTTTTTAATCTACGTGTCTGCCTTTGTACTTTTGCTTTGGCTTCTTGATATTGCCTTTTGTTTTCGTTAGAGTTAGGGTGGTTTTTCCAAGCATTATGGGCTTTTCTCTTCCTCATCAAACCAGTCTTGATGATTTCTTTGTGTGTAGCCGACCGTTTCTTCGGAGGCAGATGTTATTGCTGTCTTCAACATTCTCCAGTGATCGTCAATATTCTCCGGGTATTCTAAAGTACCCAACTTTTGATTCAGAGAGACTTGGAATTTTGTTCTGGTTTGATCATCTTTAAGGCGTTCTACATTAAATCTTCTTCTGATTTGCTTTTTTTCACTGCTACTTCTTGGTGGAATGTGCAAGTTCATTTTGGCTCGTATCAGGCGATGGTCTGTCCAGCAGTCGTCTGCACTCGTTATTGCTCTTGTAATGTTTACGTCTTTTTGATCTCTGGAACTTACAATAATGTAATCAATCAGATGCCAGTGTTTTGAGATTATGAGGTTATATTCCGAACATAAGGTTAATAGGCGTAGTCCGTTTGAGTTCATGTTTCCAACACCTTCCTTGCCAATGACGCCCTTCCATAGGTTTGAATTCGTACCAACTCGAGCATTGAAATCACCTAGGATGATAAGTTTATCAGATTTAGGTACAGATGGTATGGCTTCACTAAGTTGAGAATAAAATTCATCTTTTTGGTTTTCATTAGCTGCAAGGGTTGGAGCGTAGGCGCTGATTATAGTAGCGTGTTGGTGGTTGCTAAGGGTTAGGCGCAATGTCATCAATCTTTCGCTTATTCCGGATGGAAATTCGGTTAGGTGGTCCACAATCTCATTTTTTATAGCCAAACCCACTCCGTGAATACGTGGTTTATCTTCTTCTTTTCCTTTCCAAAAAAATGTGTAGCCTCCTCCGCGTTCCTTAAGTTGGCCTTCGCCTGCTCTTCTAGTTTCACTGAGAGCATAAGTGTACAGATATTCCATGTGGCAAAGTTCATTGCATTACTTTTTCTTTTGTTTTGACCACTGGATGCGGTTGTCCAGTCGGGCGGTTGTTCGCTGGCTATGTTTAGGGCACCTTTTATAGCCCCTTCCCTTTCAGGGTGAGCAGAGTGGGTCCTAAATAGGGCTGCTTAGTCACGAATGCAGCACACGAGTTGCTCTACAGCCAATCCTTGAGCAAAACGGCGATCACGCTTCCGCCGCTTTCGCGCCGGTTTGTCACTAAGAGCTTCCAGACTACACTGTCCTGCTCCCGTCGCAACTTGCCCATCGCCGAAAGACTTTAGTGTGCTTGGACTTCATGGTCTTATGTGTCCTAGAAAGTATAGGATCTCAGAGTAGAGAATGCCTTTGCGAGACTTTTATTAACGTGGACATGCTGATGCACAGTCAGCAAGCCTACGGTACCTAATAACGAGTGACGACCCAGTGGCGTAAGGAGTACGATGATTGGGTCCCTCGAGATTAGGCCTGAACAAGTAACAGTACAATCATATTGTTAACCAGAATAATCTTAAAATAATTTTTATTTAAATGAGCTAAGAGAAAAGCTAAAACTTAATATTAGTTAGAAATCATCAAAGAAACCCTTAATAGAAATAATTTTTTAAAAGAACAATATTTTTTCACTATAACTGCCGTATTTTTTTTGAAATTTCAATGCGAGACAAAATTAAAGACAAATATTTAAAAGATTACAGTCAGCGCATTCAAAATGTTATGTATTGTAATAAAATTTTTGCTCCCAGATGTTCGCAAGATTTTTTAGCTTGCAATAATTGCAAGCGCCACATTTGCCTTGACAAATTTGAAAGATGCAAGACAGGCAGGTAAGCTCTCTCCAACTAAAAAGAAAATAGAACGATTGCACGGAGTCAAATCACCCCTCATTGGGTACAAAAATTTTACTCAGTCAAAAGACTACCATTTCTAACCAAAAACCTTTTGTGTGCCTGCGACCTGCGCCACCTCCAAAAAAGAATAAAAGCTCTTTTTAAAAATATATTGTGATGGATCTTTTGTAACGAACTCGATCCCGCTAATTCCATATCTGTCACCGAAATATCTCTAAAATGAAAAATCTTCATTCAAGTCTGTTAAGTTGTTTCTGACCTGCGGCTCTTTGCTGATGGTTCAAATTTCAAAGTATCCTAGATGCAGACCCTCCACCAAAAGAAACCTTACAGTCAGCTAATTAAGTTAAATTTCAATTAAAAATCTTATTTTCTTAAAAAGACGATTACAAAAATTGCATAGAGTACTACTACCTAAAACTAAGTTTAAAACTAGGAAATTATATCAGCCTTGGTAAAAAGTCCTTAATATCATATAAAACATGGTAACACGGATGCTTGTTTAAAGATTCCTTAAAAACATTAACGTTATCACAGTCCTGAATTTAGATTTTGGTAAAGTATTAAAAGGCTTTATACCAAAAAGGTTTGGGCTTTTTCTTGATTTTGAGACTAAACGAAACGAAAAAATACCAACTGAAGATTTACTTGACTCACCCACAATTATTCCCTCCTTAATTTTAGCGTCAGTGATTCTACGGAACTTTTCTTTTAAATAACTAAAAGCATGGCCTTCTTTGTCTATGGCCTTTACAAATTTTTTTTATAACTATTTATGCTACTCTTCTTTGCTGAATATTTTTTAGACAGTGTAACAAATGTTAATTTTAGACAGTTAGTTGGGATTTTATCGCTGCGATAAATCAAGTTAAAAAGTTTGTCAAGAGTATTCAGCGTTTCTTCGTTTTTGATGAGTTTCAAAACTTCCATGTATGCTTCGTCTTGTCCTACTGCTTTTCTATTTTTAGCTGAAGATGTTGCGTGCTATACTTCTTCCGGTCTTACATCTATGCCTTGGTTTGAGAATTCCTCTGGATGTTCGGACCGATTATCATTAAATAGATTTTCTATGCAGTTACACAATTCTTATAATTTTTCTTTGGAGTATCAGGAAAATGTTATCTAGATTTTAGTTAAACCCAAAATGAACAATTTAGGTCCAAGGATGGACCCCTGTGGGACTCCTAAATGTATGTTTATCAGCTTAGAGTTAAAATTTATGTTACATTTTTTAAACACTAACACATTGTTCTGTAGACGAGAATATTCCAGCAAGGAGTTAGACAGTTCTTGTGTATTTTTTTTTATAGTATAATATATAGTCAGGGTACTCTTAATTAACGCGGGTCTACCTGAATAAGATTATTTTTACCGGCTGTTTGAAAAAGTTCAATACTAAATAAAACTAAGTAAGCTTGTTGTCTACTTAAGTCTGTAAACGTAAAAGAAAATAAAAGTTTTATAAGCTATTTTTCTGAGTTTTATTGGCAATAAATGTCCATCTAAAGATTATAATTTCCATAATATTGGCAATATAGGCATAAAAAACTTTTATTTTTATTTAATATTTCTTCTTTTTCTCTAATCTAATCTTGTTTCTAAAAAGCATTTTCTTAATTTTTATCTCTTCATCCACGAATAAAAATATTAAAATGAAATACTTTGCAAAATTGTTTGAAGTGCTCTAGTATCATAGGGTATTCTGTCCCCCAACCCTACCCAACGTAATTAAAAATGTTTTTGCCTAACTTGTCTTTCTTTGTCTGGCATTTGTGAATCCAATCGAAAATCACTTTTTTAAAGGATATTTTATTTACTTTTATAACGTTATTTTACCTGAAATGTGTCAAGTTTTTTTAAAGCAAAAAGATAGAATAAAATATATATACATAAAAAGTTAAGTTTTTTTAGGTTAATTTTTCATTGGGGAACTACCTACCCTTTAATATCTCATATTTTTGAAGAACTTTCTCCAACCAGCCCGGTTTTAGTCTCCTCTAAAAACCTCTTTTATGCGAATTTTATTCATAGATTTATTAAGTTAAAGAGCGCAAAGATCATCGAAAGACTTCGGGGAATAGTTAAATTTTGATGGTTTTGTTCATATATTTGTTAGTACCAGGGTATATATGGTGCATTGAATACAAACCGTTGCGTAGCAAAGACAGACAAATCCAAAATAGAAAACCTCACGATATCCCACTCAAACTTAAATTTTTAGGGTAGACCGGGATGGTCTCATAATTATTAAAAGGTTCATTTTTAAAATCCCATGACTTAACAAACTTATCTGCAAAGTAATACAACACAACTTAACCGATGTCTCGGTGCCGACTGTTCCTTCTGGGGGTTTACTTGACTGTCGGGGAGGTGTGGGGAGCAAAATTCTCCCGAGGAGCGAATCAGGGAGTAGTCAACATCAAGGGATATATCGAGGGAAGAGAACTTAGCCAGGGAGTAGAATAAACCTTTAAAACTCGTTATTAATTTTGATTTTAGTACTTTCTTTGTCACTCACTAAAAAATACTTTTTTTACCTTTACAACATTTTACTAGGTTCTTAGAAAACAAAATAAAAGGGAGAGCTTTTGACTCACCCTGTATATTACCTCCCCTGTTCTTCTACGGATATGGTTTCGGTCTTATGGCCTTTATCTGATTAAGCTGGCTTAATAATCTTATAGAGGTGGGTAGAGATGCAATTTTAAGTTAAATTGGACTGAGTTGAGCAGTATTAAAGCCCGGATAGTTAGAAACTGCATTAGTAGTTTTTTAGGTGTTGGGGTGTAAAAAAGTTTTTGATGTAAAAGGCGTTGTTAGAAATTTTTTGCAAATAATTTAAAAGTAATAACCTTCCTCATGTCTTTTATTTTTTTTAGTACCAGTATTTGTATGTATGCTTTGGGTTTCTTTCGGCAAAACTCACTGCGTTAGTGGTTTAGATTAGACGCTCTCCCCTATTCTATTCTTACATTTCACGATAACGTTAACGTCTTTTGCACAACTAAAAGTGTCTATTATTCTGAGAATATGAATTTACCCTTATTCTTTTTACGGCCGGTTTTTCAATAGCGAGTTAAAATATTTAAAAAGTAATGGCCGTACGCAAGGGGGGGATGGCTTAGGAGCTCAAGCCCCCCTCCCCTCTCCCCAGAGCTACTGGAAATTGACGTCTTAAGGTAAAATTTTCGACAAAAATCACAAATAAAATGGTACTATGAGACTATTCTATTACTTAAGCCCCCCCCCAGGAACAAGTTGTGCTTACAACACTGCTTAAAATAGTTAAAAAACTGAAATTTATAACCCGAGTTAATTTAACTTAACTTAACCTGCCCTTAATGTACAGGGTGACTGTTTATAAAGTTCCACCTGTGAAAACTTTTTTATTATTCGTCACAAAAAGATAAACAAAAAAGTGAATTACTCATGAAATTATGTAGATTTCTATTACAGTTTCAGTTTTTTTTTTAAATCACCCGATACAGTCTGTGTATTTTTTAAAATTTCGATAGATCTTTCCTTTTTTTTAGAAACATATTTACATATTTGACCAAAGTATCTGACATCCTTACATATTCATCCAGTTTTTCAGTTTTCTCTACATATTTTAAGGTGCAGTTAGACTGTGGTAGTGTAGTCATCGTTGCATTGCAGCTGTAGTGAATTTTTTTCCATAGATAATGCAGAACAGGATATTTTACAGATAAATAGTGAACAATATTTTTTTGGTACACACTTTTTAATATAATTTATCTTGTTTAATGTTTTAAATAAATATTTGTGCCATACCCTAGGATATTTAGAAGTTTCCTACAAGAATTGAGTTTGTATATTTGTTTTGTTAAAGGCTCTAAATTGATGGTACCCTAAAGTAACATAAAACTGGCGTTAACAATATTGCCACGGACATCTTTATAAAAATTAAAGTCATTGGTTCAAATGTTATATAAATTGGTGTTAACAATGTTTCTACCAACATATTTATAAAAATAGAATTCATCAGTGACAAAAGTTATATAAATTGGTGTTTGAAATCTTTCTGTCAACCCACCTATAAAACCGTAAGTAACTATCAATTAAAGATATATAATAGATTGGTTTTTAAAATGTTGCTATCAACCCACTTATAAAACTTAATTAACCAACAACAAATTTATATAAGATAAGATTGAAAATATTTCGAGAGACACTTATAAAAACTTGGGAACTCACACGCAATAGTTATATAAATTGGTGTCTGTAATATTCTTATGAACTCATTCATAAACCTTTTTTGCCCATAAGATTTTTTCTATAATGTTGTTATTAATTTCTTTATATAGTGATTATAATACAACTGTTTTTAGAACAAAAAAAATCAATTTTAATTTATTTTGGCAATTATAATAACAAAACAAACAAGATTTTTTAAGGTTAATTTTGTAACATCAAAAGGCGCGTTTTTGCGACATCAAAAGGAGCGTTTTTGCGGCATCAAAAGGCGCGTTTTCCAAATCTTCTTGAGATAGTTGCCGACGACAGATATCGGGATCGAATGCATTTTACACCCGATTCCCACCAGCGTTTCCCATGCGCAGTCACCCTGACTCAAAAAACTCATCACGTGGTCCGACATGAACTTGTATAGGCAAATCTCGCTTAGACCACGTGATACGTGTTTTGATTCGGGGGACCCACGAATGAGAAACGCATAGATGGGAACCGTGTTTTAGAAAAAGAGAACAATATAGTAACCGTGTTAAGGTTGCAAAAACGCACCGTGAAACGTCGAGCGCATACGCTGATACTGCTGGTCGGCGGCAAATGTGAACACCCCGGAAAATACTCGCCTGTACACCCTTCGACCCCGCAATCTAACTATATTCTTGAGATAGTTATCTCTGACAGTTATGCGGGTGGAGGCGGGTATTTTTCCTGGTGTGTGTAGTATGCTGGATCTCTCGAGGAATGCATTTAGGAAAAGAGAACAATGGTAACTATGTTAAGCTCGCAGAAACGGACCATCAGTGTTTAACACTGCGCCATCTGCAGCCCTTTGTTCCAAGTAGCATCATTTTTTAAAAGGGTCATAAAATAGTGTTTGTCGAGGTAAATAGTGGTATAGTTGTATTGTTTTTTTTTATAGAATTGTCGGAAATTTTCGCCATTTAGGATTACAGAAATAGGTTTTTGGCCTAAATAAAAACGTTATTTATGGGGTTTCAACATGTGTTTCAATCGAAATATTGCTTGTTAGGGTTAAAAACAACATACAAAATTCAATATTTGTCCCAGAAAGAATAAAACGCGTATATAAAAAAAACTGATATTTAAATAAATATTTTTTTTCCCGTTTTCTCAAGTATTTTTGGAGCCCATGAAATTTACGTGAGTGTATTCGAAAACTATACAGTACACACGGGACCGCAGCTGATTTTCAGAGTAGGATGACTTGAAAAACAGCTTTTATTTGACTATAGTATATAAATATTCATATTCCTGCTTCAGCTTATCTTTAATTTTTATTTATTTTAGAAGATTACTAAACGCCATTTTATACATTTTTTTATTGTAAAAAGAAAAAGAATAATACAAGCTTGCAAGTTTGCACTTTTTAACATATAGATTAGTAAATTTCCCCTTAAACAAAGAAAGATTTGAAGCAGAAAAGAATAGAATTAGGAAATAGCTGGCGAAAACGGTTACGACGAAGGCTTAATAAATAAGCTGATAAATAGACATTCTTTTCAAAAGACCTTTCGGAATTCTACCTTTTTCAGGCAAAAAGATACCTGCGACTCAAAATTTGTATCAATTCCTTATAATCCTAATTATACGAAAGGATTACAAAAAGTATTTAATAACACCGGTCTTAAATTAGTATATCAATCCGGTAACACAACAAGAAGCTTACTAGGAAATCTCAAGGATAAAAGTACAGTTCTAGAAAAAAGTGGAATTTCCGAAATTAGTTGCATGGATTGTGACAAAAAATATGTTGGCCAAACAAGACGCTCTATTCAAACACGTTTTAAAGAACACTTATCACACTTAAAATACGGAAGAACAGAAAAGTCAAGTGTGGCCGAACATGCTTTTGAAAACAATCATAGATTCACATTAGATAACCTAAAACTTCTAAAAAGTGTACCAAACAAAAGACTTTTGAATGCATATGAAAGTATGGAAATGATTAAATCCAGAAATAGTTTAAATAAAGATAGAGAACCCATCCCGTTTAGTACACTTTATTCTTTGGTTGAGGGAAGATAGGATTAAAAATCGTGATCAATCACAAATTATTAGTCTTATCTCCGCCCACTAAAGGATTGTATATAAGATAGAGCGTAGATTAATTTAGTTCATTGTTTATCGTCTCCTGATCGAGTCGAGTGCAAAAAAGTGTAGTTTTGGTTTGTGGAAAACAATCATAATTTTGTTTTAGTGCAACCAAAGGTTCCAAATTCCCAACATAGTCAACAAGGTACTTTACTAGTTATATCTGATCCGCTGATTAATCATTCTGGTCTATTATAATTGCGAAGAAATTAGAGCCTTTTTTCTAAGTAACAAAATGCGCTTACTTTTTTACTTCGCTTGCATGGACAAATTATATCAAATAATTTACATTCCTTATCTTATATATTGCTTTAGTTAGAAAAGTTATAGTACCGTATTATCAGCGGTGCACGGTGGTTGTAGTGAAAAAAACTCACAGAGATAGGTAGATATTTTCGGGCGCGTATGAAAGAGATGGCATGAATACACCAACGTTAAGCATGGGAGTGATTTCGTGGAAAAGCACAGTCGATCTTAGCAATAAAACAAAATGAAGAAGGTATTATATTTACCTATGTCCCCATACCCTGACCAACCGATGTTAATAATATTAATGTTACCTACCTACAATACGCAGTGGCGATACAGTAAACCCCCCCCCCCATTTTTTTACATTAAACTATTAATTTTGTAAAATTTATTCTAAATCTTTAATTTCTGTACATTGAATATTTTTTAAACCAAGGAATATAAATACCTATAAATAGCCTTATAGTCAATATACACACTGCAATACCTACAGCTATCAAGTAGAGGTTACCAAACTTTTTTCTCTTTCATCACTGTATCAAAATAGCAATAGCAATATTAAAAATAAGGCGGTCGTCTTATTTTGATTACCCATAAACAAAAACTTAGTAGGTACCGGCTATGTAGTAATCTAGAACTCTATTTTTAGCCATTCATACTATAGTATAGGCTAATGGGATCGGCAAAAGAAAAAAAAGAAACACCTAAATATAAAATTTTTTGATGTTGTCCACCACCGAAATTTTATGAAATTTGGAAAAATCGCCACTTATCCTCCTGACTATAATTAGTTGTTTATCTATACATATAATAAATCTCTAAAAGGACCATTTCTGTACATTGAATTGTACATTGACTATTTTCTTTTTATATTTTATTGTTTGACCAAACAAGATACCAAATATGCAATTTTTACAATTTTTGTCTGTATGTATGTCTGTTTGTTGCAGCATCACGCATAGACCGCCCAGCCGATTTTGATGGGACTTTCACTATTGCATTCCTTGTGTTTCTAGGCAACAGATAGGTATTATTTCATCAAAATCGGTTTACGGAAACAAAATTTATGGCATTTAAAGGAATAAAAGCGGGAAAAATGGGTAAAACCGCAGGCAAAGCGGCGCAGCGGTAGTGTGTAATAAAAGTAATATGTCTAGTGGGTAATATAAGTAATATTTGAGGGAAAATGTTCTTTAAAAAAGTTACTTTTAAACAGTTTTATAAACAATTTTAGAAAATTACTAGTTTGACGTAGAAAAGGGGAGAGGGGTAATATAGCGCCGCTGTTTATTGTAGGTAGGTACAATTATTAATTATTAACTGCGGCTGGTCAGGGGATAGGGACATGCCATCTCTTTCATGTGCGCCCAAAAATGTCTACCTATCTCTGTGTGAGTTTTTTTCACTACAACCACCGTGCACCCCTGATAATACGATACTATAACTTTTCTAAAGATTATTACTAAAGCAATATATAAGATTAAGAAGGTAAATTATTTGATGTAATTTGTCCATGCAAGCGAAGTAATGCTAAAAGTAAGTGCTGTTTGTCACTTAAAAGGCTCTAATTTCTTCGCAATTATAATAAACCAGAATGATTAATCAGCGGATCAGATATAACTACTATAGTACCTTGTTAATTTATGGCTAATATCTCTGAACACACTAAGTTTTATTTTGCCCATCTTTGGTACCCAATCAACCCTTATTTTAAAACTAAACCTATATATTTATAAAAAACGGAACTTACTCGGTTAATACAAAAGAAATATGTAAGGTGGAGCTTTTAACATATTGAAAAATTTTTCAGGAGGGTCTGTTATCACCAATATTTGTTTAAAACATTAAACAAGGTAGACGCAGACAAACGGAAAAGCACATTAGACAGAAAAGGATGGGCATGGGGCGATGTTGTCCCTACATTTTACACGTAGTAAATCCATTCCAGGTTGTTGTTTTCTAATGTTTTCCATTTTCATACCTTTAGGACTGGAATAAAAATTGTTTTTGCTCGACTTTAATACCAAACTGATGAAAGATATCGTAAAAAAAAAATATTTTTCGGCTTTTCATTTTGTAACCATTGTCCTTACGCACTGTTTACAGGCTGGGCACTGAGATACATGCAAATGCCTAACCTAAAGCGTTCATACACGGCCGGAGAAATCGACTGAGATATTTCCGTAGAAACTTTATCAAGCAAATAGGACGGGTTGACGCCTTCGAACGTCCAACCCGGGTTTTGCACTTTGATTCGAAATCAAAAAGGAGGAACAGTCAGATGTGGGGACGTGCACAAATTACGTAACGGTGATTTTACCAATTTTTGACCCCCTCCCTATGTAATGTTTTGTAACGGTTTGGCACGCCACTCCCCTAATATTACGTAACGATTTCAGGACCACTACTCCCCCCCCCCAAAAAAAAAAATTCACTTATTTTCATTCCAAATTTTCTTAGTTTCACACAAATGCAAACGCTGTCGAAAACCCCCCTCCCCCCTACGTATCGTTTTGTAAACCCCCCCCCTTTGACCATTACATAATTTGTACACGGCCCGGTAGTCCCAGTGGAGGAGGGCGAGAAAATTGATATTTTTTTCTTAAAAATTATACTCTTTAGACCTATTTATTTGCGTAATTTTTCAAAAAAAATTGTAAGCGGCGCCATTTTTATTTCGTGCTTTGTTTTTCTAACATTTTTGCGATCGGCTAATTTAATTGAAAAAATTTTGCCTGCGGCGCCCTTTACCTTCTCACTCGAAACCAAGATCCTCCGTTTTAGGAAAACTGATCCCGTCTCTGTTTCTAAATTTTTTCGACTAAAAGTAGAGTATGAACATGGGGGAAATAATTTTTTTCTACGGTATGACGAAAATTTCGAGAAAGTTGAAGAAAAAAATAAAAAAAGTGGCAGAGCTCAAGTTTTTCGTAAAAAAAACGTTTTTTGTAAAGAAAGACAGCAAAATAAATCTTTTCACCCCTTTTTGGGTGTTACAAATATTGGCAGCCCCTTATTTTTCGCTTTTACCCTCCCGCTAGTTTTGAAGAATGGTTCGCTACATGTTTCGAGATCATGTCATAAAACACCTCGCAAATATCAAATGTAGTGTAGGGCCAGCTTTATTTAAAATCAATAATATCGCAAGCAAAAAGCTCTGCAGGAAAAACAGCGCCGTTTATTGATTGGCTGCTAGTGCTTGCTGCATGGTTTGGCCGTTTCCGGATAGATGTCACTAGTAGAACAGAATCGAAAGAAATTTAATTAAAAGCGAAGATATTTCTTTCTAATGTTAACAACCTCACGAGTTTATCGCTCAGTATCGTAAATAATCGACCCTGCCGCCTCCTTTAAGCAAGAAAAAGCTGTGGTTTGGACCTGAAAACATCTAATTTTTTCCTCGATCATCTCATGGTGTGGCCGCCATCTAGCGGAATTTGCAGACATCTTGTCAACGGTTATTATTGCAAATATGATTTATGCTCACAATGAAAGAGTGGCGACAATTTTTTCTCATGAAAGCAGTACGGAGATAATAACAAACTGGCACCATTGCTCAATATACCTGTTTCTTTTGTGCGCGCAGAACTTTCTATGCCATTTCTGTTTGATTTATTGAAATCCTATCCCTAAGGAAAATCTTAGGAACCCTGTATTAAAGACTGTGTACCAAAAATTAGAAGTCTGCAGCGAATTTCACTACCTGCCCCGGTGCAGAATTATTCAACCTGTGACGTCACAGGTCGAGCTTTTGCATCTTTCAGTACCCGACCCAAGCCGCGGTGCAATCAGATAGACGTATTTCACTAAACTCGAGCTGCCCGCGTAAAGTTCGATTTCATATTTCACTAGCCGCTCCGAATGCCCGAAAATTTGAGCTTTTCAGAGCTGTGGTTTTTGACGGTTCTACTTCGTCGCATTGTGCAAGTTCGAATTTTCGCCGTTCGAGACCGAGGGTAAGCTAGCACCGTGCAAGCTATTGTTCAGTTTTGAACTAGGGCTACGAAAATTCGAGTGAGTTTTGGTGGAGAAAAAATGGACACTTTATTAGTTCTTATTTTAAGAAAAAAATTTTTGCATAGCGTGCAACAAAGATGTAATAAGAGGCCTTTACGCATTTTAATCAACATGCAGTTGGAGATAAACACAAAAATCTCTATAAATTGAAATGCGACAAAAATCAGACGCTCTTAGGACAGGTTGGTGAATTAATTAATGAATAATATTTTTTCTAACAATTCTCTCAAAGTTTCAAAAATCTACAGCTGGGTTTATACACGCAAATTTTAAAATACCTCCCTTCCATTCTTCATGGAAATGCGCATCTGGAAAGGGGATTTTCTACATCCGGCAGAATTCTTACGAATGATAAGATTAAGCTTTCAGAGCCCATGTGCTCTACTGTGTATTAAATATTATATTTTAATTTACTTTGATAAAAATGTAAATAACATGGTGTTTACCAAAAATTAATTTAAATTATTAAACCTTGAAAAAACCTCCCATAAAAATTACACAAATAGTTTGGAGTAAGAAAAGAGATTAAAATGTAAGGCAGAAAAAAAGAAACAAGAAGTAAAATACCGCCAAAAAAATTGAGTAATAAAAGAAAGATATAAAGAATCTAGAACAAGAATTTAAGACCGTCGAGAAGCACAAAAATTATAAATATGAGGCTGCGAATAGATTGTTAAATGAAGGAAACATAAAACTACTCAATGCCTTAAAAAAACGGATTTTATTGAAGCAAATATGGCCCAGGAGCAAGAGGCAAGAAAAAGAATACGACAGGAGTAATCCATCATTTTTTTGTAAAAATTTGTTAATATGTTCTATTATTTATAAAAATAAAAAAGTACTTACATCAAAATTTATCCCCTAACTGTGAAAATAATGTTTTCTTAAAAATGTAGCTGTTTTTTTAAACTTCTATTGCCTTCGCCAAAACATGTATCAACAAATTTGGTGAAAATGTTACAGAAATCTACCTAATTTCATGAGTCATTCACTTTTTAATTTATCTCCTTGTGACAAATAACAAAAAAGTTTTCCCAAGTGGAACTTTATAAACGGTCACTCTGTACAAACCTAGGGTAAAAACCGCATTTACCATTAAACCGAACACTTCAACTATAGGAGATTTATTGGCGAACTTCGAAAATGAAATTGGTGTGTATTCGAAACGCAAACCGGAGGTCAGTTTCAAGAGTTCGAGGGACACTTTATTCTAATTATGACAAAAGCAAATGAGAAGGGTCCAGAGTGGGTGTAACGTATTGAGATAAATCGCAAGTTATTGAAAATTATATGGCGGCGTGTATTTGAGGTCCGATGTATTTATTTTTGGTACAGCAAAAGGTAGCTGCAAATACCATTTTTTGTATTTTCCTATGTGCAACACAGACTTTTTGCCTTTGTCACCTTAGGTTATATTTTTGGCATATACAGGGTTCCTAAGCAAATCCTTAGGGGGCCAAGCAGCCGTGTATAAGACGCAGACAAACGGAAAAGCACATTAGGCAGAAAAGGATGGGCATGGGGCGATGTTGTCACTACATCTTACACGTAGTAAATCAATTCCAGGTTGTTGTTTTCTAATGTTTTCCATTTTCATACCTTTAGGACTGGAATAAAAATTGTTTTTGCTCGACTTTAATACCAAACTGATGAAAGATATCGTAAAAAAAATATTTTTCGGGTTTTCATTTTGTAACCATTGTCCTTACGCACTGTTTACAGGCTGGGGACTGAGATACATGCAAATGCCTAACCTAAAGCGTTCATACACGGCCGGAGAAATCGACTGAGATATTTCCGTAGAAACTTTATCAAGCAAATAGGACGGGTTGACGCCTTCGAACGTCCAACTCGGGTTCAATCAAAAAGGAGGAACAGTCAGATGTGGGGCCGTGCACAAATTACGTAACGGTGATTTTACCAATTTTTGACCCCCTCCCTATGTAATATTTTGTAACGGTTTGGCACGCCACTCCCCTGATATTACGTAACGATTTTAAGACCACTACCCTCCCCCCCAAAAAAAAAAACTTCACTTATTTTCATTCCAAATTTTCTTAGTTTCACACAAATGCAAACGCTGTCGAAAACCCCCCTCCCCCCTACGTAACGTTTTGTAACCCCACTCCCCCCATTACGTAATTTGTGCACGGCCCCTGTAGTCCCAGTGGAGGAGGGCGAGAAAATTGATATTTTTTTCTTAAAAATTATACTCTTTAGACCTATTTCTTTGCGTTAATTGAAAAATTTTTGCCCGCGGCGCCCTTTATCTTCTCACTCGAAACCAAGATCCCCCGTTTTAGCAAAACTGATCTCGTCTCTGTTTCTAAATTTTTTCGAATTCAAAAATTTCGAGAAAGTTGAAGAAAAAAATAAAAAAAGTGGCAGAGCTCAAGTTTTTCGTAAAAAAAACGTTTTTTGTAAAGAAGCAGAGAAAATAAATCTTTTCACCCCTTTTTGGGAATATTGACAGCCCCTTATTTTTCGCTTTTACCCTTCCGCTAGTTTTGAAGAATGGTTCGCTACATGTTTCGAGATCATGTCATAAAACACCTTGAAAATATCAAATGTAGTATAGGGCCAGCTTTATTTAAAATCAATAATATCGCAAGCAAAAAGCTCTGCAGGAAAAATAGCGCCGTTTATTGATTTCTTTGGCTGCTACTGCTAGCTGCATGGTTTGGCCGTTTCCGGATAGATGTCACTAGTAGAACAGAATGGAAAGAAATTTAATTAAAAGCGAAGATATTTCTTTCTAATGTTAACAACCTCACGAGTTTATCGCTCAGTATCGTAAATAATGGACCCTGCCGCCTTCTTTAAGCAAGAAAAAGCTGTGGTTTGGACCTGAAAACATCTAATTTTTAATTAGATTAGATGTTCAAATCTCATGGTGTGGCCGCCATCTAGCAGAATTTGCAGACATCTTGTCAACGGTTATTATTGCAACTATGATTTATGCTCACAATGAAAGAGTGGCAACAATTTTTTCTCATGAAAGCAGTCCGGAGATAATAACAAACTGGCACCATTGCTCAATATACCTGTTTCTTTTGTGCGCGCAGAACTTTCTATGCCATTTCTGTTTGATTTATTGAAATCCTATCCCTAAGGAAAATCTTAGGAACCCTGTATAAACTTTCTATAAGGAGAGGGCTTGTTTATTTTTTACTAATTCAAAATACAAGACCACTAAAAATAAAAGCCACATTTCAGAAAAGCAAAAATGTTTTATTAAACGAAAGGTACACAGTAATTGATCTATTCGATGAGTTGATTATGAAAGAAGCAAGCCTACTATAGTAACCATAATAAATCGGTTTCAAGAAGATGAAACTGTCCCTCGAAAGGAAGTTACTGGCCCAAAACAATTAAAAGGTGATCTGGCCTTAGTTAGTTAACGAAATACATAATATATACAGACCGCTTCAAGCTACTGCGAACATAGGGCGGAAGAAGTCTAATTTGCCAGTGTACGTACATGCAGAGACACCGCACACCTATCAGTGAAGCAACCAATACTCAGGCTTGCGATCACCACTTGCATGACTTTCCTTTGGTATTTAGTACGCCTCTAACCACGGTGCTGTGTGGAGCGTAGTCAATGAAACCGGAATTTGGTCAATAAATACGCAAATTTTTATAACGTAATTTTCTTATTTTTGGTCACTGATAAATAAGAGCGTTTTATTGTCAACTGCTCAGATTTATCAGTGACGACGTGTTACAATGAAAATAATAAGGAGAAACAAAATAAAAGCAAGTTCTCAAAATAAAATAATACATTCTAAAAACCAAAAAGATTCTCCCAGTCAAAAAAAAATTAAAGCAAATGTTCGAAAAGTCCTCCTTGCTCGGCTAGACAATATCCGAGCCTACTATAAAAACTCCTTCTAACGTTTCCAAGCATGTTAGGGGTGATAATTTAAAAAGCTTCTTCAAAAACAGATAGAAGTCATTAGGAGCAAGATCGGGAGATCGAGCTGGCCACAAAATAGTTCCCCGTGTATTTATAACCCGATTAGGAAATACATTATCAAGATATTCCCTAACAAGGCCAACATTGTGAGCGGAACAACCATCTTGTTGAAACCATGTTTCACCAAATCTTACACCTAACAACTGCCTAGCAGTTGGAATAATGTGCTGCTGCAGTAGATCCAAGTATCTAGGACCATTCAAATTGCAATTGCCGTTAATAAAAAATGGCCCAATTACGTGTTCCCCTATAATACCCCCCCCCCAAACATTTAGTTTTTGGGGATACTGTGTTACGTCAAAATAAAAATGCAAATTTTCCCTCGACCAATATCGAACGTGTGTTGGGTTATGACGATTTGAACATTTGACCATCTGCACTTTTTCGGCAACTTCGTAGACATCCATTTTTAGTTTTAAAAATGTATTATTTTAATTAAGAACTTACACATCTGTTTCTCGAGCAAGGCAGAAATAAAACAAAATAATAAAAACAAAATGAATTTCCAAAAGATAACACTGCAGCGTGCTTCGAATCCACCTCGGTCGTACGGCACGGAGAGTAAATTGGACTTGATTCTCCCTATGTTCGCAGGAGCTTGAAGCGGTCTGTATAATAATAAAATTATAAAAAATTTCAAAATTAAAAACATAAAAAAATACTTATTTTTAATAGTGCGTCATTGCGGGGAAACAGCCTCCTCTAATAAAATTTTTCAGCGTTGCCCCTTTTTTGATCGGGATTCTTCGATTCAGGTACGATGCATGGCAATGAACTCAGGTTAAGTTAAGCGGGATTGGCTAAGTAGGATTGAAATCACAAAACGGTACATCTGGGGGTTAGTCTACTATAGCGGCCATATTGATACCAAACTGACAGAAAATTCATGTTTTTTTTTATCAATTTGATTATAAAAATGGCGGTAATAGTGGATTCAAGGGCACTGAAAAGGTAGGAGTTAGCTGGCTTTTTAGTTGAGAACGGTTTTGTTTTTTTTCTGTAGGAAACTAGTGAAATAGTCTAACAAATATAAATTATATGAAATTACAGGAAAATAGGCTCGTATAGAGGGACGCAATATAAACATGACCCAACGGATAATGTGCACCAAAATTTAAACATTCCAGATTAATGGTCGGGCCGTGCAAGGGTGGCCGCGGAACGCGCACACTACACGTTTGGTTTTTGTTGAAAATTAATGTGCTGATCATGACTAATAGTGCCCCATGCAGCTACAGATAAGCCTATGAAAATCTAACTGAAATCGGAAAAATATTCGGGCAATATTTCAAGCGGGCGAATTTGCTAACCATTATACGGAGTGGCCCAAAAGAAAACGCGACTCTTTTTACTGCCCATTATAAGAGTTTTGTCCGATGTGCGCCACTAGTGGAGAACTTGACGTTGGGTGTAGAGCTCTATCTTTTCCAAGTGTACTAATGTATCGCTTGTTAACATTTGGTAAGAAATAAGAAAGTTATAAATTTTTTAAACGAGTGCGTTTGTCAGTTTTAACATAAAACTGCAAAATTTTAAAACCTTGTATTTTCGAAGCATAGCCATGTAAGAATGATTTTTTTTGGCCGGACTGAATTTGTTTTACCCAACGACCGCATTTGAACAATTTATAACTTTCTTACACGATGTTAATAAGCGACACACCAGTGGCACACTTTAAAAATTCGCAGGGGGTGAATAATACCTATATTTTTAAATTGTCCGCCATTTTGAATTGTTACAAAGTGTCAATTTTGATGGCAAATTCTTACATTTCGAAGGCTTTTCAAAATGGTTAAAATTTTTGAAATCGGACAAAAACTTCACAGTCAAAAAACTCCCATTTTTTCGGCCCACCCTATATATTCGACGAGGTCTTAGCCTACGCCATCTCGGTATGCGGGCGATTCTCTGACAAAAGAAATGTTTTTTTTTTACAAATCAAATATTATTTGCTCTATATGTTTTCTAATAACAGACAGACACAAAAAAAAAATTTCAATGATTTAAAGGTTTTTTTTTCAAGGGTTTTTCAAAAAGCTTTATCCAGAGGAACGACACAAGATTTCACCATCCTACTTTTAATAAAAGTAACAAAAGAACATTTTTTAAGATATTTTTTATAATACTGCTTTAAACTAAATTTTCCTTTAACAGTTTACACGGGCGTTTTTATAAATCGCTTTAAGCACAAAATCGATTTTATTTTAAAGCGATTTAAGAGAACGGTTTATCGCTCTAAAACCGATTTTAGGGTCGGTGTAAACACTTTTAAAACGCTTTAGCGCATTCCTTCCAACCTAAAGAAATACTTTAAGGTCGTAATTACAATCCGGGGAATTGTTTTTAGCAACACTGTACGGGAAATCAGTTTTACTATGTCGAAAAATTTTACGTCATTGAATTTGTTTTCCATGGCAACGCGGAGACTTTGTTTATGTTTATCCACAGTGGACGCCAGATTTTTTAGCACCGGGTCAAAAATTTGGGGTTAGGTTATAAGTATTTTTTATTTTCGCTTCTTTCGTAAAGTGTGTGTGCATGATGGCATTTTAATAATTAATCTTCCACCGATAAGAGCAACCTTGCCTTTCAACTATACCGAGAACAGGTTAACTTAAAATCATGCAGATTTAAAAATCGGCTACTGGCGCTACGCGAAATAATCGTATTCTATTTTAAACAGGAACGTCAACGACTAGCAAGAATATTTCCAACCTCGAAATGGAGCTTCACTGACCTGTTTTGTTACTACTCAAGTATCCGTGAGTTTTTGAAACTGAGGTCGGGATCTAAAATCTATCCTGGGCACTCCAAGATTTCACTAGTACACTTGCACATAACTATGCCGCAATAATATAAATAAAAAGAAATGGTTGAATCAAAATAAAAACAAAATTATGTGGGGTTATTGGCGCCGAATGTTTCTATGCGAATTCCTAGTAATCCCAGCGAGCTAGTAAAGTTCTCTTGGTTCTTTGATAGACTCGGGGTAATGCCCGTGCAATGCTAGACTAGACCTTTTGGTCATATTTCTTTTAGAACAATCTTTTTGAAAACACATTTTTGAAACATAAACATAACCTCGAAAACGTAAAAATACTCTTCTGTTCCAATGCGGCTCGATTTAAAGTTTGTTGACACCTGCCGTTACCATGAAATCGTATAAATTCTGCGGTCTATTGGCCAACATTTGAACTGCGTGTGTCTCCCAAATTCAATGAAGTGTGATTGGTTGATCGGTTTTCTTTTTCGGAGTGCACAGGCTTTTAGAAAAAAGGAAACTTAGTTTTTATTTTCGCTAAAGCAAGGAAATATAAAAAGGAAAAATGTAATTCAGAGGAAATTGTGAGTATTTCTCTATTTTTTTTTGTAAATCGAGTTTGTTCTAAACCGCAATTATTTTGAGGCTTTTGGGATAGATGACAGCACCAGAGCTTTTATTTTGAGGAAAAAATAATTGAGAATTTTGAAAAATCCTTCAGATATTTTTGTTAATCATTTAAAAATAATCAACCCTGCAAAATTTCAGCTAATTCTGATGTTTAGTTTTCCTTGTACGCTCTGGCAAAATATCAAAAAATTCAAGAACAAGGCGTTGCCAGTTGTACTTTTTTTTTTAGTTAAAATCTGCGGAGAAACTATAGCCTTAAATATCCTGGTTTTACTGAAAAATCTGTCGTTAACTTACACTCCATTCCAAATTGCTGCGTACCAGTTTTTTGACACTGACAATGTCAGTTCCATTTAGCTTCTGTGTCTAGTTGTCAGCCGCCATATTGAAATTGGTCCGGAGAATTTGGAATGAGGTGTAGTAGTTTTATTTGTTTTCTTTTTAAAATGAAATTTATTGATATTTATACCCTCGGAGAAAGCGATTTTGTTTACAACCGCACTTATATAAAACTAGTTTTAGGTTCGTATAAACGTAGTAAGTGTATCTGTTGGCTATAACTAGTAGTAGTAGTAACTAGGGGGCGGCCCAAGACCTGGCAAGTAGACCCAATCGGTCCCTTTTTACCTTACCCCAGCCCAGTCCCCTAATCCGCCACCTCTACCGCTTGCACGGTAGTGGGCTCTCCGGGCCTTCCTGTTCTTTTTACGAAGTCCAGTACTTTGGCCCACTTGAGAGCTCGTAGATCCTCTGCATCCAGATTCGGTTGTCCGAGTACCTGATGCCTCATCCTTAGGTATGCATCGCACTCCGCAACGAGGTGCCGCCCTCCTGCAGGCATGGCAGGTAGAGTCATTCGTGGTCCCGATACGAGTGAGATGCTTACTGAGTCGGTTGTGGCCGGTCAGTATCCCTATCAGTTGTCCAATATCTTTTCGTGTCCTTCCCAGGAGCCACTTGAGTCTGGCCGCGTCCGTCGATGAATTCTTTGGACTGTCTGCATCCTATTTTGCTCTCCCAGGAGTCTGCCAGTGCATCGTTAGCCCATTTAATGACTCGACTTTGCAGCTGTCTCCTTGTTATACTTAAGAGTGGTTACGGCTCCACGTATTGAGTGCTGGCCCCGATCCGAGCGAGTTCATCCGCCTTTTCGTTGCCCGACACTCCCGTGTCTCTCTTGTTGACTCAAGGCTTCCAGTGCTTCTACGCACTCTTCCTCTAGATTATTGTCAATTTTTGGCGCACTGAGTGCCTTTAGAGCCGCTTGGCTGTCGGAGCATATGTACACATGCTCCTCCGGACCATTGCGAACCTCTTCTAGTGTTGCCGCCATTATATTGGCGTATACCTCGGCTTGGAAGATCGTAGCTTGCTCTCCGAGCGGGTAGCTCGTCCGAACTTCTCGGTTTTGCATCTAGACCCCCGCCCCTACAACTAAATCGTATCAGCCTTTTTATTGTTAGAGAAGAGATGCTAGAGGAATGATAAATTTTGTAGCTTTTTACTACAAAACAAGCAAATAGTGAAATGTTGTAATCTAAGTTGACGTTTATAAATAGCTTTATTGTAATTTGTATTAATAAAAATAGTTCAGAAATAACCCTGTCGGTATCAGTTAAAACACTAACAGATCTAAAATAGTACCCCCCACAGGTCTAAATATTTACACCTGTGGGGGCACTAAATTTTAAAACCAATTTTCAAAAAACACTTACCCATACAGAAAGGACACAAAATTATTGATTATTTTTGTATTTTTATTGCTAAATACAAGTGAAAAACTGCTTTTTTTGTCAGAATAAATACCATATTTTAGAAGAAAATGGCCTAAAACTAATTTTTTTTTGACAGGTTTCAAAATGGCAAATGGTGAATACGCCAAAATTTTGGCACATAATAGCTTCATAATCTGTGTTTGAGGTGGTGATTTTTTAGATCACCTCTGAGGGGTGGTTTAAAGGATTGTTTTGTGGCAATTGGTAATAAGTTCGTTCATAATTTCCCTGAGTAACCGTTTTCACAAGGATTAATTTACCTTATTTAATATCCCAAGTTGTTCATTAATCAATAAAACACCTCCAATTTTGTCTAGAAAAACGCCAAATTTTGCACCCGTTTTCAGCACAAAAAATATTTTTATGAGGACACTACGAGGCAAAACAAACATAAGTGAAGGTCACTGATTATGCACGAAAAATATACCAAAAAAAAAATCGCAAAACAACTATATTAATTTATTTACAAAGTGAAATTAAAACATTGAGGTTACCTAAAAGCTCAGTCAAGAAAACTTTCCTTACTGAAAGCAGAGGTAAAATATCTGAACTCGCTGTTTGTGATTGAACGCAGCGCTAATATTTTTAAACTGACATTTCGACAATGACAAAAATGTGAACAAAATTTGCATTTAGGATTTTTAATAAATTTCATAAATAAAAACACCTTTTCAATAAATACAAAATTAATCTACTCCTTATTTTATTATTCCCATCTAAATCTTTGTGTGACATTAGGTATTAATTGGAAAAATTAATTTAAAGGGTAAGTTTTAATTAGAGTGACGTTTAACCCCAATTTTAATTTGTTCTACAGCGTGTTTACTATTTAAACCTCGCGTGTGTTTAAATTTTTTAATTTTCTTTTTTTTCTAAATTGAAACTTTCCTCTTAAATCCAACAAAAGATTGTGTTAATTGTGTGATGATTATTCAATAAACAAATTTATTAAAATTCTTTTTATAAATCAAATTATGTCCAAAACTCAAGGATGGTTGGTTTAAAGTGCCAGAAATTTCACTTAAACTGAGGACCGTTCCAAAATAGACTAAACCCTTTAAGTAAATCCCACCGTAAATTTCTCTTCCAGTCTGGTAAAGTTATCTTATACCGTAATCTAATGGAGTATATTACAATACAGTATAAAATAAAATATCTTTATGATCATTTCATCGTAAATCACTTTGTATATTTACTAGATTTTTTTAATATACAAAAAACTTATTGGGTCTTCCATAAATTAAAACACGCTACGAAAACCTTCGTTAAAAGCCTTCTTTTTCAAAATATTCATATCTGCATTGCTGTTCCGCTGTTCGACCGTTTTGTATGTACAACGACATATATTATCTTTGACTCACGACGCCTTTTTTTTGTTTATTTTTAAGGGTTTGGGGCAGTTAAAACTAGCAGGCGCCGTATTGTAATCCGAATTGAGCTGACATTCCCCGCTGTGCGGCCGCCTTGCTTGCACTCATCAAAAGGCATAAATCTTTGAAAATCCGATCCTGGAGCTAACTGAATTTCGACTCTCTATGCCTTTAGTGCAGATTTAAATCTCAGGGGCGTTACATTGGCTAGGAAGACATTCAACTAAGATATTAACAGTGAGATTTACTAAGATCTAAAATAGTACCCCCCAGAGGTCTAAATATTTACATCTGTGGGGGGGGTACTAAATTTTAAAACCAATTTTTCAAAAACACTTACCCATATAGAAAAGACACAAAGTTATTGATTATTTTGTATTATTTTTGCAAAATACCACTCAAAAACTGCTTTTATTCTTAAAATTCACCATATTTTAAATAAAGCAGTGAAAGTCGTGGGTTTCGGTCATTTATATTATTTATTATTTTATTACGTACGTTTCGGCTTACGCCATCATCAGGTAAAAATTATATGCTAAAAAATTTATAATAAAATTTAGTTAATGCATACAAAATTGTACATAAGTAGTTAATTATAATGTTCATTCCAATATACTAACATTTAAAAAAGTTTCCTTCTTTAGCAAAATTTTTTAAAAACATAAATTAATATTATAAACAACGAGGACATTTAAACATAAAGAAAGACAAATTGAGTTTAATCTATAAGGATTATTTGTGGCGATATTTTCTTATCAAGCAATTTTTTTTATAAAATGAGAAAACATTTTTAGCCATAGTATAATTAATTTTATTTCAAGATAGTAAGGATGAAAAGAATTTGCAATTAATTATTTTAAAATATTCAAATAAATTTTAGAAAGGTTATTAATATCAGTTCTAAAGTTAATAGAATTTTTCTCTTTCTGTATATTAATAATTTCGAGAAAATTTCTTTTAAAATAGTCATTTTCTTTTTCAATTATCTGCACATTACTAAAATCAAAACAGTGATTTTTATCAATAGAGTGTTTACTTAATGCAGTGGCACCTTCGTTTCCATTTCTAACATCATATTGGTGTCTATAGATCCGTTTATGTAAATATTGTTGTGTCATGCCTATGTATGTGGAGGGACAATCCTTACACTTTATCTTGTAAACAAGGTTAGTTTGCTTTGAAATGTTAATTTTTGGTTTTAATTCAGTAAATAAGTTTTTAGTGTCATTGGTAGGTTTATGTGCTACAGAGATGTTATATTTACACTTTTTTTAATATTTTCGGAAAACACACCTTGTGTATAAGGTATAGAAATATATATATATATATATATAGAATTTTATTGTCACTGCTTTATTATACCAAACGGTCAGGAATCTATCACCATATTTTAAAAGAAAATTCTCTAATACTATTTTTTTTTGACAGGTTTCAAAATGGCAAATGGTGAATACGCCCAAAATTTGGCACATAATAGCTTCTTTTGATTTAGAGGTTATAAAAATGGTGATTTTTTAGACCACCTCAGGGGGGTGGTTTAAATTTTCACAAGGATTAATTTACCTTATTTAATATCCCAAGTTGTTCATTACCCAATAAAACACCTCCTATTTTGTCCAGAAAAACGCCATATTTTGAACTTGTTTTTAGCACAAAAAATATATTTATGAGGGCACTATGAGGCAAAACAAACATAAGTGAAGGACACTGATTATGCACGTTGTTGTTCATTACCCAATAAAACACCTCCTATTTTGTCCAGAAAAACGCCATATTTTGAACTTGTTTTTAGCACAAAAAATATATTTATGAGGGCACTATGAGGCAAAACAAACATAAGTGAAGGACACTGATTATGCACGAAAAATATACCAAACAAAAAAACCCAAAACAACTATATTAATTTGTTTACAAACTAAAAGTAAAACATTAAGGTTATCTAAAAGCTCAGTAAAAAAAACTTTCCTTACTCAAAGCCCACTAATTTTAAAGATGTAGCTTTCATCAGTAGAGGTTGGTGCAAGCCAAGGTGCAAGCAGAGGTAAAAGATCCGAACTCGCTGTTTGTGATTGAACGCAGCGCTAATATTTTTAAGCTGACATTTCGACTGTGACAGAAATATAAAAAAAAAACTTGCATTTAAGTTTTTTTTAATACATTTCTTAAATAGAAACACCTTTTAAATAAATACAAAATTAATCTACTCCTTATTTTATTATTACTCATCTAAATCGTTGTGTTCCAGTATTAATTGGAAAAATTAATTAACAAGGGTAAGTTTTAATTAGAGTGACATATAGCCTTTAGTTAATATATCCTACAGAGTGTTTACTATTTAAACCTCGCAAGGGTTTAAATTTTTTAATTTCTTTACTCTTATATCCAACAAAAGATTGTGTTAAGATAATTATTCAATAAACAAATTTATTAAAATTCTTCTTATAAATCAAACTATGTCCAAAACTCAAGGGGAGTTGGTTTAAAATGCTTAAAACCAAAAAGTTCACTTAAACTTAGGACCGTTCTAAAATAGACTAAACCTTTTTAGTGAATCCCACCGTTAGTAATTAGCGCTTAATGAGCCAGGTTTGGTTGTTTTCTTTCTTTTTAAACAGCGTGAAGCTGGTATTGAATAAATTCTTAAGCTAATTATGAAGAAATCCATGGACTAAATGCCAGTGTAATACTTATTTACATAACTAGTGTGGAAAGTGATACTTTACCGCACGCGGTCAAGCGGGCGAGGGTGAAGACACCTGGTTCCGCTATTTCTAGGCGTCTTCACGAGAGGATGAATCGGGCACATTCGGCAGACCACCAGAGGCCGGTGTCTATGAAGATTTCGCGTCGCTATATTAAAAAAAAAGTTGGCTACATTTTTCGCTTTTGCGTTTATGTCAGGTAAACTTGGGAGGAGGATTACCGATGCTTTTTTTCGGAAAATACAAGGGCAGGGCCATTACACAGGATCCCATAGTTATATGCTCCTAGCACACCACAGTGGTCAATCTATTTTCGGTTATTATAGGCTTGTGTGTACGCCACAGTGCTGCAAAGGCCTCTAAGGGCGGCGTCATTGCCATAAATTCCCCAAATAGGTGCAAGATTAAACCACAAATCGCTGTTGTTTTACGGCCGATTCTGAGATTCCCCACACCACATCGACCGAATGCATTTCTAAAGGTGCCTCGCTAAAATACAGCTTCAAATTCACTCCTTTGGGTGTGTTCAGATTTAAGCTTCGGACGAGACGTCTTGCCGAGCGAATGACGTCATGGACAAATCTGCGGTCGCGTGTTTTAATTATAAACGGTTTTTGACAATATCAATCTCATTAGGTTTTTTTATTTACAATTTTAGGTAAAGCCATGATGGTAATTTAAGGCCTAAAATATTTTATCATTATTTAAGGGGTAACGTTTTTGTTTATGCAATTTTTACTATGTTTTTCACATTTTTATTCCATGATTTTGGTCACATTTTAAAGCTTTCTTTCCAAACTTTCGATTCCTAGAATAAAACACTCACATTTTTCAAGTTTTCACTGTTTTTTAAACTTCTGCCAAAAAACAATTTTTCTCTGTTAAAATGAAAAATATTTAAGGTTGTTAAAGAGAGACAGCAGGCTATAAAAAAGTATTTTAGAGGAATATGGAAATAATTTAAGGCAAGTGTTTAATAAAAATTTCTGTTTTGTCATCTATCTGTCATCTTTAGTAGTATCGTGCAAAAGACAGCAAAAATAGTAATTGTTTAAAGGGTAAAGTGTGTAAGAGATAATGTGGTATTAATTTCCTTCCTCCTCTTTACAGTCTTTAATTTTACCAAAGAACGTGTCCAATAAGTGTGCTAATGCTTTATGCTTTAGCACATTGTCATCTAAAAATAATTTAACAGGTATTTACCTAAATTATTTTAAGGTTCATCATGGCTCTACCATAACAAATAATAAAAATGAATTTATGGAAAAATTTTTTTTCTTATAGCAAGCTTTTATAAAAGGCACTAAAAAAGTATGTTAAAAAAAGTAAAAAAATAATTAAAAAAGAGTAAAAAAGAAAAAAGTAAAGTTGCCCAAGCTAAACGTTTTAGTGCCTTTTATGAAAGATTGTTATTAGAAACATTTTTTACCTAAATTTATTTGGTACTAATAATGTTAATAATGCTGAATATTTAAAAATAACCAATTCAGAATAGTTGTTTTTTTTTTGATGAAACAAACTGTTTGGTTTAAAACTCAAAATGGCGAATACAATCTTAAATATATTTTCCGGTTTACTCTCGTTATTGATTCTTTAACAATTATTACCCATTTCTGAATTAAGATGGTAAGTATGTAAGAAACATATCTGTATACTTAATTCTTCTACTCCTGTTTATCTGTTTGATCGATTCAAGAGCTTGTGTTATTTAAAAATGCAGAGTTCCCTGAAAAAGGCACTTAGGAAATAAAAGGTTACTTTTAATCCCTCATTTGACGAGTAATTAAAAGTAAATTTAATCCCTAAGGGATTAAAAGTAAAAAAGTAAATTTATTTTTCAAATTCAAGACAAAATGTAAAAACTGCTTCATATACCGGGTGTCTGTACTGTAACTGTAACTGTACAATGGAAACTTTTTAAACTTTCTATTCTAACATAAGTCCATGTAAACTATCGTTATGAAATACTCTCATATTTGCAGTGTTGCCATTTACAGAAAAACTTGGCAACAAAACTTTCTTATTTTAAATTGATCACCCTATATATTTTTGCATTTTTGGATTCTACAAACTATTTTAGGTACATTTTATGTATAATGTCCTATACCTATGTTCAACTTTTTTAAAATATTGACAGTTGAACATTGACATAAAACGGTTTTTACATTCCCATCTTATTTTTTCACAAGCTATCATTTTATACTATTTTTAACCGAGGGTTAAACTAACCTTGGGATAAAACGATAGCTTGTGAAAAACTAAGATAGGTATGTAAAAACCGGTTTGCTCTATCCTTAACCGTTTCGATGTTACATTATACACAAAATGTACCTAAAATATTTTGTAGAATCCAAAAATGCAAAAATATACAGGGTATTCAATTTAAAATAAGAAAGTTGTTGCCAAATTTTCCTGCAAATGGCAACACTGCAAATATGAGAGTATTTCATAAAGATAGTTTACATGAACTTATGTAAGAATAGAAAGTTTGAAAAGTTTCTATTGTATAGTTTCCAAAATATTCTAATAGGTTTCTCACTTTGGGATACCCGGTATATTTCCGAAGATTTTTGTGGAAGAAGCTGGCCTATAGCCTCTTCTGCGGTTTTTCAATTTTCATCTTCAAATTGAATTCTATTTTTTCGGCTGAATCGATAAAAAATGAAGGAGTGGACGTTTTTAACAACTTAGTTTGTTACCGTCATAATGGCATTTTTTCTTAAATGCCATAGCAACGCTTTCAAGGCAATAATACCACGGGCCTTAAGTTCTTTTTAATCCCTGAATTGTGGTACAAACTGGGTTTATAATATACATTTCTGTTTATAAAAAACGGGGACATGTATTTATTACTTGGGTAGTCGTGATACCCTTGTCATGTCATTCACGTCATGTCTCCGTTTTTTTAAAGAGAAGTGTACTATAACGAAACAGCTTGGCGTGAGTCATAATTTTCTCTAAAGTATGCAACTACTGCCAGCCATCTTATCTCTCAACTTGGCTTCGATGCAACTTTCTATATGGGGTAATGGTTCGAAGATACCAACTTTAAAGGCCTTCCTTTCTTGGTTCGAAAATTATTGGTCTGCAAAAAGGCACGATATGAAAATGCGTAGAAGTATTAGGGCCCAGTTAAAAATACTTCCTTTCACAATTCACTTTTTGACTGACTTGAAGAAAAAAAATATACTCTCTTCAAAGGGTATATTTTTGTGTAGATGACTTCCCTAAATAGTTATTCTGATAAAAATTAAAATCTTCCATATACGTCCTACTGTCAGAACCTGTCAAAAATATGTCATTTATTCCCAAAATGTAAAAAAAAATATTTTTAAAAAATGAAAAATTTGGGCTTATAGAGCATTCCATTCTAGACAAAAAAAGTCACAAGCATTTTTGTAGTACTAACCATTTTTTATAAATGTAATTTAAATATTTAAAAAATGCTGTTAGTTAAAAAAATTTATTTTCCGAAAAAACGATGGAGAACCTGAGAGAGAACATATTTTCGATAAAAAAACGTTACAACTTTTTTTGCATCACTTATAGTTTCTATACAAAAATAAAATAAGTTGAAGAAAATGGTAAAATCATGTCGATTGTATTAAACTTTTTTGCACCAAGATTTTTCTATAAAAGTAAACTGTAAAAAAAACAATTATTTGCTAAATAGTTACTCTTACTTTTCAAACGACAGTAAAAAAGTTTCGACTAGATTTGAAAAGGTAACCTCTGATGGAATTAAATAAGAGAAGCTCTCTGCAGGACATCTCTTTATATACAATAAAATAACAACAAATATTGACTATATAAGGTACTTCCCTTATTCCTGCTTCTATCTTGCCCACTTAATTTCGGTGAGTTATAGAACATTTAATTGTATTTTTTTTAGAGGTTTAGGTTTATAGAAAAACTAATTTTATTTTTATATAGAAACTATAAGTGATGCAAAAAACATTGTAACGTTTTTTTAGCGAAAAAATGTTCTCTTTCAGGTTTCACATGGCTTTTTTAGAAAATATATTATTAAAATTCTAAATGTGACAATTTTTTCCATTTTTCAAACATTTAAATGACGTTAAGAAAAAAACGGTTAGTACTACAAAAAGGCTTGTTTGATTTTTTTTTGTCTAAAAAGCCCTAATTTTTATTTCTTTTAAAAAAATACATATTTTTGACAAGTTTTGACAGTAGGACATATATAGAAGATTTTAATTTTTATCAGAATAACTATCTAGGAACGACACCTACACAAAAATGTAACTTTCGAAAAGAGTATGTTTTTTTTCTTAAAATCAATCAAAAAGTGAACTGTGCATTAAACCGTACGGTATTTGACCGGACAGTCCGGTATTTTGATGAATTGCCCAGTTACAAAATACGTCCGGTATTGTCCGGCATTTTTTTCACGTTGCCCAGTAAAGTCGGCATTTCACAGTTGCAATATTGCACATGACAACGCTGCTCGTCTGTAGCTATTTTCACAGTTTAGCGCGCACGGGTGAGGAGCAATGAGACATTACTCATGCATCTGCGGATTGCGATTGGTAGAGTTTATGCAGTTCCACCAATCGCGTTGAGTAACTCTATTTTTTTTAAAAGTTTAATCTGTTAAAACTAGGCCAAAAATTTTTACCCTGTCCGGTATTTTGTTGTGCGGGAGTTTGTCACCTTATATAAAAGGTTAAATTTTGCTGATTTTTGATCAGGATTTTTCCTATAAAATTTAGAAAGGAAAAGATAAAAAAGTTGAAAGAATATTTTGATGGTTTCGACATAATAACTAATTATAAAGTTTAAAGAAAACAGTATCTGACAATATTAAAAAAGTAATACGTAACGGAATACTTTTTCCATTTTGACAGATGTGACCTAATTATTTTATTTAAACAGTTTTAAAGTCACTTTTTATCTTCCAAATAGTAATAATAGTAGATTGCATCATTAAACGCAAAGAGAAAGTCTTAATTTATCTGAGCCTGTAATGAGCATAACATGCGAGGTAGTGTACTATAACCAATACTACGACCAATGCAAATGTTGTCATAAATATCATAAATTATCAAAAATATCAAACGAAAGCACTCCTTCATAACCTGAGGTTTCGATGACGTCAAAACAAATAAGTTTTTTTTTCTTAAAAATGTGTAATATGTCAATTTAACAGGACTTATGTTTGGTTAGGTACATACTAAAATTATATTGGATTTGTTTACGTTTAATAAATAGTTATTGTCTTAAAAATATAGAAAAATAATTCACATTTTTGCATAAATTAGTTATAAATATATCTTATAAAATAAGGTTTTATCCCTTATCACGCTATTTTGTGGTTTACGTCTAAGCTTTATTATTATCCTAGGACCGTAAATAAGCCTATTATTAATATTACTCGTTGGTCGTTAATTAATGTTAAGGCTTAATTATAATTAATTAATAAATTATTAGTATCCTTAAGAATTAAGAACCACAGAGTTTGACTAAATTAATATAGTGTATTTAAAATGGATTTTTATGATCAAACACGCAAAAATATGGAATTTGTTGCTTATAAAACGTCAAAATGTACGAAAACTACAATGTAAATTCAGTGCAATAAGTAATACAAATTTTAGTATCGTGCCATTAAATATGTTCTTATATTGAAAGTCGAGAAGTTTTAATATAGTATCGATATCGGTCGGTGCTTCTGGCAAAATTTCTGGGCGAGATATGCAATATAATGTGGCATACATGCATGGCATAACATTTTATATTTAAAAAAAATGTTGGTTGGTTTTAGAGTTGAAAGTAAAAGGAACTCTTTTGCTACCGTAGATCATACGGCAGAGGCGTACGCAGGGGCGGGGGCTTAGGGGCTCAAGCTATCCAGAGAGTTATTAAAAATCGACTGTGAAAGGTCGAATTTTCTCAAAAAATCTTCAATAGGGTGCTAATCTAAGCCTCCTCTGTTACTGAAGCCTCCCAGGAACAATTTCTGCGTACGCCACTGCATACTCGGTCAGTGTTTTTGAAAGTGTGAGAAAGAAAGAAAATAATCAAATTTAAATTGATGTACCCACGTTTATTAATCAAAGATGTGACGTTGACAAAATTATTTATTTCCAATGGTTGCCAACACACAAAAAAAATATTAACATATCCCTAACAACGGCCAAATCGAGTTGCTTACCTCTGGTAACACAATAACTGTCAAAAATTGTTTACAGGTCCTCTACCCTAAACTATATGCCATTTGAAACAGATATTAAGTCTTAAACATTAAAAAAAAAATGATCCTATTTGCCCATCAATTGGCAGAGCATTTTTTTTATTCACGGTGCGTGGGTTGCGTCGTGTTTTGTTGGAGTGATGAAGATGCATGTGCCTGCAAAGTGTGCAAATTGTCAAACCTGTTACAATCAAATTTCTCTTCTCTAACAGCTTATATTTACTGTTCGGAAAGCTCTAAAAAGGTAGATGGGCTATCAATAATTTTAAGTTCTCTTAACAACACAGTTAACTTTTCACATCACGTATTTATCACCGCCGTTATTCAGCCCCGTTTTACGAGCATATCCCTTGTAAATCAAGTTACGGAAAGATTAGGAGGGTGGCTGTTTTTCCGATCTTTTGTCATAAATTCGGCCGCGTTATCCATTTTTTCGAAGCCTCTTTCGGACGTTTGACAGCTTTCTGTTTATATCCCATGATTTAGAGATTATTGCAACTTTTGAGTATAAATTAAACTTATCACAACAACCCAAAGGGCAATTTTTAGTTACGCAAGTTCTTACAATTAGATTTGTACCACCTTTAAACGATGTTTTATAGGTAAATAGTAGTTGAAATTAACTCTGTGTTTTGGAATTTCATTGTCTATATTTTATTTATACACGACGTTTCGATTAGTACAATCTCTGGTCGTCTTCAGGTGCATTCTAAAATCTATTCCTAAGGCTACGTACTTATATACTATGGGAAATCACCTTGAGGTTTAAGATGTTGGCTCCATTTTCGTTATTTCCACCCAAGATCTTTTGATCTTTTGTTTTTTAGTTTCTTTTCGGTTGAAGTAACTGATTTGGAGGTTTTTTAACTTCTTCTTTGTTTTAATTGCCTTAGGAGCATAATCCTACTGGAAATATTAACACGCCAGGACGAATTCGTATCAGGTAACTTGGATAAGTAAGTACCAGTGCGGAACGATGCCTATTTGTGAGTGGTTCAAGGTTGGAAATCAAAGTTTATGATGGTGTTTAATGATGTATAGTGGAGGGTGACCAGTGAAACTACTGATGAGCCCACGCTGGTTACCCAGGGCGAAACATCGTTTTATCATTTCTCTTTTCGTTTTGATCTTTTGTGTGTTCCTTGTGGGATGCTCATCCAAGTTTGAATTTTCGTTATTTCCACCCAAGATCTTTTGATCTTTTGTTTTTTAGTTTCTTTTCGGTTGAAGTAACTGATTTGGAGGTTTTTTAACTTCTCCACAGCTTTTTTGTTGGTGTTTTTTGTCTTTGCGAATAAGTAAGAATCAGTCAACAAAACACTTTTTATAGGACATTGTATGTTATTATCTCAAAAGGACATTGGACAGTGTGATGTCACAGTGCTCAAAAAGAGTTAAGTATTAGAAAAAACGAGGGAAAAAATAATTCGTTTTTTTCGCTATTTTTTTATACGCTCTGTATACTTTTTGTACCTGATTAAAAATCCAAATCGCGTGCCCTTTTAACACCTCGTCAGAATTTCAATTAATTTGTTCGGCTACAAAGTTTTCGAAAAGTTTCCACATATATCGTTTTTACTCGGCTCTGAAAGAAAAGTTTCAACTTTAGGAAACTCGAACTAATTAGGAAATTAATAAGAGCGGAAACCTGACCGAAAAGAAGAAATTAAACTGGGTACAAGAAGCGATAGAGTTTTTCGTTGAAAAGCTTTTCTGTAGAGGGTGTTTGTTTATAACTGGAACACTCACTATCTTTTTTATTATGAACAATGAACTTAAGCGCTATAACATCTTTTTTTTGTTCCCCTTGGTATACAGGGTGTGGCTAATTTTTTTAAAAAATAGAATACCCAGCATTTTTTAATTTTTCAAAAAATTAGCTTTACAAAAATACCAAACGCTATTGAAATATCTTTTGTAGTTTCTGAGATATTTGCTTTTAAAAATTTTTTTCAAGTCCACTAGATTTTTAAGTTTATATTGTTAAAATAAAGAAATACATTCATGTCCCACTTGGTAGCTTGATGAGTTGGTCATTTCCAATATATTTTCATTTTGACAATTATTAAAACTTAACCGCAAATATCTCAGGAACTACAAAAGATATTAAAATAGTGTTTGATATTTTTGTAAAGCTAATTTTTTAAAAAGTTCAAAAATGCAAAAATATACAGGGTGTTCTATTTTAAAAAAAATTGTCTTTATTGCCACATACTGTATACCAAGGGCAACAAAAAAAAGTTGTTATAGCGCTTAAGTTCGTTGCAATTTGCCAAGAAATTTTTGAATTTAGACCTAACCCTTATTTTCAATAATAAAAAAGATACTGAGGTTTCCAGCTATAAACAAACGCCCTGTACAGTGCAAGAAAACTATCATGTACAGGGCGACAAGTTTTTTTTGCAGTGCGTTTTTAAACCCGCGAATTATTTTGCTTATAACTTTTTTGTTATTTCTAAATCGATTTTATAAATCAATCTCTCTCTCAAACTGCATAGCCATATTAATTTCAATTTAAAGTCAATATTTAAACGTCTGTAAACCTAACACTTCCAGGGGCCGATGCTTGACCGGTGAACGCATATAAATGCGCACACGGATCAAAATTGTAATATTCTTGAACCAGCAGCGTCCACGGATCACCTGCGAACGCCTATGATTTATCAAACCAGCAATTTCATCGTAAGAACGATTCACCATAAAAACTGCAATTTGTTAAACCAAATTTTTATCCGAACCTTATTTTTTCAAAGGCGTTCAATAACAAATTCGAGATTTATAAGACCCGTAACTCGTAATTTGTAAAACCCATTTTGAATAAAAACCGGAATTTGTCAAACCATTGTTTTTCAAAACCGGCTTTCGTAAAACCTGTTGTTTATCAGAAAATTTTTGCTAAATTGATTGCTCATTCGCCAATAATGCATGTACCAGAGGCGTACACGTACACAAATATTGAACACTACCTATGAATACTTGTAGTCAAGTGTGAGCACATAAAACGACAAATGCATCGAAACGCCGCGCCACCTGCGTGTATTCCACCGGTTCATGTATTATTGGCTAATGAGCAATTAATTTAGCAAAAATTTTCTGATAAATAACGAGTTTTACGATTCGCGGTTTTGAAAAGTAATGGTTTGACAAATTTCGGGTTTTATTAAAAATAGACTTTACAAATTGCGAATTTGATATTGAATGAGTTTGATGACCAAAGGTTCGATTAAAAACGGGTCTTATAAATTTCGAATTTGTTTTTGAATGGGTTTGAACAAATAAGGTTCTGATAAAAAATTGGTTTAACGAATTGCAGTTTCTATAGTGAATGATTTTATGATTGAACTGTGTTTTATTTAACGGGTTTGATTTTGCACAACGGCTTCATTTCGAGACACGTAGGCGGATAAATTCAGTGCCGCACGGAGGAATTGACTTCGAGGGGTTTTAAGAATAAATAATAAAAAAACTTGATTTAAAGTAGGGGGTATGGCAGAAAGGGCTCATGAAGAGGCCTAATTGCCCATGCCACCCCTATACTACTACTGCTACTACTGATTTAAAGTAAAATGTGACCATAACCAGACTACTCGGGGGGGGGGGTTAACCCCAAACCCCCCTTGATTTTTTTTATTTACTGTCAGTTTTTTGACAACAGGACACAATGAAAAAATTATAAATTATGAGCTTTATACTTTAAAAAAAGCTTTAAAATTAATCAAGAACCTACGTCTTTCGAAGGAAACTGGATTTTCCTCGGAAATTTTATTGACGTACTTAAAACATATTGTACAGTTTTTGAAAAAATGTTTTGATTACTTACTCGCTTTTCTATAGCCTGAGAGAAAAATGTTGTACACGCCTGCGCCTAAGCGGGAGGGAAAACGGCACCAGAAAACCATATTTTTATGCGTAATATCTTTAATAATTCGTGTACGTTTAGGTAAATAAAATAAATAAAAAACTACCCGATTTTGTTGTTGATAAGACATTTGTGGGGATTGATGCCTGCTTAAAGATGAACAGGACCGTACTTCAACATAAAAAAAGTGTACAAACTTTTACTTAAAAGTAGAGATTTTTTTTCTGTCAGTGACCTTGTAGCTCCGGAAATATCGAAGTGACATTCAAATTGGGTAATGTGTTATAAACATCAGAACTGGCTAAACTTTGAATGGAACACATTTTGTAAAACCTAAGACACAGCTCGGAGAATTTGTTTGATTTTTTAACTTATTCGGCAAAAAATCAAAAAAGTGCTCCGAGCAATGTTTTAGTTTTAACAAAATGTGCCTTCCATTCAAAGGTCGGCTAATTCTGATGTTTATTTGGTTCCAGAACAGAAAAAAAAGGATTTCGACTCTTAACAGCTATTTTTTAAGCAAATAGAAATTTTAGAAAAATAAAACGTATTTTTGTTGTTACTTTCTTTCATTATCTTATATTATCAATCAATTATTTTATTTTGAAAGGAAATGAAAATATCTCGAAAACTGTAACTTTGAAAGATTTGAAAAAAAATCACGAAAACCAAAATCTGAAAACCGCATATCAATAGCTGCTTTACTTGTAAAGTTATGATTTTTGTAATATATTTTAACGTTTTTTCAAATAACTCGGAAACTAAAGCTCCCACGAATTTGAAATTTTTAACAAAAAGTATATCGCTACTTGCTTTTGTTCCAAAGTTACAATTTTTTTAAATATGTAATCCCCCTTTTCCCCCTTCAACCCCCCATCACCCTAACCAAAAGTTAATCAGTTCATGGTCAGCCGATACAGGATTTTTGTACCACATTTCGTTAAAATCGATTAAGGCGTTCTTGAGTTTTCATATATACAGACAGACCGACAGACAACTTTTTTCTTCGATTAAGGTGTTTTGGAACCTTACTAGCTCATTTTTAATAAAATTAAGAAAAGTAAAAATTTTACGATTTTAATACCATACCATATTTGTATGGTGCACTAAAAAATACTACCCGGTATGTCTCTTCGTGCATTTTTCAGAGAACGTTACTTATAACTCTAAATAACTTTTAGAAACACTATTTATCGTCATACGTCCCAAGCAGAGCATCCCCAAGATATATTTATGCACCATTTGAGCTGCCGAGTGATCTTTTTATATCTTTGCTTTCGGTGTTGTTCAAAGGGGCGAAAGTTTTTAGTCCATACACAGGGCTTATGGGGGATTGTTTCTTAATCGTTTTTTTCTTTCGTTTAGGGACAATTTCTGCCAGTTTTGTGGATAAAAGTCTTCTAGTTCTTTGCGAGTCTATAAGCCTTTTTTGGGGTTTCGTGTCCGTTACACGAAATAATTATAATACACCGGCCGTAAAAAATCTGTGTTTTATAAATCATTCAGATGTAAACAGTTAAACTCAACCCTATAAAAATTTTTTCCCCAAGTACCATGCTCTCTTTGAACGTTCAGCATGATTTGCACCTTATCTAGGTACTGCTTTTTAAAAGAGTATCGTAGTAAAAACACTATATCACTGTCTAGATTATTAGACTTTATATTTTTAATTTATTAAAATTTTATAAAAATATGTAAGTACGTCTTTTGATGTCCAATAAAACTTCAAGATCTTTATCTAATATGAGTAGAAAATTTATTTTAAATACTTTGTCCAATATATCGTGAGCATTCTACGTTAACACCACATCTCGAATACCTCTAATTTTTTGTAAGTGACCTCAGTTAGTTTGCATGACTCTATATATATACATAAATAAATCGCGTAAAGGTTTACTCTAAAACTTCCCTCGCTCAAGAACATATATAAAAAGCCACTACTCGTATACACATGGGTTAGACTTTGTCGGTCAGACTTTTCCAGGGTCTTTCCAGAGTGTACCCAGACTTTTCCAGGGTTTTTCCAGACTTTTCTAGAGTGTATCCAGAATTTTTCAGGGTCTTTCTAGACTTTTCCAGAGTGTACCCAGACTTTTCCAGGGTCTTTCCACACTTTTCCAGAGTATATCCAGACTTTGCCAGGGTTCTTCCAGACTTTTCCAGGGTGTATCTAGACTTTTCCAGGGTCTTTCCAGCCTTTTCCAGAGTGTATCCAGACTTCTCCTGGGTCTTTTCACACTCTCCAAAGTGTAGCCAGACTTTTCCAGGGTCTTTCCAGACTTCCAGAGTGTACCCAGACTTTTTCTGCGTGTATCCAGACTTTTCCAGGGTCTTTCCAGACTTTCCAGGATGTATCCAGACTTTTCCAGGGTCTTCCCAGACTTTTTCAGATTGTATTTTGACCTTTCCTGGGTGTTTTCTGACTTTTCCAGGGCGTATCCGGACTTTTCCCGGGGAGTAGCCAGAATTTCCATCCAGACCTTTACGGGATTTATCCAGACTTTTCCAGTGTGTATCCAGAATTTTTTTCGAGTAGACGGACTTTTATATATATGTTGACAAAAATTTTAGTGCCGATAAACTAAGATTTTTGTCCATTAATCACGCAAAAACGGCTAAACTGATAAGCTAAGCTAAGCTAATTTTTATGTAACATTTCGTTCCATAACTTGAGATATATGGTACAGAAAATTGAATTTTTCAAGAGTTTTGTTTTGTATTTTGTAAGGGTATATATATATATATATATATATATGTAGTCAAAAATTTTGGCGCCATTCAACTAAGATTTTTATAATCTTTCCAAAGAGGTATCACACTGAGAAAAAATATATCTTTTTTTTGGGGATGGAGTTTTTTGGGGGTAGCTCCGAAGGGTATAATAGAGGACTGCTCAAAAATAATAGGGGTCTGTGCGTCAACACAAGTAATCACTATGTAAAATTTTGTTATGATTGGTGCAGGGGTTTTTGAATTAGAGTGGCTACAAAGTAGGCGACAGACAGACCGACCGACCGTCAGACTGACAGACAGAGCGACGGCTTCTGGATTCGTGCTTATCACTATTCGGAACCTCAAAATTCATAGAGGATCATGAAAATCTCGAATTGCGATTTTTAAATGTTTAGTGAGGGAAGTAATATACAGACCGCTTCAAGCTACTGCGAACATAGGGGGAATCAAGTCCAATTTACTCTCTGTGCCGTACGACCGAGGTGGATTCGAAGCACGCTGCAGTGTTATCTTTTGGAAATTCATTTTGTTTTTATTATTTTGTTTTATTTCTGCCTTGCTCGAGAAACAGATTGGTAAGTTCTTAATTGAAATAATACATTTTTAAAACTAAAAATGGATGTCTACGAAGTTGCCGAAAAAGTGCAGATGGTCAAATGGTACTATTCAAGAACTTTTTTTGGAGAATTTTGTAAATCGCCCAGAACCTAGTTTATCCACGATTTATAGGTTTGTGCAGAATTTTGAAAAGTTTGGTTGTGTAGCGCCAAGAAACCATAAAAAACCCACTGTTTTGAATGACGAGTAGGAAGTATGAGATGTGATGATTTGCGCTGCAGTGGAGGAAAATCGAAAGTTAACTAGCCACCAAATTGCCGAAGCAGTTGATACGTCTTCAGCCACTGTCTTACGTGTTCTCAAAAAGAATGGTTATCATTCTTACAAAGCGTCAAAAACGCATCAAATTTTTCCTGAGGACAACTATCGTCGTATGGAATTTTGCGAAACAATGATGGAAAGGGCTAATCGTGATGAAAACTTTCTGAGATCTATTCTTTTCACAGATGAAAGTACTTTTCCATTATTGAATCGTCATAACCCAACACACGTTCGATATTGGTCGAGGGAAAATTTGCATTTGTATTTTGACGTAAGAACACAGTATCCCCAAAAACTAAATGTTTGGGGGGATATTGAAGGGGAACACGTAATTGGGCCATTTTTTATTAACGGCAATTTGAATGGTCCTAGATACTTGAATCTACTGCAGCAGCATATTATTCCAACTGCTAGGCAGTTTGTTAGGTGTGAGATTTGGTGAAACATCGGGTTATAAGTATATGGGGAACTATTTTATGGTCAGCTCGATCACCCGATCTTGCTCCTAATGACTTCTATCTGTGGAGTTATATCAAAAATAAAGTTTACGGGCATGAAAGGGCTAATAATTTGGAAGAACTTCGGATTAAAATTGAAGAAGGTTTTCAAACTATCACCCCTAACATGCTTGGAAACGTTAAAAGGGGTTTTTATAATAGGCTCGGATATTGTCTAGCCGAGCAAGGAGGACTTTTCGAACATTTGCTCTAATTTTTTTTTGACTGGGAGAATCTTTTTGGTTTTTAGAATGTATTATTTTATTTTGAGAACTTGCTTTTATTTTGTTTCTCCTTATTATTTTCATTGTAACACGTCGTCACTGATAAATCTGAGCAGTTGACAATAAAACGCTCTTATTTATCAGTGACAAAAAATAAGAAAATTACGTTATAAAAATTTGCTTATTTATTGACCAAATTCCGGTTTCATTGACTACGCTCCACACAGCACCGTGGTTAGAGGCGTACTAAATACCAAAGGAAAGTCATGCAAGTGGTGATTGCAAGCCTGAGTATTGGTTGCTTCACTGATAGGCGTGCGGTGTCTCTGCATGTACGTACACTGACAAATTAGACTTCTTTCGCCCTATGTTCGCAGTAGCTTGAAGCGGTCTGTATACTAGTATCAAGAGGATATACATGTTAATCCAAGCATAACTTCGTTTTGATAGTTCTCAATATTAGTGAGTCGTTGTAACAATTAAGAAAAGACAAAAACTTCTTAAGGAAAGCATAACAAAATTCATACTCAAACCATGAAAAAGAGTTACTTGAATTAAGTAACTGTTGTACCAGAACATTACATTGCTTTTTATGCAAAGTCTCCAAATGATAGCGAAATAAAATTTTACAATGCGGTGCCTCTTGAATTAAAAATCATTATAAACGAAAGCATTTTCTGTAAGAATTTAAAAAGATATTTAATAGAAAAAGCGTTTTATTCCTACAATGAGTTCGTAAATTCAAATTAAATTTCTGCAAGGCATCCTAAAATAATTTTGATTGTTTTATTATTTTTATTAATGTATTTTTGCTGGATAATGTAAGATTTTCTCATTATGTAACCTATAACATGTTTATTTGCTTGTTTATTTATCGTGTTGTGTTTTTTTGCATTTTAACAATTTAATATTAAATTTTGACGAATAGCGATATCAGTGCTAGCTAACCTAAGTTTGTAGTATTGAAAAGTATATTGACGTGAATTTCTTCTGTATCAATAGCCATTCATACAAAATACTTAATCCAACACAATATTTTTAATCAAACTGAGAATAATAATTCCTTGAATCAAAGAATTCTATCAAGATTCAATTTTTCTTAAATCAATTTTGGTGTTATTATTTATTTAAGTTTGTTAACTACTAATTTAAAAACACTTGAAATGAAAGGATAATCAGATAGTTGTAGGAAGTCTTTAATAATGTTTATAGAAGAATAATATTCTTGCATTAAGTATATTTTTGTAAGTATAGGGTATTCTTAAATACAGAATGCCATTTTTTTCAGTGTGGGCGTGATGTACAATGCTAAACACATAAAAACGAGGCTCAAGAATTTAAAAAGTTAAGTTAACATTGTTCAATCTATTGTATGTTGCCCAGTTCTCATTGAGCTGGAAACCAGGTTTTTGTCATATTTTCAATATTCAAGTTGAGCACAAATTGCGAGACACTTGCTGCAATTTAACTCAACAACTTGTGCAGACCTTCTAGCGTGCTGTCTGCATTTATTACAGCGTCGTCAAGAACCTTAGCTTGTTGATTTTTATGTCGTTTATAGTCAGACCCTCTTCACAGTTGTGAAGTTTATTATTTATTCAACGTGTACGAACTGAAAAGACATGGTGATCCAAATTAAAGAGGCTTTACAAGATTTTGGTACTTTCAGTATTGATAGCCAAAAATTAAATTTCCAAAATCTGTAATGAAAATTAATGTTAGCCTTATTTCAATTATATTGTTTAAATAAATTTTAAGTCTATTGCTAGTATAGTACGGTTTTATGGAGAATATTTCCATTCTGTGTTAAAACCAGTGGCGTTCACAGGGGGCGAGATTGCCCCCACCCCTTTTTTTCGAGAATTTATTTAAAAAATTGCCGGTTTTTTATAAAAGCAGTAAAATTTTTGATAATTTTTAAAAAATGTTGCCCTTACAAAATTTTGACATCACGCCCTTCCCCTTTTGGGAAAGCTGTGACCGCCACTGGTTAAAAGTTATAAGAGGTGTGCAATTTTCGCAATTTTGCAGCGGCGATTACATTGTAGAAAATGAAAACGCTTCGCGAATATCTGCTGTTCCACAGCGTCAAAACATATCAGTTTTTGATAGTTAATGTTAGAATTATATTGTTATAATTTTGAGTCTTATTTTTAATGAGGTGTCAGTAGATAAGAAATTCAATGTCAATCAATTTTTTTTTTAAACTTCGAAGACACCTGCACAAACAATATTCTCATTTCTTTATATTTTGGCTGCTGTTTCTCTGATTCGGGAAATATTCAAATAAATTAACCTCGTCCATCAAACAGACCAGATAATTTTTGTGTTCAACGTGTTTGTATTACAAATTGCATTCGTTCGTCTTCATATTTTACGAAAATGCCCTCCTGCTGCGCAATCGAGCCTTTTTGCGAAAATATGAAACCAAACTCCTACAATTCTTGCCTAAAAAGAGAAGCTTTGTTGCTTTCAAAACACTGCTTTTTTTCATCCTCAACCTGCTGCTATATTTAGTTTGTCTCTATCTTTGTTAGTTACGGAGATTCATTGGTGTCCAAATCGTATATATGCACGTTTTTTTAGACTTCACAGAGGTAAAACGCGATATAATGTTCTTATGACGTTTTGAGTAAGTAAACCCATAGAAAAATCAAACAAATACCTATAAACTGTTTTACTTTTGAATTCTTATTTGATTTTACCATTATAACACAACATAATGTTTATAAATAATATAATTTATTTATATAATTTTTATATTATTATATTATTATTTTTTATTGTTTTTTACGTAAGTTTCAATACTTTTTTAGCAAAATCTGATATTTTTGTGTTTGTTTTCTCAGAAGCAACAATTTTAACTAGTTTATTTCAAAGTAACGTAATCAAAATTAAAAGAAAATGTTTGTGGGGTAAAAATATAAGAATTGCTTTTAATTTTTATCATTAGTAAAACAGCATAAGGAACAGATATACAGTTTTTCCTTGGCAGAAACGAATTATAAAAAAAACACGTTTCGTGCAACAATTATCGGTAATTTCGATGAACTTGTGCAATTACCCCAGAAAAATTTAAGACTTAGAGCGGGCAGTAGTAACCTAGACACTATGAGACCAAATAAAACAAGCGATATTTAGGTCTTATAGATGTTTAACAGTTTCCTCACGTTTTTGTGGCCATCTTACAGTTGACAAGCTTGTACATATCCCCAGCTAACCCCCATAGACATCAGACGGGAATAGAAGTACTTTAGATTGGTGCATGCACTTCCAAAAAGCAAGCAAAGCAAAAAAGTGCCGCCATTTTGATGGTAATTTTATCTGTGGTTGTGTTGCCGACTTCACTCGCGTTCATTTTGGCTTGTTTCGGTTTTCGTCACAAAGGCGACTGGTGTTTTTTGTTTGTTTTTTGTGTTTCTTCGAGTAAGAGTCGAAGTAAGTTGTGATATTGTATTATTTTACCCCCTTTACATCCCTCAATCACTCCCTATCCCAAATTTCTTTTTATAATGTTGTATTGTCATCGGACCTATATTACTGTTCCAAATTTCATTAAAATTGTTTAAAAAATCCCGTGTAATCTTCCAAATAGAGAAACTTGTCAACGCCGCAATCCACGGCCTGCGGCGCTCTAGAGATTTAAATTTGACGCATGCCCAATAGCGATTCGGATGGATTGTGGTTCTGCTCATTTAAATCGGGCATATCATTTTCTATCAATTTGTGGTTCGGTTGTTTTTCGTTTCTAGAAAACTATTTTAGGTACTTTTGTAATTCTGATATTTTAAGGTTCGGGAAAATTATAATCGGTTAAATTATGTTCGTGTCTTTTAAGGATCGCGCAAATTAAAATTCTATAAAATTACATTCGTATCCATTGTTTTCTGGGTGTCTTACTTTCGTTAATTTTTCGTTTCAGACGTTTTATTTTCTGTTCAATTGTGTTTCGGTTTTTGTAAATTCGGCATTTTGTGGGGTCTCGTTTTTCGGACTTTTTTCGACTTTATTTGTAGTTTGTAGTTGTCGCTTTCACAACAATAAAAAGAACGGTCTTGTGGCAGTCTCGGACAGGCAAGCAGCAATAAAAGCCTTAGTATGTCAACGAATAAATTCCAAACTAGTGTGGAACTGCCTAAAGCTCCTAATAACCTTAGCCAACCACAACAATGTGGCTGCCGAGAACCATGGGGGTGGGCGACAATGAAAATGCAGATATCCTAGAGGATCTGAAAAACATTTCATAGGAACTGAACCAGTGTTCGATATACCAAAAACCTCAGTACGTGGCCTCTTAGAATGGTGGATCAGAAACGACAACAACACATCAAAACAATGGTTAAATGTCCATCGGTGTCACTGGCCGAGGAAATACGTAAGCTCTCGAGAGGTCAGGTCAGAATAGTTTCAGGACTCTTAACCGGTCATTGGACATTGATGAAGCACCTGCACACAATGTGAATTTTCCAGGAAGAACCCATTTGTAGGATGTGTGATGAGGACGACCAGTCAGCCTCTCATATCATCTTTGAGTGCCTGGCTGGAGAACTCAGCATCTCAGAGGACACTTGAAAAGAGGGTTTAGGTGGAAGAATACAGCAAGAGATAAACCTTGCCTTGCTGTATAAAGTAAATCAATCATGGCAGATTTACCCAATTCACTGTTACGCTTGAGCATAATTATGAGTCTGGTCTGTCTGGTTACACTGGTTGTTTGAGTACAACATCTATAGTGGGGAAAGCGGAGAAAGAAATCTGTGTTGCCAATTTTAATAACAGAATTATGCAACAAAAAAACTTATTAAATTTGGATTAAGTTTTGACGCTTATTTATTAACTAATTAATAAGGTTTAAGATATATAAGGTATATCATATCAGGTTAGAATTCGACATATTTGGCCATTCTTGGTAAGCAAAGGCAGGAAATGTGTGTTGCCGGCTTGTCATAAATTTTAGTGTAAATAGGGATTTCCGTAGCACCTTTTTCTTATTTTTATAGTTGTACATCCTACTTGAATACATTTTTAGGTTTTTTTATAGAAACATAGATTTTTAATTCTATATCTAGACCATTTAATTAAACGGAACTAAAAATTATTGAAGGTATTTTAAATAATATTAAAAACAGGGGAAAACGTGTTACGTTAACATGACAACAGTGGAATGAAGATGTTGAACTCAAACACCCTGACCTAGGTCTAAAAAAAGCTCCTTCTAGTAGTTCAATGTTCTAAGAACCTGCCTTTATATTAGCTTCTTTAATTTCACCACAGCATCAGAATATGCGACTGCCTGATTGCGTTCGCAGATTCATATAGATCATCAAATTTTGAACGTGCACGCTTACTCTACACTTAACATATGGGTTCACGCACAACCATGTACATAGAAAATTTTTCATTTGCTTAAGGCAAAGCAAAATTGGAATTTGGTCAAGGAGCTTGGCGAGTGCAAGCTCTAAGCAAGAATTTTATATATTAAGGTAAAAAATTCATATTTTGATTAGGAAACAACACATAACCCAAACATTGATGGTGTTATTGGTCACTTATAGAAATGTCAATTCCAAAGCACGTTCGAAATTTAATGTAGTAAGGCAAATAATTTGTTGTGCTATGCACGGTACTTCTATTAAGGCCTATTTACACAGACAAACTTTCCTTTGATGTTGAAATGCCGACAAACATTTACACCAGCCTCTTGAGCAAAATGTTCAAAAAAAAGTTCGAGCAAAATCTCGTACAAAAATTACGGAAATTTTGGAGAGAATGTTAAGCAAAATTTCTTTGAAGAAATGTTGGTATAGAAATTTCTTAAAAATTTAAATTTTATAGTTTTATGGGAATTCATTGAACTTAACTGAAAATAGAAAGACTAAGTTTTAAAACAAGGTATTTTTAATTAAGTGCTTTCTGACGGAAAAACAATTTGATGTCGAAATTGACATTTTACCTCATAAGCAACTTCGATTGACCTGATTTTTATAGGGGATATGCCAGTATACTTGTAACTTTTTTGGGGTTGTAAAAAAACGATAATAAAAAAATATTAATTGGCACCTATTTATTGCTGTTGCCTGTAAAATGTAATGATAAAAATTTACGTTTAAAATTTTACTTTCTAGTTTAAAACACAATACAATAATAATTAAGTCAAATTAAAAAACCTATATACATTTTATTAAATCTCAAATATATGAACAAAAGCACGTTCGGTCTAAATAATACCCGTTTATTACCCACTTTTACAACTTTACGATCCCAGACACTTGTCTAAAAAAATATAATTTAGCAGTAATAGACTAGATTTCTGAATCGGAATGTTACTCCTTTGCATATTGTTTGTTCAGTGTCAGTAATCGACCTTGATTATTACATTAAATTGACAGTAAATATCTATCTTCAGCATTTTCATGAACCTTTTGCTTTTTTAAGTAATCGTTGGGGCCTTAAACTAACTAGGTAAATCTGGTGTGAGGAATGAAAAAAAAAACAATCAAAGCTAAGGGTAAAGTAAAGTTACAAAAATATGTTTTAAAAAAAATCCCCGCCCCACCACTCCTCATAGTCGTGAGGCGCGGATTACCGCTTAAAAGTGCAAGCAACTTTTCAGTTTTTTGCCGAAATTTGAAAAACTTTAAGGCGCAATTACACAGACGAACATGCTCAAATAAAAGCTCGTGCAAAAGATCTAAAATTTTTTGCGTGAACATTTTTGTGAGCTTTTCTTTGAACATTTTGTTCGGGTAAATTTTTGAGCAAATTATTGCTATCTGTTTTGGAAACATATTTTTAAAGATGAGAATAAATAAAATTTCACATTAGTGATCAGTGATCTCAATTCTTTAAAAAAATGGAACACCAAGTTTTATTTAAAATTTTTGTGAAAAAAAGCCGACGGCAAGCGAAACATTATTATTGACTCTACTATCAGTTTTGTCACATGGATTAGGGTTACTTATATTTTTTTCTTAGGGTTTTTCCCGGATTTTTTTGCCCGGGTTTTTTTTTGGGATTTTCTTGCGAGTTTTTTTTATTTCCAAGGGTTTCTTTTCTAAAGTAAAAAAAAACCCAGGAAAATTTTTATTTTCCTAAAAAATTTTGAGTTTTTCAAATATCGGCAAAAAACTCAAAAATTGCACTTTCAAGCGGTAATCCGCGCCTCACGACTATGAGGAGTGGTGGGGAGGGGGATTTTTTTTGAACATATTTTTGTAACTTTGCTTTACCTTTAGCTTTTATTGTTGTTTTTTAATTCCTCACACCAGATTTACCTAGTTAGTTTAAGGTCCCAAGGGTTGCTTAAAAAAGCAAAAGGTTAATGAAAATGCTGAAGATATAGATATTTACTGTCAATTTAATGTAATAATCAAGGTCGATTACTGACACTGAACCAACAATATGCAAAGGGCAACATTGCGATTCAAAAGGGTGGCCGGTCTACTACCTGCGAAATCCAAAACGCGGGATGATAGATCGGCGACACAGTCTACTAAATTACTGCTAAATTATATTTTTTAGACAAGGATCGGGTTCGTAGGGTTGTAAAAGTGGGTAATAAACGGGTATTATTTAAACCGAACGTGCTTTTGTTCATATATTTGAGATTTAATAAAATGTATATAGGTTTTTTAATTTGACTTAATTATTATTGTAAAAGACTAAACTAGGAAGTAAAATAAAGGAATATTCTTTTAAACGTAAATTTTTATCATTATATTTTACAGGCAACCACAATAAATAAGTGCCAATTATTATTTTTTTTATTCTCGCTTTTTTTACAACCCCAAAAAAATTACAAGTATACTGGCATATCCCCTATAAAAATCAGATCAATCGAAGTTGCTTATGAGGTAAAATGTGAATTTCGGCATCAAATCTTTTTTCCCTCGGAAAGCACTTGATTAAAAATACCTTATTTCAAAACTTTGTTTTTCTATTTTCAGTTAAGTTCAATGAATTCCGATAACAATATATATTTTGAATTTGTAAAGAAATTTTTATAACCCCAATTCTTCAAACAAATTTTGCTCAACAATCTCTCCAAAATTTACGTGTGTTCTTTTGTATGAGATTTTGGTCGAACATTTCTTTGAACATTTTGCTCAAGAGGCTCGTGTAAATGTTTGTCGGCATTTCAACATCAAAGGAAAGTTTGTCTGTGTAAATGCGTCTTTATGTTCCAACGGCTGTCCAAATTCCAGGCCTGATACTTGGCCTACTATTAGGCTTCCACGGCCAGCCCGGTTGGTTTTTCCGGCCGGACGCAGTCCGAACGAACCTAAGTTCTGGACATGTTCGGAAAAATCCGAATGAATAAGAAGATTTCAATTCATACGTAGGGCTTGCAAAACGTGAGGTCAGCTAACGTATCTATTTTCCTCTTCTTTATCTATGAGCTAACCTGTGGGTCAAGTGAACCTGCTGACAACGCTTTACGTTCCTTTATTGCAAATTTGTCCATAGAATTCCCTATAATCCGGAGGTTTTATATACAGGGTGCTGCTTTTGCTTTAAATACAGTATTGAGAAATCAATTTACCTACGTCGACTTGATTTTTAACGTCATTGCATTTGTTTTTCATGGTAACCAGAATTTCTTAGTTACTTCACTGCCTGGTAGGACAGTAGAGTTTTTTTAGCATTTTCCATGGAATTTTTACCAAATTATTTATAAAAAAAAACATTTTTTAATCTTTTTTGAAGTTTCGAGATGCAGTCGGCCTTAACCTTTAAAAATAGTGATGCTAGGTAGTTGTTTCGACGTTGTGTAAAAATTTAACTGATTTTATAGAAAAGAAAAAAACGAGAAGAGAACGTTTCAAAGGCTTACAAAAAATAACGTAACAATACTATAGACAAGACAAAAAAGGCAAAATTGGTCCAAGAAGTCTCGAACAAACATAACATAGGCAAGAAAATATGAATTTTTGAGAGTACTAACTCCATTTCTAAGAGACAAAAACTATGGTAAGTTTAAGTAAACCAAAAAATTACAAACAAAACATGTTAAAGTGGTTTTATATTTAGTAGAATAACCCTGTTATAGAACACCTCTTGTGACACCCTTTTTTCAATAATGCTTACCTAGTACATGTTATGATGGTCATTAAACGCTAGCCGCAGGAGACTGTCTTAATTTATCTGAGCGTGTAATGACCATAAAATGCGAGTTAGTGTACTATACTTTACCTACGACCAATGAAAATGTCATCATAAATATCATAAATTATTAAAAATATCAAACGCGAACACTCTTAAGTCAACAACCTTCATAACCTGATGTTTCAATTACGTTCTATCTAAAACGTCAAAGCAAATAAGGTTCCCAATGAGCATTTTCAGAAACTTCTGGTGATAGATATTTATATAATTTTTTTGGTGTTAACAATGTTTCCACCAACATATTTATAAAAATATAAGTCATCAGTGACAAAAGTTATATAAATTGGTGTTTGAAATCTTTCTGTCAACCCACCTATAAAACCGTAAGTAACTATCAATTAAAGATATATAATAGATTGGTTTTTAAAATGTTGCTATCAACCCACTTATAAAACTTAATTAACCAACAACAAATTTATATAAGATAAGATTGAAAATATTTCGAGAGACACTTATAAAAACTTGGGAACTCACACACAATTGGTGTCTGTAATATTCTTATGAACTCATTCATAAACCTTTTTTGCCCATAAGGTTTTTTCTATAACGTTGTTATTAATTTCTTTATACAGTGATTATAATAAAACTGTTTTTAGAACAAAAAAAACCAATTTTAATTTATTTTGGCAATTATAATAACAAAACAAACAAGATTTTTTAAGATTAATTTTGTGACATCAAAAGGCGCGTTTTTGCGAAATCAAAAGGAGCGTTTTTGCGACATCAAAAGGCGCATTTTTGCGAGATACCATACCATTATTATCTTGTTTTAATTACATCAATCTGAGAAAGATAGGAGATCCAAATCTTCTTAAGATAGTTGCCGATGACAGATATCGGGATCGAATGCATTTTACACCCGATTCCCACCAGCGTTTCCGATGCGCAGTCACCCTGACTCAAAAAACTCATCACGTGGTCCGACATGAACTTGTATAGGCAAATCTCGCTTAGACCACGTGATACGTGTTTTGATTCGGGGGACCCACGAATGAGAAACGCATAGATGGGAACCGTGTTTTAGAAAAAGAGAACAATATAGTAACCGTGTTAAGGTCGCAAAAACGCACCGTGAAACGTCGAGCGCATACGCTGATACTGCTGGTCGGCGGCAAATGTGAACACCCCGGAAAATACTCGCCTGTACGCCCTTCGACCCCGCAATCTAACTATATTCTTGAGATAGTTACCTCTGATAGTTATGCGGGCTTGAAGTGTGTGGAGGCGGGTATTTTTCCTGGTATGTGTAGTATGCTGGATCTCTCGAGGAATGCATTTAGGAAAGGATAACAATGGTAATTATGTTAAGCTCGCAGAAACAGACCATCAGTGTTCAACACTGCGCCATCTGTAGCCCTTTGTTCCAAGTAGCATCATTTTTTAAAAGGGTTATAAAATAGTGTTGACGAGGTAAACAGTGGTATGAAATTTTCGACATTTTGGATTACAAAAATAGGTTTTTGGCCTAATTAAAAACGTTATTTATGGGGTTTTAACATGTGTTTCAATCGAAATATTGCTTGTTAGCGTTAAGAACAACATAAGAAATTCAATATTTGTCCCAGAAAGAAAAAAACGCGTATGAAAAAAAAACTGATAGTTAAATAAATATTTTTTTCACGTTTTCTCAAGTATTTTTGGAGCCCATGAAATTTACGTGAGTGTATTCGAAAACTATACAGTACACACGGGACCGCAGCTGATTTTCAGTGTAGGATGACTTGAAAACAGCTTTAATTTGACTAGTATATAAATATTCATATTCCTGCTTCAGCTTATCTCACTTTCATTTTTATTTATTTTAGAAGATTGCTAAACACCATTTTATAAATTTTTTTATTGTAAAAAGAAAAAGAATAATACATAACCAGCAAAGGGAAGAAAGATGGAAAATCTATATTTCTAAATCCATAAAAACCTTTAATTTGTTATGTAGTGTTGTTAGAACAGTTGTAAAACCTTTTTATAATAATCTCTATACTTGAGGGCTCATAAGGAAGTTTTATAAAATCTATATGTTGTTTTTCTATCCATTACTATGTACCATAAATTTTTATAAGCTGGTGTTGAACAGTTGTTTTTCAAGTCTTTTTTACTCATTTAAGAGATATATTAGAGTTATAAAATTATCACCAACACTAAATAATATATCTTTTGGTTATTTTATGAAGGTTTTATATTATTTGCTGTAACTTTTATATAGACAAAAATGCTCATTGGGTTACAAAGGGATTTTTAATATATCTTTTTAAAAACAAGGTTTTCTGTCTTAAAAATGCGTAAAATGTCAATTTAACGGGACTTTTTGTTTTAAGTTTAATAAATATTATTGTCTTAAAAATATAGAAAAATAATTCACATTTTTGCGTCAATTAGTGCTCTTATAACATAAAGTTTCATCGCTTGTGGCGCCATCTTGTGGTTTACTTTTAAGTTTTATTATTATCCTAGGACCGTAAATGAGCCATTAAAATTGTGTTGAGATGGTCGTAAAAATTAGTATTTTATTATTATGTCCTACTACGACCCGTTTCAAAATGGGTTAGCGGGGGCTTTGGGATAGTTGGAGGCTTTTCATTTGAGGGCGCTTTTCTTATTTTGATTTCCCAGTAAAAACTATGATTCGCTACGAACATGTAGCACACTCAAATTAGCACGAAAAGCATTGAATATCTACAATTTTTTATCATTTAAGATCATTTAAGATGTCTTAATTCACAAGGCTCCTTCTGCCATAGCGGCCATCTTGAAAGGTCTCGTAAATCACAAGAGAATTAAACCATAAGGAGCCGAGATACTAAAGGTGGTCGCCAAAGTACAAGCACGCTGATCCTCGGTAAAATTTTTGTTAGTTCCATAAAAACTGGCATTAACAGAGGTTTGAAAGCATAGATTTTTTGACGGAGTGAAAATATGGCAGGATGCTACTACACAGAAAAATAACTGGGGTAGTATCAAGAGAAGTTCCTATCCATATTAGCAATAGCAATTAGGAATTGCCTTAGTGATATTTGAGTGTAATTGATATAAAGGGGGTGTGTTTTAGATGATCCTAGATGTCATTCAGCAATATGGATAGCAACTCCTACTTCTACTACCGCTGTGTTTTTCTGTGCACAGACAGCAATAAAATGCTGTCTGGTTAAGATTGACAGCAATTTTAGTAAGAGTGGCATTTTTTATGGGATATGGTCGCCAACATTGATTTTTAGATTATGTTTTTCGATTTACATAGTGACATTTCATTTCAACTCATGGAAATCATACATTATTGGATGATTTTTATTTCACCAAGAGAAAACCACTACTCCTAGTATTTGTGAGAAGATAATAGTAGACACCTTGTACAGAAATATATTTTTTTATATTTGCATGGATTCCAGAATGTGTACGAAAAGTAATGGTTTTACTTACCCCTACTAATCAGCGTGCTGTCATTATACCAGCTGATTCTCGGGATCGGCTTTCCCTCCTCGGCCTGACATATGAGATCGATTTCGTCTCCTTCGATTTTCGGGCCCAAAATGGCGCCGTTCGGTACTGGTGTCCCGTCCGGTCCGAGGATTCTAATATTTTCGGGTTTCGCTGTAACATAAAAAGAAAACAATTTTTGTTAGAATTTAAAAGCAAAGAAAATAATTGGTCCCAAAAAAATTGTCTCGAAAATGAAATGACGGAAAAATCAAATCGCTAGAAAATATATGCATAGAATTAAATTTAAACGAAACATATTTTGATAGAAACACAAAATGTCAAAATATTTTTAACGAAAATAATTTAATAGAAACATGATAATGCCGAACCAAAAAATTCAAGAACCCCAATCTGTCCGAAAATGATTTGAACCGATAGCCGCGAATTCAATTGCTACGTTGCCAGGCTTACGGCAGGGAAGAGTCGAAGTAAGTTGTATTATTGTATTAATTTACCCTCTTTGCATCCCTCAACCACCCTCACCCCCAAATTGTTTCATAATATTGTTCACGGGACGTGTGTCAAAAATGAATCGCAAGATTTGATAGCCAGAAACTGTAAAGTTAGATCGTTTAATAAAAAAAAATCCCCGTGTCATCTTCCAAATAGAGAAACTTGTCAACGCCGCATTTCAGTGGCTACGGCGCTCTAGAGATTTAAATTTGAGCATGCCCAATAGCGGTTCGGATGGATTGTGGTTCTGCTCATTTAGGATCGGGCATATTATTTTCTATCAATTTGAAAATTATAATAGGTTAAATTATATTCGGGTCTTTTAAGGATCGAGTAAATTTTTCGCTTCGGACTTTTTATTTTCTGTTCAATTGTGTTTCGGTTTTTGTAAATTCGGCTTTTTTGTGAGCTCCCAATTTTTGAAATCATTCAGATAGTCATTTAACTATGTTAATTTTCTTTAATCTATACAGTGAGGTTTAGAAGAATTTTTTTCTAAATTAGATAACTTTTATTTTCCTACTGAGCGAGAAAAAACCAAGTGTCCTTTTTTCGAAAAGCTTGGACACCGTGGCAAAGAAAATGAAGGAACAATAGTAATTTTTGTTTCCTAGCGTTTCTGTTTCATTGTATTTGAGAGAGGAACTGCGTAGTGCAAGGGTTATAATATAGATCGCAGCACTGTTTCGGGGTTCGGTCGAGGTCATTTGCCGGATTTACTGGCGCTCCATGGTAATTACCGATATGCGATAATTTTTTGTCCACTTTGTTATGTTACATGTTTTGTTACATATTCTGGATCCGGCTGAAGACTTACACTCGTATTAAAATAACGTAGTAGCAAAAACTTTGTCGACCTGAATTTAATTAGCTCAAATCGTTTGCCGCAATAACGCAGATTTTAAACCATCTTAAGTTTTCAAAGATTTCCTCGAAGAACCTCCTCGTTCAATATAATTAGTTTGTCTTGCTCATTAACCGATTCTAAAATCGTCTTTTTCTTGAATCCTTTACGGAGTCCCGATTTTTGTTTCCGAAAAAAAGGAGACAAACAGAGAATCCGAGAATTTCAGTGTCGTAGCCAGAAAGCTAGGATTGCTTAAATTTACTTTCAAAATCTTTCTTAGGAATACCTATGGTTTATCAAACCGGGAACTTATCAAAACTGACTGCCCAGTTATAGAGAAGATTTAGTACAGAATTGAGAAATGTTTTGCAGACGTTTGCCTCCAATTGAGTTAGTTAGTTCGACTATAAGGCATGCGACTGCAAAAAATATCTCTATTCTGTACTAAATTAATATCCCGTACTCCTTGGTGGTGGGGACGAGGGTCAGTCGGTGAAGAGAAAGGAAAAACTGTGAGATGATCAGAAATTTAGGGTAAAAAAAGCAAAAAAACAATATTAAAAGTGTCCTTATAAAAATCCCGAAACCAAATTTGGCAGAAATATAATTTGCCAGAATTTAAAAGAAAAGAAAATAAATGGTCCGAAAAAAATTGTCGCGAAAATCGCTAGAAAATATATGCATAGAATTAAATTTAAACGAAACATATTTTTATAGAAACACAGAATGTCAGAAAATATTTTTAACGAAAATAATTTAATAGAAACATAATGCCGAAACACAAAATTCAAGAACCCCAATCTGTCCGAAAATTATTTGAACCGATAGCCACGAATTCAATCGCTACGATGCCAGGCTTACGGCAGGGAAGAGCCGGATTAATTTACATCCCTTAACCACCCCCTACCCCCAAATTTTTTCATAATATTGTATTTTCATCGGACCTACATTACTGTTCATTAAAATGGGTTCACGGGAAGTGTGTCAAAAATGAATCGCAAGATTTGATAGACAGTTAGACAGTCAAAAACTGTGAAGTTAAATAAAATCGTTTAATAAAAAAATCCCTGTGTCGTATTTCCAATAGAAAAATTTGTCAACGCCGCAATCCGGGGCCTACGGCGCTCTAGAGATTGAAATTTGACGCATGCCCAATAGCGATTCGGATGGATTGTGGTTCTGCTTATTTAAGAATCGGGCATATTATTTTCTATCAATTTGTGGTTCGGGTGTTTTTCGTTTCTAGAAAATTATTTTCGATAATTTTGTAATTCTGATATTTTAAGGTTCGGAAAAATTATAATCGGTTAAATTAAATTCGTGTCTTTAAGGATCGACAAAATAAAATTCTACAAAATTTTATTCGTATCCATTATTTTCTGCGTGTTTTAATTTCGTTCATATTTCGTTTCGGACGTGTAATTTTCTGCTCATTTGTGTTTCGATTTTTGTAAATTCGGCTTTTTTGTGTGTTCCCTGTTAAAATCGCTTTATATTTGAGGAAGTTATGCCTCCAAAAGCATAGCAAAAATTGACTATATGACGCCTAGCACCCGCCATTATTAAAATCGGTGACCCATACAGGTTTCCTAAACAAATTTTTAGGGTGCCAAGCAGCCGTTTATAAGCCGCAGACAAATTGAAATATCTTACATGTAGTAAATCCACTCGAGGTTATTTTTTTCAATTTTCATTCGTTTAGGACTGGAATAATAGCAGTTTTAACTTGTGTTTATTATAGTTGCTAAAATAGTGCTTTTTTTACAAGCGTTGGTTTAAATAACGAGCGCAGCAAGGTATTTAAAAACGCGAGTAAAAAAAAGTACAGTTTAGCCGCGAGTTGCAAACACTATTTTTTTAATACCCTTATCAAAAAATCCAAGAAAAACACGAAAATACTTTTAAAAATCTCGAACAAAGAGAACTTCTCGCAACACACCATCTTTACACTATAAATCAAGGCGGCTGGTACATGAAATAACAATCGTTTCCATAGCGATGTGTCTTTTGACTCGGTGACGGTGCGACATTTTAATCTTTGACAATTCGATATTTTTACCATATTTTTAAACGATTTTTAACTTTGGATAAAAAACGGACAGAAATCTTTTTTTGCATCGGTAACCAATAAAGCCATGCTTTAGTTATCTGCAGACAGTTACTAAAATCATGTTTTTGATGAAGGTATAAAAAAAATTGTTTTTGCTCGATTTTCATCACAAAATGATAAAAGCTATCGTAAACAAATACTTTTTTGGCTATTCATTTTGTAGCCATTTTTCGCGCACTGATAAAAATGCATTTGTTGTATATCCGCAACCTACAGCGGTCAGTGGTGGTCCCAGGGGGCGATAGCAACGAAAATTGATATTTTTTCTTGAAAATCATAATATTCAGAGCTCTTTTTTGCCTTTCTTATAAAATATTTCGTTCGCGGCGCAGTCTTCTCTAGATTTTCCTAAAATTTTTTACTTACGGGGCTATTTTGTTCCCGAAATTATTATCACTTGTTTAATTTTGCTAAGATTTTTGGGTGTGGCGCTATTTTGCACCATAATTTAGTTGCAAAATTTTCGCCTTCGGCGCCCTTTATTTTCATACTCTAAACTAAGACCTATACTGAAACACCCCCTCCCCCTTAATATTGTATTATAAGGAAATTTTTCTTCCTAGATTTTTTTCGAAACAATAGAAAATTTCGGGAAAGTTGTGGGTGACAAAATTTTAAAAAAAGTGGCAGAGCTTGATTTTTTTCGTGAAAGAAAATCGTTTCCTGTAATCCCTTTTATTTTTCGCTTTTACCCTCTCGCTAGTTTTGAAGAATTTGTTCGCTGCTTATTCCGATATCAGGACAAAACACCTCGTAAAACACATCAAATTTTTGAAGAAAAGTGATCTCAAAGCGACCACCAGCGACCAGTAAGCTCTTTGGTCGTGTAGCGTAGAGAATGTTGGTGTAACCTTTTCCAGAAAGATGACACTATTAGTAACCTAATGAAACGAAAATAGTAGAGATTCTTTTTTTGCTGTCAGTGACCTTAGCTCAGAAAATGTCGAAGTGATGTTCAAAACGGTTCATGTGATATCCATACTTTTTGGAACGGAACGGAAGTTTGGCCAATTTTGATGTTTATTTGACTCCAAAAAGAATGGATATCACATAACCCGTTTTTGAGGTAAGGTCACTCACAGGAAAAGAAGAATCTCGACTCTTAACTGCTCCATCATTTAGGTATAATTTGAGTTTAAGGCTATAGTTTCTCCCCAGATTTTAAGTAAAAAAAAGTACAACTGGCAACGCCTTGTTTTTTAATTTTTTTAATCTTTTGCCAGAGTGCACAGGGAAAACTAAACAAAAATATTTGAAGGATTTTTCAAAATTCTCAATTATTTTTTCTTTAAAATAAAAGCTCTGGTGCTGTCATCTATCCCAAAAGCCTCAAAATAATTGCGGCTTAGAACAAACTCGATTTTCAAAAAAAAATAGAGAAATACTCAAAATTTCCTCTGGATTACATTTTTCCTTTTTATATTTCCTTGCTTCAGCGAAAATAAAAACTAAGTTTCCTTTTTTCTAAAAGCCTGTGCACTCCGGAAAAAAACTGATCAATCAATCACACTTCATTGAATTTGGGAGACACACGCAGTTCAAGTGTTGGCTGATAGACCGCAGATTTTATACGATTCCATGGTAACTGCAGTTCTTTTGTCAACAAACTTTAAATCGGGCCGCAGTGGGACAGAAGAGTATTTTTACGTTTTCTAACAGAAAACCATACGAGTTTATGTTTATCTTTAAAAAATGAGTTTTCAAAAACATTGTTCTAAAACAAATATGAAACCACTTCGCGTGTGCGGTTGCCCGCCGAAAAAGGCCTAGCGCTGCGCGGGCATTACCCCGAGTCTATCAAAGAACCAAGAGAACTTTACTGGCTCGCTGGGATTACTTGGAATTCGCATAGAAACATTCGGCGCCCATAACCCCACATAATTTTGTTTTTATTTTGATTCAACCATTTTTTTTTTTAATTTAAATTATTGCGGCATAGTTATGTGCAATTGTACCAGTGAAATCTTGGAGTGCAAAGGATAGATTTTAGGACCTCAGTTTCAGAAACACACGGATACTTGAGTACTAACAAAACAGGTCAGTAAAGCTCCAAGGTTTGCTAGCCGATTTTTAAATCTGCATGTTGCTTAACCTGTTGTGGGTATCAGCTAGCGGGAGTATTTCCAATTCAATTATAAATGCCCCTGTAAATGCAACCTTAAACATTACACCCAGTTACTTTAATACGTAGTTGGGTGGCGTTTTTTTAGCAGGTAGTTCTGCAGTAAATGGTTTTCTTTTATTTTAGTATTTTACTTGGTTTTTTCAGCGGCACAGAACGCGAAAAGTCAAAATAAGTAACCTAACCCCAAATTTTTGACCCGGTGCTAAAAAATCTCTGGTGTCCCACTGTGGATAAACGTAAATAAAGTCTCCCCGTTGCCATGGAAAACAAATTTATTGACGTAAAATTTTGCAAAAAAATCAGGTCGACATAGTTGAATTGATTTCCCGTACAGTGTTGCTAAAACAATTCCCCAGATTGTACCTACGACCTTAAGAAGAGTTTTCTTACATCCGAATTTCCCAACAATAAAAACTGATTTTTATTCAAATATTCCAGTTGAGTGCAGCACGTTCTTCTACTCGAATATTTAATTAAAAACAGAATCGGATTCAGCTTGGTTTAATTACGTAGAATAGCCAGAGACACTTTATTCGGTACACCCTCTTGAACTCAACTTTAATTAGGCCATCTTTATCCTTCTCATAGGAAAAACAAGGACGGGCATAATCTATGGGGCGGAGTCACCCTGGAACAAATTTAGCTTGTCGAGAGAAGAACGAGCGTGAAATGCGTCTTTCATGGACGGTCTAGATTTTATACGATGACGTAGTGCAGGAAAAATGAACGCTAATTATTTTTTGAAGAGCGCAGTTTAAAGCCCTTTTGGTTTTTTAGCCGAGCCGCATAGGCTATTAAAAAGTAACTTGGTATTGTTAATATAAGTATTCCCCATAAAATAAACATTTTTTTTTGACCGACCAGAAATTATAGGCACTTTTGTCCTCAAGTTGGCCATAATTAACTTGCGTTCACACACTAAAACTGATTTAATTTACAAAAATGGATTCAGATTTCATAAACGAGTTGAATCCAGAATAAATAAACCCCGTTACTTAAATATTACGTACAAGCTACAACACATGATTACTTTTTTTACATAAATTCTAAAATCTCCTACTTTTTACGTAAATAATATGTAGGTAATTAAGTAAATAATACATGCCAACAAAAAATGCCTAATAATCTGCCGATTTGACAGAATCCTGTGTCAGATTTTTCATCATCATTTCATCTCCTAATGCTACGTACGTACGTACTGATGAGCTCCACAAGTGCGAAATCCGGATTATTCACTGATTTTGTTAAAATTTTTAATTTGCGCCCATCGATTTATTATGGTATAAGAGAGATAAAAAATTATTTTCTACTTTTGATTGCATTTAATAAAAGCTTATTCTTTAAAAGTTTTTTTTTTAAATATTTATTTTTTAATTTTTAGTTTTGTAATCTGATCAAAAATTCATATCCCCTTCCCGAAAAACCGCTGTATGCTAATTTTGATTGAAATCGACAAACTAAATCTTTTTCCCCGTCCACTTCCCTCGTTAGAGGGAGGTGGGTACCTGAGAATACCATATTATGGTATTTCCACCGGAACTATAAACGCATACCAAGTTTGAACACAATCGGATGTGGATAAGTCAGTTAAAATTGGTTAACAAACATGACCGAAAATCGTCCATCTCAATCCGCCATATTGAATTTTCAAAATCTGATTAAAAATTCGTATTCCTTATCCCCAAAAGCCTCCGTATACCCATTTTGGTTAAAATCGAACAAACTTAGGTGTTTTCCTCCCTCCACTCCCCTAGTATAGAGGGAGAAGTGCCTAATAATGACATATTATTGTATTGTTAGTTTAAATTGATTAGTAAAAGATGATCTTGAATCCGCCATATTGAATTTTCAAAATCTGATTAGAAATTCGATATCTTGTCTTGTCTTCTCATTTGATTACCGTCACTTTTTTAAGTCCCGTAGGCACTATTAGCTAAATCGGACGGGTCATCAACTACTTTCGTAGTCTACCGACTTAGGGAGTGTGTATCTAGGTCCGCCTCTACGTGATATCCGATCCCATCCGGCCTGGATACCGGCGTGAATAGAGGGGTAGGGCCTAAGATACATTTTACACTTATTTTCTCTGGGTTCCCCCCTTTCCCCGCTCATCAAACCGGTCTGATGAGCACCCCCTAGGAAGGCAGTTTTCTTTTTCCTAGAAGGATTTAACTTAGCCTAAACCCTTTTGTCGGGGCTAGGGATCTTTAACGTGCTCCACTATCAATATATGGATCACACGGGACCGTCCTCTTAACGTCCTCTCCGAGGGACGGTATGAAATCGAATTAGCCTGCCTTCTAGCTAACTCGGCGTACTCCGCTTCATACTGCGTTTTGCCTTAATCTTACAAAATTCTGTAATTTTATAAGAAAAAGTCCAAGTAGACTACCTGATGCACGACCCGGGGCTTGAACCCGGCATCTCCTGCTTGAAAGTCGCGGCGTTAACCCCGACACCAAGCAGGCAGGTAAATTCGATATCTCGATCCCCAAGTGCCCCAACATACCAAATTTCAACGAAATCGGGCGTACTTCACCTGTACCCTCCTCCACCCCCTTCAAGTAGGGGGAAGCTGTTAATTTCATCACACAATTTTTTTGTGTTTTCACCGCAACTATAAGCATGCCAAATTTAAAGCCGATCGGATTTCGGGAAGTTGGTCAAAATTAATTTGCAAGATTCCACCCGAACAAACATATTTATACAGGGTTCCTAAGATTTTCCTTAGGGATAGGATTTCAATAAATCAAACAGAAATGGCATAGAAAGTTCTGCGCGCACAAAAGAAACAGGTATATTGAGCAATGGTGCCAGTTTGTTATTATCTCCGGACTGCTTTCGTGAGGAAAAATTGTCGCCACTCTTTCATTGTGAGCATAAATCATAGTTGCAATAATAACCGTTGACAAGATGTCTGCAAATTCCGCTAGATGGCGGCCACACCATGAGATTAAAAATTATATGTTTTCAGGTCCAAACCACAGCTTTTTCTTGCTTAAAGGAGGCGGCAGGGTCCATTATTTACGATACTGAGCGATAAACTCGTGAGGTTGTTAACATTAGAAAGAAATATCTTCGCTTTTAATTAAATTTCTTTCCATTCTGTTCTACTAGTGACATCTATCCGGAAACGGCCAAACCATGCAGCTAGCACTAGCAGCCAAAGAAATCAATAAACGCGCTGTTTTTCCTGCAGAGCTTTTTGCTTGCGATACTATTGATTTTAAATAAAGCTGGCCCTACACTACATTTGATATTTTCGAGGTGTGTAGCGAACCAATTCTTCAAAACTAGCGGGAGGGTAAAAGCGAAAAATAAGGGGCTGCCAATATTTGTAACACCCAAAAAGAGGTGAAAAGATTTATTTTGCTCTGTTTCTTTACAAAAAACGTTTTTTTTTACGAAAAACTTGAGCTCTGCCACTTTTTTTATTTTTTTCTTCAACTTTCTCGAAATTTTCGTCATACCATAGAAAAAAATTATTTCCCCCATGGTCATACCCTACTTTTATTCGAAAAAATTTAGAAACAGAGACGGGATCAGTTTTCCTAAAACGGGGGATCTTGGTTTCGAGTGAGAAGATAAAGGGCGCCGCAGGCAAACATTTTTCAATTAAATTGGTCGAACGCAAAAATGTTAGAAAAACAAAGCACGAAATAAAAATGGCGCCGCTTACAATTTTTTTTCAAAAATTACGTAATTTCGGGAACGCAAAGAAATAGGTCTAAAGAGTATAATTTTTAAGAAAAAATATCAATTTTCTCGCCCTCCTCCACTGGGACTACAGGGGCCGTGCACAAATTACGTAATCATCATAGGGGGGAGGGGGGTTACAAAACGTTACGTAGGGGGGAGGGGGGTTTTCGACAGCGTTTGCATTTGTGTGAAACTAAGAAAATTTAGAATGAAAATAAGTGAAAAGTTTTTTTTTGGGGGGGGGGGTAGTGGCCTTGAAATCGTTACGTAATATTAGGGGAGTGGCGTGCCAAACCGTTACAAAACATTACATAGGGAGGTGGTCAAAAATTGGTAAAATCACCGTTACGTAATTTGTGCACGGCCCCACATCTGACTGTTCCTTCTTTTTGATTTCGAATCAAAGCGCAAAACCCGGGTTGGACGTTCGAAGGCGTCAACCCGTCCTATTTGCTTGATAAAGTTTCTACGAAAATATCTCAGTCGATTTCTCCGGCCGTGTATGAACGCTTTAGGTTAGGCATTTGCATGTATCTCAGTCCCCAGCCTGTAAACGGTGCGTAAGGACAATGGTTACAAAATGAAAAGCCGAAAAATATTTTTTTTTACGATATCTTTCATCAGTTTGGTAATAAAGTCGAGCAAAAACAATTTTTATTCCAGTCCTAAAGGTATGAAAATGGAAAACATTAGAAAACAACAACCTGGAATGGATTTACTACGTGTAAGATGTAGTGACAACATCGCCCCATGCCCATCCTTTTCTGCCTAATGTGCTTTTCCGTTTGTCTGCGTCTTATACACGGCTGCTTGGCCCCCTAAGGATTTGCTTAGGAACCCTAATTACATACATACAATGCAAGTTAAATAAAAGCTTGTGAAAAAAGGTTTGATTGATAAAATCCTAGACGTTTATGCAGCCTTGGGAAATAACCTCATTGATACAGGCATAAACACGCAACTTGACTTCGTTGGATGATATACCCTGAATAGCTGCTGTGGCCGCGGCTAAGTGGCTGTAGCTACCAGCTAACTATGCAGCTACTATATAGCTAGCTACCGACGACTCTGTAGGGGCGAAACTTCCCTTATTATTGTGAATGAATAACCACTTTACGATGGGCTATTCTGCTACGCAGCCAGTTTTAGTTTGAGGATTTAGCTTTAGTGAACCCTCGCGTGCAAGGACTGCGTTTTATTTTTTTTTCGCATTATTTTGCAAAGTTAGCTACACGAACGTATCAGCAATATGTTTCGAGTATAGGTAACGACGGATTTTTTTTGTTTACCCAATTATTCTACACACAATTATAAGCCGAGTAAGGCTGTAGCTTATAAAAACTTTCCTACAATCCCTTATTAGACCTATCGGTTATTCATGCACCAGGAAGCGGGCTCTTATAAAAATTGGTAGAATGAAAAATTTTTGAAACTTCAACATTAGCTGTTTGAAATTAAATATTTAGATAAATTACAAGTCATAGACTTGACGCGTTTTTTTTGGCAGGGATATCTCAAATTCTGCGTGTAGAAAACGTATTACCTCTGGAACTACTTAACCTATTTTTATCGAACATAGCTACCGACTCGAAAAAAAATCTCATGTAATATCAAGGCCCTACGTCTTGATTCAAGAATAAATAACAGTGAGTATTATTCAAGAGGAAGCAAACTTGAGTTAAGCGATATTGTATTCTTTGACCAATCAAAATTTTATTATTACTTCGAGACCAAAATTCTTAAGGTTATGATAAATAAAACTTCATTTAATCCTACTACTACTGGATGTGCTTTTTATTTATGTTATTTTCGTTCTAGGAACAAACTATACTTAGTTTGAGACTTTCGGACTTCCATTATCTATATTTTATGTATACACGACGTTTTGATCAGTACAATCATTGATCGTCTTCAAGTGCAAACTACAATCTATTCCTAAGGCTACGTACTTATATACTATGGAAAATCACTCAACCGTGAAGTTTAAGAAGCTGGCTCCGCCCAAGAAAGGGCTTCCAAATATTTGGAATTTCAACACTTGGTTTACTGAAAATACCATGATTCTGTCCAATAAAGGCAGCTTCAAGGAATTTTCGTTTCTTCCAGTCTGACTCCTTGAGCAAAACCTTTACTTCTGTCCACTTCATTCGGTGTTGTTTTGACCATCCATGTTCGGCGATTCCTGATTTCGTTGTTTCACCTATTTGGGTATTCGTCTGATGTTCCTTAAGCCTAACACATCACAAAGTACTGGTAAACGCATTCCTTATTTTGTGTTCTCCGGTTTTGTTTTACTAAGAAGGCTTCGAATTGTATTATTAGATTTAAAAGCTGTTTTAATATTAAAGTTGTTCGCTGCTCTTCGAATTTTCTTTGGTACTCCTTTAATGTATGGAATTGTAAGGAATGCATTTGCCTGGTTTTGGTTTTGTAATCTTAATTTTTTTTTCTTAAGAAACATTAAGAAGGATCTAAGACAAAAAGTAGATATGCACTGTTAAAATTTGATAATATTCTTCTGCTGTAAACTTCTTAGCTTCAAAGAAAGAAGCAAAGAAGGCAGTTTTGTACCAAACTAACCTCAAAATATCTTCTGTGAATGTCAACATTTTAAAACTCTTCATGGAAACAAAAAACGAAGTAAATATCAAACTAAACATAACACTTTTCAAATTGCATTGCATTGCAAAAGTAAACAAAATCCCTAATCATAACCTTCATTTATTTTCACCAATAAGCATGCTGAAACATTGTCAAGAGACGCCCGAAATCAGGCCAGCTTTAACAAAGCCCGCTCAAAGCTCACTTACCTAATGTATTACCTAGTAAAACCTACAGTGCACAGTAAGTAAATATATATAAGTAAAATATCTGAAAATTGAGTGAAAGTAACTCAGGATTGTTCTCAACAGGCTCCAAAGTGAGCGTTATTGTTCTAATTAGCCAAGTGAGCGTAATTTTTAATTCCAATAAGCCATATTAGAACCTCTGGCGGGGGGCATCTGCCCCTGCGCCTCTCTCTGGCGACGCACTTGTTGTAATGCGATTTTAGCACTCCAATTTATTACTTTTTTCAAAGAAACAAAAATGGGCCGACTTATTTTTTTCAGCATATGCTATTGTCGGAAAATATGAAAGATGATCCAAAACAATGGAGGTGTGCACTCTAACAAAAACTGTATCGCACCACACAGTGCGGCTGTTTGTTTAGCGCCTTGATGCCTGAACTAGAGATGAGAAACTCGCCTCGATCTTAATATTATCTTAGAGGGCCTCAACTCAAACACTGAAAAAGCTGACAGAGTGTTATATAGAGAGAGGGGAAAGTTCAGTAAGCTCGGTTGTGGTTTCCGATTTAGATTAAGGCATTAAATTAAGAAGTACTTGGCGATTTATTGTATGAAGTCGTCAAAAGGAAACACTACACAGAACAGACACTATCACTGAAAAAAGAATCACTTTGTCCCAAGGCAGACCACTTTGTCTCATACTAATGGAATAGTTGGATACGGCAGAACAAATATCAGTTCTACACAAACTTATCATTTATTTGGAATTTCCAAAGTGATGATAGCTTCACCTGAAAATGATGATATCTTTTCCTCAAAGCTATGGTAACTTTGTCTTAAAGTTACGATAACTTCATCTAACTTTGAGTGATCGAACTTTGAGCCCAAGTTCGGATCAATTTGACTCAAAGTGATCATAAAATTGAGTCAAAGTGATCATATCTTTGGCTCAATGTTAGATCACTTTTTGTCAAAGTTATCATAGCTTTGACTCAAAGTCATCATAGCTTTGACTTCAAGCGATCATAATATTGACTTAAAGTGATCATACACAGTAAAAAATGGAAATTTTGATTCACTGCAAGGCCTTTGAGCTAGCCTTTGAGTGAAAGAATATCTCACCGAAAATTGAGTGAAAGTTACTCAAAATAGTGTAAGGAAACTCAGGATTGTGTGAAAAGTTTATGACATTGACAAGTTTAAACTTTGTGTCAATGCTGTCCACACAAATTCAGTTTAAATGTCAAAAAGTTGAGTAAAATTTTTCGTGCACTTGTTTAAACGAAATTTTTTGTCAAAACGAGTTCACGAAATATTGAGTAAAAAACTCCGCCATTGACACAATGTTTGAACTTGTCAATGTCATAAACTTTTCACACAATTCTAAGTTAACATACACTATTGTGTGTGACTTTCACTCTATTTTGATTAGGATATTTTTTCACTCACTAATGATTGAGTGAATCAAAAATTTCATAATGAAGGGAAAATTTAGCGCCCTAATAAATTTACAGAAAAGATTTGTGGCGTAGAGGGCAAAGGGTGAGGGAATAAATCGGAAAAAAGTTTTTCCTCGACCAGGATTTGAACCCGGGACCTCTAGAATACCTGTCTAATGCTCTACCAACTGAGCTACCAAGGAACTGGGGTTTTAACTGGCTATTCGGAAATCCTTTCGTTCGATTCATTTGTTATTAGTGGGGAGATCTTTGAAGCCTACTGCGGCTTTAAAAACCTAGAAAATAAATAAAGACAAGGAGGTACACATTCACGATTATTAGTTGTACGAAATTTCTATTTATCTATCAACCAACGATACACGACATATAGCGTTTTATTGAAGGTGTCAGATGGCGAATTTCCAACTAATAATTTCAGCCAAACATATTTACAAAATGAAGGGAAAAAAACGATAGCTTGTGAAAAACGAAGATAGGAATGTTAAAACCGTTTTGCTCTCTATCCTTAATCGTTGGGGTTATGTTTTCACAACCAGCAGCTAGGCCCAGCTGCTCCTCAAAATGTGTTGGATATCGACGTTTGCTGATCATAATTTAATTTGGTATAAAAATAAAACAATTTATTTCTTTAATATTAGGGCTCAGAGAACGATAATAAAAGAAGGCAGATTTTCTGTCCCACGAAAAAACAAACGAGTTCACGAAATATTGAGTAAAAAACTCAAAATAGTGTAAGGTAACTCAGAATTTGATTGGACGAAAACAGAATAGTAGAAAATGTTACTTTGAAAGAGTGGTTACTTAGAAGTGGTCATAAAAACTTATTGCCTCCACCCTGCCACATTATTATGCAACTATGATTTCGCAAATTTTTGTAGTAAAATGTTAAGGAATTTCCTAATTGTGACATTCAAGGTCGCGCGTCGGTTACTTCAATGAGGCTTTAATTCATTAGGGCGAATAAGTAACCTTGGAGGGACGGGAACTTGGTATTGTCCCTTGATGGTAAGGAATCCTTTCAAAGGACATTATAAAAGAAAACGACCAATGAGTCGTTTCTGGGGAGTGATTACTACGTAAGGTGCACTTTTACGCGATACTAGAGAGTATTCCAAACTTATAAGTTCCAAATTGTTGTTCTGACGACCATACTACTACTATAGAAAAGTAGCGAAGTCTTTAACCATGTATCTGTTACTATAAAGGTTAAATCAACTTAAACTGCCTAATGTGACTGACGAAAAAGCTTACGCAAAACGACTACGACAGGATTCTAAAATTCGTATGGAAGGAAGGAACGAATTCGGTGTCGTTTTATATAAGGGTACATAATTTAATGTTATATTTAACGTTGACGAGTTTTTTGTTAAAGTATCTATTAGCTGAAAGTCTCTATTATTGCGAATAGATAGTCAAATAAATTGCATAATGATTTTAGGAAATGCATTTGCCGAAAATTCGAATTACTGCACAAGCAGACTCTAAACTGCTTAGCTATTCGGCAACCGGCCCGGGCGTACTCGCGGCGTGGAAAACGACGGGAAATGAGGAATAAACTAGTTGTGCAACTATGTTTCAGAGGCTCGGATTTTAATTACTTATTGTTATTAGCCACAAGATGCGTATAACAGGGTTTCCACAGAAGTCCTAATAATTTTTTCCAGTTGTTTTCCAGGACAATTCCATGACAGTTTAAACAAATTCCGGGGCATTTTTTTGTTTTCAGAATTTAACACTACAAAAAACTGCTTGAAAAGTATTAAAATAGGGAGATGAGTACATGTTCGGTCGGGTTAGTATGTGCAAAAAGCAAAAGCGCATCTAGTACCAATTCTAAATTTGTTACCAAATTAAGCATGTCTTTTTTCAATGGGAAACAGACAAAAATTTATAGAAAGTTATTTAAGTGTTGCTGTTGACAAAAAAATCGTCGTTATTATAGGGCCACAGGCAAAATTTTATTTTGAGTTTTCTGTAACACATTTAACAAAATGTGGGATGTGGTGGAGTGGTATTTTGTCTTAATTTTAAATTTAACAATTTCCAAATCTAAGTTAAAAAATTCTTGTAAAATTTTGAAAATCTTTTCTTCTATAACCTACCCTAGTTAAATATACATTTAAATGAATTAGGTTAAGTTGTGTTTTATAATTTTATAATAAAATTATTATATTTAGTATATTATAAAATAAACTGATAAAATTTTCCACGAATTATAGTAAAGGTGAATCATAACCAGAAAAGCTAAAAAAATTCCAAGAATATTAACTTTGACCAGGACGTGTGGGAACCCTTTATTATAGTAGGTATAGGACCAACTAGAACCTTAACGCAGTTTACGTACTACATTTTTTTTTAAAAGTTTTTTAGTTGTGAGCGGCAATTAGTATTTTTGTATATTTTCAGTGGTGTAAACTTTGCCCAAATTTCGGTCGGCGGCTGCGCCATTCGTATATTGTTTGATATACAGACCGCTTCAAGCTACTGCGAACATAGGGCGGAAGAAGTCTAATTTGCCAGTGTACGTACATGCAGAGACACCGCACGCCTATCAGTGAAGCAACCAATACTCAGGCTTGCGATCACCACTTGCATGACTTTCCTTTGGTATTTAGTACGCCTCTAACCACGGTGCTGTGTGGAGCGTAGTCAATGAAACCGGAATTTGGTCAATAAATGCACAAATTTTTATAACGTAATTTTCATATTTTTTGTCACTGATAAATAAGAGCGTTTTATTGTCAACTGCTCAGATTTATCAGTGACGACGTGTTATAATGAAAATAATAAGGAGAAAAAGAAATAAAAGCAATTTCTCAAAATAAAATAATACATTCTAAAAACCAAAAAGATTCTCCCACTCAAAAAAAAATTAAAGCAAATGTTCGAAAAGTCCTCCTTGCTCGGCTAGACAATATACGAGCCTACTATAAAAACCCCTTCTAACGTTTCCAAGCATGTTAGGGGTGATAATTTGAAAAGCTTCTTCAAAAACAGATAGAAGTCATTAGGAGGTTACACCAAATCTGACACCTAACAACTGCCTAGCAGTTGGAATAATGTGCTGCTGCAGTAGATCCAAGTATCTAGGACCATTCAAATTGCAATTGCCGTTAATAAAAAATCGCCCAATTACGTGTTCTTCTATAATACCCCCCCCCCAAACATTTAGTTTTTGGGGATACTGTGTTCTTACGTCAAAATACAAATGCAAATTTTCCCTCGACCAATATCGAACGTGTGTTGGGTTATGACGATTTGACCATTTGACCATCTGCACTTTTTCGGCAACTTCGTAGACATCCATTTTTGGTTGTAAAAATGTATTATTTCAATTAAGAACTTACCCATCTGTTTCTCGAGCAAGGCAGAAATAAAACAAAATAATAAAAACAAAATGAATTTCCAAAAGATAACACTGCAGCGTGCTTCGAATCCACCTCGGTCGTACGGTACGGAGAGTAAATTGGACTTGATTCCCCCTATGTTCGCAGTAGCTTGAAGCGGTCTGTATACAGGGTTCCTAAGCAAATCCTTAGGGGACCAAGCAGCCGTGTATAAGACGCAGACAAACGGAAAAGCACATTAGGCAGAAAAGGATGGGCATGGGGCGATGTTGTCACTACATCTTACACGTAGTAAATCCATTCCAGGTTGTTGTTTTCTAATGTTTTCCATTTTCATACCTTTAAGACTGGAATAAAAATTGTTTTTGCTCGACTTTAATACCAAACTGATGAAAGATATCGTAAAAAAAAATATTTTTCGGCTTTTCATTTTGTAACCATTGTCCTTACGCACTGTTTACAGGCTGGGGACTGAGATACATGCAAATGCCTAACCTAAAGCGTTCATACACGGCGGGAGAAATCGACTGAGATATTTCCGTAGAAACTTTATCAAGCAAATAGGACGGGTTGACGCCTTCGAACGTCCAACCCGGGTTTTGCACTTTGATTCGAAATCAAAAAGGAGGAACAGTCAGATGTGGGGCCGTGCACAAATTACGTAACGGTGATTTTACCAATTTTTGACCCCCTCCCTATGTAATGTTTTGTAACGGTTTGGCACGCCACTCCCCCAATATTACGTAACGATTTCAAGACCACTACCCCCCCCCCCAAAAAAAAAAAAAACTTTTCACTTATTTTCATTACAAATTTTCTTAGTTTCACACAAATGCAAACGCTGTCGAAAACCCCCCCTCCCCCCTACGTAACGTTTTGTAAGCCCCCTCCCCCCTATGACCATTACGTAATTTGTGCACGGCCCCTGTAGTCCCAGTGGAGGAGGGCGAGAAAATTGATATTTTTTTCTTAAAAATTATACTCTTTAGACCTATTTCTTTGCGTTCCCGAAATTACGTAATTTTTGAAAAAAAATTGTAAGCGGCGCCATTTTTATTTCGTGCTTTGTTTTTCTAATATTTTTGCGTTCGGCTAATTTAATCGAAAAATTTTTGCGTGCGGCGCTCTTTATCTTCTCACTCGAAACCGAGATCCCCCGTTTTAGGAAAACTGATCCCGTCTCTGTTTCTAAATTTTTTCCAAATTTTTCGTAAAAAAAACGTTTTTTTGTGAATTGGTTCGCTACATGTTTCGAGATCATGTCATAAAACACCTCGAAAATATCAAATGTAGTGTAGGGCCAGCTTTATTTAAAATCAATAATATCGCAAGCAAAAAGCTCTGCAGGAAAAACAGCGCCGTTTATTGATTTCTTTGGCTGCTAGTGCTAGCTGCATGGTTTGGCCGTTTTCAGATAGATGTCACTAGTAGAACAGAATGGAAAGAAATTTAATTAAAAGCGAAGATATTTCTTTCTAATGTTAACAACCTCACCAGTTTATCGCTCAGTATCATACATAATGGACCCTGCCGCCTCCTTTAAGCAAGAAAAAGCTGTGGTTTGGACTTCAAAACATCTAATTTTTAATTAGATTAGATGTGTGGCCGCCATCTAGCGGAATTTGCAGACATCTTGTCAACGGTTATTATTACAACTATGATTTATGCTTACAATGAAAGAGTGGCGACAATTTTTTCTCATGAAAGCAGTCCGGAGATAATAACAAACTGGCACCATTGCTCAATATACCTGTTTCTTTTGTGCGTGCAGAACTTTCTATGCCATTTCTGTTTGATTTATTGAAATCCTATCCCTAAGGAAAATCTTAGGAACCCTGTATACCGACTGTGATATTTTTTGACATTTTGCGGCAAGATTTTCTCCTCTAAGATAAAACCCCAAGAAATAACTTTGCATCAGGCTTATTTAATTTTAATTTTTTTTTAATTTCCACCAAAAAACAACCTGCTGTACTGCTTACCTTTATACTGTTTAAATAATTAAACATAGAGCCAACACCATTACCCAAATATTACGTAAAAGTTACATCACATGATTACTTTCAAAGATGAAGTTAAAAAACCTCCAAATCAGTTACATAAACCGAAAAGAATCTAAAAACAGAAGATCAAAAGATCTTGGGTGGAAATAACGAAAATTCAAACCTGGATGAGCATCCTACAAGGAACACACAAAGGACCAAAGTGAAAAGAGAAATGATTAAACGATGTTTCGCCTTAGGCAACCAACGTAGGCTCGTCAGTGGTTCCGCTGGTCACCGTCCCCATACATCATTAAACACCATCATACACTTTGATTTCCAACTTTGAATCACTCACAAATAGGCATCGTTCCGCACTGGTACTTATCCAGTTACCTGATACGGATTCGTCCTGGCGTGTTAATATTTCCAATAGGATTTTGCTCCCAAGGCAATTAAAAACAAAAAAGAAGTTAAAAAACCTCCAAGTCGGTTACATCAACCGAAGAGAATCTAAAAACAAAAGATCTTGGGTGGAAATAACGAAAATTCAAACCTGGATGAGCATCCCACAAGGAACACACAAAGGACCAAAGAGAAAAGAGAAATGATTAAACGATGTTTCGCCTTAGGTAACCAACGTAGGCTCGTCAGTGGTTCCACTGGTCACCGTCCCCATTCATCATTAAACACCATCATACACTTTGATTTCCAACTTTGAATCACTCACAAATAGGCATCGTTCCGCACTGGTACTTATCCAGTTACCTGATACGGATTCGTCCTGGCGTCTTAATATTTCCAATAGGATTTTGCTCCCAAGGCAATTAAAAACAAAAAAGAAGTTAAAAAACCTCCAAGTCGGTTACATCAACCGAAGAGAATCTAAAAACAAAAGATCTTGGGTGGAAATAACGAAAATTCAAACCTGGATGAGCATCCCACAAGGAACACACAAAGGACCAAAGCGAAAAGTCAGAAAGCTTTTATAATATTTTTGTGAATATCTTCACAGGGGTGGGAGGTGGGGAGGTAAAATTTTGGAAGGGGTATTCGATTGGAGTCCAGGATCAACGTGTACATAGTGGTCAACAGAATTTCATCCTAGAAATATCCGGTCCGCAGGCTTTTATATTATTTTTATGAATATTTCCACACGGTTGGGGGTCGGGGGGGGGGGTAAAATTTGGGCGGGGATATTCCATTTGAGTCCAGAATCAACGCGCATATAGTGGTCAGCAGAATTTCATCCTAGAAATACCCGGTCAGAAAAATCTCATCTGGTCAGCAAATTAGGGAGTCCCGAAGGAGGCGGAAATCCTATTATTTGACGATGATTTATACTTTCCTTAAACTAAAGCTGCGATTACATAATTAGCCGTGATAGTACAGAAAAGATTTGTGGCCTAGAGGGCGAAGGGTAAGGGAATAAATCGGAAAAAGTTTTTCCTCGACCAGTATTTGAACCCGGGACCTCTAGGACCGAGGAGATGGAGTTTTCACTGGCTATTCGGAAATCCTTTCGTCCGATTTATTTGTGGGGGAGATCTTGGAAGCCTACTGCGTGTTTAAAAACCTAGAGATGTTTTAAAGACAAAGGTGGTACATATTCACGGTTATTAGTTGTACGAAATTTCTATTTATCAATCAAACAACGATACACGACATATAGCGTTTTATCGGAGGTTGTTTTAATTTTTTTTATTATTTAAAAAAAAGTATAATTTTGTTTTAAATTTATTTCAACAAGATATTTCGCAAGAACGTGATATTGCTACGATAAATTGTCTCGTAGAGTTGGGACTTTAGCGTAACTGGAATTTTCTTAGCCTTATTGAAAGAGTAACGACAATCGGTGGTAAAAGTTTGTGGATTCTAATTTCCAACTAAAATAAGAAAATACTCATAGTCACTGTTTATCAAAATTGGCAAATTTTATCATTAATCGTTAAATTATACGGCATCTTTTCTTAAGTTTATTATCTCTTTCGCTCTCATTTACTAGCCAGTGCGCTTCATTTACAATATACGATATTTCGGCACCCTAGATAATATCAGATAGTCCCAAACCCTTATATGGAACATGCGTGCATCGAAATCAAAGGCCTTTGACAAGCGATACGTCTATGTCGAATAAATAAACATCTTGACCTGTAATGTCGCTGGTGTTTGGAAAGTCTTCGATACAAGTCCTAACGGAGTGCCCTGCACTCCCTACGATGGGAAAATAGCACTTTGGCTGTTACGTTTTGAGTCCGAATGACGTAAAAACGTTTTAAGCTAGAAAAATATGCTCCTTTATTTTTCTGAAAAATTCTTTACAAGAAAAAAAACTCAAGAATACAAAGTACTGGGGCCCAATTCTTGAATCACTCGACTTTTTGAATCACATTTTTTGCAAAAAATTGACGAAAAAAGAGTGAATTTTTATTAATTCAGATACCAAATAGGCCCACAACTTCTAACTCGTATGCGCAATGCACAACATTCAATTAAAATAGGCGCAAAATTTAAATATTGTGTTTTTGGCGGGAAAAATAGGAAGATTTTTGACTTTTAGATGTTTAAAGCGGAAAAAAAGCGCATCACAAACGTAAAATTGTAATTTACGGCGAATTTAATTCAATATTACAGAATTTCAGTACGAGCTCAATGTTGTGTGTGCATTAATAAGTGGATAAGAAAAAATGTATCCCTTTTTTTGTCAATTTTTTGCTAAAATGTGGTCCGTATATGACTGAAACTCGAGTGATTCAAGAATTGGGCCCCTGGACTTTACTGCCTGTGGGGCAGATTCGAGTGGCGGTCATTTTTTATAGCGACACGCTGGCAACATCACATCTTATGTGGTTGCTAGAATAAGTTGTTTTGTTAACCAGCTGATATTTGCTGACTTCTGTTTTTTTCGTTTACACTTTTGTCAAATGTGCCTTTTAAAAGTAAAATATATTTGAACCACGGAAACTTACCTTATTTTCTATTTTAAGTTTTTTTAAGTATTTTATAATTTTACCTTGGATTTGCAAAAATAGACAAGCATAACACAAAAAAACTAGTCGCAAAAATGTTTGACAACAATCACGTTTGACATTTTAAAAATATTGACGTTTCTGAATGCAGCTTAAAAACCAGCATTACGCACTAAGTTATAGTTGGTTGCATACCCTTTGCCTCATTTTTTAGTAAATATAATAATATATATATAGTATATATAAGCAGTAAAAAAGAACTCGCAAAAGATATGATTTCTCTATAAAAATACCGATTTTCAAAAAGATCACTTTGACAGTCGGAACACTGGCAATACTGCACAGGTTAAATTTGTTTTCAAAAGCCATCAAACGCATTTGTCTGGCTGCTTTAGGATAATTTCAGATATCTTTATTCCTGCTAAAAAAGATAAACGTACTTATTTACATTTTGGTATGCTTTGTACAGGGTGTTCCAATTTTTTATTCGTGATCAAAACTTCAAAATAAAAAAATTATATTTTATTATGAAACGATCTTAAAAAGAAACTAAAAAATTGTCCGTATTTAACTTTTTGATCCTGATGATGGTATCTACGAAAGGAAATGCCGAATTAAAATTTCGAAAAGACCATTGTGTTTTTCTAAAAATGTTGCCACAGACATGTTTTTACAGAACTCAATTATCTCTTAAATCAAGGTAGATATCATGAATTGGTAATTTCGACCATTTTTCAACTTTCCTCTGTAGCTCAAAATCTTCTAGGAACAGAATAAATCTGTTAATAACATTTTTTAAAGCTCAAAAAAGTAATATGCGAAACCCGGCATGTCTCTATTTTTAATAACAACGGAGTTTCCCATTGCATCCCATCGAAAGTGGAACACCTTGTACATCAATGTAGTCTCCATATCCTCAAAATTGACAAGTAAAATCCCTTGAACTGACTAGATCGGACATAAAGTGCCCGTAAAAGCTTTGTAAATGGTAAATAGGCCCAATGACGATAACTAGTTTTTAGTACTGAAGTAAAAAAATATAGGGTGCCTTAAGAATTATATGAAAATTCTAAAAAATTAAGAAAAACCAAGAAAAATACTTCAACAATTAAAAAAAAATCCATTAAAGTAAAATTTGTTGTATCCACCTACACCAAGTGTTCTCGGTTTATCGCGTTAAATCTCATTTTAGGGTCGTTATAAAGACTTCAAAAACTCTTTACCTATAACTACTACTCTTTACCTTAACCTAAAGAAACACTCAAGCCTGTGTTTCCGAAAAATCCTCAGAGAAAGCGATTTTATTAAAAACCGTCCTTATATAAAAGCGCTTTTAGGTGCGTATAAACGTAGTATATAATTCCCGCTTAGCGAGCTTTTATCTATGACCATAAGAATCCATCACTAGTATTGTGGGACACCTCGTAGTGACATATGTAAATAGTAATGCAGTTTGACGAATCGGACAAACAGACAAGCCAAAGGACGGACAAACCACGCCAACCGTGTGTAAAGTGCTTAGTGGGACATGAACATACAGGATGTCTCCAACATCTTAGTCCCCAGGAAAAAAGAAACAAATTTGGTCCCGATTAAAAAGCATAGGTTGATATTTTAATAGGTATCCACAAAATTCTACACTAAGTAATTTCACAAATGAACTATAGGAATCACTTAACCTATATAAAATTAATTGACAAGGAAATTATAACACACGGTGTTTTTCCGTTGAACATTGTTTTGCAAGGGCTACGTCTTCTTCTTTAAATGCTGTGCTTTCTTCGAAAGTTGGCTACATCGATTTATTAACTTGGCCATCTGCTGTACACTACTACCAAAAGTACCATGATATATTCGTCTCCAAGCCAGACTTATTTTGCTTTCAATTTTTCGTTTTATTAATTTTGCAAGTTCATCGTAACTAAGACTACCTAATCTTATATACTATGGTTGGCTCCCCCCTTCGCAGTTAAAATCTGTTACCTCGAAAAAGTATGGGTTTCCAAATAACCTTTATGGTGATGCTTTGTTGAGAAAATACATTATGGTTCCTCTGTTTTGTTGAACTTCCATTTGAAGAGATTTTCCTCCTTGCCGACGATCTTTGCGTCTTTCCATTCCATATGATGTTGATTGTCCCAGCAATGTTGAGCTACTTTTGATCCCGTTGAGTCCCCTTGTCGAGTTTAGCGTTTGTGTTCAGTAACGCGAACTTCCATGGATCGACTGGTTTCTCCGATGTACACTTCTCTTCACATAAAACTTGTACAGCAGAAGTTAGCAGCCTGTTTAATTTTTAAAATTTTTATAGTACGGCATGTAAAAAAATGCCGCCGCATCTTTCCGAATTTGATAAAGCTCAAATCTTAGCAAAACTAGACTGTGGTGGTGGTCTATTCTAGTCTACGATAGTAAACATAAAAAACCGTTTTCAAGAGGAGTGAACTATCTACCGAAAGGAAAGCACCGGTTTGACGAAAGTTACTAGCCCAGAGAAGACCCAGAAGCAATCAATTTTCTGGAAAATCATTCGTTTGCCAAAGCGAAAGAAGTAAAAATTGAATCAAATTTTTTAAGATCCATAACAGCATTAGGCAGGAGGATTAAACGTTCCAGGCTAAGGTGGCAAAAAAAAAAATTAAACTAAAGTGAAGAAAAGAAGCATTCTCGATTAATTTTTGCGTTGAATTATTCTCTGATAGACGAAGAATTTTGGCAGCAGGTGATTTTCACAGACGAGAAGATCTTTAATAGCAATAAAAAACAAATTCTGGTTTATCTACCGCCAAGAACCCGATAAAAGAAAGAAGAACGATATAATGCTGGAAACGAAGAACGGGCGGAAAGATTTTCGATAAATATTTTGAGTTCGATATCGGCTAGAGGACATGTCGCTTTATTTAGAATTAATGGTCGATTTACAGCCGAAGTTTACGTTAATATGCTGGAAAATGTAATGCTTCCAGAGATGAGAGTACCTTATCCAGATCATTTTGTATTACTACAAGATAACTGTCCAGTTTATACGGCCAGAATTGCGCAGCGATGGTTCTAGGATAATAATATCGAAGTTTTGACTTGGCCTGCAAAAACCCCTGATGCGAATCCAATCGAGAACGTTTGGGGACTTATTGCAAAGAAATTAGCAAGTTTTAACATCATTCCCAGTAATTCAGAACATCTAATGGAACTCATCGTAAGGGCATATAAGGAAGTTTTTGCTGAAAATCCAAACTTATTTGAAAATTTAGCCAATTCAATGTCCAGAAGAAGAAGAACCGGTGCCTTCCTTTCGAGGGACAGTTCCTTCTTCTTGAAATCGATTTATTGTGATTACTATCGTAGACTTGCTTCTTTCATAATCAGCTAGTCGAATTGACGAATTACTGTGTAGCTTTTGTTTAGTTAATAAAAGATTTTGGTATTTTGAAATGTGGTTTTTATTTTTAGTGGCCTTATGTTTTAAATTACTAAAAATAAACAAGCCGTCTCTTTATAAAATGTTTATATATGCCAAAAATATAACCTAAAATGACAAAGTCAAAAAGTCAGTGCTGCACATAGGAAAATATAAAAAATCGTATTTGCAGCTACCTTCTGCTGTACCAGTTTTATGTGGAGAGAAGTGTAGATATCTCCACACTCGCAAGGTATCTGGTAGGTGCAATTCTTGGTATCGTGCTGTTGTGGTTTTGTTTATGTTAGTTTGGACTTCTTACTGTTGTGGTCGTTTTGAAGACTTGATTGGAGATTCCTTTGATGTATGGAATTATAAGCATCACCTTCCTTTCAGTATTTACGTCTGTAGTCCTTTGTGTTGGTGTGGTCTGACGAGTTTTATTGATCGTGTAGTTGGAGAAACCGTTCCTTCGGAGATCGGATCGAATTTTTGCCTTTTCTTTATTTTCTTCCGTATTGCAGATGTAGGTGGCTCGATATATGAGAGAAATAAAGACAATGGAAGCTGGAAACTCTAACTTACTCTCAGTTTCAACATTGTCTACCACCTTTTTATTGTTATTATTATTATTAAACATGCTTTATTGTCCAAGTAAAAAAATTGTACAATTGACAAAGCTTACTTTAAAAACTAAGAGAAAAAAACTTAACTAGATAAGCTAAGCATTAGGGTGTCAAAATAGTATATAATAGTAAGTCAATTTAAAATAGGTAGGTACTTAAGTATTTTTATAGTCAGGTACTTGCAGGCATGTGAAATAAGAATAAATACCTAGGTATTAATAACACTATTTCTAACTTAATGTTTACAATCATAGACAAGCAGCATAGTGCAATAAAAAAGAAAATAGGTAAAATGTAAAACATTCAGTAAAACCATAATTAACAATAATTATCTAATACTATCACTAAAAAATATGTTTTTTTTTAAATGGTTACTAAAATCACAACCAAAGGTCTTGATTGAATGACAAAAAGACAAAACCAAAAGAGATAAATATAGAGGAACAATAAAACACATAGGTAAGTTGTACTGTAGCTGTTAAAACCTGTATTCTAAAAATGAGTCAATTAAGTAAGAAGCCAGTTAAATTAGTTTAGCCTTGCATTTTCTGACCACCTTCAAACTACAGTTCATCATATTTGTCATTTCCAAAATGTGGCCAAAATAATCAAGTTTTTGGAACGTGACTAAACCTTCTTTATCTATTCTGAGCAGAACATCCATATTACGTATACCGTCCATCCAAGACATCCTGAGCATTCTACCACATCTATACTCCGTTCCAAACACTGACAATGACAGTTCCATTTAGCTTCTGTGACAAGACAAGAGAGTTACAGTGATGTGGGTAACGGCACACACGGGAGTGTCGGGCAACGAAAAGGTGGATGAACTTGCTCGGATCAGGGCCAGCACTCAATACGTGGGGCTGGAACCACTCTTAGGTATAACAAGAAGACAGCTGCAAAGTCGACTCATTAAATGGACTAACGATGCACTGGCAGACTCCCGGGAGAGCGAAATAGGATGCAGACAGTCCAAAGAATTAATCGGCGGACCGTACGCGGCCAGACTCAAATGGCTCCTGGGAAGGACACGAAAAGATATTGGACTACTGACAGGGATACTGACCGGCCACAACCGACTTAGTAAGCTTCTAACTTGCATTGGGATCGGGAATGACTCTCTGCCAGGCCTGTGGGAGGGCGAAGGAGACATCCCGGCACCTCGTTGCGGAGTGCGAAGTATACCTAAGGATGAGGCATCAGGGACTCGGACAACCGAACTTGGATGCAGAGGATCTACGAGCTGTCAAGTGGGACAAAGTACTGGACTTCGTGAAGAGAACAGGAAAGCCCGGAGAGCCCACTACCCTTCAAGCGGTACAAGTGGTGGATTAGGGGGCTGGGCTGGGGTAAGGTAAAAAGGGACCGATTGGGCCTACTTGCCGCCCGCGCGCCTCCTAGTTACTACTACTAGCTTCTGTGTTTAATTGTCAGCCGCCATTTTGAAATTTGTCTGGGGAATTTGGAATGAGGTGTAGAATGCTTCCAATTTTTTCCATATGTCATCAGCCAGTATATAAAATGCTAAACAGATAACAACGAACACACGTTGTATTAAGATGATTTAATTTTGATAAAGGCTGATTGATATCTTACGTCATGGCATGTCTCAACTCTAATTAAGATTAATGCATTGCGCACCAAATTTTTTCCCACTCGAAAACTGAATAAGACGTCTGAATTAATTTTACGCCAAGTTAGCTATCGTATTCAATATAGTTCGATTCAGGCTTAATCGAATTTCTAAGTAGATCTAACTTTCTGAAGGACCGATATGAACTAGAACTTCATTTTACTATATAACACTACTATAGATATCTATAACTGACTACGGCGAACAACTCTTTTCAAGAAATATTGGGAGGTCGATTTAGGAGAATCTATAATAAATAATTTAGCTAAATGCCTGTTAAAATGTTTTAAGAGGTGAAAAATTATTTTACGCTGTTGCCATAACACTAAACCAATTTTTCCTGGAATTCTTTACTTTATTATCATATAATGTATCATTACTCAAGCAGCAATTTAACGGCGTAGCAACGTTGTGAAATGCAACCCGACATTATGATGCGACGTCGTTTTAGCCAACATGCCGATCCGGATTTACACCAAAATAGTGGATGATTTTTAAGTCCTTACGTCGTTGTGCAGTGACTGGAGTCGGAATAGTAATCGTTCTCGTTACGTCGTAAAATACGACCCAAAATGACTACATTAGCGCCCTCTTTGTTCTTGATTTTTTGGTGGTGTGTCACTACCCAAAATGTTGCCCATCTCAAACTGCTTGGGATTTTCGGTTACTAAAATGAACTTATTTTTATACACTTTAGAAAATGGCAAACACAAAATTATAATTTGATAATTACCGTTTATTAAATAGTATTTATATGGCCACTATGGGAGCAAAATTTAAAAACGCAATTCGGTTTACTGACAAATATGCTTAGAAAAGGAATGAAAAAACAGGCGCGCTCTTCATTTGTTTGTGTTTAAACAAAAAATATTGCTTTTTTTAATGTAAAAAAATGGATGCTACTAAAGCCCTCTTTTTAGAATTCCATGGTTAAATACCTATCTCGCCCGGAACATAAAACGTCTCCAAAATTCCATTCAATAGTGTTTGTGGTATTTTTTGCCGTGTTTAGTAAATATAAACAATGGCGGCCACTTCGAACATAAACGACTGCATCAAAAATGGCGAATATTCTGAGAATCCCAAAAAATACACGTAAATGGACTACAATCGTCAAACATTCTCAAATGAACCACTGGCCACGACCGTTGGTTACTATCAACCCAACAGGCGACTGGAAAACGCTCCAACAATTCCGCCGATGACAGTTGACAGTCCCATAACCTTACTTTTTATTCGATTTTTGTAAATAAATGGTCGGTGAACTGTAAAATAAAATTTAGTTTTTTCAAATACGGATAAGATCTTACTTCTTGGAAGCAAAAGCAAAAAGTATTTTTAGTGAGCGGCAAGAAGTGAAGCTGTGGATCAGACATTACCGTTTAAAGAGCACCAGTCTTTCTCTTTCGCCCATGTACTTGTAGGATAATGTCATCTCTCTTTTGACCAGATGAGCCATTTATTTAAAATCTAGAGAGATGTAGGGCGATCTGCCGTACATAAGTGCGGCAGAGAAGGAGAACATAATGGCATTAGTTCCTTTGAAAACTTTTCTTCTTCACAAGAAAAGGGCACTTAAGTTCATCAAAACTCCGGCCGGAAAACGTCGCAAGACCGGCCAGAAACGTTGCAAGTTCACGTAATGTGAAAGTTGTTTAGACGTTGATACGTCGGCGGAACGTAACTAGAGTCTCATAAAAACGTCCACACGACGTCACTGGTTTAGTAGAAAATGTACCAACGCGTGACAGATCGGTTAAACGTTGGGTTGACGGTAACAATGTTACTGCAGTATTATCTAACGTTAAAGCAACGAAATTTTGTCGTAATATGTAAGACCTGAAGATCACTAATTTATACAGCCAAATTAACGTCCATTTAGGTGAAGTATGTGGTCATTGGTCAGAAAATTGTTGCTTGGGTAATAGATACATATTTGTTCAGCATTTTCTGCCAAAATTATTTATAAAAACCTTATTTTCATATATTTTCAGCATAAAGAGGATATCATTCAAATTTATTTAAAAACAAAATCTCCCTAACATAATTTGATTTGGCAGGCTAACTTTAACACATCTTTATCCTTCTCTAAAATACTTTGCACTTCACACGTACTGCCCTCTCTCTCTAAATATTTTTCATTCTAACAGAAAAAAAATGATTTTGGCAGTACTATTTTTGAGCGCTAAAAAAAAAATTAAACTTGAAAAAAGTGGGTGTTTTATTCTAGATATCGAAAGTTTGGAAACAAAGCTTTAAAATATAAGCAAAATTAGGTTAAAATTAGGTAATTAAACTAGTCAATGCAATACCTTCTCTACATAGGCCAATCAACTCCTACCGTTTCAGTGTCCTTTTCTCGACCTTCGCCGCCATATTGACAGAAAACTTATGGATTTTTTGTCACTTTTGAGTGTAAATGGCGGCGAAGGTGGATTAAAGGACACTAAATCGGTAGGACTTGATCGGTCTGTATGGAGAGGGTACTGGTCAATGTATTATAAAAAGAGAGTCAAGAAGTGTACAAATTGATTTGTACCTAGAAATCTCGGCGCTGAATTGACAACCATGCTATGTGAAAATGAACCTTATGGATGGTTGATCGGGCTAGTATTGTATATTTTTATATCTCTTTTTTTATTAATCTGGGGAGTTCCTATAGTTATTTCATAGAAATGGACAATTGCAAAATCTTACTTTGTAGAAATCGAACTTCGGAGAAATTATACATCGCAGAAATCGTAAAACAGAGAAACCGAAAAATGTAGAAATTGGTAAGGCGAAAATCTGTTCTGTGCCTGACAGCTGTTTGTATGTGCCCTTAGAATAAGAAAGGGTGTAGATCAAGTTATTTTTTTTTCTAAACCAACCCGACTTCTCCCAACTTAAAAAAACTTAAACCTACCCAACCCAACCCAGATCAATCTAAAACACTTAAAAAAGCAACCTAAAACAACCCACCACTTCTTGAAATTTAGCATAAGAAAATAAAAAAATGTCTTTTCTACGCCCTTTCTTACTCTAAGCTCGCATGCAAACACCTGTCAGGCAGAGAACAGATTTCGCCTTACCAATTTTTACGTTTTACGGTTTCTCTGTTTTACGATTTCTTTGATGTATTTTTCTCCAATTTTCGATTTCTACAAAATACGATTTTGCCAAAGTTTGTTTCTATAAATAACGATTCCTGCATTTTACTTTTCTTTATTTTATGGGACCCCAATCTGAGAGGTCCGTGCATATCCTTCCCATAAGAAACAAAAACTGAAACATATCTGCGGTTATTGTGTAGGTAAAGAATGGACCTCCAAAAACGATGACGTATTCGAAGCTTAAATTAACGGACCGAAGTTAGGAGCCAAGACAGGATGTCCTGTTGGCCCGAGAATATGGTTCAATTCGAGAGACGTGGGCGACTAGGCGCGGAGGCCCCACAGCCAAACTTGGCCTCCCGGCCAGAAGTTTCAAGTGGTTTGCGGATTCTGGTTTATCGGCTGCTTGAGTATAAATTTACCGGAAACTTAGCGTTAAACCGAAAATTAAATAGTAATAAGTTTCGAACAGATAAGGATATTGAATTAATTGCTTGCTTTTCCAATTTAAACAGATACGGATTTCATAAAAGTAACGATACTCGTAAATATCTCACAAACTAAAGGACGCATAATAGTTGAATTTCACATACGCTTGGGCAGTTTATAAGGGTATCGTTACGTTTCGTACAACTTGTATAATGAAAAATAAAGATTGGTAGTATATAGATTAATTTTTTACCCGGTGATAAATGAAGAGGTAACCTAACGAAAAATGGATTCTGTGTCCAGATATTTTCAAGTACTACAACAGTTTGTTCCTGCTCGAATCGGATCAATTTTTTTGACAATCGAATTGACTATTCCATTCCAGGAGAGATGGGAGCGTAAGATACAAGGAGGAAAGAAGAAAAGAGACAGCCAGCATTGCTGCAGCAATAGAAAAGGTAGTTGAAAAGATTTGGGAAATCGGAGAAGACGATAGATATGTCATAGTGACAGATTGCAAAGTAGCCAAGGAAGTCGTTGTCAAACTACAGATAAAAAATAGGAAGAAGTTGATACGTTTAACTGAAAGATTGATACAAGATCTGAGCGGGCGCGGAATACACGTACGCATAAGCTAAAGAGGAGTTGAGGAAAGAAGGGATGTGGGATATGAAAAGGCCCACGAGAAAGCAAATGAGATAGCAAGGAATGGAGAGGATAGTAGGGAGGGAGAAGGAATGGAAATAAAGTAATAGACGTTCGGCGGCGAAGAAAGGTAAAAAAGGGGGACAAAGAAAAAGAAAAAGAAGAAACAGAGAGGGTTTATTAGAAATAGTACTCTGAAGATGTAACATGGGATAGCAACAGGTGTAGGTAATAATACGTGTAAATATACTAGATTACAAGAAGCATCCAATTAATAGACTTGTAGGTTGTATGACAGGAAGAAAGGAAAAAAAAACAACAGGTACAAATAAGAATAATTGCAAATAGATTAGGTTAGAAGAAATTAGGAAGGAATATATACATGTAGGTAGTGTAGTGGGAGGTACAAGCTAAAAAAACGGTTAGTAGTAGATGACACACAAGAGATGTGTAAAAAAGCTAGGAAGCCTAGCCATTTCACGGGGGCCACTCGTCCGAAAGCTTGACTTGGGCGACGTCCCTGTCTGTCTGTGAGACTATTTCATTTAGTCTTTGTGGTTAAATGTCGAGCAGCCATACTGAATTCGCTTAGCACTCCAGTAAGTTAAATTTAATAAAAAATAAAAAAGAACTGGAAGAAGTAAGTGTTTGTGTGCACTGCAGTACAAAAAAACCCCTTTTTTTCGTTTAATGAAAAATGTTTGATGGCGTGGACGGCAAGAATTATAGGAAATAAATATAAAAAAAAGTTTTCCTCTGAACCCGGAACTTCCAGAATACCAGTAAAGAGCTCTACTAATAGCTCTATCAAGGCAATGGGACCGTTTATTTGAAAAAATATTTTCCAAATTATTTTTATCGCTTTCTACGCCACAAAACATTTTTTCTGAAAGTTCTATAAGGTGTGCTAAAAAAAGTCTTTAAAATAACACCTTTACTTTGCAGTTCGTACTAATTAAATAAGACAAAACGCTTCTAAGAGATAAAATCTGATGTTAAAATATCTGGAAATAACCATTTCTTTTCGTCACAGACAATTATATCCAGCTGGGGATTTCTCGTTAAGATGTCTCCTAATTCGGAGATTAAAACTCTGAAGACAGTTTTGAAAGCAGCAATAAGCGAACTTTTACGTCGGCTTCCACACCCAATCGCAAGCGATATTTATGTCTCGATCTTAGGAACTTTTTTGTCATACCTTAATCTTTTTACCCACCAAGATGTACTACATCAACCCAAGTAACGTTTTTGTATATTGTGTGATATTTACGTCGACAAAAAGCTTTAAAATGTTCCATAGTTTCTATGTCATAGACTAGCTAGTTCTGTAACTTTAAAAAAATTGACTGGAATAACAAAAATTCAAAATTGGATAGGTATCCCACAAGAAACCCTCAAAGGACCAAAGCGAAAAGAGAAATAATTAAACGATGTTTCGCCCCAGGCAACCAGCGTGGGCTCATCAGTGAAATGTGTGATTCGGAGGTTTGTTTAACTTATTTTTTCTCTTGTGTTTTAATTGCTGTAGGAGCGTATGCAGTGGCGTAGCCAGAAAATCGACTCTTGGGGGTTTCATCATTTAATAAAAATCAACTAACTATGGCAAATTTTTAAGGGTAGAAGGGCGGAAGTTAGTGTATATGAAACAAAAATTCCTATTTTTAGAATCAAGTCTCATTTGCAGATTTTTTCAAAATTAACCCTTAAATGCACCGCAGGCAAACATTTTGAAAAAAATTACACTAAAATGCTGTTTTTTACGCGTTTTAAATGTTGTCGACAAACAAATTGGTGTAAATTAAACAAAATTGTAATAATATTTAAAACTGGTATAGCACCGCAGACGAAAAATTTGACAAAACAAACAAAAAATTATTTAATAATATTGATCTCTTAGGTTCTTTGTAAAATATTTTTGAAAAAGTAGATTGGGATTGATGCCAATCATAAATGCGCTGCAGATGAAAATTTTAAGAAAAATTATGCTAAGAATGCCATTTATTACACGTTTTGAATGCTGGTGATAAAAATTCCTTGAAAAAAAATTTATGACGTCGTAGCACACAAAATTTTTAAAATTTAAGACATCACACCGAACACACGTCACAAACCGGAGTAAAGAGTCAGCTATAGCTCTCTCTGGGGCCCTTGATCATGATAAATTTATTGTAGATGGGGTTGGACCTCCTGGGGAGAGTTTTAACCCTAAAACCCCCCCCCTGGCTACGCGACTGCGTTAAGTGATGTTTGGGAAGGGTGATCAGTGGCTATACTCTTGAAAATGTGGGAAAGGAATACTCCTGCGGGATTATACACTTCCCTAGTAAGTTCAGGTTATGAAGGTTGTTGACTTAAGAGTATGTTGATATTTTTAATAATTTTTGATATTTATGATAACATTTTTCTTGGTCGTAGGTAAAGTATAAGTACACTATTTCGCATGTTATGGTCATTTCACGCTCAGATAAATTAAGACACTCCATCTTCGTATTTAATGACCATCATAACATGCTTGTTATGTAAACTACTATTACGTACCAGATTTCTTTAAGAGTTCTCGAGTTAATTACAATTTTTGTATATTTTAAGTTGGCGAAACATTACCAAAGAACCTTGTACCCCCCGTTATACAGGATTATATGGGAAGTTTTTTTTGGTGGAATTCGCTATAATTATGATATGTTGTAGAGAGATATATAACTAAAGAAATGTGAAATTATAAAAGTTTTTGCTATGTCTAGTTCCTGAGATATAAACGGTCAAAGTTGGAGAAAAGGCTATTTTCGGCTATGCTAAAAATATTAAGTTATCATAAAATTAAAATGGTAGAAGCTTGTAGACAAACCCTATGATGATATCATTTATGACAGTTCATTAGGTAATACACAGGGGCTAGTCAAAAATTGATATTTTTTATACTTCTACTACTACCGAATTTTGAATAAAGACATGTTGTATTTCAGCAGAAAATAGTAGTTTTGACCCATTTTTAAAGAAAGAAATAAGTTTGGTTTTTAGTAGCTTATTCTTTCTTAGATAATGACTTTTCTTTTATAGGCCAATTTTTCTGCCAAATAAAATCGACAACATTTGATTGTACCTGTAAAGAATCATTTTGTGAATAACAATAGTAATTTTTTTAGTTATATTGGGTTAAAAATTCACAGCAAATCGTTTAACTACCAAAAAAATCGTTGTATATCCTTTGGTTCAGATACAGAGTCTATTCAAAAAAATTTGAATTATTACTTTCTCGGTCAATTTTAATAAAGCTTTACCTGATTATTTATATATCTATTCTCCACCATATAAAAAAAATAAATATATTTTATATGTCTGTATCTGTATTATAGACTTAGGTCGAGACGAATAAAGAGATGTACCTATTCTGCATTTGTACTGCAAATTTAAAAAAAGTATATACTCTCTAATATAAAAATTTAAAGACATATGTTAAAAAATGCAAAATAATCTACAGAGTCCGTCAAGAGGATAGCTTGTTTTATTTTAACCAATTAAATAAATAGAAATGCAGCACATGTAGATATCATTGTTCTTTTGTTAAAATTAGTTTTAAAAAGCGTATAAAAGTACAGGTAAATAACTTAATTTAATTCTGCGTCTACAGGGTCCGTCCATGAAAAGCTTTTTTATTTAATCCACTGAATTAAACTGAAATGCTGCACTTAATGCAGTATTAAAACTCAACCTCCACGAATCTACTTTGTTTAAGATTCGTAATGGAAAACTAATTAACTTGTTTACCTATATTTATTTTTGTTTTTTAGTTAAGTACCAAAAAAATTATGTCCGTCTAAATGAAATGAAATTGTCATGAATAATCAGTTAAATAGAATAAAAAGATTTTCTCTTGAAGGACCCTGTAGATTATTTTGCATTTTTCAACATATTATTATTTTTTTATTTTTGATTTTTATATTAGAGAGTATATACTATTTTAAAATGTACAGTAAAAATGCAGAATAGGTACTTCTCTTTATTCGTCTCGATGGGAGTCTTAAAATGATTAGATACAGACATATAAAATGTATTTGTTTTTTTTTATATGGTGGAGGATAGACATAGAAGTAATCAGGTAAAGTTTCATTAACATTGACAAAGTCGTTTTGAAAAAATAAATTAAAACGATGTACGGGTAAAAAGGAAAACAATTAAACATTTTTGAATAGACCCTGTATCTGAATCAAAGGATATACAACAATTTTTTGGTAGTTAAGCGATTTGCTGCGAGTTATTTTCACCCAATGTAACTAACAAAATCATTATTGTTATTCACAAAATGGTTTTCATTCATTATCTAAGAAAGAAGAAGCGACTAAAAAACCAAACTAATTTGTTTCTTTAAAAATGGGTTAAAAATGATTATTTTATGCTTAAATACAACATGTTTGTTTTCAAAATTCGGTATTAGTAAAAGATTAAAAAATATCAATTTTTGACTAGACCCTGTATATTACCTAATGAACTGTCATGTGGATTGTCTACAAGCTTCTACCATTTTAATTTTATGGTAACCTATTTTTCTTTAGATAAGTTTTTACTAGTTTTTATTGATAAAACATACTCGAAAACAGCCTTTTTTACAACTTTGATCGTTTATATCTCAGGAACTAGACATAGAAAAACTTTTATAATTTCACATTTTTTTAGTCATATATCCCTCTACAACATATCACATAATTATAGTGAATTCCACCACTGTATAATAATATAATAAGTCGTCATTCGTATGGAGCTCATTTGGCTTTATTTGCTTGCATACCAATTGCTGTTTCTCCTGACGCTTTCCTGCTCTAAGCGTGTGACTCAAATTTCGGCGGCTTTCAAAGTTCATCTTAAAGTGGGCGCGAGAAATATTGCAGTTTTACGAGCCAAAGATAAGAAGGAAAACAAAAATTGTAAGTTGTTCGGAACGGAAAACTGGAAAGATTTATTATTATATTATTTATCCGTCTTTAAAGCAGGGCAGGGGCAGCTTTCAACGCCAGATAAACTTATCTCAAGATCTGCGATGTTAGAGTACCGTTCTGGGGCACCTATTTAGTTGGTTTAATTTGTAACATAGTAGTAACCTACATAGCAATGCGTTAAACCTCCTTTTGAGGATGTCCTTTTGAGTACATCTTTAGCATATGCTTGGTACATACTATTTAAGTATATGCTATTAAGGATATCCATAGTAAATGGTATGAATGTAACACATGCAAAGAATATATCAATTTTAAAAAATTTTTTGGTCAGTTTAGCGCACATGGTACCATAAAAGAACATCAAAAGAATGAGCTTCCAAATATTTTCTTGGCATATGCTAAGGATATACCACTAAATAAGGTTACTATTAGAACATCTTGATCATATGCAAAGTATATTTCACTTATTGAAACATTATTATTTGGTCCTTTTAGGGCACATGCTGTTCTGGTACCGTATAATGTTATTTTAGTATTTGCTTAGCATATACTATATAATAAAATATAAGGTGACCAACTCCTAAAGGGGCAAAACCGGCACACTCCGGCCATTCACTGTATTGTATATTATTAAGATGTATTTTCCAAAATACTTATTAAAGAAAAATAATTTAAGTAAGGTTTCAATTCAAATTTATAGAACATCCGCTTTTTTAATTGCAGTGATTTTAAAGTTACAAAATACAGTGGTATAAAAACCGGGGCGAACCGAACTTTTGCTGAAAAGCCGGGACTATCCGGGACGGATTTTTTCCCCGGGACAAATGGTTAAAAATCGGGACTGTCCCGGCCAAACCGGGACGGTTGGTCACCTTATGAAATACCATTAAAGAAGGTTACTTTTATATACCAATATGGTACAATATTAAGTACATCTCCAGCATTTTCAGAAACTTCTGGTGACAGATATTTATATAATTAGTATAAAGAGGGTTCCATTGATACCCTAGGATAGAAGTTTCCTACAAGAATTGAGTTTTTGTTTTATTAAAGGCTCTAAATTGATGGTACCCTAAAGTAACATAAAACTGGCGTTAACAATATTTCCACGGACATCTTTATAAAAATTAAAGTCATCGGTTCAAATGTTATATAAATTGGTGTTAACAATGTTTCCACCAACATATTTATAAAAATATAAGTCATCAGTGACAAAAGTTATATAAATTGGTGTTTGAAATCTTTCTGTCAACCCACCTATAAAACCGTAAATAACTATCAATTAAAGATATATAATAGATTGTTTTTTAAAATGTTGCTATCAACCCACTTATAAAACTTAATTAACCAACAACAAATTTATATAAGATAAGATTGAAAATATTTCGAGAGAAACTTATAAAAACTTGGGAACTCACACACAATAGTTATATAAATTGTTGTCTGTAATATTCTTATGAACTCATTCATAAACCTTTTTTGCCCATAAGGTTTTTTCTATAATGTTGTTATTAATTTCTTTATACAGTGATTATAATGCAACTGTTTTTAGAACAAAAAAAACAATTTTAATTTATTTTGGCAATTATAATAACAAAACAAACAAGATTTCTTAAGGGTAATTTTGTGACATCAAAAGGCGCGTTTTTGCGAGATACCATACCATTATTATCTTGTTTTAATTACATCAATCTGAGAGAGATAAGAGATCCAAATCTTCTTGAGATAGTTGCCGATGACAGATATCGGGATCGAATGCATTTTACACCCGATTCCCACCAGCGTTTCCGATGCGCAGTCACACTGACTCAAAAAACTCATCACGTGGTCCGACATGAACTTGTATAGGCAAATCTCGCTTAGATCACATGATACGTGTTTTGATTCGGGCGACCCACGAATGAGAAACGCATAGATGGGAACCGTGTTTTAGAAAAAGAGAACAATATAGTTACCGTGTTAAGGTCGCAAAAACGCACCGTGAAACGTCGAGCGCATACGCTGATACTGCTGGTCGGCGGCAAATGTGAACACCCCGGAAAATACTCGCACCCTTCGACCCCACAATCTAACTATATTCTTGAGATAGTTACCTCTGATAGTTATGCGGGCTTGAAGTGTGTGGAGGCGGGTATTTTTCCTGGTATGTGTAGTATGCTGGATTCCGATGGATGGAAAGAGAACAATGGTAACTATGTTAAGCTCGCAGAAACAGACCATCAGTGTTCAACACTGCGCCATCTGCAGCCCTTTGTTCCAAGTAGCATCATTTTTTAAAAGGGTTATAAAATAGTGTTGACGAGGTAAACAGTGGTATAGTTGTATGGTTTTTTTTTTATAGAATTGTCGGAAATTTTCGCCATTTTGGATTACAAAAATAGGTTTTTGGCCTAATTAAAAACGTTATTTATGGGGTTTCAACATGTGTTTCAATCGAAATATTGCTTGTTAGGGTTAAGAACAACATACGAAATTCAATATTTGTCCCAGAAAGAAAAAAACGCGTATGAAAAAAAAAACTGATAGTTAAATGAATATTTTTTTTTCACGTTTTCTCAAGTATTTTTGGAGCCCATGAAATTTACGTGAGTGTATTCGAAAACTATACAGTACACATGGGACCGCAGCTGATTTTCAGAGTAGGATGACTTGAAAAACAGCTTTTATTTGACTAGTATATAAATATTCATATTTCTGCTTCAGCTGATCTCACTTTCATTTTTATTTATTTTACTAAGATTGCTAAACACCATTTTATAAATTTTTTTATTGTAAAAAGAAAAAGAATAATACATAACCAGCAAAGGGAAGAAAGATGGAAAATCTATATTTCTAAATCCATAAAAACCTTTAATTTGTTATGTAGTGTTGTTAGAACAGTTGTAAAACCTTTTTATAATAATCTCTATACTTGAGGGCTCATAAGGAAGTTTTATACAATCTATATGTTGTTTTTCTATCCATTACTATGTACCATAAATTTTTATAAGCTGGTGTTGAACAGTTGTTTTTCAAGTCTTTTTTACTCATTTAAGAGATATATTAGAGTTATAAAATTATCACCAACACTAAATAATATAACTTTAGGTTATTTTATGAAGGTTTTATATTATTTGCTGTAACTTTTATATAGACAAAAATGCTCATTGGGCTATATGCACGATACAATAAAATCATGAGCGTTTAATTCAGTGCTCTCAGAAAACCATCCCTTCCAAGTCGACCATAAGAATCCGCCAAAATGCTTATATTCCGCGGTTTCAACCTATTTCTTTATAAGCGCATGGTACAGTGGATATATAATCTATTTTTTATTTTATTTAAAGCCATATTTTAGGAGTAAACGGGGCTAAGGATGAACCGTTGCCATATGTGCTAAGCACATGACAATCATCTGATAAGAATATCTATTAGCACATCCTAAGAACCTGCATAGCAAGTGATTATGGCGGAACGTAACCTATTCTTAGCACATGCTAAAGATGTCCCAATGTTGATTTAGAACTTCCTTAGCATATCCTCAAGAAGAAATATATGCAAATTGCTAAGTGGGAAGGTGCGGAATGGGCAAAGGGGGAATGTAGCGATAGCTCGTTGTTAGCGCTTTGGATGAAGGGAAATACAAGCGAGCTAAAAGATAGTGTGGAATTTGTACTTTACCGCACACTTTTCGATAAGGTTAACGTTATGGCACTTTACCGCATACTATCCTGTAAAGTGACTTTGTTTAATTCGGGAATTTTTAAGGCTTACAGTTCGTAAAGTGTCTTAACCGCCCTTGCCGGCGTGACCGAACAAAGAATCGCGTGCGGTAAAGTTATAACTTTACCATAGTAACCGTTTTTTTTTTTTTCAAAACTGAAATCAAAGATATTTGGACCTCTGTATTAGCAACTTTTTTCTTATTTTTTAATTTCCTATCGCCCATAAAATGTAAACTTTAATACATTATTAACGTTAAAATTTAAAAAAATTAAGCGACCCTAAATAAGTTTAGCTAAATTATTTATACTGGGGTGACTTTGACTGTGAATTGTGGTAATCAGCCTAATGAGCCATATGTTAAAAATATTATCCCTAAAAAAATTTATGGGAAATGCAAAAGTTTGGATTTCGTGGTGGGTTCGGGACAAGAGAGGCCTTGTTTGGCATTCAAGTCTTAGTTCAGCGGTCTAGGGATGTGTCGATGCAAGTCTGTTTCATAGATTATGAGAAAGCATTTGATCGAGTCCAACACGAAAAGCTCATAGAATCGTTAAAAGGAGTTGGTCTAGATGACCGAAATCTAAAGATAATCGCTAAGCTATACTGGAATCAGACTGCTCAAATAAAGGTTCAATCTATAGTAACAAAATAATAGAGAATGCACTTCATAACTGCGGAGAGCGTCTGACCATAAACTGCATAAAAGCAGACACGCTGGAAGGCCTGCAAGAGATGTTGAATCAAATTACTGCCAAAAGTTTGCAATTCGGGCTTAACTTAAATGTTGAAAAAACAAAATGGATGGTTATATCCAAGGAAAAGAACATCCTAGGTATGTTAGAAGTAAATGGGCAGCAAGTCGAACACGTGGATTCATACAAATACTTAGGTTGTCTCCTCAATGAGAACTGGGACAACATGCAAGAAGTTCGTGCAAGAATTGAACAGGCCAGATCATCTTTTATCAAAATGAAGTCAGTGTTGTGTAGTCGCGATCTTAATACCACTCTCCGAATTCGTGTGCTTCAGTGTTATGTTTTTAGCATCTTATATTACGGCGTGGAAGCATGGACGCTGGCTGAGACCATGTGCAAAAATTTAGAGGCATTCGAGATGTGGTTTTATCGTAGAATACTAAAGATGTATTGGATGAACCGATTAACTAATGTGGATGTTCTGCTGTTTTATTTACCATCAAAAAACGAAAACATGAATATTTTGGCCATGTCATTGATATCATGGCTTAAAAATCTTAGACAATGGTATGGTGTTAGTAATACGACACTTTTCCGAAAAGCAGTGGGCAGGGTACACTTTTGATTTTAAAACAGAAACTTTTTATTTATATTTAATTGGTATTTATCCGAAGAGAAAGTACCCATTACCTATGGGAACAACTTCCACGAAATAATATAGGTACTTTAAGGCCAAAATTTTGTACGTTTAAAATCCTAAAACCATCTTATAAAGCGTCAAGTCTGGACGTGGTCGAGGGGTCGAGGCATTCACATATATCGATTAGAACTAGCGAACATATATATAGTACATATATAAATTTGACCAAAAAAGAAAACTTTTTAAAAAATTATCTCGCTTTTTTATTTGTAATTTCACAATGGATATTGTGAATTTATTCGTTATTTTGCTGTTTATACAATTTGGTCTAAATAAGTATTTTTTTTAATATAGCAACCTTTTTGAAAATGAAATTCGTGTTGTGTAGTCTCTCGATCTAAACACCATTCTCGAATCGAAAAAGAGTTAACTGGCGTTTTATTTGAGAAGATGTTGGATCGACATAAAGATGAATCCTCTTTGGGGGTTTAAAAATTATTGGGTCCAAATTACTTGCGACCGAGCCGTAAAAATAAGAGAAAACGGCAGCAAAATCTCCTCTCGCCATCTCCCACGGGAGAGATTTCAGCCCCGCGGAAAGGCGGCGAAAAGAAATTTTAATTATTTTTCTGGACATGTCTCTAGAGACAATCTAATAAAAAGTAGACTATCGGCACTTTTAAAATGAAATAACAAACAGTAAGGGCGATATTTTTTAAGATGGGTTAGGGTTTAGGACTACGGAACGCATGTGGGTTTTATTCTAATTTTGTTAAACGTAAGTAAAGCTTCCTGGAATTTTTTACTTACCATAATTGTGTAAGTGATTTTGCAAGGAAAAAACACAGGTTTTCTGAAAATTTTGTGTTGTTTACCCAGATTTTATTAATTTTAATGGATTCTTCAGACTATTTTGAGAAAGAATGGCCTTACGCCTCTTATTCCAGTGCATTTTAATGTTCATCCAGGTAAAAATATCTTAATAGTTGCGGTTTGATTCAGTTCGACATCAATTTTTCGGTACCCATGTAAATGCCAGCTTTTAAACCAAACTTTCCTTAAACACAATATTCCTTAGTAAATATGGCTCTAGGTAAAAATACTATATGTAACTTGTTGTTATTTTGCTTCAAAGTTAGGACACATTGATAACGTTGTCGGTTGTATAAAAGTTAGGACACACTGCTGCAATTTCTTACGTTATTTAAAAGTAACGACACATTGCTGCAATTTGTTAGGTTGTGCAAAAGTAAGGACACATTTCTGCAATTTCTTAGATTGTATAAAAGTAAGGAAACATTCCCGCGGTTTCCTGGATTTTATAAAAGGAAGTAGTCTTTTATTTCGTTGAGATATCCACTATTTTTGTTACGTCGTTAGGCCTTCTTTCTAAACTAAACAGGAATGAAAGAAACTTTTTAGATGAATGTTAATATAATTCGAGACAATTAAAGTGCTGCTTGTAGAGCCGGGCCCGGCCCTCGTTTAAGATTTACATGCGGGCCAACGCAAAATTTTTAATTAAATTTTTGAGAAAAAAAAGTTCGAAGGACCAGTGAACAGTTCAGCTAGAGCACCAACCATGTATATCCTTAAAAGATTTTAATGTTTTTTGGCAATATGACAAATAAGAGGATACATTGCTGGAATTTCTCAGGTTGTATAAAAGTTAAGACACATCGCTGCAATTTCTTGTGTTATATAAAATTTATAATCCATTCATGAGGTTTTTTCAGTTTCGTTTAAATTTTTGAGAAAAAAAGTTCGAAGGACCAGTGAACAGTTCAGCTAGAGCACCAACCATGTATATCCTTAAAAGATTTTAATGTTTTTTGGCAATATGACAAATAAGAGGATACATTGCTGGAATTTCTCAGGTTGTATAAAAGTTAAGACACATCGCTGCAATTTCTTGTGTTGTATAAAAGTTATGATCTATTGATGAAACTTTTTCGGTTCTACAAAGGTTAGGACGCACTGCTGCAATTTCGTACGTTGTTTAAAAGTGACGAGACATTGCTGCAATTTGTTAGGTTGTGCAAAAGTAAGGACATATTGGTGCGATTTCTTAGATTGTATAAAAGTAAGACAACATTGCTGCAGTTTTTTTTTGTTAAAATATCTAGCATTTTTGTTAAATAAAATAAAATTTTTAATTAAATTTTTGAGAAAGAAAAGTTCGAAAGACCAGCGAACAGTTCAGCTATAGAGCACCAAACATGTATACCCTTAAAAGAGTCTAATGTTTTTTGGGGATATGACAAATAAAAGGATACTTTGCTGGAATTACTCTGGTTGTATAAAAGTTTTGACACATCGCTGCAATTTCTTCTGTTGTATAAAATTTATAATCTATTCATAAGGTTTTTTCGGTTTCGTTTAAATTTTTGAGAAAAAAAGTTCGAAGGACCAGTGAACAGTTCAGCTAGAGCACCAACCATGTATATCCTTAAAAGATTTGAATGTGTTTTGGCAATATGACAAATAAGAGGATACATTGCTGGAATTTCTCAGGTTGTATAAAAGTTAAGACACATCACTGCAATTTCTTGTGTTGTATAAAAGTTATGATCCATTGATGAAACTTTTTCGGTTCTACAAAGGTTAGGACGCACTGCTGCAATTTCGTACGTTGTTTAAGTGACGAGACATTGCTGCAATTTGTTAGGTTGTGCAAAAGTAAGGACAGATTGCTGCAATTTTTTAGATTGTATAAAAGTAAGGAAACATTGCCGAAGTTTCTTAGGTTGTATAAAAGTTATGATCTATTGATGATATTTTTTCGGTTCTACAAAAGTTAGGACACATTGATGCAATTTTTTACGTTGTTTAAAAGTGACGAGACATTGCTGCAATTTGTAAGGTTGTGAAAAAGTAAGGACATATTGCTGCAATTTCTTAGATTGTATAAAAGTAAGACAACATTGCTGCAGTTTTTTTTGTTAAAATATCTAGCATTTTTGTTAAATAAAATAAAATTTTTAATTAAATTTTTGAGAAAGAAAAGTTCGAAGGACCAGCGAACAGTTCAGCTATAGTCAATCATCAACCATGTATACCCTTAAAAGAGTCTAATGTTTTTTGGCGATATGACAAATAAAAGGATACTTTGCTGGAATTTCTCAGGTTGTATAAAAAATCTGACAAATCGCTGGAATTTCTTCTGTTGTATAAAATTTATAATCCATTCATGAGATTTTTTCGGTTTCGTTAAAATTTTTTAGAAAAAAAAGTTCGAAGGACCAGTGAACAGTTCAGCTAAAGCACCAACCATGTATATCCGTAAAAGAGTTTAATGTTTTTTGGCAATATGACAAATAATTAAGAGGATACATTGTTGGAATTTCTTAGATTGTATAAAAGTAAGGAAACATTGCCGCAGTTTCTTAGGTTAAATAAAAGTTATGATCCATTGATGATATTTTTTCGGTTCTACGAAAGTTAGGACACATTGCTGCAATTTCTTACATTGTTTAAAAGTGACGAGACATTGCTGCAATTTGTTAGGTTGTGCAAAAGTAAGGACGTTTTGCTGCAATTTCTTAGATTGTATAAAAGTAAGGAAACATTGCCGCAGTTTCCTAGATTCTATAAAAGTAGTTAGTCTTTTTTTTTGTTAAAATATCTACCATTTTTGTTACAAGGTTCGGCCTTCTTTCTAAACTAAACGTGAATGAAAGAAACTTTTTAGATGAATGTTAATATAATTCGGGACAATTAAAGTGCTGCTTGTAGACGTGGCCCCGGCCCGCGTTTAAGATTCATACGCGGGCCAACGCAAAATTTTTAATTAAATTTTTGAGAAAGAAAAGTTCGAAAGACCAGCGAACAGTTCAGCTATAGAGCACCAACCATGTATACCCTTAAAAGAGTCCAATGTTTTTTGGCGATATGACAAATAAAAGGATACTTTGCTGGAATTTCTCAGGTTGTATAAAAGTTATGACACATCGGTGAAATTTCTTCTGTTGTATAAAATTTATAATCCATTGATGAGATTTTTTCGGTTTCGTTTAAATTTTTGAGAAAAAAGTTCGAAGGACCAGTGAACAGTTCAGCTAGAGCACCAACCATGTATATCCTTAAAAGAGTTTAATGTTTTTTGGCAATATGACAAATAAGAGCTGGAATTTCCCAGGTTGTATAAAAGTTAAGACACATCGCTGCAATTTCTTGTGTTGTATAAAAGTTATGATCCATTGATGAAATTTTTTCGGTTCTACAAAGGTTAGGACGCACTGCTGCAATTTTGTACGTTGTTTAAAAGTGACGAAACATTGCTGCAATTTGTTAGGTTGTGCAAAAGTAAGGACATATTGCTGCAATTTCTTAGATTGTATAAAAGTAAGAAAACATTGCCGCAGTTTCTTAGGTTGTATAAAAGCTATGATCTATTGATGATATTTTTTCGGTTCTACAAAAGTTAGGACACATTGCTGCAATTTCTTACGTTGTTTAAAAGTGACGAGACATTGCTGCAATTTGTTAGGTTGTGCAAAAGTAAGGACATATTGCTGCAATTTCTTAGATTGTATAAAAGTAAGGAAACATTGCCGCAGTTTCCTAGATTCTAGAAAAGTAGTTAGTCTTTTTTTTTGTTAAAATATCTACCATTTTTGTTACAAGGTTCGGCCTTTTTTCTAAACTAAACGCGAATGAAAGAAACTTTTTAGATGAATGTTAATATAATTCGGGACAATTAAAGTGCTGCTTGTAGACGCGGCACCGGCCCGCGTTTAAGATTTATACGCGGGTCAACGCAAAATTTTTAATTAAATTTTTGAGAAAAAAAAGTTCGAAGGACCAGCTATAGAGCACCAACGGCATGTATACCTTTAAAATAGTCCAATACGACCTACATAGAAGGCGTGAGATCAACTCGAAATAAAAACAATATGGCGGCGTCTTACGTTCCTGCTTGACATTTAGTCTGTTTGTTTACATCGCGAAATTGCGTCTTCGAGAGACTCTTTTGACGAGTTTTTATTGATTATTTTTATATTTGAATATTCCAAATGGTTTGAAAATGTTTGTCGTATGAGTATTTGCAGGTAATTTAGGGTTTTGACTCGAAATTCGCGATAGTTAGTGCTTTTTTCATCGTCAGTGTGTGTTTTTAGGGTTATAGCGCATTTTTTAAAGAAATGATACAGGATTTCAAGTAGTTTCTGGTTGTTTATAAGCGTGTTTTATTAAATCACTCTGGCGATTAAAGTGTACTCAATCGCATAAAAGTGTGCATTGTTAATGCTTGGTTTACTCATCAAATAAGCACAAATTTAAGCGTATTTCTATATGGAGGTCCCTTTCTTTTCTGAAGGAAAAAAAAATAGAATTACAGAAATTTAAATTTGTGCTTATTTGATAGGTAAACCAAGCAAAAGAGTTTGTCCCAAAATCCACCAATTTTTGTAGGACTTACAGTATATTTATAAATCATGTGAAGGTATAATTAAATTGCTTGTGTATTTTTCTGCAATGCCTACTACGTGCTGTGTGTCAAATTGACCAAGCAATTACAAGGGCCAACGTACATCAAGTGTTTCTGTTTTTCAATTTCCAAGAAATGAAGAATATGCAAAGAAAAGGATGCATGCCATAAAACGAGAAAATTTTGTTCCTGGCTAACGTATGCAATGAGCTTCAGGTTACTGCGAACATAGTGGAATCAAGTCCAATTTACGCTCCGTGCCGTACGACCGAGGTGGATTTAAGCACGCTGCAGTGTTATCTTTTGGAAATTTATTTTGTTTTATTTCTGCCTTGCTCGAGAAACAGATTGATAAGTAATACATTTTTAAAACTAAAAATGGATGTCTACGAAGTTGCCGAATAAGTACAGATAGTCAAATGGTACTATCAAGGCAGACCATTGAGACTTATTCAAGAACTTTTTTGGAGAATTTTGTAAATCGCCAAGAACTTTGTTATCAACGATTCATAGGTTTGTGCAGAATTTTGAAGTTTGGTTGTGTAGCGCCAAGAAACCATAAAAAACCCACTGTTTTGAATGACGAGCAGGAAGTACGAGGTGTAATCATTTGCGCTGCAGTGGAGGAAAATCGAAAGTTAACTAGCCACCAAACTGCCGAAGCAGTTGATACGTCTTCAGCCACTGTCTTACGTGTTCTCAAAAAGAATGGTTATCATTCTTACAAAGCGTCAAAAACGCATCAAATTTTTCCCGAGGACAACTATCGTCGTATGGAATTTTGCGAAACAATGATGGAAAGGGCTAATCGTGCTGAAAACTTTCTGAGATCTATTCTTTTCACAGATGAAAGCACTTTTCCATTATTGAATCGTCATAACCCAACACACGTTCGACATTGGTCGAGGAAAAATTTGCATTTGTATTTTTTTTTAATTTTTGGGGGGGGGGGTGTATTAATTTGAATGGTCCTAGATACTTGGATCTACTGCAACAGCATATTATGGTTTCAACAAGATGGTTGGCCCACTCACAATGTTGGCCTGTGGCCTTGTTAGGGAATATAATGAATTTTCTAATCGGGTTATAAGTAAATAAAGTTTACGGGCATGAAAGGGCTAATAATTTGGAAGAACTTCAGATTAAAATTGAAAAAGCTTTTTAAACTATCACCACTAACATGCTTGGAAACGTTAGAAGGGGTTTTTATAATAGGCTCGGATATTTTCTAGCCGATCAAGGAGGACTTTTCTAACATTTGCTCTGAATTTTTTTTTGACTGGGAGAATCTTTTTCGTTTTTAGAATGTATTATTTTATTTTGAGAACTTGATTTTATTTTGTTTCTCCTTATTTTTCTCATTGTAACACGTTGTTAGTGATAAATCTGAGCAGTTGAAAATAAAACGCTCTAATTTATCAGTGACAAAAAACAAGAAAAAAACATTATAAAAATTTGCGTATTTATTGACCAAATTCCGGTTTCATTGATTACGGTCCACATAGCACCGTGGTTAGAGGCGTACTAAATACAAGCCGCGAACGGCGATTGCAAGCCTGAGTGTTGGTTGCTCCACTGATAGGTGTGCGGTGTCTGCATGTACGTACACTGGCAAATTGGACTTCTTCCGGCCTATGTTCGCAGTAGCATGAAGCGGTCTGTATGCGTAAGATACCGATGAAAAAATACACTGGAATTAGGGTACTGCAAGTGTTTTTTGTTAGGTGTGTGAAGTGCATTTTAAACCTGAAGAAGTTGAACGTTCAACCAAATAACACTACTGTTGAAAGTTTATTTATTAAAGCCTCGTTTAAAGGCCGCTAAGTTATTTTTGAGTTATCCTTTTTTTTCAAGCAGAGTCCTTTTTACAAGGGGCAAACCAAAGTGATGGGTAAAAGCGAGCAATATTTTTGACATTTTTTTAAAAACTGCTGTGTACTTTTTGGCTGAGCCAGGAGGGTAGTGCATGCGTAGAGAGATATACGTACTGCAGTAAAAAAAATTGGTTAGTATCTAACTGTTAAAAATATTTTAAGGCTATTTTTAAAAAGGATTTTTTTTGGTTATTTAAAAAAATTAAATTATACAGGGTGATATTATATATTTCATATAAATAAAATAAAAACCCAAACTTTATTTTTTTTTGCATTAGGTACCCCGGTTTTATTTATTTGCTTTTGTAGGTAGTTACAAAAATGGTATTGTCTGAGGTATTTTCTTAAAAACTACTTAAACCAGAGAGGCAAGTAATAGCTTGTTACAAAGGTCTTTAAAAAACCTTTCATATGATGAATCATGTTACTTAAATTTCACAAAAGTTATATAAACTTTTTTTTTATATATATTATTATTATTATTATTATAAGGATGGTTTCCTATGCTATGTAGGTTACCTAGTTTGAAATTTAAGGGAAAAAAATTAAAAAGAAGAAACTACGTTATAGTTTAATTTTTATTTTACTTTTTTGTGAACCAATACAAAATGTTCTTTTTGATTTTTTTACAAAAATAGATTATTGTGCTTTTGGAATTTTTCCAAGGGTTAAAAATACATATGTTTGATATTTTTTTGATAAAATAAAGGTCCTGCAGGCCGGCAGGAGAAAAAAGGATGTATCCATAAGAAAAAATTAACTTGACAGTGCTCCTGTCTCACTGAAATGTCAAGTCTCAAAAACGGACCTCTCATTAGGTAGATCTTAAAAAAGTACCTGTAGAAAGTTTTAGGCGTTTTTTGACAGCTTTAAGAATAAGGGCGCAGAAAAATAAAAACTAAAAATGAAGATTTCGATTTTTTCCGCCTATCTCCGGAACTATCCGAAATTTGTAAATTTTTTTTGTTAGTTTTGAGCAAAGCCTCAAATTGTGCAACTTTGCCCTAATTTAAACCTTTTCGTATCTCATACCGTTTAGGAGATCCCCATGGTGAGCATCGAATTTGAAACACACTGTATACGCAATCAAAAGATTTTCATTTTTATGATTTTCGGGATGGACTTAAACTTTCAAATCAAAAATACTATCTATCAGCTGACATTAACAGAAAAAAATGGACTTAGATAGTACATCCTGTGAATGGCCATACCTTGAGAACCGCAATCACTCCGAACCAGAAAAATACGCAGGTTCCGATTCTCAAGGCAGAGAACATGACAGTGCCGTTTTTTTTTTGTCGCGGTTACGGTTAACCTTGGTCCTAAAATTTCCCAGAAGTATAAGCAAAAGAAGGAGACCTCGATTGTGTAATATCTTTAAATATTGCTTAAATTTACAGAAAATTGCTTATGTTTACATATGTACATAAGCAAAAGTTTTTATTTTTTATGAATTTCCGGATTATACTTAAATTTTCATATCAAAAATTCTATGACGTCATGTATTAGCTGACATGAATAGAATAACGATGTAGACAGCGCAACCTGTCATGTTCAATGTCTGGAGAATCGGAACCAGCCTATTTTGCCGGTTCAGAATAGTTGCGGTTCTCAAGGTATGGATCTTCACAGGATGTGCTATCTACGTCCATTTGTTCTGTTCATGTCAGCTAATAGATGACGGAAATTCATAAAAATTTAAAACTTTTGATTATATACACACGTAAACATAAACAATTATCTGTAAATTTAAACATTATTCAAAGATATTACACAATGGAGGTCTCCTTCTTTTGCTTATAGTTATGGGAAATTTTAGGACCAAGGTTAACCGTAACCGCGACAAAAAGAAAACGGCACAGGATGCGCTATCTACATGGATTTTTTCTGTTCATGTCGGCTGAAAGGTGCCGTCATAGCAATATTCCTGGGAAAATTTAAGTACAAACCCGAAATTCATAAAAATGAAAAACTTTTGACAAGATATATATTTAAATATCCACAATTATCTGTAAATTTAAACAATATCCGAAGATATTACGCAATCGAGGTATACTTCTTCTGGGAAATTTTAGAGCCAAGGTTAACCGTAACCCCGACAAAAAGAAAACTGCTTAGGAGATTTCTTTTTTTAAAATGTTAACCTTGGAAGGTCAGCGGTTACAAATTTTAAAATTTTTATAAAATTGGCAAAAAGAATGGCGTTTTGCCCTTTAATATATCGAGAAGGAAAGGGAGATTTCCCGAAATATCTCGGCAGTGAATGAGGGCGCAGTGCTCGGTGAGCTTTACGACCGCTCGTAAAAGTTACACTCCTAAAGGCATTGCCAGTGTGTTTTAGTCGAATTTTGAGGTTAAATTATGTTTTAAAGTCCGTTCTAAAACCAAGGAAATGAGAAGGGGATGAGAAAGAGCTTCTAGATCAATTTTACTTCGTTTTTGGTCAAGTGTTACTATTTCTAGGCTTTTGTGACTTTAAATATTAAGATCATCGATATGATCTATAGGGAAATAGACTCAGAATAGATATTTTTTAGCAACACCGTACACTTTTTGGTAAATATCAGAAAGCGCCAAAATACCTCGACCGAAAACTGGAATATTACTGCGATCTATATTGCAACTTTTGAACTACTCACAATAAATGAAATAGAAACGCTTAAAAAGCAACAATTATTGATCCTTGATTTTCTTTGCCAAGGCGCGGGATTTTAGAAAAAGCAAAACATGGTCTTTATTCGCTAACGTAGGGAAACATAAAAAGATATAATTGTAGTCTAGAGAAAATTGTTAATAATTCTCCAATGTTTTTAAAAACTAGGTTTAATCCAAAACGCACTAGTTTGAAACCTTCTAGAAAGATGACAGCACCAGACCTTGTTTTAACGAAATCAAATGGAAAATTTTAAATAATCTTACAGATATTTTTGTTAAGAGTTTTAAAATGAAAAACCTTGCAAAATTTCAGCGACTTCCTTAATATTTATGAACCATGGCCTCAAATTAAGTTAACTTTGTGTCTTAAATATCTGAGTTCTATGCGTTTATTGTCTCTAACTTTGAATTTTATAAATAGGATTGCGCAATCTACCCACCCGCATACATCTCTGTCCAAAACTTAGGTAACGGGTTGAATTTTCAGGTGTCTTATTTCGTCATGTTAGGCGCTGGGGTTGCAAAATTTATATTGCTAGCAGTGAAAATTTATATACGAAGCAACACGATGGTATTTAAAAGTAAAATTTGTCACCCCTTGAGGGTATTCTAAATCTTTGAAGTCGAAAAACACGATAAAGTTAAGGACAAGGTAAATGTCAACGTTTTTGTTAATATTTCTAAAGGCGCATTTACACAGACAAACTTTCCTTTGAAGTTGAAATGCCGACAAACATTTACACGAGCCTCTTGAGCAAAATGTTCAAAAAAATGTTCAAGCAAAATCGCGTACAAAAAAAACACACGTAAATTTTGGAGAGAATGTTGAGCAAAATTTGTTTGAAGAAATGTTGGTAATAAAAATTTCTTACAAATTTAAATTTTATAGTTTTATGGGAATTCATTGAACTTAACTGAAAATAGAAAGACTAAGTTTTAAAACAAGGTATTTTTAATTAAGTGCTTTCCGACGGAAAAACGATTTGATGTCGAAATTCACGTTTTACCTCATAAGCAACTTCGATTGATCTGATTTTTATAGGGGATATGCCAGTATACTTGTAACTTTTTAATTTATAAAAATTGGCACTTATTTATTGCTGTTGCTGGGTTAAAAGAAGGTAAAAACCGTAGACTAGTGAGAGGGGGTTTTGGTCAAATGAACATTGACACACAAAATTACAGCAGTGTTTGACAGCGCTGCGTTCCGACTGTCTAAACCTCCCTATTCCCCCCCAGGGAACAACTAACTACTCTCCAGAACAGTTCTCTAAAAATATCCACCTGCATTTTAAAAAGTAATTACTTCGAAGACATTTCCGTTTTCTTTTTGTAATGAAAGAAAACCAAAAAAGTTAAAAGAATTAAATGTTATTACCTCCATCATTAACTATTTTAACATTGCATATGACAAAACTGATAGCCAATAATAATGTTTCGCTTGCCGTCGCCTTTTTTTCACAAAAGTTTAAAATAAAAGTTGGTGTTCCATTTTTTTAAAGAATTGAGATCACTGATCACTGATGTAAAATTATATTTATTCTCATCTTTAAAAATATGTTTCCAAAATAGATAGCAATAACTTGCTCAAAAATTTACCCGAACAAAATGTTCAAAGAAAAACTCACAAAAATGTTCGCGCGAAAAATTTCAGTTCTTTTGCACGAGCTTTTATTTGAGCATGTTCGTCTGTGTAATTGCGCCTTAATAGGATTATGCTCCTAAGGCAATTAAAACAAAAAAGAGGTTAAAAAACCTCCAAATCAGTTACTTTAACCGAAAAGAATCTAAAAACCAAAAGATCTTGGGTGGAAAAAAATGATGAGCATCCCACAAGCAACACACAAAGGACCAACGCGAAAAAAGGAAATGATTAAACGATGTTTCGCCCTGGGCAACTCATCAGTGGTTTCACTGGTCGCCCTCTCCAAACATCATTAAACACTATCATACACTTTGATTTCCACCTTTGAAATTACAAATTAATTTACACAATACAGTACAATCAAAGTATATGATTGTGTTTTATGATGCTTGTGGAGGGTGACCAGTGAAACCACTGATGAGCCCACGCTGGTTGCCCCGGGCGAAACATCGTTTAATCATTTTTCCTTGTTTTGCGTTGGTCCTTTATGTGTTTGCCACAGAAGATCTTTTGATCTTTTGCTTTTTAGATTCTTTTCGGTTGAAGTAACTGATTTGGAGGTTTTATAACTTCTTTTTTTGTTTTAATTGGCTTAGGAGCATAATCCTATTGGAAATATTAACACGCCAGGACGAATCCGTATCAGGTAACTTGGATAAGTACCAGTGCGGAACGATGCCTATTTGTGAGTGATTCAAAGTTGAAAATCAAAGTGTATGATGGTGTTTAATGATGTATGGGGAGGGTGACCGGTGAAACCACTGATGAGCCCATGCTGGTTACCCAGGTCGAAATATCGTTTAATTATTTCTCTTTTCGCCTTGGTCTTTTGTGTGTTCCTTGTGAGATGCTCATCCAAGTTTGAATTTTCGTTATTTCCACCCAAGATCTTTTGATCTTTTGTTTTTTAGTTTCTTTTCGGTTGAAGTAACTGATTTGGAGGCTTTTTAACTTCTTTTTTTGTTTTAATTGGCTTAGGAGCATAATCCTATTGGAAATATTAACTGGCCAGGACGAATCCGTATCAGGTAACTTGGATAAGTACCAGTGCGGAACGATACCTATTTGTTAGTGATTCAAAGTTGAAAATCAAGGTGTATGATGGTGTTTAATGATGTATGCGGAGAGTGACCGGTGAAACCACTGATGAGTCCACGCAGGTTACCCAGGGCGAAACATCGTTTAATCATTTCTCTTTTCGCTTTGGTCCTTTGTGTGTTCCTTGTGGGATGCTCATCCAAGTTTGAAATTTCGTTTTTTCTCCACCCAAGATCTTTTGATGTTTTATGTTCTAGATGTTGTTGTGATGTCATAGCTCTGCAGGAAAATTTTTTTGTAGTTTAAGCAAAATATTTTTTTTTAGTAGTATTAAAGTATTAAAAATAGAAAATTTTCTAAAAATGTTATTAAAATTTGAATAATCATTGAAAACTTTTTGAAGCTTAAGCTAAAAATTCTAATATTTTCCATGTTTTTTGTATTAGCTACAAAAGAGGGGGGGGGGGGTGCCATGCGATGGAACACCCCAATTTTTTTTAATGTTTTTTCCTTGCCAAAAATCGGATAAATAGTTGTTGAGTTATTAAATATTTTCCATAAATCATATACTAGGATGTGATAAAGGCGGCACGCCACATTATTAAAAAAATCTAAAGGGCCTTGGTTGACAATCTAATAGTATTCAGTTAAGAAGCAAAATAGTTTTTTATTTCTTTGTAACAATTTATCATCTCGGATGGACAACCATGGCTACTACTACTACAAGTAGGAGTTAGTACAAAAAGAAATAAAAAAGACATAATTTATTTTTACTCATTAGCAAATTTTATAAACGACCGTAAACTCCTTAAAACCCACTTAATTAATCTTGATACTTAATTTAAAAACAGAGGCACCTCCAAAACAGAATAAAACCTGCTTTTTACGCTTTCTAAACTTTCCTCACAGGTTGGATACGAACGCGCGGATACTGCGCTCTGTTCCTTAAAAAATGGTTTAATATTAAAGGATTGTTAGGAAAACGTCCGATGACTAACGCCATTTGACACTGGACCACCATTGGAATAGCGGGCCCCTCCCTCCCAAACCTAGATAAAAATAATTTCAGGAATCAAAAATCATACTAACACTTTATTAAAACAAAAATAAACAGAAAGTATAACAATACACGTTAAAAAACTTTATTTATATTATCAAGTTTTACATAAAAAAAAATATATTCTCATACACCTTTATATTCACCTCTATATACAGGGTGGATTCTTTAAATTTAACGGTGCTTATACAGGGTTCCTAAGCAAATCCTTAGGGGGCCAAGCAGCCGTGTATAAGATGCAGACAAACGGAAAAGCACATTAGGCAGAAAAGGATGGGCATGGGGCGATGTTGTCACTACATCTTACACGTAGTAAATCCATTCCAGGTTGTTGTTTTCTAATGTTTTCCATTTTCATACCTTTAGGACTGGAATAAAAATTGTTTTTGCTCGACTTTAATACCAAACTGATAAAAGATATCGTAAAAAAAATATTTTTCGGCTTTTCATTTTGTAACCATTGTCCTTACGCACTGTTTACAGGCTGGGGACTGAGATACATGCAAATGCCTAACCTAAAGCGTGCATACACGGCCGGAGAAATCGACTGAGAAATAGGACGGGTTGACGCCTTCGAACGTCCAACCCGGGTTTTGCACTTTGAATCGAAATAAAAAAGTAGGAACAGTCAGATGTGGGGCCGTGAACAAATTACGTAACGGTGATTTTACCAATTTTTGACCCCCTCCCTATGTAATGTTTTGTAACGGTCTGACACGCCACTCCCCTAATATTACGTAACGATTTCAAGACCACTACCCCCCCCCCCAAAAAAAAAAAAAAACTTTTCACTTATTTTCATTCCAAATTTTCTTAGTTTCACACAAATGCAAACGCTGTCAAAAACCTCCCTCCCCCCTACGTAACGTTTTGTAACCCCCCTTCTCCCTATGACCATTACGTAATTTGTGCACGGCCCCTGTAGTCCCAGTGGAGTAGGGCGAGAAAATTGATATTTTATTCTTAAAAATCCTCTCTTTAGACATATTTCTTTGCGTTCCCGAAATTACGTAATTTTTGAAAAAAAATTGTAATTTTTTATTTCGTGCTTTGATTTTCTAACATTTTTGCGTTCGGCTAATTTAATTGAAAAATTTTTGCCTGCGGCGCCCTTTATCTTCTCACTCGAAACCAAGATCCCCCGTTTTAGGAAAACTGATCCCGTCTCTGTTTCTAAATTTTTTCGAATAAAAGTAGAGTATGACCATGGGGGAAATAATTGTTTTCTACGGTATGACGAAAATTTCGAGAAAGTTGAAGAAAAAAATAAAAAAAAAGGCAGAGCTCAAGTTTTTCGTAAAAAAAAAACGTTTTTTGTAAAGAAACAGAGCAAAATAAATCTTTTCACCCCTTTTTGGGTGTTACAAATATTGGCAGCCTCCTTATTTTTCGCTTTTACCCTACCGCTAGTTTTGAAGAATTGGTTCGCTACATGTTTCGAGATCATGTCATAAAACACCCTGCATGGTTTGGCCGTTTCCGGATAGATGTCACTAGTAGAACAGAATGGAAAAAAATTTAATTAAAAGCGAAGATATTTCTTTCTAATGTTAACAACCTCACGAGTTTATCGCTCAGTATCGTAAATAATGGACCCTGCCGCCTCCTTTAAGCAAGAAAAAGCTGTGGTTTGGACCTGAAAACATCTAATTTTTAATTAGATTAGATGTTCATCTCATGGTGTGGCCGCCATCTAGCGGAATTTGCAGACATCTTGTCAACGGTTACTATTGTAACTATGATTTATGCTCACAATGAAAGAGTGGCGACAATTTTTTCTCATGAAAGCAGTCCGGAGATAATAACAAACTGGCACCATTGCTCAATATACCTGTTTCTTTTGTGCGCGCAGAACTTTCTATGCCATTTCTGTTTGATTTATTGAAATCGTATCCCTAAGGAATATCTTAGGAACCCTGTATATAGATGTTTATATAGAGGACAGAAAGTGCATCCAACTTTTCTTGTCCGAGGCGCGGTGCTTATTTTTTATCCTATCCAACGCAGAAAAAGATCGTTCTCCACTAGACTTTGCAATAGGAAAAGATAGAAAAATTTGTATTGTCAATTTTTATAAGAAGAGCTTAGCTCCGTTCGGTATTTACGGCAGATTGATCTGTCTAATCTGAATCGTTCGTTTCTTACGACTAGATGTAGGGGAGATAAATCCGAACCGTTCGTTAATTCAGCTCCGATCAGTTAGATTTGAATCTGTGTACTCGATGGTTTTTGGCCGACGAAATATATTTATTTGCGATTGTGAGGTTAGGTGTTGAAGTAGGCAATCGATTCAGAGCGTTCGTTAATCGCAATAGTGATCACGTGATAAAAAATCCCTCGCGTCCACGAGGCCCATACCGAACGCAAATATTGACTGGTAATAGTAATCGTTTTTAACTTTTAGAACAGGGCCCTACGGGCCCCTTGATGGCCCGGGCCCTTATCGAGTGCCTAGTGTGCCTAATGGAAGAACCTGCACTGATGTCCTATATGGTTAAGGGCTGCAGTGAAACGCTGTAAACATACGGACGGATAACATAAGAATTTCGCCGAGCTTCTATCAAATTCCGCGCCATTTTGAACAGGGTGGAGGTGCGCTCAGTAATCAAGACACACCCAAGCGTGCCACTTTCATGAATAATTAAGTAGGGACCTACTTTAAAATGCATTTTAATAAAAGCAATAAATTTGGGTAGGAGTTAATAATCCTCCCAAGAATCCTCTACTTTTTCTCTGAACTTAATTAAGAAGAAATACATTTAGTCTTGGAATGAAAAACCACAGAAAACTAATTTTATTTTGAAAATTGAAAACGAACACTAATAAATTATCTGAAACGTCAAATAAACGGACCGTCGACGTAAAACTTGTACCAAAAAGGTTACTATGAACTGTCAAATAGCGTTGAAGTTGTCGTTGTCGGGAAGTTATCGGTCTGTAATTTGGCACAACAAAAAACTATGTATTATTAAAAATCAAACCCGCTAAATAAAGGAATAAAACGAGTCACTATAACCTGAATCATTCAAACCCTTTCAATATCAAATTTGAAATTTGGAAAATCCGTTTTTAATCAAGATATTATTCGGCAAAATTTTAAAAAACAAAAGATCTTGGGTGGAAATAACGAAAATTCAAACTTGAATGATCATCCCACAAGGAACACACAAAGGACCAAAGCGAAAAGAGAAATGATTAAACGATTTTTCGCCCTGGGTAGCCAGCGTGAGCTCATCAGTGGTTTCACTGGTCACCCTCCCCATACATCATTAAAGACCATCATACACTTTGACTTTCAGCTTTGAATCACTCACAAATGGGCATTCGTCCTGGCGTGTTAATATTTCCAAAAGGATTATGCTCCTAAGGCATTAAAAACAAAAAAAGAAGTTAGAAAACCTCTAAATCGGTTACTTCAACCGAAAAGAAAGGAACATACAAAAGACCAAAACGAAAAGAGAAATAATTAAACGATATTTCGCCCTAGGTACTGGGGAGGGTGACCAGTGAAACCACTGATGAGCCCACGCTGGTTACCCAGGGCGAAACATCGTTTAAACATGTCTCTTTTCGCTTTGGTCCTTTGTGTGTTACTTGTGAGATGCTCATCCAAGTTTGAATTTTCGTTATTTTTACTCAAGATCTTTTGATCTTTTGTTTTTCAGTTTCTTTTCGGTTAAAGTAACTAATTTAGAGGTTTTTTTTAACTTCTTTTTTTGTTTTAATTGTCTTAGGAGCATAATCCTATTGGAAATATTAACACGCCAGGGCGAATCCGTATCAGGTAACTTGGATAAGTAACAGTGCGTAACGATGCCCATTTGTGAGTGATTCAAAGTTGGAAATCAAAGGGTATGATAGTGTTTAATGATGTATGGGGAGGGTGACCAGTGAAACCACTGATGACCTCACGCTGGTTACCCAGGACGAAAAATCGTTTAATCATTTCCCTTTTCGCTTTGGTCCTTTGTGTGTTCCTTGTGGGATGCTCATCCAAGTTTGAATTTTCGTTATTTTTACCCAAGATCTTTTGATCTTTTGTTTTTTAGTTTCTTTTCGGTTAAAGTAACTAATTTAGATGTTTTTTCACCTTCTTTTTTTGTTTTAATTGTCTTAGGAGCATAATCCTATTGGAAATATTAACACGCCAGGACGAATCCGTATCAGGTAACTTGGATAAGTACCAGTGCGTAACGATGCCCATTTGTGAGTGATTCAAAGTTGGAAAAGTTGGAAATCAAAGGAGTATTTAATGATGTATGGGGAGGGTGACCAGTGAAACCACTGATGCCCCACGCTGGTTACCCAGGGCGAAACATCGTTTAATCATTTCTCTTTTTCACTTTGGTCCTTTGTGTGTTCCTTGTGGGTTGCTCATCCAATATTGAATTTTCGTTATTTCCACCCAAGATCTTTTGATCTTTTGTTTTTTAGTTTCTTTTCGGTTGAAGTAACTGATTTGGAGGTAATTTAACTTCTTTTTTTGTAAACCAACATTTTGTGAAATTAATTGCGCATTCGCCAATAAATGATGTCAAAATGACCAAAAATGGATAACTTGCATATGTAAATATTTAATCGCACAAAGGCTACCATTTCTGAATTCTACTTAAAAAATCCTTTAAAATGAAACCCGAAATCCTGGGGTACCTTATGTAGTTTTTGAGATAATCGCTTTTAAATATTGAAGTTTTAACACTTTGATTGCAGGTATCTCGAAAACTAGATATTCGAAACCTGTGATATGGGGGAGTTTCTTTAAAAAGCAAATTTTATAAGGATTTCAAATTTTATATAAAAGATTTCAATGTTTCCACTTAATCACAGCTAGGGGTACCGGAACCTCTTCTTGGAATAACAAGAAAACAGGTACAGAGTGAGCTCAACAAATGGGCGAATAATGAACTGAAGACGTCCTGGAGGCAAAGTGCAGACAGTCCAAGCTATTCGTAGATGGTCCGAATGTAGCCAAAACTAAATGGCTCTTAGGCAAGACCCGAAAGGAAACTGGACTGCTGACTGGGCACAATCGGCTAAACAAACATCTGACGAAAATAAGAGTAGGAGGAGATCTTTAGTGTCTCTCTTGCGGGCTCGAAGAGGAATCGGCGGAGCACTTGATAGCAAAGTACTATGCATATGCCAGTTCAAGGCAGCTCAAGTTGGGATTTTCCACGAAAGAAGACGCCTCCCTGTCTTCCCCAGAGAGAGAGTTGAAGCAGAAGTAGGGGCATTAGGGGTAAGGAACGGGGTATGGCAAAAAGGGCCCCTATACTACTAAATGGAATGGCAGATTGCCCGTAAATCCTATTTAAAGGATTTACTAAGATAAGGACAATAATGTCTACGTTTATTTAATCCACGGCCTCCACCTCTATAAAGTTTGTAAATAATTCAAGTCAAGGAAAAGTCGCTATTTAAGACTAATAGTACGCCTTTGTTTCCACTTTAAGAAAAGCCTTTGTGCGGTGTATTTTCCTTCTTACAGTTGGGCTATTGTTGGATTTGCGGCTCTAGCATTTCTATTATTGAAGTGTCATTCAAAATTCCGTTTGATATATTTTAAAGGGCAAATTATTATTAAATAGATTTTATATTTTTAAATTAACTATAGTTTATATAATATCGTATTTTTTTAAATATAGAGCTTTTACAGACAATTATTATAATCAAAGAAATTAAAATAAAATAGGAACCGCATAAAAATCCTTAAGGCCACAGAAACGGCATAGATATGACAATACTGCTTTGCTGTTTTTGGGCCAATCTTTACCGGGCAGAATATCGGAAACGAATAAACGGAATCTGTTGACATTTGGCAGGAATGTTTATTTTTGAATTTCTCACAACCGTATCCAGATAGTTTTTTGCTGGATTCTCTCATTCGCGAAATAAAATAAACACGGCTAACGATAGTCAAAAATCTTTCCTGGGTTTTTCTTTAGCCTCGTCGATAATACAGAAGTCTCTAACAACAATTTTTGAAAAATCCTTTGGATACGGTTGTAGATTTTTTTGGTAGGCCCAGGGAAACTTAGTGAGTTCGATTGGAGTATTGGAATTCTGGTTCCGAATAGCCACCGGTCACTTGTCTAAGGCTGGACTTCCATAAGCTTTTTTTCCGCGCGGATTTTAAAATTTGACCCTGTCTGTCAGTGAGTGAAACAGTGACAGAACTATTGGCACCTTCCCCGTAACTTGAAATCCGCTAATGGAAAGCTAGCCTCACATATGGTGTTCGCACCGTGTTCTGAACACTGCACGATCTCACTCGAAATATCATTAGTTTTGTCAAATTTATGCCGTTTTTGTGGCCTTAAGCAAATGGGAAATTTAGACCTCGGCAACAGATAGCATAAATACAATACATTATTCTAATAAAGTAGGTATCAAATAGCTTGATCTTCCGGTTTCAGTGAAATTGGCTGATTGAAATGGTTTGGATTTAGCGATGGTTAGTGCCGAAAAAACTCAGTTTAAAAAACATAAAGAAGTTTAACACATAATGTTTTGTTTTACCTTCTAGAAACAATTATTCCTACAATCAGGGCAAAAAAGTTACTGATTTGTCGTGTTTGCCATCTTAGGTCTGATCGATGTTAGTTGTTTGTATTTTTTGCTATGTTTATTTGTTTTAAGACTTATAAAAATGCATAAGAAGTGTCTGTTATGTGCAAAAAGTGCTGAAAAGTCGCCGAAATTATCTTTTGACGGGTAACCAAAGCATCTATATTAAACCTCCACATTTTAAATATGCTTCAGAACCAATCAGTACGTGTATCCTTGAAAGTCATACGATCCGGTCTTTCTCTCGTGCGATGGGATCTATCGCATGGGATCTATCAGCTCCCACGAACGAAAAGTAATTTTAGGAAGGAAAACATTTAAAAAAAAACCTCTCTTGCGCAAGCGTCATTAGATTCGACGCTGTTAGTCGGTTTCGAACCATGCGATCGGGAACGTATGATTTTCATGAGATCCGTAAGATCGGATCATCGCTCAGGAATATAACATTCAGAACGCGGCTTTACAATGTTGCCATAACTGATTTTCTGCAATTTCCTTAGATTTGGTTACTGATTTGGAAAATTTCCCTTCAATATATGGAGTGCGTTGATAAAAACAATTTGGTTATTTATTGGCCTTGCGGGCATTTTGTGGTCTACTGGATATTCTAAGCTGAATTGTGACGTCACTCTTAAAATCCCAATTGGCCTCTCGACTAAACTTGTCGTCGCCCATGAAAGCTTTCAAATTTGACTGTTGATCACAAAGTCTATTCTTATTTTATTTCCTGTGTAAACCCAGCTTTTAGGCGCAATTACACAGACGAACATGCTCAAATAAAAGCTCGTGCAAAAGATCTGAAATTTTTTGCGCGAACGTTTTTGTGAGCTTTTCTTTGAACATTTTGTTCGGGTAAATTTTTGAGCAAGTTATTGCTATCTATTTTGGAAAAATATTTTTAAAGATGATCTCAATTCTTTAAGAAAATGGAACACCAACTTTTATTTTAAACTTTTGTGAAAAAAACGTCAAGCGAAACATTATTATTGGCTATCAGTTTTGTCATATGCCATGTTAAAATAGTTAATGATGGAGGTAATAACATTTAATTATTTTCTTTAACTTTTTTGGTTTTCTTTCATTATAAAAAGAAAACGGAAATGTCTTCGAAGTAATTACTTTTTAAAATGCAGGTGGATATTTTTAGAGAACTGTTCTGGAGAGTAGTTAGTTGTTCCCTGGGGGGGGATAGGAAGGTTTAGACAGTCGGAACGCAGCGCTGTCAAACAGTGCTGTAATTTTGTGTGTCAATGTTCATTTGACCAAAACTCCCTCTTACTAGTCTACGGTTTTTACCTTCTCCTAACCCAGCAACAGTAATAAATAAGTGCCAATTTTTATTTTTTTTTGATTCTCGTTTTTTTTACAACCCCAAAAAAGTGACAAGTATACTGGCATATCCCCTATAAAAATCAGATCAATCGAAGTTGCTTATGAGGTAAAACGTGAATTTCAACATCAAATCGTTTTTCCGTCGGAAAGCACTTAATTAAAAATACCTTGTTTTAAAACTTAGACTTTCTATTTTCAGTTAAGATCAATGAATTCCCATAAAACTATAAAATTTAAATTTCTAAGAAATTTTTATTACCAACATTTCCTCAAACAAATTTTGCTCAACATTCTCTCCAAAATTTACGTGTGTTTTTTTTGTACGCGATTTTGCTCGAACATTTCTTTGAACATTTTGCTCAAGAGGCTCGTGTAAATGTTTGTCGGCATTTCAACATCAAAGGAAAGTTTGTCTGTGTAAATGCGCCTTTAGAATATAAAAAACATGTGTTTGAAAGTTTGAGACAATCATGTATTTGAAATTAACTCTGTGTTTCGGACTTTCATCGTCTATATTACTATAATAATAATCTATAATACCCTGATTCTGTCCAATAAAGGTACCTTTAACGAATTTTCGTTTCGTCCAGTGTGACTCCTTTTGCAAAACCTTTGCTTCACTTCATTCGGTATTGTTTTGATCATGCGTGTTCGGCGATTCCTGATTTCGTTGTTTCACCTCTTTGGTTTTCATCTGATGTTCTAGTGATATTTTTGTTTCACTATATATGATTCGCCAGGCTCACGAGAAACTTGTGACTTCAATATGGTAAATGCATTCCTTATTTTGTTTGTTCTCCGGTTTTGTTTTACTAAGAAGGCTTTGACGAGGCATAATAAGAACTTTGTATATTAGAGCCGTTCAAATTTGTAACAATTCTCATGACTTGGAAATCGAAATAAGAAACATTAAGAAGGAATTGCAGTAAAATGGTTACAGCCTTAAACTTATACAGATACTATTTCTAAATTTCAGCAAACAAGACAGAGGTTACAAGACCAAAACCAGGCAAATGCATTCCTTACAATTCCATATATTAAAGGCGTATCAGAGAAAATTCGAAGAGTAGCGAACAACTTTAATATTAAAAAAGCTTTCAAATCTAATAATACAATTCGAAGTCTTCCTAGTAAAACAAAACCAGAGAATAAACAAAATAAGGAATGTGTTTAAGTTCCTTGTGAGTGTGGTGAATCATACATACGTGAAACAAAAAGACAACTATCTGTTAGGCTTAAAGAACATCAGACGAATACCCAAAGAGGTGAAACAACGAAATCAGGAATCGCCGAAAACGCATGGTCAAAACAACACCGAATGAAGTGGACAGAAGCAAAGGTTTTGCACAAGGAGTCACACTGGAAGAAACGAAAATTCCTTGAATCTTCCTTTATTGGGCAGAATCAGGGTGTTTTCAGTAAACCAAGTGTTGAAATTCCAAATATTTGGAAGCCCCCCCTTAAGCGGAGCCACTTCTTAAACTTCACGGTGGAGTGATTTCCCATAGTATATAAGTACGTAGCCTTAGGAATAGATTGTAGTTTGCACCTGAAGAAGATCAGAGATTGTGCTGATCGAAACATCCGTAGCCTCTACCTTATCTAAAGTAACAAAAAATAACAAAGTAAGGTCATGTCTATTCTTTTAATCTAACTCCTTGATCAGTCAAGACTGACAGGGTAAGAAAAAGCGGTCCGCCAGAGATTTGGGGCTCCAGTCGAGCATGCAGATCTCTCGAACCTTTTTTGGATTGATCTCGGATTACTCTGGAGCTATTTTTGAAGATTGAAAATTATATTCATTTTTTTTTTATCAGGAGCGAGATAATAAGGGTGTGGCACGGGGTACCTTATCGACAGGTCTCTATATAGAGCTAAACCCTATACCTACTGTACTATTTTAATTTGGCCAAGTCGTTTTATATCTGCCAAATTAAATAAAAAACAATGAATCACGTTGATTTATGTTAACTTTTACCTCGTCTCGAAAGAGATCTGTTTAAAAAGATGAAACGAAAAGCAGGGGTGAGATTATTAAGCTGTCAGTTTAATGTAGGGCAAAGTCCCTGGATGCTTTTAATTTTATGATATCTGAAAGGACGATGACACACGCAAATCATTCGTTAAAGGAGCGATGAATTTAATTCTGGATTGTCCGCTTTGTTTAAAGTAGGCAAGACTTTTTTAGAAGAAAATGAAATGCACTTATAAAAAAATTGCCACACACAAAGCAAATTTTTGGATATAGCTAAACGAATATTTATCTGTCACAAAAAAATATTTTTTTGCCATAAAAAATTCCATTAATTTGGCACAAAGAATCCGGCACTTTCACACGCACAATTCTCGTAATTTTTATTTTAATCGAAAGAAAATTGAATGCTCTGATAGAGGCATCTGTCATTTTTTGAAGTTTGACCAGAGGCGTACCTAGAAGGGTGCTTTTAAAATGTAAGCACTTATTTTTATAACGTAAAAATGGTTTTTGAAAGTATATGTGCGGTTTTTGACCAACGATTTTACTATGAGGATGCAGGGGGGGGGGAGGACCTAATAATTCAATCAAGTAGTAACCATGTAGTTCAAAGGAGAATATAACGTAGGTATAAGTTTGGTATGATTTTATAAAATAAAATATTGCTTTTTAATGTATTCTCTTCATTCTTCTCATACTTTTTTCATTTAGGTCCACACCAGATGTGTCTACACGAAAGTAATTATGAGGGAATAGTAATAAAGTATATTTCAATAAGTCAGGGATATGGGTAGTGGCGTAGGTATCTTCTAAATTATAGGTGAAGTGCTGAAGTACTTAAATACAATGATTTGATTTTTTATAACATTCCAAAGAAGAACCTACTACTACTAAGGTCACTTATCATGGACGATGCGCTCCACATAGGTAACGAAACACGACGTTTATAACGTCAATTTTTCTCCAAGAATCTAATGGCCGACTCATGTCATTAAAAAATCAAATCTTAAAAATAAATAAATATATGTATACAGGTACTTGAGTATTTCTCCAATAATTTAGAAGATACCTACACCACTGTCCATATCCCTGACTTATTGAAAAATACGTTATCACTATTCCCTCATAATTACTTTCAGGCAGACACGTCTGGGGCTCGATTCTGGGCATAATAGAACGATCATACCCTGAGAAGTGACCACTTCTATTAAAATCCAAAATTCCGTATTCTGCGACCGGCCGATCGCACAAAAGTCATTCGAATTATGCACGGTGGTCGATTTTCCGGAAAACGCGGACATAAATGGAAAAATTAAAAAATTCAAAATTTATCTAAATTTGCCCCTATATGGTTGTCAAGATACTAGGCGAATAGTTGGGCAAAGAATAAACTATGCTTTTTACGAGTTTGACATTACGCATCAGTATTCAACATCAAATTTCAAATAGAAGACCCCGAGTATGACAGTATTCAACTGTTAATATCTCGAAAACAGTTGAAGATCGGCATAGGGTACGTTATATAAAAATGCTTAGAATTTAAAAACAAAATGCAAAAATGTAATAATATACTGGGTGTTTCATTTGAAAGTTTCGGTTGGCATTCTTTTTAATATATTTTCTTTTTCTTTTTCTAAACTAACATTTTTACTTTAATTTAGCTAATTAATAAATATATATCTTTTTCCTCTTAAAAATGTCTTAAGATAAATGTGAAAATTCATCATCCTGTCTGTTTATTAAAACTAAATATTTTGTACGATTAAATTGTAATGTGGAAGTTTTTTTAATGTCCGCGTTTTTAGAAAAATCGACCACTGTGCGAGTCCTACTCTAAAAGACGGTCAAGTTTGTCGTAGCATGCGCATTAGCGAGTAAAATATCGATCGGTCGTTCGTCCAATAGCGTGCTCTGAAATAATAAAAGTGACGTTTTTCACACGAGCTTTCCTACAACTCCCAACTACTGGGTCTAGTCGAGAGAACGGCTTCGCTCAAAAATTGTTGTTCGAGGCAGCTCTGCGCGTGCCCATAATAGTTTGGTGATTATTCTATCGTCTCGTCACTGCTTCTAAGCGCGTTTATTGGTTGAATTTACTTTTCTTCTCTTAGGCGAACGATCACTTCCTATGACTTCCAGAATCGGTACCATGGTGTGTACGTAAATGAGAAAATTATGAGAAGAATGAAGAGAGTACATCAAAAGCAATATTTTATTTTATAAAATTATACTAAACTTTATAAAACTATACTGAACTAATACCTACATTATATTCTCCTTTGAACTACCTGGTACTACTCCCCCGCCCTCCCACCCCATAGTAAAATCGTTGGTCAAATAACGCACATATAATTTCAAAAACCATTTTTAGATTACGAACATAAGCGCTTACATTTTAAAAGCACCCTTCTAGGTACGCCTCTGATCAAACTTTAAAAAACGACAGATGCCTCTACCTAGAGCATTCAATTTTCTTTTGAGTGAAACAAAAATTACAACAAAAGGTTAAAAGCCTTTCTATTTATAAGGACAAATGGAATGCATTTTCATACATACTTCTTTGACGGCCCATATCACCTCTATCGCAGACATATAATTTTTTAATAATAATTTGATTCTTACGCCGTTCCCCCTCTTCACCCCTCTAAAAAACAGTCGCTCAAATAACGCAGCTATGCTTAAAAAATCCATATTCTTATCATTTACATTTTAAAAGCACCCCCCTAGATACGCCTCTGGTCAAACTTTAACAAACTGTCAGGTGTCTTTAGAGCATTCGACTTTCGACCGACACCAAAATTGTGAAAATTGTTTGAAAACTTTTCTAGTCATACGGAAAAATGGAATTAGGAGCATTTTCAGACATACGTCTTTCACCGCCCATATCTTCTATCACAAACATACGATCTAATAATTTCACTATTTTAATGCACGGACCGATAGCCTCAAAATATCTAAATATGGTCAACTTTTACGGAAGTTCACTTTCCCACGTTCTCCGTGCGGGATTCTTTTGATTTATTTATCCCGAAAAGGGTAAATTGTACCTACTAAATTGAGGCAATTTATGACAAAAAAAATTTTTTTGTGACAATTGTCAAAAGTTGGTTAACCGAAAATGTCAACACCTAGAAATTGCCGTTATTCTACACTGTGTTTTAATTATACGAGAGAGACTAAAACCAAAACTGATTTTAGGTTTACATAACCAACTATCTCCCCATATCGTCAAACAAAGTGGTTAATCTTATATACCTACTTTATGGGGTCTTTGTTTGTTTAATCCTGAAGTTTGAGTATAATGAAGGCGAGTGAAGGAGCAAACATTGGAGCCATTCTGACCAAATTGACTAACTTCGACCTTGTTTGTTTAGACCTAATTAAAAAGTAGCCCAATTTAAGGGAAGTGTGTTCCTTATAATTATTATAGGGTGGGCCAAGGGGGAGAGGTGAAATTTATCCATTTTTTAAAACTTTCCGACATCTTGGATTTTTGAAATATGTCAAATTTCGCGTAACTAAAGTTTCAACTTTTGTGGGTCCAAAGGATACCTCCGACATGGAGGCCAGCCAACACTTTCCGTTTTAATACCCTTTCACACGTATTCCGCCGCCATTTTTGACACTGTTGACAGTTATTACATTAGTTAATTGTCAAAATGGCCGCCACATACGTTCAAAGCTCACTAAAACGCGAGTAGATGGAAGGCCTATTTTGTTTTAATGCCAGAGTTTTTTCCCAGATATTATAGTCCAGGCCTCATCGTATACCCCCGCAAAAAAAATCTAGTACATTGATCACCCGGGTCAAACTATTTTAGACGGCATTAACTTTAATTTGTCAACTTTAAGAATGTCACAAAACTTTAAGAATGTCATACATGACAAAAATGTCAGAAACCTTTTACCCTTCGTGCGGAATTGTCAGAAATAGTACCGAGTCAGGCTATGCCGACTTTATGTACAGATAAGTCCCTATTAAAGGCAGGCAAAAACATTATGAAAGTCAACATTATTTTGATAGCAAAGATGACAGATTTAGACAACAACAATGTCAGAATCCCTTTAAACTTCGTGCGGAATTGTCAAAAATAGTGCCCATGCCGACTTTATGTACCGATAAGTCCCTATTATGACTAGCTGACTGACTTTTATAACTTCAATATGACATTACAATGGCTTGCTAAACATTCTACAGGGTCCCTAAACAAATCCTTAGGGGGCCAAGCAGCCGTGTATAAGACGCAGACAAATGGAAAAGCACATTAGGCAGAAAAGGATGGGCATGGGGCGATGTTGTCACTACATCTTACACGTAGTAAATCCATTCCAGGTTGTTGTTTTCTAATGTTTTCCATTTTCATACCTTTAGGAGTGGAATAAAAATTGTTTTTGCTCGACTTTAATACCAAACTGATGAAAGATATCGTAAAAAAAAAATATTTTTCGGATTTTCATTTTGTAACCATTGTCCTTCCGCACTGTTTACAGGCTGGGGACTGAGATACATGCAAATGCCTAACCTAACGCGTTTATACACGGCCGGAGAAATTGACTGAGATATTTCCGTAGAAAATTTATCAAGCAAATAGGACGGGTTGACGCCTTCGAACGTCCAACCCGGGTTTTACACTTTGATTCGAAATCGGAACAGTCAGATGTGGGGCCGTGCACAAATTACGTAACGGTGATTTTACCAATTTTTGATCCCCTTCCTATGTAATGTTTTGTAACGGTTTGGCACGCCACTCCCCTAATATTACGTAACGATTTCAAGACCACTACCCCCCCCAAAAAAAAAACTTTTAATTTATTTTCATTCCAAATTTTCTTAGTTTCACACAAATGCAAACGCTGTCGAAAACCCCCCTCCCCCTACGTAACGTTTTGTAACCCCCCTCCCCCCTATGACCATTACGTAATTTGTGCACGGCCCCTGTAGTCCCAGTGGAGGAGGTCGAGAAAATTGATATTTTTTTCTTAAAAATTATACTCTTTAGACCTATTTCTTTGCGTTCCCGAAATTACGTAATTTTTGAAAAAAAATTGTAAGCGGCGCCATTTTTATTTCGTGCTTTGTTTTTCTAACATTTTTGCGTTCGGCTAATTTAATTGAAAAATTTTTGCCTGCGGCGCCCTTTATCTTCTCACTCGAAACCAAGATCCCCCGTTTTAGGAAAACTGATCCCGTCTCTGTTTCTAAATTTTTTCGAATAATGGGGGAAATAATTTTTTTCTACGGTATGACGAAAATTTCGAGAAAGTTGAAGAAAAAAATAAAAAAAGTGGCAGAGCTCAAGATCTTCGTAAAAAAAACGTTTTTTGTAAAGAAACAGAGCAAAATAAATCATTTCACCCCTTTTTGGGTGTTACAAATATTGGCAGCCCCTTATTTTTCGCTTTTACTCTCCCGCTAGTTTTCAAGAATTGGTTCGCTACATGTTTCGAGATCATGTCATAAAACACCTCGAAAATATCAAATGTAGTGTAGGGCCAGCTTTATTTAAAATCAATAATATCGCAAGCAAAAAGCTCTGCAGGAAAAACAGCGCCGTTTATTGATTTCTTTGGTTGCTAGTGCTAGCTGCATGGTTTGGCCGTTTCCGGATAGATGTCACTAGTAGAACAGAATGGAAAGAAATTTAATTAAAAGCGAAGATATTTCTTTCTAATGTTAACAACCTCACGAGTTTATCGCTCAGTATCGTAAATAATGGACCCTGCCGCCTCCTTTAAGCAAGAAAAAGCTGTGGTTTGGACCTGAAAACATCTAATGTTTAATAAGTTTTTCCTCGATCATCTCATGGTGTGGCCGCCATCTAGCGGAATTTGCAGACATCTTGTCAACGGTTATTATTGAAACTATGATTTATGCTCACAATGAAAGAGTGGCGACAATTTTTTCTCATGAAAGCAGTCCGGAGATAATAACAAACTGGCACCATTGCTCAATATACCTGTTTCTTTTGTGCGCGCAGAACTTTCTATGCCATTTCTGTTTGATTTATTGAAATCTTATCCCTAAGGAAATTCTTAGGAACCCTGTATATAGTCATAGAGTACTGCTATGTTTTTCTATTTTCAACAGAAAGAAAATTTTATTGAAGTTTTATAAAAATTCTAAAATTTTTTAAAAGAGCTACCGCAAGATATCATAATCATTTATCACCATAAGTCCCTATCGTTGGTGGAGCGAGCACAGATTTAATTTGAAACATCGATCTAGTCAGTGATGAATCCTTGATATAACTTTAATACACCTATAAACACCTTGGCCCCCCATATAACCCGCAAATGGCTTGTCTGTCTGTTTATATTGCCCCCAGTTTACAACTTACAAACAGATAGTGTACTCATAAAGTTTAGGACGAGGGCAACTGGAATACAGGCGAAGATATAACGGTGTGTTCAAGAACAGGCCATCTCAGAACTATTTGCGATACTGTAAAAGCCCTGCCATTAAAGGAAATTTTATTTAGAAACTTTGCACACACTGGACCAAAGAACCACGCACAATTTAAAAGGAAACTGCATCTCAGTGGGATTTCAACGCCGTTTAAGTATGTTATTGGGACAGTCCCTGAGAGCATTTTGTCTCATAGACACAGGTGTCGATATCTACAGAGTGAGCCAAAAACAGCTGCCAAAGTTTGAGATGAGCTTATTATTATCAGGCTTCTGATGACCGATATCCATCTAAAATGACAACGCTGAATTTAAAACTGACATTTACTTTGACACCTGTCAAACCCTGTCGAAATGGCGGAAAAATAATTAATGAAATTGAATTTTTTAGAAAAGCGAATACCTTCTTTTTACTCCGCTGAAGACATTAAATCGGAGACAGTAAAAAAAGTGACCATTGTCTTAAATGGCATTTACTGTTATCGGGAAAACCGATGCGATGACATATACTATTGACTGACTAAATTGAAGTTGATGAACTTAAAAGTATTAATACTTTTGACACCTGTCATACCCTGACAAAATAACGAATAAATAATTTATAAACTTGGAGGTTTAGGAGAGGCAAATACCTTTTTTACACTGTAGACGATATCGAATCGAAAACCGTAAAAAAGTGACAGTTGTCTTAAGTGTCATTTACTCGATTCGATAAATTGCAGTTTAAAAAAGTGTCACTTTTTTAACATTAAAAGAGTAAAAAGAAAGTATTAGCTTTTCCAAAAATTCGTTCATAAATTATTTATTTGCCATTTTGACAATGTCTGACATGCGTCAAAATTAATGATATTTTTGGGTTCATCGACCTCAATTTAGTGTAGTTCGAGTCCCCACTCGTAAATATGTGTCATCGCACCAGTCGTTTTTCCTCATGACAATTAACAGAACTGTCACTTTTTTTAGGGTTTTACAGATGTCAAAACTAATAACATTTTTAAGTTCATCGACTTCAATTTAGTGTAGTTCGAGTCCCCACTTGTAGATATTTGTATTTGCACCAGTGGTTTTCCACATAACAGTAAATGACAGTTAAGACAACTGTCACTTTTTTGTGCGGTTGCCGATTTAATAGACACTTAAATATAATTTTCAGTTTTATCAGCATTCGTATCCTTATCTCTATCAAGTCGACCAATCAAGCTGGTACACTTTTAAAATCATGGCGAATGCGTGACAGCTCCAGCTGATTAAATGCACGAAAACCTCGTTAGGTACGATAACGGAGTCGTAACGTTACGATCGTCCCTGCATACGAAACGATGTTTTGACGCATTTGATCAGCTGGAGCTGTCACGCATTCGCCATTAGTTTAAAAGTGCACCTGCTCGATAGTCCGACTCGATAGAGATAATGATACAAATGCCAATAAAACTTTAAGTGTCTAATTTGTTCAGCACAGTATAAAAAAGGCATTTGCTTTTCCGAAAAGTTCAACTTCGTTAATTATTTTTCCGCCATTTCGATAGGGCTTGACAGGTGTCAAAATAAATGTCATTTTTAAAATCAGCGTTGTTATTTTAGTGGGAATTAATGCTTTTTTTGCCGATACCGGTCATCATAAGCATGATAATAATAACCTCATACCAAACTTTAGCAGCTATTATTGGCTCACTCTGTAGATACTGGCACCTGTGTTTATGAGACAAAATGCTCTCAGGGATTGTCAAAATAACATACTTAAACGTCGTTGGAATCCCACTGAGATGCAGTTTCCATTTAAATGAGTTCGATATCGTTTTAAACGTAAGAGAGCGAAAGGGAGGGAGAGATTTGCGTGCTGTGACCGAGTCCCGGAGTCGGGTTATGGCTGGGACTGGATTCTGGAACTGTAATGCACGTTTTGATATGTATTGGCTGTCGAGTGTTTGATACCTCTACCGGATTCCACCATGATAGGACAGACAGGGTAAAGATAAGTGCTACTTAGGACTTAAGTTGAAGGAAGGAAGCTGGCCCTTGGGACACTTAATACTCTTAAATCCAAAACCCAGTTTTAATCTTATACCATTAGTTTAATAATTATTAATTTTATGATTATTGAATACGTTTTCGAACGTGCCCTTTAAAAGCACTCCAGGCCATTTCGGGAACTATTTTGACCCATATAATGCCGACATAAACCTGAGGAAACAATAGCTCGGGAGAGTCCCCAGCCAAGTAGTGCACAAGATAGTCTCCATTCTGGTAATTACTAGTCGAGAAATTTTGGGGGATCCACTTAAACGCAAGGAAAGGGTTAGTGTGTTACTATGTGTTTTTCAATTGCCTATATATCATTTAGAAAATAAAGTATAAGGGTTTACTAATAAAAAATATTTATATGTCGGAATAAGATATAATTTAAGCTATGGATGCCACTGACATGTTTGATATATATGCTAGTTCAATAAATCTCTAATAATTTAATAAAATATCATCTTCTCTTGTCAAAAGCTTTAAAGGTGCAAACATATGTTAAAAGTCCGACACTGAAGCAGATTCTAAAACCCAGAACCAGTTAATTTTAAAGTTAGTGCCTGTTTACCGCAAGAAGGCTGGTAACGAAGAACCAGACAGTCTGGCAAGAACACCATAGAGCCTCTCACGTCATGGAAGAACTGACAAATGGGAAAAGGACCAATTGACGTCATACTGAAGACATACCTTCTCCATATCTGAGACATTCAAAAAGATTCATCGCCATAACAACAATGAATAGTATGAATAGATATGAATAGAAGCTGCTCAACGAACACTACCCAGTAAAATATTACGCAAAAGACGAACAGTTTAACATTTTGTTAAATTGCAACTGAAACTGCAAAACATATACTCTGCTGCCAATGTCGCGACCAACTCAGCAAGAGTTGTTGAAAGCGAACCAGAAGAACCGATTCTATTTCTTACAGAAGACTTATTTAAAACCTAATAGCGTTTTCGAATCAACTAGATCACTTTTGAGTCTTGATACGTTTGATATTATTTTCTCAAATTTGAAGGATCGCTCTTGTTCGGGACATCTGCATATCAACATTAATTTAAAGCTTCTGATCTTAATTTTTTATTTCTTTTTTAGACGACGTTTTTGTTCTTTTTAAAAAACAATATCATTTATTTTTAAAAAATTGGTAAGTTCAACCAAACTCGTCGCTAGTAAAACTTTATTAATTACCCCCTTTATATTAGACATTACACTTAACTTCAAAACCACCTTTGAACTTCCCTTATATTACCTACAACTAAGTTATACATTCATAAATGCAGTGACCATCCACTGTTATGAAGTTTCTATTTTATTACGATAAATTCATGAAACTGCAAAGAGAACTTTTTTGGAAATTAAGAGTGTATGCTTCTTTACAAAGCCCAAATTCGTCTACAATGAACAGGAGCTTTCTAGTTTGGCGCCTCCACCATCCAAGAGTTGCCCTTGCGAGAAAGAAGAAAAACAAGCTTTTTTTGAAGAATTGCATATAACCAGAATCGATTCAAATAATAGAACACAAGCGTACAGTGCAGTTGGATAATACTTCCTTATCAAATGTCGGCTACCTCTCTTTCTAAAAAAGGTGGATTACTAACAACATACCATTGTTCTCCTATTATTTAATGTAAAAGTTCATGTTTGTCGTTTCTCAAACTATGGCCAAAATATTTAAGTTTACGATTTTTAATGGTAAATAAAAATTCAAAATCGTAGTACGTTCATCCAAGATATCCTAAGCATTCTATGTCTTAATATAAAATGCTCAACACATAACAACAAAGAACACGAATTCGAACACCTAAGCAACACTGATTTCATTTTGATAAAATATCCTTGACAATGCGTAAAGTACGTCGCACGTTGATGACACATTCAGCAAACAGACGTGTGTGTATGGTCCAGTTAAAAGCAGTTTAAATTCACGTTAGCTGTTGGCTCAAACAACGCAACCGAGAGTTAGGTATGTACTGTACCTTTTATAGTTAGCTACAAACTTCAAAGTACTAATTTCTAACGGGTTACGGCCAGTTCCTAACACTATTAAACGTGGTTTTACAATCAGCAAATTGTTATTGTTTATAACTGCGGAAAAGATATACAGGGATTCTCACTAGAAATAAAACATTGCGAAGTGTCGTTATGAACGATACAAGAAGCCCAACTCTTGATTCACGGATTTTAGTCGCATACGGATTATGTTTTATTAACAATTTCAAGAAGAAAAGGCCTAATTTTCTCCAATTCATTTAATTCACACCCACACAAAATCAAACTAAGTTTGGGTATCTAAATTTTTCCTTAACAGTTTTTTTTTGCATCTATTTTTAAAGACAGGACACGATCAATCTCGGCGACAAGGCCGGTGTCAGCTTTATTTTTAGTCCCTATTTTGTCACTTTTGTATTTTAACACTTTAATTTTCTAAGCTTTTATTTTTAACTAAGTTTTTTATCCTTTCTTTATTTCTACCTTTCAATACTAGGTAATAATGGGAGTGTACTGCACGAATCAACCCGACAGCGTTGGTTTTAGTAATCGCATTTCACACCTCTCTTAACGCGACAAAGGAAACAAACTGTAGGTCAGCATAAACATTTGGTACTGCATGAGGCATCTAGAGGTGCAATGAAATAAAAGGAGCCATCCATAAATTATGTCGCACTATTTCGGCCATATTTTCCTCACCCTCCTCTTTTCACAAATCGTCACGTTTTGCTTTTTTTAATCCATGGCTCTTCACTAAAGTTATGTTTATATAAAACTGGAATACAAATAAGGGGGCGTTTATTTTTATTCCATTTTATTTCTTACGGCAGTGAAAAGTGTGTCAATATTTTAATTGATCTTTTTTTAGAATTCAAGGGGAAGAAATGGTTTTTCTAACGTAATTTTAGGGGGGGAGCAAAATTTGTCCACAAGATGAGACTTAATTTATGGCTGGCCCCCTTACTTTATTTCACCTGGCTCACAACCAAACGTCAATTAAAATCTATCTTTATTGTTTACCTACTGTTTGTTTTTTTGTTCGTGATAAGTGAAAAGCCATACAATCGTGTTGATTCAGGCAGTAGTCTTTTTATATTATTTTTTAAAAGTAGGAATTAATAAATAACATAAAACAGTTTTTTTTTAAGTTTTAAAAAATACAGACAATCTATGGGTCATTCCACGACAAATTTACAACCCATTTTTTAATTTCTTTGAAAATTTTTTGTCGCCATCTTTAGCGATAAATAATCGAAACGTATTTTTTTTTCAAAATAATATTTTTTTTCTTTAAGTTATGATTTTTTGAACTTTCCAAGTTTATAAAATTGAACATTTTTTAATCACTGATAACTAACTAAACTATTTGATTTATGAAAAAAAATTTCAAATAATAAAAGTTGCGTTTTCGTATGAGCTCATCGAAAAAAATTGGCATCACTAATACCATTTCGAGTGAAATCGTGCAGTGTTCAGAACACGGTGCAAACACCATATGTGAGGAAAAGTATAACTTATTATATTAGGAACGTAACCATTTATTAATGGTTCTTTAAAAGGTTTTGATTCTTGGCTTCATGCTTCATGGATTGCAATGTCTCGAAATAACAAATTTCCGTATTATTTTTATCACTTCACATGTATCAATTTATTGACTAAATAGTCCATTAGACAAGTGGCCGGTGGCTATGCGGAACCTAAATTCCGATACTCCAATCGAACTCACTTCAGTTTCCTTGGGCCTACTAAATTACGTGACCTTGGTGTTTCAGAATTCCGGCAGAATATTGCTTACAAAGCAAAAAACCATAACTTTTTTATTATCAGATAATATTAAAACCTACAACCGTATCCAACGGAGTTCTTAAAATTTGGTGTATTTTTTTCAAAAAATAAAAAAATCCAAAAATTGCTTTTACAGATTTCTGTATTATCGACGACTAAAGAAAAAGCCAGGTAAGATTTTTCACTATTATTAGCCTTGTTTATTTTATTTTGAAAATGAGAGAGTCCAGCAAAAAACTGTCTGGATACGATTGTGAGGAAATTCAAAAATATCCATTCCTGCCAAATTTCAACAGATTCCGTTTTCTGCCCCGTAAAGATTGGCCCAAAAACAGCAAAGCAGTGTTGTCAAATCTGTTCCGTTTTTGTGGCCTTAAGTAATAACGTATGTCTATGGTTACCTACATAGTGTACATACCTTTAACCAATGCATTAAGCGAGGGAAATGTTTTACGATTATTTGTTCCCCTTGGATCGATCTTTAAAAATATCCGGCTTTTCCTCGATATACAGTTAACTATATAAAAGGAAATTCACGTGCTTATTTCTCCAAAAAAAGACCACGAAATCGAGTTACGGCAAATTTACCTCAGATTCTACTTCAAAGCAACCATAAAATTTAAAACTACAACTACAACAAAATTCATCATTTTAGAACACGTGTCTTCTTTACATAACCTCAATTATTTATCGTAGAAGGAATCCTCTATTTCCACTTTCGGAGAATCCAAAAACAATAAGTTTAACGACCCCAATCTCCAAAAACTTAAGTTTTTACTTCTCTCGCTAAGGGAAGTAATGTAATCATCTAAAATTTTTTGAATTTTGAGGTTCCGAATAGTGATAAACACGAATCCAGACGCCGTCGCTCTGTCTGTCGGTCTGTCAGTCGCCTACTTTGCAGCCAATCTAACTCAAGAAACCCCTGCACCAGTCATAACAAAATTTTACATAGTGATTACTTGTGTATTGCTGTGTACATTGGGAGCAGTTCTCCAAAATACAATTCCGTATGAGAGGCGGGAAAATACCAAAGTATAGAAGCTCTATAAATGTTTGCTTGTCATTGTGCCTTTAATTTGAAGTAGTACATAAAACGCACAGTTTAATCTTTTACTTACAAAGTTAATATGATCCTACCATTCTAAACAGGAATCTAATGTTATTCCTAGAGATTTGGTAGTATTTACTGTTATAATTTAATTCCCATTCATCCATACGGGACCTAAGTCTTTATTTGAGTTGCGATGGCTACGTTGGAATTTAACAAGAACGGTTTTGTTTGTATTCGCGACTAGTCTATTCTTCCTGCATCATTTATAAAATAGTTATTGAGTCTGCTGCGATTGAGATGTTTACATTATCCGCAAAAATTGCAATGCATTCTAATTGTAAGTAATAAGGGAGGTCATTTATAAATATAAAAAAAATAGAGGTCCTAGGACCGATCCCTGTGGCACGCCCAAGTTGATTTCTTCTTATTGCGAGTTTGATTCATTAATCGATAGAAAGGTTTTCCTATATCCTAAGTAAGATTTTATTAATTCTAATGTGTTACCTCTGAAACCAACTGTATATTGTTTCTCTAAAACAAAGTTACTATCTATAGAATTAAATGCTTTAGACATATTAAAGAATATGCCAATATTTTCCATTCGATATTGAATATTTTTATTGTTTATTGAGTTTCGTAAAAAAAAAGAAATTGGTAATCTAATATCGAAAATTTCGAATTGACGTAGACTTACAGCACAACATTGATGTTTTAGACAAAATGGAACTAATTTCAATAAACAATTTCTAATTTCAATATCCAAGAAAAAATATTCAATTTTTAATTTCAAGATTCAATTATCAATAACAAGAACCAATTCTCGAAACCCAATATTCAATGTACAGCCAGGCCGTATGTTTCTCAATTACGATGTTCCAAAGTTCAGTAGATTCATGGACACAATGAATGTATTAAAAGTACAATTGGAAGATTTAATTTTAAAGTCGGTTGTAAATACAGCGTAAAAACGACCATGTCGAAACTGAGTTAGACACAAGGCTCGTGACATTTTTATGAGGGCCGTTGTTTGTCATTTTCTTTAGAGCGGGTAATCCGCTTGCCTGCACACACACACAAGCGGTTACACTATTTATGTTGGCAACATGCGGGCATTATATACTTTATTCCAAGATGCCGACCCTGTTGGAGCTTACACAGGGGATTTTCTTTCTTTAAGACAGTGTTGCCAATAAGGATGAAAAATCAAAATATCTTTAAAAATAAGGTAAAATAGCAAAATAGACACCAAAAGAAGTGTGTAAGAAACGCTTTGTTTAAACTTGGAAAACGGTTTTTAGTATTAACATTCCACTCATGTCGGTATATGCCATGAAACGCTATTAAATCCGCTAATGACCCAACTCTTGAATTACGCATTTGTCTAATTCAATGACACAGAAGCGCTTAGAAGGCGGATCCGGAGAAAATTAATGATAATTCGACAATTTTTTTAACAATCAAGTTTTAAACCGCAATTAGTTTAAAATTTTCTAGAAACATAACAGCAGCACCAGCTATTTTTCTTCAAATATAACCGGCCCTGGTGGTTCTCGATTAATCAAAAAAACTAGGGAAGAGAGTAAAAGGTAACTTGGTCCTACCCCTCCATTCACGCCGGTATCTAGGCCGGATGAAGTCGGTATCGCGTGGAGGCGGCTCTAGTTACACACTCCCCAAGTCGGTAGACTACTTAAGGACAAAAAGACCAGATAAAAAAATACCTGGTCTGGGTTTCGAAGGTAGTTGATGACCCTGCGGGACTCAAAAAAGTGACGGTAAACAAAGAGGAACAAGAACAACCTTTAAATATTATTTATAAAAAATAAAAAAAGACCGACTCTGCGAAATTTTTTTTCGGGCACCTTTGGCAATAAAGTTTTATAAAATTATGAAAAATGGTTTTACCACAAAGCATCCTTCTGCAAAATTTCGAGGCAATCCGGATTACCATTTTATTTTTTTTGCTAGGTAAAGATTTGGTCAGAATTTTGGTGGCATCAGGGTTGTGAAATAATTTCCATCTTTATGAACTGGTCATTATGAGGCAAGAAAAATGTTGGAAAAAAAGAACTGCAATTCCCTTTTTGTAGCATTATCAATGTGTTTTTTTTATAATGGCAACCCAGTCAGAATGCTCTAAAGACTCTTTTAAAGTCAGCAATTTTAGGAAAACCGCTCACATCTCGTATAAGAAGTCAAGAAGATTTAATACGCCCTTACGGACTGCACTAGAGTTCATGAAACAATAGTTGAAATGGATTTTAAAAATGTATTGAGAGGACATGTTATAAATATATCTCGATTTTATATAAATTTTTTGTTATTTTTTAGACATTAATAAGAATTAAGAGGGACCATAAGATTGTCTTCTTTTTCCTTCATAGAGCATGTTCTCTGTCCCGATAAAGAGCGAGATATATGAAACAAGATGCTTGATTTTAGGTACGTATTGAACACGTAATAACGTCGACTACTAGTTGGCTACCAACGTCATATTAAACACTATTAGCAAAATTGTCAAATTCCTTTTCTTGATGTACTTGTCAAACGATTAAAAAGCGACATCGGGACAACAGTCTATCGTAAACCCACTCAAAACGAGGCATAATAAGAAATTTGTAACAATTCTCATGACTTGGAAACCGAAATAAGAAATATTAAAAAGGATCTGTAGCAAAATGGTTACAGCCCTAAACTTATAACAGATACTATTTCTAAATTTCTGCAAACAGAACAGAAATTAGAAGACCAAATCCAGACAAATGCATTTCTTACAATTCCATACATTAAAGGAGTAGTTGGCTACCAACCTCATATTAGACACTATTAGCAAAATTGTCAAATTACTTTTCTTGATGTACTTGTCAAACGATTAAAAAGCGACATCGGAACAACAGTCTATCGTAAACCCACTCACAAAGGACAATATTTAAATCAAGGTTCAAATCATTCTGCTACCACCAAACGAGGCATAATAAGACATTTGTAACAATTCTCATGACTTGGAAACCGAAATAAGAAACATTAAAAAGGATCTGCAGCAAAATGGTTACAGCCCTAAACTTATAACAGATACTATTTCTAAATTTCTGCAAACAGGACAGAAATTAGAAGACCAAATCCAGACAAATGCATTTCTTACAATTCCATACATTAAAGGAGTATCAGAGAAAATTCGAAGAGTAGCGAACAACTTTAATATTAAAACAGCTTTTAAAGCTAATAATTCGAAGCGTTCTTTGTAAAACAAAACCGGAGAACAAACAAAATAAGGAATGCATTTACCAAGTTCCTTGTGAGTGTGGTGAATCATACATAGGAGAAACAAAAAGACCACTATCTGTTAGGCTTAAGGAACATCAGACGAATACCCAAAGAGGTGAAACAACGAAATCAGGAATCGCCGAACACGCATGGTCAAAACAACACCGAATGAAGTGGACAGAAGCAAAGGTTTTGCACAAGGAGTCACACTGGAAGAAACGAAAATTCCTTGAAGCTGCCTTTATTGGGCAGAATCAGGGTGTTTTCAGTAAGCCAAGTGTTGAAATTCCAAATATTTGGAAGCCCCTATATGAACAGAGCCAACTTCTTCACGGTTGAGTGAAGACGATCAGAGATTGTACTGATCGAAACGTCGTGTATAAATAAAATATAGACAATGGAAGTCCGAAACACAGAGTTAATTTCAGGAGATTATGTAATGCCATTTTAAAAGATTTATAGTTATTTATCTGTTTTAGATAGTATTTTTTGACTTATTACATGTATGTGGGGCTTGAAGGAAGAATCTTTTTTTAAAAGTTTCTGTTCTGTGTTTTAGAGTTTTTAATAAACTTCTGATATTTTGTTTCTGTTGTATCAAATATCTCCGAGTTAGTAGAGATCACAGGTAGTGTGGCGTTGAGGTTCTCATGATCTTGTGAACTAAATTTCAGATTCTAATTGGGTTGGATTTTTAATTTGTAAAATGTTTAATTCTTTACACCTCTCACTAAGGTGATCGTCTTTTCTTAGCGAACAAATGAATCTCACACAAAAATTTTGTATTTTTGTTTTGTCACATTCTTTAAGAATGACCCATAGACGGAATTACATGATAAGCCAGCAACTTTATACAATACGTTTGTTAAAATTTTGGCGAAAGTTCCATTTGTTTTGTCATTCAGCAAAGCACTACATTTATACGGACAATCAGTTCATAGGGCTGTCTAAGGAATGGATGGCTATCTGATTGAGAGAGATGAAGTTATCTGTAATTACACGGGTGCGACAGAGAGAGGTAGAAGGGCATTTTCACATTTAATTGGGATTTTTGAGTTTATTGGTAAAATTTCGGCAAAATGTTTGTTTTTCCCCGATTCAGAAAGGATTACTCTATATATTTGATTTAAGTTGGCATTATGTCTTATGGAAAAAAGGTTTGTTTACTCTACACCGGTCATATTAGATCCGCCATATTATTTTTGGCTCCTTTTCGCGACGTTGCAAATTCTAATGTCATACTGACACTGACCTGACAAATATATCCACACATGGCGTGCTTATCGGCCTGTTTCTTTCGCACCTCAACGAAACCTCACCCGGGACCTGTTCACGCTATAAATAGTACGAACTTTATTAAAGTCTAACTAGGGCTAGTTAACTTAATATTCCAATATAATAGTCTATTAATGGAAATGATTAACCACTGCAGCACCGTTTTTGCTTTTGAAATGCAGCAGTCCACATAATAAAAATGAAGCCGGTAGCATGGCTTTTTTTTGTTCCAACATATTGGTATAAAAATTAATGCAGGCTTTCTTATATGATCAGTACGTACCAGTATATTATATCCACTAAATTGAAACAGTTTTTTGACGTTGACAATGATAGAACTTTTTTTCTTTCGCCAGTTCCAGTTTCGGCTATCTACCTTGTGTGTGTTAGATCCTCAATCACGCAAAAACGGCTGAACCAATTTGAATGAGATTGGATAGGAAGATAGGGTGTGACCTGGATTGAAACATCGACAATTCGTTCAATGATAACTGTGAAAACACATTATTTTTGGATATCTGGGGCAACGTCACGGGTGGACCCCTACACAGAAAAAAGGTATTATTGAGTCAAATAAATATTTTTTTCCTATGGGCCACACGAGTATTTATTTGAATCAAATAAATATCTATTTCTATCAGGCAAGATTTATATAATTTAAGGAAATTTATTTTAACCTAATTAAATATTGGTTCGGTTCAAATAAATATTTGTTTGGACCATGGGAAACAAATATTTATTAGGTTCAATTAAATATTTTTGTGTGTAGTTTATTAATAAATCTAATAACTGAGTTTAGATTTATACTGTTACTGGCTCCCAGGGTTCGGAGAGAGGCTGATCCTCCCGAATGGTATCGGAATTTCATCTCAATTTCTCGTGTCAAAGGCAGGAATTTAATTTTCGCGCCAATCTGGATTCTCTATGTAGCTCACCGGCTCGGCGAAGGGCCAAAGCAAAAGCAACACGCAACACACACTTTTAAAATTAATAAAATTTACTCTAAAAGCTCTGTTTATTGACAGCTCGCTCTTATAACCGCGAACAACTCTCATAACCGGACGATATTTCTGGACGAATTGTCATAATCGGACTCTCTGTCGGTGGGACACAGTCAGTACAATTATTTCAAGGCAGATAATAAAACTTTCTCAAAATTCTCTTTTACCTTATTAGGTTTTGTCTTTTGGTGTGTATATTAAATTAGGTTTGGAACCAAAACTTAATAAAAAAATATGTATTACAACCATATTGTGATATATTTTTATATTTATACACATTTTTTTTAAATCTAACTTTCTGATAACCGGACGGCTCCTATAAGCGGACAGAAATTGGATTCCTTGCGTCGGTGTCCGCCTATGAGAGCTTTCTCTGTATACGATTTTCGTTCAACAAATTGACTGTTTTGGTGGGAGAAGGAGAAGGCTTTAACCTAGCCCTTCTAAATTGTGGTGTAAAATTTAGTATGAGTTACCAACTTACCATGGTGAAGCGTTTCGGATATCAGGTTAAAATTATTTTTTTACCTAATTATGTTTTTCTATTACTAGCTGAACTTAAAAATAAAATGTGACCTGCAAATCTAAATAGTTTCAATGAATTAATTGATAGGTAGTATCTGTCAATTGGAACCAATAGGAAAAATGTCCATTTTAAGACATATTTTGTCCGTTACTGTTAGAGTATTGTTTATGGTGAAACGCAAGTTGTAAAGATTAGGAATATAAAATATGATTACAAATCATACAATATTTTCTTCAGGACCTAGTCCACAGACTATACCTCGTGAATGGCAAATTATGATAATTATTAAAAAATATCGACAATTTTTGAGGAGAGAGTTTTTATATCATAGAGATAACGTAATATTTACACGGTATATTATGACCTGGTTGTGGATAATTATTCTGAGTTTTTCAAGGTCAAAAGGAATATATTATTACACCACATCTATAACGATCTTATCAACCCCTCCAAAAACACGCAATAACGGATCACAAAAGTTAGATAACACCATTCTAGTTGACCAGACAAGTCACGCAACAAAAAATCCTGTTGGTCAAACATTAAATTAGCAGAAAACGACAAGGTGACGTGACTCCTATCTTAAAATGCTTACCTTAGAGCAGGAAAACATGCCGCGCAGAGACGTTGCAACTGGTATATGCAAATAAAGCAAAGTGAGCGCCGCACGAATGGCTGCCGAGCGAAACTTGAGTAAAACTTACACGGGATTTACACGGGTCGATTTTGGCCGTGCGGCAAGTTGCCTCGACTTGCCGTGCAGCTAGTCGCATCGCTACTTCATTTACCCAAGGCGACCAAAATCGAAAGAAATTGATCATTCGTTAAAAATGTTGAACATAACAGCTGTTTTTTTACGTGCTGAATCATCTCTACCAGCTCCACTCTTTTTTGAATTGGCTATTTTACCGCCCTCTCTGTTATATGTCGTTCTTAAATTTTTGATTTTTACTTTCAGTTCTTCTAGACATTTCTAGTTTTAATTCTTCAATAATCGATTTCAGGGCCGCCAAACGCACACCATTTTTTCTATACTCGGCTTGCCTTGGATTCCACAAGAACGGGTGCTTTGCTCTCTAAAAACTCTATTATGTTATTTTTGTTCATTTTCAAAAAGCAAATAAATTCACATAGAAATAATAATAAAGAAAAAAACGGAAATAACCTTCAAGCGGTGGTGAATCGCCTAACAATGAACCCTGTACACGGTCGATTTTAGTCGTCCCGCCGCGTGCGACCTACGGTTGCGCGGAAAAAGTCGAGAGGCACCCAACTTTTGGCAGATTCGATCTAGTCGCATGCGGTGCAGATGATTTCCCATTTAAGGCCGATTCTCACTTACGCGTCATGCGGATGCACTGGAATCATTGGGAGAGGGCTAAAAAGTGACACTTATGTGGGTACCGGGACATATGGGGGTACCGGGTAACGAGATGGCCGACGAGCTCGCCAGGATCGCGGGAAGCACCCAGTATGTAGGGCCGGAACCACTCCTAGGAACAACCAAGAGGCAACTGCAAAGTCGACTCAACAAATGGGCCAACGATGCCATGACGACCGCTTGGAGAGCAGGAACAGGATGCAGACAGACCAAAGACTTCGTGAAGGGCCCGGATGTAGCCAAACAAAAATGGCTCCTGGGGAGATCGCGAAGGGATGCTGGTCTGCTGACAGTTATCATAACAGGTCACAACCGACTAAGGAAGCACATGAGCCGGATCACGGTGGAGAATGACTCGACCTGCCGGGCCTGCGGGCGGGCAGAGGAGACATCTCGACACGTTATAGCGAACTGCAAGGCATACCAGAGGACGAGATACCAGGTATTCGGTTTCCCGACCCTGGATGAGGAGGACCTGCACACGCTCAAATGGGACAAAATACTGGACTTTGCAAAAAGAACAGTTAGACCAAATGAGCAAACTGCCAGACCAGTGGTGCAGGCGGTGGATTAGGGGCAGGCTCGGGGTAGGGCAGAAAGGGCCCAGGGAGGCCTACTTGCCGGGCTTCGCGCCGCCCCTTCTCTACTACTACTACTACGCGTCACCGAGCGAGGCGGTGCGTCATTTTGTATCTTCGCATTATTTTATATCATCTGCTTTACACAACTTAAAAGTAATTGACGCTCATAACCAAAGAGGTTTTTGAAGAAATCCGGTACGGCGCGGCGTAGAGTGATTGGCTTAACTTCTAGCTGGTCCGATTTCGCTGTGTCTAATGCTGCTTTTTCAACGTTTAAGTATTTTTTTTACACTAAATATGCGATATTTAGTTTTGAGTTTTTGCTTCAATTTTGTTTCTCCCTAAAAGGACTGTTGGGCCAGTGCCGCATATATACAGAAACAATTTTTTATTCTCGTGGGTAAACCGCACATTTTACCATTGTCCTTATTTCACAGGTAGCACAAAAGATGAAAATTAAAGCTATCTTCAAACGCCCAAATAAGCACCAACCGAACGGCGTGTTTAAGCATTACGTACGCGCGGCAAGCTTCTATTCTTACCAAAATTATCGACAATAATTCCCAAAGGTTGATTTGATTGACCTGTGACTTATTCTTGCATGCCGACATAAGTTCGAAATTGAACACTTTACATTTCCATTTCACGAAAATACCTAGATAATGACGTAATTTTTCACTAAACCCAAGATCAATACTCTCAAATTGCTTATGTGACTAAGTGGATGCATCTAAAATTCCAATACTAAATCCTGTGAAAATCGTCCCAAGTTACCGTTAGATATAAGGACACTGAAACGAAGTCCAATATAATTTCAAGCAATTGTGGCTTTAGAGCAAGCACTTAATCAAATTTTAGGAGGGTTAAACTCAAACAAACGAACGGTTGCTATGTCCCTAGATTTATCTAAAGCCTTTGACAGCGTGGACCATAAAACAATGTGTCGAAAACTTGAGGCTTATGGCATTGGGGGTTGTGAATTGATGTTGTATGTTTCTTATTTAAGTGATAGAAGTCAGTGTGTTATTGAAAAACACAATGGTGAACTTGTCAAATCTTTTTTAAAATCTGTACACAAAGGAGTCCCACAGGGATCCATTTTGGGTCCACTGATGTACATCATATTTACAAACGACATCACTTTGATGGTCTATGACTTTTTGTCGCAGTTTTGCGACGATGTCACTGTTGTGGTGAAGGAGGACACACCGGACTTATGTAGTGTGCGGGCAACTCAATCAATAAATTCTCTTAGATCTTATTTTAAGCAAAATAATTTATTTACAACTAAACATCAATAAAACACAAGTCATAAATTTCAGAAATAACAAAGCAAGAGTCCAAATTAATGAGGTTGAGTTGCCAAACTTTGACTCGGTTGTCCTTCTGAGCTTAGACATTGACAAAGATCTTAACTGGAAAACTCATGTGGAGGGTTTGGCGGGGAATATTGGTATGCTTTAAAATTAATTCGAGATAATTTAAGTATAACAGCTTGCCTGTCAGCATTCCATGCATACATACAATCAAAAGTTAGGTATATTATTTTTTGGGGTAACTCAACTGAAGCTACTAGAATTCTGGTATTGCAAAAGAGAGGCCTTAGGATCATTTTTGGATTTAAAAGTAGGGATAGTTGCAAGCAAATATTTGTTAATATAATAAAATCCTTACGCTGTTTTCTTTGTATATCCTGGAATGTGTCAATTCTTTATTCTTTCAAACCCAGATTTATTTCAAGGATTGCAACAAAAGCATAATTATAATACAAGGAATAGAAATAATTTTAAAGATGAAATTGCACATACAGAGAAATGTTAAGTTTGCCATATTAAAAATTTGGAATAAATTGCCAAAGAATTTTAGAAATCTGCCATGTAAAACCGTAAAAGTAAAATTAAAAAATGATTTATCTGCAAAAGCATACTATTCCGTTGACGAGCTTTTTAATGACAATTTAAACGGTCTGACTTAAAGTCTCCTGCTTGTTTATATTTTGTTTGTTTTTTAGTTATTTCTTAAAATTATTTGTGTTTTTTTTATATACTTATATTATAATATTATGCAATTTATTTTGACTGGATCTACGCCTATTGGGGTATCATGGAATAAATAAAGATTTTACTTACTTACTTACTTGAGCTTTTTACTTTATTCCCCCACAAGCGTTTCCGCCTACTAAGTTACCTTTTTTTCGTTTGGTTTTTTTAACAGTTTGACTTTTTAATCTTTTCTCGTATTATTTTTTTTTTAATATTTTTTTTTGGTCAAATTTTCAATTAGAAGAAAGGCTATATTTTCGGGTAAAAATAATTAGGAAACGTTGATTTGGCTGGGAAGGGGTCCAATTGACCCCGTCCCAGCCAAACCACGTTTCATAAACATTAGGGTCACAAACTAGCCATAAAAAAATAATTACATTTTTTTCAAATATTTAAGTAAAAATCGGTGGCTAACTTTCGGCGAAGAGCGACTGTTTTTATGAAAATACATTTTTAAAGAAGTTCTTAACCGGTGACCTTAACGAACAGAAATAAACCGGGATAGAAGGACACCGATATATTTATTTCCTCAGGGACACTACGGGACATGTTAATTCGAAATACCACCAGAAATCGCTCCCTGAGCGTCCGGAGGGGATAAGGACGAATGGCTAGGTTTACATTGTAATTTAATTTTTTATAATAGGCGAAAAATTGCGCTTCATTACATAATTAATTATAAATAAAATATTAAAGAAGTTGAACATGATGTTGCTATAATTTTAAAAACACAATTTAAAACATTTAGTCCTGGGTCCTCCACTACTCCGTTTCTTCTCTGTTGTGTTGTTGAAGAATATATAGGATATTCCATTTAAAAGGAGTCACCTGGATTTTACGTCATTTTCTTGCAAGGGGGACATATTTGGCTGCAGTACTTGAATTTTCTCTTCCTTCAAGGCCCGAAAATCCTCCCCAATCTTTACTGTTTGAGAAATTTAGTTTAAAAGTGGTATGGACCAATATAAAAATCGTTTTTTTTTACCAAATATTTTATCTTTTTCACACATCGATTTGTTTTTGCCAAAAATAAATTTTATCATTATATTTTTTTCTTCCAGCGTAGCTATTCTTGAAATTAGGGAGAAAACAAATATTTCCCCGAAACGCACATATCCTATTGGGGATGTATTCTCTGGGTAGGGAGTATCCTTTTCCTCTTGACACTTTTATACATTGGCATATCTCCATCTAACTTTTTGGTAAATTACGCCCATTTTCCTAGAAAGTTCTCTTTCCTGCAGTTCGAGAATAAAAGCCATGGTCGACGTCGCCAATTTTCTCGAAAATGACACTCATAACATGATTTTTGACGAAATCTGTTTCTACTGGTCTTTAGTGAGACAAATAAGACACCAATTTCTACCGCGCATTTGTCGGTAATTATTTTTTCTCAGGGGGGTGAGGGTAGGGCGCGTCTTTTGGCTCTTCAGTCTCCAGAATCTAATGCTTGAGTTAATGTTCTTCCCTCTGCCCCTTTAGGAAACTTATTAGATAATTCCACATTTCGAATTTCAACTGCTCTAAGACTTAATTTGCCTATGTCTGTGGAGCACCTTTGTGTTGGCGGCGAAATAGCAGACAAATAACGGGCTCTAATATCTGCAGAATATCCTGCATTACTGGAGCCCATTGGGATTTGTAGAAATAATTGAAAAATGGCCGACGGAATGACATTGATTCCATGGAAGCGTGGAAAAAGCAGCTGATTTGGGACGCAACATGTTGTTGTAAATCATATGTTTCAAAAACATTCAAGTCTCCTGGATTGGCTGCTTCCATTGCTGAAAATAAAAAAACGCTGCAAGTATAGGGAGCTTGAGGATTGCTATATCTTCGTTCCATTTGTTGTCGAAATATTAGATCCTTGCGGTGAGGAGGCTAAGAGTCTGGTTTTACAGATTGCATCAAAAATCTCTTTTAATTTTGTTTAATTTAATTTTATAATGTTTTTGCATATAGATGATATGTTATTGTAACTAACAAAATTTAGACAAATAAATATTATTGATAGATTTTTAAAATTTTAACATGTTTGTAAAGGTATTTAAAATATATTCAAAATAAGTTATCATAAGACCCACTTTCCCTATTTAAATTTTAGGGGCGAAGCATACTTTCTGAAAGGTAAGCATACTACAAAAAATTCCAATATACTTAAAATCTGTCCCCCTTGCAGTGGAAATCGAAGTGTTTTTGGATTTTTCAATAGAGAAACTTTTTGTTTACCTGAATTAGCAGCCTTCCCAACCTACTCTTTAAGTGCTGCATTACTATATTCGCGTCATCCCCTTTATACTACATCATTCTATTATATATACTCCATGATGAACTCAGCGCATTCCTCGTATCACATTGCTAAGATCTTGTCGAAAGGACAATGAATCTTCGTTTAATTTGTGCTTTAGGGGTCCCGACCACTCCTGACCAGGATTAAAGGGACGTCTGCGGGTCAGAAACAAGAATAATGTCTTGACAGTCACCTCTAGAGCATACCGATTTTCCGGGTTTTTTTTCAAAAGGTATTTATTTAAAAAGTTAATGTAAAAGAAGTAAAATTTGTAAAACCTTTGACACCCCGAAGATTACTTACTTAGTTAAATAAAAGGGAAATAAAACCACTTTAAAATCATTGCAGTGGAATCAGACAAAAATAAATAAATAATAATAATAATAATATTAAGCGAAATATAAGAAAGCCTTGATAGTAATAATACTAATAATATCAAAATTATTAAAAAAAAAGAAAAAAGAGGAAAGATTATAAAAATAATTTTGATGTTACATTGTTTATTCGCCAAACATTAAGAAGTGTCTCATCGTTATTATACCAATAATAGTGTAGAGTATACAAATTCCATGAAACTGTGAAGATCTGAGATACGATAAGGACAATACAAAGGACAAGCAAAAAGTATATGAAAAAAGGCAGAGTGCAATACTTTTTATGGTGAATTTAAAAAATAATTTGTTGCCGAATCGAAGTTGAGACAATAGTCGGGCAATGAACACAGGAAGGTTGAATGTAGAATATCCAGCAGGACGATGGGGGAATCCCAAATGTGAATGTGTCTTGATAAAGGTAAACCTCGAATGTGTATAGAAAGCGTAATATATATCTGGGACAACTAATATCGAACATAGCTTAGAGCACTCCCCGAAGGATAGGCTTCAAACAGAAGAAGAAACCATCAAAATCGGTTTCCTGGCATTTCAGCTTTTGCAGATAAATTTAATTTTCGCTTTGTTGTGTTTTTTTAGATCAGTTTTACGGAAGAAAACTATTACTGGACACACTCATGGATCTAAAACTGATAGTGGCAAAAGTTAATTACATAACAACGGTAGAACTAAGAGACAGATATAACGGTCTTTTCAAACAGTCAGGAAGAAAATAAAATTCAAATGTGCCTGTGGACACAGGTGTGACAACAAATGAAAACGCATATCGCAAATTTAGTACATAATTTATTAATCGATACTATATATCGGCGGTAATAATGGACAGTTTTATATTGTTTTCTAAATTTTAACACTTTATTTTCTTTTGCGTCTGTCTGTTTGTTTGTTGGTCTGTTCGGTACAAATTTTTAATTTGTTACAAGAGAAGATTTAATTACTGTTTTGACACTATCGTGAATATTGACTGTTTGAGTTTAATTTTTTTTATTATACGATCGTATAGAAATAAGTTTATTTATAATAAAGCATTATTATATCAAATATCCCAGTCTCTGAAAAGAGCAGGTCTGTTGGACATAACATACCCTAAAAAAACATTAATGAAATAAAACACCGAGGAAACATGAAAGCAAATTGATGTGATAGTGACTGGAATCTTAAAACTGATTATACCCTAATAAAATATTAGACACTTAAAGTAAATATGTCAACGCATCGGCATCGGTATACCTAACGCGATGAAAACAAAGCCAAAATACACTAGATTTTTGACTTGCTCATGCCATGTTTCGAACGATGCCCGATTTTTTGACGAGTGCAATTACACAACAGCTGATTCCACTCGTTACGTAACATTACAGTTCTGTCATCGCACAATTCAAAAAAGCGGGCATCGTTTGAAACATCGCATAAACAAGTCAAAAATGTAGTGTATTTGGGTTCTATTTCGAACGCATTAGGGATACCGACACCGATGCGTTGAAAAATTTACTTTAACAGTGGGATTTACTAAGATCTAAAATAGTACCTCCCATAGGTCTAAATATTTACACCTGTGGGGGGCACTAAATTTTAAAACCAATTTTTAAAAAAACACTTACCCATGCAGACAAGACACAAAGTTATTGATTATTTTGTATTTTTATTGCTAAATACCACTGAAAAACTGCTTTTTTGTCAAAATAAATACCATATTTGAGAAGAAAATGCCCTAAAACTAAAGTGAAGGTAACTGATTATGCACGAAAAATATACAAAACTAAAACACCCAAAGCAACTATATTAATTTATTTACAAACTAAAATTAAAACATTGAGGTTATTTAAAAGCTCAGTCAAGAAAACTTTCCTTACCCAAAGCCCACTCATTTTAAAGCTGCAGCTTTCATCAGTAGAGGTTGGTGCAAGCCAAGGTGCAAGCAGAGGTAAAACCTCCGAACTGTTTGTAATATTTTTAAACTGACATTTCGACAGTGACAATAAAAGCACCTTTTAAATAAATACAGAATTAATATACTTCTTATTTTATTATTACTTATCCAAATCTTTGTGTCACATCAGGTATTAATTGGACAAATTAATTAACAAGGGTAAGTTTTAATTAGGGTGACATATAACCCCAATTTTAATTTGTTCTACGGATTGTTTACTATTTAAACCCCGCGTGGGTTTAAATTTTTTAATGTTCTTTTTTTATAAATTGAAACTTTCTTCTTAAATCCAACAAAAGATTGCGTTAAGATGATTATTCAATAAACAAATTTATTATAGTTCTTTTTATATATCAAATTATGTCCAAAACTCAAGGATGGTTGGTTTAAAGTACTTATAACCAGAAATTTCACTTAAACTTAGAACCATTCTAAAATAGACTAAACCCTTTTAGTAAATCCCACCGTTAAGTGTCTACTTGCAGGATTGAAATCTAACCAAGGTATACCGAAAAAACACTGCAGTTAAGCATATCATAGTTTTTGTTAACGCCTGTTTCCATATTTTTTCAAAATTTCCCATTTTTATTTCAATTAAAATGCTCTGGTGCTAACATCTTTGTCGAAGGATTCAAACTAAGTGCGATTTGGAACAAACTCGTTTTTTTTTTTTTAAATAGAAGAATTATTAACTATAATTCCTCTGCATATTCTTTTTTATACTTCTCCACTTTTTTAGGCAAAGGCAAAGACTGCAGGCAAACTTAGACTTGTAGCGGTCACCGAGTCCCGTCTAGGCCGTACGCAAGAAACTTTCCTGACATTTTGAGGTTTTTCACAAGGCATTTAAATGTCATTTAGGGGTTTAAACTCGGTTTGGGGACTCGGAATAATGTGTTTTAATTTGAAACGTTTTGTATGAGGCCTTAACATTTATATACGTTCTGTTACCGACTAGTATCTTCTTGCATCAAAATAAAGTTATTTTTTCTTGTAGTTTTTAATACCAAAAGAAAGTATTTTCTTTGAAATTTGAGTGAATCTCAAAGTGTAAAATTGGTTATTACGTATAGAAGCTAAGTAAATCAACAGTTTGTTTATATTTTTCCTGGTTGCGTGCGTAATAGTACTTTACATAACAAGCATGTTATGATGGTCAATAAACGCGAAGATGAAGTTTGAGACGAGAGCCGTGTAATGATCACAACATGCGAGTTAGTGTACTATACTTTACCTATGACCGACGATGAATATGTCATCATAAATATCAGATATTATTAAAAATATCAAACGCGAACACTCTTAACGGCCCAATTACATCGTTAAACCGGCAACGCTGTTGGGTCCGTTTATTAGGCAATTCTTTTTCCGCATGTTTCTCGGAAACGGGACTTCCAAATGGCCTGAAATTTTGCCTAAATTGTTTATTGGACTATGTTTTTCCATCAAATCTTGGTACTTTTTTAAAATTTTGTTTATTTTTTGAAAAAAACTGTTTTAGCTTTTGTGGTGTTTCAAAATTGCCGCGTCCATATTACGTCAGAAACAGTCAGAAATACCCTTTATAGAGACCTGTAGAACTAAATTGGAAATATTTGTAATTTTCCAAATAATGGATACCTAATTTCAAAAACTCTCTAGATTGTATTAATAAGCTTTGTAATCCTTTTCCTCTAATAAAAAAAAATTGAGTATTATTTTCCTCTAAAGCTAAAACATGCGGAAATGTAAAAACATGGACTATAAGGGTTACCTATCAATATTAGTTATATGCCTAGCATCAAAAATTACTTAAATGGTTATATTATAGATACCGCCACCATCAAAATTAACCACCCACGTCTTTTTTTTGTGAGCTTACCCTAGGCATAGTTTCTAGTGTTCTCCTTTCCTAAATGTATTCGGCTAAGAGAGATCTAGCATATATACCTAGGTAACACCCCTTACCAGGAAAAAAAAATTATGCCATGCAAACATCGAAATTGGTCGACTCACTGTATTTGCAACTAACCAATGTCAGTGTGTCTGCCTGACATTCTTCATAACCTTAGTTTTGTCGTTTTGTTTTGGAGTTCGTCGGCCTGGTTTTTGTGTTTTATTTAATAATTTTTCCTTTGGTGAAAAGCTACTTTTTAGAACCCTTAAGTGGTCTGTGTGTATGACCATTTGACTAGTTGTCACTGCTCTCAATTCGATCACCTAGGTGATAAATAAACAAATCCTCATAGGGTCACTGGATCCTGAGACCTGCGGTCCCAGCCGCAGGTTTTAGGATCCAGTGACCCTAATCCCCAATGATTCGCGGCGCAATCTGTGAACAGGAGAATACAGTAAAGAAACCAGACATAGATAATGAGTGGTAGATGACGTATTGAAATCGATTGACAAATTTATATTATCTCTGGATTGTTCTTGCGCCGTTAAGTCAACAACCTTCATAACCTGAAGTTTCAATGACGTTCTTTCTAAAACGTCAAAACAAATAAGGTTACTAAAAAACTTTTCATATATCTTTTTAAAAACAAGGTTTTTTTTCTTAAATATGCGTCAATGTCAATTTAACGAGACTTATTTTTGTTTAGGTACTAAAATTATATTGAGTTTATTAACGTTTAATAAATATTTATTGTCTTAAAAATATAGAAAAAATTCACATTTTTGCGTTAATTAGTGCTCTCATAAAATAAAGCTTCATCGCTTGTCGCGCCATCTTGTGGTTTACGTCTAAGCCTTATTATTATCCTAGAACCGTAAATGAGCCATTAAAATCCTGTTGAGATGATCGTAAAATTAGTAATGTTTTTTTTTACCTAAACCTAAAAAATTTTACTGTTATTCACAAAGATGCAGCGGGGGGGGGGGGGCATTTAAAATAATTAGAACGTGAAAGTGCAATTCGGGACCTTCAATGGTAACTCGCAGTACAAATAAAATATATTATTTGGCAGGAGAACGAAATTAATTAATTCTAATAGTTTCGAGTGCTTATGTATCTGCAGTGGTCATCAGGTGAATACTAACAAATTCTTCAATCATGTCAACAGCATAAGAAACTGCATCAAATTAACTCTTGAAAAGGAAGAAAATTGTCAGCTCCCCAACCAACCAACTCATACTGGACAATGTCTAAACTTCAAATCAAACCACTCCACATCAACCAAACTGAGAATTGCAAAATCTCTTATAGATCGAGCCACCTACATCTGCAATTCAGAAGAAGCAAGGAAGAAAAGGAAAAAATTCGATCCTATATGCGAAGGAACGGTTTCTCCAACAACAAAATCATCATCAAAACTCTTCAGACCACACTAACGTAAAGGTCGACAGACGTAAATACTGAAAGGAAGGCGACACTTATAATTCTATACATCAAGGGAAACTCAGAAAATATACGAATAATAGGCAATCAAAAACTAAACCATATGGCCATAACACTAAGAACTGCATCTACCAGGTACCAAGCGAGTGTGGGGTTATCTACATCGGAGAAACCAGCCGACGCATGGAAGTTCGCCTTACAAAACACAAACGTAAAACTCGACAAAGGAACACAACTGAACCAAAAATAGTTCAACATTGCTGTGAAAATCAACATCATATGGAATTGGTAAGAGGCAAAGATCGTCGCCAAGGAGGAAAATCTATTTAAGCGGAAGTTCAAAGAAACACCATTCATAGAGAAGAACCAGAATATATTTTCCTAACAAACCGTCACCATCGAGGATATTTGGACACCCATTAACAGATTACAACTGTGAAAGGGCGGAGCAAACAGTCTAAACTTCATGGTTCACTGAACACAGGTTAATTGTGAAAAAGTAAAAAATAAAGAGAATGCAAGTTCAAAACTCTAGTTTACTCTAAATTTATAATTGGACTAAGTACGTACCATAAACAAGAGAAATATAATTTCGTCAAAGGTAATGAAAATTATTAACATATTGTAATATAAACAAAGTTATGATTGTTTTCCACAAACCAAATCTACACTTTTTTGCACTCGACGCGCGTTTCGCTAACAACGTTAGCATTATCAGGAGATGATAAACAATGAACTAAATTAATCTACGCTCTATTTTATATACAATCCTTTAGTGGGCGGAGATAAGACTAATAATTTTTGACTCAACCAAAGAATAAAGTGAACTAAACGGGATGGGTCCTCTATCTTTATTTAAACTATTTCTGGATTTAATGATTTCCATACTTTCATATGCATTCAAAAGTCTTTTGTTCGGTACACCTTTCAGAAGTTTTAGGTTATCTAATGTGAATCTATGATTGCTTTCAAAGGCATGCTCGGCCACACTTGACTTTTCTGTTCTTCCGTATTTTAAGTGTGCTAAGTGTTCTTTAAAACGTGTTTGAATAGAGCGTCTCGTTTGGGCAACATATTTTTTGTCACAATCCATGCAACTAATTTCGTAAATTCCACTTTTTTCTAGAACCGTAGTTTTATCCTTGGGATTTCCTAGTAACCTTCTTATTGTGTTACCGAATTGATATACTAATTTTAGACCGGTGTTATTAAATTATACGAAAGGTTTACAAAAAGTATTTGTGTGGCCGAGCATGCTTTTGAATGCAATCATAGATCACATTAGGTAACCTAAAACTTCTAAAAAGTGTATTGAACAAAAGACTTTTGAATGCATATGAAAGTATGGAAATCATTAAATCCAGAAATAGTTTAAATAAAGATAGAGGACCCATCCCGTTTAGTACACTTTATTCTTTGGTTGAGGGGAAATAGAATTAAAAATCGTGATTAATCACAAATTATTAGTCTTATCTCCGCCCACTAAAGGATTGTATATAAGATAGAGCGTAGATTAATTTAGTTCATTGTTTATCATCTCCTGATGATGCTAACGTTGTTAGCGAAGCGCGCGTCGAGTGCAAAAAAGTGTAGATTTGGTTTGTGGAAAGCAATCAGAGCTTTGTTTTTTTGTATTAACATATTAGTAATTTTTCTAAAAATTTGCTTTTGAGATGCAAAAAACAAAAAGTTTGGTTAGCTAACATGGGTTAGATAAAATTAGTTCACGAATATTAAACCCTTGAAAACAATTTTGCTACTTCAAATGGTCATAGCAAAATTGGCAGAAGTTATACCTTTTAATTGGTTCTTAAAAAAAAAACTTTCAATTTAGGTTTTAGCGTTTAACTCCTAAACTATTAAAAGTTACTAAGGCAAATAAAGTTTCAATATGCTATCTTGCTAAGCCAAAATTTTACAGTTAAAGATATCCAATATAATAATGTAAATTTTTATCTAATTTACGAGTCCAACAGATTTTGAGATTCTTGTAATAAACTGTTGAAGCCAACCTTGAATTTTTGGTTTCTGTCTATCAATTATCGAAGTATTAAAAATTTTAACATGGCTTCAGATACCCATTAAATAAATCGGTTGTGAAAATATAATTATATATAAACATTACTCGACTCAGTCCTTTAGATTAAAATTTTGATTTGATTGAGGTGTATTAAATTACATACGTTTTCTTTCGTCGTGATGCCTATACCCCGTACATCAGTCTCGCGTTTTCGTTCAAACAAATACACTTCTAAGGCCTTTTCTCTCTATCAATCGAGAGTTAATATTTGCCCGGCACTTTGCCTCTTAAGCAAACAGAGTCGAAGACGAAGAGACTCCTGCCTCGCCAGGAGACTGTAGTAGGCCAAGTGCACAGAAAAAGAAAATTAATAGATGGCGCGCGGTGTAACATAAGGTGTTTCCTAATGCCTGATCCACAGTTTCATTTCTTGGAGCTCACTTCTATTTCCCTTTTGATGGTTTAGAGAAATAAGGAAATATATTTTCTATTGCCATCTCAATCTTTTCGATAAAGGGAGAAATAGAAGTAGCGCCTGGATCAGGCATTATCATTTACAATTTATCAGAAACACATCATTTTATCCAAGAATGTTTCCAACAAAAATCTTAACGTTGGACCAGAATACACTTTGAAAAAAATTGTTATCACCCCTTCCGTAAACAAATTTAAAAGCCGTAGAAGGGTAACAGCAGCCTGAATTTCAAGGATACTTCTGACACAGCAGAAACAAAAAGTTCAGGAGCCAGAGAACCGTACCGTAAGTAAAATTTGATCAGACGAGTAGTGGGACTCTAATAAGTCATTGGAAACTTAACTGACAAAAAAATCTGTCGCCCCTGAACTGACGAAAAGGGGAAGAAACCTTGAAACCCCTTCAGCTAGACTAAACTATTTTAATCATTCTATAATAGGAACCTTGAGTTTGATAGAATTTATTTAAAATTATCTTACATTAATGGAGGAGTCAGTAAAGTCAAAAATTAAATTATAACTATAAAGGCATTATTTCTACAACAAGAGAAGGTAATACGAGAACACACTAACGATGAACCACTTAAATTGCCTTCAGAAAGTCAGGATGCAAATCTTTTCAGCTTTTTATCATCTGCTTACTTTATGTGGTGACTCTGATTAAAAAAAAAACAATAAAAAGGAGAACCTACTAGAGTTCCTGAAATTGATTTTCGCACTTGTGTGTCACATAAGTGCCTGAGTGAAATTAATATTTATCACACGTTAATGGACAACTTAGTACAAATTTACTTAATGCTGAACTGAACAAACACCTTTAAGATACACTTACAACTCCAGGAGCCCAATTATTTGGCGAGTAAGATCAAAGTAATACTAGAACAACTACAATAACCGAATTAAATTGTCAGGAGACAAATATACTTAAACCGCAAGTAGTTTAAAGAGCAGCTCGTAAAGATAATCCAGTTTCTTATTATCTACTTACTTTATGTGGTGACTCTGATGAAAGACCTCGCAAGGAGAAGAGTTGCAAAAGAAGATATAGTTTTGCCATAATAACAATTTTTAAAGGTCATGGTCACTGGAAAAATTGCCAGGACTAATAGTCTCCACAATAGCCATTCTACGACGCGTTGGTTTGTACATATCCACATCCATAGTTTACCCATTGTGCATAGAATTATTCTCTTTATTCTAAGACCTTTTTTCTCATCTTACGCTACTGGCATCCTTCCAGGGCTCCTAATCCGATCACTTCGATGCTATTTTGTTTGTTCTCTATTCATTCACTTGAAACATGCTCCTTCTTAAGCGTATATCGACGACAATGACATATTAATAGGTAACAAAGGGTCTCAAAAAAAAAAAAATTAAATGAAAAATGGCTTTAAATTTTTAAACATACGTCTTAGCACTATTTTTCTATAATTTTGCCAAAATAATGCCAAAAATGTGTCATTGTGATATTTATTTATGGAAACCAGAGCGACGTACGTTTTTATAATCAAAGCACTCTTCGATTTAGTTTTTTTTTTGAAGACCCGATAGCATAGTATAACGATTTAGATTAGTTATTGTCGCCATAAATATTCACTGGTCTTCTTTGGATTGTGACTTTTTAATAATAAGAGCTCTGTCTATTTATTATCAAGACTTTAAGTTTTTACCCTCTGAACTAAAGATTTGTCTCTGTCAATAGAGCTACATAAAATACTTTATGTTTCTTTGTTTTTTTTCGTCTTCGTGTCCCAAGAATCACGTGTGTTTGCCAATGCTTGCTAAGGCTTTTTGTATTATATGGGTGACACGACAGTTTTTTGTTTACTGCTTATTTTTGTACTGGGTTTTAGAAGGTTTTTGCCGAAGGAAAGGCAGTATATACATATAATATTGGATATCAAAACCTCAAAGATGAATTTCATATTTGCCAGCCCAAGTGTTATCAAAAATAAAAAGCAAGTGATAAAATTGAGCCAGAATTCGGCGTTTGTAACCTAGATTTCTTACTTTTTTTCAATTTAGATATTTTTGATGTCCCTAGTCTCTTAGCTAGTGCAAAGTCAGCAGAAGAAACATTTTATGATTGGAAAAATTAGTGCTAGTCAAGTGCTAATTAAATGCAATACAGCATCGCCTAAAATGTGCTAGCGCAGCGTTCGGACGGCTTTCGGAGAGAGTCTTCAACAATCACGACATCAATGCGGAGACCAAGCTTCGTGTCTAGAACACAGTTATAATACCAACTCTAATATACGGATGCGAAACGTGGACCACCTACAGAAGGCATATCAAACGACTAGAAAAATATCACCAAAGTTGTTTAAGACGAATACTGAGAATCAAATGGCAAGACCGACGAACAAACATAAGTGTTTTAGAAGAAGCCAGAACAACTAGTATAGAAGCCCTTATCTTCAAGCACCAGCTTCGTTGGACTGGTCACGTTATCCGCATGCCCGAAACACGTCTTCCAAAGCAGATATTTTATGGACAACTGAACGAGGGAAAGAAAAATCAAGGAGGTCAACAAAAAAGGTACAAGGACGTTCTCAAAATCATCGATATAAACAACTTCGAGACCATGGCAAACGATAGGACTTCATGGCGCCGAACAGTCCATGAGGGAGCACAAACTTTTGAAGAACAACGACGTAGACTAGAGACGGAAAGGAGAGAACGTAGAAAGGAGCGACACAATGGAAGAATGGATGACCAACTACACCCAGCTGCTGCCGGAGACTGGGTGTGCCAGGACTGTGGAAGGGTGTGCGGCTCGAGAATTGGCTTACATAGCCATCAAAAAAACTCTACTACTCGGTATCGAGTGATTGCCTATGATGATGATGAAATGCGAAGTCATCAACTTTTTGGCTCTCATTACTTTCCGAGTTTTGGCCTGCACTGCTGGTTACCCGTTAAAGATAGCAGTGCACTATGCTGGAATGGTACATAATTTATTTTTACCGCATATTTTTTAAATACAAATTGGAATAATTTATTGCTATTTGGGTAATAATTAAATGTCCTTGTACTGCTAATTTTAGGGACGTATATTTTTGCTTTTTGGTAAAAATCTGTGTGCTTTGGGTAAAATCAGCTTTAGACTTATAGATAGGTTAATTAGGAGACACAGATTTCAGATTGATCCTCAAAATTTCACTATTTTTCAAATGGAGCCTACTACCCTTAAAATAGTTTCCATTTTCCAAAAGTTATTATTATTATTATAGGACTTCGGAGTCCAATTGCGACGACCAAAACATTAAAGAGATAATATTCATGTAACCCAAGAATGCATTGTTTCCAACGACAATGTCAAGGTTGGACCACAATGCATTTTGGAAAAAATCATTATCACCCCTTCCCTAAACAACCTTGAAAGCAGCACAATGGTAACAACAGCCTGGATTTCAAGGAGACAAAATACATTTTAAAAACAAAAATCTCAAGAGCCAGACAACCGTACAAAGATATGCAATCAAGTAAAACTTCATCAGACGGGTTATGAGACTTCTAATGTGTCATTGCAAACTCAATTGGCAAAGTAATCTGTCGTCCTTGATCTGACAAAAAGAGGATAAAAAAGCACCTTTTGCTAGACAAAAGTATTTTGATCATACTAATAGGATAGGAACCTTAATGTGATAGAATTTATTTAACATTACAACACATTCGTGGAGGATTCCGTGGAGTGGAGTACTATCTACTGAACTGGACAAATACCTCACAAAAGGACTAAAAACTTTAGAAGCTCAATTATTTGACGAATTAACTCGTTAATATATCCGCATTATAGCTACAACAAGAGAAAGTGATATAATACTTAAACACAAACGATGAATCCATTAAATTGCTTTCAGAAAGTCAGGATGCAAATTTCTTTAGCTTCTTATCATTTACTTACTTTATATAGTGACTCTGATAAAAACAATTAAGAGGAGAAGCTCCTAGAGTTCCTGAAAATGATTTTAGCAGTTGTGTCTCACGGGGAAAAGAATTGCTATAAGGTGAAATTAATATAACTTATTTAAAACTATCACACGATAATAGGCAAGTCAGTCCGAATTTACTTGCTACTGAACTGAACAAACACCTTCAAGATAGAGAATAGAAAGAGATAGAGAGGTCTGCGAATGCCAAGTTCTTTAAAATTAAAAGGTATCTTCTATGTAAGACGAAGAATGAGATGAGCAATTTTAAAGTCGAGAGTAATGATGATTTTGACAGCAAATATATACGGCAAGCTAGACGTTTAGTCAGAGCTAGATTTAAGGAGTACATTACTCACTTTTGATAAGTTTGGAAAATATAAATTGTTAAAATGGGTTAGTAGATATAAGAAATTAGATGCCTATGAAAGCCCAAAAATTCCCAAGAAACTCAAAACTAACTTTGCACACGTTTCAATATTCTCCTGAAGATGCTAATTTACTTAACGAAACACGTGTAGAGGGTGGAGTGATAAAAATTTTAGAGTTAATCATTTACACCAAAAGTTTCAGTCGTCTTGGTGGCACCGATATATCAAATTGTTAGGCTTTAGGTGAATGGCTAGGATAAAAATTGTCCATCTTAGCGTAAGAGATTTTATCTAAACTGTCTTTATGTCATTATTTGAATCGACGAATTTATTTAGGTACTTATCAAAGAAGACTAAAAGTGTATGCGGTAAGGTGCTATAACGTTAACTTTATAGCAGAAGTACAACTTTTCGAACCCAAACGAGTACAGTAAAGTGCACTTTACCGCACGCTAGTAGGTAAACATATAAACTGACGTTAATATTGCGAATATTTATCATATTTGCGGCCATTTGTTATTAAACAATTGCATTTTAAACATTAATAAAATACCTGCCTACCACTGCCGCTCAAATTCCGATGGACAAAATATAATTACACGAAAATAAGGTTATTATTTTACCAATAATTAATTTGATGTATTTATAAATTACATTCATACTAAATATTATTATTTATATTAAAATCGTGAAATTTTCTGTTACAATGGTTTGTATTGTTTAAATATTATGAAATAAAAACAATTCAATAAAATGAGGTTTTGTATTATCTGCCCGTCAAATTATTTAAAATTTACAAACTATGTTATGATATCAAAATTTTATTAATGTTTCATGCGAGACTTATCGGTACATAAAGTTGGCGTAGCCTGACTTTAATAAAGTCGGGACTAGTTCTGACAGTTCCGCACAAAGGTTAAACAACCACTGCATATTTTTAAGTACTTCCCAAGCAACAATTTCACAAGGCGTAGTAATATTATAGTAAAATTACCACAGTGTCGTAAAATATACATTTATATGCGAAAGTAATATATTCCACTATATAACTATATACAATTACTAGAAGCACGAAAAAACTTTATAGTCCGAGGCTTACTTCATAGTTGTCCCATTTAATTTCTTTAATATTCCTTTTACGAGATAACGACTCTATTAATATTAATTTGATTGCAATTTAGTAGTCCCTACTCAATACAAAACTACAAAGTTGTGAAGTCTACATAGTCGCCTATCTACCACAGAAATAAATGTGCATATTGTGGAAAAACGTTGCCTACGAGTTATCGCTACTTTAATGACATTGTAAATTAATGCACCCTCAACTAGATGCGCGACGCCTAAAAATATGTTGTAGTTGCGTGCGGAACTGTCAAAAATAGTGCCGACTTTATCAAAGTCAGACTTTATGTACCCTTAACATGAAATTATAAAAGGCAAAACCATGTAATGTCATTATTATTCGTTTCCAAAAATCATTTATTGATACTCTTGGGATGACCAAATAAAAACCGAAACGCACTGGATTTTGAAAGGCTGATATTTTTAGGTTAGAATATACTTTGACCAAACTAGGGGAAATTGTGACGTAAGGATCAGCTGATTTGCTTTTCGTACACAGAAAAAAGGTTTAATTGAGAAAAATAAATATTTGTTTCCCATGGTCCAAACCAGTATTTTTTTGAATCAAATAAATATTTATTTATGTCAAGCAAGATTTATTTGATTTAAAGAACTTTATTTTAACCTAAATAAATATTTCTTTGGTTCAAAAAAATATTTTTTTGGACCATGGGATACAATTATTTATTTATCTCAATTAAATCTTTTTTCTGTGTATTTACCATTTATAATCATACTCTTATAAGTTTATCTTTTGGTTGTAGCTTTTTAAGGTTATATTTTTTGTTTTTTTTTTTGTGATACGTTTTGTCAGGTTTAGGAAATGGAAATAGTGGTAAACTATGAAGGATCAGGAATGTTGATCGAGATCAACTGCTTAATGGTATGTTTTTGTTATATATGCCCACAAATTGACCTTTTTAGTATCTTATAGGCAAAGAACTTAATTATCCATAATTTATCGTTTAAGTATATATAGTTTCCCATGGTCCAAACAAATATTTATTTCAACCCAAAAATTTTTATTTAGGTCAAAATAATTTTTTTAAGTCAAATAAATCGTGCTGCTTAACAGAAATAAATATTTATTTAATTTAAATAAATACTTGTTTCTAACTATGTGAAAGAAAAATTTATTTGGGTCAATTAAACCTTTTTTCTGTGTAATTTTAAAACCGCAAATTACAAAATCAGATCTCAACACTATTGAGTTTTTTGAATTGTGTGACTGTGTTTATAAACCTATATCAAAATTGCTGAATGTTTTTTTTTTTTAAATCAAGTGATATGATGTGGCAACTGTCAATTTTTTTGATAGGTTTGAATAGAAAGTCGTCAAAAAAGTATACAAAATAAGTATTGAATTGACACTTTGCTTCTCAAATTTCACCAAAATAAGCTGGTTCTTAAGTGAGCCATATTACACTTTAACAACGATTATTGGCCCTCTTTGCAGATATCGGCGTTGGGGCCAATGCAATGGGAAAAAATGTTCCTTAGAGCCATATTTACAACTTTGCTATAGAAATATTAAAATCGATGCTGGTTTCCTGTCTCTATACAGATCTTTTATATGCTCGTAGTATAGTCCATCCGAAAAATATCAGTCAAAAATTTTTCGTTTTTTTTGGGAAATTCTTGGACTCTTAGTAACGTCTGTCAAATACAGTATGGATTTTATTCAAGTCACACTATTGCTTAACAAAATCTGCGAGAGACATAGTGTGGATTTAAGCCAAATCGAGGCACAGCTGACATGATCTTCAGTGCCAGACAAATGCAAGAGAAATCTAGAGAACAAAATCGCCCCCTCTTCATAGCCTTCATAGACCTAGTCAAAGCATTTGGGGAGTGGAAATTCTATATAGCTTTGACGGTGGCCTACTTAACCTAGGCAGACTGCAAGCAAAAACTAATGTCTCGACGACCTTGGTAATCGAACTGCAGTACGTCGATGACAGCGTCGTTATGGCCGATACAGAGGCAGGTCTACATCTGGTAATCAACGCATTTAAACAATCCTAGAGGTCAGTCTTGCCAAAATGTAAATTCTTCACCACCCAGAACCAGGTACGAATCCCCAAGCTCCGAACACTCCATAAATGACCATCCTCCGCAGAACGTGGAACATTACCCATACCTTGGGAGCCACCTATCATCAAATGCAACTATTGACGCAGAAATACAGCATCGCCTAAAATGTGCTAGCGCAGCGTTTGGTCTAATTATAATACCAACTCTAACATACGGATGTGAAACGTGGACTACCTACAGAAGGCATATCAAACGACTAGAAAAATATTACCAAAGTTCTTTAAGACGAATCCTGAGAATCAAATGGCAAGACCGACGAACAAACATAAGTGTTTTGGAAGAAGCCAGAACAACTCGTATAGAAGCCCTTATCTTCAAGCATCAGCTTCGTTGGACTGATCACGTTATCCGCATGTCCGAAACGGGTCTCCCAAAGCAGATGTTTTATGGACAACTGAAGGAGGGAAGAAGAAATCAAGGAGGTCAACAAAAATGGGAACAAGAACGTTCTCAAAGGCAATATGATGAAGGGTCATAATGATATAAACAACTTCGAGACTACGGCAAATGATAGGGATTAATGGCGGCGAACAGTCCATGAGGGAGCACAAACTTTTGAAGAGCGAAGACGTAGACTAGAGACGGAAAAGAGAGAACGTAGAAAGGAGCGACAAAATGGAAGAATGGATGACCAACAACACCCGGCTGCTGCCGGAGACTGGGTGTGCCAGGACTGTGGAAGGGTGTGCGGCTCGAAAATTGGCTTACATAGCCATCAAAAAACGCACAACAGATAGCGACGATACAGAATAGAGGAAAATCATAACCGGTATTGAGTGATTGCCTATGATAACACTCTTACTAAGTCTAATATTTATTTTGTTTTGTGGTGATTTTTTTTTATACACAGCCAACGCGATGTCCACTTGAATTTTTTACATCGACGCTACGACGATGCGACCACTCGACACTGGAGTGGCGTCCACTTCGAGTGCGAGCGAATGGCCTTTGTATGAACGTTTTAACTTTGTGTTTATACTCGATGTCGAGACGAAAATGTTGATATTTTCATGGTTTTATACCGAAACAAGTGCCTTGAGGGGGTTTTTTCACATTTTTCAATACAACCGTGTTTGGAAAAACTATTCAAAAAATTAATCTACCGGTACACTGAAAAAAATATCGTACATCCCACATAATGTTACAGACCTATTTTTTGTTGAATATTCTTTAAGAGTTTGTGATAGTTATATTTCTTTGGTAATAAGATACTCGTAATAATATTCCCATGATAACGTGATAATTAAGTTGTTTTTATGAATATTCCCAAAAATAATATTTTTTTCAGGATTTTGGCATGTTTGCTGGAAATAATATCTTGTTAAAAGAACGTCATTTACATGATTTATAATTGTAATATAGTTCAATTGTCATCTATTGTAGGTAGATGGCACTGGAATTAATATGTTCCCTATGTAGCAGGTAAAATTATTATACATATAAGACAGTAAAAAGTTATTTTGGTAATCTTTTGATAACTAACAGCAAGTAGTACATCAACGTAATGATGATACATGATACAACCATGAATTTTCAGCTATAGTTTTGCACTTTAGTGGAAGCAGTACTGAGTGCAAGGCTAATGTATATTTGGTGGATACTCATGTGGATATCCACTGCATATCTTAGGATATCCATCTCGTGGTCATCTGACATGTTTTGAATCTTAGGATATGATTAAGTTCATATAATATTCCATATTTGCTAAGTGGGATACTGGCATCATTTTCCGAAAAAAAAATTCTGGGAATATTATAGTCATATTTTGGGGAAGTACCCACAGGTATATTACTATAATTTACTAATATTATAGTCATGTTTCACGTCACGTGTCTATCATATTTATATCACCTGTATGAACTAAAACGTAACTTATTGCCGGCATGTGTTAGTAATACTACCAATGGTAAAATGTAACATTCCTATCACATTTTTTGTTCTCTAAGAATATGACTATTATATTAGAGTAATGTTTAATTGTTATTTGGGATAATATTAATAACAGGCGTTTATTAATTTTTTATAGATATTTGTACATCAATAACACGTAACTGTTATAAAAATCGGAGAAAAGTTATAAAAATTTTTATGTACAGTAATGAAATTAATAAAGGGAAGTTACGAAATCAATGAAAATTGTTTCTTGACATTTTATAGAGAGTTGTTATTAGTGGTATGTACAGGTTATGGAGATAATAAAAGAGCATATTACAGCACATTTTAATCAATGCCCAAAATAAATTTAATAAATGTTTATGAAAATTATGAACTGGACATACAAAATACATAAACATGGTTATGAAATGTTTGTACGTAGCAGTCTTTTACTAAATTCATTCTTAGGTGTAACTAAAAGCTATGAAAACATGTTTCTCAATCTTTGATTTCATAACACCCTTCATAAAAATCATTCATAAAGATTCTTTATTTCGTAACAACTTTTTTTTGAAGCTGTGTCAGCATTAAAATTTATAAATCGTTTTGGCTAAAAATTTTATGTAAACTGGATTATGATGTTAATAAGATTTTACATCGGAGCAAAAATCATATACAAAATACATTGGCTCAATGTATTTTTTTTTTAGAAAACGGTGCCTTTTTTGGTTCAGTGTATTTTTGCTTTTTGCGATAGAGAAATTACTCGAAAAAATCGCGTTTTATGTACATCAAAATAGAAATGCCATGATTTTACTTTGGTATTTGTCAGGATGACAGCAAAAATATCTTTCCAGTCCGTTTTTCGGCTGTACAGTACTTGCTTACTTATTTGTTGCCAGAGTCCGTTAATGCGGTTTGCTTGGCAAGATTTAAAAACATAGATAGATAGAGTGGTTACAAACCTCGTAATTTTATTTAATTAAATAGTAAGTGTTTCTTACCTTAAGTTCTGGTTATATTTTTTGTAATAGTGCGAGTTTCTTTAAATAAAATTTTGTGTTATTATTGATTTAAGTTGACAAACTTCTAATTTAAAAACACTTATTCTTATAGATTAAGAATAAGCATATATTTGTTCGAAGTATTTGATAATATCCGTAGAAGAATAATACCCTTGCCTTAAATATATTATTTTAACTATAGGGTGGGGACAAACAGTTAGCTACTAACTATCGGCCAATATCCCTCTTATCTGTTTTTTTTAATATACCAAAAACTGCTAAAGAAACGTATAATAAGTTATCTAAATAAAAATAACAATTTAGATAAATCACAATTTGGTTTTCGGGATAACTTCAGCACGGAAGATGTTTTGACCTTGGTCACAAAAAATATTTAAAAATGATGATTCTAGTCCGTATGCCGGAGTTTTTCTAGACCTTAAAAGGTATTTGATACAGTAGATCGCACCCTGCTGTTAAGAAAACTTTATTGTTAACTACCTTACAAATCGAACACAAACGGTCACAGTAGGTAAAACAGTAAGCTCTGGATATGTCGTAAAGTGTGGAGTACCTCAGGGCACAGTACTTGGCTCGCTATTTTTTCGACTTTACATAACTGACCTATTGAACCATGACCCGGATTTTCTTTCGATAGCATTTGCTGATGATAAAGGATCGTTCGTGAAAGGATCAACTTGAAAACAGATAAAAAATAAAGGTGAACGAGCTCTTATGTGGGTAAAAAACTGGCTTAACCTAGCTTAAATTGTGATAAAACTAAATGCCTACCTTTTTTTTATCAACGAAAGGATAAATCCTAATTTTAAAATCCTAATTAAACACAAGATTGTTATTGCACTGAAAATATTGAGGTAGTTGACAGCCCAAAGTATTTGGGCTTAACATTGGACAATCGACTCAATTTTAAAGAGCTCGCTGACAAACTAGCTTCAAAGCTTAGAAAAAAATTTTATGTTCAAAAAACTTCGTAACATCTTAAATATTTCAAAACTTAAAACGATATATCATGCCATCTTTGAATCAATACTTCAGTATGGGATACTCATCTGGGGAAGTAGTTACGACGCATATCTCAACCAATTTAGAAGTACTTCAAAAAAGATGTATAAAAATAATTTTGCAACAAAATCAATTGTATCCAACAGATCGAATTTTTAATTAAGACAGTTATGTGCAAATAGAGTATTACGATATATACAAAAGTATCCTGACACTATACGCATCATTAACTTCAACCAATATAGAACGCGTCAGGTAACCCAAGATACCAAAGAAACATAAAAGATTAACTTAGAAGTGTATAACCTACATGGCACCAAAAATATTTAACCTTTTAACTGCCCATCAGAAAACGTTAATATGTCAAAATAAAAAAATAAAAAAATTTTTAAAACATTTATAATTATTTATGAAAGCCTTAAATCCTGTTTTCCGCAAAGGAAAATATTCAAAAATGCCAAAAAACTTATTCACTTTAAGTCACTTATTCTAATTTTAATTCGACTAAAATAAATCCACTTAACTTCTTTTTTCTTTGTTTGAAAGTTTGAGACAATGATGTGTTTAAAATTAACTCTGTGTTTCGGACTTCCATTGTCTATATTTTATTTATACACAACGTTTCGATCAGAGATTGTACTGATCGAAACGTTGTGTATAAATAAAATATAGACAATGGAAGTCCGAAACACAGAGTTAATTTCTTTTTTCTTTTCGACCGTTTTTTATATATAAACTTAATATTATGAAATAATCTAGCATTAGGAGGTATAGTACCTGGTAATTAAGCACAAATAACATATTTAATATATTGCGCTAAAAGTATATATTCAAGAAAGTGGGAAAAGCTACGCGCTGGCAGCAATCCCTTCCTACTTTATTCATATTCCTTAAATTTTTAGTTAATCAGATTTTATATTAATTATAATTATTTGATAGTATGGATTTTTGAATAAAGTATTAATTCATTCTTCATTCTTAAATACAGAAATCACTTATTTTCAGTGTACAACACATCGTCAATATACGAAAACCGATATACCGTACAATCCAACATACACACATATTATTAGCAAGCAAACTGAATTTATGTAACCGAATGTTATGTTATGCACGTGTGTAAGTTATACACACATATATGCGACATTTCGCAACACCAAACAGCTGTCGTAGATTACTAACTGGAGTGTTATTAATAATAAAATTTCTCTGTACTACTCTGCTGGTCCAAAAGACGAACGCGAAAACAACTACTACCCTTTGCAGGTGGGCCAACTTTCAAAACCAACTTTTTAGTTTTCGAAACAACAAATTTTCCGTTGCATTATTTGACACAAAAAGTCGAAAAATGACATTGAATTGATCGCATGAATACGAAAGCTGATTAATTATTTATCAGAAAAATATATTTTACCGTATTAATAATATTATGTGCGGGCATTTTGGTTCGCGTAAAAGTGTTACCAACATTTTCTAACCAAATGTCACTAGTTATTTATTAAGTTGTCAATACAAAAATCCCAAGAAAGTCAACTTTTTTGGGGATTTTTATGCTGCCAACTCATATATTGGTTGAATTTATGTGAATCAAAATGTCCGCCCAGAATTTAATCAATTGACATTTTATTGAAAAAGAATACACAATTCAGGTAAGAATCTTTCAACTGTCAACACTGTTTGGTTACCAAATAAAGTATTGTAGATTTTGATACTTTAAATGCCAAAAAATGAAGCGAGGCGTCAGCAAAAAAATATGATTTGTAGATTCCTACGCTAAATGTTTTGTGTCTATGGATAAAATAGTAGTTTTCAAAACTAGTGGCTAAAATAGTGCTTTTTTTACAAGCGTTGGTTTAAATAACGAGCGGACGAGGTATTTAAAAACGCGAGTAAAAAAAAAGCCCAGTTTAGCCCCGAGTTGTGAACATTAAGAAAAACAGGAAAATATTTTCGAAAATCTCGAACGAAGATCACTTCTCCCAACAATAGCGATGTGCCTTTTTACTCGGTGACGTTCATTGCTGCGACATTTTAATTTTTGACAGTTTGATATTTTGAGGATGTTTTTAAATGATTTTTTCTTAGTCTTGGGTAAAAAACGTACATAAATCTTTTTGCACCCGTGTTCAAAAAAAAGTTTTTTTTGCATGGGTAACCAAAAAAGCCATACTTTAGTTATCTGCAGACAGTTACTAAAATCATGTTTTTGATGAGGTTATAAAAAAAACTCTTTAGCCCATTTGATGACTCGTCTCTGCAACTATCAACTATTTAGTTTGGTATATTGATATTTGTTTTTTTTTTGATACCTTCAACGTTCCGCAAATAACTTAACCATAGGTTTTTTGGTTATCTATATTTACAATTGTTACCTATTTTGTATATTTCTTACCGGAAATACACTGGATATTCAAAATATTAACCTGTTTTGCACATACCTCGCTGGATATGCAGTGGACATTCAGGTCTCTATATTAATTGGGTGAATATCCACTGTATATTTAAAATTAAAGCCCATTTTTCATATACTTTGCTGGATATGCAGTGGAAATACTTCTCTGTATATTTATTGGATGGATGTTATTTACATATCCAGTGGATATTCACAATTAAGAGCTGGTTGGATATAATATGTATATGCATAAGTAATATCTATAGAGAGATATACACTGCATGTAGTTTGGATATTACAAAAAATATATACGTTCATGAATATCAAATACATGACCATGGCTTGCTAAGTGGAAGTGCAGTAACGAGAGCAACGAATGATTTAAAAACGAAGTTAAAAACACTACTATTTTAGGATGGTAATTTTTTTTAAACATCTGAACAATTTGTCCAAATTCACGAGGCTAATTTTTCTGTTTCTTTAACTAATCTTTGGACTGTTATTAAATGCGTTCCGTGGGATAATGTTGCGGCTTAGGACTGTGTCAAATTTCACGCCTATCGACTGTTTCGGATTGGAAAGGGGTTGGTATTTAGCAATGTATCTCCGCAGAATCCAACTGAGGCGGATATTTGTAAGCTAATTGCCACATACGCACGTATATGCATGTGTAACTATAATATAGGTGATTGAATAGTCCTATCAGTATAAAGTCCGGTCATTATATTTGCCGATGACGCCGTCATTTTTTGACATTCGAAATGTCAATATCTAGAATATTAAAGACGTCTTTTCGCGACCGATGTTTTCGAAAGCACATTTTGAAAACATACGTCACCGTTTCAACCGTAACGTCACCATTTCGAACCATCGTCACTGATCGCCAAAATGACAATTATTGAATGACATTAATCAGCTGTGTTTGTGTGGCTTCTCTTTTTTTGGATTTGGAAGTTTTTTTTGTGATTTTTCGAAATGGATGTCCTAGATCCACTAGTGAGCCTTTTTTTGTCGTCGCTAGATAACTTTGGCCTATTTTCATTATTGCTAAAAATTGACAAGTACCGCCATATTGAACCGTGTTCGAAACGGCGCACGAGGCGCTTTCGAAATCCTTTGAAATGTTTTGAACCGTGACGTCACTGTTTTGTCGCCAAAATACCATTTTACGCATGTTTTCAAAGCGGTTTCGAAATCATCGGTCGCGAAAAGACGTTTTTAGTTTGGTAACCATAGAGAAAGTAATAGCTACGCGAGAGTGACCGATACTGTGTTATACTTGGAGACGGCGACACGAGCGCAGCCGGTGACTACAGGAAGGAACTATTTGTACAGACAGATGCATAATAAAATACATATATTCTTTTGATAATTTTCTACAGACACTTACTTATATTTAATAATAAAAAGATATGAAAAAACTTAACATGCGCAGTTTTTCCATACTTTTTAGTGTTAAAAAAAGCAATGCATTCGCGAAAGGTTTTAGCTCTATACAAAACGTAATCAACTTTGTACTGTTCCATGCAGCTAAAAAAGTTTCTTTAGCTTACAAAAAGTTTTTTGGTCCCTTTAAAAATCTAAAATGGGAGGAGGGCGTTATAAATGTGTTGAGGAATATTATCAAATATTAAGGGTAGCAACATTTTATTATGTTATTTTCTTTTATTACAAAAATCTTAACCCCAATTTTCGGCACTCTCTCTTCCTTTAATAGTAGTGATCCAGCCTGGTTTGAATGGCATTTTAGACTTTGCAATAAGTTGTTAATCCACTATATAGCTAATTCCATAAACTCACGCGATTTCCAACTAAAACTGATTAAAATAACTCACTTTTGAAAATCTAAAAAAACCGCTTGCCACAGGCTTGACAGACTTTGACAAGCGGTGGCAAAAACCGGCAGGTACTAAATTAAAACTCTGTGAAATATATTTCGACATGATAAAATAGAAAGAGATGGACGGGGCAAGGTAGGTGTTTACTTAATACAAGCATTACTTTCACTCTCCGCCGCAATGCACTATGCGCTACAGGAAGGTAGCTCTTGCGAGGCCCTATCTTTCTGTTAGTCTCCGTAAGTTATTGTGTTGTCTTTGTATAAAATATTTCCAAGACACCTATCTGTGACAGAAAACTGAAAGATGTCGGCCATATTGAACATATTGGTATTTATTGTCCGATTTAAACAAAATTTTTGTTGCACATAAAGCGTTTTCAACAATATCCGATTTTGATCCAAAATTAACATATATCAGTAGCCATCTTACAACGGCCATATTGAACTTTTTTATATTTTTCCCGATTTAAACAAAACTTTTTATACATTTCAACTTTTTCTAATATTACTTAAACGGGACGCAAAATTGGCATGTCAGTAGCCATCTTGCAAGACTGAGACTGACATCTATCTAATAAGGTCATTGGAATAGGTAGTTTTTAGAATTTTTATTACAAAATTCTGCAATTAAAAATTTTTAGTGTCAAAAATAAATTTTTGCTTTAAACCTGTCGAAATTGCAATATTTATTGTTTGGTTTTGAAAGTTGGCCAACCTGGAAAGGCTAGCAGTGATTGGAATAGGTAGTTTATAGACTTTTTGTGACAAAATTCTGCAATTAAAAATTTGTTGCTTCAAAAAGAAATGTGTGCTACAGACATGTCGACATTGCAATACTTATTGTTTGGTTTTGAAAGTTGGTTAGCCTCCAAAGGCCAGCAGTCATTGGACTAGGTACTTTTCAGACTTTTTGTGACAAAATTCCGCAATTCAAAAATTTGTAGTTTCAAAAAGAAACTTTTGCTTTAAACCTGTCGAAATTGCAATATTTATTGTTTGGTTTAGAAAGTTGGTTAGCCTGCAAAGGCCAGCAGTCATTGGACTAGGTACTTTTCAAACTTTTTGTGACAAAATTCCGCAATTCAAAAATTTTTAGTTTCAAAAAGAAATTTTTGGTTTAAACCTGTCGAAATTGCAATATTTATTGTTTGGTTTTGAAAGCTTGCCAACCAGCAAAAGCTAGCGGTCATTGGAATAGGTAGTTTATAGACTTTTTGTGACAAAATTCTGCAATTAAAAATTTGTTGCTTCAAAAAGAAATGTGTGCTACAGACATGTCGACATTGCAATACTTATTGTTTGGTTTTGAAAGTTGGTTAGCCTCCAAAGGCCAGCAGTCATTGGACTAGGTACTTTTCAGACTTTTTGTGACAAAATCCCGCAATTCAAAAATTTGTAGTTTCAAAAAGAAATTTTTGGTTTAAACCTGTCGAAATTGCAATATTTATTGTTTGGTTTTGAAAGCTTGCCAACCAGCAAAAGCTAGCGATCATTGGAATAGGTAGTTTATAGACTTTTTGTGAAAAAATTCCGCAATTCAAAAATTTGTAGTTTCAAAAAGAAACTTTTGCTTTAAACCTGTCGAAATTGCAATATTTATTGTTTGGTTTAGAAAGTTGGTTAGCCTGCAAAGGCCAGCAGTCATTGGACTAGGTACTTTTCAAACTTTTTGTGACAAAATTCCGCAATTCAAAAATTTTTAGTTTCAAAAAGAAATTTTTGGTTTAAACCTGTCGAAATTGCAATATTTATTGTTTGGTTTTGAAAGCTTGCCAACCAGCAAAAGCTAGCGGTCATTGGAATAGGTAGTTTATAGACTTTTTGTGACAAAATTCTGCAATTAAAAATTTGTTGCTTCAAAAAGAAATGTGTGCTACAGACATGTCGACATTGCAATACTTATTGTTTGGTTTTGAAAGTTGGTTAGCCTCCAAAGGCCAGCAGTCATTGGACTAGGTACTTTTCAGACTTTTTGTGACAAAATCCCGCAATTCAAAAATTTGTAGTTTCAAAAAGAAATTTTTGGTTTAAACCTGTCGAAATTGCAATATTTATTGTTTGGTTTTGAAAGTTGGCCAACCTGGAAAGGCTAGCAGTGATTGGAATAGGTAGTTTATAGACTTTTTGTGACAAAATTCTGCAATTAAAAATTTGTTGCTTCAAAAAGAAATGTGTGCTACAGACATGTCGACATTGCAATACTTATTGTTTGGTTTTGAAAGTTGGTTAGCCTCCAAAGGCCAGCAGTCATTGGACTAGGTACTTTTCAGACTTTTTGTGACAAAATTCCGCAATTCAAAAATTTGTAGTTTCAAAAAGAAACTTTTGCTTTAAACCTGTCGAAATTGCAATATTTATTGTTTGGTTTAGAAAGTTGGTTAGCCTGCAAAGGCCAGCAGTCATTGGACTAGGTACTTTTCAGACTTTTTGTGACAAAATTCCGCAATTCAAAAATTTCTAGTTTCAAAAAGAAATTTTTGGTTTAAACCTATCGAAATTGCAATATTTATTGTTTGGTTTTGAAAGCTTGCCAACCAGCAAAAGCTAGCGGTCATTGGAATAGGTAGTTTATAGACTTTTTGTGACAAAATTCTGCAATTAAAAATTTGTTGTTTCAAAAAGAAATGTGTGCTACAGACATGTCGACATTGCAATACTTATTGTTTGGTTTAGAAAGTTGGTTAGCCTGCAAAGGCCAGCAGTCATTGGACTAGGTACTTTTCAGACTTTTTGTGACAAAATTCCGCAATTCAAAAATTTGTAGTTTCAAAAAGAAATTTTTGGTTTAAACCTGTCGAAATTGCAATATTTATTGTTTGGTTTTGAAAGCTTGCCAACCAGCAAAAGCTAGCGGTCATTGGAATAGGTAGTTTATAGACTTTTTGTGACAAAACTCTGCAATTAAAAATTTGTTGTTTCAAAAAGAAATGTGTGCTACAGACATGTCGACATTGCAATACTTATTGTTTGGTTTAGAAAGTTGGTTAGCCTGCAAAGGCCAGCAGTCATTGGACTAGGTACTTTTCAGACTTTTTGTGACAAAATTCCGCAATTCAAAAATTTGTAGTTTCAAAAAGAAATTTTTGGTTTAAACCTGTCGAAATTGCAATATTTATTGTTTGGTTTTGAAAGTTGGCCAACCTGGAAAGGCTAGCAGTGATTGGAATAGGTAGTTTATAGACTTTTTGTGACAAAATTCTGCAATTAAAAATTTGTTGTTTCAGAAAGAAATTTGTGCTACAGACATGTCGATATTGCAATACTTATTGTTTGGTTTAGAAAGTTGGTTAGCCTGCAATGGCCAGCAGTCATTGGACTAGGTACTTTTCAGACTTTTTGTGACAAAATTCCGCAATTCAAAAATTTGTAGTTTCAAAAAGAAACTTTTGCTTTAAACCTGTCGAAATTGCAATATTTATTGTTTGGTTTAGAAAGTTGGTTAGCCTGCAAAGGCCAGCAGTCATTGGACTAGGTACTTTTCAAACTTTTTGTGACAAAATTCCGCAATTCAAAAATTTTTAGTTTCAAAAAGAAATTTTTGGTTTAAACCTGTCGAAATTGCAATATTTATTGTTTGGTTTTGAAAGCTTGCCAACCAGCAAAAGCTAGCGGTCATTGGAATAGGTAGTTTATAGACTTTTTGTGACAAAATTCTGCAATTAAAAATTTGTTGCTTCAAAAAGAAATGTGTGCTACAGACATGTCGACATTGCAATACTTATTGTTTGGTTTTGAAAGTTGGTTAGCCTCCAAAGGCCAGCAGTCATTGGACTAGGTACTTTTCAGACTTTTTGTGACAAAATCCCGCAATTCAAAAATTTGTAGTTTCAAAAAGAAATTTTTGGTTTAAACCTGTCGAAATTGCAATATTTATTGTTTGGTTTTGAAAGCTTGCCAACCAGCAAAAGCTAGCGATCATTGGAATAGGTAGTTTATAGACTTTTTGTGAAAAAATTCCGCAATTCAAAAATTTGTAGTTTCAAAAAGAAACTTTTGCTTTAAACCTGTCGAAATTGCAATATTTATTGTTTGGTTTAGAAAGTTGGTTAGCCTGCAAAGGCCAGCAGTCATTGGACTAGGTACTTTTCAGACTTTTTGTGACAAAATTCCGCAATTCAAAAATTTTTAGTTTCAAAAAGAAATTTTTGGTTTAAACCTGTCGAAATTGCAATATTTATTGTTTGGTTTTGAAAGCTTGCCAACCAGCAAAAGCTAGCGGTCATTGGAATAGGTAGTTTATAAACTTTTTGTGACAAAATTCTGCAATTAAAAATTTGTTGTTTCAAAAAGAAATGTGTGCTACACACATGTCGACATTGCAATACTTATTGTTTGGTTTAGAAAGTTGGTTAGCCTGCAAAGGCCAGCAGTCATTGGACTAGGTACTTTTCAGACTTTTTTGTGACAAAATTCCGCAATTCAAAAATTTTTAGTTTCAAAAAGAAATTTTTGGTTTAAACCTGTCGAAATTGCAATATTTATTGTTTGGTTTTGAAAGTTGGCCAACCTGGAAAGGCTAGCAGTGATTGGAATAGGTAGTTTATAGACTTTTTGTGACAAAATTCTGCAATTACAAATTTGTTGCTTCAAAAAGAAATGTGTGCTACAGACATGTCGACATTGCAATACTTATTGTTTGGTTTTGAAAGTTGGTTAGCCTCCAAAGGCCAGCAGTCATTGGACTAGGTACTTTTCAGACTTTTTGTGACAAAATTCCGCAATTCAAAAATTTGTAGTTTCAAAAAGAAACTTTTGCTTTAAACCTGTCGAAATTGCAATATTTATTGTTTGGTTTAGAAAGTTGGTTAGCCTGCAAAGGCCAGCAGTCATTGGACTAGGTACTTTTCAGACTTTTTGTGACAAAATTCCGCAATTCAAAAATTTCTAGTTTCAAAAAGAAATTTTTGGTTTAAACCTATCGAAATTGCAATATTTATTGTTTGGTTTTGAAAGCTTGCCAACCAGCAAAAGCTAGCGGTCATTGGAATAGGTAGTTTATAGACTTTTTGTGACAAAATTCTGCAATTAAAAATTTGTTGTTTCAAAAAGAAATGTGTGCTACAGACATGTCGACATTGCAATACTTATTGTTTGGTTTAGAAAGTTGGTTAGCCTGCAAAGGCCAGCAGTCATTGGACTAGGTACTTTTCAGACTTTTTGTGACAAAATTCCGCAATTCAAAAATTTGTAGTTTCAAAAAGAAATTTTTGGTTTAAACCTGTCGAAATTGCAATATTTATTGTTTGGTTTTGAAAGCTTGCCAACCAGCAAAAGCTAGCGGTCATTGGAATAGGTAGTTTATAGACTTTTTGTGACAAAACTCTGCAATTAAAAATTTGTTGTTTCAAAAAGAAATGTGTGCTACAGACATGTCGACATTGCAATACTTATTGTTTGGTTTAGAAAGTTGGTTAGCCTGCAAAGGCCAGCAGTCATTGGACTAGGTACTTTTCAGACTTTTTGTGACAAAATTCCGCAATTCAAAAATTTGTAGTTTCAAAAAGAAATTTTTGGTTTAAACCTGTCGAAATTGCAATATTTATTGTTTGGTTTTGAAAGTTGGCCAACCTGGAAAGGCTAGCAGTGATTGGAATAGGTAGTTTATAGACTTTTTGTGACAAAATTCTGCAATTAAAAATTTGTTGTTTCAGAAAGAAATTTGTGCTACAGACATGTCGATATTGCAATACTTATTGTTTGGTTTAGAAAGTTGGTTAGCCTGCAAAGGCCAGCAGTCATTGGACTAGGTACTTTTCAGACTTTTTGTGACAAAATTCCGCAATTCAAAAATTTGTAGTTTGAAAAAGAAATTTTTGGTTTAAACCTGTCAAAATTGCAATATTTATTGTTTGGTTTTGAAAGCTTGCCAACCAGCAAAGGCTAGCGGTCATTGGAATAGGTAGTTTATAGACTTTTTGTGGCAAAATTCTGCAATTAAAAATTTGCAGTTTCAAAAAGAAATTTTTGCAACAGATTTATCGAAATAACGGTATCTATTGTTTGGTTCTAAAAGTTGGCTAGCCTGAAAAAGCCAGCAGTAATTTTAATAGGTAGTTTATAGACCTTTTATGTCAAAATTTTGCAACTAAAAATTTGTAGGTTTAAAAAGACATTTTTGCTACACACCTATCAAAATAACGGTATTTATTGTTTGGTTTTAAAAGTTGGCCAGCCTGCAAAGGCTAGCAGTCGTTGGAATAGGTAGTTTTTAGATTTTTTGTGATCACATTTTGCCTTTTCAAAACTCTTGAACTTTTTTTTGGACTAAAACCCTCTTATTCCAAACAGGGAGCGACAAACCCAATCCTGCGCCGCCACCCCGTTTTTTATCCATATTATCAAGTATTATCACAATAATCTTTGATGCTATGACCGTTAAATTATGGGCTAACTATCCACGCTGTAATTTAAACTGGGGTAGTTGTTAATTGAGTAAACAGATGTATAATACCTAAGAGAATTCCAAGGGGCTATGTAATACCGTTTCTAACCTCTAATGAGGGCGAAAGGATATTGGCTTTTGAGTAGCCTCTGGTCGCTATTAGATTGTGTTTCAATGAACTATGACAATAATAGACATTTTAAGTTGTGCAAACTACGTTGACGTTAAAGTAGAATGTAACGTTTAATTATGTCTTTATTTTTCTGCAAAATAGAGTATGGTTTTGATTAAATTTAGAGTCCTCTAATGCGGTGGCGGTCGCAGCCGTTTGAAAAATGGAGGGGGGCGGTTTTGATGACGAAAAAAAACTGGAATAAAAGCATAGCTTAGTAACTACAAGCGCGGATTTGGCCTCAAATCTAGTGGGGGGTACTCAGATTTTAAGTTGTTTATTTCATACAATTTTGATTTTATAAAATATTTAAATGCGCCGAAAATTTTTGAGAAAATTACATTAAAAATGCAATTTATGAGTCAAATTAAACAAAAATCGTAAATATTAACGGTATTATAGCGCCGCAGGCAAATTTTTTTAAGAAAATGACACTACAAATGCCATTTTTGACACAAAATTAAACTAATACCGTAAATGTCAAAGGTGGTATTGCACCACAATTTAGGCCCTACTTTTGATTTTGTAAATATTTTCGTAAAACATTTAAATTCAGGGGGGGGGGGGTAATTATTCCCCTATCTCCCAGAAATCCGCACTTGAGAAACTGCGTAAAATTTTTTCAGTTATAAAAAACATAGATAACAAACAATCCACAAAGAAAACCTAATAGCTAAATACTTTTTTTTTTTGAGGTCTAAGAAGCTTCTTAAGTTGAAACATTACCTTTTATATTGCAATATCTCAAATATAAGATGCCTATCTCAAAAAAAAGTTCGTTTCCGTTTTTTTTGGGCAAATCGGTCAATACCTCGCTCAATGTCAATTTCAACATGTCTGTTGATATTCAGCAACGCTAAGCCCCACAGACGAATTTCCGTCATAGTGTTTTTAAGTATGTTTCCAATCTTCTGAGGCAGGAGAAGCTTCTTTCTGACGAAGCATTACTTATAGTGGAATATATCCAAGAATGTTTTTATCAAGGGAAATATATCGTCACACTTGTTCATTGCCTCGAAAACGTTATCATATATGGTTTGATTTAAGCTTATTTTACATACTTCTGACCAATATTGTTTCCAACTACTGACTCCTTCTATTAAAAGTTTAAGAATTTGTGTTTTGGATTAATGAAACAGTTTATAGTATTTGGAAACGACATTAGTTAATTTTGCCTTGATTTTGGCTTCACATTCTATAAAACTTGACAGGAATATGTTCAGGTCAAAAATACTTAGAGTCTCGTTATTGAACCTTGATTTTATGTTCCAAATGATTTTCTCTAAAACTTGTTTATAAATAGAAACTCTATAATACTGTTCTTCACTTCTGTATTTCCCATATCGTGGTTTTTGCGTTAAGTCATGCGTTTCTTGTGTCTGCCCAAAATACTGTGCTAGAATGTCTTTAAAGGAACGTTCTGCAATTTCTCGTTTTTTCTCCAAAGACTTTAGGGTAACCACCAGCATCTTTAAAATTAACTCTGTGTTTCGGACTTCCATTGTCTATAATTTATTTATACACGACGTTTCGATCAGTACAATCTCTGATCGTCTTCAGGTGCAAATTACAATCTATTCCTAAGGCTACGTACTTATATACTATGGGAAATCACTCAGCCGTAAAGTTTAAGAAGTTGGCTCCGCCCACGTAGGGGCTTCCAAATATTTGGAATTTCAACACTTGGTTTACTGAAAATACCCTGATTCTGCACAATAAACGCAGCTTCAAGGAATTTTCGTCTCTTCCAGTGTGACTCCTTGTGCAAAACCTTTGCTTCTGTCCACTTCATTCGGTGTTGTTTTGACCATGCGTATTCGGCGATTCGGTATTCGTCTGATGTTCTTTAAGTCTAACAGCCTAACACACTCACGAGGAACTTGGTAAAAGCATTCCTTATTTTGTTTGTTCTCCGGTTTTGTTTTATTAAGAAGGCTTCAAGTTGTATTATTAGATTTAAAAGCTGTTTTAATATTAACGTTTTTCGCTACTTTTCGAATTTTCTCTGATACTCCTTTAATGTAAGGAATGCATTTGCCTGGTTTTGGTCTTGCAATAACTGTCCTGTTTGCTGAAATTTAGAAATAGTATCTGTTATAAGTTTCAGGCTGTAACCATTCTGCTGCAGATCCTTCTTAATGTTTCTTATTTCGATTTCCAAGTCATGAGAATTGTTACAAATTTGAACGGCTCTATAATACAAAGTTCTTATTATGACTCGTTTAGTTGTAGCAGAATGATTTGAACCTTGATTTAAATATTGTCCTGTTTGAGTGGGTTTACGATAGATATAGATAAGTTCTGATGTCGCTTTCTACTCGTTTGACAAGTACATCAAGAAAAGAAATTTGACAATTTTGCTCCATTGTGAATTTAATGGCGGGTCTTATGTTATTTAGGTGGTGAAGAAATTCTGAAAATTGTTGGTCATTTCCGGTCCAGACGATGAAAGTATCATCAACATATCTTAGCCAGTGCTTAGGTTTATATGTTGCGGTATCAACCGCGTGTGATTCAAACTACTTCATGTAAATATTGGTCACCAATGGCTAAAGAGATGAACCCATTAGCAGACCGTCATTATGGGCATAAAACCTATCTTTCACCTGAAAATAGGAGTTACGTAGACAGCATTCCAACAACTATATTACTCCCTCCAGCGGCAGGCTTGTACGTTCATGAAGGGATTCGTCATCAACCAGTCTCTGTCTAATAAAATCTAGCGATTCCTTTATCGGGACATTGGTGTATAGACTTTCGACATGAAAACTGACAAATCTATCCTCGGGTCCTAAAAGATTTAAGAATATTAACAAAATGGTTGGAATTTTCTACAAATGAAGCGGTCTTGCCTGCAAGAGGTTGAATAATTTGCAGAAGGAATTTAGACAGCTTGCTTGTTGGACATGACGAATCCCTTCGTGAACGTACAAGCCTGCCGCTGGAGGGAGTGATGGAGTTGTTGGAGTGCTGTCTACATAACTCCTATTTTCAGGTGAAAGATAAGTTTTATGCCCAGAATGGTTCATCTCTTTCGCCATTGGTGGTCAATATTTACATGGAGTGGTTCGAATCACAAGCGGTTGATACCGCAACATATAAACCTAAGCTCTGGCTAAGATATGTTGATGATACTTTTATCGTCGGGACCGGGAATGACCAACAACTTTCAGAATTTCTTCACCACTTATATAACATAAAACCCACCATTAAATTCAAAATGGAGCAAAATTGTCAAATTTCTTTTCTTGATGTACTTGTCAAACGAGTAGAAAGCGACATCAGAACTTATCTATATCTATCGTAAACCCACTCACCTAAATTTCTTCACCACCTAAATAACATAAGACCCACCATTAAATTCACAATGGAGTTGGAGCAAAATTGTTAAATTCCTTTTTTTGATGTACTTGTCAAACGAGTAGAAAGCGACTTCAGAACAACAGTCTATCGTAAACCCACTCACACAGGGCAATATTTAAATCAAGGTACAAATCATTCTGCTACAACTAAACGAGGCCTAATAAGATCTTTGTATTATAGGGCCGTTCAAACTTGTAAAAATTCTTATGACTTGGAGATCAAAATAAGAAACATTAAGGAGGATCTGCAGCAGAATGGTTACAGCCTTAAACTTATAACAGATACTATTTCTAAATTTCAGCAAACACGACAGATATTACAAGACCAAAACATACATTAAAGGAGTATCAGAGAAAATTCGAAGAGTAGCGAAAAACTTTAATATTAAAACAGCTTTTAAATCTAATAATACAATTCGAAGCCTTCTTAGTAAAAAAAAAATCGGAGAACAAACAAAATAAGGAATGCGTTTACCAAGCTCCTCGTGAGTGTGTTAGGCTGTTAGGCTTAAAGAACATCAGACGAATACCGAAAGAGGTGAAACAACGAAATCAGGAATCGCCGAACACGCATGGTCAAAACAACACTGAATGAAGTGGACAGAAGCAAAGGTTTTGCACAAGGAGTCACACTGGAAGAAACGAAAATTCCTTGAAGCTGCCTTTATTGGGCAGAATCAGGGTATTTTCAGTAAACCAAGTATTAAAATTCCAAATATTTGAAAGCCCCTCCTTGGGCGGAGCCAACTTCTTAAACTTCACTGCTGAGTGATTTCCCATAGTATATAAGTACGTAGCCTTAGGAATGGATTGTAGTTTGCACCTGAAGACGATCAGAGATTGTACTGATCGAAACGTCGTGTATAAATAAAATATAGACAATGGAAGTCCGAAACACAGAGTTAATTTCAAATACATCATTGTCTCAAACTTTTAAAAAAAACAGCATCTTTGTTGTCTACTTTTTTCTGGATCAAAGGGGGGGCGATCACCTCACCTGCCGCCCCTGGGACCGCCATTGTCTAATGGAAGTGTTTCTTTTTTTTATATATTTGTGCCATATTGGTTTATACGTTTCACATTTTTTCGTGTTTTTAGCAATCTACACCTGATAATGGAAACAAAAAAGTACCACTAGAGAACCCTAGTTCTAACTTTTAGATTTGGTTCGTCCCCTTGTGCATACATTTTACGATTTTTTTTGTTAGGTTATAGGGGTAGGTTTAATAAGAACACCAATATTCTTTTGGCGACGTTTCGGTTTTACTTGAGCACTTTTACTAGTATATTTCTATGCCTTCCAAACTGACTGGATTTCAATTGGCTAAACCCCTCATTTTGAATAAAATTAAAAAATCACAGAAATTAGGGTGGTTAAATTTTTTTTTAATTTGTACAAAATTAGTTCAAAATTATAAGCATATCAAACTTCGAAATTTTTTTGAGGGGGTTGTGGCTTGACGTCAACCTGCACCCCCCACCATATTTAAAAAAAAAACAGGTTTACTAGTGGATTCTTCGAAATTATTTTTGGTGATATTAGGAGTTCTTAATTCGTTCTTCATTTTGGGATAGTTGCTTTTTATTTTTCTCTATGCTTTAAATGACGGGGGTGTAGCTTGACGTCGGGCTGTACCCCCCATTTTGAAATTTTTAAAAGAGGTTCAAAATTAGTTCGAAATTATAACCATATCAAAATTCGAATATCTTTGGGAGGTTGGTCCAAGAGTAGCTTCATTTTCGATATCCTTGACTCTAGTTATTCTTTATCCAAGTAATATTCATGACTAGCGTTGAGACAAGTGTAATTTATATGATAATTGAAATATAGGTCTATTCTTATTTTAAGAGAATGTGGTTTTTTACTTTAAGCGGACGCTATACTTAATTCAAATTTTTTCTTTGCTTGTTTCGAACACTGCTTTATGTTATATTGATGTCAAATGCTATTTGAACGAGAATAACATGTTTTTAATGCAAAAGTAACTATACTTCAATCAAATAATATTTTATACTTATTAAGAAAAAATTATACTTACCTCAAATAGTTCTTATACTTGACTGAAACCGACCTTATATTTCACTTAAACCAATTAAAACAAAAGAAGCATATGTATAATATATGCTAATATAAAAATGTTATTTTACTATAACGTAGCGTAAACCCGTCACTTGCAAAATAACCCTTCTTCTATAACCATGCTGATTCAGTCCCGTAGCAGACTTGAATCAACACGATTATTGGATACAAATTGAAAAGACTCACATTTCCATAGGCGGATTATGTGGTATACTTCCATTGTCGAGTTTCTGCGGCTAACGCATATATTAGAAAACTTCCGCAAGCTGCCAGCGAGATGTTATGACCACAATTTCGAACCGACTCTCCCGACAGCACGCTCTGAAGCGCTCTTGCAAAAGAGGCGGTCAAGACCGTGCTAAGCAATAGGTGCTTTCGCCACTTTATCCACACTTCTTAACAACCGTGGGTATTCATAATGATACTCGGTTTCTCCTATTAATATAAGGGAAGTATTTAACTTTTTAGGCGTTTATAATAATCCGAACCTTTAAACTAAAGATATAGTAAACTATAGTTTTACCTATATTAAATGATATAGTCCAATTTTTTGGTGAGCGGAGTGACGTCATTATTGGCTCTGGAAACGTATTTCTTTGTTGTCAACAGTTCGCATGTCAAATAATTTTTTGTTGTCAATTTGAAGTAACAGTTGAAACAATCAACGACTTGACTTGAAAAAAATGACGTCAGTACGCTCATCGAAAAATTGGACTATAGATGTTGAGATAAAAACCTGAAACTGAAGGCCATTGAGTCTTTGTTGCCCCCATACCAAACAACAAAGAGGAGAATGGATTAGCCAAGCGCTCTTACGGTGCGATTCGATATTGGGATATTTCTTGTTTTTAGTACAGTTCTTCTTATTTTAAAAATAACTAAGACTTTATTGCAATAATAAAAGGACTTGATCTAAATTAAACCTTTGTAGTTAAACTAAGTTTAAAGTATGATTCAATCAATTCGTAACATATTTTAGGTCAAGATTTATCTTTATCTTGTGACAAGTTTTGTTTCGACTTGGTTTTAATATGTTTTCGCTTTAAAAGAAGAATTTCAGTTTTAGTCCAAGTAAACTACCTGCTTTTTGAAAGAATAATAATCGGTTTACCTGTAGAAGTTATTTGATTTAATAATAGCTTTGGTTTTGATTTAAATTACCGCCTCTTCTTATGTAAAGTATATTTGGTTTCTATTTAAGTATAAGAGCCTTCGTAATAATCTCTATTCTTATACTAAGAATATTATACTTAAAGCAAACGTAATTTTTCATTCTTAAATACAGAATAGATTTTTTCCGTGTATACTCTTTAAAAAAACCACTTGTGTTTAGACATGTCTTGCCCATTAAAAAACAACGAAACAGAAATATTTAAATTCATTTCTGCAACTCTGCCGCTGACTGCACAAAACTAATTACACAAAAATTAAAATTTTAAAACTCCTTTGCGCCGAAAAACTTTTATAATAACACAAACGGCGTCGGCTACACTCTACGGCAAAGATACCTCAGTGCTGATGACATAGTTTGATGGTTAAAGGTAAAATCCACTCAATGCAGCGCCAACATATCCACGCATGTCGGTAATTAGCATGAAACGCCAGTAAATTCAGGTCAGTCAAGCCACACCCCCTCCCAAAGATATTCGAATTTTGATATGGTTATAATTTCAAACTAATTTTGAACCTCTTTTAAAAATTTTGAAACACACTTTTTTATATTCAAAATGGGGGGTGCAGCCCGACGTCAAGCTACACCCCCGTCATTTAAAGCATAGAGAAAAATAAAAAGCAACTATCCCAAAATGAAGAACGAATTAAGAACTCCTAATATCACCAAAAATAATTTCGAAAAATCCACTAGTAAACCTATTTTTTTTTTAAATATGGTAGGGGGTGCAGGTTGACGTCAAGCCACAACCCCCTCAAAAAAATTTCAAAGTTTGATATGCTTATAATTTTGAACTAATTTTGTATAAATTTTAAAAAAAATTTAACCACCCTAATTTCTGTGATTTTTTAATTTTACTCAAAATGAGGGGTAGAAATAGACTAGAAATCACGTAAAAAAAACTATTTCCATCTTTGTTGGACTTTTGGTATCTAATATGTGTATGTGTAAAGCACCTGATTTTTCCAGTGGTGCCTCTTAGGTGATGCGGACTATATGAGCAGAGAGATATTTATTCCACATCCAAATCAAGGGGAATGCACAAGGAGTAGGGCCGGTGCTCGACCGGACAAAACAAAATTATAAAACGCTCTATCTTATATACAATCCTTTAGTGGGCGGAGATAAGACTAATAATTTGTGATTGATCACGATTTTTAATCCTATCTCCCCTCAACCAAAGAATAAAGTGTACTAAACGGGATGGGTCCTCTATCTTTATTTAAACTATTTCTGGATTTAATGATTTCCATACTTTCATATGCATTCAAAAATCTTTTGTTTGGTACACTTTTTAGCAGTTTTAGGTTATCTAATGTGAATCTGTGATTGTTTTCAAAAGCATGCTCGGCCACACTTGACTTTTCTGTTCTTCCGTATTTTAAGTGTGCTAAGTGTTCTTTAAAACGTGTTTGAATAGAGCGTCTCATTTGGCCAACATATTTTTTCTCACAATCCATGCAACTAATTTCGTAAATTCCACTTTTTTCTAGTACTGTAGTTTTATCCTTGGGATTTCCTAGTAAGCTTCTTATTGTGTTACCGGATTGATATACTAATTTAAGACCGGTGTTATTAAATACTTTTTGTAATCCTTTCGTATAATTAGGATTATAAGGAATTGATACAAATTTTGAGTCGCAGGTATCTTTTTGTCTGAAAAAAGTGGAATTCCGAAAGGTCTTTTGAAAAGAATGTCTATTTATCACCTTATTTATTAAGTATTCGTCGTAACCGTTTTCGCCAGATATATTCCTAATCCTATTCTTTTCTGCTTCAAACCTTTCTTTGTTTATGTTGTAAGCAATGAAAAGAGTCATTTGGAATATACCTGTTGGTGGCCGTTCCTTTTCTGTATAGGTCAAAGTTCAATTTATTTTTATTTCTTATAACTTAAGTGTCTAGAAATGGCAGTGTAGCGTTGTTCTCTATTTCATAAGTAAATTTAATTGTGGGAAAATTGTTATTTATTTTTTCCATAAAATTTTCAACACTAGTTACTTTAGTGTTAAATACTGCAAACACATCGTCTACATACCTGAACCATACTCTGGGGAAATACTCAAATTCTTTACTTATATCTGATTCGGCACTCTAGGGAACAACAAACTAACATCAAATGAGATTAAAATTTCACCTTCTTGGAGTGAAATATCTTTAACTTTGTTGATAAATTCAAGGGAATTTTGAACAGAAAAACCTTTTTCCTTTATAGGTAAATTTTCAAACTCGTTTGCTAGCCTTTTCAAAATGTTGTAAGTAGGTGATCCTACAGCAGAAACTATATGGCTAACCGATTTTCCAGGCTTGTGGATTTTCGGAAGAAAATACAGTTTCGTCATAGTGGGATTGCTTACTTGTAGTTTATATTTAATATTGTCAGTAATAATATTGTTAAATTTTTTTAATTGTGTTTTTTACTTCGCTAATCATTTTTGGTAAGGGGTTCTTTGGGACTTGTTACAAGAAAACAAACAAGTCCCAAAGAACCCCTTACCAAAAATGATTAACGAAGTAAAAAACACAATTAAAAAATGTAACAATATTAAATATAAACTACAAGTAAGCAATCCCACTATGCCGAAACTGTATTGTTTTCCGAAAATCCACAAGCCTGGAAAATAGGTTAGACCTATAGTTTCTGCTGTAGGATCACCTACTTACAACATTTCGAAATGGCTAGCAAACGAGTTTGAAAATATTATGAGTTTGATAATATACCTATAAGGAAAAAGGTTTTTCTGTTCAAAATTCCTTTTAATTTATCAACAAAGTTAAAGATATTTCACTCCAAGAAGGTGAAATTTTATTCTCGTTTGATGTTAGTTCGTTGTTCCCTAGTGTGCCGATCCTCAATACCTTACAATACCTGGAGGAACTACTAAGAAAAAACAATCTAGAAGACAAACAGACTTTAGAATACCTATCTTTAGCAAAACTCTGCATGAATCAAAATTACTTTTAGTATAAAAATAACTACTACCAGCAATTAGAAGGAACCACAATGGGTAATAGTTTATCACATTTTATCGCAAACCTATGTATGAGCAAATTTGAATCAGATATAAGTAAAGAATTTGAGTATTTCCCCAGAGTATGGTTCAGGTATGTAGACGATGTGTTTGCAGTATTCAACACTAAAGTAACTAGTGTTGAAAATTTTATGGAAAAAATAAATAACAAATTTCCCACAAATAAATTGACTTATGAAATAGAGAACAACGGTACACTGCCATTTCTAGACACTTTAGTTATAAGAAATAAAAATAAATTAGACTTTGACCCATACAGAAAAGGAACGGCCACCAACAGGTATATTCCAAATGACTCTTTTCATTGCTTACAACATAAGCTTAAGAGTTTGCACTTTTTAACATATAGATTAGTAAATTTCCCCTTAAACAAAGAAAGATTTGAAGCAGAAAAGAATAGGATTAGGAATATAGCTGGCGAAAACGGTTACGACGAAGGCTTAATAAATAAGCTGATAAATAGACATTCTTTTCAAAAGACCTTTCGGAATTCCACTTTTTTCAGACAAAAAGATACCTGCGACTCAAAATTTGTATCAATTCCTTATAATCCTAATTATACGAAAGGATTACAAAAGGTATTTAATAACACCGGTCTTAAATTAGTATATCAATCCGGTAACACAATAAGAAGCTTACTAGGAAATCCCAAGGATAAAACTACAGTTCTACAAAAAAGTGGAATTTACGAAATTAGTTGCATGGATTGTGACAAAAAATATGTTGGCCAAACGAGACGCTCTATTCAAACACGTTTTAAAGAACACTTAGCACACTTAAAATACGGAAGAACAGAAAAGTCGAGTGTGGCCGAGCATGCTTTTGAAAACAATCACAGATTCACATTAGATAACCTAAAACTTCAAAAAAGTGTACCAAACAAAAGACTTTTGAATGCATATGAAAGTATGGAAATCATTAAATCCAGAAATAGTTTAAATAAAGATAGAGGAATCATCCCGTTTAGTACACTTTATTCTTTGGTTGAGGGGAGATAGGATTAAAAATCGTGATCAATCACAAATTATTAGTCTTATCTCCGCCCACTAAAGGATTGTATATAAGGTAGAGCGTAGATTAATTTAGTTCATTGTTTATCATCTCCTGATGATGCTAACGTTGTTAGCGAAACGCGCGTCGAGTGCAAAAAAGTGTAGTTTTGGTTTGTGGAAAACAATCATAATTTTGTTTTAGTGCAATCAAAGGTTCCAAATTCCCAACATAGTTGCTGTACAATGTTCTTGCGCAACTATGACGGCCGACCAGTACTTCTTTTTTCCCCGTATTATCTATATACCCCTTCCCGTCCCCACTCACCAGACCGGTTTGATGAGCACCCCCTAGGAAGGCAGTTTTCTTTTTCTAGAACGATTTAATTTAGCCTAAACCCCTTTGTCGGGGCTAGGGATCTTTAACGTGCTCCACTATCAATATATGGATCACACGGGACCGTCCTCTCCGAGGGACGGTATGGAAACGAATTAGCCTGCCTTCTAGCTAACTCGGCCTACTCGCAATATTACAAAATTCTGTAATTTTATAAGAAAAAGTCCAAGTCCTGCAAGACCAGGGACTTGAACCCGGCATCTCCTGCTTGAAAGTCGCGGCGTTAACCCCGACACCAAGCAGGCAGGTTTTTCTGTTGTTTGTTCGGTCGAGAAAAGCTTGGTAAACCGGACAAACAAAAAAAAAAATTTGTGTAACAATTTTTTTCATCTATCTCAAAATTAGTTCTTAATTTTGAGATAGTTTCTTTTCATTTTTGGCTGCAGCCCCCATTTTGAATATAAAAAAAACCAGGAAGGAGTTTGGTTCAAAATTTTTAAAAGTTAATTTGAAATTGGTTCGACATTATAAGCATATTAATACTCGAATAGCTTTCGGGGGGGGGAGCTTTACTGACCTGTAAATTCGCCAAATAACCTCGATCGTGCACCGAGTATTTCTCTCTCCAAACAAATAAAATGAAACGCTTAGAAAGCGATAATGATGCTTGATTTTCTTAGCCAGACTTTAGAAAACAGAAAATATAGGTCCTTTTAAGTAGGGAAATATAAAAAGGAATAAAGTAATCTGGAAGATATTGTTGATAAACATAAAATTTTAAAAAAATCGGGTTTGTGTTAAACGGCACCTAGTATGTAAATAGAAATAAAAAAATATTTTTTTTTAATAATATTATAATGAACAACCCTGCAAAATTTTAAAAACCAACTATTATCTGTTAACCCATGTATCATTTGTTAAAATCTCTTAAGAAATACGAGAAAATATTGGGATTCTAGTGGACCACAAGCCGTTAAAAAAATGGCAATCCGTGTCGTGTATCAACCTTGGGTAATAAAAATCCTGGAATTTCATCGGGCGTCAGTCGTCTCAACTAGGGCTGGCGACATGTTTTAAAGGCGCATAGAGGATTCGACCATAATTAGCTAAATTCTGGCTCTACACAGCTAACAGCTAGGCGCGCGGCGCGGCTCGACAGAAATTTACAGTTAAGCATACCTTGTGCCGGTACACAAAAGGCTCCCGCCTGGTGCATTAGGATTAAATTAAAACCTCTGAAGGTGCAGGTCTTCAGGGGTTGTTTTGCTTAAATTTATATTTAAAAGGAGAAAACTACAAGTGGGAAGGGAATTATATTGAAATACGTTAAGTGGACACTACATTTTTATAAGCTTTTATTTAACTTCACATGTATTTTTGTTTCTTATTTAGTATATCTGGCACAAATTTTGGCAAATCAATTTTGCAAACTTGTTATGCGTTTATAGTTTTCCGAGGGGGATGAGAAGGGTTTGATTTATTTGGATATTTTGAGTCTGTATTTCATGTCTGTCTGAGGTGCCAAAGAAAGCAGAGCGTGTCGGAAGCCTCTTCTTTAACCGACTATATTATACAGGGTTCCTAAGATTTTCCTTAGGGATAGGATTTCAATAAATCAAACAGAAATGGCATAGAAAGTTCTGCGGGCACAAAAGAAACAGGTATATTGAGCAATGGTGCCAGTTTGTTATTATCTCCGGACTGCTTTCATGAGAACAAATTGTCGCCACTCTTTCATTGTGAGCATAAATCATAGTTGCAATAATAACCGTTGACAAGATGTCTACAAATTCCGCTAGATGGCGGCCACACCATGAGATGATCGAGGAAAAAATTAGATGTTTTCAGGTCCAAACCACAGCTTTTTCTTGCTTAAAGGAGGCGGCAGGGTCCATTATTTACGATACTGAGCGATAAACTCGTGAGGTTGTTAACATTAGAAGGAAATATCTTCGCTTTTAATAAATTTTCTTTCCATTCTGTTCTACTAGTGACATCTATCCGGAAACGGCCAAACCATGCAGCTAGCACTAGCAGCCAAAGAAATCAATAAACGGCTCTGTTTTTCCTGCAGAGCTTTTTGCTTGCGATGTTATTGATTTTAAATAAAGCTGGCCCTACACTAAATTTGATATTTTCGAGGTGTTTTATGACATGATCTCGAAACATGTAGCGAACCAATTCTTCAAAACTAGCGGGAGGGTAAAAGCGAAAAATAAGGGGCTGCCAATATTTGTAACACCCAAAAAGGGGTGAAAAGATTTATTTTGCTCTGTTTCTTTACAAAAAACGTTTTTTTACGAAAAACTTGAGCTCTGCCTCTTTTTTTATTTTTTTCTTCAACTGTCTCGAAATTTTCGTCATACCGTAGAAAAAAATTATTTCCCCCATGGTCATACTCTACTTTTATTCGAAAAAATTTAGAAACAGAGACGGGATCAGTTTTCCTAAAACGGGGGATCTTGGTTTCGAGTGAGAAGATAAAGCGCGCCGCAGGCAAAAATTTTTCAATTAAATTAGCCGAACGCAAAAATGCACGAAATAGAAATGGCGCCGCTTAAAATTTTTTTTCAAAAATTACGTAATTTCGGGAACGCAAAGGAATAGGTCTAAAGAGTATAATTTTTAAGAAAAAAATATCAATTTTCTCGCCCTCCTCCACTGGGACTACAGGGGCCGTGCACAAATTACGTAATGGTCATAGGGGGGTGGGGGGTTATAAAACGTTACGTAGGGGAAGGGGGGTTTTCGACAGCGTTTGCATTTGTGTGAAACTAAGAAAATTTGGAATGAAAATAAGTGAAAAGTTTTTTTTTTGGGGGGGGGTAGTGCTCTTGAAATCGTTACAAAACATTACATAGGGAGGAGGTCAAAAATTGGTAAAATTTACGTAATTTGTGCACGGCCCCACATCTGACTGTTCCTCCTTTTTGATTTCGAATCAAAGTGCAAAACCCGAGTTGGACGTTCGAAGGCGTCAACCCGTCCTATTTGCTTGATAAAGTTTCTACGGAAATATCTCAGTCGATTTCTCCGGCCATGTATGAACGCTTTAGGTTAGGCATTTGCATGTAACTCAGTCCCCAGCCTGTAAACAGTACGTAAGGACAATGGTTACAAAATGGAAAGCCGAAAAATATTTTTTTTTACGATATCTTTCATCAGTTTGGTATTACAGTCGAGCAAAAACAATTTTTATTCCAGTACTAAAGGTAGGAAAATGAAAAACATTAGAAAACAACAACCTGGAATGGATGGATGGATACACGGCTGCTTGGCCCCCTAAGGATTTGCTTAAGAACCCTGTATAAAATATATCGAATAGCATCCCACATAGCAATTTGTCATCCTTAGAATGTGCATAGTATATCCTCAAGAAGAAAAAGGATATGCTAAGGATGTTCTACATTAACATTGTAACATCCTAAGCATGTGCTAAGAATAAATTACGGTCAGTCCTAATCACATGCTATGCAGGTTCTTAGGAAGTGCTAATAGATATTCTTATCAGATGATTGGCATGTGCTAAATCTAGTAGCGCAAAACCAGTATAACTCCTAAAATATGGCTTTAAATAAAATAAAAAATATATTTTTGAGCTCTAAAGACGATGTCCTGTCACAATACACCCTAACAAAAAAAAAATAAAAACAAATAATAAAGAAAAGTGCAACGATGATACTTTATCCACTGTACATACCATAAAGAAATAGTTTGAAACCGTGGAATATAAGCGATTTGGCGGATTTTTATAGGTCGACTGAAAAGTGTTAATTATGTCAGAGAATTTTCGCGTTTGGTGAATATATATGGACAATCATCTCTAAATCACTACCGGGTTCGTTTCCGATCATCGATTTTTTTTTTCGAGTTTTTTTAACTTATTTTATAATTGGTATATACTTTGCATTTACTAAATACGTCCTAAAAGTAAACTTCTTTAATGGTATTTATAGCTTGTGCGATAAAAGGACCAAATAATGTTTCGATAAGTAATATATACTTTTCATATGCTAAAGATGTTCTAATGGTTACTATTAGTGGTATTTTCTTATCATATGTCAAGAAAATACTTAGTAGCTCATTCTTTTGATGTTCTCTTATGGTACCAGAATAGCATGTGCGCTAAACGGACTAAAAAATGTTTTAAAATTAATATATTTTTGCATGTGTTAAAGATGTACTCAAATGGACCTGCTCAAATGGTACACTCATAGAATTTGCTATATATATCTTTAATAGCATATACTATAGTATGTACTAAGCATATGCTAAGGATGTGCTCAAAAGGACATCCTCAAAAGGAGGATTAACGCATATGCTATTCATGTAAATGTTCTTTCATTGCTATGTGGGATGCAATTAAGATGGTCAAAAGATTGATGTAAGCATATCGCAGTAGATTTGGAACGTTCTCAATCTTATTAAAAACTCGGCAAATTTGATTTTGATGATTAAAATTTTTACAAATCCGAACAACTTCCGTTCCGGTGACAATTTAATACAATATGCATGATATATTTTAAATTCTAAATTTCATAACTTTTGAACGAAATCTGGCACAAATATGCAGTTTTTAAATTGGGAGGAGTAGGTGTTTAAAGCAGCGGGGGGCGGGGGTGGTTCGGTTTAAACCCCCCAGAGGCAATCATTAGATACCTAGATACATAATTTTTAAAAAATTGCCATAGAGCCGACTTCTGGCTACGCCACTGGTTAAAGAGGTGATATTTTGAAGTTTACAGCCCTCCACTTTTAAGTATCTCCGATTTCGTTTAAAATTGGTGTATAGTGGTTTTTGGGGTCAAAATGTGCTAATTCTTAATTAGAATCTAAAAGTTTGGACGCTGACAGCTCCGTTCTCTTCCGGGACGGGGGTGGGTGGTAACCGAACCCTATTTCTTCAAAACCAGATTAAATTTATTGCGCCACCCTGTTCACTGATTGCGCATTCGCCAATAATACATGAACCGGAGGCGTACACGCAGGTGGCGCGGCGGCGCGGCGTTTCGATGCATTTTGAAAATACGGCCCCAGGTCCCTTTATTAATTCCTAAATAATAATCTCTAATATTAATTAATAGACCAACAGACTTTAGGGCATTATCAGATTTACCGATCGATTTAGCCCGCTTGCCAAACTTGTCTACAACTGTATTATGTCATTGTTTGACTTGCCTAATTGTTTGGCCATATTATTTAGCCGGTCGCCTGAAGGAGGAAAATTTGCCAATGGATATACAGGGTGATTCAAAATTCCCTAAAAATACTTTAACCGTAGGTAGAATTTGTCGTTTTTAAGAAGAATTAGTAAAATATATTTTTCTAAACTCTTTCGTTTTAGAGATATTTGCATTAAAAAATTTATTATTTTCTCAGCAACACCCTTCAGTACGTGGTAGAAACATCAATTTTTGGAAACAACCCGTTGACAACTTCAAAATGCTGGACAAAAACCCCAAAACAATATTTTAACGGCGATTAACAAAAAAATACGAAAATTTTACTTCTAATTTCGGAGAAAGAAAATATGAAATTTAAAGAAAATAATCGTAACCTAACTTTTTTTAGACTAATGATATCTAACCACTATTCAAATTTTTCCAGAGAATTTTCAATCACCCTGTATAGAGGTACAGAGCTAAGATGTTAGAGGTAAATAGAATGGGCGCAAAATGGCTATTGACTATGGCAGCCGTTTGTACGACATGCAGATTCATTATATTCATAAACATGTTTAAAGTCAACATGAAAAATGTATAAACTGGATTTCTGACACAATACTCATTTATTTTTGCGAAGTATAAGATTGTTTTACCTTTTATTATTTAACGCAAACATGAAAATCAAAATATGTATACAGAAACGTTTCTCCATTCTTTATTAGTATACAGAATGAAGAAACGCTGACCCGATCCAACCTGATGCAACCCGACCTAACCCGATTGGGAAGCTTGCAGTCGGGTGTTTTTTTTTATTTAAACACCCCGTAGGCCTTGGAGGTGGGAGGTCAGTCGGTGAGGGGGGGCCTGGGAGGAGGAGAAATGTTATGTTCGGAAGGTCACTGCAGTGAATAAAACAACACAAATTATCAAAATCGCTTTATATTTGAGAAAGTTATGCCTCTAAAAACATATCTAACGAAATTGAAAATATGGCAAAAATGGCAAGATTGGGATTCATTGATAATTCATTCATGGTTACAAAATGCTTAGATGAAAATTCGGTATCTAGATGGGAAGAATGTAGCTATAAAGGCGATATGCCCACATTAAATGATTTGTATGATATTTTAAGAAACATAGCCGATTTGTTAGAGTGTTTCCGAACAAAGTCAGTCAATTTTTGGGTCAAATATTTAAAAGCAAAAATTTATTTACTTCTTCCAGCCAATCCCACGGCCTTAGAACGACTGCATTTATCAACATAATAGAAGTGCAACGAAGAAATTTGTAACATATTTAACTATAACATAGCAATGTCCGTTGCGTCTCATTTAGGCGCAATTTAACAACTCATAGTTAAACGTTAAAAAAACTTTGGTTTAACCGTTATCGGCGGTCTGGGTGTGGGTTACCGAAAGATTCTAATAGTTATTTAAAATTTGTTGATGATGACTTAGAATTTATTTTTGCTTAACTGGATGAGGATGATGAGGAAATTATTGACATTGTCGAAGCACCAAGAAGACCAAAAATTATTCATCCTAGAACAAATCCTCTGGAGGAGTTAACAGCAGTTAGATGAGTGGAAATGATAAAGGGACTTCTGCTAAACGTAAAGAAAAATGCGTGCGGGGTGGATTTGGTGGGGGAAAGGGGGAGAAAAATGGTATTATTGTGGTTTGTATATGTCACTTTTTCACATAACCTCAAAATCTTCGAGAAAAATGCGAAAAATCGTAATGTTTTTATTTTTTTGTTTTCGCAAAAATAATTGTATTTTCACGAAACTTTGGCAAAATATACCTATCTGTGTCCTTAATGCCTACAGTTTTTTTAGATAAACATGTTTAACATTTTTTAAGATATGAATTACTCAGAAAAATTCTCGTAGTATTCTTTCACTTTGCTCACTTTTTATTGTTTTTACATATACTTTTTGGTGGGATATTGTAACTATAATTTTTTATTATCCCACCAAAAAGTATATATCAAAGCAAAAAAAATGAGCAACGTCAAGAAATACTATGAGAATTTTCCTGCGTAGAATTTTTGATTGAAAAAAAGTGATTTCGACCGAAAAAAATTATTATCTCAAACATTTTTCAACCTTTTTGTCTTGTTTGCATTTTTCCCTAAAATTTTGAGGTTATGTTAATAAGTGACATTTACAAAATTTGTAGACGTTCAGTTTTGCCGGAAATTCCAATAATACCATTTTTCTTCCCCTTTCCCCCCATTTAATCCACCCCGCAATAGCCCCACTCGCGCATTTTTTTAAAGCTTTTATCAGAAGCTCCTTTACCATTTCCACTCATAAAATTTCTGTTAAAAATTTTTATTTTTTTCTAGCTAAATGAGTTAATCCGATCGGTCTACAACCCTATGTGCCAAAAAAATAAACTAAAAAAAAACTTGTTGTCCTCCTAACCCTTCAGCTAATATAAAAGCTCTTGTTTTCTTCCTGACCGTGGTTTTATTGCGACTTATAAAATTGAGCAACTTGTTTACCAATGGTTTAATCCAAGGATTAAACTGAAGTTTAAACTATAGTTTAATCTGGAGTTTTACCTTTGGTTGTAAAATTAGCCCTTATATCATATCGATCTAAGGAAGGGTTTACGTTTAAATGTTTACTCTTTTTGTCAATAGGTTGTGATAAAAGCAAGCTTTTATATTCCTCAGGAAAAGATATGACTTGGCAAATCTTTATTAAAACATTAAACGCATCCAATAATTCACGAGATGTCAAACGTTCTTTGTGACGAGATCCAGTTTTTGTTGGGCGAATATATTTAAAACGTAAAAGTTGAGCAACTGACCTTTTAAGGCAATTTAAAGTTGAAAAGTTTTCAAAATGAAATTCCCTATTTTTCAATTCTTTATCTTGCATCAATTCTTGCATAGCAAAACTATTTGATCCTTAAGTCATTTAACTCCATTCCAGTGTCGTTCTGGCTAAGGTTATGCTTCAACAACTGTGGAAACAAGAACTTTCATGAGATTCTGAAATTCCTTATCGTTTGCAAACCACTTGGAACCAATTTATTTTAGAACTTTTTTGTTTGAATGACATAAAAATTGAATGTCTTGTCTTATGTTTAAATCCGGCTCGAGGGTCCAAAATGTTTATAACGCGTAAATTTTATTAAAGCGGACTGTATTAAAAAACAGAACAAATAAATTTCGCGGAATATTGGCCGGAGTCTTCCTCTTTATTGTTGTTATTCTGTTAAACAGTTCAACGTCTTTGGTCATCGCTGATTGGATCCCATAATCTTATGTCAGTGTCACGTTCAAATTTTGATAAGTGCACTAAGGCGCTTGTTTTGCCTATGTATATATCAGCCGCCATATTATTTTGTTTAAAATAAAAATAGCCTATAGCACTTCTGGGACCCTTAGCTTTTCAGCGATACCACTGTTATCAAAATCTGTTCAGCCGTTTGGTCTCCGTCGTGGCACATATAAACATACATACATATTGCTACTCGAAAAACATTATGCTCGTGCTGTAGGCATAAACCAAACAGCTGATAAATGAAAACATGAGAGTCAGCAGAGAAATAATAATAATTAGTTGACAGATAGGGCTTTTAGCCTTGCTTTATTTTTGGCTTTGTGATTTTATATTTTATAAAAAAAAATTACCCGACTGCTAATTCGAAATCGGTTTTGGTATACAGCCTCTAATGGAGTTCGTTAGTGTCACTAAAGTCGAATTTTTTGGTGTTTCAAATGATATATCCTTAGGGGTAAGGATAGGTACAGTCAAGGGGGGTGTCAGTCAGTAAGGGGAGAGGTGAGATGGATCGAGAGATCACTGTCAATAAAGCAAAAAAAAATTATCAAAATTTGAGGGAGTTATGCCTCTAAAACCATATTAAAATTGACAATATGGCCTCTAGGGAAAATCGGTTTAACTGTTTCGTCTCTATCGTCGCACATAGAAACATACATAGTTAGATTTAAAAGAGACAAGATACCTGACACTTACGGAGACTTTGGTTATATTATTATATGGAACATTGTTTACCTTTCTGTTGTTTACAGTAAACACACCAGTGGCGTACCTACTTAAATATAAATTTACACATGGATTATATCCTTAAAATTTTATCATAATATGAATTCTGCAAAATAATTTAAAAAACATGCAAAAAATAATTATGCCAATTTGAGCTTTGAAAGCTTCCTAACAACAAATGTTTGTAGTATAATTTTATACAAGAGAAATTTATTACAAAGTTTGTAGGTATATGATTTATAGCAATTTCAATTTTCAACACAATAAAATTATTCCAAACATTAAAACAAAGAAACATAGTTCATATAGCACCTGGAATATCAAGAAACAAAAATATTACCCACTAGCAAAAAATTATGTTATTGTGTTTTGTACTGACTTCTTCAGTACACAATAAAGTCAATAATGCTTAGGGTATATAGAGACATCTAGGACAGACAAAAAGATTTAAATATAAATTCGAAGGGCCAGCGCAGATGGGAACGGCGCGGCGGCAGTATAAATCAACCTTAATATTCTGATAAGGGGTAAGAATTCAATATTCTTACAAACCTGAACACATGTGAATTAAGTTTTATTGTTGTTTGCAAGTTGTTTTAAGGACTTTAGCTACCTTTATTTTATAGTCTTTATAAAAAAAAACCTTCGAAAATATCTTATTTGTGCATTAACTAGTTCATCAAAATTATGATTTATTTTATCGTCTTTGTAAAAAAAAACCTCGAAAAACCTTATAAAAACGTACAAAAATATCTCATTTGACGCATTGGGAATTAACTACTTTATCAAAAAAAAACGTGTTTGGTGATATTTTAATCTAAGGATCTAATGTAAGTATATTTCATTTTTTTTTATTTTCTGTGTACCTACCGGCATGTACCGCCACTGCCTGATTTCACTTGCTCTCCCTTTGTTTTCAAAACATTGGACGATTTGTTCCAAAATATCACTTTTAATGCACTGAAATATTCTCCTACTGGTAAAAAAACACACTACAAATGTTTTTTGAAAAAATTTGGTTTTAAAACGCCTTATAAACTACTTAAAACATCCTGAAATTTTAAAATAGATAACACGAAAAAGCTTATGTCAATAAAAATATCATCCGACCGTCTGCGCTCTGCCGACTTTCCCCACCTACAAGCCAATCACGACCAAAAGTAGTTGAGACAGAATTCTCTGCCCCTATCGTTATAACGTCGTTTAAAAGGATATAAAAATAATCGATATTTCTCACCTTTGTTTTGTTGTGATTTTATTTGTAAATAAACAGTGGTTATTATTTGCCAGGAAGTATTCTTTGGACCAGATATCTTGTCTCTTTTTAATCTAAGCATACATACATATATCCATACATACCTACTCCATCAATCTCGAAAAACATTATCCTTGTGCCGTAGGCAGTCGCGTGAAAACCAAATACATCCTTCATCAATTTTTGTCTAATTTCCCCCACATACTTTTGTTTTATATTGGTATTATATCTAATTCAGTAAATCTCGATTTTAAAACATAATTTTCCTCAATTCTTTTGGTCTCGCAACTGCCCGATAATCCGGCCGTTTAGCTAATTCTGTTATTTCAAAGTCAATCCCGGCATGGTCTTTAGGGATTTCGGGAAATTCTCTATTTTCGCACGCACCTAGAGTAACTACAGCACGATTAATGATTAAGTTGGTAAATCCTAAAACAAAATTATGATTGTTTTCCACAAACCAAAACTACACTTTTTTGCACTCGACGCGCGTTTCGCTAACAACGTTAGCATCATCAGGAGACGATAAACAATGAACTAAATTAATCTACGCTCTATCTTATATACAATCCTTTAGTGGGCGGAGATAAGATAATTTGTGATTGATCACGATTTTTAATCCTATCTCCCCTCAACCAAAGAATAAAGTGTACTAAACGGGATGGGTCCTCTATCTTTATTTAAACTATTTCTGGATTTAATGATTTCCATACTTTCATATGCATTCAAAAGTCTTTTGTTTGGTACACTTTTTAGAAGTTTTAGGTTATCTAATGTGAATCTATGATTGTTTTCAAAAGCATGCTCGGCCACACTTGACTTTTCTGTTCTTCCGTATTTTAAGTGTGTTAAATGTTCTTTAAAACGTGTTTGAATAGAGCGTCTCGTTTGGCCAACATATTTTTTGTCACAATCCATGCAACTAATTTCGTAAATTCCACTTTTTTCTAGAACTGTAGTTTTATCCTTGGGATTTCCTATTAAGCTTCTTATTGTGTTACCGGATTGATATACTAATTTAAGACCGGTGTTATTAAATACTTTGTGTAATCCTTTCGTATAATTAGGATTATAAGGAATTGATACAAATTTTGAGTCGCAGGTATCTTTTTGTCTGAAAAAGGTAGAATTCCGAAAGGTCTTTTAAAAAGAATGTTTATTTATCAGCTTATTTATTAAGCCTTCGTCGTAACCGTTTTCGCCAGCTATATTCCTAATCCTATTCTTTTCTGCTTCAAGTCTTTCTTTGTTTAAGAGGAAATTTACTAATCTATATGTTAAAAAGTGCAAACTTGCAAGCTTATGTTGTAAGCAATGAAAAGAGTCATTTGGAATATACCTGTTGGTGGCCGTGCCTTTTCTGTATAGGTCAAAGTCCAATTTATTTTTATTTCTTATAACTAAAGTGTCTAGAAATGGCAGTGTACCGTTGTTCTCTGTTTCATAAGTAAATTTAATAGTGGGAAATTTGTTATTTATTTTTTCCATAAAATTTTCAACACTAGTTACTTTAGTGTTGATTACTCCAAACACATCGTCTACATACCTAAACCATACTCTGGGGAAATACTCAAATTCTTTACTTATATCTGATTCAAATTTGCTCATAAATAGGTTTGCGATAAAAGGTGATAAACTATTACCCATTGTGGTTCCTTCTAATTGCTGGTAGTAGTTATTTTTATATTGAAAGTAATTTTGATTCATGCAGAGTTTTGTTAAAGATAGGTATTCTAAAGTCTGTTTGTCTTTTAGATTGTTTTTTTCTTAGTAGTTCCTCCAGGTATTGTAAGGTATTGGGGATCGGCACACTAGGGAACAACGAACTAACATCAAACGAGATTAAAATTTCACCTTCTTAGAGTGAAATATCTTTAACTTTCTTGATAAATTAAAGGGAATTTTGAACAGAAACACTTTTTTCCTTTATCGGTAAATTTTCAAACTTATTTGCTAGCCATTTCGAAATGTTGTAAGTAGGTGATCCTACAGCAGAAACTATAGGTCTAACCGATTTTCCAGGCTTGTGGATTTTCGGAAGACAATACAGTTTCGGCATAGTGGGATTGCTTACTTGTAGTTTATATTTAATATTGTCAGTAATAATATTGTTACATTTTTTAATTGTGTTTTTTACTTCGTTAATCATTTTTGGTAAGGGGTTCTTTGATACTTGTTTGTAGGGTCCATTTTTTATTAGGTTATCTACCCTTTCAAAATAATCTGTTTTATCTAATATAACAACTTTATTACACTTGTCAGCCTTTAGATAGAAAACATCTTTTTCTCTCAAACTTTTAATTGTTTTATTGTGATTTAATGTACTATTTTTATTGTTTTGAATGTTGTTTTGACAGATCTGATATCGACAAGCATCTCGCACATAGCCCTTTGTGCTTTCTGAAAGATAAGAGATAGAACTTTCACGGTTACGACGAAGGTTTAATAAATTTTAAATTAATAAAGAATTTAAGCTGATAAATAGACATTCTTTTCAAAAGACCTTTTGGAATTCTACCTTTTTCAGACAAAAAGATACCTGCGACTCAAAATTTGTATTGTATAATCCTAATTATACGAAAGGATTACACAAAGTATTTAATAACACCAGTCTTAAATTAGTATATCAATCCGGTAACACAATAAGAAGCTTACTAGGAAATCCCAAGGATAAAACTACAGTTCTATAAAAAAGTGGAATTTACGAAATTAGTTGCATGGATTGTGACAAAAAATATATTGGCCAAACGAGACGCTCTATTCAAACACGTTTTAAAGAACATTTAGCACACTTAAAATACGGAAGAACAGAAAAGTCAAGTGTGGCCGAGCATGCTTTTGAAAACAATCATAGATTCACATTAGATAAGCTAAAACTTCTAAAAAGTGTACCAAACAAAAGACTTTTGAATGCATATGAAAGTATGGAAATCATTAAATCCAGAAATAGTTTAAATAAAGATAGAGGACCCATCCCGTTTAGTATACTTTATTCTTTGGTTGAGGGGAGATAGGATTAAAAATCGTGATCAATCACAAATTATTAGTCTTATCTCCGCCCACTAAAGGATTGTATATAAGATAGAGCGTAGATTAATTTAGTTCATTGTTTATCGTCTCCTGATGATGCTAACGTTGTTAGCGAAACGCGCGTTGAGTGCAAAAAAGTGTAGTTTTGGTTTGTGGAAAACAATCATAATTTTGTTTTAGTGCAACCAAAGGTTCCAAATTCCTAACATTGGTAAATCCTAAATAAATCGAGAAATGATTTACTCTAAAACTTGGTGTATCCCATAAAGGTATAACTTAAATAGAGACATTATGTTTACCACAGTTGCGATCAGATATAAGATAAACAATCTCTACACGTAATGTTTTTACAAACATATTATTTTTTATAACTGTTTTATCATTTACCTGCAATTACGCAAATTCTCCGGTTCCTTTTTTAGAACATGGGGAAACACCTTATAATTATTCAAATATATAAAGAAATTTGGCTACATTATATAATTGCATTTAAATTTCCTTGAATCTTCACAATTTTAAATTAATAAAGAATTTATAATGTGCATGCACATGTTATGTTACTTGAAATATACCTCATTTTTTCGATCGAAATATAATACAAAATACTTGAGAATGAAACCTACAACAATGTGACAACCTCGCATTTGTGGTCGGTCAGCCATATAACCGTTTGTACGCTGCTCCATTCATAATTTCTCTTCGGCGTTGTAGCTTTAGCATAATCGAGGTTTTAAAATATTTTACAGATTATTGGACAGTTTTTAATATTCGTTTAATAGATTTTTAAGTGTTTCTGGCAAAAGATATATGACAAAGTGCGTAGTGTGACGAAAATTGGAGATTGCAGGTGAAACATAAATATTTCACAGGTTAGTTATCATATGTCTGAAAGTTTGAGTCAACGATGAACTTGAAATTAACTCTGTGTTTCGGAGAGATTGTACTGATCGAAACGTCGTGTATAAATAAAATATAGAAAATGGAAGTCTGAAACACAGAGTTGGTTATCATATTTTTTTACGACGCCATCTTGTCATAGGACGCCACAGGCCTGAAACTAGTGTTGCAATAAATACAAAATGTAATTAATAAATAAAGGAAAGAAATAAGTTTTTTTGGGATATTTTTGCGAATTTCGGATAAAACCAATATGGGAAGCACTTATAATTAATTTAATTTATGCTTTATGAGTAGCAAAAAAATGTAAGAGGTGCGTATGATATTCATTTATAACTATCAGACATTCAAAGTTTTGATACTCTCTGTATTCGGCTTATTCTTTCTGCCGAGATTTGTTTATAAATAGTACGAGCTTTCCCGGTATAAATATAAATTTTTAAACATTATATCAGACACAGGATAAAGAATGTATGTTTGTTACAACTTTTTATTTTGATTTTTTTATTTATTAAAAATGTAAAGATACTTTTGTACGTATTAAATAAAAATTATAGTAGAGTGTATAAATTCCATTGTTTCCATTTTAAATTTAATCTAGTTTATAAATGCATCTAAAAACTTCAATTAGACCTAAAATTAACGCCGTGCTACAAAAATAATTTATACACTTGACATTAAATAGGTAAAAAAACAACTTCGCAAATGCGTGTGAAAAAGTCTACTTGTAAATATCAATTTTAATGTGGAAAGTTCAATTTCCCACACTCGGTGCGTAAAAAAAAATAAGCACGGCGTGCATAAAAAACTGTCCTAGCGTGCGTGAAAAAACTTATAACGCACGCAATTTATTTTTTAAATGGTACCTTATATACCAAATTTTTAAATTTTGAGTTAGAAATATGTGTTTTAAAAACTATTTTTTGATGAAGGAAGTCATCATAAACACTCGTAGAAAAAAAATTGTACCCTAACTCTTGCGGAAGTGTCTTTCCCGCCCGAACTCCTCCCGTGAGTAAAAGTATGCTTTCCGCAATAGCTAGGCAACTAACTATCTGGAGAACATTTTAAAAATTCATATTATCTGTTTTATTTCTTTACATAAATATTTTCACAATGACAAATAAAATATACCTCTCCATACCTCGGTATCGATTATTAAGTATAAAAAAATTAAAGATTGTATTTCCAAAATATTTGACAAGTCTGAAAATAAATACCAAACCTTTTTAAATTTATAAATAACGAGCCGCTTCTGGCCGCTGGTAAACGTGTCGTGGTATTCCCTGGGCCAGCGTTGCCATAGGAAGATAAAATAGTTTTCCCTAAGTCTAACGACTGAGCGCGTTTCAAAGTGATTTATGAATGACTTGATGGGTCTATTTTAGTTGAATGTCTTTGGTGTATCCAGACTTTGATGAGATGATTACACTACTTTCTTTAACAAGGGAAGTAAAAAATGGTTAAAAGAAAATTAATTTAAATATAATTCTAAGTAAATAGTTTTCCCTGCGCTTTGAAGCTGTGCATAAATTTCTGCTTAATATTGCAGTCTATGATATTTAAAATTGTTACCAGTGTTTCCTTAAAGATCTTGCTTATTGGTGGACATTTAAACAGCCGCTTGTAGTGCGTGTCGTTAGTGCTAATATATTTTTATAAAAAACCTTTTAAAGATGAAAAAATTATACTTAAGTAACATGTAGTCACTCTAGTTTTACAGATATTTACGTCGCGGCGGGCGATGGCGACGCAATTAGGAGCCTAATTGAGGACGTGGGGTCGCTAAAATTTGGGGGACGCCCTAATTTACCGGTCAGTCGAGTTTTCCAACTATGACTAAATTAAAGAGATTAAAAAAAGCACACAAAACATTGGAAATAAAGTCGGCAAGGTTATAAATTAATTTTACCTATGACCAACGAATTATACTAATTTTACGACCGTCTCAACACGATTTTAATGGCTCATTTACGGTCCTAGGATAATAATAAAGCTTAGACGTAAACCAAACTTTATTTTATAAAAGCACTAATTGATGCAAAAATGTAAATTATTTTGCTATATATTTAAGACAACATATATTTCTTCAACGTAACTAAATCCAATATAATTTTAGTACCTAACCAAACATAAGTCCCGTTAAATTATCAAATTACGCATTTTTAAGAAAAAAACACCTTGTTTTTAAAAAGATATACGGAAAGTTTCTTATTTGTTTTGACGTTTGAAAAATTTCAGTCTTTTTTTCTAGAAATCGAAACTCTGGAAAGAAAGCTTTAAAATGTGAGTAATATCATGGTATAAAAATGTGAGAAACGTAGTAAAAAATTGTTTCATCAAAAATGTTACCCCTTAAATTATGCTAAAATATTTTAAGCTTTAAATTACCATCATGGCTTGACCATTTAGAGTGTTCGCGTTTGATATTTTTAATAATTTCGGATATTTATGATGACATTTTCATTGGTCGCAGGTAAAGTATGGTACACTAACTCGCATGTTATGGTTATTACACGCTCAGATAAATTAAGACACTCGCCTGCGGCTCGCGTCTCAAACTTTATCTTCTTTATAGTAAAACGGTTAAAAATAAGAATTGGAAGGAAAGAAAGAGTATTAAGGACATAGATACGATCAAGAGAATTACTTGCATGCATTTCAGTAATTACCATGAAACAATGTTTTTTGAATCAACTACTTCTCTAAAAATATATAATGTTATCTCCTCTTTGCCTAATAAAAAAATCCCGGTTCTCCTTATAAAATAATGTAAAGAAGAGTTGTAGTTGTCCTACGTTCGTTCAGTTTTAATCAACAAATAAGTTGAATAAGGTATTTTCCTTTCCGAGTTAAGAAAAGCAAATATTGTACCAATTTATAAAAAGGGTGAACATAGTAACAACAGAAAACTATTATTAAGTATTTTTTCGAGAAAATTATTCATAACAAATCTCTAAGTCAGCTTGGATTTAGAAATCGACTAAGAGTGCAAGCTTGGTATATGGATAGAAATGAATGTGCTTTACTTTTTGAACTGACCCGTGCGTTTGATTTTGTGGATGCCAAGTTTGTCACTAGTAAATTTGATAGGTTGGGAGCGAGAGCTAACATTAATAAATTATACGAACGTTTTCTTTGTAAAAATTGATTCTGAACAGTCGGACGACTACGTAATGGATTTAGAAACTTCGCAAGGGAGTGTTTTAGAACCTCTTGTTTTCACTCTTTTTAACGACGATATTGCATGTTTTGTAAAGAGAGGCTTTTTATTAATTGTGACGACACCACCGCTGTCCTCGCTGATCCTCATCCACTAAGATTAGGTCAGAAAGTCCAATCTTGGAATAACAAGTTGGCGTCAAGCTAATAAATTAATGCTTAACCACACAAAAACGCAAGTGATTGAAATATATAATAAACATAGAGTCCCCAATCATTGAACTTTCATGAGCATCAAAAATCAACATCAAACACTACTGGTTTTCTGGGTATTATAATTAAAATATGGATCGGACTGAGCATATTGATATTGAATATAAATACAACGTTAAAAAAACTTCTTTGGGAATTAAGAAACTAATGATTACAGTTATGTGTATGGTACCATTAGTTATAACGTAATACTTTAGACTACTCTTTGATATTCCCTCCAGACATACACTCCATTCCAAATTTCTGACACTGAAAATGACAGTTGTTGTGTTTAATTGTCAACCGCCATATTAAAATTGGTCCGGTGAATTTGGAATGAGTTGGACATGTACACATATTTTTAAATAAAATAGAATATTGACTGTCGCAGGAATATTTATCTTAAAAAGCGTTATTATTTATAGAAGTAAAAAAAAACTACAGTTGTTTGGAGATCGGTAACGTCATAACAAACGTGGTCGTGACAATATATTAATTGAGAGGCATGCGCATAAATTTTACAAAAAATCTCCGTGTTACATCGAAAGCTGTTTGATTAACATATTGCTAGGGAAATTAAAACACTGGCAAATTTTAAGTCGAGCGTAAAAAAAAGACTTTTTAGTAACGCCTACTATACAGTAGCAGATATAATTTTTAATCTCTTATTTGTCAGTGATAAACATGTTATATTTTTATTCTTTTATGTTGTTTGTGATAGATATTTTTCCACGTAGATTTTCTATTTTTATAACCAAATTGTTGTTGTTGTTGTTGTCAACGAGACCGCGATAGTAGGCCAAAGGATACTAAAACGATAATGAGTTAACTGGCTTTTTAGTTGATACGGTGTTGGTCGTGTAAAATGTAATTTTAATTACCTACAAACAGATTCCAAACAAAACCTACAGCAGATATATTAAACAAAGGAGTCAACATGCGCTGGGGCTGGATTCTTAAACTGTGAACGTGGACTTGATGTGCATTGGAGGTCACATGTTCGATCACTCTCCCGGCTTCAACAATTAGGCCCCAATAAAAGTGAATATTATTCCAGATAATAATATAACCATACGTACACATGTCTGCTAGATATAACCCCCTACAATATTAAAACTACGTCCATCTCGAAAGTTTAACTCGTTGTCGTTACACGCGTATAAACATGCCCCTTAACAGAGATTGAGTTGAGTCCTACACGCTGAATGACGGGGGTCCTCAATAATTTAGTAATAGACCTATGTATGTTCGAGAGGGTGGAGACTGTATTAGGGAGATTTAGTAGATAGTTTAGTATCGTTTTATAACTATAATTCTGAAAAATGTAGGCTAATATTAATTAATACTGGACAGTGTTTGTCCTTTTTTTTTGGTCCCTATAAAAAACCCGAAGCCAAATTTGGCAAAAACATAATTTGTCCGAATTTAAAAGAAAATAAAATAGTTGGTCCGAAAAAAATTATCTGGAAAATGAAATGGCTAGAAAATATATGCATAGAATTAAATTTAAACGAAACAGATTTTTATAGACACACAAAATGTCAGAAAATATTTTTAACGAAAATCATTTAATAGAAACATAATAACGCCGAACCAAAAAACCCCAATTTGTCCGAAAATGATTGGAACCGATAGCCACATGCCAGGCTTATGGCATGGAAGAGTCGAAGTAAGTTGTGATATTGTATCAATTTACCCCCTTTACATCCGTCAACCACCCCTTACCCCTAAATTTTTTCATAATGTTGTATTGTCATCGGACCTACATTACTGTTCCAAATTTCATTAAAATCGGTTCACTTAGATAGCCAGAAACTGCGAAGTTAAATAAAATCCTTTGTGTCAACTTGTCAACGCCGCAACTCAGGGACTATTATTTTCTGTCAATTTGTGGTTCGGGTGTTTTTGTGGTCCTAGAATATTAATTCTATATTTTAAGGTTCGGGAAAATTATAATCGGTTAAATTATGTTCGTGTCTTTTAAGGATCGAGTAAATTAAAATTCTATGAAATTATATTCGTATCCATTATTTTCTGGGTATTTTACTTTCGTTCATATTTCGTTTCGGACGTTTTATTTTCTGTTCAATTGTGTTTCGGTTTTTGTGAATTCGGCTTTTTTGTGGATACCCCTTTCTTTAACGAAAACTTCTAGAAGCAGCAACACTGTTTGGTTAGAATGCTAAAAAGATTATTTGAGTGTTCTGGAGATTTTTCCAATTTCTGGGAAAATCTGAAGAATAAAAATGAATTATCAAAAACCTTAGTTTTTAAAATACATAATGCAATAAATTACAAAATAAGTTTTTTATAAAAACACTGCCAATACGAAATATTTTCTCTCACAGTTGGTAGAGTTATTGTTTTACCAGAGGTGAGCAATTGGATTTGACAGTTGTTGGGGAAATACTTAAAAACAAATTGTGTGTTGGCAATGATAGTTGGTAACCCCTGACAATAAATAATTTTGTCACTGTCACATTTTTGATTAATAAACGTCCGGTTTTAAAAATGGAATTTTGCTGTATCAAAAACCTTAGAACATTTAACTACTAGAAGGAGCTTTTTTTTAGACCTAGGGCAGGCTGTTTCAGTTCAACATCTTCATCCCATTGTTGTCATGTTAACCTAATACGTTTTCCCCTTTTTTTAATATTATTTAAAATACCTTCAATAATTTTTAGTTCCATTTCTTTAAATGGTCTAGATATAGTAATAAAAATCTATGTTTCTATAAGAAAAAACCTAAAAATGTATTCAAATAGGATGTACAACTATAAAAATAAGAAAAAGGTTCTATGGAAATCCCTATTTACACTGAAATTAATGACAAGGCGGCAACACAGATTTCCTGCCCTTTTTACCAAGAATGGCCAAATATAACGAATTCTAATCTAATATTTAGTTAATATTTTAATTTAACGTAACTGGGAAACGAAATACTGCGGTACCCCGGCTTCTGTTTCAACTTGCATATAATAATACACTTCTGAACCATTTTTCGCTACAAACTTTTCAGACAAATATCAAAAAAACACTATTGACAAGTGCTGAAACTTTCACATTCCAGGAAAAATCGTGAAACCTCAATAAACAATCAATGTTGCCACGCTGACTACAAAAGAAGATGTTTAAGGAAAACGTTAAATTTTCAAAAAACGTCGAAAGTTTTAAATAGGTTGTAAGTATTATATATTATGTATATTAGATTTTTCAATATATATCTTAAACCTCATTAATTAATTAATAAATAAGCGCCAAAACTTAATCCAAATTTAATAAGTTTTTTTTTTGCATAATTCTGTTACTAAAATTGGCAACACAGATTTCTGTCTCCCCTTTCCTTACTGTAGATGTTGCACTCAAACAACCAGTGCAACCAGCCAGACCAGACTCCTTCTAGTAGTTCAATGTTTTGAGTCAAAAACTGTAAAAACACGTGCCTCGATGAATTTGTATTGTTCCGTTGTCCAACGGAGAAAAGTAGATTGGGTTAGATGCCAAGAAGGGGTGGGTTGCGGTGGAATACATAGATGTGTTGCCAAATCATTAATGCACCGCAGATGAAAATTGTAAGAAAAATTATACTAAGAATGCCAAATATTCTTCTTCTTCTTCAAGTGTCATGCTCTTTTCGAACGTTGGCTCTCATCAGCGCAATCTGCACCCTGTCCACTGCTTTTCGGAAAAGTGTCGTAATACCATTCTCTAAGATTCTTAAGCCATGATATCCGTCTACGACCCGGACCTCTTCTGCCTTCAATTTTGCCTTCTATTATCAATTTTAAGAGTTTATATTTGTCATTTCTCAAAATATGGCCAACATATTCAAGTTTTCGTTTTTTGATGGTAAATAAAACTTCAAGCTCTTTATTTATTTTAAGCAGAACATCCACATTAGTTATTCGTTCCATCCAAGATATCCTTAATATTCTACGATAATACCACATCTCGAATACCTCCAACTTTTTGCACATGGCCTCAGTCAGTGTCCATTTCCATGCCATAATATAAGATGCTAAAAACATAACACCGAAGCACACGAATTCGGAGACTACACAACACTGGTTTCATTTTGATAAAAGATGATCTGGCCTGTTCAATTCTTGCACGAACTTCTTGCATGTTGTCCCAGTTCTCATTAAGGAGAAAACCTAAGTATTTGTATGAATCCACGCGTTCGACTTGCTGCCCATTTACTTCTAACATGCCCCGGATGTTCTTTTCCTTGGATATGACCATCCATTTTGTTTTTTCAACATTTAAGTTAAGCCCGAATTGCGAACTTTTGGCAATAATTTGAATCAACAACTCTTGTAGGCCTTCCAGCGTGTCTGCTATTATGACAGTGTCGTCGGCATATCGTATGTTGTTGATTTTTATACCGTTTATGGTCAAACCCTCTTCACAGTTATGAAGTGCTATTATTTTGTTACTATAGATATTAAACAACAGCGGAGACAATATAAAACCTTGGCGTACTCCTCTTCTTATTTGGACCTTTTCGGACAGTTGGCCATCAACCTTTATTTGATCAGTCTGATTCCAGTATAGATTAGCGATTATCTTTAGATCTCGGTCATCTAGACCAACTTCTTTTAGCGATTCTATGAGCTTTTCGTGTTGGACTTGATCAAAAGCCTTCTCATAATCTATGAAACAGGCATATACTGGCACCGACACATCTCTAGACCGCTAAACTAAGACTTGAATGCCAAATATTACATGTTTTAAATGCTAGTGATAAATATTCCTTACAATCAAACTAAAATTGTCACATTTAATGACCACAGGAAAAAATTTTAAAATTTAAGACATCACACCATGCATCACACCAAACACACGTTACAAAACGGAATAAAGGGTCAAAAAATAATAATAAACCCCTCCCCTGGCTACGCCACTGCGTTTACCAAGCTGAAAAAAAGTGAGCTATAAGCAGTAGGTACAAACATACGCATTTACCATGTAGTTGGTTAATAAATAACACATTATGTTTCCGTGTTTTATTGTAAGAAAAAGAGTAACAAAAATATAGATCAATAGAAGTCTTTATATTTTACCTATTACTTACATTTTTAATACCTCTGCGTGCATATTTACTGGTTTTTTTTTGTTTTTTTTTTTGGAAAAACTTGACATATTTTACCAACGAAAAATAATCAACCTTTCAAAAACTGTTTGGGGAAATTATAAAAAGACGCAACAAAACATCAGTACATTTAATAAAATCGCTTTTACATGCAAATATGAAAAAACTAGAAAGAGAGCGCAATATGAGTTTCCCACCTCTGGTAAAACAATAACAGTCAAATGTATCGAACAGTTAGTAGTGCAACAGTAGGGAAGCCGGGGGGAATGGAAGCCAGTGGGAGTTGGGAGCCACCTGTGCCCTTATTCTCGAACTGATAGAAATTCTGCTCCCTGGTGGGTTAAATTATCTCGCTACTATGCATCTCATTGGTCCAAATCTTCGATTTAAATTGGTTTCTCTCACTTTTCCCCGATATTGATCAAAAGTAATTTTATTGGTCTTGACTAAAAAAATTACTTTCCATCAATATCGGGCAAAAGGGAGGGAAACCGATTTTAACTGAAGATTGGGACCAATAAGATGCATAGTAGCGAGAGAAATTGACTCCCTGAAAGCAAAATTTTTTATCATCTGCCTTTGAGCTCTGTAACTCTGAAAAGTCATATTGTCACGGCGGTAGGTTCCACAAGATGTTCATTTAAACATTGTGAGGATTTTCAATGTCATTGTCATATTACGATTTTTTAGAAATTTAATTATATTAGGTGGCTCCAGTTTCCAACATAATATTCGGCTGAAACTTTCTCATATTGGGGAGTAAATCCGTGCGTTTTAAAGAGGCATCTAAAGAGGTCGTGACGGGGGTAAGTTTATATTGAAAAGTTTGACAGGGGGAGGAAACGTTCGCATTATAAGGGTGCAAAACTCAAGTACTCGGAAAGCAATATGTAGATTGCCAATTTTCGCGTATGGAGGTATGTCGTGTGCATATTCGTTGTGAGTCATTGCGTCTGCACTCGCTTGTACGTTCAGAAGAAAAATAAAATACCTGTAAAGAACCGAAGGAACACCGTAAAGCAAAATTCAGCTCAGGAAACGTTTTTCAATAAGCTAATATATAATTTTAATTGCACAGCAAGTTTCTGGAATTTTTAGCGAACGCCGAAGGAATTTATCAGACCGTATAAAAAAGGAAGAACGATTCACGATGGAAACTGCAATTAGTCAAACCAATTTTTTATCCGAACCTTATTTCATCAAACCTAGAGACCCTCTATACATTTGACAGTTAATAGGGATATTTTGGAACGCTTATTTGACCATTCGTAGTGGTTGTGGTAATTACTGCAACTGCGCAATAGCTCAACGTCATACCGTTGTGGTAGTTAACCACTACCACTGCCGTAAGCTACAAATCTATTTCGTTGTGGATGTGGTTATTTTTTTGGTTAATTTTAGAGAATTTTGGCTAAATTAATTTTAAAAATATTAAAATATTACAAGGTTCCAACATATAAAACACTTATTTTGTAAAATTAAGGCAAATTTTTTTCCTCATCTTTAAATTTTTTTACAAGTGACAGTTTTTAGTATGTTTTTTCCTAATGTTTTACCAGAGTTGGGCAACTCATATTGCCCTCTCTTTCTAGTTTTTTCATATTTGCATGTAAAAGCGATTTTATGATATGGACTGTTGTCTCTTTTTATAATTTCCCCAGACAGTTTCTGAAAGATTGACTTTTTTTGGTAAGTAAAATATATCAAGTTTTCACAAAAAGAACAAAAACAAAGATCTACACGCGTAGATATTAAAAATGTCAAAAATAGGTAAAATATAAAGACTATTGTTGATCTACATTTTTGTTACTCTTTTTCTTACAATAAAACACGGAAACATAATATGTTATTTATTAACGAAGTACATGCTAAATGCGTATTTTTGTACCTACTGCTTGTAGCTCAGTTACCTCGCAAATTCTGCTATTTTTATTGTTTTTCCAGCTTGGTAAATGCATGTTTTCTTTCCAATTTTCTTAGGTTTCTTTCTCCGTTGGACAACGGAACAAAACAAATTCGTCTATCATTGCCAACACACAATTTGTTTTTAAACATTTCCCTAGCAACTGTCAAATCCAGTTGCTCACCTCTGGTAAAACAATAACTGTCAAAAATCGTATACCATTGTTCATCAAACTCATTTAATATCAAACCCGGAATTCGTCAAACCCCTAATTTATCAGAAAATTTTTGCTAAATTGATTGCGCATTCGCCAATAACACATGAATGCAAGACGGGTGAATGCAAGTGACTTCTATACACAAACTATTGAACGCAACCCATACAAGTATGCGCGCGTAATAGCGAAAAACGTCGCGCCGCCGCGCTAACTGCGTGTACGCCTCTGGTTCATGTGGTATTGGCGAATGCGCAATTAATTTGGCAAAAATTTTCTGATAAATTACAGGTTTGACGAATTCCGGGTTTGATATTGAATGAGTTTGATGAACAATGGTTATTGAATGGGTTTGAAGAAATAAGGTTCGGATAAAAAATTGGTTTAACGAATGGCTGTTTCTATAGTAAATGATTTTTTGATTGAACTTTCTTTTATTTAACGGGTTTGATTTTGCACATTCTGATAAACCGTGGAAGATCATTTTACCCAGATTTTATAAAAACTTTAAGTTATTAGCAACTATTAGCAATAACAATAATTGTTCAGCGAGATGTTGGTGCGCCTCTTTATATAGGGTCCTGTCCATAAATGACTACGCTATTTTTGTCAATTTTAACCTGTCCCCGCCCCCGTTTGTCAGGCTTCATCACGCACTTGCTTAACCCCCAATTTAATTAAATTAAGGTTTAGTATTTTATTCTAGGTATAATATATTAGTATACTAAGCTGTAGAAATACAAAGAATAAAACCTTTTTTAATAATAATCAATGTTAACTACACAAAAGGACCTGCATACAAAAAACGCAATAAAACGATGATGATGATGAAAACACGCTGCCAATAGTCCCCTTCTCCCCCCCCCCATAAAGTGCGTGCGTCATTTATGAACTCGCCTTAGGTTTTACTCATTGTTCTTAGTCTGCTTATGAGGGCTGTACAGCTTTAAAACGTTTTTAGGACTTTAAACGAGGTGCGCTTTTTTCCAAATATCACATGGTATGATGTTAAATGAGACGTGAAGGGGAAATTTATCATTTTTTGTAACACCAAAAGATATCCCTTTAAGGCCTTAGCTTCTCTACCGGGTGGCCCAAAAAAAAACTGCATATATTTCAACTCGTTTCTTTTCAATCCATTTAAATGAAATTAAGAAATTAACACTATTCAAAAGTCTACTCTCTACCAAGGCGATCGACATATCGCTTATTAAAATCTTACTTTTTACTATACTATACTATTATATTTTAGGATTTATACCCAAAAATTTGGGAGAAGTTTGAGTGCTCTTTATGTGAATAATGCATATATTCATATCACCACAACTTTTGTTCTTCTTAACCACAGAAGAAAAAAATTTTCGATCATTTTTAAATTCAAGATGGCGGATCTTATATGAGATATATATTCAGCAGCCTACTCTCTGCCGAGGCGACCGAAATATCGCTCATTAAAATCGGTTAAGTACTTTAGCATTTAGACCCAAAAATTTAGGAGAAGTTCTATAGTGCTCTTTATGTGAATAATGCATATATTCATAAACCACAACTTTTGTTCTTCTTAACCGATTTTAATGAGTGATAGCTCGTTTATTCGAGAATTAAATTTTCCTGGAACGACGAAAAAAAATTTTTTAATTCAAGATGGCGGATTTTACATGAGATAAATATATTTAATCTCGTTAATTTTTTTGAAACCAAGTCAAGCGAAGTAACGAGTAATAAAACCGCCCAACAGCCTATATAGTCACTGCCAAGGCGATTGACGCTCATTAAAATCGGTTAAGTATTTTTGGATTTACACCTAATAACATTTTGAATGCCAAAGATAAATCTTTGACACATGAAAAACAAACGAAGATTACATTACATTACATTACATTACATTACACTCAAATTTCATTTCACACTTGACTTTCTATGAACATAAGGATATTCTTGCTTATTGAGGCGACCAGGTAATATACAATTTTGTTCTTTATGTTGATAATATAATAATAATATAAGTTATTACCCAATAAAATCGGCAAAGAAATAATAATTCGCATATTGAGCACTAGAACTTCTCCCAAATTTTTAGGGGTAAATCCTAAAATACTTAACTGATTTTAATGAGATATATGTCGATCGCCTTGGCAGAGACTAGGCTGTTGGGCGGTTTTATTACTTGTTACTTCGCTTGAGTTGGTTTCAAAAAAATAAACGAGATTAAATATGCTAATTTTTTAATTTAATTCTCGAATAAACGAGCTATCACTCATTAAAAAAGTCGCTGCGATATGAATATATTCATTATTTACATATAGAGCAATGAAACTTCTCCCAAATTTTGGGGTATAAATCAGTATAAATAAAAAGTACTACTACGATTTTAATAAACGCGTGTGAAGTTAGCAACGAAAACTCAGCAACGAATTGGGGACATTGCCATTTGCACCAATACATATTTTGAAAAATTGAAAAGCCTCAAATATAAACTTCCAAGGACTCCTTCATGCTTCAAAGCATTTTTCTAATACATCTGTAAATCAAAAGAAAAGTTTAGAATAAAAATAAAAAATATCTACCTTTTCCATACCACAAAATACACCTCTTTTAGATACAGAATATCATAATGATAATGTGACCCTTAAAAAAATTGTAACGAAGTAATACTCAAACAGTAGGTTCCTCTCCCGATCGGGAATCATCTTTCGAAACCCTAATTCATTCTACTCCGTCAAAGGTACCAAAAACGGTTTTCCTATTTGCAGAATATAGAAAAATTCAAGAATCTTTTTCGTTGTTTGAATTTTTTACGTTCTGGAACTAGGAAATGCGTTTTTGTTACCTTTGACGGAGTGGAAGGAATTAGGGTTTTGAGGGATGATTTTCCATCAACGGAGGAATCTACTGTGTGAATTTTATTTTGTTACATCATTTTTAAATATTCTTTTTCGTTGTTTGAATTTTGTACATTCTGGAACTAGGAAATGCGTTTTTGGTACCTTTGATGGAGTGGAAGGAATTAGGTTTTCGAGGGATGATTCTCCATGGAAGGAGGAATCTACTGTATGAATTTTGTTTTGTTACATCATTTTTGAATAATCTTTTTCGTTGTTTGAATTTTTTACATTCTGGAACTAGGGAATGCGTTTTTGGTACATTTGACGGAGTGGAAGGAATTAGGGTTTCGAGGGATGATTCTCCATCGGGAGAGGAACCTACTGTTTGAGTATTACTTTGTTACATTATTTTTAAGGGTCACATTATCATTATGATATTCTGTATCTAAAGGAGGTGTATTCGTTGCTGAGTTTTCGTTGCTAACTTCACTTTAATAAGCGATATGTCGATCGCCTTGGTATAGACTAGGCTTCTGAATAGTGTTAATATTTTAATTTTATTTAAGTGCATTCCTTAAAAAGAAACGAGTTGATATATGTGCTTCACTTTGACCATGTCCACCATCTTGGATTTAAGGATGGCCGCCAACTTTTTTAAATTTATCGAAGGGGAATTTTATGCGCTTTTAATAGAGCTAACACTCGTTCCGGTTTTTTTTGGGCCACCCGGTACAACTGGCAGCCCTTTTTTTCCATATTTTTTCAATATTTTAGAGAAAACTAAAAATTTGATTCATCTTAATAGTAAGAACGTGGGTTGCGTTGGTTAGAACCCTTCATCGCCAACGCGGCGATAGAGACCTCTGATTTTAGGATGCGCAGTCCTCGTTGATCATTCTTAACCTTGTATATAATATATCTACGAGTGCCATCCAATATTCGCGCATATAGTAATCAGTTTAACCCGATGTTGTGTAAAGCGATTTCCCAGATTCAAATTCCACCCTTAAACGTAGTCCGATTCACCGAACCGATAAACTGAAATAAACGGGAAAACAGCATATGCGTTAAGTGAAGGTGGGCATTGCGATAGTGCGGATTCCGTTGAAATTACATTCTGATAGTTATCGCAAGGCTTACACATTTCCTGTGTAGGTGGTGACGATAATATGTGTATGGGAGATAATGGAAAGTTTTAGCGTATAATCAAACCCTTACCAGAGGGTGCAGCACGGTATTACTTTTTTGAGAAAAAAATTAAAAAAAAACGGTAGTTAATGAAATTATACTAAATTATTTAAATTTAATATTTTGTTTTAGACCAAAACAAAAATTTACCTAAAATTGTAAATATTTATTGGAAATATGTAAGAAACAGAGATAAATTAATAAAAATATAATCCTTATTTGATAGTTTAACTCCAACATATAAGAAACCATTTTCAGCAATTAAATACTTTTTCAAGAAAATTCTACCACAGCAAGGTAAAGATTTCTAGCATACCTCGGATTTTCAATCGTACTAATTTTGTATTTTGACCAGTACTTCAAAAACTCCCGGTGAACCGATTCACCGGCCTGCTCCGACAGGTGCCCAATCCACAATCTAGGTAATCCAAACTGTCGTTATATTCGCTTATGGATAAAAAAAACTAAGTTATCATCTTTATAAATCCTGGGCACCGTGGCAAAAAAACAACAAGTATCGATAATTGTTGCTTTCTAAGCATTTAATTTTATTGTACTCCGGTGCTCAGTAGGTATTTGGCAGCTAGAAACAACTCAAAAATTATTACAATCCAATAACTTGAGATCTTTCAAAATACCTTCTCTCCAACTTTGAAAACCAGTTTCACTCACCCTGTACCCACATATCGCAAGCAGCTCTACTTCTAATAAAACATTTAACTTTTGATCTAGACGAGAGTTAAGAAAACACGGATACAAAAGTTAAAATTCCAGATAGAGCCGACTGGGAGGGAGGTCTTTCTTTCGGAGCGGAACCCATCTGGTACACAGACGGCTCCAAGACCGATGAGGGTTTAGGAGCTGGCATACACGGGTAAAAATACTAGAATTTAGTCTCTATAAGCCTGATAAACGATTGCACAGTGTGCGGCAATACATTACTGTGCCGAAGAAATACAAAGAGTAGAGGAAAGCTCTCATTTGGTAGTTATATATTCAGATAGTCAAGCTGCACTTAAAGCTCTAGAAGCAGTGCAAGTGACGTTCGAACTGGTTTGAGACTGCAGACCAGCTCTAAATAAGCTGGCAAGCACCAAAAGGGTGACACGAGCCTGGGTTCCAGGACATCGGGGACACTCTGGAAATGGCAAGGCCTTCATGACAAGGACGGGGCTACAACTTGTTTTATAGTTCTAGCAAAGCAGGGAAAAAGAAAGGTGAACCACAGTAGATCTCAGAAGGTTGAGGTGGACAGGTGTCTGCACCACCCCGTTCTAAGCTAATCTAAAGAGAACAGGGAGAAGCACCCATTCAAAAATTACAATTAGTGGGTATTTTCACTCATTTTCATGTTCAATTTCATGTTCTGAATAAAATATAAAGCTTTTTTTAAAAGTGTACCAGTTGGAGCTAATATACTAAAAGTTACACTATTTTCAAAATGGCCGCCAATGCACAGAGAAATTTTGTTTCAGAATTTAAATGATTGTCTTGTAAAATGGTTTTTAAATCCGATTTGTAAAAATTTATGGCTTTTCGTACTAATTTGGTTGTTATTGTATTTGTTCAAAAATTATGAAAAATTGACGGCTATCATTTTTAGAGAAAGAAAAATTTGGTAATCTCTTTCATTAAATTAAGCTGTATATACTTTACGCCTGTATGAATGCGATCATTGAAGCAGCTCTTGGGTTAAATTAAATTACGTTAAATTAAATTACGTTGAGTGCTGTTGGAAACCACCTTTAGTATTTTATTGCTCCCAACCCAATTTTCTAACGAGAACGTATTAGAACCATTTATTTTTCATTGATATATTTTTTTTTTTTTTTTAAAGTCAACAACTAAGTTGCTTAAACGTAATACAAAAAAACAAACAAAATTATCCTTCAGTTTTACGCTACAACAATAAAAGCGCCCCCTTGCCAATTTTTTTTCGCTTTTCTTTGTCTGTTTGTTTAAAGACTCGTAATCACAAAGGCCAAACATTACAAAAGACAAAAGGGATATATTGCTAAAGGTAGAAATATACGTTGATATAACCTAGAAACCTTGGACTGTTTTTCCTTCTCAATAACATTTTTTTAGGTTTTTTATCGTTGTCTGCAATTTTGTTTTTTTTTTGTAAAACTTATAGAAATTCACCATGGACATATGTATGTAGATTAGGGACTCGGCAGCTTTAAAACCGATACTTGATTGTTGTTTAATTCTTATTCGTTTTTACGTATTTATTTGTCTTTTATATTTTGTACTTTAACAATTTCTGTTTTTTTACTATATTTATACTTTTGTGTTTATAATCTATACCTCTTTTTTTTGTACTCATTTGCGTATTTCCTCTAACTGTCCAATATTAATTAAAAGAAAACAAAAAAAATACCTTCGTGTAGGCACACCTTCAGGCCAAAATAGAGCAGTGAATCTGACAGTTTCCTGCGAATTCTTCTTCTTTGAAAAAAAAAACCAAAAGCAAAACGCACAACAGTCAAAGACCGAATTTTAATTTTCGATTCTCCCGCAAGGCGATATTCCTTACAATAATATTCGACGACGGGCGATTTTTTTCGTTTGTTATTTTTTTTTTTTTGATCTGTGGGGCATGCCGGAATTGTTTTGAAGAGGTTTTTAAATGTTTTTGGTGTGATGATTCAGTGATAGATCTTTTCATGTCGTTTCTATACATTGCAATAAACAAAAAACTCATTCATTTATTCTTCCATTCTCCTGCTCCTTTTTTAAATTTAAACAAGTTTCATAACTTTTTTTTTAAATTATTTAACAAAAAAGTAGTTGTTATTTTTCTACATTTTATTCGGATGCATTTATAACGCTTTTCTTCGTTAAGAATTCACCAAAAGGACTAATCAGTCCACGGTCAGACAATTGTGGGAACAGATCTCCTGAAGATGCCGAGCATTTAAATCGGCGAAACGTCGAGAAGACAGCTTCTACATAACGATGGCCTAACAGCAAGACAACTCACTTTCAGACGAAGTCATATTAAAAGAAAAAGGTACATCTAGTACAAAATTATGATTGTTTTCCACAAACCAAAACTACACTTTTTTGCACTCGACGCGCGTTCCGCTAACAACGTTAGCATCATCAGGAGACGATAAACAATTATTTTTTGTTTATCGTCATTGTTTATCGTCTCCTGATGATGCTAACGTTGTTAGCGAAACGCGCGTCGAGTGCAAAAAAGTGTAGTTTTGGTTTGTGGAAAACAATCATAATTTTGTTTTAGTGCAACCAAAGGTTCCAAATTCCCAACATAGTACATCTAGTAAATACTACATTCCACTAGGTGTTTTGTACAAATTATAGCAGTCTTAATAAGCTAATGAGTAAAAAAATTTGTATTAAAGAAAACTTTCAAAGAACAAGCTTTTATTAAATACACTCAAAAGTAGAAAATAATTTTTTATCTTTCTTATACCATAATAAAAGCGATTGGCGCAAATTAAAAATTTTAACTTTAGGTATCGTATATCGGTCACATCGACGATTCATCTAAGAAACAGTTGTATTACCACAGAGTACCGAGGTGATCTGTGGTATTACTCTATAACCTAAGGATATTTTCAAAGGCTTGGCAAGCACGGCAATCTCACCCGTTCTCAGCTTCTTTAGATGAAAGCATTATGTTTATCATTCGAATAGAAGAAGAATTTAGTTTTTCTTTTGTAGTTGTCTCTTTGTCATCATAAAGTTAAAATTTTTAATTTGTTATTTTATATAGTCATAAGAAAGATAAAAGATTATTTTTTACTTCTAAGTGGATTTAATAAAAGATTGCTCTTTAAAAGTTGTATGCCAAAGAAAGAGTATATTTTTTTCTTAAAATCAATCAAAAAGTGAACTGTGGGTAATTACAATTAACCATTTAATGATATAACTAATGAAGAGACCATGCTTTCTCATTCTTTTTTTTTCTTGAACTCCGCTATATGCTTGACATGGTGAAATTCCGTACGTTGTAAACAGTGATAGACTAAAGGATCTAATTAGGTCGCTCTTCTAATAAAGGAACTTACTTACATTAAGTGCTAGAACTCCCGGCTTTAGCGTGGTTGCGGCTCTAATTGAATTAAAATCCGGGCCTTATATTGTATAAACCAGAGCTTAGTGATTTATCATTAAGATGTTAAGTGAACTAACAAGAAAAGTGGCCGTGGTGGGGCAAAATTGGTTCGCATAATTAAAATCTATATTCCTGTCTTCTCATTATATCCGTACACCTAACGTATAAAACAAAACAAACAAAAATAGGTTAAAGCGTAGTAATATATCCTACAAAAAACGACTTATAGGAAAAATGTCATTATTATCATTTATTGTGGTCAGTATAACGGTTAAAAAATTACCACAGTGTCCTAAAAATATAAAGTTAGTTATACGCGAAAGTAATATATTCTACTATATAACTATACAGGGTTCCTAAACAAATCCTTAGGGGGCCAAGCAGCCGTGTATAAGACGCAGACAAACGGAAAAGCACATTAGGCAGAAAAGGATGGGCATGGGGCGATGTTGTCACTACATCTTACACGTAGTAAATCCATTCCAGGTTATTGTTTTCTAATGTTTTCCATTTTCATACCTTTAGGACTGGAATAAAAATTGTTTTTGTTTTTGCTCGACTTTAATACCAAACTGATGAAAGATATCGTAAAAAAAAATATTTTTCGGCTTTTCATTTTGTAACCATTGTCCTCACGCACTGTTTACAGGCTGGGGACTGAGATACATGCAAATGCCTAACCTAAAGCGTTCATACACGGCCGAAGAAATCGACTGAGATATTTCCGTAGAAACTTTATCAAGCAAATAGGACGGGTTGACGCCTTCGAACGTCCAACCCGGGTTTTGCACTTTGATTCGAAATCAAAAAGGAGGAACAGTCAGATGTGGGGCCGTGCACAAATTACGTAACGGTGATTTTACCAATTTGTGACCCCCTCCCTATGTAATGTTTTGTAACGGTTTGGCACGCCACTCCCCTAATATTACGTAACGATTTCAAGACCACTACCCCCCCCCCCCAAAAAAAACAAACTTTTCACTTATTTTCATTCCAAATTGTGTTAGTTTCACACAAATGCAAACGCTGTCGAAAACCCCCCTCCCCCCTACGTCACGTTTTGTAACCCCCCTCCCCCCTATGACCATTACGTAATTTGTGCACGGCCCCTGTAGTCCCAGTGGAGGAGGGCGAGAAAATTGATATTTTTTTCTTAAAAATTATACTCTTTAAACCTATTTCTTTTCATTCCCGAAATTACGTAATTTTTGAAAAAAAATTGTAAGCGGCGCCATTTTTATTTCGTGCTTTGTTTTTCTAACATTTTTGCGTTCGCCTAATTTAATTGAAAAATTTTTACCTGCGGCGCCCTTTATCTTCTCACTCGAAACCAAGATCCTCCGTTTTAGGAAAACTGATTCCGTCTCTGTTTCTAAATTTTTTCGAATAAAAGTAGAGTATGACCATGGGAGAAATAATTTTTTTCTACGGTATGACGAAAATTTCGAGAAAGTTGAAGAAAAAAATAAAAAAAGTGGCAGAGTTCAAGTTTTTCGTAAAAAAAGACGTTTTTTGGAAAGAAACACAACAAAATAAATCTTTTCACCCCCTTTTGGATGTTACAAATATTGGCAGCCCCTTATTTTTCGCCATTACCCTCCCGCTAGTTTTGAAGAATTGGTTCGCTACATGTTTGGAGATCATGTCATAAAACACCTCGAAAATATCAAATGTAGTGTAGGGCCAGCTTTATTTAAAAATCAATAATATCCCAAGCAAAAAGCTCTGCAGGAAAAACAGCGCCGTTTATCGATTTCTTTGGCTGCTAGTGCATGGTTTGACCGTTTCCGGATAGATGTTACTAGTAGAACAGAATGGAAAGAAATTTAATTAAAAGCGAAGATATTTCTTTCTAATGTTAACAACCTCACGAGTTTATCGCTCAGTATCGTAAATAATGGACCCTGCCGCCTCTTTTAAGCAAGAAAAAGCTGTGGTTTGGACCTGAAAACATCTAATTTTTAATTAGATCATCTCATGGTGTGGCCGCCATCTAGCGGAATTTGCAGACATCTTGTCAACGCTTATTATTGAAACTATGATTTATGCTTACAATGAAAGAGTGGCGACAATTTTTTCTCATGAAAGCAGTCCGGAGATAATAACAAACTGGCACCATTGCTCAATATACCTGTTTCTTTTGTGCGCGCAAAACTTTCTATGCCATTTCTGTTTTATGTATTGAAATCCTATCCCTAAGGAAAATCTTAGGAACCCTGTATACCATTACTAAAAGCACGAAAAAACTTTAGAGTCCGAGGCTTACTTCATAATTATCACATTTAATTTCTTTAATATTACTTTTAAGAGGTAACGACTCTACTGATATTAATTCGGTTGCAATTCAGTAGTCCCTACTCCCCTACAAAGTTACGGAGTCTACACGGCCCCCTATCTGCCATGCATTAAGAAATAAATTTGCATATAGTCGAGTTATCGCTACTTTACTGACATTGTAAATCAATGCGCCATCAACTGGTTGCGCTACGCCATGCGCCGCCACTGATTAGTAGTTGCATGTACGAAAAAAAGTAAAAATTTAGTTAATAAAACATATTAAAACTGGAAAGACATTTAATGTGTAAATTGTAACCTCAAATAATTCCAATTTTTTATCAAGATTTTAGATAAAACTAGGTCAAAACTGGGCATAGTAGGATACGCGGATGATCTTATGGTAATAGTCAGAGCTGACACAGCTATACATCTTATGCAAAAAACAAACGAGGCAACAAGACTTATTAACGAATGGATGACAAACAACCACTTAGAATTAGCACCAGAAAAAACCGAAGCCGTTATACTAAGCGGCAAAACATTCAGTTTCAACTAAATGGAGTCCTCATATAACCGCAAAAGAGCGTACGATATCTTGGAATCCACATCGGTGAAAACCAGAAATTCGGAAAGCATAGAGAAGAAACCACTAAAAAGGCAACTAAAAGACTCGCTGAACTACAAAGACCTTTACCCAACATAAACGGGCCCAGTACAAGCAACAGGAAGTTACTATAAAGTTTAATTCATTCAATCGTGACATATGGTGCAGTGATAGTCAAGACCAATTACTTTCGATCAATATCGGGCAAAAGTGAAAGAAACCGATTTAAACCAAAGATTTGGACTATTTAAATGCAGAGTAGCGAGAGAATTTGTATCCCTCGGAGAAAATTTTCTCTCGATTCAAGAATAGACCCCCTGTATGATTTTCTGCTCTTTTGTTTCCTAAGAATTTGGTCACCACCATTCCAAAGGCTTCCCATACCTCTTTTTCTTTTCCCTCAAGCACAGCGGGAAATCCCGAATCCACGAGAAGCCCTATTTAGGGTCCTACAAAAATTCCCTTTTCAACCATGGTTTCAATTATTCTGGAATTTTTACAAGCTTTTATTTAACTTGCAAGTGACAATACAATAATATGTCATTATTAGGCAACCTTTCCCTCTACGAGGGGAATGGAGGGGGGAATACACTTAAGTTCGTCCGATTTCAATCAAAATTGGTATACGGGGCCTTTTGGGGGATAAGGAATACAAATTTTTGATCAGATTTTGAAAATTCTTTATGACGGAGTCAAGATCCAAGAACAAGAACCACTTTTAACTGAGTTTTCCACATCCGATTGTGTTCAAATTTGGTATGCGTTTATAGTTCCGGTGAAAATACAATAATATAGTATTCTCAGGTACCCACCTCCCTCTAAGGAAGAAAGTGGTGGGAGTAAAAGATATAGTTTGTTCGATTTCAATCAAAATTGGCAGAAAAGGTTTTTTAAGGAGGGGGATTATGAATTTTTTTATCAGATTTGAGAATTTCAATATGGCGGATTCAAAATAGACGATTAAGGGTACAAATCTAAAAATTAAGGGTATGTGTTTAAATTTGGTATGCGTTTACAGTTCCGGCGACAATACAATAGTATGGTTTTATTAGGTACACACTTCTCTCTATCGAGGAAAGTAGAGGGGGAGACAGATTTAGTTTGTTCGATATCAATCAAAATTGGCGTACAGGGGTTTTTCGGGAAGGGGATATGATTTAAAATGGACGATTTAGGGTACAAATCTAAAAATTAAAAAATAAATATTTATTTAAAAAAACTTTTAATGACCAAGCTTTTATTAAATGCACACAAAAGTAGAAAATAGTTTTTTATCTCTCGTATACCGTAATAAAAGCGATGGGCGCAAATTAAAAATTTTAATTTAGCGGTGACAAAGAGAGAACTACAAAAGAAGAACTAAATTCTTCTTCTATTCGAATGATAAACATAATGCTTTCATCTTTTATTATGGTATAAGAGAGAAAAAAAAAATATTTTCTACTTTTGAGTGCATTTAATAAAAGCTTGTTCTTTAAAAGTTTGTTTTAATAAATAATTGTTTTATGTCATTGAAGGCAGAAAGTTCTGTATTCATAGTTTTAACGAAGTTTTTAAATAAGCGAAGTTTGATATGTAACGGCAGAAGTACTATTTTTTTTGACGGAACTGAAGAACTATTCGTAATACTTTTCACTCCCGGTAACCCTTTTTAGCTGTGCTATCCGATTCGCATAGAAAACAACAGTATTTTGTATTCCATGACAATACCTTAAGAGCATGCACCAGCGTAAAAGATTTCTAGTTCGCAGATAGGTATGGTCGAGTTTGTAAATTCAACATTTTTTTGCCTCAAATTTAGTATGATTTCTAGCTCATCATCACCGTCTTCACTTGAACTGTCTTGTATTAATATTATCTGGCTCACCACTTCATTAAGCATCCTGTACTGTACCTTGTATTAACCAAAATGCATACAAAAAATATTTTGGTTTGAATAAGTTATAAAAATATATATTATAAAAATGTTATGTTTAATCCTACGTCGAATTTCCACCGACTCCCGAAGCCGGTGGCGATCGGTTTGTTGGATTAGTGAAATACATCAAAAAATTTAGGAACTCTTTTGTTTGCTCCGGTGAATCCACCGGTGGATTTACAAACTCGCCCTATAGTGCCTATATCATGCAAACCAGACCTCGCAATTTGCGTCGAGCAGGTCAAAATCTATAAGTCTGAGCTATTTTTCTTTCCGACCTTTTTTTGTGTTGACTAGTGTTATTAAACTCATAAATCTTTATATCTTTTTTCCACTGAATAAAAACAAGCAACTTGTTGATGGATCACTCGTCATTTTAAAACTGCACTTTTCCCAATTTAATACAAGCTGTTTTCTAACTTCGCTAATAAAACTCAAACGTTGCAATTTTATAAAGCGCCTTTGGTGGCCAGCCCTCAGAATTTTTACTTGGTTTACGTCATTGCCAATTGGTCGAACTCGTATGCAGGTTTTAGATATTAGACACTTTCAGTGAGATTTACTAAGATTAGAACCAATTTTCAAAAAACACTTAGCCATACAGAAAAGACACAAAGTTATTGATTATTTTGTATTGTTATTGTAAAATACCACTGAAAAACTACTTTTTTTTCTCAAAATACACCATATTTTAGAAGAAAATGCCCTAAGACTAATTCCTTTTGACAAGTTTCAAAATGGCAAATAGTGAGTACGCCAAAAATTTGGCAAATAATAGCTTCATTATTTGTGTTTAAGGTTATAAACTTGGTCATTTTTTAGACCACCTCAGGGGGGGTGGGGTGGCATTTGGTAACAAATTCGTTTATAATTTCCCTAAGTAACCGCTTTTACAAGGATTAATTTACCTTCTTTAATATCCCAAATGGTCCCTATTTTGTCCAGAAAAACGCCATATTTTGAAACCGCTTTCAGCACAAAAAATATATTTATGACGGCATTACGAGGCAAAAAAAACATAATTGAAGGTCACTGATTATGCACGAAAAATATACCAAACAAAAAAACCCAAAACAACTATATTAATTTATTTACAAACCAAAAATTAAAACATTGAGGTTATCTAAAAGCTCGGTCAAAAAACTTTCCTCACTCAAAGTCCAACCATTTTAAAGCTGTAGCTTTCATCAGTAGAGAGAGGTTGGTGCAAGTCAAGGTGCAAGCAGAGGTAAAAGATCCGAACTCGCTGTTTGTGATTGAACGCAGCGCTAATATTGATTATTTGATAAAAATTGGACCATATATAACTAAAATCCCAAATTGCACCGACGCGGCGTATCCACTGGTGGGCTTAGGGGCTCAAGCCTCCCGCTCCCCTCTCAAAACCACTAAAAATCAACTCTTATATGGTGTATATGGTAACCTAAATCTATTCTGATACTCAAACCCCCCAAGAACAATTTCTGCGCACGCCCCTGCAAACTGACAGGTGTGCTTTTCACGGTCCCTTGCATTTCTCTGCAGCAGCCAATAACATAAGAAGGCATAAAGCAGGTCAATCAAACCACACACCCCCCCCCCCCGAAAGATGTTAGAGTTTTGATATGCTTATAATTTTGACCAACTTTAAAAAAATTTTAACCACCCTAATTTCTGTGATTTTTTATATTTATTCAAGATGGAGGATTTAGCCAATTGAAATCCAGTCAGTTTGGAAACGACTAGAAATCACGTAAGAAAAACTATTTCCATGTTTGTTGCACTTTTGGTACCTAATATGCGGACTATATGAGTAGAGAGATTTTTAGTGCGCATCCAAATCAATAGTGGATTTTTCGAAATTCTTTTTTGGATATTAAGAGTTCGAAATTAGTTCCTAATTTGGCATAGTTGCTTTGCATTTTTCTCTACGCTTGAAATAAGGGGGGGTGTAGATTGACGTCCGGCAAAATTTTTAAAAGTAGTTCAAAATTAGTTCGAATATCAAAACTCGAATATCTTGCGGGGGAGGGGGTATGGCTTGACATAAAGCGCTTTTTCCGTTCAATAGCATTTTTCTGCAACCCAAGCACTAGCATTTTCTGCAGAAACCCAATGCGCGTGTACAACAAAAGGAGCTGTCGCTATAAGGTACAGGGTGATTTATTATATTTGGAAACTCCGGATATCGGGGTTAATATTAATGATAGACAAAATGTTTTAAAGTAAGATTTTAATAATTTGGTCCAAATTTCTTGAAAACTTTGACAAATGCTTTGAAATGTCATTCCATATGTCCAATTTTGACATCAACTTTCCTATTTTAAATTGAACACCCTGTATTTTTTTATTTTGTTAGGTTTTGTTTTCCTTTCTTATTTCAGAAATATATTAATTGTCTAGGTGCAATAAACAGTTTTCGAGATATTGCATGTTTTTGGTGGATTTTTGCACTCCCGTTAATGCTTTTAATATTAAAGAGAGAAAAAAAGTTTAAAGGCAAAAGTTGTTCAGTTTTCCAAAAAATATCATTTTTATGTCAAATGTGTAAATAACTATACTAAATTAGGACTACTCTATTTTTAAATACGAATGACAACTACAACGACAACAAAAAATTTGCTAATCTAACAAATGCTCGAATACGTCACCATTTACTTCAACACAAAGTTCATAACGCCTTCTTAGACCAGAAATCGTGTTGATTATTTTATGTCTCAGGTTTCTATTAATATTAATTGCTTCATTACTTCCTCGATTTTTAATTTCTTTCAAGGTATTGCTCGAGTATTGTGAATTGATGCCTCGTCCTACTGCTGTATTATTGGGTGCTCTTGGATATCCAATGGTTATTGATGGAATTTTTTTACCGAGGAAATTTTAGCGGAGAAAATTCCATCAATAACCTTCAGCAGTAACAAATTTTCTAAATCAAAATTATCCCATATGGCTTGGTTCAAATGGGACCATACCATGGCCCCCAAACTCCCCAGATTTAACACCTTCGGATATTTGATTGTGGGACCATTTAAAGGAGACTATTTACTCAAATCGCCCGAACACTTTAGAGGAAATTAAAAGTCGAGGAAATAATGAAGCAATTAATATTAATAGAAACCTTAGACATAAGGCGTTATGAACTTTGTGTTGACGTAAATGGTGATGTGTTCAAGCATTTGTCAGATTAGCAAATTTGTTGTTGTCGTTCGTATTTAAAAATAGAGTAGTCCTAATTTAGTATAGTTATTTATACATTTGACATAGAAATTACATTTTACATTTTCTGGCAAAATACTAATAAAGTCCGTAAGAACCTCAACAACTTTTGTTTTTATTTTTTTTTTCTATCTTTAACATTAACGGCACTAACGGGAGTACAAAAATATGCAATATCTCGAAAACCGTTTACCGCACCTACACAATTGATATATTTTTAAAATATGAAAGGAAAATGAAACTTGACAAAATAAAAAAATACAGGGTAATCTTTTGTCAAAGTTTTCAAAAAATTTGGACAAAATTATTAAAATCTTGCATAAAATCATTTTTTTTCATATCTCTAATATTAACGGCTAAAACCGGGGTGTCCAAATATAATGAATCACCCTGTACGTTCGGGTAATAATAAAGAGTAGGAGTGGTATGGTGTAAGAGTGGAGTGATGAGAGCATATAGTGGAATTATAGTAGTCGAGCGCGTGGGAATGAAAAGTGTAAGCTGTAAGCTAAACTAACCTAACAAGGGGTTTTTCACGTTTTTTTTTCGGTTGGTGTACAAATGAAAACTAAACTTTGCTGGTTTTAAATGGAATTTTGTGGAATATTCTCCACATATTAAGTAACCTGTTAATTTTCAAAATCAAATTTTGTACGATCATTCAAAAATTATTTAATTACAACTGATTGCACAAAATAATTTCAAGAAATCTTCGAAAAAGCACAAAATCTGATAGATGGACTAACTGCGCATGTCCGGACCGGCACCTTATCTTTGCGAGGTGTGGCTTATGGAGTAACTTTTCACTTCGCTTTGAATACCCGATCGGATTGTAAAAGGAGGCCAAAAGAGTGAATGGAGTGCATTAGCCAAACGCACCTGTAGATATTAGGGAGATTATTTTTTTATTTGCTTTTCTAACCATATCCTGGAGGAAAATATTAATTTAGTGATAGAACTGGGAGACGGACACCCCACCATAAATTTAGTCAGGCAAATGATTTTGCAAGGTATCTTTGGTGAAGTAATAGAAGAAATCGAGCCTCTGCAAACTTATTTGTACTTACTCACCACTACTACTATAAACACGGTTAACAAAAAATAAAATCCAAATACACAAAATTTTTGTAAAACAAAACAAACTTTTATAACCTAAAAATCTTCCACCATAGAATCATATCAAGTTTGGTTGGTTATCTTTTTAACGGTAAAAGTAGTCGCTATTCGACGCTAATTAGCGCCAGTGGTTACCTTTAATAAAGGTAACAGCCTGAGAGAGCGCTACCTGACTAAAATCTCCCTATTAAATTTAATCACCTCAATCGATCTATTGTAAAAATATAAACATTGTCAATGTTAAAAGTCGTGTTGTCTATGTCTTGCAAATAAATTCCGTGAACCAGCTTTACATGCTTATCTATACTTTATGCACTTTTATACTTTTTGGCTTTGGAAACATTAAGCAAATAGCTCGCAAGGAGAGGTAATATATAACCGTATACCTTCTGAGATGTAATAATATATCTAAAACGTTGATGTAAAAGGGTGCTTGCAGTTTTGCCTAAAATAATATCGTATAGGTAAAATATTTCGGAAGAAAATTCAGAAGAAAGAACCCCGCACAAATTACATTGAAAATGGCTTTCGGTACAAAAAAAAAGCACAAAAATAAAAAAAAAGAGATAGGGAGCAGGATTACTTTCTGAGTTATGGAGTTTAAAGTTGACGTGGTTTTACGCTATATTTTTGGACATTGTCCAAGTTTTTTTCGACAACTTTGTTAACTACCGCGGAAATAAAATGATTCGAATCTCTATTTGTCTGGAATGAAACACCCCTTCCACCATAAAAAAAACGTTTTTATATGGTTTCTTTGGTACCACCAGAAAATTCACTGATTTGTAAGTTTTAAAAAAGAAAGAAAACGACCATTTTTTAAAAAAATTACAATTCTCATTCTCTTTAAAACGAACGGCCAGATTTTCAAAATTTTTACATATGTTATTAAAAATAATGCCACTTATCTAAAGAAAAAATTTTTAGCTTAAGTGGTACCATAAATTTCAAAAATGTTAGGCACCTTTAATGTTTTTTAATATTTTTGATATTCAAGAAATACGAAAAGTGATTTTAAATATATTATAGGTAGGACAAATCCAATCCAAAAGCTTAATACGAATATTTTGGTAACAATTAGTACCCATTGGCACCTATATTTGACCAATTAAATTGCTCGTGTGGTATATGCTTTTTGGCTAACTGGGGTCGCCGGTAACAAATTTGATAACATTTTTCCGGTTACTATTACCGTTTTTCTATTAGAAAGAAAAAGGAGGTAGTGTTTTTCCTACTTAAGTGCGGAAAAGTAGTTTTTACGCATGCATTTGGGTGCAAAATGGCGGCATGCAGCGGCTTTGTATTTAAAAAAAAAATGACAACGTCAAACTTTTGCTGAAAAAACGGCGATTTGTTGCCAGATAATTTTACGCATTCTATTGGGAACACAGTGTAAAAAAGAAAGAAAGAAAGAAAAATGTTATCATATTCGTTACCGGTAACCCCAAGTTAGCCTAAAAGCATATTACACACGAGCAATTTGAATACCGGTACCAATGGATACCTTTCGGTACCAACATATTCGTATCAAGCTTTTAAATTGAATTTGTCCAGAAAAAGTTTGTACAACAGACCCATAAGTTATTTTGAATCACTTTTCGTATTTGACTACTATTTCAAAAATATCAAAAAGCATTAAAGGTACCTACCATTTTTCCAGTTAATGGTACCACTCAAGCAAAAATGTTTTTTTTAGCTTAATCTCATTATTTTTATTAACATATGTAAAAACTAATAAAATCTGGGCGTTTGTTTTAAAGAAAATCAAAATTGTCATTTTTTTAAAAGCAGTCATTTTCTTTCGTTTTTAAAATTCACAAATTAGTCACTTTTCTGGTGGTATCAAAGAACCCTTAAAAAAAATATTTTTACATGGATGGAAAGGGTGTTTCATCCAGGATAAATCGAGAAACGAATCATTTTATTTTGGCGGTAATCAACAAAGTTGTGGGAAAACCATGTCCAAAAATATAGTTTTTTTTTTTAATTTTTGTGATTTGTTGATCGAGTACTACAACATAAACAAATTATGACATTTAGACGAAAGTCCTTCCCAATGTAATTTGTGCAGGGTTCTTTATAAGCAGGAGCGATACGGATTCCAAAAAGAAAGAGGTTAAATCTACAAAACAAAACAGATAAGTGTCGTCCAATAGCTGCTATAGTAATTTCTCTTTTTGCATAATTTTTCCTAAAAAAGTAGATGTTAGAATTCGATGAAATTTTGTATACCTAAGATTTCGTTCTTATAAAAATTATTCATATATTTAGATTGTTTTTCCATCTAAATTAGCCAATTTATAACGAATTTCATCAGAAAACTTTAATTTTGTTGACCATCGATCGTGATTTTGAGTTTTGGCTTTGCCCTCGGCTTCACTTTAAGTTAAATCCTCCCTTTTTGACATTAGCCTCGTTTAGTTCAACTACTTTAAATTTTACACACAATTTTAGTGGGCAAAGTTAATTTTTTATAGCGCAACACTTTTTCGTACGCGTTAACAACCCAAACTCTTAAATAGTTGTCAAAAAGCGTTAAGGTTTTAATGCCTCATCCGCATGGACCCATAAGCTAATACCCATATAGCAATGAAAGAACATTTACATGCAAAGTATATGCGTTAAAACTTCTTTTGAGGATGTCCTTTTAAGCACATCTTTAGAATATACTTGGTACATCCTATTTAAGTATATGCTATTAAGGATATTCATAGCAAATGCTATGAGTTTAACATTTGAGCAGGTCCATTTGAGTAGATCTTTAACACATGCGAAGAACATATCAATTTTAAAACATTCTTTGGTCCGTTTAGCGCACATGCTATTTTGGTACCATAAAAAAACATCAAAAGAATGAGCTTCTTAGTATTTTCTTGGCATATGCTAAGTGCTAACATTATTTGGTTCTTTTAGCGCACATGTTATTCTGGTACTACAAAAAAACATCAAAAGAATGCGCTGCTAAGCGAAGGTAACTTTTAGAACATCTTTAGCATATTCAAAGTATATATCACTTAATGAAACATTTTTTGATCCTTTAAGCGCACAAGCTATTCTGGTACCGTAAAAGAACATAAAAAAAATGTTATTCTAGTATTTCCTTAGCATATACTAATGAAATACCACCAGTTAATTTTAGGACATCTTTAGCATATGCAAAGTATATACCAATTATGAAATAAGTTAAAAAAAACTCGAAAAACGCGAAAATTCTCTGATTAAGCTTTAATGATGAGTAATACTTTTCAGTCGACCTAAAAAAATCCGCCGAAACGCCTATATTCCGCGGTTTCAACCTATTTCTTTATAAGCGCATGGTACAGTGGATACAGCATTGGTCGATCAACCTGTAGGTTGTCGGTTCGAACCCCGTCATGTGTCGCACTTTTTTTTGGATGACAAATTACTATGTGGATAGCGTCAGCAATAAATCTTTAGAATGCATCTAACTGTAGTTTGACCAATAATATTTATAATAAAAAACAATAATTAAGCAGTTACTATTACAAATAAATTAAGAAACTTTTTTTTATAATTTTATTATATTTTTTTAGGTTTTCTGCACACCCGCGCTCAAAGAAAAATAGTGTTTCTAACTCTTGCCGAAAGTTTCTTTTCCGGACTTGACTGCTGGCCAAACTCCGCTACATGTCGGTCGGGCAACTGAAATCGCGAGCAGAAAAGTGCTGAAATATACTATTTACATAATGCAGGCGCTTAAAGACAAAGCATTTAAAACAAAATAGAAAAAGGTAAAAAAATAACCACAAAATTAGAGGCAGTTTTAATACGATTTTCCCAAAACATTTTTTATATTTTATGGGCGTCCAGTTTTTTTACAAAGATCTAACAAAAAAACGTTTGTGAAAAACAAAAACAACAATGGTTTTTAAAGTACGTATTTTTGTGTGTTGCTGCATGTTTTTTTATTCTATAGGTACTAGAATTTAATATAGAGCAGTTACGATAGACAAATACCAAAGAGTTTAAAAAAGCCAAATTTTAATAAAAGAACTTTGAACATACATGTAGATATGTAGTTGTAAAATAAAGTCACTTAACATTTTTAACAGGTAAATATTTATTAGTATGTAAGGAACTTTGTTATTTAGATATAAACTTATGTTCTTTAACAAAACGGCAACTTTTTTAGCAAAATTTAGAAAAGCTACTACATGTGGTCACAAAGAAATTAAATTAATTTAGAAGGAGCACTCCATATATTAAAAGCATATTTTCCAAATCAGTAACCAAATCTAAGGAAATTTCGGATGATTGTTCAGGGTAACATTGTTGAGCCGCGTTCTGATTGGTTCTACAAAAATATTTAAAATTGGCGGTTTAATAAAAATGTGTTGTTTATCGTGAAAAGATAGTTTCGGCACTTTTGCGCAATTTTTTCACCTAACACACATTTCTTATTGCATTTTTATAAGTGTTAAAACTAACATATAAAAAAACTGTGTGGAAAGTCGAAGATCAGCATGTTCATTTTGCACTAAGTACAAAAAACTCCTGTTTTTTCGTTAAACATATAAGTATAGTAAATAACAATTGCATAAAACACGAAACAACACAACCAAAACCCATCGGATCGGTCAGATCTAAGATGGCAAACCGTGTCACAATAATTCAACAACTTTTTTGCCCTAGATATCAGATTGTCTTAACCCTGATTTCAATAATGATTTCTTTCTGGGTGCACTTGCATAAAATAGATTTATTTTTGTATTAGTGCAATAAGTTTTGATTTATTGGATTAGCTGATTTCAACCCTACTGGGCCATCTTCAGATCCTTATATTTATATTAATCTAGTAGTCATTACCAAGTTGTTTCATATGTTTATTAATAAACTTTTATGTACAAATTTATTAATAAACATAGGAAACAAATTGGTAATGATTTGCCAAAAAGTTTTTCCAAAAAAATTTTTGGCAAATTTTTACATAAAAGTATATTAATCAACATATGAAACAACTTGGTAATGACTCCTAGATTAATATAAATATAAGGATCTGAAGATGGCCCAGTAGGGTTGAAATCATCTAATCCAATAAATAAAAACTTATTGCACTAATACAAAAATAAATCTATTATAGTAACTAACCTAACCGGCCTATCGAGCCACGGTTTTTTTGGAGGTCCAAGTGTGGGAAAATAATATACAAATGGGGATGAAAAAATATGCATTTAAACCGCCCCGACTCTATGTACGATAAATCTTTTTTTGTCTGCCCGGTCACTGGCTTGTTTTCGGCAATAAAACGACCACTGTATTTTGATGAGTTAAAAAAATGGGCCGCAAACGTTCACAAATGAATCTGTGACGTATAAAAATTGGTCGCGGTTCGTCAAAATGAGTATAAAAGGTTTGTGTGAGCGTGAAATTCAATTTTTATCTTTTTTAACCAACAAAAATTGTATATTTTTATTCAAACATTACGCACCTGTGGCATTTTTGTTCACGTTCTATAAATGACTTAAACCTCAGACTAATAACTAAAAAAGAGACCAAACATTTCCTTTGGAAATTCTCTAATGTTTACAATCCAACACCCTTCTACACGAATACTTGAGGGGAAAAGAGATAGACGAATAAAACAGCAACACTGTGAGAGAATACCAGAAAAAATAAGCAGTTTCTCTGGAACCAATTTATGGAGTTCTGCAAAGCCAGAAAATATGAATTGAAGCAGAAAACGCCGGTGAGCGAGATTGCAAAAATTTTGAAGGATTGGGCACAGGAAACGGTGAGGAGTATAAAGAAACCACCGTAAAAACAATTTGGAACGTCAGAGCCAAATTAATCATGGATGAATATTATGAAAAATATTGCATAAAGCTTGACCCATTTCAAGATATAATTTTCAAATCTGCAAGAGAAGCAAAAAACGCAAAACGATGGGATCTGCAGTCCCAAGAGGACAAGAGAAAACTAAGCTCAACTGCCTTGAAATTTGATGAAACGCAGAAACTAGAGAGTAGATGTGATGAAGGGACACCAGAGAAGTTACAAAAGAAGCTGTTCTTTGTATTATCCTATGATATAGCCTTAAGAGGAGGAAAAGGCTGCAGGGCCACGTTGCACGTTTTAAAGAAGAAGTGGACAATGCAGGTGAAAAGACTATCAAAATTGAGTACAATCCAATTTTTGGAAAAAACACTCAAGGGGATCTAAGCCATGCGTCATCCCAGTTTCTGTCCCATTCGACTTTTTGATGCACTGAAATCAAAGAAAGATAGCGTTGAAAATGATGGCCTGTTTCTAACGATCAATCCGTTCTGGAAATTTGGACGTCAATGGTTTAAGAAAATACCCGTGGGCAAGAATGAGATGGCGAAGTGGACTAAGACGCTGCAGATGGACGAAGAACATCATCAGACGATCGTCGATAAATCGCACTAGTTCAGGGAAATTTTTGAAAAATGAAGATCCGAACGAATGGATGACAGGGCCAAGCAGTGTAACTTCAGTTATGAAGAAAAAAATACTTGTGTGCATATTACCTATAATAATTATGCAATTAATTACAACAAATAGTCTAATTTCTATATTCTTCAAATTTACTTTTGAAAAAAAAATGTGTTTTTGTTGAAAACCGCACTTGGTTATTTTTTCCGTTTATCAAAAAATTGCCCTGCTCCTGCGGATTCGGGCAATATCTGCTTTGACACAATGGAAAAAATAAACTCGTGCAGTTTTCAAAAAACACGTTTTTCAGAATTATCGAAAATTCTCAAAGCACTTATGGTATTACTATAAGTGTTTGAGAATTTATTTATTATTATTTATATTAATTATCCCTTAACAAATTACTACAGAAAATATAAAATATAAAAACCGTGTTTCGCCAGCCAGATGCTATGGTTCATCAGTTATTAAAATTTTAATATACGGATCTACGGATCTGACACAATTTAAGATGGAATTACTATTTGTTGAAAATTTAATTATCCATCTAAACATGACAACCGTGTGTCGCTAGCTAGGATTTTGTTAAAAGGGCAACCTTCCTTCCTGCCCGCTTTCCGACAATCCAACCCTATCAAGCACTAATCAGCTTGTCGCCTGGTGCCAAGAAATTGTAACGTCTTTGATAAAAATTGGGTCGGCGGATTTTGAGGTATCGTCCAAAACGTGTACTTACCCAGTGTTGTCAGATTAACGATTTGCACCACGTCACAACTCTCCCTAACTTCAAGATAGGTAATCTCGCACTTGTAGATGGCTTCGTCGTGTAACTCGACGTTGGAAATAAGCAACTTGGCGTCGCTTTTGTCCGAAGAATATTCGACTTGCATCCTGAAACAAAAACAAAATAATTTATATATACATATGTATCTGGGGTAAGAGTTTTTAGCAACACTGCACGCATGTTGACCAACTAAAATATAACGCCAATTAAAGAAAATGGCAGAGTATGTATTTTGTTTTATTATTTTTAGGGTCATTCATTATTATTGGCGCATGGAGAGATAACGTCCGTTGTATCCCCAGAGTTTGAAACAGCCATAAAAAATACCTGACCTATTTATATGATTGACATTTTTGGAGATAAACACTTCGTTGAGAAAAATGATTGATCTATTTAAGTACTGATGTGCTCATATTTTTTGAGCTGCTTTTAGCCCACCGGCGATCCCTTGTGGTGTGGGATGGGGGGGAGCCTCCTCCCTCAATGTTGCTTGCAGTTGGGAAATATAAAGGTTCAGTTGAGAAATGTAAGTACATTTTACAAAAAATTTTGTCGGTCAATAAATAAAAACAAAAGCAATAAAAAAAATCTAAAAGTGTCAGGTAACTTGAGAATCGCTTTTAATATTAGTTGGTAAAATGATCTTTCGCCCCCTACCCAATCAAATGCCTTCAGATCGCCGGTGTTTTAGGCTAAATTTTTTTTTAATCACTTATGCAACCCTATAAACAGGAAAAGACTTTTAAAACACTCAAACAAAACAATAATCACAGACAGTTTACCATTTTGATGCTATAAATCAAGGACGACTGATTGAATGACATAATGAAGGAGAAAAATGTATGGTTTTGTAATAGCTTTTATTTTCACCTCAGTGACCTCACGCCATTTTATTTTTCTGTCAGTTTGTGAATTTCAAGAAAAATTGAGGAAATGGCTTAATGTTGAGGTAAGAATAATAAGTTCTTCTTAATTTTCTTATTTTGTGCTCTTTTGCTTTAAGTTTAGGAAGAAAACAGATGAACAAATCATTATTCTCTGAACACCTTGGAAAATAATGCACAAGAAGTGACCCTGTATTTGAATAGGAAGTTAAAATCCTCTTAACCTTTTATTGAACAATAAAAAAACGCCTGATTTACCCACAGCATTTTGGAAAGGAATATTATTGGATCAAGAATCCATCAATATTGGGCAAAAATATTCGTTTCTGGCAAAACCCAAATTTTTCCTTTTAAAGAATGAGAAACAGCCCGACGGCTTAATATAGCACGAAAAGCTTGCGACCGGAACTTTATGTTACACCGAACCGAATTTTGCTAAGGACCGGGGACTCTATTCTTCAGTTATATCTACATTAGGAATTCGACACAAAATGTTTTTCTAAGGTAAACTTAAGAAAATTTTCACTTTGTAAACCAATATTAAGCATAGTTTTACTGTTTTTGTCTACAAAAAAATTATATTAAATAACTAAAGGTTTTTTTTTATTAAAAAATATCGACAGTTTTATTAAAGAACCTAATTTAAATTAATAATTAAAAAAAAAATCACAATAATATTCCTGATCTCGCCCTAAGGATCACCTATCACCGCCCTAATTTTTTTTAAAAGATTTATTAAAGAAAGTTAAATTTTTCTTACTCTTATCTTCAACAAAAAACTTAAAATTCGCTGTAAGAATACAAAAAAGAACCTAATTTAAATTAATAATTAAAAAAAAATCACAATAATATTCCTCATCCCGCCCTAAGGATCACCTATCACCGTCCTAATTTTTTTAAAAACATTTATTAAAGAAAATTAAATTTTTCTTACTCTTATCTTCAACAAAAAACTTAAAAATCGCTGTAAGAATACAAAAAAGGACCTAATTTAAATTAATAATTTTAAAAAAAATCACAATAATATTCCTCATCCGGCCCTAAGGATCACCGATCACCGCCCTATTTTTGTTTTAAAGATTTATTAAAGAAAATTAAATTTTTCTTACTCTTATCTTCAACAAAAAACTTAAAAATCGCTGTAAGAATACAAAAAATAATCTAATTTAAATTAATAATTAAAAAAAAAATCACAATAATATTCCTCATCCCGCCCTAAGGATCACCTATCACCGCCCTAATTTTTTAAAAAGATTTATTAAAAAAAATTAAATTTTTCTTACTCTTATCTTCAACAAAAAACTTAAAAATCGCTGTAAGAATACAAAAAAGAACCTAATTTAAACTAATAATTAAAAAAAAATCACAATAATATTCCTCATCCCGCCCTAAGGATCACCTATCACCGCCCTATTTTTGTTTTAAAGATTTATTAAAGAAAATTAAATTTTTCTTACTCTTATCTTCAACAAAAAACTTAAAAATCGCTGTAAGAATACAAAAAAGAACCTAATTTAAATTAATAATTAAGGATCCCTAAGGATCACCTATCACCGCCCTAATTTTTTTTAGAAGATTTATTAAAGAAAATTAAATTTTTCATACTCTTATCTTCAACAAAAAACTTAAAAATCGCTGTAAGAATACAAAAAAGAACCTAATTTAAATTAATAATTAAAAAAAAAATCACATTAATATTCCTCATCCCGCCCTAAGGATCACCTATCACCGCCCTATTTTTTTTAAAAAGATTTATTAAAGAAAATTAAATTTTTCTTACTCTTATCTTCAACAAAAAACTTAAAAATCGCTGTAAGAATACAAAAAAGAACCTAATTTAAATTAATAATTAAAAAAAAATCACAATAATATTCCTCATCCCGCCCTAAGGATCACCTATCACCGCCCTAATTTTTTTAAAAGATTTATTAAAGAAAATTAAATTTTTCTTACTCTTATCTTCAACAAAAACTTAAAAATCGCTGTAAGAATACAAAAAAGAACCTAATTTAAATTAATAATTAAAAAAAAATCACAATAATATTCCTCATCCCGCCCTAAGGATCATCTATCACCGCCCTAATTTTTTAAAAAGATTTATTAAAGAAAATTAAATTTTTCTTACTCTTATCTTCAACAAAAAACTTAAAAATCGCTGTAAGAATACAAAAAAGAACCTAATTTAAAATAATAATTTAAAAAAAAATCACAATAATATTCCTCATCCCGCCCTAAGGATCACCTATCACCGCCCTAATTTTTTTTAAAAGATTTATTAAAGAAAATTGAATTTTTCTTACTCTTATCTTCAACAAAAAATTTAAAAATTGCTGTAAGAATACAAAAAGGAACCTAATTTAAATTAATAATTAAAAAAAAATCACAATAATATTCCTCATCCCGCCGTAAAAATCACCTATCACCCCCCTAATTTTTTAAAAAAATTTATTAAAGAAAATTAAATTTTTCTTACTCTTATCTTCAACAAAAAACTTAAAATCGCTGTAGGAATACAAAAAAGAACCTAATTTAAATTAATAATAAAAAAAAAATCACAATAATATTCCTCATCCCGCCCTAAGGATCACCTGTCACCGCCCTAATTTTTTTTTAAAGATTTATTAAAGAAAATTAAATTTTTCTTACTCTTATCTTCAACAAAAAACTTAAAAATCGCTGTAAGAATACAAAAAAGAACATTATTTAAATTAATAATTTAAAAGAAAATCACAATAATATTCCTCATCCCGCCCTAAGGATCACCTATCACCGCCCTAATTTTTTTTTAAGGATTTATTAAAGAAAATTAAATTTTTCTTACTCTTATCTTCAACAAAAAACTTAAAAATCGCTGTAAGGATCACCTATCACCGCCCTAATTTTTTTAAAACATTTATTAAAGAAAATTAAAATTTTCTTACTTTTATCTTCAACAAAAGACTTGAAAATCGGTGTAAGAATACAAAAAAAGGTCTGTATTTTTTTAAATTTATTTAAACACTTGAGAAATGAGTCAAAAAAAATATATAAGTTAATTTAAATTAATAATTTAAAAAAAATCACAATAATATTCCTCATCCCGCCCTAAGGATCACCTATCACTGCCCTAATTTTTTTTTTAAAGATTTATTAAAGAAAATTAAATTTTTCTTACTCTTATCTTCAACAAAAAACTTAAAAATCGCTGTAAGAATACAAAAAAGAACCTAATTTAAATTAATAATTTAAAAAAATCACAATAATATTCCTCATACCGCCCTAAGGATCACCTATCACCGCCCTAATTTTTTTAAAAGATTTATTAAAGAAAATTAAATTTTTCTTACTCTTATCTTCAACAAAAGACTTAAAAATCGCTGTAAGAATACAAAAAAAGGTCTGTATTTTTTTAAATTTATTTAAACACTTGAGAAATGAATAAAAAAATGTATAAGTTAATTTAAACTAATAATTAAAAAAAATCACAATAATATTCCTCATCCCGCCCTAAGGATCACCTATTACCGCCCTAATTTTTTTAAAACATTTATTAAAGAAAATTAAATTTTTCTTACTCTTATCTTCAACAAAAGACTTAAAAATCGCTGTAAGAATACAAAAAAAGGTCTGTATTTTTTTAAATTTATTTAAACACTTGAGAAATGAATAAAAAAATGTATAAGTTTTAAATTTTATCTTAAACTTTTTTATGATTTATAATTTTTCATATTCAATAAATATTCAAATATTTTTGTAAAAGATCCTAATAATTTGGCATGGAATTATTTTGCAGGATTATTGAACAGGGTGCACCTAGAAGTTTTGCTTACTTAGATACACCAAGGCATGTCCTTCAAAAAAACTACCGATCAATTTGAGTACCTTTATTTTACTTTTTTTAATCAATTTATCCAAGCAGCTTAATTACCAAAAAGTAGGTTTTATTGTCCTTAAAAATTATAAATTTTTTAAAAAACTTCATATTTTATAGTTTTTTTCGAGTGATTCAGAATAAGATGAGTTCATATTAAAATATCTTGCACCGTGTACCGTCTTTAAATTTTCTATAGGGCGGTATTTGGAATTGGTTCAGCAACCTTTAAAGGTATTAACGTCCCCTTAAAATTTAAAAATGTTTGCAAATTTTTTATTTCATGTTAAGAAGAAAATGTCAAAAAAATTTTTTTAATAAAACTTAAATTTTTTTGACTAAATGAAATAAAGACAAAATAAGAAAACACATTTGGATTAAATGTAGTATAGTAATTAAATAAATCATAGAGCGGAATTAGGGCACAGTGTAGATAGAGATTTAGTTAAAAAATTAACATTGATTTAACATTTAAAATATCTAAAAAAACAGAAAAAAACCTATTTAATAAAAACCAAAACAGTTTCCTAATTCCGCGGCGGTAATAGGATTAAGTGCAAGATATATTTAACCTATTTCCGCCCATTCTAAAAGTAAATAGTTTTTTGAAATTTTTTCATTATATTAAAATAGATGTGTTAGAAAAGTATTTTTATTAATAAAATTTAAGTTTATTTGGCTTAAACAAACCAAGATTAAAATTTAAAAACCGGACTTATTAATTAAAAGCGTTATATAAAGTCTTAGTTTAATTAATGAATTATAGGTTATTCTGAAAATAAAATGGTAGGACGTAATAGGGTTACTGTTATCATCAATAACATATTCAGTTTACTAAAGAAAAAATACAAAAAAATCTATTTGAAAAAAACGAAACAATTCCCTAATTCCGCTCTAATAGGGCGGTAATGGGAAAATGCTTAAAATGAGAATACCTATTAATTCTTATTTTTTGCCATCTTTCTTTTAAAATTTGCTAAAAAAATTTTTCTAAACGTATTGCTTTAAACCTATTTCATCAATTACTATAAATAGATATATCACTTAGACAAAAGTTAATGATTTTTTTGAGAAAAACTCTCAACATAGTACGTGTAAATCATTAACAAAATAATTGTATTCCGATGTCACTGGAGCCCAACCACTGACCCTTGACTAAATAAAGCTGAATCTTGCTTGCAGCGTTCGGTTAGCACCCCCACCTGTATGTTTTTCTGGTTGCCTAATCATGTCTCTCTTGCAGCAAAGAATATTTACGTATATTATTTGCATATATTTTAAATAAACGTCTTACAGGTTACGATTTTACATAGGGCGGTAATAGGTGGTTTTACCTTATTTTGTATCAAAATAAAGGATAGACTTACATTCAGTGCGCACTGGTGCAACAAAAGGAAATCGCTCATAGATTTTATTTTTAATTACACTAGGAAAGAAATTACCTACTTTTTTTTTGTTTGCTAAACAGAAACTATTTTTCTGGGTTTAACACAGATAGGGCCACCGTCCTTTTAAAAGCCTATGTGCAGATTTCTGTGCTGAATAGTTACAAGTATCTTTTGATTCATGGCAACCATCTACAATTGTTTTAAAACAAACATTTTACCAACCGCTTGCCGCTTTATGTAGTCTACGGGGTGTGTTCAAAAATATTTTGGCGTTCTCTTAAGAGCGCGGTGGCACAGTAATTTTGTAATTTTTATTTTTTAGATACTGGAAGAAACCACTAAAATTTCACAAGACTTTTAAAGAAATTGAACAAATTGATAGCAAAGAGGATGTTTAAAGGATCTTGCTAAAAAAATATGAGGCATTTTTGAATACTGTACAGTTACAGCACAGTTTTTTTTATACCTTCATCAAAAACATGATTTTAGTTACTGTCTGCAGATAACTAAAGCATGGCTTTTTTGGTTACCGATGCAAAAAAACTTTTTTTTTGATCACGGGTGCAAAAAAAGATTTCGGTCGGTTTTTTACCCAAATTTAAAGAGAAATAGCGGAGAATAGTAATATTGAAAAAATTTAATTATTCTTGCCTAAAAATTAAGTCATTTCCGCCAGTTTTCACCAAGTATTTATGAAAAAATCGTCAAAATATCAAATTGTCAAAGATTAAAATGGCGCAACAATGAACATAACCGAGTAAAAAGGCACATCGCTATGGAAACCGCATTGCTATTTCATTTAGTTTAGTTATTTTTTACTTGCGTTTTTAGATACCTCGCTGCGCTCGGTATTTAAACCAACGCTTGTAAAAAAAGCACTATTTTAGCCACTAGTTGTTAAAACTACTATTTGTTGATTACCATGGAGTGTAAATTTTAGTTTTATATTTTTTGTTGAAAGTAGTACGTGTGGCCACCGTCCGTTTAAAGAACAATTTCCTGCAGTAAAAGTATGCAACTTCAAACCCAAAAACATTTTGAAATCCTTTCATATGGACAATAATATGACCCTGTCAAACCAAAGAAAATATGCAAATTCAGTAAAAATAGTTTTGGCCCTATTTGGGTTAACTAAACTCCCCCCCCCCAAAACAAAATTTATATTAATATAATACATCTAACCATTTATTTTTAATTTAACAAAAGCTATTAAATAGCACACTTTTATTGTTAAATCTAGAGTTTAGACCTTAGAAGATTGAACTATTAGGAGTCTGGTTTGTCTGGTTACACTGGTTGTTTCAGTGCAACATCTACAGTAGGGAAAGGGGATAAAGAAATCTGTGTAGCCAATTTTAATAACAAAATTATTCAACAAAAAAGTTATAAAATTTGGATTAAGTTCTGACGCTTATTTCTTAATTAATAAAAAATTAAAAAAGCTAATATACACAATATATAATAAAAAACAACAAAATGAATCTCGTGGACCAGGCCTCCAATGTCTAATGGAGAATCCAGACACCTACAGACCTGTTTCATCTTTATTAGGAATCATCAGGGAGTCATAGGATTGTACCTGGCAGTCATACTATACTCACAACCTATTTAAAACTTTCGACGTTTTTTGAAAACTTAACATGTGATTTCCTTAAACATCTTCTTTTGTAGTCAACGTTGCAACATTTCTGTCCGTTTTTTACCCAAATTTAACATTGATTGTTGCGGTTTCTTGATTTTTCCTGGAATGTCATTATTCTGTTGAAAGTGAAAGTTTCAGCACTTGTTAATAGTGTTTTTTTGATATTTTTGTGAAAAGTGTGTGGCGAAAAATGCTTCCGAAGTGTATTATTATATGCAAGTTGAAACAGAAGTCCGGGGAACCGCAGTATTTCGTTTCACAGGTACGTTCAATTAAAATATTAACTAAATATTAGTTTAGAATTCGTCATAAAGGCAGGAAATCTGTGTTGCCGGCTTGTCATTAATTTCAGCGTGAATAGGGATTTCCATAGCACCTTCTTCTTATTTTTATAGTTGTACATCCTACTTGAATAAATTTTTAGTTTTTTTTTTTACAGAAACAAAGATTTTTATTACTATATCTAGACCATTTAATTAAACGGAACTAAAAATTATTGAAGGTATTTTCAATAATATTGAAAACAGGGGAAAACGTATTAGGTTAACATGAAAACAATGGGATGAAGATGTTGAACTCAAAAACCCTGCTCTAGGTATGAAAAAAATCTTTTTCTAGTAGTTCAATGTTTTAAGGTTTAGACACTTATTTTGCGCTTCTTAGCATAGGAGCAGTAGTCGACTAATATCTCACAGTTCCATTTTCCCTAATATCTTCTTTCCATGTTTAAAATATCTTCATGGAACCTCCCACCGTGCTCATCACATACAGCACCAAAATTTTCCAGGTGAGAATCCAAGATATGAATTTTCAACGACATGTTACATGTTAGGTTTTGGTAACACCATTCCGCTCACCCTGCATATATCGAAGAGACTACCCTGAATTAATTTTAGGTTTTAAACACAGGAGGTGAAGGTCAGGGCCCGTGTTCTTGACGGCCTGTGAGTTGAGTTTAATCACCAGGGAGTATTTGCCTCTCTTTCTAGCAGGTGTTAAGAATTCTTTTGAGTGAAAGAGTGACTGACGAAAAAAAGAAAGTAGGTGTTACGTTTCATAGGAAAATACAAAATTGTTATATAAACATACAAAATGCTCCTTTATACATTTGTATTTTCATTTAGGTCTTTTTAAATATATTAGAAATAAAGGTATAAACATTTTAAAAGCAGATATCTCATAGCTATATTTTATTGTAACTGAAATAATTGTTTAAAGATTAAAAATCTTGTGAAAAAGCAGCATTGGGCACTGAGAAATAGCACTAAATAGTGCCTAAACACAGTTTACCTACTAGACTTCTGAAAAAGTAGTATATTTGTATATATTATGTTGTGTAAGCTTTACCCAAATACCGATTGCGATGTTTCTCTGCCCGAAGAATGTTATTATCAAGTAGGTAATAAAAATGATGACAAGGGTGTTTTTCAGTAACACACACACGGATTTTTGCGTCGCACTCAGAGAATAGGCGTCCCAACTAACTAGACCTTACTCAACCGCTTGAGCCTTCCAGAGAAGGATCTGAGCTTGGCCCTTTCATTCTTGCGGAAAATCAAGCAGGCCATGCCGCACCGGCGACTGACGCATGACCTGGCAGCTTTCTTTATGTAAAATAACCGTACGGTTCATTTGGCCCGCGTTAGAGAGCGCTGTTTTTTTTCGGGTTAGTTCATAATAAATTACACATATGAAGCGCGTGTAATGGCGGTCTAAAAGCGATCTGCGTCAGAAGAAGAAAAAGTAGTTTGCGAAATGGAGCTAGCACCACTAAAATCTATAAATATAATGAATCTCTAGATATATAATAGACCATTTCTGTACAGGGTGGTCCAAATTCGAGGGGCCTCTATAGCTTTGGGCTTTTGCAGCATAGTTAGCCCAAAACTAATATACATGTTACGGGCTCGATTTTCAAGAGAAGTCGAAAATTAAAAACCGCATTGCGATATATCAAAGCGTTTCTGAGCTAGAGGGTGATTCTCAAAAATGTAAGATTTTAAAGGCCTTCTACAACTTTTTTATTTGTAAAGATAGAGAATTTCATTAAAAACATTTTTTGAAGATTTTTTAAAGACAAATCTACCTGTTTCACCGATTTTCTCTTAAAGCCTTTAGTTCCCGAGATATCACACAAAGTTAGTTTTCTAATAAAATTTTCTGTCGAACGATGTGCCATACACCTATTTTTATTAAATAGTTTAAAAGATATTTGCATATTTTGATATTTACCATAGTAAGCGCTGTGCGCGCCCTAAATGTGTAAATAAAATTTTATTGTTTTTTTTCTCATACAAAATCAAGTTGGCTACGACACGAACCTCGAACTTTAACTTCTAGTTTACTATAATTACCAACCCTAAAATAATAAACAAAAATAAAATTATTAAAAGTTTTTATTTAAAATTTTTATTAATTAAACTAACACCTAAAATCTACATCTAACAAATTTCTTTAATTCTAAAACAAATGCTCAAATTGGCGGCCGTTTTCTTGTATACATATCCTACATTTTATTTTGACGCTATTTTCTGCATTAAGAAGTTCTACCACACGAAGCTGCCTAAATGCAGTACGAAGTGCCTCTTCCAATTCCCTTCTAGTAGTTGGGCGATTTTGAAATACAAGGTCTTTGACTCTCCCACACAAAGAGATGTCGCAAGGGGTCAGGTCTGTCCAGTTTTCGGCAAACACAATATTTAGCAAATTAGTAATGTCTCATGCATTGTGAGGAGGTGCACCGTCATGTTGAAAGTATAGCGCATTATTTTGCTAAAGTGGCAAATTGTCGATAAACGGAATCATCTGCTCTTCTAAAATTTGTTGGTATCTTTGGGCATTTAAATTTCCATCAAAAATATATGGCCCAATAATTTGTCCTCTGTAGATGCCTACCCATACCTTAAAACTGAACCTTCCCTGATTCGCTTGTTCCACCATAATATACGGATTTTGCTGTTTCCAGTAATAGCAGTTATATTTGGTGAATATTCTATCACTAGAAATCGTTGCCTCATCCGTCCAAATAATTTTCTGGCAAAATCGGGGTCTTCTTGGCTTTTATTTAGGTACCACCTGCAAAATGCACGTCTTGGAGCAAAATCTTGTTGCCGTAATTGGTGCACCCGTCGGGGTCGATAGGGCCTAAACTTGTGTTTTTTAAGCACCCGAACGGCATTGCTGCGTGGAATTCCAGTGTTTCTCTCCATAGCCTTGGTGGAAGTATTCGGGTTAATTTCTATTTTTCCTAGAACCGTTAGTTTTTCCAACTCTCTATCTCTGACTAGGCTTCTATACGTCCTAGGCCGCCGTTTTGTAAAGAATCGGTATTCTTGTAGATGACGTTTTCACTTCAAAAATATTTTTGAGCTAGGTGGCCTTCTTTTCGGATATCTCTGGAAATATAGATTTAACGCCGTCTGTCGATTTTCGTTACTTTTAATATAACATTTTATCATGTGGTACTTTTTAAATTTTTTAAACATTTTTATATCATGACAAAGACGCCACTTTTGACACTTGGGCTTGTTTATCATGGCAATTGTTTTTATTTGATCATAGCTACCTAGATAGATACCCTAAAACTGCATAGGTCTGCAGAGTTAAACACAGCCTACTATAGTAATTATTAAAAATTGCAGATATCTGTTTAACTACTTAATCAAAATAGGTGTATGACACATCGTTTAACAGGAAATTTTATTACAAAACTAATTTTTTTAAAAAAATTGGGGTATTCCATAAAAAAAATGTAACTTTGTATTATATCTCGTGAACTAAAGGCTTTAAGACAAAATCGGTGAAACAGGTAGATTTGTCCTTAAAAAATCTTCAAAAAATATTTTTAATAAAAATATCTATCTTTACAAATAAAAAAGTTGTAGAGGGTTTTTAGAAATGCACATTTTTGAGAATCACCCTGTAGCTCAGAAACTTCTCTTGAAAATCGAGCCCGTAACATGTATATTAGTTTTGGGCTAACTATGCTGCAAAAGACCAAAGCTATAGAGGCCCCTCGAATTTGAACCACCCTGTACATTGAATATTTTTTTTAATTTTTTTAAACATGCCACATAGATATCAAAAATGCAATTTTTACAATTTTTGTGTTTTTGTTACAGCATCACGCAAAAACTACCAAATGGATTTTGATTTCACGCGAACAAAAATTATGAACATTTAAAATACGAAAAACGGAAAATAAACGGGTAACTATACTATAGGCTCTAGTCTCTAGTGTTACATTTTTAATTAAAGTAACACTCGTGGCATATCGGACAAAGCGTTTTGTTTCTCACTTCATTCAGACCAGGCCTCCAATGTCTAATGCAGAATCCAGACACCTACAGACGTTACCTCTTTTTCAGGGTCATGTTACAGTGACCTTAAACTTTTACAAGTTTCTTCTTTATAACCTGCTGAAAGGTACATGATTCTGTATTTACGATCTTCTGCACTTTTCAATTTTGATGTTTTTGTGTCTCAGGTACTGCGTCTCCGCGGATCACAAACTTTTTTTTAGATTCGAGAGGTGTGCATGGTGCCTGTGTAGCTTCATCTGTCAGGTACAATCTTATGACTCTCTGATGATCCCTAATAAGGACAAGGGCATCGATAATTTTTTCTTTGGGGGGGGGGGGTAACAAATTAACAAGATAAATTTTCAAAACACTTTTATTGTTTGTATGCCGTTGCCCCTTGGCATATTGAGGAAAAGAATTATAAGGTAACAAAGCTTAGGTAATATTTAATGAAAATAAACATAATTCTTGTATTCTTCCTAAAGTAACCTTTTTTAAAAAGCGCTGAACTAGAAAATAATATTTTTTTTATCGACGCCCTTGAATAAGGATGAAACAGGCCTGTAGGTGTCTGGATTTTCCATTAGGCATTGGAGGCCTGGTCGTAATGAAGTGAGAAACAAAACGCTTTGTCCGATATGCCACCAGTGTTACTTTAATTTTTATTTGCGGACACGAGACTCAGTTTGTTGTTTTTTAAATATTTTGGCTTTTTACTTTTTTTAATGTTTTGCTGAGGGTGCCAGGTACATGTAGGCTGTTGAAAACGGATAAAATATCCTCAACATTTGTCATATTTAGACCAATATTGCACAAATATAACAAAATAAAACTACCATAAAGAGAACCCCCTAAATTTAATCATTATCTTAGAAAGGAAACAATTATTGAAGCGTTCCTTTGTCAAGACTCTTGTGCCAAAAGTACCTCGAAGTCAGATTGTTTGTTTTTAGTCTTAACTGTGTTCAATTTGAACTGTTGAGTAGAAATCCGTTAATCTTTTCATTTAAAAAATTTGTCAAATATAAGGTATAGGTATAGCTCTAGGGTAAATTGATCAAAATAAACAATGAATTTCACAAAAAACGTGATCGAGATCAAAATCTTTAAAGAATTTTTAGGTTAAATAATGGCATTTTTAGTACAATTTTTCCAAAAATTTCGCTTGCGACGCCTTTATAATATGATCTATACAATAAATCTATAACTTAGCCCTCCTCGGCAGTTGAGTCAGCCGACTATTTCAACAATAGTTCACGCACTATAACATCATTCATTCTTACAATTTTCGTTGATTAAAGCAATTTTTTCTCAATAACATTAAAACCACAAATAAACGGCATTTTTAGTATAATCTTCTCGCAAATTTTCGCCTGCGGTGCATTTGAAACAGGAATTTGAGAGACCGCCCCCCTTAAATATCTCCCTCACGGCCAATCTTTGCGTAAGCCACTGCTCTTTGTACAAAAATAACAAAAACTTATTCTCTGCAAAGTAAACTAAAAAAATTTCAAAAAACAAAAATCAGCTAATGGGGCGTTTTCTCCAAGTGTATTTTCAAATACGCCCCTCTTAAAAGATTACTTTAATTTTTTCGACAGTTTTTATGTAAAGAACCAAGCAGCCTTTGTTCGTATTCGATTCCCAAATAAGGAACAGCAAACGCGCTTTTTTTTAAAAGTAAATTACTATTAAGTAAATTACTATCAAATGATGCGATTTACCGCGACAACTGCCTAACGGATTTTGAGTTACCGTGACTGAAGCTTATTCCCCGATTATTTCCCGCTGGAGCGTATTTGCCCGATTTACCCTATGGGTCGCTCTTAAGAAAAAATACATCTTCCACAGAAAAAATTTCACCGTTACCTAGCTATAATATCGGTTGTTCGGACGAAATTCTTCGTGTAGAAAGTTTTGCGAGAAAAACGATTTATCGTTGCGAACAACTTTGGACCCTCAATAACGGCAAATTGTCCCTATAAAATCCACCGGTGGATAAAGGCTCTGTGTACGCTAAAATATGGCTACGCTCTAACTGTTGAGCAGTGTGGAATATATTATTATTTGAAAACGACCGAAAATAGACCCGTTTTCGACCAGCTTGTAGGCGGAAAAAAACTTTTTCTACAAGCATGCGGAAAATACGATTTTGCGCATTGTTAACAGTGCACAAAGTTTTATTTTGTTGTACTTCATTTGCATTGTGAACACACGTCAGTAGGCTTTGGAATGCATTAGGTAGCAACGTACTGATGAGCACCACTTGTGAGAAACGTAACCCAGCCAACACCGCCTCGGATGTTCTTTTCCTTGGATATGACCATCCATTTTGTTTTTCCAATATTTACGTTAAGCCCGAATTGCGAACTTTTGGCACCAATTTGATTCAACAACAAAAATGTATGTAGGATGTAGGTATTTTTTTAAACTCGCTTTTTTTTTAAGCGTGGTGTTTTCAATGGAACATTCAAAACATCCCCTGTAGCTGTGTAAAATTTTCTGGACCCTTCAACGTCTTCGGCTTTAAAATGTAGTTCACAAACCTATAAATGATAAACCAAACCATGGTCAAAATATAAAATACAAATAGGTAGGTAGTTACCAACTTGGAAATTTCAAGAATACCGCACTTCGACCGTACAAGGTAAGCCCATTTGGAAGAGTCATCATAAGACAGGAAAGTTTATTCAAGTGGTACTGAAAAATAACCTACACTTAAAAGTCGATAAGTTGGACATTTCTTATCATACTGGCACAACATATGCATGAAGCAGTTTTAATAATGTATAACAAAAACAATTATAATTTCACTAGGTATTTATACCACAAAACCACCACAAAACACAGAATAAAAATAAAATATCGTATGCGACTCTTGACTGAAGGGCACTTCTATAAAAATAGAAACTAATAGTACATAAACCGAAAAACAGCCAAAAATAATGATTTTCACCTTTTCAAAACACAAAAAACGACCTACTACAAAATGTAAACCATCAAGTGTCACCTCGACCCCCGACGCCATGTTCTTATCGATTTTTGGAGCTGAGACGCTTTCCCTTTAGAACGTATTGGTCAGACCTTCTTCGAGGTTATGAAGTGCATTCTCTATTATTGTGCTACTGTAGATATTAAACAACAGCGGAGACAATATACAAATAAGGCGCACACCTCTTCTTATTTGGACCTCTTCGGACAGTTGGCCATCAACCTTTATTTGGGCAGTCTGATTCCAGTATAGATTAACGATTATCTTTAGATCTCGGTCATCTGGGCCAACTTCTTTTAGCGGGCACTTCGGTCAAAGAAATCAATGATCGATAAATCTTGCTCTCTAAGCATTTCTATTTCAATGAATTTGAGAGAGATATGCGTAATTCCAATGTTGTAATAGTTATTTACCTAACAAGTGCGGAAAGTGATACTTTACCGCACATGACGGCAGTTGCAAGAACGACGCGTAGCGGAGTTCGGGCAAGTCGTCAAGGGCGGTAAAGACACTTTACGCATGTGTACAAAATTTTACCTATGAGCACCGCGAGTTCGTTTAAAATTTGGGAACAAATACAGAAATAGGTATATTTTATCTATTTTTTATGTGATTGTTTTGAGAAAAGAGAGAAAATAAAAAAGCAAATATTAATTTATTTGTTTATAAATAATTTTTTAATTTAAATTTTAGAGTGCGGTACGGTTTTCTTCACGGCAATTGGGCGGTAAAGAAACTTTACCGCACTCCAAAAATATTTTTAAGTTTTTTAGTAAAAAAAGAAAAGCTTTGGAGAAAATTTGTTTTTTTTAATGAAAATAATGACAACAGTGAAAAACTAAACATTAATTAAACACCTAGTACCCTGAATATAGTTAAATGAATATACACTACTTATCGTTCATTTACGTGGTACAGTGGTGGTGGCTTGTTTAATGCTGGTCATGGCTGAAATCGGAGCTTGTTGAATGCTGGTCTTAGCGGAAATCGGAGCTGTTGGTAGGCATTCTAAAGGAGACGACGATGCTGACGCTGCTTCTGCCGATAGCGGACTTTTTCTACTAAATCCGTCACTATATGATGCTGATGGCTTCTCCAAGATGTTTAGAGCTATCTTTTTTTTATTTTCTATGCAGTCTTCGATGTACGATTCTGCGACACTGTTCGACTTCCACCCACCGTGGCATTTTATGTTTCTTAAATTGCTCCTTGCATTTGCTAACATAGTTGCTGATGATCGACGGAAGCAATGACCAGTGTATAGTTCGGGGTTTTGTAATCCCAATTATCCGGCTATGTTGGATTGCATTTTGCCGAAACTATTAACTCCGACACACTGCCTGGAACACTTACCACGGGCGTACCCAACAAAAAGCCGGCGGTGCTTGGTATCCTTGGGTTGAAGATTTTTATATTTTCGATAAATATCCATGTAGTTCGATTTATGACAAATTTTTTTGACACGTTAGTTTTTGTGTTTGGGATGGTTATTAGCAAAATGTCTTCTTTTTCCTCAATATCATCAACAGTCATCTTCATTAGTTTATCCCTGCGGCATGCCCCAGCGATTCCAAAAATTGTGGCAACTTTTATCATCAGGTAAGTTTCGTCTGGTGTACTGGTCAAGAATTTATCTGTTTCGGTTTTCTCCAAAACTTTGGATTCTTTCGGTCTGAACCCCTTATTCAATTTTTTCATATAGGCCGTCAGCTTTTAATATTGACTTAAATCAATATTTTTTATAATATTTTATTTTATGGTTCATTTTAAGCATCGAGTGTTTTGACCATAGAGAGGATGGAGCATATGATTGCGAAAGTTAAAATATGCTAAAAATACCTCTTCTTTCTTGAAAGAAACTTTCTTTGAACAGTATCAGTCCTCAAATGCTTTGTGTTCTTTATCGTATCTGTGTTTGGATTTTTCCGGGATCAGTTCACCATTGGCTAAAACGACGAAAACTATGCTAGTAGTTAAGTAAGTATGGTTTGTTTGTATTCATTTGTATTGTTTTTTGTGTTTGCCATGAGGTACCTACCAAGCACTGCATTTAATGTTTTTTTTTTTGATATATCTATCTTTCAATGCTGTCAACTAGCCACGGAGCAAAAAGGTCACTGATAGTTCGCTACTATAAGCATGCAGGATATCATGTCGAAGGTACCGATCAGTGCGGTAAAGAAACTTTACCTCCCAAGTGCGGTAAAGGACTTCTTTCCGCACCCAAATGTGTGCGGTAAAGTGTACTTTACCGTACGCGAGTGGGTAAAATAGATTACAGTACTGTTCTGATATTCGATCGAGGTCATTTGGTGGATTTGCTGGCGACTCATGGTAATTACCAACATGCGTGCAGTGCAGGCATGCGCTTTTTTGAATTTCCTTCCGCCTAGCGCCTGATGCAAAAAATCTTCCGATTTTTAAATTATGCGAGATAGTTTTCCACTCCAGTCTTCTTAATAACCAGACACAACCTCTTCTTACATTATAAGTTTGGAACGTAGTCTTTTACACTTTCTGTGATCTCTGAGCCGTTTTCAAAAATTTAATAATACTTTCACTATTTGTCACATAATTTTTTTTTACATTCTGCATCCTACCTATTCTGTTATAGTTGTATGCTGTATTTCAGTTTCACCGAAGTCCCGCTCTGAGCATTTTTCAGATTTTTACTCGGATTTAGCCATAAATAATGGTGAATGGGCTATTTTAACAAGACATTTTCAGTGGGATTTACTAAGATCTAAAATAGTACCCCACACAGGTCTAAATATTTACACCTGTGGAAGGTACTAAATTTTAAAACCCATTTTCAAAAAACACTTACCCATAGAGAAAAAATACAAAGTTATTGATTATTTTGCTTTTTTCTGAAAATATTCCATATTTTAGGAGAAAATGACTTAAAACTATTTTTTTTTGACAGGTTTCAAAATGTCAAATGGTGAATACGCCAAAAATTTGGCACATATTAGATTTATCATCTGCGTTTGAGGTTATAAAGTTGATGATTTTTTAGACCACCTCTGGGGGGCGGTTTAAATTTATAGCCCCCAGAAAGGATTGTTTTGTGGCAATTCGTAATAAGTTCCTTTATAATTTCCCTAAGCAACCGTTTTTACAAGAATTCATTTACCTTATTTAATATCCCAGGTTGTTCATTAATCAATAAAACACGTCCAATTTTGTCCACAAAAATGCCATATTTTGAACCCGTTTTCACTACAAAGAATATATTTATGAGGGCACTACGGGCCAAAACAAATATAATAAGCGAAGTCTCCAATGAAAAAAATCCAAAACAGCTGTACCTATTCATTTATTTACAAACAGAACTGAAATTAAAACATTGAGTTTATCTAAAAGCTTAATCATCAAACAAAGTTTTCCACTGAAAAATTGCACTCAAAGGTCTTAACTCTGCAGCACCGAACAGTTTGTTGAGCCGACATGACTCCTTTGTAAACGCATCAGTTGGATTCAGGTCTGTTTTTAGCCACATTTTTTTTCATGACCTACTTTGATGAAATATTTTTATTTGTAGTTTGCGATGACGATGGGTTTGTGTTTGTAAAGTTTTTTCATACTTTTGATAGATAAAAAACCCTTTTAAATAAATACAAAGTTAATCTAATTCTTATTTTAAGATTATATATTGAAATGGTTTTGTGACAGTGAGTAATAATCGCGAAAATCAATAAACAAGGGTAAGTTTTGATAAGATTTTTGATTTTGATAGGAGTAACATATATCGTCAATTTTAATTTGCTCAACAGATTGTTTACCATTTAGAACCCTCTAGGGTTAAAAAAAAACTTCTTTTAAATAGAAATTTTCTTCTTAAATCCAACAAAAGATTGTGTTAAGATGATTATTTATTAAAACAAACAATTAAAATTATTCTTATAAATCAAACTACGTCAAAAACTCAAGGAAGTTGGTATAAAATGCTTAAAACCAACAATATCACTTAAACTTAGGACCTGTCTAAAATAGGCTAAACCCTTTTAGTAAATCCCACTGTTAATTTTTTTTTAATAAAATAATTTTTGGTCGGGGCTGAGTTTTTTTATTGTGGATTAAAACTGCAAACCATAAAGTATAAAGGGTAAACGAAGCAAGTTGCGCTATTGGTTGTTCTGAAAATCATAATTAAGTAAGATATACATTTGCAAAACTCCCACTTTTTGAAAATAAAAATATGCCAACTCTACGTGCAGATCGTAAAGCCAATCACACTCAAACTGCGTGCACTGCGTGGGCATATAGGTTTCAACCAATTAGCGCTCGATCTCAGGACACCATGTTGAAAATTCTCGAGCGCTAATTGGTTGAAACCTATATGCCCACGCAGTGCACGCAGTGCAGCGTTTGTGTGTGATCGGCGGGATAATTATGACCTTAAACCGCCATATTTGAAATATAAATATATAATTTAATTCAATTCAATTCTTTTTTGGTGCTAATTATGCTTTTGCACTCACACAAGTCAGTAATTTACAATAAATAGATGAGTGCTTATCATGTGTAGCTCTTATGAATTTTAAAAAATAAATAAAATTAAACTATCTCAAACAAGAAATGTAAAAGAACACTAAAATAGAACTGTTACAAATATAAAAGTAGGATAAATACAAAAAAATTAAAAAATAACATTTACTAATTTTGTTAAAAAATAAATTGAGTACCTAATGTTTAAAAAAGAAAAAAAAAATAATGAATGGTCCTGCGCAATTTCCTTGAATTTGGTTAATGATTTACAAAAATTCCTTTGATATAAGTCGTAAATAAAGAATACAGAAAAAATATTGTTTCTAATAAAAAAGCGATATATTTTTCTTATACTTAAAGAAAAAAGAGTCGAAAATAAAACGGCAAACGTTCATTCCAGACACTAAACTATTTTACGTTATATATGCTTGTCGTCGGGCCGAGCTAAGCACAAAAGAAACCAATTTACACACATGATAAGGAAATAAATTTAAAAATGGATGAAGTACCTTCGCTTATTTCCCGAGCCGCGTTCGAGCTAGGGCAGTCACGCTCTTTTTGGGCAAGGATACAACCCTCCACATGAAAGAAGGACTTTTACATATAAATTAATGTAATTTAAATACTGAACATCTTTCCTTATTCTAATCTGAAAGGAAGGAAAGAAAAACATATTGTAAAGCTGTTAAACTGCTTGTAAGGTCAAAAAAATTATTTTTTTTTAAAACATTCTTACTTAAAAAATAAAAGATCAAAAGATCTTGGGTAAAGATAACGAAAATTCAAACTTGGATGAGCATCCCACAAGGAACACACAAAAGTTCAAAGCGAAAAGAGAAATGATTAAACGATGTTTAGCCCTGGGTACTTTTTGTAATAGTTTTTGCATTCATAATGTAAGCGCAACCCATTTTGATGACCATACTAGTATTAAACTTTGCTCAAAAATATTATTCATATTCATTTTAAGTAGAAAAAATAGTGGAAAAAAACATCATTTGCTAAAGTACAGCAGTATTAGCTGTCGAGTTAGGTCGCGTTGTCAGTTTCAATGGGGGCCATTACACGAAAACAACCTTAAAAAAAATCCAAAACAAAATCAAAAATTCTATAAAAAGAGTAGATTTTTTAAACTAAAACTAGTTTTAAGGTAGATAAAAATCTTTTTTGGTTATTTTGGCTCCAATCCAAAAACAAAAAAAATGTAACCTAAAAATTAAATTAAAAAAAAACTTTAAATATTTTTAATATGTGAAGCGCGCGTGTTTTGGTAAGGTTTCGTGATAAATATTATCAGTAAACTGGCCGTCGCAGCCAAGCCAAAAATCTGCGCCATATTAAGTGTATGTATAAATATTCCCATTATCCATTCATCCCTACTTGTCTATGTTGGGAATTTGGAACCTTTGGTTGCACTAAAACAAAATTATGATTGTTTTCCACAAAACCAAAACTACACTTTTTTGCACTCGACGCGCGTTTCGCTAACAATGTTAGCATCATCAGGAGACGATAAACAATGAACTAAATTAATCTACGCTCTATCTTATATACAATCCTTTAATGGGCGGAGATAAGACTGATAATTTGTGATTGATCACGATTTTTCTCCCCTCAAACCAAAGAATAAAGTGTACTAAACGGGATAGGTCCTCTATCTTTATTTAAACTATTTCTGGATTTAATGATTTCCATACTTTCATATGCATTCAAAAGTCATTTGTTTGGTACACTTTTTAGAAGTTTTAGGTTATCTAATGTGAATCTATGATTGTTTTCAGAAGCATGCTCGGCCACACTTGACTTTTCTGTTCTTCCGTATTTTAAGTGTGCTAAATGTTCTTTAAAACGTGTTTGAATAGAGCGTCTCGTTTGGCCAACATATTTTTTGTCACAATCCATGCAACTAATTTCGTAAATTCCACTTTTTTCTAGAACTGTAGTTTTATCCTTGGGATTTCCTAGTAAGCTTCTTATTGTGTTACCGGATTGATATACTAATTTAAGACCGGTGTTATTAAATACTTTGTGTACTCCTTTCGTATAATTAGGATTATAAGGAATTGATACAAATTTTGAGTCGCAGGTATCTTTTCGTCTGAAAAAGGTAGAATTCCGAAAGGTCTTTTGAAAAGAATGTCTATTTATCAGCTTATTTATTAAGCCTTCGTCGTAACCGTTTTCGCCAGCTATATTCCTAATCCTATTCTTTTCTGCTTCAAATCTTTCTTTGTTTAAGGGGAAATTTACTAATCTATATGTTAAAAAGTGCAAACTTGCAAGCTTATGTTGTAAGCAATGAAAAAAGTCATGTGGAATATACCTGTTGGTGGCCGTTCCTTTTCTGCCTTTATAACGAAAGTGTCTAGAAATGGCAGTGTACCGTTGTTCTCTGTTTCATAAGTAAATTTAATAGTGGGAAATTTGTTATTTATTTTTTCCATAAAATTTTCAACACTAGTTACTTTAGTGTTAAATACTGCAAACACATCGTCTACATACCTGAACCATACTCTGGGGAAATACTCAAATTCTTTACTTATATCTGATTCAAATTTGCTCATAAATAGGTTTGCGATAAAAGGTGATAAACTATTACCCATTGTGGTTCCTTCTAATTGCTGGTAGTAGTTATTTTTATATTGAAAGTAATTTTGATTCATGCAGAGTTTTGTTGAAAAAACAATCTAGAAGACAAAACAGACTTTAGAATACCTATCTTTAACAAAACTCTGCATGAATCAAAATTACTTTCAATATAAAAATAACTACTACCAGCAATTAGAAGGAACCACAATAGGTAATAGTTTATCACCTTTTATCGCAAACCTATTTATGAGCAAATTTGAATCAGATATAAGTAAAGAATTTGAGTATTTCCCCAGAGTATGGTTCAGGTATGTAGACGATGTGTTTGCAGTATTCAACACTAAAGTAACTAGTGTTGAAAATTTTATGGAAAAAATAAATAACAAATTTCCCACTATTAAATTTACTTATGAAACAGAGAACAACGGTACACTGCCATTTCTAGACACTTTAGTTATAAGAAATAAAAATAAATTGGACTTTGACCTATACAGAAAAGGCACGGCCACCAGCAGGTATATTCCAAATGACTCTTTTCATTGCTTACAACATAAGCTAGCAAGTTTGCACTTTTTAACATATAGATTAGTAAATATACCCTTAAACAAAGAAAGATTTGAAGCAGAAAAGAATAGGATTAAGAATATAGCTGGCGAAAACGGTTACGACGAAGGCTTAATAAATAAGCTGATAAATAGACATTCTTTTCAAAAGACCTTTCGGAATTCTACCTTTTTCAGACAAAAAGATACCTGCGACTCAAAATTTGTATCAATTCCTTATAATCCTAATTATACGAAAGGAGTACACAAAGTATTTAATAACACCGGTCTTAAATTAGTATATCAATCCGGTAACACAATAAGAAGCTTACTAGGAAATCCCAAGGATAAAACTACAGTTCTAGAAAAAAGTGGAATGTATGAAATTAGTTGCATGGATTGTGACAAAAAATATGTTGGCCAAACGAGACGCTCTATTCAAACACGTTTTAAAGAACACTTAGCACACTTAAAATACGGAAGAACAGAAAAGTCAAGTGTGGCCGAGCATGCTTTTGAAAACAATCATAGATTCACATTATATAACTTAAAACTTATAAAAAGTGTACCAAACAAAAGACTTTTGAATGCATATGAAAGTATGGAAATCATTAAATCCAGAAATAGTTTAAATAAAGATAGAGGACCTATCCCGTTTAGTACACTTTATTCTTTGGTTGAGGGGAGATAGGTTTAAAAATCGTGATCAATCACAAATTATTAGTCTTATCTCCGCCCACTAAAGGATTGTATATAAGATAGAGCGTAGATTAATTTATTTCATTGTTTATCGTCTCCTGATGATGCCAACGTTGTTAGCGAAACGCGCGTCGAGTGCAAAAAAGTGTAGTTTTGGTTTTGTGGAAAACAATCATAATTTTGTTTTGATCCATACTTGTGTTTTCAAAACCGCATCAACCATTTATTTGTATAAAAATCAATTTTTGTTTTTTTTGCCATTTTTTCTTTGGGTTTTGTAAGAAATTTGTTTTCTTTTAAATTAAGTTACCTGAAACAGTTATATCGGTTGCAGAAAGTGCTGCAATGGTCATTGCAGTGACCAAAAAATGATTGCCAAATTGGTCTAGGTGACGTTTTATCAACAATTTCAAGACGTAGTGGCAGACAACAGCAAAAATACAATAGTAGAGGAGTAGAGTTTCTGCAAAAGTTTTTTAGCACCTTGTAGTACTTGGGATATAAATCTAAATAGCTGCTCAACTGACTTGAAAACTAAGTGACGCAGCAATTATTTTTTTTTTCGCTCTTGGCTTGGAAACTTGTTGCGCCGATTTAAAGAAAAATCATAATCAGGTGTTAAGTTTCTAAAAAAAAATTCTTTGCCTCTCCCCTTTTTACTACACTTACTTTTTACCTCTAAATTGTTACAAGTAATAAAGGCGTGAAAAATATATACAATAAAAACTTTCTGCCAGCTCCCTTAGCAACAAGTTCATTTAAAATTGCATTAAATATAAGTATGTATGCCAGTGATAAATCGATATTCATTCAACGCGCGGTATTGTTGCCGTTTCAATTTTAAATAAATATTACCCCGGTTCGTCCTGGCGCATTCAGCTAATAATCAAACACTCGCTGTGAATCGCATTGGCTTGCTGGTCGGATATTACCATTACGTGTCCTCTCTATTTAGATTTATATGCTTTCTGGTCTAAGGCCGGTATTACACTTTAAAAATTTATTTGTCAAAGATCTTTTGTAAAAGATGTTTGATGAAACATTGTACAGTGTAATATACCATGTTTTATAAAATAAGAGAAATATTTTATCGAATATGGTATATTACACTGTAAAATGTTTCATCAAATATCTTTAATGAAAGATCTTTGACAAATTAATTTTATAGTGTAATACCGCCCTTAAACCTTATTAAAATATTGCTTATTTTTTATCAAAAATGTGTTTTTGCCTTCAGGTTTAAAAAACTATTTTTAAATTAAGGAAAAACGCGTTTTAAAATAATTTTATTCTACAAAAGCGTACACGTCCAAACGCAGGCAAAACAGAAACAAATTAATTTTGAAAAACTTCTATTTTTCTTGTTAAAAAGTAATTTGTTTGCGGTTGAGTCGGTTGCAATTTTAAATTTAATTTGTCTCTATTTTAAAGTTTCGTGACACTGCGTGGGGCCTTTGCAGTTACAGGGGCGGATGTTGCTCGCTCAAAACGGAAGGAAAAAAATTGCGTAAATTTAAGTCAATTGTGTCCTTCATATCAAATATTGAGCGTAGAGGTTGTCGGTTCTAGGATAATAAATCAAAGATCTAATTTTTAGCCAACGTTTCGTTTATTACGCATAAACTTCATCAGGGCCTCAATTAGTAATTAAAACACTTTTGAACGTATATCATAGGTATACTTTGTACACAATAAAAAACATAAAAGTTATAAGTATAGCGAAGGTATACTATACCTGTTCTTACGTACTTAACTTTCATGTTTTTTATTATGTGCAAAGTATACCTATAATATACGTTCAAAAGTGTTTTAATTACTACTTGAGGACCTGATGAAGTTTATGCGTAATAAACGAAACGTTGGCTAAAAATTAGACCTTTGATTTATTGTCCTTTGTAGGTTTATAGTTTTCTTATCTCTTAATTTAATTAATTAATGCCTTGGTATAGAAATCATATATAAGGATTTTGTCGCAATTACTTAGATTTTTTCCAGTGCCGCAGGTATTTTTTTGTAGGGGGGTGAAAATTACCCGATATTCAAAACGATCTGCCATCTTGGATTTTTGCTAAATGTCAAGTTTTGAACCGGATCGGAAAAGTCTCAGTCAAGCTATTCAATGAAAAGTTATAGCAAATTTAAAAGTGTGCAAGATTTTTGGGCCCACCCTATATATTCAGGCAACACACCGTTCCTAGAGAGCCGGGCTACTACAACATGATTGCATGTTTTGCTAGGCATAGGTATTCTGCCGATAATAATGTTTCTATTAATTAAAAGGTAATAAAAACAGGCCTCAAGCGTAATTATATTAAAAAAGCTCCTTTTTACTAAACTACAGAAGGCTTATGCTATTACAAAAAGCCTTTATGTTGTGTGTACGTGTGGGAAAAAAGTGGCCGCAGTGTAGGTCGTTAGCACCGTGAAAAAGGATTATTTAAGGCCGATGAAGCCTTGTGAAAAATACGACTTTTGTTTCTCTGATTTTCATTATTAATGCAAAACTACAAAGGAAACCAAAAAAATGCGATTTATGTGATTTGTATTGTTTAATGTGGCGTAATGGATTTATTGTTTGAATACTATAGAATATCTAAATGAATTTTGAAGGACTTTGCGAACTGGTAAAGGTGTAGAAAAATATTATGACCTATTTTAGGTCTTGTTTTGGCCGACAAAATAAAAAAAGGCAACTCTGTTTTAGTCAAGTAATCTTGTAAAGAAACGTGGCTACATACATTTTGACACTACATAGTAATTAAATGGTTTCAAAAGGTTCTTATTTACGAAATGCACGTGCCAAATAAGTTTTTCTGATAATCTTCAATATTTTATTTCTAAAAAGCACAGGCGCCTTTAAAACACGTAGGTTTTAGACATAAAAAAAATCAATATTAAAAAATTACATATCCGGTGTTTTTAGTCCCTTTGAAAGGGTTTTCGAATTTCCAAAAATTCCTGAAAATCGATATAAAATAAAAAAAATATGACTGTCGATCGATGTTTTAAATGATAAAAAGGATTTTACATATTTTTTACATCAAGAGCCATCTAACTTGATCACTCAAAATTTATGTGAAAATGGGTCATTTGTAGGCGAATGCGCAAAAAATATCTTACTATAAATCCAAGCTACCTGGTTAAAAAGACCCACATTTAAGCTTCAAACTAATCCCACTATCTAAGTAAAAAAGCGGTCAGTGCCGCAGCCAGGAATTGACTTCGGAGGGGGGGGGGGTTAAGGATAAATAATTAAAAAAACGTAATTGGAAGTACAAATCTGAGCATAACCAGACTTATCGGGGGGGGGGGGGGGGGTTAATCCCAACCCCTCCTTGGTGCGCCACTGAAGCGGTACAAATGTTGTTGGCAAATTAATACATATCCCACACTAATCCAATCTAACCTAAGCCACAACTTTTTTCCCTCAAATCCCTCCCAATCCTACAAGGCAGGAATATTGTCGAAAAAACAGTAACACCTGACCTTCTCGATCATCCAGACCAACTTTTTTAAGAGACCCTATAAGCTTTTCGTGTTGGCATCGATCAAAAGCTTTCTTATAATCTGTGAAGCAGGCATGTTCTTGCCTTCGTTTCTATATTTATGTAAACACTTCGCAAATGGAATTTGGACAATTTTTTGCGATTTTTCACACTGATTTAGAGCCTACCCCGAGTATAACAAACCTTACTAAATTTCCTCAAACCCATTCTCACCATTACTTTTCGTTCTGGGGGGACATTTTTTTTTGTTTCAATACGACATTTATTTTAAATTTATCAAAAAGGGGGGGTTAGATAACACGTTTTTTAAATGGTTTGTTTCTTAAAACATAAAAGTCAACTTTTTTTCTAAAAACCGATATGGTAAAAATGTCAAAATCCACTTCTTGCTGTAACTAAAGCGAAAAAAAATTGCCGAATCTAAGGCTTCTTAAATATTTTTTCTAGGATGAAAATTATTGTTCAAAATGGATGGGAAAAAAACAGTAAAACACCCTGTACCTTAACATACGTACCCTAATTGTGATATATATATATACCTTGATTGTAATAACATGCACACCTTTATTAATAATAAAATAAGTACCTTATTTACAAAATAGTTTAATTTTAATACTGTTAAGTGAACCTGTTTTTAAGCCGTTAATCGTTTACAATAAATATTTGTAAATTAGTCCATTCATTAATACCTTTATACATAATATTGACTTTTAATCTGAAGTATTTCCTTGAAAATGGCAGTATTTATAAATTTTGTCTATAGACCAATAAAACTCAATATTAACATTTGTTCGAGCAGCTTACCTGACCATTTATCATAAGTTGAGCAGTATAATAATGGAAATTCCCCTCATATCGCTTGCGAAAAATGGTCCCCCAAACATCAAAGGAGCCGATGGGTGTTGTCGCTACTCGTTGGTTTGTTATACTCGGGCCTACTCCCGTAGTAAGATATTATTGTCTGATTCCAGTATATGTAGGCAATGAAGGGTCGTGTTCATAGTTCTTTCTTAAAGGAAGTCTAGAGGATTCCTTGCTTAAGGCGGACTTCGAGGCGTGCTTCGATTTCTTATTCCTTGCATGGCAGACAGATGCCTAAAAGCTACCTAAAGGCGATCCCGCGCAACTTTTAGTACTTTTTTGGTTCAAGGTCCCCTTAAGGACGCCTTGTTTCTTATAAAGGGTTTTCATAGTCTATGAAACTGACATGTTCTACTCCAGTTCACATATAACTATGTGCAAACCTCGCAAATGATATTCGGACAATTTTTATCAAATTTTCACGTCGGTTTGGCGCCTACCCCCGATTTCCTATTAAACGCCATAATTTCATATACAAAGTGTCCCAAAATTCCCTATAAAATTTTTAACAGTGGTTAGATATCAGGTCAGTCAAGCCACTCCCCCCCCCCTGCTCATAATTTCGAACCAATTTTGAACTAATTTTGAACCATTTTAAAAATTTTGTACCACACTCCTTCCTGGTTTTTTTATATCCAAACTGGAGCTACACCCCCCTCATTCAAAGCGTAAAGAAAAATGAAAAGCAACTATTCCAAAATTAAGAACCAATTTCGAACTCTCAATATCACCAAAAAGAATTTCGAAAAATCCACTAGTAACCCGGGGGGTGCAGGTTAACGTCAAGCCACAACCCTCTCAAAAAAAATTCGAGCTTATAATTTTGAAATAATTTCAAACTAATTTTGTACACCTTTATACACGACTAGAAATCACGTAAGAAGAACTGTTTCCATCTGTGTTGGACTTTTGGCCTGGCAACTAGGCCGCATAATGGAACGTTTCTGCCATATCCCCCGTTCAACCCCGACTGATGCAGGTGCCCCTTACGATGCAAGTTTTCTTTCTCTAAGAGGACATGTTGGTTGACCAGGGTGAAACATCATTTGATCATTTCCTAAGGCTGTACTTATATACTATGGGAAATTACTCAACCGTGAAGTTTAAGAAATTGGCTCCGCAAGGAGGGGCTTCCAAAATATTTGGAATTTCAACACTTGGTTTACTGAAAACACCCTGATTCTGCCCAATAAAGGCAGCTTCAACCTATTGGAAAAATTAACACGCCAGGACGAAACCGTATCAGTTAACTTAGATAAGTGCCAGTGCGGACCGATGCCTATTTGTGAGTGATTCAAAATTGGAAATCAAAGTGGTGTTGAATGATGTTTGGGGAGGGTGACCAGTGAAACTACTGATGAGCACATGCTATATAGTTACCTAGAACGAAACATCATTTGATCATTTCTCTTTTCGCTTTGGTCTTTTGTGTGTTCCTTGTGGGATATCTATCCAAGTTTAAATTTTTGTTTTTTTCACCCAAGATCTTTTGATCTTTTGTTTTTAGATTCTTTTCGATTAAAGTGATTCGGAAGCTTTTTAACTTCTTTTTGTTAAGATTTCTGGAAATTAGGTGTAAATTGGTCGTGTTTTTTTGAGAATTACCTTTAAAATTGTAACCTTTTTATTAGCAAGGAAAGTCTACTGGCAATGACATCGAAATTTTGTTGTCAAAAATTTTTGATGGAGGCGTTTTATAAATGATATTTTACCAATTCTTGTTTAGGAAAAGAAATTCTACCTACAATTTTTCTAGGGAATTTTGAATCACCCTGTATAATTTTACGGACGAGTCCGTCCTAAATCAAAATACGTTTCCAATAAACGGGCCACACACAATAATAAACTTGCAAATTTCCGCGTCGCATAGCTTTTGTTATTTGGTCGTTCGAAATTGAACATTATTTTTAATATTACCGTTTATTTTGATTCCAGTTAAACGCAATAGATCCAATTCCATGTCCAATTCAGCACCAGCATATTTCTAAAATATTTTTTTCCTTTTTGCAAGAAAGTAACAATTGGCTTTTGCACATTTTTTTAAATTACGAGCTTTCAAATCTAGACACAAAAAAACTGACCCATCTTTTTAGATCTTGTTATTAATGGAAAAAAATGCATTAAAAGTCTGGATCAAAGTCGCAGTTACAATCTGGAGAATTGTTTTTAGCAACACTGTACGGGAAATCAATTTAATGTATGTCGACCTGATTTTTTTACAAAATTTTACGTCACTAAATTTGTTTTCCATGGCAACGCGCGGAGACTTTATTTATGTTTATCCACAGTGGGACACCAGATATTTTTTAGCGCCGGCTTAAAAATTTGGGGTTAGGTTACTTATTTTGACTTTTCGCGTTCTGCGCCGCTAAAAACCAAGTAAAATACTAAAATAAAAAAACCATTTATTGAAGAATTTCCTGCTAAAAAACGCTACCCAACTACGTATTAAAGTTACTAAGTGTAATGTTTAAGGTTGCATTTACAGGTGCATTTATAATTGAATTCAAAACACTCCCGCTAGCTGATACCGACAACAGGTTAACTTAAAAGCATGCAGATTTAAAAATCGGCTACTCTATTTTAAACAGGAGCGCCAACGACTAGCAAGAGTCTTTCCAACCTCTAAATGGAGCTTTACCGACCTGTTTTGTTAGTACTCAAGTATCCGTGTGTTTTTGAAACTGAGGTTCTAAAATCTATCCTTTGCACTCCAAGATTTCACTAGTACAATTGCAGATAACTATGCCGCAGTAATTTACATTTAAAAAAAAATGGTTGACTCAAAATAAAAACAAAATTATGTGGAGTTATCGGCGCCGAATGTTTCTATGCGAATTCCTAGTAATCCCAGCGAGCCAGTAAAGTTCTCTTGGTTCTTTGATAAACTCGGGGTAATGCCGCGCAGCGCTAGGCCTTTTTCGGCGGGCGACCGCACACGCGGAAGGTTTCATATTTGTTTTAGAACAATGTTTTTGAAAACACATTTTTGAAAGATAAACATAACTTCGAATAGTTTTCTGTCAGAAAACGTAAAAATGCTCTTCTGTCCCACTGCGGCCCGATTTAAGTTTTGTTGACAAAACACCTGCAGTTACCATGGAATCGTATAAATTCTGCGGTCTATCGGCCAATACTTCAACTGCGTGTATCCCCCAAATTCAACGAAGCTAAAAGCTGTCAACAAGAAGTCATAGCCAACTTGGCCAAAAATGGGACCGGAAAATTAAACAAAAAGGTCCTTTCTGGAGTGTGGAAATATTTCGAAAGAACATGCCTTGTAATGTAGAACTTTCCGTATGAAAAATCGTACGGAAAGTGGCTATTTTCCGGTCGTTTGAAAAAAAAATACCTGTTACAGTGCCTCTGCTGTAGATACCGCAATTTTTACAGATCCGTATAGCAAAAACAAAAAATTCTGACTCACCATTACGTATCTTTGTTTCCACCATCTTAGCTTGACCCAAAATGAGTTGGGGGTGACATTTTTTGATAATGTGCGTCTTCTTGCGTATTTTTGTTTTTGTATTTTTTCTCGGTCGTCCCTTTTGTTAAATGATGTCCTTTTTGATACCGGCTTACTTGCATTTTTCATGAGTTATTTACATTGCTCGAAAGGAAAAAAATGTCAGTTTCTGAGGACCTGAGTAACATGGGTTCAAATAAATAATAAACTGAATTTTAAAGATGCTAAAGACCACATATCACCCGAAAAGGCTCGGAATATATCTAAAAAGGAAATACTGGTACAAGCTTTGCAACTTAAGGTAGAAATAGGAGTTAAATGCAATTGTTCAATTGTTCCAGAATACACCTCAACCACTTTTAAAATAAAATCGTAAATTGTTCGAATCAAAATCAAAGCATAATTCTTTCTTCTCAGCCATTTGTATAAATATTGTATAAATATACTGGAGAAGAAAAAAAATGCAACACCATGTATTATTATATGGATAATTATTTGAATAAAAATTATTTGCGTGTATAGCTTCTCAAATATTTGATAGATTTTTTGTCTCCTAATTTTTCTTTTTTTCACAGATTTTTTCTTTTCATTTTCAAAAACAACGAACAAGTTTTTGGTCTTTTTGTATTGGTTACAGTTTGCTTGAAAAATAAAAATGCCAAGAGTTTGCGGTCGCCAACAATTTAAACGACTTCGAGAAAGGACGCATCGTGGGCATGAAAGAGGCTGGTTTTGGTTTACGGGAAATTGCAAGAAGGGTTAATGCCAATCCATCAACAGTATTAAGGGTTTGGAGAAGGTGGTCTAATGATGAGACTTATAGACGTAGTGCAAGTTCTGGACGCCCTAGATTATTATAAGGTCGTGATTTACGGCATCTCAGACTTCGTGCTCTCAGAAATCGACGGGACAGTAAACGCCAAGTAAGCGATGTTCTAGTTGCAGCTACAGGACGAGTGTTTTCAAGAATGACAGTTAATCGAAGATTGCTTGGTATGGGGCTGAAGGCTTACAGTCCGCTTTTGGTGCTTTCTTTGACCCCACAACATAAGGCTCCCCTTGGAGTGGTGCAGAGCTCGGAAAAACTGGAATGACGAATGGAAGCTTCAGGAACGAATCCAGGTTTTGTTTAGGCGGCCATGAAGAACGCATGAGGGTTAGGTGATTTCGAGGTGAGAGACAAAATGTAGAGTTTGCTCTATGGGGTGCTATATGTTTAGGAAGCAGATAACCTCTAGTCCTCATTAACGGCAATCTGACTGCTCGGCGATATATCGATGAAGTACTGCTGCCAGTTTTACATCCTTACCTACAAACTATCCCAAATGCGATCTTTTAACAATAATGCCATACCGCATATTGCATGTGAAACAATGGACTTCTTACATGAACTTGGCATAGAGACTTTGTTATGGCCAGCAAGATCGCCTGACTTGTCGCCTATCGATCACGTATGGGATATGATAGGGTGCAATCTTAGTCGATTACCGCGTCCCCCTGGAAACTTATATGAACTCTGGCATGGCGTAAGGAGGATTTAGATGAGTGTTCCTCAATATGATATAGAGTGCATAAATAACGATGGAGGAGTCACTCATTATTAATTTTTTGATGATTATCATGGAGGAATTTTCTCAGAAATGTGATCAATTACTAAGAGTATCCTAATGTATTATTATACAGGGTTCCTAAGATTTTCCTTAGGGATAGGATTTCAATAAATCAAACAGAAATGGCATAGAAAGTTCTGCGCGCACAAAAGAAACAGAAACAGTTTGTTATTATCTCCGGACTGCTTTCATGAGAAAAAATTGTCGCCACTCTTTCATTGTGAGCATAAATCATAGTTGCAATAATAACCGTTGACAAGATGTCTGCAAATTCCGCTAGATCGCGGCCACACCATGAGATTAAAAATTAGATGTTTTCAGGACCAAACCACAGCTTTTTCTTGCTTAAAGGAGGCGGCAGGGTCCATTATTTACGATACTGAGCGATAAACTCGTAAGGTTGTTAATATATCTTCGCTTTTAATTAAATTTCTTTCTATTCTGTTCTGCTAGTGACATCTATCCGGAAACGGCCAAACCATGCAGCTAGCACTAGCAGCCAAAGAAATCAATAAACGGCGCTGTTTTTCCTGCAGAGCTTTTTGCTTGCGATATTATTGATTTTAAATAAAGCTGGCCCTACACTACATTTGATATTTTCGAGGTGTTTTATGACATGATCTCGAAACATGTAGCAAACCAGTTCTTCAAAACTAGCGGGAGGGTAAAAGCGAAAAATAAGGGGCTGCCAATATTTGTAACACCCAAAAAGGGGTGAAAAGATTTATTTTGCTCTGTTTCTTTACAAAAAACGTTTTTTTTTTATAAAAAACTTGAGCTGTGCCACTTTTTTATTTTTTTCTTCAACTTTCTCGAAATTTTCGTCATACCGTAGAAGTAGAAAATACTTTTATTCGAAAAAATGTAGAAACAGAGACGGGATCAGTTTTCCTAAAACGGGGATCTTGGTCTCGAGTGAGAAGATAAAGGGCGCCGCAGGCAAAAATTTTTCAATTAAATTAGCCGAACGCAAAAATGTTAAAAAAACAAAGCACGACATAAAAATGGCGCCGCTTACAATTTTTTTTCAAAAATTACGTAATTTCGGGAACGCAAAGAAATAGGTCTAGAGTATAATTTTTAAGAAAAAAATATCAATTTTCTCGCCCTCCTCCACTGGGACTACAGGGGCCGTGCACAAATCACGTAATGGTCATAGGGGGGAGGGGGGGTTACAAAACGTTACGTAGAAGGGAGGGGGGTTTTCGACAGCGTTTGCATTTGTGTGAAACTAAGAAAATTTGGAATGAAAATAGGGGAAAAGTTTTTTTTTTTTGGGGGGGGGGTAGTGTTCTTGAAATCGTTACGTAATATTAGGGGAGTGGCGTACCAAATCCTTACAAAACATTACATAGGGAGGGGGTGAAAAATTGGTAAAATCACCGTTACGTAATTTGTGCATGGCCCCACATCTGACTGTTCCTCCTTTTTGATTTCGAATCAAAGTGCAAAACCCGGGTTGGACGTTCGAAGGCGTCAACCCGTCCTATTTGCTTGATAAAGTTTCTACGGAAATATCTCAGTCGATTTATCCGGCCGTGTATGAACGCTTTAGGTTAGGCATTTGCATATATCTCAGTCCCCAGCCTGTAAACAGTACGTAAGGACAATGGTTACAAAATGAAAAGCCGAAAAATATTTTTTTTACGATATCTTTCATCAGTTTGGTATTAAAGTCGAGCAAAAACAATTTTTATTCCAGTTCTAAAGGTATGAAAATGGAAAACATTAGAAAACAACAACCTGAAATGGATTTACTACATGTAAGATGTAGTGACAACATCGCCGCATGCCCATCCTTTTCTGCCTAATGTGCTTTTCCGTTTGTCTGCGTGTTATACACGGCTGCTTGGCCCCCTAAGGATTTGTTTAGGAACCCTGTATAAACACATTATTTTAAAAATATTTGTCCTTTCTGGTGTTGCATTTTTTTTGTTCTCCAGTATATATCATTAGCCCATCAGACGAAGACTTTCCAGGTGAGAATTTTAAGGCTACTTAGGGCCTAAAATATTGCTTTGGTAATAAAATATTCATTTTTATTTTTAATAGTTAAATATATTACTAAATATATTACTATATTGATGTAATTAAAAAAAAAAACTAGCACTATTACAATTTCCAAACGAAAATATTCTAAATGCTTATAAAATGTTTAAATAAACTTTACTATTCTATTGATGTTTCTAGCCTATAGCGAAAACAGCAGATTTGATGGTAGCCAAGTCCATGTACTTTATAAGAATTATCAGTTAAATATATTATCTTAATTTATTTAGCAGCCAAGTTTTACAGCTCTAGATGAAAAACTTACAAGCGTAAACGCAAAACTAATTAACAGTCACTCCTCGTGCTCATCTAATTGCTATTTTAATAACATGGCAATCCCCCGTCTTCAGCCGTAAACAATTTTAGCACTATAGTGCCATTTCCCATTTTACCTCACTATTTCATTTTAAGTCCACTTCCCTTTTAGAGAGAAAAGTGTATTGGTTATTGACCAGGGAAAATAGAACATATAGGAAATGGATATCTCAACCAACCAATCTAAAAAATTAGGGTTAACGAGGCGAATCCTTTATGGGCGACACGCAGTTTGGATTTCGTGGTGGGTTCGAGACAAGAGAGCCTCAGTTTTGTATTCAAGTCTTACTTCAGCGATCTAGGGATGTGTCGGTGCCAGTATATGCCTGTTTCATAGATTATGAGAAAGCGTTTGATCGAGTCACACGAGAAGCTCATAGAATCGCTAAAAGAAGTTGGTCTAGATGACCGAGATCTAAAGATAATCGCTAATCTATACTGGAAGCAGACTGCTCAAATAAACGTTGATGGCCAATTGTCCCAAGAGGTCCAAATAAGAAGAGGTGTGCTCCAAGGTTGTATATTGTCTCCGCTGTTGTTTAATATCTATAGTAACAAAATAATAGAGAATGCACTTCATAACTGCGAAGAGGGTCTGATCATAAAGAGTTGTTGAATTAAATTGCTGCCATAAGTTCGAAATTTGGGCTTAACTTAAAGGTTGGGAAAACAAAATGGATGGTCATATCCAAAGAAAAGAACATCAGAGGCATGTTGGAAGTAAATGGGCAGCAAGTCGACCGCGAGAATTTATACAAATACTTGGGTTGTCTCCTCAATGAGAACAGGGACAACATGCAAGTGTTCGTGCAAGAATTGAAAAGACCAGATCATCTCTTTTCAAAATGAAATCAGTGTTGTGTAATCGCGATCTTAATACCACTCTCCTAATTCGTGTGCTTCGGTGTTATGTTTTTAACATCTTATATTATGGCATGGAAGCATGGACATTGACTAAGGCCATGTGCAAAAAGTTAGAGGCATTCGAGATGTGGTGTTATCGTAGAATAATAAGGACATCTTGGATGGACAGAGTAACTAATGTCCTGCTTAGAATAAATAAGTTCTTGAAGTTTTATTTCCCATCAAGAAACAAAAACTTATATTTTGAGAAATGACTAAAATAAACTTTTAAAATGGATAATAGAAGGCAAAATTGAAGGCAGAAGAGGTTCGGGTCGTAGACGGATATCATGGCTTAAAAATCTTAAACAATGGTATGGTGTTAGTACTACGACACTTTTCCGAAAAGCAGTGGACAGGGTACAGATCGCGCTGATGATATCCAACGTTCGAAGAAAGCATGACACTTAAAGAAGAAGAAGATGCGGTTGACAGATTCATAGCTAAAGGCATAACGGTTGGGGAAAAGCCACCTTTCCTATGCTTTGACAGATTATTGTTTTTTTGGCAATAATTTTCTTATTTTTTTTTTAATTTTAAGTGATTTACGCTAGCCCCTGAGTTAAGAATTAAAAGCAGGATAACTCTAGAAGCAAGATATTTTAGAAAAATGTAAAAAGTAAACAACACAAAAGAAAAGTAAACAAAAAACTACCCAATTAGTATTTGGACCGTTTCGACGTTGGCGTAGACAACCTGATGTCAGGAAGCTAAGTCAGATCGACCGCGCACCGACTAAAATTTATACCAAAATGGGGAATACAAATCCGGGTTGTACCGACGTCGCCATAAGTGGGTTCCATAGAGGGAATACAGAAATTCGTACTACAAACTACGTCGTACTAAGTTAATATTTTTGTCTAAATTTAGGAAACCCTTACGCTTTGACTCGAAATAATAACCAAACATCAAAAAAATATTCGTAGATTTTTATACTTGCAACGTTGGCAGACATAAATAAGATGCCGTCAGTGTTTCATGTCAAAATTATTACATACCCCATGAGAACATTGAGACTTGTAACTTGTGTGAGCTTGAAAACCAGGCTGAATACCAAAAATTACCAATGCACTTCACTTTACTGATACATGACCAATGCAGGGCGGAAAATACACGATAGCCACGAATATTCTCACTTTATCAATAAAAAATAAGATTTTATTGAAAAAACAAACTTCACCATTCTTTTTAAATACAAAATACAAAAATACAAAATGTCGATCGACTTTATTATTTATCCACAACTACCGCAAGGAAAAGATGACTACGTCAGAGAATTTCAGTAAACTTGCCCGATTTCTACTGAAACTCCAGTTTTATTTTTTAAATGTGACTGGTCCTGACCCCTAGTGAATTTTTCTTTACTTAATCAGTCGCCCGTTCTGGCGAAACGTTGGTTTCATCTACAGTGGCGCCACTACAAGATCCTAGAGGTCGTCAGCCGTGTAAGTTTGTCTTTGAACTTTGCTTCTAAAAAAGATTCCTCTACTACGTCTGTCCGACATCGGAAGAAGATCCAGAAAGGTGGCAGCAGTGAGTTTTAACAAAATTCCAAAAATTCCAACCTGCAAAATTTTGTGACAATTTTTGCGTCTTTTCCAACTGCCTTTCATTTTTTTCTTCCGTTAAGAGATCAAGATAAGTGATTCGATACACAACAGACAACGGTTTTTGGTAAAGTGCTTTAAGGCCTAGTTGAGGTAGGTTTAAAGTGGAGCTTCTACCCTAACGTTGAAAAACCGTCAGGTATAGGTCAAATATCATTACCACATATATTGGGTACATTTGTCACATCCCGGACGTGGGACGGACGTCGTAGTTTTTACTGATTGCAACATTGGCAGCACACACGTTGGACCGTCGTCAGAAAACTTTACTAACACAAGTACTACAAGTTCAGACGTCGGGCTAACGTCTTACTCTGTACTACATGCCAACTTTCTCCTTACCGACGCTGAAGCGTTGTTGGAATGTGCACTAGACTACAGAGAACAGCTCCAAACGTTATTTCGACGACTTATGTCCGTCTATACAAGCTAAGACGTCGTAACAACGATAGATAAAGTATGATCCTTGACTTAAACCACTAAAGTCGTCAACTGACTATATTATATACTCCTTCTGACGTTAGGTGCCGTAGAAAACTAGTCGGAAGTCGGACCAGAGATAAAATTTACCCAGAGAATATAAAATTTACCTAACCGTTGTGCCTCTCAGATTGATTCATCAGTTCGTTCAAAATTTGCCGCTTTTTCTTTGGTAATATCCATTCCCTCTATGTTCTATTTTCCTGGTTTTTGATCCTCACGTCATATTTTGTATTTATTTTAACCTTCTGTACTACTCATATCTACAGCCTGTTTGGGTTTAACAAAATTGCATTACAGAACACTAAACTGAATTTAACCATCCCGATTTCTAAACTAGACTGTCAAGTCAATTTAAACTGTCGATTATTTAGTATCTCATTCAGAAACCGATTTTGATAATACCTAGATAAATCATTTAAGAGGTAGGATCTGAATTTAAACGGTGTAGCAGCGAAGGTGGTTTCGAGCCCGTGCAGCACTGCTTTTTTTCGGCGAGAACACTACCTTCTAAAATTCAAATAAAACCTTTTATCATCTCAGTTACCGTCTTATATTTATTAGCTTAAATATACGACTTACCCAGACACGATTTCTGTTTATCACGGTTCTAGTTGACCTTGGTTCTAAAATTTCCCAGGAGTATAAGCAAAAGACGGAGACCTCTATTGTGTAATATCTTTGAATATTGTTTAAATTTACAGATAATTGTTTATGTTTACATGTTTATATAATCAAAAGTTTTTAATTTTTATGAGTTTCCGGATTGTACCTAAATTTTCACATGAAAAATGCTATGAGGTCATCTGTTAGCTGACATGAACAGAACAAATGAACGTAGATGACACATCCTGTGAAGATCCATACCTTGAGAACCGCAATCATTATGAACCAGCAAAATAGGCTGGTTCCGATTCTCAAGGCATGGAACATATATTTTTTCTGTCCATGTCAGCTGAAAGGTGACGTCATAGCAATATTCATCTGAAAATTTAAGTACAATCCCGAAATTCATCAAAATAAAAGACTTTTGAATATATATATATTTAAATATCAACAATTATCTGTAAATTTAAACAATATTCGAAGATATTACGCAATCGAGGTCTCCTTCATTTGCTTATTATTCTGGGAAATTTTAAGACCAAGGTTAACCAGGACTGTGATAAATCGAAATCCCCTCTGACCAAACTTGTAAGCGACATCTATAATCTAGAAACAAAGGCTTATCTTCGGCCTTTTGCACATGCGCGAAAATTTATCGATTCGAAGGGTTTCGGTCAGTTCCGGCACGATTCGCGGCCTACGTCACACGTCTTCGTGTTGTCACTTGTGCTGCGCGTATTTTTTACTGTCAAAAATTAGAAAAAGTAAGTTAAAAAATGCTCTGCGTAAAAAAGGCACGCTGTGTTTTTGGACAGCGAAAGTGTTTTTTGGTAGTTCTTTTTGTTTTGGAAAATTGCAGTTAAACATCAACCGGATTATGTTTCTTCCTCACTGGAACACATTTATATTTTTCCCGAAGAAAGTTTTTAAGAAAAGAAATCAAACTGTCTAACAAAAAGGATCGGATGCCTTCGTGTCTTTGGGTCATGTGAACAACAGCGTTATCAGATTTTTCTTACAACTTCATGCATGCTGAAAGTATTGGAAGGAAGTATATTTAGGGTTATAATCAAAAACACTGTCGGTGGGATTTACTAAAAGGGTTTAGTCTATTTTAGAACGGTCCTAAGTTTAAGTGAAACTCTTGGTTTTAAGCATTTTAGACCAAACCTGCTTGAGTTTTGGACACAGTTTGATTTATAAGAAGAATTTTAATAAATTTTTTTATTGAATAATCATCTTAACATAATCTTTTGTTGGATTTAAGAAAAAAATTTTAATTTAGAAGAAAAGAAAATTAGAAACTTGAAATCCACGTGGGGTTTAAATAGTAAACACTCTGTAGAACAAATTAAAATTGAGGTTATATGTCACTCTAATTAAAACTTACCCTAGATAATTAATTTTTCCAATTAATGCTTGATGTCACACAACGATTTAAATGGGTAATAATAAAATAAGGAGTAGATTAATTTTGTGTTTATTTAAAAGGTGTTTTTATTTATGAAATGTATTAAAAAACTTAAGTGCAAGCTTAGTTTATATTTCTGTCACTGTCGAAATGTGATTTTCAAAATATTAGCTGCGTTTAAATCACAAACAGCGACTTCGGATCTCTCATCTCTGCTTGCATCTTGACTTGCACCAATCTCTACTGTTGAAAGCTACAGTTTTGAAATAAGTTTGTTTTGAGTAAGGAAAGTTTTCTTGACTGAGCATTTAGATAAACTCAATGTTTTAAATTCAGTTTGTAAATAAATTAATGTAGTTGTTTTGGGTTTTTTTGTTTGGTATATTTTTCGTGTATAATCAGTGACCTTCACTTATTCAAAATTTATGGCGTTTTTCTGGACAAAATTGGATGTGTTTTACTTCTTGTAAAAACGGTTACTTAAGGAAATTATAAACGAACTTATTAACAATTGCCACAAAACAATCCTTTCTGAGGGCTATAAATTTAAACCACCCCCCAGAGGTGGTTTAAAAAATCACCAACTTTATAACCTCAAACACAGATAATGAAGCTATTATATGCCAAATTTTTGGCGTATTCACCATTTGCCATTTTGAAACCTGTCAAAAAGAAAAATAGTTAGGGCATTTTCTCCTAAGGTATGGTATATTTTGAGAAAAAAAGCGGCTTTTCAGTGGTATTTTGCAATACCAGTACAAAATAATCAATAACTTTGATTTTTTTTCGGTATGGGTAAGTGTTTTAAAATTTAGTACCCCCCACAGGTGTAAATATTTGGACCTGTGGGGGGTACTATTTTAGATCTTAGTAAATCCCACTGTTTAAATTTGGAATCAGCTGGAAACGTCCGTCTTTGATCTATCCTTGAATGAGCGTGAAAAATCAAGTGCCCCAGTTATTGTGCTTCCAGTGTCAGTTGGCACAATAGTGCTTCCAGTGTCAGTTGGCACACCTCGTTTTACATTGTTACTCTAAAATTATAGAATTTCGCATATTTTTATGGGTTTTATGGCACTCCACGAGGATTAGACATCTCACGTCAAACACAATCAGGTCGAGGCGAAAGGCTTATTAGTCACCGAAAGGGTGTACGTTGTTCTGATTGGGTGGGCGATAGACAGGTACTTAATCCCTATGTTGATGGAGTATTACGTTTGTTTACGTATATTCTTAGTCAGTGCCGTGACAAGTTTGTGTTGAATTGAAATAAATTTTAGTAAAAGCGTTCTTGAATTATTTTTCGATTAAACATGTGGAGACCTTGGAGTGATGACTTTCAGGTCGATGAGAAGACCGCGGTGAGCCTTGTTGAAGAGTCTGTGAAAGTGGAATCTCCCGAATTTGCAAATAAAGACATACATGTACAGACTCAAAGACTTATTTTGAACATTTACAAATATTTAAAAGGAGAAAACTATAACTCTGCAGGTACTCAAATTGTAAATATAATTTTTAAACTGACAAAACTTAGTCGGACCAGTGTTTAAAGCATTATTAGAGCAGGAGATGTGATCGATCATTCTGTAAAGCGTTAAAGAGATGGCCAAATCCTCAAGAAGCCGGTGATCAGGATTTCATTGGCTTAATTGTTTAAGGATATTATAGCGAAAATAAGTTTCCAACGTTTTACGACTTCCGCATTTTTAATCCGATCGAAATGGCTTTAAGCGCTATTTGTGTGAAAAAAATCGAGTCCTGAAGCAGAAAAAATATCTCTCCGTTTTTATAATTTGGGTTTTCCTCCTCCATCATAGGTTTCTGTTCTATGATTAACAATAAGCATAAAAAAAACTTATTAAGTTATTAAATTTCAAACCTTAAAATATTTTGGCGTAAGTGACTACAACAACGCAGTTTGGCCAGGCCAGCTTTCGAGGCAAACTGCGCGTGTGTGGGTCGCTTTACTATCCATCCATACCGTGTTGGAGTGCGTGTATCGTGACTGCACGTATATTTGTAAAATAGACTTTATCGACGCTGTGTTTGCAATGCACAGACATACGGACACATGACGGGCGTTTCTGGTTTAAGCGTTTCGGGGGAGGAAATTGAAACTTTGATGATACATGGGAGCATTCATTAAAGATGCCAAATTTCAATACAAGGGGGCTTTTGGAGCGCCAGCCTTTGTTTATGGGCAAATAGTTTCCACGTTTTCATAATGAGCACAATCAAATTAGCACAAAAATCACTAGAGGCGGAATGATTCCTAATAAGCATTTCGGCGATTTTGGTTTTAACCAAAGTAGGAGAAATTGTGACGTAACGGGTCAGCGGATTTGCTAAACACACTCTGGATTTGTGTCCTTTTGGTTATAACTTTTTAAGGTCATGCTTTTTTTGCGGTAAGTTTGGTTGGGTTTAGGAAATATATCAACTAGTGGTAAACTTTGAAGGATCAGGGATATTGATCGAAGTCAACGAACTCGAAAGAGCAAGTCTTCTGTTCGTTTTTGGAATATGTGCCCACATATTTACCTTTTTAGTGGTCTAGGGTCGCAGGCAAATTTTTTTCCAATTTAAGCAGAAAATTCTTTGAACATTTTGATCTCTCGCGTATTTTCTAAAGTATTTAAAAAAAATGCGCTGCAAGTACAAATATGCTATAAACAGCATTTTTTACACGCTTTTGAATTCTGTTGACACAAATTGCTTAAAATTAGCCAAAATTATTGCAACCAAGAATGTTATATCGCCGCATTTTGCAATTGCATTTTCTTTAAAGTTTAAACAGTTTTTTGAAAAATACTAAAAAAAAGTGCCAAACATTTTGCACTCTGTACTATTTTAATACATTTAGTATTTAGTTAGTTTTTTGTCAAGATTTTGCGCCCTAAATGATCGCTTACCTGCTTACCCCGTGAATGAAACGAATTAAAAACATATTTTTTTTTGTATAGGTAAAAGTAGAAGAAGAGGATCATTTGTTGAGTTCGAACCAAAATTTGTGGAGGTCTATTTGGATTAAATTTGTTGAATTCTAGAAAATAAAATTTGGTTTTATAAAAACAATGCTACAAATCTTGCCGATGGAATTTACAACTATTATTATTCATCCCAATTTCTCCGTACCAATTTCAATATGGCGTCTGCAATTTACACACGAGACTATATGGAACTTTTTATACTTTTACCTAAATCAATTTCAAGATAGTGCAGGTAGCTACCACAAATCAATACGTAAACTTGACAACAACACGCTCTGTATATTTTTATAAACGAGATATAAACCTATAAATCTGGTTGTAACTCTATCTACGATTCTATTGTGTAGCTCTTTTATTAATATTTTTTTTTTAACAAATATTATATGAACAAAATGTTTATTCCAATCAATTTTATTGATTTAATGTACGTTTCCATTAGCTTAATAAATTTTTACACATTAATAATAAAAAAATAATATATTAAATTAATAATGCCAAGCGCTAAAATTGTCATTTTGAAGATATTCCCAATAAAAAGGTCCTAGAACCGAACCTAATTTTGTGTAAAAAAGTCGCAATACCAGAAAACTCCAATCGAAAAAAAGGCTATTAAACAAAAAAGTTTCGAAGCCTAAAAAATGCACTATTTTGCTTGGCTCCTTTTTGATTCAAAGGGGCGATATATAAAAATAAAATTATATTACTATGCCTACTATTGTTAATATTATGTAAAAAAACTTTAAACTAATAAAAAAATACATCAAACCAATGAAATTGCGGAATAAAATTATTGAGTTACCCCTACATTGGAGCAATTTTTTTTTCAGTATAGCATTTTTTTTAAAACAAGACATAGTAGTTTTAACAACTAGTAGCTAAAATAGTGCTTTTTTTTACAAGCGTTGGTTTAAATAACGAGCGCAGCGAGGTATTTAAAAACGCGAGTAAAAAAAACACAGTTTAGCCGCGAGTTGTTAACACTATTTTTTTTAATACCTTTATCAAAAATCCAAGAAAAACAAGAAAATACTTTTAAAAATCTTGAACGAAGAAAACTTCTCGAAACACACCATCTTTACACTATAAATCAAGGCGGCTGGTAAACGAAATAACAATCGTTTCCAGAGCGATGTGTCTTTTTACCCGGTGACGTTCATTGTTGCGACATTTAATTCATTTTTTCGTAAATACTTGGCAAAAACTGGCGGAAATGGCTTAATTCTTAGGCAAGAATAATTACATTTTTTCAATATTACTATATTCAGCTATTTCTTTTTAATTTTGGGTAGAAAACGGACAGAAATCTTTTTTTGCACCCGTGATAAAAAAAAAGTTTTTTTGCATCGGTACTAAAATCATGTTTTTGATGAAGGTATAAATTTTTTTTTTTATAATTGCACCAATTGGAGCCAAGATACTAAAAGTGATACTATTTTCAAACTGCCAACGCCCACTTTATTTATAGACAATTATTAGAATAGGAACATGGTATTTTTCTGAGGGTAACGTCAAACTTGGTTTTTGGATTTTCGGAACGGAAGTAAAAATAAGTGGACTGATAATAGCCTATAAAGAAAATTACCGCTACATGTAACTGACATTTGTAAGCCTAAATCAGTTGATATTGACAAAATTCCCCTAACTTTGAGGCTAATAATAAAAAGGGTTATAGCACAGCACTTATGAAAGGCAAACAACTAGTCATTTCGGTTGTATAACAACACTGAACAAATCAAAATACTATATTTTTAGCAAAAACATGCAAAAAAGCCGAAAACAATCTATTTTGACTAAAAAAACAACGCAGTACCATCCTAGTAACATTTGGTTTGATTCAAACAAGTGTGTTGCTAATAAAAAAAGCAGGCAAATATACATCATGTTTACAGGGGGACTTGAAACCCATCTAAAAACGATATAACCGTACTTTTTCTATTAACAAAAATTAAATTTTAATATATCACCAAAAATTATGGCAAAAAAATACCATTTATTGATTGTGGAAAAGACACATCAAAAAAAAAATAATGTCAAGTCGATTCGATTGATGTGACTACGTTCTTTTAGGCTCATAACTGTCACCGACATAAGGCGGTCATTTTTGGAAAATTGGTATTATCATTCCACCTATTTTTATTTACTTCCGTGGTTTTCAGTTGTTAGGGAGTAAAAGCCACGCCACTCTACTTGAATGATCCGACAGAAGTTGTCAATCGCATGTCGAGCGAGACTGATTTTCATGAGATACGGGCGCTAGCGCGCGCTAGGTGGTGTATCGTCGCCTGACCGGGTAGCTGAAATCGCGTTAGTCGAGGCGGAAACGCCCACTTCTGCCGCTTTTCACCAATGAGAGCGCCGGATTTTAGAGCTACGTTACGTTTACGCGGTGGTTTGACTTTTAGTCTTTATTCTCTATAAGCAGTGGCGGATCCAGCAATTTCACCAGGGGGGTGGCGCAAGCAATAAAACTTATGTAGGCCGGCTCAAGCGACTACGAACATAGGTCAAAAAAGTACTTTTTTATGGTCATCATTGTTTTTGAGGGTTTGGTTAGATTGGTATGTGAGTTAGGGTGATCTAACCCTCCCCACTTACATATGTTCGTAGTTGCAAGCTTGAGCCGTTGGTGGTGACTAATAGATACTACCTGATAAAACCAATTTATTTTGGCAATTTATTTGTTATACAAATCCTTAATTCTAAAAACAAAAAAATTCATTCAGTATTAACATTCCAACATTATTATCGTATCAAAAAAACTTATAGTTATATAATAAAATTAAGTTTTCTTTTTTGCTTTGCGAACCTATCTAAGATAGATTCTAAGTCCAGGTTAATTCCTACGGTATGACGAAAATTTCGAGAAAGTTGAAGAAAAAAATAAAAAAAGTGGCAGAGCTCAAGTTTTTCGTAAAAAAAACGTTTTTTGTAAAGAAACAGAGCAAAATAAATCTTTTCACCCCTTTTTGAGTGTTACAAATATTGGCAGCCCCTTATTTTTCGCTTTTACCCTCCCGCTAGTTTTGAAGAATTGGTTCGCTACATGTTTCTAGATCCTGTCATAAAAACACCTCGAAAATATCAAATGTAGTGTAGGGCCAGCTTTATTTAAAATCAATAATATCGCCAGCAAAAAGCTCTGCAGGAAAAACAGCGCCGTTTATTGATTTCTTTGGCTGCTAGTGCTAGCTGCATGGTTTGGCCGTTTCCGGATAGATGTCACTAGTAGAACAGAATGCAAAGAAATTTAATTAAAAGCGAAGATATTTCTTTCTAATGTTAATAACCTCACGAGTTTATCGCTCAGTATCGTAAATAATGGACCCTGCCGCCTCTTTTAAGCAAGAAAAAGCTGTGGTTTGGACCTGAAAACATCTAGTTTTTCCTCAATCATCTCATGGTGTGGCCGCCATCTAGCGGAATTTGCAGACATCTTGTCAACGGTTATTATTGCAACTATGATTTATGCTCACAATGAAAGAGTGGCGACAATGTTTTCTCAAGAAAGCAGTCCGGAGATAATAACAAACTATAATAATATACCTGTTTCTTTTGTGCGCGCAGAACTTTCTATGCCATTTCTGTTTGATTTATTGAAATCCTATCCCTAAGGAAAATCTTAGGAACCCTGTATATAAAAAAGCGCCAAGCCATTAAGTCTCTCTTCTCCTACCGTGGACCGAAGATAAGTTTCCAAAAGTCTTAAAGTGGAAAAAATTCTTTCGGCGGTAGCAACCGAAACAGGAAAAGGAGAACCAATTTTTAATGCGTTGTAGATATTGGGTTAATCATGTTTACTACACAGTCTCAACGCTGTTAAGGCATCTTTGCATTTAATATTATTTAAACTTTCGTTTTTAAACAGTGCTAACCCTTCTATTACCACTGTGTGAGAAAGGTTGTTGAAAACTGCGCTAAATTTTTCTATAATTTTTGTTACCATATCTGATATTTTTTCTGCGTCGCATCCTTGAAGGGTCGTTGGAATACATAAATTTAATAGAGAGATATCTTGGATCGCCCTCTCCATGCAACTCAAATATGACATTTGGCAGACAGTTGCATAAAGGCTGCAAATACGATATTTCAGTGATTTCCCAACAAACACAACGTGGTTTGGACGCTAGCGCATCTCTTACAATTTTTCGGAAGCCAGCTGGCGATGGCGGCTCGAAAACTTGGAGCGCCGCGGCATGTATACCGCCCTTGACCGGTTGGGCACGTGTCGACCGACAGGCGGGCGGGCGCGAATATTTTACCTGTAGTTTAAAAAAAGTGTTGGACGCAACCGTGATCCGAACCTGCGCATCCCGGGTGAGAGTCTGATACTCTACCACTACGCTACGAGCGTAGTTTATTTTTATGTCTCGAGCCCACCGCGAGAAAGGTTGTGTAGAACTGGCGCCTACGAAGCGACAAAACTCTTAATACGGTCAGGCGTTTTTCAGCAAGCAATGAACCTACTCGTTAGAAAGCGCATTTTGGTGGCGTTTAACCAACCTCGGAATGAATTCGAATTAGCGGTCGTTTAAGTTACGTAAGCCACACTTATTTTCCTTACCTACAAATAGTTGAAATTATAATATTTTTGCTCAAAAAAATCTTCAGATTGCCAAAATAGCTTGAAACAGATATTCGAAAATTAGCAAAATGCCTTTATTTTTGGTGACTGTCTCCGGCATAAAAACTAAGGCATCCGCCAATAGTAACAATAGACTTTTGGATACAGCTTGTGTTCTGTTTAGCAATTTTAGCCACTTTCTTTTCATTTATTCTAGAGAGACCCGTATTTTCTTAATTGAAACAGAACAGTAGTTATTTTTCTCACTTTGATAGCGGATATCTTAGAAACTGGTCATAGAAAAAAAATAAAAATTACCCATTTTCTTAACTAGCACTAGTTATACAACATATTCAAAATTAGTTGAAATCGACTCGACGAGATATATTTTATAGGAGTGTGCAGTGCGTGGTTCTTCAATGTTTTTAAAACTTTGATAATATTCGCCGTGCCCTCCCCCCCTGGATCCGCCACTGCCTATAAGTAATAAAGTAAAATGGCGTATAGACACGCTTTTTGGTACTGGAAAACAGCGAGGTCTAAATTTTGAGTAACCACAACTCAAAAATAAAACGTTAGGATATTTTTATCATCATCATAGTATGCCAGGCAACCATACATTATCTGGGTGTCGAAGGTGACTAACGGAATATAGAATTGGCAATAAAAGTTTTACGATAAAATACGATAGTTGGAGTAATGTTTGAATATTTCATGGATCGTAAAATTTTCTCGAAGGGGATGCAGCGCCGCTATCTGCTCCTAGAACCGTATTTTTGAGGCTGTTTATTTAACATTAAATATTATAATGATAAGTGTTTTTTTGTAAAAATTTTAGCTAGGATTTGTAGTACGCAACATATATTTTTTAAAAAGCACACGAAAGATGGCGGTGGCACTGTACAGGGTGGGCACTTTTGGGGGGTTTAAAGGACTTTCAGGGGAGATAGAACAAAACTGACCCCCACTTGCGAGGCTCGATTTTCAACAGAAGATCGAAGATGAAAACTGCATCTTCATATGTCAAGACATTTACAAGCTACGGGGAGGTTTTGAAAAGTCTGAATTTTGGGAGAGGGTCTGGTTATTACCAAAAATTTTATTTTTATGTAAAGAGCTTTTTTATAGACTTTTTGACAAAGAATTTAACTGTCTTTTCCGATTTTTTTCCACCGTTTTTAGTTTCCACGATATAAGCCAAAGTTAGTATTTGTCTTCTGGAATACCCCATATTTTATTTAATTTTTGAATTTGTGATAAAATTTCTTTTTAAACAATATAGCATATGTGATAGTTTGGTTGGGTAGTTTTTGAGATATTTAATATTTTCCATTTGTGAGTAGTGTGCTGTGACTTTATATTGATAGGTTCATAGTGTGTTATTTATTTTTGTCATCAAATTTCTGCAAATAGGTCATAATATGAGAAAAGTCAAAATGACTTTCTGTCAGGGCCTGCTTTTTAAAACTACAAAGCTTTCATTTGAATGTAACGTTATTATTATAGAAGAACGAACTTCTAAAAAAAGTAGATATTTAGTTTATCACTTTTATAAGAAATAAATCATTGAACTATTTTTGTTAGTTGGTATGTTCTCTGTTCTGACAAAGAGCGTGATATATGACAGAACATGATGCTTGATTTTTGATACGTATTGAGTACGATATGAAAACACACTAATTATTACAGTAGGCCATGGCAGCAAACAAAATATTAAATATCTCAAAAACGGCTCCACCAAACTATCACATATGTTATATTGATTAAAAGAAATTTCATCACAAATTCAAAAATTAAATAAAATGTGGGGGGTTCCATAAGCAAAATACTAACTTTGGCTTATATCCTGGAAACTAAGGACGGTGGAAAAAATCTAAAAAGATAGTTAAATTCTTTGTCAAAAAGTCTACAAAAAAGCTCTTCACATTAAAATTAAATGTTCAATAACAACGAACTTATAGACCCTTTCCCAAAATGCAAACTTTTGAAATCCCCTTCGTAGCTTGTAAACGGCTTGACATATCAAAATGCGGTTTTTACCGTCGAGCTTCTCTTGAAAATTGAGCCTCGCAAGTGAGGGCCAGATTTTTTTTATCTCGCCTGGAAGTACCTTAAACTCAAAAAAGTGCCCAATTTGGGACACCCTGTACATCTAACGAAAAAACAAGAGTTTTCTTGTACTTCAGTCCAAAATGAACTTCCTGAATTTCTATTGCTTACACAGAGGGTGGAACCTAGGACGACGCCGTTTCGTTCTTATTAGGGACTCATCAGCTAGGTGTACTACAATGAGAGAGAATTTTAAATCGTGCAGTACAGCAACTTTCGGTTGTTTTGGGATTTATAATCGCTTTCTTTTAGACGAAACATGCATACAGATGGCATAATTATATGTCTTTCGTCTCTGCTGACTACAGTAGATATTTTCTTGGTTTCACACAGAGGTCGCCATTGACAGGATTTCTTCCGCTTGAGTCGTAATCTTTGCCACATAAGTGCGACCGAAATTCTGTGTCATTGTGGTACACCTAGCTGATGAGTCCCTAATAAGGACGAAATGGTGTCCACCACTGAGTAACGGAGTCATTAGACAATTAAAGTTAATTTTCGAGTTTATCGGCATGTGTATCCTTATCTCTACCAAGTTGACCTATCGAGCAGGTGTACTTTTAAACTAATGGCGAATGCGTGACAGCTGATCAAATGCGTCAAAACATCGTTTCGTATGCAGAGACGGTCGTAACATTACGACCCCCTTATCGTACCTAATGAGGATTTCGTGCATTTAATCAGCTGGAGCTGTCACGCATTCGCCATGATTTTAAAAGTGCATCTGCTTGATTGGTCGACTTGATAAATAAGGATACGAGTGCTGATAAAACTGAACATCAATTTTAACAGTGAGATTTACTAAGATCTAAAATAGTACCCCCTACAGGTCTAAGTATTTACACCTGTGGGGGGTACTAAATTTTAAAACCAATTTTCAAAAAACACTTACTCATACAGAAAAGACGCAAAGTCATTGATTATTTTGTATTGTTATTGCAAAACACCACTGAAAAACTGCTTTTTTCTCAAAATACACCATATTTAAGAAGAAAATGCCCCAAAACTAATTTTTTTTGACAGGTTTCAAAGTGGCAAATGGTGAATACGCCAAAAAGTTGGCACATAATAGCTTCATGATCTGTGTTTGAGGTTATAAAGTTGGTGATTTTTTAGACCACCTCAGGGGGGTGGTATAAGTTTATAGCCCCCAGAAAGTTTATTTATAATTTCCCTAAGTAACCGCTTTTACAAGTATTAATTTACCTTATTTAATATCCCAAGTTGTTCATTAACCAATAAAACACCTACTATTTTGTCGAGAAAAGCGCCATATTTTGAACCCGTTTTCAGCACAAAAAATATATTTATGACGGCACTACGAGACAAAACGAACATAAGTGAAGGTCACTGATTATGCACGAAAAATATAACAAACAAAAAACCGAAAACAACTATATTAATTTATTTACAAACTGAAAGTAAAACATGAAGGTTATCTAAAAGGTGAGTCAAAAGAACTTTTCTTACTTAAAACTCACTCATTTTAAAGCTGTAGCTTTCATTAGTAGAGGTTGGTGCAAGTCAAGGTACAAGCAGAGCTAAAAGATCCGAACTCGCTGTTTGCGATTGAACGCAGCGCTAATATTTTTAAACTGACATTTAGACAGTGACAGAAATGTAAAAGAAACTTGCATTTAAGTTTTTTAATCCATTTCATAAATAAAAACACATTTTAACTAAATACAAAATTAATCTACAACTTATTTATTATACATCAAGTATTGATTGGAAAAATTAATTAGCAAGGGTAAGTTTTAATTAGAGTGACATATAGCCCCAATGTTAATTTATTCTACAGAGTGTTTCCTATTTAGACCCCGCGTTGGTTAAAATTTTTTAATTTTCTTTTCAAATTTATTAAAATTCTTCTTATAAATCAAACTATGTTCAAAACTCAAGGAAGCTGGTGTAAAATACTTAAAACCAATAATTTCACTTAAACTTAGGACCATTCTAAAATAGACTAAACCCTTTTAGTAACTCCCACCTTAAGTGTATTTTTTACGCAGTGGCTCTTATCACTTTTTGTCTGTTTTTGCGATACAAACTTTGCAACTGACTTGAATTGAATAAATTTCCGTAGGCTTCTATAGGTCCGGTGATAATTTAATATTTTTAAAAAAATACGTTAGTGGAGAGGTGGTTAAGTCAAAGCTGCTATGCAAATCTAAAGTTTTTAGATTTGACTTCCACTAAATATTTTCTAATTTTAGAGGAAAACACTACGACGTTGGAGGGTAGTTGATGGTATGAGAGCGGGTTGATATATTTCAAAATTTATTACTTGTTTATTATAAGAACACAGAAAAATGTTTAAATGTATCAGAATTAAGTATAATAACTAGTGAAATTTGTTTAGAAAACTCACTCAATTAAAACGTTAGTGACTTCTAAACTGCTCAGGCGTCATTTATGCGTCCCAGGCTTTTCGTTTACGGTATATGTATGGGGTTAAAAAATAGTAGTTTACATAACAAGCATGTTATGATGGTCATTAAAGGCGAAGATGAATTTTGAGATGCGAGCCGCAGGCGAGTGTCTTAATTTATCTGAGCATGTAATGACTATAACATGCGAGTTAGTGTACTATACTTTGCTGTAGTGGTATATATTGAATTATAGAGGTATTGAATTCACAGAAAGGTGACATGATACTAGGTAAGGGTGATGAAATCAGTTTGTTGTTCTTGTCTGATTTGTATGTATTAAATGAAGATGGTCATTCGTTGACTTAGTTGGATAATATTAGTAATTAGCTTGGAGCATTGACTGGATGTAAACAGTGTGTATACTGTGACTGAATGTCTGGATAACAACAAATCGAGCCATTCATCCTCCATTAGTTTATTATTCCTCCAAGGTATGTATACTGTGACTTGTGAATCTCGATAACAACAAATCAAGCCCTGGTAGCTGCAATCAATAAACGGTAAATTCTCTCTTTATTCTATGGGTAGGTAGATAGGTATAGGTATGTAAATACCAGACTGCTCTATTCCCGAGAGCAGCCTCTCTTCAGACAATTTCGATCATGATAACATCATCGATGTCATCATTTTCTTCATCGTCATCATCAAAAAAAGACATGTGCATGTACTACGACCAATGAAAATGTCATCAAACGCGGAGATGTTATTTATGTTTATCCACAGTGGGACACCAGAGATTTTGTAGCACCATGTCAAAAATTTGGGGTTAGGTTACTTATTTTGACTTTTCGCGTTCTGCGCCGCTAAAAAACCAAGTAAAATACTAAAATAAAAGAAAACCATTTATTGCATAATTACCTTGTAAAGAAACGCTACCCAACTACATATTAAAGTAACTGGGTGTAATGTTTAAGGTTGCATTTACAGGTGCATTTATAATTAAATTGGAAACACTCCCGCTAGCTGATACCGAAAACAGGTTAACTTAAAAGAATGCAGATTTAAAAATCGGCTACTGGCGCTAGACGAAATAATCGTATTCTGTTTTAAACAGGAGCGTCAACGACTAGCAAGAGTCTTTCCAACCTCTAAATGGAGCTTTACTGACCTGTTTTGTTAGTACTCAAGTATCTGTGCGTTTTTGAAACTGAGGTTCTAAAATCTATCCTTTACACTCCAAGATTTAACTAGTACCATTGCACATAACTATGCCGGAATAATTTCAATTAAAAAAAAATGGTTGAATCAAAATAAAAACAAAATTATATGGGGTTATGGGCACCGAATGTTTCTATGCGAATTTCTATTAATCCCAGCGAGCCAGTAAAGTTCTCTTGGTTCTTTGATAGACTCGGGGTAATGCCCGCGCAGCGCTAAGCCTTTTTCGGCGGGCGACCGCACACGCGGAGTGGTTTCATATTTGTTTTAGAACAATGTTTTAGAACAAAGTTTGTTGACAAAACACCTGCAGTTACCATGGAATCCTATAAATTCTGAGGGGTATCAGCCCACACTTGAACTGCGTGTGTATCCCAAATTCAGTGAACTGTGATTGATTGATCAGTTTCTTTTCCGGAGTGCACAGGCTTTTAGAAAAAAGGAAACTTAGTTTTTATTTTCGTTAAAGAGAGTATTTCTCTATTTTTTTGTAAATCGGCTTTGTTCTAAACCGCAATTATTTTGAGGAAGGAAAAATCCTTCAGATATTTTTGTTAAGCATTTAAAAATGATCACTCTCAATGATAATTCTGTTTTCCCTGTGCACCCTGGCAAAAGATTAAAAAATTTAAGAACAAACTTTTTTTTACTTAAAATCTGGGGAGAAACTATAGCCTATCTATCTATCTAAAATATCAAAGCAAATAAGGACGCTAAGGGACTTTTCATATATCTATTTAAAAACAATATTTTTTTTTTCTTAAAAATGCGTAATATATCAATTTAAATCGACTTATTTTTGGTTAAGTAGTAAAATTATATTGGATTTATTTACGTTTAATAAATATTTATTGTCTTAAAAATAATTCACATTTATGCGTCAATAAGAGCTCTTATAAAATAAAGTTTCATCGCTTGTCACGCCATCGTGTGGTTTACGTCTAGGCTTTATTATTATTCTAGGTCCGTAAATGAGGAATTACAATCGTGTTGAAAATGTCCTAAAATTAGTATTATTTGTTGGTCGTAGGTAAAAATAGTTTATCGTCTTTCTTAAGTTTTGAAAATGAGGTATATTAAATAAAATATTCCAAAGTTAGTGGCAAGAAACTGAAAATTAATCAGCCCAGCTCTTTCTGGAGAGCTTAATATTTAAAGAAAAAAGGATTTTTCTTGGCAATAGTCTTCCAGAAAAAGGAATTACAAACGGATAAAAACAATCGGCCAGGAAAAAGACGATAGCTATAAGAGGAACGCCGGCACGGTCTCGAGAAACGCAATCGAATAGGTGTCTTTTATGTCCGCCTTTTTGAGTGAAACGGACTGCAGTTTTTAAATCTCTCCGAAATTGAGTTTTTTCGACACCCGTTACATTGTCGTTTTATTGGGAAAAAATTCAATTCGACAGCAATCTTTTATATACAAGGGTGCGATTATGCAAATCATTATTTGCGTGTTTATAAAAAGATTAATTGCCATTTTGACCGAGCGGCCTCTAGCATTGATCTGGCTATGGATCACTTCATCTATCTTAAGGCGCAATTACACAGACGAACATGCTCAAACAAAAGCTCGTGCAAAAGATTTTTTGCGTGAACATTTTTGTTAGCTTTTCTTTGAACATTCTGTTCGTGTAAATTTTTGAGCAAATTTTTGTTATCTATTTTGGAAACATATTTTTAAAGATGAGAATAAATATAATTTCACATCAGTGATCAGTGATCTCAATTCTTTAATAAAATGGAACACCAACTTTTATTTTAAATTTTTGTGAAAAAAAGCCGACGGCAACCGAAACATTATTTATTATTGGCTATCAGGTCTATCTTCGTTTGAGATTTTTAAAAGTAATTTCCTGTTTTTCTTAGATTTTCTGATAAAGGTATTAAAAAAGTAGTGTTCACAACTCGTGCCTAAACTGTGCTTTTTTACTCGCGTTTTTAAATACCTCGCTGCATGCGCTCGTTATTTAAACCAACGCTTGTAAAAAAAGCACTATTTTAGCCACTAGTTCTGAAAACTACTATTACCGGTTTTTTTTTTCGAATTTAGAAGTTTATTAAAATATGAAAGTCAAAAAATATTATTTTGGATTAGGTTGGGTGGGTCTAGCTCTAGTTAGGGTGGATTAGGATTACTTATAATATTTTTTTCTTAGGGTTTTTTCCCGGATTTTTTTGCCGGAGGTTTTTTTTTGGATTTTCTTGCGAGTTTTTTTTTATTTCCAAGGATTTTTTTCCTAAATTCAAAAAAAAAACCCAGGAAAATTTTTCTTTTCCAAAAAATTTTGAGTTTTTCAAATATCGGCAGAAAACGCAAAAATTGCACTTTTAAGCGGTAATCGGCGCCTCACGACTATGAGGAGTGGTGGGGAGGGGGATTTTTTTTAAAACATATTTTTGTCACTTTACTTTACCCCTAGCTTTGATTGTTTTTTTTTATTTCCTCACACCAGATTTACCTAGTTAGTTTAAGGCCCCAAGGATTGGTTCAAAAAGCAAAAGGTTCATGAAAATGCTGAAGATATAGATATTTACTATCAATTTAATGTAATAATCAAGGTCGATTACTTACACTGAACAAACAATATGCAAAGGAACAAAATTCCGATTCAAAAGTCTAATCTATTACTGCTAAATTATATTTTTTAGACAAGGGTCGGGATTGTAGGGTTTTAAAAGTGGGTAATAAACGGGTATTATGTAGACCGAACCTACTTTTGTTCATATATTTAAGATTTAATAAAATATATATAGGTTTTTTTAATTTGACTTAATTATTATTGTATTGTGTTTTAAACTAAGAAGTAAAATAAAGAGATATTCTTTTAAACATAAATTTTTATCATTACATTTTACAGGCAACAGCAATAATTATTTTTTTTTATTCTCGTTTTTTTACAACCCCAAAAAAGTTATAAGTATACTGGGATATCCCCTATAAAAATCAGATCAATCGAAGTTGCTTATGAGGTAAAATGTGAATTTCGACATCAAATCGTTTTTCCGTCGGAAAGCACTGTATTAAAAATACCTTGTTTTAAAACGTAGTCTTTCTATTTTCAGTTAAGTTCAATGAATGCCCATAAAAATGTAAATTTTGAATTTGTAAGAAATTTTTATTACCAACATTTCTTCAAACAAATTTTGCTTAACATTCTCTCCAAAATATCCGTGAGTCTTTTTGTACGAGATTTTGCTCGAACTTTTCTTTGAACATTTTGCTCAAGAAGCTCGTGTAAATGTTTGTCGGTATTTCAACATCAAAGGAAAGTTTGTCTGTGTAAATGCGCCTTTAGGGGTTTTTTGAGGAAAGTTTATTGTTTTTAAGTTGTATAATTATGTTTTCCTCACTTGCACAGAAAAGCCAGAACAGAAAAAACACAGAAAAAAACGAATTTAAAAAAACCGGAACAGAATTGAACAGAAAATAAAACGTCCGAAACGAAATATGAAAAAAGTAAACAAAATCAGAAATACTAGAATCAGAAACGAAAAACACCCGAAAAAAATACTTAAATGAGCAGAACGACAATCCATCCGAATCGCTATTGGGCATTCGTGACGAAAAGGGCTCGCGTAGAGCCTAGTCGCCGGACCGGGAACCTCCTCTTTATTCTACTATTGGGCATGCGTCAAATTAAAATCTCTAGAGCGCCATACGGCCTGGATTGCGGCTTTAACAAGTTTCTGTATTGGGAAGATGACACGGGGAATTTCTTTTATTAAACGATTTTATTTAACTTCACAATTTCTGGCTGTCCAGTCTATAATATCTTGCGCTTCATTTTTGACACACTTCCCGTGAAGCGATTTTAATATTATGAAAAATTTGGCGTTAGGGGGTAGTTGACGGGTGTAAAGGGGGTAAATTAATACAATATCCCAACTTACTTCGACTCTTCTCTGCCGTAAGCTGGCAACGTAGCAATTGAATTTGTGTCTATCGGCATTTTCGGACAGATTGAGGTTCTTCAGTTTTGTGGCTCGACATTATTATGTTTCTATCAAATTATTTTCGTTAAAAATATATTCTGACATTTTGTGTTTCTATAAAAATATGTTTCCTATGTTTTTCCGTCATTTCATTTTCGAGAAAAATTTTTTCGGACCAATTATTTTCTTTTCTTTTAAATTCTGACAAATTATGTTTCTGGCAAATTTGGTTTCGGGTCTTTTAAGGGACCCATTTGTACTACTCTCGCTTTAAAAAAATGGCAAAAGCCCCGATAATGGGTTTATGGTGGATCGATCGTGAAACTCTCTTTAACAACAAGTGCGAAAAAGACGAAAACTGTAGTCTTTCCATGTCAAATTTTAAAGTAGTTAGTGACATTATAGTTTTATGAAAATATCTTAAAAGGTTGCAAAAGTGTTATCATTAAACCTGACTTTTATTTGAAGTCGATACCTTAATCCTCTTAAGAGTTAGCAGGGGGGGACTTTTTACGTCCGCATTGTACATCGGTTATCAAGGGTAGTGGCCTACTAAACTAATAAAACTGCAATTTTTGAACTTTTTATTTCAACATAATTTTTTGTAAAGCATATTCCAAAACACTTACATTTGCAGTGTTGCCACTTACACGTAAAAATGGCAACAACTTTCTTATTTTAAACTGTATCCCGAACTTGTATGTTTGTAAAACTTTTATTTTGACAGTTGTGAAAAACTTACTTATACGAAGATTATGGCATTTATTTTCTTCTCGGATACTAAAAGTAATACTATTTTCAAGATGGTAGTCAACAAAGAAAATTTTGTTGGAACTTTGTAAATTTAAACTCAAATAATCATCTACGTAGCTCAAAAAAATTGACTCTTCAATCGGTTCAATTCATTTCGTAAAGTAACGGTAAAAAAGTATTTAAATAGGAGCAAAATTAAATTTCTACCAAGGCATAATATGATTTAGGGAAATCAATCGATCGCTGGAATATTTTCCGTTAATATTTTTTTCGCTGAAAGCAAAATTCCCTTGACCGGTTAGTTTACATTAAAGAGCATACAGGGTTCGACCCAAGTAAGATCCCGTCAAATTTACCGATAAATTTTGCCTTCAAAGGGCGTAAAAGAGTGATTATGAGTATTTTCTTATTTTAGTTTGAAAATAAAATTCGCTAAATTAATTAAAATGCCCGTGTATCCATAAACTTTTACTACCGATTAACGTTGCTCTTTCAACAAAGCTGCGAAAAGTCTGAGTCTGACCTGTCATAACCAGTTACCCACCCCGACTCTACGAGACAATCAGCCATTTGCACCAACATATTTAGGGGTCACCTAACATTAGGTGGCACCTAAATCTAGTTTAGTTTTAGGTTAGGGGAGCGCTAGGGGACCAAAAACGGACCCCTAGATTTGGGGATCACCTAAGGTAGTTTAGGTGAGTTCTAAATACAAACGAAACTCTTCTCTAACCTAGGCTACCTTATTCTAGATGACCCCTAAATAAGTAAATATGTATGATAATTTCGTGGGTTATGGGATTTTGGCAATAGAAAAAAGACAGTTATTTCTTTGGGACGTTTCGCCTCTATATTGAAGCTTTTTCAACCCTAGAGACAGAACACAAGCAATTAATTAACCTAACAACAACAAGCAAAAACTCTTTTGTTTTATTAACAAGGTTGTAGAAAAAGTATGAAATAAAGTACTAGAGAAAACTTTCTTTCAAAACTTACTTCATAAAAGTTAGTCAAAAAGCCCGTTGGTAGTGCGTATGGGATAACCATCACTTTGTCCTTGGCTGAACACCATTTTATTATTCAATTTTAAAAACAATTGGCAAAATTAATTCCATTTTTTTTTTATATATTTATAATACCTTATGGTTAGTGGCACCATTTACTTTTCGGTCAGTTGAATTTTAGTTCAAGCATTTGAATTTTTCGTTGGCCAATAGGTGCATTCAATTTAAACGTAAATTAGGTAGTTTCACACTTTAGTCTGTTTTTACGAGCTTACCATGGTAAATATTCAAGCAACCCCATCGTTTCCCACACTCACTACAAACATAGGCTTTCGAAGGAAAAAGACAGTAAAAAAAAACGTGAAAACATAGCATTACAATGTGCACAATACTAATGTAAATTTAAAACTTAACAATTAAAAACTTCTCTGATTTTAGTCTAAGACATTAACAAACACTTTAAAATAATTACTTAATAGCTAAAATTAATTTAAATCACACACACAGAGAAAATATCACAAGTATCAATGACAATAAGAAAACTTGATCATTATTAAATCAGGTACCCAAATTAGTTTTGTATTTATTTAGTAAATTGCAATACAAAGTACTGAGACCCCTAACATCTGTTCTTAGATTAACTGTATCATATAACTGAATCTGAATCATCTCACTGATTAATCTTTTTGTGTAATTAGATTCACTATCCAGAATAGTGGTATTCTGGAATTGAAAATTATGTTGCTTCTCAAAATGATGCTTAGAGAGCGCAGTTTTTTCTGCGTCATACATTTTATCATTTCTGCAATCGTTTTTATGTTGTTGTAACCGCCTCTCTAAATATTGTTTCGTCTGTCCAATATAAAACTTGTCACACTCACACGGTATGCAGTAAATAAGATTAGACATTTTACTTAGAGTAGTGGGGTCTTTAAGTTTTGTAAAGAAAGATCGAGTTGTTTTGATGTTGTAGAAAGCAAGTTCCGTGTTAGTATCTCTGAAACAGCGTTTGATTTGTTGAGACAAGCCATCTATGTAAGGAAACTTAAAATATTTTTTATCATTACTGGTTTTAGAGGATCCATTATTTTTTTTAAACTTTTGGATTGATCTATTAATGAAGTTCATAGGGTAATTGTTATTTCTTAAAAGCAGCTTTACTTTGTTTATATTTTCAATATGAAATTTTGGGCTACTTAGCTTAGTTAGTTTAAATATGTTCGTGCAAATGGCTGAATTTATCGTAGCAGTCTCGCGTTCTCACGAATTATCTTGTTGAAATAAAATTAAAAGAAAATTATACTATTTAAAAGAGTAAGTAAAAGAGTAAAAAAAATTAAAACAACGTAGCGCAGTTTTTCAATCTGCAACTGACGTCAGGTTAGCTACACCTGACGTCAGGAAGCTACGTTAGATCGACCGTGCACCGACTCAAATTTATACCAAATTGGGGAATACAAATCCGGGTTGTACCGACGTCGCCATACGTGGGTTCCTTAGAGGGAATACAGATATTTGTACTACAAACTAAGTCGTGCTTAGTGCAAATAGCTCAACGCCTGGATAACAAACTTAGTTAATGTTTTTGTCCCAATTTAGGAAACCCCTACACTTTGATTCGAAATAACAACGAAACTTGTAACGTTGGCAGACAGAGAAATAAGATGCCGTCAGTGTTTCAAGTCAAAATTATTACATACCCCATGAGAACATTGAGACTTGTAACTTGTGCGAGCTTGAAAACGAGGCTGAACACCAAAAATTACCAACGCACTTTACTTTACTGGCACATATGACCAATGCAGGGCCAAAAATACACGATCGCCACGAATATTCTCACCTTTTCAATCAAAAATAAGATTTTATTGACGAAAAAAACTTCACCATTCTTTTTAAAATATGCCTAAATGATGTATTTAGAACAATATTTTATTGCAAAGGTCATGGGATTTAATGATATTTCACACAAAAATACAAAATTTCCGATCGGCTTTATTATTTATCCACAACTACCGCAAGGAAAAGATTACTGGTCCTGACCCCTAGTGAATTTTTGTTTACTTAATCGGCCGCCCGTTCTGGCGAAACGTTGGTTTCATCTACAGTGGTGCTACTGCAAGATCCTAGAGGCCGCCAGTGTAAGTTTGACTCCATCTGATGGACCTGACCTCTGGCGGTGTCTGGTTAACTTTATCTGTTTAGGGAACTTTGCTTCCAAAAAAGATTCCTTCACTACGTCTGCCCGACATCGGAACAAGACCCAGAAAATTGGCAGCGAGTTTTAACGGAATGCCAAAAATTCTAACCTGCAAAGTTTTGTGACAATTTTTGTGCCTTCTCCAACTGCCTTTCATTTTTTCTTCCGTTTTATGTTTTGCAACCACGTGTATATACAGACCGCTTCAAGCTACTGCGAACATAGGGGGAATCAAGTCCAATTTACTCTCCGTGCCGTATGACCGAGGTGGATTCGAAGCACGCTGCAGTGTTATCTTTTGGAAATTCATTTTGTTTTTATTATTTTGTCTTATTTCTGCCTTGCTCGAGAAACAGATGGGTAAGTTCTTAATTGAAATAATACATTTTTAAAACTAAAAATGGATGTCTACGAAGCCGAAAAAGTGCAGATGGTCAAATCGTCATAACCCAACACACGTTCGATATTGGTCGAGGGAAAATTTGCATTTGTATTTTGACGTAAGAACACAGTATCCCCAAAAACTAAATGTTTGGGGGGGGGGGTGTATTGTAGGGGAACACGTAATTGGGCCATTTTTATCTACTGCAGCAGCACATTATTCCAACTGCTAGGCAGTTGTTAGGTGTAAGATTTGGTGAAACATGGTTTCAACAAGATGGTTGTTCCGCTCACAATGTTGGCCTTGTTAGGGAATATCTTGATAATGTATTTCCTAATCGGGTTATAAGTACACGGGGAACTATTTTATGGCCAGGTCGATCTCCCGATCTTGCTCCTAATGACTTCTATCTGTTTTTGAAGAAGCTTTTCAAATTATCACCCCTAACATGCTTGGAAACGTTGGAAGGGGTTTTTATAGTAGGCTCGGATATTGTCTAGCCGAGCAAGGAGGACTTTTCGAACATTTGTTTTAATTTTTTTTTGACTTGGAGAATCTTTTTGGTTTTTAGAATGTATTATTTTATTTTGAGAACTTGCTTTTATTTTGTTTCTCCTTATTATTTTCATTGTAACACGTCGTCACTGATAAATCTGAGCAGTTGACAATAAAACGCTCTTATTTATCAGTGACAAAAAATAAGAAAATTACGTTATAAAAATTTGCGTATTTATTGACCAAATTCCGGTTTCATTGACTACGCTCCACACAGCACCGTGGTTAGAGGCGTACTAAATACAAGGCGAACGGCGGCGAATGGCAGCGAATGGCGATCGGAAGCCTGAGTGTTGGTTGCTTCACTGATAGGCGTGCGGTGTCTCTGCAGGTACGTAAACTGGCAAATTAGACTTCTTTCGCCCTATGTTCGCAGTAGCTTGAAGCGGTCTGTATAAGACGCTAAGTGATCAACATAAGTGATAGACAACACACAACGGTTTGTGGTAAAATGCTTTAAGGCCTAGTTAAAGTAAGTTTAAAGTTGAGCTTCTACCCAAATTAATCATAAAGCTTGATCTATACCTTGTGTTAGCTCCTATGCTAGCTATATATAATGATTTTTTGAATTGAATATTTGAATTGGTTTTTCTTTGGCATTATTAATTATAACAGAAAAATGTACACCACGCACGAAAATACAAAAAGCAAGTCTAATTTTTACTACTTTGGGTTGAATTTTATCTTTTTTTAGACAAAAATGATCATAGAGTAATGTGGGGAGAAACCAGTATATTACAAAAAGAACCAGACAAAATTAAACGAAAAATCAAAGAAGCAGCTTGCATCTATCTTAACGAAGATGAATGCATAGCTAGCATATCAGTTGATATAAATACAGTTTGGCTTCCAATTTTAAAACAAGATTTTCAAAAAGGTTTTTTTAAAATAAATTAAAAAATAGCAATGATGTTCTTTGGGTTTCTAATATATTTTTTCTTAAAGTTAGTCAAAAGATCATTTTTATAATTGATATTTTAAAATAAAAATTTTGTATTTTTATAAAGTAATCTAAAATCGAAAACACTCAAACAAATATAATTTTGATTTTAAATTTTACTAAATTCACCCAATACCTTGTTGGCTACTATCGACGCACCAAACTGTCAAGTTAATATTTGAAATATATATCAGTCAAAGTCACTCAGTTGTATGACAACAGACAGATATTTTAAAAAAGAATCGAAAAAAGTTTTTGAAAAGGATAAAATTCTTTGATAACGGCAGTAGAATTTCTGCCGAAACGTCAATTAAGTACTTAGATTCTAGTTAGGATTTGCGTGTGTGTAGGCAAATTTTTTATCTTATTTAAAAACCACTGACAAACGAACAAATTTTTTTCTTTAGGAATTTACGCAGTGGGTTTTAACATATTTTTGAAAAAATTTCCTTAACTTAGTGGCGAAAAACCCAAAAAAAAAAAGTAGTTTCGACATTATGAATCCGCCACAAACATATAGATTTTATTTACCACTAAAGTCGTCAACTGACTATATTTTATACTCTCTCTGACGTTAGATGCCGTACAAAAATAGTCGGAAGACTGTAGACTAATGATAATAATAAGTTTCAACAGATTCCGTTTTCTCATTTCCGATATTCTGCCCGGTAAAGATTGGCCTAAAAACAGCAAATCTATGACAAATCTATGCCGTTTTTGTGGCCTTAAAGCGCTGAAAGCGCAGCAGTTTTCCTAAACTGTTGGCTTTACAACGTTGCCTAGCCGGCATCTCTCTTCAGTGCATCTGAGTTGAATAGCGTTCTTAGTCAGACACATGCATTTCGCCATCCTAGACGAGAACTGACGAACCCTGTATTAAAACGTGCACGTTCGTTATTTTACTATTTTTCTTTCAGCATCAAAAGTCTGCGCGTCGTAAGCGCCTTGTATTTACTCAAAGAGGTTAAAATGCAAATACTTATTTCAAACTGTGGCTTCGAAAAGCTCCTTAAAATTCTGCAAACGTAAGCAACTAAATCCTTCAAAATGCATCCTTAATCCGTGCCGCCTGGACCGGGATTACCGTTAGTTTTGCTCGAAAATTTACATTTAAAACAATGTTTTGGTGCTTAGTTGAGATTAAGGCGTATCGAGAGAATAGTATATAAGACATATACCCAATTAAATTTAAACGCCAAACTACGGAAAAACTCAAGAATTAAACACGTCTAAATTCCTTTTCAAAATTACTCAACCTCTTGCAGGCACGACCGCTTCATTTGTAGAAAATTCTAACCATTTTGTTAATATTCCTAAATCTTTTGTTTTAGGAACCGAGGATAGATTTGTCAGTTTTGACGTCGAAAGTCTATACACCAACGTCCCGATAAAGGAATCGCTAGATATTATTAGACAGCGACTGGTTGATGACGAATCCCTTTATGAACGCTGTCTACATAACTCTTAGTTTCAGGTGAAAGATAGGTTTTATGCTCAGGATGACGGTCTGCCAATGAATTCATCGCTTTCGCCAGTGGTGGCCAATATTTACATGGAGTGGTTCGAATCACACGCGGTTGATACCGCAACATATAAACCTAAGCTCTGGCTAAGATATGTTGATGATACTTTTATTCTCTGGACCGCGAATGACCAACAACTTTCGGAATTTCTTCAGCACCTGAATAACATAAGACCCACCATTCAATTTACAACGGAGTTGGAACAAAAACGCCAAATTCCTTTTCTTGATGTACTTGTCAAATGAGTAGAAAGCGACATCAAAACAACAGTATACCCACTCACACAGGACAATATTTAAGTCAAGTTTTAAATCATTCTGCTACAACCAAACGAAGCATAATAAGAACTTTGTATAACAGAGCCGTTCTAATTTGTAACAATTCTCATGACTTGGAAATCGAAGTAAGAAATATTAAGAAGGATCTGCAGCAGAATGGTTACAGCCTTAAATTTATAACAGATACTATTTCTAAATTTTAACAAACAGGACAGAGATTACAAGACCAAAACCAGCAAATGCATTCCTTACAATTCCATACATTAAAGGAGTATCAGAGAACATTCGAAGAGTAGCGAACAACTTTAATATAAAAACGGCTTTTGAATCTCATAATACAATTCAAAGTTCCTTGTGAGTGTGGTGAATCATACATAGGTGAAACAAAAAGACTGCAAGACAAAGTAAGTTAAAACATAATTCTTTGATCGTTTCAAAATTTTGTCACACCAATTTGGATTTCGTGAGGGAAAATCGACACAGGACGCAATACATTATTACTACTAAAATTTATGAGTCTCTCGATGACGGTGACCCATCAATGTGCCTGTTTGTCGATTTGTCCAAAGCGTTTGAGACTCTATGTCATTCGAACTTGATGGAGAAACTGAAACGTTATGGATTACGCGGCAAAATCTTCGATTTGATTAAAAGCTATTTATCAGATCGCACACAGCAGGTGTCTATTGGTGGTGAACTTAGGGAAAAAAGAAAGGATCAATATGGCGTTCCCCAGGGAACAGTTCTTGGACCACTTATGTTCACGGTCTACATCAACGACATGCTAAACCTTGATGTGGTAATGGTACTATTATCAGTTTTGCTGATGAGATAATCTTGTTTTGTCAAGCAAAATCCTGGATAACTTTAAAAAACATTATAGAAAATGATATAAAACTTTTGAAAAATTGGTTCGATTACAACAAACTCACATTAAATGTAGAAAAAACTAAATACATGCAGTTCAGGTCACATTTCTTCAATTAAATATCTTGGAATCCATATAGATAATCATCTGAGATGGGATGTTTATATCAAAAAAGTTTGTCACAAAATAAGGGGATTCTTGTCGAAATTTTCATACTTAAGAGACTTTCTAAACATAAAACAATTCAAAATCCTGTATAAATCTTTCATTGAGAGTCACTTAAGTTACGGCATAATTGGCTGGGCCGGAGTATCCGAATCGCATTTAAAAAAATTACATTTTTTTCAAAAATGGTTTATAAAAATAATATATGGAAAAACAAAAACATATATATATTGTTAAACTTAAGGCAGATGTTTTGTTTAGAAATACTAAAATATATAAAACAAGAAAAAATTAGTTTTGAGCAAACGCAACATAACATAAATACTCGAAATAGAGATGCATATTTATCTAATACATTGAAAACCCATGGATAAAACTAAAAGACTTTGCCCCTAGGTATATAATATCTTTCCAGAATATATAAAACAAATCCAAAACAACACACTAAAGACAAAAATAATTATGACTATGATCCTGACATTGACCTACCCCAAACTAGACACAAAAATACCGATTATGACATAAAAACCCGCCCATGCCTACTTACAGTCTAGTTAGTATTTACAGTATAAGATGTTACATGTTTTTCTTCTTTTTTGTTAACGTTGTAGAAGTTTAAATAAGTCTTTACAATTGAATGTAAAAAAGAAATATTTCCAACACATGCTTTACCTAAAATACTGGAAATAGTTTTTTCTTACGTTTATTGAATACGCTTTCTAATGTATAGAAATTTATACTTTTGTATATTTTTGAAAAAATAAACGTATATATATATATATGTAAAAAAGACACAATATTTAAATTAGTGTGTTTAATTTTGTCATAAACGTGGTGGGGGAAGTATGTTTCTTTATAAAATTTTACCCCACGGAACACTCCTGAATCGATTAAAAAAAAAATGAAAATCGTTTAAGTCATTTAAAGTTATGCTAGAAATAAAACGGGGTACATACGTTTACTTCGGCCCCTTTAAATCGCGTGAAGTTTTCATTCTTTAAACTATCCTTCGTAAAAAACTAATTGAGCCACTAGTTATAAAAACTTCTATATTCTCTGCATTATTTGGTCATATAACTTTTTTTGTAGAGCCGTTAAGTTAGTTTTACCGTTTCCGGCCCTTAATTAAAGAATAACGGAGAGGGGACCCAAAAAGCGATTTAAAGCGATGGCATTTGATTAGCCGATGCAGAATCCCTTGGAGATGGAGCTGTTAAATTGCTTTTTGAAGGGTTTTCCGGAATTCAAATCGATGGGAACTTTTCACTGTCCGGTGATCTCTCGCCGGGATAAAGTCATCTTTGAACTCTATTAATCGAAAAGTAACTTAAATTTATTTATCTATAAATATTGACTTCATTGCAGATTCAGTCGGACCCCTTTTTGATAATGACAGGTCCATTTAGAATCTTGAATAAATAGTAATAAATCTCTAGATATATTATATTTAAAAAAAAATTTTGATGCTGGCATTTAAACAAATAATAAAATTTTATTAAAAAAACTTTTAAAGAATAAGCTTTAATTAAATGCCCTCAAAAGTAGAAAATACTTTTTTATCTTTCTTATACCATAACAAAAGCAATGGGCGCTAATTAAAAATTTTAGCTTTAGGTATCATTTAAGAAACATCTGTATTCCTCTATAACCTAAGGATATTTTCAAAAGCTTGGCAACCACCGTAATCTCAGCCGTTCTCAGCTTCTTTAGATAAAAGCATTTTGTTTATGATTTGAATAGAAGAAGAATTTAGTTCTTCTTTTGTAGTTCTCTCTTTGTCACCGTAAAGTTAAAATTTTTAATTTGCGTCCATCGCTTTTATTATGGTATAAGAAAGATCAAAAATTATTTTTTACTTTTCAGTGTATTTAATAAGAGCTTGTTCTTTAAAGTTTTTTTTTATAAAAATAAATTTTTTAATTTTTAGATTTGTATCCTAAATCGTCCATTTTGAATCCGTCATATTGAAATTTTCAAATCTGATCAAAAATTCATATCCCTTCCCGAAAAATCCACTTTTTATTTGAATCGAATCAACTAAATCTTTTCCACCTTCCACTTCCCTCGTTAGAGTGAAGTATGTACCTAATAATACCATATTATTGTATTATCGCCGGAACTATTAACGCATACCAAAATTGAACACACACCCTTAATTTTTAGATTTGTCGTCCATTTTGAATCAGCCATATTGAAATTTTCAAATCTGATCAAAACTTTATAATCGCCCTCTTTGAAAACCCCTGATGCCAATTTTGATTGGAATCAAACAAACTAAATCTTTTTCCCCCTCTGCTTCCCTCGTTAGAGGGAGGTGGGTACCTGAGAATACCATATATTGTATTTTCACCGGAACTATAAACGCATACCAAAGTTGAACACAATCGGATGTGGATAAGTCAGTTAAAATTGGTAAGCAAAACATGACCGAAAATCGTCCATCTTGAATCCGTCATATTGAATTTTGAAAATCTAATCAAAAATTCGTATTCCTTATCCCCGAAAGTCACCGTATACAAATTTTTGTTGAAATCGGACAAACTTAAATGATTTCCCCCCCCCCCCACTTCCTTTGTAGGAGGGAGGGGTGCCTAATAATGACATATTATTATATTGTGACGGGAACTATAAATGCATGCCAAATTTGAAAGCAATCGGATGTGTATCGGAGTTAACCTAAAATCGTCCATCTTGAATCCGCCATTTTGAATTTTCAAAATTTGATTCGAATTTCATCTTCATTCCCAAGTGCCCCAAATCACCATATTTTAACGAAATCGGGCATACTTCAACTGTACCCCCCTCCACCCCTTCGAGTAGGGGGGAGCTGTCAATTTCATCATACTATATTCTTGTGTTGTCACCGCAACTATATAAGCATGCCAAATTTGAAGCCGATTGGATGTCTGGAAGTTGGTCAAAATTAATTTGCAAGGTTCCACCCGAATAAACTTGATATAAAGAGGATATTATTCAAATTTATTTAAAAACAAAATCGCCCTAAAATAATTTGATTTGGAAACGCTAATTTTTTTATTCTAGGCGACCAATTACAACAGATCTCCATCCTTCTCTAAAATACTTTGCACTTTACTAAATTATCTCCTTCTACCTCCAAAGTTCTGCTCTCTCTCTCTAAATGTTTTTCAAATATTTTAGGCCTTAAATTACCATCATGGTTCTACCATTACTCGGTAAGATAAATTAAGACACTTGCCTTCGACTCCCTTCTCGCGTGTAATGACTATCATTAAAAACTGTCAAATTCCGACAAAATGTTCTGTCCGTTCCTTGTTGATTTCGATGGCCTCGACTGGAATCGACTGTTTGAGTAATTCCTCCTCTCCTGCTGAGAGTTTATTTGGTGCGTTTTATCAATTTGGGAAAAGGGTTGTGTAATCCCTGAAGGGGCCAAACAAATAGAAACACTCTCAATATGCGGCGGCTCTCGAAATTGCCTCGGTTGCAATAACTTGCGGTTCAAGTATGCAGGACATGAGTACAGTCAGACGAAAAAAAGTAATGGTTGTTTCCCATAAAAAATATTATTTTTGGATTATAAGTACACGTATAGAAGAACACCAATCAAGGTCAAATAATTTTTTGAGCGTTTTTAGGGAACGTTTCATAAATTTTGGAAAACTCCATAATATGAGATGAGATACAAAAACCAAAATACTCAAAAACGTGATAAAACGCACAATTAAGACTTTTGTAAGTTTAGAAATTGTTAACCTTAAACAGTGTATGTACTAGAATCCATTTGTAAGTATTATGATAAGCAATTTAGAGATAAATTTTCTGAATAGAGGAAAAAATTAGAACACAAATTTTTTTTCAATAGCAAGCTTAGGAGGGTCCACTGTTTAACATACTAAAAGTCCCCATTTCTAACCTCCAAAGAACTCCAAAAAAGCGTTTTTCTTGGAGAACTCCAAAAAGGTGATAGACTGTCAAAAGTGACAAATGGGAAAAACGAACTGAACCAGAAGAGGCATCGTTTTCTAAAAAAAATACATTGAGCCAATGTATTTTGTATATGATTTTTGCTCCGATGTAAATGTTTGTTAATATCATAATCATGTTTACATAAATTTTATAGCCAAAACACAGTTTCAAAAAATAAGGAGTCATTAAGAATGATTTTTATGAAGGCTGTTATGAAATCAAGGATTAAGAGACATGTTTTCATAGCTTTTAGTTACACCTGAGAACGAATTTAGTAAAATACTGTTACGTACATAAATTTCATCATTTATGTATTTTCCCGGCTCATAATCTTCATAAACTAGTCCATACATTCCATAAAAACTTAAACGACAGTCAATGAACGCCATTTTTTAAATTTAATTTATTTCATATGTTCTTTTATTATCTCCATAACCTGTTCATACTATTAATAACAACTCTCTATAAAATGTTAAGTCATTGATTTTGTAACATCCGTTTATTAATTTAATTACTGTATATGACAATGTTTATAACTTTCCTTCGATTTTTGTAACAGTTACGTGTTATTGATGGACAAATACCTATAGGGTCAGTCCATATCAAGTCAACCAGGGTATTTTACCACACCATCTCCGATGTTTATGATTTTTAGTATACATGTTTTTCCTACCACAAAACTGGAAAATCCAAAATTTCAGACTTTTTTGACCAGTTGTTTATTTTGAATTAGTTTTTGAAAATCGAAAAAGTCACTTATTTGTCCTTAACATGTGCGCACAAAATTAGGAATATCCAAAGAACCACTTATAATAGAAAAGTAGGTGAAGGTTCATTTTAAAGCTCTTATAAAGACCTTTCATATGAGAATATTGCATAACATATATTGAAAAAAAAAATAAAAAAAAAAATTTTTGATTTTTTTTTTTTGAAAAATTTCAAAAAGGCCATTTTTAATTTTTTTCAAAAAATTATATTATTTTCTTTAAAGTGTTATTAAACTATTCACAAAATTTTGAGATGGACAAATCATGGGTTCAATGTGAAAAAATTTATTAAAAATGTCACATGCATGAAAAATCGCCTATAAAATGTACTTAATATTTTTGATATTTTTTTTGACATTGAACCCATCATTTCTCCATCATAAAATTTTGTGGATAATTAAGTAACACTTTGACCAAAATTATATATTTTTTTCAAAAAAATTAAAAATGGCCTTTTTGAATTTTTCAATTTTTTTTTTCAATTTTTTATTTCCAATTTTTTTTTTGTTAAAATTATGTTGTGATATTTCATAAAAAAGAGCTTCAAAATGACTTTAAAATGAGTCATTTATTACTTTCCTAGTGTAAGTGGTTCTCGAGATATTGCTAGTTTTGTACATTCTTGTTAAGGTCAAAATGCTGACTTTTTTATTTTGAAAAATTAAAAAAAAAAAACTACGAATCAAAAAAATCTAAAAATTTGCATTTTCAACTTTTATGGTAAGAAGAAAATATATACCAAAAATCATCAAAATTGGAATTGGTCGCGTAAAATTTTTGTGATTTTTTGGTTGATTTGATATGGAATGACCCTATAAAAAAATTAATAAACGCCTGTTATAAATACTATGTACGATATTTTTTTCAGTGTGTTGCAAATTTAATTCTCTTGAAGTGTAGGTTACCCCACTTCTTCTACCAGAAAAATTAAAAAAAACCCAAGCAAATATGATTCCAATTGGAACAATTTCTTTGCATTTTTATCAAGATTTCTCAACTTTTGAGTACCAAATCAAAATTTTCCCAGCGGCGTAGTTCGATTTTCTTAACTAGAAAATTTCAAAATGTACCAAAACTCTTTGCTACGCCACTCTTACTGACATATACAAAAAAGGCCTCGCTTTTCACTCGATCTTATACTGGATAAAATTGCATTTGCTGCTTCTAGTAATAACGTAAGAATTTTGTAAAGTCATAATTTTTTATATTGAGACTTTAGCTCTTTCATTTAACAGATTTACGAAAAAAAAATATAAAAAATGTTAAAAAATTCTTATTTTATTACAAGTAGCAGGAAATACAAGGGGAAGGTGTCGTTGGAAATGTAATTTTATCGAGTATAACATTCAGTGAAAAGTGAGAGCTTCTATTGTATATGTCAGTGACAGTCGCGTAGCAAAGAGTTTTGGTACATTTTGAAATTTTCTAGTTAAGAAAATCGGACTACGCCACTGGCAAAATTTAATTTTCTGATATAATTTAGGTCATTGCTCTTAGATCAACCATGCCAAGTTTGGTATTCGTAGGATGAGAAATCTTGATAAAAATGCTAAAAAAGGATATGCAATAAATTGTTCACATTAGGATAACTTTGCTTGGGTTTTTTCAATGTCTTGTCTGGTAGAAGGACCAGATTAAGCTACACTATCGCAATTAACTTATTAATGGAGAATTAAATTTGCAACATTTTTTCCATGTGTCACTTTTTTAGGAGTTATCCAAGAAAAACGCTTTTTTGGAGATTTTTGGAGGTTAGAAATTACAGTTTCCGAGGGGTTAGGAATGGGGACTTTTTGGTATGTTAAATGGTAGATCTTTCTAAGCTTGCTAATTTTTCTATTTTTCCTACGTAGCTTAGTTTAGCTTAAATAAGTTAAGAGGGAAGGTCAGCGCTTCTAAAACGAGTTCAGTGATGGAGTCCAAACAGAGTGGGCTAAAGAGACAAAATATTTGTTTACCGTCAAGTTTTACATTTTTATTTCAAAAATACTAGATTTATTCAAAAATTAAGCAAATTCCTTTATTCTTCTGCGAATTTTAGTGGCAACTTCCAAATTTTCGGTCTCTATCGGCGATCCTTTGGGAGGGGGATGGGGGAAAATTTAAGTACATTTTACAAAACATTTTGAATTTCTAATTTCTTCAAACAACAATAACAAAAATCTCAAAGCTTCAGATAACTTGAGAATCACTTTTAATATTTGTTGGGAAACTGACCTTTATCTCCTCCCCAAACAAATGCCTTCGGATAGCCGCACTGGTGTCTGTCTTAAGCACTTTTCGTTAGAGCCTTATCCATCGACGTACTAACTGTACATCGATGGCCTTATCTCATCTCATTTCTGACCTATCATTTACTTTGTTTATATGGCCCTCCTAAAGCGTTTTAAGCACTAAATCGATGTTATTTTAAAGCGATTTAAGAAAGCGATTTATTACTTTGAAACCGATTTTAGGGTCGGAATAAACACTTTGAAAACACTTTATAGCGCATAGCACATTGCTTTCGACCTAAAGAAATACCTAACCTTGATTTTAATGAAAAATCTGTTGGTTGTTTTACTTGTTTTTCTTTTGAAACTGAAATTTATTGACATTTAAGGAAGGACGTATATACCTTCGGAGAAAGCGAATTTATTTAAAACCGTCTTTGTGTAAAACCCGTTTTAGGCGCGTGCAAACGTAGTAATTTTCAATGTCTTGTCAAACTTTGTCATATGTAGATGATATCTGGCTGGCTGGCTGGCAGTATTCGCTGAGTTTGCCAGATTGTGTCCATTCATCTGACCTTCCCTCTTAATACTATAATACCTAATACTTAATACTAGGCTAAAATTTTAAAGCCGAATATGACCAACATATAAGTGCTGTTTCCCGGTTCCCATCCCTAACTCAAATATTATTACCTAGTAAACTGCTTATGCAAAGTTTTAGTTTGCGTTCAGGTAGACTTGCCGTTTCTACAAACAAACAGACAGGCAGACAAGAAAATGAGCGCTCTCCGTCTGTTTATAGCTCTAAACTGCCTTTGAACTTTGCTTTCTGTTTAAGGCGAACGAACTTCTAGATTATACCTTAGTTTTAATTCTAAAAGATAACCGTATAGTCCAACCAAATTAAAATAAAAGAAAAACAAAATTTTAACAGCAGTTTGATGACCGGAAATGATAAACGAGCTTCTGATAAACGTTCTAAAAAAAAATGCGTGAGTGGGGCTTTTGCGGGGTGGATTTGGTGGGGGCAAAGGGGTGCAAAGATCTACAACTTTTGTAAATGTCACTTTTTAACATAACCTGAAAATCTTCGAGAAAAATGCGGAAGATCGTAATATTTTTATTTTTTCGTTTCTTATTTTCATTTGCTCAAAAATAATTGTATTTTCACAAAACTTTGCGAAAATATACCCCTCTGTGTCTGCGTATAATTTTTTTTAGGTAAAAAAGCTTAACATTTTTTAGGATATGAATATTTTTCTGTCCAAATCACTTTTTTCCAATCAAAAATTCGACTGAGGAAAATTCTCTAGTATTTTTTCACGTTGCTCATTTTTTTTTGTTTTGACATATACTTTTTGGTAGGATAATAAAAAATTATAGTTACAATTAAAAAAACTTGCTCAGAAATGCAAAAAAACAAATAATGGCTTTTGCAACAACGAATTTTTCAGCAATTGTTGATAATTTCCTTCGATTAAAAAAAAATCAACAACCGATTACAACATCTATTTATACGGAAAAAATACAAAGGAGACCGTATTTAATTTACTACGTTTATACGCGCCTAAAACCGGTTTTATATAAGAACGGTTTTAAATAAAGTCTCTTTCTCCTTCATTAAAATCGTTTTCTAACAGCTGATGGATGTACTGTCAATCCTCCTTACCTTACAGTTTCTCATAAATTAAAACATATAGATTGTTATATTAAAAAATTCTTATATTACATTTTTTTTAAACGCAAATAAAACAACAATTGTTCTAATGGTATGTTTTGGGACAAGCATTTTTAAACCGTCCTTTGTTTAAAAGCGCTTTAATAGTACCGTATTGCTATTAATATCTTATTTCGATTAGTAAAGTGTCATACAAAAAAAAATTGTTTGTCGCAGAATCTATTGGTGCACTTTTTACCTTATAGTTGAATTTAAATCTAAATTGTAATTTTTATATTTTAAAAAATAGTATAGTTTTCTAAATTTTTACAATGAATATTTGTATTACTGGCTCACGAAAAATTGTGAGGTAATCTATGAGAGCTTATTAAGCTGGAACTGCCAAAGCAATTGTCGTTTTCATTATTATTTTATTTTTAATTTCCAACAAGAAGTTAATATTTTGAGCTATTTCCGTCCAACAATTATTTCGATAGAAATAGAAAAAAAAACGCCTCTCGTATTATCCTGATTGAAACAGAGTAATAAAAAAGTTTTTTTTTTAAGGAAAGCAGTTTAGATAAAAAAATATATATTTTCTAAAATGATCAAAAAAATGAGTAATGTCAAAAAATTCTACTCAGGAAAATTCTCGTTAAAATTTAAAAAAAAAATAAATATTGAAAAGGACAATTGATTTTGCAATTCCAGCTTAATAAACTCTAATAGATTAACTAACAATTTTTCTCTAAGCCAATAATATAATGATAGGGAGGTTCAAAATTAATTTTTTAGTTATGGCTAAGATGTTAATTTCATTTCCGGCACTTAAAGTTTTTGCGTAGTGGTAAATTGGAAAAATTACAACAAAAAGCTGGTTTTTCACTTGTACATGGTTTTTCAAGGTCAATCAAGGTGATGCATCAACTAAACTTTTTTTTCATAGTAAGCGGCGACAAGTTAACAAGAATTGATGGCCACCTTATCATTTTTGCTTTTTTACAAAATTGCATAAAATAAAATGTGGTTATAGGTCGCCATTTTAATATATCAGCAGCCATATTGAAACGCGTCATAGGTGAACCAAAATTTTTTTAACAGTATCGTTGGACTTGACCATCTTATCTTTCTTACCAAATTTCGTCCTCTTCCCTTTAACAGTTAATAAATAGCGCCCTTTAGTATGTTATTTTTGCAATATGTTAACTTTACTGGGGTATTTTTCTTCAAACGTCATCAAACTCCAAGGATCGAATTTGGCATATATGCCTAATAGTTTAAGGTACACTTAGTCTGACAAAACGTCGAATTATTAAGATTTTTTGTAGAGAAAATTGCAGAAATCTGTTTTTTGCGATTTTAAAAATCATTTAAAATCGGATGACCTTGAAAGTAAATTTTTTGGAATCCTTGTAGTCTAATTATATGGAACCGAGTATAATCATGCCTCAGTTGAAAAAGTTGTATTTTTTATGATTTTTGTCCGCCATCTTAAAAGATGACGTCATGTCAACCCCTTCTACACGGATGCGAACAAAACACCCGGTAACACTTGATTATGTAACTAAAGAGCTATCAATCCCACATAGTCACAAAACTCCTTCATTCAAAATCCCACGAACTTACACATGCCCCTTCACTATTAGGAAAACATTAGGTTTTAGCCACCTTTAGATCTCTGGTGGCCATCTTAAATTTTGTTCGCAAAAGCTGAAATGTAGTAGACTGATAAAAAGTCACTTGGGAAAGAAATGGAGAAAAATTGATTTTAATAAAGTAGTTGGAATGCAACAACATGTCTTAAAAAGTGACGTTTCAATAATGCCTGTGAAAAGAGCTTAAAGTAACTTTGGAGTATTTAAATCTTGGAGCCTTTAATTCTTATTAGATGGTGCACAAATTAATTTTTTTTTTTTTGAAAATTCAACAGTATTTCGAACTTTGATGTTAGTCAGACAATTTTTTTAATATAGACGGAAATGTACGGAAAATTTTAGTATTAAATATAATAATAAAAAATTAATTTTAAGAGTATGTAATGTTTGCGCTATATATTTGGTTGTTTTTTAAATATAAGCAAAATCTGTCACGAGAGACAGTGTAATAATGTCCCCAGCTTCGTAAAACTAATCGAATTTTCCAATAATTTTGTAATGCTAACGCTAATGCATCGGTTAAGTTGAGCAAAATTAACTTGATGGTGATAATTCTCCGTTACAACGTTGTTTAATGGCCGTTAAATATGGTAAATAAATTATTATTTACTTAAAATGGATTAAGAGAAAATTATCGTCGCCGTTTGAAACAAATAAGTATTGAAAAGGTTATTTCGTATTTATCTAATTTCAAAATTTAACTGTCTTTTAGAATTAGAAGAAAAAAATTGAAAATAAAGGTTTTTAACTATAGGGTGGGCGACAAAGATCCGCACTTTTTGGATTGGCTATAACTGTTGATAGAAGCGCTCGATTTTTAAAGATATGGATTTTTTAGAAAGATAAAGCGTGATACTTTTTCGATTCAGTTGAAAATTTAAAATTTCTCAAAAATCCAAGATGGCGGACAGTTTTAAAAAAGTATGTAATTTTCACCACCCCTCCTTTAAAGCTTTCATTACAAACGCTCATTGTTTATGTGTGTGACTCAGCATTTAATTGAATCGGTTGAGACATGAAAAAGTTATAAGCTTTTAGATTACAATTTTTCAATTTGCTATAGCTTTTGGCCTAATTAATTAATTTAAAAAAATTGTTTAAACAGACAAAAGAAGAGAGTTGCGTCCGTTTGTTCAAAATTTGACATAAAAGAAATTAAGGATGGCGGATAGTTTTGAAGAAAGTTAGGTTTTACACTTCCTATATTTTTTTTAAAGTAAGACACTAGACAAAATGTAAATTAGTATTTCCAAATCCTGCTTTTTCCTTCGTAAATCGAAGTATTACCTAATTAAATCGGATAAGAAATAAAAAAGTAATGGGTATTTAGATTTTTAGTGTTTTTCTTAATTAAATAAATAGGTCAAAAGATATAGCAAATGGAAAATATATAATTTTGTGATTTTTTTCAACGCGAAGCCAAAAAACTCGTAGTCAGAAAACGCAACACAATAAGCATTTGTAGTGTAAGCTTTAGTGTTTGTTCAGTGTCGCACATAAATTTTTTTCAAGGAGGGTGAAAATTACACATTTTTTAAAACTGTCCGCCATTTTGAATTTTTTGTAAGTTTTAAATTTTTAACCGAATCGAAAAACTCTCACGTTTTATCTTTCCAAACAGCCAATACCACATTTCAAAATCGAGTAATCAAGTCAAAAGTAATAGCCAATTCAAAAAGTGCGGAATTTTGTGGCCCACCCTATGTAACGGCCCTGCCCTTGTATTTTCCGAAAAAAAAGCCCTAAGAATAATAACTCTCCCAATCAAGCCAAAAACTCTTCTGAGCCGTAAAATTTTCGTCTTGGGCCTTGCCCAGGGCCAATCCTGACTTTTACATTGTTTTCTTGTTTTTCAAAGTTATTACTGGTACCGATCAAGATGCAGAAATGGTTTGGACAAAGGTTAAAACTGCCATAGTCGAGAGCACAACACTCTTAGGCAAGAATGAAACAAGAAATAAAAAGAAAGTTTGGAGGACCGATAAAATCCTTGAGTTGATGAATAAAAGACGCAGTAAAAAAGGCAGCGATCAGTACCATGAAATCAACAGAGAAATAAAAAACAAGATAAGGTCAGCAAAACAAGACTGGCATTGTCAAGAAATAGAAGATCTAGATGCTAAACATGACACTTTTAATTTACACAAACGCATAAAGGAAGCAGCAGGATTATTTAATAAAAGACAAGCTGTAATCCTTGTGCACAATCGTGGCAAAATCATACCGGATACCAAAGAAAAACTAAAAGAATGGTGTAGCTACATAGAACATCCCTTTACCGATAACCGATCCGAACAGTCAGAAGAATTCTCAAACCAAGGCATACATATAACACAAGAGGAAGTACAATATGCAATATCTGTAGCTAAAAACAGAAAAGCTGTGGGGCAAGACGAAGTATACACTGAAGTTCTAAAGCTAATAGAAAACGAAGATTCGGTAAATACGCTGGTCAAACTTTTTAAACTGATTTATCGCAGCGGTAAAATCCCTAATGACTGGCTAAAATCAACCTTTATTACACTGCTTAAAAAACATTCAGCAAAGAAGTGTAGTGATTACCGTCTAATCAGCCTAATGAGCCATATGTTAAAAATATTTCTAAAGATTATCCATAAAAGAATTTATAGAAAATGCGAATCCTTTATGGGCGACACGCAGTTTGGATTTCGTGGTGGGTTTGGGACAAGAGAGGCCCTGTTTGGCATTCAGTTCAGCGATCTAGGGATGTATATGCCTGTTTCATGGACCATGAGAAAGCGTTTGATCGAGTCCAACACGAAAAGCTCATAGAATCATAAAAGAAATTGGTCTAGATGACCGAGATCAAAAGATAATTGCTAATCTATACTGGAACCAGACTGCTCAAACAAAAATGGTTTTTATCCCCACCCTCTCCCAATCAAATGCTTTCGGATCGCCGGTTATCATGGTTACCTAGAATGAAGAAAAAAGAGACTTATTTTTTTTAAGCTTTCAAAATTTGGACGCAGAATGTTTCCAGGAATCCAAAAGTCTAAAAATATGCAGGGTGCCCTATTTAAATATCAAAACTTGAGGCCGTTTGCGGTGAAACCAGATGTCACGTGACCTGTCAAAAAACGTAGAGTTTGACAATACAAAAAAGCAGAAAAAAAAACTGTAAACCACCCCTGTGACACACCCGGTATATGTAGTTTGAAATGGATTTGCTTTGTCTCTGTTTTTTTTAAGTCTCTAATTAGAACTCTTCTTAACTTCTTGGTGACCTGGTAGGTAGTTATTGTTAATAAATTAAAACAAAAAGTAATTTGATGGGGATCTGCGAAACTCGGCTTAATCACAGTTTAAAGACACCGATGACCTTTTTATTTTTAATTATATTTATCGAACCTTCTATCTCTGCTGTACGCTTTATTCTAGCCTTTCCGAAAGTAACTTTTTCCAACTTTCCATAAAGCCCCAAGGCGAGCATTAATTGGTTCATTTTAAAAATTAAAACGGAAATTAATTTTAAAAGCTAAAAGCGAAAGATTTGCGCTAATCAGCAATCGATTTTGTTTTACTATTTTTTATTGCTAACGAATGAAACTCAGATTTAGCTCGATTAATACGATATATTTTTTATGGCGATCAGGGAAAAAAATAAAATAATGAGCTTTAGCGGGATTTGCAGCCGAAATCTATCCATCTATCCATGGTTTAGCCCTGGAAGTCTGCCTCTTTCGCAAAAGAACAGATTTTTCTGAGAGCATATTCCTGAATATCGTAGAAAAGGTTACACGGGAACGTTCACACCCTTCGTTTCGCCCAATAAGAAGGCTCAGAAGCTGCTGAGCTTACATGGTGCACGCGCAAAGCTGACCGGATTGTCGTTTTTCAAGAGCAATCGGGTGAGGTTCGGTCGTGGTCGGATAGGCTTCGGATAACTCGTGATCGCTTCAAAGCCTATTATTGGTCGATATCAGGGAGAGGACCGTTCCTGTGCGATCTTCCCTACGAAATTCAAGAATCAACCCCCTCGGCGATTCCCAGCATCTCTAAGTGCTTGTTAACGCGGCACTGTCATTTTAGGAGCCTAGTTGTTAGTGGTACATCCTTCCTACCTAGGTGGAGGACTTTATTTTTTTGTCGCTCACCTCGCCAATCAGGAGTTTGGCCTCTGCCCTGTGTGCTATTCCGGTGGGTCTATGCTTGAATAGAGAGAAAATTTGCTCCCAGGGAATCGAATTCTCTCGCTACTGTGAATCTCCTTGGTCCAAATCTTCGGTTAAAATCGTTTTCTCTCACTTTTGCCCGATATTGATGGAAAGTAATTCTCTTAGTCAAGACCAATAGATTTACTTTCAATCAACATCGGGCAAAAGTGAGAGAAACCGATTTAAACCGAAGATTTGGACCAATGAGATTTTCTATCGATTCAAGAATAGGTCCCCAGAGCTCCTCAGAGCGTCTGTCTAAGTCACTTTTCAGGACCGTTATGACTTGGCATGCCGGAATATCTAGTATGGGTTCCGGACCTACCGGATCGGTTGATGATCCTTGTCTAGCCAATCTATCGGCCTGTTCATTTCTCGGTACACTTTCATATCCCGGGACCCAGAGGAGATTGACCTTGTTGTCCCTTATTATAGTTATCAAGACACGTTTGCACTCCAATACAAGGGCAGAGTTAACCCTGTACGACCTGATAGCAGACAGTGCAGCTCTACTATCTGTGCAAATGTAAATATCCGAAGCCCACTTTTACGTCCTATGGTCGCGATTTTTCAAAAACGACTGAAAATCTCACCAGTCATAGTTCAGGAAAGTGGCGTCTATTTTAATAACATTTTGTAAATTCAATATTTTAAAGATATTCCGCAGGACTACTTTTACGGCGAAGCTAAATTGCTACTACGCGTACCAATAAACGTCAAAAAGTGTCAAAAATTCTCACCATGCAAAAGGAAAGACAAAATTTGTGTTACTTTTCTAAACAGTGACAGACATTCCATGGCTATCTATTGTTTTGTATGTTAAAAGTTTTACAGGTTTGATAACACAAAAAAATAAGCTTAATAACATACATTTTTAAATAAAGGAAAGGGTTTTACACAAAAGCTGCCTACAAAAATTAAGAGTGACATATTTTTTGTTTACTGCCACAGTAATAAGAGACTAATTTTTAAGGAATATTAGCTAGCAAATAGGAACATTTTGAACCACTTAGAATAACATTTTTTGTGGTTATCGTTATTTGTGCGGCTGCGCACTGAGGAAAAAGAGGGGAGGCTAATCAAATAAGGATAACGACGGACTTTATTTACGCCAAATAAGAATAAGGATTTTTGTGGTTATCTTTATCACAGACTAAAAAATGGTAGGTTAATTCATTCTTTTTTCGTAAGAACAGATATTTTTCATCATTTTCTAATTACTAACTGTAATTTAACATTTTCTATCCATACAAATATTCTAAATAAAAAGAAAAAATCCACAAAATTTACAACAAAAAGTTAGGTTATGTTTCATTTAACGAAGTTCTATGTTATCTCCTTTTACATTCCAAAAACTCTTTTAAATTTTACAGTTGTTATTCTTATCGTTAATTACTATAACCACAAAAGTAGTTATTTTTGCTGTTATTTTAGATGGTCCAAAATGTCCCTAATAAGTCCTGACAAAAAAGCAGTTAGTGCAAAATTGTGTTTAAAAATCGTCAGATTTTTTGTAAGGGTGAGATTTTCCGACGGTTTTTGAAGAATCGCGACTTATATGTCGCTTTTTGTACGCTGCTAGGTTATTTGGTCTTCTTAATTGTTTCCTGAAATTTTGTTGCTCTTTATCTGTACATAGTTTATTTCATTTAAATTGCAAATTTTCCTCAAAATAGATAAAACATTAAATAAAATATAATTAAGAAACTTTCAAGTAAATATTATGCAAAATGAGCCCAAGTTTTGAATAAGGAAATTCTCCCAAGGCTTTTATTTTAAAGCTAGTTCCCTTAGAAAATCTGTTTTTAACTACTAAAATGTTGGGACTTAAAAGTGGTAAAATTTGGAATTATTTCGTTGAATAAACATGCACTTTTTATAAAGTTAGGTGTGAATACGTTTTTAAAGAGAAACGGTTAATTAATAATAATCAGCCATAGTTGAAAACAACACGTGTAGAATCTATTGAGACACAGATATAATAACGGACCGAGAGGTGAGACACAATCAACCCTTCATTATCATAATAGACACAAAAAACAAAGAGGCCTTCTTAATCGACGTTAGCATTCCACTTGATGAAAATAACGGGCGAGCAAAAACAGAAAAAATTAACAAATACCAAGAACTGTCAAACTATCTGAAAGACATCTATCAATTGAAAGAGGCCAAAATAGTCCCGATAATAATATCATACCTAGGCCTTATTGGACTCAAACACCCAAAGAGGATAGTCGCACTAAACACAAAAGGCGACTATTTGAGGAACGTGCAATATCGTCCGAAAGGTTATGGCACATGGACAAACTGTTGACGGATAAGCCCCGGGTTGTCTATGAAAAAAAAAAAAGTTTGTGTATGTAAAATATATATTTGCTTCTTTTAGTATGTCACCCTATACGTTCAGATATTTATTGGTTTCGCCACCATTCGTCAACATTTTGAAATATCTGACAATTATCTGATGCTTTCTTGCAGTATACTTCAAACTAAATAAAAAATGCCCTAAGTTTCCGAATTTACTAAAATTTAAATTATACCTCGATTTACGGAAGATAACTGGTCTATAAGAAGAGCGGCGAACCATTTTGGAGTTAATAAAAATACAGTACTACGCTGGACCCAGAGACCAAGGACCAAAGAGAAAGGAAGGATGAGGACGAAACAAAATTACTTCAATGGAGCAAGACGGACGACTCCTTGATCATTTAAGGCGGCGAACTGCTTGTAGTAGGATACAAAATTCAAATCCATCGTTTAAAGTTGCAGCAAAAAAGCCTCTTTTAACGGAAGATCAGAAACAGGCTCGAGTAATTTTTGTGGCCAATCATCTTTCAGAAGGAAATGATTTTTGGGAGAAAGTAGTCTTTCCGGACGAAAAAAATTTCCAGTCATCGTCAGATAATTGAAGAATTTTGGTTTATCGCCCACCAAATTCAAAGTATGTTCCAGAATACACACACAACATCAAGAGAGCAGGACATTTTTCCGTCAACATGTGGGGATGGTTTAGTGCGAGAGGTATGGGTGTTTGCTGGAGAGTAGAAGGTAGATTTACCAGTGAACGATCGAAGTTCTTCGTAATATTATGTATCCATCTGTTTCGGCCTTGCATGAAAATAGAGTTCATCTACCAACAAGATAACTGTCCTGTGCACACGGCGAATGTAGTGAACACTTGGTTTCGAGAGAACAATATTGAAACTCTACCTTGACCATCCAACAGCCCGGATTTAAATCCCATGGAAAATGTTTGGGGACAGATTGTGAATATAATTTATCAGCGAAGTTGGTTCCCCAGAAATTCAGATGAGTTAAATGAAGTCATTGAAAGAGCCATAGATATCATCTCAGAAGAAGAGCAATATTTTCAAAATGTAAGTTTTTCAATGTCGACATGTCTGCAGCTTGTTCTAGACAAGAACGGCGAGCCCATTAAGAATTAAAATTGTTGTTTTTATTTATTTGCAAAAAGTTCAGTTTTTTTTTATCGCCGTTTATTGTATTCTTGTTTTTTTCTCTGTGGTATTGTTTTTGTTACAGCGCTTTGCCCAGCATGGTAATGTATTTTTATTAACTCCAAAATGGTTCGCCGTTCTTCTTATAGACCAGATATTTTTCGTAACTCAAGTTATAAGTTGAATTTTGCAACTATTAGATCCTTACATAGGATTTTAAAGAATTTTTAATAAATTACTCTAAAAAAATCCCCTTTGATTTATTTACTATTAATGCAAACACAAGTGTCAAATGTATTGAGGTAAATAACGAGAGGTTAATAACTAACAAAAGACGAACAATGTAAATTTTCATTAATATAGGGTGTTATATTTAGCCATATTTCAATTCCGTGTCCTACTTTTTTTTCGCCAGGAGTGTACCTACCCCAGTGGCACACTACAACACCGTTCTCAACTAAAAAGCCAGCTAACTCATTTTCGTTTTAGTATCCTTTGGCCCATGATGCCATATTGACACCAAACTGGCAGAAAATCCATGTTTTACTTGTCAATTTGGATATAAAAATGACAGCCACAATAGACTAAAGGGCACTGAGGCGATAGGAGTTAACAGGCTTTTTAGTTGACAACGCTGTTGCACACTATGCCAAGTCCAAATTGTCCAAAAATGGGATAAAGGTACCACTTTTTTCAGTATTTTATAGGCAGCTTTTTGCTATTTTTGCTTTTATCATATAAACGTAGTGATTATTTTATGAATTATTATATTTAGTCTACTACAGGGTTTCTTCCCACAATTTATTATTATTATTCTTGTGCCATGTTGCGAAAAACTTTAAGGAAATTTTTCGGGGATCAACTGCTTCTTTTGTAGAAGGTAGTTCCAGGATTTTTTATTATAAAACTAAATTTAAGAAAATGTTTTTGAAAGAGGTTGCCAACCGGAAAAGTTGTCGTTTCAATAGCTATCCTGAGATCTTACCGCAAATAGGGTCAGAATCTAAACCAATATCAACCAGAAAATACCAGCATCTACAAAAATTACTTCATGGATCCCGATTAGATTTCATGACTTTTACAAAACTTTAGAACATAATTGTGAAAATTATTATTATTTTTTCATAAATAAGTGGTAAATAGTAGTAACTAGGGGGCGGCCCAAGACCTGGCAAGTAGGCCCAATCGGTCCCCTTTTACCTTACCCCAGCCCAGCCCCCTAATCCACCACCTGTACCGCTTGTACGGTAATGGGCTCTCCGGGCCTTTCTGTTTCCTTCACTAAGTCCAGTACTTTGGCCCACTTGAGAGCTCGTAGGTCCTCTGCATCCAGGTTCGGTTGTCCGAGTACCTGATGCCTCATCTTTAGGTATGCATCGCACTCCGCAACGAGGTGCCGGGCATGGCAGATAGTCATTCCCGATCCCGATGCGAGTCAGATGCTTACTGAGTCGATTGTGGTCGGTCAGTATCCCTGTCAGTAGTCCAATATCTTTTCGTGTTCTTCCCAGGAGTCATTTGAGTCTGGTCGCGTCCGGTCCGTCGATGAATTCTTTGGACTGTCTGCATCCTATTTCGTTCTCCCAGGAGTCTGCCAGTGCATCGTTAGACCATTTAATGAGTCGCCTTTGCAGCTGTCTCCTTGTTATAACTAAGAGTTGTTCCGGTCCCACGTATTGAGTGCTGGCCCCGATCCGAGCGAGTTCATTCGCCTTTTCGTTGCCCGACACTCCCATGTGTCCTGGTACCCACATCACTGTAATTCTTTTGTCTTGATTCAAGGCTTCCAGTGCTTCTACGCACTCTTCCACCAGAGTATTGGCAATTTTTGGCACACTGAGTGCCTTTAGGGCCGCTTGGCTGTCGGAGCATATGTACACATGCTCCTCCGGAGCATTGCTAACCTCTTCTAGTGTTGCCGACATTATTATGGCGTATACCTCGGCTTGGAAGACAATAGCTTGCTCTCCGAGCAGGTAGCTTATCCGAACTTCTCGGTCTTGCACGTAGACCCCCACCCATGTTGTCTACCTCTCCGATAGCATGGAGCCATCGGTGTAGCATATCACAGCGTTCCTCTCGAACTGTTGGTGGAGGTTCCCCCTCTGCCAAAATTTCCTATCGGGAATTTCGACTTTGTACCTCTTATTGAATATCCAGTGGTAAATAACTATTTGTCGTATTTATAAAGTTTTTTGACCTTTTAAACACTGCGCAATAATAATAATTACAACTTTAAAAATAACATCAAAAGCGTTCCGCAAAGCTCGTGACTTACTCGCATTAGAGTTAAAACGCTTCCCTTAAGGGCGACGTAATTTCTGTCATTTCCCCGTTAAAGCCTGGCTGAAACACGGTCCAAATGGTTAGTAATTTTCTGTTATAAGAGAATTTTATGCTAATATTAAAATTAAATTAGAATAAGCCACGGTTATTATATATCAGCTGCTATACACGACTTCAAAATAGGTTAAATAAATACAGTGTGTTATTTTACTGCCTCATTCATCGTTCTTAGACACATACAGTGGGATTTACTAAGATCTAAAATAGTATCCCCACAGGTCTGAATATATACACCACCAAAAAATACTTACCCATACAGAAAAGACACAAAGTTATTGATTAATTGTACTGTTATTGCAAAATACCACTGAAAAACTGCTTTTTTTCTCAAAATATACCATATTTTAGGAAAAAATGCCCTAAAACTATTTTTTTTTGACAGGTTTTAAAATGGCAAATGGTGAATACGCCAAAAATTTGGCACATAATAGCTTCATTTTCTGTGTTTGAAGTTATAAAGTTGGTGATTTTTTAGACCACCAAAAAAACCAAACAAAAAAATCCAAATAAACAACGTTTATGTAGCTTTCATTAGTAGAGGTTGGTGCAAGCCAAGAAACTAGCAGAGGTAAGAGATCCGAACTCGCTGTTTGTGATTTGAACGCAGCTAATATTTTGAAACTGACATTTCGAAAATGTAAACAATTAATTGTAAAACTTAATTAACCAGGGTAAGTTTTAATTAAAGTGAGAGAGAGTTTACTATTTAAACCCCGCGTGGGTTTAAATTTTTTAATTTTATTGAAATTGAATTAAATTGAAACTTTCTTCTTAAATTCAACCAACCGGAAAAACGATTTGATGTCGAAATTCACGTTTTACCTCATAAGCAACTTCGATTGTTATGATTTTTATAGGGGATATGCAAGTATACTTGTAACTTTTTTGGGGTTGTAAAAAAAACGAGAATCAAAAAAAATAAAAATTGGCACTTATTAATTGCTGTTGCTGGGTTAGGAGAAGGTAAAAACCGTAGACTAGTGAGAAGGGGTTTTGGTCAAATGAACATTGACACACAAAATTACAGCAGTGTTTGACAGCGCTGCGTTCCGACTGTCTAAACCTCCCTATCCCCCCCCCAGGGAACAACTAACTACTCTCCAGAACAGTTCTCTAAAAATATCCACCTGCATTTTAAAAAGTAATTACTTCGAAGACATTTCCGTTTTCTTTTTGTAATGAAAATAAACCAAAAAAGTTAAAGAAAAGAATTAAATGTTATTACCTCCATTATTAACTATTTTAACATTGCATATGACAAAGCTGATAGCTAATAATAATGTTTCGCTTGCCGTCGCCTTTTTTTCACAAAAGTTTAAAATAAAAGTTGGTGTTTCATTTTTTTAAAGAATTGAGATTACTGATCACTGATGTAAAATTATATTTATTCTCATCTTTAAAAATATGTTTCCAAAACAGATAGCAATAACTTGCTCAAAAATTTACCCGAACAAAATGTTCAAAGAAAAGCTCACAAAAATGTTCGCGCAAAAGATTTCAGATCTTTTGCACGAGCTTTTATTTGAGCATGTTCGTCTGTGTAATTGCGCCTTAAGAAATTTCTATACCTGCATTTCTTCAAACAAATTTTGCCTTACATTCTCCCCAAAATTTCCGTAAGTCTTTTTGTACGAGATTTTGCTCGAACTTTTTTTTGAAGATTTTGCTCAAAAGGCTCGTGTAAATGTTTGTCGGCATTTCAACATCAAAGGAAAGTTTGTCTGTGTAAATGCGCCTTTAAGCCTTACGCGAAACAAAACATATTGCAAAATTTACCGTATTTTAGGCATATTGCTGTTGTATTATAATCTGTATTCCTTGTGCGAAAGCACGTACAGTTTAAAAAGACACTGTAAAGGATTTATGGAGTTTTAAAAAGAAAATTAATGTTTTGCTTTCCAAAACGTGAGTCGACTGCGCAAAGAGAGACAAATTTTACGCAAAAAAACGACGGAGTTTGTACAAGTTTCCTAAATTATTCATAAAGTTTGTGAAGTTTTGAGCTTTTTACGAGATTAATACGGGAAAATATAAATCAGGGTGTTTATAATCTATTTAAAGATAAAAGTTTACCACGATAAAGTAGATTACAATATGTTATGTTTTTCCAAAAAAACTTTTTTATAACTATAACAAAATAATATTTTCCTGTAACTTCAACGTATTTTTACTTATTTTTTAATATGTAAAAATCAATTTTTGCTGGGAGTTTTTCGTCCGAACGTTTTTTTTCCGAGGTTTTTTTCTTGTTTACCCGCTTTTGTCATACTTTTTCGTTCGCTTATTCAAAATCAAGAAAACAGTCTCGGCACGTTTTTGGGTTCGTTTTTACATTGACCGCCACGTTATTTTTCTAGATGAACCCACTTATCGCCGAGAACAAACAAACTTTTTTACCTCTCCTTTTACTTTTGGAGAAACTAACTGCACAAAAACTTGTTATTTTCAAAAATCAATAAATTTAAAATTACCATTGGTCATCTACTTCTCACCATTTGAAAAAAATACACATTTTAAAAAACAAAACCTGACTCTTTTCCTCGCGGATTTGGGACCGCAAAAAACTCGATAGTAAGAAGTATCAGAGGGACTGTCTCTGATAATAGGGCATTTCAAAGATAGTTCTGAACTATTTCTGGATTTCACGATGCCTGCGTATTGACTATTTTGTGTTCCAATCCTATACAGTTCTAGAATTTCAAATCCCGGATTCTCTAGTTCGATGTTCCATGTCGGAGTCTGTACGATTTTCCTAACTTATTCATAAAGTTTTTGAAATTTTGAGCTTTTTACGAGATTAATACGGGAAAATATAAACTAGGTTGTTTATAATACATTTAAAGATAACGGTTTACCATGGTAAAGTAAGTTATAGTTTGTGGAATATAGTGAAACAAACTCTGAAAGAAAAAACAATTCTTTAGTTCGAAGTTCCACTGCAGCATATTGAACCCCAGAAACAGTTTTCCATACAGAGCAGGTATTTTGTAGGATTTTGAATGGGGGTAAAAAAATATGTGAGTTATTTTTTTTGCAACTGATTTTAGCATTAAAGAAATAAGTTTATATAAAATAATCTTGCACAAATTACATTGGAAATGGCTTTCGGCTAAATGTTATAATGTTGTAGTACTCGACTAACAAAGCACAAAAATTAAAAAAACGAGATAGGGGCAGGATTACTTTCTGAGGTCAGATTTTAAAAATTTTCACATGTTATTAAAAATAATGCCACTAGCCTAAAGAAAAAATTTTTAGCTTGAATGGTACTATAAATGTCAAAAATGGTAGGCGCCTTTAATGCTTTTTAATATTTTTGATATTGGAGAAATACGAAAAATGATTTTACTTATATTATAGGTAGGTTATAAAAACTTTTTATGGACAAATCCAATCTAAAAGCTTAATAGCAATATGTTGGTACCAATTAGTACCCATTGGTACCTATATTTGACCAATCAAATTGCTCGTGTGGTATATGCCTTTAGGCTAACTAACTACTATTACCGTTTTTCTACCAGAGAAAAAAAGTAGGTAAAGTGTTTTTCCTACTTAAGTGCGGAAAAGTGGTTTTGGATGCATTTGCGTGCAAAAAGTAAAAACTCTTAAGATATGTTCAATATGGCGGCATGCAGCGGCTTTCTATTTTTTTAAAAATCAAGGTAGGCTTGACAACGTCAAACTTTTGCTCAAGCAACGACGTCATTTGCTCTCAGATAATTTTACGCATTCTATTGGAAACACAGTGTAAACAACCGGAACAATGTTATCATATTCGTTGCCGGCAACCCCAAGTTAGCCTAAAAGCATATTGCACACGAGCAATTTGATTGGTCAAATACCGGTACCAATGGATACCTATCGGTACCAACATATTCGTATCAAGCTTTTAAATTCAATTTGTCCAGAAAAAGTTTGTATAACCTACCCATAAGTTATTTTAAATCACTTTTCGTATTTCACCAATATTTCAAAAATATTAAAAAGCATTAAAGGTAACTACCATTTCCTCAATTAATGGTACCACTCAAGCAAAAATTTTTTTTTTAGCTTACGAGCATTATTTTTATTAACATATGTAAAAACTATTCAAATCTGGCCGTTTGTTTTAAAGAAAATAATTTTTTTTTATTTTTTTAAATACGGTCAATTTCTTTCGTTTTTAAAATGTATAAATCAGTGACTTTTCTGGTGGTACCAAAGAACCCTTATAGAAATATTTTTACATGGATGGAAAGGGCGTTTCATTCAGGACATATAGAGAAACGAATCGTTTTATTTTGTAGAAATTAATCCTGTTCCCTATCTCGTTTTTTTTTTATTTTTGTGCTTTGTTGATCGAGTAGAAGAACCCCCTAACGCTGCACAAAATCCCCACGTTTTCCTGATTTTAAATTAAAACCCCTTCATTTGTGAGTAAGGTAGAGTTTCAGACTTCCATATCAGGTAAATACTTTATTTATATTTCCCTAACAACACACTTTGTTCCTGGAACGTCCCCTGTAGGTTCCGTAGGTCGGGAACGTCGCCCGACCCAAATAGTACGTTCTATGAACGTTCTCAGCAACGGTTCAAGGAACGTTTCAAATGCAACGTTCCAGAGGAACATTTTTGCTAGTTCCCGGCACGTTCTCGCAACATACTGCGAGCAAACAGAACATTCCCGGAACGTCCTGTAAGTCATGGCGGGACGTAAGGACGTTCCCAGAATGGATTTGTGTTGTTAGGGCTGTGGGTTTCTTATTCAAATAAAGGTTTGCTTGTCTTCAAGGGGTGAAATGACGCAGGTGTGAAGTCAACTTAAAATTAGCAATTGAGCTACTTTTTCGCTCAGAGCTTATTACTTTAAATTCACTTAAGGCAATAATGCTATAGCTTTTGCAGTGTGGACCTTTCCAGTGAAAAAAATGATATCAAAAACCCAAAATGACCTCTATTTACCTAAAATTAAAAGTAATATGTAAGGTTATGTTTTAAAGCCCGTAAGCTCCGTGAGTTTTTCTTTGAGGGTTTTCCGTTTACGTACACTTGATTTCAAAAAAAACTCATACATGCATTTTTTCCTATGCCACAAAATTTAGCTTTCCATTAGTGTATACTATTATAAGGCACCACCAGCTTAGTATGCCTGACAGCTTAAAATTCAGTGTGACGTCCTTAAAAATGCCACAGATATCAGCATTTACAAAAGTTCAAATTATCACTCGAGTTATAGAAGGCGGCTGGTCTATAAGACGAGCGGCCACCCATTTTGGAGCTGATAAAATAACTATAATGCGATGGAAAAAGCGCTGACTTGAAAATAATTCTACGGATAGGAAAGATGGATCAAGACGACCAAAAGTAAGTTCTGGAGTGCAAGATGAGAGACTTATTGACCATCTCAGACAAAATCCTTTTTCAACGTCGGTTGAAGCAGCTAATATAACATTAGTTCCGGGTTCTTTAGCAACAGTAAATAGAAGAGTAACGAAATCAGAAGTCTCCTGTCGAGTTGCTGCAAAGGAGCCTTTTCTAACAGAAGAAAAAAACAGGCCAGAGTGATTTTTGCACTGAACAACGTTCTTCGTAATAATGACTTCTGGGAGAGGGTGGTTTTCAATCATCTTCAAGCAGCAGGAGAATTTTAGTTTATCGTCCACCAAATTCTAGATTTGAACCCGAATATACAAACCAAATTAAAAAAGCTGGACATTTTTCTGTAAACATGTGGGGCTGGTTCAGTGCTAGAGGTTTGGATTTTTTTTGGACAATCGAAGGAAGATTCAATAGTGAACGATATATTGAAATCCTTGAAAACGTTATGCCACCATCTGTACAGGCTTTACATGAAAATAATTACTTCGTTTATCAGCAGGACAACTGTCCAGTACACATGGCTAATGTTGTTCGCCAATGGTTTCAGAATAATAATATAGAAACACTTCCTTGGCCAGCCAACAGCCCTGACCATAATCCAATGGAAAATATATGGGGTGGAATCGTTAAAATAATATAACAAAGGAATTGGAGACCACGAAATGCTGAAGAGTTAAGCGATGCTATTTATCGCGCATTGGATCAGCTCTCAGAAGACCATCAGTATTTTCAAAATTTAACCTTTTCAATGCCCAGACGTTTGCAGCTTGTATTAGAGAAAAATGGTGTACTCATTAAATACTAAATAAAAAAAATATACAAACCAAATTAAAAAAGCTGGATATTTTTCTGTAAACATGTGGGGCTGGTTTAGTGCTAGAGGTTTGGGTTTTTTTTGGAGAATCGAAGGAAGATTCAATAGTGAACGATATATTGATATCCTTGAAAATGTTATGCCGCCATCTGTACAGGCTTTACATGAAAATAATGACTTCGTTTATCAGCAGGACAACTGTCCAGTACACACGGCTAATGTTGTTCGCCAATGGTTTCAGAATAATAATATAGAAACACTTCCTTGGCCAGCCAACAGCCCTGACCTGAAATATATGGGGTGGAATCGTTAAAATAATATAACAAAGGAATTGGAGACCACGAAATGCTGAAGAGTTAAGCGATGCTATTTATCGCGCATTGGATCAGCTCTCAGAAGACCATCAGTATTTTCAAAATTTAACCTTTTCAATGCCCAGACGTTTGCAGCTTGTATTAGAGAAAAATGGTGTACTCATTAAATACTGAATAAAAAAAAATATACAAACCAAATTAAAAAAGCTGGATATTTTTCTGTAAACATGTGGGGCTGGTTTAGTGCTAGAGGTTTGAGTTTTTTTTGGAGAATCGAAGGAAGATTCAATAGTGAACGATATATTGATATCCTTGAAAATGTTATGCCGCCATCTGTACAGGCTTTACATGAAAATAATGACTTCGTTTATCAGCAGGACAACTGTCCAGTACACACGGCTAATGTTGTTCGCCAATGGTTTCAGAATAATAATATAGAAACACTTCCTTGGCCAGCCAACAGCCCTGACCTGAAATATATGGGGTGGAATCGTTAAAATAATATAACAAAGGAATTGGAGACCACGAAATGCTGAAGAGTTAAGCGATGCTATTTATCGCGCATTGGATCAGCTCTCAGAAGACCATCAGTATTTTCAAAATTTAACCTTTTCAATGCCCAGACGTTTGCAGCTTGTATTAGAGAAAAATGGTGTACTCATTAAATACTAAATAAAAAAAAATATACAAACCAAATTAAAAAAGCTGGATATTTTTCTGTAAACATGTGGGGCTGGTTTAGTGCTAGAGGTTTGGGTTTTTTTTGGAGAATCGAAGGAAGATTCAATAGTGAACGATATATTGATATCCTTGAAAATGTTATGCCGCCATCTGTACAGGCTTTACATGAAAATAATGACTTCGTTTATCAGCAGGACAACTGTCCAGTACACACGGCTAATGTTGTTCGCCAATGGTTTCAGAATAATAATACAGAAACACTTCCTTGGCCAGCCAACAGCCCTGACCATAATCCAATGGAAAATATATGGGGTGGAATCGTTAAAATAATATAACAAAGGAATTGGAGACCACAAAATGCTGAAAAGTTAAGCGATGCTATTTATCGCGCATTGGATCAGCTCTCAGAAGACCATCAGTATTTTCAAAATTTAACCTTTTCAATGACCAGACGTTTGCAACTTGTAATAGAGAAAAATGGTGATCTCATTAAATACTAAATTATTTATTTTAGTTCTTTTTTAAGTTAAAATAATTAGTATTAAGTCGTTTTTGTCCTAATCCAAGTTTCCTATTCGTCGAATTATTTTCAATCCAGCGCTGTTTCCATCGTATTACTGTTATTTTATCAACTCCAAAATGGGTTACCGCCCTCTTTATAGAACAGCCTTCGTCCGTTGCTCGAGTGATAATTTGATATTGTTCAATAAAGACTTTACTAAAACATTATTTTTGCTGATTTTCTAGTATTATGCAAAATTTAATATAAAAATAAGGTTGCCTTTAATGTAATTCAAAAAATATTTTCAGTTTTAGAGACCTTTTTTTAAACAATATGACAAATTGTCGTACTTTTGAAGTTTTTAGGCATTTTAGCTTGTAGTCCTTATATATTATAAACTTTTAGAAAGGTCAATTTTGTGACTGCATGTATGCGTTTTTTTTTAAATAAAGCGTACCTGTAAATATATTTAAAACACTTTTGTGAAATATTTTGGAATATTTGGATGATTATCTTATGGCTAGGTTAGAGGAATATAAAATCAAGTTGTTATATTATTTTCTTGACATTCCGAATCCAAATGCAAAAAAATATAGGAAAGTTGGGTTTTCTCAAGGTAAAGAGAAAAAATACGGCCTCCGTTTTTTATTTCTATTAGCCGAACTGCCTTCACCTCAATATTAATGATTGCGACCATATTTTCACCCACATAACCGAAATTTATCCTAATTTAGGGAAGATATCTTTCGCCAGAATTCCATGCGCCTAATTCAAATTGCTTGCAAGCATGATCGGGTCACGTAAACCGCAAGGTCAAACATAATTTTATATTTTCTTTTCAAACGACCAGAAAATGGCCACTTTCCATACGATTTTTCGTACAGAAAGTTCTACGTTACAAATCATGTTCTTATGAAATATTTCCACTCTCAAAAAAGGATCTTTTTGTTCAATTTTCCGATGCCTTGATTTTTGGGCAAGTTGACCATCACTTCTTGTTGACAGCTTGTAGTTTTTGTTTTTTTTTCGCAGTTTTAACACTTAAAACTCTTTTAAAGAATGCCGCACGGATAACATGGGTTTATGGCCTACCGTGTCAGTCATAGGAGATATGAGCTGTGAAAGAACGTATGTCTACTAAACACCTACGGAGAATTTTTCTTGTAACTTGAAAAGTACTTTGCAGATTTTCATGATTGGGATATTATTTGAAAGGTACTTAAATACTGCACAGAGGTGTAACCAGGATTATAATTTAGGGGGGCTTTGGTATTTGGGAAAGTCAATTTAAAAAAAAAAATACCATTTTGTGTTTTATTTTCCCTGGAAGTTTTTCTTAAGGGTCCTATTTAGAAGGTAATTTAAGGGCGTAGGCAGAATATAATTTGAGGGGGGGGCACGGGCTTTAAAAAGTCAATAAATAATAGAAATGTTAAAAACGATATCAACTCTATTTATTTTAATTAATATTTTTGATCTTATTTAATTCATAAAGTGAGTACTCCTTAAAGGTATAGGCAGTGGCGTATGCAGGGATGGATTTAGGGTTTGTTTGCCCCCTAGTCGAATAAATATTGAATCCTAAAGATTAAACTCTCCCAACAATCAAAAATAAATTGTCATCTGAAAATATCTTTTTACTTATGTCCCCCCAGAAACCTCAAGCCCCCCCTAGAAACAAAATTTCTGCATACGCCACTAAGTATGGGCCAAGTTTTGGCATTAGGCTGGGCTTGGTGGGAATAAATCAGAAAAATGGAAAAAACCAATTTAAAACATTGTTTTAGTCGGTTTTCTTTAAATATTTTCGTATTGATTGTTTTAATTTCATCATTTTAGAACAAAAGCAAGCAACAATATAGGGTTTTCAGATTTAAGTTTTCATGAATATTGCCTACAAATTTTGTTATAAAGTCCAAATTCATGTTATTTGAAAAAACGTTAAAATATATTAAAAAAATCATGACTTTAGAAGTAAAGCAGCTATTGATATGCGGTTTTCAGATTTTGGTTTTCGTAAATATTACCCAAAAATTTTGATATAAGGTTCAAATCTTTCAAAGCTACAGTTTTCGAGATATTTTCATTTCCTTTCAACATAAAATAATTGATTTTATGGTGGACTATCCGTGATTTCTAGCACCAATTTTTTGGTTATGTTATTGGTGAAGGAAAGAAGCATTTCCCGACCAAAACTTTTGCGCACATACTCTCGTATCGTGTCGAAATTCGAAGAGAGCAATGGGAATAATTTGACTTCGACTCACCGGTCTATCATGCAACCAAATTAATAAAATATAATCTTCCATAATATCGAAGCCTGGTCGTGACACATCCCTTGGCCGCCCTTCGATAAGTTAAGGGCGGTTTTTTACCGCCGCCGTTTGACATTTTCTGGCGCAGATATTTCCTCGATAATTGCCCGCCCGAAACCGGAGCTCTAATTAGGCGAAAAGGATCTGTTAAAATAGAGTACCATCGGTATCAGGTGGAGGTTTTCAAGGACTCTAGCTTTACCAAAAAATTTGCGGGATTTTTTGTCAAACTTTGAGGCAACTTAGCTTTACCAAAATGTCGTCATTTCCATTTTCTTCCATTAATAAAAATTATTAATCAACTTTTAAAGCATTTCAAAATTAAATAGTAGAAATCACAAATTTATCATATTATTTTTTATTGCATATCAAACACGGTCAAAATGTTAAAGAAAAATGTAAAGAGAAAAAAATGTAAATTATTTTAAACAAAAAACTATGTATCTTACAAAAATTAAGATTTTTTGTCGAATTTTAAGTGTGTAAATCCTTTTTAAAAAAAATATTTTAAGGCTGTTGCATGTTGGTAATTTAAGGCTTAAATTATTTTAGCATAATTTAAGGGGTAATATTTTTGTTTGAGTAATTTTTACTATGTTTTTCACATTTTTATGCTATGATTTTATTCACATTTTATAGCTTTCTTTCCAAACTTTCGATTTCTAGAATACAACACTCAATTTTTCTCTTTTGTTTATGGCGTTCAGAAAAAATACCACCAAAAAACATTTTTTTTTCTCTGTTAAAATGAAAAATATTTAAGATTGTTGAAGAGAGACAGCAGGTTATAAAAAGTATTTTAGAGAAAGATGGAAATATCTTAAGGAAATTATTTAATCAAAATATCTGTTTTGTCATCTGTCTGTCATCTTTAGTAGTGTCGGGCATATGATTTTTATTTTGCCATTTTTATCCAAAAAACAGCCAAAATTTTAAGTGTCCAAAGCGTAAAGTGTGTTAGACATAAGGTGGTATTAATTTCTTTCATTAAAAGTTCTTTACAGTCTTTAAATTTACCAAAAAACGTGTCCCACTATAAGTGTATTTTAGCCCATCTAAAAATAATTTAACAGGTATTTAACTAAATTATTTTGGGGTTCATCACGGCCCTACCAATAGAAACCATATAAAAGATATGAATATAAGTACCTATTTATAAATTCAAGTTTTCTGAATAGTTGTTAAGGTTTAAGATCTGCCATTTAGATTAGTCTGATGATGGATGTGAGTAGCCGAAAACATGTTCACTAAATAAATTAAATTAAAATTATATTCTTGATCTATGTGCACGCAACCAACATCCTTCTAGTTTAAAAGTATTGGTGCTACAAAGCGCGGATAGTCCGCCATACAATCAATTATTTTATGTTGAAAGGAAATGAAAATATCTCGAAAACTGTAGCTTTGAAAGAATTGAACCATATAAGAAAATTTTTGGGTAATATTTACGAAAACCAAAATCTGAAAACCGCATATATAGCTGCTTTACTTCTAAAGTTATGATTTTTTTTATATATTTTTACACTTTTTCGAATAACTCAGAAACTAAAGCTCCCACGAATTTGGACTTTATACCAAAATTTGTAGTTCATATTCATGGAAACTTAAATCAGAAAACTGTTTGCTTTTGTTCCAAAGTTAGAATTTTTTAAATATTTTATCCCCCTTTCCCCCTTCAACCCCCCACCACCCTACCCAAAAGTTAATCAGATCACGATTTTTTACCAAATTTCGTTAAAATCGATTAAGATGTTCTTGAGTTATCGTGTATACAGACAGACCGACAGACAACTTTTTTTTTTCGTCGATTAAGGTGTTTTGGAACCTTAGTAACTCATTTTGGTATGGTGGACTAAAAATAAGTCAATACAGATACCTCCATGAAAGTTGTAATGCAGATAGAATGTCCCGTTCTGAGCACAAAAGATAATTTTTTTTTCTCTCGCATGAATTCCTTCCTCTTTCAGATTAATTTGGCTGTAGTTCTTTAACTGCTCTATCTAGCTATACCAAAATGTGGGGCAATTTAAACAATAAGTCAATAAAAGTTTTCGTGCAGTGATAATGGACCTTTCTGAGCATAAACAAAATTCGTTTGAAAAACAACAAAGTGAATCTCGTGTCCGCAAATAAAAATTAAAATAATAATCGTGGCATATCGGACAAAGCGTTTTTTTGTTTCTCACTTCATTACGACCAGGTCTCCAATGTGTAATAGTGAATCCAAACACCTACCCTTGGATTTTCCATTACTCCCGGTTCCCACTTATTACTTTTTCGTGCCCGCTCACGCGTCACATGACTGTCATAACATTGCATATTGACATCATGTGACGCGTGAGTGGGCAGTCACGAAAAAGTGTCATACGTGGGAACCGGGTATTAGACATTGGTCGTAATGAAGTGAGAAACAAAAAACGCTTTTTCCTATATGCCACGAGTGTTACTTTAAAATTCGTTTGGTTTGCATAAAGTCCTTTCCTATCATTTCCGAGATTTCGTGCAAAAAATTTCCTGTCAAATTTTGAGGCAAATCATAGAGAAAGTAATAGCTACGCGTGAGTGACCGATACTGTGTTGTTATACTTGGGGAACATTGTTTGTCGGCACGAGCGCAGCCGGTGGCTACAGGAACGAACTAATTATACAGCCAGACGCATAATAAAATACATATATTATTTTTGATAATTTTTTACAATTACTTAATTATTTAATAAAATAAAGAAATGAAAAAACTTAACAGCTCTATACAAACCTTAACCAACTTTGTATTGTTCCATGCAGCTAAAAAACTTTCTTTAGCTTACCAAAAGTTTTTTGGACTATTTAAAAATCTAAAATAGGAGGAGGGGGTTATAATTACGTTGAGGAATATTATCAAATATTATAAAGGTAACAACATTTTATTATGTTATTTTCTTTTATTAATTCGGAAAAATCTCAGTATAAATCTTAGATTTTATAAATGTTTTAACCTATATCTCTTTTTTTTGTTATATTTTAACCTACTATTACTTGCTTAACTAAACAGGGATTTGGTTCGCAAAAATCTAAACCCCAATTTTCTTTACTATTCAAATAGTCCCATGCTCTCTAGCTTTAATGGTAGTGTTCCATCCTGATTTGAATGGCATTTTAGACTACGATACGTTGTTAATCCGCCATATAGCTAATCCCATAAACTCGTGCGATTTTCAACTGATTAAAATAACTCACTTTTGACAATCTAGAAAAACCGCTTGCCACAGGCTTGACAGACTTTGACAAGCGGTGGCAAAAACCGGCAGGTACTAAATTAAAATTGTGTGAAATATATTTCGTCAGTAAAAAATATTCTGTCTTTCTTTCGTGATCATATAGGAATAGGTGTTTACTTAATATAAGCATTACTTTCACTCTCCGCCGCAGTGAGCTACGCACTACAGGATCGTAGTTCCTGCGCGGCCCTACCTTTCTGTTAGTTATTATGTTGTCTCTGAGGTAAATTAAAAAATTAGACAATACAGATACCTGAATAAAAGTTTTAGTACAGATAAAATGGTATCATATTAATTTTGCTGGAGCTCTTTTAACTGCTCTAGCTTTACCAAAATGTGGTAATTTCCGGGATTTCTTGTTAAACTTGGAGGCAACTTAAAAAATTAGTTAACAAACTCAGTCAATCATTTTGCAATTTGCCTTGGGTTCTTATGGTATATCTTACTAATAATGTCAATGCAGACACTCTAACGGAGAGCCATGTAATTATCCAAAAAGGATATCCAGCCCAGGACGGGAAATAAGCGAGAGCAAAACCGTTTTTCGGTCCTTATTCCCGCCATTTTTTACGCCCAATATCTTTCCTAATAAATAAATGTCGCCGAGATATTTCTTATCTCGTTTTACGGCGGACCTTTATTTTCGTTGCCAATCTAAGATGGTAGAAACTAAAAAGAAAAAATGAAAATTTGCACTTTTTATTGTATGAAAAAACCATTATACTTTAATCTCTAAGAACCATGTTCTCTTCAAATTTCGCTATCATCAGCGCTACTTGTACCTATCTCGTTGCTGCTACTACTTTTCTAGAAAGTGTTGTTGTACCAACAACAAACTATTTACTTCGTTTATAAAAGCCTCTTAAAGCGCTTTTATATAAGGACGGTAGCCATTCTTGATTTTATCTTGTTTTTATGTCTCTATTGATTTCATTGTACTGTGTTTTTTATCCATCAAATTAAGGATTTCGTCGAAACATTTTTTCCTTGGTTCACCGTTGAATAAAAATGCTGTGCTTTCGTCTATGACACTTTTGAGATCTGTTCAGACCATCTCTGCATCTTGTTCGATATATTTACTAATATCTTCAGTTTTTTGGAAGAATTTACAATGACCAAGGGCTAAGACAAGGATGCTGGCTCTCGTCGACTTTGTTTAAAATATATCTTGATCAAGCATTGCTCGAATGGCGCAGGAAAGGTAGCAAAATGGGAATTCCACTTTTGGATGATTACACACTATACACACTGCACTTCGCGGGCGATCAAATTGTGATAGTTCATGACAAAGAAGATCTGGAATATATTACTAAAAAGTTAATAGAACAATATCGGAAATGGGGATTACATATTAATATGAGCAAGACACAGTATATGTGTATAGGAGGAGAGTCAGAAGATCTCACACTAGACAACAATGCAGCAATACAATGCTGCGAGAAATATACATATCTAGGAGTCAAGATTGATAGCATGAAAAGAAGTGAAAAAGAAATAGGATAAATAATAATAAAGGGCAAGAAAGCAATTGGGCCATTAAAAGAATATCACGCCCAACATAAAATTCCTAATATATAATGCTATTGACGAGAGCATCATGTTATACGGATGCGCAGTGGTGCAACTTAACCAACAAGAACAGAAAAGACTGCTATCTTGTTCAGTGGGTCATGGAATATTTTGCCCATATTTTATTTACTTTAAGAAATGATAAATATGAACTAATAAAATTAATAATAAAAGGAGAAATTAAAGGCATAAGAGATCTGGGGTCATAGACCAATATCATGGCTTGAAAATCGTAGACAATAATATGGTGTTTGTACTACGCCACAGTGGCGGCTCGTGACCTTGATAGGAGGTGAAGCGCACACGAAAAATATTTTATATACAACCTGAAATTTTATTCATAGAAGCATGTAAGTAAAAATCCTAACTATTGAAAATATGGAAATTGTAGGTGACACGACGCACGAGCCGCTACTGCTACGACACCTTTCCGAAAAGCAGTGGACAGGGTGCATCTCTCTGATGACAGCCAACGTTGGAAGAGAGCTTAGAATTAGAAGAAGAGTAAATTTGAAAGTTTGAGACAATGATGTGTTTGAAATTAACTCTGTGTTTCGGACTTCCATTGTCTATATTTTATTTATACACATATAAATATAAATAAAATATAGACAATGGAAGTCCGAAACACAGAGTTAATTTCAAGAAGAGTAAAATTACCCAAAATCCCTTCCACTCAAAACAAATTCGTGGGTGTGCCACTGTATTTCCTACTTAAAACTGAATAGCGAAATTATTGTAATTTGATCCGACGTCGTTATAGACGGGTATTAAGAATTTAAGTTGTTCAATTTCCAAGACTCGCCCGAAGTTGTTTGTTCAGTTTACCTATCTATTATCTTAATGCGTATTGAAGTTCACCAAAGTTGGAACTTTTCATAATTTAGAGAGTCATTAGAGTTGTTAAGTGGCAGGGTACTTAAATTAAATATTTATTCAATGGAATAATGGCAAATTAAGCAGCTACAAACTGTGTAGCTTATTAAGGATATCTACATATAGCAAATTTCAGGAACTCAGTACAAGACCAAAGCGAAAATTGATTGAAAAGGACCTCGCACAAAGGCACAGAAAAATGACCCAGGATATATTCTCGTAAAAATATTACATTAAAGCACGTAATCATTCCCGTCAGATTGAAGTCAGATTTCTGTCATTGCATGAGCCATGACATATAGAAGACAAAAATTTTGTGTCTCTTTTTTCTTATTTGAACTACTACTCTATATACAGGGTTTCTAAGCAAATTCTTAGGGGGCCAAGCAGCCGTGTATAAGACGCAGACAAACGGAAAAGCACATTAGGCAGAAAAGGATGGGCATGGGGCGATGTTGTCACTATTTCAGGTTGTTGTTTTCTAATGTTTTCCATTTTCATACCTTTAGGACTGGAATAAAAATTGTTTTTGCTTGACTTTAATACCAAACAAACCAAAAAAAAAAATATTTTTCGGATTTTCAATTTGTAACCATTGTCCTTACGCACTGTTTACAGGCTGGGGAATGAGATACATGCATATGCCTAACCTAAAGCGTTCATACACGGCCGGAGAAATCGACTGAGATATTTCCGTAGAAACTTTATCAAGCAAATAGGACGGGTTGACGCCTTCGAATGTCCAACCCGGGTTTCGCACTTTGATTCGAAATCAAAAAGGAGAAACAGTCAGATGTGGGGCCGTGCACAAATTACGTAACGGTGATTTTACCAATTTTTGACCTCCTCCCTATGTAATGTTTTGTAACGGTTTGGCACGCCACTCCCCTAATATTACGTAACGATTTCAAGACCACTACCCCCTCCCCAAAAAAAAAACTTTTCACTTATTTTCATTCCAAATTTTCTTAGTTTCACAGAAATGCAAACGCTGTCGAAAACTCCCCTCCCCCTACGTAACGTTTTGTAACCCCCTCCCCCCTATGACCATTACGTAATTTGTGCACGGCCCCTGTAGTCCCAGTGGAGGAGGGCGAGAAAATTGATATTTCTTTCTTAAAAATTATAGTCTTTAGACCTATTTCTGTGCGTTCCCGAAATTACGTAATTTTTGAAAAAAAATTGTAAGCGGCGCCATTTTTATTTCGTGCTTTGTTTTTTTAACATTTTTGCGTTCGGCTAATTTAATTGAAAAATTTTTGCCTGCGGCGCCCTTTATCTTCTCACTCGAAACCAAGATCCCCCGTTTTAGGAAAACTGATCCCGTCTCTGTTTCTAAATTTTTTCGAATAAAAGTAGAGTATGACCATGGGGGAAATATTTTTTTTTTCTACGGTATGACGAAAATTTCGAGAAAATTGAAGAAAAAAATAAAAAAAGTGGCAGAGCTCAAGTTTTTCGTAAAAAAAACTTTTTTTGTAAAGAAACAGAGCAAAATAAATCTTTTCACCCCTTTTTGGTAGCCCCTTATTTTGCGCTTTTACCCTCCCGCTAGTTTTGAAGAATTGGTTCGCTATATGTTTCGAGATCATGTCATAAAACACCTCGAAAATATCAAATGTAGTGTAGGGCCAGCTTTATTTAAAATCAATAATATCGCAAGCAAAAAGCTCTGCAGGAAAAACAGCGCCGTTTATTGATTTCTTTAGCTGCTAGTGCTAGCTGCATGGTTTGGCCGTTTCCGGATAGATGTCACTAGTAGAACAGAATGAAAAGAAATTTAATTAAAAGCGAAGATATTTCTTTCTAATGTTAACAACCTCACGAGTTTATCGCTCAGTATCGTAAATAATGGACCCTGCCGCCTCCTTTAACCAAGAAAAAGCTGTGGTTTCGACCTGAAAACATCTAATTTTTAATCTCATGGTGTGGCCGCCATCTAGCGGAATTTGCAGACATCTTGTCAACGATTATTATTGCAATGATTTATGTTCACAATGAAAGAGTGGCGACAATTTTTTCTCATGAAAGCAGTCCGGAGATAATAACAAACTGGCACCATTGCTCAATATACCTGTTTCTTTTGTGCGCGTAGAACTTTCTATGCCATTTCTGTTTGATTTATTGAAATCCTATCCCTAAGAAAAATCTTAGGAACCCTGTATACGCGCTTATTTAATTTGTAACTCATTTAAAAAAAAGACATTTTCGAATAACAATGCCCCGCTTGACTAAACAGACTTCCATCAATATCTTTTTTTGTTCGTTTGTCTTGAGGGTTAAGATATAAAAAACGAGCCACTCGTTTGGGTCATAAAGCAGCGACCTGGAAAAACTGAACAAGAAATCGACTTATTTTACTATTTTGAGGTTATAAAACGGTGCCTATATATTCGAGACCTTTTTCGAACATATAAAATAATAAAATGCCAAGTTGGCAGTTTCGATGATGGGTGACGGTGATGAGTTTTTTTGATAAAAATTAATTAAGAGTAATGGGTTTTTTAAATTATGTTTTTAGGTTCCTAAAGTAAATAAGACTTTACATTGTTGTTTAGATACCGTGCCCTCTTCGACCGCTATTTGCCCCTCGTAAGACATGCCTTCAATTGTTCTCTCTACTATTTATTTTAAGAGTTCAAATTAAATTTGCCTTGTTTTCAAAGTTCAACTATTGGTTTTCCTTCTTTTCCTGAGATGTGGTTTCTTTTGTAGAAAGCTTAAGATATATACGGATCTTGACAATTTATTCATCGTCAAATAAATTAAGGCAAAAAAGGTCCGGGTCGTAGACGAAGAAATTAAAATAAAATGGAAGTCATTCAACTGAAATAGAGCCATCAAGTCATTCATAAATTGCTTTGAAACGCAGGCGTCAGATTTAGGGAAAAACCATTGTCTTCTTCACTGGCAACGCTGCATTAGCAGCTGCATCAGCAGCATGCTCCATCCACCTTACGTTTACCAGCTCGATTACACTAAAGCGGCAACTCCGACGACAAATATTAAATGAGGCAGCGTAGTAGACGGTTATATATAGGTGACTCGCTAAAAGTGCGAGGTTGTCACATTATGTAGGTGTTATATACCCAATATATATTGGAAAATTAAAATAAATATAATAATAACTCTTGAACAGATCAAGGTATCGACCTAAAATAAAAACCATGTTTAATGACAACACTTTTGAAACTTTTCGACGTATTTTTTATTAGCGTCATATTGACGTAAGTCTATAAGGTCAGTAACTACTTTAAAATTTTAAATAAAAAGGGGAGTCGAGTGATGCCTTGTTTAAAAGATATTTTAATTCCCTATTCAAAGATTTATTTTAAAAAAAAATCGGTTTACGACTTACAGAGTTATAAGTTCTTTAGGCTACAGTTTACGCACCTCACCTTACTTTTGAAAGAATTGAGATTCGACTTTAAATTGACTTTAAATAGAAAACATGCATGATGATAAAAATTTGACCACTTTTTGACGTATTTTAGATTAGTTTTATAACTTTTCGACGTATTTTTTATAAGAGTCATATTGACGTAAGACTATAAGGTCATTAACTACTTTAAAATTTTAAATAGAAAGGGGGTCGAGTGATACCTTGTTTCAAAGGTATTTTAATTCCCTATTTAATTTTTTAAAAAATCTGTGTATTACTTACAGAGTTATGAGCATTTGTAACAAATTCAGTTGACTTTAAATAAATTTTTTGAGGTAAGACCATAAAGTCACTAGTAACTTATACTATACGTAAAATGTAAACTATAGTAAAAAAAACTCGTAGTAGTAGTAGGGAATTAAAATACATTTTAAACAAGGTATCACTCGACCCCTTTTTCTATTTAAAATTTTAAAGTAGTTAGTGACCTTATAGTCTTACGTTAATATGACTCTTATAAAAAATACGTCAGAAAGTGGTAAAATTGTTATCATTACGCATGCTTTTTATTTAAAGTCGATTTCTCAATTCGTTCAAAAGTAAGGTGAGGTGCGTAAAAAAACTCACAACTCTGTAAGTCGTAAACCGATTGAAAAAAATTAAACCTTAGATAGGGAATTAAAATACCTTTTAAACAAGGTATTACTCGACCCCTCTCTCTGTTTAAAATTTTTAAGCAGTTAGTGACCTTATAGAATTACGTCAATATGACGCTTATAAAAAATAAGTCAAAAAGTAGCAAAAGTGTTATCATTAAACATGGTTTTTATTTGAAGTCGATCCTTCAATCCGTTCAAGAGTAGGCAGGGGGGGGGGACTTTTTACTACCGCACTGTATATTGGTACATATACCATACCATGTACACTTGTGTTTGAGACAATGATGTATTTGAAATTAACTCTGTGTTTCGGACTTTCATTGTCTATATTTTATATATACATAACAATTCGATCAGTACAATATCTCATCATATTCAGGTGCAAACTACAATCTATTTCTAAGGCTACGTACTTATATACTATGGTAAATCCCTCAACCGTGACGTTTTAGAAGTTGGCTCCGCCCAAGGAGGGGCTTCCAAATATTTGGAACTTCAACACTTGGTTTACTGAAAATACCCTGATTCTGCCCAATAAAGGCAGGCTTCAAGGAATTTTCGTTTCTTTCAGTGTGATTCCTTGTGCTAAACCTTTGCTTCTGGCCACTTCATTCGGTGTTTTTTTGACCATGCGTGTTCGGCGGTTCCTGATTTCGTTGTTTCATCTCTTTGGGTATTCGTCTGATTATTTTTGATTCACCACACTCACAAGGAACTTGGTAAATGCATTCCTTATTTTGTGTGTTCTCCGATTTTGTTTTACTAAGAAAGCTTCGAATTGTATTATTAGATTTCAAAGCTGTTTTTGTATTAAAGTTATTCGCTACTCTTCGAATTTTCTCTGATACACCTTTAATGTACGGAATTGTAAGGAATGCATTTGCCTGGTTTTGGTCTTGTAATCTCTGTTCTGTTTGCTGAAATTTCGAAATAGAATCTGTTATCAGTTTAAGGCTGTAACCATTCTGCTGCAGATCCTTCTTAATGTTTCTTATTTCGATTTCCAAGTCATGAGAATTGTTACAAATTTGAACGGCTCTAATATACAAAGTTCTTATTATGCCTCGCTTGGTTGTAGTAGAATGATTTGAACTTTGATTTAAATATTGTCCTGTGTGAGTAGGTTTACCATAGACTATTGTTCTGATGTCGCTTTCTACTCGTTTGACGAGTATATTAAGGAAAATTAGTTGAAGCTGCCTTTATTGGGCAGAATCAGAGTTTTTTCAGTAAATGCATAATGCCATGCACAAAGTTTCTTTCTTATTACGTAAATGTAATGTAATTACAGAAACATAAGTTATGTTATGTATATATTACGTAAATTTAAAATGAAATCTTTTTTATGTAAATTTTTTGACTTTAGATTTACGTAAATACTATGTTAAAGTAACAGATGTGTTTGCTGGGTATATGGTGCTGCCCAATGAGCATTTTCAGAAACTTCTGGTGACAGAAATTTATATCATTATTATAAAGAGGATTCCATTGATATCCTAGGGTATTTAGAAGTTTCCTACAAGAATTGAGTTTATATATTTGTTTTATTAAAGGCTCTAAATTGATGGTACCCTAAAGTAACATAAAACTGGATTTAACGATATTTCCACGGACATCTTTATAAAAATTAAAGTCACCGGTAACAAATGTTATATAAATTGGTGTTAACAATGTTTCCACCAACATATTATACAAAATATAACAAAAGTTATATAAATTGGTGTTTGAATTCTTTCTGTAAACCCATCTATAAAAACCGTAAGTAACTATAAATTAAAGATATATAGATTGGTTTTTAAAATGTTGCTATCAACCCACTTATAAAAACTTAAGTAAGCCACAAATTTATATAAGATTGAAAACATTTCGAGAGACACTTATAAAAACTTGGGAACTCACACACAATAGTTATATAAATTGGTGTCTGTAATATTCTTATGAACTCATTCATGAACCTTTTTTGCCCATAAGTTTTTTTCTATAATGTTGTTATTAATTTCTTTATATAGTGGTCATAATATAACCGTTTATAGAACAAAAAAGCAATTTTAATTTATTTTGGCAATTATAATAACAAAACAAACAAGATTTTTTAAGGTTAATTTTGTGACATCAAAAGGCGCGTTTTTGCGACATCAAAAGGCGTGTTTTTGCGACCTCAAAAGGCCCGTTTTTGCGAGATACCATACCATTATTATCTTGTTTTGTCTGAGAGAGATAAGAGATCCAAATCTTCTTGAGATAGTTGCATTTTACACCCGATTACCACCAGCGTTTCCCAGACGCAGTCAAAAAAACTGATCACGTGGTCCAACATGAACTTGTATAGGCAAATCTCGCTTAGACCACGTGATACGTGTTTTGATTCGGGGAACCCACGAAAGAGAAACGCATAGATGGGAACCGTGTTTTAGAAAGAGAGAACATAACCGTGTTAAGTTAACAAAAACGCACTGTGAAACGTCGAGCGCATAGGCTGATACTGCTGGTCGGCGGTAAATGTGAACACCCCGGAAAATACCCTCCTGTACACCCTTCGACCCCGCAATCTAACTTTATTCTTGAGATAGTTACCTCTGACAGTTATGCAGGCTTAAAGTGTGTGCAGGCGGGTATTTTTCCTGGTATGTTTAGTATGCTGGATCTCTCGAGGAATGCATTTAGGAAAAGAGAACAATGTTAAGCTCGCAGAAACGAACCATCGGTGTTCAACACTGCGCCATCTGCAGCCCTTTGTTCCAACTAGTACCATTTTTTAAAAGGGTTATAAAATAGTTTTGACGAGGTAAACAGTGGTATAGTTGTATTGTTTGTTTTTTATAGAATTGTAGGAAATTTTCGCCATTTTCGATTCCAAAAATAGGTTTTTGGCCTAAATAAAAACGTTATTTATGGGGTTTCAACATGTATTTCAATCTAAATATTGTTTGTTAGGGTTAAGAACAACATAAAAAATTCAATATTTCTCCCAGAAAGCAAAAAACGTGTATGAAAAAAAAGTGATATTAAAATGAATATATTTTTCCCGTTTTCTCAAGTATTTTTGGAGCCCATAAAATTTATGTGTGTGTATTCGAAAACTATGTGTGTACTGTACACGGGACCGCAGTTGATTTTCAGAGTAGGATGACTTGAAAAACAGCTTTTATTTGACTATAGTATATAAATATTCATATTCCCGCTTCAACTTAACTCACTTCCATTTTTATTTATTTTAAAAGATTGGTAAACACCATTTTATAAATTTGTTTATTGTAAAAAGAAAAAGAATAATACATAACAAGCAAAGGGACGAAAGATGGAAAATTTATATTTATAAATTGATAAAAACCTTTAATTTGTTCTGTAATGTTGTTAGAACAGTTGTAAAACCTTTTTATAATAATCTCTAGACTTGAGGGCTCATAAGGAAGTTTTATAAAATCTATATGTTGTTTTTCTATCCATTACTATGTACCATAAATTTTTATAAGCTGGTGTTGGTGAGTTGTTTTTCAAGTCTTTTTTACTCATGTAAGAGATATATTAGAGTTATAAAATTATCACCAACACTAAATAATATAACTTTTGGTTATTTTATGAAGGTTTCATATTATTTGCTGTAACTTTTATATAGCTAAAAATGCTCATTGGGTGGTACCTAGTTGATACAATGACACTTTTTAGAAAGGCACTAAACAAGGTTCACATAGCGCTGATGCTAGCCAACGTTTACAGAAGGAGAATAGATGATCAAAAACACTCTTTTACCTATATATACTTCTTATATATAAACTACTATTTCAATCCGAAATGTTTTGCATTAGTGCCGGCTTTTCGCTTCCCTCTAAAAAAGATTTTGTCCCAATATTGTACAAAGCCTTACAGTTGGCCTACATCTTTTAGTCGGGCGTTCGTTGTCGCGCCCTTCAGTGAATCGGAAAATACTAAAAAGAACGCAATATAAAAACCGTTACACACCGAATAATGCATATACGGTATTTATGTCTGTATACACCAATTTAGTTAATCAAGAAAATTATATTTTTCTATTGATGAAAATATTTTTAGCAACAATTATTTAAAAAAAAAACAAAAAAAGAAGTTAAAAAACCTCCAAATTAGTAGCTTCAACCGAAAAGAAACTAAAGATCAAAAGATCTTGGGTGGAAATAACGAAAATTCAAACCTGGATGAGCATCCCACAAGGAACACACAACAGACCAAAGCGAAAAGAGAAATGATTACCAGCGTGAGCTCGTCAGTGGTTCCACTGGTCACCCTCCCCACCCTTGGGGACCAATAGCAACGCCGGATGTCGACAACGAAGGCAAACAAAGATGGCAATTAATTTCTTAGTTTAATCTGAACACAACCTGGCTCAATACTAACGTTGTGTATTTTTGTGTGAATGAATAAATGAATGTAGAAGTACGGGCGGTCCACCTTGCTGGGCCCGTTGCTCGTCCACTATCCATGGTTTAGCCCAGGAAGCTTGCAACCTTTTTACATCGCCTGGGCCCAACAGATAGTTCCCAAGGTGCGACTCTCTTGACCTGGCCAGAGCCAGACACTCCAGCAGGATATGCAAGGCCGATTATTTGTCCTTCATGCGCCATCGACTCTCTGATTCTACGGAGATTCCCAGCAACTCTAGGTGCTTGTTGAGGCAACAGTGTACTGTTAGGACTCAGTCAGCTTTATTTCGGACCGTCCATTCTGTCTACGATTTTGACCTGGAGCTTCCTGAGCTCCTTGGCCAATTTTTTTAAATCAGCGGCGTCCGTAGGCGTCCCTGATGCGTTTATAGAGTGTTCAATGGGTACTTGCGCAGTTCCTTGTCGGGCCTCTTGTATTGAAGAAGATCTAGTTGGTCCTTGAACAGTTACTTGTTGATCCTTATCTGTGAAAAATTTATTCCGACGCCGTGGAAAAGCCTTTGAGCACAATATCGTGAATCTCCAATCAATCACAATCATTCACACATAACCTCACTTCTTAGACAATCATGAATAATCTTTCTTTAACCGGTCAAATTTGGCGGATTAGTTGAAGCAGACGATTAGTAAAAATGTTATAAGAGATAATTAAAAATTCTTTAGTAATCATCCATTAAAAGTTAACTGTCGAAATTTAGCTTTGATGCATACGCGCATCAGTGTTGCTATAGCGTAAGGCTTAGATTAACTACTTAAAGATACGGAATGCTTACGGAGACTTCGGTTATCTAATTGCATTGCATTGCATTTATAACGCCGGAAGAGGGATCGAAAATTCGACCAATGCATATTGACAGTTTAAGAATCTACCCCCACATGACTTTCTGTTCAACTAAGCACAGTAGCTTGCGAGAGGGTTACACCACAGATATCTCCATCCTTTTTGCTCTCTAACTTAACCGACTATCTTTAATTAAACGACCGTCTAAGACCTCGGCGACATATTTTCTCGTCTTTAAAAGAAAAAATCTTTATAGCCGGCAACACTGTTTCGTCGTATTTATCAAAAGTGTGTGGACAGGAACGGCTCCGACTACGCGACATCTAGCGACGGGTGTTTAAAAGCGCGGCAAATATGTTGTACGGGTAAAATTTAATTTTTTTTTCTTGGAATAATTTTGTTTTATTTTTATATCTGGTGCTTTTGGAAGAGGCTTAAGCACTTTGAAGGGGTTTTTCAGTGGGACTACTATCCCCCAAAAAAACATACATAGCAAAAACCAAATACTCGGTATTCATAGTACTTTTACCAAAGATTAAACGGACAAAAGGAGGGTTTCTAATAAATATTTGCTGCCGAGAGGCTGCCTTGAATCGAAATGAACAGGGGCACACAACCCTGTGCCTTCTTTATTTCTCCTTTTGGAAAAATTTAAGAGATTTTCCAGACATTTTATGGGGTTTAAACTAGACAGAATGGCGTTATTTTATTTTAAATTGTTACAAATCTGGTTTCAAGAAAATAAAAAGTCAGTGAGTACTTTTGCATGTTTATACGCGATACAATTCTAGCCTTTTTTCTTAAAGGTAGAAAAAAGAAATATTCTATATAATATGGCGTCTTATGAACGGTAGGTAAGAAATGTTTGTGTACATCACCTTTTGAGTCGATTTAAGATAGAGTTTTGTAGAAATATGTCTGTTTTTTTTTAAATTGTTTCAAAAAAGTATTTTTTTTAATGAGACTTTCCATCCAACAAGGATCAATGTGTAATGTACAGTGTGATCAGATATATCTCTGAGATAACGTTTTTTCTAATACCCGCAGAAGAAGCAAACAAAAACTGGGTGAAAGGGTATCTTATAGATCCTTAAAATCATTGATAAAAGTTATTCAGTTTAAATAATATACAGATTGTTCCAAAAAGTTTTTGTTTCTTATGGAACACCCTATATATTTTGACACTGTTGAATTCTCCATAAGGTTAGCTTTTTAGAAATATAATATAGTAAAGGTCTGCATGCAACCGTTTTTGAGATATTTCAATATGAATTAGATATTAATTAACTCGTATTATTGGATTATAATTAATAAAACCTAAGTAACTTATGATGCCCTGGTGTCGAAACGCCGCTATTTTTGTTTTTCACAGCCAACTATTTATTTGGAAAATTAAGTAAGTTCTAGTTTGACAGTTTTCTGATTGTTGTAATTAGGCATATTATTATGTGTGGCCTACTTTGGTTTAATCATAATACAATTAATAATACGAATTAATTAATATCTAATTCAAATTGAAATATCTCGAAAACGGTTACATGTCGAGCTATACTATATGGTATTTTTAAAAAGGTAATTTTCTAGAGAATTCGAAAATATCAATAGCAAATATAGTAATTTCGTTATGAAAAAAAAACTTTTTGGCACACCCTGTATACTATTTGAACTGATTAATGATTAATAATGATTTTGAAGTTCCTATAAAATACCCTTTCACCCAGTTATAACCAATCACCCTGTACACACAAGCTATACCAATGTTAATTAAAAATCGTATATTTACAAACATCCAATCACCAAAACTGCTTCGGTAGGGAATCGAATGCGGGCCGCCCGGAGGCTAAAAAAAAAATAGTTTTGGAAAAGAGAAGTTCGCGAAGAATCAAGAAGTCAGGCTATTTTTGTTCTGACATAATCGTTGGTTTAAAAATTATGAACGTCGTGTTAACGTTTTGTTTTTGGATGTCATGATTTTTACTCAAAAAAAATTGTGATTAGTGGTCGTGAATCAAATAGAGTCGCAAGTAATGGGATTTCTATACACACGTCCGCACTTTACAATATTTTGAAGCCGGTTTCTAGTTGACACAGTTGGTCTAGAGAGGGGTTTTAAGAAAAAAAATATATAATCTTTAAAATATACACTTTTGTTTATGATCCATCGCCAACTACTATTTACCGTAAAAACTAAATTCCCCTATGTAGCCCTTTTCTGGGGGGCTATTTTGGAAAATATTCTGGGAACCTTAAATAGCAACCCCCTATTTTGACTTCATAGTTGAATTCTCGCTGAAATTCTCTTTCCAATGAGACCCCATATCATAAGGTTTACCTTAGTAATTTTCGAGATATTGGCTTTCAAAATGTCAAAAATTCAATTTTCAAAGGCCCATATCTTAGAAACTAAACAAAATATCTCTATTGTGTTCATTATCGATTTTAGGGGTTTTTTACGAGAAAATAAAAAATCACAACAGTTTAACAGTCTGACCTTCTACTTCATATTTTTGAAATAATATCGTCAAAATCACTGAAAATCAATAAACTGTAAATAGGAATGTGCAAACGTCAAACCATTGTCATTTTTTATTTGCTCTTATAAAACCCTCAAAATCGATAATAACCACAATATAGCTTTTTGTTTAGTTTCTAAGATATGGGCCTTTGAGAATTGAATTTTTGACATTTTGAAAGCCAATATCTCGAAAATTACTAAAGTAAACCTTATGACATGGGGTATCATTGGAAAGAGAATTTCAGCGAGAATTCAAATATGAAGTCAAAATAGGGGGTTGCTATTTAAGGTTCCCAGAATATTTAGTTGGCAATGTATCAAAATCAAAAATCTATGTTTTAAAGATTATATTTTTTTTTTTAAAACCCCTCTCTAGACAAACTGTGTTTTGCATTTGCAAATATTTATTGGACAATTTTATAATCCAATGGGCTTTTTTGCAATTGGAGTACAAATATTATAATCGCTATTATTAAAAACTTTAATTAATTTAACATTTGTCACGTCGCGTCGGTGGTTACCAATTGATTATTTAATTGCAAAAAACTTTGAATACTAAAATTAATTTCAATTTGGAATATTCGGTAATTACCATTAGCAATAAAACAAAGTTTTTATTAAAATATGATAGTGGTTTTAATTTAATTTTAAAGGCGCAGCTTATATTTTATAAAATATAAAAAAAATGTTAAAATTTTTATAAAAGCCCCCCAATCCTGTCTCTTATTTCCCAGCAAACACAGAAGGTCGGCAAATAATTGGACCGACGTCGGCAATGTCGGCATTAGGTCGGCATCGGCAGTTAAACGTGGGCCGATGTTGGACCAAATTCCCCATGCCCATGAAAAATAATTTGCATGGCCCAAAAAAAGTTCGATGTAGTATAAACTGTGTCCGTCCAGCCCTCTTGTTAGTGTAATTTTTTATTAGATATGTGTAATAAAGCTCGTGCAATTCTATGGTGTGCGATTGTATATTGATGGTAACGTATTTATAGTTAATTTAAGTTAAGTTCAGATAACCTAATAAAAAATGGACCCTACAAACAAGTCCCAAAGAACCCCTTACCAAAAATGATTAACGAAGTGAAAAAAACACAATTAAAAAATGTAACAATATTATTACTGACAATATTAAATATAAACTACAAGTAAGCAATCCCACTATGCCGAAACTGTATTGTCTTCCGAAAATCCACAAGCCTGGAAAATCGGTTAGACCTATAGTTTCTGCTGTAGGATCACCTACTTACAACATTTCGAAATGGCTAGCAAACGAATTTGAAAATTTACCGATAAAAGAAACAGGTTTTTCTGTTCAAAATTCCCTTGAATTTATCAACAAAGTTAAAGATATTTCACTCCAAGAAGGTGAAATTTTAATCTCGTTTGATGTTAGTTCGTTGTTCCCTAGTGTGCCGATCCCCAATACCTTACAATACCTGGAGGAACTACTAAGAAAAAACAATCTAGAAGACAAACAGACTTTAGAATACCTATCTTTAACAAAACTCTGCATGAATCAAAATTACTTTCAATATAAAAATAACTACTACCAGCAATTAGAAGGAACCACAATGGGTAATAGTTTATCACCTTTTATCGCAAACCTATTTATGAGCAAATTTGAATCAGATATAAGTAAAGAATTTGAGTATTTCCCCAGAGTATGGTTCAGGTATGTAGACAATGTGTTTGCAGTATTCAACACTAAAGTAACTAGTGTTGAAAATTTTATGGAAAAAATAAATAACAAATTTCCCACTATTAAATTTACTTATGAAACAGAGAACAACGGTACACTGCCATTTCTAGACACTTTAGTTATAAGAAATAAAACTAAATTGGACTTTGACCTATACAGAAAAGGCACGGCCACCAACAGGTATATTCCAAATGACTCTTTTCATTGCTTACAGCATAAGCTTGCAAGTTTGCACTTTTTAACATATAGATTAGTAAATTTCCCCTTAAACAAAGAACGATTTGAAGCAGAAAAGAATAGGATTAGGAATATAGCTGGCGAAAACGGTTACGACGAAGGCTTAATAAATAAGCTGATAAATAGACATTCTTTTCAAAAGACCTTTCGGAATTCTACCTTTTTCAGACAAAAAGATACCTGCGACTCAAAATTTGTATCAATTCCTTATAATCCTAATTATATGAAAGGATTACACAAAGTATTTAATAACACCGGTCTTAAATTAGTATATCAATCCGGTAACACAATAAGAAGCTTACTAGGAAATCCCAAGGATAAAACTACAGTTCTAGAAAAAAGTGGAATTTACGAAATTAGTTGCATGGATTGTGACAAAAAATATGTTGGCCAAACGAGACGCTCTATTCAAGCACGTTTTAAAGAACACTTAGCACACTTAAAATACGGAAGAACAGAAAAGTCAAGTGTGGCCGAGCATGCTTTTGAAAACAATCATAGATTCACATTAGATAACCTAAAACTTCTAAAAAGTGTACCAAACAAAAGACTTTTGAATGGATATGAAAGTATGGAAATCATTAAATCCAGAAATAGTTTAAATAAAGATAGAGGACCCATCCCGTTTAGTACACTTTATTCTTTGGTTGAGGGGAGATAGGATTAAAAATCGTGATCAATCACAAATTATTAGTCTTATCTTCGCCCACTAAAGGATTGTATATAAGATAGAGCGTAGATTAATTTAGTTCATTGTTTATCGTCTCCTGATGATGCTAACGTTGTTAGCGAAACGCGCGTCGAGTGCAAGAAAAAGTGGTTTTGGTTTTGTGGAAAACAATCATAATTTTGTTTAAGTTCAGGGTACTTAGGTGCTGTTTAAATTTAGCTTTACCGATAGTATTTACTGGGTTTGGTTCAAATTAATTAATGTAGCGTCTACCTGATATCCATATTATGCTTAGCAAATATAGTAATTTCGTTAATGTTACTATATTACAAATTAAATTATATTAACTACTTACTTCGCGATCGGCTTTAATATAATGAAACAATAATTTTATTAGGTCGTAATACGATGCGTATTACACATTACCGCAATAGAAAGTTAAGCAAATTATAAAGTTTGTGAAACTCTGTACTATCACAGACTAAAAATATTACAGACGGCCAGGAAGTCGTAGCTACAGAAAATTCGACTTTGAAGGTAACAGTTACGCGATTTTTTTTTTCAGAAATAAACAACAAAATTTGATGTGCATTGGCAGTCGAGTGCTCGATGTCTCTTCTGACTTCAAAAATTAGGCCCCAACAAAAGTAAATATTTTTCCAGATATTAGGAAAATTTTGAAACACCTAAAATTTTACAGCCGCTGTGGTGGTGTTTAACAACCACTACCACTACCACGCATCGATTTTCACCAGAGTTTTTGGAACATATTAAAAACTGTCACTTGTAAAAAAATTTAGAGATGAGAAAAAACAAAAACTTTGGCTTAATTTTACAAAATAAGTGTTTTATATGGTGGAACCTGGTAACATTTGATTATTTTCAAAATTAATCACGCCAAAGTTCTCTAAAATTAATCAGAGAAATAACCACATCCACAACGAAATTGATTCGTAGCTTACGGCAGTGGTAGTGGTTAATTACCACAACGGAATGACGTTTAGCTATTGCGCAGGCGCAGTAATTACCACAACCACCACGAAGTGACAAATAAGCGTTTCAAAATATCCCTATTAATATTGTTAAAGTAACACTCGTGGCATATCGGACAAAGCGTTTTTGTTTCTCACTTCATTACAACCAGGCCTCCAATGTCTAATGGAGAATCCAGACAGCTACAGACCTGTTTCATCCTTATTAGGAATCATCAGGGAGTCATTGGATTGTACCTGGCAGTTGAAGCTACACAGGCACCATGCACACCTCTCGAATCTAAAACAAAAAGTTTGTAATCCGCGGAGACGTAGTACCTGTGTGCGCCACCTGTCGAATAAACTGAGAAACAAAAACATAAAAATTGAAAAGTGCAGAAGACCGTAAATACAGAATCCTGTACCTTTCAGCAGGTTGTAAAGAAGAAACCTTAAAAAGAGGTAACGTTCGTAGCGGCACAAACTTTTTCTTTTAAATTCGAGAGGTGTGCATGGCGCCTGTGTAGCTTCAACTGCCAAGTACAATCCTATGACTCCCTGATGATTGCTAATAAGGATGAAACAGATCTGTAGGTGTCTGGATTATTTATTAGACATTGGAGGCCTGGTCGTAATGAAGTGAGAAACAAAAACGCTTTGTCCGATATGCCACGAGTGTTACTTCAATTTTTATTCATTCATTATTCTGTATTTACGGTCTTCTGCACTTTTCAATTTTGAAGTTTTTGATTCTCAGTTTATTCGACAGGTGGCGCACACAGGGACTACGTCTTCGCGGATTACAAACTTTTTGTTTTAAATTCGAGAGGTGTGCATGGTGCCTGTGTAGCTTCAACTGCTAGGTACAATCCTATGACTCGCTGATGATTCTCAATAAGGATGAAATAGGTCTGTAGGTGTCTAGATTTTCCATTAGACATTGGAGGCCTGATCGTAATGAAGTGAGAAATAAAAACGCTTTGTCCGATATGCCGCGGGTGTTACTTTAATTTTTATTTGCGGACACGAGATTCACTTTGTTATTAATATTGTTGTATATTGGAATTAGCAAAACAGTTGTTGTTTCTTGAACTATATTGTTTGAGATCCAGAAAAAGGTCCTGGACTATTGTAAACATAATGAAAAACACGCCTTCGTCCAGCATGGAGAATATTAGATTTCCCAACGTCACCAAAAACTTGAGAGGGGATCGCTAAATGATTTCTAAGATTTGCCCTCACTCCTAAATCAATTACTTAGCCTTTCTCTTATGCCAATTCTGCATTCTCAAGCCACTCTGGAAAAAGAACATGATTGCCGTTTTTAAGCGTTTTTGATTATTGCTCGAAACTTGATCTAGAGTCGGAAAAAGATTGGCGTGTTCGATTTGGTAACTGTCATTGCTCTCTGCCAGATTTGCGTGTTTGATTATTGATCGCTGCTCCAAGCAGGAGTGCTCCAACTTAATCAGGTCAAGCCCGAGCACGGAATTAGCATAACCTAATTTAAATTGTGTTTTGTTTTGGTTTTGTTGTTTTGCTGGAAAATGAATATAAAAAGGAAAATTATTAAAGTAGAATAACGACTTTCTTCCTCAGAGGAGGAATTGTCAACTTGTTATACAGGAAGCCAAATGAAAAACAGGCTAAAATTATGAATTATGTAAAGGAGGTAGTTTTCCACTGCACTAACACACATCTAAGTACCTATTGAGTTAACACAGTCATTATTTTCTTGAAGTAATCTTTCTGTTTATGGACATATACGGTGAGATTTACTAATAGGGTTTAGTCTATTTTAGAACGGTCCTAAGCATTTTAAACCACCCCTCCTTGAGTTTTGGACATAGTTTGATTTAAAAGAAGAATTTTAATAAACTTGTTTATTAAATAATCATCTTAACACAATCTTTTGTTGGATTTAAGAAGAAAGTTTCAATTTAGAACAAAAGAAAATTAAAAATTTAACCCCCTTGTCGAAATGTCAGTTTCAAAAAATCAGCTACGTTCAAATCACAAACAGCGAGTTTGGATCTCTTACCTCTATACTTGTACCTTGGCTTGCACCAACCTCTACTGATGAAAGCTACAGCTTTGAAATGAGTTGGCTTTGAGTAAGGAAAGTTTTATTGACTGAGCTTTTAGATAACCTCAATGTTTTAATTTCAATGAATTGATATAGTTGTTTTGGGTTTTTTTCTTTGGTATATTTTTCGTGCATAATCAGTGACCTTTACTTATGTTTGTTTTGCCTCGTAGTGCCCTCATAAATATACTTTTTGCGTGTTAATGAACAACTTCGAATATTAAATAAGGTAAATTAATCCTTGTAAAAATGGTTACTCAGGGAAATTATAAACGAACTTATTACCAATTGCCACAATACAATCCTTTCTGGGGATTATAAATTTAAACTACCTCCCAGAGGTGGTCTAAAAAAATCACCAATTTTCAAACACAGATAATGAAGTTATTATATGCCAAATTTTTGGCGTATTCACCATTTGCTATTTTGAAACCTGTCAACAAAAATTAGTTTTCTGGCATTTTCTTCTAAAATATGATTTTGAGAAAAAAGCAGTTTTTCAGTGGTATTTTGCAATAACAATTCCAAATAGTCAATAACTTTGTGTCTTTTCTGTATGTGTAAGAGTTTTTTGAAAATTGGTTTTAAATAGTACCCCCCACAGGTGTAATTATTAAGACTGTTTAAGTTTGGTCACTTCAGCAATCATTTTTACCAGTATTTAATAAAAAATGGAATTTTCTCCTGAGAGGGTTTATTTCTATTCTATTTTATTTTATTTTCATTTTACGGAATTTTCCTTTGAAACTGTTTCGAGTGAAACTAGTCAGAATTGAGTAAGTAGGCTGTTATCGTTTATTCTGAAATCGTTTTTTTTATCTTTTTGCTTTCATTTTATTCACGTTTATTTTATAAAAAGATTATACAGTTTATTCAAACCTATGTTGCCAGAATTTTAACATTGTATACTTGTACACACCCCTTGAAGGCAGAGCAAACTATGATATGTCGCCACCCAAGTAACAATTCCTTAGTTGCCATAACTAAGAACTACACTAAAATTAACATTGCATAAAGTATGAAAAATAGTCATTTGTTGAACAGCCGCTATGATGGACGAGAAAAAGACGCCACACCGTTGTTATTAACTAGGGTAAAATTGGCAACCCTCTAACAACGTTTATTTTTACCGGAATATTGTGGGGTTTTCAACGACCGCAAAGAACGACGGCTCAACGACGCCAAAACGTTTATAATTAATTAACGTTCTCTTTACGTTTCTCTTTACGAGACAATTGTGGCCAAATAGTCAATGCAGTTGCGGCCAATGTCAAAATATAACTTTATGTAACAACTATAGAGGGCACCTCCTTAGTGCAGCCATACTGTTTTATTTTCCTGATTGGCGCCGCTACGCCATTTGTGTAAATCGTTAAAAAAATCTTGTTTTTTGCTGGATTTTGATGAATTTCTAGTTAGTTTTAGTAATTTTTAAGTATTCTTTTAGACTGGCTAGTTTATTTTCATTTTCATTATTTAAATAAAAAAAATAATTTAGCAAAAAAATAAAGATTATTGAGGGCGTGCTTATTTTGACAAAAAACTAAGGTGCGTTGGTTAATGGTTTAAATTAACTGTTACCTAGCTACGTATTTTAGAATTATTAGTAAATGGTGTTTGGAAATTAGCCTTGCTGTTGCAGTTGCAGAAGGTTGGAACTCTTGATTTCAAATCAATTATATTAGTAAGAATATTTTCCAGAGGGCACATCAGTCGTAGTCGATTCGGCGACGGTGTGAAAACATTCGAGTCGCAGGCAACGTCAACACAACTCAAAAAAATCTCCGCCAAACTGATGCAAAAGCGAGTTCCTCGAACGTTTATACGCTATTTTCAAGCAACGTTAAGTTAAAACGTCGACAAATTGTTCCTTGGGCATGGAAAGTAGAATCGACTTGTTTTAAGACTTTTAAAAAATTTGATAAGTTGTCGAGAAAACCCGGTTGCATTCTTTTAAATGGTACGCCCTGTATAAAATCGTATACACCACAGCGGGGATGTTCTGCTAACCCCGCGACACCAATGCGACGTCTACCATATATATAGAGGCAAAAGAATATAAAGATGCCGCCAAGGCGGATTTCCCAGGCAGGATGTCCCCGCAGGAGTTACAAGACGCCTTGTCGCGTCAACCTACCGTTCGCCCGCTGTTCCGAGACATATCCAGAAATTCTCTGGAAGAAGATAAATCGTTTTTGGCTCGATGTTGACAGGTTTTTTGGTCATCCTACTATGTTAGTGTGTTATAACGTCTTTGTATTGGCGTAGTTTTCTTATTTTGACGCCAAAAATTTTAAAATTTACTTACCTATGCCACTATAATAAAAATATTTCTTTGTCACAAATAAATGCTTCTTTGGATATGTCTGAACGAATATTTCTTGTTACAAAAGAAATATTTTTTCTCCCACGGCGCATTATTTTAGCACAAATTTTCTTTTTTTGGGATCTATTAATCAAAAATTGTACCAAATTGGTGTAGTTTTCCTAATATTATTTAAATATTTTGGTTTTTTAGTTCTGCGCAACAAGCCTCCTCTGGAGCGATTGCTTGCTAATGCCTTAAAATTAGGGCCACGTAGTATGAAGCTCCAATTGGGGGCGGCGCTGCTGCGAACCATACCTCTTTTTTACAGGTTCCTATTTTATAACCTGCTGAAAGGTACAGGATTCTGTATTTACGGTGTCCTGCACTTTTCAATTTTGATGTTTTTGTTTCTCGGTTTATTCGCTAGGTGGCGCACACAGTTACTACGAGACGTGTGCATGGTCACTGTGTAGCTTCAACTGCCAGGTATAATCCTATGACTCCCCGATGATTCCTAATAAGGATGAAACAGGTCTGTAGGTGTCTGGATTCTCCATTAGACATTGGAGGCCTGGTCGTAATGAGGTGAGAAACAAAAACGCTTTGTCCGATATGCCACGAGTGTTACTTTAATTTTTATTTGCGGACACGAGATTCGTTTTGTTGTTATTTAAATATATTTATTGTTCAAAAGCGACTATTAAGATGCATGCTAGGATCAAGACCGCAAAAAGCCTGCAGACCACATTTTAAAAAGTTAAGTATCCTCACTGTACCATCTTTATACTTTGTGTCCCTAGTAATGTTTGTTAAAAATAATCCTGATTTTTTCCCTATAAATCAAAATAACCATTCTGAGGATACGACTATAAGAACCAGGCAGGTATCAGAATTGGCTATACCTCATCACTCCTGTACCTTCTTTGAGAAAGGTGCCTTCTATCGGGCTATCAAAGCATACAGATCCTTACCAATGCAAATTAAAGAATTCAAAACATTCCAAATTTTAAAAAAGCAGTTAAGAGATGTGTCCTTGAAAATTGTTTTTATACTTTCCAGTTTACTTAATTAATTAATAATGAAAATATTTAGTTTAAGGATATTCTTTGTATTTTTTTTTTCAAATTTAAAATATTTGATGTTGCTAGGTTTTACATATTGTAAAGTATTGTGGGTAATAAACTAAGTAATTAAGTAAGTAAGGTATGTAGGAAATCGCATCATTTAAGCAAAAATTTCCTTTTTTGGGACAAATAAATCAAAACTTATACCAAATCGATGCAATTCAGTGCACAAAACTTACTTTTGTGAACAAATCATAAGTTGCAAGATCCCTTGTCGTGTCAACCCAGTTGTTTCGAGGCATATTCATAAATTATAAGTATTGAAAGATTTGTAACGCCTTTGCTTTGGGGAGTTTTCTTATTTTGACGCTAAACATTTTAAAACTTATTTATCTATGAATCTATGCCACTAATAGGGCTGAACAAATATTTCTGTCACGAAAGGATATTTTTTTTGTTCTAAATCGCATAAATCTAGCACAAATTTTCTTTTTTTGGGGTAAAATAAATCAAAACATGTACCAATTTGTGGACATTTACTAACTTACTTTCGATTTTTTTTTAAGGCATTAAGTTCATCTTGAAAACCACACAACATTTAGTTTTTTGCATTTGAAAATAATGGCCCAAAAGCGTTAGCTTTCCAAACAGACTATAGGGGAATTTTTCTGGATGAAGCTGGATTTTTGCCAGATATCAGTTTAGTCCCATAGTATTTTGTAAAAAGTTTCCCTCTGACGGCGCTTGCTTCCTCTGCCATCTTGGATTAAAGATGGCCGACAGCGGTTTTATTAAAAAAAATCCGCGTTAGCGTTCCTCAGAGGAATACCTTTTTTTTAACGGTCCTGGGCTATAAAACAAAAACCTTTAATGTTAAATATATATTTTGGCGGCATGCGGGATCGTAAACTTTAACACCAAATTTTGTCAGCACACAGTTTCTTTTATTTAATTTTCCCTAAAACCCATTTGCACAATGTCCGTTTTTATTGCTCGTTTCCTTGTTTTTATATCAGGTTATTATAATAAAAAGAGAAACCCCTTTTTTAGGAAGTCCTTTCAGCTGTACGGGCAGTAAGGCTGTACGGGAAATAAGTAAAATTTTATAGCAGAAAATAAAAGTATTCATTATTTTTTCCTAAACTACCAAAATAAGGCAGAGGTTGCCTAGCGTGTATATAAAACTGTATTTCCCTACTAGCGTGCGTAAAAGTACTCCAATATTTTCCTTTACCAACTATCGTCATTGACAACCGAAGATTTTAAATAAAAATTTTTAATGAGTGATCTAAAGGTTTAAAATATATTTTTTAATATATAGGTTAATACCCAAACTTCATTATTTCTAGCTGAAGACTTCACTGTAGGAAACGTCTTCCTGTTTCTCTCTCAAAAACGTCCCATTTTTCACGAAAAATATCGGTTGGCACTGTCTTCCTTTTCCATTGTGCAAAAATAATGTAACACTTTTGGCAACAAACCACCCTTATATATTTAAAACAGGGGCTCAATTTAAGGAGTACAGACAATGACTAGACATATCTCTACATACATCTCAAGCAGCTTTTCATCATAGTTTCAAATGTAATCTAAACAATCAGGACGTGTAACAGTTTAGGAAGCAATATACATTTCAAGAAAACCAAGAAAACACCTCTTTATTGCGCAAGCGTCACGAGATTTGACGCTGTTCCCCGACTTCGGACCATCCGGGGGCTGATTCTTGAATTTAGAGAGAATGGTTGCCACATGCTTCATTTTCAGCAATAATAAGGTTCAGAAGCTGCCAATCTTGCACAATGCACGCGAAAAGCTGACTTGGTTTGAAGTTTTTCCAAGAGCGCCCGTTCAAGGTCAGTCAAGCCACACCCCCTTCCAAAGATATTAGAATTTTGATGTGCTATTTTTAAAAGTGGTTCAAAATTAGTGCGAAATTGGTGGTGTGTGGCTTGACGGACCTCCCGTTCACCTTCCCAGAGGCAGGTGAATGAAAGTGTAGGAAGATCAGTGTTGCCAGGAGGTTGGAGAAAAACTAAAATCTATATGTTTGTGGCGGATTCATAATGTCGAAACTACTTTTTTTGGGTTTTTCGCCACTAAGTTAAGGAAATTTTTTCAAAAATATGTTAAAACCCACTGCGTAAATTCCTAAAGGAAAAAATTTGTTCGCTTGTCAGTGGTTTTTAAATAAGATAAAAAATTTGCCTACACACACGCAAATCCTAACTAGAATCTAAGTACTTATCTGACGTTTCGGCAGAAATTCTACTGCCGTTATCAAAGAATTTTATCCTTTTCAAAAACTTTTTTCGATTCTTTTTTAAAATATCTGTCTGTTGTCATACAACTGACTGACTTTGACTGATATATATTTCAAATATTAACTTGACAGTTTGGTGCGTCGATAGTAGCCAACAAGGTATTGGGTGAATTTAGTAAAATTTAAAATCAAAATTATATTTGTTTGAGTGTTTTCGATTTTAGATTACTTTATAAAAATACAAAATTTTTATTATAAAATATCAATTATAAAAATTATCTTTTGACTAACTTTAAGAAAAAATATATTAGAAACCCAAAGAACATCAATGCTATTTTTTAATTTATTTTAAAAAAACCTTTTTGAAAATCTTGTTTTAAAATTGGAAGCCAAACTGTACTTATATCAACTGATATGCTAGCTATGCATTCATCTTCGTTAAGATAGATGCAAGCTGCTTCTTTGATTTTTCGTTTAATTTTGTCTGGTTCTTTTTGTAATATACTGGTTTCTCCCCATATAAAAACTATCATTTGCAATCCGAAAAATTATCAAGTTTAGGGAAAAATTATCATAGTTTTTTAATTTCTTACATTATTAGTATTACTATGTAAAAAAAAGGACTATTAATTTGTTACATTACATAGGTATTATTATTATTATTGTACAGTTTTTTTATATCTTAACTATATATTTACTGTTTGCGTTAATTATAAGAATAAATGGCGTTTTATGTGAGGATTTGGTAAATTATCATAGATTTGGGGGTTGATTATTAATTATCCTGTTTCCCCCAAAATTATCATAGATTCTGATAATTATCATGTTCCTGGCAACCTTGAGGAAGATGCTTTCGATACACGGCAATCGGGTGAGGTTCGGGCGTGGTCCGATAGGTTTCGAATAACTCGTGAAAGCTGCAAAGCCCGTTGGTACAACAACTGTTTCTAAAACGTCATTTTCTTACACATCAGTTAGAGTTTTTCGATTTAACTTATTATAAAAATTAGTTGAGTTATGAAAGATAAGAGAAGACAAACAGTAGAACTTTATCATGCAGTTTCTTGGTTATTTCTAACATTGTTCTGACTCTGGCTCTGGAGAAAGTCCGGCGCAATTTAAAGTCAAAACTGCTTGGAAAAGCCGACGTAGGTATCAATTTAAGGGTAGAGTGATTCCGTATAAAAGGTTAAAAATGATGTTAGAAATTTCTGATTATGTGCCAGACGAAATATTGGTTTAATTTGTTTTAATGGTCTCCACCATAAAATTGGATTCAAATTTTAAGCTTTCCATTAGATTATCATAGTTCAAGAGCTCGCAAAACAAAAGTGTTTTGGAGAAGCTGATATTTTTAGGTTGGACTATACTTTGACCATATAAAAAGGCTAATGACATTTTTGTTTACCTAGATGACGTTATCGTGGTAAGTAATTCCTTCGAATGAAAAGTCACAATTCTGTCGTCCAAGTTTACATTTCTTTGGTTTTGTAGTAGATAAAAATGGTCTACATACCGATCCTAAAAAACTTAAGCGTTTACTTGGTTTCTCAGATTGGTAGTCAAAGTTTATAAAAAATTATTCTTATTCAGTCGTTCCTTTAACTAAAAGTATGAAATGATTAAAAAAGGGTCAGAAATTAGCACGGGACAACGATGCAAAATTAGCCTTTGAAAATAATAAAAAATGTTTAACTTCAACCCCTGTTCTTAGAAATCTAGATTTTAACAAAGCATTTAAAATACAAACTGACGCAAGTGATTTTGCCTTAGGCGCCGTTTTAACGCAGGAAGAAGATAACGAAAAGTAAGAAAGGCTGAAAATTTCTTTCTTTATATCTGATGCAATACTAAACTCCAAACAACAGTCACAGTATAATAATATAACGCATGGCATCAGCATTACTTTCCCACATAGAAAAAGTACATCTAGTGGAATACAATGGATATCCATGACTGACATATGGACGTCTAATGTATAACCCATAAGGCATCCCTTGGATATCCAGTGGACAAGCATTTGACGTGATTTTTCATCACACTTGAATTTCCATTGTAGCTCCATCACAGTATATCCACTGTATATGGATAACATTGAATATCAATTTATGGATTTGCCGTGGACATTCAGCGGACATCCACAGGATGTCCATGTATATCCAATGTCCATCCATCACAGGTGATTATTTGCCAGGTAAAAAACCGCATAGGTTCTTATGAAAATTCGTTTTCGCAATGTTTTTAGGGTTTTATAAGATTCTACGAGCTTTAGTCTGTAAGGACTGATAGAAAAATCTGTATTTTATGAGATTTAACTTTTTTTACGAGTAAAATGTTTCTGAAATATTTGACGCGGTTTTTTTGACAGGGTTATGCGTAGCATGGATGTCCTTTTATGGATGTTTTATGTATATGGACAGCTATGGATCAGACGTGATTTTTTATCACACTTGGATGCTGTTAACTACAGATTGCATTTTCTTAAGTGTATATCCACTGATATATAACTATAAACTCATTTTGGAGTACTGACAATAAAATACAATTAGCTTTTATTACATAAAAAAATGTCGAAATCTTAGAGAATATTTTACACTAAACGAGTAGCTAATCAACACTGTGTATCAAGTGCTACTTGGATGCAAGTACGTCCATGAAATGCATATCAATTGAACATTAGAGGGATATTGAATGAACATCCGATGAATATTTAAAGTTGTGACCTTTTTTGTATATACACCATTTAATATATCCCTTTAATGTAAGTTCATGTATGTCCATGAAGTGAATATCAATTGAACATCTAATGGATATTCAAAATTGTGACCTTTCTATATATATAATAGTGGATGTCCAATGGAGTTACTATGTATGTCCATAAAAGAAATATCAATTGAACATCGATTAGATATTAAAAATGGTGACGTTTTTTGCATATCCGTGACTGGATATCCATTCGAGGTAAGTTTCATATATGTTGGAAAGAAGAATCGGAAGGAACCTCCATTGGTGGTAAAAAATTGGATATACATATTCGTGACTTGCTATGTGGGTTATAACGGGGTGTCCCAGGAATCCTATGAATATTACAATATTTTTAACTTTGTACAGTGATGTAAGGATAGAGATACATTTTTACCTCTGCAATGTTGTCACTTCCATTTAAACTTGGCAACAGTTTTGGTATTTTTAATTTAATTTTAGATAGAAAATATTTTCTTATTTTTGAATCTAGTTTTAGTGTTGGGTAAAAGTTGGAAAATAATTAACACTTCTTTGCAATTCAAAAAAACATAAACTTTTATTGTACAGAGCGCTCAAAACGTTTATCGAAGATAACTTTACTATAGTCGCAGCGACAAGTTTCCCCATATCTCTTGCTCTTTTTTTGCGGGCTCCCCGACTATAAAGGAAGTTTCGTTTTGGTCATTATCAGAACATTAAAAAATTGTATGAAAAAAGCAGAGGCTTTTTAACCATCATGCTTGGCCTAATTTTTTCAAACGGTTCCCCATGGAGTTTTTTCCATCAGTCATTTCTATTTTGTCTCAGAGGAAATCGGTTTCGGGACAACTTTGGCAATCGGTCAATTTCCTGCTGAATTTGATTATATTGCGGATAAGATCAGTTGGGATTATATTGATACGACAGATATTTCCAGGCGGCTGAAATCAGTAAGAATACGTCTTAGATCAGAAAAGGCCACATAGATAAAACCCTGAAGGAGTAACAAGCTGTCAACAACGAAAAATGGCATATCTGTTTTTATTAACTGACGCCATATTTTACAGTTTTTAGTGACGGTTATGTTTTTTCTTAGTAAAGAAATTATCGGAGGTCACGTGATCTTGCGTTCTCTTAGAAGATTGGCTATCATTATAGCTATTCTCATTTTTGATGCTGCAGCTCTAAAAGAGTAAATGGAACTACAGTTGTACCATTTTCTCAGGCTATTTAAACAGAAAATGCTTCTTCTTCCTCTGCTTATTTTTCCTTGTATCTTTCCCTGCATAATATTTTGCAACAATACATATTTCTGTCACCTTATCACGTGGCCCAGATATTGTAGCTTCCTTATTTTAATTGTGTTCAATATTTCCTTTTCCTTTTTCATTCTTCCTAGTACCCCCTCATTTGTTACCATGTCTACCCAACTTATTCTTAAGATCCTTCTCTATGACCACATCTCAAAAGCTCCCAGTCGATCACTTATATTTTTCTTTATCGTCAAGGATTCCATCCCATATAGCAATACCGATAAAATATAGCATCTCAATATTCTGACTCTAAGTTGTAAGTTAAGATCTCTACTGCATAACACATTTCTCATACTGTTAAATATGGTTCTGGCTTGTCCAATTCTTGATTTAATTTCTTCAGTATATTCATTACCTTCATTGACAGTTGTTTCTAAGTATTTGTACTTACTGACTTTCTCTACCAGTTCTCCGTTGATCCATAAGTTTTCCTGTTGCTGAACTGATTTTGAAATGGTCATAAATTTGGTCTTTTTGAGATTTAAGGTAAGTCCGCTCTCCTCGCTGCTCGTCACTATTTGATCAACCAAGCTCTGTAAATCTTCTACTGTTTCGGCAATAATTATGGTGTCGTCTGCATACCGGATATTGTTAATGGGTATTCCATTAACCGTTACTCCCGTTGTTTTTTCCTCCAGCGCTCTCTGAATGATTTCTTCCGAATAAAGATTAAATAATAGCGGCGATAGTACACATCTTTGCCTTACACCACGTTGTATTTTTACTGCTTCTGAGAGTTCATTATCCACTTTGATATTAGTCGTCTGATGGTAGTATAAATTATTTATTATTATTTATTCCACGGGTATTATTCCTACATGGTGTTTACCTACGCAATAAAAACATAGCGACACGATTTCTCGGTATCTGGCGGTATACGGCGCTGGCAACACCAAATTTTGTGGCGTTGCTAGGATGAGTTTTTTATTAATGGGATCACTGCACCAGACGATATTTGCTGACTTGTGTCTTTTTTGTTTACAATTTAGTCAAATGTGCCTTTTAAAAGTGAAAAATCAAAGTAGGTAGAATATTTGAACCATGGAAGCTCACCTTCTCACCTAATTTTAGTAAGTTTCTTTCTTCTCTCACTTTTCACACAATACAACTATGTTTGTTTACCGAGATCTTAGATTTGCAAAAATACAAAAAAATAACTAAAAAAAAATAATCGCAAAAATATTAACTTTTATTGTACAGGGTGCTCAAAACTTTTATCGGAAACAACTTTACTATAGTCCCAAAATGCTCATTGAAGCAAAAAAAAAACAAAAAAGAAGGTGATTGGCTATATCAGCGTCTCAGCATAGCTATTCAACGAGGAAGAAATTAAATACGAAAGGATTATAAAAAGTATTTAATAACACTGGTCTTAAATTAGTATATCAATCCGGTAACACAATAAGAAGCTTACTAGGAAATCCCAAGGATAAAACTACAGTTCTAGAAAAAAGTGGAATTTACGAAATTAGTTGCATGGATTGTGACAAAAAATATGTTGGCCAAAGGAGACGCTCTATTCAAACACGTTTTAAAGAACACTTAGCACACTTAAAATACGGAAGAACAGATAAGTCAAGTGTGGCCAAGCATGCTTTTGAAAACAATCATAGATTCACATTAGATAACCTAAAACTTCTAAAAAGTGTACCAAACAAAAGACTTTTGAATGCATATGAAAGTATGGAAATCATTAAATCCAAAAATAGTTTAAATAAAGATAGAGGACCCATCCCGTTTAGTACACTTTATTCTTTGGTTGAGGAGAGATAGGATTAAAAATCGTGATCAATCACAAATTATTAGTCTTATCTCCGCCCACTAAAGGATTGTATATAAGATAGAGCGTAGATTAATTTAGTTCATTGTTTATCGTCTCCTGATGATGCTAACGTTGTTAGCGAAACGCGCGTCGAGTGCAAAAAAGTGTAGTTTTGGTTTGTGGAAAACAATCATAACTTTGTTTTAGAGATAATTATGTTTATGAATCAGTAGATACCAGTCGCGCCAATAGTCAAGGTAGTAGTTTTTTGGTTCTGCTAAAACAAGAATTTGGATCTATTGTCATTGGAGTGTTAAAAACACCCTTGAACAACTTTTAATAAGAGGCCAAAAACTCATTCTGTTAATTTTATTCGATCTTTTTAACAACTGATACCTTTTTGAACAAGTCAAGGATGTGGCTTTTTAACTAACGTTAGTCAAAACTGGCAGGGAGGAAAAATTGGCATTTTTGAAATCGGACAAGTGGGCACGAATTTATAACATAAAAAAATGTGCGGTTTTTTATGGGTCCCCCTTTAATTTTAAAGCTCTGAAAATTTGGGTCTTGGTTTTTAATATAGGGTGGACCAAAAAATCTTGCACACTTTTAAATTTGCTATAACTTTTGATCAAATAGCTCGATTTCAAATTTTTTTAACTTTTTTGAAAGACAAGGATTGAGCCTTTTCTGATCCGATTCAAAATTTGACATTTCGCAAGAATCCAAGATGGCGGACTGTTTTGAATATTGTGTAATTTTCACCCACCCCCCTGCAAAAAAAAATACGTGCGGCACTGGAGAAAATCTAAGTCATTGCGACAAAAGCCTTATTTATGCTTTCTATACCAAGGCACAATGGACATTGTCATTTGCAAAAAAATCGCATTTTTGCATTTGCTTTAACTTTTGATCGAATTACTTGATTTTAAACATTTTTACATTTTTGGGTGAACAAAGCTTGCGGCTTTGATATTTTTCGAACATCCAAGATGGCGGACAGCTTTAACACGCTTTAATCATTGGGTAATTTCACTCCCCTAAAAAAGTAACAAAACCAAATCAAGGCATTTCTACCTCTCATCTCTGCTAGGTATATGGAGGTTATCTCTTGCTTTAATCAGTTAAGAAGTAAATAAGTTAGTGTCATCATTTCCAGTGTTTTCAATAAAAATTGTTACTTGTAATAAAATCTAAAAAATTGCTGTGATTTTAAACTACTGATTTTTTTGGCTAGAGTGGCATGTGGTTATTTGGTCGAGCCGAAGCTGAGTTTACTTTGTTATTAATCATCAAACACTTATATTTTGTATAATTTTTTTTTTTCACCTTTAGTTTTAAATAAAAATAACCATTAGTTAACGTATAATAATCTAGATCGGACTACATTTATTAAAAGCATTGGTAATGTTTTTTGGGGCAAACTTCGATTGGGCCTCTTTCTAAATCTGGCCAATAATGGCTGTCTACCAGATTCAAATCGGGACTGTTAGCAGGCCACTCAGTGGGTCTAATAAAATCTGCGACATTTTCCTCTATAGAAACAGGCAAATTTTAAGCAAAGGGGCACTTAGTTTATCTCACTATACTTGATGATCAATTTTTAATTTCTTAACCGATTTAATTTAGTGATACCTTCATATATGCAGCAGGGAGTGAACTTTTGTCGCATTAATTTAGACTTTGTTCAGTATAGGTACCAAACATAATTTTTTTTTCTTGAAAAGTATCATGTGTTGTCTTTCCAAAAAGTCAAAACATTTTAAAATCGACCGATTCGATCAAAACTTATAGCAAATTCAAAAGTGTGCAAGATTTTTTGGCCCACCTTTTATTTGTTGATAAGATATAAAAAACTCAGGTTTACAGCTTGCGGCTAAACTGTGCTTTTCTAACTTATGTTTTCAAATTATTCGCTACGCTCGTTATTTAAACCAATTCTTGTTGTAAAATATTACTGTTTTTTACATAAAAAGCACAACACTATTAGGTATGCAGAAAAATCCTGCATCATGGGCCTTCATTTATCACTAGCCATCTTAAAATTAAATTTCTAAGAAACCAGCAGATAGAAAACGGCTAGGGGGATAAATTGGGTGATTTTTCTGCAAAGCGATGCTTGAAAGTTTATTCTTGCCGTCCATCTTTTAAGGTATTGCGGTTTATCATTTAATATTTAGGATTTTCCATCAGTTTACGGAAACGTCGCTAAAATATTCACTTTATGTTACGATAATTTTTCCCAAGCCATGCAATGATTGCAATGCCATGTTGTTATACTGCAGGGGCCCAATTCTTGAATTACTCTCGGAATTACTCGACTTTTAGTCGAATAAATACGAATAACATTTTAGCAAAAAATTGTCGAAAAAAGAGTTAATTTTTACTAATTCAGATACCGAATGTTCCCATAAATTCTAACGTATGCACAATGCACAATATTTAATTAAAATAGACCCAAAATGTAGATATTGCGTTTTTGGCGGAAAACATAGAACCTTTTTTGACGCTTAGATGTCATTTTCGGTCGAATTTATATCGAATAGGTAGAAGCAATCGATGCAAATCCGAGCGAATATGACATACGAACGTCAAAATTTGCAAAAAAAAGCGCAAAAGTAGATTAATGTAAAAAGTCTAACTTTGTTTTTTACTCAACCTCCCTACATAAAAACGGTTATCGTTTCGAACTGACTGATGAGACCCATATTAAGCTGTAAGAACTTCCAATATTTCTGCAGAAAATAGGTAGATACCGATATTTTAAAATTAACTCTGTATTTCGGACTTCCATTGTCTATATTTTATTTATAAATGACGTTTCGACCAGCACAATCTCTGATCGTCTTCAGGTGCAAACTACAATCAATTCCTAAGGGTACGTACTTATATACTGTTGGAAATCAGTCTACCGTGAAGTTTAAGAAGTTTTACTGAAAATACCCTGATTCTGCCCAATATAGGCAGCTTCGAGGAATTTTCGTTTCTTCCAGTGTGACTCCTCGTGCAAAACCTTTGCTTTTGTCCGCTTCATTCGGTGTTATTTTGACCATGCATATTCGGCGATTCCTGATTTCGTTGTTTCACCTCTTTGGGTATTCGTCTAATGTTCTTTAAGCCTAACAGCTAGTGGTCTTTTTGTTTCGCGTATGTATGATTCAGCACACTCACAAGGAACTTGGTAAATCTATTTCTTATTTTGTTTGTTCTCCGGTTTTGTTTTACTAAGAAGGCTTCGAATATTACTGGATTTAAAAGCTGTTTTAATATTAAAGTTGTTCAAAACAAAGCTATGATTGTTTCCACAAATCAAAACTATACTGTTTTGCACTCGACGCGCGTTTCGCTAACAATGTTAGCATCATCAGGAGACGATAAGCAATAAACTAAATTAACTTACGCTCTATCTTATATCCAATCTTTAAGTGGGCGGAGATAAGACTAATAATTTGTGATTGATCACGATTTTATAATCCTATCTCCCCTCAACTAAAGAATAAAGTGTACTAAACGGGATGGGTCCTCTATCTTTATTTAAACTATTTCTGGATTTAATAATTTCCGTACTTTCATATGCATTCAAAAGTCTTTTGTTTGGTACACTTTTTAGAAGTTTTAGGTTATCTAATGTGAATCTATGATTGTTTTCAAAAGCATGCTCGGCCACACTTGACTTTTCCGTTCTTTCGTATTTTGAGTGTGCTAAGTGTTCTTTAAAACGTGTTTTAGTTGCATGGATAGCTTTGTTTTAGTGCAACCAAAGGTTCCAAATTCCCAACATTATTAAAGTTGTTCGCTACTCTTCAAATTTTCTCTGATACTCGTTTAATGTATGGAATTGTAAAGAATGCATTTGCCTGGTTTTGGTCTTGTAATCTCTGTACTGTTTATTGAAATTTAGAAATAGTATCCGTTATAAGTTTAAGGCTGTAACCATTCTGGTGCAGATCCTTTTTAATATTTCTTATTTCGGTTTCCAAGTCATGAGAATTGTTACAAATTTGAACGGCTCTGTTATACAAAGTTCTTATTATGCCTCATTTGGTTGTAGCAAAATGATTTGAATCTTGATTTGAATATTGTCCTGTGTGAGTGGGTTCACGATAGACTGTTGTTCTAATGTCGCTTTCTACTCGTTTGACAAGTACATCAGAAAAAGAAATTTGAAAATTTTGCTCCAACTCCATTGTGAATTTATTGGTCTTATGTTATTTAGGTGGTGAAGAAATTCTAAAAGTTGTTAGTCATTCCCGGTCCAGACAATAAAGTCGCCGAATATGCATGGTCAAACAACACCGAATGAAGTGGACAGAAGCAAAGATTTTGCACAAGGAGTCACACTGGAAGAAACGAAAATTCTTTGAAGCTGCCTTTACTGGGCAGAATCAGGGTATTTTCAGTAAACCAATTGTTTAAATTCCAAATATTTGGAGCCAACTTCTTAAACTTGACGGTTGTGTGATTTCCCACAGTATATAAGTACGTAGCCTTATCAGAGTTTGTACTAATCGAAACGTCGTGTATAAATAAAATACAGACAATGGAAGTTTGAAACAAAGAGTTAATTTCAAACACATCATTGTCTCAAACTTTCCAACCAGCGATATTTTAATTATATTAATATGCTGTAAACTTATTGGCTTTAAAAAACAAACAAAGAAGTAAAATTGGCAAAAATTAACCTCAAAATTCATCAGCAAAATGTCAAAAACTCAAATCCTGTTGAAAACGCATCGAAATCGCTTCCTTGACACATATAGTCCAATTTTTTTATATCAAATAATTTGTTGTCATTTTGAAGTAACAGTTGAATCAATCAACGGCGTGATTTTTTTCTACATATTTATTGGCGCTGTCTAAAACAGTGTATCAAATAGAGATCCAAAAAAATGACGTCAGTCCGCTCATCAAAAAATTGGACTAACTGATAATAAAAGGAAAAATTGAAAGCGACTTAACGTTGCATGTAAACGGCGTATAAGCGTTCTAGCAACTCGCTTTTGCACCAATTTGGCCGAGATTTTTTGAGTTGTGTTGACGTTGCCTGCGACTAGAGTCGCGTGCAACGTTTCCACAACGTTGCCGAAGCGACTACGACTGGAGTGTCCTCTGGATAATATGTTTATTAATATAATGCCTTTGAGAGCCTAGACGATAGTATTCTACTCCGTATCTTTGCGACCCTTGGCATCTCGGATGATTTATCCAATTTTTTTCATTCCTACCTAACTGCAAGGCCTCTCTTCTAGTATAACGGCTACATCTGGAGTTCCTCAAGGCTCGATATTAGGCTCGATCTTCTTTATAGCTTTTATCAATAGCAGAGTTGAGGAACAATATCGATGACTGCGAAAAACTTCAAGCTGCTCTAAATAAGGTGTCTTGAAAACTCTCTTCCTGTCAATCCATCTAAGTGCAACGTAGTGTCTTTCACTCTTAAAAAACAGGTAATTCAATTTGGAAACTCCATTAACACAACTGAACTACCCAGAAGTCTTGAATTCAAAGATCTGGGAGTAACATTTAACAGTGCACTATCATTTGTTCCTCACATTCAGGATATCGTAAAGAAAAGCTACCGACTGCTTGGATTTATAATACGGAATTCTCAGTACCTTGAAAATATTTCTAGTTTAAAACTACTCTATTTTGCTTTTGTCAGATCTAAATTGTGACATATTTAGTTGCCGTATCTCTACTTTAAAAAATATCCGATTTTAATAATTTTCATTTCTGCTCTTATGTTAGATGTAGTTAATAAATTATTTTGTATCTCGCTGTTATCTTTTGACTCTGTTATTGTTAATTAATGTATTTTGCCCACTCTGTAATTGGGTTAATTCCTGTTGGGTGGTGTAAATCAAAAAAATTAATAAAACTAACTAAAAAATCCAGCAAAAAAACAAGATTTTTTGAACGATTTACACAAAATTTTTCAAGCGTTCCTATTCTTATCAGATATGTAATATTTATAGTCCATACGCTGAAAATTTAAAACAAAAAGTATACCAAGGTTTATACATCCTGTTAAAATTAAGCTTTTTAAGGAACAATTTAACCTTACATAAAAAAATAAATAAATCATAATTGATTAATTATTGATCTTTAAAATTTAAATTGATTTATGTATATTTCTATTGTTATAATGAATTCAAATTGTACAAATTTTTCTTAACTAATTAGTTTTTATTATTGCAATTTGTAATTCGTTTTAAGATGGCAGATGTACTGTTTTTAATTTAATACCTGTCGAGGCATTGGCCAGAGGAGTAGCTGTTTAACAGTCGTCTGCATCTACTGGAGGGATTCAAGAAAAATTGTAAAAGTACAACTAATCAAATAGTGTCAAAATATTATAAAGTTCCCTCATTAAATCGAAGAAATAATGCATTATTTAGAAGATCACAGCGCGAGTTAATAAAAATTAGTTATCAATAGGTATATATAAAAAAAAGACTTTACAAACGAATCAAAGCCGAAACCATATAGGACTAAAAAAAGCAAGAAATTCGAAGCAAAATAAAATAAAATAAATTAATATAAATAGAGTGAATAAATTAACAATAGCTGCACAAATGAGTAGGCACAATAAAATAGTATATAAATTTTAACATAATATATAAGGTTTAAAAAGACACTTAAAACGATGTATGTGAAACCCAACCAATAGGAAACAGAATGAAACAATTGAAAAAAATTCAAACAAAATAGAATAAAATAGATTAGATCGCTGTTTTTTTTTTCTCCCTCTTTTCCCTTTTCTCCGTTTTCTTCTCTTTTTTATCTATTTTCCAGACTCAACAGAGTAGGGCTCCAGGTCAATTATAAATTTTTTTACTAACTTTTTATAGGTGTTAAATGTTTTAAGTATACATATAATATATATAATGCCTAGTTTATTTATGTTTTTTTTTGCTTAAGATGAAAAACAGAGGGTGCCTTGCCACGGTAATTAACCCAGCTGATCTTCGGCGTTACTTTAGCTTTTTTTTTCCTTTTTTAATATAGCTACAGGAATTTTTATTTTTTTTATTTTCAGTGCTGGAAAATGAAAACCTATTTATTCATTTATTATTTAAATGGCGACGCAGCGCAAATCAGGAAAAGAAAACAGTATAGCGGCAATAATAATTTCTTGGTTTACTGAAAACCTAACCGTCCTGCGACTAAGCAGGTGAAATTGGCTGCAACTGCATTGATTATTTGGCCACTAGTGTCTCATAAAGAGAAACGTTGAAAGAACGGAAATTAATTAACTCTAGTTAATTATCAACGTTCTGCCGTCGTTGATCTTTCGTTCGTTGCGCGGTCGTTGAAAACCCCACAATATTCCAAAAAGTTGTTAGAGGTTTGCCAAATTTACCCTAGTTAATAACAAAGGTGTGTCGTCGTTTTCTCGTTCATCACAGCGGCCGTTGCACAAATTATTAGTTTTTGAACTTTGTGCAACGTTAATTTTAGTGTATTTCTTAGTTATAGCAACTAAGACAACTAAAAATTGCTACTTGTAGGGATGCACGTTAATATCGATTACAAAAGTAGTCTACCCATCACCCTCTCTTTGCTCTGGTCTTTTAACCACATTTGTACAAATTTCAAACCGCACAAACGCTGGCACAAACAACGATCGTGCCAGTGATAGATTTATTGAAACTTAAAAGGTCTTCTGGGAGGGGCCGGGCCGCCGGCTTAGAATGGATTAATCTTTAAAACTTTGTCCCGAAAGGGAAATTCTAAAAGTTTTCGTTTGTGGCGAAAAACTGGGGAAGGATTGTACGGCATTCTGGGGGAAAATGTGAAAAAACTTGTTTCGTTGTTTACAAAAATATTGTAGAACAGAAATTTTTTTGGCACGGCTACCGCTTTTCTATATTTGGCTAAAGATATTGCTTGCTGTACTTCTTCCGGTGTTTTAAATATGCCTTTACTTGATAATTCTTCTGGATGTTACACCATTATTTTAGTTTTTCTTTGGTGTTAGGTAAGATGTTTCCTTGGCTGTCAACAGCGTTTGTGTAGATTAAAAGTGTCATGTTTGGCATCCAGACTTTCTATTTATTATTCCATTTTAAAAAAGAAATCCAACTCATATAAACATAAGGGTTATTAATATTAATATTAATAAAAAAATACTTTATATAACGTGAGTGAGCACTAAGAAATTATTGTTAAAAATTGATCCCTCAAGGGAGGTAAATGGGTCTTAAAAGTTAGCATGGAGGTTCGTCATTTTCGAAAATATCGGGTACACGGCTACTTACTATATAACTTTCGATCCTGGGACCGTATTTTCAAAGTCACACGCCAGTATCTTGGCGCAAGTGAGCCTAACAGCGCGTAGGATTGATTTACGAGCGAAACATCGGTTACTTCAGTCCTATCGGATGCATCTTGACCGGAATGTTTGTATTTGAACGCAGCTCAAACATATCAGCGTGTTTTTTGCCTCCCATTTTACACGGTATAGAAAGAAACAGACGGGAAAGTTGTTAGTTTTTACTCGTATGCGCCCCCTGGACGATATCATCCCTCGTAAAAATCATCTTAAAATAAATCTCCAGTGTTTTGTCTGAGAGACACCGATTACCCTTATGTTATGCCATTATTTTTCCACCCCTGTCGTCGTATTATAAGGGGTTCGAGAGCGTAGAAGAAAAGTTATTGAGGAAAAATGACGTATTGCGAACATCAGGACGGTCGCATTATTATGATAGAGTGGGTTTGCTAACCAGTTTCCTCTTTTTCCTCCTGGAGTAATGGTTATTTTCAGAAATTTAGTTTTCAAGATTTAATTTTACCATTTTACCAGGGTTTTTGACACACATTAAAAATTAAGAGATGAGAAAAACACAAAATTTGGCTTTATTTTACAAAAGAAGTGGTAATATTTTATAATTTTTTAAAATTAATTGCAGTTGCACAGTTGTTTGGACACAAATACAGAAATGTTAAAAGTTGGACAGACAAATCAGATTAAAATGCTTTGGCGAATAAGGCTATCGTTATAACGAAAATAAGTAAAAATTTTATTATGTCTTAAAAATAAAATAGATAAAGTACAAATTCAAATAGGTTAAAATAAGACAAGACTAATTAAAATTTTGTTCAAATAAATAAATATTACATTTACATGGTTATATTAAAAAGACGTAACATCATAGCCTATTATACCACGTAACACGTGCTTTGCCTTGACGTTAACACCATGCCCAAAAGTTTGTGGAAACTTGCCCGAATAACTTATTTTCCTTAATCAGAGTTCGAAATCAGCCTCGAGAACTTGTTCTTTAACACGGAGTTTGGTTATAATATGCCTTTAGGGTCTTTAAAACAAGGTGTCTTAAGTCTCCATGGTGGTAAATTTCAGATAAGAAAACGCGACGTTATGATCTTATCTCGAAATTGTGCGTACAAACAATAACCCGGGGCAATACGACCTACATAGAAGGCGTGGGATCAACCCGAAATAAAAACAATATGGCGTCGTCTTACGTTTCTGTTTGACATTAGTCTGTTTGTTTACATCGTGGAATCGTGTCTTCGAGAGACTTTTTTAAAGAGTTTTTATTGATTATTTTTATATTTAAATATTCCAAATGGTTTGAAAATGTTTGTTGTATGAGTATTTATAGGTAATTTAGGGTTTTGGCTTAAAATTCGCCGTAGTTAGTGCTTTTTTCATCGTCAGTGTTTTTAGGTTTATAGTGCATTTTTTACAGAAATTATACAGGATTTTAAGTGATTTCTGGCTGTTTATAAGCGTTTTTTATTAAATCTTTTTGACAATTAAAGTGTACTTAATCGTATAAAGTGTGCGTTGTTAAGAGTTTGTCCCAAATCCACCAACTTTTGCAGGATTTGCAGTGCATTTATAAATGTTGTGAAGGTGTAATTAAATTGTTTGTGTATCTTTTAGCAATGCCTACTACGTGCTGTGTGCCAAATTGCCAAAGCAATAAAAACTGCTGTGTACTTTTTGGCTGCGCCAAAAGTCAATTGTAAACCAAAGTAGGTGAATAATATACATCCTACAATAAAAAAATTGGTTATTACCTAAGTGTCAAAAATACTTGGAAGCTATTTTTAAAAAGGTTTTTTTTTGGTTATTTAAAAAAATGAAATTATACAGGGTGATATTATATATTTTATACAAAGTTAAAATAACCCGGTTTTATTTGTATGTATTTTCTTAAAAACTAATTAAACTAGAGAGCAGCAGGTGTCCTATCACATATTTCAAAAAATATGAACGAAAAAAACATTTTAAAGGGATTTAGCGAGGGTGAAGAAACACTTTGTCGACGCCAAAACAAAACAAATTTTTTGGTAAAACATACAAAAAAAAAACAAGAAGGCTTAGACCTAAACACTAAATTAATGGTTTAGTGGATAACGGCGATGCGGTTAACCGTAGTAAGTGTACTTAAGTTAAAAAAAAAATTGATTTTTGTTTGCAGTTATTCCGCCGCGCAAGTAATAGCTTGTTGCAAAGGTCTTTAAAAAAACCTTTCATATGATATGTCACCGAGTGTATGATATTACCTAAATTTCACAAAAATTATATAAACCTTTTTTTATATATCTGAAACATTTTTTTAAATTTTTTTCTATGGAGATGGTTTAAGCAACCTAGTTTGAAATTTGAGGGTAAAAAATTATTATTGATGTGTTTATGATTAAAAAGGAGAAACTACGTTATAGTTTAATTTCTATTATACTTTTTTGTGAAACAATATCAAATGTTCATTTAAATTTTTTTACAAAAATAGATAATTGTACTTTTTGAATTTTTCCAAGGATTAAAAATACATATGTTTTTTATTTTTTAATAAAATAAAATGACAAATTATATGAAGGGGTCCCCTCGCCTTTCTAGTATAAGTGGATTTTATTTTAAAATTTCCGCCATTTGCACATTTAAAGCAGTGTTGTGTAGGAACTTGGCCTTCCGTGGAAGCGGTATTCCCCGGGGGCATTATTCATGTTGGATTGTGCGTCTGCGACTGACACATAGTTCTAATAAACTGCTTGATTGCCATCATTAGGAATGTAGATTAGTGCTGTTATAAATTGGTCACTTTTGAGGGGGGGGGGTGAGGTAGTGTTACCGTATAAGTATCTTTATAAATCAATCTCTTTTCTAATTTTTTATAAAAGATTGACTCTTATTCATTAACTAATATTAAAAATACAAAAATTACTATGGTAAAGATGTTTGTTTTTTTAATTTTTACTTTTTTTTCATACATTTTTCTTGCTTGTTTCTTTCTTTAATAGTCTAAATACCACAAACTTTTTTTTTTTGGGTTACTTGTATTACCCGGTATTCAATCCGGTTAACTATTGGGTGGTCTTAACTAGAGGCCCTGTATATGATTTTTGACAGTTATTGTTTTACCAGAGGTGGGCAACTGGATTTGACAGTTGTTAGGGAAATGTTGGAAATTGTGTGTTGGTAATGATAGCTGGCAAACCCTGACAATATATAACTTTCTTACTGTCAGATTTTTGATTAAAATACGTCAGGTTTAAAAATGGAATTTTGCTGTATCAAAAACTATAAAAATACGTGCCTCGACGAATTTGTATTGTTCCTTTCTCCAACGGAGAAAGAAACTCAGAAAAATTAATAAAAATAGCCGAATTTGCGAGGTAAGTGAGCTACAAGCAGTAGGTATAAACATTAATAAATTTAAAAAAAACTAAGAACAAGAGTAACAAAAATATAGATCATAGGAGTCTTTATAATTTACCTATTATTTAAATTTTTAATATCTATCGTGTGTATTCACTGTTTGCTTTGTTTTTGGAAATTATAAAAAGAGACAACAAAACATAATCATAAAATCCGTTTTACATGCAAATATGAAAAAACTAGAAAGGGAGGGCAATATGAGTTGCCCACCTCTGGTAAAACAACGACAACCGTCAAATGTATAGAGGGCCTCTAGTCTTACCCAATAGAGTCTAAATTATAAAACAGTAGAACTTTGACCACAGTCAATTGGTTGTTTAGAAAACTGTGTTTATAAAAATGCGTTAAACTTAGTTTTCTTAATCTATTATTCAACTGTTGATCGTTGTTCTCAATACACCCAACTGTACTGTGGCAAAAGCCTTTCGCCATAAGGGAGTGAGGCTGCTCTCTGACAGTAAAGAGTCCTTAAAGTCCCGCTGTCCAACTCAAGCCGTAGTTGGGCAAAGTAAGTGCCGAGGAGAAATCGCACTCTTGAACAACAACTATGGACTATGAAGCAAGTAGGTACTACCTTAGAACATTGAACTACTAGAAGGAGCTTTTTTTCCGACCTAGGGCAGGGTGTTTGAGTTCAGCATCTTCATCCCATTGTTGTCATGTTAACCTAATACGTTTTCCCCTGTTTTTAATATTATTTAAAATACCTTCAATAATTTTTAGTTCCGTTTAATTAAATGGTCTAGATATAGTAATAAAAATCGATGTTTCTATAAAGAAAAACCTAAAAATGTATTCGAGAAGGATGTACAACTATAAAAATAAGAAAAAGGTGCTATGGAAATCCCTATTTACACTTAAATTAATGACAAGCCGGCAACACAGATTTCCTGTCTTTGTTTACCAAGAATGGCCAAATATGACGAATTCTAACCTAATATTTAGTTAATATTTTAATTTAACGTACCTGTGAAACGAAATACTGCAGTTCCCTGGCATCTGTTTCAACTTGCATATAATAATACACTTCGGAACTATTTTTCGCTGCAAACTTTTCACCAAAATATCAAAAGAACACTATTGACAAGCGCTGAAACTTTCACTTTCAAAACAATAATGACATTCCAGGAAAAATCGAGAAACCGCAATATACAATCAATGTTGCCACGTTGACTACAAAAGTAGATGTTTAAGGAAAACATATGTTAAATTTTCAAAAAACGTCGAAAGTTTTAAATAGGTTGTGAGTATTATATATTGTGTATTTAGCTTTTTCAACATATATCTTAAACCTCATTAATTAATTAATAAATAAGCGTCAAAACTGAATCCAAATTTAACAAGTTTTTTGTTGCATAATTCTGTTACTAAAATTGGCAACACAGATTTCTTTCTCTTCTTTTCCCACTGTAGATGTTGCACTCAAACAACCAGTGTAACCAGACAGACCAGACTCCTTCTAGTAGTTCAATGTTCTAAGGGTACTACAGTAAATTTGAAAAGGTTTCAAGGGTACATGGAGACTGGGCGCCTTAGCTCTATTTATCTCTAATAGGTTTTTATTTTTCAAACGATGCGAAGTTGATTTTGCACATACAATTTCTAGACATTTTCCTTCGACTACAAGCAAGTGTATTGTTACTTGGATATTCTGTATCTTATCAGCAAGCCTAACGAGCATTTCTTTAAACTCAAAAGAGTCCCTCGACTGTAATAATTTAACAAATGCAGATAGATACTTCTTGTTTCATGTTCTTTGTTGCTTCGCGCGTTTTTCTTTTTCATTATTTGTCGATTGAACTCCCAGTGGCGTGGCGTAGGGAAATAGTGCATGCGATCAAAACAATTTTCGACCCGGTTGAAAAGACAGGCATTGGAAAGGCGGATTTACCCACGTAAGCAAGCACGTTGGAAAAGTCAAAGACCTTGCGGAAAAAGAGTGCAAGAGTTTTGAAAAAGGTGATATTTTTAGGATCGACTATAATTCGAGCGGGGTTGTAAAGAAAATTTAATTGAAAAAGACAATATATTTTACTTACGACTAACCCATAATACTAATTTAACGAGCATCCCAACACGACTGTGAAGGACCATTTACGCTCCTAGGATAATAATAAAGCTTAGACGTAAACCACAAGATGGCGTGACGAGCGATGGAACTTTAGTTTATAGGAGCACTAATTGACGCAAAAATGTGGATTTTTTTCTACATTTTTAAGATAATAAATATTTACTAAACACAAATAAATACAATATAATTTTAGTATCTAACCAAAAATAAGTCCTGTGAAATTGACATATTACGTATTTTTAAGAAAAAAAAACCTTGTTTTTGAAAAGATATATGAAAAGTCCCTTAGTAGTCTTATTTGTTTTGAAGTTTTAGATAGAACGTTGATTGAAACTTCAGGTTATGGAGGTTGTTAGCTTAAGAGTGTTCGCGTTTAATATTTTCAATAATATCTGATATTTATGATGACATTTTCATTGGTTGTAGGTAAAGTAAAAATAAAAAAAAAGTAAAAGTAAAGATAAATTATATTATATATTATATAAACTTGATCTTCGCATTTAATGACCATCATAACATGCTTGTTATGTAAACTACTATATTAAACGCGATAAAACCAGCAGAACTTTTATTTCATCTACGCGTCATTAATTTTTTAAAACTCTCAAGACAAAGTCTGACAAAGTTTTAAGAAAACTTAAAAAAAAGCCTCACTTTTTTTCTTAAAAACCCTTTTCTTGTTGGATTAAAGCAAAAAAGAAACTAAGCTTAACTTCCGGACTTTTTAACAACTTTGAAACATCTCTTCTTTTTTGACGTAAAATTAGAGTTATAAGATAAATTAACAAAAAAATAAAAACACTAAAAGTGTCAGGAAACTTGGTACAATGCGGATGTTTATGGTACTCAAAGCATTTTTCCATAGGGCGTAATGCTAAATAAAATAAAATAATAAATTTATTATAGAATGATCTTTTCTGAATCAGAGAAAAATAATCTCAAAATTCGCAGTTTCAAGAGGTAATGTGCTATGCAGATTGCGGCATCTTTTTGTAATAAAAATGATGTCTGGATTTTTTTTTTGTATTTTCAACAATTTTAAATAAAAAAAAGAAGAACGCATTATCTACCTGTCCTGTTATAACGTTACAGTTAAATACACTGTATATAAAAAATAAAGCAAAAACGGACCAATGCTTTATGTTCCGGTTTAGCAAAAAAAGCTGATATTTTAGATAGATGAGCGCTGGTTGGTTTCATGTAGGTACTGTAAGTAGGTATAGGCGAGCCAAAATGACAGAATGTCTCGAAAAATGTGATATTTCTCAGACCATCTTGCTGGAAGCCTACCTCTTTCGCAAAAGAGCAGATTTTTCTGGGCAGCAACCTTCTTATATCGCCTGGGACTAACAGATAGTTCCCAAGGTGCATCTCTAGGTGCTTGTTGAGGCAACAGTGTCCTGTTAGGAGCCCTGTTGCTGGTCTCACATACTTCCTGCCTAAGTGGAGCAAGGACTTCGAGCAGGTGCTCTTCAGTCAGCTCTGTTTCGGTTGGACTGTCCATGCCGACCACGATTTTGACCTGGAGCTTCCTGAGCTACTTGGCCAATTTGTTTACATTAGCGGCATCCGTAGGCGCTCCTAATGCGTTTTTAGAGTGTCCAATGGGTACTTGTACAGTTCCCTGTCGGGCCTCTTGTGTTGAAGAAGATCTACTGGGTCCTTAAACAATTCTTTGTTTGTGAAGCTCTTGCCTGGATCCACCTGATGAGATTCAATAAAATCGAAACCGGTCGTGGATTGGCGATGGATCGCGGAGCCTGCAGCGTGTCAGGACGTATTCCGCACAAAGACCACTCGTGTCTTTGCAAAATACTGGCTAATACGTGAAAAATACACTCGTTTTAATTTCTTTGCCAACGAAACCTTTGAACTAACTTTGTAATGCAATGCCGGTAGGGGCATTTGCCCTCGGAGTAGTTGTTTTAGTTGGTTCCCTGTATAATTTTTATTGAGTATTATCTTTAGAGATTCCACTGGAGTACCTGTTCGGTTCTCTGTGTTATGTCCCGGTTGTCGGAGGGTCCTTTTGGAGTTTCCTCACAGACGAGTAAATCAGCTATAACCATCTCCTTAGGGGTGCGTTTGAAAATTTTCACCCCTAGGGTAAAGGTTAGCCTAAAACCGTTCGAAAATGACCGAGATGAAAGTAATGACATCATATACCTCAGTTCGAAAATCAGAAAGGTGATCGCCCGGGGTGCGCCAGAATCGCCGCGGTCTTGAGCAAGGGAAAAGTTACCCGCGTCTGCGCAATAGCGTTTTAACGTAAAAAATGTGTTTTGCTCCATTACTTTTTTGGTCAGGATAAACCAAAACTGTGTTTTAAACAAAAATAATGCTATTTGGAGCAATTTGATCACATTGCAGACCGATTTTTCCCATATAGGTACTAAAACAAAACTGATTTTCAGAACAAATCCAACACCCACGTTCGAAAATTCATAGTAATATTCACCCCAGGGTAACCCGCTGATTTTTGATGACGTCATAAATATTACCTTACCCTACCATCACCTTTTATTTTCAAACGCACCCCAGCACTTCGGGGAGGGGGCTGTATACAACAGAGTGAACCTGGTTCCCTGAGGAAGGTTTTTCATTGTGGTACCTCATCCATGCGGCCCTGGTGATAAAGCCAAGGCCCCTACACCCTTCCCCGATCCACCACTGAGAGAAATCGAGACTGAGCCAGAGTTGGGTTTACCTAAGCGCACCCTATCTCCGGCACATTGACCCCAAATAGCTGCGTTTCAGAGGGGTGCGACTTATTCAGTCGGGTTCACCCCCGCGTCTTGTATGCACCTGTTGAGAATTACCTAAATGGGATTCAGAGAAGGGAGCTCAGGTCCCCTTGACCGGGCTAATGCTAGTATCTTGCCAATCCGTTAAACACCCTGTTTATAAAAAATAAAGCAGAAATGAACCAATTATATGGACTTTTTCTCTTAAAATCATACACAGATTAACGTCTTTAAATAATGGAACTTAATAATGAAGATCCCTATACAGGGTGTTTCAAATTCGATGCTCACCATGGGGATCTCATAAACGGTAGGAGACACGAAAAGGTTTAAATTAGGGCAAAGTTGCGCAATTTGATGCTTTGCTCAAAACTTTAAAAAAAGTTTACAAGTTCCGGATAGTTCCGGAGATAGACTGAAAAACAGAAATCTTCACTTGTAGTGTTTATTTTTCTGCGCCCTTATTCTTAAAGCTGCCGAAAAACGCTTACAACTTTCTACAGGCACTTTTTTAAGATCTACCTAGTGAGAGGTTTATTGACCATCATCAGCCCACATTTAACTTTTGTTTTTTTAAATTTACTCAATATATTTTGGAAATAACAAATAACTTTACCTGATATTTTAAAAATAGGTTTTTTTCTTTGTTTTTAATCTTTGAATTTGGGCTGAGTACTTGTCAAAATGAGGTTGTAAAATATCTGTCGTCCTTTATGAACCAAACGACAGGAGAAGAAAAGTATGTGTCCATAAGAAAAAATGAGCTATGACAGTGCTCCTGTCACACTGAAATGTCAAATCTCGAAAACGGACCTCTCATTAGGTAGATCTTAAAAAAGTACCTGTAGAAAGTTTTAAGCGTTTTTTGACAGATTTAAGAATAAGGGTGCAGAAAAATGAAAACTAAAAATGAAGATTTCGGTTTTTTTCGCCTATCTCCGGAACTACCCGGAATTTGTAAACTTTTTTTTTGGTTTTGAGCAATGCGTCAAATTGCGCAACTTTGCCCTAATTTAAACCTTTTCGTATCTCCTACCGTTTAGGAGATCCCCATTGTGAACATCGAATTTGGAACACTCTGTATATCTATGGTTAAATCTGATTTTTTATGTTCCGGGTTGGCAAAAACAGCTAATGTTTTAGATAGATGAGCGCTGGTTGGTTTTATGTAGGTACTGATAGGTGTAGACGAGAGAAAAATGACAAAATGTGTTATTTTTTAGACCATTAAAAAAATGCTTTCTTTGATCTTTTTGCCGTTTCCGCCCTAATTTCTTAAATACATCTCCCCTCGCAGCTTTTAAAAGTTTCCCTTAGAAAACTCAAACGGGTCTAAATTTGGGACAAATTACAGCAAAAAAATTAAAAGTTTTATCCTCAAAAAGCTTGGCCAAACTGTTTTATTTTCAAAGTCATTACCTGTATTGTTAAGGGTAAAAATCGCCGAAATTAATCGGTTCAAAGAGTTTTACTAATAATTTCATGAAGTTTATCAGATCTAATTTATTACCTATTATATAATTTTGTTTTGGACACTAAAGGTACTAAAACATTTTTTTTTATGTCTTATTAAAAGCCAATATTTTTTTAACTGTCCGAAAATCACCAAACTATGTCTTTTTAGAAGCTTTTATTTTACAAGCTTTTATTTAACTTCAGCTCTATTATGCACTGTGCCTCCAAAGTCGGTTCGCTGTATGAAGTCCGATATCAGATTAAATCTCCAAAATATATTATCGCTTTTTGAACAGTAAGTCAGTTAAGTTAGAATGCCCTCGCTGTACTTGATCGTACCAGACATTCCACTGGTTCACTGTATTCGAGTGGGCTAAATTAGCGGTCTTAAAACAAAACTATTTTAGAATTACGCGTTATACCGTAGATAGAGGAAATACTGAAGATAGGTAACCTTACGAGCTAAAATGTTAGCAAAAATTTCGTTCGTGGATAACTCCCCAGAGCGCGCATAGTCGCTTTTGGACAACTCGACTGTCATCAACCCAGTGCATTTCGCCGCAGCGAAATCTGTAAGCATAGAAGACATAATCAATTTTCCTTTGCAATCTGTAATAACTCTCCAATGTTTCACTTGACTTCGTATAGGTGGCGCTATTAACTTAGCATTAACATTCCTCCTGCGCTAGATAGTGTAGAAAATAGAAATATCACTGCCATTGTTTAGATTTGGTGGAAATCGAACCGTATATCATTGAATTTAACTTTTTATGACGACATAGAGAATATTCTTCTTGTTCTTATCAGTACTTTTTTAGTATTAGAAAAAAAAAGATGATCTTGTTGATTTTGTGATTTTTGAAACAAAAACAGTTTTATTCTTGTGATTTATTAACGCTTACAGGTAAGTGTTCCTTATTTTGCATGTTTTTATTTTATAGTAACAAAAAACTGTTGGTAAATGTTTTCTCGGTAATTATGCAGTATACGGTTTTCTGCCATTTTTGATTTTTTATGAAAAATTCTTTATGGGGGCACCTATACTAGGGTCCCTAGGACCCCAAATCCGCCTGCGCCCGATTTTTTTTAAAGAGAAAAATGGGTGCCTGGGGGGGGGGTTGTAATGTTTTTCTGATTGTTTTGGGTTGGGTTGGGTTGGACTGTGTTGGATTGGGTGGTTTTAGTGAAAAAAAAAACATAAAAAAAATAAAAAAAAAACAACCGGCGCAGGCGGATTTGGGGTCCTAGGGACTCTAGTAGGTGCCACCATAAAGAATTTTTCATAAAAAATCAAAAATGGCAGAAAACCGTATACTGCATAATTACCGTTTTTTCGCATTAATAATTAAGTAGGTAGGAACTATTTTAAAAAAAACATCGGGCAGTTCGGGAATTTCCTAGAAAATTTCAGTTATAAACAAAATATTAAATATAAATAAATTTGGCTTAAGATATTTTAGCATAATTAAAGGGGTAACGTTTTTGTTTAAGAAATTTTTATGCCAAGATTTTGTTCCCATTGTATAGCCTTCTTTCCAAACTTTTGATTTTTAGAATAAAACACTCAGTTTTCTCAAGTTTTCACTTTTTTTTAGCTTCAAAAAAGTACTGCAATAAAACCATTTTTCTCTGTTAAAATGAAAAATATTTAAGGTTGTTGAAGAGAGACAGCAGGCTATTAAAAACTATTTTAGAGAAAGATGGAAATAATTTAAGGCAATTGTTTACTAAAAATTTCTGTTTTGTCATCTGTCTGTCATCTTGAGTGTTTTTTTTTATCCAAAAAACGACAAAAATTGTAATTGTTTATCGTGTAAGTCATAAGGTGGTATTAATTTCTTTCAATCAAAGTTCTTTATAGTGTTTAAAATTACAAAAAAACGTGTATATAAGTGTATTTTAGCACATGTTAAAATAATTGAACAGGTATTTAACTAAATTATTTCCAGGTTCATCATGGTAGATGATTCTATTTTGTAATGTTGCCGCTAAATATTTAAATTTGAAAACAAATTGTTGTTAAGTTAAAATAAAAAAGCATATTTAAAAAAATTAAATACAATAAATACCTATAATAGAAATAAGATTATAGCATTTATTATATTTATGCTCATCAACTAATATAATATATAATGAAATAATTTTTTCCGAAATATTTTTGCAATGCTTAAATGCGACACTCTTGTATCCCAAAACTAAATTTTTGGAAAAAAAGGAACTTTTAATCCAAATAGCTACTGTCATAGGGAGGAGAATTTATAATAAAATGGCAAAATAAAAATCATATGCACGACACCACTAAAGATGACAGATGACAACTAAAATTTTTAGTACACAATTGCCTTAATATTTTTGCACTTTACTAAATTATCTCTCCATCTACCTCTAAAATTCTGCCCTCTCTCATTAAATATTTTTCATTTTAGCAGAGGAAAGATGTTTTTGCAGTACTTTTTTGAACGCTAAAAAACCGGTGAAGGCTTGAAAAATTTGAGTGTTTTATTCGAGGTTTTTTTCATAATATTGTATTGTCATCGGATCTACTTTGCTGTGCCAAATTTCACTAAAATCGGTTCACGGGAAGTGTGTCAATGAATTTAGCCCCTTATTTTTAAACCTTAACCACCCCCTACCCACCAATTTTTTTTTCATAATATTGTATTATCATCCGAACTACACTACTGTGCCAAATTTTATTAAAATCGGTTTACGGGAAGTGTGTCAAAAACGAATCGCAAAATTTGATAGTCGGGCAGACTGTAAAGTTAAATATAATCGTTTAATAATAATAATAACTGTCTTGCTTCATTCAGCATATTCATGAATTTATATTATGATCTCTCTACCAGCTCCCATTCCCTTGGCAACAAGTTCATTCATTTACGCCACTGATAAACCGGTATTCAGCAAAGAATCAAAAACTTGCGGTAATTCCCCTTTCATGGCTTGGCTGGCTGTTCGGATACCGTCGGCTTTCGTCGGATATTAGCATGTATCCTCGTTGCCAGCACTACCTATTTATTGCGGTCTCCGCTAGCGCCCTCTAACAGTTACTCGGCAAAACAAAATTTTTGGTTTCCATACTTTCCGCAAGGTAAATGGGGGGCACCACTTGCCTGATCAGGGTTTATAACGAGTGGAAGTGCAACGGACTATTCTCACTTCCACTTATCAGTTACATATCTTAAGTATTTTCTATCTACGGTTATACTTATACTACGATAAATACTTCTATTTTATTTTATTTTTCACTTATACTTTGGAAAAACTTTTTGCGTCAATAAGTTAAAGATTTTGACAGGTATTTTTTCCGAGAACTTAATTATTTTGCGGTCATTATGGGTAAATCTTGAGCTGTCGTTCATGCTAATAATCACTATTTTCCAAGAAATAATTCAAATTTGCTCCAGTTTAGGATGGTATGTTCTATTTTAAATAAGTAGGTATGCTTTTATTTGCTTTTAGTTTGTTTCTTATTGTGTGTGAATTACGGAATTTAAAGCAGTTATATATAGTTTATGGCCAGGTGAACGCCGTTTGGTATTACAACAACTATGCGATATTGGAATTACCAGTTTGTCCAAAATTTTAAAAGAGATGGGCGTTAAATATAAAAAACGAACAACAGAAAAGTGCTTTGCGAGCAATCCAATATTGTGTCAAAAAGATGGCAATTTTTAAGAGATTACATAAAAAACAAAAAATCGGAAATGCCAATTGTTTTTCGTGACGAAACATGGGTATTTGCGCACGGAACTTCAACAAAATCGTATTGGGAGGATGAATCGTGCAAGTAATGGAAAAAGATATATAATAATACATGCAGGCAATGAAGAAAGGTTTATTTCAAATGCCAGTTTAATATTTTCATCAACAAAATAACTAACGATTATCACGGCAATATGGATGCTAAAATTTTTGAGCATTGGTTTGAGGAAAAACTTTTAAAAAGTTTATAAAACCCTTCCTTAATTGTTTTGGACAATGCATCTTACCATACGAGACTCGAAGAGAAATTTCCTACAAGCAGCTGGAAAAAAAGGAAATAAGAGGATGGTTGTCAAAGAAAAACATAAACCATGAAAATTTATTTTTAAAAAGTGATCTTTTAAGAAAGCAAGCAAAGTGGTCAAAGAAGAATGGCGGAAATGCATTGAACACACAAAAAAAAATATTTTTGAATCTTATGAGACAGAACAGGTTATAGACGAAGTAAGACCGTTAATTATTACGGATGATGATAATGATTCTGAAAGCATGGATGATATTTTAGATGCAGAGGAAGTTCTATGGCAAGACTGCAATATCGGTTCTTTTTGGAACCAAATCTTTTTAAAAAATAATTCGTAAAACTAATTTGCCTAAACAATAGAAAAGCTAAGAAATAATATTTTTTTTACCTAATTATTTTTTATTAACTTTAAATGATTTAAGTACTGTTTACAAATGTCCAAATCATGACTTTCCCAATCACCGATGCAAAAAAAAATAATTTTGTCCGCGCTTGTTATTTAAACCAACGCTTGTAAAAAGCACTATTTTAGCCACTAGATGTAAAAACTATTTATTGTTTGAGAACCACCGAGTTACCTGCTCAAGAGGTTTTATTGCTTAGCGGACTTCTTACAACGAACGCACTTTATTTATGTACGTTTGTATGTATATAATATAATTATACCAACTTCTAGAAATTTGTTAATTCAAATTTTGTATTCGATTATAGTTCCGGTGACAATACAATACTATAAGTTTGTCCGATTTCAATCAAAATTGATATATAGGAGTTTTTGGGGATAAGGAATACGAGTTTTTGATCAGATTTTGAAAATTCAATATGGCGGATTCAACATGGACGAATTTTGGTCATGATTTGCTAACCAATTTTAACTGACTTAAACACATCTCTTAAAAGGAGAAAATAATTTGTAACATTCTGATATAATAATAAAAGCGATGGGCCCAAATTAAAACTAATAATATCCATGCATATATCACATAAATGTTAAGGTAGCTTGGGTCGGGTTGGGTTGGATTTACTTACTCTTGCATTTCTCTGTTTTATAGTGAATTCAGATTCTTGCGAATAATCACAATATAATCAATAACATAAATTTATCGAGTTCACGTGGCCAAAATTTCCATAATGCGTCCATCGCTTTTATTATTGTAATATCAGAATGCTATAAATTATTTTCTACTTTTTAGTGCACTTTATATTTTATAAAATTTTGTATTTGAAAAGATTTTTTTTAGTAAAATTTTTTGGTTACGGATGCAAAAAAAATGGTTAGGGGTGCAAAAAAATCCCTTCGGGTTTATACCCAAGTTTGAGGAAAAATAATAATTGAAAAAAAAGACACGTAGGAATATAAAGATAATAAAATAAAACAACAATTTTTTTTTTATTATTTTCCGATAAAGGTCAAAAAATTGTGTTTACAATTCGCGGCTAAACTGTGCTTTTTTTACTTACTGTGCTCGTAACTTAAACCAACGCTTGTACAAAAAAAATACTATTATAGTCTCTATAGCCGAGCGGGTAATAGTAGTTTGCACAACTAGTGGCTAAAAGAATGCTTCTTTTTACAAGCGTTGGTTTAAATAACGAGCGCAGCGAGATATTTACAAACGCAAGTAAAAAAGCACAGTTAACACTACTTCTTTTAAATCTTTTATTAAAAAAAACAAGAAAAATAGGAAAATACTTTTAAAAATCTGGAACGAAGAGCACGTCTCGCAGCACACCATCCTTACGCTATAAATCGAGGCCGCTGGTAAATAAAATAACAATCGTTTCCATAGCGATGTGCCTTTTTACTCGGCGACGTTCATTGCTGAGACATTTTAATCTTTGACAGTCTGGTATTTTGACGATGTTTCTAAATTATTTTTTCGTAAATACTTGGTGAAAACTGGCGGAACTGGGTTAATTTTTGGGCAGGAATAATAAAATTTTTTCAACATTCCTATTTGCCTCTATTTCTCTTTAATTTTGGATAAAAAAGGACAGAAATCTTTTTTGCACCCGTGATCAAAAAAAAAAGTTTTTTTTGCATCGGTAACCAAAAAAGCCATGCTTTAGTTATCTGCAGAAAGTTACTAAACTCATGTTTCTGATGAAGGTATAAAAAAAATAGTTTTGAGTCGTAAAAGTAAATAAAAGGTCCTTCAAAAAGATTTGTGTGCCAGGATGCAATAATGAATTGAATGCGAAATGAGGTCTGATTTTCGAAACCACTAATGTTACTAAAAAAATAAAAGCTCATTTCTTTTTTCCTTCAAGCCTGATTTCATAAGGTGTGTGTTCCCACGTAAACATAAGCCCTCAACGCGCTGTTGATAGACGCACCCTTCGATGTTATGAAATATTTCCTCTAGAGATACTTTCTAAAATCATATAGGCGGAATTGTAATGTGAGGTCATGCTAAATCGAAATCTTAAAGGGGCAAAATTGACCCCTATAGGAAAAGTAAATCTAAACACAAACACAGTTCACTTTTTGATTGATTTTAAGAAAAAAAATGTACTCTTTTCGAAAGGTAGTTTTTTGTGTAGATGACACCCCTAAATAGTTATTCTGATAAAAATTAAAATCTTCCATACACGCCCTACTGTCAGAACCTGTCAAAAATATGTAATTTTTTCCCAAAATGTAAAAAAAAAATATTTTTTAAAAATAACAAATTTTGCCTTATAGAGCATTCTATTCTATTTTGTAGCACTAACCATTTTTTATAAACCTAATTTAAATAGTTAAAAAATGGAAAAATTGTCACATTTCGAATTTTAATACTGTTAGTTAAAAAAATATATTTTCCGAAAAAGCGATGGGGAACCTAAGAGAGAATATATTTTCGATAAAAAGAATAAAAAAATTGTATTACTGTATAACTTTTTTGCACCAAGATTTTTCTATAACACTAAATTTGCAAATAGTTACTCTTATCACCTATCAAACGACAGTAAAAAGTTTCGACTAAATTTGAAGAGGTAACCTCTGGCGGAATTAAATAAGAGGAGATCTCTGAAAGACATCTTTTTATATACAATAAAATAAAAACAAATATTGACTATATAAAGTACTCCCCTTATTCCTGCTTCTATCTTTCCCCCTTAATCCCGGTGAGTTCGAAGGGTCTTATAGAACATTAAAAAAAAATATTAGAGCACAAAGCATGATGTACCAGTGAGTATTACGGTTATTCAAAAAATTATGTTTCTTATGTTGCAGAAATTTGGTTATTTCTTATTTTTGCTTAATGAACATAAGAAAGTCAAAACTTTTTTACTGTCGTTTGATAGGTAATAAGACTACTCACTTGAAAAATCTTGGTGCAAAGACGTTCATATAGTAACTGTAAGTGATGTAAAAACATTGTAAAGTTTTAGAGCGAAACTATGTTCTCTTTGAGGTTTCACATCGCTTGTTCAGAAAATATATTTTTTTCAATTAACAGCATTAAAATTTGACAATTTTTTCCATTTTTCAAACATTTAAATGACGTTTATAAAAAAACGGTTAGTACTACAAAAATGTTTGTTTGACGTTTTTTGTCTAAAATTAAATGCTTTATAAACCCTAATTTTTATTTTTTTAAAATATTTTTTTTTTACATTTTGGGAAAAATGGCATATTTTTGACAGGTTTTGAGAGTAGGACGTATATAGAAGATTGTAATTTTTATCAGAATAACTATTTAGGGACGGCACCTACACAAAAATATAACTTTTGAAAAGCGAAAAAGCGAACTGTGCAAAGCATCATCAACTTTTGACATTTTCCACTAAATTGTTTGTCATTTGACAGAATTTACACTTGAGAACTTGACGACTGTAAATGAGAAGAGTTTGCCCAGGAATCACATTGTTTGCTATATTCACTAACCCTTTTCCCCACACATTCATATAGGTAAAATACCGCAATTAATAGCGTAATTATAAACCAATAGCCAATGATATTCCATTTTATCAACGAAAACTATGTCACAATTAAAATACACAAATGGCCCAAATGAGTACTTTAGGTATGTGACCAATCGTGATAATCCAGAATATTTACTGCGTTTGCATAACCGTTTCAGTCTGACTTTAACTTTTAATGCATATTCTTAGAAATTATAGAAACATTACTTGTCGCTTCTGTTTCATAAATTATATTAGGTAATGTTCACCACCTAATTCTCAAGAATAGTTCAACCGGCAGCCCTTATAAAATTCTTAATAGTGCAGGAGTTAAAAGACAGAAAATAAGGTTGGTTTTTAAGAGCTATTTAAAATATGTCAAAATATTTGTTATTTATTTCTGTTAAATATTTGACTTAGCAGGCATGTCAAAACTTGATTAGTTCGGGAGTTAAACTGTACTACTTATTTTTATTACAGAAGAAAATATTTTTTTCCGGTGATGGTCAGATTTTCGTAAAATTGTGATTTGATGCAAAGTAAACTAAATGCTTTAGAAAAACTTTAAAAAAACCTTTGCTCCTATTTTTTTTTGATTTAAATCTTATTTGCAGTGTCTAATAATCCCTTTAAAAACTCATGTTTTTGCAGACCTGCGTTTGTTTGAAATGCCCTCCCAGTCCATGAATTTTCACTAGTAATACCATAAGAGGTTAAATTATTTCCGGAAATTTTTACTTCTGCCTAGTAAAGGCGAGAGATAATTTGCTAGAAATATTTATAGCGAGTAAACGAACGAAAAGAAAATTCCAAATCAAATTGTGTTTAAAATAAAATAATTTAGAAACTATTTTTCTTAACTTTTAAACTGGATTTTCTCTGTCACTTTTACTTTTTGAGATATAACACGAAGATGGTATGTTTCTTATGGAAATTGCCCTTTTATTTAATTTTTAGAATCAGTTTAAAATTCTCTTCAAAATGATGATCATACTTTGTGTTTTTTTTCTATTTTGTATATATTTTTATTTTTTATTACTCATTTATTTTTGTATTACTATCTTACTTATTTTTTTACTCACTTTTTACAATACTAAAAAATAAAAAAAATTAAAATATTAAAAAAAGCTAAAAAAGAATATACAAGAATATAAATAAAAAAAACATAAAAAAAACACAAAGGGTGATTATTATTTTACAGGGAATTTATTGATGAATTTAAAAATCAAATAAAAAGAGAGTCGTTTTGTAATCTTGTTTCAGTCTCTCCTACGTGGAGTATTTTATAAAGATAGCAGGCAGTCCTAGCTCCACAGGTGATGGGAATTTTGGAAAATAAACTACGTAGTTTTGTTAAAAATTAAGTTCGTTTACATTACAAACAATTCTTGGTTCCCTAACGCGTTGCGGTCTACAACAGACCATTATTAAATGGTTTTGTAAGAGGGTTTCTTCCTCTAAGGAAAACAATGAAAATGTAGAAAAAATTTTTATGACTCCATTTTTTTAAACTTAACTTCATTTTTAACAAAACTACGTAGTTTATTTTCCAAAGTTCCCATCACCTGTGGAGCTAGGACTTAAAACTGCCTCCTATCTTTATTCCTTTTTTATTTAGAAACATTGTCCAGAGAAAATCTAGTTTCACAGTCGAATTGTCATTGAATATAATTTTTTTTAATTTTTGATGTAGGCTTCTAACCAAAACATATAGATACCAAAAATGTTTGTTTGTACCAGCATCACGCAAAAAGTGCTAAACGGATTTTAATGGGAGTTCGACTACTGGATGCCTTGGAGTCCTGGGCAGGAAACAGTCTTGTCTTTTGTCAGTTATGATCATTTAAAGCCAAAAACGGCAAAAAAAGAACAGGCAAAACGGGTATTCGCCTCGATTTGATAGTTTAACGCGCGGGAGGGGCGGCTGTAGGACATAGAAAGGTGGTGGGGTAGGGGGAAGCTACAATTTTAATCACGCGAACAAACTTGCGGGCAATAGCTAGTATTTGATAAATACACAGGATAACAAGTAATTCCAACAGTGCGTAGTATACAGGGTGATTCACTATATTTTTCCAACCACATAATTCGTTTATTATTGAAGATAGACAAAAAGTTTCAGTACAAAGTTGCTTAGCTTTTCACAAATTGTAAGAAAATTTAAATGTCAAATTTCGACATCAACTTTCTTATTTCAAATAGAACACCCTGTATATTTTTCAAAATATGGATAGATCTTTTCCTTCTGATTCCAAAAATATACCATATGTAACCTAAGAGCAATATGTTGAACAAAGAAACACCTTAACTATTTTTCCTTAGATAACATATCGCCCTCATGGCAAAGTACTTTGTATTTGGAATCAGGAAGAAAAGATCTACCGAATTTTTAAAAAATATACAGGGTGTTCAATTTAAAATAAGATAGTTGATGTTTAAATTTGACATTTTGAATGAAAATTTGAAAATTTTGGTTGAATTTTCTTAAAATTTTTTAATAATATTAATATTCTACAAAATTTTGAAATAATGAAATAAACTTTGGAAAACCCTCTGAGCAATAAAGGTAAAAGACCTCGTCCAACGGCTGAAGGCCGAGGCAGCGTTACCCCTCTGGATTGCAAGGCTTATTCTCTGCTTCAAAAAATAGGCGGATGTAGGTTCAAATGATGAAGCATAGATCTTAGCACCTAGTTCTTTCACAAATGATTTATCTTTTTCTCCCCATGGACCAAATGTTTCTACACAAAAAGGAACAAAAAAATTATTTGGAGAAATTTATGAATATTTTTGCAGCTTTTCCAGCTCTTTTAGATAAGATGCTGCCAAAGTATCTGAACAAGTCAGGTCCCAAACTATCGATGATCCTTTGGACCATGGCACAAGAGAAAGGCCATCAGCTCTTTTACTGTTAGATCTAAAAATTCCGTTTGGTTCTAAAATTGCTGGAAAATGAGCAGAAACTAGAGCACGTTTTATTATATCATTAAGACAACTGTGCCGAGACTACCTACCTGCGCCCTTTCGGCAAGAAATGCCATGAAGCCCATTTGGGAAAGCAGTTTCACCACAAGAGCAGGTATGAGTCTCGCACACAGGTTGTCCAATACGAAGAGCAATAAATATTCGAAAAGAGATGTCATCTAGATGAGTATCTAAAGATGAAGAAGGAAGGAAGGGAAACCTTATCTATGGGGTCAGATGTATTTGATAAAAATATTTCAAATTACAAACCTGTTCATCTAAATTTTTTTGTTTTAAAGAAATGTCAGGAGAAATTGTATTGTCACAAAAGATTGACCAGTTTTTAAAAGCTACCGAATAATATTCATCTAGAGAATTCTGAATGGATAAAGGAAGAAGGGTCTAATTGTTTCGGAAATGTCGTTATTTGATAACAATAAAGTCAGACAAACATAAAGAAGAAATATCCCTTATCCCTAAACCTCCAAATTTTACTGGTAACTTACAAAATGACCAAGCAGAGGGATTGAAATTGCAGTTTGTAATTACCTCACAAGTATTTTTTAAAATAATATCGAAGTTATAGAGAAGAGCAGGTTCTGTCCAACATGGTGTACATCTAATAAGGTACGACATTTTAAGGATTGCAAATGAATTTCTTGCTATTATTGGTTAATTATACAGACCGCTTCAAGCTACTGCGAACATAGGGCGAAAGAAGTCTAATTTGCCAGTGTACGTACATGCAGAGACACCGCACGCCTATCAGTGAAGCAACCAACACTCAGGCTTCCGATCGCCATTCGCTGCCGTTCGCCTTGTATTTAGTACGCCTCTAACCACGGTGCTGTGTGAAGCGTAGTCAATGAAACCGGAATTTGGTCAATAAATACGCAAATTTTTATAAAGTAATTTTCTTATTTTTTGTCACTGATAAGTAAGAGCGTTTTATTGTCAACTGCTCAGATTTATCAGTGACGACGTGTTACAATGAAAATAATAAGGAGAAACAAAATAAAAGCAAGTTCTCAAAATAAAATAATACATTCTAAAAACAAAAAAGATTCTCCCAGTCAACAAAAAAATTAAAGCAAATGTTCGAAAAGTCCTCCTTGCTCGGCTAGACAATATCCGAGCCTACTATAAAAACCCCTTCCAACGTTTCCAAGCATGTTAGGGGTGATAATTTGAAAAGCTTCTTCAAAAACAGATAGAAGTCATTAGGAGCAAGATCGGGAGATCGAGCTGGCCATAAAATAGTTCCCCGTGTACTTATAACCCGATTAGGAAATACATTATCAAGATATTCCCTAACAAGGCCAACATTGTGAGCGGAACAACCATCTTGTTGAAACCATGTTGCACCAAATCTTACACCTAACAACTGCCTAGCAGTTGGAATAATGTGCTGCTGCAGTAGATCCAAGTATCTAGGACCATTCAAATTGCAATTGCCGTTAATAAAAAATGGCCCAATTACGTGTTCCCCTACAATACCCCCCCCAAACATTTAGTTTTTGGGGATACTGTGTTCTTACGTCAAAATACAAATGCAAATTTTCCCTCGACCAATATCGAACGTGTGTTGGGTTATGACGATTGGACCATTTGACCATCTGCACTTTTTCGGCAACTTCGTAGACATCCATTTTTAGTTTTAAAAATGTATTATTTCAATTAAGAACTTACCCATCTGTTTCTCGAGCAAGGCAGAAATAAAACAAAATAATAAAAACAAAATGAATTTCCAAAAGATAACAGTGCAGCGTGCTTCGAATCCACCTCGGTCGTACGGCACGGAGAGTAAATTGGACTTGATTTCCCCTATGTTCGCAGTAGCTTGAAGCGGTCTGTATTTGGCTTAAAAAAAAACAAAGAAGTAAAATCACCAAAAACCAACCGTTCGAAAGTTTAGGAGACTTTGAAAAACGTGATCAGTTCGCTTCATCGAAACAGAAAAGAAAAAGTGTTGAAAATGTGTTCAATCCCGCATAAAAACGTACTAAATTATTGGATACAAATCGGGTCAGCGTATGGTCTCCGACCACTGTGCGCGGAGTGGGCTACATTCAATATAATTTCCATTTCCATTATTTCAAAGAGAAATTTGTTGTTTTATTATTACCAACCATAATTAATAAAATTGAAAGTGATTTATTTTAAATTATGAAAAAGGTAAAAGGGATTGTCACTGAGAGTTCCTGCAAGAAACTCTGCTATTGTAGCAGAAACTTTGCTGTTCCAGCAAGGTTGTTTGGCGACATAGGCGCCAGCCAAAACCACTTTACACATACATGTTCATCGCCTGTAACAAGCTCAATGATGGAGCCTAAGCGGAGTGTGCAAGAGACACGAAATTTTGCAAGCCTATTCAAAATTGAAGGAAGAATACTATTTTAGATGCTAAAATACTAGATTTATGCAAAAATCATTCAAAATTTTGAGTCCCTAGCCCTTTTCGTTAGAGCTTATCACTGACGTAGATACGATTTTTACTTGGGGGGAGACAGTACACAAAAATTGAACTCAACTCATATAAAAAAAACTGGTTTGGGATCTGGTTTTTATCATAGATCTGTTGCTAAAATAAGGTTATAAATGCGCCGTGGGCAAAAATTTTGTAAAAATATAGTATTAACGCATTTTTTAACACGTAAATGCTGCTGATAAAAATTGGCTAAGATTATACTAAAATTGTCATAGCGGCACAGGCCAAATTTTTTGCAGTTTAAGAAAAAAGTTCTTCAGAAATTTTGATTCTTTTTAAGTTTTTTATGAAATATAAAAAAAACTGGATCACAAGATCTGGTAATAATCCGGGCATTTCGGTTGAAGTAACTGATTTGGAGGTTTTTTTAACTTCTTTTTTGTTTTAATTGCCTTAGGAGCATAATCCTACTGGAAATATTAACACGCCAGGACGAATTCCTTGGTAACTTGGATAAGTAAGTATTTGTGAGTGGTTGAAGGTTGGAAATCAAAGTGTATGATGGTGTTTAATGATGTATAGTGGAGGGTGACCATTGAAACTACTTAGGAGCCCACGCTGGTTACCCAGGGCGAAACATCGTTTAATCATTTCTCTTTTCGCTTTGATCTTTTGTGTGTTCCTTGTGGGATGATCATCCAAGTTTGAATTTTCGTTATTTCCACCCAAAATCTTTTGATCTTTTGTTTTTTTTTAGTTTCTTTTCGGTTAAAGTAACTGATTTGGAGGTTTTTTAACTTATTTTTTGTTTTTTTTTAAATCCTAGATTTGTTGCTAAATTAATGCGCCACAGGCGAAAATTTTGTACAAATATACAATTATTTTACTTAATCAATCAAGTTGTAGCGCCGCTGAAAAAATTTGCTATGAAACCGAATATAAACTCAAATTCTAACAATCAAACTTAAAGTGCAATTTTTAATTTTTCAGGTTTTTTTGTAAATTATTTTAAACAAATTTGGGTTGGATCAGCTACAAAGAGGGGAAAACAGAACGCGCGAAAGCTACCCAGCAAACATCGGGAGAGTAACGGATACGGACACCGTTTGGGGGGGGGGCATTATCCTTTTGTTCTCCACCCTTATCTACGCCCTTATGCTTAAGCCGACTAACTAGAGATTTTGCCTGACTGTGCTCATGTATCAACCACTGACCTTCCCTATTAAACTCAAGCACCTATAGCTAACGACTTCGTAGCTAAGACTCACTACATTTTTGACTTGTTTATGTCATGTTTTGAACAGTCAGCCGGGAAAACAACTAGTGGTAGAAACCAGGAATGTTAACTCGCCACAATTTAAGAAATGAGCAATGAGATGAGATATTGAGCCTCAGACAAAGTTCAAAATTCTTATCTTACATTAAAGCGATACGAAACACACTTTATTCCCCTTTGCTCCTATATAACACCCTTGGCAAAACAACCGTCTTCCGTTTATGTTTATGTCACTTTCGTGGTAGTATATAAAAATCTGTTACATAAAAAGCGCCACCAATGCGGACAAACCTTAACAAAGAGGCGCAATTGTCAAAAACACTTAAAACTAACGTTTATCTGTAATAATATCATAAGGGATTGGGAAATGATCGAAAATTTTCTTCAAAGGTTTCTTGCTCCAAAAACTGCAATGCACGAAAGCAGTTTCCAATGTAACAAACCTGATGAGGGAAGAGTTTCTGAGATTATTTTTGGTTAACTTGGATAGGATTATTTCCCTATACAAATCAAATAGAGACCAAATTACGTAAAAAATCCCACTATTCGACCTAAGTGGGGACAAAACTGACCTAAATTTTCCCTCCAAAATAGATCACAGTAGTTAGTGGTCCGGGCGCGCCCATACAAAAATAAAAAAAGGCAACGCTGTTTTAATAACATAATTATGTAAAGAAACGAACTTTTTCACAAAATTTAGCAAAAATCCACACGCTAACAAATTATTCTGGTAAACTATTAATATTTTGTCTTTAAACAGGCACCCTTAAAACACGTCAAAATCAATATTTAAAATATTCCAAATTCCGGTTTTTTTGGCACCTAAACATTTTAAAGGACTTCTAGGAAATTTTTAACAATGAAAAATTTAAATGAAACATATTGATTCAATATTAATTTCCTTTTGTTTTTGAATTTCCAAAATTATTGGAAATTGATATAATACAAAAATATGGCGGCTGATCGATGTTTGACTTGTTAATCAGGATTTGACATATTCTTACCTCAAAAGCTAACTCGATTATGAAAAATTTAGGGCAAAAATAGGTAAATTGTGACTACCACGGATATGTAAGTAAACAGTGTTACAAATTTTGTTGCAAAATTAACCAATATTCGACCTATTTTTGATTCAAAATGGTAATACTGCTTTTGAAGATCAAAAGAGGGCGAAAATTATCAGTTTTTGGGGGTCGAAAATCACCCCTCTAAGCAAGAGTATTTCGCTTATTAATCAAGTGCTAATCAACCCGGTCTTAAAATGGACATTCATTATCGATGTTCGTCTCCATATTTGACAGAAAAACGAAGGAATTTTCTGTCAGTTTTGCTGTCACGAATAGATTTATTACCTGTATTTGAGGTTACTCTGGGGAGTGGTTTAAATTAATAGCCCACAGAAAGTACCATTTTATTGCGATTGGTAGTCACTTAGTTTATAAGTTCTGAAATAAACTTTTCTCAGATGGATTAATTTTCTTTATTTAATATCCAAAATTAGTTAATTAACCAAAATAACACCTCCAATTTTGTCCAAAAGGATGCCGTGTATTGAACCCGTTTTCACAACAAAATATATATTTATAAAGGCACTACAAGGCAAAACAAACATAAATGTTCATTGATTTTACACGAAAACTATACCAAACGAAAAAAAACCAAAACAGCTGTACTCATTTATTTACAAACTGAAACTAAAACATTGAATTTACCTAAAAGCTCAATCAGAAAAAGTAAAAAATGGTTGTAAACAAACCCTTTAGGAATTTTAAAGTCATAAAAATATAATGCAATAAAGAAAAACGTTTTTTCTCAATGTTCAGCAACATATCGAGCGTAAAACAGAAGGTGTTGCGCGTCTTGATATAGTTGGTACCTACTCAATGGCGCGACGTATTTTTCGCATGGCAAAATGATCCAAGATAATCGTAGATTATCTACAAGACGTCGCTTGCCCGTGTTTTCGCCATTTTGTTTATGGCTAAATAAGCGACAGACACTCAAAGAGGCGCCTACATGGCGTGGTAGGAAAATGATGCACAATATTGTTATGTATAGTGCTTTTTTCACATCTATAAAAAGATTTTTTTGTTACTATTTTTTTGAGATGATCAAGCAAAATGCAAATCTTATTGAAACTAGACACGAGGCCTCCAAGGTATCGCCTTGTAAAAAAAACTCTTTTTACTTTTTATGTTTATACCTGAGACATATATATATATATATATATATATATGTATAAGAAACATAAATAAAAAAAAAATTATGACACAATTGATCCAACATATTTTTTTGGTAAAATTAATTTTAATGGATTTTGCTTTATTTTCGATTAATAATGCTCTTTATTATACCATTATTTATTGTGACATATAAGAACATTTTTTCCTCTGGATTGCAACAATTAGGCATCGGCACAAATTTTGACTTATTTAAATAAATTAATAATAAATATTATTTCTTGACAAAGAAATATTCTATGTTGGGAATTTGAAACCTTTGGTTGCACTATAACACAGTTATGATTGTTTTCCACAAACCAAAACTACACTTTTTTTGCACTCGACGCGCGTTTCGCTAACAACGTTAGCATTATCAGGGGACGATAAACAATAAGCTAAATTAACCTACACTCTATCTTATATACTATCTTTTAGCGGGCGGAGGTAAGACTAATAATTTGTGATTGGTCACGCTTTATAATCCTGTCTCCTCTCAACTAAAGAATAAAGTGTACTAAACGGAATGGGGCCTCTATCTTTATTTAAACTATTTCTGGATTTAATGATTTACATACTTTCATATGCATTTAAAAGTCTTTTGTTTGGTATATTTTTTAGAAATTCTAGATTATCTAATGTGAATCTATGATTGTTTTCAAAAGCATGCTCGGCCACACTTGACTTTTCTGCTCTTCCGTATTTTAAGTTGTGCTAAGAATGGATTGTGACAAAAAATATGTTGACCAAACGAGACGCTCTATTCAAACACGATTCAAAGAACACTTAGCACACTTAAAATACGGAAGAACAGAAAAGTCAAGTCAATCATAGATTCACATTAGATAACCTAGAACTTCTAAAAAGTGTACCAAACAAAAGACTTTTGAATGCATATGAAAGTATGGAAATCATTAAATCCAGAAATAGTTTAAATAAATATAGAGGTCCCATTCCGTTTAGTACACTTTATTGATTAGTCTTACCTCCGCCCACTAAAAGATATTATATAACATAGAGTGTAGGTTAATTTAGCTTATTACCTACAAGATCAAATCTAGATTTAAAACATATCAAAATTATTAATAAAATAGAAATAAAACTATCTATCAGTTCATATAGACAATTTGTGCAAAAAACTCTCAAGAGCTTGCTATGGTCTTCGCTCCATTTCAAAAGAATGTAGCATAAATAATTGTAAAACCTTATACTATGCGACTTTTCACTCACATCTGAGATCAGCAATAATTTATTGGGGCCAAAGTACTGATTTTGAACGTGTTTTTATTGTGAAAGAGTACGCTGTTAGAATACTTGCTGTTCTCGGATGGAGAGAAACGTGTAGGAATACTTTTAAGGATTTGTCAACCATGACAGCACCTGGCGTCTATATTTATGAGTGTGTGATGTTTGCAAGAAAAAAATATTCATTTGATTTTAACAAATTATGTCGACCATACACACAATACAAGATTTAGAAGTAGACTAAAATCAAATCAGCATAAAACGACCATATATGAAAAAGGGGCATTTAAAAATTGTTGTTTTCTGTATAATAGATTACCTAACGAAATAAAAAACAAACCCTCAAGTACCTTTAAAAAAAATGTAAAAAAAATTATTTTAAATATATCTCCGTATACGTTACAAGAATATCTTCAAGCTATCTAGTCAATTTTTGTTCTAATTTTATATAACTGTCGTTTTTCTTCATTTTATTTGTGTTAATAATTGTTATTTAGCTTAAGTTTTTTATATGTCGTTTCTAACTAGATACTTACTTAGACTTTAATTAATTTAGGAATACTGACTGTATTTCAAATGCTTACCATTTCGAAATAAAACATTTATTGACTTTGACTTAGTATTATTTGTGGAAAACAATCTTAACTTTGTTAAAGAAATATTCGTTCATCAATATCCAAAAGAGCATTTGTTTGTGAAAAAGAAATCTTTCTAAATACTACCTTATGTTAAAAGTTACATTTACTAGAAAGGCCAATGTACTTTTATACTTATATTAATTTTAAAATAAATTGACTGATTTGCTCATATTTTTTCGAAACTATAAAATTTAAAGAAAGAAACCTCAAACGACATCTGGAGGCGTCGAAAATTTATACTTTTTCTAAGTGACAGGTAGAGTGACACCCTTAGATTTGCGTTTTCATATTGTGTCTAAATAATGGGATATTTTTCATTCCTTTCATTTCTCTTCGCGAGAAAAACAAGATATTTACTATTTGAGAAAAAAATAAATAAATATTCAGAGATCTTACCTTAGAAAAAACTTTTTCTTTAAAAATGAAGATGAGTTACCTGAAACAAATAAACATATTTTAATAATTTGGCGAAAAAACGTTTGTTTGCAAATTATAAAGTAGGCAAATATTCCTTTGATCTTCGAAATGCCGACAAACATTCGCGCGAATTATTTATTTAAAGATTGGCGCAAATGTTTCGGGCCAAAAGGTTAAGGGGTTCGGGTAAAAAGGTTCGTGGTGCTCGGACAAAATTTGCTTAAAGAAATATTTGGAAGAAAATAAAAATTAGAAAAATCGTTTACCGTAAATCATTGAACTGAATTGTAATATAAAAATTAAATTTTAAAACCTTTCCGACGGAAAAACGATTTGACGCACTTGATAAAAAATAATGAGGATTACTTTATTTCATTTTGTGGGGTTTTGGTGGTGGGGTTTGATGTGTTTACACTTAATTAAGGAAAACCAAAAAGTGACAAAGCATAATAGCGACAAATAGGTACAAACTTATTTAGTAGATATATACCAACCTCACAACATACCACCCAGCAAATAATAATTTTTCGCTTTCCGTTGGCTTTTACTATTTAATCGAAAAATAAAATAAAATATTTTTTGTGTGGCGATGTGAGGCCAAAAATATTATCAATTCCCACTTTCAAAAATATATTTCCAAAAAATTTGCCGGAATGTTCGTGGTAAATGTTCGCTGCAAATGTTCGTTGCAAATGTTTGAGTGTTCGGGCAAACGTTCGTTGAAAAAGGTTCGCCAGATTTGGCCCGAATTTTTGGACGAACATATTCGCTCTGTGTAAATGCGCCTTAATAGGTAGTATTAGACATTTTAGGCAACGTGTTAAACAATTAAAATATTCTAAGAAAGCTTAATCCTGTGGAATGTCAAATTTTGGTGGGAAAATTCTCCTAAATACTATTTTTTTAGTACATAAAACGTTACACACGACAGTTTTAGCCTAAATGCTGGATGCAATAAATTTAGAACAAAAAACATCTTGTAAAGAAAACAACACAATATCAAGATTTTTACAAAAATAGTAGTTTTTACATCTACAGGGTTCCTAAGATTTTCCTTAGAGATAGGATTTCAATAAATCAAACAGAAATGGAATAGAAAGTTCTGCGCGCACAAAAGAAACAGGTATATTGAGCAATGGTGCCAGTTTGTTATTATCTCCGGACTGCTTTCATGAGAAAAAATTGTCGCCACTCTTTCATTGTGAGCATAAATCATAGTTGCAATAATAACCGTTGACAAGATGTCTGCAAATTCCGCTAGATGGCGGCCAAACCATGAGATGATCGAGGAAAAACTAGATGTTTTCAGGTCCAAACCAAAGCTTTTTCTTGCGGAGGCGGCAGGGTCCATTATTTACGATACTGAGCGATAAACTCGTGAGGTGGTTAACATTAGAAAGAAATATCTTCATTTTTAATTAAATTTTTTTCCATTCTGTTCTACTAGTGACATCTATCCGGAAACGGCCAAACTATGCAGCTAGTACTAGCAGCCAAAGAAATCAATAAACGGCGCTGTTTTTCCTGCAGAGCTTTTTGCTTACGATATTATTGATTTTAAATAAAGCTAGCCCTACACTACATTTGATATTTTCGAGGTGTTTTATGACATGATCTCGAAACATGTAGCGAACCAATTCTTCAAAACTAGCGGGAGGGTAAAAGCGAAAAATAAGGGGCTGCCAATATTTGTAACACCCAAAAAGGGATGAAAAGATTTATTTTGTTCTGTTTCTTTACAAAAAATGTTTTTTTTACGAAAAACTTGAGCTCTGCCACTTTTTTTATTTTTTTCTTCAACTTTCTCGAAATTTTCGTCATACCGTAGAAAAAAATTATTTCCCCCATGGTCATACTCTACTTTTATTCGAAAAAATTTAGAAACAGAGACGGGATCAGTTTTCCTAAAACGGGGGATCTTGGTTTCGAGTGATAAGATAAAGGGCGCCGCAGGAAAAAATTTTTCATTTAAATTAGCCGAACGCAAAAATGTTAGAAAAACAAAGCACGAAATAAAAATGGCGCCGCTTACAATGTTTTTTCAAAAATTACGAAATTTAGAGAACGCAAAGAAATAGGTCTAAAGAGTATAATTTTTAAGAAAAAAATATCAATTTTCTCGCCCTCCTCCACTGGGACTACAGGGGCCGTGCACAAATTACGTAATGGTCATAGGGGGGAGGGGCGTTACAAAACGTTACGTAGGGGGGAGGGGGGTTTTCGACAGCGTTTGCATTTGTGTGAAACTAAGAAAATTTGGAATATTTGGAATTTTTTTTTTTTTTGGGGGGGGGGGGTAGTGGTCTTGAAATCGTTACGTAATATTAGGGGAGTGGTGTGACAAACCGTTACAAAACATTACATACGGAGGGGGTCAAAAATTGGTAAAATCACCGTTACGTAATTTGTGCATGGCCCCACATCTGACTGTTCCTCCTTTTTGATTTCGAATCAAAGTGCAAAACACGAGTTGGACGTTCGAAGGCGTCAACCCGTCCTATTTGCTTGATAAAGTTTCTACTGAAATATCTCAGTCGATTTCTCCAGCCGTGTATGAACGCTTTAGGTTAGGCATTTGCATGTATCTCATTCCCCAGTCTGTAAACAGTGCGTAAGGACAATGGTTACAAAATGAAAGACCGAAAAATATTTTTTTTTTACGATATCTTTCATCAGTTTGGTATTAAATTCGAGCAAAAACAATTTTTATTCCAGTCCTAAAGGTATGAAAATGGAAAACATTAGAAAACAACAACCTGGAATGGATTTACTACGTGTAAGATGTAGTGACAACATCGCCCCATGCCCATCCTTTTCTGCCTAATATGCTTTTCCGTTTGTCTGCGTCTTATACACGGCTGCTTGGCCCCCTAAGGATTTGCTTAGGAACCCTGTATTATTTTTCTTGTTTGAAAGTTTGAGACAATGATGTATTTCACGACGTTTCGATTAGAGATTGTACTGATCGAAACGTCGTGTATAAATAAAATATAGACAATGAAAGTCCAAAACACAGAGTTAATTATTTTTCTTCTTATTTGGGTAAAAAATAGATGGATTTTTTTTGTACCCGTGATCAAAACTTTTTTTTTGCAAGGGTTATAAAAAAGCTACATCGTTTTGTTATTGGCGGACAGTGAGTAAAATCGTTTTTTAAAAAAATACTATTTAATTTAACCTTTCCGCAAAATTTTTCACACGAAAATATTATTTCAACGCCGTTTTTCATTTCGATTACTTGGGAAACGTGCTTAAATTTAATCTCCTTACTTTCATTACGGACACGGACGCATGTGTATGTACCTACAAAGGGACGTAAAGACACTTTGAACACACCTCCTTTCCGGCCTTAGATTAATGGTCACATTCTCGCACAGATCAGTGCAGCTATTCTTGAAATTAGTGAGAAAACAATTTCCCTAAAACTAGTGATGCTAAAATTAAGGAGGGAATATTTGTGGGTCCTCAAACTTCAAGACGCGGAAGAAGACGCTTGGAATGCATTTAAAATGGTTGTATATCCTTCTTAATTTTTCTTATTTCGATTTCCAAGTCATGGGAGTTGTTACAAATTTGAACGGCTCTTTTATACAAAGTTCTTATTATGCCTCGTTTGGTTGTAGCAGAATGATTTGAACCTCGATTTAAATATTGTCCTGTGTGAGTGGGTTTACGATAGACTGTTGTTCTGATGTCGCTTTCTACTCGTTTGACAAGTACATCAAGAACAGAAATTTGACAATTTTGCTCCAACTTCATTGTAAATTTAGGTGGCGAAGAAACTCTGAAAGTTGTTGGTCATTCCGGATAATGATGGCCAATATTTACATGGAGTGATTCGAATCACATGCGGTTGATACCGCAACATATAAGCCTAAGCTCTAGCTAATATATATTGATGATACTTTTATTGTTTGGACCGGGAATGACCAAAAACTTTTTGAATTTCTTCGCCACCTAAATTCACAGTGGAGTTGGAGCAAAATTGTCAAATTCCTTTTCTTGATGTACTTGTCAAACGAGTAGAAAACGACATCAGAACAACAGTCTATCGTAAACCCACTCACACAGGATAATATTTAAATCAAGGTTCAAATCATTCTGCTACAAACAAACGAGACGCTAAATAGGTATTAACATTTATTACCCAAATTATTTTTATAAGTAAAAAATGCATGCATCTTTACAAGAGTTCAATCCCACCTTCGAATTTCTAACGAAAAGAATAAGCAACCTAAAAAATTTCCGTTTCAAGGAGAGAGGACGATGTAAAAAGCGGCATTTTTACTCTAATTTTCTAAAAATTTTCGCCTGCGGCGCATTGATGCCATGATTTTGGCTTCAAATCTATAATTAAGACTAGATTCCACTCCAATTTTATCCCCCTAACAGCACCCAACCACTTTTATTTAAATATTTTACAAAAAACGTAAAGAAGATAAAAACATTTAAATAATTTTCTGCTCCAAAAAATTTGCTTGTGGTGGTATAACATCTTCGATTGTTACAACTTTTGTTTAATTTTGCAAAATACGCAATTTTTGTTGGCAACATTTAAAAAGGGTAAAAAATCGCATTTTTATCATAATTTTCTCCAGATTTTTGCCTGCGGCGTATGTCAGACATGATTTTTGCAACAATTCCAAAAAAGCTCTATTCAAATTTCTCATTCAATCTCATTTTAAAAAAAGTACTTTCTCCGGACTAGCTCCGTCCCCTTACTGAATTGCGGCACAATTAGTTTTCAAAAAGATACTTTTTTATAAACCATCTAATTGTGAAATGTTACTTCTCTGTCTCTTTTGGTTCTGGAGGTATTAGGGTGGACTCGGATTTTTAGGACACCCTGTATACTAAATCGCCTTTCCTCCTTCTAAAAAAACTGCGACGGCTCCTGATTTTTCATTTCTATATTATTTCGCGTGCGGCGCTCCCTTGTTATTGCCAAAAAATTTAAGGTAAATCATCAACTCTAAATCTTTTTAACCTTCCCCTAGATTTGGGACTAGGTCCGCCCTTGCATAAAGTGCATGGTGAATTTGTTAATGAATTTTTGCTGGATACCCTGACCCTCTATGGCGGCAGTTTAATTAATCTGGGTTCACACCTTTTAGGATTTATTTTTATTGTAGATCTCTCCACCTTTCTCCAGGGATTTCAGTTTAATTTTATTTAGCTAGACGCCACGTGAAAGATTTACTTTTTAAATATTTGGTTTTTGGAAAAGCGTACATAGAACGGAATTTTGCTGTCAAAATTTCAATCTTTAGCTCCCCACTCCAAAAAGCAATTGTAGGAAGCACTACTATAAAATACAAGGGTTTAGTAACTTCTTAAAAATGTTTGTTCTTCTTATAGTGGGAGGTTTTTTATATCTTTTTTTCCAACGTATTGGAAGATTTTGGGTGTTTTTGTTTTAAGTCGGTACACACTTAGGTATGACTTCGTGGACCACCAAATGAATATTAGTTTTTTCGGCGACGGCGTACGTTAGGCGTCGCGACGCCTCTAACTTTGTTTAGGACATAGGGTCATTTTGACAGCTATATCTCGGTCAAGTGTCAACATTTTAAAATTTTGGTTAAACCTCTGATTGCACAAAAAAATAATCAATTTTAAATTTTTTAAAAAAATAATTTTTTTTCTAAAAATTTACAAAAAAAATATTCTCTATTTATGAACGGGATTGTGCAAATTCATTTTGAATTGACTATAATAAGGTCCTAGCTGTTTGAAAGTTTGAGACAATGATGTGTTTGAAATTAACTCTATGTTTCGGACTTCCATTGTCTATATTTAATTTATACACGACGTTTCGATCAGTACAATCTCTGATCGTCTTCAGGTGCAAACTACAATCAATTCCTAAGGCTACGTGCTTATATACTGTGAGAAATCACTCAACTTTGAAGTTTAAGAAGTTGGCTTCGCCCAAGGAGGGGCTTCCAAATATTTGGGATTTCAACACTTGGTTTACTGAAAATACCCTGATTCTGCCCAATAAAGGCAGCTTCAAGGAATTTTCGTTTCTTCCAGTGTGACTCCTTGTGCAAAACCTTTGCTTCTGCCCACTTCATTCGGTGTTGTTTTGACCATGCATGTTCGGCGATTCCTGATTTCGTGGTTTCACCTTTTTGGGTATTCGTCTGATGTTCCTTAAACCTAATAGATGTGGTCTTTTAGTTTCGCCTATGTATGATTCACCACACACATTTGTGCAACAGCCGCTATGATGGAAAACGACGGCACACCATTGTTATTAACTAGAGGAAATTTGGCAACCCTCTAACAACGGTTACTGTTACTGGAATATTGAGCACCGAACGACGGATTAACGACGCTCAAACGTTGATAATTAACTAGAGTTAATTAATTTACGTTCTTTCAACGTTTTTCTTTACCAGACAATAAAATCAATACAGTTGCGTCCAATTTTAAAATATAAAGGTATCTGACAACTATAGAGGGTACCCCCTTAGTCGTAAAACGGTTAGGTTTTCAGTAAGCCAAGAAAAGATTATTGCCGCTATACTGTTTTCTTTTCATGAGTTGCGCCGCTACGCCATTTGTGTAAATCGTTAAAAAAATCCTGTTTTTTTGCTGGATTTTAATGATTTTTTAGTTACTTTTAGTAATATTTAAGTATTCTTTTAGACCGGCTACAGTTTAAAAGCATTTTTGAAATTTTCAATATTTAAACAGAAAAATAATTTAGCAAAATATAAGAATATCCATTTTTGACGAGGTTCTTTGGTAAATTTTGTGGATAGGAAACCTTAAAAGTAACTTTGATGTTGTAAATTAATTACGAGTTACCTAGCTACGTATTTTACAATTAATAATAAGGTTTTGAAAATTAGTCCATTTGTGGTGGGTGGAGCACTTCAGTTATATCGCTTCGGCGACGGTGTGGAACAACACCGTTCTCAACTAAAAAGCCAGTTAACTCCTACCGCCTCAGTGCCCTTTAGCCTTATGTGGCTGCCATTTTTATAACCAAATTGACAAGTAAAACATGGATTTTCTGTCAGTTTGGTGTCAATATTACACCGATCATAGGCCAATGGATACTAAAACGAAAATGAGTTAACTGGCTTTTTAGTTAAGAACGGTGTTGCGTGGAAATGTTGCACGCGACTATAGTAGATAACGTCAACACAACTCAAAAAATCTCCGCCAAATTGGTGCAAAAGCGAGTTGCTAAAACGTTTAGACGCCGTTTTCGCGCAACATTAAAACGTTAACAAATTGTTTCTTGGATGATGTAAAATATTACACGTTTGAAAAGGCCTTCGTTCAATAAATAAAAGCAAATTAGAAAAATAGTGAAGTTACGTATATTTGTTAATAACTGACACCATCAAAATCAAACATAAATCAAACCTGAACAGGTACACATAATATTTAACTTCGAGAGGATACAGCAACTGAATAGAGATTTCTATGATTGTACCATCACTTTTTCGCAACTCACAACGTACAATTCCATTTTTGCCCGGAAAAATCTTTGTTGCTTTGGCTAATTTCCATATCAAACGTGGTTTTCTGTCTTCTTCTACTAAAACAATGTCATTAATCTCTACTTCTTGACTATTTATGTTCGATTATATTTGCTGATTGTAATTGTTGCAAATACTGCTATATCCATATTTTCCAAAATTTATTTACAATTATGTATTTTTCTTCTGGACTTAATCTTCGTTAACATTCATCAACGCTCTTCAAACAGTACTACTATAAACTTCTATTTTAATTATCTTTATCGGTAAAAAGTATATTTGATAGTTCGTCTAATTTCATGTTTGTTCTTTTAAATGTTTTCGCATTATCAGAATATATGGTACTAGGTACACCTCTTCTTGATATGAATTTACGAAATCCTTTTAAACAGCTTTCTGCAGTGATATCTTTTAACAACTCAAGATGTATAGCTCTGATTACTGCGCAAGTAAATAACATTACGTAACCCTTACAATTTCGTCATTATGGTTTATGTAAAGGAGCCCAGCAAATTCCACACCAGTTACATTAAATGGCTCTGCGGCTGTTATTCTGTGCCTTGGAAGAGGGGCAAATAGTTCTATAGCTGGTCTTCCCTTAAGTCTTTTGCAAATACCACATTTATCTATTTTGTTCTTTATCTTCTGTCTCCCTTGAATTATCCAAAATTTTTGTCTAACCTTTGCTAGAGTTGCATTAACACCAGAATGCAAAACTTCTTTGTGGTTTTTCCAAATAATTTTTAAGGTTATATCTGAAGATTTTGGCAAAATTATTGGATGCTTTTTGTCGTAGGTTAAATTAGCTCATTCTTGAAGTCTTCCTATAACACACTAAATTTCTTCACGTTAGTTCAATTTTAAAACCTTTTCGGCACTAAATATAAAATATTACACGTTTGGAAAGGCCCCCGTTCAATAAATACAAGCAAATTAGAAAGATAGTGATGTTACGTATATTTATCAATAACTGAATTTCTATCAAAGTGAAACATAAATCCAACCTGAACAGGTACACATAATATTTACCAGATGGAAAAGTTGCATAGTGAGAACAAGGCATTAAAATTAAAACCGGACTAATTGACGTGAAATTTGGTTTCACTTTTCGTAGAATGGCTGCAAAACTTACTTCAAAAGCCCAAGTCATATTATTCGTATATCAGACAACATTTATCAACCAAAGTATCAGTACCGACAGTACGTAACAGCCTGGGAGTAACATGCGAGAATAACAATGAAACTGCTGAAGAATTTGCAAAGTATTTTGCCACGGTCTACTCTAACGAGCCTGCCGGCCAACTCCCGAGGTCCAAAGTATACTTGCAAGCCTAAAAAGTAACTCTGCTCCTGGTCCAGATAAGATCGCTTCAAAAATCTTAAAAGAATGTTGGAAAGGTTAATTGTTAACAAAATATTGCCGTTTTTACTACAAAACAATATAATTCCACAAACACAGCACGGCTTCCTTCCGGGCAGATCGGTTATTACCAATCTCTTATCGACAATTAACCAGTGGACACTAACTTTAGACAGTGGCGACCCCCTAGACGTAGTTTATCTCGACTTTAGTAAAGCGTTCGATAAAGTGCCGCACAAGAGATTACTTTTTAAGCTAGAACAAGTGGGAGTTCGTGGTAAGCTACTCTTGTGGATAAAAGCATTTCTAACGGATAGAGTTTTCCGAGTTCGTGTAGCGGAGTCCCTATCAAATCCGACAGCGGTACCATCATCGGTGCCCCAAGGCTCAGTACTCGGCCCAGTACTGTTTTTAATTTACACTGCGGACTTGCTTATGTCACTAGAGTGCCATACAAGTGCTTATGCAGACGACAAAAAACTTTTTGAAAATCCACTCAGCGCCGGTAACAGCATACAGAAGGACCTAGACAAGATCCATTTATGGTGCACAGAATGGCTACTGCCACTTAACATCGAGAAATGTACAGTAGTCCACTTTGGCCGCAACAATCCTCAACGTAGCTACTCCATCAACGGAACAATCCTAGAAGTTACCAGTCGCCAAAAAGACCTTGGGGTTACAGTAACAGACGATTTATCATGTTCCCAGCAGGTCACAGAAGCTGTCAAAAAGGCTAACAGCGCCCTCTATATTGCCCAAAAAGTATTTCCTAAACCTGAACCAGAATTCGCCGTTAAACTGTACACGACCTACATAAGACCTATATTAGAGTTTGCTGCACCCGTTTGGAACCCCTGGCTAATTGGCGACCAAACTATGATAGAAAAGGTTCAACGAAAAGCTACAAAATGGCCCCCGAAGCTCAGACATTCTACTTATGAAGAGAGGCTAAAACTACAGCCTCTATCCCTCCGTCGTACACGTGGGGACTTAATTCAACTGTACAGAATTACACACGATCAGTTTCCATCGACAACCCCTCTTGTGACTTTAAACGATGATCAAAGACTCAGGGGCCATCCCTTCAAAATTCGTAAGGAGCAATTCCGAACGAGTCACAGGCTACATTTTCTCAGCAACCGACACTTTGATGAATGGAACAGCCTGCCTGTCGATGTGGTCAAAGCTCCGAATTTATTAATATTTAAAAAAAGACTAGATAAGCATTGGGAGACAACAAATCGATAAGTCTAGTTTTATTTAGAAATTTCTACATTTTTTTTTTCTTTTTGATTATTTTTTATCTTAATGAATTTTATTATTTAAACATTATCATGCGATTGTTACTATGTACCAGTTATTGTTAATTTAATCTTTTTTGTGCTATAATAGGATTTATCCTCAGCACATTATTTCAATAAAATAATAATAATAATAATATCTATTGGTAACATTTTAGACTTGCTAAAAGTACCCAATATTTTGATGGTCTGTGCGAAGCGGTTCATTACACAGGCCGCAAAGTTAGCTTGCGGAATCGATGTACAGACTAGAGGGACCATTGACTGTTCCCCGCAGTCTTTAGCATATGAAGGAGCCATTTAAGCGGGGTAAGGCCAATTTCCGAACTAAGTTTCGGCTAATTGTCCGATAAAGGAACTTGCTCATGAGGTTCAGTTTATTTCTTATTGAAAATTTGGAGCATTTATTGATTATACATTCCTCATTTGTGTTATACTGCCGCACTAGCACGAAGAGTATTACTTCAAAATTGACGAAAATTGAAATATGCGGTCCTCATTCGGTTACTATTTACTTACTTTTCTTTATGGTAAAGCCATGATAGTGATTCAAGTCTTTAAGGGGTATCGTTTTTGTTTAAACAATTTTTACCATGTTTTTCACATGTTGATGCCATTATTTTACCCACATTTTAAAGCTTTCTTTCCAAACTTTCGATTGCTAGGATAAAACACTTTCATTTTTTAAGTTTTGACTGTCTTTTTAGCCTTTAAAAAAAGTACTGCCAAAAAAACCTTCTTTTCTCTGTTAAAATGAAAAATATTTAAGGTTGTTGAAGAGAGACAGCCGTCTATAAAAAAGTATTTTAGAGAACGAAGGAAATAATTTAAGACAATTGTTTAATATAAATTTCTGTTTTGTCATCTGTCTATCATCTTTAGTGATGTCGTGCATATGATATCTATTTAGCCATTTTTATCCAAATAACAGTTCAAAGCGTAAGGTGTGAAGACATAGGGTGATATTAATTTATTTCAATCAAAGTTCGTTACAATCTTTAAATTTAACAAAAAATGTGTCCTACTATAAGTATATTTTAGTACCTATTTTTTAAGGTTCATCATGGCTCTACCATTGGCTTTATTAAAAATTTTGGGTCATAATTGCATTCTATAAGCCAATTTAACTATTTAATAGGACCTAAGTATACAGTGGCAGCTATATAAAAATCCAAAAAAAATGTTTGAACGCCTTTCCTGCAAAATGAGTAAATCTCAGATGAGGTCTTTGTATTTACGAACTTTTTGAGGCTATTTTATTTTAAATAAGGTGAGTTTTTAAAAGCAAGAGGCTGAAACAGCATATACTATGGTCCACAGACCTACTTTGGCATAAAGAACCACGTCTTAAAAGAACTAAACAAAAAAAAAACATAGAAACCGACATATTAGCTGTCTGACTACTCACATAGGCATAGGCAGAGTAGAAGGCGCCTGCGCCTGTTGATTTTGCGAAATCGCAGCTGAAATCACGAAACACATAATCTGTAAATAAATACAAACAAGAAAACTTTATTTTCTGCAGAAAAAAAATAAGGAATTACCTAAAAATTAAGAATTACTCCAGAAAGTATGTGTATCACCCGTATCTATTGCTTATTATTACATCCTCGGAATATACTGTACTTAAACCTTTCCCTGAACATTTTTAAATCGACTTTGATACATCCGCCATGTTATGTAGATTTTAAAGTAATGGAAAGGGGATACCTTTGATGTCGTTCCTACATCTATTTACTTTAGAGCAGTAACATAGCCAACCCTGTAACCTACCTACCTGTGTAATTCTGGTTTGAATTGTGTGACTAAATTTGTGTACAAGTTCTATACAATTGTGAAGAAAATTATTGGGGCTGTGCATTTTTTTTCTTTCTGGTGGTTCATTTTGGCTGATGTAATATCTTTACACAATTTTTTTAATTTTTTGAAACATTAAGTGGAATACACCTCAACGAAAAATTTTTACACACTTTAAAACTTTAACAAACCAAATCTGTAAAGAAGTCAAAAATTTTAAGTAATTACCAAAATATTTACGGACTCCAATTTTTGCAATTTAATAAAAACCAGCCCTCAGATGTCGGCCAGGTACTTTTTTAACGACCAATGAATAAAATCCTCTGCAAAGTCGAGTGATCTTTTGTAGTTCTGGGTAGGGTTGAACCCGAGTATAACAAATCACAGAGTAGCGACAGCATTTTTCGCAAGCGATATGATTGGAATTCCCACCATTATACTGCTCTTATGATTGATGATCACATAACCTGCTCGAAGAGATGGTTATAAAGGATAACAGATATTTTACAACCTCATTTTGACAAGTACCCGACTTTTTGAATTAATTGACCATCATCAGTCCAAATTCAAAGATTAAAAAACAAATAAAAAAACGTATTTTTAAAATATTAGGTAAAGTTATTTATTATTTCTACAATATCTTGAGTAAGTTAAAAGCAAAAATTAAATTTGAGCTGATGATGGTCAATAAACCCAAAACGTCAGGTGACTTGTCAAAATAAGCTTGCAAAATGTTATCTGTCATCCTTTATGAACCAAACGGCGGGCGAAAAGAAGGATGTGTCCATAAGAAAAAATCAACTTGACAGTGCTCCTGTCACACTAAAATGTCAAGTCTCAAAAACAGACCTTTCACTAGGGAGATCCTAAAAAAGTGCCTATAGAAAGTTTTAAGCGTTTTTTCACAGCTTTAACTAAACTAAAAATAAAGATTTCGGTTTTTTCAACCTCCGGACCTAACTTTGCCCTACGTAGGTACGTATGTTTAGGTATAGGGTATTTCGCTACTTTTTCCCATACATTTTGACCATTAATTTTCTTCCTAAAAAATAATTTAAGAAGCTTTAGAATGGACATTTTTTTTTTCGTTTTAGTTACAGCAAGAAGTGGATTTTGACATGTACCATATAGGTTTTTGGAGTAAAAGTTGACTTTTATATTTTACGAAACATACCATTTAAAATAGTGGTATCCAATCGCCCCTTTTGTCGTACTAAAACAAAAAGGAAAAAATGTCCCCAGGGGGTACTTATTACAAATAAAAACATTATTATAAATATGGAATAAAATTTTTAATTTTCAACAGTTTTTCGGTCGGATACTTTATTTTTTACTTCCCGTTTATTAATTTTAAGTTATGAACAATAAACTAGTCAGAAAGAAATCAATAATAAGAAAATAACAACAAATTTTATAAAATCACACATAAAATAAATCAAATAACAAAACCTAAATTTAAACCTATTAGTAAATAAACTCCCGGCCTACTACTCTAGTTTCCGTCCGACTGCTCGTCAACTCTCGGAGCAAATAGAGGATCTTTCATTAAACTTTATCTCGCGCATGCGCCCTCAGAAAGTGTACCCGACTTGTCGCTACTCTGTGGTTTGTTATACTCGGGTTAAACCAACCCAAAACTAAAAAAAAAACTATTATTAATAATGTAACAAAACAGAAATTGGCGTGTTGGAACTGTAGAGTTGTGTAATTTTGTGGTGTATTTTTTGTCAAAAAAGGCTTTTCTTCCCAAAGTGCTTCCCTTGTCTCAAAGTTCACCCCACGCCGCGCCGGTTGCGACAAGCTTCCATACTTTTTTCGACTAATTGATAATTTTCTCACACAATGAAAAAACATAGGTTGAATATATTTGGACAAACACGCCCCTGTTACTAAAAACTTCATTCGCACACCAGGCAAAAATCAGATGTTGGTGGATGACTTTATTTATAGTCAAATAACATGACTACGCTCCTCTTTGCATATCATTAGCACATCTTCTCGACCCATCGCCATTCCCCTGTCGACAGCGAAATGAATATTAAACAGATCTTTGCCCTCTTAGTCCCTCAAGGGGCGCCTTGAAGAGGGTAGGTACAAAGTATTAAATTATGCTGGTTATTGACTAAATGTCTTCCGACAACATCCGCAACAATTAGGTGCAATAAACTGAACAGCAAAGTTTAACAACTACTCTTATTTGTATATCGGACAGTTTGGTGGGCTGAGCCGAAGATGAGTTAGGGTGCAAAAAGGATTTATGCACTTCAGGGATTAAATAGGTACTTTTAATACCTCTTTTTAGAGACTAAAGTGACACTTTAAATCCCTAGGTTTATAATGTACTATTATATCATATTTTTTACTGTATTCTTCCTAAAAACTAAATAATTATTTAAATCCGACAAAAAATAGCGAAGTTTGGAAGCGCTTTACTATCTAGAGGGAGTTTCCTTTAAATTGGGCAAGAAATAAAAATCTCAACATGGTGGATCCAATATAGCGGAACCAATATAGCGGTACCAGTTTTAATATTTTGGATTTCATCTTTAAAAAATTGGTGCTAGAAAGCACGGTTGGTCTCCACCAAAAATAAAAATATCTCGGAAGCTTTGGAAGATTTGAACCTTAAAACAAAATTTTTGGGTAATAGTTACGAAAACCAAAATCTGAAAACCGCTTGTCAATAGCTGCTTTACTTCCAAGGTTTTTTTATATTTTTTTATATATTTTAACGTTTTTTCAAATAACCAGTGGAAACACTGATGATCCTCGCTGGTTGCCCAGAGCGAAACATCATTTGATCATTTATCTCTTCGCTTTGGTTCTTTGTGTATCCCTTGTGGGATACTCATCTTTTGATCTGTTGTTTATACAAATTTCAGTTTCAAAAGGGCGATAACCTTTTGTGTGTAAAATTCAAGCTTGAGACGTACTTACCATTCAATTGGGCAACTATGCATTAATTTTTTTTTTAAGTTTTTCAATATTATTTTTTTATTATTATTGTAGAAATAAATTTCAAAAATCCAATTAAATTTTTATCTAATCAAAGATTTCTTACTAACGTTATAGTTGGAAGAATGTTATATTATTAGATATAAGTGCAGATATTGTCTGCAAAACTAGGCAAAACAAAATTAAAAAAGGCTTAAAATTCACGTTAGTGACGATGGTCAAACACAAAATTTTAGCTTATTTATGCATCTTGAATAAAGTTTTACGTAAAAAAATGCATTATTAATTTTTTGAGTGAATAAATATACAAAATTATCTCATCAAAACCAAATTACTTTGACTAATTTTACTTTTAAAAAAATACAAAAAAAAAATATCTACGGTAGTGACATTTTATAAACTCCATAGTAGTGACAAAATATTTTTATAAAAAAAATGCTTCCCAAAGTAACAGACACCAAAGCAAGATTATCAATAGAATTGCACTAGTGTAAACTAAGGTATAAATGTATACACATAAAAAAAATCAACAATAAGAAACGTAAAGACTCCATAGTAGTTCCAGAATTGTCTGTCAAGTGCAAAGCTTGCCCTGAGCATGCGACTTTAACAGTGCAGTGGTGCCAAATATTTATTTGTTTTCTCTAAGCCCGTAGCGTGGTGGTTTCAGGTCGTCCACGGTGGTGACAGTAAAACCTAGGAACAAACTTTCCATTGCTATGAAATGGATAAATATAAGTGGTTTGTATATATATATATATATATATACCGTACCACATCGTTGCTAAAACTTTCAAATGTTCAAATTCCTAAAAAAATACGTTTTTCTGGGATAGGGACAGTCCATGGTGGTGAGATTTTGGTGTTAAAAAAATATAAAAAAATTGTGGAGGGACGGAAATTAAAAAAAAACTGTAAACGTGCTAGAGACCATTTGTGCTTAAAATAACATAAATAAAAAACTTTAAAAAAATCAACAGCTTTTGAGAAGAGTACGAAGGACGGCAAGTGGCCTGAATGAGATTAGCTCATATGTTATGGAGTTAAGCTAAATTCCGGCAAAGAAAGGTAAACCTTTGGGGTTGGATTTAATAGCTAGCGTCTTATACTGACTTTGTTCTATTTACGACTTTCATCATGATACTGTTGTTTGTGAAACACAGTGGTAAAAAGAGTTTTTAAAAGAAAAAATATGTTATTAACATTTTTTATGTAATTATCAATGACAGACGTAAAGAGTTTACAAAGTTGTACCAATAAAAATTAAATTTGCAGATTTTGTGCCTTTATCTATACAGCGAAACTCAAATGCTCTTTTGGATATCATCATGGAATCATTATTTCTTATCACACTAGAATATTTTTTTTTTCACCTGCCTTGCAACAATTTGTCCCAAAAAAGGCAAATTTGTGCTAAATTAATGCAATTTAAAACAAAAAATTTATAACCGAAAGAGTAGATTGAGAAAAATAAATTATTTTTACCGGAGATCAAAAGAATGAAATAGGAGTGCGCTGACACTGGCTCAAGACAAGAGGAAACAAGGAAAAGAGATAATACTGATAAAAAAGATTAGTGAATTAACACAATCACTTTTTATATAGTCCAATTTTTTGATGAGCGGACTGATGTCATTTTTGCCTCTGAAAACGTATTTCTTTGTTGTCAACGGTTCGCATGTCAAATAATTGTTGTTGCCAATTTGAAGTAAGTTTAAACAATCAAAAACATGACTTTTTCTTCCTATTTATTGTCGCTGTCTAAAACAATGTATCAAATAGAGATCCAAAAAAATGACTTCAGTCCGATCATCAAAAAATTGGACTAACTGTAAAATTCTTACTGCATTTGATTTTTTGTAAATTACATAGTAATTTTTTAACGGATTCTGCAGTTTTCCATTGAATTTTCACCTTATTAGATGTCTAATATTCACTTTGACAGACGCCAGACAGTATCTATCCCAAGTAACACACGTTGTACACATTAGAATTTATGACCAAAGTAAAGCTGTGAAAACGTTTTGTCAGCACCTTTTTGGTTGTAAATTAGCTTGCTTAGTTTTTGTAATACTTTTGGCTTTCATAATAAGCGCAACCCATTTTGATGACCATACTGCTATTAAAAGCAACATTATTTATTAAACTTTGCTCAAAAATACTATTCTTTGGGCAGAAAAATATGCAGAATGTTGGTTATACAATAAAGCCAAACTTTGTAGCTTTTCTAAATCAGTTCTGACATCAACAAAAACTAAATTGGAGCAATACAGTTTTAAAGAGAGCCAATAATATTTTTGACTATAATACAGCAAGTGTATCTGTCGGGTTTTTTCGGATCGTTTCGACAATAATGCGCTTTCAGCTGAAACACAGTAATTTTAGCCCTCGAGTTCTTTCGGCTTGTTTCGCGAACAAAGTCTCGCCCCTTATTTATATTAAGTAGAAAAAATAGTGGAAAAAAACATTATTTGCTAAAGTACAGCAATATTAGGTGTCGAGTTAGATCGCGTTGTTGTTTTTTTGCCATTTTTTATTTGGGTTTTGTAAGAAATATTTTTTTTTAAATTAAGTTAACTGACTACTATATCGGTTGCAAAAGTGCTGCAATGGTCATTGCAGTGACCAAAAAATGATTGCCAACTTGGGCTAGGCGACATTTTATCAACACTTTCAAGACGTTGTCGCAGACAACAGCAAAAACACAATAGTAGAGGAATTTTGCTGTCGCAACTTTTTTGCAAAAGTTTTTCAGCACTTTGTGTTACTTGGGATATAACGTAATTTTTCATGTGACTCATGTGTGTATTGTATGCTAACTTACACATAAAATGCGTACACAGGCAGTCAAATGTTAGTTTTTTTAAACATTGTAACTAGCTGTTATGTAAGCACACTAAAGCTCAGACTCATTCTTATACAGATAAAGGACACTCACAGTGAGCTGAATTCTGTATTGAGGCATCTGATCTCGAATCGCGCGTTTCGAGATCAGCAAGGCTTTAATATAGAATTTAGCTCACTGTTCCGAGATCAGTGGCCTTACTCTGTAATACTCTTGTAACAAGTTAGAATTTTTATCAAGTAAAATATACATATCGTCTTCAAATTCGTTTATTGAGTAAACTAAAAAAAATAATCTTAATATCCGGTGGCAGCAACATTTTTGTCCAAAACTTTTTGTAGACGTCGAACCACAAAATTTGATAAGTTTCGACAGTACTGAACATCGTCAGCGATCTCCTACCACGCATTCAAGTAGTTCTGCCTGGTTTCGAGGCCTCCAATTTCTTTGGTAAATGATCTTTACCGATCTTCCCCAAACATTCTCCATCGGATTCAGGTCTGGACTGTTCGATGGCTATGCTAATACTTCAATGTTCTGGTTTTGGAACCATGTCTTGCAAACATTGGCAGTGTGCACGGCGCAGTTATCATGTTGGAATATGAATTGATTCTCTGGATAGAGAACTTCAACTTATGGCAACATGACGTCCGAAAGAAGCTCCAGATAACGTACTGCAGTGAACCGACCATCAATCTGCCAACATACCCCCAGCCCCCGTGCACTAACCCAGCCCCACATGTTGACGGAAAAATGACCCGCCCTGGTTATTTGATTTGTGTATCGCTCATCAAGCCGAGAGTGTGGAGGCCGAGAAACTTTTATTCTTATATTACCCGTGCCAAGTAATCTTCATCACGGCAAAAATTACTCTTGCCTGTTTTTGTTCTTAAGTTAGTTTTGGTTTTCTTGCAGCAGTACGACAACGTAACTCTGAACCTTTTATTCTCCTACTTGCCGTGGAGCAGGATGCAGGAAAATTTGTTACTGAGACTGTGTTCACTGCGGAGAAGAATGGATTTTCCCTTAAGTGAATGAGCAACGCTTTGTCTTCTTGTTCACTAGTCTTTTTAACCTTGCCAGTGCCTTCTTTTCTCTCTATACTGTGTGTAGCCAGTCAACGGCTTCTTATTCTGCAAACTGTGGCTTTGTTAACACCATAGTGGTCAGCCGTTCTTCTCACCGACCACCTGTCTTCACTAAGTCGCGTTATTATTTGCGTTTTCACAAAAGTAGACAAATGTCTCGGCATATTGAATCGCAACTGACAAGACTTTATGTTGACACCTATTTGTCATCACATACACTGCTCAGAAAAAAAACGATTTTACTATTCCAATGTACGGAATTTATCTGCAAGTTAGCGTATGTATGAATTGTATTTATTAAATTTACATTTAATATCTTTTCATAATGAAGGTAAATCCGTATCATTGCATCTTTTTTTTTCCAGTCCTCAAGAATGATGCAGTGATTTCGATACCGATTTACAAGGTACTAATTTGTATATTATAGAAACTATAAACAAATATTTTTCAACAATCCGTGAGACATACCATTTAATTAGAGAAATTAATAATAAACAAAATATAATATATTATCTTCATGATTTGACTGCCAAACAGAGCCTAAGTTTTTATTAGTAAAGAAAAATTTATTTTTCACAAGCAAACGCTTTTTTGGATAAGTCTAAAACATTTGCCACAAAAGATTAGGGACTTATCGGTACATACAGTCGGCATAGCCTATCTTTAATAAAAACAGCACTATTTATGACAATTCCGCACGAAGTTTAAAGGGATTCTGACATTGTTGTTGTCTATATATGTTTGCTATCAAAATAATGTCGACTTTTATAATGTTTGTGCCTGCGTTTAATAAAGGACGGTATTAACTTTAATTTGTCAATTTTAAGAATGACACAATATGAGCATGTTTAGATGACATGTTTACATGACAAAAATGTCAGAAACCTTTCAACCTTCTTGCGGAACTGTCAGAAATAGTGCCGAGCCAGGCTATGCCGACTTTATGTACCGATAAGTCCCTAATATAGTGAAAAGAAATAGTTTTAATCACTAAGATGGACGCGCTAAATAACACAGAAAAACTCGGATGGAGTCCATCAGATGCGCATGCAGAAGGAATAGAAGAAGAAGAATTATTTGCAATAAGCGAATGTCACAGGGCATGGCAGAAAAAGTTCATCGTTTGTAAAACGAGTTTAGTGGTGGAATCCAAACGGAGAGTGCTTGAGACACGAAATTTTGCACACTTATTCAAAATTAATTCAAGAATGGCGGAATTTCATCCATATTTGTCAAATTTGAAAATTTAATTTTTAAAATAATGGACTTCTACAAATTCCACCATTTCCTTACGAATTTTGCTGAAAATTTCAAAATTTTGTATCTCTAGCACTTTTCGTTAGGGCTTTATCACTAAACTCATTTTCCAACGATTTTGCATATTCCAATAGCATCATTTTCTACACCTTGTCAAACTTTGTCACCTCTCTTTGACATTTGGTTAACCTCAATTTGTCAGATTATGCTCATCTATCAATCCCTCCTAAATCTAGATGTTTTACCTCTTTGCATGACAATGCCATGCCCGTAATTTAACGACGAATCAAATAACATTGTCGCGTGTCATAAATCCTCAAATTTTAATGTCGCGAAACGTCGTTTGCCAGAAGGGCTATCCTTTGTTTCTTTAAAGCAGAGCGTAAGTCCAATAAAAGCTTGGCGCTTGCTCTACTAACTTTTAGTTTAAGGTCTCGTCTCTAATTATTAGAGAAATACGACCAAAAAAATATCAATATAAAAGAAGTGCAACATAGAGATGGTGCATATTTTTCGCCGAGTTCATTTTGCAATGCCATTTTTTGGCTTTTGAAATGTCAAAATTCAAAATATTTTGTGTAGTTATCGCCTCGGATGAAAAATGTGGAAATAAAAATATTAAATGTATAAAATAAATTTTTAACATAACCAGCTTTTCTTCGATGTTTTGTGATGAAATTCTGCAACAAAAAATAAAAATGTGACCGACCTGCCTAAGCCTAATCCTGACGCCATTTGTTTTTGCAATCGTCTTTTGGACGCAAAACAGGGTAACAATAATTTAGAACCTGATTTAGCTATAGAACGTATTTATATAAATTTAGCTGTTGATTTTTTTAACGAATTTAGTCAAACAGAGATCATCGCCAGAGAAAAAAAAGCTGACTCCCAAAGAAAAATTAATTCACGTATACTACTCCCAATAAATAGGAACCCAATAACAACAACAACAACAACAACAACAACAGCAGTCCTTACTCAACTCTGGTACTTAAGTAAGCTCTAAAATAGAATGATGTTCTATTATACGTCGAAGATCTAAGTTGCAGATCTTCAATGAGCTCATGAGGTATTTAGTCACAATAAAATATTTCCAAGGAAACAAATGGAATGTTTATAAGACTTGCGAAAACTCTCTAATACCGCCGTTGTTTTGGACTGATTTACAGCCACACGCGCAGTGACAAGTGACAGACAAAGGACCACATATTATAGACTTGAAAACTTGGAAGTTATGACTGCGCGAAATTAATTATTTCCCAAAATTAATCCCCTTAACGTCGTCAGTAAAGGGTGATAAGACGACTCGCGAAATCCGGTGAGGATTCATTATTAAATGTGTTAGGCAGCTTTTCTAATGTTTCAGAGCAAGAAAAATAAGCTGGAACTCATTTTGGTTCGTGTGAAAAATTCACGGAGGTTGCAAAGCTCCTCAAAAAATTAATTCGCTGAATACGCTCGCCGCACTTTTTAACTTGATTTCTCGCAGCGGCGGCGGTAAAATCTCAGCTGACATTCAGCAAAGAAGTGTATGTGATTACCGCCTAATCAGCCTAATGAGTCATTTATATGCTAAAAATATTTTTTCTACGAGCGTGCAAAAAATCGCATTTTTCACACTATTTTTAGTGCGGAAAATTCGTTTGTTGTGGAAACATTTTTCCGCACGGTGTGGAAAAATTTTTGCACACAGATATGTCAAATTTCGAAAAACCTGTACTGATTCGAAGTTTCTGTTCATCATATTGTCTATGAAATGCCTTGGTTGCTATGGTGTGACTAATATGTATTTATTTGTCAATGGCAAAAAAATTTAAATGACTTCCAATGAAGAAATTACCGAAAATTCGGTAGAAGAGGTACCTGACGAGATCGTTTTGGCGGCTGAATTTGCAAAAGAGGATTTGTTGCCAGATAAATCCAGAAAAAGGTATGAGAAAAAGTACAACGCTTTTTGTAAATGGAGTTTGCACAAGAAAAATACGAATATTCAAAAGGAAGAAGTTTTCCTAGCTTATTTTCACGAATTATCGACATCGTGTCAACCGTCCACACTCTGGTCCAGGTACTCAATGTTGAAAAGTATGCTCAGGCTAAAGAAAACTGTGGATATTATTAGGCATTTCAAGTTAATTGCTTGTCTCAAGAAAAAAATGGTTGGCTTTAGACCAAAATTTTTAAACATAAATGACGTGGAGAATTTTATTGACAGCACTCCTGACAATTTTCGACCTAGCAGGGGCGTGCAGACGGGAAGAATTAACGAACTTGTTACTTGAAAATGTGCAGCTGGAAAAATCTATGATTGTTGTTAAAATAGCCGACAACAAAACGCACACAAGCCGAAGTTTTGTAATCAATGGAGAGAAAAAATTGAACTTGGTAAGAAAATATGCATTACTTAGACCAAAAAATACAACACACCAAAGGTTTTTTGTCAAATATCGCAAAGGGGAATGTAGTATCCAGTGCGTCGGTATAAATCAATTTGGAAAAATGCCATCTGAGTTAGCGGCATATTTACGTCTTCCGAATCCAGAAGAGTTTATTGGACATTGCTATCGAAGGTATTTTGCCACTGCCCTTGCAGATGCTGGAGTGGGCATAACGAACTTGAAGCGCCATGAAGGATGGCAATCCACAAAAGTAGCCGAAGGTTACCTGAATGAATCCCTGAAAAATAAAAAATTAATCGCAAGGAAAATATTGAAATCTTCTCCATCCAATGCTTCCACCAGTTGTGTAGCCTTTTCTAATTCGGATGCTGAAACAAGTGAACTTGTACAACACAAACAAATTGGGCATTAAAAATTCGTAAACGAGCTGTAGTCTACTGAAGTAATTATCTCTGTACAACAGGACCCACAATCTTTATTGGTCAACTGCAACCAACTGGCATCTGCTATAAATTTGAATAGTGCCAATCATTGTTTATTTGCCATTAACTATAATATAAATAAGTGAATAAATATTATTTTAAATAAAAATTGGTAAGAAAACTTGGTAAGAAAATATGCATTACTTAGACCAAAAAATACAACACACCAAAGGTTTTTTGTCCAATATCGCAAAGGGGAATGTAGTATCCAGTGCGTCGGTATAAATCAATTTGGAAAAATGCCATCTGAGGTAGCGGCATATTTACGTCTTCCGAATCCAGAAGAGTTTATTGGACATTGCTATCGAAGGTATTCTGCCACTGCCCTTGCAGATGCTGGAGTCGGCATAACGAACTTGAAGCGCCATGGAGGATGGCAATCCACAAAAGTAGCCAAAGGTTACCTGAATGAATCCCTGGAAAATAAAAAATTCATCGCAAGGAAAATATTGAAATCTTCTCCAGCCAACGCTTCTACCAGTTGTGTAGCCTTTTCTAATTCGGATGCTGAAACAAGTGCACTTGTACAACACAAACAAATTGGGCATCAAAAATCCGTAAACGAGCTGTAGTCTACTGAAGTAATTATCTCTGTACAACAGGACCCACAATCTTTATTGGTCAACTGCAACCAACTGGCATCTGCTATAAATAAGTGAATAAATATTATTTTAAATAAAAATGTTAAAAAACTCAGTGTATTTTCCTCACGCTCGTAGAAAAACAATTGTTCCTAACACGTGCGAAAACCTTTTTTTTTCGCACTTAACTGCTTGACAGAACTCCGCTGCGCGTCGTTCCGTCAACGGCAGTTGCGTGCGGAAAAATCGATTTTCCGCACTTGTTAGGAAAATAGCTATTTTAAATTATCCATAAAACAATTTATGGAAAATGCGAATTCTTTATGGACGACTTACAGTTTGGATTTTGTGGAGGGTTTGGCGCAAGAGATGCCTTATTTGGCAATTCTTGGTTTAACTATCTAGGAATGTGTGTTGCTGGTATATGCCTGGTTCAACAAAAAAAAGGTCATAGAATTGCTAAAAGAAGTTGGTCTGGATCACCCAGATCTAAATATAATTGCCAACCTATATTACTTCACAACTGCGAAGGGGGTCGAACTATAATCAACAACCTAAGATAGGCTGACCACACTATCATAACTGCAGACACGCTGGAAGATCTGCAAAGAGTTGTTGAATCAAATTGCAGTTGCAGACTGTTGGGCAAACAATATGGTTGGTTGAACCAAGGAGAAAACATAGAGGCATAAGAAATAAATTATAAATCTGTCGAAAACTTCGATTAGGATTGACAAAACCAAAATATCCACTTCAACTATCAAGGAAAAACTTACAGGACATTGCTAGCTGAACGACCATCCCTACAGAGTGAGTCAAGAGACAGTCAAAGATGCCACCTATAGATAATGGTCGGAAGACGACGAGAATGCAGATGATGTCTGGCCCCAGAAAGTTAAATGTGTGTCCATCCCATGGGAACTTCGCAGCTTAATATCACTGACTATTGCTATATAGAGTTCATCCTTCCGTATTTCTTATTCTAAACCTTGTCGCCTTCTTTATATCAAGATTTCATGGCAGGCTGGGGCGAGCCGGAATTTCGGGCGAAACACAGAGGCCTTCCTGATTCATATCTTCACAACTCCAACGACCTTTTAAATGTTCCGCAAAACTTAGCACGGTATTGAAAATATGTTGAAGGGTGTCGAGAGCCAATCAGAGCACTAGAATTCTAGGCATGCTAGACTGTTGTTCCTCTTCATAATCAAAGGTCGCCATCAAACAAAGATGTAGAAAGGTACAGCAGAAAATACGTCTCTGTGGCAGACAAGATTGAAATACATGTGAATGTTTTTGTAAAATTATACGCTGCAAGTAATTTTACAGTATCTGGTATGATCACACGGTAACCACGGTGTAAATTCACTAATTTTTGTTATGAGTGTAGTTGGTTTTATTTCGCGTGTCCTAATGCTAATAATTATTCATTATAAAAGATGGTTTAAATTTTGTGTCGTTCTTCTTTTGCAGATCTGAATTTATGAACGTTACGGTTTCAAGACATTGTTTATAATATACACTTTGCAAAAAAAGTATCGCATCACACACAATATACAGTCTGAAAAATTTAAATATGTTTACATTTGTATGAAATGTTGTGTTCATGAATATTCATTAAAAAAAGACATTTTTGAAAGTTTTTTCAATTAAAACAAGCACAGAATAAGTCAATATAGATTTATTGAAAAAAGAAACAAAATAAACAATAATTCTGAAATAAAAAAAAGAACAAAAATAAATCTTTTTAAATGTTCTAAAACCTTGTGTTGCCTTTACTAGCTCTAATGACTGCTTTCATACGCTCCGGCATGCTCTCAATTTTCCTCTGAGTGTAATCCTGGCCTAAGTTCAACCATTCTTCATACACAGCTTGAGCAACTTGATACAAATTAACTGGAGGGTTTTCCCGCTGTCAAACGTCTAGCAATATCATCCCAAACATGTTCTATTGGATTCATGTTAGGACTTTCGGATGGCCAATCCATAACATTGATACCAGCTACATCAAGGTAGTCTGTTACCACCCAGGCAATGTGAGGGCGGGAATTATCGTGCATTAAAACAAAATTGTCTCCAATCTGAGGTGCAGTAGGTATAACATGTGGTTCCAAAATGTCTCTCACATACTTCTGAGCAGTCATTGTTTCTCCATCTACCACTATCAAGTCCGTGCGACCCCTCAAATGAATACCACCCCAGACCATAACAGACCTTCCTCCAAAACTGTGACGAGGCCTAAAGCAATCCTGGGTATATCTCTCGCCATCTTTTCGGTAGACAGGTATTCGTGTGTCTGAGCTATAAAGACAATATCTGGATTCATCAGTAAAGAGAATATTCGCCCAGTCGTCGACACCCCAATTAGCATGTTCTTGTGCAAATCTTAGTCGATTTCTACGTTGAGCTGGAGTCAAAGGAGGCGCTCGTGCTGCAACTCTTGCGCTGATTCCAGCTTCTCTGAGCCTGTTTCTAATAGTTTGAGTAGAAATTCGGGTGTTACGCACAGTTAGAAGTTTAACTTTGAACCTCCTTGCCGTTAAATGCCTAATACGAAGAGCCTGCAACGCAACAATTTGGGCAACTTGTTCTCTATTCAAGCTCATAATTTTTTCAAAAATATGGATAAACTAAATGAATTCAACGACATTTTCTCGAATAAGGACTGATACGACAATAAATTGATAAAAGGATTTTGCATATTTTTACTTTTTTGTGAATGGTAACAAAAAAAAGCAAAATAAATTAATGCTTTATTCAATTACTATGCAGAATACATTTGTAATTTACGGGGTGCATACAAAATAGGGCAAGTCTACCTCAATCAAAATTATTCCAACATTTTTAAGTGATGCGATACTTTTTTTGCGGAGTGTATTTACGTTCATTATTATATATAGTTTATATTTTATTTTTTGGAAAGTATATTTTGTAATGTAAGAATTATAAAAATATAAATATATAAACAAGACAAAATTAATGCATATGTACATTCACTTCATTTAATATAAAAATACCTCGATATGTTTAAACCCTCTATTGTAAATTTTGCATGCCTTTTTTTGCCGCACAGTGTTAAAACCTATGCAAAATTAATTAAATTTAGCGCCCTATAAATTGCTTGTGTTTATAATTAACTAGCTTCCGTGGCAGTTTTCCATTAACTTCCATGCATGTGGAAAACATGAGCTTGCTCGAAATTATTTTTTGAAAGAATAAAAAAAGTTGAAGAGATAATTACGACTTCTTTTGACCTTAATTAATGAAAGCTGATGATTTTCTTCCTTTGATTTGGAAACCGTTTCGTATGCTGATACCAGTGATGCTGTTTTGCTTCTCCCAGATGATGAATATTTCGTCTACGTATCGAAGCTCATTTCAGCTTCTGTTTCTCGACGTTCTGCAGTCCGTTTCATTTTTATTTCGACAAAACCTAATCTTAATGACCCACTGAACAAAACCAGGTTTGAAAGTTGACAAAAATCCAAACGCCTTAGATTGTTGTAGTTGTCAAAGAACTCTGCCATTCCCTATGGAAGATGTGTTTTGGTTATTTTTTTTATATACTGGAAAACAAAAAAAATGCAACACCACTTATATGGATAATTATCTGAATGAAAGAAATATTCGATACATTTTTTGTCTTCTAATCTTTCATTTTTTCACAGATTTTTTTCTATTCATTTTCAAAAACAACCAGCACATAAAAGACCTTTTATAAAAATTTTAAATTATTTTTCTCGTAGTTTTTGGTCTTTTTGAATTGCCTACAGTTTACTTAAAAAATAAAAATGCCAAGAGAAAGGACGCATCGTGGGCATGAAAGAGGCTGGTTTTCGTTTACGGGAAATTACAAGAAGAGTTAATGCCAATCCATCAACATTGTTAAGAGTTTGGAGGAGGTGGTCCTTATAGACGTTGTCGTGCGGGTTCTAGACTCCCTAGATTATTAAAAGGTCGTGATTTACGGCATCTCAGACTTCTTGCTCTCAGAAATCCACGGGACAGTATACGCCAAGTAAGAGATATTCTAGTTGCAGCTACGGGACGAGTATTTTCAAGGATGTCAGTTAATCGAAGACTGCTTGGTATGGGGCTGAGGGCTTACCGTCCGCTTTTGGTGCTACCTTTGACCCCACAATATAAGGCTCGCCGCTTGTAGTAGTGCAGAGCTCGGCAAAACTGGAATGACGAATGGAATGCCATAAGCTTCAGCGACGAATCCAGGTTTTGTTTAGGTGGCCATGATGGACTAATGAGGGTTAGACGATTTCGAGGTGAGAGACAAATTGTAGACTTTGCTGTTAAACGTGATACAGCAAGACAGCAAAGTATCATGGTATGGGGTGCTATATGACAGACCGCATATTGCTCTTGAACAATGGACTTCTTACATGCACTTGGCATAGAGACTTTGGAATGGCCAGCAAGATCGCCTGACTTGTCGCTTATTGAACACGTATGGGATATGATAGGGCGCAATCTCAAGTCGATTACCACGTCCCCCTGGAAACTTAGGTATAATACAGACCATCTTATTTTGTCAATGCCCAATATTCTTAGAAATATTATCAATTACTAAAAGCGTCCTAATATATTAATACATAAATAAATTTCTTCAAAAATATTTGTCCTTTCTGGTGTTGCATTTTTTTTTCTCCAGTATATATTAATATTTTATAGAGGGGGTCGCAATGAGCAATTTTTATCACGGGTACTTTCCCCAATATGATAGGGTGAGCTAGAAATTAGCCTTAGAGTTACAAAAATGGCCATTTTTTACTAAGCTTAACCTTCGTTTACGACAAAACTAAAGCTAGGATAATAATGGTTTTTTCATATCGTTCAACACATAAAGACCTACATTTTTAATATTAGTACTAATGACCGTATGTGTACAGGGTAAGCCAAAAAATCCGTCTGAAATTGCTCAAAATCCCTTATTTTAGATGCACAGTTGATGCTTGTAGGAGCAGAAAAAAAATGGATTTTGTTACCCTAAGGATGCGTACAAAATGAGCGATAAACTAAACTAAAAATATGCGCAGAGGATGTCAAAACATGCGAAATATGCTTTTTTAACCTTTTCAAATTGTCCTTACAAAGAAACTACCGATCAGGCAACACTTATTTTATTCATTATTTTTTGTAATGTTAGTCTACAGACCATAAAAAACACATTTTACCTTAATTCGGGATATCGTATATTTACATGGTGAGTCAAGAAACATTTTTGAAATTGCTCCAAACCCCTCAGTTTTAAAGTTGATTTAACGTTTAAATATGGGGATAACTAATAAACGGTTAATTTGTATTGCTTATATAATTGTACAACTGCAGCAAATGTTTTTCACTATAATACCCCTCATCGAATATATACAGAGTAAGTCAAGAAATACGCCTGAAATAACTCAAAATCCTTTATTATAAAACTCGACTATTAAAAGAGTAGAAAAACGAAAACGACTTTTTATTTCCCAAACAGGATTTTGAAATAATGATGATTTTGTTAAATACAAACTTTTGAATTTAAACAAAGTACTCCAAAAGGAGGTTAAGAAACTCGGGAAATACACCATTATAACGTGATATTTTAGTTAGTATTTTTTACAAATAAAAACAGTAGTTGAGCAACGGAATTATTTTTTTAAATGTATATGTATGTCTATGTATCAAAATTTGTAGCTAACAAAATTATTTTTTCAAAATCCTGAATGACTCTATTCTATGAAATAAAATAATTAAATTTAAATATTTAAATCAAGGTTCAAATCATTTTGCTACAACCAAACGAGGCATAATAAGAGCTTCGTATAACAGAGCCGTTCAAATTTGTAACAATTCTCATGACTTAAAAATCGAAATAAGAAACATTAAGAAGGATCTGCAGCAGAATGGTTACAGCCTTAAACTTATAACAGATACTATTTCTAAATTTCAGCAAACAGGATAGAGATTACAAGACGAAAACCAGGCAAATGCATTCCTTACAATTCCATACATTAAAGGAGTATCAAAGAAAATTCGAGGAGTAGCGAACAACTTTAATATTAAAACAGCTTTTAAATCTAATAGTACATTTCGAAGCCTTCTTAGTAAAACGAAACCGGAGAACAAACAAAATTAGGAATGCGTTTACCAAGTTAGGCTTAAGGAATATCAGACGAATACCCAAAGAAGTGACTCAACGAAATCAGGAATTGAAATGGACAGAAGCAAAGGTTTTGCACAAGGAGTCACACTGAAAAAAACGAGAAATCCTTGAAGCTGCCTTTATTGGCCAGAATCAGGGTATTTTCAGTAAACCAAGTATCTGAAAGTCCCTTCTTGGGCGGAGGCAACTTCTTAAACTTCAAGGTTGCGGATTTCCCATAGTATATAGCTAGGTAGCCTTAGGAATAGATTGTAGTTTGCACCTGAAGATGATCAGAGTTTGTACTGCTCTAAACGTCGCGGCGTCTTGTAGATATAAAACATAGACATTGGAAGTCTGAAACACAGAGTTCATTCCAAAATGTATCGTTATTTTTTGCTAGACAAGGCTGGAAATGTGGACAAACGTTTTGAATTTATGCGTTCATGAAAGTGATGCTTTCATAAATTTATTTGGTAGTCACAAGTTACCTATTTTTGACGTGTGACAAAATATTAAAGTTTTTCAGAAAAATATAGCCATTATTGTTTAGAAGAGTACTTTAATATGTAAAATAGTGGGATTTTTACGTATCTTAAGCTAGGGATTAAATGCTATTAAACCAGAACGATATGACACCGAGAACTGCATATATCAGGTAACGTGCGGGCATCTACATCGGGGAAACCAGTCGTCCGATGGAAGTTCGTAAAAAAGATAGACGCAAAACTTAACAAGAGAAAAAAATTAGCTGGGACAATTAACACCATATGAAATGGAAAAAGGCAGCGTTCAAAAGGTAATTTCCAAGTCGACTTAACACATGGTAATTAATATAAAGCTTAAAAGAACTAAGTAGTATATTCTTAGTTTTTGTTAGTATTCACCTGATGACGATTGCAGATACATTTAATTAATCGAAAGGTTGTGAAAAAGTAAAAAATAAAGAGGAAGTTCGAAAATCTAGTGTACTCTCTCTCTCGTGGTTAAGCATCTGAAAATTTACACACCCTACAGCATCAAAAATTACTAAATTTCACATAGGTACTATTATCATATTACAACCATTCTAATAGTTATTTCACATCTTAAAATTGCCAAAACCGGCTTCTCAAAAGTATAATACCCACCCCGACTCCAAAATCCTGCGGGCTGAAGCGCTGAATTCAGCTTTCGTTTAGATTTCGGCTTAGCTACACAGCTACAGCACCAGTCAAAGTGGGATTTAAGCAAGCCCTTTGTTATTCGGTTGTTAAGTTTTACTGTTTTCAGACTACAACTATACTAGACTACTTTAAATTGAGGATATTAGTGGATGTGGGACCTATCTCACATATTTATTGTTTCTAGAAAATGCCTGAGACGATGCGATCATGATCAGACCGGGAATCAGCCTCGAATTTCGTGGCGCATGCGCAATAAAGTGGTTTTCGACCACAATAGATGTCATCGCACGAGTGAAAGACCGGATCGCATGAAACAGTGGCGCATCCAGGAATTGAATTTTGGGGGGGGGGGGGGTTAAGAATAAATAATTAAAAAAACTTAATTTGAAGTAAAAATGTGACCATAACCAGGCTTCTTGGGGGAGGGGTTAAAACCAAAACCCCCCGCCATCGATGCCCCAATCCGTCCGAATCCAAAGAAATTGCCAATTTATAAAAAAAAAACAGTTGGATCTGCGTTCTATTGGCAGTCTTTACAGTTAGAAATTCAATACACCATTTGAAACTCTTTCTAGGTAGTTTTATTTTACACCAATCTAGTTCTCTTCAAGCGATTGAAAAATAAACCTTAGAACTGTTTTGTAGTAGTAGATTGTCGAGTTTGATTATGCGGCAACCTCACTGTTAAGAAAATGTGAGATACGCTGTTTATTGGCGTTGTCTTTATAGTTGCCTTCTAAGAAATTCTGTCTGTAAAATTTTTGTGGTGGCGTATAATACAAAGTTGAGTTTAATTTTGTGATTAAAGTCTTCCCAGGTTTTATAGCCTTTAAAACCAGAAATCCATAAGTCGTATCAAATCCAGAAATCAGCAGGATTTTTATAGTTCAAATAGTATAAGGCCATTACTCTCTTGGTCCAGGAAAAAAAATCTCCATCTGCAAAACTGCATTTCTAAAGTCTAGGAGAAGAAACCTGCGCACTTGTTATCTCTAAGGCGTAAAAAGAAAAATAGAAGCCAAGACTCCAATAGGAAAAATTGCGCTATTGAAGGCTTGAATTAATCAATTAAACATGGTTTTAAATTCACTCTTTAGTAATAAAAAAAATCTGAATAACGTATTGGAGTTTTTACAACAAGCGGCTAGAATAGTGTTTTTTAGAAGCGTTGGTGTTACGTTGAAAATTGATTTTACGAGATCAACTATTATTTTTTTAAGCACCATCATATAACTTTACATATTAGTTTTTCTTTATTTTTTTTCGGTGCTATTTAGCTTGAGATTGAGGTATTAAATATGACATATCGTCGCTCTAAATGTGAATGGTCCTAATCCACAAAATATTCAATTTTGAGTTAATGATAGCATCTACTTTACAAATGTCCAAATTTTATGAAATTAATTCATCCAATAATTGATAAAAGCTCTAACCTTTGTTTACTTTTTTACTTATTACTTTTTTATGATAGCGAACAAAAAAATAACCATTTTTATGCTACAAAAAATGTTTAATCTTATTTTACTCAAAAGTAGTGATTAGTTCCATTGACATCTAGGGCGACGATATGGCAACCTCATTCTGGATTCTCGGGCTAAAATGTAAGGTTAAGACGGGCTCGTTGTTACGACCTTACATTGCAGACTGACAATCTGGTGGGCCAAGTTGTCATATTGCATTTTAGGTTATGGTGTCTGGTCAGTGAAAAAACCATACTACAGCCATTCAGCCATTCAGTGACCAATTATATATTTTTTAATTTGCCTCCAAAAGCTGAAACTGTTTCTATTAAAAAAGTAATTTAAAATCCTTCTTTGTGACAAGAAAAATGTCAAAAACATGAAATTTGGGCGTTTTCTTATATTAAAAGATTAGCTTAACTTTTTGCTCTCAAATATTTTTGCACACAATCCATGAAATAATTCTATAAAAAATCAATAAAGTAGGCTTGCTAGTATTACCAAGATTTATTCATTTTGCGTCAATCACTTTTCTTGTAATTTAAATATTGTTTCTATTTTGAGTGGAAATAGTGTTCCGTCCGTTACGTTCCGTCCGTTACGCAACATTTTGTTTGTTCAATTCTTAACCTTTTCGTTTTTTGGTAAAACAGTAACAAATATCATTTAAGTGTGATTTTAACTTCACGGTTATATTAAATTTTGGCATTTTTTGAGGTCCTATTGGCAAATAAATAAATAATACAAAAATGAATGGAGTTATGCTTCTTTTTCCTGTTGCGTCCGTTACGCATATTAAAAGGATTTTTACCAATTTAATAAAGTAGATAAAACATAGGTTTACATTTTAATTGTTTGGGTACCATTAATGTATTTATTTTTTGGTATCAGTGTTAACATATTGCAGTGCCTAATGGCAATATTTAATTTTAAATTTAAAAAAATCGTGTAAAGTGTGCGTCCGTTACGCTGGAATGGCTGACATTCTATTTTAAATTTAATTTTTAACATATGACAGTGCCTGACGCTTTCGGGTGCCTTGGCCTGACGCTTCGGACTATCTATAAGTAAGATTTTGCTCTCTTGGTCTAGGAAATATCTTTGCTATTCTCCAGTGTTACTGAACAGCATTGGTATTTAGTCTTTAAATATTTGCAGTTCTTTTTGCATAACAAACACCATATTTTGGTGCGTTTTAAGTTTTTTGTCATTTATAACTTCCATAACTGATATAACCTTGCGTTTCTGTTTCTCTCCCGCTCGCAGCTGTAAAGGGTTTAAAACCAAACTTGTATATAAAGACACTATTTTAGCCACTAGTTAGTTTTAATCATCCCAAATGTAAAAGTGCGATCCGTGACACGTGGAATGATCCTTCTGCTCTCGTTAAGTAAACGTGCTCGAAAATCGCAAAAAAAATGCTCATTTTTTTACCAACCGCCAGGGAACGCGCGTACAAGCGAGACAATCCAGAGAATGTATGCGACATGAATCGAGTAGCTCAAGCTCCCTTATTTTATTCGACCATTTGTAGGGCACGACCTTGAAAAATACAGATAAAAACATATACCCGTAACCTCGTTTTTGAGATATACGCAAATGTTTGATTTTGCTCCTTCTCAGTCGCCCTTACTCAACGGTTTCTTAAAATTAAACATATATTTGGAAAAAAAAACCTTTTATTCAAAATTTGTCCTGTTTTATTCTTATTGAGTAACTTAATCTCTTGTTTTAGTCCGTCACTTCAGTAAAGAAAAAGAACTAACAGTTTTATATTAAAGACAAAGAAAGATATTTTAAAGTATTTGAAATTAACTCTGTGTTTGGGACTTCCATTGTCTATATTTTTTTTGGAATGGATGGAAGTCCGCGATTTTTTTTTGTTAGTTTTGCGGTTAACTTAAAAAAATAGAAAAGTATAACATGTAGAAATACCTCACGAAGATATGTTTCTCTTTTCTACATGCATTTCGCGCGAGTTTAGTAATTGAGCATTAAGTGGAGGGAAGGGGGGAGGTTTTTAACTCATAGTTGGCATATGGATGTTTAAACGCATGTAGAGTGCCCTTTCACGTTTTTTATAAGTATAAGTTTCGTCATGGGTATGACTGAAGCTTTTCAAGCGAGCTTTTCCACAAGTCATTTTGCAGGTTGTGGGCAAGAGAAGGGCTTCTCCGAAAGAGCGATTTTTATGGCGGCTTTTTCTTTCTCTTTTTTTCTGTCACAAAATAATATTTTCTTGTCCTAAACACCATCAATTTAGCACAAATTTGCCTTTTTTCGAACTAAATAATCAAAATGTAACATGATATGAATGTAAAATAAATATTTTGTTTTCTTTGTAACAAAGAGATCTTTTTATCAGTCAGATTCCAGGTGCTATTTAAAGAGTTAAAAACCTAGTAGTTGATTTCACCTGTGCTGTACCGAGGGGTGGAGGATCTCGTGACGCCACTGATTTTGCATGGTGTGAACTAACCTTTGATCTTTCATTCCAGAATGTTTCGTTATTTTGTTAGTATACTTACATGTACTCTCCATCCTCTAACCCTGTGTGACAAGTACTTATAAGTAATTCTGGGTTTTGTTAGATGTAATGGATGATTGAATTGGTTTCGTTATGCTCTCGATATATCCCGACATTCCGCGTAGCACAGATGCACACAAGCAAGCTTTTCCTCAAGTCCTTTCTGCTGGTTGTGGGCAAGAGATGGGCTTCTCCGAAATAGCTATTTTTGCGGGGGTTTTCTAATATTGCTGAACGAATTATTCTTTTGTTTTTTTATATTAAAGAGATATTTTTATCACTTAGGCTCGAGGTCAGTGGCGATCTCAGCCATTTAAAAGGGGGGGGGCGGTTTCGATACGAAAAAAATCTAGAATAATGAGGAGAATATTAATATATGCAAACAAAACTTAGTAACCACAAGCACGGATTAGGTCTCAAATCTAGGAGGGGGTGGGTACTCAGATTTTAAGTCGTTTATTTCATAAAAATTTTATTTTAAAAAATGTTCAAATACGCCGAATATTTTTGAGAAAATTACATTAAATGCAATTTTTCAGTCGAATTAAACTAAAATCGTGGATATCGACGGTATCATGGCGCCGCGGACGAATATTTTTAGGAAAATGACACTACAGATGCCATTTTTAACACAAAATTAAACTAATACCGTAAATATCAAAGGTGTTATAACGTCGCAATTTATGCCCTAGTTTTGATTTTCTAAAATTTTTCTTAAAAAATTTAAAGCCAGAGTAGGGGGGTTAACTAACTCTATCCTCCTGAAATCCGCGCTTGAGTAACTACGTATAATTTTTTTAGTTATAAAAAACAGATAATAAAAAACAAAACCTAATACCTAAATACGTTTTTCTTTTGAGATCTAAAAAGCTTTTTAAGTACCTTTTACATTGCACATCTAAAACATAAGATGCCTATCCGAAAAAAAATCGTTTTCGATTTTTTTGGGCAAATCGGTCAATGACTCGCTCAATGTCAATTTCAATATGTCTGTTGATATGCAGCAACGCTAAGCCCGGACGAATTTCCGTCATAGTGTTTTTAAGTACTTATGTTTTCAGTCATCTGAGGCATGAGAAGCTTCTTACTGACGAAGCATTACTTACTGGCAAACATCCAAGAATGTTCTGATCAACGGAAAAATATCGCCACACTTGTTCATTGCCTCGAAAACGTTATCAGGTATGTTTTGATTTAGGCTTTTGCCTACTTCTGACCAATATTGTTTCCAAATATCGACTTCTCCCAATAAAAGTTCAAGAATTTGTGTTTTGGATTAATCAAACAGTTTATAGCATTTAGAAACGACTTTAGATAATTTTGCCTTGATTTTGGCTTCACGTTGTATAAAACTTGGTATGAATATGTTCAGGTCAAAAATACTTTTTATGTCCTAAAACTTGTTTATAAATAGAAACTCTATAATACTGATCTGTATTTCCAATGGCTTTCGCGTTAAGTACGTCATGCGTTTGTTTATTCTTGATGTGACGAATTGAAGGTCAAACTGTTCCGAAATACTGTGGAGGGATTCTATAACGTCTTTAAAGGAACTTTCTGCAATTTCTCGTTAATTCTCCAAGGACTTCAGGGTTACCAACAGCATCTGTGTTGTCTACTTTTTTCTGGAGCAAAGGGGGGGGGGGGCGATCGCCCCCATTGCCCCGCCACCCTGGAGCCGCCACTGCAGGTGTTGTTTAAAGAATAAAAAATCTAGTAGTTCATTTCGCCAGTGCCACACCGAGCTCTTTCAATCCAGAATGTTTTGTTATTTTGTTGTTGTGCCTATAGGTACTCTAAATCCTGTAAGAAGGGCTGTTTTTAACCCTGCACAGCACTCACATGTAGATGAGAGAAATAATATACGTGTAGAATTGTGCATATTTGTTGAAGAGGACTTTTGTGTTGTGGAAATTTAAATGGAAAGCGTGCGGAATGTTAAGTCTCGCTTCGTCCGCTATTTTGTATTATTTGAACCAATGAATAGGTGCGCGCTTAGAACGTGGTAATTTTTCTTCTTTTTTTTGCGTCGTATCGTAGGTTATAATTATGCTTAAGTACTTTTAACTATTAGCTTCGGGAGGGGAGAGAAGAACCCCGACATAATTCCTAATGAGCCGCCTTTAAGAATTGACCCAAAAATTTTTACACTGATATTATTAAAATTTTGATACAAAGATATATTTTTTTTTTAGTGCTGTCAAAATATTGTAAAAATTAAAATTAAATATCAAAACTTGAAAAATATATTAGAAAAAACTAAGGTCCCTATAGAAAACCCGAAATCAAATTTGGCAGAAACATAATTTGTCACGAAAATGAAATGAAGGGAAAATCAAATTGCTAGAAAATATATACATAGAATTAAATTTAAACGAAACATATTGTTATAGAAACACAAAACTAATTTATTAGAAACATAATAATGTTGAACTACAAAATTCAAGAACCCCAATCTGTCCGAAAATGACTTGAACCGATAGCCACGATTTCAAATGCTACGTTGCCAGGCTTACGGTAGGGAAGAGTCGAAGTACGTTGTGATATTGTATTAATTTACCCCCTTTACATCCCTTAACCACCCCTACCCCCAAATTTTTCATAATATTCTATTGTCATCGGACTTAGATTCCTTCACAATGAGCATTTTTGTCTATATAAAAGTTACAGCAAATAATATAAAACCTTCATAAAATAACCAAAAGTTATATTATTTAGTGTTGGTGATAATTTTATAACTCTAATATATCTCTTAAATGAGTAAAAAAGACTTGAAAAATAACTGTTCAACACCAGCTTATAAAAATTAATGGTACATAGTAATGGATAGAAAAACAACATATAGATTTTATAAAACTTCCTCATGAGCTCTCAAGTATAGAGATTATTATAAAAAGGTTTTACAACTGTTCTAACAACACTACATAACAAATTAAAGGTTTTTATGGATTTAGAAACACAAATTTTCCATCTTTCTTCCCTTTGCTTGTTATGTATTATTCTTTTTCTTTTTACAATAAAATAATTTATAAAATGGTGTTTAGCAATCTTCTAAAATAAATAAAAATGAAAGTGAGATAAGCTGAAACAGGAATATGAATATTTATATACTATAGTCAAATAAAAGCTGTTTTTCAAGTCGTCCTACTCCGAAAATCAGCTGCGGTCCCATATGTACTGTATAGTTTTCGAATACACTCACGTAAATTTCATGGGCTCCAAAAATACTTGAGAAAATGGGAAAAAAATATTCATTTAAATATCAGTTTTTTTTTTCATACACGTTTTTTTCTTTCTGGGACAAATATTGAATTTTGCATGTGGTTCTTAACCCTAACAAGCAATATTTCGATTGAAACACATGTTGAAACCCCATAAATAACGTTTTTATTTAGGCCAAAAACCTATTTTTGTAATTCAAAATGGCCAAAATTTCCGGCAATTCTATAAAAAAAAAACAATACAATTATACCACTGTGTACCTCATCAACACTATTTTATGACCCTTTTAAAAAATGATGCTACTTGGAACAAAGGGCTGCAGATGGCGCAGTGTTGAACACTGATGGTCCATTTCTGCGACCTTAACATAGTTACCATTGTTCGCTTTTCCTAAATGCATTCCTCGAGAGATCCAGCATACTACACATACCAGGAAAAATACCCGCCTGCACACACTTCAAGCCCGCATAACTGTCAGAGGTAACTATCTCAAGAATATAGTTAGATTGCGAGGTCGAAGGGTGTACAGGCGAGTATTTTCCGGGGTGTTCACATTTGCCGTCGACCAGCAGTATAAGCGTATGCGCTCGACGTTTCACGGTGCATTTTTAGCGACCTTAACACGGTTACTATATTGTTCTCTTTTTGTAAAACACGGTTCCCATCTATGCGTTTCTCATTCGTGGGTCCCCCGAATCAAAACACGTATCACGTGGTCTAAGCGAGATTTGCCTATACAAGTTCATGTCGGACCACGTGATGAGTTTTTTGAGTCAGGGTGACTGCGCATGGGAAACGCTGGTGGCGAAATGCATTCGATCCCGATATCTGTCATCGGCAACTATCTCAAGAAGATTTGGATCTGTTATCTCTCTCAGATTGATGTAATTAAAACAAGATAATAACGGTATGGTATCTCGCAAAAACGCGCCTTTTGATGTCGCAAAAACGCTCCTTTTCATTTCGCAAAAACGCGCCTTTTGATGTCACAAAATTAACCTTAAAAAATCTTGTTTGTTTTGTTATTATAATTGCCAAAATAAATTAAATTTTTTTTTTGTTCTTAAAACAGTTGTATTATAATCACTATATAAAGAAATTAATAACAATATTATAGAAAATACCTTATGAGCAAAAAAGGTTTATGAATGAGTTCATAAGAATATTACAGACACCAATTTATATAACTATATGTGTGAGTTCCCAAGTTTTTATAAGTGTCTCTCGAAATATTTTCAATCTTATCTTATATAAATTTGTTGTTGGTTAATTAAGTTTTATAAGTGGGTTGATAGCAACATTTTAAAAACCAATCTATTATATATCTTTAATTGGTAGTTACTTACGGTTTTATAGGTGGGTTGACAGAAAGATTTCAAACACCAATTTATATAACTTTTGTCACTGATGACTTATATTTTTATAAATATGTTGGTGGAAACATTGTTAACACCAATTTATATAACATTTGTTACCGATGACTTTAATTTTTATAAGGATGTCCGTGGAAATATTGTTAACGCCAGTTTTATGTTACTTTAGGGTACCATCAATTTAGAGCCTTCAATAAAACAAACATACAAACTCAATTCTTGTAGGAAACTTCTAAATACCCTAGGGTATCAATGGAACCCTCTTTATAATAATTATATAAATATCTGTCACCAGAAGTTTCTGAAAATGCTCATTGGGTTTTCCAAAGAAACCCGCACACCGCCCTATGTAACCTAGACATCGGGCGATTTTGGAATTTTTTTGATACGTTGTAGGTCTGGACAAGGCCTTTAAGAAAATGTGCCTTAAAAGTTGGTGAGGCATTTAGTTTGGCTACAGCGTCGTATCAAAGGTGGGATAAAATAACATTTAATTTCCTAAGAAAACCTGCAGGTATTTATTTATTTATTAAAAGATAGAGTAAATGTCCATTTGTACATTTTGTCGTAATATTTTCTGACAGATTAGGTCATTGGCGCACCGTAAAATTATTAAAATACTGTTTATTTTTTTATTAAAAGGGCCAATTCAACGATATTAGGGGTGTAGGTATTTTATGACATTTTATATTTTTTTTAGTATATTTTATAAAAAGATAAATCAGTGGTGTAAGATCTAGTAGTTTAAACTACCACAAAGGTTTTCAGTTTGATTGGAATTCGTCTCGAAGCCCTTTTATAATTTTGATATTTGCTAGCTAGTATATGTTATAGTTGTCAATTGTGGCGTAGTGGCGTGATGTAAAATATTGTGACATTTTTATTTTGTTCCGTTTTTTCTTTAAATGAATTTAACCCAAAAAATTATGTTGGATCCATCCACCAACTTCTCTCCATTTATTGACCCACAGCACGCATATCTTCACGCGTCAAGTATCTTTCCTAACCTTGATTGCTTGCCCGAACTCCGCTCCGCGGCTTTAGGGTCATCGGCAGTCGCGTGCGAAAAAAAATACAATTTTCCGCACTAGTTAGAATAATAACAATTACTTGCTTTAGAAATTCGTGATACTTAGCCGCCTTAAGTTTCATAAAAAACCCTACGCCACTGGGTTGGAATATTTATATTGAAGCAAAATAGTAAATGAGTAAGATTCTATTATTGAAGCACATAGATTTAATTAATAGTTCAATTATGAAATTATGAAAAGTATAGGTAGTATTTTAATATTTGGATGTTACACCACTGATTTATCATTTTATAAAATATACAAAAAACTATAAAATAACACAAAACACATACCCACATTATGTCGTTGAATTTGTGCCCTTAATTAAAAAATGTATTTTAATAGTTTCACGGTGCGCCACTGATCCAATCTGTCAGAAAACATTGCAAAAAAATCTGTACATTGACACTATCCTTCAAAAAAGAAATAAATACTTGCATGTTTTCTTCGGAAAATATAATTTCACAATGATATTTTATCCCACATTTGATACGCCGCTGTAGCCAAACCAAATGTCTCACCAACTTTTAGGTCGCATTTTCTTAAAGTCTTTGTTCAGACCTACAACATATCAAAAAAAATCCAAAATCCCCTGATGTCTGGGTTACATGGACGGGTGTAAGGGGTTCTTTCATTAAAATCGGTTCACGGGAAGTGTGTCAAAAATTAATAGCAAGATTTGATAGACAGTTAGACAGCCAGAAACTGTGAAGTTAAATAAAATCGTTTAATAAAAAAAGTTCCCGTGTCATCTTCCAAATAGAGAAACTTGTCAACGCCGCGATCCAGGGCCTACGGCGCTCTAGAGATTTAAATTTGACGCATGCCCAATGCTTATTTAAGGATCGGGCATATTATTTTCTATCAATTTGTGGTTTGGGTGTTTTTCGTTTCTAGAAAATTATTTTCGATACTTTTGTAATTCTAATATTTTAAGGTTCGGGAAAATTATAATCGGTTAAATAATGTTCGTGTTTTTCGTTTCTAGAAAATTATTTTCGATACTTTTGTAATTCTGATATTTTAAGGTTCGGGAAAATTATAATCGGTTAAATAATGTTCGTGTCTTTTAAGGATCGATTAAATCAAAATTATATAAAATTATATTCGTATCCATTATTTTCTGGGTGTTTTACTTTCGTTCATGTTTCATTTCGGACGTTTCATTTTCTGTTTAATTGTGTTTCGGATTTTGTAAATTCGGCTTTTTTGTGAGTGGCCAAAAATTAGACATTATGTATAGTAAATTCAAAAAGAATAACGACCCACCATTGGCTAAAATCTTAGAAAACTTCTGTAGTTATAATAGTTAGGTAAAATTGATTTGGGTACTATGGGAAAGATATGAGATGATGATAATGCAAAAAATATGAAAAATGATTAATCAAACGAAGATTAAGAGAAAAAAAAAATTACAGAAATTAAAAAACAAAGTGGATACTGTAGTGGAATTGTATTGTGTTTGTATCCCAAAAGTGAATAAAATAAACAATAAAATAAAAATAAAAACAGGCAACTGTCAGTCTGCAAAATCGGCAGAAGCACCTTCCCTCCGAAAAAAAAAATCTCAGGTGTCTCCACCTAGATATGCATCAGATATAATTATTTCCGCATATATCCCAACCTCTGTAGTAAATAAGTTTAAAAAATATTTTACGAAGGTAAGTAAATAAAGAAAAAAAAAAGGTAATGCGGCCATTTCAAGGGGTTGGAAGGGACAAAAAAGTAAACCATTACTAGAAAAACCAGCTGTGACTTCTGCATGATTAAAATTATGACTATATTTTCTAATAAATAATTTCCTAAAACCATAGGTTATGCATTAAAATAGTTTAAAACATAGAGCTTATAGGGCGAACCTTTAAACTTTGGAGTGGACGGGACAAGAAAAACCAAAACCTAATTCTAGGAAATTCTTACTTTTATATATTTCAATTTTTTAGAAAAATGCTTTGTCATGGCTTTTCCAAACTAAACAAAAGGTATTGGAATTCAAGGAGAGCATGTTGTTAACAATTATGTTAAAAATTATTTTGAATCATGAACCAGTAAAGCTTTTCTTTTGGGTTGGACGGGACAAAAAATACAATGATCGAAAAAATATTATTTGCTTTAGGTCCGAAACTGTTTGTATATTTCGGCTTTTTTACATACCCAGAAATTGTTATAGTGATTTTATTATTTGGAATTATTTCAAGATTTTTAACAAAAACCAATGTATTGTTAAAGCGTTTTTCTTTTTTTTTAATAAAATTATATTTGCTTGAAATGGCCCAATGGAACATATACTGGAGAACCAAAAAAATGTAACTCATTTGGATGAAAATTATTTGTGCGTATACCTTATCCCAAAAGAAATATTTGACAAATTTTTTGTCTTCTAATCTTTCCTTTTTTCACAGATTTTTTTCTATTCATTTTCAAAAACAACCAACCCACAAAAGAGCTTTTCTGGAAATTTTAAATCATTTGTCTCGTAGTTTTTGGGCTTTTTGGATTCCTTACAGTTATAAAAATGCCAAGAGTTCGCGGTAGCCAACAATTTCAAAAGAGGCTGGTTTTGGTTTACGGGAAATTGCAAGAAGGGTTAATGCCAATCCATCAACAGCATTAAGATTTTGGAGAAAGTGGTCCAATAATGACTTCGTGTGGGTTCTGGAAACCCTAGGTCGCGATTTACGGCATCTCAGACTTCTTGCTCTCAGAAATCGACGGGACAGTATACTTCAAGTAGAAGATGTTCTAGTTGCAGCTGCAGGACGAGTGTTTTTAAGAATGACATTTTATCGAAGATTGCGCTTTTGATGCTACCTTTGATCAGACAACATAATGCACGCCCCTTGGAGTGGTGCAGAGCTCGGCAAAACTGGCATGATGAATGGAATACCATAAGCTTAAGCGACGAATCCAGGTTTTGTTTAGGCGGCCATGAAGGACGCATGAGGGTTAGGTGATTTCGATGTGAGAGACAAAATGTAGAGTTTGCTGTTGAACATGATACAGCAAGACAGCAAAGTATCGTGGAATGGGGTGCTATATGTTTAGGAAGCAGATAACCTCTAGCCCTCATCAACGGCAATCCGACTGCTCGGCGATATATCGATTAAGTGCTGCAGCCAGTTTTACATCCCTACCTACAAACTATCCTAAATGCGATCTTTCAACAAGATAATGCCAGACCGCATATTGCTCGTGAAATAATGGACTCCTTACATGAACTTGACATAGACACTTTGGAATGGCCAGCCAGATCGCCTGACTTGTCGCCTATCGAACACGTATGGGATATGATAGGGCGCAATCTTAGTCGACTACCACGTCCCCCTGGAAACTTAGATGAACTCTGGCATTCCGCAAGAAGGATTTGGATGAGTATTCCTCAATATGATATAGACCATTTTATTATGTCAATGCCCAATAGAACAAACGAGTGCATACATAACCATGGAGAAGCCATTCATTATTAATTTTTTAAAAATTAAAATGTAATCAATTACTGAGAGCATCCTAATGTATTAATATATAAATAAATTACTTTAAATATATTTGTCCTTTCTGGTGTTGCATTTTTTTTGGTTCTCCAGTATATATAGGGAATGGATATCAACAAAGAAAAAGTGGCAAATTTTAAACGAGAGGATGAAGCAATTTGTGATTCATAACGGTTAGGTAAATTTATATTCCATGGGTACTTGACGTATAACCTTACTTTTTTGTTTTATTTTTCTTTTGCGTTGTTTACTTTTTTTACTCGGTCTTTTTTGAGTCTTTTCTCTATAATATCTAATAAATTGCTTATAGAGTGGTCCTGCTTCGCGGATTGTATAAAAATTTCACAAAAAGTAAGTATTTTCTGCAAAGAACAGATGAGGTATATGTTAGTATTGTTTTTATTTTTAATTCGAAACTGGCTAGCGTAAATCACTAAAAAAAAATAAGAAAATTATTGCCATGAAAACAACAATAAAATGCGCCATTTTGAAAAGCCGTTGTCAACTTCTTGTGTCAAAGCATAGAATAAGTGACGTTTCTCTAACCATTATGCCTTTTTAGCTATGAAACTGTCAATCGCATCGTTACCTCTAATTTTTTAAATTGTTCGGTTGGGATATCCCTTTTATATATGTTCTATTTTTCCTGTGGTAACCCCAGATATACGAGTTTCACACTAGCGGTGCTCATCAGCACGGTCCTCCTTAATGAAAAGATTAATAAAACGAGGATACAGTCTCCAATATAGACAGAAGCACGTTCACTTCGCATTTCATAAGCCTTCTCTATTTTACACCTCAGTAAAAACAAAAAAAAATACAATTTTGCATTAAAACACTTTCACAAATTATCGCTAAAGACAGATCTACATCTATGTAGTAGTATCTAAAATTAAAAAATATATATATTATTATGTATATTAATAATATAAAAATATATATTTAATGCCAAAATATCGCTTTTACGATTGCATGTCGGACAAAAAGAATGAAATGGCCAATTAAAACACCAGGATAGGTTCTCATAAAATCGGGAGAGGTATTATATTTTTTTTATAAGGTTTTATAAGATTCTACATGCCAGCCTCTCCGAAGTTTTATAGTGCGGTAACCAGATTCCCGACGCAAAGAAGGATCGCTGAGACGTTCCATAAACCGGCGCTTAAAAAGCGAAGTAATTTCTCTAGCAAGACTAGTGCCACGCCTCTTTCTAGACTCAGCGGAAATTTAGTGTACAATTTAGAGCCTTTTCAGGCTGAAAAAGAAAAACCAAACGATTTAATTTCTTCCGGAGGGTTTTTTTATTGTCCAATTCTGCCCGAGTTATTTTTTTACAGCTTTTGTAATGACGTAAAAGTGCATGCATGCAGATTTTTGCTCTCATAAGAATTTCTTGGTAACACACCAGTGCCCTTGTTCTCGAACTGATAGAAATTCTGCTCCCGGATTAAGTTTTTATACTAATATAGTCAGACAAACTCCCAAATAGTTATATATACAGGGTGGATTCTTTAAACCATAAGAGACTAATATGTGGTATTGTCAAAAAGATATTTTTATTTTGAATTCAAAAATTTCAAACTATACAGGGTGTTCTATTTCAAAAAAATATTTTTTTACCGTACCTCGTAAACAAAACGACATAAAAAAAATCCAAGATAGCACGATTACAGAAAATTAAAAATCTCAGATGACGTGTTTTTGGATATTTTTATAAAACCAAATTCTAACCCGCTAGAAGCACCGTTCCGTTTAAAGAATCCACCCAGTATATATATATATACTTTGGTTTTGAATATATCTACAATATTTTACTATTATTTTATAATCTTACTAAATATATGGCTAAGGCCTTTTAAACAGGCAAATCTTATAAAAACTCCATTTTTTTTTTGGCCACCTGAAAACTAATAAAAAAGCTATACTTACATAGTTATATATAATGTCGTAAATACCTCCACAAAAAAAATATTTATAAAATATTATAAATAAATTCTTATAAAAATCTTATAGAAACTTATAAAACTAATAAGATCTTCCCTGATCTAATCTATATGCCCTTTGAAACAAATATTAAGTCATAAAAAAATTTTTTCGCCCACCTAAACTTATAAAATCTTATCAAAAAACTACAATTACACACATCTGTCGTAAATACTTTAACAATCAAAAAATTAAAACTTGTAGGCTTTTATAAACAATGCCTCTTAGAAACTTATTAAGGCGCATTTACACAGACAAACTTTCCTTTGATGTTGAAATGCCGACAAACATTTACACGAGCCTCTTGAGCAAAATGTTCAAAGAAATGTTCGAGCAAAATCGCGTACAAAAAAAACACACGTAAATTTTGGAGAGAATGTTGAGCAAAATTTGTTTGAAGAAATGTTGGTAATAAAAATTTCTTACAAATTTAAATTTTATAGTTTTATGGGAATTCATTGAACTTAACTGAAAATAGAAAGACTAAGTTTTAAAACAAGGTATTTTTAATTAAGTGCTTTTCGACGGAAAAACGATTTGATGTCGAAATTCACGTTTTACCTCATAAGCAACTTCGATTGATCTGATTTTTATAGGGGATATGCCAGTATACTTGTAACTTTTTTGGGGTTGTAAAAAAAACGAGACTCAAAAAAAATAAAAATTGGCACTTATTTATTGCTGTTGCTGGGTTAGGAGAAGATAAAAACCGTAGACTAGTGAGAGGGAGTTTTGGTCAAATGAACATTGACACACAAAATTACAGCAGTGTTTGACAGCGCTGCGTTCCGACTGTCTAAACCTCCCTAGCCCCCCCAGGGAACAACTAACTACTCTCCAGAACAGTTCTCTAAAAATATCCACCTGCATTTTAAAAAGTAATTACTTCGAAGACATTTCCGTTTTCTTTTTATAATGAAAGAACACCAAAAAGTTAAAGAAAAGGATTAAATGTTATTACCTCCATCATTAACTATTTTAACATTGCATATGACAAAACTGATAGCCAATAATAATGTTTCGCTTGCCGTCGCCTTTTTTTCACAAAAGTTTAAAATAAAAGTTGCTGTTCCATTTTTTTAAAGAATTGAGATCACTGATCAATGATGCAAAATTATATTTATTCTCATCTTTAAAAATATTTTTCCAAAATAGATAGCAATAACTTGCTCAAAAATTTAGCCGAACAAAATGTTCAAAGAAAAGCTCACAAAAATGTTCGCGCAAAAAATTTCAGATCTTTTGCACGAGCTTTTATTTGAGCATGTTCGTCTGTGTAATTGCGCCTTTAAAGTAACATATCTCCCACATCTTCTCGCGATAAATAAGTACTTATAGGAGAATTTTTTTTTATTAGATAAGTAGAGATGGGGCAAGCCCAAGGTTGGTTAGGTCGTTGTAGTTTATAGTTTAGGGTAGGTTATAGTTTAGTTTGACGGTATTAATCCATCATATATTACTTCTGCTACTATTACTACCACTGCTAAAGTTGTGCCGTCATTTTTTAGTTTAGAACGTTGCAGGTTTGCAGGAAGATCTTATAGAATTTTTTAAACTTTCATGATGAGTTTTCATATTTTAAATCATAAAATATTGTAATCTTTTATAAACTAACTGGCTGGTGAAATATGATGAAATCCTATGCAGGATTTGTGTTTCGCTTTCACTAGAAAAAATTATCAAATATCATAAATTTATGTGAGCATAGATCATGAAATCTTATAAGGTTTTATGAGTTATTTCTTATATTCTATATATAAATCTATCCTAGACTGATTTTTGACCGCACGAGAGGAAGACCAGATGTATCACCACCCATGGTCAAAAATCAGTTTAGGAAACAATACATTTCAAGTAAAAACTTCTTTATTGCTCAAGCGTCACTAGAAAATAACTTTTAGATCTATATCGCTCCCTGTGCAAGAATACGCATCCATAGAGCCTTAAAAAGATGCTCAACAATGTTTTAAATCTCAAGACAACTCCTGTTTACATATTCAGCCAAACAGGCGACCTCTAAAGTTTGAAAAATGCCCATAGAGTAAAACCACAGATAAAAGAAAACACAGATAAGATTTGGGTCCAAATACGACGATCTAAAATTGCCGTCAACTCGAAATATGGCGATTTTAACATGTAAAATTGCAGGTAAGCAAGCTGAGACCTCACCATTAAATATGTTCCATAATTGTTTAAATATTTGCCAGGGTGCCCGGGAAAAAATAACTACTAGCAGTGGGACTTACTAAAACATAAAACAGTACCCCCCCCCAAGTCTAAATATTCACACCTGTGTGGGGTACTAAATTTTAAAACCGATTTTAACAAAACACTTACCCATACAGAAAAGACAGAAAGTTATTCATTATTTTGTATTGTTATTGCAAAATAGCACTGAAAACTGCTTTTTCTCTCAAAATATACCATATTTTAGGAGAAAATGCCCTAAAACGAATTTTTTTTACAGGTTTTAAAATGGCAAATGGTGAATACGCCAAAAACTTGGCACATAATGCTCATCCCAACATACATAATAGCTTCATTATCTGTGTTTGAGGTTATAAAGTTGGTGATTTTTTAGACCGTGGTTTAAAAAACCCGCAGAAAGGATTATTTTGTGGCATTTGGTAATAAGTTCGTTTATAATTTCCGTAAGTAACCGTAACAAGGATTAATTTACCTTATTTAATATCCCAAGTTGTTCATTAACCAATAAAACACCTCCTAATTTGTCTAGAAAAACGCCATACTTTGAACCCGTTTTCAGTACAAAAAATATATTTATGAGGGCGCTACAAGGCAAAACAAACATAAGTGAAGGTCACTGGCGTTGTTGACTTTTATGCAGTTTATGGTCAGACCCTCTTCACAGTTATGAGGTGCATTCTCTATTATTTTGTTACTATAGATATTAAACAACGGAGGAAACAATATACATACAACCGTGGCGCATACCTGTTCTTACTTAGACCTTTTCGAACAGTTGACTATCAACCTTTATTTGAGCACTCTGATTCCAGTATAGATTTGCGATTATTTTTAGATCTTGGTCATCTAGACCAACTTCTTTTAGAGATTCTATGAGCTTTTCGTGTTGGACTCGATCAAGTGCTTTCTTATAATCTATGAAACATGCATATACTGGCACCGTCATATCCGTACACCGCTGAACTAAGACTTGAATGCCAAACAAGGCCTCTCTTGTTCCGAACCCACCACAGAATCCAAACTGCGTGTCGCCCATAAAGAATTTGCATTTTCCATAAATTCTTTTATGGATAACCTTTAGTTTGGTATGAATGGCTTTTTGTAGATTTTTTAAGCAGATTTCAACCATGGAACTGGATGATCCCTTTTTTATTGGATTTTAAAAATTCCTTTTTGAATGATGTACACGCACCTTGTGTTTTATTTTCTGAATTTTTTATATTTTCTTTAATGCTCATTTATTTTTACTATTACAATGATGAATTTAACAACAATGTGGTTGACGATGTTCGCACTCATCTTGTCTTTCTGATTTGTCTCTAATCCGTGGTAAAACCTAAAACAGACAGCCGAAGTCCCATATAAAACCTGCCCCTGTCTACTTAAATGGGAAAAATACAGGACCGTGGTTGTAAAATATTTAAGTGTTATGGGCGATGATATGGTTTCGGTTTTTATCCTTTTGTGCTGCCTGGGACGATAAATTTTAGGATGTTTTGAATAAAACAATGTAAGGGACGATGTTTGAAAAAATTGGAATTTGTAGTAAAAATCAGAGACGCTGGAAGGTGTGCAATGAAACATTAGAGACATTAAGTATATGATCAACAAGTCTATGTTCAACAAGTCTAACCCATCAATACGTACAAATATGGTTGCCAGCTCAATGAGAACTGGACAACAAGCTTCTTCATCTATTGTGTAGATGTGATTTTAATAACACTCTACGACTTTGTGCGCTTTGTTGCATTTTTGCAACCAGAAGCGACTGAAACTCACTTTACGTTCCTTAATTTCATTGGCCGACTCAAGGTTACATGTTTGTGGGGTTAGGGCTTTTGTGTTTAAATCTTTCTCACCATCACCTTTTATTTTCGAACGCATCCCCAGCAGGATTTATTTGGTTAGATTTCAAAAAGGGTTGGGCCTAGTTGGTTCGTTTGGTAGGGTTGGTTTTGATTGGTTTTGGTTGGGTTGGTTATTATTTATTTTTTTTTATTTGTAGGGAGGAGAAAGTTAATAAAATTAAAATATATCTATAACCTCGCATTCATGTAACCTTGAGTCGACCAATGAAAACGTGGAACGCACAGTGGGTTTTAGTCTCTCGTAAAACCATGCAAGGACGAACAAAAAATTGTAGGCATTTACCAAGAAGATATGATGATCCTTAAGGCCATAAAAACGACATAGATTTTACAACACTGCTTTGCTATTATTTTGAAAGATCAACACTAGGTGGATTCACTAATACCATTTCGAGTGAAATCGTGCAGTGTTCAGAACACCATATGTGAGGAAAAGTATAACTTATTAGGAACGTAACCATTTATTAATGGTTCTTTTAAAGGTTTTGATGCTCCGCTTCATGCTTCATGGAAAAATCATTATTCCACATCACAAAAATAACAAATTTCCGTGTTATTTTTATGACTTGACATGTATCAATTTACAAGTGGCCGGTGGCTATGCGGAACCTGAATTCCAATACTCCAATCGAACTCACTTCAGTTTCCTTGGGCCTACTAAATTATGTGAAGTTGGCGCTTCAGAATTCCGGCAGAATATTGCTTACAAAGAAAAAAACGATAACTTTTTTGTTATCAGGTAATAGGATTTATAGAAATCTACAACCGGATCCCAAGGATTTTTCAAAATTTGGTGAATTGTTAAAAAAAAATTAAAAAATCCAAAAATTGCTGTTACAGATTTCGACGAAGCTAAAGAAAAAGCCAGGTAAGATTTTTGACTATTGTTAGCCGTGTTTATTTTATTCCGGAATTGAAAGAGTCTAGCAAAAAACTATCTGAATACGGTTGTGAAGAATTCAAAAATAAACATTCCTGCCAAATTTCAACAGATTCTTTTTCGTTTTCTCAAATGTCTATATTTTAAAAATGTTGCTTGCTTATTATTACCAACTTTTGTAGGTTAACACTTTTAGACAACATAAACAAATTTTTGTTAGTTTTAAGGTTGCTGTTACGAAGTATAGAAAAAAAAGATTAAACACTTTTAGAACTAAATATTTATTATAAAAAAGTAATTTAATTAAATTTTGACAAAACTAGAAGAAGGTTGGTTTCTTCGTCAAATAGCGGGTCACAATGGATGAAACAAGTACACTATAGTGCGCCTAAAAGAAAAATACGAAGACGAAAGAACTGGAAGGCTTTGGGTTAAGCAAGGGCAATTCATATCAACAGGATCACTTTTATAAACAACAAAAAATTAAAAAGCAAATAGCAAAATATGAACTTCAGTATCTGGCACGGAAGTACTTTATTTTTACTTCCGTGCTATCTGATCATTGCAACATTCACTTGAAAAATTTTTTCTCAACGCCTTGGAATTTCGTCTGATAAATTTTCAAATAAATTTGGATTTTCTTCAACGATCTTTTCATAAGCTGTAAATAGTATCTCAATCAAACGGTCAGCATTCCGTGGAAGAATATTAAATTTTGATAACTTTTTTGCAATAAGCTTCCAAGCGTTCTCGATGGGATTGGCATCGGGGATCTTTCCTGACCATGGCAAAAGTTCAATAGTATGCTCCCCAAACCACTGCTGAGAAATACTGAAAATAATGCAGTATGTACCAGGTGGTTATATTGTTGATACACAAAACCATCAGGGTATAAAGCGGATATTTCCGGAAGCATAATATTTTGTGTGATGTTCACATAAATCTTCCTTGAATCTCGAAAAGCGCATCATGCCCCCTTTGCCGAAATCCAGTTCTACACGTTGGCAAGTTCTTCCAGAAAATTAGTGACTTGCTGATCCTGTTGGGGTGTGCTGACTTTGGTTAAGCCAGTTCCTTCCTTTCGTCGAGCAGTTCCTTATTCTTCGTATTTTCTTTTTAGTCGTGCGTTCATAATGATCGGCGACCCGACGAACACACCAACCTCTATCTAATTTTGCTAAAATTTGAGAAAAATCGATTTCCGATTGCTGTCGTGGCATTTGGACAAGACTGTGACAACAAAACATGACAATGACTGGACTTTGACACTTTGTGCTAAATCTTAAAGGATATATTGCATATAAAATCGGCGTATGCGTTTTATGTGTCGCGAAGTGTACATTTCAGCACACTAAACGAGAATTGTGGAACCCTGTATAAACAACTACTTGAATGGATATTTAAGCTCTTCTTAAGGTCGTCGTTGCAATCTGGGGAATTATTTTTAGCAACACTGTACGGGAAATCAATTCAACTATGTCGACCTGATTTTTTTGCAAAATTTTACGTCATTGATTTTATTTTCCATGGCAACGCGGAGACTTTATTTATGTTTATCCACAGTGGGACACCAGGGATTTTTTAGCACCGGGTCAAAAATTTGGGGTAAGGTTACTTATTTTGACTTTTCGCGTTCTGCACCGCTAAAAAAACAAGTAAAATACTAAAATAAAAGAAAACCATTTATTGCAGAATTACCTGCTAGAAAAACGCTACCCAACTACGTATTAAAGTAACTAGGTGTAATGTTTAAGATTGAATTTACAGGTGCAATTGTAATTGAATTGGAAACACTCCCGCTAGCTGATACCGACAACAGGTAACTTAAAAGCATGCAGATTTAAAAATCGGCTATTGGCGCTGGACGAAATAATCGTATTCTATTTTAAAAGGAGCATCAACGACTAGCAAGAGTCTTTCCAACCTCTAAATGGAGCTTTACTAACCTGTTTTGTTAGTACTCAAGTATCCGTGTGTTTTTGAAACTGAGGTTCTAAAATCTATCCTTTGCACTCCAAGATTTCACTAGTACAATTGCACATAACTATGCCGCAATAATTTAAATTTCAAAAAAATGGTTGAATCAAAATAAAAACAAAATTATGTGGGGTTATGGGCGCCGAATGTTTCTATGCGAATTCCTAGTAATCCCAACGAGCCAGTAAAGTTCTCTTGGTTCTTTGATAGACTCGGGGTAGTGCCCACACAACCCTAAGCCTTTTTCGGCGGGCGACCGCACACGCGGAGTGGTTTCATTTTTGTTTTAGAACAATGTTTTTGAAAACATATTTTTGAAAGATAAACATAACCGCGAATGGTTTTTTGTCAGAAAACGTAAAAATACTCTTCTGTCCCACTGCGGCCCGATTTAAAGTTTGTTGACAAAATACCTGCAGTTACCATGGAATCGTATAAATTCTGCGGTCTATAGGCCAACACTTGAACTGCGTGTGTCTCCCAAATTGAATGAAGTGTGATTGATTGATCGGTTTTCTTTTCCGGAGTGCACAGGCTTTAAGAAAAAAGGAAACTTAGTTTTTATTTTCGCCAAACAAAGGAAATATAAAAAGGAAAAATGTAATCCAAAGGAAATTGTGAGTATTTCTCTATTTTTTTTTGTAAATCGTGTTTGTTTGAATTTTTGAAAAATCCTTCAGATATTTTTGTTAAGCATTTAAAAATGGTCACATCTGCAAAATTTCAGCTAATCCTGGTGTTTAGTTTTCCCTGTGCACTCTGGCAAAAGATTAAGAAATTAAATAACAAAGCGTTGCCAGTTGTACTTTTTTTTACTTAAAATATAATTAGAAACTATAGCCTTAAGGCAACCATAAGTTATTTAAAGCAAATCCAAATAATACTGAGAGGAAAGTAAAGAGACTGTTTAAACCAAGTTATACTTAACATTAAAAAAGAGCTGCGTGGAACAATAATTAATATACTTAAGCCAACGCTGAATTGTTGCTTAAACTAAGAATAGGAATTTCTTGAATTATGGAATCATATATTCAAACAGATGATACTATTAAACCAACAAATCAAAGTAAACTATAACCTGACCCACACTATGGCTACAAACTATGGATGGGAATTCCTATTAATGCTACCGCAGTATTTTTTTCTGTGCAATAAAAAACTATTATTTCTCGCATCGTGAACAAAAAGTAACTGTATATGACATTGTCATATTGTTATGTCCCTGGTGGTTCGCAAATGTACAGCCATAAAATTTTGAATACTTAAACGTGGTTGTATTTCTTTAAAAATATAGAGCATTGTGTGGGTATAATGTGACACAATTTGAATAACCTATAAAAAGAAATATATAGAATAACTTTATCTATTTTTTTTTAAATAAAAGAATGTTCTAGTTTTGTCAGATATATTCCATCAAATGTTCCATTCCATCCCAGACAACCAAAACATTTTTATATCACGTCGAGAAGACGTCAAAAATTCGACCAATGACGTGATTTTTGCGACGTCTCTTCAACGTCTGTATCACGTGGGTTTGTCCCGCTTTTTGACGAGATTTTAGTCACGTGAATTTGACGTGAATTAATTTACGTGAATTTGATATGAAATGAAATGATACTTTTACGCCCTTGTGGTCAACTTCGAGCAAAACAGTTAAAATTCAAATACTTCCATTAGGTACTCCTGTGGTCAATGCCTAGTGAGCGAGTTCTTGACGGGGATATGGGTTTCCATAAAATAAAATACCAATAATTTCAAAAGAATGATAAATACTTACACAAAACATTGTGTCAGATTTAAGATAAATCTTACTGGGATATCTCTGATTGCCTGAGACCTTAAAATTCGACGTCATTTATGTCGCGTCCAATACACGTCAAATTCGTGTGACTTGTGCCTTTGTTTTCCTGAAACCCAAATTTCGAAGTAACTTCGACGTCACTTACGTCACGTTGAATGATAGTCCTAAATAACCCGTCAAATGCACGTAACGTGGCGTGACTGGGATTTTATGTTTTGTGACGGTTAGGCATAGAAAACCTTACCTTTTTCTTGAGTGGTTATATATTAAAAAAAATTACGGATTTTGCGGCGACCAAAATTTAAGTAAAGCTTCTTACATTAAAATGAACAAAAATGCCAATTATTGCTCGTAAGTACCACTTAAAACAATTGAGGTCACGTTAGGGTTCAAAGGAACATTAGAAGAGAAATATTATTACAAGGTTTGTACAAATTATTCACTTCTACCTCAAAAAATGTTCAATTTCCTATTTGATTTGCAGGTACCTTATAAAGTCCCCTGCAGAAATTGATAAAATTACGACCTTCCTGAAAGTGTGGAGATTTTTCCACGTTCAACCTTACCCACCTTACCCTGTACGACCCGTCCTACCCTACCCTAGAGGCCCTCTATACATTTGAGAGTTGTTGTTTTACGAGTGGTGGGCAACTCATATTGGCCTTTCTTTTTAATTTTGTTCATATTTGCATGTAAAACCTATTATATCTCTCTTTCTCTCTCTTTTTATAATTTCCCCATTTTTGGAAAGATCGATTTGTATATTTGTATATATGTATTTGAGTATGTATGTTACTACCCATAAAACATTGGAGGAATATTCGTGTTATAGGAATATTTCCTCAAAGTGATTTTTGGAATATTCTATTGCGAATATAACAGGAATGTTCCAGGCCTATTTTTTGTCGACTATTCTTTAGGAGTTTGTGATAGTAACATTTATTTGGTAATAAGATAATAATATACCCATGATAACGTGATAATATTCCCAATAAGAATATTTTTAAAACAAAGAAGAAGTTAAAAAACCTCCAAATCAGTTACTTCAACCGAAAAGAAACAACAAAACAAAAGATCAAAAGATCTTGGGTGGAAATAACGAAAATTCAAACTTGGATGAGCATCCCACAAGGAACACACAAAAGATCAAAGCGAAAAGAGAAATGATAAAACGATGTTTGGCCCTGGGTAACCAGCGTGGGCTCATCAGTAGTTTCACTGGTCACCCTCCACTATACATCATTAAACACCATCATACACTTTGATTTCCAACCTTGAACCTATTTGTGAGTGGTTCATTGGATGCTCATCCAAGTTTGAATTTTCGTTATTTCAACCCAAGATCTTTTGATCTTTTGTTTTGTAGTTTCTTTTCGGTTGAAGTAACTGATTTGGAGGTTTTTTAACTTCTTCTTTGTTTTAATTGCCTTAGGAGCATAATCCTACTGGAAATATTAACACGCCAGGACGAATTCGTATCAGGTAACTTGGATAAGTAAGTACCAGTGCGGAACGATGCCTATTTGTGAGTGGTTCAAGGTTGGAAATCAAAGTGTATGATGGTGTTTAATGATGTATAGTAGAGGGTGACCAGTGAAACTACGGATGAGCCCACGCTGGTTACCCAGGGTGAAACATCGTTTTATCATTTCTCTTTTCGCTTTGATCTTTTGTGTGTTCCTTGTGGGATGCTCATCCAAGTTTGAATTTTCTTTATTTCCACCCAAGATCTTTTGATCTTTGGTTTTAAGAATATTTTTGTCAGAATTTTGACATGTTTGCTGAAAATATTACTATTTTGTAAAAACAACGCGATTTACATGATTTATAATTATAATTTAGTTTAATGCCATCTATTGTAGATAGATGGCACTGCAATCAATATAAAGCCTACACAGCAAAAACGATTAAAGTCAATTTTTGCGGTAAAATACAATATTAGTACTAAAAAAATGCCGGTAAAGAGTAGAATAAAGTGACCCATGCTGCTTGGCAATATCGCTGAAAGTGTAAAAGTTATTCAAGAAACAAATAATACCGTCCATGAGAAAAACGCTGAAATCCAATGCGAAACACAGCAAAACCGCTGTAGGTTTGTCTGCAAGATCGTATTACGATTGACACAAATCATTCGCAGTGTTCTTGTAAACGTTTGAGGTTCGACTGTTTATTTTTTTGTTTTGTTTACGCTTATCTGATCCGAAGTGGTGTGTTTTTTGAATTTTATAATGGAGAAAAAATCAGAGACTGTAAATCATAAAAGCAGTGATGAAAGTACTGTGCAGAACTTGAACGTGAGATCTAGGAAGAGAAAAAAAACTGGAAGAGTATGTGATGTTATGAAACAATTGAGGTTAAGTTCACATGAAAGAGGCCCAGACTGTAAATGCTCCAGGTACAAATGCTTTCAAAATATTGGACTTTTGGAAAGAAATGCCATTATTAGGGCATTTAATAGCATGTCCAGCAGAGATGAACAGAACAGCTATTTAACTGGCCTTGTATCCATGAATTCAATAAAGGAACGCAGACCAAGAAAAAATGAAATGGACGCCAAGTTTCGTGATAAAGCATATTGTTACAAAGTTGATAACAATACTACCAGTTCTGAAGTGTCCGTTTGCATGAAGGATTTTGTTTCGTTACATGGAATTACTGGACGTCGGCTACAAACAATTCAGGAGTCTCTAAAGAAGACTGGCAAGGCTCCTAAAGATATGAGGGGTAAATATAAACACTTACATTGTGCAAAGCCTTCTGCCACATTGACGGCTGTAAAAGATCATATTAGCTCCTTTAGGGGCAGGCAGAGCCACTACAGTCGAAAAAAATCTACAGTCGTATATTTGCCAGATACAATAACAATAAAAAAAATGTACAGTATGTACAAGGATCTGAAACTTCCTGATGTTTCATATGAGTTTTACCGCAAAGTTTTCAACGACTATTTCAATATTAAATTTGGATATCCACGTAGCGATACCTGCAGTATTTTCGATAAATATGATGCAGAAAAAATAGCATTATTGAAGAATAAAAACAATACATCCACGACAGAACATGATGCGAAAATACTTCAAAAAAGAAACTGAACATGAACTGTATTTGCGAAAAACTGAAGTGTTTTATGATCGAAAAAGGGAAGCAAGAAAGAAAAGCATGAAGAGTACAGAATTCGAAGCAATAGCGATGGATTTCGAAAAAAAACAATCAATACCTAATATTGCAACTAACGACGTGTACTGTAGAAGACAGCTTACATTCTGTTCTTTCAACATTCACGTGCTGTCTACTGCTGACTTCTACTTTTATTGTTACCCCGAAAATATTGCAGCTAAGGGATCAGAGGAAGTTATTTCCTTTCTGCATTATTTTATATTTAGTCAATTAGATTCCAGTGTAAAGGAGTTAGTGATATTTTGCGACTCGTGTGGAGGGCAAAATAAAAACTGCAATCTCTTTAAATTCATTAATTATATAGTTATTTCCACACGAAGACTTGACAGCATAAGAATGATCTTTCCAATAAGAGTGAATTCTTATTTGGAGTGTGACAGGAATATGGGACTCATTAACCAGCAGACCAAAGGTGAAACTGTTGAAGATTGGTTGGACGAATTTAAGAAAGCGAGAACAAAACCTGGTCCAAAGAAGTTAAAAAACCTCCAAATCAGTTACTTCAACCGAAAAGAAACTAAAAAACAAAAGATCAAAAGATCTTGTGTGGAAATAACGAAAATTCAAACTTGGATGAGTATCCCACAAGGAACACACAAAATATCAAAGCGAAAAGAGAAATGATTAAACGATTTTTCGCCCTGGGTAACCAGCGTGGGCTCATCAGTAGTTTCACTGGTCACCCTCCACTATACATCATTAAACACCATCATACACTTAGATTTCCAACCTTGAACCACTCACAAATAGGCATCGTTCCGCACTGGTACAATCTTATTTATATCACCTGCATGAGCTAGAACGTAACTTACTGCCGGCAGGTGTAATATTCCCAATGGTAAAATGTAACATTCCTATCATATTCTTTGTTCTCTAAGTATATGACTATTACATTATAGGAATGTTTAATTGTTATGTGGGTAATAGGTAAAAATATAAAGGTTTTTTAATTTTTATGCTATTAAACTAATCTTACTTACCTCGCAAGTTTGACTATTTTTATTAATTTTTCAGTTTAGCAATTCCATCCTCCCTCCCTCATTAGACAATGTAACAGTACAAAGTCGTCGGCGCTACATCGCATGTAAATAATATACACTTAAAGTAAATATTTCAACGCATCTGTATCGGTATACGTAACGCGTTCGAAACAAAGTCAAAAATGTAGTGTATTTTGACTTTATTTCGAACGCGATACGTATACCGATACCGATGCCCGCTTTTTTGAAAAGTGCGATTGCAGAACTGCTAACAGCAATCGATGCGTGCGTTGGGATGGACGTAACGATACATTCATCACTCCGTACGCATCGATTGGTATCAGCTTTTGTGGCATGAGTAAGTCAAAAATGTAGTGTATTTTGACTTTATTTCGAACGCGATACGTATACCGATACCGATGCGTTGAAATATTTACTTTAAGTGCACAGTTGGTCCAGAGGGGTTTTAAGAAAAAAAATATATAGTCTTTAAAACATACACTTTTGTTTTTGATCCATCGCCAACTACTATTTACCGTAAAAAGTAAAATTCCCTATGTAGCCCTTTTCTGGGGGGCTATTTTTGGAAAATATTCTGGGAACCTTAAATAGCAACCCCCTATTTTGACTTCATATTTGAAGTCTCGCTGAAATTCTCTTTCCAATGGTACCCAATATCATAAGGTTTACTTTACTAATTTTCGAGATATTGGCTTTCAAAATGTCAAAAATTCAATTTTCAAAGGCCCATATCTTAGAAGCTAAACAAAATATCTCTAATGTGTTTCTTATCGATTTTAGGAGTTTTTTACGAGGAAATAAAAAATGACAACAGTTTGACAATCTGACTTTATATTTCATACTTTTGGAATAATATCATCAAAATCACTGAAAATCAATAAACTGTCAATAGGAATGTGCAAACGTCAAACTATTGTCATTTTTTATTTGCTCTTATAAAACCCTCAAAATCGATAATAAACACAATAGAGATATTTTGTTTAGTTTCTTAGATATAGGACTTTGAAAATTGAATTTTTGACATTTTGAAAGCCAATATCTCGAAAACTAGTAAAGCAAACCGTATGATATGGGGTACTATTGAAAAGAGAATTTCAGCGAGAATTCAAATACGAAGTCAGAACAGGGAGTTACTATTTAAGGTTTTTAGAATATTTTCCACAAATAGCCCCCCAGAAAAGGGCTACATAGAGAATTTTACTTTTTACGGTAAATAGTAGTTGGCGATGTGTCAAAAACAAAAATCTATATTTTGAAGATTATATATTTTTTTTCTTAAAACCCATCTTTAGACCAACTGTGAGTGTCTAGTGCCTAATGAAATGTAAATTGTGACGTACGTAATCAAAAATGTGAAAACGTTAATCATGATTGATTGCCAATAAAGTTGGTACAAAAAGTTTCAATGTAAAACACCACATTCTAAACACCGATTAGCAACTAATCGCGACTAAAGCCTAATCGGGAAATTTTTGCATTGGTGGATGGGAGCATTAGACTAGATGGCTACCCAGCCAACACGGTTCCCTCGGGCTTTCGTCGGTCCGATGTCGATTGCCGAATTTGCCGTCATCGGCACGACGTCCATTTACGACATCGGACCAGCAGAATTTTTTGTCCGCTTTGCGTTAGACTGTAGCCCGCCGTACGATTAAGGTCCGATATGGTTTAACCACATGGTACCAACCATCCGCCTATAAAGACGCTTAATTTGGTCGGTCTAACGTAGGCAAGCTGTTCTCGGTCCGACATCTGTAAACTATTCAAGTCCGACACTGGTTTCCTAAAGCGGTCCAACGTCGGCGATTGACGAAGATCAGTCGGTGATAGCTCAAAGCGGCAAACCACGAAGGTCCGATAATGGGTGGATAATAAGGCCCTACATCAGCCTCTCGAAGTGGCTCGACGTCGGTGAATGACGAATGTCCGTCGGTGGTTGCTTGACACGATTCGAAATTGGCAAACTACAAAGTTTCGATAATGCGGGTGCTTAACCAGGCTGGTTTAAGTGGCAGAAGAGGTGATTCTTATAGAGAAGTACCACCATCTTGCAAGTCCGCATTGTAGTTTTGAAATATCTTTGCTCATTATATATATAATATTATCTTCCACTGTACAGGGAACATAGTGACATGAGCGCCATCTCTACATTTTACTAATTTTAAGGTGACGTAATCGGACCATCGTCAGTTGCCGATTCTCGACCAATCAAACAAAGTTCCAATCGGACCATCGTCGGCCCTAAAGCAGATAAAGTGGTTGTCGGCATAAAGTCGACTATAGTAAATCGGGCCATCGTCAGTTGCCGATTCTCGACCGATTAAACAAAGTTCCAATCGGACCATCATCGGCCCTAAAGCAGATAAGGTTTGCGTTGGCATAATGCCGACTATAGTAAATCGGGCCATCGTCAGTTGCCGATGATCGTCGGATTAAAGAAAGTTTCTATCGGACCATCATTGGCCCTAAAGCAGACAAGGTTTGCGTTGGCATAATGTAATGTAATGATAATATAATGTAATGTAATGTAATGTAATGATTAAAGAAAGTTCCAATCGGACCGTCGTCGGTCCTAAAGCAGATAAGGTGGACGTCGGTTTAACGTCGACTATAGTAAATCGGGCCATCGTCAGCTGCCGATTTTCGATCGATTAAACAAAGTTCCAATCGGACCATCGTCGGTCCTAAAGTGGCGTCGGCATAAAGTCGACTGTAGTAATGTGGACCTCTGTCAGTTGCCGATTATTGACCGAAAACTGAAAATCGCAATCTGTCCGACATCGAGCCAGCGAGTAGTCGCCGATGCCGACACTCTGCCGACGTTGTCGACATCCCGATTCAATGCCGATGATTTGTGTTTGCTGGGTATATTTTATTGTTTTACAGGGTTTTTGGACCAATCTTTTTTTCTGCAGCTAGGTGACGTATGAAATTAACTCTGTGTTTCGAACTTCCATTGTCTATATTTTATTTATACACGACGTTTCGATCAGTACAATCTCTGATCGTCTTCAGGTGCAAACTACTGAAAGTTTGAGACAATGATGTGTTTGAAATTAACTCTGTGTTTCGGACTTCCATTGTCTATATTTTATTTATACACGACGTTTCGATCAGAGATTGTACTGATCGAAACGTCGTGTATAAATAAAATATAGACAATGGAAGTCCGAAACACAGAGTTAATTTCAAACACATTGTCTCAAACTTTCAAACAAACGTAGGTGACGTATGTTCTTATAGGAGCCCTGTCCTTATTTGGGTCAAGTACTTTGTACACGCACTACGAAAATCCATCAGGCGACATCAAACGTTTAGTTGTACATAATCAAAATCTAATTTGATAGGGAAAATTGATGATGGCACAAAGAGAGAAGATATATAAAGAGCCTTTATGCTCTGCTCTACCAAGTGCAGAGCGAGCGTGCGAGACCTATTTTAACAAAGTGTCTGAAATTGCCTTTAAAATCGAATTTTGATGGATAAATTAATTTATTATACTGTCTTCTCAACTGTGTCAAAATCAGAACAGAGTGCATTGATGCGTTTACCAATATATCATTAATACTACCTCTACGATATGATACGTACCGGGTGGTCCAAATTTGAGGCGATTGAGCGGTTTTGTGTATATTTCTAAGGGAGATTATCGAAAAATTAACACACATTGTTATAGGTTCGATTTTTGAGATATTATAATAATGGTGAAAGTCACTCAGAGAAATGGCTCAAAAAACTTATCTCATAAATTCATGACTATATTTTTATAGGGAATATTAGAAACGTTGTTTTTTTTTCAATAGAACTATTTATCCCATGTAAATGGCTAATAGAAGTATTTAAAATTTAAAGACAGGAAAAATTTGTCCTTTTGAATAAAATATCGACGTTTCCGAGGATTTTTCTGAAATTAGAATCTTGAGTGGGAAGTTTTAAAATGTATGCCCTGTATTATACCTTTTATATATTTTTCTTCAATAGAACTATTTATTCCATGTAAACATCGCAATAAATGACTAATAGTAGTATTTAAAATTTAAAAACAGAAAAAATGTGTCCCTTTGAATAAAACATCGACGTTCCCGACGATTTTTCTAAAATCAGAATCTTGAGTGGAAAGTTTTAAAACGAACACCCTGTATTAAACCTACGTAAAATTCTGCTTCTCCCGGCACCGTTTGTACTTTTATCTATTTTTTCCAATTTTTTTATACATTTAAGATAAGTAGGGTAGAGTTAAATCAATAATGCAGGAACTTTTATCCATTTACGTGGTTTTGTTCGGATATCTAAGGCAATAAAAAGTTAATTTCGCTACAGTTCAATAAAAATTTATGAAAATTTAATGGAAAGCTTCGCATGATAGCTGCTTAACCACAACGCCCGGTAGTAGAATTTCATAAAAATATAAAATAAAATAAGAAGGAATATTGTGGTAAGGAGTATTAAATGTATTAAAAAATGTAGAAAACAAAGGAGCTCTTGACATCTAAGGCTTATTATACTCTTAATGAATTTTTTCAGATCTGTTATAATATTTCCTTTATATTTTTTTAATTTTTTGTTTAATGTTTAATTTATGCCAGTAAAACTACTTTTGATTTGATTTGATTTGGAGTTTAGGAGAATTTGCACATATTGTTAATAATTTAGTTATTTACTTAACAGCTGATCGAACGAAGCGAAGCGAGTGTTCTGGTTCCCAGTAAACATATCGCAAGTACAAAAGTAGCACTAATTTATAACATGGCATTTTACAATATTTGTACAATTTGTGCTGGATTTTAATTAGAGTACTAAAATATTGCTTTATTTGTAATAGCACCGCAAAGTGCAGCATTTTGTACAGTAAATATTTTACATTTTTAGTAATCCGATGTTTGCTGGGTTTGCACCAAGTCCTATTATATGAACTACTTAAAGATACCCAATGCTTAAGACTTTAGTACGAAAGCGTAGAAGGACTATTTCAAACTTTTTTTTCGTTTTTCGTAAAAAAACTCGGAATTACGTACAAAGATACGGAATATCGTAAAAAGATACGGAATTCCGTAAAAAAATACGGAATTCCGTAAAAAGATTCGGAATTCCGTAAAAACAAATGGAATTTCGTAAAAAAAACTCGGAATTCCGTAAAAAGATAAGATATTCCTTAAAAAAGATACGGAGTTCCGTAAAAAAACTCGGAATTCCGTAAAAAAATACGGAATTTCGTAAAAATATCCGGAACTCCGTAAAAAGATACGGAATTCCGTCCAAATCTTCGGTTTAAATCGGTTTCTCGTACTTTTACCCGATATTGATCAAAAGTAATTCTCTTAGTCAAGACCAATGGAATTATTTTTGATTAATATCGGGCAAAAGTGAGAGAAACCGATTTAAACCGAAGGTTTGGACCAATGAGATGCATAGTAGCGAGAGAATTTGACTCTCTGGGAGAAAATTGTCTCTCGATTCAAGAATAGACCCCCAGAGAGCGAATTAAGAAGTAGTCAAAATCAAGTGATATATCGAGGGAATGCTGCGTTCTCCTAGTTCAATGTAAAGGCGCAATTACACAGACGAACATGCTCAAATAAAAGCTCGTGCAAAATATCTGAAAATTTTTGCGTGAACATTTTTGTGAGCTTTTCTTTGAATATTTTGTTCGGGTAAATTTTTGAGCAAATTATTGCTATCTATTTTGGAAACATATTTTTAAAGATGAGAATAAATAAAATTTCACATCAGTGATCAGTGATCTCAATCCTTTAAAAAAATGGAACACCAACTTTTATTTAAAATTTTTTTGAAAAAAAGCCGACGGCAAGCGAAACATTATTATTGGCTCTACTATCAGTTTTGTCACATGGATTAGGTTTACTTATAATATTTTTTTCTTAGGGTTTTTCCCGGATTTTTTGCCAGGGGTTTTTTTTTGGATTTTCTTACGAGTTTTTTTTTATTTCCAAGGATTTTTTTCCTAAAAAAAACCCAGGAAAATTTTTCATTTCCAAAAAAATTTTGAGTTTCTCAAATATCAGCAAAAACCTTAATAATTGCACTTTTAAGCGGTAATCCGTGCCTTACGACTATGGAGAGTGGTGGGGAGGGAGATTTTTTTAAAACATATTTTTGTAACTTTACTTTACCTTTAGCTTTTCTTGTTGTTTTTTAATTCCTCACACCAGATTTACCCAGTTAGTTTAAGGTCCCAAAGGTTGCTTAAAAAAGCAAAAGGTTCATGAAAATGCTGAAGATATAGATATTTACTGTCAATTTAATGTAATAATCAAGGTCGATTACTGACACTGAACCAACAATATGCAAAGGGCAACATTGCGATTCAAAAGGGGCCTACTACCTGCGAAATCCAAAACGCGGGATGATAATCGGCGACACAGTCTACTAAATTACTGCTAAGTTATATTTTTTAGACAAGGATCGGGTTTGTGGGGTTGTAGAAGTGGGTAATAAACGAGTATTATTTAAACCGAACGTGCTTTTGTTCATATATTTGAGATTTTATAAAATGTATATAGGTTTTTTAATTATTATTGTAAAAGACTAAACTAGGAAGTAAAATAAGAGATATTATTTTAAACGTAAATTTTTATCATTATATTTTACAGGCAACAACAATAAATAAGTGCCAATTATTATTTTTTTATTCTCGTTTTTTTTACAACCCCAAAAAAGTTACAAGTATACTGGCATATCCCCTATAAAAAAACAGATCAATCGAAGTTTCTTATGAGGTAAAATGTGAATTTCGGCATCAAATCGTTTTTCTGTCGGAAAGCACTTGATTAAAAATACCTTATTTGAAAACTTTGTTTTTCTATTTTCAGTTAAGTTCAATGAATTCCGATAACAATATATATTTTGAATTTGTAAAGAAATTTTTATACCCCCAATGCTTAAAACAAATTTTGCTCAACATTCTCTCCAAAATTTGCGTGTGTTTTTTGGTACGAAATTTTGCTCGAACATTTCTTTGAACATTTTGCTCAACACGAGCCTCTGTAAATGTTTGTCGGCATTTCAACATCAAAGGAAAGTTTGTCTGTGTAAATGCGCCTTAAGAGAACTCAGCCAGGGAGAAGAATAAACCTTTAAGACTCGTTATTAATATTGATTGTAGTACTTTTTTTGTCACTCCCTAGTATGGTCTCCGGGATCGCTCCCTTCTCTCACTTTCAAGAATAAGTACCCAGGTATCTTGTCTTTTTTTAATCTAAGGGAATTCCCAATAAAGACGCTCAAGTGCCTTGATTAAATCGTGTGGAACCTCACAACATACAAGCTAATATACTAAAGCGGTTAACTATAAAGCTTTGCTAGCTATAGCTTATTTAATCTACATACACTTACCGGCATAGCTAAAAGCTGAGCCAAGCGAAGCTAACCGTTTTTACATGCCATTCTTTCAAGATAAGAACGCAACACATCCCGTTTAGCTATTTTCGAAAGCTCTAGTTTCTTAACCGCACATAGTATAGCTTTAGAGTAGATAAAGAGTTCTTTAGCTATATTTAATGGAAATACAAAACTAATTGATTTTTTATTCTAGCAGGTTGAATTTTGAGGAGAAAACTTAACACTGAATCATTTTATTGGAAGGCAAGTTAAAACTTTGTGTAGCTAGGGGGCACGTGACTGACACAGTCTAGTTGATGCGTTAGACAATTTTTTGCAAGCTCAAAGAAACAACCGCATAAAAAACAGCATCCCCTGAGAAATTTCACAAAAATGACCGCCTTATGTAGGTGACAGTTATGCGCCTACAAGAACGTTGTCGCATCAATTGAATCGACTTGATATTATTTTTTCTCTGATGTTTCTTTTCCAGAATCAGTAAATGGTATTTTTTACTATGATATTTTTTTAATTTTTTTTAATAGAAAAAGTAAAGTTATATGATTTTCAGGTGGGTTTCAAGTCCCCCTGTCAACATGATATATATTTGCCTGCTTTTTTTTATTAGCCACAAACCAAAAGTTACTAGGATGTACTGCGTTGTTTTTTCAGTCAAAATAAAGTGACAGACATTTTTGCGTATTTTTGCTAAAAATGTAGTATTTTGATGTGTTCAGTGCTGTTATACAACCGGAATGAATATTTTTTTTTGCCTTTCCTACGTGCTGTGCGATAACCCTTTTTATTGTTGGCCTCAGAGCTAGGGGAATTTTGTCAATACCAACTGATTTAGGCTCTCAAATGTCAGTTACATGTAGCGGCCATTTTCTTTATAGGCTATTATCATTCCACCTACTTTTACTTCCGTGGTAACCAATCACATATGTAAGCTCAGGAAACTTGGATTTTAATTTCCTATAATTATGTAAAATTGCAATAGACAGCATAAATAAAATACATTATTCTAATAAAGTAAGTATAGTATCGAAAGAGTTTAATTCAAAATGCATGAGGAAATTTGTTTAGTACAGGGTCAAATGCACCGTTTAATTTTAATTAATGTTTAGAATGTGACCCTTTGGAGTTTTGAATTCATTGTGAAAGCACATTCTCAACACCGGTTAAATTTAAACCAGGTTTAACATTGCGGTGCAATTTGCTATTAATGTTTTATTTTAGCTTTTAGAAACAGTTATTGAAATCAGGATTGGGAAATTTTCTGCCTCCAATATTAAAAAAATTAAAAAAGTTTTTGTTATTTCTGCAGATTTTTGATCCTCAAATAAAATATATCTTCTTCAAAACATTTTAATGGATGTTACCGAACCTTATAACATCATTTCTCTTTCTTTACGTGGAGAGAGTATATGTATACACACCATACATCTATCTGTGTTAATGCTGTGAATTTCTTAAAATAAATGATATTCTTCCTGTCAGGTTAGAAGAGTTTTCGCTTTGTGAAAGATGTTTAGCATATTTATAGGGTAATACTGCAGTTTTAAGGATGGATAAAAATGTCAGATGTGGCATGTTTGGCAAATATTTTAAAACAAGGTCGAAAAACTAAAATTTAAAAATGTCAGAAGTAGGTAATTGCAGTGGACAGTTTCTACACTTCGTATACACGCGTCAGGAAAAGCTGTAAACAATGCTCACCCTTTAAGATATAACACAGAATAAACTAGAGTTTCAAAATCATCTCGAAAAAAGACAATAGGGATATTTTGGAACGCTTAAAATTTTGACAAATTTGACAGCCGCTATGGTAGTGTTTAACAACCACTACCACTCATCGATTTTGCCAGAGATTTTGGAACACATTAAAAACTGTCACTTAAAAAATTTAAAAATGAGAAAAAATAAAAAATTTGGCTTAATTTTACAAAATAAGTCTTTTATATGTTGGAACCTTGTAATATTTTATTATTTTTAAATTTAATTATTAATTAAGCCAAAATTCTCTAAAATTAACCAGAAAAATAACCACAACCACAACGAAATGGATTCGCAGCTTACAGCAGTGGTAGTGGTTAACTTCCACAATGGAATGACGTCCATACCTCGAATACATTATAAATTAGAATTATGTCAACAGCATAAGAAACTGCATCACATTAATTATAGAAAAAGAAGGAAATTGTCAGCTCTCGACGTTTTTAGTCGTCAAAATGAATTCAACCATATTTTTTTTTTTAATTTAATTTAAAGCTTTATTGTTTCTACAAAATAAGTTTAGCATCTACTCTGGGGATATCGATATCTAAATCGGAGAAACCAGTCGACAAGGGGACACAACTGGATCAAAAAAAATAGCTCAACATTACTGAGAAAATCAACATCATATAAAATGGAAAGAGGCAAAGATCGTCACCAAGGAGGAAAATCTATTCAAGCGGAAGTTTAATGAAACAGCATTTATACAGAGGAGTCAGAACTTATTTTCTCAACAGAGCGTCACCTAGTACCGTACTATAATATATAGTATTTTACTATATTTTAAATAGGCATACTATATACTGTTAAAGAAATATATAGTACTCAAAAATACTATATTTCCGTCAAAAGATTTTTTTGGTATTTCGCAACACAATAAATTTAGGAACGCACCTTTTACACTTTACTCATACAAATCCGAACGTACTACTTACCTGCGCTTGACTGACCATCGATAATCGTTAACCGTCAAACACCTGTTAAGTTTTACTTTTAGGTTACGTTCTTTTGTTGTTTGGCCAGTTTCGACGGTTCCTAATTTTGTTTCGAAAAGGTGAAGTTATTTTATCAATCAGTTATGGAAACTAGTAATACCCACTAAAAAGCGCAAGGTTCTAAAGAGACTCCAAAAATATAAACCTGAATGGGAAAAGGTGTATGACTGGATTAATAAAGATCTCAAAGATGTTTATAGTGCAAAATGTAAACCATGTAACATTACATTTTCTACAGGAAAAAGTGGCATTGGCCAGGTGAGTTTTTTTTGTTAAAATGTTTTATTGTTTTTTGCATTCTGTTTGGGTAATTGAGAAATTGAAATTATGGAATAGTGGAATTGGAATGGTGTTTTGGGTTTTGGTGTTTGGTAGTTTGGTATACTCATTGTATTGTAGGTTAAGCAACATGGTGAGACAAAGCAACATAAACTTAAAGTAGAACTTTCCAAAAAAACCTCTATGTTAGATCGCTTTTTGGGTTCCTTGGACCAGTCTACCTCTTTTGCAAATACCTGTAATGAAAAGACAACAGCTGGTGAACTAGCTTTAACATACCACACAGTAAAGCACAATCTTTCTTATAATAGCTGGTCGGTGAAACTGAACAAAATTATATGCTGATTCTAAAACTGCATTAAACATGCAATTAGGGCGCACTAAAATGGAGGCACTGGTTAATGAGGTGTTGGGATCTTACGCCTTACAAGCTGTACTGGATAAGCTATATTCCAAACTACTCTCTTTATAAAAATATTGAACAGGTAATTCCTAATTTGGTGAAGGGCAACTGTCGTGCACATATAGTTCACAAAACAGTAAAGCATGCAATGAACTTTTTAGAAATTGATGTTAAAAACATAATTTTAAAAATTTACAGTCATTTCTCTGTATCTGCATGCCGAAGAGAAGCACTTAAAAAATTTGTTGCTGCTGTTGAAGGTGAATGGCACGAATTAAAGTGACATGTTGGTAGAAGATGACTTTCTTTGCTGCCTTGCGTGGACAATATACAAATTGGACACCTTTGACTGAATATTTTATTAGTTTAGGAGGCGAATGTCCTGTACATATCCAAAATATTTTGTTAATTAATGAATCTGACGGAAATAGTAAATTTTGACAGCCATTTTTTGCATAAGGCTGTTAAATAACTGGAAGGTAATAACATAACCATTTTAGATGTTTTCAAAATCATGTCAACGTTAAAGTCCGCATTGGAAGAACGTAGAAATGACGGTTTTCTTTGGTTATGAAACTAGAAAGTTGCTGCAATCTTTAAAAAACAATTCTTCCACTAAAACTAATATAATTAAAAATAAGTTTTTAGTTTTTATTTAAAAATGTCTAATATATCTCAATAAATATAAATAAATAAATAAATGACAAAAGCAATTGGTTATGCAAAATCGAAAAGTTAAATTTAACCCAAGAGATTTTGTTTGATGATTGTGAGCATGTATTAGAAGCTCTTAATTTAAACCAAAGAATGAATATCAAAATGGACGAACTCTACTCTGAAATAAAAATACTAAATGAGATTTTCTTTAAAGTAAAAGATTTTAAAGAATTCACGGCAAAACTAAAAGACCAAGAATGGCATCATGTTTTCAAAAATACAGATAATAGTTTTCCAAATTTATTCAAGAAAGGATTTTTTCTATTATGAATGCGAAGTGGCGGAATGAAAGAAACCGTGCCAGAATTAATCTAATAAAAAATGAGCTTTTAATACATATAAATTTAAAAATAGAGTGTAATAAGGCATATGATACCTTTTATTTCAAATAAAAAACTTTTGCGCGAAGCAAGGAGCTCAAAAAAATATTCCTTTAATAAAAAATAAACGATTTAAAAATATACTTTTTATTTTATTTTCTTGTTTAACAAAAAATACTATATATTTTTTAACGTGTACCAACCCTAGCGTCACCATCAAAGATATTTGGAAACCTATACTTTTCGAAGATAACAGATTTCAGAACCAACCATGTGTAAACTTCATGGTTCACTGAACACATGCTAGTATATAAGGTTAGGTAGTTTTATTTTTTGTTAGTATTCACTTGATGACACTAACGGGTGTTACTTTTTGTGTCACACCCCGTCACACTTGGTATTCTTTGATGTAATATTATTTGGCTCCACCTATTGATTGGGTATCATTTTATCTTGTGCGCAATGTTGTCCCTTTGCTCCTATTTCTGATTTTAAACAATTTAAAGTAAGTACTTAAACCGTTCCATATGGCAGTATAGAAATTTGGTACTTAAGAATTCACCTACGAGCCTCGAGCGAGAAGACCTCAAAGCTGTTATAATCATTTTAAAAATTTAGGCCTCACTTAAACTAACCCCAAACTCTGTATTGGTTAATAATTTATACTTCAAGATAGACTTTCGGTCAGAATTTCATGAGTTTACCGAAATTATATGTTACTTGACTTCTCAGGCTTCCTCTACGGTCCTACTCTCTCTAAACTTTAATGCACACCTCTAGTTTTTATAAAAATAGCATTTTTAGGAGAAATTTAAAAAATAAAGAATTTGGTTTCTCTCGGTCTACAAAAAAGATATATTTATTTCTGTATAAGCCGTTTTAAATACAGGGTTCCTAAGATTTTCCTTAGGGATAGGATTTCAATAAATCAAACAGAAATGGCATAGAAAGTTCTGCGCGCACAAAAGAAACAGGTATATTGAGCAATGGTGCCAGTTTGTTATTATCTCCGGACTGCTTTCATGAGAAAAAATTGTCGCCACTCTTTCATTGTGAGCATAAATCAAAGTTGCAATAATAACCGTTGACAAAATGTCTGCAAATTCCGCTAGATGGCGGCCACACCATGAGATGATCGAGGAAAAAATTAGATGTTTTCAGGTCCAAACCGCAGCTTTTTCTTGCTTAAAGGAGGCGGAAGGGTCCATTATTTACGATACTGAGCGATAAACTCGTGAGGTTGTTAACATTAGAAAGAAATATCTTCGCTTTTAATTAAATTTCTTTCCATTCTGTTCTACTAGTGACATCTATCTGGAAACGGCCAAACCATGCAGCTAGCACTAGCAGCCAAAGAAATCAATAAACGGCGCTGTTTTTCCCGCAGAGCTTTTTGCTTGCGATATTATTGATTTTAAATAAAGCTGGCCCTACATCACATTTGATATTTTCGGAAGGGTAAAAGCGAAAAATAAGGGGCTGCCAATATTTGTAACACCCAAAAACGTTTTTTTTACGAAAAACTTGAGCTCTGCCACTTTTTTTATTTTTTTCTTCAACTTTCTCGAAATTTTCGTCATACCGCAGAAAAAAAATTATTTCCCCCATGGTCATACTCTACTTTTATTCGAAAAAATTTAGAAACAGAGACGGGATCAGTTTTCCTAAAACGGGGGATCTTGGTTTCGAGTGAGAAGATAAAGGGCGTCGCAGGCAAAAATTTTTCAATTAAATTAGCCGAACGCAAAAATGTCAGAAAAACAAAGCAATTTTTTTTCAAAAATTACGTCATTTCGGGAACGCAAAGAAATAGGTCTAAAGAGTATAATTTTTAAGAAAAAAATATCAATTTTCTCGCCCTCCTCCACTGGGACTACAGGGGCCGTGCAAAAATTACGTAATGGTCATAGGGGGGAGGGGGGTTACAAAACGTTACCTAGGGGGAGGGGGATTTTCGACAGCGTTTACATTTGTGTGAAACTAAGAAAATTTGCAATGAAAATAAGTGAAAAGTTTTTTTTGGGGGGCGGGGTAGTGGTCTTGAAATCGTTACGTAATATTAGGGGAGTGGCGTGCCAAATCGTTACAAAACATGACATAGGGAGGGGGTCAAAAATTGGTAAAATCACCGTTACGTAATTTGTGCACGGCCCCACATCTGACTGTTCCTCCTTTTTGATTTCGAATCAATGTGCAAAACCCGGGTTGGACGTTCGAAATCGTCAACCTGTCCTATTTGCTTGATAAAGTTTCTACGGAAATATCTCAGTCGATTTCTCCGGCCGTGTATGAACGCTTTAGGTTAGGCATTTGCATGTATCTCAGTCCCCAGCCTGTAAACAGTGCGTAAGGACAATGGTTACAAAATGAAAAGCCGAAAAATACTTTTTTTACGATATCTTTCATCAGTTTGGTATTAAAGTCGAGCAAAAACAATTTTTATTCCAGTTCTAAAGGTACGAAAATGGAAAACATTAGAAAACAACAACCTGGAATGGATTTACTACGTGTAAGATGTAGTGACAACATCGCCCCATGTCCATCCTTTTCTGCCTAATGTGCTTTTCCGTTTGTCTGCGTCTTATACACGGCTGTTTGGCCCCCTAAGGATTTGCTTAGGAACCTTGTATAATAAAATATGATAAATAGGATAGAGGTACATGAGGAATTTTGGTGTGCAGCCTAGAGGAATTGTGAGGCATTATAAGGGATTGTGAGACAGTGTCTGGAATTGGTGGGCATGAATTTTAATTATTATTGAAAGAAAAATGCTACCTGTATACGGATGCGACTTCGCGCTATTAAAAGAGATTGGTGGTGCCCGCGAATCCTTCTGTGGTAATCGCCTCCTAATCGTTTGGACCTAGCCGTATAAATTATTTTTTTTTGCTTTTTTTTTGGTCCACTTTTGGGGGCTACCCCTACCGAGTACAAGTTGGATAAACATTTTTTCCTTCTCAAAGAAAGTAGAAAAATTGAGGAACCAATCTTCAATTTCAATAAACTTCCTTTTTCGATCCATTTCTTTGTGTTTTGACCCACAAAAGGTTTATAAACACCAAAAAATAAAGATCAAAATGTTGCCAAAAAAGTAGGGTTATTAGACAATTAATTAAAGCTACTTTTTATCCCCCCAACAAACCGCCATTCTGTTTAGAAAATATTTTACTGAAATGTGCATTTTTCAATGAAAAAATTTACAAAAAAAACGCGTTTTAAAACATACTGTAAAGGCTGACATTCCAAAAGAGAGAGAAAAATTAAAAACGTCATCCCCTTCCAAAACATGTTATACGAAACTGAACCTGAACTTGAACCTCGCCCAAATTGGTCGCTTAATGTATGCAATTTATGCGTGACCAATAAAGACCTTTATTATTGTTAAATAAAAACCGGCTCCCATACTAAAACTAAGTCAATTTAAATTTGGAGTAACAGATTTGGAACACCGCAAACACGCTGCTTGTTGTAGGAGTACTTAATCGAACATACAAATTCTTTTCGAATCGATCTTGGAGTACGCGAGAGTCGTTTTTGAGCAATAAACGAAAGCGCTAAATCGCACTAACTTACTACGTTTATACGCGCCTAAAACCGTTTTTTTTATAAGACCGGTTTTAAATAAAATTGCTTTTTCCAAGGGTTTACACGCCCCTCGTTAAAATCATTTTCCAGCAGCTGATCGAAGTACTGCCAACGTCCTAACCTAATGATCTAACCTTACAGTGTCGGGCAAAAAAGAAATATTTCAATTCTAATAAAATCTTACATTTCATTATTTAAAAATACGCAAGTAAACCAACTACAAGTTTACATTTTTCCGTAATTATTTGTTTATGTTGGCAGCAATGGCCTAAAGCGTTTTTACAGTGTTTACACTGACCCTAAATTCGGTTGGTTTTAAAGCAGATAAACCATCTTCCTAAATCGTTTTAAAATAAAAAGCGTTTAAAAAAGGCCGTATATTAACAAAGATACTGGCAATATTTTTAACTTTAAAATAAATATAATGCATAAAAGCTGGTGTTAAAAACCATACAAATTGTTTAATTAGATGTGGAGGTGGTTAATTGCCCACCTTTTTGTATTTCCGATGGCAATAAATTTTTATTAATAAAAAACTTTTAAAACTTTTATTAAATGCACTCAAAAGTAGAAAATAACTTCTTATCTTTCTTATACCATAATAAAAGCGATGGGTGCAAATCAAAAATTTTAACTTTAGGTATCGTATATCGGTCACATCGACGATTCACCTAAGAAACAGTTGTATTACTCTATAACCTAAGGACATTAGCGACATAAAACTATTTGTAAATCATCGCGGTATACCTATCTGCATCTAACGAGAACCAAGCACTTGTACAGAAACTTGTACCACGTTCGAAAAGAGCAGATATATGCTAATCTAAGGTGTTCTTGAACGCGATAGGTGTTGAGATGCGTTAGGTATCACGTATTGTTACGGCGCACGTAACGTATCTCAGCACCTATTGCGTTCAGAAACACCTTAAATTAGCATATATCTGCTCTTTTCGAACGTGCTACAAGTTTCTGACCAATCAATGTTCTTGGTTCTCGCTAGATGCGGATACGTATACCGCGATGAGTTACAAATAGCTTTATGTCTCTAATTTCAAAGGCTTGGCAAGCACGGCAATCTCACCCGTTCTCATCTTCGTTAGATGAAATCATTATGTTTATCATTCGAATAGAAGAAGAATTTAGTTCTTCTTTTGTAGTTCTCTCTTTGTCATCATAAAGTTAAAATTTTTAATTTGCGCCCATCGCTTTTATTATGGTATAAGAAAGATAAAAAATTATTTTCTACTTTTGAGGGTTTTTAATAAAAGCTTCTTCATTAAATGATTTTTTTTATAAAAATTTATTTTTTTATTTTTAGATTTGTATCCTAAATCGTCCATTTTGAATCCGCCATATTGAAATTTTCAAATCTTATTAAATATTCATATCCCCTTCCTGAAAAACCCATATATGCTAATTTTGATTGAAATCGACCAAACTAAATAATTTTCCTTCTCCACTTGCCTCGCTGCAGGGAGGTGGGTACCTGAGAATACCATATTATTGTATTTTCACCGGAACTATAAACGCATACCAAATTTGAATACAATCGGATGTGGATAAGTCAGTTAAAATTGGTTAGCAAAACATGAATGAAAATCGTCCTCCTTGAATCCGTCATATCAAATTTTTAAAATCTGATAAAAAATTCGTATTCCTTATCCCCAATCGGATAAACTTAGGTGTTTTCCCCCCTCCATTCCCCTCGTAGGGGGAAAGGGTGCCTATTAATGACATATTATTGTATTGTCACCGGAACTATAAATGCATGCCAAATTTGAAGGCAATCAGATGTGTATACGTTAGTTAAAATTGGTTAGCAAAAAAAGACCAAAAATCGTCCATCTTGAATCCGCCATATTAAATTTTCAAAATCTGATTAGAAATTCGCCTAGTGCCCCAACACACCAAATTTCAACGAAATCGGGCGTACTTTAACTGTAACCCACTCCACCCCCTTCGAGTAGGAGCTCTCAATTTTATCACAATATAAGCCGGCCAAATTTAAAGCCGATCGGATATTGTCAAAATTAAGTTGCAAGATTCCACCCGAACAAACATAGATACATTGCAAGTTAATTAAAAGCTTGTAAAAAGCAAATCTCAGCAAAAAATGATAATCATAATTTATACGATGAAAATACGGCAATTATTAGGGTCGTTATATTTTATACAAAATCCTGGGCTAAATCCTCACAACCAAGTCAAATTTCATTTGTTAAAATTTTTGATTAGATAATTGAATTCGTGAAATTAAAACACACGCGTCTTGACTTGTGACAGAGTTAATTATAATGAATTTTCAAGACTTTATTATAATGAATTTATTCTGACGTTTTAACTGACTAAAGAGGGTCTCTCAAGGGACCGCCGCGTGTCAAAACCAAAAGCGTTTATTATTTTACAATTTGCGGGAAACAGCTATTTACGCCGTATACAGCGGTGAATGCAGCTTATTGGCTATTCCATGCACCACGGAGGGAAGATTTGAAAATTTGTGGTAGTTTTTTTAGAAACCACAAAGTAAAAAACTCAAAATCCCTGGACCTTTATGTACCCGCAAGGATGTATATGGACGCAGACCGGTGTATATGGACGCCCACCGGTGTATATTTACTCATACAGGTGTATATATACTCACAAGGGGTGCCTATAGACTTGCACGGATCTAGGGATTCTCAGATTTTTTTCTGTGCATATTACAAGATTTTTTTATTACTTATTATTAAACGATTCAAATTTTTTCCTGCCCTCAGCCCTGCTCTGTGATGATCAACAACAGTATATCTTCACAGCTTGAAAGTAAGGCTGAAAGCAGGAGAAAATGTGGAACAAAGTCCATCTTTTTTTTTTCCTTAAAGCTAATAAAAAACAAAGATTCGCTAAATACGCTGGTCAAACTTTTTAACTTGATTTATCGTAGCGGTAAAATCCCTGCTGACTGGCTAAAGTCAACCTTCGTTACGCTGCCTAAAAAACATTTAGCAAAGAAGTGTAGTGATTACCGCCTAATCAGCCTAATGAGCCATATATTAAAAATATTTCTAAAACCCTTTTCTCAATATGCAAGTTTTCCATGCATCAAGTTTTCTAATAACAGGTTAAAAGAAGACACACTTTAACCTGTTATTAGAATATTTGATGAATGAAAAAGTTGCATAGTGAAAGTGAAAAGAAGACACAAGCAGAGTGTGTCTTCTTTTAATCTGTTATTAAAAAATTTGATGCATGAAAAAGTTGCATAGTGAAAAAGATTATCCATAAAAGAATTTATGGGAAATGCGAATGCTTTATGGGCGACACGCAGTTTGGATTTCATGGAGGGTTGGGGACAAGAGAGACCCCGCGATTCTTCAAAAACCTCCAAAAAATCTCGCCCTTATAAAAAATCTGACGATTTTTAAACACAAGTTTACACTTAATGCTTTTTTGTTGGGACTATTTACTAATATTCCTTAAAATTTAGTTTCCTAATACTGTTCTAGTAAATAAACAATATGTCAGTTTTAATTTTTGTAGGCTGTTTTTCTGAAAATCCTGTTTTTTATTTAAAAATGTATGTTATTAAGCTTATTTTTATATGTAAACAAAACTTTAAAACTTTTAACATACAAAACCATAGATAGCCATGGAATAATTCGCTGCCACTGTTCAGAAAAGTTACACAAATTCTGTCTTTCCTTTTACATGGGGAGAATTTTCGACATTTTTTGACGTTTATTGGTACGCGTAATAACAATTTAGCTTCGCCATAAACTAGTCCTGCAGAATATCATTAAAATATTAAATTTAAAAAATATTATTAAAAAGATTAAGCAGTTTCTCTTACAACTTAGGATAAATATGAAGGACGCTGAGTTTTTATTTTAAATCAGGCGATAGGTAAAAATCGGCACTTTCCAGAATTCTGACGGGTGAGATTTTCTGTCGTTTCTGAAGAATCGCGACCTATATGCCTGTTTCATAGATTTTGAGAAAGTATTTGATCGAGTCCAATACGAAAAGGTCATAGAATCGCTAAAAAAAGTTGGTCTATATGACTTAGATCTAAAGATAATCGCTAATCTATACTGGAATCAGACTGCTCAAATAAAGGTTGATGGCCAACTGTCCGAAGAGGTTCAAATAAGAAGAGGAGTACGCCAAGGTTGTATATTATCTCCGCTGTTGTTTAATATCTATAGGTACAAAATAATAGAGAATGCCCTTCATAATTGCGAAGAGGGTCTGACCATAAACGGCTTAAAAATCAACAACATACAATATGCCGATGGCACTGTCATAATAGCAGACATGCTGGAACTATGCCTCCGAAGTTTAATAGGCCTTCCATCTACTCGCGTTTTAGTGAGCTTTAAACGTACGTGGCGGCCATTTTGACAATTAACTAATGTAATAACTGTCAACAGTGTCAAAAATGGCGGCGGCATACGTGTAAAAGGGTACTAAAACGGAAGGCCTCCATGTCGGAGGTATCGGCTGGAAGATCTGCAAAATTGTTGTCAAAAGTTTGCAACTAGGACTTAACTTAAATGTTGGAAAAATAAAATGGATGGTCAGCAAGTCGAACGCGTGGATTCATACAAATACTTGGGTTGCCTCCTCAATGAAAACTGGGACGACACGCAAGAAGTTGCATGCAGATAATCTTTTATCAAAATGAAATCAGGTATTATGTTTTTAGCATCTTACAATGACTGAGGACATGTGCAAAAAGTTGAAGGCATTCGAGATGTGGTGTTATCGTAGAATACTAAGGATATCCTGGATGGACCGAGTAACTAATGTGGATGTTCTACTTAGAATAAATAAAGATCTAACAGTGAGATTTACTAAGATCTAAAATAGTACCCACCACAGGTCTAAATATTTACATCACAAACCAATTTTCAAAAAACACAAACACAAAACTACAAACTAAAAGTAAAACATTGAGGTTATCTAAAAGCTCAGTAAAAAAAACTTTCCTTACTCAAAGCCCACTCATTTTAAAGCTCTAGCTTTTCATCAGTAGAGGCTGGTGCAACTAGAAGTAAAAGATCCGAACTCGCTATTTGTGATTGAACGCAGCGCTAATATTTTTAAACTGACATTTCGACAGTAACAGAAATGTACAAAAGACTTGCATTTAAGTGTTTTAATATAGTCTTTTAATACATTGCACCTTTTAAATAAATACAAAATTAATCTACTCCTTATATTATTATTACTCATCTAAATCGTTGTGTGAAATCAAGTATTAATTGGAAAAAATTAATTATCAAGGGTAAGTTTTAATTAGAGTGACATATAGCCCCAATGTTAATTTATTCTACAGAGTGTTTACTATTCAAACCTCGCGTGGCTTTAAATTTTTTAATTTTCTTTTCTTCTAAATTGAAAATTTCCTCTTAAATCCAACAAAAGATTGTATTAAGATGATTATTCAATAAATAAATTTATTAAAATTGTTCTTTTAAATCAAACTATATCCAAAACTCAAGGAGGGTTCGCTTAAAATTCTTAAAACCAAAAAGTTCACTTCAACTTAGGACCGTTCTAAAATAGACTAAACCTTTTTAGTAAATCCCACCGTTAAAATTTTGTCTCCCGTCAAAAAACGAAAACTTGAATATTTTGGCCATATTGTGAGAAATATGACAAATATAAACTTTTAAAATTAATAATGGAAGGCAAAATTGAAAGCAGAATAGGACCGGGTCGTAGACGGATACCATGAGTTAAAAATGTTACACAGTATGGCTTTAGTACAATGACACATTTCCGAAAAGCAGTGGAAAGACAGGAAGAAGAAGAAGAATAAAAACTATTTTTTTTTAAATTTATTTACGCCCAAGTAACGAAAACATACTAATTAAAGATTTAAGTTGGTACGCACAAAAAAAAAAACTATACTTTTGTCACAAAATTTATAGGTTGTAGTAACATTTTTTCTGATTACATTTTGTTCCTCCACACCCACAAAATTCACTCTCTCAGATTAATTCTTAATAATATGATATAAAAATATTAGTAACAATTTCGCATTTATGTTTTAAGTTTTTAAACACCTTATAGAGTACAATTGATATAATAAATAAAAATTTTCTATGGATCTATAAACATTTGCAACACCGTTTGTTACTTAGTATAATAAAGTAAGTAAGATTTTCCTATTTTGGTCTACAAAACATTTTTGCTGCCCCCAGTGAATCTGAATAAAAACCTAGTTACGTATTTTTTAAGCCGTGTCCCTTGTATTTACCACTTTGTAACTTCAAATTTAAAGTTATAGGAGGTGTGGTAATAATTTTTTATTATGGTATCGTTTACGACTTCGTACAATGTAAACGGAAGTTAAAAATGTGAAAGTTTTTAAGTTTCATTGGAAAAACTATAAAAAGTTCGGATGAGTGTAATGTAAGCTATACGTTGAAGTGGTGGATCACATGAACCCCTAACTTTTTAACAGATTGGGAACTCTAATTTTGATGTAATTTTTTACATTATGGCTTATTTGGGAAAATTATTCACTTTCGCAGACGATATTGCAACAACAACGATGCATCTACAGCAACATCTGGATAGTATCCAAGAATGAGCAGAAAAATTAAAAACTAAACACCAAAAACACAAGCAATGTTTACCAAATGCAGAACTTAACCCGGAACAAGAATAACCATAAACAATGAAGAAATAAATTGGAACGACTCTGTAAAATATCTGGGACTGCATTATGACAAGAAACTTACGTGGAAAGAGCAAGAAAGTAACATCAAGAAGAAAAAAGTTTACAGAAGAAACAAACTATACTAAATGATAGAAAGACATAGCAGATTAAATATCAGAAACAACGCGGCAATATTCAAGTCCATTATAATACCAACTTATGAGGCACCAGCAAGATACGGGAAAACACCATACAAAGAAAGCTCAACAACGTATTAAGACTTTTGACAGATGCACGAAGATATAACAGGAACAACGAAATACGTGAAGAAATGCAACTGAAAACCCTGCAAGAAGTAATAGTCAAACAAACATAAAATATCAAAGATACGGTACAAAGAAGCCAAAATAAAGCAGTCACCAACACCTTCCTCCTACGACAGGTTGGGAGGAGGGTTTACCTCTACCTACTGCAAGAAAAATAGAAGAAAGAGGCGACGAAGCCGACCGATACAAATAGGAATAAAAATCGAGAAGCAATAAAGCGGTTAAAAACTAAGAGGCACAGCCTAAGTTGAAAGCCGACTCAATATCAGAAATAAGGCGACAATATTCAAGTCCATTATACTACCAGCAGCAACTTATGGGGCACCAGCTTGGCGGCACATAAATAAGACAAGGAAAAATAACATACAAAGAAAGCTCAACAACGTAATGAGACTTATGGCGGATGCACAAAGATATAACAGGAACAACAAAATACGTGAAAAAATGCAACTAAAAACCCTGCAAGAAGTAATAGAAAAACAAACAGAAAATATTAAAGACACGGTACAAAGACGCTAAAATCAAGCAGTCATTCCGCCTACGACAGGTTGGGAGGAAGAGTTATTCCTACCTCCTACAAGAAGAATAGAAGAAAGAGGCAATGAAGCCAAATGAGAAAAATAGGAACAAAAAGCGAGAAGCAATAAAGTGGTTAAAAACTAAGAGGCGCAGCCTAAGTTGAAAAGAACGAAGAATGAAGCTTATGGTGTGTATGACATAAGACGAAAGTGAAGCCAATTTTCGTTAGGCTGATGGTGCTTATTTTGGCGCATGCAGTTTAACTTAGTTTTAATTTGTATCGGTATAATAGTGAAATTATGCAGCTTTAAGATGTAAGAGTACCAGACGAAAAAAAATTGTTTCCTAATATATCCATACAAATAAAATAACACTTTAAGGTAAGGATTTTAGAGGAGAAAATCTTAAATTTATATGTAGTGTAAAATAAATAACTGTTTAAATGTTGAAAATGGTGTGAATCACCAGATTTCTGTTAAAGTTCTTTAGATGCACGTCGATTACTACTTTTGTATTTAAGTGTAAGCTTTGCCCAAATTGTGGTCGTCCACCATATATCTTTATTTGCATACCAAGTGCGATTGGTAAGAGCCGGTATGTTTGTTACGAGCGAATTAAATTAAGTCGGTTTATAAATTTCAGTTTTTTGATATTTTTTTTAGGTTACCCTAAGTTAAGATAACTTACACTCACCTTGAAACCATCGCTATCCTGAATTTAATTTTTATTTGCATTTTCAACTTTTTTACAAGAAAGTGTTGCTCGAATTAACGCTAACTCGCTAAGGGATAATTCTGGACCTGCAACCTATAAGTATCCACCAGAGTGTGTTAAACTAAATCATTTCCTATTTTAAACCAGGTTCCAAATTAATTCCCCTTTCGACAACTCTATTTTTCAACCGCTCAACTCGACCCTGCCCGCAAATAGAAGTTGACCTCTGATAAATCGACCAGTTTTATCAAAGGTGTCGAACTTTGGAAAACAGAGTCTCTATGAAAGTATCTATTAGCTCTGGGTGGCCTAATTTAATTTTTTCTTAAATATTTATAATTTTGTTTCCGATCCCTTACGCTGAATATATCTGTCCGAAAATAACCAAATCATTGACACTGAATCATCACTGAAGGAGGTCATGCTGTTTTGACCGAGGTACATACAACATTCATTTTAATTTTTCAAAAATAATAATTTATTATTTTTTATTAAAATTTTAGAGCTTTTAGCCTCGCGGGCATAAAAGGCGTGTGTAAAGTGTACTTTTGCGCCCGGACGAGCATAAAATAATTTAATTTTTCTTGATTTGTGCCGCTCCCATTTTTTAAACATATCGGATACCCTCCTTTAAAAAAATATGTGCCTTTTGCGATAACGATATAACATTAAAACCCATGCTGAAAGGCTTTGTAACTTTGGCCAATTAGAGTAAAAACATTGTTATGAGAAGCACGTAGCCGGAAACATGCAAACTCGTTGGGAAATATTATAAGCACTGTCGTACGCAGGGGTTCAAGCCCCTCTTCCCCCCAGAGCCACTGAAAATCAACTCGTAAAGGTTGATTTTTTTCGAAAATCATCAAAAAAATAGTAATCTGATACTTAAGCCCCCGCCTTCCCCAGAAACAATTTCTGCTTATGCCACTGTTATAAGTATTGCTTTGCTTTCGAGTTTTAAAAATTATTATTAATTGAAAAAGCAAAGCTACCTACATACAAAGTTATTTTTTAGCAATTACTGCAGGTCAACAAAAAAACTTTCTTTTAATGTAGGGAATTTTATAACGTACTGAAAACAGATTTTGTCGTTGTATAAAAATTTGCAGTAAGGTAAATGGAATATCCCTCGCTGCTGAAATACTATTTTACAGAATAATTCACTAGATATTTTCTTAAAATTTAAATTTCTTTTTGAGAATTAGTAGAATTTATAGTTAATCCATATACAGACCGCTTCAAGCTACTGCGAACATAGGGCGAAAGAAGTCTAATTTGCCAGTGTACGTACATGCAGAGACACCGCACGCCTATCAGTGAAGCAACCAATACTCAGGCTTGCGATCACCACTTGCATGACTTTCCTTTGGTATTTAGTACGCCTCTAACCACGGTGCTGTGTGGAGCGTAGTCAATGGAACCGGAATTTGGTCAATAAATACGCAAATTTTTATAACGTAATTTTCTTATTTTTTGTCACTGATAAATAAGAGCGTTTTATTGTCAACTGCTCAGATTTATCAGTGACGACGTGTTACAATGAAAATAATAAGGAGAAACAAAATAAAAGCAAGTTCTCAAAATAAAATAATACATTCTAAAAACCAAAAAGATTCTCCCAGTCAAAAAAAAAAATTAAAGCAAATGTTAGAAAAGTCCTCCTTGCTCGGCTAGACAATATCCGAGCCTACTATAAAAACCCCTTCCAACGTTTCCAAGCATGTTAGGGGTGATAATTTGAAAAGCTTCTTCAAAAACAGATCGAGCTGGCCATAAAATAGTTCCCCGTGTACTTATAACCCGATTAGGAAATACATTATCAAGATATTCCCTAACAAGGCCAACATTGTGAGCGGAACAACCATCTTGTTGAAACCATGTTTCACCAAATCTTACACCTAACAACTGCCTAGCAGTTGGAATAATGTGCTGCTGCAGTAGATCCAAGTATCTAGGACCATTCAAATTGAAATTGCCGTTAATAAAAAATGGCCCAATTACGTGTTCCCCTACAATACCCCCCCCCCCCCCAAACATTTAGTTTTTGGGGATACTGTGTTCTTACGTCAAAATACAAATGCAAATTTTCCCTCGACCAATATCGAACGTGTATTGGGTTATGACGATTTGACTATTTGACCATCTGCACTTTTTCGGCAACTTCGTAGACATCCATTTTTAGTTTTAAAAATGTATTATTTCAATTAAGAACTTACCCATCTTTTTCTCGAACAAGGCAGAAATAAAACAAAATAATAAAAACAAAATGAATTTCCAAAAGATAACACTGCAGCGTGCTTCGAATCCACCTCGGTCGTACAGCACGGAGAGTAAATTGGACTTGATTCCCCCTATGTTCGCAGTAGCTTGAAGCGGTCTGTATACCTGCGTGGCCAGGACTGATCTCAAAGTTTATGTTGAACAAATTAGAATTCTGATTACTATGTGGAAAACATGAATTTTGATTATTTGTGTGACAGGTACGTTGATCATCATTAATATTCAGCTAAGTCTAAATTCTATTCAAAAAATAAAGAGAGCGATTCCATGTGTAAAAATTACGTATAGGGTGATTCGCCATATTTTTCCACCCCCTTTAGCTATCTTTCTATTGCAACCAGAGATAAGTTTAAAACACATAAGTTGTATAACTATAACTTTATAATGACTTCTATTATTACATTTTTAATATCTATCGTATGTACTCACTGTTTATTTTTTTTGTCAAAGCTTGACATATTTTACAAACCAAAAAAAAATTAATCTTTCAAAAACTGTCTGGGGAAATTACAAAAAGAGACAACAAAACATTAGTCCATTTCATAAAATCTGTTTTACATGCAAATATGAAAAAAACTAGAAAGAGAGGGCAATATGAGTTGCCCACCTCTGGTAAAACAACACTGCCTAACAACAGGCCAAAAAAATGCTGCGCGCAGTAAAAAAGTATGGTTAGGGTGTCAATTTTTTTTCTTAAGTCAGAGCAATGAAATTTGGCACAAATATTGTTCTTTCGGCAGCGTACCCTTGTGTTTATCAAAAAATTACATATTTGGCCCCTAGGGGGCAACAGGGGCCAAAATGTGTGTTTAAACTCTCCCTCATACCTTCTATACTGATACACCTGCACATCTGAATCTAAGTCAGTTGGTAGTTCGAACTATTACCTATAAGTCTATTATACCAGAAAAATTCATAGCTGTTAAAAAGCCCCCTAGGATAGGAGCTAAAAATTTTGTCGATTTCAATTATGTCAACAAAAATGACACCACTAGAGGCTAATGCAAAGTTGGGGTATTTAAAATTGAGAAATGGTCCACTGCGCCCCTGGTGGTGTATTTTTGTTGACATTCGCCGAAAGATATGTGGTACATAATTTTTTAATTGAAATCATCAAAAATTTTAGCCCCTAACCTAGGGGCCTTGCTAACAGTCAAATAAGTGGCCCAATTTGAAACTGACTTGGAAAACAACTGTCAATTGTATATTTTTTTACCGATAGTTTTAATATTTCTTATTTTTTTTTGTTCATTTTGTATCCTTAGACTGTTATTTTTACTGTTGTTTTTGTGGGTATAGGATTATAGGCAAAAAAGAAACACTTATTTTTCTTTGGTACGTTTCGGACTTTATTAGTCCTTTTTCAACCCTGCAAGAAACACATTACTCTTTAGAGGTCAATCTAATTTTTTATAAACTAGGCTAGAGATATATTAAGTACTTACTCAGTCAACTAATGTTTCATTGCAGATGTGGATGTGGTCTCTGCTGCCTTGTTACACGCCATGAAACTTGAAATTTTGGTCAAACTTGTTTCAAAAAACCTTTTTTTTTTTTTTTTTTTTTTTTATAATATTAATATATTCACGCTTGCCGAAGAATTTTGAGGTTACAGTTGTCATTTGTGCAGTGGTGCTTTCAACAGAGGGGTGCGTTCATAACAAGTAACAGCGACAACACCAGTGGTGGGACCGTTCGTAAACTGTGCACTAAGTTGATCCGTATCTTTATTCTGGACAACTTATGGCCAATTGCACCAACGTCAAGTCTGCATCCCAAACCCAACCCAAAAGTCCCGCTCCCCCCAGAAGCACAAACTCAAAACACAAACCCAAAGCCGCCGCAACAGGCAATTATTATTTATTTCCCCAGCAACCCTCAAGCCTTCCCATTTAATAATAACTTTATCTTTCCCTCCCTTATTTTTGTTCCCTATTTTTCCAAAAAATTTTTTTTAAGTTTTGATATAGTTAAATACCTACATTAGCAATAAATTTATTTCCCCCTCCCTTATCTTTTCCTTCCCTTATTTTTACATCAACTTTGTACTTCACGGACGGTCCCTCCCACTTATATTTTTTATATAGCTTTTTCCCTATGTAAAATTAAAGTTTTTATACAGTTAAAATATAGTGGTCAAAAATTAAACAATTAAAATACATTATTACAAAAGTTAACATAAATATTATGGTAAATTCGACATTTTTTGAGTCAACCTATCAATGTAAATGTATGACCTGAGTGTGGTTTGTTTTATTACTTGGAAGTTGCAAAATTGTTTTTTATATAATTCCAAAGTTGTGGAACTCATATATGTTGTTATGAATGAGAACCCTCGTTCAATGGTGATTGCATTTCCAAGTAATAAGTGTGTGTGTAGGTGTATGAGTGTGTTATATAAGTTTTTATACAGTTAAAATATAGTGGTCAAAATTATAAACAATTAAAATAACACTATTACAAAAGTTAACATAAATATTATGGTAAAATCAACATTTTTGAGTCAACTTATCTATGTGAATGTATGGCCTGAGTGTGGTATGTTTTATTACTTGGAAGTTGCAAAATTGTTTTTTATATAATTCCAAAGTTGCGAAACTCGTATATGTTGTTATGAATGAGAACCCTCGTTCAATGGTGGTTGCATTTCCAAGTAATTTCTTATTTTGTTTGCGCAAATATCTCGCTTAGCAATTTCTCCCCTTGTTCTCTTCTCTTTCAAAATAATTGGAATTCACTATAATTTAAACATCTTACTCGTCGTCATTACTTCACAGTAAAAAGTTTTAAATTTACCCCTTTTAATTTTTTCCCTGGGACCTAAATAGTTTGATTATTTCGCAGCGGGGGCAGCGATGCCGACAAGTTAAAATCTTATGCAAAAATCATAGGCGTATCCTGGGGCTCATGCGTCCCGTCCCTCCTTCAGCGGATGTCCTGATCACTGTCTTCACTGTCCACAAATAAATAAAAATCATGATTTTTTTTGTTACAAGCTTTTATTTAGCTTGCAATGTATGTAATAACAAACCATGTTTGTTCGAGTGGAATTTTGCCACTTAATTTGGACCAACTTCCCGACATCCAATCGGCTTCAAATTTGGCATGCTTATATAGTTGCGGCGACAATATAAGGATATAGTGTGATGAAATTCACAGCTCCCCCCTACTCGAAGGGGTTAAAAGGGGGTACAATTGAAGTACGCCCGATTTCGTTGAAATTTGGTGTGTTGGGGTACTTGGGGATGGAGATAACGAATTTCTAATCAGATTTTAAAGATTCGATATGGCGGATTCCGATTCCGATTGCCTCTAAATTTTTAGTTCTTCTTTTATTCAAATGATAAACATAATACTTGTAGAATGGTTTAAAGATCCTATTTTTAATTTCTTTTGAAGGTGTAGGTTTCTTGGTTAACAAGATCCCTCAACCCATAAACCTACACCTTCAAAAAAAAAAGATAAATCATAATACTTTCATCTAAAGAAGCTGAGAAAATAATATTTTTGTAATCTTTATCCAAATTTCGGTAGGCCTTCATTCGTTTGGTGGTGCCCTTTTTGCTTAATTTTAAAAAAAAAATTCTGGCTACGCCATTGAAGATGTATAATTATTTATTTTTAAGTGCGTCTTTGACAATTATAATACGTGCCGACAGAGGCAAATGAGAATTAGGGAAAATAAGGAAAAATAAGGGCGCGATTTCGAAAAAAAATGAGAGAGAAATTAAAAATGAGAGCTCGAGCGAATTAAAGAAGATGAAAGTAAGTGATAATTTTTGCAATTTTATACCCTTTTTACAGAACCTCTTGGTTTCTGTGCATATTTAATAATTTTAATAAGTAACTAGGGAGCGATATACAGACCGCTTCAAGCTACTGCGAACATAGGGGGAATCAAGTCCAATTTACTCTCCGTGCCGTACGACCGAGGTGGATTCGAAGCACGCTGCAGTGTTATCTTTTGGAAATTCATTTTGTTTTTATTATTTTGTTTTATTTCTGCTTTGCACGAGAAACAGATGTGTAAGTTCTTAATTGAAATAATACATTTTTAAAACTAAAAATGGATGTCTACGAAGTTGCCGAAAAAGTGCAGATGGTCAAATGTTCAAATCGTCATAACCCAACACACGTTCGATATTGGTCGAGGGATAATTTGCATTTTCATTTTGACGTAAGAACACAGTATCCCCAAAAACTAAATGTTTGGGGGGGGGGTATTGTAGGGGAACACGTAATTGGGCCATTTTTTATTAACGGCTAGATACTTGGATCTACTGCAGCAGCACATTATTCCAACTGCTAGGAAGTTGTTAGGTGTAAGATTTGGTGAAACATGGTTTCAACAAGATGGTTGTTCCGCTCACAATATTGGCCTTGTTAGGGAATATCTTAATAATGTATTTCCTAATCGGGTTATAAGTACACGGGGAACTATTTTATGGCCAGCTCGATCTCCCGATCTTGCTCCTAATGACTTCTATATGTTTTTGAAGAAGCTTTTCAAATTATCACCCCTAACATGCTTGGAAACGTTGGAAGGGGTTTTTATAGTAGGCTCGGATATTGTCTAGCCGAGCAAGGAGGACTTTTCGAACATTTGCTTTAATTTTTTTTTGACTGGGAGAATCTTTTTGGTTTTTAGAATGTATTATTTTATTTTGAGAACTTGCTTTTATTTTGTTTCTCCTTATTATTTTCATTGTAACACGTCGTCACTGATAAATCTGAGCAGTTGACAGTTCTTATTTATCAGTGACAAAAAATAAGAAAATTACGTTATAAAAATTTGCGTATTTATTGACCAAATTCCGGTTTCATTGACTAAGCTCCACACAGCACCGTGGTTAGAGGCGTACTAAATACAAGGCGAACGTCAGAGAATGGCGATCGGAAGCCTGAGTGTTGGTTGCTTCACTGATAGGCGTGCGGTGTCTCTGCATGTACGTACACTGGCAAATTAGACATCTTTCGCCCTATGTTGGCAGTAGCTTGAAGCGGTCTGTAAACAGCGAGCTGACTGGGCTATCTTTATCAGGTTTGGGTGGTTGTTGGCTGTCTTTCTCGCACCCTAGTGGAAGCGCAACCCAGATGTGGTCTTGTACAAGTTGTAGATTAATCTGCTCGTATTATAAGTAAAAATTGTATGAATATTAGAATTTCCTATACTAAAGGGTGATTCAGAATTCCCTAGAAAGATTTGAACAGTAGTTACACATCGTTAAATTTCATATTTTTTTTCTCTTAATTAGGGAGTAAAATTTTCGTATTTTTTTGGGAATCGCTTCGAAAATAATTTACCGAGCAAGTTTACGTGTGCTGCCAATGACATGTTTTAGGGTTTTTGTAAAGCATTTTGAAGTTGTCAAAGTTTTTTAAATGCAAATATCTCTGAAACAAACGAGAGAGAGAACAACAAATTCTACCTACTCTTAAAGTAATTTTAGGGAATTTTGAATCAACCTGTATAATAGTACCCACGTAAGGTTTTTCCCACGTTTTTCCTGGATCCCTATTCTCTCGAAAATTTCCACTAATCGCAAAGCTAGACTCTGTCACGGGTATTCTTAAAGCTAATCATACACGACCTAACAATCTTGTTGACTTTGTACTAGTTGAGAGATTTTAGCCCAAATGTGCTCAGTCGGGTTGCTGCGAAAAAGTACTCCTTTCTATCGAATTCTCTATCAAATCAAGAATAAGGCTCCTGAATAATTTTCTCTTCCAGAACATGTTGACTCTTTTAGAAGGTGGATGTACAGTGTCTGGTATTATTTAATTATATTTTATTAATCTTTTAATGTATATACATTTCATCCACTCGTAAATGTTCGCAAGAGAAAAATTAAGGCACTTTGCTCAAAAAATCTATTGAACAAAACGACCGAATCGCATGTTTAAAAAGAACTTCTTTTTCCCACAAGTTCGTAACAGTCACATTTGTGCCGCGTTCTCTACACGATATCGTATATACAGCCGTCCTAAGTAAAAAAGAAGTATCTCCACATTTAATGTCTTTGAGTTATTGCGTAAATATTCACTGGTTTTTTTCCGCTGGGCCACCAGGTAAGACATCAGGTTAGAATGTTCTAATATCAATTGTAAATTTGGAAAAACGCCTTTTTTAAATAGTCGATTTTTTAAAGTAGCACCTTAAATTTTTTCCAATTTGCTTGCTGCATTTTAGTTAAACAAATTGCTAATACCACCCTTTAGATATGTACGAAGACTAAAAAGTGGAGATACTGCAAACGTACACGGTTACAACTACACAGTAATAGGAGTAGTAGTATAGGGGCGGCCCGTAGGTCTGGTAATTAAGCCTCTTTATGGGCTCTTTCTGCCATCCCCCCTTCTTTACCCCTATGCGCCACTTCCCCTGCAACTCTATCAGGCCTCACTGTCTTCTTTATGTCGGCCTATTTGAGCGAGTGCAGCTCCTCTTCCTCTTCAGCTGCCTGGATCTGGCGTATGCATCGCACTCTGCTAAAGAGAAGCGAACCCCACTATATAGCACAACCACAATATGGCAACGTTTGTTTGAAAAATTAACATTTAGGTTATTTTATCCATCACTGACAAAGTCGCACTGAAAATGTCTGCCACATTGGTGACACGTTCAGAAATAAGGATACTTTATTTACAAAGTTTCCAGTAAACTGATAATCTGGGTTTTATTTATTTTTTGTTTATGGTTGAAATATAAGTGTAGACAATCCAAGTGAATTTGAAATAAGAAATTCGTTTAAAAATTGAAGTTTTACATCTAGAAAATAAAATCAAGATTTAGTGTTTCAGATACCTTAAACATATTGTGAAAAATAGCAGATTTCGTTTTATGGAAATCAAGGCCCAATGAAGAATACTAAAAAAATGATATTTTGCATACAAGCCTAAACTAAACCTCCAAATGCTCTACAGAGAGACTTTTTAGATAAAAAAATTATTTAAAATAATTAAGATTTGGCACGTTGGGCTTCGTGGCGCAATTGGAAGTCGCATAATTAGTATGTGTGCAAAATTTCAGCTCTCTAGCACTTTTTCTTTGACCAGGATTTCCAGAATACGATTTGTCCTGGGGATCCTTGTCGCCGATTCCTCTTCGAGCCCGCAAGCGGGACTCACGGGATCTCGTGCTACTCTCATTTGCGTCAGATATTTGTTCAGTCATCATCGCTGTCAGGAGTCCAATGTCCTTTCGGGTCTTGCCTAAGAGCCATTTAGTTCTGGCTTAAAACTACACAACGCCAATACTGCTTTATTTGGCCAGGGAGCTGCAAAACTTTCTCTACTCCAAAATGGCAAAATTTGGAGTTACTGTGTTCTAGCTTGGGAGGGCAGTATAGTCCGAACGAGCGTATAAATAACGAACAAAGGGCTAATTTAATAAATTTGCGAAACTAATGTTTCTGAGTTACAGTGGCGATTTTAGAAAATGATCCTTATTCCTGAATAGCGCTATTGAAGTATGAAAGCTTGCCGCACTTACGCGGCAGGATATCTTGCTAGGAATACCCACCGTGAGACGAAAGTGAAGCCAAGTTTCAGTCGGCCGCCATTCCGTTTTGGCGTTTGCCGAGAAACTAAAAATTGTATTTTTTTTAGATCATTTTTTAGTTTCTTGAAATGTTAGGGCAGGAAATTATTTTGTTAATTTTTCGTTAGGGTTCTAGAGTTAGAAATAAATGCTCTGGATGTGGTGTCCACATAATATAATGAGATAGTATTTGTGAATATAGTAGTATTTTTTTTTTGTTTAAATATGTTAGAAATAACACTTAAATGTGAACCTTTTAAAATAAAAGCATCATTATAATTTGCTCTCACTATGCAACTTACTTCATGTATCAAATATTCTAATACAGATTAAAAGAAGACACAAGCAGATTGTATCTTCTTTTAACAAAGTTGCTGTAGGTCTGAATAAGGACTTTAAAAAAATGCGACTGAAAAGTTGGCGAGACATTTGGTTTGGCTACAGCGGCGTATCAAATGTGGAATAAAATATCATTGTAAAATTATATTTTGTAAAGAAAACATGCAAGTATTTATTTCTTTTTTGAAGGATAGCGTAAATGTACATTTTTGGATTTTCTCGCAATGTTTTCTGACAGGTTGGGTCAGTGGCGCACCGTAAAACTATTAAAATATTGTTAATTTTTTCATTAAAAGCACCAATTCAACGACATTATGTATGTATTTTGTGTTATTTTATAGTTTTTTATATATTTCATAAAATTATAAATCAGTGGTGTAACATCCAAATATTAAAATACTACATATACTTACCAATATTTTGTTTGATAACTGAACTTATTAATTAAATATATCTGCTTTAATAATAGACTCTCACTTATCTACTATTTTGCTTCAATATAAATATTCCAACACAGTGGCGTCGGGTGACCCATAAATTATGCTTTTTTTAAATTAAGCTTAAGGCGGCTAGGTTTCACGAATGTCTAAAGCCACTACGCCACAATTAACAACTATGACATATAACAGCTAGTAAATATTAAAATTATAAAACGGCTTCACGAAGATTTCCAATCAAATTGAAAACCTTTGTGGTAGTTTAAACTATAATATAAAATAGCACAAAATAAATACACACCTAATATCGTTGAATTAGCCCTTTTAATGAAAAATTAAACACTATTTTAATAATTTTATGGTGCGCCAATGACCAAACCAGTCAAAAAATACTATGAAAAAAATCTACAAATGGACATTTACTTTATTTTTCAAAAAATAAATAAATACCAGCAGTTCGCTTCGGAAAATATAATTTCTAAATGGTATTTTATCCCACCTTTGATACGCCGCTGTAGCCAAACTAAATGCCTCACCAACTTTTAAGGTGCATATTTTTTAAAGCGTTGTCCTACAACATATCAAAATCATTCCAAAATCGCCCGATGTCTGGGTTACATGGGCCTGTGAGCGGGGTTCTTTGATGCATGGAAAAGTTGCATGATGAGATCCGAGAACAGGACTTTAGACACCGCTAAATAGGAATAACTGGAGTCTAAACCCAGTTTTTAGTTCACCATACCAATATGGGACTATTAAAATCGTGAAATTTTGACTTTTTTTAATTTTATCAAAAAAGAGTTACTAAGGTTCCAAAATACCTTAATCGACGAAAAAAAGTCTGTCTGTCTGTTGTCTGTCTGTATATACAAAAATCATCTGTTTGGGTAGGGTGATGGGGGGTTGAAAGGGGGAAAAGGGGGATAAAATATTTAAAAAAATGTAACTTTGGAACAAAAGCAAGTAGCGATATACGCTTTTCAGATTTAGGTTTTCATGAATATGGACTACAAGTTTTGTTATCAAGTCTAAATTCGTGGGAGCTTTAGTTTCCGAGTTATTTGAAAAAACGTTAAAATATATATAAAAAAAGTCATCCCTTTAGAAGTAAAGCAGCTATTGATATGCGGTTTTCAGCTTTTGGTTTTCGTAAATATTCCCCGAAAATTTTGTTATAAGGTTCAAATCTTTCAAAGCTACAGTTTTCGAGATATTGTCATTTCCTTTTAACATAAATTAATTGATTGTATGATGGGCTATCCGTGCTTTCTAGCACCAATTTTGGTACCTTATTCCATTAAAAGTTATTTAGTTCTTTGACATCAAAAATTATTTGTTGTCTTACTCATTAAGGCAATTAAAAATTCATTCAAATGATATTTTTTTTTGTAAATCGATCATTCTTTCAAACTTAAACTGTACTTGCAAAGAGCCGCATTAACATTTTAGTAGTTGTCGAAAAGGGGATAAAAAAAATCATATCTTTAGAAGTAACTAGCAGCTATTGATATGCGGTTTTCCGCTTTTGGTTTTCGTAAATATTACCCAAAAATTTTGTTATAAGGTTAAAATCTTTCAAAGCTACAGTTTTCGAGATATTGCCATTTCCTTTTAACATAAATTAATTGATTGTATGGTGGGCTATCCGTGCTTTCTAGCACCAATTTTGGTAACTTATTCCATTAAAAGTTATTTAGTTCTTTGACATCAACAATTATTTGTTGTTTTACTCATTAAGGCAATTAAAAATTCATTCAAATGATATTTTTTTTTTGTAAATGGATCATTCTTTCAAACTTAAACTGTACTTACAAAGAGCCGCATTAACATTTTAGTAGTTGTCGAAAAGGGGATACAATGTATCAGGAATCTTCCCCATTAAACCCTCAACAATCGAAATTAAACGTGAATTATTATACTGCTTTTATGGACTGTAAGTGTCATTTAAATCTCTTTCAATAAGTACCATGGTAGTTATCACGACTTTTTTAGTGTTTCATTAAGTAAACATTTGGACTTTACGACTAGCATCATTTTAAGGTTACTTTGTTGAACATTTCAGTATTGATTTTTAGCACAACCACATAGTAATATATATTTAAGATTACACCCGTTTCTTAGGGTAGTTTGCCCCCCCCCCCCAGACAGCTTGTGTAAAAATGTCAATGCCCCAATTTTGACAACCTTCCCACGACTAACGGTGACAATTTTTATATGGGGGGGAGCTAACTTGACAGTTGTCCCCCCCACAGACTAGCCCTCCCCCAAAAAATGTTTTTTTAAAATTTTTATTTTATTCAAAAGGTGTAATTTTGCACACCGCAGGAACCCACCGAAGGGTTCTCAAGTAACCGTGTGCCTGGGGAGTTAACAAAATTTAAAAATTGGTCTGCAAAATTGTGCAAAATTACACATTACGAATGACATTAAAATTAAAAACAAATATTGTCTAAGGTGGCTACGTGGGTTACTCGAGAATTTTCCTGTGGGTCCCTGGGGGGGGACCACCGTCAAGTTAAACTCGTGGGAAGATGTGCAAAATTTGTGCAAAATATGTGCAAAATATTGATATTAAATATTTTTTCAACGCTGCCGGAGGGGGGGGGGGTAGACTGAACCGACCCTATTTTATATTATAAATTAATCCCACTCCAGCCGCGCGGGTTCACATCACAAATGTCTGTGCGTCTTTCACTTTCTAATGAACTCGCAATTTTCCTTAGAACATTGAACTACTAGAAAAAGCTTTTTTTTCAGACCTAGGGTAGGATGTTTGAGTTCAACATCTTCATCCCATTGTTGTCATGTTAACCTAATATATTTTTCCCTGTTTTTAATATAATATAATATATTATAATATAAAAAAACCTAAAAATGTATTCAAGTAGGATGTAAAACTATAAAAATAAGAAAAAGGTGCTATGGAAATCCCTATTCACACTGAAATTAATGACAAGCCTGCAACACAGATTTCCTGCCTTTGTTTACCAAGAATGGTCAAATATGACGAATTCTAACCTAATATTTAGTTAATATTTTAATTTAACGTACACCTGATTTAAAAACAAAACGCATGCATGCAGGCACAAAATTGACCTTTCTAAAAATGTATAATATATATAAACTACCAGCTAAAATGCCTAAAAACTTCAAAAGTACGTCAATTTGTCATATTGTTTAAAAAAGGTCTCTAAAACTGAAAATATTTTTTTACTTAAATTAAAGGCAACCTTATTTTTACATTAAATTTTGCATAATACTAAAAAATCAGCAAAAATAATGTTTTAGAAAAGTCTTTATTGAACAATATCAAATTATCACTCGAGTAACGGACGAAGGCTGTTCTATAAAGAAGGCGGTAACCCATTTTGGAGTTGATAAATTAACAATAATACGATGGAAACAGAGCTGGATTGAAAACAATTCGACGATTAGGAAACTTGGATTAGGACAAAAACGATGGTAAACTTAATACTAATTATTTTAACTTAAAAAAGAACCAAAATAAATAATTTAGTATTTAATAGGAACACCATTTTTCTCTATAACAAGCTGCAAACGTCTGGGCATTGAGAAGGTTAAATTTTCAAAATACTGATGGTCTTCTGAGAGCTGATCCAATGCGCGATAAATAGCATCGCTTAACTCTTCAGCATTTGGGGTCTCCAATTCTTTGGTATATTATTTTAACGGATATTTTCCATTGGGTTAAGGTCAGGGCTGTAGGCTGGCCAAGAAAGTGTTTCTATATTATTATTCTGAAACCATTGGCGAACAACATTAGCCGTGTGTACTGGAGAGTTGTCCTGCTGATAAACGAAGTCATTATTTTCATGTAAAGCCTGTACAGATGGCAGCATAACGTTTTCAAGGATTTCAATATATCGTTCACTATTGAATCTTCCTTCGATTCTCCAAAAAAACCCAAACCTCTAGCACTAAACCAGCCCCACATGTTTACAGAAAAATGTCCAGCTTTTTTAGTTTGGTTTGTATATTCGGGTTCAAATCTAGAATTTGGTGGACGAGAAACTAAAATTCTGCTGCTGCTTGAAGATGATTGAAACATTTTTTCGTCAGTGAAAACCACCCTCTCCCAGAAGTCATTATCACGAAGAATATTATTCAGTGCAAAAATCACTCTGGCCTGTTTTTGTTCTTCTGTTAGAAAAGGCTTCTTTGCAACAACTCGACAAGAGACTTCTGATTTTTTTACTCTTCTATTTACTGTTGCTAAAGAAACCGGAAATAATGTTAGCTGCTTCAACCGACGTTAAAAGCGTATTTTGTCTGAGATGGTCAATAAATCTCTCATCTTGCACTTCAGAACTTACTTTTGGTCGTCCTGATCCATCTTTCCTATCCGTAGAATTATTTTCAATCCAGCGCTTTTTCGCATTATCGTCATTTTATTAACTCCAAAATAGGTGGCCACTCTTCTTATAGACCAGCCGTCTTCTATAACTCGAGTGATAATCTGTGGCAGTTTTAAGGATGTCACACTGAATTTTAAGCTGTCAGGCATACTAAGCTGGTGGTGCCTTACAATAGTATACACTAATGGAAATGTATGAGTTTTTTTTTAAATCAAGTGTACCTGTGAAACGAAATACTGCGGTCCCCCGGCTTCTGTCTCAACTTGCATATATTAATACACTTCGGAACCATTTTTCGCCACAAATATCAAAAAAACACTATTGACAAGTGCTGAAACTTTCACTTTCAAAACAATAATGACATTCCAGGAAAAATCGAGAAACCGCTACAAACAATCAATGTTGCCACGTTGACTGCAGAAGAAGATGTTAAGGAAAACAAATGTTAAATTTTCAAAAAACGTCGAAAATTTTAAATAGGTTGTGAGTATTGTATATTGGCAACACAGATTTCTTTCTCCCCTTTCCCCACTGTAGATGTTGCACTCAAACAACCAATGTAACCAGACAGACCAGACTCCTTCTAGTAGTTCAATGTTCTAAGCAATTTTCGTCGAACTGAGTGCAGTGGCTCTAGGTTTTAAGAATGATATAAACCAAAAAGTATGAATGGGTATTACAAAAATCACAAGATGTAAAATTTGAAAAATTTCGATCAGTCAGTAAGTGAATAGTGTTTAAAACCATATTATAAACTTCAGTTTTGTTCGTAATAAGTAAATAAATATTTCTGAATTTAAATATTATTTGCACAGACGTCCTCTAAATAGCATCCTAAAACTTCAGGCGAATTGCGCGGGTGCCCACCGCGCATGTTATTTGTGCCACGTCCTTTGCGCAAAGACCTCATTAAAAATTTGCCCAACTCCAACCCTTTTATAAATAATTTCGAAGTTTGCGGTTTCGAACAGTTGAGCATAAACTAACATTAAATGCAACTGTGTTTTGCACGATGTATAAACTGGAAACCACATCAAGTAGAGATGGTTTGCTATACATACTCCGTCTACTGGGTGATCATTTATAAACTTTCCCTTGGAAAAAGTTTTTTTTCTATTGGAGTTTGAAAATAATTCAAAAAGCAATCAATAAGAGGATACTACTCCTACATTTTAAGATTATATACACTTACGGTGGGATTTACTAAAAGGGTTTAGTCTATTTTAGAACGGTCCTAAGTTTAAGTGAAATTTTTGGTTTTAAGCATTTTAAAACAATCCTCCTTGAGTTTTGGAGATTTTTATTTATGAGAAGAATTTTAATAAATTTGTTTATTGAATAATCATCTTAATACAATCTTTTGTTGGATTTAAGAAGAAAGTTTTAATTTGGAAGAAAATAAAATTAAATAATTTAAACCCACGCGGGGTTTAAATAGTAACTAGAACAAATTATTTGTATTGGTTTTTTGCTTTTAAAAAATTACAGAAACACGCTAGACAAAAGGCAATAATTTTTTTGAACGAAGCTAACGTTCTTTGATAATAATCTAAAACCACATGCTTCTATCAGTTTTGGGATTTGCAAAAAATAATAATAATAATTAGCGAATAGGCTAAAAACTACATATTTTTATCGGTTCTTTGCTTTTAAAAAATTACAAAAACACGCTAGACGAAAGGCGATACTTTCATTAAACGCAGCTAACGTTCTTTAATAATAATCTAAAAACCACATTCTTCTATGAGTTTTGGGATTTGCAAAAAATAATAATTAGCGAATAGGCTAAAAACCAATATTTTTATCGGTTATTTGCTTTTAGAAACTTACGGAAACACGCTAGACAAAAGGCGACACTTTTGTTGAACGCAGCAATAATCTAAAAATTACATTCTTCTATCAGTTTTGGGATATGCAAAAATTAATAATAATTAGCGAATAGGCTAAAAACCACATATTTTCATCTGTTTTCTGCTTTTAAAAAATTGCGGAAACACGCTAGACAAAAGGCGACACTTTTGTTGAACGCAGCTAAAATTCTTCGATAATAATCTAAAAAACACATTGTTCTATCGGTATTGGGATTTGCAAAAAATAATAATAATTAGCGAATAGGCTAAAAACCAAATATTTTTGTCGGTTTTTTGCTTCTAAAAAATTACGGAAACACGCTAGACAAAAGGCGACAATAATTAATAATAATCTAAAAACCACATTCTTCTAGCAGTTTTGGGATTTGCAAAACATAATAATAATTAGCAAATAGGCTAAAAACTACATATTTTCATCGGTTTTTTGCTTTTAAAAAATTACGGAAACACGCTAGACAAAAGGCGAGACTTTTGCTGAACGCAGCTAATGTTCTTTGATAATAATCTAAAAATCACATTGTTCTACCAGTTTTCGGATTTGCAAAAAATAATAATAATTAGCGAATAGGCTAAAAACCACATATTTTTATCGATTTTTTGCTTTTAAAAAATTACGGACACACGCGAGACAAAAAGCGACACTTTTGTTGAACGCAGCTAACGTTCTTTGATAATAATCTAAAAAACACATCATTCCATTCATTTTGGGATTTGCAAAAAATAATAATAATTAGCGAATAGGCTAAAAACCACATATTTTTATCGGTTTTTTGCTTTTAAAAAATTACGGAAACACGCGAGACAAAGGGCGACACTTTTGTTGAACGCAGCTAACGTCCTTTGATAACAATCTAAAAATCACATTGTTCTGTCAGTTTTGGTAATTGCAAAAAATAATTATATTTAGCGAATAGGCAAAAACCCGATATTTTCTTCGGTTTTTAGCTTCTAAAAAATTACGGGAATATACTAGACAAGAGGCGACACTTTTGCTGAACGCAGCTAACGTTCTTTGATAATAATCTAAAAAACACATTGTTCTATCAGTTTCGGGATTTGCAAAAAATAATAATAATTAGCGAATAGGCTAAAAACTATATATTTTAAACGATTGTTTGCTTTTAAAAAATTACAGTAAGACGTAAGACAACATTCTTCTATCAGTTTTAAGATTTGCAAAAAATAATAATTATTAGCGAATAGGCTAAAAACCACATATTTTAATCTGTTTTTAGTTTTTAAAAAATTACGGAAACACGCGATACAAAAGGCGAGACTTTTGTTGAACGCAGCTAACGTTTTTTGATAACAATCTAAAAAACACATTGTTTTATCAGTTTTGGGAATTGCAAAAAATAATAATAATTACCGAATAGGCTAAAAACCACATATTTTTATCGGTTTTTAGCTTCTAAAAAATTACGGGAACACGCTAGACAAAAGGCGATAGTTTTGATAAACGCAGCTAACGTTCATTAATAATAATCTAAAAACTACATTCTTCTATCAGTTTTGGGATTTGCAGAAAATAATAATAATTAGCGAATAGGCTAACAACCGCACATATTATCGGTTTTTTGCTTTTAAGAAATTACGGAAACACGCTAGACAAAAGGCGATACATTTTTTGAACACAGCTAACGTTCCTGGATAATAATCTAAAAACTACATTCTTCTATCAGTTTTGGGATTTGCAGAAAATAATAATGATTAGCAAATAGGCTAAAAACCACACATGTTTATCGGTTTTTTTGTTTTAAGAAATTACAGAAACACGCTAGACAAAAGGCGATACTTTTTTTGAACGCAGCTAAAGTTCTTTGATAATAATCTAAAAACCACACACATTGTTCTATCAGTTTTGGGATTTGCAGAAAATATTAATAATTAGCGAATAGGCTCAAAACTACATATTTTTATCGAATTTTCGCTTTTAAAAAATTACGGAAATACGCTAGACAAAAGACGATACTTTTTTTGAACGCAGCTGCTTTCTCTTAATTAGCTTTTAATCATCGAATAAACTTTACCAGTGACTCTGTCTTTTTAGCAAAAATATTGGATGACCCATTACCCAGATTACCAAACAAAATATTCTAGATTTTGATATTTCAAACGAAAGACAACGTTGTCAAAAATACGATCACCGGACAAGTGGTATTTGCTGTCACCTTAGAAACCCTTTTTTTTCTGCTCTAATAATTGGTTTTTTAAGTTAGTACTTGGTAACAGTGGTAGCGCTGAAAAGACCCTTTAAAAACATTAGAACAATAGCATAAATGATTGATTGATTCAGATAAATACTTGTTTCAAATTAAACTATTTTTTTTGTACAAATAGATATTTTTTTAAGCAACCCATTTTTACATGACATTACAAAATTTTTGCTTGTACTTAGAAAAAATATTGACAAGAAAGAAATATTTGTTTGTTCATTATCAAACCAATACTATTTTTAGTTCAATTTAATTTAACAGTTCCTATTGTTTCCTTAAAATTTAACATTTTCATAATAAGTATTAATTTGAAATCAATGATTTGTTTGTCAGCGAAACTAAAACACCAAAACTAGATAAAAGTCAAACAAATTTATCAAATGGTTAGCTCTTAATACTGCGTACTTGCTCGTAGTTTATGATGTACATTTGGAGTAGTCTAAAAAAAGAAACAGGCGTCCTCTCTAAGCCACGTATATGCAAATATAGAGCGAAATATTAGAGACATAAAGCTATTTGTAACTCATCGCAGTATACGTATCTGCATCTAGCGAGAACCAAGCACATTGATTGGTCAGAAACTTGTAGCACGTTCGAAAATAGCAGATATATGCTAATTTAAGGTGTTTCTAAACGCATAGGTGCTGAGATACGATACGTGTGCCGTAACGATACGTGATACCTAACGCATCTCAACACCTATCGCGTTCAAGAACACCTTGGATTAGCATATATCTGCTCTTTTCGAACGTGGTACAAGTTTCTGACCAATTAATGTGCTTGGTTCTCGCTAGATGCGGATAAGTATACGGCGATGAGTTAAAAATAGCTTTATGTCGCTATTGAGTCGTCGAGCCGTAGAGGGAGCCTAGAAAACTTACTAAAAAAGTAAACTTTTTAAAACACAAAAAAATATTACTCGATAAAGTTTTTTTACGTAGAAGAGTATACTACAGATTTCTATTTTTCTACTGATTTTCTTCACCAGTCACTCTTGCAATCAAAAGTTGCATAGATCACCATTGTCCTAATATAAAAAACTACTATTTTCTATTTAAAAATGACATAAAAAATTTAAAAAATCCGTAACCTACATTGCGATTGAGGAACTCTATTTCTCCACTAATTTATTAGAAGGTAAGTATCGCTACACTATACAAATATGGCCAAATAAAAACATAATGTGACTTAAAACGGTCGCCGGCGACATATACAGAGTGGTTCACAACTTATGTATAAAAATGAAAGACGTGATTTCTGATACTGGTCGGTCTTTGAAAATGACAATCCATTTCGCTTAAAGAACCCTGCACAAATTACATTGGAAATGGCTTTCGGCTAAATGTCATATTTTTTTAATGTTGTAGTACTAAAAAAAAACGAGATAGGGAGCAGGATTACTTTCTGAGATGTGGAGCTTTAAATTTGACATGTTTTTAGGCTATATTTTTGGATATGGTCCAAGTTTTTTTCCACAACTTTGTTAATTACCGCCGAAAGAAAATGATTCGAAGCTCTATTTGTCTGGAATAAAACACCCCTTCCATCCATATAAAAAATGTTTATATGGTTTCTTTGGTACCACCAGAAACATCACTAATTTGTAAGTTTTAAAAACGAAAGAAAACGACCATTTTAAAAAAATGACAATTCTCAATTTCTTTAAAACAAACGGCCAGATTTTAAAAGTTTTCACATATGTTATTAAAAATAATGCCACTTGGCTAAAGAAAAAATGTTTAGCTTGAGTGGTACCATAAATGTCAAAAATGGTAGGCGCCTTTAATGTTTTTCAATATTTTTGATATTGGAGAAATACGAAAAATCCAATCCAAAAGCTTAATACCAATATGTTGGTATCAATTAGTACCCATTGGTACCTGTATTTGACCAATCAAATTGCTCGTGTGGTATATGCTTTTAGGCAAACTTGGGGTCGCCGGTAACGAATTTGATAACATTTTTCCGGTTACTATTACCTTTTTTCTACGAGAAAAAAAAAGTAGGTAATGTGTTTTTCCTACTTAAGTGCGGAAAAGTGGTTTTGGCATTTGGGTGCAAAAAGTTAAAACTCTTGAGAAATGTTTAATATGGCGGCATACGGCTTTGTATTTAAAAAAAAATCAAGGTAGGCTTGACAACGTCAAACTTTTGCTTAAGAAACGACGTCATTTGCTGTCAGGTAATTTTACGCATTCTATTGGGAACACAGTGTAAACAACCGGAAAAATGTTATCGTATTCGTTACCGGCAACCCCCAGTTAGTCTAAAAGCATATAACAGACAAGCGATTTGATTGGTCAAATACCAGTACTAATGGATACCTATCGGTACCAACATATTCTTATCAAGCTTTTAAATTCAATTTGTCCAGAAAAAGTTTGTATAACCTACCCATAAGTTATAAATCACTTCTCGTATTTAAATATTAAAAAGCATTAAAAGTAACTACCATTTTCCCAATTAATGGTACCACTCAAGCAAAAATGTTTTTTTAGCTTTCTAGCATTATTTTTATTAACATATATAAAAACTATTAAAATCTGGCCGTTTTTTGTAAAGAAAATAAAAATTTTCATTTTTTTAAATACGGTCATTTTCTTTCGTTTATAAAATTCACAAATCAGTGACTTTCCTGGTGGTACCAAAGAACCCTTATAGAAATACTTTTACATGTATGGAAAGGGTGTTTCATTCAGGACAAATAGAGAAACGAATCGTTTTATTTTGGCGCTAATCAACAAAGTTGTGGGAAAAAAATTTGGACCATGTCCAAAAATCTAGCTTTAAAACACGTCAACTTTAAAGCTCCATATCCTAGAAAGTAATCCTGCTCCCCATCTCGTTTTTTTTTATTTTTGTGCTTTTTTGATCGAGTACTACAACATATAAAAAAATTATGACATTTAGCCGAAACCCATTCCCAATGTAATTTGTGCAGGGTTCTTTGTTCAAAAGTTTTCCCAAAAAAATAACCAAAAATTTGCTAAAACATTTTGCTCGCCTTTGACTGCACATTAAAGCTTATAAACAAAGCACCTAACAAAAAACAATCATCAAGCAAGCAAGTGCGTTGCCTGGCCCGTTCTTATCTCCGTATGCAATATTAGCTGGTTCAGTTTTAAATATCACGTCGCGTTGTAGTGCGGAGTAGCTATTTAGAAATTTTTTAATGATTTTGTTGTAAAAAATGACATACAACTATTCATTTAATGAGAAACTGAACTGACTTTATTACGAAGCACAACAAACCGCCGCAGAAGCTTACCGAATTTATTCCGGTGTTCCCTTACGTTAATGGAATGTCATTATTTGACCTTTTTATTTAGTTATATATCATTTTCATTTGGAAAAAACACGGAGTAATCGTTTTTTTTAATGTATTTTCGTATTACTTGCAGGACACTTAAAACGCTCTAAACGTTTCTGACATTTGTTGTGAAACACCCTGTAAATTTGAAGAGTTATACAAGTAATTCAGATGAAAATGTAATACGCAAGATCGATTTCTGTGAGAACCCGAACACTTGCACCACACTTTTCTCCCATGCACTGTCTATTGAAGTTAGTCAAATGTAAACATTTTTCTTAGAGCGAAGCCACGACATCGGCAATACTTTTACCCATTTGATATTTTCCCATAGGCAAATTATTACTAGAAAGAGAGAATTTTAACAAAATAGAAGTCTTTTGGACTTTTGGTGTCCTCCATTAGTTCCACCAAGAACTGGGTTAAGACACAGTCCATCAACCAGTCGGGCTTTTTACGACGACAAATCCGTTGTCATCTGGCCTGAAGACCGGCGTAGATAACATACACCGGAGTATTTGTTATTCATATTGCTTGCTGAGCATTAGTCCATGACTTGTTGATTTGACCGTTCGTTTACGTCTATAAAATCTTATGGAGCACTGTATCGATGTCTAGTCTCCAAGTCTTATCCGCTATGTATTCTTATGGTACCCAGCAAATTTTCTATACTTTTGCCAGGGCATCCAGGGTAAAAACAAAGTCTAATAGAATGTGCAAAATCAAACCCTCGAAATTTATAAAACCCATTTTAAATAAAAGCCGGATTTTGTCAAACCATTATTTCTCAAAACCGGAATTCGTAAGACTCGTTGTTTATCAAAAATCTCTGCTAAATTGATTGCGCATTCGCCCATAATACATAAACGGGAGGCGTACACGCAGGTGGCGCGGCGGTTAGGCATTTCGATGTAGTTGTCCCTGCTATGCGCGTATAGTTGTACAGGTAGCGTTCAATAGTTTTTGTATAGATGTCACTTGTATTCCAGTTAGGAATAAATTTCTGATAAACAACGGGTCTTGCGAATTCCGGTTTTGAAAAATAATGGTTTGAAAAATTCCGGGTTTGATTAAAAATTGGTGTTACAAATTACGAGTTTGATATTGAATGAGTTTAATGAACAATGGTTTGATTAAAAACGGGTCTTGTACATTTCAAATTTGTTATTAAGTGGGTTTGAAGAAATAAGGTTCGGATAAAAAAATTGGTTTAACAAACTGCAGTTTTTATGGCGAATCGTTCTTGCGATGGAAATTTTTATAAAATACGGTCTGACAAATTCCTGATTTGACAAACTATAGGCGTTCAATAAATTAACTCGCTGAAATATTGCACAGTTATTCATTTTCAAATTTTTATCAAAAACATCTGAAGACAAGTTACCCGTTTTAAACCTGCGGAGACCTGTATAGTTTTTAAGATCAAAACTAAAGAAAAACAAGTAAACTTTTGTGATTAGAAATTATTTTTGTACTTTTAACTTGTGCAAAATTGCAAAAAACATTAGAAAAATTATAGTCAAATCAAATCAAATATATTATTTTTCCGAATAAAAACCTACACTAAACTAACAATACATAAATATAATAATTATGACAAAAATTGACCATCTCTCGATTATGAAACCGCTAACACTAAGCCCTTCAAAGGGCTTATACAAGATGCTCCAGCAAAAGTATCTACTTATTACATACAATTTATAAAATAAAAGGGAAAAAAAAAATTAACAGAGTAACAAAAAGAAAAAAAATCTGATATTTTTATAAAAATGACATACTTCAATATTAATAACTGTAGTAACTATTAGCTTCACACAGCTAATTCAGTGATGACTGACCACCAGTTATAGTCAAATTATCAAGCAGAATAGTGATAAAACAACTCGTGAAAGGCAGATTTCTAGGTTTGTCCTTTATTTATTTGTAGAGTATAAATTACCTAAGCTTGATGACTTTAGTGTGTTTTCTGAAAAATATGCCACCAATATATTTTTATTAATTTTTTTAACATTTTTTATTTCGCACCAGTTTCTAAACGAATCGAAGTTCCGCTGATAGTGGCTCTTTAGATTTTTTAGGCAGCAATCGACGTGACTCTTGAAGCAGCTTCTATAGGGTGGGCCAAAAAACCTTGAACACTTTTAAATTTGCTATAACTTTTGATTGAATACTTCGATTTCAAATTTTTTTAACTTTTTTGAAAGACAAGACATGAGACTTTTTTGACATTTTGCAAAAATCCAAGATGGCGGACCGTTTTGAATATCGGGTAATTTTCTCCCCCCCCCCTGAAAAAAAATACGTGCCCCACTGGAGCAAATTTACGTAATTGCGACAAAAGCTTTATGTATGCTTTCTATACCTTAATTAAATCGGTTAAGAGATAAGAAAACTATAAACCTCTGAAAAAAGTGATTTTTAACTCGACACTGTCATTTGCAAAAAAAATCGCAGTTTTTGCATTTGCTTTCACTTCACAAAGTTTGCGGCTTTGACATTTGTCGAACAGCCAAGATGGCGGACAGCTTTAACACGCTTTAACCATTGGGTAATTTCACTCCCCTAAAAAAGTAACAAAACAAAATCAAGGCCATTCTACCGCGCATCTCTGCTAGTTATATGGAGGTATCACTTGCTTAAATCAGTTCAGAAGTAAACAAGTTAGTGTCATCATTTCCAGCGTTTTCAATAAAAATTGTGATTTGTAATAAACTTTAAAAAATTGCAGTGGTTTTAAACTACTGCTTTTTTAGCTAGAGTGTCATGGATATGTGGCCGAGCTTAAGCTGAGTTTACTTTGATTAATCATCAAAAACTTATATTTTTTAAATTGCACCCTTAGACTTTTAAATAAAAATAACCATTAGTTAACGTATAATAATCTAGATCAGGCTACTCAGATTTTCTAAGCTGATTCCGATGGCTATCTACCAGATTCAGATCGGGGCTGTTGGCAGGCCACTCAATGGGCCTAATAAAATATGCGACATTTTCCTATATGCAGAAACAGACAAATTTTAAGCAAAGGAGCTTTTAGTTTATGTCATCATACTTGATGGTCAATTTTTAATTTCTTAAACGATTTAATTTAGTGATACCTTTATATAAATGCAGCAGGGAAAGGAACTTTTGTCGCATTAATTTAGATTTTATTCAGTATATGTACCAAATATATTTGTTTTTTTCGGGGAAGAGGGGGAGGGTGAAAATTACCCATTGTTTAAAAATGTCCGCCAAATGTCCCGTATTTTTTTATTTCTTAACCTATTTAATTAATGCCTTGGTATAGAGAGAATACATAAGACGTTTGTAACAATGACTTAGATTTTCTCCAGTACCGCACATATTTTTTTGCAGGGGGGAAAATTTCCCGTTATTTAAAACGGTCCGCCATCCTGGATTTTTAGGAAATGTCAAATTTTGGACCGGATCGCTATAGTCTGATGTTTTTTCTTTCCAAAAAGTCAAAACATTTTAAAATTGACTGATTTGATCAAAAGTTATAGCAAATTCAAAAATGTGCAAGATTTTTTGGCCCACCCTTTATATTATTTCTTACGGATTCAACTCATTTTGTCTAATTAGAAATTAGACATAAAATACAAAAATTAAAGTAAAATTTAATAATTGGAAAAGTAGGATAATTTTATTTAAACAACCTTGCAGAGTGTTTTATATTTACTTTTAGGAACCTTGCCGATGTTGTAAATTTTCTTTAGCTAACCTTAAACTATATTAGATTTAGGTAAATATCACGTTCAATTAGATATAAAAGCAGATGTAATACTTCCAATAAAACAGATTCAATTCAATCGTTGTTCTGAATACACCCAACTTTTCTGTGGCAAAAGCCTTTAGCCATAACAGGGAGTGAGGCTGCTCTCTGACAGTAAAGAGTCCTTAGTCCAACTCAAGCCGTAGTTGGGCAAAATAGGTGCGGAGGAGAACTGGTACATTGGTCCTTCGAGCTATTTTAAGAATCAGCAGCAAGTCGTCTGCCGTCCAAACAGTCAGTCAAGAAGGCACGCCGTCCGTCCATTCCGCCCGTCCGTCTAGCCAGTCAAGAAGATTTGCCATCCGACCGTCCACGAAGACTCGCCGTCCGTCCATACCGTCCATTCAGTCCACAAAGACTACCGTCCAAACAGCCAGTAGAGAAGACTCGCTGTCCATCCATTCCGTCCGTTCGTCTAGCCAGTCAAGAAGACTCGCCGTCCGTCCATACATCGCAGTCGACTACAACACTCAAAAATACTTCGAACTTAATGAAGAGGATATGCAACAGTGCATAAAACCATATCCGCACTTGTTCATATGTTCACCGGTATCAGTCAGGAATATAGAAACAAACCCTTCATGCATCATAGATGAAATTACCGAGCGACCACATCCCAGGCATTGCAACACTCGAATTCATAAAATTGAGTCCATTCTTTTGAAGCAGCTCCACGCACCAAATACCTGGATGTTCATAACAAATTCGTTAACACGAACTGCGGTCATTGGCATCGGAGTCCGGGAAGATGTTGCAATAAATTCAACAGGTATAATACAAATATGCCAGGAGTGCACCATACAAACGAAACATAACATCTTGAATCCGAAGAAAAGTCAAACCGTCACAGTTCTAGGAAGCTTTTCAAAAGCAACTCCTATCAACATTACAAAAATTAACTCCAACCAAACTATTGAACCCATAAACACTGAGCTAGTATTGAGGATTAGAGAAAATCTGAAAGAGCTGACTACCGATCAAGACGACATCAAAGAACAGCTCCAGGAAGAGATTTGGCAGAACATTCATCACCATTCGACCGCTGTAAGTAGCTGTACCACAATCAGTCTTATAGGGCTCGCCCTAGTAGTATGGTATATGATTAGTACCATAAAGAGGCGACGGACAACAATACAAAATCGAAAAGACGACCACAACCAAGAGAAGACAGAAGAATTGGAACTCCAGTCCTTAAAATCTTCCATTCTCGAGAGAGGGGAAAATTTCTAATTAGAAATTAGACATAAAATACAAAAATTAAAGTAAAATTTAATAATTGGAAAAGTAGGATAATTTTATTTAAAAAACCTTGCAGAGTGTTTTATATTTACTTTTAGGAACCTTGCTCATTCTCTTTAGCTAACCTTAAACTATATTAGATTTAGGTAAATATCACGTTCAATTAAATGACATAGATTTCCTTAAGCCAACCTTAAACTATATCATATTTAAGTAAATATCACGTTTAATCAGATATAAAAGCAGATGTAATACTCTCAATAAAACAGATTCAACTATTAATCGTTGTTCTCAATACACCCAACTTTACTGTGGCAAAAGCCTTTAGCCATAACAGGGAGTGAGGCTGCTCTCTGACAGTAAAGAGTCCTTAAAGTCCCGCTGTCCAACTCAGCCGTAGTTGGGCAAAGTAAGTGCCGAGGAGAACTCGCACACATTTTCTAGATCTGAGTTCATTTTTGTAACCAAAACTTTTGAAACAAATTCAAAAGAGCTTTATTAGAAGTGTCCAAATTGAAAAAAAAAACAAAAGCTAAAAGCTGTCAGCAAGAAGTCATGGCCAACTTGGGCAAAAATGGGACCGAAAAAGGATCAAGACACCGAAAAATTGAACAATAAGTTCCTTTCTTGAGATGAAAATAGAACTTTACGTACGAAAAATCGTACGTAAAGTGGCTCTTTTCCGGTCGTTCGAAAAAAAATGAATATGTTAAATTATGGGGTTTGTTTTGATCAAACTCTCTAATTAGCGGGATACGTTGGGATCCAAACAAACAGCGTTTTATGAATGGAACGCCCGCAGGCTAAAGTTATGTCGATGGTCGCTGGTAACCAGATTATTTTGTTATTCGGCCATTTTCCCCTGCCTTTCTCGGTATCCAGGGTAAACACAACGTCGCGCAATTTACCTATGCGGCGTCCGCATGCTGTATCACTTTAATTTGCGAGTGTCCGCTTAAACGTATATGGTTTGTTTTAATTGCTTCAAAGGCAAATGAGACATCCCGCTCCCAATTAGTGAGAATCATACCAGGGTTGGCTGCGATTTCCAAGAGCGCAAACAATAAACATTTTTTTTTCGCATTTATATGTTGATATTTAAACATAGCAAAAGTCATTGAATTAAAACACCGGCCAATTGCGTAAGCAACACTACCTGAACTGTCGTAAAATCTGTAACTAGCATTTTACGCAATATTTTACTTATAAAAAAATCTCACATTGACGCTGCTCAAGCCGACGCAGTAACAAAGTGCTCTAAATAATGTTCCCACGTGATGTTGGTAGTTAAAATGCCTCCTATTTGCCGGAGCATTTCGTAGAATAGTTTTGCACAATAATTGTTTACAAAATTACCAGGGAAATGTGTTTGTTTGTCCAAATTATGTAATTGTTGAAATATTTTAACTTGCACAATGTTTGAAGCGCAATCATGCATAGGTTAGGTAGTGTAGTAGTAGTAGTAGTAGCAATAGTAGGACCGGTATTCTCCTAACTAAATATACGCTCGGCGTTCCGTACTCGCTGACCGTTTTATGACTTAATATTCGCATACCACGTGGCCAATGTAACAAAAATGGAATTCACGTTTATTGACCGCAAGGCGTAGGTCAAACGCGCTCAGCGCATGCGCATAAAACCTATCTTTCACCTGCTCAGGATGACGGTCTGTCTATGGGTTCATCGCTTTCGCCAGTGGTGGCCAATATTTACATAGAGTGGTTCGAATCACACGCGGTTAATATCGCAACATATAAACCTAAGCTCTGGCTAAAATATGTTGATGATACTTTTATTGTCTGGACCGGTAATGGTCAACAACTTTCAGAATTTCTTCGCCACCTAAATACCATAACCCCCCATTAAATTCACAATGGAGTTTCTGCAAAATTGTTAAATTGCTTTTCTTGATGTATTTGTCAACCGAGTAGAAAGAGACATCAGAACAACAGTCTATCGTAAACCAGGACAGGACAATATTTAAATCAAGGTTCAAATCATTCTGCTACAACCAAAGGAGGCATAATAAGAACTATGTATAACAGAGCTATTTAAATGTGTAACAATTCTCATGACTTGGAAATCCATTAAGAAAGATCTGCAGCAGAATGGTTATAGCCTCAAACTTTTAACAAATACTATTTCTAAATTTCAGCAAACAGGACAGATATTACAAAACCAAAACCAGGCAAATGCATTCCATACATTAAAGGAGTATCAGAGAAAATTCGAAGAGTAGCGAACAACTTTAATATTAAAACAGCTTTTAAATCTAATTGTACAATTCGAAGCCTTCTTAGTAAAACAAAACCGGAGAACAAACAAAATAATAAATGTATTTACCAAGTTCCTTGTGAGTGTGGTGCATAGGTGAAACAAAAAGACCACTATCTGTTGGGCTTAAGGAACATCAGATGAATTCCCAGAGGTGAAACAACGAAATCAGGAACACCGAATGAAATGGACAGAAGCAACGGTTTTACAGTGCTTTTATTAGACAAAATCAGGGTATTTTCAGTAAACCAATTGTTGAAATTTCAAATATTTGGAAGCCCCTCCTTGGGCGGAGCCAACTTCTCAAACTTCACGGTTGAGTGATTTCCCATAGTATATAAGCCTTAGGAATAGATTGTAGAATGTACTGATCAAAACGTCGTGTATAAATAAAATAGAGACAATGGAAGTCCTAAACACAGAGTTAATTTCAAATACATTATTGTCTCAAACTTTCAAACAGAAAGCAGTTAAAGTTAAAGCAGGAAAACGGCTTTGCCCACGTATTAGGAATAATTTTTTTTAACTGCAAAATATTTTTAAATTTCCATTGAGACTACAAACAAAATTTATATCTCTAAATTATTTGTAATTTATTAATATGTGTCCATATTACGATAATTGTACGGGAAATTTTCCCGAACACTTTTTTTAAAAGTCCCGGATTAAATTTCTTCCCGCCTACTAGTTTACAGAACGCCGAGCGCTAAGTAATTAGTTGCGTTTCCCGAGAAAAATGCGTACCGATAATAACTCTCCCAATCAAGTTAGCCTGGAAATAATACGAAGAGTTTATCGGGCAAGCGCGTCGATTGCGTCAGTAGTGAAAGCAACCGACAACCATCTGACAGTGAAAATTTAGGTTTATGTTCAATATTTTTGTTTACTTTTGGAAAATTTATTAAAAGAGCGGACACTACCGTAAAAAAAATGTTGTCTAGTGTTTCCCGTAATTTCGTATCGATAGAAAATTAAATTCCTCTAGATTTAACCATAAACAAAACAAGAATAAAAAATAAAAACCAGGATCTTTGAGGACACATTTTTGACATTTACCCTTACCTTTCTTTCGCGTCGTCCCCTTCTGGTCGCCTGATGCTACCGGCGTGACTCAACACGAATATCCTCTGTGTGTCCTTGTACCATTTTACGCTGTGCAAGCTCCCGCATTGTTGCTTGTCCACGCGACAGGCCAGTTCGGCAACCTCGCCTACGTAAGCGCCAAGATTTTGAGTTTTTGTCCCGGCTAAAAACAAAAAAAATAATTAAAAATCATCATTGACTTCTGATAATAACCAAACAAATATATCTGCTTTTTTTCCCGAGAGAAAACTGAATCCGTCTATCCTTGAGCAGCAGTCAATGAAAAATATTAATTTTCACATCAGTGGCGTAGCCAGAAATCGACTCTGGGGGGAGGGTTCATCATTTAATAAAAAATCATCTATGGCAAATTTTTAAAGGGGAAAGGGGCAGTTTAATAGTTGTTGAGTTAGTGTATACGAAGTCTTACCTACTAATTTGTTTTTAAATTAACCGTTAAATGCGGCGCAGGCAAAAATTTTTAAAAAATTACACTAAATTGGGAGGTTTTTAAGCTTTTAAAATGTTATTGACAAAAAAATTGCTTCAAATTATACAAAATTGCAACAATATTTAAAATTCGGATAGCGCCGCAGGCGAAAACATTGACAAAACTAACAAAAAATTCTTTAAAAAATTTGTTCTCTTAGGTTTTTTGTAAAACATTTTTGTAAAAGTAGATTGGGTTAGATGCCAAGAAGGCGTGGGTTGCGGTGGTATATAAAGATTTGTTTCCAAATCATAAATGCGCCGCAGATGTAAATTTTAAGAAAAATGCCATTTATTACAGGTTTTGAATGCTGCTGAGAAAAATTCCGTAGAATTAAACTAAAATTGTTGTTAATATTAATGACTATGTTGGAAATTTGGAACCTTTGGTTGCACCAAAACAAAATTATGATTGTTTTCCACAAACCAAAACTACACTTTTTTTTAATATTAATGACGTCTTAGCATCACCGGTCAAATTTTTTAAATTTAATATATCACACCAAAAACACGTTACAAACCGGAGTAAAAAATCAATAAAGGCCCTTGATCATGATTTATTTATTATAGATTGGGTGGGACCTCCTGGGGGGGGGGTTAACCCCCAAACCCCCCCCCCATGGCTACGCCAATAGGCAGTTTTGTTGGTCATAAAACGTACTATCAAAGACATGAAATATATTGCAATATTCTGTCTTCTTTTTATTTGTAACAAAAACAAATTCGTCCGCTGAAATACAGATATTAGAATTCCATCTCTGCGGTCTTGCCTTGCTTTGTTTATAAAGGCCACCTTTACGACGTGTATTACGTTACGCCGAAACCTTGTATAAGGAAGTAGCCGAACCAAACAACGCAATAAAGCAATATAGAAATATCGGCATTAAATGCACGGATCACCTGTTCGGTACTATCATGACCTTTCAATTAAAAACAAGGGGTAACTTTTAATGTACTACAACATTAATATATAGGTAATGTAACTTAAGTAAACCTACACCTGAGAAAAACAAAAAAGAAAAAAATACTAAACGACGAAACATAGGTATTTACGCACGGAACTTCAACAAAATGCTCTTGGCAGGATGAATCGAAACATTGCTATTCCAGTACCTGTACAAGTTATGGAAAAAGATATATAATAATACATGCAGGCAAAGAAGAAGGGTTTATTTCAAATGCCAGTTTATTATTTTCATCAACGAAAAAAACTGACGATTATCACGGCAATATGGATGCTAAAATTTTTGATCATTGGTTTGAGGAAAGACTTTTAAAAAGTTTAGGAAACCCTTTCTTAATTGTTTTGTTATTACCACACGAGACTCGAAGAGAAATTTCCTACAAGCAGCTGGAAGAAAGAGGAAATAAGAGAGTGGTTGTCAAACAAAAACATAAATCATAAAAATTTATTTTTAAAAAGAGACATTTTAAGCAAGTGTAAAGAGCAGCCATAAAAAAAATATGTTGTTGACGAATTAGCCCTTAAATATGGCCATCAAGTTTTGAGATTACCAACCTACCATTGCCATTACAATGCAATTAAATTGGTATGGGGTATTAGCAAAAATTATTATGACAAACATACCTGTAAAAATATCGGTGAGCCTAGCGTTATAAATTTGTGGGAGGAGGCACTTAGCAAAGTGGGAAAAGAAGAATGGCGGAAATGCATTGAACACACGGAAAAAAATATTTTTGAATCTTATAGACAGAACAGGTTATAGACGAAGTAAGACCGTTAATTATTACCGATGATGATAAAGATTCTGAAAGCATGGACGCTATTTCAGATACAGAGGAAGACTATTTTTAGTATGCATTTATAAGTAGGTGCGTTCTATCGCAAGACTGCAATATCGGTTCTTTTTGGAACCAAAACTTTATAAAAAATAATTCGTAAAACTAATTTGCCTAAATACTATAAAAGCTAAGAAATAATCTTTTTTTACCTAATTATTTTTTATTAACTTTAAATGATTTAAGTACTGTTTACAAATGTCCAAACCATGACTTTCCTAGTTACCGATGCAAAAAAATAATTTTGTCTGCGCTTGTTATTTAAACTAACGCTTGTAAAAAAGCATTATTTTAGCCACTAGATGTAAAAACTACTATTATTTAGAAAATGTAATTCGTCATGTTCCAAATATATAATTTATTGTTTGAGAACCACCGACTTACCTGCTCAAGAGGTTTTATTGCTTAGCGGACTTCTTACAACGAATGCACTTTATCTAAAATATATAAGTAAATATGGGCAACAAAATCTTAAATAAAAAAAAGAATAATATGAAACATAAACCGAGAAAACACAAAATGGCACTAAGAATTGAAAACGAAAAGATCTTAAAGTTTAGTAGAAACCAGTAGAGTGCAAATGGACGTATCATGATATTAAATTACCTTATGCTCTTTTTTCAAGTTTTTTTGACGTGTAATTTCTAACGTTAAATTCTTTGAAACTTTTTTCCTAAAAAGTTACGAAAACTTCTTTTAAGACGTTAGAAAAACTGTTTTAACTTCAGACTCAAAGTTTCCGTCAAATAATTAGCTTAAGAACGGTCGGAAATTAGCTATTTCTACAGAGTTAACGATTTCAAGGAACTTTAAAAATATAACTTTAGTTTATTTGTTTTCTAAACCTAACACAAAGCTTACTGGAAAGTTTCATACCAGTGGAAGAAAAAATACGTCAAGAAACCAAGCAAAAATAAATTTGATATTTTTAGTACGGGCAGAATTTTTTTTAATATACTTCTTTTATACCTAAGTATTATGATATTTTTAGTTTTTGTCGTAAAAGCGGTGAGGACAGTATGTTTTTCATTAAAACGATACCAAATTCAAGCTCCCTTGAATGGATTAAAAAAAATAATGATGAAACTTGGTTGAGCCTTTTACAATAACGACATTTGCTTCTAATTTTCCAAGTACCTATCAAAAGTTAAATTTACACGATGTTGAACATCTGTATGTGTAAACTAAAAAAATAAATGAATGTATAAAATCAGTGGCACACCGAGGAGGGGGGGTTGGGGCTAAAACCCGCCCCTCGAGAAGCCTGCTTATGGTCACACTTTTACTTCAAATTAAGTTTTTGTTATTAATTATCCTTAACCCCGCCCCCCCCCCCTGCGCCACTGATAAAAGTTTCATAAAAACGCTGTCGTAAAAGTGCTGAAGAGAAGTATTTTTTTATGTAAAAGAGACCAAACTGAGGCTCTTATGAATCAAATATAAAAATTAAATTATAAAAATCGGTTGAGTTGTTTGGAAGTTTTGCTGAATATAGAATCTTTTAGCGAACCTGGTAACCAAACTGAAGACAAAACGCAACGTCGCGTCTATATCGATGTTCTTTCCTTTTGAAATCACATCAGGTATTAATCCAAGGTGACATTTTCAATAGGCATTGTAATGATTTTTCCGATAATTTTTTAAACATTTTGGTGAAACTAGGTCTCTGAATCGAATAAAAAAAAATTATGAAAAATGCTCAAACAAACAGCTACCTACTCGAACTAACTTATTAGCCCCTATCAGGGATATAGCCAGTATTTGTTACGTTCATAAACCCTTAATTAAATTAATAAATAAACTTTTTCATCAGACCGCCTATGCGAAACGCATTGATAAGTAATGCATTTTCCCATTTATCCCAAAGTTTTCCCAGAAAATCCATCATAAAAACCTTGAAACATGTCGCCTTTTGCTTAAGTAAAGTTTCTCGTATATGCGGAATAAAAGTTTTCGATACCCAATTTTTAGTTTATGAAATATATGGCTACGATTTTTAGCTTTCGTAAGAACGTCTGTATAAAGCTCCAAAAAACTCAGGTAACAAATATATAAAAATTTACCATATTTCGATCGAAAATATCCATGTCCACGATTCGCAACATCCAAAATGAAAAGCACCACGATCCACTTTGTTTTCCACATTTTTATTTTTTGTAAAACATTTGCACTTTCACCAATTTTTAAACCACTTTTTTATTCATATTACAACTAATATTTTTTTATCACCATCTTTTTAAACCTTCGTTACTTTTATATAGCTTAAAACGCATTATTTTAATTTCGCGCCACAAATATGAACAGCTGACTGCACACGCGAGCCGCACCACCTATAAATAGGGTACCGCTGCACTTCGTCCCCGTCGACCTACAACTGCTCGGTTTCTTTAAAAACCGCTAAAAATATCCCCTTTGCAAACCCTCTGAATTATAAGCCTAAACACCTGTCTAAAGAGTGTATATAAGAATAATTCAAAGACATAAACAAAGCCCTTCTTGTGGGAAATTTAATATTTTGTACACCGGCTTTCCAGTAGAGTGGCTATCCGCTATCTCGAAGCAACTTTAAAAGGGAAAGAGAATTTTGATCACTTTATGATATATTTTTTACCAGCAAGGCCAACCACTTGGAGCAAAGAACAATCAGATTTTTGAAAACTACTGCACTCCTAAAAAGGATTGAACACTCTTGGATTTTTAGTCTATTCGGTTACTGGACTCCGTGTTTTTCGCATGTCAATGCAAAGACTCCAGAGGTTGCGAGCTCATAAATTTGGGATTAGTATTCCAGCTCAATTACGCTACACCCCCCCCCCCTCAACGAAACTCAATTTGGATATTGTCAAAATTAATTATGTACTAATTTAGTCCCGTTTAAAAAAAAATTGTACTTAATAAATAAATACTTTTTACCATATAAAAACAAAAAAAATGAAGTTATCTTAAGAGTAGGCAATAAGGAGACGAAATTAGTACATACTTTTTTTTCTAAACAGAGGGGGGTGTGCCTTAATATCAAGCTACACCCTCCATAAAAACAAAAACAATGAAGTTATCTTGACAGTAGGCAATTTTTTAGAAGGAGGCAAAATTAGTACATAATTAGTACCAAATTCTAAGCAGAGGGGGGTGTACCTTGATATCAAGCTACTCACCCCACAACCAAACAAACAAAAATGTTAGGAACCAATGGTTTTTGTAAACCAAAAGTACCCTTCTCTTCTAAAATTATTAAATCTATCTCCTAAACATGGGGGAGTGCGGCTTATTCATTAAGTACAAAATTTTTTTAAATGGGACTAAATTAGTACATAATTTCTACATTATCCAAATTGAGTTTCGTTGAGGGGGGGAGTGACTTGACTGACCTTATTATTCCACTTATTGGACATCTGTCAAACGCATGCCAAGTGCAAGATGGCGGCTTAAACTTTTCTATTTATAAACCGATTTTTTTAAACATAATAAAAGTTTTGCTTGAATGATAATGCACTTTTAGTGAAATCATTGTCCACTTGCATTTTTGATGTTTTTTAAAATAAAAAAGTATATCCTGCAACATCGTATTTTTTTGCTTTTTATAGAGTAACTTTCGATTCTGCAAAAAACTCACAGTATCCAAAAAAGATGCGAAATTGGCCTAGGAGCATCTAAACGTCAAAAATTTTCTTTTTTCAGGAAAGTTCTAAAAGCGGGAAGGAAGCTACTGAAATTCAAAGCCGATGATACGATTTCCATTAACCTAAATTGTTTTCTAATAAAGAGAAGTCGATATTGTGTCAAATATAACGGATTACTTATGGTAATCTCTAGGAGAGTAAAATTTTATGCTCTAGAAAAGCCTACTTACTCATTTTCCTCATAAAGTAAATATAAACATAAACACCCTTAAATGTTTATTACTAAGCAAGAAACTAAACTGAAGATTGCGGACTTATTTAAACAAATTTATGCAACACTGATGGGATAGGCAATTTAGATATAAGTTTTCTGAATATAGAAAAAAATTTGCAACATTTTTCCCATTTGTCACTTTTGAAGGAATGGGGACTTTTAGTATATTAAACGGTGAACTTTCCTAAGCTTGTTAATAAAAAAAATTGGGTTCTACTTTGTTCTTCTATTTTTCCTATGTAACTTAGCCTACGAAGTCACTCTCAAACATCGGTTACACAGTTACATTCAACAATACAAATTGCCTGCAAAAATGTACTTGCTTGATGAGTGTCCAAGATATCTATTTTTAAAGGGGCCCTTTTTCTTGTATTTTTTTAAAAGTCGGTTTTGACACTGCTTCCAAAAAATGTGCTTTTCAAAGAAATTAAAATTGAATAATTTTTAAAAAAGTCTTAGCCATTTAAACAATTGTTGCAAAACTGGACGCGTCAGTGGTTGTACGTCCTCGTTTACAATTTCTTTCTAAGGAAGACATGACCAAAGACTTGCTTAAACTCGACTATAAATTTCACCCGTAATAGCGTGAACATCAAATTATGACGATTTTTCATGTCCATCAGTCGCGGTTCGATGGGTCCCGCCAAGTCCATCCACCGCCACGTCCCAGAGATATGAAAGAGTGAGAACAATTCGCCTCGAAATGCTTTCCCAAGCAGCACAAAAACATTCCAAATACATTCATTGTATATCCCCAGGACGTCCATTTTGGGACTTTTGACATCTTACGGACAACATTAGGACATTTGATTTGATTTGATTTGCCTCAACAGCAAGTTTAGGTCTTGAAATCCCTGACACTGCAGCTTCTTAGCTTATTGTATCTTTTGCTGTGTGCCTTTCTAATCTAAGAGGTTTGACGACCTCGCGAGGAGCAGCAGCCCCTTTATTAGGTTTCTCTGGCAGTTAGCTTCTCTGGAGGGGTCGTCTTTCAGGAGGTTTTATATTCTGCAGAAGGTCACTCAAATATGATGTGAGCAGCTGATTCGTTATCCCAGCCTGTGCAGGTGTTCTTTCAGTACGCAGTGACCGGTTAATAGCCCCGTCACTTGTCTGATTTCTTTCCTATTCAGTGAGTGGTGCTGAAGGGGATGCCACCATTCTTTTGGTGTGGTTTTACCCCGATGTTTAATGCCAGTGGTTTCGATGTTCTTCATGTACCCATCGCTTGATATAGCCACGAATTGAGGTTTTTGGAATTCCAAATATAGGTTCGGGTCCTATAAATGGTATTTCTGATCCTTTTCTTGCTAAAGAATCCGCGTGTTCATTGCCTGCTACCCTTGTGTGCCCCGGCACCCACGCAAGGGTATCTTAGGACATACTTTTTTACAAAACCACATGTCCATAAGACGTACGTTACCGTACGTCTCTGGACATAAATCTGAGACATTTCCAGGACATTTTTGGTCATTTTTTGAAAACAATTTTAAAACGTTTGGTGATAAGTGCGGTCTACCCACTCGTTCTATATTCTTTGCCCCTTGGCAAAGTCGGACCGGAAGTTCGAAGTGCAACGCTACCGCAGTATCGCGACTCGCCGGTACCACTTATTAATGAGGCACTTCGCGAGGAACCACTTGTATAAGCAGTACTCACTAACGATCGCAAGAAACTGATTAGTTTGAGACCAAGAACTTCTGTGCTGTTGGAGCAAAAGGTCTTGTGAATGATAATTATGGGAAACAAATTTTTACAGGACGGCTCTTTTCTCCATACACGGCCTGCCCAAGCATAATTCGAGTCAAACACTAGTTTTTTGAATATGGATTCTTCCCCGTCTTTAAAACTATACATAAGTATATTAAAATCGCAGCTGAACCTTTTTTTGAAATTTGGTACACAGTTTTATACGAAAGATTAGGGTTAATATAGGACTATCTTTTCTTCCCACATATTTCAAAATAACTAAGTACAACTGGCAAAGGCTCTTTTCCATATTTTTTTCATTTTTGCCAAAGTAGCAAATGGCCCAGGAAAAACTAGTTGTTATAATTAACTGAAATTTTCTACGGTTGTCCATTTTTAAAATTTTAACATAAATATCTAAAGGATTTTTCAATTTTTTTTTTCGATAAGAAAAATGCTTTCTAGAACGTTTTAAACTTATAGGGCCATTTAGAACAAACCTGATTTTCAAAAAAAAATGGAGAATTATCAACAATTTTTCCTCCTTACTTTGTTCTTTTTTATATTTCGTACTTTATTTATTTTGATAACTAGTATCGATAGGGTATTTTTAGTCAGTACATTTAACGGCAAAGTTATCGCTATTAGGGAGATTTTGTTCAGGCAGTTTAACAGCAAATTTCGTTACTCTTGTGGTTACCGTTACCGTAAATAAAGGAGGTTAAAAATAGAGCTTTTGAACGTAGTCAATCGTTTGGCGGTAAACAGAACCTTACTTTTTTATTGAGTTTTGTTCTTTTTTTCTTAAGTCTTTTTTATTTGCTTTTTAATTTGCTAACCATATCATGGAGGAAAATATTAATTTAGTGATAGGACTGGGAAACGAACACCCCAACATAAATTTAGTCAGGCAAATGATTTTGCAAGATATCTTTGGTGGAGTAATAGAAGAAATCAAGCTTCTGCAAACTTATTTGTTACTCACCTGTTTACCAAACAAAAAGAAATACGGTAAAAAAGGCACCTCACTACAACTATACGCACGGTTAACAAAGCATAAAATCCAAATACACAATAATTTTTTGAAATAAAACAAACTTTTATAAAAAATCGTCCACCACAATCACATCAAATGTGGTTAGTTGTCTTTTTAACGGTAAAGGTAGTCGCTATTCGACGCTAATTAGCGCCAGTGGTTACCTTTAATAAAGGCAACAGCCTGACAGAGCGCCTGCCCAGAATAAAGGTAAGGGTAACACACTGACAAAAAATCTGACCAAAATCTCCCTATTGTTGTGGTTATTTTTAATTTAATATCGATAACCTAATGTTCCACTTTTGTAGTTGACGTTAAATATCACCTTTTTTGTTAAATATAACCCTACCTTTTTACCAATTTTCTTCGAATTAGAGAAATTTATTAAAAGATTTCTCAAAAAAAAAACTATAAAGCTATTATTCCTTAGGTACCGGACTCCGTTATGGTTAATAACCACTACGGAATTACATTTAGCAACTGCGCAGTCGCAGAAATAACGACAACCATAACGAAGAGTCAAAAACACTGACCAAAAAGACCCTACTTAGTACCTAAACATAATGGTGATACGTTGATATACCTACAATGAACTTTTATTTGAAAGTTTGAGACAATGATGTGTTTGAAATTAACTCTGTGTTTCGGACTTCCATTGTCTATATTTTATTTATACACGACGTTTCAACAAACAACGGTAGTTTGCACCTGAAGACGATCAGAGATTGTACTGATCGAAACGTCGTGTATAAATAAAATATAGACAATGGAAGTCCGAAACACAGAGTTAATTTCAATGAACTTTTAGTTATTTTATTTTATTTTATTTTATTTTATTTTATTTACACCACCCAACAGGAATTAACCCAATTACAGAGTGGGAAAAATACAGTAATTTACAATAACCGAGTCTTAGAATAAAAGTGAAATACAAAATAAAAGATATTAACTACATCTAAGATAAGAGCAGAAATAAAAACTAAGAAAATCGGATCTTTTTTAAATTAGAGATACTGCAATTAAATATGTCACATTGGTCACAAGTTTGATTGCACGTGTTACAAGCCCGAATTAATGGAGAATTTTTGTAAATATTGGTGCGCATGTATGGAAGATAAAATGGAACCGTAGAGCGTGCTGAAGTTCTAGGTACCAAAAAATTCAAATTACGCAATAATACAGGGGAATCAACTTTGCTATGGATTAACTTAAAAATAAATTGCAACTCTGCCGTCTTGCGCCGGTCCTCCAGTGAAGAGATAGTGAATCTGTCACAAAGGATCTTATTTGGGATTCCAATCTCTGGGTACACACCATCAAGCTTAAAGCCGAGGTATTTTAGAAATTTACGTTGAATATTTTCGATAGAGTGAATGTGAGTATTATAGTACGGAGACCATACTATGGATGAGTATTCCAATTTAGATCTGACATAAGCAAAATACAGTAATTTTAAACTAGAAATATTTTCAAGGTACTGAGAGTTCCGTATTATAAATCCAAGCATTCGGTAGCTTTTCTTTACAATATCCTGAATATGAGGAACAAATGATAGGGCACTATCGAATGTTACTCCAAGATCTTTGAATTCAAGACTTCTGGGTAGTTCAGTTGTATTAATGGTGTATCCAAACTGAATTACCTGATTTTTGAGAGTGAAAGACATTACGTTGCACTTGGATGGATTGAGAGGGAGAGAGTTATCAATACACCAAGTATATACCTTATTTAGAGCAGCTTGAAGTTTTTCGCAGTCTTCTATACTATTTATTCTACATATAAGCTTTAGGTCGTCAGCATACATTAAGCAAATAACTTCTAAGTCCTGAACTATGCTATTGATAAAAGCTATAAAGAACAGCGGACCTAATATCGAGCCTTGAGGAACTCCGGAAGTAGCCTTTATTCTAGAAGAGGTTCGACCATAGTATTCTACATACTGAGGCCTGTCAGTTAAGTAGGATTGAAAGAACTTGGATAGGTCATCCGAGAAGCCAAGGGTTACAAAGGTACGGAGTAGAATACTATGGTCCAACCTGTCAAAGGCCTTAGAAAAGTCGGTGTAAATGACATCAATCTGAGCGCTCGCATCCAAGGATTCAGCTATAAGGTGCGTAACAGTAACTAAATTTGTTGTGGTAGATTTGTGTTTTATGAAGCCATGTTGACGGGGATCTATTTGACTGCTCAGAGGAAAGTAAAGTGAAGTATGAAGAACGCGTTCAAAGCATTTTGAAAAATTGTTTATTATGGTAATTGGCCGATAGTTAACAATAAGATCTTTGTCTTGTTTTTTATGGACTGGTATGATTTTTGAATTTTTCCAAGCATCTGGAAAGGTGCTGAATTTCAAAGATAGGTTAAAAAGAATAGTTAAGGGGTAAGCAAAGACGTACGCGCAATCTTTCAGTAAAAACGCTGGAATTTTATCTGGCCCAACAGTAGCCTTGGGTTTCATGCTCTTCAGTGCCCGCAATACCTCCAACTCATTAAAGCATTTTACTAAAATAAGATTTGAGTTGAGGTTAGAAGAAAGGTTACTTTGCTTTACTTGCTGCTGAGATGGCGTGTATGAACTCTGAAAGTAATCAGCAAATACATCAGCTATACGCTGTGGATCCGACGTACTCTCTCCATTCTGATCTGTCATATACTGCGGAAAACCATTATTGGACTGCAAAGATTGTATTAAGCGCCAGAAATTTGCAGGTTGAGTTTTAAGGTTTGCTTCCAGTTGAGCACAATACTCGCGGTATGACGTGTTAGTATCGCGTTTTATTTTATCACGGAGTTCTCGAAATTTAAGTAAATCGTTATCGCTACCACTTTTTTTGTGTCTTTGAAAGTATTTATGTTTTTGTTTAATCGTCTGTATAATAAGTGAAGTAAACCAGGGAGGATATTTTCTGGACCGCCTAGATGTTTTTGGGACGTGCTTGTCCAGACAGGAATATAGTTTATGATAAAACAGTTCAACCGCCGTATTGACGTTACCAACTGTCTCCAGGACCCGCCAGTCCATCTCAGCTAAGCTCGCATATAGGATTCGTAGGTCAGCTTTTTTGAAATTATAAAAGATGTCATTAGTTTTATGTGTGCTCAACTTTTTGTTACCGGAAATTTTAAATTCAATATATAGGGAAGGATGGCACCTGTCTTCTTTAACAAGGATATCGTGACAACGCTGCAGGGAAGTCAGGCTTGAGCAAGGCGTTAATACTAGATCAAGCAAACGATCATCGGAATTTTTGACAGTATTAATTTGATGCCAGTCAAGAAAATTTAAAAAATTTAGCAAATGAGTTAGCCTACTATTGGGAGGAGGATTTGTCTCCAGGTAGGTCACGTATTCAGGGTAATTGAAATCTCCAAGAAAGATTGCTTGTGCGTTATATATATAATTAAGATTTGACAGATATTCAAAAAGTTGTTCATATATGTAAGAGATCTTGCCTGGTGGAATATATATAAGGAAAATATAAAGGGACAATTTGTTAGAAAAAGATACTTTGATTCCGATTATGTCTATTATGTCGCGTATTGATTCAGGTAGTTCAATTCTGAGATTTATTGTCTGAAGAGTTTGCCTTACAGCCAACAGAACACCACCCCCTAAGTTTTGTTCAACCTCATCATAGTTTCTGTCAGATCTAAAAATACAATACTCAGAATTAAAAAGTTCCGTATCGTGAATACCAGGGTATAGCCAGGACTCACTTATGGCTATGATATCAAAGTCACAAGCGATTGTGGAATTAAAAAAAGTTTTTGTTTTCGTTCTGAGTCCGCGTACATTTTGATAATAAATGGAAAGAATATCACAGTGACAACGAGACCCATCTGACTGTTGTGAACTATTGTAGAGATCGACACTAATTTCAGATGAGGTGGGGGCTACCGTACCTGGTGATTGCTATATGGTGGACCCAAAAATTTCTGACTTAAATTTTTTATTTGCCTGCTTATAAGCATAACATGCATCGTAGTTCCAGCAAGCATGATTTATGTCGATATTTAAGTCAAATTTTGTTTTAAGATTGCTACAGTTGACGCAACATTTTTTGGCTGAGTTATTGCACTCGCTGACTACGTGTGGTCCTGCGCATAGAGGGCAAGTGGGGTCTTTTTGACAATATTTTTTTGAGTGACCGAAATGGTTGCAGTTGAAACAGCGTGACAATGAAGTAGAATCATAAACGGTGCAATAATCAAGACCGACAACAAAATGTTTTTTATCAGTAAGTTTTTTGTGTGTGACCATATCTACTTGCAGTACCGTTTGGAAAATGTTCGCGTTGTTCTTGGTTGGCCAGACTTTAAGTATATTTATTTCTGCAGAATCATTAAAAAAAGATTTTTGAGTTTTTAGGTGTCGTAACAGAACGTCTTTGTCGTAGTTAGCTGAGAGACCAACTAGTTTGACCATAGGAGATACGGATTTCGACTCTCGAACTTCATAATCTTCTGCTAAGTTTTGAGTGACAAGATCTTTTATTCGATGGGCATCACTTTGGTTGGCGGACAGCACGATGCCTCCATTGGAAATGTGCTTTACACAACTGATTTGGATGTTTTCTTGGTCTGGCTTGATTTTATGAAGAAAATCGCTCTTTGTTTGGGAATTGTTTTGATTAGGGCCTTTTGGTTTGATGATTACATTTGTACGAGTGTTATTCTTAAGAACGTCAGAGTACCTGAGTTGGCTGCTAGTCTGAGGATTGATGTCCTGAAACTTTTGATCAATCTTTGTACAGAATTCCTCTAAAATCGATTGTTTAACCGAGTTGAGTTGGGCTTCTATACGGCCCTCCAAATTAGCGGTAATAGTGTCAGCTGGTAGGTTACGGCAGGTAGGACATTTCCAATATAGTCCTGGTACACTCTGTATCACTGCTACAGTATCGTTTGGTATACGCAAACAGTCCGCATGGTACTTTCTCTTGCAAACCCCGTCACAAGAGAGAGATGGCTTGCGTGTTGACGTGTCGCAAACACCACAGCTGCGTGACGATGACATTGTGAAATTTTATGGCGGGAGTTTCATTCCAGGGTTGATTTACTGTGATCTGGAACAGCTACAACAATTTTTTCAACTCACCAGTGTGCCAGACGATCTGTGGGTAAGGATCACAAAATTTTACAGCTTTCAAGGTAGAAATTCACTACAAATACGATACTTTTAGGATGAGCGAAATAAAACACGTGCGCTTGGGTTGACGTGACAAACCAATATATAGTTATGGTAATTTGGATCTATTTTCTATACCATACTATATCCTTAATAGTACACTTATTATGAATGATATGTATCCATATTGATTTGATACTTATCATATCCATAACATATCCATAAAGGATATTTACTAAATATCCATAGACTATTCCATAAACGCACTTTAGTGAACGACTAATGCATGCATATTTAGTGATATTCAGTGCATATATTCATGTGGATATCCCCTGAATATGCAAGGATATCCCACAAAATCATAGAATATCCATTAGGGTCATCCATATCCCAAAAAGTATAGGATATAACATGAATCTTCATTACGCGCCCATCTGGATTTGTTTTAAATTACAAAATTATATCCATACAATAAATATAATAAAGAATTTCCAAAGCAGCATTTTTTTTGACTTCCGACTAATTACAACCTAACATGACGTCGGTTTCGGCCCAAATTTAGGTCGGCAGTTGGTTTGTCCATCAAACAACGTATTTTTTACTAAGACCTGCCGTCGCCAACAACTAGTGCATCAGTTGTGACGTCGATACTTACCAAGACTGACGTAGCCAAATCTTCGTGATACTCGCTACTTATCAGCGACGTAAATTAACGTTAATTACGGCGACGTAATTTTTAGAATAAAATTCAAGGTCGGGCCAAAGTGAAAACGGACGTCAATAAATTTAGTTGTTGTACGAAAGTATTTTATAAATATACTTTACATGGACTTATGTTAGAATAGAAAGTTTAAAAGTTTCTATCGTATAGTTTACAAAATAATCTTATAGGCGACTCACCTTGGGACACCCGGTATAACGTCCAATTCATGAGACGTTATATTTAGTATGAGTTTTAAAGTAGAATTGTAATAAAATTGACGTTGCCAAACTTTTATTTATTAAATGTAACTACTCCGAGGTCCACCGACGTGGTTGCGTAACCTACAATTATACTACAATATTCTAGGTCGGGTCGTTCTACAAGGCGACGTCGCAGGAGGTGTTCTTGTCCGAATAGGTAAATAACCATTACAAATTTGGTCGGCGCCCGAAACGCCATTTTAAACGTTTAGCATCGATGCGCCATTACAACAGTACATTTTATTTTTTCATTTTAAAGGCTTGATATGTAAATTAACTCATTTGTTGGCAACTAAAATGCATTTTTTAAATGCCTATAATGTTTTACTATAAGAAAAGGGGCATCCTTATAAAGATTTTATTTTTAGGTTAATTTTTTTCTAAATTAATTTCTTAATATTTTTAAATTATTTTTCTTGTTTTCTGTTTTTTTAATGTCTATTTTAATTATATTTATCAGTAAACTGACCTTCGTTGGAAAATTTGGATCCATAGAATGTGTAAAACTAACTTTTTCCAGTTACCTACAATAACTAAGATAATAATTATTGTCCCACCATCCACAGTTCATTGAGATGTGTTTGTTTAGACATATAAAACTTTTACCTAATAAGTTTAAACTTGGTGTGCACAGCAAAACTTTGGGTCGTGGGTCTACGTAATTTGACGTAATATTTGACCAAAACACTGTGCAGCACCCGACGTCGAAACGACTCGATTTTCATTCCCCACTTAGGTGCTAAATCGAGTCCTCAGGAAGACTGATGAACGTCGGAGCCGACGTCAGGTATTTCTTGCCCTACGTGACCATAACGTAATATAACGTCCAAATGCTTGTTGGGTTCCACTAAATATCCATAGGTTATTCCAAAATCACACTTTAGTGAATCACTAATTTATATTCGGTGGATATGATGTGCATATATTCATGTGGATATCCACTGCGTATCGTAAAGTATTCCATGGATATCCACATATCCATAAAAATATATCCATAATATATACATGGGACATTATTTTGCTATGTGGGAGTGTTGCTAGCTACTTCATCCTGTATATAAAACAAAAGAATAGCACTGAAATTTGAAACACTTTTTGTTACGCTTTGGTGAATAAAAGTTCTCATACGACCCTATTGTCTTACGATATTCTTGTCTTGTGAGCTTGACGTGTCCACTGTCTTTTTATAAATAACACACTGCTTACCATTTTTTGCACAACAACATTTCAAAAAAGTTTATTTTACATTGAAGGCTGATTAATTTAGGACTGGTGATTTAAAAAGATTGCCGACTGGAAGTAAAGCCAAAGACAACTTAGGATGATTAGAAGGTGTTGATGCCTTTATGGTTGTTCAATATTGTCGTGACGCTCCTTAGAGCTACACAACTATGCAACTAGTAGGAATAATACACGCATTTAAATAAATGGTTGTATAATAATAAAATAAATAATAAACAAAATAGTACATTCTTCATCATGTTGAACGGCTTATGCCTTGGGTTGATTCTTTACTCTCAAATATCGAATCACTACTAACTGACTCCTAACCTCTCTGAAACGTTTTTATAAACCTATTCTAACATTGATAGTTGACTGTCTTGAGAGTATGTGATTTTAACACATAAACACGTCGCGGATTGAATTATGTTATTAAAATATTACTTTTTGTAATTATTGGAAATTACCCTTATGACAATATAAACGTCTTGGATCCTGTTTACGATCATGGACTATGAAATAAGGTTAAATAAGTGTTACTGCGAGTTGTCTAAATTCGCGTTAATTAAAAAAAAAATAAGGCTTACCAAAAAATGCTTCGTTTCTTCCAATCAGGAAAAGTCCAATAAATAAAGTCAGTAACATCTAACAAAAAAAAAATGTTTCTTTTTCACAAATAAGGACACAAATTCAACAAAAGTTCACAAACACGAAAATACTGCGCACTGTTTACAAAAACTGCGTATCAAAACTGACGTTAAAATGACAACATTTTTATTTTTGACGTTTCTCAATGTTAACGCGTTCGTTTATTCGCTTATATGTGGAGCGTATGGAGCTCAAGCAGAGGTCAGCTGATCATCGAGCTCACCGAGCTTAAAATCAAACGGGTTTTGCAGCTTACGGAACAGGGACGAATTCATAGATTACTCTTGAAGGGAGCCTTGAAGCGTAGTAATATTTCCTACAAAAAACTATTTATAGGAAAAATGGCATTATTCTCACGTAGTTACCACAGTGCAGTGACGTAAAAATATAAAGTTTTACGCGAAAGTAATATATTCCACTTTCTATATTCCACCGCCATGTTATTTACATCTATTAAACATGGAATTAAAATCAAAATTTAAAATCACCTCATTAATTTACTGATTAGTAGTTGCATCTACCAATAAAAGTAGAATATTAAAATTTAGTTAACAAAACATATTAAAACTGGAAAGACATTTAATTTGGAAATCCTAACCTCAAATAGTTCCGATTTTTTTTTATAAAAAAAATAGCATTTTTAATCAGTAAAATGCTATGCGTTTACAAATTTAAGAGGTTTTCACTTTAGAAAAGTGGTTAATAAAATGGTAATTATGATTTTTTACCTGATTAATTTGTATACGGAAATAGTCCTACCCCATGTTATGGATATAAGAAGGAGTCCTTGAGGCTCCCTCAAGGTGACCTTGCGCGACTTTAAATACTGTTTTGGCCCAAGGACACCCTATTCCTTCATGACTAACGGCCACTTGCACCAACGTTTTTAGGATACATCTAGCTCTAGGTATCCCTTAAATTTAAGTAGCTGTCAGTTTTCACTTGCTGAAGCATTTAGGTGAGTCTTAAACGTGTTAGGTTAGCCCTAAATCTCGGTAGTCGATTTTGGGTCTCTAGCTCCCACCTTACCCTTACCTATTGATAATGTAACCTCAAAATTCAACTAGCCACAAAAAAAAAAGATTGTGGTTGCAAAAATGGATTTTTTGGATATGGAGGCGTGGGACGATGATCTGGAGCTCTTAGAAATAATTGAGAATGGCTTTCCACGTCAATTTTATTACAGGTCCAATCATTTTTTAAAAGGTTTAGGTTAGCGAAACCAACCGTGATGTTAATTTTGGAGCAGATTGAAAAAATCAGCTGGTGTATCCTCATGACCGGTAAGCACTGAGGATTTATAAACTCAACGGTCAAGATTATATACTTTTACTATAAATATGTCTCTTTTTCCCTTAGCAAAAGAAAAAGGGTCAGGGTTGCATCACAACAGTAAAGGCCCATTAACTCAATTTTTAATGCCTAATGTGTATTAATTTTATATCTCTATCTGTTTCGAGCATACTAAAAGACAGAGGTTAAAAATTAAGCACTATGCATTAAAACTTAAGTAAATAAGCCTTAATAATACCATCAAGGTTTTGCTACCATACGCACCACCTCGCTGAAAGAATATCAAACAAATTGTAACTACAGAACAAAAATGTACACACACTCAGGCAGGCATAAAGATATTGCCTGTATGCATAACCTCTCTGAAACATTTTACATTGCGATAAATTAGAAAAATCTGAAAAATCAATGTCAGCCATATATCTTTATGTTTAAGTACTTGCAAAAAAATTTGGGCGACGGAAGCAGAGAGAAATGGCAAAGAACCCAAGGAATGACGTTTTTTTGACAGCATTTGCGACGTTGCCGAATGTTTTGCTTACCTAGCCAGGGGTACGTTTAAAATTTGCCAAGCAAGCCATTTCAGTTTAGGTGTCGGGTTAGGGTTTCCCTAGAACAAGGGGGCACCTATTCAGGTGTGCTCTAGGTTTGGGCTGGTCCAAGTGACCACAAGGCTCCTAAAATATAATCATTACTTGTAATTTGCAAACTAAACTTTTTTTAAGGATCCTAAGTTTGAAGCAAAAATTGATGAAAACAATTATTAAAAAAAAAACAAGGAAATAACGATATATTTTTTATATATTATAAACTTGCTTCAGGCTCACCATTTTTTAACATTTTTGATCAGTTTCCAAATTTTAAATTATTTTAAATCTTTTCTAGTTTTTTTTGAGATTTTACGTTTTTTACGCTGTTTCGATTATTTTCAAATTTTTGATATTTTCAATATTTTTCACGTTTTCTTAGTTCATTTAGTACCCATTCCAACTTTTTTGGACCCCTACGCAAAAAGGCAAGAAGTTCAGATTTGCTATATCTTTTTCCTCTCGATTTGCGCACATAAATAATGTTTATTTTTCAATATTTTCTTTCGCGAAATAAATAAATTCGTAAGCACTTCAAACAAACACGTCAAATAACAAATAATTTACTGCGATGAATAATACAAAACTCGAAAATATTAAACGTTATATCGAAAGTTGTGAGCGAACTTTCTTTTATTATAGAGAGAGTTTGAAAAGCCCTCCACAGCTCAAGGAAAAACGACTTTTTCTCCATCTCGAAAGTAGATATTAAATTCGAAATTTTTAAATTTTCGTCGAGAAAACTGAGGGTGCTTTAATTTTTCTTTTAATATAAAAGTTGCCTAAGAAATTGCTCTTAAGAAGGGTCAGTGCATGGGCGGCGAATAAAAAAAAACGTGCAGTAAAACCCCTCGCTTTTTTACTCAAACGTATTACGTTGTTCTATATTAGAAAGTTTAAGTAGGTGATAGGACGTACGCGTAGACGTAAAATATAACGCTATATTCTATCTTCCTTTTATCTGTAAAAAAACAAAGACCGCTCGAATACAGATAAAAAAAAATTTATTAAAAAAAACTTTTACAGTGGGATTTACTAAGATCTAAAATAGTACCCCCCACAGGTCTAAATATTTACACCTGTGGGGGGTACTAAATTTTAAGACCAATTTTCAAAAAACACTTACCCATACAGAAAAGACACAAAGTTATTGATTATTTTGTATTGTTATTGCAAAATAGCAGTGAAAAAGTACTTTTTTCTTAAAATACACCATATTATAAAAGAAAATGCCCTAAAACTAATTTTTTTTGACAGATTTCAAAATGGCGATTACGCTAAAAATTTGGCACATAATAGCTGCATCATTTGTATTTGAGGTTATAAAGTTGGTGATTTTTTTAGACCACCTCAGGGGGGTGGTTTAAATTTATAGCCCCCAGAAAGGATTGTTTTGTGACACTTGGTAATAAATTCGATGATAATTTCCCTGAGTATCCGTTTTTGCAAGGATTAATTTACCTTATTTAATATCCCAAATTGTTCATTACCCAATAAAACACCTCCTATTTTGTCCAGAAAAACGCCATATTTTGAACACGTTTTCAACACACAAAATATATTTATGAGGGCAGTACGAGGCAAAACAAACATGAGTAAAGGTCACTGATTATGCACGAAATATATACCAAAGAAGAAAAACCCAAAACAACTATTAATTTATTTACAAACTGAAAGTAAAACATTGAGGTTATCTAAAAGCTCAGTCAAAAAAAGTTTCCTTACTCAAAGCCCACTCATTTTAAAGCTGTAACTTTCGTCAGTAGAGGTTGGTGCAAGCCAAGGTATAACCAGGGGTAAAAGATCCGAACTCGCTGTTTGTGATTGAACGCCACTTTCATTTAAGTTTTTTAATACATTTCATTAATAAAAACCCCTTTATATAAATACAAAATTAATTTACTCCCTATTTTATTATTACTCATTTAAATCGTTGTGTGACATCAAGTATTAATTGAAAAAATTAATTAGCAAGGGTAAGATTTACTTAGAGTTACATATAACCCCAATGTTAACTTATCCTACAGAGTGTTTACTATTTAAACCCCGCGCGGTTTGTAATTTTCTTTTCTTCTAAATTGAAAATTTCGTCTTAAATCCAGATATGTATATATAAACAAATTTATTAAAATTCTTCTTATAAAATGCTGAAAACCAAAAATTTCACTTAAACGTAGGACCGTTCTAAAATAGACTAAACCGTTTTAGTAAATACCACTGTTAAAGATCAAGCTATTAAATGCACTCAAAAGTAAAAAATAATTTTTTAACTTTCTTATGTCATAATAAAAGCGATGGGCGCAAATTAAAAATTTTAAATCTAAAAAGGGATTTAGCGAGGGTGAATAAATAACAAAATCAATGAATAGCTTTACCTCAAAAAAGGTTTGAGATTTATCAACTCCAGAGCTTAGGATATCTGTAAAGATAATTATGTCTGTCTCCATAGAGACGCATAATTTTCCTTCAAATTGAAGGTACATCTGTCGATTCTGCAATTTGAGTCCACTTTCCTCGTAGAGGCGAGAGGTACCTAATAATGACATATTATTGAATTGTCACCGAAACTATAAATGCATGCCAAATTTGAAGGCAATCGGATGTGTATAAGATGTCCAAAAATCGTCCATCTTCAATCCGCCATATTTAATTTCAAGTTACGATAGGGGGAGCTGTCAATTTCATTACACTATATTCTTGTGTTGTCACCGCAACTTTATAAGCATGCCAAATTTGAAGTCGATCGGATGTCGGAAAGTTGGTCAAAATTAAGTTGCAAGATTCCACCCGAACAAACATATTTACATACATTGCAAGTTAAATAAAAGCTTGTAACAATGATGCTCTAAATTTAATAATTGACTTTAAAAAAACGAAAAAAAAAATTGATTAGTTACTACGCCACTGAATCTAACACTTCCTTAAGGCTGAAAACTATATATAGTTCTCCATAGTGCTCGGCATTCCTTTTTTTTTCGGAGACCAATATTAAAAAGAACGATTTCTTATTCTTTTTCACAGCGCCGCATTAAAACTTTTATTTGTGGCACATGCCGCGCGGAAAAAAAAACTATAGGGAAAAAAGTGGAGCGAATATGGAAGAAAAATAAGAAGGAAAGGTTTTCAAGATTATACAGGGCTACTCTTACACGACCTACTCAAAGGGAACCGATGATTCTTTGGTTATGTAAAGTGTTAACTGAAAAAATATTTATCTTTCATTTACTGATGGGGCCTTATTTTTAAGAAGGTTACCCGCAGGCGGTAAACCAAAAAAAAAACCGGAAAAATGCCCCGGAAAAAAGCAACAGGCAAAAAATCCGGGAAAATTTAATTGTTTTATTTTAAAACATACCTCCAAATCCAAATATATTATCTTGGGTTGGGTTGTGTCTTGCTTCAGTTGGATTGGGTTTGTGTTAGTTGGAATAATTTTTTCTCTGCTTTTTTTCTGGTGTTTTTATTCCGGGGAGAATTTCCAGTTTTTTTTTTGCGGTTGTTTTCCCTTTTTTTCCTATATATATAAAATAATATGAGCCCTTCCTTCGGCTGTAGGATGAACTCGAGAAAGAGTTGGCTTGGCAACCCCGCAAAGGGAACCTACAAAAAAGCCGAGACCGAATATAATTTAACTGATTATAATTTTCCCTAACCTTAAAATATCAGACTTACAAAAATATCGAAAACAATTTTCTAGAAAGAAAAATTCCGATACCTAAATGAGCATCCATCCATCCATCCGAATCGCTATTGGGCATGCGTCAAATTTAAATCTCTAGAGCGCCATATGCCCTGGATTGCGGCGTTGACAAGTTTCTCTATCTGGAAGAAGACACGGGGATTTTTTTTATTAAACGATTTTATTTAACTTCACAGTTTCTGGCCGTCTATCAAATCTTGCGATTAATTTTTGACACCCCTAAAGGGAGTAAATTACTACAATATCACAACTTACTTCGACTCTTCCCTGCCGTGAGTCTGGCAACGTAGCAATTGAATTCATGGCTATCAGTTCAAATCATTTTTGGACAGATTGGGGTTTCTATTAAATTATTTTCTTTAAAATATTTTCTGACATTTTGTGTTTCGGTAAAAATATGTTTCGTTTAAGTTTAATTCTATGCATATATTTTTTAGCGATTTGATTTTTTCGACACAATTTTTTTCGGAGGAATTATTTTCTTTTCTTTTAAATTCTGACAAATTATGTTTCTGCCAAATTTGGATTCGGGTTTTTATAGGGAGCCCACTGCAAACACAGCTCGTGCACAAGAGAATTCGTATTAGAGTGAGATCGGAAAACCCAAAGTATAGTTCTATAAAAAGGGCAGTTGTACCGCATGTTCCTATTGATTTCATAAGGTCAAAATATGTCAGCTTCTGGCAATAAGGTCGCGATTCTTCAGAAACGACAGAAAATCTTACCCGTCAGAATTCTAGAAAGTGGCGATTTTTAAAAAATCGCCTTATTTCAAATAAAAACACAGCGTCCTTCATATTTATCCCAACGTTGTAAGAGAAACTGCGTCATTTTTTTAATAACATTTTGTAAATTTAATATTTTAAAGATATTCTGCAGGACTAGTTTATGGCGGAGCTAAATTGTTACTACGCGTACCAATAAACATCAAAAAGTCTCGAAAATTCTCACCATGTAAAAGGAAAGACAGAATTTGTGTGACTTTTCTGAACAATGACAGAGACATATTCCATGGCTATCTATGGTTTTGTGTGTTAAAAGTTTTAAGGGTTTGGTTACACATAAAAATAAGCTTAATACAATATATTTTTAAATAAAAAACAGGGTTTTGAGAAAAACAGCTTACAAAAATTAATACCAACATATTGTTTATTTACTAGAACAGCATTAAGAAACTAAATTTTAAGGAATATTAGCAAATAGTCCTGACAGAAAAGAATTAAGTGTAGTTTTTAAAAATCTTCATATTTTTTGTTACGGCGAGATTTTCTGACGGTTTTTGAAGAATCGCGACAATGTCAGAAATAATAATAAAGTGGCAGTAGATGAAATATTCCTCCTGCATCGTCGGGTTTTTCCGCAAAAATATGAAAACAAATTCTTAAAATTATAAAAAAAAACGTTTCATGCAAAAGTTATCGATACTTTTTATGCACTTGTGCAATTACCTTCGATAATTACCAAAAAACAATTAAATCGCTGTCTTCGCTGCTTCTTTAACTTAAAAATAATAGACACTTACGGTGGGATTTACAAAAATGGTTTAGTCTATTTTAGAACGGTCCTAATTTTAAGTGAAATTTTTGGTTTTAAGCATTTTAAACCAACTCCCCTTGAGTTTTGGGCATAGTTTGATTTATAAGATGAATGTAAATAAACTTGTTTATTGAATAATCATCTTAACAACAATCTTTTGTTGGATTTAAGAAGAAAGTTCCAATTTAGAAGAAAAGGAAATTAAAAAATTTAAACCCACCCGGGGTTTAAATAGTAAACACTCTGTGTGTCACACAACGATTTAGATGGGTAATAATAAAATAAGGAGTAAATTAATTTTGTATTTATTTAAAAGGTGTTTTTATTTATTACATTTCTGTCACTGTCGACATGTCAGTTCCAAAATATTAGCTGCGTTCAAATCACAAACAGCGAGTTCGGATCCCTTACCTCTGCTTGGCATGCACCAACCTCTACTGATGAAAGCTACAGCTTTGTAAGGAGTGGGCTTTGAATCAGGAAAGTTTTCTTGACTGAGCTTTTAGATAACCTCAATGTTTTAATTTTGGTTTTTAATAAATTATTATAGTTGTTTTGGGTTTTTTTATTTGGTTTTTTTTCGTACATAATCAGTGAATCTCACTTATGTTTGTTTTGCCTCGCAGTGCCCTCATAAATATATTTTTTGTGCTGAAAACGGTAAATTAATCCTTGTAAAAACGGTTAATTAGGGAAATTATAAACGAACTTATTACTAATTGCCATTAAACAATACCTTTTGGGGGCTATGAATTTAAACCACCCGCCAGAGATGGTCTTAAAAATCATACAAGTTTATAACCACAAACACAGACAATGAAGCTATTATATGCCAAATTTTTGGCGTATTCACCATTTGCCGTTTTGAAACCTGTCAAAAATAATTAGTTTTAGTGCATTTTCTCCTAAAATATGGTATATTTTGAAAAAAACAATCAGTTTTTCAGTGGTATTTTGCAATAACAATAAAAAATAATCAATAACTTTGTGTCTTTTCTGTATGGGTAAGTGTTTTTTAAAAATTGGTTTTAAAATTTAGTACCCCCCACAGGTGTAAATATTTAGACCTGTGGGGGGACTCCCTGCATACGAAACGATGTTTTGTCGCATTTGATCAGCTGGAGCTGTCACGCATTCGCCATTAGTTTAAAAGTAGCTTTTTTCTCACTTTGGCGAATGATGAGGAAAGATGCGCACTGTGAATACCGGTTTTGTTTGAAGACAGGCCGAGGAACCCGTGACCACGACTATGAATACGGCCGATGCAAGACGAGTGTGTCTTCGGCTCATATGCAATTTAAAAAAAATGGACAACGTTAATGGAGCAGTCTAACAATTGACAAAAGCGCATAGTCATGGCTTAATTTTTCTATTATTTGCCAATAGTCCCTGTTGATTTCCAAAATTGGGCGATAAACCTTCTAATAGAGTTCCACTCTGTACATACATGTGACCCGTTTTCATAATTCCCCATTCTTAATAAAATATAAGTTTTTCATTTGAAAATAGTCGCTTTTGCATACGAAAACCTCAAGAGATTTGGCATCAAAATCTTTTCCATAAAAGAATAAGGGTTATATTTTATAGTTTCTTGATTTAGGGTTACTTTTTTCCGCACTGGCACAGACAGTTTGGAAGTAGAAGAGGATTTTAAAATGTGTATAAAAACACACAAACGCATATAAAGCCATTTATTGAACAAAGGCAAAAGTCTCGTCATTCTCAACATGTTATTGCCAGGTTAAAATGAGGCCCGCTTTTGTGGTGGAGGCGATGTGAGAATAGCTGACTGCAGTTGTTGCGTACGTTGAATTGGACGTTACGTTGCGGATAGGGTTAAATAAAATGTTTTTCCAACTTTATGTCCACAAATCGTCGGAATAAAATCGGGTCAACGTCGGCAACGTCAGCATTTCCGACTATATGTTGGCCCGATACTGGACGGATTACAGTTTTCGGTTAATAATCGGAAGCAGTTAATGTCGACGTCAACTATACCTGATTTAGGACCGACAATAGACCGATTGCAATTTGAATTATTCGGTTAATAATTGGCAACTGACGGAGGCCAGTCGACTTTATGCTGCATGACGTCAACTTCACTTGATTCAGGAGCGACAGTGGTCCGATTGTAATTTTATTGGCAACTGATGGAGGTCCGAATTAAAATATCTAGTCGACTTTACGCCGACGACCATTATATCTGACTCAGGATCAACGTAAGACCGACCTCGAGCCGCCTTAAGAGGCCAACGTCGGAATTATGTAGTTCACCGATGTCAGGCCGCTGGCTGCTTACCTATGTAGGACAGACCACATGAAGCAGCGTGTGGCCAACACAGAAATTACCACTGCTTAATACAGCATCGTTTTTTCTAATATGTAGAGATAGGGTTATTATTATATAATATTATGTACAGAGTTGGCCATTTAACAGGATTCACCTGAATTTTTTCAAAAACTCTAAAAAAAAACACATCGATTTTGTTTGTAAGGGGGAGACTTTTTGGCTTTTCGGCTTGAAATTTTTATAGCGCGCATCCCCTTTGTGGGGTAAATTTTACCCCTTTATTTTCAATAGGGAAAGTGGGTCGAGTGATACCTTGTTTTGAAGGCCTCCTAAATGTCTTAACAATCGTATCAATTCGTTTTTGAGATATTTACTTTCAAAGTAAGCTCAAATTATACAGGTAAATTTCACCTCTCGTAGGAATGTATCCTAGAAGAAAAAATGCAATGATAAAATGTACTATTAACAAAAGCAAAGTCGACGTGTTCCGGGAAATGTCAAAAAATAATTTAAAAAAATATTTTTGCATTTGTCCATGCAATTGTAAAAGTGAATATCTCAAAAACTAATCGATAGATTTTCGAAATTTTTACACGATTATTAAGACATTCAGGAGACCTTCAAAACCAAGTGTCACTCGACTCACTTTCCTTATTCAAAATATAGGGGTAAAACTCATATTTACTTTCGGGCCGACAGCGGTGTATATTTTAATGTTCGCATGGGCGAACTGCAGCGCTCGGCGAACAAAAAGATCTTTCTGGTCCGTTGTCGCAAATCATCATCGGACCAACGACATTAAAGTCGGCTGCCGACGTAATGCCTACATAGATCCAAATGAACTGGATAACATCATATTATATACATAAAAAACCAAGCATGTTTCTTTATTACTTTTACAGTAAAAAAACAATGAGTATGTAACATCAGGTTTCCAATAATAGTTGTGTTTTCCAATTTGATATTAATAAATATGGAAATTTTTGAAAAGCTACTTGATATTACCTATAGCTTAAATATACATAGCCCGCTATACCAATTAAGTTAAACATAAAAATATATCTGTTTTCTGTTTTCATAAATACGATTTTACTAAAAAATATTTAAACAAAATTATTAAAAATACTATTTTAATAATTTCAACTGATTAGGGCCTTATCGGTACATAAAGTCGGCATAGCCTGTCTTTAATAAAGACGGCACTATTTTTCACAATTCCACACGAAGTTTAAAGGGATTCTGACGTTGTTGTTGTCTAAATATGTCATCTTTGCTTTCAAAATAATGTCGACTTTCATAATGTTTGTGCATGCCTTTAATAAATTCCGAAGCTCCCAACATTTCCATAAATGGTCATCCTCTGCAGAACGTGGAACATTACCCATACCTTGGGAGCCACCTATCATCAAATCCAACCAACCGACAACCGACGAACAAACATAAGTGTTTTAGAAGAAGCCAGAACAACTAGTATAGAAGCCCTTATCTTCAAGCACCAGCTTCGTTGTACTGGTCACATTATCCGCATGCCTGAAACACGTCTCCTAAAGCAGATATTTTATGGACAACTGAAGGAGGGAAAGAGAAATCAAGGTGGTTAACAAAAAAGGTACAAGGACGTTCTCAAAGGCAATATGATGAAGGGTCACATCGATATAAACAACTTCGAGACCATGGCAAACGATAGGGCTACATGGCGCCCTACATAAGGGAGCACAAACTTTTGAAGAGCAACGAAAAAGAGAGACAAAATGGAAGAATGGATGACCAACAACACCCGGCTGCCGCCGGAGACTGGGTGTGCCAGGACTGTGGAAGGGTGTGCGGCTCGAGAATTGGCTTATATAGCCATCAAAAAACGCACAACAGATTGCGACGATACAGAATAGAGGAAAATCATACTCGGTATCGAGTGATTGCCTATGATGATGATAATGCATGCCTTTAATAAAGGATGGAATTAACATTAATTTGTCAACTTTAAGAATGGCACAATATGAGCATGTTTAGATGACATGTTTACATGAAAAAAATGTCAGAAACCTATCAACCTTCGTGCGGAATTGTCAGAAATAGTGCCGAGACAGGCTTTGTGTTGTGTTGAATTTTTGTTAGTATAGCATAATGGCATCTTAAGAGCTATCCCAAGCAGCATTTTCCTAACTTCCGACCTAATCTGACCAATGCGACGTCGTATTTAAGTTGAATTTGAGTTCCCTGGTGGAACACACCGCCTTAAATCATGATCCAACGTCCGGTTTAACTAAAAATTAGGGTGCAGTTACAGAAAATAATTGAATCAGACGTGGAGACGACGTCAGCTATTGTAATATAATTTTAAGTACAGATTCCATCGACCTATTGACGTCGGTCAATAGCCCACCTTAGTCCAGTTCAAATATTAGTGAACGCCTAGTCGTTCGACGCACGTCCTTACGCCTAACATATTTTTAAGAAGTTCTAGAACTACAAATAACGTCCGGTAGAGTCTCTAATAGATAAAAGTAAAATTAAAGCCAGATACAGATGATGTCCCATCGTCAACAGAGACGACGTAGTTTTAGGTGGATTTTCCAACGATGTAGCGACATCCGTTGAAGTCCAGGAATAATCATAGGTATATCGCCGACGATATATGCCGTTGGCTTGTACGACGTATTTTTTTGTATTTATAACGTACATATAATAACGTCCGCTAGATTCCTACTGGTGTCTTCTGGTTGCCGAAGGAAAAATGCCTATTTACGTCGGAATTAGGCCTACCGTCTAGCGTCAAGTGGATAGTTTAAAACAGTAAACAAGGGTTCTTTTAAAGATGCCAAAGAAAAGGTCATTCAGACATACTCACTCATTGTTTTTTGCGATTTTGCCGAAATTTGTTCACTGTTAACTGCTTTTGTATTGCAAGAAATATTTGAAAAAACGGTTAGGATTATTTCGACATGGTTGACATTTGCCGTTTAAGCACATTTACTGGATTCCGAGCTGTCGTCGATCGGACAAATTCCACTTAGGTCGACGGGCCATTGGGGCATCGTCGTACCTACATGAAAGCCGCACCCTACGAATGAACGTCTGAAACCTTCCCTGTGTTAAGTAAAGACACGTAACAAAATTGGACGTCGGGTCCAGAGTTGTCGGCGGGACGTTGGGCCATCGTCAAACCTACGTATAAGATGTATACCATGTCCCGACGTCCAAAATGCATTCGAATAAATCAATTTATCACGGATCGAGTAAAGACCATCTACTAAACTTGGAGATCCGGTCCAAATTGGTTATTTTTTGGGCCTCAGCAAAAATCCGCCATACTTAGGAATTAGGTGTCTTCCGCCATTAGACAAACACAGGTTAAATTTTCCAATTACGTTGATATTAACAATCAAAAATGTTCAATACTGCAACCAATATGTCTTTAGAATATAGCTTAAACTAAGAAATGTCAAATATGTTTGCAAATTTAAAAAAAATATATGTATATTTTTGATTTTAGTTTTTTTTTCTATAAAATGTAAGAAATTTTGAGGCGCATGTATTTTTCTGAATTATCTTATCAATGTTTATCGGTAAACTAATCTTTGTTGGTAATTTTACATCCCCATCGTGCGTTAAAGGCCTGTCTTGTTACCATTATTATAAACTGCTTCTAAAGAATAATATTCCTTGTTCTTCATATAGGTAGCTTCTATTCACAAAAAAGTTTACCCGATGGAACTACTAAGATATAAATAGGTATAATGAGATTACCTCTACTTACTCCACCTCGGCTAAAACTATATTTTACGTTGGCGACTACTCCAGTTAATGATGTCGATGCGTATGTCAAGGACGTAGATTGTAGAACCTTAGGTAATTCCGATGGCGGTCCAACGAACGTCGTACGATCGACCCGTGTATTACCGCCAGGTTATTTTAAGTACATCGCTAGACCCTAATAAGTAAAGTGTTCGACGTCGACACGACTCGCATTTGAATGTGCCATATAGGTGCAAATAGGAGCCGGTTCGAGGTTAAACGGACGTTGGAGACCGACGTCCGATTTTCAATGCGGACGAACGCGCAACGTCATATTACGTGAAATTGCTACTTGAGATAGGTAAAACACAAAATAAGTAATCATGTCTGAATTAATTTGCATTTAGTAAAGTCAAAACCTACAACTGATTACTTTAATGTACTCATTAGGTTGCCTAAAACTTATTTTATGTATTTGTTATTAGTTTTTTAAACCATCAGAGCAATAAAATTTTCTCGTTCCTGTAAAATTAATAAAAATGCACACAGCAGGTTTTAGAGTGTCAACGACGATATATTATTTTAAGTAAGTGAGCATTTAAATATGTAAAAGAGCTTAAAAAAATATGTGTACCTATACTTACCGTTTTGTATCTCTAGAAAAAGAGAAAAAACTGATGCCCATAGCAGTTTTTGACACACAGCCGCGATAAACACACCAAGTGCCCGGCATGATTCAAAATACTGATAAATAAATCACAACCAAAATCTGGCAAGAACGATGTCAAAAATAGAAAAACTCTTAACGAATAAGCGCACACTAACAAAATACGAAAATCTCTGGGTCTACTCGGACCAATAAATCAACGAGCGGGTCAGGAGGTTTTGAAACTTAGACCCGCAGTATCGATCATGCGCATAAAAAAACGGCTCGCTGACTGTCGCATCTCGTTGGGTAAGAGATCTCTGGCTTTTACTCTCTATTTATTTAAAGGTTAAAACGCGCCATACCTAAAACGTAACAAGAAACAAAGAATCGTGCGACATTGGAAAACATTAACTCCTAGGAGAATTGCCTTCACGTTGACTACATGTTGCTTTTGAGTTAACACTGGATTCAGAGTCCGGCTAAAATGCGGCTCAGAGTGCTGGACACTGAACAACCAATCCCTAAGGGTGGTTTTCATATTTATCGCATATTATACAGAACCTTCCACAAAAAAATACGATTATTTTTTTTAACAACGCATGTGTTTCCTTAAATTTAGAACCTCCTATAAGACGAACTTGTTTTAAAAATATTGCACAGTAGGATATTGACGAAGTAATGAAAATATACCTTTTTTGGTAAGGTCACTGACGAAATAATCACGCTTTATATTTGTCAATTAAAGTGACTGCTATTTTGTGAGTTCTAGCTGCAAAACAAAAATGGAAGTTTGGAAGAAATTGCCTTTAACTGTTCTTGAGATAAACCAGCACCATGTGTAGAGGGTAATGGATAAACCATATACCGATTTGCTTTAATATATACCTTACCCAGGCAAAACTTGTAAGCACCATCTATAATCCAGCCAGTCATGGAAATACCAAAACAAAGGACATTGGCTTAGCTCCGACCTTTTGCACATGTGCGAAAATGTATAGATCCGAGAGGTTTCGATCAGTTTCGGCCGGCTTCATAGCCTGCGTCAAATGCCTTCAATCGGGAGAGTTTTGTTTACATTGGTGCTGCGCGTATTTTTTACTGTCAAAAATAAGCAAAAAGTATGTTTAAAAAGGCCGCTTTAGTCTATTTTAGAACGGTCCTAAGTTTAAGTGAAATTTCTGGTTTTTAAGCACTTTAAACCAACCATCCTTGAGTTTTGGACATAATTTAATCTATAAAAAGAATTTTAATAAATTTGTTTATTGAATAATCATCTTAACATAATCTTTTGTTGGATTTAAGAAGAAAGTTTTAATTTAGAAAAAAAGAAAATTAAAAAATTTAAACCCACGCGGGTTGTTTTGGGTTTTTTATTTGGTATATTTTTCGTGCATAATCAGTGACCTTCACTTATGTTTGTTTTGCCTCGTAGTGCCCTCATAAATATATTGTTTGTGCTTAAAACGTGTTCAAAATATGGCGTGTTTCTGGACAAAATTGGAGGTGTTTTATTGATTAATGAACAACTTGGGATATTAAATAAGGTAAATTAATCCTTTTGAAAACGGTTACTTAGGGAAATTATGAACGAACTTATTATCAATTGCCACAAAGGAATCCTTTCTGCGGCTTATAAATTTAAACCACCCCCCAGAGGTGGTCTAAAAAATTACCAATTTTATAATATGTAATTTATGTGCCAAAATTTTGGAGTATTCACCATTTGCCATTTTGAAACCTGTCAAAATAAATTAGTTTTAGGGCATTTTCTTCTAAGATATAGTATTTATTTTCACAAAAAAGCAGTTTTTCAGTGGTATTTAGGAATACAAATACAAAATAATCAATAACTTTGTGTCTTTTCTGTATGGGTAAGTGTTTTTGAAAATTGATTTTAAAATTTAGTGCCCCTCACAGATGTAAATATTTAGACCTATATATATCCCAGTGTCTGTGTTTATGGAGAAAATAACTACAGAGTATCGAGAGGAGATTGGTTGAGGCTGGTAGCTTTTTTGGTTTGGAAAGCTGGGGCTAAACAATGGGATTATGTTTTTTGTTTTTGTCAAACAACAACGATCGGATGTTTTCGGGTCGTCGCTGATGACGCTGGTACAGCACATGTGCAGGATTCCCCCCTTGCCCCCCCAATTGACGCCGATGTGTAAGTGGAACTTAAACTGTAGTTAAGATAATCCGTAGAATTACTTCGGTTTAAGCGCATTTTGAGGTTATGTTAAGTATGGTTTGGTTATGTTTTTAAATTTTATCAGTTTATAAAATTGTTCCGTTGCCTTAAAATCTTTCTGGGATTAGTGGTCTGTGCTCAAAATGGAACTTCTTCGAGATGACGAAGTAGATGAAAAATTAGATTTTGTAATTAATCGAATACCAAGAATTTTTCAAAGAATGAATTATTTCAACACTTTTGATGAAGATACATTTTACAATAGATTTAGAATGTCAAAAAAAAGGTTTTTACAACTTTGCACAATACTTTTAAATGCAAAGTTTTTGGCTAGGCGAATAATTCACCTTTTTATCGCAAATTCGTTGCAAATAAACTCAAAAAGGGGTTGGGTTGGTCTGGTGGTGTAATAATAAATAGTCAGATTTTATAGTTGACCAATTATAAGAGTATTATTTGCCTTTTCCTCCATATAATCGTAAATCATCAATAAAATTTCTTTTTTTTAAACAACTTCAAATTTTACGTGGAACTTATTTAAGGGTCACCCTTGGAAGAGGTAAGGAGAAGTGGTGCACGCGGGCATTAGCCAAACGATATAATGGAAAGATAAAGGGAAAAAAATAACAGAGAAAGTAGAGGGATATCTTGCTTATAACTTTTTGCGTCCTGAAAGTATTGGAAGGGCGTATATTTAAGTTAATGGATGGATTTTCCATATATATAATTAAGAAAATTATTTTCATTTGAAAGGAAGAATAAATTAAGGGTCATTTAGAATGGCACAAAACTTGACACCTATCAGAGTCTGTCCTGCCAAAAATTTGCCTTGTTCACCTATAAATTCTCTATAAATTAACAAATACAAAATTTGACACCTGTCAGAGCAAGCTGCCGTGTGCTATTCTAAATTAGCCTTAGGTGTAGTAGTAGTAGTAGTAAGGGGGCGGCCCGCAGGCCTGGCAACTAGGCCTCTTCATGGGCCCATTCTGCCACACCCCGTCCTGCACCCTTATCCTCCCACTCCCTCTACATTTCTTGCCTCTCTCTCTCTCCGGGCCTTCCCGCCTTCGTTACGAAGGACAGCACGTCAACCCATCTTAGAGAGTGTAGCTCCTCCTCTTCTATTGTGGGGACACCCCACGTCTGCTGCCTCAATCTGGCGTCACACTCCCCTAACAGATGCACCGCTGATTCCTCTGCCCACCCACATGTTGGGCAGGCGGAGTCGTCCAACACTCTGATGCGTGTCAAGTGCTTGCGCAGCCGATTATGCCCCGTCAGCATTTCTACTAACAATCCAATGTCCTTGCGAGTTTTTCCCAGGAGCCATTTAGTTCTGGCTGCGTCTGGTCCACTCACGAACAGTTTGGACTGTCTGCACTCTCGCTCTTCCCTCCAGGACGACTTCAGTTGATCGCTCGCCCATTTATTGAGCTCGCTCTGCACCTGTTTTCTTGTGATTCCCAAGAGCAGTTCCGGTCCAATATATTGGGTTTCGGCACCAGCTTTGGCAAGTTCGTCCGCCTTCTCATTCCCTCGTGGCCCGGGACCCACGTCAGTGTCACTCTCTTGTCTTCAGCTAATGTCGGTAGCGCGTTAACGCACTCTTCCACCAGGCTACTGACAATTTTTGGTGAACTAAGAGCCTTGAGGGCAGCTTAGCTATCGGAACATATGCAAATGTCCCTCCTGCTATTTCTGGCCTCTGGTAGGGTTGCCGCCATGATAATGGCGTATACCTCCGCCGTAGCGTGCTCGCCAAGCGGGTAGTTTTCTTGAACCTCTAGGTCTTCCGCATACACTCCTGCGCCTGTATGTAGTAACTGACATTTTTACCTCATCTGTGGTACGATTTTTGACAGTTATTGTTTTACCAGATCTAGAGGCCCTCTATACATTTGACAGTTGTTGTTTTAACAGAGGTGGGCAACTCATATTGCCCTCTCTTTCTAATTTTTTTTATATTTGCATGTAAAACGGATTTTATGAAATGGACTGATGTTTTGTTGTCTCTTTTTATAATTTCCCCAGACAGTTTTTAAAAGATTGATTTTTTTTGGTTAGTACAATATGTCAACCATTGACAAAAAAAAACAAAAAAAGTGAATGGTATGGTAGATATTAAAAATGTAAAAAATAGGTAAAATATAATCTACATTTTTGTTACTCTTTTTCCTACAATAAAACATGCTAAATGCGTATGCTTGTAGCTCACTTATCTCGCAAATTCGGCTATTTGTATTAATTTTCCAGCTTAGTAAATGTACGTTTTCTTTTCACTTTACCAGAGTTTCTTTCTCCGTTGGACAACAGAACAATACAAATTCGTTGAGGCACGTACTTTTACAGTCTTCGATACAGCAAAATTCTATTTTTAAACCTAACGTTTCTTAATAAAAAATCTGACAGTGACAAAGTTATTTATTGTCAGGGTTACCAACTACCATTGCCAACACACAATTTCAAACATTTACCTAACAACTGTCAAACCCAGTTGCTCACCTCTGGTAAAACAATAACTCTCAAAAATCGTATACAGGGCCTGTAACCAGAAGTGAGCAACTGGATTTGACAGTTGTTAGGGAAATGTTTGAAATTGTGTGTTGGCAGTGATAGTCGGTAACCCCTGACAATAAATAACTTTGTCACTATCAGATTTTTGATTAAGAAACGTCAGGTTTAAAAATGAAATTTTGTTGTATCAAAAACTGTAAAAATACGTGCCTCGACGAACTTGTATTGTTCCGTTGTCCAACGGAGAAAGAAACTCTGGTGAAGTGAAAAGAAAACGTACATTTACTAAGCTGGAAAATTAATACAAATAGCCGAATTTGCGAGATAAGTAAGCTACAAGCAGTAGTTACAAACATACGCATTTAGCATGTACTTATCGTTGATAAATAACACATTATATATACATAACAAAAATATAGATTATACGAGTCTATATATTTTACCTATTATTTACATTTTTAATATCTTATGTGTGTATTTACTGTTTGCGATTGTTTCTTCTTCTTTCAAAAACTATCTGGGGAAATTATAAAAAGAGACAACAAAACATCAGTCAATTTCATAAAATCCGTTTTACATGCAAATATGAAAAAAACTAGAAAGAGAAGGCAATATGAGTTGTCCACCTCGGGTAAAAAACACTGAACCAAAAAAAGCAACGTTTATTAATATCATAATCAAGTTTACATTAATTTTATAGCCAAAATGAGTTATTGATTTCATTGATGCAAGACACAGTTTCAAAAAAAAGTTGTTACAATATAAAGAGTCTTTAAGGATGATTTTTATAAATAGTGTTATGAAATCAAGGATTAAGAGACATGTTTTCATAGCTTTTAGTTACACCCATGAATGAATTTAGTAACAGACTGTTACGTACATAAATTTCATAACCATGTTTATGTATTTTGTATGCCCGGTTCATAATTTTCATAAACTTGTCCATACATTCCATAACAACTTTTAAATGACAGTCAATAATCGCCATTTATTAAATTTATTTACGGCATTGATTAAAATCGTTAACATGTTTTATTTATTTCATATGCTCTTTTATTATATCCATAACCTTACATACTATCAATAACAACTCTCTATAAAATGTCAAGAAACATTTTTCATTGATTTTGTAACTTCCGTTTATTAATTTGATTACTGTATATGATAATTTTTATAACTTTTCTTCGATTTTTGTAACATTTATGTGCTATTGATGTATAATTATCTATAAAAAAATTATAAACGCCTGTTATTAACACTATGTACGATATTTTTTTCAGTGCAACAACTGTCAAATGTATAGAGGGCCTCTAATATGTAGCTCGCCTTCGGATCCATACCCCAACATTACCCTCACTCATGCATGCATGCATGCATGTTGTGTAATTAATATACTATAAATTTAGAATTTAGCTGGAGGTTGTTCCTGCGTTTTTCCCAGCAATTTTTCGGTTGTAAAAAAGTTACCAAGTACTTTTACACATTAATAACGCACGGCAGCTTGATTTTATTTGTTATTCGAAGTTTCTTTTATTCTTAAGAGTGAATTTCAGTCCTAAAAACAGTTCGTTTACTTAAACAGATAAACCGCACATCAAAAAATAACAAAATTCTCCACAGCGGAGGCTTTATTTAGTTTTTTAAAATAATCGATAATTTTTACCGTAAATTAAAAATTTTTAGGATACGTAAAATTTTGCAAAAAATTAGTTTAAGTAATTGGAAGAAGCGCATTTTTTATTCAAATTCACTCTTAACTTTAGTTATTTTAAGGACACTATTCTAATTATCTTGTATTTCAAAAACATGTCTTTAACATAAAATATTTACCAAATTGCTTAAAAGAGGAAGCTTTCTTATTTTTAAAAATCCGTCCGTGTACCTACTTATTTAGACGAGACGCAAAGAAAAATAATGTCGAAAAGAGAATATTTTATGCGCAAATGTATTCGTAATGGGGGTCGTATTTATCTCTATTTTTCAAAATTCGCGCTGTCTGGTTTTTAAAAAATGTAGATAAAAACATAGAGAATTTATATTTTTAAAACGTTAATAGAAATCGGTTTAGAACAATAAATAAATAAATAAATATAAAGAATTAAAATGATCTTTCCTCAGGTTCCTCCAGTTCTTTTCTCCACAATACACTGCTCCCGTTCCCCCTTTGAATGGCTATGCTTTGTATTAGCCAATCACCTTATTTAGGATTTTCGGTAGTCTCCTTTAGTATAATTTTATTTGGTCCAAAAATGTTTTAAAAACAGGCTCTTCCTCTCCTAATGTTTCAGAATCCAATGGCTTAAAAACATAATTATTTAAGAGTATTTGGTACTTTACATTTTGTATGATTTCTGCACATGTACGAAGGCTGTCGAATTTTGTTGTGTAACAGAAATAACTCGGTATTTATCATGTATTTGTTTACTTTTCTCAAAAATCGTTTTGTGAAGAAAAAAATGGATGCCACTGAGAAAGAAACATTATTCCGTTGCTTTCCAAAGCAAAAAAAACCTACAAACCTCTGGACCTTCTCCACTCCATTAGAGATCCTGCATTTGTCATATTTAAACCCTCTATAGAGTTAAAGACTTTATGGTGTTGCCGTTGCACCAAATTGGCAGAACGTTTTTCGATTTTAAAATGCCTCCAAGCATAGACATAGCTTAAAAGGAAAAAAAACACCCACATGAATCGCCCATTTTCATGTAAATGTGGCGATATTTTCAAAAGAAAGATTATGGTAAAATTGAATATTTCGACACTGGCCGACCATATTATTTAAGTCTATTATTAGGGAGTTTAAGCAACACTACCGGGTGGGTACTCAGAAATTCCGCAAAACTTTTTTTTTTATTTTTTTTTTTTTGATATCATACAGTATCAAGCTCACTTATGAATAGAGCAAAGCTTTGAAATTAATTTTTAAATAAAGCCACTTTAATCCCCCCTCCCGCTTGTTACACTTTATAAGACTTTCAGCTACCCCTCCTCGCGCTCCATGCTTCTAAGAAGGACACGAAAAGATATTGGACTACTGACAAGAATACTGACCGGCCACAACCGACTCAGTAAGCATCCGACTCGCATCGAGATCGGGAATGACTCTATCTGCCAGACCTGCGGAAGGGCGGAGGAGACATCCCGGCACCTCAATGCGGAGTGCGATGCATACCTAAGGATGAGGCATCAGGTACTCGGACAACCGAACCTGGATGCAGAGGACCTACGAGCTCTCAAGTGGGCCAAAGTACTGGACTTCGTGAAGAGAACAGGAAGGCCCTGAGAGCCCACTACTGTACAAGCGGTACAGGTGGTGGATTAGGGGGCTGAGCTGGGGTAAGGTAAAAAGGGACCGATTGGGCCTATACTTACCAGGTCTTAAACCGCCCTCTGTTTACTACTACTACTAAAAGTCGGCCCAAAGAGCGCCGTCTCACGTCAATTTTGTAATAATAATCTGTCCTGATAAGAATAACTATTTTATTTTTTATATAGTTGAAAAAGAGCTCTCAAACGTTAAAATTTAAATCTATACTCTCTCTCTTATTCATCTCACTTTCTCTCTCTGTTATCTCGTTGGTCTTAGTAACGTTGTTCTGCACATGCGTCGCGCCAGCGTCATTCGTCATAAGACCCGAAGCCACAAAGGCAGCCAATCATTTTTGTTTGACAGAAAGAATTCGGAATTGTCATTTATTTGTTTACTTTTCTCAAAAATCCTGGAAAGAATTCGGAATTGTCATTTATTTGTTTACTTTTCTCAAAAATCCTGGATGTTTGTATTTTTTTCGAAAAAAAAATGTGTCCCTCTGAGGAAGAAACATAATCTCGTTGTTGTTTAACTGCAGATTTCCAAAACAAAGAGAGCTACTCACCTCTGGACTTTTTCCACTCGATACCTCAGATGTTATCACTCCTCTTTCGTTGTCTCATTTTCTCCATAAACACACGATGTCTTTTTTACGTAGCTCTTTTGAATTACATTTTTCCAAAAACATCCAACTAAAATAGACCCATCGAGTCATTCATAAATCACTTTGAAACGCGATCAGTCGTTAGACTTAGGGAAAACCATTTTATCTTCCACTGGCAACACTGGCCCAGGCAATACCACGTCACGTTTACCAGTGGCCAGAAGCGGCACGTTATTTATAAATGTAAAAAGGTTTGGTCTTTATTTTTAGACTCAAATATTTAAAAATACAATCTTAATACAATCTTTCATTTTTTTTACTTAATAATTGATATCGAGGTATGAAGAGGTATTATATTTGTCATTCTCAAAATATTTATCTAAAGAAATAACAAAGAAAATGTTAATTTTTTTAAATGTTCTCCAGATAGTTGCCTAACTAGAGCGGAAAGTGATACTTTTACGCACGGGAAGAGTTCGGGCCGGAAAGGCACTTCCGCAAGGGTTAGGTACAATTTTTTTTTTACGAGTGTTCATGATGACTTTCTTGATCAAAAATAGTTTCTAGAACACACATTTCAAACTCAAAATTAAAAAATTAAAAAAAAATCGTGCGATAAAAGTTTTTTCACGCACGCTAGGACAGTTTTTTATGCACGCCGTGCTTCTTTTTTTACGCACGGCGTGTGGTAAGTTGAACTTTCCACATTCAAATTGATATTTAAAAGTAGACTTTTTCAAACGCATTTGCCAAGTTGTTTTTTTACCTATTTAATGTCAACTCACCTGCAACCTTTATAAAAGAATTAGCATAGGTGAAAGTATTTTTTTAACACGGCGTGAATTTTAATTTTAATTGGATTTTTAGATGCATTTATGAACTAAATTAAATTAAAAATGGAAACAAAATTATGTTTTGGTTTTAATTTCAAAAATACCAAATATATATAACTTTAGGAAGAAGCTTTTTATGCAAGTAGGAAATTGTTGTACTAAAAACGTTTCAAAAGTGCCTTTTTCACCCGTAACGGCCCTCGCGTGAAGAAAAATATCACTTTTCGCACTGTTTAGGCAAACTACCAAAAAACCAATGTGGAAAAAATAAGCAAATTTGATTAAAAATAGTGGTATTTTGAAAAAGGAAGATACCTATATTATAGGTATTATATGATGGTTTTTCATTGTGTAGAAATAAATGGAATTTATACACTATACTATAATTTATATTTAATACGTACAAAAGTCGGAACAAAAGTATTTTTACATTTTTAATAAATACAAAAAAAATATTAAAAAAGTTGTAACAAACATACATTCTTTATCCTGTCCCGGATATAATGTTTTAAAAATTTATATTTATACCGGGAACGCTTGTAGTATTTTTAAACAAATCTCGGCAGAAAAAATACAGAAACAGAAAAAATACTCGGCAGAAAAAATAAGCTGACTGCAGATAGTATTAAAACTGTGAATATAGTTATAAATAAATATCATACGCAGGCATACGTACCTCTTACATTTTTTTGCTACTCATATAGGACATTTAAAAATATGGCAGCTGGGGTTGGTGCATTATACCAAATATAGTGTAATTAATTATCACATTGTTTTCAGCAGAAATACGCAGAAATATCCCAAAAAACTTATTCCTTTCCTATATCTAATAATTACATTTTGTATTTACTGCAACAGTAGTTGCACGCCTATGGCGGCCTATGACAAGATGGCGTCGGGAAAACATATGATAACTAACCTGTGAAATGTTTTTCTCATGCAATCTCCGGTTTTCGTCACACTACGCACTTTGTCATATCACTTTTGCGACAAACACAATTGAAACAATATTAAAAACTGTCCAGCAATCTGTAAAATATACCAAAACCTCGATTATGCTAAAGCTACAACTCCGTCGAGAAATTATGAATGGAGCAGCGTACAAACAATTATATGGCTGAACCGCCACAAATGCGAGGTTGTCACATTGTTGCAGGTTTTATTCTCGTTATATATTGGGAAATAAAAAGAATTATTATTTCGATCGAAAAAATCAGGTATATTTCAAGTACCATACCATGTACCTGCACATTATAAATTCTTTATTGATTTAAAATTATGAACATGTTTTAAAAAGCAAACCGGAGAATTTGCATAATTGCAGGTCAATGATAAAAAAATTATAAAAATAATATGTTTGTAGCAACATTACGTGTACGAGAACTTTCAGCTCAATCTGGCATCGTTGCCAAATTGTTTACCTTATGTCTGATCGCAACTGTGGTAAACATAAGATCTCTATTTAAGTTATACCTTTATGCTACTCTCTAATTTTTAACAGCAGAAAAAAATCGCGCGGAATTAAAACAATTAAACAGAAAAAATAGCGTCGCGCGTCGCCTCGACTGAAGACGTGTGACGTGGCCGCGAAGGCGGCCGAAAACCCTCGGATCGATAAATTTTCGCGCTTGTGCAAAAGGTCGGAGCTAAACCAATGTCTTTTGTTTTGATATTTCCATGACTGTATCTACGTTTTCGGTTATTTTGAGAAAAGCCAGTTTAAAGTTCAAGTGCTTGCTGAAAATTATATAGCAATAATTTTTTTGTATATGGTTAGTGTCCATATCCGAGTGATGAAACAAAAAAAATTTAATCATTTGGTATTTTTCTATGTAAAACTGTAGCTACGGGGAATCGGAGGTAACTTTTTAGCCAGTAACACTTAGCAAGAATCCTGCAAGTCAAATCGAGCCTAGTCTATGGTTGTACTCTGTAAAGAGTATGATGTTTATATATTAATTTTAAAAATAAATAATGTTTATTTATTTTTTAACATGGGCGTACGCAGGGGGGATTGGGAGCTTAACCTCCCTCGCAGAGCCCCATTGACTCCTCAAGATTCAATTTTAAAAAAATCAAGTAAACTGAAACGTTTAGCGCTCAGAGGTTCCCAGGAACCTCAAGCTCCCCCCAGGAGTTTTAAGCCTCCCAGAAGTTTTAAGCCTCCCAGAAGTTTTAACCCCTCCCCCAGAAGTCTAAAGCCACCTTCCTCAGGAATCATCTATGCGTACACCACTGTTTTAAAATTTAAATTCATTCCTATAATACAAACTACACAAAATCAATTTACATTAAATGATATCAACCAAAAGTACTAATAATTCTAAATTTGTTTAAAATTAAACTTTAAAGAAACATTTTTTGCTGATGATACCAGCATCACTTGGTCTGCGGAAAATAAAGAGGAGCTGGAGAGAGTTGTGAGGGAGGACCTGGAGCTGATCAAAAAGTGGTTTGATGCTAACAAATTATGTTTAAATATAGAAAAAACAAAATATCTTGTCTTCAAAAATAAAACCACATTAAATCTAAATATTGAAGGGCATAAGATAAGTATAAAAACATAATGAAAAAATTGGCATCAGGTCTCTAAGCAATTAAGGTAACAAGAGAAACTCTTAATAGGGAAGCTTCAATAGAAAAATACCATGCTCTCTTTGAATCTTATGCTAGGTATTGTGTTTGCTTTTGGGGATATACTGCCACATACAAAACACAACAAATTTTTACCTTTCAAAAAAAAGCAATTCGCATTATATCTCAAATTTCAAATTTAACATCGTGTAAGAAATTTTTTACTGAGTTAAAAATCTTAACATTCTATGATTTAATACTTTTTAAAACTATATTACATCAATATGACCAAAAAAACTATTTTTCAAAAATATATGGCATCCACCACTATAATACACGGTCTAAAAATAATATACTTTCTCTACAACCCCAAAGCACATTAACACAAAACTCTCTACTTTACTATGGCAAAAAGATTTATAATAAATTGCCCGATAATATTAAAAGTCTTTCTCCCAAGAAGTTTAATTTAATATTAAAAAATTACTTAATTGAATCTGCTCACTACACACTAGGTGAAATAATAGAAAATCAAAATGTTTTTTCAAATATTAAAGTCCCTGAGTAACTAAATAGATTAGTGTTTCTGATTAAATTTAGGTTATTTTTAGGTATGTAGTTTAAGTTTTTAGTCAGTAGTTGAAATATTGTACAGCTTTAAGCTTTATCAATAAAGATTCATTCATTCATTCAATCCACTATAAATAGTACGAATACTAATTGTAAGTTTTTTTAAAATTAAATTTAGTTGTTTTCATGTAAATTTTTCCAAAATTCGAATCGATTTCCTGGCATAACACTCTGCAAATTTTTAATAAGGTTTTCTTTTTCTTAGATATGCAGACTGGAAGGTCTCGTGGCTCTGGCGATATTGTTCCAGAATTTTTTGCTTTAAGTTGCAGAAAATCCATTTCAAAACATTCATCTTCATGTTTTATTTTGTATTTTAAAACATAAGAATTTCTATGTGCGTTAATTTGTGTTACCTCTGTCAAGTAAGGTCGAGGTTCCATTTCTTTTATTTTAACAATTTCTACAACTTCCCAGTTGTAGAAATTGCAAGGTTGCATTTCCTTTACAAATATTTTTTTCGAATTCGATTCATACACATTACTTAGTTAAAAACCCCGCATGTACATATTACTTAGTAAAAACCTCGCATCTACTATAAAATTGCTAGTAGATATGAGGTTTTGACTAAGTAACAGGTAGTTGCGGGGTTTTTGTTAAGTAATAGTCCATAGCGACCTATCTCAAGCTATTTCCGGTCCTAACTCATTTTTGATTTTTTTGCAGATACGTGGGTCTTACTTAGGACGGCAGAATAGGTATATGGTGCAATCGAAATCAAAAAACGGTGCACTTTACGAACTTGCCCTAACAAGATACAGGGTTCCTAAGCAAATCCTTAGGGGGCCAAGCAGCCGTGTATAAGACGCAGACAAACGGAAAAGCACATTAGTTAGAAAAGGATGGGCATGGGGCGATGTTGTCACTACATCTTACACGTATTAAATCCATTCCAGGTTGTTGTTTTCTAATGTTTTCTATTTTCATACCTTTAGGACTGGAATAAAAATTGTTTTTGCTCGACTTTAATACCAAACTGATGAAAGATATCGTAAAAAAAAATATTTTTCGGCTTTTCATTTTGTAACCATTGTCCTTACGCACTGTTTACAGGCTGGGGACTGAGATACATGCAAATGCCTAACCTAAAGCGTTCATACACGGCCGGAGAAATCGACTGAGATATTTCCGTAGAAACTTTATCAAGCAAATAGGACGGGTTGACGCCTTCAAACGTCCAACCCGGGTTTTGCACTTTGATTCAAAATCAAAAAGGAGGAACAGTCAGATGTGGGCCCGTGCACAAATTACGTAACGGTGATTTTACCAATTTTTGACCCCCTCCCTATGTAATGTTTTGTAACGGTTTGGCACGCCACTCCCCTAATATTACGTAACGATTTCAAGAGCACTACCCCCCCCCCCCAAAAAAAAAAAACGTCACTTATTTTCATTCCAAATTTTCTTAGTTTCACACAAATGCAAACGCTGTCGAAAACCCCTCTCCCCCCTAAGTAACGTTTTGTAACCCCCCTCCCCCCTATGACCATTACGTAATTTGCGCACGGCCCCTGTAGTCCCAGTGGAGGAGGGCGAGAAAATTGATATTTTTTTCTTAAAAATTATACTCTTTAGACCTATTTCTTTGCGTTCCCGAAATTACGTAATTTTTGAAAAAAAAATTGTAAGCGGCGCCATTTTTATTTCGTGCTTTGTTTTTCTAACATTTTTGCGTTCCGCTAATTTAATTGAAAAATTTTTGCCTGCGGCGCCCTTTATCTTCTCACTCGAAACCAAGATCCCCCGTTTTAGGGAAACTGATCCCGTCTCTGTTTCTAAATTTTTTCGAATAAAAGTAGAGTATGACCATGGGGGAAATAATTTTTTTCTACGGTATGACGAAAATTTCGAGAAAGTTGAAGAAAAAAATAAAAAAAGTGGCAGAGCTCAAGTTTTTCGTAAAAAAAACGTTTTTTGTAAAGAAACAGAGCAAAATAAATCTTTTCACCCCTTTTTGGGTGTTAAAAATATTGGCAGCCCCTTATTTTTCGCTTTTACCCTCCCGCTAGTTTTGAAGAATTGGTTCGCTACATGTTTCGAGATCATGTCATAAAACACCTCGAAAATATCCGATGTAGTGTAAGGCCAGCTTTATTTAAAATCAATAATATCGCAAGCAAAAAGCTCTGCAGGAAAAATAGCGCCGTTTATTGATTTCTTTGGCTGCTAGTGCTAGCTGCATGGTTTGGCCGTTTCCGGATAGATGACACTAGTAGAACAGAATGGAAAGAAATTTAATTAAGTGCGAAGATATTTCTTTCTAATGTTAACAACCTTACGAGTTTATCGCTCAGTATTGTAAATAATGGACCCTGCCGCCTCCTTTAAGAAAGAAAAAGCTGTGGTTTGGACCTGAAAACATCTAAATTCATCTCATGGTGTGGCCGCCATCTAGCGGAATTTGCTGACATCTTGTCAACGGTTATTATTGTAACTATGATTTATGCTCACAATGAAAGAGTGGCGACAACTTTTTCTCATGAAAGCAGTCCGGAGATAATAACAAACTGGCACCATTGCTCAATATACCTGTTTCTTTTGTGCGCGCAGAACTTTCTATGCCATTTCTGTTTGATTTATTGAAATCCTATCCCTAAGGAAAATCTTAGGAGCCCTGTATAAGAATATTAAATGGAGTGATGCCAAGATGTGCTAAGGACAGCGCGTTCGGCAACAAGAATACGAAAAGTCTGCTGAGCTGAGCGAGATGCTCGCCATTCCGCTTAGCGAGCTTAGCTTACCCAGGACCCTCTTCTTCAAGTGAACGCTGGCTATCATCAGCGCGATCCGTACCCTGTCCACTGCTTTTCGGAAAAGTGTAGTAGTACTAATGCCATACCATTGTCTAAGATTTTTAAGCCATAATGTCCGTCTACGACCCGGACCTCTTCTGCCTTCAATTTTGCCTTCCATTATCAATTTTAAAAGTTTATGTTTGTTATTTCTCAAAATAAGGCCAAAATATTCAGGTTTTCGTTTTTTGATGGTAAATAAAACTTCAAGATCTTTATTTATTCTAAGCAAAACATCCACATGAGTGACTCTGTCCATCCAAGTTATCCTTAGTATTCTACTATAACACCACATCTCGAATGCCTCTAACTTTTTGCAGATGCTAAAAACATAACACCGAAGTACACGAATTCGGAGAGTGGTATCAAGACACTGATTAAATTTCGATAAAAGATGATCCGGCCTGTTCCCCAACCTAACCCAAGTATTTGTATGTTTGGCAGCAATTTGATTCAACAACTCTTGAAGGCCTTCCAGCGTGTCTGCGGTTATGTCGGCATATCGTAGGTTATTGATTTTTATGCCGTTTATGGTCAGACCCTCTTCGCAGTTATGAAGTGCATTTTCTATTACTTTGTTACTATAGATATTAAACAACAGCGGAGACAATATACAACTTCGGCATACACCTCTTCTTATTTGGACCTCTTAGTTTGGACCTCTAGTTGAGCAGTCTGATTCCAGTATAGATTAGCGATTATCTCTAGATCTCGGTCATCTACACCAACTTCTTTTAGCGATTCTATCTGCTTTTCGTGTGAGACTCGATGAAATGTTTTCTCATAATCTATGAAGCAGAAATATACTAGCACCGACACATACCTAGACCGCTAAAAACAGGGACGCAGAGATGATATTTTGATATCCGTTTTGTTTTACAGATAAAAGGAAGACATAATATTACGCTTTATTATACGTCTACGCGTATGTTATGTGACCAACTTAACCTGCCTATTATTAAAATTGTTATTCGCTAAAAATCCCCGCAGCAGCAATAGTGCGGCTATAGGTGGACGTTAATATAAAGGGATATTTTCTATTTCACATCAATTCGGAACCGGGGATTTTTGGAAAACCGTTTGGCGCGCAATATTTTGCATTTTTCCGTGTAGCGATTTTCCCCAAAGCGGCGTTTTTGCGAGCTTTTTTTATCTTCACCCGCCAGCCATAGAGAAGCTAATTGACAAAACCAACCAAACCCCAAAAACGGTAATGTTTTCGATTTATTAACAGCTTTATACATAACTAGACACTTAAAGTAAATATTTCAACGCATTGGTATCGCTATACCTCACGCGTTCAAAACGCAGCGAAAAGACACTGCATTTTTCACTTGTCTATGCCATGTTTTGAACGAGACCCGCTGTTATAGTGGACGCGAGGCCTGAACAGCTGTTAGCTGTCTTTTGACTTTGTTTTGATTTCGTTAGGTTTACCGATACCCGTTGAATTATTTACTTTAAATGTCTATTATCTAAAAACCCCGGAGCTGCGCTTGCGGTTTTATCCGTTTTTTGCTTTAAATGATCATAACTTTTGTTCCCGCAACCGATTTTCATGAAATAAATAGCCTATGTTCTGCCCAGGAGCCCACCCAATAAACAGAACGTGTTCTGGATGCTAGCGCACCGCTTACAATTTTTCGGAAGCCAGCTGGAGGCTCGACAACTTGGGGCATCGCGACATGTATACCGCCCATGACCGCATGGCCACATGTCGGCCGACAGGCGGGTGGGCGCGAGTATTTTACCTGTAATTTGAAAAAAAAGTGTTGAGCGCAACCGGGATCTGAACCTGCGTGTCTCGGATGATAGTCTGAGTCTGATTCTCTACCACTACGCCACGAGCCTTCTATATGCGTTGCGAATCATAGAAATATGAACGATTTTGTTTAGCGCCATCTCCTGGTTTGCTGGGCAGGTAAGGCGTGGCGAGCGGGTACGGGGCATATATAAACATGAAAAATTACTGGTCGGAGGTCACGTTATCCAAGACCATAGCAGCATGATACAAGTGGTGAGAGACAGCATTCAGTCGCCATTTTTATTACGAGGTGGTCGTTTGTTTACAATTAGTTTTAGTAATTTTTCAGTGGAAAAAAATTAACAAAATGAGGTGCTGTGTACACGGATGTGGTGTCGACAACTAGACAATAGTAGTTTTCACCACTAGTGGCTAAAATAGTGCATTTTTTACAAGCGTTGGTTTAAATAACGAGCGCAGCGAAGTATTTAGAAACGCGAGTAAAAAAAGTTTAGCCGCGAGTTGTGAATACTATTTTTTTTAAATACCTTTATTAAAAAATCCAAGAAAAACAGGAAAATGCTTTTAAAAATCTCGAAAAAAGAGCACTTCTCGCAACACACCATCTTTACACTATAAATCAAGACGGCTGGTAAATAAAATAACAATCGTTTCTATATCGATGTGCCTTTTTACGCGGTGACGTTCAGTGTTGCGACATTTTGATCTTTGACAGTTTGATATTTTCCCGACTGGTTTAAATGATTTTTTCGTAAATACTTGGTGAAAAAAATACTTGGTGTGTCGGTAACCAAAAAAACCATGCTTTAGTTATCTGCAGACAGTTACTAAAATCATGTTTTTGATGAAGGTATAAAAAAAAGGATTTTCGCGTGTCATTAAGTTTTTCAGATTTCCAAAAGACAAGAAAATGGCATTTTTCTGGACGGGATGATTGATAACTTTAAGGTGAATACCACTCGAATTTGCTCAAAACTCAAAATTTTAGTGATAATGATAATGAGCGAAACCCTAAACACGAGTTGCTTGGCTATACGCCAAAAAAGTACCTTACCTTATGGAACTCTGAATCCAGCTTTACTCCCTCACAATCCCGCACCCTTCGTTGTTTTCTAGACTGCATTCCGTTTAATTTAAAGCCTTGTAGTACTTTTTGACGAAAAACTATCCCTACCTGCAACACCCTCCCCCACCCTAAATTGTTACTTAAAAAAAACCATTGTTTTAGATTCCACAGAGGCGTGATTGCAATCACTCGTTCTACAGCGGCCATATTGGATCGGCCATATTATTTTTGTTCATTCAACCAAACGTCAACCACTCTTGCGTTTTATCGGGCACGGTTTAAATAATTAAAGCGATTTGATCTTATATCTTCCTAGGGAAGTAATACGTATTTACCTCCACCACCAAATCATAATGTCATAATCGAATAGGTGCTTACCAGGTGGGGGAGGAAAAAATATTTTTGGTCCACTTTTTATGATGGAGTGTACCAGATTCATGGCTCCATTTTTTTGTCCGAAACCGCTTATTATTCATACGAAACATTGACAATGGCATCAGGGATTTTGCATGCATATGCGGGAATTTTTTAGGAATATAAAGGGTATTTAAATGCCATTTTGGGGAGTATAAAAGGAGATTAAAAGTGGGAATAAATTGGCCTTTTTTTCTGCAATTTATTGATATTAAACCGCCACATAACCGATAATCCATATTTACAGTTATACGGTAGCATGGCACCTTAACTTTAAAACTTCTCCAAATCCACTTTTTTTAGACTGCTTTATTCAAAATGAATAAGATGGCAAAGCAACAGGCTCTGCACGAAAAAGAATGCTGTTTATTGTTTTCTTTGCTCGTGTAACGTAGCGAATGTTGGTTTGGCCTTTTCCAGAAAGATGACACTGGTAGTAACAGAATAAAAATGCAATGCCAGTGTACGACCATTGCCGCCCACTAGGAGAATTTGCGGACATATCTTCTCCATGGTTGTTGTTTTATTGTTGCAACTTTGACTTATGCTCACAATTCAAGAGTGGCGAAATACTACATTATAAACCTAGGAACTAAAGTGCCTCTTTTAATCCCGCGGCGAAAGGTTTGCAAAGGGATTAAAATACACTTTAGTCACGAGGTTTATATACTATTTTATGCACTTTAGAATGCGAGAAACTAAAACCAAATATCACAAAACTAACAGTAGGCCACTTAACGGTACTCCAGTTTCAAGATTGACAGCTCGTATTGACTAAAAATTTGTGCCATGGAAGTGTTGCTATGGCACAAAACAAATGGCAGTCAGTTGTTGTTATCAAACGGCGTCACCAAACGGTTAGTCCAGAAAAATCGTACAGCACTTTTTTTGAAAATGAACATTGAAGAGGCCGCAGAAGAGGCCACCGCTAGCCTTCTTCCACAAAAATCTCGCGAGGTTTACAAGAAACAGTTTCGTGATTACCGAAAATGGTGCGCTGAACAGCATGCAGAGAATTTTACGGATGAAAAGGTGCTCCCGGCATACTTCCTACAGAAGTCTAAGAATGTCAAGGCATCTTCTGTATGGAGACAATATTCCATGATCCACGATAATATCTGAAGCAAACGTCGACATCAGCAAATATAGTGCGGACGTAAAAAGTCCTCCCCCTGCTAACTCTTAAACGAATTCAGTTATCGAGTTCAAATAAAAACCTTGTTTAATGATAACACTTTTGCTACTTTGGCGTATTTTTCATAAGCGTCATATTGACGTAGATTTATAAGGTCACTAGCTACTTTAAAATTTTAAATAGAAAGGGGGGTCGAGTGATACCTTGTTTAAAAGGTATTTTAATTCCCTATTTAAAATATTAATTGGTTAAAAAATCGGTTTACAACTTACATAGTTATGAGTTTTTTTGACTACAGTTTACGTATTATGTATAGTATTACTAAACAATAATAAAAAACTTTAAGTTGCTAGTGACCTTATAGCCTTACCTTAAAAAATTTATTTAAATTGAACTGAATTTGTTCAAAAGTAAGAGGAGAGGTGCGCAAACTATAGTTACAAACGCTCATAACTTTGTAAGTAATACACCGATTTTTAAAAAAATTAAAATTTTAAATAGAAAATTAAAATACCTTTTAAACAAGGTATCACTCGACCTTCCTTTTTATTTAAAATTTTAAATTAGTTAGTGACCTTATAGTCTTAAGTCATTACGAGAATAATCTAAAATACATCAAAAAGTGGTAAAATTGTTATCATTAGGCATGATTTTTATTTAAAGTCGATATGTCAATGTCGTCCAAAGTAAGGAGAGGTGCGTAAACTATAGTCGAAAAAACTCATAACTCTGTAAATCCTAAACCGATTTTTAACATAATTAAAATTTTAAATAGGGAAATAAAATATCTTTGAAACAAGGTATCACTCGACACCCCTTCCTATATAAAATTTTAAAGTAGTTAGTGACCTTATAGACTAACGTCAATATGACGCTTATAAAAAATGCGTCAAAAACTAGAAAAAGTGTTATCTTTAAATAGGGTTTTTATTTGAGGTCGATACCTTAATCCGATCAAGAGTTAGCAGGGGGGGGGGACTTTTTACGTCCGCACTGTATAGTAAACTTACGGCATTTCTAAAGAGACAGAATGACCGAATTAGATTTAAGTAATAAATTTTAAAAAATAAATAAAATTTCAATAAAATTATTGCATAATTTGGAAAAATGTACTTTAAATCCCCCAGGGATTAAAATAATTTTGAATCCCGGAGGGATTAAAAGTGCCCATTTTATCCCTAAAATGAGGGATTAAAAGTGCCCATTTTATCCCTAAAATGAGGGATTAAAAGTGCACTTTTAATCCCTAAAGTGGATAAATATTTTTGCATTCCTCAGATAAAATATACCTGCTTCTTTTGTGCTCGCAGAACTTTATAAGTCATTTCTATTTAATTTCTTGAAATCCTACCCCTACAAATGTCCTTAGCCCCTTTATGATGACTGTTACAAGCCCGATCCGAATCAAACGTAATCCTCACATGTAACGACGTGCTTTTTAAAGATTTACATTATTGTGCAATATTCTATTCTTAATTTTCTATCAATATTTAGAGACAAACTTTTATATCAATTTCTATCTATCTGCTAGTTTATTCTGTACGTAGGTCTCCCCGAGTCGCGTCGGATGCAGAAACAACAATATAATTAATTGTACTTTCAGGCACTAATTAAAACTTATCGAAACTTCATTCACAACTTTCCTCTATTGGATTCGGGAATTTTGGTCGACTCCGCTAACTTCAAAAAGGAAATCAAATTAGATAAAAAAAGTTGTTTTCATTAAAATTTTTAGACACAAAGTTTCTTTTGTCTAATAAAAAAAAGTTAGGTATAAAAAAAGTTTAATTAATAAGAGTTTTTACAAGTAGAGGATAAAATAGTAATTTTTAACATTATTAAAAAATACAAAAAAAAATTGGAAAATACTGAGAAAAATATAAGAACGATTGATTTTGGCTTGCGGGTTGCGGCACGTGCCTTTTTAAGCGTTTTTATACAAGTACGGTTTGAAAATTTTGTCGTATTAAGCACTATTAAAAACTTTATCTTTTAAATCCCCTAGCTGGAACTTTTTTCAAATATTCTTTGTTCCACAAATAGTTTGTATAAATAAGTGGGTTTATGGCCTAACGTGAAAGTTAACTATATTTTGGTATATTGAAGATATTCTACTTTAGGTGAAAAAAATTAAATTCTGTCTGTGTCTGCTAATTGCGATATCATTTGGAAGGTACCTGGATACTGCGTATCCAGGATTATATTTTAGGAGAGCCTGATTGTCTGGGAGGGTTAATTTAAAAAAAAAACATAAAAATTAAAAGTAAAAACTAATTTTATTCCCGTTTGCGAAAATGATTTTTTTCAAATCTGGTCTCGTTTAAAATTTAATGGATTAGTCTACAGAGACGTACTTAGAATTTTGTGTTATGAAAGCCAAAAGCGCACCAATGTGCTTTTTAAAAAAATGTAAATTCAGAGTTACATAATAATATTCATCTTATTCGAATGGATTGAGATTTATACAAGAGGTTTAGGTAAGTATAAACTAAGTGGGCTTTGATTTTGCTTTGAAAGACAATGAGGAGTAGATGATGATGCATTTTTGACATATCTATATTTTTTTGTTTTAGAAAGCCACGGCAAATCGAGGAAGGAAAAAACTTTATTCTATTAAAAATAAAAATGCGTAATATGATATTAAAGAAGCCTCAGTTTATAAGTTTTGTTTGAAAATTGAATTACTCACCAAGTTTTTGTTCTTTCTAATATAAGTAATTACTATGCCACTGTTTTTCTCTGATAAAGAATCTAAAATAATAAAATTAAAACAATCAGCACGGAAATATTTAAAGAAAACCGACTAAAACAATGTTTTAAATCCGATTTTTCTGATTTATTCACACCAAACCCAACCTAATACCAAAACTTGTCCCATACTCAGTGGCGTATGCAGAAGTTTTGTTTCTAGGGGGGGCTTGAGGTTTCTGGGGGGACTTAAGTAACAACATCGTTTTAGATGACAATTTATTTTTGATTTTTGGGAGAGTTTAATTTTTAGGATTCAATATTCATTAGACCTAGGGGGTTTCCCCTAATCCCACCCCTTCATCCCGCCCCTACATACGCCACTGCCTATACCTTTAAAAAGTACTCACTTCATTGATTAAATGAGATAAAAAATGTTAATGCAAAAAAATAGAGTTGGTTTTTGTTTTAACATTTTTTCTTATTTATTCACTTTTTAAAGACCATGCCCCCCCCCTCAAATTATATTCTGTCTACGCCCTTAAATTCCCTTAAAAAAACATAAGAGAAAATAAAACACAAAAACGTTTTAGTCTCATTTACGTACTTTTTTTAAAATTAACTTGCCCAATTACTAAAGCCCCCCTAAATTATAATCCTGGTTACGCCTCTGTGCAGTATTTAAGTAGCTTTCAAATGACACCCCAATCACGAAAATCTGTAAAGTACTTTTCAGGTTATTAGAAAAATTCTGCGTAGGTGTTTAGTAGACATACGTTCTTTCATAACCCATATCTCCTATCACAGACATACGATCCTCACAGAATTTCATTTTTTTCACCTAAAGTACAATATCTTCAAAATATCAAAAAATGGTTAACTTCACGGTCGGCCATAAACCCATGTTATCCGTGCGGGATTCTTTGTTTTCTTAAAATTTGACTTTATTTATTTTATCCCTGCGCGTCTCGGCCTCTTCGAAAGCGGTTTCAAGAGTTCTAAAATAAAAGTGTCAGGTAACTAAAAACTTCAAAAATATTAAAACATTTGTTTTTGTTAAATAACCTCACCTTAACAAAGTCGTTTTATTTGAAACTTTGAGACAATGATGTATTTGAAATTAACTCTGTGTTTCGGATTTCCATTGTCTATATTTTATTTATACACGACGTTTCGATCAGTACTATCTCTGACCTTCTTCAGGTGCAGACAGAATTAATTACCAGCTAATAACATAATAGTTTTAAATTCGCTTTAAAGATAAACAAGATGTGAACACGCTTACAAAAATGTTCTCAAGAGCTGCGTTGTTTAATTTTTTTATTATTCCTTTAAAAAAGTATAATTTTGTTTTAAATTTATTTCTACAACATATTTTGGGAGAATGCTAGACCGCTACGATAAATTGTCTCGTAGAGTCGGGACTTTAGCGTAACTGGTTATGGTCAGACTCAGACTTTTCGCAGCAGCTTTATTGGAAGAGCAACGTCAATCGGTAGTAAAAGTTTGTGGATAAATGGGCATTTTAATTAATTTACCGGATTTAAATTTCAAACTAAAATAAGAAAATATTCATAATCACTGTTTTACGCCCTTTTAAGGCAACATTTATCGTTAAATTTGACTGGATCTCACTTGGGAATCTTTTAGTTAATTGTGGGTGACGTCGGAAACAGCGTATCGGTTTCTCAAGTTTATTATCTCTTTCGCTCTCATTTACTAGCCATTGCGCTTCTTTTTCAATACACGCTATTTAGGCACCCTAGATAAGAACTATCGAACCCTGTATGGGTTTTTTAGCTCTCCTGCACAATTACGCTTTTGTGACATCCTCTGTATTATTATACATTAATAATGTTGAAACGCCACTGGATTAAACATGTCCATTTTTGGCAACAATTCGTAAATCTCGCAAACCTTATCAGTATTCAGTATCCATCAGGTGCCTGTACCGGTTACTTTGTTTATACGTGCCTTTTAAAGCGTTTTTATATAAGTAGGATTTGAAAATTTGGTCGTATAAAATAAACACTACTAAAACCTTTATCTTCTAAATCCCCTAGGTAAAAAACTTTTCAAATTAAAAAATAACAAGTAATTAAAAACTTAAAAAAAATGCATTTTTTTTTGATAAACAGCCTTATTCTTTTTAACAAAGTTTATTTATTTGCGTTTTTTCAAATATTTGATGAAATAGAAGATATTTTTAATATTATCATACATATTACTTTTAATTTTTGGAAACCCAAGGACTAGGTTAGCAGGTTGGCAGTATCAATCAGCTGGTACCCAAATAGCATTTTTTCCGTCTTCCAACTAGTTTTGTACGGCATCGAACGTCAGAGGGAGTAGAAAATATAGTCAGTTGACGACTTTAGTGGTTTATGTCAAGGATAATACTTTATCTTTCGTTGTTACGACGTCTTAGCTTATATAGACGGACGTAAGTCGAGTGCAGATTTCCGACAACGCTTTGACGTCGTTAAGGAGAACTTTAGCATGTAGTACAGAGTAAGACGTTAGCCCGACGTCCGAACTTGTAGTACTTGTGTTAGTAAAATTTTCTGACGACGGTCCAACCTCTGTGCTGCCAACGTTGCAATCAGTAAAAACTACGACATTCGTCCTACGTCCTGGATGCGAAAAATGTACCCATTGTATGTGGTGATGATATTTAACCTACACTTGACGGTTTTTCAACGTTGGAGTTTGGAATCCAACCCAAAGTAGTGAAAATTAGACTCTCTTTTACATTAAATTTTTGTGTTATAAGTAATAATGAAGACGTAGTGAAGAAATCTTTTTTGGAAGCAAAGTTCCCTAAACAGATTAAGTTAACCAAACACCACCAGAGGTCAGACCCACCAGATCGAGTCAAACTTATACGGCTGGCAACCTCTAGGATCTTGCAGTGGCCTCACTGTAGACGAAACCAACGTTTCGCCAACCTGCCTGCTTGGTGTCGGGGTTAACGCCGCGACTTTCAAGTAGGAAATGCCGGGTTCAAGCCCCGGGTCGTGCATCAGTAAGTCTACTTGGACTTTTTCTTATTAAATTACAGAATTTTGTAAGATTAAGGCAAAACGCAGTATGAAGCGGAGTAGGCCGAGTTAGCTAGAAGGCAAATTCGATTTCATACCGTCCCTCGGAGAGGACGTTAAGAGGACGGTCCCGTGTGATCCATATATTGATAGTGGAGCACGTTAAAGCCCCGACAAACGGGTTTAGACTAAATTAAATCCTTCTAGGAAAAGAAAACTGCCTTCCTATTGGGTGCTCATCAGACCGGTTTGATGAGCGGGGTAAGGGGGGAACCCAGGGAAAATAAGTGTAAAATGTATCTTAGGCCCTACCCCTCTATTCGCGCCGGTATCCAGGCCGGATGGGATCGGATATCACGTAGAGGCGGACCTAGATACACACTCTTAGTCGGTAGACTACGAAAGTAGTTGAGGACCCGTCCGATTTAGTTAATAGTGCCTACGGGACTCAAAAAAGTGACGGTAATCAAATAAGAAGAGAGAGAGAGAGAAACGTTTCGCCAGAACGGGCGACCGAAACACTCAGATTTTAAACATAAAACTGGAGTTTCAGTAAAAATCGGGCAACTCTACTGGAATTCTCTCAGGTAGCCATCTTTTTCTGGCGGTAATTTGGATAAATAATAAAGCCGATCGGAATTTTTCTATTTTTGTGTGAAATATCACGAAATCCCATGAACTTTGCAATAAAATATTGTTGAAATGTGTTTTTTTTCAATAAAATATTATTTTTTATTGAAATAGTGAGAATATTCGTGGTGATCGTGTATTTTCGGCCCTGCATTGGTCACGTGTCAGTAAAGTAAAGTTCGTTGGTAATTTTTGATGTTGAGCCTGGTTTTCAAGCTCGCACATGTTAGAAATCTCAACGTTCTCATGGGGTACGTATGCACTAAGCACGACTTAGTTTGCAGTTTCTATATTCCTTCTATGGAACCCACGTATGGTGACGTCGGTACAACCCGGATTTGTATTCCCCAGTTTGGTATAAATTTGAGTCGATTTGACGTAGCTTCCTGACGTCAGGTTGTCTACGCCAACGTCGAAACGACGTCCAAATGCTAATTGGGGAGAAAACGATTTTAATAAATGACGTATAAACCATTGAAGAAAGTGAATTTATTTCAATCCGTCTTTAACTAAAACCGGATTTAGGGGCGTATAAACGTAGGCATTACGGCTAACTTTCGTTTGTTTTAAACACAATCGCCTTCATTTTCAGTTATTCTTTTTTTTTGGACGGCCAGCAGCTATCATGAACAAAGGTATTACGATTTTTGAACGAATTTGATCAGTTCTTTGTTTGGTGTTATAGGATTTTTTTGTAAACTAAGCAAATTGGCGTCAATTTAAACAGGTCTGCTAAAAACCAATAATTAGGAACACGATGTAATATCAAAAATGGCGGCGGCAGGCACGTATAGCTCTCCACACATAGCCTCCATACTGGTATGGATATCTAAAAAATCACCCCGAATGTTATTATAGATTTTCATGAAAATTTACTTATTCTTCAAATTGTGAAAACCGTGTGTGGCGAACAGCTACAAAGAATTTTCGTGCCAAATTTGATAAAAATCAATATGTATGTATGTAACATATATGTATAGATGTTTCTCTACCTAAATTACAAACAAGTTAAAAATATTTATAATTGCTCGTTAGTGCCCTTAAGGCGCATTTACACAGAGCGAATAGGTTCGTCCAAAACTTCGGGCCAAATCTGGCGAACCTTTTTCGACGAACGTTTGCCCGAACGCTCAAACATTTGCAACGAACATTTGCCACGAACATTCCGGCAAATTTTCGCAAGATTTTCTGGAAATATATTTTTGAAAGTCGGTATAGATAATATTTTTGGACTCACATCATTGACCTCAATTCTTGAAAATAAATTGGAACACCAAAAATATTTTATTTTTTGATTAAATAGTAAAAGCCGACGGAAAGCGAAAAATTATTATTTGCTGGTTGGTGGTAGGTTGTGAGGTTGGTAGGTATCTACTAAATAAGTTTGTTCCTAATTGTTGCTATGCTTTACACTTTTTTGATTTTCCTTAATTAAGTTTGTTAGGTTTTATAATCAAACCCCACCACCAAACCCCATCACCAAACCCCACTACCAAACCCCACCACCAAAACCCCACAAAATGAAATAAAGTAATCCTCATTATTTTTTATCAAGTGCTTCAAATCGTTTTTCCGTCGGATAGGTTTTAAAATTTAATTTTTATATTACAATTACAATCTTTAAATAAATAATTCGCGCGAATGTTTGTCGGCATTTCGAAGATCAAAGGAATATTCGCCTGTGCAAATTCTACTTCAAAAGTGTCTTTTTCAATTCATATTTTTACTATTTATAAAATAAATTTTTCCTTTTATTAGTAAAAACTTTTAACCCACTTTAGCCATTTTTGAGGAACATAATAAGCTAACGATTTTTAGAACATCTGCCGCTGGCTCTAATAAGTTTTGAGTACACAGATCCACTGCCTTCTAGAATGTAAACAAGTTCTTAAGTGTCATTATTAGTTATACGCTGTGCATTACGACATCCATTATAACTGATTCAACCAGCTGGAAGCCAATTATATTCTTGAAAAAAACTGTATATTCCAATAAAGGGCCGTATTCATAGTCCTTTCTCGAAGAAAGCCTTGAAATGTTCTTGCCTATTCTTTAAGGTGTTCATCCTTAGCAGAAGAAACTCTGAAGCCTCTCTCAAGAGGACCTTGCGCGACTTTGAATTCTCATAATAATATATTTTAACTTATGGAGTGCTAAACCCTATCGTTGGAAATCTGTTTATTGACACTTGAAAAAAACATAAACTTTTATTTTATGAAAGGTGTCGTACACTAAAAAAAGTATATCTTGCCCAAAGGCAAAACAGACCAAACCCTTTAACCTTTAATCTAACGCCCGTAACAGTAAATAGCAAAAAGCTATACAACACTATTCTCCCAGATAGGGAGGACTGGTCGTCCAAAAGAATAAGTTTCTCAAATGAAGATAGCTGCTGGCATACTGACAGATTCAAAATGCCCTTATTGCAGCCGGGCAAATATCAGGATTACACATAGTCTTGGACAGATGGCCACAATTTTCCAGACGGAACTCTTCGCCGTTGAAATGATTGGATGCTAGATCATAACTGGCGCAACAGATCAATAAAAATACCCTCCCACAGTCAAGCGACCCTTAAGTCTCTTGAATTCTATAGGTGTTCATTGAGAAACGTTAGAAGCTGCCAGGATACCTTGAATACCCTTGAACGAACAACCACTGTGTCGCTGGTATGGATTCCGGGACATTCTGTGCATTGGGGAAATGAGACTGCCCAATGTTGCCAGATCAAAATTTAGGAATTCACTAGATGGAGTTTTAAAAAATCACTAGAATTTCACTAGACTTATATTTGCTTTGCTGGCTCTCAGAAAACTTTCGTTAACGGGGGAGGGGGGTGACTAAATGAAAACACGGAAGTACATATTAAAATGTATATTTTTATTTTCTTTCTTCCCAAAAAGAATGAGCTAAATTCCAAAAATAAACCGTTTCGTTGGGTATATCACAATCATAACAGTTTTTTTCTGACAAAACTTTTGGATCTAAGGATATCTGCTACTAAATCAGTAGACAGTCTATGCCTTAACTTTGTTTTATTTAGATTTACAACACTAAACCTTCTTTCAACACAAACACTAATGTGTGGCAAAGTAAATAAAAAATTTACTGGTCTTATACGTTCGGAGTATGCTAAGTTTCTATCTTCTTTTTTAACACTTGCCACATTTTTCCAAAACGTAATATCATCCCTCCATTTCAATATTCATATCAGAATTTTTTGATTTTCTACATTCTCTATCTAATAAATTAATATCTATGAATTCTTCGGAAAAATGTGAACCTAACGGTTGAACACTTTCTATATTTTTGAAATTTTTGGAATTTCAAAAATCAACTTTTTTAAGAATTTTTATTTCTTGTGAATCGAAAGGGAACCGTTTATAAATTTGATCTATAGAGCTTCAATAAAATAATTTAGGCATTTTAGGTGAAACGAGTGGAACCTGGATTGGTGTAGTTTATTTGCTTCTAAAGCTACAGCTACTTTTGGACCTAGATACAGTTTATCTATTGAAACATAATTTGCAGGATTTTTATATTGTGTTTACTAATGTGAAAAAAATCACAAGGATATTGCATTTTAATAAAAGTTTTCCCTAAATCACTAAATTACAAAAAAAACGCTGGATCTAGTGAAATTTTACTAGATCTGGCAACACTGAGACTGCTGACCAGCTGGCATGCGAAGCGGCCTCTGCCGTCTTAGTGGTAATAGTAGTAGTATAGGGTTGGCCCGTGGGTCTGCCAATTAGGCCTCTTCATGGGCCCTTTCTGCCATACCCCATTCCTTACCCCTATGCCCCTACTTCCGCTGCACCTCTCTCTCGGGGCCTCTCCCGAAGTTCAATATGTCGGCCCATTTGAGCAAGTGCAGCTCTTCTTCCTATATCGTGGGAAATCCCCACTTCAGCTGCCTTGATCGATTCCTCTTCGAGCCTGTAAGCGGGACACACAAGATCAGCAGTCCAATGTACTTTCGGGTCTTGCCTAAGAGCCATTTAGTTCTGGCTACATTCGGACCATCCACGAATAGCTTGGACTGTCTGCACTTTGACTCTTGCCGCCAGGACGTCTTCAGTTCATTGTTCGCCCATTTGTTAAGCTCACTCTGTACCTGTTTACTTGTTATTCTCAGAAGAGGTTCCAGTCCAATGTATTGGGTTTCGGTATTCCCTCATGACCTGGGACCCACATCAGTTTCACCCTTTTGTCTTGAGCCAATGTTTGCAGTACTTCAGCGCACTCCTCCACCAGACTACTGACTATTTTGGGTGCACTTACAGCCTTGAGGGAGCTGCCTAGCTGTCGGAGCATATGTATATTGCCCTCCTGCCATTTCTAACCTCGGGTAGAGTTGCTGCCATGATAATGGCATACACCTCCGCGTGAAACATCGTAGCGTGTTCTCCAAGTGAACTTCTAGGCTTTCCGCGTACATTCCTGCGCCTGTTGTCTGCCTGGCTGAAAATGCGTACAGCAGAAGTGAGCTCCAGGTCTGTTGAATTTAAGTTTTGCTAATTGCGTTGCTTATTGTAACTGACTTTGACGTTTTCGAATTACAGGTTAGATCTTTTGACATTGTGAAACAATTTGGCGAAAGAAAAGCAATAACGTAAACATAGTCAGCGTACCTCTGTCTAAGTCTTTGCAGACATCCAAAAATGTTCAAAATCAAAAATAAATTATTAACAAAACGTGGCATGGAATCTGCTAAATTTTGAAATAAACTTGGATTTGAAACAATGACTTCGTCGTACCCTCTGACTATGAGCTTCATTAAGTGGTTTGAATTTCTGGAAACAATATTCATTCGTGTTATTTTTTTTGCTATAATTAAGGCCCCACAGTTATTATATGAGATTGGCGTCAGAATTTTTCGCCGGCCATGACAAAACCTGGATGTTGTTTCGCTCGAACCACTGTTTAGTATGGATAGGACAGTTATTATGTTGATACACAAAACCTTCTGGATGAAGAATGGTAAATCTTCCAAGAATTCTAAAAAGAGCCCCACGTCGTCCTCTCGCCGCTATCCAACTCCACACATTCACGGAAAATCTTCCAGCCCGGTCTTCGTCCCCAGCAATATATTTTTTGAGATAGCCTGTTTGTGGCGGGTGATTTTTTCATCCGTGAAGACCATCTGTTTCCAAAATTCTTCTTCTTGTAGTGAATAGTTGGGTGCAAAAATTAACCTGGCTTTCTTCTTTTCCGCACTAAGTAAGGGTTACCAGCAGTAACGCGACATCTAAGCCTAGAACGGCTTATCCGTCTGCGCGTCGTTCTTATAGATCCAAAAAAATGTGCCTCAATTTTGGTGGTCTTCAAGAACGTCGATCAGTCGCTGATCCTGCTCAGCCGTCCTGACTTGGGTCAAACCAGTGCCTCGCCTTCGTCGCACTTTCTGCTTAATACTTTCTTCTTATTCTTACAATTGTAGCCTTATTTCGTCCATAATGGGCCGCTACTCTTCGAACCGACCAACCACCGTCCAATTTTGCCAAAATTTGGGCTTCTTCGAATTCCTTTAGCTGGGGCATTTTAAAATATAAGCGTATGACAACAGCAAAACCTGTCGGTGACATTTTCTGTCAATTTAAAATACCTAAAAGGTTATTGAGTTGCGAGGCTCATAATACACTATATAAAATCGGCGTACGCATTATATGTGGCCCGAAGTGTACAACACAATCAACACTGCTCTCCTGGGTGTCGATTCTTGAATCGAGGGATGGTCACATGGGGGATTGTTCTCACGAAAAAATTCTTGAACGCGCGAGGAGTGTTCCCGTCCGTCCAAAATTCGCAGGTGAACGTTCTACTGGTATGAGGCAGGAGAATGGCGCTGTAATCGCACGAAACTTGCGCAGAATGCAATATTTGGATGGTTAATTTGTAACCTAACCTTTGTTTCATTATAGTGATTCGGTTTTTATTTCGTTTGCCTTTTTTTTATATAAATGGCTCGTGAATAGAGTTATATATTACTTAGAGGAGGCCGAGGCGGATCCAGCGCAACAAGTCGCCCCCAAATTCCAATACAAGACGATTTTATCCTTGAAAAATTACAGTTTCGAAAAACCTGGCAAGAGAAATAATGGCTATTTATGTTTGAGGGCTGAAGGGCATCAGACTTATCCATCGACACAAAAGTAAGCAATAAATTAATATACCTAGTGCAATATATAGTATGTTTTCACATCATACTCAATACGTATTGAAAAGTTGTGTTCTTTTTCTTTCATAGAGCATGTTCTCTCTCTCTCATATACTAAGTAAACCACATAGCAAGCCATGGATATGTATATATTATTATCATATCATTCGTCCAACATCCATTGGATGTGCAAACGATATTCTTTTAATGGACATACATGAACGCCTCTAATGGATATTTAACTTTTATCCCATTTATGATCATACATGAAACATACAGTGATGTATGTGTACTCCAGCAATGTATATCCATTCTATATGCTACCCATATAAAATGGATATACATTGATGCAGCTGTGCACTGGATATATACGGGACATTCATGGATATACTTTATGTGGGAATAGAAGAATTGGCGTCTCATCATAACTCAAAAACTAATTAAATATCCAATTTTCACAGTTAACATCCTTAGATATAGTTTAACGTAGTTCAATCATCTAAAGCATGGTTTATGCAGCTACTTAGAAAGTTCATTATGTTTCTTAATTGTGCATGATGCAGCTGCACAAACCTGCTGCAAGTTAATACCGCATTCTTATAAGCTCCTCAGTTATTTTTTTTATTTATAGGTTATGGTAACTTCAAACCTTCTATCACATGGTTCCTACCAAGAAAGTGTTGGAAAACACGTATGCCACACATTGAGTGCTACGAGCTATATATTAGTTTACAAAAAGTGCCTTCCATTCAAAGTTCAGCCAATTCTGATGTTTAGTTGAAAACAAAAAGTGGAGATTTCACATGACCCATTTTGAATGTCGGTTTGATATTTCCTGAGCTAAGGTCACTGATAGAAAAAAAAGAATCTCCACATAAGTACCATTTAAAAAAAAAATTCTACAGTTTGCTTTATCTATAGCCAAGTTTTATGTAAAATATTGTAAATTAAAAAATTTAATAACTTAAAAATGAGACCTTTCATTTACACTCAGTTATGTACAAGATGACCACTTATAAAGTCCCACTTGGAAAACATTTTTTGTTATTTGTCACAAAAAGCTCAATCAAAAAGGGAATTACTCATAAAATTAGGTAGATTTCTTTCACAATTTCAGTTTTTTCCCACATAGACGCAGGGTAGCCATGAGGGTCTTTTTTTTAAGGGAATAATGAATATCTGTGGCGGTTGTCGAGTAAAATTAAAAATAATTTGCCATAACGGCAATGTGTTAGTCAATGAAAAATAGTAATATGGTTCTTTGTTCAACACATTTTCTTATGGCAACATTTTTGTGTTCATGACCGTTCAAGAAAAAGGTAACTTATAGTATATTTTTGGAAGGTCGAGTGTGTAAAGAGCCGAAAATTCGGCTGAATAGTCATGTGTTTTTTCATATTTTCGTTTTTTTCTAACTAAATTAACCCAACCTAACCTAAACAGACTCAAACCAACTTATTAAAAGCCAAAACAACCCAAAAAAACACTACAACCCCCACATCTTTTTTTGGCATAAAAAAAATGGAGGCACCTTCTAGGGCCCCTAAAGGACCCTGAATCCTTGTCTGGCGGCTTTTTTAATGCAAAAAAAAAAGGTTCAGGGGGGATTAAAGTGTTTTTTTTTTGGAGTTGGTTTAAATATGTTTCAGTTGGGATGGGTTCATTTAGTTAAAAATTACGAAATAATTACTGTCAGCTCTTTAGCCTCACGATTATTCAGCGGAAATGTCGACTCTTTAGACACTCCGTTTTTGGAAACAGGAAGAAAAGATTAGTTTTATTACAAAATATAAAAAAGGACCTTATAGCCTGCGTGTAAACTGTAATAGAAATTTATAATCTACATAATTTCATGTAATTCCCATTTACAACAAAAAGTAATTTTTTTAGTACTTTGTCATACATTTATTTTGCACCTTCAATTCAACAACTGTTTTTGGATAACTGTCAAAAAATATTTGGGTTAGTTTGAAATAAGTTCAATCGCTCAAAAAGCAAACTGGCAGCATTGGACATGTTTCGGCTGCGTTCAAGAATAAGAACAGCCAGCGACGGGAATGGAATCGTTCCCTGGGAGTGTTCACATCCTTTAAGTGATCATCCACCACACGAACGCCCGTCTAAAATTCAAGAATCGACACCCTGCAAGATGGATGGAGAATAAGTGTCACCAATACTGGAGAGAATTACCGGGACTGGCACATTCGAAAGAGTTCATTACAGAACCCTGCGGTATGAGGGCCAAAAAACTCATTGAGTTGACCAGGCAGGAGATCCGCACAATTGTTGTTCTATACACAGGACACTGCAGACTGAAAGTACCATTGCACAGAATGGGTCTAAGTGAGGACACCGAATGTAAGCTCTGTTTGGAGTATGATTAGACGGCCAGACATGTGCTGTGTAAATGTCCGAACATTGCAGGTCAGCGCCAACGTATTTTCGGTAAACCACAGATCGACGAAACGAATCAATCAATCAACCCGATTGGATTCTTTGTATTAAAGTCGGTATTTGCTTGAAACAAAATAAAAACTCTTCTTTCAAGAGAGGTTTGGTTTTCTGAAGAGAATAATAGGCTAAATTTAAGAACCCAGGGGGTTGGCCCTATAATTTTTTTTTCAGTGTGCTGTGTGTATACAGACCGCTTCAAACTACTGCGAACATAGGGCGCAAGAAGTCTAATTTGCCAGTGTACGTATATGCAGAGACACCGCACGCCTATCAGTGAAGCAACCATCACTCAGGCTTCCGATCGCCATTCGCTGCCGTTCGCCGCCGTTCGCCTTGTATTTAGTACGCCTCTAACCACGGTGCTGTGTGGAGCGTAGTCAATGAAACCGGAATTTGGTCAATAAATACGCAAATTTTTATAACGTAATTTTCTTATTTTTTGTCACTGATAAATAAGAGCGTTTTATTGTCAACTGCTCAGATTTATCAGTGACGACGTGTTACAATGAAAATAATAAGGAGAAACAAAATAAAAGCAAGTTCTCAAAATAAAATAATATATTCTAAAAACCAAAAAGATTCTCCCAGTCAAAAAAAGATTAAAGCAAATGTTCGAAAAGTCCTCCTTGCTCGGCTAGACAATATCCGAGTCTACTATAAAAACCCCTTCTAACGTTTCCAAGCATGTTAGGGGTGATAATTTGAAAAGCTTCTTCAAAAACAGATAGAAGTCGTTAGGAGCAAGATCGGGAGATCGAGCTGGCCATAAAATAGTTCCCCGTGTACTTATAACCCGAATAGGAAATACATTATCAAGATATTCCCTAACAAGGCCAACATTGTGAGCGGAACAACCATCTTGTTGAAACCTTGTTTCACCAAATCTTACACCTAACAACTGCCTAGCAGTTGGAATAATGTGCTGCTGCAGTAGATCCAAGTATCTAGGACCATTCAAATTGCAATTGCCGTTAATAAAAAATGGCCCAATTACGTGTTCCCCTACAATACCCCCACCCAAACATTTAGTTTTTGGGGATACTGTGTTCTTAAGTCAAAATACAAATGCAAATTTTCCCTCGACCAATATCGAACGTGTGTTGGGTTATGACGATTTGACCATTTGACCATCTGCACTTTTTCGGCAACTTCGTAGACATCCATTTTTAGTTTTAAAAATGTATTATTTCAATTAAGAACTTACCCATCTGTTTCTCGAGCAAGGCAGAAATAAAACAAAATAATAAAAACAAAATGAATTTCCAAAAGATAACACTGCAGCGTGCTTCGAATCCACCTCGGTCGTACTTATTATTTGTTATCATTATTAGTTTTAAAAATTGCATGTTGTCTCTAACATTAGATTAAAATGAAGCTTAATATAGATTTTTATAGGTGGTATAAACCGGCTGAACGTACGAAAATTTTCTAAAAGCTTTTTATTTGCTTGAAAGAAAATCGACCACTGGAAAATATAAAGCTCCCTGTTTGGCTTAAAGCTTATTATGCACCTTTCCGCTTGTAAGTTTAAATTTTCTAGTAAATAGGAAAGCAGTCCGGCTACACAGCCTTTTACACACACACACTGAAACATTATCCGGGAGATTTTAGGAGCTGGTTTTACATGATGTTGAGTTTTTTATATACCTACAAGGTAGGAACTTAAAAAATAAGAAAAAAGTTTCTATAGTGTAGAGTGTCTAAACTCCTTCAGTGGGATTTACTAAGATCTAAAATAGTACTCCCCACAGGTCTAAATATTTACACCTGTGGGAGGCAGTAAATTTTAAAACCAATTTTCAAACAACACTTACCTATTACAGAAGAAGTTATTGATTATTTTCTATTTTTATTGCTAAATACCACTGAAAAACTGCTTTTTTGTCAAAATAAATACCATATTTTAGAAGAAAATGCTCTAAAACTAATTTTTTTTGACAGATTTCATAATGGCAAATGGTGAATACGCCAAAATTTTGGCACATAATAGCTTCATAATCTGTGTTTGAGGTTATAAAATTGGCGATTTTTTAGACCACCTCTGGGGGGTGGTTTAAATTTATAACCCCCAGAAAGGATCGTTTTGTGGCAATTGGTAATAAGTTCGTTTATAATTTCCCTAAGTAACTGTTTTCACAAGGATTAATTTACCTTATTTAATATTCCAAGTTGTTCATTAATTAATAAAACACCTCCAATTTTGTCCCGAAAAACGCCATATTTTGTACCCGTTTTCAGCACAAAAAATATATTTATGAGGGCACTACGAGGCAAAACAAACATAAGTGACGGTCACTGATTATGCACGAAAAATATACCAAACAAAAAATCCCAAAACAACTATATTAATTTATTTACAAACTGAAATTAAAACATTGAGGTTATCTAAAAGCTTGGTCAGGAAAACTTTCCTTACTCAAAGCCCACTCATTTTAAAGCTGTAGCTTTCATCAGCAGAGGTGGTGCAAGCTAAGGTGCAAGCAGAGGTAAAAGATCCGAACTCGCTGTTTGTGCTTGAACGCAGCGCTAATATTTTTAAACTGACATTTCGACAGTGACAGATATGTGAACAAAATTTGCATTTAAGTTTTTTAATACATTTCATAAATAAAAACACCTTTTAAATAAATACAAAATTAATCTACTCTACTTGATGTTTGTGTGACATCAGGTATTAATTGGAGAAATTAACAAGGGTAAGTTTTAATTAGAGTGACACATAATCCCAATTTTAATTTGTTCTACAGAGTGTTTACTATTTAAATCCCGCGTGGGTTGAAATTTCTTAATTTTCTTTTTTCTAAATTGAAACTTTCTTCTTAAATCCCACAAAAGATTGTGTTAAGATTATTATTCAATAAAAAAATTTATAAAAATTCTTTTTATAAATTAAATTATGTCCAAAACTCAAGGATGGTTGGTTTAAAGTGCTTAAAACCAGAAATTTCACTTAAACTTAGGACCTTTCTAAAATAGACTAAACCCTTTTAGTAAATCCCACCGCTTGGTTTTACAAGATAAAACCATTCGGTTTTAAAGTTTTAGGGGGGGAGGAGGAAGTTATTCTTCAGTATATTACTATAGGACTAATTTGAGCCTTTACGTACTTAACTGATTAATAAGTAATGTAATAAGCTTTGGCTTTAATCCTCTACTTACATTGTTTTAAATAATAGCTATCATATCATAATAGTTTTATATAATGTAATCTTCTATAAATCGCCTTCGAGATTTTCATGATCCTCCCCGAATTTTGTGGTTCCGAATAGTTATAAGCACAAAACCAGACGCTGTCGCTCTGTCTGTCGATCTGTCGGTCGGTCGGTCTGTCGGTCAGTCTGTCTGTCGCCTACTTTGTAGCCACTTGAACTCAAAAACTCCTTCACTAATCATAACAAAATTTTACATAGTGATTACTTGTGTTGACGCGCAGACACCTATTGTTTTTAAGCATTCTCCTATTAGACGCTTCGGAGCTATCCCCAAAAATCTTCATCAATAAAAAAAAATATTTTTTTTTCTTACAGTGTGATTCTTGTGAAAGCTTATAACTATATATAAATCGTAGTTAAATGGCGACAAAATTTTTGACTACATATATGTATCACATAAAAAATGCAAAAAACTCTAGAAAAATTCAATTTTCTGTGCGATATATCTCGAGTTAGAGAACGAAATGTTCAATAAAAAGTAGTCTAAGTTAAGGTCCAGGTCACACCCTATTGTCTTATCAAATTTCATACAAATCGGTTTAGCCGTTTTTGCATGATTAATGGACAAAAATCTTATATATACGAGTATATATACTATATATCTATAGCACATGTAAAACGAAATATTTTTAGTCTGAATATACAGAGTTCCTAAGATTTTCCTTAGGGATAGGATGTCAATAAATCAAACAGAAATGGCATAGAAAGTTCTGCGCGCACAAAAGAAACAGGTATATTGAGCAATTGTGCCAGTTTGTTATTATCTCCGGACTGCTTTCATGAGAAAAAATTGTCGCCACTCTTTCATTGTGAGCATAAATCATAGTTGCAATAATAACCGTTGACAAGATGTCTACAAATTCCGCTAGATGGCGGCCACACCATGAGATGATCGAGGAAAAACTGGGATTCACAGGCATTGCATTTTTATTTCCTTTCGAGTCGCTTCAGTTTCGTAAATTTTGGGTTTTTAAAATGCCGTATACTCGAGAAGAAAAGATTTTTATTATTAAAAACTACATAAAAAGTGACAGTGCGGACGAGGTCATTGGTCTTTTTGTTTTTGCGTTTCCAGATCGACGGGTTCCTATGGCTCAAACTTTATACAACATTTATCATCGTTTTGAAAGGTACGGGTGCATAAATGGTTGTAGAAAGTGTTACCACGACGGCGAAATAACAGAGCATCCCGTTCTTCCACACAGGGTGGAACGAGACGAAATGGTATGCGCTTACGTTGAGGCACATGAACCATGTTCGACGAAACCGATTGCGGAGGCACTGGATATTCCCAACAGTACTTGCCAATGGATCCTAAAAAAATACGGCTACAAGTCGTTTAAGATTGGGAAGTCGCAGGAATTGCAACCAGGTGATTATTTTCGCCGTTTAGAATATTGTGAGGTTATGAGGGATAAATGTGACAGGAACGAAAATTTCCTATCAAAAGTTTTGTTTAGTGACGAGAAGGCATTTGAACTTCATAGCTCTCACAATCCACAAAATAGCTGCTATTTGTCCCGCGAAAATAAACATCTTGTTAGAACGTAACATCCTCAAAAATTAAATGTTTGGAGCGGTATTGTCGGGGATCACATTATTGGACCCTTTTTCATTGAAGGGAATTTGAATAGCCAAAAATATGTTGATCTTCTCCAACATCAGGTTTTACTACGGTTGAGGGAACTCTGGACGAATTGTGGTTTCAGCAAGATGGCTGTTCATCCCACAATTCACGCCAGGCTACAAATTACATTCGATGGCCTCCTCGATCACCAGATCTTGCGCCAAATGACTTTTTCCTATGGAGTTGTTGGCACGACAAAATTTTCCAACACCCTCACTTACGGCTCATGACTACACAGGAGTTGAGGGCGAAAATTTTGGAGGCGGGCAACTCTATCACCCCTGAAATGTTGGCTGCTACGCGCCAAGAGTTTTACAATAGATTGGGATATTGTGAGGCTCAAGAAGGGGACAGATTTGAACATCTAATCTAATTAAAAATTAGATGTTTTCAGGTCCAAACCACAGCTTTTTCTTGCTTAAAGGAGGCGGCAGGGTCCATTATTTACGATACTGAGCGATAAACTCGTGAGGTTGTTAACATTAGAAAGAAATATCTTCGCTTTTAATTAAATTTCTTTCCATTCTGTTCTACTAGTGACATCTATCCGGATACGGCCAAACCATGCAGCTAGCACTAGCAGCCAAAGAAATCAATAAACGGCGCTGTTTTTCCTGCAGAGCTTTTTGCTTGCGATATTATTGATTTTAAATAAAGTTGGCCCGAAACATGTAGCGAACCAATTCTTGAAAAGTAGCGGGAGGGTAAAAGCGAAAAATAAGGGGCTGCCAATATTTGTAACACCCAAAAAGGGGTGTAAAGATTTATTTTGCTCTGTTTCTTTACAAAAAACGTTTTTTTTACGAAAAACTTGAGCTCTGCCACTTTTTTTATTTTTTTCTTCAACTTTCTCGAAATTTTCGTCATACCGTAGAAAAAAATTATTTCCCCCATGGGCATACTCTACTTTTTATCGAAAAAATTTAGAAACAGAGACGGGATCAGTTTTCCTAAAACGGGGGATCTTGGTTTCGAGTGAGAAGATAAAGGACGCCGCAGGCAAAAAATTTTCAATTAAATTAGCCGAACGCAAAAATGTTAGAAAAACAAAGCACGAAATAAAAATGGCGCCGCTTACAATTTTTTTTCAAAAATAACGTAATTTCGGGAACGCAAAGAAATAGGTCTAAAAAGTATAATTTTTAAGAAAAAAATATCAATTTTCTCGCCCTGCTCCACTGGGACTACAGGGACCGTGCACAAATTACGTAATGGTCATAGGGGGGAGGGGGGTTTAAAAAACGTTACGTAGGGGGGAGGGGGTTTTTCGACAGCGTTTGCATTTGTGTGAAACTAAGAAAATTTGGAATGAAAATAAGTGAATTTTTTTGGGGGGGGGGGGTAGTGGTCTTGAAATCGTTACGTAATATTAAGGGAGTGGCGTGCCAAACCGTTACAAAACATTACATAGGGAGGGGGTCAAAAATTGGTAAAATCACCGTTACGTAATTTGTGCACGGCCCCACATCTGACTGTTCCTCCTTTTTGATTTCGAATCAAAGTGCAAAACCCGGGTTGGACATTCGAAGGCGTCAAACCGTCCTATTTGCTTGATAAAGTTTCTTCGGAAATATCTCAGTCGATTTCTCCGGCCGTGTATGAACGCTTTAGGTTAGGCAATTGCATGTATCTCAGTCCCCAGCCTGTAAACAGTGCGTAAGGACAATGGTTACAAAATGAAAAGCCGAAAAATATTTTTTTTACGATATCTTTCATCAGTTTGGTATTAAAGTCGAGCAAAAACAATTTTTATTCCAGTCCTAAAGGTATGAAAATGGAAAACATTAGAAAACAACAACCTGGCATGGATTTACTACGTGTAAGATGTAGTGACAACATCGCCCCATGCTCATCTTTTTCTGCCTAATGTGCTTTTCCGTTTGTCTGCGTCTTATACACGGCTGCTTGGCCCCCTAAGGATTTGCTTAGGAACCCTGTATATATAGCACATATAAAATGTATTGGAAAAATCCGTCTACTCGAAAGAAATTCTACATACAGCCTGGAAAAGTCTGGATAAACCCCGTAAAGGTCTGGATAAACCCTGGAATGTCTGGATACACCCAGGAAAAGTCCGGATACGCCCTGGAAAAGTCTGGAAACATCCAGGAAAAGTCAGGATACACTCTGAAAAAGTCCGAAAAGAACCTGGAAAAGTCTGGATACACCCAGGAAAGTCTGGATACATCCAGAAAAAGTCTGGATACACCCTAGGAAAGTCTGGATAAACCCTGGAAAAGTCTGAAAAGACTCTGGAAAAGTCTGGGAAGACCCTGGAAAAGTCTGGATATACTATATAAAAGTCTGGAAATACCCTGAAAAAGTCTGGATACACTCTGGAAAAGTCTGCGAAGAGCCCGGAAAAGTCTGGATACACTCTGGAAAAGTCTGTAAAGACCCTGAAAAGTCTGTATACACTCTGGAAAAGTCTGAGAAGACCCTGAAAAAGTCTGGATACACTCTGGAAAAGTCTGGAAAGACCCCGAAAAGTCTGTATACACTCTGGAAAAGTCTAAAAAGATTCCGGAAAATTCTGAAAAGACTCTGGAAAATTTTAGATACAATCTGGAAAAGACTGGAAAGATCCTGTAAAAGTCTGAATGCATTCTGGAAAAGTCTGGAAAGGTCCTGGAAAAGTCTGGATACACTCTGGAAAATTCTGGAAAGACTCTGGAAAAGTCTAGAAATATCCTGGAAAAGTCTTGCTACACAAAATCCGGGAAAACTCTGGATACACTCTAGAAAAGTCTGGAAAACCCCTGGAAAAGTCTGGTTACACTCTGAAAAAACCTGGATACACTGTGAAAACGTCCGATTATACCATGGAAAAGTCTGAATACACCCCTGAATAGTGTTGATACACCGAAGAAAAGTCTGGATATACCCTGGAAAAGTCTGACCGACCCAATCTAACCCATGTGTATATGAGTAGTGGTTTTTTATATATGTTCTTCTGAGCGAGGGAAGTTTTAGAGTAAACCTTAACTCGATTTATTTATCTAGTCTATTCTTCTGGAATAAAATAGTGGTAATATTGAAAACGCGGGATCTAACGTCCGCAATAATAAATCTAGTTCGCATTTTGGAAGTGTAGAATTTAATTTGGAAATGGGCCAAAACGAATGAGGCCCGCAGTTTTCAACGACATCTCGCCATTTTTCATACTCCCCAGGGAGCAACGGGTCTTTGATTTTCGTTTTATTCATAGTTTTATTTTGGCTTGATGTATCGAGCAATTCGACAAACTATTGTGCAAAGGGAACTGCAAAATTTAACACCGTCAAACCGAGTGAAACTGATCAACATTTTAGATTTTTTTGTATGTTTTCGTACCCTTTCGGAGGGAAAAAAACTGGAAAATATGTGTATGATAAAAGCACATATCTGGGGCACAAACTACTTTACTACTTTTTTTTATAAAGTTGAACCAGTAGTTTTTGTATTTCTTTTTTAAAAGTAATCCGTTTCACTCAATTTGAATGGCTAATAAATAAATAATAAATAACTGGAGGTTGCTGAATTGTGAAAAGAAAATATGTTCTAGTAGAGGGCGAATAAAAAACGAAAAAGTCGATGTCCCTTCACGGGAACTTTCACTACACAGGGTGTCCCAGAAGTTCGAGTCCACCCTAATATCTCCAACATAAACGGAGACAGGGAAGTAAAATATTACCTAATTAAATGGTTTACAAAAAAAGTCTCTTCTTGGATGCTAATCATCGCACCCGTCATTAAGGAGGTGGTGCTAGGGCGAAGACGATACATTTCTTAAATGAGATACCCTGTGTATAAATGGGAAAATCATCTAAATAGGACCAATAAGTTAAACAAGAACGCACCATTACATTTTTTTTTTAATTTTTGTCATTTATTTAAAAACCGTTAAAAAAAATTCAAATTTTAGAAAAATATATAGGGTATCTAATTTAAAAAAAGTTTCTGCCCTAACCCCGGAATAGCCAAAAAGATACTTTTTTGTAAATCATCTAATTGTGTGAAATTTTACTTACACTAGATATTAGGGTGGGCTCGGATTTTTAGGACACCCTGTATACGGCTTTTCAAAATTAGCTGCGCCTATACGGTCAGTTAGTTGCTTTAAGCTCGACCCACACCGCACTGTGGAAATCATCCTGCGTATAAATCAATCCAAGTCACATCCAGGATTTTCCTGGATTAGGTCTAATATCCTGTGTTACGCTGGCCGTCTGTCTCATCCTTATCTTTAAGGGGATTAGATCGGTTTACTATTTACACAGAATAATATTATTTAGTATGTTTAATCATATAAGCGCTATAAGATAAGCATCCTGATACTAATAAACCACCCACTTTTTTTTCTGCCCTGAGCCCTGATCTGAGGCTGTGGTTTTTAATATGCTGTAGTATGTGGTTTGGTTGGTTGGATTTGAAACAAAACGCATGTTTTATTTTTTACCTACGACCAATGAATAATATTAATTTTACGGCCAACTCATCATGATTTTAATAGCTCATTTACGGTGCTAGGATAATAATAAAGCTTAGACGTAAACCAGAAGATGACGTGACAAACGATGAAACTTTATTTTATAAGAACACTAACTGATATATATTTTTAAGACAATAAATATTTATTAAACATAAATAATATATAATTTTAGTAAAGTTATATGAATAGTCCCTTAGTAACCGTATTTGTTTTGACGTTTTAGATAGAACGTCATTGAAACTTTTTTTTTTAGGTTATGAAGGTTGTTGACTTGAGAGTGTTCGCGTTTGATATTTTTAATAATTCTTAGTATTTATGATGACATTTTCATTGGCCGTAGGTAAAGTATAGTACACTAACTCACGTGTTATGGTCATTACACGCTCAGATAAATTAAGATACTCGCCGGCGGCTCGCGTCTCAAATTTCATCTTCGCGTTTAATGACCGTCATAACATGCTTGTTATGTAAACTACTATTTTTAAAGTAGATAATCTTTTACCGCCCACGACAAAATATAAACTTTATTTCTGCAAACACTTTTTATTTTATTAAGTAAATTTTCCTTACAAGCGGAAAATAAGTCTCCCCCATACGCACACATATTTCGACTATATAAAATTTCTTCTTTTTTTACATGTAACATAAAGCATGAAATGTGTTAGAATAATCTTATTATATAGTATTACAAGCCAAGGCGGAAAACATGAAGCTTCGAGGTGTTTGAAAACTGTCTCTGTATTCTTAATATGCTTCTCCTAAAATCAAAAGTACTTTAAATTCAATTACAATACAAAAATAATAGTATAGGCACGCATCCGCGCCATTTCATTAGAAAACCTGTCTTTTTTATGTAAAAATTATTGTTGGTTTCACTCTAATACATTATTTTTGTCTCAATTTTTTTAAAGTACATTTGGTTAGACAATGTAAGATTACATTATTTCGGTATTTTTATTTTGTACTATTGTTCTACTAGAAATTAGTAGATAGTTATTTTTTCAAGTAGTAGCTAGAATAGTGTCCTTTTTAAAAGAGTGGTTTAAAGGAACAATTGCAGCGAATGATTTAGAAATTCGAGTAAAGTTGTACAAACTATTTTTCTTTTGACACTTTCTTCAAAAATTTTTAATAAAACTAGAAGTTAAAAACCCATTTTTATACTATAAATCAAGGACCGTTATGGCCTTACTTAAGAGCACTGGCTTCGCCACCGCCAACTTCGTTTTTAAATTTTGAACCATATATTCTTACTGTTGGCCATTTAATTTCTCGACTTTTTAGTGTTTATTTGCACTTCTGTGCGTCTATTCTTGACTCCCTGGGAGCAAATTTTCTCTTGATTCAAGAATAGACGCATAGTAGGAAGAGAATTTGACTCCCTGGGAGCCAATTTTCTCTTAATTCAAGAATAGACGCACAGAACGATTTTTTTGCATTGTTAAGAAAAAATGCCACTGTTTAGTTGATTGCGGACGTTAAGCAAAATCGCGTTTTTGATAACAATATAAAAATATTTTCATGAACTTTAAGGAAATAAAAAGTACTTTAAAAACCTCTTTTTAGGGATTAAAGTTAACTTTAAATCCCTAGACATATAAGAAGATAAGGGAATTAAATAATTTTAAATCCCTACAAGGTATTTAAAGTAAATTTTTTTCTCCTCTCAAAAAAAAAGCGGAACGGCTAGAAAAATGGATAAAATGGAAAAAAAAATTGAATACACGTGCTTAGTGGGAAAATGGAAAAAATGGAGGGGCTGGGAAAATGGATAGGATCGAAAAATTGAAGCAGCTGAATGATACTAAGTGCATTTAATAATTTTTCTTTTTAACTCGGTTTTTCATGTCCTAAAATCCAAAAAATGGTACATAAACCACGTGACTAAATTGTTTTCATTCGTCGACGAATTGTGGCCCTCGCTTTTCTCAGGCTACAAATATTTCGCCTCGGGATAAAAGGTGCCCTAGTGCTCTATTAAATCACAAAAAGAATGTGGAATTTTCTCTAGACATTTAATATTAAATATTATCAAACCACACAAACTTTTTCTTCCACTTTTTTGATAAAAATAAAACATACATGCAGCAAAATGTCATAACAATAAACTAAAACACAATCTCTAATGTATGCTATTCTATTCTATTCTATATGGTACTTTTTTGTTCCTTGGCCGATTTTTATAAAGTTTGGTATAAATAGAGCACATAGTCAAAAATTTAATCTTGAAAAAAGAGCTGAAACTTTTTTTTGACCTCCCTGTAATTGTTTATTGCCAAAATAAGAAACCTTATGCCTTTTCACGACTAAGGAGTTATCACTCATAAAATTCGGTTTAGTAGTAAAAAAATTGCATTTCGCATAAATAACGTTACCACTCGCGTTAGCACCAACAAATTATGTCTCTTTTTTACCAAGAACTGTCTTATTTCTCATCGGTTTGTATCCCTTCTGAAAATATAAATAAACCAAGTTTATTGCAATTTTATTTAAAATGTCAAATGTCAAAAACCGAATTTTATATTATAACTCTTTATATAATAAATACCAGATTATAAGAATTCCTTTTTAGAGCTTATGAATCGCTTAATTTTTTAAATATAAAAAAAAAGTTGCGAACGAACGCGTGGATTCATACAAATACTTAAGTTGTCTCCTTAATGAGAACTGGGACAACATGCAAGAAGTTCGTGCAAGAATTGAACAGGCCAGATCACCTTTTATCAAAATGAAACCAGTGTTGTGTAGTCGCGATCTTACTCTCCGAATTCGTGTGCTTCGGTATTAGGTTTTTAGCATCTTATATTATGGCATGGAAGCATGGACACTGACTGAGGCCATGTGCAAAAAATTGGAGGCATTCGAGATGTGGTGTAGAATATTAAGGATATCTTGGATGGACCGAGTAACTAATGTGCATGTTCTGCTTAGAATAAATAAAGAGCTTGAAGTTTTATTTACCATCAAAAAACGAAAACTTGAATATTTTGGCCATATTTTGAGAAATGACAAATATAAACTCTTAAAATTGATAATAGAAGGCAAAATTGAAGGCAGAAGAGGTCCGGGTCGTAGACGGATATCATGGCTTAAAAATCTTAGACAATGGTATGGTTTTAGTACTACGACACTTTTCCGAAAAGCAGTGGACAGGGTGCAGATTGCGCTGATGATAGACAAAGTTCGAATAGAGCATGGCACTTGAAGAAGAAGAAAAAAAAAGTTTGATTTACACACACACAACAACCAAAAAGGCCACTTCGTTCTCATTAAAATTCTAATAATTTAGGTAGTACCTTAACATATATAGAAAAAAAATTTCTACGACCAAACACGAAAGTAACCAAATCTGCACTCTATGACGCCTCAGAAAGTTTTATATTTCACACGCATATCAATTTTATTTTCGTCTTTAGACACGAAAATGTTTTCTTCTCTAGTGACGAAAATGTAGGTATCTATAGGCTATGATTTGTAGAAGTGTCGGAAATACACCAAAACCATTTTTGTCCCTAGAGAAGAAAATACTTTCTTCTCTTGAGATGAAAATGAAAAAAAATTAATAATAATAAAAAATATGAATTAAATCCTAAAGTGGTCGTAGGAAAAATAGCGTACGCAACTCGATAGAAAGTAAATTTCTTACACTCGCGTGTTGTTTCACTCGGCTAGCGCCTCGTTCACAACATTCACGCTCGCTTGAAATATGTCACTTTCTTCTCTCGTTATGTAATATACTATTTAAATACCTCTACAGTTAATTTTTCAAAACCTAAAAATTTCATAGAAAGTGACTTTGAAAACCTTATCGCGATTTGTTTTTCACTGATATCTGTCACATACAGGGACTCTATTTACACTGACCAACTTGATGCATGCCCATAAGAAGAATATTTGACTCTACGTTTTTGAAAGATCAACTTGATTTGAAGGTAGGTTACCGGTAGAGGCCCTGTATACGATTTTTGACAGTTATTGTTTTACTAGAGGTGGGCAACCCATATTCTCCTTTCTTTCTAGTTTTTTTCATATTTGCAAGTACACTTCGCGACACATAAAACGCATTCGCCGATTCTATATGCAGTATGTCCTTTACGATTTAGCAACCTGTTTTGTCACAAAGTGTCAAAGTCCACTCATTATCATGTTTTGTTGTCACAGTCTTGTCCAACTCAAAATCATGAAAGAAAAACAGAACATTTTTCAATGTCAAAATATATTTCACATAATTTTAATTTTGTACCTGCCGGTTTTTGCCACCGCTTGTCAAAGTCTGTCAAGCGGTTTTTTTAGATTTTCAAAAGTGAGTTATTTTAATTAGTTTTGATTGGAAACCGCGCGAGTTTATGGGATTAGCTATATAGTGGATTAACAACTTATTGTAAAGTCGAAATTGTGATGATATATACAGACTTAAGCATGAAGATAATAGGTTAAAATACAACAAAAAAAGAACAGATATAGGTCAAAACATTCATAAAATCTATAAGACTTTTATACTGGAATTTTTTCCCAATTAATAAAAGAAAATAACATAATAAAATGTTGTTACCTTTAATATTTGATGACCCCTTCCTCCTATTTTAGACTTTTAAAGGGTCCAAAAAAGTTTTTGTAAGCTAAAGAAAGTTTTTTAGCTGCATGGAACAGTACAAAGCTGGTTAAGGTTTGTATAGAGCTAAAAAGTATATCTTTTTATTATTAAATAAATAAGTGTATGTAAAGATTTTATTATGCGTCTGGTTGTACAAGTAGTTCCTTCCTGTAGCCACTGGCTGCGCTCGTGTCGCCGATAAACAATGTTCCCCAAGTATAACACAGTATCGGTCTCTCTCGCGTAGCTATTACTTTCGCTATGACGACAGCTATCGGAATTCGATAACAAAATTTTATTAAAATTAGATGGAGGTTGGTCTGTTCGTCGGGTTGCCGATCATTATGGACAAGACAAGTCCACGATAGTAAGACTAAAAAAAAATACAAAGAAGAAGGATCTGTACGACGAAAGGAAGGAACTGGCTTGACCAAAGTCAGCACATCCCAACAGGGTCAGCAAGTCACTAATTTTCTGGAAGAACACCCATTTTCCACGGCCAGAGAAACAAAATTAACAGCTCATTTTCCTGCTACGGTAAGAACTGCACTAAAACGAATAAAGAAGTCGAGGCTGAGATGTCGTGTTGCAGCTAAAAAGATACGGCTAAGTTAAGAAAAAAAGCAAGTCACATTACTTTTTGGAGACAGAAAAACGAATTTTGGCGACAGGTAGCTTTTACCGATGAAAAAATGTTTAATCCCATCGAGCTCATTGCAAAAAAGTTATCAAAATTTAATATTCGTCCACGGAATGCTAACCATTTGATGGAGCTATTAGTTAGAGTTTATGCAGAGATCATTGAAGAAAATCCAAATTTATTTGAAAAGTTAGCAGCAGACTCCAAGGCCTTTAGAAAAAATTATTCAAGCAAATGGTGATTCAACCAGATACTGAAGTTAATTTTTTTGATTTTTGTTTATCGATAGGTTTTTTATTTCTATTTGTTTTCTAATATTTTGTTGTTTATAAAACTGATCCTGTTTATGTGTATTGGCCTTTTTTAACCCAAATCCTTCCAGTTCTTTCTTCTTTCTTCTTTGTATTTTCCTTTTAGTCGCACTAAAGTGGACTTGTTTGATCCATTTTGACCGGCTATTTGACCTTCTTCTAGTTCTGCCGAAATTTGATTGAATTGCTTTATAATAAAAATTTTGTTTTAAAAGTGTTTTATCTTTTTTATATTTCGCGACAGCAACCTTAAAACTATAGAACCAGTAAATATCGGTAAAAATGCTTTCAGTCCCCTAAATAAAATTTGTTTATGTTGTCTAAAAGCGTTATCCTACAAAAGTCGGTAACAATAAGCAAGCAAAATTTTTAATACATAGACATGTGCCTAACTTCAGCTGTATCCGTACGTACGGCCGATTTTATGGGGCAATGGAGACTTTTTACAGGATAAAGTAAAATGGTGCAAAGTAAAAAGAAAAATTGAAAAAAATTGGAGTGAGACTCAAACAAAAATGAAAAAGGGGGAGCGTTCGCTGAGCGTATGAATGTGAATCCCTATATATACGGATTATTTTGTTATTTTTTTATATTGCGAGAATGTAATATGTTGGATAAAACGTTTTTGTTTGTTGATGGAATACTGCTCGAAAAATTCCATTACTTTTTTTTTGTCACTTCGTGAATAAAATACAATTTTTGCAACACCTATTTGAATTTATTACCATTTCAAGGATTTTTGTTGTCTTGAATGTTTAACGAGTAAGCTCAAGTTGTACAGGTTGATTTTCCGCCTTGTAGGAATGTATCCTAGAAGAAGAAATAGAATAATAAAATGTACTATAACGGTAAATCCATGATGAACGTTAAAATAATTTTGTTAAATACCTGTTAAAATGTTTTTACAGTAGTTAAAATATTTAAGGTATAAGAACTGGATACTCAAAAAAAAAGAAGTCAATATACTAGTTTAGGGCTTAATATACACTGTGAGCATTAAAAAATATAAAACATATAGGATTTTTTTAGGAAAATAGAAAATAAAAATAATATGCACTGTGGCAAAAAATATTTTACGCTGTTCCCATATTACTAAACCAATTTTTCCTGGAATTCTTTATTTACCTTAGTATCATAAAATATATCAATAATAAATACATGTTTATTTATTTTAGCATTTTCTGGCAAAATTATTTATAAAAAATTTATTTAAAAACGAAACTCTCCCGAAAATAATTTGATTTGGCAACGCTATTTTTTTAAGTCTAGGCGACGAATTTTAACAGATCTCCATCCTTCTCTAAAATATTTTGCACTTTACTAAATTCTGCCCTCTCTCTCTAAATATTTTTCATTTGTGAAAACTTGAACGTGTTTTATTCCAGAAATCAAAAGTTTGGAATGAAAGCTTTATTAATTAAAGTGTGAGCAAAAAAAACATAGAAAAAATTGATTAAATAGAAACGATACTCTTTCTAATTTAAAAAAAACGGTTCCTGGATGATCCATGCAACTTCGAAAGTAAGTAGAAATCTCAAAAGCAAATCGCTGGATTTTTCAGGCCAACAAAACATTGCAACATGCAAATTCAACTCAGCGTTTTAACTATTTTTCATGGAAAGATATTTCAAATTATTTAAAAAAAAATAAATATCGACGACATCGAATTTCCATTGGCAATTTTGGGTGAAAAACACATAAAAAATTCAATATACGAAATTAGATCAAAAGAAAATACATAATATATACCCACATATCTTTAGAATATTGATAAATTTGGGCGAAAGCAAAACATCACTTAATATACAGTGTGTAAAATGTATGACCCACCCAGCAATCACGGCATTTCACATTATTTGTACAATTTTTACTGCAATTTCAGCAACATTGGTATAAAGTACTTCACACAGAAAAGACACAAAGTTATTGATTATTTTGAATTGTTATTGCAAAATACCACTGCAAAACTGTTTTTTTTCTTAAACACCATATTTTAATAGAAAATGCCCTGAAACTATTTTTTTTTGACAGGTCTCAAAATGGCAAATGTTGAATACGCCAAAAATTTATCACATAATAGCTTCATTATTTGTGTTTGAGGTTATAAATTTGGTGATTTTTTAGACCATCTCAGGGGGGTGGTTTAAATTTACAGCCCCCAGAAAGGATTGTTTTGTTGCATTTGGTAATAAGTTATTTTATAATTTCCCTAAGTAACCCTTTTTAAAAGGATTACCTTATTTAATATCCCAAGTTGTTCATTGCCCAATAAAACACCTCCTATTTTGTCCAGAAAAACGCCATAGTTTGAACCCGTTTTCAGCACAAAAAACATATTTATGAGGGCACTACGAGGCAAAACAAACATAAGTGATTATGCCCCATAAATATACCAAACAAAAAACCCAAAAAAACTATATTAGGTTATTTACAAACTGAAACTAAAACATTGAGGTTATCTAAAAGCTCAGTCAAAAAAACTTTCCTTACTCAAAGCCCACTTATTTCAAAGTTGTAGCTTTTATCAGTAGAGATTGGTGCAAGCCAAGGTGTAAGCAGAGGTAAAAGATCCGAACTCGCTGGTTGTGATTGAACGCAGCGCTAATATTTTTAAACTGACATTTCGATAGTGACAGAAATGTAAAAAACAACAAGCATTTAAGTTTTCAATACATTTCATAAATAAAAACACCTTTTAAATAAATACAAAATTAATCTACTCCTTATTTTCTTATTACCCGTATTTGCCTGCCGCACGAAAGATTCCGGGTTCGAATCCCGGCTTAGGTACATGGATATTTTGTGTTTGTCCCAACTTGTTTCACGCGTGCTAACTATTGGCTAGACTGGGCAATTGATCCTAAATTGTATGGAAACGCCCAGTATTAAAAAAAAAAAAAATATATATATATATATATATATATATATATATATTACCCATCTAAATCGTTGTGTGACATCAAGTATTCATTGGAAAAATTCATTAACAAGGGCAAGTTTTACTTAGAGTGACATATAACCTCAATGTTAATTTATTCTGTGTTTACTATTTAAACCCCGCGTGCGTTTAAATTTTTTTATTTTCTTTTCTTCTAAATTGAAAATTTCTTCTTAAATCTAAGAACAGATTGTGTTAAGATGATTATTCAATAAACAAATTTATTAAAATTTTCCTTATAAATCAAACTTTGTCCAAAACTAAAGAAGGGTTGGTTTAAAATGCTTAAAACCAAAAATTTCACTTAAACTTAGGACCGTTCTAAAATAGACTAAACCTTTTTAGTAAATCCCACCGTTAAAGTAAAGACTTGGTTTAAGGGTTTAAAATCTTGACAACGCTTATAAATATCGGCGCTAAATAAATCCTATGCACCATCTAAAGCCTGATTCTGACGGTGCAGGTTGTCCCTGCGATTGCTAAATGTTGCATACACGTATTGATTTTTTTTAGTATTTTCGGTTTTGCTCACATATTAGCAGGGCATACTATAGGGGGGGGGGGAAACCCGGGTATTTTCTCGACATAATAACTGGGGCGGCGCACAATGGATCGCAGTATAGGGAAATAGGGATATTTTTACCTTTTTTTATGCTTTTCACGTCTGTTTTAAATAAATATAGTAAAAAAATTAATTACCGTTGTCCTTGTTTCGACTAAACCACAAAAAATATACAGGGTGTCTCAAAAGTCCTAACCTGTTATGAAAAAAAGGGACTTGATGAATAATTTTTAAACCAATATTTATTGAAAAAGCGCTATTAAACAATACTAATCGAACGAAAAAAAAAAGAGACCACAACAACAGAGACATTGCTTCTGCTGTTAAATTCCTATGGATCTTATCACATCCACGCATATGTGATATATATAGGGATCGGAAGATAACAAAACATAATGTATAATATCTTCATTTGTTAAGGTTCTGTTTGACCGTCTCGAATGGCACTCTCTGTACCTACGAAAATGTTTGTTTCTGGCTTCCGCAGCCTCTTCAGATAAGTGGCCTATAGGAAACCAAAAGTTTTTAAAAATTTCTGCTCCATGTAATAAGATTTTGTGAAGTGACGAAGGCATATAGTACCATCCGTCGAGGTCAACATATAGTTTGGCAGTATCTTTGGCATATTTGTCGAACATCTTAGCATCTATATTTTTTCCTGAAACCAGGACTTGAAGAAGTGTGTGCAATCTCTCTATGATCCTAGATGAGGTTTGGAAATTCAAAAAAAAATTTCTTGCCGTATTTCCGTCGTTGGTTGTGCCCCCTCCCTGTTTTTTAAACGCGTCATGTTAACCACAAGTTTGACAGCTAAGCTTTTGCTAATTTCAAGCATGACGTTGTGTTTTGTTTTTATTCATGGCCAACGTGACCTCACACACATCGCGATAACCGCAATTTTTATTAATGTGTAGTGGTAGTAGTAGAGATTGGGGAGGCCCGAATGCTCGGCAAACATGCGTCAATGTGGGCCCTTTCTGCCACACTCCTGTGTATATGTACAGGGTGGAAAGTTTAAATGAATTATTACCCTAACTGGTTGGAAACTTTTTTTGTAGATAAATCCAAAAACAAGTCAAATATGATTTTTAGTAATCAAAATTTGCGTCATTTTTTTTGTAAATGGTCCCTCTCATTTGATTTTCTTCTTATTTAGAAAAAAGTTGTATGTGAATAGACCCCTTTCTGAGAGTCTGCTCACAAAAAAAATAGCCGAAAACTTTAAGTGCTAAAAATCTTAGTCGAAGTGTTTTTGTACTTTTCTAAAAAACTAATTTCTAATCCGCTAGGGCTAATATTCCATTCTGTACGTACATAAAATTGCAGCACCTTTATACTGAAAATATTATATTTGATGAAGTAGCAACTTGGCGCAGCCAATTTTTACTTGATGTGTTAAAGTAAATTTGGTTCTTCGCATTGAATAAGATATCTTCAATTACATCGAATTACTTTTTTTTATAAGTTAAGAAAACTTTTTATATGCAACAATTTTGACTTCTACCTAAAAAAAAAATATGTATCTCACTTGCATCGTTCATTTTTTTTAACCTAACATTCCAATGCAGTAGACTAAGACAGTCTCTAAACACTGGCTATATCTAAGAATTAAATATTTTGTACAACCATTCTAAAATGACTGTCAAATATATGAAATTTTATATACATATTTCAAGCATTCTTTAGTTTGCATTAAATTATGCACGAATGCTCAATGGATGAATATCCAACGAACATAATATATATGGTTTACAAAACATCAATATGACTTTAACCCAAATATGTATCAATAATTTCAAATTTCGCATTTTTTAAAAATAGCCTATTTCCCTACATGAGCATTAAGTCGATCCATTGTGCGGCGTTTTTGTCGATTTTTTTTTAAAATTAAAATGCATTTAGTACATTCTCCGGTCTTGCCTTATTTGGAAACGCTTTTAATACAGGCATTGTTAATTTTGTTTTATATAGCAAACCAACAAATTCCTGAACTATGCTCAAACACGTGACCCGCACATCTTTGACACGCATCTACGCTCTCTTTTATTTTTGACAGTGGGTGAAGAAGGAGGAGCTGCTGAAAAGTCCCATGGTGTTGCATTCGAGCTAGGGTAGTTATGCTCTTTTTGTGCGAGGACACAATCTTCTCAATTAAAGTAGGTATTTTAAATATAGATTAACTTAATCAGTGGCGGTCCCAGCCATTTCAAAAGGGGGGGGGGCGGTTTCGATACGAAGAAAAAATAGAATAAAAGCATAGCTTTTATAAGGAACAAAAACTTAGTAACTACAAGCGCGGATTTCGTCTCAAATCTAGGGGGGGGGCACTCAGATTTTAAGTCGTTTATTTTTATTACATTATATCAACGGTATTATATCGCCGTAGGCGAAAATTTTTAAGAGAATTGCACTAAATAATGCATTTTCTGATTTAAAATTAAACTAAAATTGTAAATATATCAATGGTTTCAAAGCGCAGCAGGCGAAAATTTTTAAGAAAACAGTAAATATTAAAGGTGTAATAGCGCCACAATTTATGCCCTACTTTTGGTTTTCTAAAAGTTTTCATAAAAAATTTAAAACCAGGGAAGGGGGAGTTAACTACCCCCGTATAATTTTTTCAGTTATAAAAAACATAGATAACAAACAAACCACAAACAAAACTTAATAGCTAAATACTTTTTTTAAGTCTAAAAAGCTTTTTGGTGAAACATTACCTTTTATATCGCATATCTCAAACATAAGATGCCTATGTCAAAAAAAAGATTTTTTGGGCAAACCGGTCAATTTCAATATGTCTGTTGATATGCAGCAACGCTAAGCCCGTCAGACGAATTTCAGTCATAGTGTTTTTAAGTACTTATGTTTTCAATCTTCTGAAGCATGAGAAGCTTCTTTCTGACGAAGCATTACTTACTGGCAAACTTTCAAAAATGTTCTTATCAACGGAAAAATATTGCCACACTTGTTCTTTGTCTCTGATTTAAGCTTTTGCCTACTTCTGACCAATATTTTTTCCAAATAAAAGTTCAAGAATTTGTGTGGATTAATCAAACAGCTTATAGTATTTAGAATTTGGCGTCACGTTGTATAAAACTTGGTATGAATATGTTCAAGTCAAAAATACTTTTTTATGTCCGAATTGTTTTTGTCTAAAACTTCTATATAAATAGAAACTCTATCATACTGTTCTGTATTTCCAATGATTTTCTTGGTGTGACGAATTAAAGGTCAAACTGTCCCAAAATATTGTGGAGAGATTCTAGAATGTCTTTAATGGAACCACCAGCATCTTTGTTGTGTACTTTTTTCTGGAGCAACGGGAGACTTAATTTAAATAAAAAATAAATAATTTTTTTTATTTTCATAATCTGAATTGCACTAAATGACCTTTTTTTTAACTATTTGATAAACAAAATTTACTGCAAATAATAAGAAATAACATTATTTTGATCGCGGTCATAAACGTCTGTTCCCCGCAACTGCCCCGTTCTTATTTAAGTCGAACGACCTTGATTGTTTGATTAATTCCCTATATACAGGAAGGTTAGGGCATCCCTACCCTGACACTGCAGTTGATTGCTTATTGTATCCCTTGCTGTATTCTTTCACCTAAGAGGTTCGCTACCTTCGCTAGGTTCAGCACCCTCTTTACAAAAGTCCTCTGAGAGTTTTCAATGTTTTCTAAGAATAGTATTTTCTTTTGTGTAAACAAAAGCAAGAAAACTCTGTTTTGGTATGTATTTGTTTTTGCAAATAACTATTTTGATAAGCTCTAAACCAAAAATAAAAATTTTTAAGGAAAAAATAACACATTTCAACTTTAATTCTTCTTTTTTTAAAAAATACTTAAAATTCAAGAAATTCTGCACCTAAAATATATTGGAATATAGTGGAAACCAAGGGACTAAAAAATATTATTCATAATTTGTTACATCTGAAGTGTAAAACACTGACAATACCCATTGGGCCTACTAAAAACTGAGTAATTAGAGCTATTTTTGTCCCTTAATGCGCATATTTTTTAGTACATTATAAACAAATCGGATTTTTGCATTGCACACATAAGTATTGAGTTTTTCTTTTCAATTTTGCATTACAGATGAAGCAATATTTCCTGTAATTTTTATGCCAAAATACACTTCAAAAGTTACGGTCACTGCGAAGCGGAGTCCCAGGGACTCCAAAGGCCTTGTAAAATGCTGTTGCTTTAACAAAAGGCAAAAGTCGACTAAGCGCCCTATGCGTCCTCACACCATAGGAAGGTATTGAAGAGCGCGCGCTGCCTGATCAAGAAATGCAGAAGTTTTAGAAAATTTTATACTTGCTGGATTCCCTGGGACTCCACCACGCCAGTTAAGGGTTAAGTATCTCCTACGCCAGTGATGCCGATGGACATTTAGTACGGAAAGACAGGGATGGCAGGGGTGGTGGAATCTGCGGGTATATTAAAAACATACTCAAATTTTCTACGATAACTTCTGAATCTATGATAGTGTGGACCATTTATAGGCCACCTAAAACAAACATTAACAATTTTAATGCCGACTTAGAAAACATTTTACCATATCTTTCTATGCAGTGTGATATTTTAACATGTTTAGGGGACCTATATATCAATTTTTTTGATTTAAATAACCCGATTTTAACCTGCATTGAGTCATTTGGATTAACCCAGGTATTAAATAAGCCCACTAGGCTGACTGACAAATCAAGTACTCTTATAGACCCCATCTTTTTGAATGACACGTCTCTTATAGAATCAGTTGGAACTATTTCTTGCCACGAGATAACAGATCATCACTTGGTCCACGTAAAACTCAAATTAAACTTTCATAAACCCAAACCCAAAATTATTAATACAAGATGCTTTCGTGCTTTTAATTTTAATGCATTCTACGCAGATCTCGTGTCTCTGAATTTTAATCAAATTTTTCACGAACAAGACATTGACAAAAAACTTGATATTTTTAACAAATTACTTTTAGGTGTTTTCGATAAGCACGCCCCTTTCCGTGAATGTCGAATTACAAGGCACAAAGCGCCCTGGTTATGTTACGAAATTAAAAATGCTCAAAAAAGAAGAAACAAGGCTCTACAAAAATATAAACGTACTAAACTAGTGCAATACTGGGAAATATACAAAAACTTGCGAAACCGCACTGTTCAAATCATAAGAACAGCAAAAAAAAATATTTAAAAAAAGTTACAGCTGAAAATAGTCCCAAAAAAATCTGGAAAACTTTAGAAAATCTTAGCATAAAATCTAGAAAAAACAGTTGTGTTATCCCACCAACGCGGTTCTCTGCAAATTAAATTATTAATTACTTCTCTCCATTTTTTCAAAAAGTCTCAGCAAAATGTATTAATCAAATCAACTTCTATCATAACCACCTTTTTAGTCAAAATCTAAGGTTATCATTTTCAATGACGTGGGTAGAAGACGTTAATAAAATTTTAAATAATATAAAAACCAATGTCTATGGGGTTGACCATATTTCAGGTAAAATGTTAAAATTATGTAGTCCATTCATTGATATTGATATTTTTTCAGCTGTTACTCCTGTCAGTAGCTTGTACAATGTTGGGAGACATGTGATGGGACGGTATTTACTAGGATGTTTGCTCGTAGGTGAAGTTTTTGGGAGAAGATAGGTGATTCCTTTTGTCATAAACGCTGGTAGTTCAGTTCTATTTTCCAGTATGTCTGTGAAGATGTCGCCGATTTTCTTGTGTGTGCTTTTAAATTTTTTAATCCAGAAGTTTTGTATGTTATCAATGCCTGGAGCTTTCCAGTTTTTGCTTCTTTTGATCACCTTCTCGACTTCTTCCAGTGTTACCATATGGTTAATCATTCTCCTTTTATTTGTCATCCTTTCTTTTTCTTTTGTTATCCACTTGGCTTTTTTCCTGTGTTGTTTTGGAACGGCCCATATATTTTTCTAATAGCTTTTTGTGTATTCTTTTTCTGGTTTTTCATCTTCGTTGTTATTTTTTGTTGAATTCAGTTGCCTGTAAAATCTTCCCTCGTTATCCTCAAATTGATTGTTGTCCTGTCTTCGCTGGCGACTTTCTTTGAATCTTCGAAGTCTTTTTGCTTAAGCCGCTAGTTGCTGCTTAAGTAGATCGAGTATTTTTTGGCTGGTGTTATTATTTTCATTTTTGTATTTGTTTGTTAGATTCTTTGCTTTTCGTTTAAGTTTTTCATTTGCTGTATTTCTCATAGATTGTTCTAATTGTCCTATATGCTTTCTGAGTTCCTCGATTCATTTAATGAGTCGTCTTTCTCATGGTGGATGAGACTCTTCTGAGGTTGGGGTGACTTTGTTCGGTTTCTGGCTCGTTTCTTGGTTTATTTCAATCGCGGTCATTGCGCCAACGTAGATTGTCGTGTGAATGTCGAGAAGATTGTGTGCATCGTTGATTTTTTCTGCTATTATGCTATTTATGAGGGTTAACGTTCGGTTTGTGTTTTTATTTTTCTTTAGTTTCTTTATTCTGGGCCTCATTTTTGGTGTAGTGCCATTGTATTTTATGTATATTTCTTCAAACTTTTCTCTTACTTGTCCCTGGTCTTCGTCTATCACATTCACATCCGCGTCTGCTACTGGGGGTCTCGTACTATTTATTATTATTATTATTATTATTAGTATTATTATTATTATTATTATTATATATATTTTTAAATTTTTTTTTTTACCTTATCTGCGGTCCCGCGGCTCCGACTTACACGGGTGCAGATAGGCCAGGTGTTCCATTCACCGTTCTACTCCCCACCAACCGCGAGGTTAGTAGAAACGGTGTTCCGCATCGTGTGCTCTGAGCAGACGCAATGATCCGAGGATGACCGCTTTCTGCATTACGCTAGCAAGGTGTTCTGCCTTGTCACGGCAGGCTGGCAAGGTCTTGAGAGCTGAGAGCAGTGTTTGCGTGCACCTCCGAGAGCTCTAATTACCAAAACCACTAGCTTGACTGTATAGCCCCGGTACACTTGGCGAAGGTCAAAGAGAAGATCCTGATATTTCGTCCGCTTTTCTTCCTCCTTGACAATGATGTTTGTCTCGGCGGGTGCCGAGAACTCATTGACATACATAATTTTATAATTCTTGTCAAGAAGTACTATATCCGGCTTGTTAGCGTTTACAAGCCGGAGAGTGGGCAATGCGAAATTCCAGTAAATTCTGGTTCTATCATTCTCCACTACGGACGGAATATCAGAGGGGACATACGGCAACACTGGAGTATCATCAATACCGTACGAGTGTCTTAGGTGGTAATACAGCACCCATAATGCCGCATTGTGTCGATGGATATACGCCGAAACCGCATACCGCCCGCAAGCAGACAGCAAATGATATAGGGTCTCCGGCGCCCTATGACAGGCCTTACAACTTGTGTCAGGAACCTGTATACCCATCACGCGACTTCGATGTTCCAAAGTGTTGATGACTCCATCTTGGCAAGCAACGATGAACCCCTCAGTTTCCGACTTTAATGCACCAGACCTTAAGAATGCAAAGCTTAACTTTGTGGATAAGCCAGTGTTTTCAATGGTTTTAAAGAAAACACTGTGCAATGGCTTATCCATACGCATTAAGTAGTCTACCCCTGCACTCTTTAAGGTGGTTATAAGCCTTTGGCTGGTCAACTCTGTAATGGAGTTTTCCTGCCGCCGACTCTTGTCAAAAACTATTTGGAGCTCATCCGATGCCCTTTGTGCTGCTTTAAAAAGAAATGCCCCCACCCCAACCGTTTCATGGTTACGCACCATGCATAGCAGGGGATCCTCATTTCTGATTACCTCACACGTCTATGTAAACACTTCAAACTTAAGAGTCCACATCCTCCCCGATAACGTGGGAAGTAAAGCCGTTGGACAGACGCCTTAGGGTGATGGCTGCGATATCGCGTCATCATCTTGCGGGTTTTCACGTCGATTTCGCGCTCATTCACGTTCCACTTTATTACCCCAAAAGAGTAAGTGAGTAGTGGGACGGCAAGCATATTTGTAGCAGCAACTTTGTTCTTTCCAGACAGCTCTAAACTCCAGATTTGTCTTAGTCGCTGCTGATACTTGTCGCGGAGAGACCCTTTTACTGCGACACTATCACGGATGTGTTCCTGGGGAACACCCAGATATGTATAGGTCTCTCCGGCATCCAGATGGCGTAGGATGCTCCCATCTACAAGTTGCGCGTCCTCGGCATAATCCGCATGGCGTCTTTTCTTAAGCTGAACCGTCGCACACTTATCCAACCCGAATTCCATTCGCATGAGTATCTTGCACTACCCGAAGACCTTGGTCAAGATCTCTCTTCGTCGACGCGTAGAACTTAAGGTCATCCATACAAAAAAGGTGGGTAACCCTAGGTGTTCTACGGCCAGGAGCACCGCACATGTATCCCTTTGTGTTCTGCAAAGCAACGGACAACGGAAGTAGCGAGACGCAAAAGAGGAGTGGGCTTAGAGAATCTCCCTGAAACACTCCCCGGCGGAACGATAACAAATCAGTCGACACCCTTGTGTTACCCGTGATTATGGTAAATCGGGTCTTCCAAAGTGGCATCATTCCTGAAATGCATCTCGCTATAGGATCCGGTACCGCAAGGCCTCTCAAAAGGTGAATAATAAGTTCATGAGAAGTTGTGACACATCGGTCTATTAGTAGATTCTCCTTGCAGCCGGCTCCGCCTTTCTTTGACCCTCGCTGCTCGTACAATTCACTAAACACGGGACCCATGGCTTGGAGTATCCGCTGTATTATTATTATTATTATTATTATTATTATTATTATTATTATTATTATTATTATTATTATTATTATTATTATTATTATTATTATTATTATTATTATTATTATTATTATTATTATTATTATTATTATTATTATTATTATTATTATTATTATTATTATTATTATTATTATTATTATTATTATTATTATTATTATTGTTATTGTTATTATTATTATTATTATTATTATTATTATTATTATTATTATTATTATTATTATTATTATTATTATTTTTATTATTATTATTATTATTATTATTATTATTATTATTATTTCACCATTGTTTTGCTGTGTTATTGTCCTGAAGTCTGGTTTCAATGGTCTTGTGTTCGTTTCTGGTCCACCGTTCTATAGGAGACCACGTACTGCGGTTTTTGGTTTACCGAATATAGGTTCAGGTCCTATAAACTGTTTTTCAGATCGTCTCCTAGCTAGGATATCTATGTGCCTTAGCACCCATGCAAGTGTTCCCTGGTTGTGGTTGGCTAGGGCTATTAGGAGCTCGTTTTTTTTGATTAAAGAAAAATTGACAGTTCGGATTTAATTTCAATTTGGTCTTGTTTTATTATGGCTGACAAAGTTGAAAACTTTAGAACCGTTCAGACAACAAACTTGTTCCCACCACCCAATAAAATATTTTCACTCGTACCTGTAACACCCTGTATAAATTTGTTGGTTCAAGAATAAACGAAATAATTGATGAGAATAGTTTAAGTTTTGCTAATTGCTTTGTTAGGTCGCTATAATTAATATATTGGTTTGTTTCAGAAATAATTTATAAGAATAGTTTCAATTTGACTATACAGGATATATATTATTTAAATTAACACTGCATAAAGTTTATAAAAAAATAATAAACTCTTTTAAGAGACGAATCTGTTTCCGAAAGCTTATCACACCAATTTATGCTTATTCAATATGTAGAACTTTTTGCAGATCGTGGCAGAAGCACATTAATTCGGAGAGTGGTATTAAGATCGCGACTACACATCACTGATTTCATTTTCATAAAAGATGATCTGGCCTGTTCAATTCTTTCACGAACTTCTTGCATGTTGTCCCAGTTCTCATTGAGGAGGCAACCCAAGTATTTGTATCAATCCACGCGTCCGACTTGCTGTCCATTTACTTCTAAAATGCCTCTGATGTTCTTTTCCTTGGACATGATCATCCATTTTGTTTTTCCAACATTAAAGTTAAGCCCGAATTGCGAACTTTCGGCAGCAATTTGATTCAACAACTCTTGCAGGCCTTCCAGCGTCTCCTATTATGACAGATGTCTTCGGCATATCTTTTATGGTCAGACTCTCTTCGCAGCTATGAAGTGCATTCTCTATTATTTTTACTTCTATGAGCTTTTATTGGGCTACCCTGTATATCCTTATCTTATTATCTGAAATTTTACCTCGCAAAAAAAAATGACGGAGTATATAAGCCACCCATGTAAAGCTTTTTAATAATACCCAATTTCCAGAAAATACGTACTTAGCAAATAAATTCCCCCTTATCCTCTTTACATGATCTCTTTAAACTTCGCAAACGATATAATAATTCACCGAAAAGACGGTGAAAGACAGTGGGGTCGATATCAAGGAGGTTGCTCAGGTGTTTAAGTAAAACAACCCCCTCTTCTCCAAAAGGGAGTTTGTCGCTTTGCTAAAACTAGAAAATAGTCAATAGTCAATAGGCAGTAAGTTGATCATAAGGGAGTAAGGGATAGTGATGCTAATATAACGTAGCCTTTATATCTGCTTAAACCAGTTGATTGATTGATTGATTCATTTGTGCGTGTGCCAGTATGGCACTGTCCACTGCGACCACTACTGGGTCTATTGTGGCTCACTTTTAACATTTTTTATGTTGGGAATTTGGAACCTTTGGTTGCACTAAAACAAAGTTTTGATTGTTTTCCACAAGTCAAAACTACACTTTTTTGCACTCGACGCGCGTTTCGCTAACAACGTTAGCATCATCAGGAGACGATAAACATTGTTTGTTGTTTGTTTATCGTCTCCTGATGATGCTAACGTTGTTAGCGAAACGCGCGTCGAGTGCAAAAAAGTGTAGTTTTGGTTTGTGGAAAACAATCATAACTTTGTTTTAACATTTTTTGTTACTACAGAATATTCAACCCCTTAAAGAGGCTCGCAACTGAAGCATATGCTACGTTTTCATGGCAGAGTTCGTTCTGAAAACGATTTCAATCCGATACCGTCCATGAAAACGCCTGTTTTTCCAGTATTAAAATCGATTTGAATCTATATCCGACCCTGAAAATTTTTAGGGATCAAGATCGTATTGAGATCGAAATACCGATTTTCCATGAAAACGGGGAATGAGTTTACACATGCGTATTGCGTCGGATTACCAGACAGCCGCCAAATTATATTTTAATGCTCTCACTCATTTTGAAAGAGAGAGAGAGAGAAATAAAAGTGAAACTGTGGAACCGGCATTCTAAAATTTAGTGGAGTGTATAGAAGAAAGAAGATAAATAACATAACCTTACTTAAATAACTAAAGATTTGTTTTTTTAAAGAAATTAATTATGGAAAATAAAAGAAATATTTGGCTCGAAAGTGTATGTGCTATGCACATATACCAGTCCAGCATTTCTTTCTTCACTTCCCCTTGCAAACAGAGTAGTAATTAAAATTAAAAAAAAAATGTTTGGCAAGGCCCAACATCATCCTTTGAATAAAATACATTTAAAAAATGGTACCAAATCTCAAAAATGAATATTTGACAACTATGACACATGTCAGCTGCCAAAATTTGGAAACCGTTTTCAAATCGATTCAAAATCGATTTGAAAACCTGTCATGAAAACTCATAAAAAAAAAGTTTTCAAAACATATTGAAAACGAATTCAATATCCATGAAAACATAGCAATAATTCAGATCCAGTCCGTCGATCTGTGGTTTACCGAAGATACGTTGACGCTGACGTGCAATGGCCGGACATTCACGTAGCACATGTCTATACGTCTCATCATACTCCATACAGAGCCTACATTCGGTGTCCTCGCTTAGACCCATTCTGTGTAATGGTACTTTCAGCCTGCAGTGTCCGGTGTATAGATCAACCATTGTCCGGATGTCCTGCCTGGTGAGCTCAATGAGTTTCCCGGCCCTCTTCCTGCAGGGTTCTGTAATGAACTCTTTGAAATGTGCCAGTCCCGGAAAACCAGTTGGAGACCGTGCTCTCAGCAAGCGTGGGACCAGAGGTTTTCCATCGATATGATGCGAATACATGTAGCCTCTCATATCCAAATGCAAACCTCACCGTCTCGTGGTGCTTCCTGTCTAAAACAGACGAGGCTCTGGCGACCCTATGGGGAAGATGAACTAGACCCAATAACCACTAGGAACTGCTCTATTAAGGACCTGTACAGACTTGTACAGGGGATAAATCTAATGGAGTGCTTAAACTAGAATCAGAGCCAATAAAAGCTGCAGTTCCGTTAGGCTGGCCGGAGCCACAATCAGGGGGTTTTAATCGGTAAGAATCCGGGCTGTTCTGATAAAGGGATGAGACTCTATCGGGGGAGTGGATTAGACGGTTGGACCGGGCATCTTATGCAAGATTTTCGCTCAATACAAAATTCTGTCATTTTTATCTATAAAAAAAAACAATTTAGCTCGAATAACAATATATTAGAATCCCGTTTCTTTGGTCCTGCCTAAGCCTTTATATCCAGGCCCCGCTTGCGGCATCCATATCAACGTTAACTACAACGTAGTTTAACGTCTACACTAACAACGGACGCAGCGGGTTTTGCCGAAGCATCGATAAATTGGTAATACGAAGAAATACTGATACTGACAATTACCAACTTAAACTTATTATAGGGGTTTATAACAGAACACAGATGCTCACTTGTTTATGTTTCCGTCAAAGTAGTTGCCACAAAGATAGTAGGACTGTATCTACTTGGTTTACTCTCTCAAGAATAATCATAAAAGAAAGAACACACCAACAAAAAATCAAAAAATTCACCTAAAGTGTCAACAACAAATAAAAAATTAAATAAAGAGTAATAGAAAGTATTAGAGGTGCTTCATACAAATTTCCAATGTCGACCATAGAAATTGGGAATTCATCACACAAATAAACATCAATACTTTATCAAACATTTTAAAAATTAGGTAATTAAGAGATATTTTTTATGACTACACCACTGGTATATAAGAAACAACCTGCTCACGTATACTTACTTACACCTCAAGTTTATTTCTCCAAATAAACCAGCCCCGAAGTTGTTGGAGGCACAATAATAAATCAATAGATTATTATGCGTTAGAATACACTGATCTACAAACAGCTATGCGTCCCATTAAAGTAACAGAATTTTAGGTTACTTTTTATACTAACCATATTGTTTTGTTTTGTTGCGTTTTGATTTGAGTTATTAAGTGATGGAAGGTATAATAAGTGGGGAGGTTAATATGAATACATTACAAATTATTTAAACCCATTTTCCATTATTTTATATTTATTTACAGTACTTATGTATAGTTTTCCAAATGTTTGCTTTGTTATTGTTAGTTTGAAATTAGAATCCGCTAAATTAATTAAAATGCCCATTTTATTCACACACTTTTACTACCGATTAACGTTACTCTTTCAATAAAACTGCGAAAAGTCTGAGCCTGACCGCCCATAACCAGTTAAGCTAAAGTCCCGACTCTACGAGACAATTTATCGTAGCAGTGTCCCGTTCTCACGAAATATCTTATATAAATTTAAATCAAAATGATACTTTTTTAAAAGATTAAAAAAAACAAACAACGTAGCGCAGTCTTTCAATCTCCAATCCTCTACTCTTTCTACTTAGAACACTTTTTGTAACCGTGTTCACGTCTTGTTTATCTTTAACATGAATTTAAAGCTGTTATTAAATTTAATAACAGAGTAGCATACACTCCTTTATTTTATAAAAATTACCGAGAAAACGGAGCTCCTCTCCCCTCCTCAGATGTACAGAGTCGCAAAGGGCCGCCTGCTCTTCAGGTCTTAAATAAAAAATATTTTGTGGTATTTTAGTTCCATCAGTATCAAATAAATAAAAATAATCTTAAGATCTTTTAAGTGATTAATTGAGAGAAATTACGTCTGCGATCTTCTTCACGTACGCGTCTTCTAAAGGCTCAATTACACAGACGAACATGCTCAAATAAAAGCTCGTGCAAAAGATCTAAAATTTTTTTCGTGAACATTTTTGTGAGCTTTTCTTTGAAAATTTTGTTCGGGTAAATTTTTGAGCAAATTATTGCTATCTATTTTGGAAACATATTTTTAAAGATGAGAATAAATAAAATTTCACATCAGTGATCAGTGATCTCAATTCTTTAAAAAAATGGAACAACAACTTTTATTTAAAATTTTTGTGAAATTACTGTGAGTTTTTCAAATATCGGCAAAAATCTCAAAAATTGCACTTTTAAGCGGTAATCCGCGTCTCACGACTATGAGTGGTGGGGAGGGGATTTTTTTTAAAACATATTTTTGTGACTTTACTTTACCCTTAGCTTTGATTGTTTTTTTTTAATTCCTCACACCAGATTTACCTAGTTAGTTTAAGGCCCCAACGGTTGCTTAAAAAAGCAAAAGGTTCATGAAAATGCTGAAGATAGATATTTACTGTCAATTTAATGTAATAATCAAGGTCGATTACTGACACTGAACAAACAATATGCAAAGGAGCAACATTCCGATTCAGAAGTCTAGTCTATTACTGCTAAATTATATTTTTTTAGACAAGGGTCGGGATCGTAGGATTGTAAAAGTGGAGAATAAACGGGTATTATTTAGACCGAACGTGCTTTTGTTCATATATTTGAGATTTAATAAAATGTATATAGGTTTTTTTAATTTGACTTAATTATTATTGTATTGTGTTTTAAACTAGGAAGTAAAATAAAGAGATATTCTTTTAAACGTAAAATTTTATCATTACATTTTACAGGCAACAGCAATAAATAAGTGCCATTATTATCTTTTATTCTCCTTTTTTTACAACCCCAAAAAAGTTACAAGTATACTGGCATATCCCCTATAAAAATCAGGTCAATCGAAGTTGCTTATGAGGTAAAATGTGAATTTCGACATCAAATCTTTTTTCCGTGGGAAATCACTTAATTAAAAATACCTTGTTTTAAAACTTAGTCTTTCTATTTTCAGTTAAGTTCAATGAATTCCCATAAAACTATAAAATATAAATTTGTAAGAAATTTTTATACCAACATTTCTTCAAACAAATTTTGCTTAACATTCTCTCAAAAATGTACGTGTGTTTTTTTCTACGAGATTTTGCTCGAACATTTCTTTGAGCATTTTGCTCAAGAGGCTCGTGTAAATGTTTGTCGGCATTTCCACATCAAAGGAAAGTTTGTCTGTGTAAATGCGCCTTAATAAAACCTTTGTTACACTGCCTAAAAACATTCAGCAAAGAAGTGTAGTGATTACCGCCTAATCAGCCTAATGAGCCATATGTTAATTATTATTATTAAAAATGCGAATCCTTTATGGGCGACACGCAGATTGGATTTCGTGGTGGGTTCGGGACAAGAGAGGCCCTGTTTGGCATTCCAGTCTTAGTTCAGCGGTCTAGGGATATGTCGGTGCCAGTATATGCCTGTTTCATAGATTATGAGAAAGCGTTTGATCGAGTCCAACAGAATCGCTAATAGCAGTTGGTCTAGATGACCGAGATCTAAAGATAATCGCTAATCTATACTGGAATCAGCTCAGATAAAGGCCGATAGCCAACTGTCCAAAGAGGTCCAAATAAGAAGAGGTGTGCGCTAAGGTTGTATATTATCTCCTCTGTTGTTTAATATCTATAGTACTTCTGCACGTCATAATTGCGAAGAGGGTCTGACCATAAACGGCATAAAAATCAACAACCTACGATATGCCGACGACACTGTCATAATTGCAGACACGCTGGAAGGCCTGCAAGAGTTGTTGAATCAAATTGCTGCCAAAAGTTCGCAATTCGGGCTTAACATAAATGTTGGAAAAACAAAATGGATGGTCCTATCCAAGGCATGTTAGAAGTAAATGGGCAGCAAGTCGAACGCGTGGATTCATACAAATACTTGGGTTGCCTCCTCAATGAGAAATGGGACAACATGCAAGAAGTTCGTGCAAGAATTGAATAAGCCAGTGGAATCGAGAGAAAATTTGCTCCCAGGGAATCAAATTCTCTAGCTACTATGCATCTCATTGGTCCAAATCTTCGGTTTAAATCGGTTTCTCTCACTTTGGCCCGATATTGATCAATCAGTATCGGGCAAAAGTGAGAGAAACCGATTTAAACCGAGAAACCAGAATTTGGCTCTCTGGGTCTGTCGAACACTGTATAATCAAAACTTTATCGAAATTACCCATTTTTTTTAACCGGCAATACACCTAAAGCTAATATTCTAGGAACGCAAAATAGTTTAGTGGTTTCAGCTAGTTTCAGCATCTTGGAAACAACTTCAACTTAGTTGCATGGCAACTTTGAAACAAGTTCGAAGTAGCTTTGGGGGTGTAATTATTGTTTCGTTTCTCCTAGGCGCTTAAAAATAAAACCTATGGACCTTCATGTAACTGTCTAATACCAATACAAAATTGTTTTATTGTAGAAAAAATATTCACAAAATACGTTTTATTTTTGGTATATACAGGGTGATTCGCGACAAAATGCAAATATTTTAATGTTACATTTATTACAGGCCAGGGGCAACGCATATCCAATGCAAAAAATTTTTTTTTGAGTCTTTTTGTCAAATAAACAGTGTGATTTATGAAAATATTGCAAAAATAAAAACGGACATGTCTCGGAAACCAATAGCCGTATTTTCTTTAAATTTGGTACACATAAGGAGCCCCAAACAATGTATAAAAGAAAATTCCAGGTCCAGACTAAAAAAAAATTAGTATGATATATTTTTGTTAAAAACAACATCCTTTATACCTCAATTTGTAAATTTTGGTATTACCACATAAAATCTAAAGGATGGTGCTCTAATACCCTTAGATTGTATTTAACGCGCTAAGTCTCAGTATTTTATAAAAAAAATTAAACCATCCAAATTCCAATCTTGAGATATTAGGGTTACAAACAATATCACGTTTTAAATTACTAAAAACGTATGTTTAAGTTAAAAATAATTTAGGCATAAACAAATCAACACCTCCATCAATACACACCAAAGCAAAAAAAAGGCTGGTACAGGGCCGGATTAATATTTTTTAATTTATTTTTATAAAATATACAAACACATACTTTTAATTTATTATTAAACTCTATTTTAATTTGAAATCCGTTTTCGGAATTGATTTGAAGTTGTAGTCAAATCAATAAAATTTCAGGCCCGCACTAATATTTATTTGGTTTTATTTGTCCTTATTCGAAAACAACATTTTTTTGTACTTCATTTGGATATTTTGGTATCACAACATACAAGGCAAAGGATGTTGCTATAAACATTTTTTTAAATTGATTATCATCTACAAAACCGTCCCAAGATTACAACCAGGGGATAATGTACAGGGTGATCTACCATAAATGCCACCGCCATTTTTTTCCCGTTATTATCCATGCTATAAAAAAATTTTGAAATCAAAAGAAAACGAGGAATTTAAAAATTCGATAAAATATGGGACGTTTTATTTAAAATAAGAAACCTTATGTCAGAATTTGACATTTACAATGACACTTGTCAACTTTGGCATACATATTCTAAACGGCTGGAAAAAGTTATACAGCTTTTGTACCAAAGACTTTTTCAAGCATGTCTAATAACAAACAAAAGTGGCGGTACCATTTATGGTAGATCAACCTGTTTATTATCCCGTGGTTGTAATCTTTGGACGGTTTTGTAGATGATGATCAATTTAAAAAAATACTTATAGCAACATTCTTTGCCTTGTATGTTTTGATATCAAAATCTCCAAATGAAGTATAAAAAAATGTTGTTTTTCAATAAGAACAAATAAAATCAAATAAATATTAATCCAGGCCTGAAATTCTAATGATTTGACTACGACTTCAAGTCAATTCCGAAAACGGATTTCAAATTAAAATAGAGTTTATTAATAAATTAAAAGTATGGGTTTGTATATTTTATAAAAATAAATTAAAAAATATTAATCCGGCGCTGTATCAGTCTGTTTTTTGCTTGGGTAGGATGGGTGTTGATTTATTTATACCTAAATGGGTTCTTACCTAAAAATACGTTTTTAGTAATTTAAAACGTGATATTGTTTAAAACCCTAATACGTCTGGATTGGAATTTGGATTGTTTAATTTTTTTCTTAAAAACTGAGACTTAGCGCGTTAAATACAATCCAAGAGTATTAGAGCACCATCTTTTAGCTTTTATGTGGTAATAGCAAAATTTGCAAGTTGCAGTATACAGGGTGTTGTTTAAAAAAAATATATAATACTAATTTCTTTTTAGTTCGCACCTGGAATTTTTTTTTTATACATTGGTAGAAGTGGCTTGTAGGGCTCGTTATGTGTACCAAATTTAAAGTAAATACGTTCATTGGTTTCCGAGATATTTTCGTTTTTATCTTTGCAACATTTTCATAAGTCACTATATATTTGACAAAAAGACTCAAAAAATTATTTGAATTTCGGCGTGAATCACCCTGTATAATATATTATATCCAATTTTATACTAATCGTTGTTTAGAACTGGGCCTGGCAAATAAAGTTTAAAAATAAAAAACATCTGTTCTAAACAGCACTTTATTATAAATTAGTAACTGTCCGGCTTCTTTGGTTACTTTTGCAAGAGAACTTTTTTTGGTCACAATTCTGCTGTTTTTTTAGGATATTCTGATCAATGTAAAAGAAATAGTTTTTTAGTTTTAGTTTCTTAATGGTTTTTTAAAATTAAACCAACAATTATTTTCTATCTGAAAATTAATTTCTATCTAAAAAAGTTCTTACATTTCGTTTCAAAAGAATTATGTTTTTTTTGTTGAATGTTGACTCGAACAGCTTTTAATGTTCATTTTATATGTGAGTCTTAAATAGGCTCCCTGGTAAGAATTTGTTTTTTTATTATTTCTTCCAAATAACAAATTGTAACACTTTGTTATTATATTAAAATAAAATACAAATAAAATATATAGAAAAAACTTTAAAATACTGGTAAAAAATCGGGCCAACATCCAAAGCTCGCCTATTAAAAGCTTTTGTGAGCTATCATTTTTTCCATGCCTGCAAGATCCTTATCAATTAAAACCTAGGAAGAAGGAATGAAAAAAAAAAGAAAACACCGAAACCTTTCCAAGCTATCTACGACTGTGACATTCATTAGGACTCGGGCGCAATTTTTCCTTATCAGCAGATCGGATAGCAAAAGAAAAACGTCGAGGCGTTTTTCCACAATTTCAAGTTTCCTTTTTATCCTTTTTCCACGTCGCACACTGGGTGAAAATTCAAATCTGGAAGCCCCAAACCCCAAAAATAAAACTTCATTTGGCTCGTTCTTACCTCTTTATTTTTAGTTTGACAATAAAAAAATCAGTAAGCCATGACTATACGACAAACAAAAAAAGTTTTTTTAATTTTTAACTTTGGTGGTTGTTTAAAAAAAAGTGGTAAAAAAGGTATTTTTTATTTATTACAAAAAAAATAAAGAAGAAGTCTTTAAATAAATGATATCTAAATTTCATATTCCCGGACTTGCCCGTTCTATTTTTTCACCACGTTTATATTAACTCACTTTTCTGTGTCTGTTCGTATGTTATTTTATAAATTTGTGAAATAAGGTCAGTTTTTTTATATGGAAAGTCCTGTATATTTTGACATTTTTGAATTCATCGACAAATAAGCTTTCCAAAAATAGGTCTGCGTCTAAACGTTTTTGAGTAATTTGCAATTGAATTATTATGGAATTTGCATTCCCACCTTTTATATATGGTATACAACCATAAAATTCTAATATTTCAATTTCAAATTTCCCAAAGACGGATACACGCAGATCTATACTTTTTGGTATTTTTGTAAAGCCAATTTGTTGGGGAATTCGAAAGTGTCAAAATATACAGGGTGTTCGGTTAAAAAAAATGACTTTATTGTCTCGCCCTGTATACGGAGGCCCACTCACCTATATAGTGTATCGGGGTAACAAAAAAAATGGATCACTGGGGATCAATACCTTTCAAACAAAACAATATTTATTGAAATCGATATGCAATAGAGCCGTCAAGAATTTTGGGCTCCCAGATTTGCATTTTCACCCACTGTGCGTCGCGACGCCGACGCCTCCCAAACATATGGTGTACAGTAAAGAACCCACAATTATAGTTAACAACTTTTAGTATTGATGATACTACTGGGATCGCTTTTAGGAAAAATGTACTTTGGGTGTCGGTGTTGGGACTAACACCAAAATGCTTCTGGTCAAAACAAAATAAAAATATCATGAATGTCGCAATAAAAATCAACAAGGTCGGCGCGCTTAGCATTTTGTTTATCACAGCATTTTAGTGGCGCGCTACAGAGTTATGAATGGGCCGTCAAATAAAATATTGTTAATACATATAATAAATCTTGGAATGTAGTCCCAATATTTAAATTTGAATTATTCCCGCCAAGCTCTATTAAACTAAAGTTAGCAACCCTATCAGGCAGCCTACCATAGTCACGTGATCATTTTGGTTCCAACTAACCAACGTTTATATGCTTTGATATATATTTCTTCTTTTACTTTAATCTATGGCGGTAAGACTTGAATTTTGTAAAATAAAAATCTTCAAAAATAATGACCACCAAGCTTTATTAAAAACTTTCCCCTAAGCCCATAGAAAATGACCATTCCTGGACATTGAATATTTTTAAAAATTGTTGATGCTGGAGTGTAACCAAGTGATGCTGATACCAAAAATCCAATTTTTAGAATTTTTATTTCTTTGTCTGTCTGTTTGTTGCAGCATTACGCGAAAACTACTGAAATGGAAGTTTCACTAAAACATTCCTGGGATCATTGGGAAGGCTTTGTTAATATAGTGTCGATAAAAAGAATGGCCCGATTTAGAGGTACTTTTTGCCCAAAATCATAACAAAGGACTTTTTTAAATGATTAATTATAACTTAGCGTGAAATTGTCCGATTTTTAAAAATCCACGAGATCAAAATTTATAGATCGGATTTCAAATTTAACATTTCATAAAAATCCAAGATAGCGGACATACTTTTAAAATAGGTTTTTTTGACCTCCTAGATGTTTTTTCTGTGCAATATTTAAAAAATCGTTTTAGAAATAAGGCTGTTTAAAGTTTTGAAACAGATCAGGATTTGCCTGCAAAATCAAGCATGTCAACAGAAAATGGCAATAACAAAATATTCATCAATTTTGATAAACTTAGATTAAAAAGAGACAAGATACCTGACACTTACGGAGACTTTGGTTATATTATTATATGGAACAATGTTTACCTTTCTGTTAACACACCAGTGGCGTACCTACTTAAATATAGATTTACACATGGATTATATTATTAAAAATTTTACTATAATATGAAATCTGCAAAATAATTTAAAAAAATAATTCTGCCAATTTGAAGCTCCCTAACAATAAATTTTTGTAGTATAATTTTATACAAAATAAATTTATTACAAAGTTTGTATATGATTTATAGCAATTTCTATTTTCAACACAATAAAATTATGCCAAACATTAAAACAAAGAAACACAGTTCACAGCACCTGGAACATAAAGAAAAAAAAATATTTGTTTGTTAATTTTGTTATTTCTCTGGTCATTAGTAGAAACTTACTTATACTGACTTCTTCAGTACCCAATAAGATCAATAATGCTTAGGGTATATAGAGACATCTAGGATAGACAAAAATATTCAAATATCGATTTGAAGGGCGAGCGCAGATGGCAACGGTGAGAGGTAGAAATTCAATATTCTTACAAATCTGAACAGTTGTGAAATAACTTTTATTGTTATTTGCAAGTTGGTTTAAGGACTTTACGTATTTTTATTTTATTGTCTTTATAAAAAAAAACCTTCGCATATATCTCATTTGCGCATTAACTACTTCATCAAAAGTATGCTTTATTTTCTCGTCTTTATAAAAAAAAACTCGAAAAAAACCTTACAGAAACATTCCAAAACATCTCATTTGACGCATTGGGCATTAACTGCTTCATGAGAAGTATTTTAAATTTTGAAAATTAACAAAAAAAAACGTGTTTGTTGATATTATAATCTAAGGATCAACTAATTTAAGTATATTTCATAAACTTTATTTTATTTTCTGTATACCTACCGGTATGTACGTCCACTGACTAATTTCACCTGCTCTCCCTTTGTTTTCAAAACATTAGACGATTTGTTCCAAAATATCACTTTAAATTTACTGAAATATTCTCCTACTGGTAAAAAAACACACTAAAACATCCTGAAATTTTAAAATAAATAACACGAAAAAGCTTACGTCAATAAAAATATCATCCGACCGTCTGCGCTCTGCCGACTTTCCCCACCCACAAGCCATTCACGACATAAAGTGGTTGAGACAGAATTTTCTGTCCCTATCGTTCTAACGTCGCTTAAAAGGATAGAAAAATAATCGATATTTCTCACCTTTGTTTCGTTGTGATTTTATTTGTAAATAAACAGTGGTTATTATTTGCCCAGGAGTTTTGTACCAGATATCTTGTCTCTTTTTAATCTAAGTATTTTATTGAAAATTCAAGATGGCGAATTACATGCGTTTTCCATTTTGGGAACTGATATCATATGTCTACATGACGACCCTATGTATACATTTTTGGTAAATTTTACACATGTGTGTAAGAATGTCACTTTTTAACAAGTTATCTGAGCTCTTTTCCTAAGAGCCAAAATTATCGTCCTTGAAGAAGAAGAAAATATTTTATACGATTATTTATATGTAACGCAAAATGTAGAAAAAATTGTTTTTTTAATAAAACAAGAAAAAGTGGAAATTGCGCTATTTTTGTATGTAATCGTAGAAAAACACAATTTTTTGTATAAAACTGTGTTATGAAGTGTATCAGCTGTGATTTTACTGAATACAACATCGTACTCAATACGTATTAAAAGATTGTATTCTTTTTCTTTTATAGAGCATGTTCTCTGTTTCGACAAAGAGCGTGATATATGAAAAAATAAGATGCTTGATTTTCGATACGATGGGAAAACGATTAATTTTTCGGCACATTTTCAGTATATTGATAGTTTTTATTAAATAATAATGTATATTTAGTGTACATTGATCTTTAAATTGGCCAATATTTGTTAATTCCGTCGATTGCTGTTCTAAATCAGATTAACATAAAGAATATTGAAACATTAACCAAACTGAAATGGAACAAAAGATCCAATCAATTTAATGCAAATTTCAGATATTTTTCCACGAAATTGATAAAAAAATTGGTAATTGGAAGTATTGCAATAACGCAAAAAATAATGTAAAAAAAAAACAAATTTTACTTTGTTTTTTATGCTCGTATTGTCGAGACCCGGTTTAAAATTGATGCAGTATCATCCAAAATATGAAATTGTTTTTTTTAATTCCTGTTTTACCTAAAATAGAGAGATTTCGGACTTTTTATATTGGGGATAAAACTATTTTTTCCATTCAAGCTTCCTCAAAAATCACATTTATAAAATATCCACTTTTTATGGATGAATTTTCACTTGGAATCTCGCTAGTGGTTGAACTTCTCTAAAATTTTCGAAGAGAAAAGAAAATTTTTTAGAAGCATTCGTGAGCGAAAAAAAATAATAGTACATTATAAACCTAGGGACTAAAGTGCTACTTTTTTTCCCGCGGTGAAACGTTTATAGTTCGCCGTAGAGAGGGCCACAATTTGCTAAGGGATTAAAAGACGCTTTAGTCCCGAGGTTTATATCCTATTTTATGCACTTTAGGAAAAGATTATTGTTCAAAAACAAGTATTATTTATTTAATCCCTAAAATGCATAATAGTACATTATATAACTAGGGACCAAAGTGGTATTTTTTATACTAAGAAGAAAATTTTGTAGCCCTAGGGAAGGACAACTTTATAATTATACACTTTTTACCAAAGGTATTAGCTGAAATCATGATGGGAATTTCAACATATGCTAAAAGGAACATTTACATTAACTTAAAACATTTAAGACAGATTACATAGTCATCTATATTATCTACCCAATACAAAGACGAAAAAAAGAGAATGAAAATTGAACAGTTAAAAAGTTACAAAAATAATAGATACCTACACTAAACATCGATAGTTACACAACAAAAAGGTAAACATTTTATAAATAAGTAAAATAAAATTGTAAAATAGGAGGGTTAAATTTTTCAATTTTTAAAAAACTAATTTTGCAAAAGGCATAAACAATTTAATTTAATGACTTACGAGTACAACTCCTGGAAGCTGTAAAATGCTTTCGATGCACTCTCTATTTGTGCAATTTTAAGTGTCTAATAATCACTGGTGCAATGATCAGTTATGTATGCACTGATAAGCAACACATATCGTGATGACATTGATAAGGGCGCTGAATAGCTGTGGCTGTGGCTGGTTCAATTAAACTTAGTCGAATATGCATTAAACTAAATAGTCTCTGTTTTGACGGTAGAGCTCTCAACACTATCATTATCGTGACACTGATCATCTAGCAAAATATAATATATGGGTCATTCCACGTCACGTTTACAACCCAATTTTTAATTTCTTCGAAATTTTTTTCTCGAACTCTTAAGCGAAAAATAATCGACACGTATTGTTTTTTCAAAATAATATTTTTTTTTCATGATTTTTTGAACTTTTGAAGTTTATGAAATTTAACATCTTTCAATCATTGATAAATATTCGATGTATGAAAAAAATTGTCGAATAATAAAAGTTGCGTTTTTGTATGAGGTCACCAGAAAAACCTTTGAAATATATTTTTTTTGTTATTGAACTATTGTCTTCTGCAATTGTTATAAACAAATTAAATGTTTGTTAACTTGGACCTATTTTTTTTGTTTTTTTTTTCTTTGTAAATATTTAGAATCATGTTGGAAAGATTGCGTAAAAAGTGGATCTCGCAATACTTTATGAGATATTTCAATTATAATACACCTAAGTTTCGCTCCACGCAGCGCGCGCCTAGACTCAAGAGTTCAGAGATATGTAATAATTAGATTATTCCGTATTATCTTTGCAATCTGGGTTTCACGCAGGTTTTTTTTTAATAATTGATGCATTAATCATCTTCTTAATGTTATTTATTACGATTTACATAACCCGCACACATATTAACGAAATTTGCAGAAGTCATGTCGTGTATATCGATTGTTCGTTAAAAAAATTTTGTTTTGATGAATATGATTTTCGTTTGAGTGCGCGTTTTGGCTCTGATTTCAAAAAACTCACTATCTGAAAATCCGGGCAGAAACAATAAGTTTTCACTTTGAGTTTGCAATTTTCGTCTGGCAAAACACCATGTAATTTTTGAGAACAAGAAATAAAAAGAAAGTTTGGATGACCGATGAAATCCTGGAGTTGATGGATAAAAGATGCAGTAAAAAAGGCAGCGATCAGTATTAAGAAATCAATAGAGCAATAAAAAACAAAATAAGGACAGCAAAACAAGACTGGATAACACAGCAATGTCAAGAAATAAAAGATCTAGATGCTAAACATGACACTTTCAATTTACACGAACACATAAAGGAAGCAGCCGGATTACATAATAAAAGATAAGCTGGAATCCTTGTGGACAATCAAGGCAAAATCATACCGAATTCCAAAGAAAAACTAAAAGAATCGGGTAGCTACATAGAACATCTCTTTACCAATAACTGATCCGAACAGCCAGAAGAATTCTCAAACCAAGGCATAGATGTAACACCAGAGGAAGTAAAGCAGGCAATATCTTCAGCTAAAAACAGAAAAGCGGTACGGCAAGACGAAGTATACACTGAGGTTTTAAAGCTAATAAAAAACGAAAATTCGCTAAATACGCTGGTCAAACTTTTTAACTTGATTTATCGTAGCGGTAAAATCCCTGCTGACTGGCTAAAATCAACATTTGTTACGCTGCCTAAAAAACATTCAGCAAAGAAGTGTAGTCATTACCGCCTAATCAGCTTAATGAGCCATATGTTAAAAATATTTCTAAAGATTATCTACAAAAGAATTTATGGGAAATGCGAATGCTTTATGGGTGACACGCAGTTTGGATTTCGTGGTGGGTTCGGAACAAGAGAGGCCTTGTTTGGCATTCAAGTCTTAGTTCAGCGGAGGTCTAGGGATGTGTCGGTGCCAGTATATGCTTGTTTCATAGATTATGAGAAAGCATTTGATCGTGTCCAACACGAAAAGCTCATAGAATCGCTAAAAGAAGTTGGTCTAGATGACCGAGATCTAAAGATAATCGCTAATCTATACTGGAATCAAACTGCTCAAATAAAGGTTGATGGCCAACTGTCCGAAGAGGTCCAAATAAGAAGAGAAATACGCCAAGGTTGTATATTGTCTCCGCTGTTGTTTAATATCTATAGTAACAAAATAATAGAGAATGCACTTCATAACTGCGAAGAGGTTTTGACCATAAACGGCATATGATATGCCGACGACACTGTCATAATAGCAGACACGCTGGAAGGCCTACAAGAGTTGTTGAATCAAATTTCTGCCAAAAGTTCGCAATTCGGGCTTAACTTAAATGTTGAAAACACAAAACGGTCATATCCAAGGAAAAGAAGATCCGAGGCATGTTAGAAGTAAATGGGCAGCAAGTCGAACGCTGGGACAACATGCAAGAAGTTCGTGCAAGAATTGAACAGACCAGATCATCTTTTATCAAACTTATCCTCTGGTTTCAAAACATCAGTGGTCCTGGGCAAGGCCAGAGGCAAAAAAATCTACTGTGCATGCCTGCCGCAGCCCGCTCGAGCCTAGAGGAGTTTTTGGCTCTGCAGTTTTTCCAGGCTAACTTGATCAGGAAAGATATTATCACTACGACTTTTTTTTTCAAAAATAGCATCTCATACCCATAGTTAATTATATGGTAAAATCCAAGGAGGATTAGCCTGGGTATTTCAGCCGCGCGCTTTATAGTAGACGCCCTATGATAGGCCTCGCATAATTGATGAGATCCACTCTGAAATTGTTACGCAATCTTCCCAACATGATTCTACATATTTACAAAGAAAAAAAAACAAAAAAATTGGTTCAAGATTCAATCTGTAAATAACAAAAAAAAATATTTGAAAAATTTTGTTGGTGAGGTCATACGAAAACGCAACTTTTATTATTCGACAATTTTTTTCACACATCAAATAGTTTACGAGTTATCGGTGATTGAAAAATGTTCAATTTTATAAACTTGTTTAAAAAATCCAAAAAAATATTATTTTGGGAAAAAAATACGTGTCGATTATTTTTCGATAATTTACGAGTTATCGGTGATTGAAAAATCTTCAATTTTATAAACTTGTTTAAAAAATCCAAAAAAATTTTATTTTGGGAAAAAAATACGTGTCGATTATTTTTCGATAAAGAGATCGCGATTCTTCAGAAACGACAGAAAATCTCACACGTCAGAATTCTGGAAAGTTGCAATTTTTATTTATCGCCTCATTTAAAATAAAAATACAGCGTCCTTCATACTTATCCTAACGTTGTAAGAGAAACTGCGGCATTTTTTAAATAACATTTTGTAAATTTAATATTTTAAAGATATTCTGCAGGACTAGTTTATGGAGGAGCTAAATTATTACAACGCGTACCAATAAACCTCAAAAAGGGTCGAAAATTCTCACCATGTAAAAAGAAAGACAGAATTTGTGTGACTTTACTGAACAGTGACAGCGAAATATTCCATGGCTATCTATGGTTTTGTATGTTTAACGTTTTAAAGGTTTGTTTGCACAAAAAAATAAGCTTAATAACATACATTTGTAAATTAAAAACAGGGTTTTCAGAAAAACATCCTACAAATAATAAAACTGACATATTGTTTATTTACTAGAAGAGTAATAAAAAACTAAATTTTAAGGAATATTAGCACACAGTCCTGACAAAAAAGCATTAAGTGTAAACTTGTGTTTAAGAATCGTCAGATTTTTTGTAAGAGCGAGATTTTCTGACGGTTTTTAAATCGCGACCAGAATGCGACAAAAAATTAAAAATTGGCTTGTAAATTTGACGTGGAATAACCCATATACAGGATGTTCCAAATTCGATGCTCACCATGGGGATCTCCTAAACGGTAGGAGATACGAAAAGTCTAAATTAGGGCAAAGTTGCACAATTTGACGCTTTGCTCAAAACCAAAAAAAAGTTTATAAATTCCGGGTAGTTCCGGAGATAGACGAAAAACACCGAAATCTTTATTTTTAGTTTTTATTTTTCTGCACCCTTATTCTTAAAGCTGTCAAAAAATGCGTATTAAAACTTTATACAGTCACTTTTTAAAGATCTACCCAATGAAAGGTCCGTTTTCGAGATTTGATATTTCAGTGTGACAGGAGCACTGACAAGTTCATTTTTTTCTCCTGCCGTTTGGTTCATAAACAATGTCATATATTTTACAACCTCATTTTGACAAGTACCTAACGTTTTGAGTTAATTGATCATCATCAGACCAAATTTAAAGAATAAAAAAAGAAAGAAAAGTATTAGGTAAAGTTATTTGTTATTTCCAAAATATCTTCAATAAGTTAAAAGCAAAAATTAAACTTGGGCTAATGATAGTCAATAAACCCGAAACGTCAGGGACTTGTCAAAATAAGCTTGCAAAATGTTATCTGTCATCCTTTATGAACCAAACGGCAGGAGAAAAAAAGGATGTGCCCATAAGAAAAACTTGACAGTGCTCCAGTCACACTGAAATGTCAACTCTCAAAAACGGACCTCTCACTAGGTAGATCCTAAAAAAGTGCCTGTAGAAAGTTCTAAGCGTTTTTTGACAGCTTTCAGAATAAGGGTGCTGAAAAAGATTTCGGTTTTTTCCGGAACTATCCGGAATTTGTAAACTTTTTTTTAGTTTTGAGCAAAGCATCAAATTGCGCAACTTTGCCCTGATTTTAAACTATTCTTATCTCCTACCGTTTAGGAGATCCCCATAGTGAGCATCGAATTTAAAAAACCCTGTATAAATAACAGGTATTTAAGCACACTATAATTTACAACAACTTTTCCTTGAATTTTTATCATATTTTAAGCTATTAATTATAATAAAACATAAAAACTAAACGATAAGAAAATACTGCAAAAGTAAAACAAAAAAGAGATTTAGCTTGAGGTTTATTAATCTAACTTTATCACAACTGTACTTTTGTCTACTCAGTGCACTTATTTTAATAAAAGGGTCAAAATTATAAACAATGAAAAATAACGTTAGTAAAATCTAAGTAAATAAGTAACTTGTTCCTTTTGTAGCTTTTCATTTCAAAAACATCGAAAAGTATCGAACTAAGTAGAGAAAAGTAAGGTTAAAAATAAAGTGGCACAACGCGTAGGCACTATCTTAATTAATTTCAACTTTATTTTTGCATATACCACGTACAATACATGATATCAATGACGTATCCCTAACTTTAAACCTAAATTAAATCACTTCCTTATCTAAAGCGGCAACGCTGTCGTAATTACTGCACTTGCGTACCTGTCGTTGGGGTCAAAAATAATTACCTACGCCTTGCAATAAGTTTCTAATATAACAGTTATCTTGTGTACAGCTTTTTTTAGTCAAAATTTTCCGAATATCACTCAAATTATGGAAAAATATCCTAATTTTTCTAGTTTGACATACGCGCGAGCTTTGCTCTAAATTGCAAATTATGTAAATGCCATTCGGACACGGGTGAATTAGTGCCATGTTAACATAGTAATGGTGTCTCTAATAGAGGCGGTGCAGTCGTTTTTTTTTTTAATATTCATGAACTGTTTTTCGCGCGTTATAAACCGAGCGCGATAACGTTAAAAATATGAGCTCGATTATTTTTGCCACCGGCGCGGCGTTTAAATTTTAGTTGAACAGTTTAAAAAAGTAAGTGAACATTTTCACACTGCCACAGTTAAAAAAAAAAACATAAAACAAATACACATTGTATAATCAATTTAAAAATATATAGGGTGGGCCACAAAATTCCGCACTTTTTGGATTGGCTATAACTTTTGACTTGATTATTCGATTTTGAATTATATTGACTTTTTGGATAGATAAAGCATGAGAGTTTTTCGATTCGGTTAAAAATTTAAAAGTTCTAAAAAATTCAAGATGGCGGACAGTTTTAAAAAATATGTCATTTTCACCCCCCTGAAAAAAATTTATGTGCGACTCTGAACAAACTCTAAAGCTTTCAGTACAAACTCTCATTGTTTCTGTGTAAATTGAAGTATCATTTAATTAAATCAGTTAGGAAATAAAAAAGTTATAAAGATTTTTGACTACGAGTGTTTTGGCTTCGCATTGAAAAAAATCACAAAATTACATACATTTTCCATTTGCTATATTTTTTAACCTAATTATTTAATTAAGAAAAACACTAAGAATCTAAATAACCATTACCTTTTTATTTTTTATCCCGATTTAATTAGGTGATACCTCGGTATACGAAGAAAAAATGGAGATTTGGAAATATTAATTTATATTTTGTCCAGTGCCTTACTGAAAAAAAAATAAGGCGTGTAAAACCTAACTCTTTTTAAAACTATCCGCCATCCTGAATTTTTTTTAATGTTAAATTTTGAACAAACGGACGCAACTCTCATGTTTTGTAGGTATAGTAATTGAAAAAATATGTACATAATTTTGTGATTTTTTTCCAATGTTAAGCCCAAACACTCATAATCTTTTTCATTTCTCAACCGATTTAATTAAATGATACGTGAATATACACAAAAACAATGAGCGTTTGTAGTGAAAGCTTTAAAGTTTGTTCATTGTCGCCCATAATTTTTTTTCGGGTGAGGTGAAAATTACACATTTTTTAAAACTGTCCGCCATCTTTAATTTTTGAGGAATTTTAAATTTTCAACTGAATCGAAAAAGTATCAATATCTTTAAAAATCGAGCACTTATGTCAAAAGGTATAGCCAATCCAAAAAGTGCAGAATTTTGTGGCCCACCCTATATTTTCATTCTCAAGGGTTACTCAAGTTGTAGTTTCCTTATCACATTTTTTACAGATTTAGCAAAAGGACATTCACTGGTAAAAGACATAATTTTAAAGCAAGCACGTAACATAAAGAGAGAAATCATATTTTAAAATGTGTTCTTGCCGTGGTCTGTCTATATTCCTTTTGAAAATTATTCAACCTCTTGCCGGCAAGACCGCTTCATTTGTAGAAAATTCCAACCATTTTCTTAATATTCCTAAATCTTTTGTTTCGGGACCCGAGGATAGATTTGTCAGTTTTGATGTCGAAAGTCTATACACCAATGTCCTGATAAAGGAATCGGTAGATATTATTACACAAAGACTAGTTGATGACGAATCCGTTTATGAACGTACCAACCTGCCGCTCTGGAGGGAGCGATTGAGTTGTTGGAGTGATGTCTATATAACTCTTACTTTCAGGTGAAAGATAGGTTTGATGCTCAGGATGACGGTCTACCAATTCATCGCTTTCGCCAGTGGTGGCCAATATTAAGATGGAGTGGTTCGAATCACACGCGGTTGATACCGCAACATATAAAACTAAGCTCTGGCTAGGATATGTTGATGATACTTTTATTGTCTGCACCAGGAATGACTAACAACTTTCACAATTTCTTCGCCACCTAAATAACATAAGATCCACCATTAAATTCACAATGGAGTTGGGGCAAACTTGTCAAATTCCTTTTCTTGATGTACTTGTCAAACGAGTAGAAAGTGACATCAGAACAACAGTCTATCGTAAACCCACTCACACAGGACCATATTTAAATCAAGGTTCAAATCATTCTGCTACAACCAAACGAGGCATAATAAGAAATTTGTATAATAGAGCCGTTCAAATTTGTAACAATTCTCATGACTTGGAAATCGAAATAAGAAACATTAAGATGGATCTGCAGCAGAATGGTTACAGCCTTAAACTAATAACATATACTATTTCTAAATTTCAGCAAATTAGACAGAGATTACAAGACCAAAACCAGGTAAATGTATTCCTTACAACTCCATACATTAAAGGAGTATCAGAGAAAATTCGAAGAGTAGCGAACAACTGTAAAATTAAAACAGCTTTTAAATCTAATAATACAATTTAAAGCCTTCTTAGTAAAAAAACCGTAGATCAAACAAAATAAGGAATGCATTTACCAAATTACATTGGCGAAACAAAAAGACCACTATCTAAGGCTAAGGCTTAAGGAACATCAGACGAATACCCAAACAGGTGAAATAACAAAATCAGGATTCGCCGAACATGCATGGTCAAAACAACACCGAATAAAGTGGGCAGAAGCAAAGGTTTTGGACAGGAAGTGACACTGGAAGAAACGAAAATTCCTTGAAGCTGCCTTTATTGGGCAGAATCAGGATATTTTCAGTAAACCAAGTGTTGAAATTCCAAATATTTCGAAGCCCCTTCTAGGGTGGAGTCAACTTCTTAAACATCACGGTTGAGTGAGACGATCAGAGATATTGTATTGATCGAAACGTCATGTATAAATAAAATATAAATAAATAAATAAATAAATAATACATTTATTTGCAACAAGATTATCATAGACGAGATTATACATTGGTTTAGCTTTAGTTGCAAAAAGGAGCCAAAAACATTAAAAATTGATCACAGTTTGGCCCCTATTGTTAGTACCACAAAAATACAAACTAAGAATAAGTATCAAGTAAAAAAAAAAAAAATACAAACTAAGAATAAGTATCAAGTAAAAAAAAAATATTTACCTATACCTAAATAATTTCCAAAAAAATAGAATTACTAATCTAAACAAAACAAATAATAAAAAAAAAATCGAAAAAGAGAACCTGTGAAATAAATATCTAAACAAAAAAGAAAAAAAACAAATAACGACAAATAAATAAATAATAACCGGGATATTAATAAATTAACATATAAAATAATTAAAAAGAACACTGTAGAATACTGTTGATTTTTCAAAAATGCACATAAGCAGAATAAATTTAAAATAAAAAAAAAACAAAAAAACAGGACATACCACGGTCCAGGTACTTAGGAACTTGATTTAACCCTTAAACAAAAGCTTCTTTATTTCGTTCTTAAATCTTGACTGATTAAGAGATTTAATGTTACGAGGAACACTGTTATATATTTTTGTTATGTTATAAGAAAATGATCTTTCGAAGAGACTGGTGCGATGTGGAGGTACTGTTAAGCAGTTTTTTAATCTCTCACTAAGCCCATAAGAACTCGTTCTAAAATTAATTTTTTTAAACAAATATGGGGGTTGTCTTGTGTTTATGACCTTATGAAAAAAGCACAAAGAATGCAGCTTTCTTCTCTGTTTCATTTTTAACCAATTAGCATCTTTTAGTTTGTAGGAAATTCGGTCATATTTTCTTATAGAATAAATAAACCGTAGACATGCCCTTTGTACTTTTTCAATGCGCTCCGAATCTTTTGAGTCCAGACAGGGATCATATATTATATCGCAGTAATTAAACTGGCTTAAAACCAAAGAATCGGTCAACTTCACTTTAAGACTCTCAGATAAAATATTTTTGCTAGGATACAACATTTTTAAATTGCAATATGCACGTTGAATGCATTTATTAATATGTGGTTTAAATCGCAGCTGGTCATCAAAAATAAGTCCTAAATTTTTTGCAGTTTTTGTCACTTCTAAGTTTTGACCATCTACTTTAATATTAATTGGTGTTTCCAACTTTTTGCCAAAAAGCATCACACAAGACTTTGCCGGATTTATTATTAAATTGTGAGATTTTGAATGTACTACAAGGCGATCAATGTCACTATTTATTTGTTCTTCTGCCACATCTTTATTTTCTTTTTTAAATGACTTTCTCAGTTGGGTATCATCAGCATAGGTGTAAGATTCACAGTGGCGCAAGCAATTCAACATTCCAGAGACGTAAATTGTAAATAATAAAGGTCCTAAAATTGAACCCTGCGGCACGCCACTGGATATCCTACCCTTGTCCGATACACCACTTTCTGTTTCTACAAACTGAAATCTGTCTGTCATATATTCCTTTATAAGACTGATGGAAAAGTCTGAAAATCCAATGTAGTGCAGAATCGCAAATAATAGATTATGATTTATTCTATCGAACGCCTTGGAGTAGTCTAGTAAAACTAAAGCAGTGCTGTTTCCCTTATCCGATTCTCTGATTATATCATCCGTTACATCTAAAAGCGACGTTGTACAGCTGTAGCCCGATCTAAATCCAGACTGCTGCGGAGGTAATATGTTATATACATTCAGATGTTGTCTAATTTGCTCATTTAAAACCTTTTCCAACACTTTTGATAAAACTGGCAGTATACTGACGGGGCGCATATCATTAAAAGATTCTGGTGCGTTTTTTTTAGGAAGTGGTTTAACACGTGCGATTTTCCATTGTTCCGGAAACTGACCACTCAACAAACATGAATTTATAATGTTACTTAAAAACGGCATTATTCTTGGACAACATAAAAGAATCATTTCAATATTTATACTATCCACTCCAGCTGAAGCTGATTTTATTGAAAACAAAAACTTTTTCACCTCGTCCGTGTCAACTGTGTGGAAGTTAAAATTGGAATTTATATCGGTCTTTGTGTTATTTTTGTAAAAGTTCATTAAATTATTATCAATTGTCGGATTTCCAGAAGATGTCTCCAAGAAATAATCGTTTAGCTCATTTGGTTTGTCTAGAGATGTTGGAATTGCCCCCAAAGATTTTTTAGAGTAAACACCGTATTCTCTTAGCTTTTGCCACAGATATTTTGGCTTGTTGTTTTGCCTTAATACTCTCTCAAAAAATGCTTTTTTTTCATTATGAACAGCGATATTGACCTGGTTTCTAAGTTGTTTATAGTATGACCAATTTTGCTCCGTATTTGATTTTTTACACTTAACAAAAGCCTTGTTTTTTAACTTAACCATTTGTTGTATAGTCGGTGTAAAGCACCCAGGATTTTTATTTTTACTGATAAAAGATTTAACAGGAGCTAAGACGTCAAAAATATTAAGCACAATTTAATTTAAGCAATCTACTTTTGAATTCACATCATTTATCAAAATAATATCCTCAAATGGTGCCATCTGTAAAAAACTTTGCAATAATTCACGATCGATATTTTTCAAATTTCTTGTTTTTGACACTGGTTTAGATTTTTTTATTTTATTTTTAAGAGTACAGTAAACTAATGAGTGATCTGAGATATATGAGGTTTCTTTCGTTCCCACAGCAAAATCCTGAATTTCATTTGGTATCATTATATGGTCAATTAGAGTGCTGGATGTGTTGGTGATTCGCGTTGGCTCATTAACTATTTGTTGTAAGTTAAAAATATCTAGAACTTCCAAATATTTCGCTGTGGAGTTACTGTTTTTTAAAAGGTCTAAATTGAGATCTTCCCCGCATATGACAGAAAATCCCGCAAAAGACTCAAGCAAGTTTTCAAAAACATTAAGAGAATCTGTAAAGTTTGACTTTGGACTTCTGTATAAAGTACCCACTATCAAAGGTTGCCTAAAGATTTTTAATTTTACCCAAAGTTGTTCCAAACAGTCATGTTTCCCCGTATTCAGAACCTCAAAATCAAATTTTTTGTGTAGATACATTGCAAGCCCAGAGCACCTTCTACCCACGTCTTTTCTGATCAAAATGTAGTGTTTGATTTGTAACAGATCGCTCGAAACATCATCCCTCAAAAATGTTTCTGACAAGCCCAAAATACTATATTTGCATGTTTCTAAAAGGTTTTTTACTTTATCAAAATGTGCCGGTAAAGATTTAACATTTAAAAAAGCTACACTGAAATGAAATATAGACAATGGAAGTCCGAAACACAGAGTTAATTTCAAGAAAACTACAACTTGAATAACCCTTGAGAAAGAAAATATATTTTTCGAATCGTTGGGAACTTCAAGAAAGTAGTTTACTTTACACACAGGTCGAAGAACGCAAACCACATCATAAACAGTTTAATAAAAAAAAAGGAGTCGTCAACATTTTCACAATAAATTTAAAATTATGTAGACCTCAGATAAATAATATTAACAAAATAGTCCAAAATAAATAAATGCCGGTATCAATTATATTAATCAAAAGTTAAACACTTTAAAAGCATCTATACAATTCCACAAAAAAGTCTTTATCTTGGAAAGAAGCTGTGGAACCCTCTAAAAGCATTAGCGGGCTCTATATAATAAAATTAGAGTTAAAGCAATGAAACGAAAATACCCGGCTATATAAAATTAGAGCAAGTCTAAAGAAAACCTTAGGCCTTATTTTAAACGAGGAGGGCCATGGAATTGGTTAGAGGAAGGTTTACTCTAAGAATAAAATGCCATGGTAGAAAAGGACAACATCTGATTTGACTAAAAATTAAAAAAAGATATCAAACTAAAACAAACTTTAACAATTTTTCGAAACGAGTAGCTCATAAAAAACTGGAATTAATTTATAAACGCCAGTTCGAAATTAAATAGAGAGAGAGAGAGAGACAGCGACGAGACGACCAAAGACTCACCCAAGCTTTTAAGTCCTACAGGAAAAAAAGGGCCAAATTGTTTTACAATTTGACCCGAGTATATCAAACAAAAGTTTATCAGAAGTCGTCCTATCGTCATTTTTTCAACATTGCGGCCAATAATTTATTAAAGCTTTTAGTGTGGTTACTAGGTCATGATTAAAGTCGATTTTATATATATCGGGCACGAGAAATTCAGAAATGTTTCAACAACAACTTCCTTCTCAAATGAACTTGAAAAATACAATTTAAGATAAAAGAAGGTAATTTTAATAAGGGAAATTTTTTTTAATAATGGTTATTTATTGCGACGAGGATTTAAAAAAAAATGTTTTAAGTCACTGAAATTTTTGTTGCCCTTGAAAATGGGCGAGGATGTCATTTTTGTAATTGGGTTATTGTTTTATTTTAATAGTTGCTATTCGGTCATAATTGTACTTTATTTTTTATGTTTTGAGTATGAGGATTCCAAAAGTTTCAAAGTTTAATTTTTTTTATCCTGTTAAAATTTAGTATCATGTTTCGAAATTAGGAAAATCAAGGAAAATTATTTGTTGTAAAAGTAAAAGCAACAAAATAAAGGGAAACAGCGAAAGTTTGAGAAGTGAAACGCTAAATGAGTTCTTTAGGATTTCGTGTGGAAACAGCAACCCGCGTTTTGACTATAAATGAGCTTTTATTCTCCCAAATAAAGATAAACGTTTTATACCTGCCTTATAGGATTCGTTAAAAGCCGGTAAAGGGTAAACTTTTGTCAGTCAATACCTACAGGGTGAAGATCAAAATAAAGTGTGTAAATGCTCATAAAATGGTGAAAGAACCCTCCCACATAACAATTAAACATTCCTGTAACGTAATAGTCATATACTTAGAGAACAAAGAATGTGATAGGAATGTTACATTTTACCATTGGAAATATAACTAACACATGCCGGCAATAAGTTACACTAATGTACCTGGATACCGACTATAATTGCATGAATATGATTTTGTGATTCAAAACATGTCCAGATGGACACGAGATGGATATCCTAAGATATGGAGTAGATATATATTCACATGAATATCCACCAAATATGCAATAGTCTTCCACTAAAGCGCAATTATGGAGTAGCCTATGTATATAGGTATATGCATGTATCACCATTATGTTGATGTACTATTTGAGATTAGTTATCAAAAGATAACCTAAATAAGTTTTATCTGTCTTACATGTATAATAATATTACCTGCTACATAGAGAACATATTGATTCCAGTGCCATCTTCCTACAATAGATGACATTAAACTAGATTAAATTATAAATCATGTAAATCGGGTTCTTTTCACAAGATAGTAATATTTTCAGCAAACATGACAAAATCCTGACAAAAACATTATTTTTGGGAATATTCATAAAAATAACTTGATTATCAGGTTATCATGGGCATATTATTATCTTATTACCAAAGAAATATAACTATCGCAAACTCTTAAAGAATATTCGACAAAAAAGAGGTCTGCATATTCATGTCATATTCGCAGTAGAATATTCCAAAAATCACTTTGAGGGTATATTCGTATAACACGAATATTACCTGCTACATAGAGAACATATTGATTCCAGTGCCATCTTCCTACAATAGATGACATTAAACTAGATTAAATTATAAATCATGTAAATCGGGTTCTTTTCACAAGATAGTAATATTTTCAGCAAACATGACAAAATCCTGACAAAAACATTATTTTTGGGAATATTCATAAAAATAACTTGATTATCAGGTTATCATGGGCATATTATTATCTTATTACCAAAGAAATATAACTATCACAAACTCTTAAAGAATATTCGACAAAAAAGAGGTCTGCACATTCATGTCATATTCGCAGTAGAATATTCCAAAAATCACTTTGAGGGTATATTCGTATAACACGAATATTACCTGCTACATAGAGAACATATTGATTCCAGTGCCATCTTCCTACAATAGATGACATTAAACTAAATTAAATTATAAATCATGTAAATCGGGTTCTTTTCACAACATAGTAATATTTTCAGCAAACATGACAAAATCCTGACAAAAACATTATTTTTGGGAATATTCATAAAAATAACTTGATTATCAGGTTATCATGGGCATATTATTACCTTATTACCAAAGAAATATAACTATCACAAACTCTTAAAGAATATTCGACAAAAAATAGGTCTGCACATTCATGTCATATTCGCTGTAGAATATTCCAAAAATCACTTTGAGGGAATATTCGTATAACACGAATATTCCTCCAATGTTATGTGAGCTACTGTTTTGTAGTGGGTCATAAAAAACGTGACTCTCGACTGCCTATAATTTTGGACCCAATAACTTTTTTTATGTACTGAATATTTAAAATATATCAAAATTGACATTTCTTAAAAATTCAAGAGTGTGGATAATAAAAAAATAGCAATTTTGTCGCCTCCATGAACCTTTTCAAAGGTAATTCATCTTTTGTTCAAGAAAAATGCCGCACTCAAAAAAAAAAAATTTGTGGCACTTTGCCCACAACAAAGTTCGCTGAATGGTGAAAAACTGCTACCTATTAAAATTATCCACTATCTTAGATTTTTACAAAACGTCATTTTTATTACTGCAAATTTGACGTATATTTTGTCCATCTATATATTTTTTTTGAAATCAGTTTCAAAATAATAAGCAATAGAAAAAGTCCCCTTTTTTAGGGCCCGCCCTATACAATAAATAAAAAATAAATAATCTAGTCCATTTTCGATATTTTTCACATTTTTATATTTGGATACTAAATTTTTTTTATTTTATTTTTACCTATTATATTATTTTCTTTTAGATATATCTTATTTAAATTCTTTATATTTTTTTTTATGTATGTGTGTGTGGTTATGTGTGTGTATGTGTATTCTTTATTACTTATATTTTAGTTTATAGGTAGATAATCCTAGAAACAAATTAGGTCTAAATAAAAAAAACTGGTGCCAAACTTGATCAATTTTAACTGTTTTTGGCATCTTTTTTCAACTCTTACATTTGATATTACACCTTTGTAAATCTTATCATTCTTCTAACCTGTGTTGTAAATAAACGATATTTATTTTTAGTTTATTATTATTATTTATTACAAATTATTAAATACGTTAATCCTCCATCTATTTTATTTCTTCTTCAGCCTTGATTTAAAGGTATGTAATAACGACCTATGATTGTTCGGGTGGAATCTTGCCACTTAATTTTGACCAACTTCCCGACATCCGATCGGCTTCAAATTTGGCATGCTTATATAGTTGCGGTGACAATACAAGAATATAGTGTGATGAAATTGACAACTCCCCCCTACGCCCGGTTTTGTTGAAATTTGGTGTGTTGGGGCACTTAGGAATGGAGATAACGAATTTCTAATCAGATTTTGGAAATTCAATATGGCGGATTCAAGATGAACGATTTTTGGTCATCTTTTGCTAACCAATTTTAACTAACTTATACACATTCGATTGCCTTCAAATTGCGCATGCATTTATAGTTCCAGTGACAATACAATAATATGTCATTATTAGGCACCCCTCCCCCTACGAGGGGAGTAGAGGGAGGGAAACACTTAAGTTTGTCCGATTTCAATCAAAATTGGTATACGGGGGCTTTTGGGGATAAGGAACACGAATTTTTTATCAAATTTTGAAAATTCAATATGGCGAATTTAAGATGGGCGATTTTCGGTCATGTTTTGCTAACCAATCCACATCCGATTGTGTTCAAATTAGGTATGCGTTTATAGTTCCGGCGACAATACAATATAGTATTATTAGGTACACACTTGCCTCTAACGAGGGAAGTGGAGGGGGGAAAAGATTTAGTTTGTTCGATTTAAATCAAAATTGACACATAGAGGTTTTTTCGGGAAGGGGATATGAATTTTTGTTCAGTTTTGAAAATTTCGATATGGCGGATTCAAAATGGACGAATTAGAGCACAAATCTAAAAATTAAAAAATACATTTTTATTAAAAAAAAACTTTTACAGAGCAAGCTTTTATTAAATGCACTTAAAAGTAGAAAATAATTTTTTATGTTTCTGATACCATAATAAAAGCGATGGGCGCAGACAGGTCCTAAGTTTAAGTGAAATTGTTGGTTTTATGCCTGTTATACCAACTTCCTTGAGTTTTTGACATAGTTTGATTTATAAGAATAATTTTAATTGTTTTTTTTTAGTGAATAATCATCTTAACACAATCTTTTGTTGGATTTAAGAAGAAAATTTCTATTTAAAAGAAGTTTTTTTTAAGCTTAGGGAGGCATCTAAATGGTAAACACTGTTGAGCAAATTAAAATTGACGTTATATATTACTCTTATCAAAACTTACCCTTGTTTATTGATTTTCGCGATTAATAGTCACTGTCACAAAACCATTTCAATATATAATCATAAAATAAGAATTAGTTTAACTTTGTATATATTTAAAAGGGGCTTTTATCTATCAAAAGTATGAAAAAACTTTACAAACACAAACCCATCGCAATCGAAAACTACAAATAAAAATATTTCATCAAAGTAGGTACTGAAAAAAAATGCGGATAAAAACAGACCTGAATCCAACTGATGCGTTTACAAAGGAGTCACGTCGGCTCAACAAACTGTTCGGTGCTGCAGAGTTAAGACCTTTCAGTGCAATTTTTCAGTGGAAAGCTTTGTTTGATGATTAAGATTTTAGATAAACTCAATGTTTTAATTTCAGTTCTGTTTGTAAATAAATGAATAGGTACAGTTGTTTTGGATTTTTTTTATTGGAGACAGTTTTCTTGCATAATCAGTGACCTTCGCTTATGTTTGTTTTGTCTCGTAGCGCCCTCATAAATATATTTTTTGTGCTGAAAACGGGTTCAAAATATGGCGTTTTCCTAGACAAAATTGGAGGTGTTTTATTGATTAATGAACAGCTTGGGATATTAAATCAGGTAAATTAATTATCGTAAAAACGGTTGCTTAGGGAAATTATGAAGGAACTTATTACCAATTGCCACAAAACAACCCTTTCTGGGGGCTATAAATTTAAACCACCTCCCAGAGGTGGTCTAAAAAGTCATCAACTTTATAACCTCAAACACAGATGATGAAGCTAATATGTGCAAAATTTTTGGCGTATTCACCATTTGCCATTTTGAAACCTGTCAAAAAAAATTAGTTTTAGGGCATTTTCTCCTAAAATATGGAATATTTTGAGAAAAAAGAAGTTTTTTTGTGTTATTTTGCAATAACAATACAAAATAATCAATAACTTTGTTTTTTTCTCTATGGGTAAGTCTTTTTTGAAAATGGGTTTTAAAATTTTGTACCTCCCACAGGTGTAAATATTTAGACCTGTGGGGGGTACTATTTTAGATCTTAGTAAATCCCTCTGTTTAAGTTTACGGGGACAAAGAGAGAACTACAAAAGAAGAACTAAATTATTCTTCTATTCGAATGATAAACATAACGCTTTCATCTAAAGTAGCTGAGAGCGGGTGAGATTGCCGTGCTTGCCAAACCTTTGAAAATGTCCTCAAGTTATAGTGTAATACAACTGTTTCTTAGGTGAATCGTCGATGTGACCGATGTACCATACCCAGCCACTGACGATATCTAAAGTCAAAATAATTTGCGCCCATCGCTTTTATTATGGTATGAGAAAGATAAAAAATTATTTTCTACTTTTGAGTGCATTTGATAAAAGCTTGTTCTTTAAAAGTTTTTCTTCATAAAAATTTTTTAGTTTTAAAACTTTGATCCATGCAGCAGACTGTAGGAGTTATACTAGTTGAAGATTTTTTTTTAATTGTCCAAGATCTTGGATTTTTACATTTTGGCACTGGTTTTGTAAAATTGTAAAAATATTCTGTCCAGTCATGTAATTCTATTTCAAAATCAGATACTATACACTAAAAACTTTTAAATTCGTTAATCCTCCACCTATTTTATGTTCGGCGAACAAATTTAAAAAAATACTTCAGCCCGGATTTTAAGGTATTTAACGTATTTTTAGTTTGAAAACTTTGGCCCATGCACCAGTGTGTAAAAGTTGAAAAAGTTTAATTGGGAAAACAGGGGCTTTGTAAAAAGAGGAAAGTGGTTTTTAAAAGGTCGATCGAATGTGTTTATTTTCTGGGGCGAAAAAACTTTTTTTAGGACTCGGATAATTCAAGCCCGATAAGGGAAAATTTTCGGCTTTTAACGTGGCTTTTTTGCGGGTTTTGAGTTTAAAGTTTTGCGTGATTTTATGCGATTTTTGTCTAACTTTGCGCGCGGTAGCTAATTTTGGATTTGTTGAGTTTATAATGTAGTTTTAAACTTTACTTTTTAAGGATATTTAACTCAGCGGCGGTCTCAGACATTTGAAAGGGGGGGGGGGCGGTTTCGATATGAAAAAAAAATCTAGAATAAAAGCATAGCTTTTATGAGGAGAATATCAATATATGCAAATGTCTTAAATCTAAGGAGGGAGGTCGTTTATTTCATAAATTTTCTATTTTAAAAAATTTTCAAATGAGGTTTTAAGAAAGTTACATTAAAATTCAATTTTTGAGTCTAACTAAACTAAAATCGTAAATATCAAAGGTGTTATAGCGTCACAATTTATGCTCTACTTTTGATTTTCTAAAAGTTTTCATAAAAAATTTAAAGTCAGAGTAGGGTGGGGGTTAACTAACCCTATCCCCCTGAAATCCACGCTTGAGTAACTACGTATAATTTTTTCAGTTAAAAAAAAACAGATAACAAACAAACGACAAACAAAACCTAACAGCTAAATACTTTTTTTTTTTGAGATCTAAAAAGATTTTTAAGTTGAAACATTACCTTTTATAATGCATATTTTTTGGGCAAATCAGGTCAAGGACTCGCTCAATGTCAATGTCAATATGTCTGTTGATATGCAGCAACGCTAAGCCCGGACGAATTTCCGTCATAGTATTTTTAAGTACTTATGTTTTCAAACATCTGATGTATGAGAAGCTTCTTACTGACGAAGCATTACTTACTGACAAACATCCAAGAATGTTCTTATCAACGGAAAAATATCGCAACACTTCTTCATTGCCTCGAAAACGTTATCAGGTATGTTTTGATTTAAGCTTTTGGCCTACTTCTGACCAATATTGTTTTTAAATATTGACTTCTCCCAATAAAAGTTCATGAATTTGTGTTTTGGATTAATCAAACAGTTTATAGCATTTAGAAACGACTTTAGTTAATTTTGCCTTGATTTTGGCTTCACGTTGTATAAAACTTGGTATGAATATGTTCAGGTCAAAAATAATTTTTTATGTCCGAAATGATTTTGTCTAAAACTTGTTTATAAATAGAAATTCTATAATACTGTTCTATATTTCCAAATGGTTTTCGTGGTAAGTACATCATGCGTTTGTTTATTCTTGGTGTGACGAATTGAAGGTCAAACTGTCCCAAAATACTGTGGAGGGATTCTAGAACGCCTTTAAAGGAACTTTCTGCAATTTCTCGTTTTTTCTCCAAGGTCTTCAGGATTACCACCAGCATCTTTGTCGTCTACTTTTTTCTGGAGCAAAGGGGGAGAGCGATCGCCCCCCCCCCCCTTGACCCCCTCTGGGACCGCCACTGTTTAACTGGTTAATGTACACTGAAAAACACGTGCAAAAGAAACATATCTGTAGACTATATTATGCTAAGATTGTTTTCCATAACCAAAACTACACTTTTTGCACTCGACGCGCGTTTCTCTAACAACGTTAGCATCATCAGGAGTCGATAAACAAGTTTCGGTTTGTGGAAAACAATCATAACTTTGTTATAGTGCAACCAAAGGTTCCAAATTCCCAACATATATTATGCTTTTGTTGTTGTTGTTGCTTTGACCAGTCAGCCATTATTACTACTTTTACATGATGATATTAAATCCTTATTTCATTTTCTTCTTTTATATAGCGATATTTGCCTACGACCAACGAATAATACTAATTTTACGACCATCTCAACACGACTTTAATGGCTTATTTACAGTCCTAGGACAATAATAAAGTTTAGACGTAAACCACAAGATGGCGTGACAAGCGATGAAACTTTATTTTATAAGAGCTCTAATTGAAGCAAAAATGTGAATTATTTTTCGATACTTTTAAGACAATAATTATTTTTTAACAGAAAATAAATCCAATATAATTTTAGTACCTAACCAAAAATAAGTCCCGTTAAGTTGACATATTATGCATTTTAAAAAAAAAACCTTTTTTTAAGGGCGTAGTCATAATCTGGGGATTTTTTTTAGCATCACTGTACGGGAAATCAATTTTATTATGTCGATCTGATTTTTTGCAAAATTTTACACATTGAATTTCTTTTCCATGGCAACGGGGAGACTTTATTTATGTTTATCCACAGTGGAACACCAGAGATTTTTTAGCACCGGGTCAAAAATTTGGGGTTAGGTTACATATTTTGACTTTTCAAGTTCTGCGCCGCTAAAAAAACAAGTAAAATACTAAAATAAAAGAAAACCATCTATTGCAGAATTAACTGCTAAAAAAATACGTATTAAAGTAACTTTGTGTAATGTTTAAGGTTGCATTTACAGGTGCATTTATAATTGAATTTAAAACATTCCTGCTAGCTTATGCCGACAACAGGTTAACTTCAGAGCATGCAGATTTAAAAATCGGCTACTGGCGGTAGATGAAATAATCGTATTCTATTTTAAACAGGAGCGTCAATGACTAGCAAGAGTCTTTCTAACCTCTAAATCGAGCTTTACTGACGTGTTTTGTTAGTACTCAAGTATCCGTGTGTTTTTGAAACTGAAGTTCTAAAATCTATCCTTGGCACTCCAAGATTTCACCAGTACACTTGCACATAACTATGAAAATCCCAGCGAGCCAGTAGAGTTCTCTTGGTTCTTTGATAGACTCGGGGTAATGCCCGCACAGCGCTAGGCCTTTTTCGGCGGGCGAGCGCACACGCGGAGTGTTTTCATGGGTATTGAGTTCGTTTTCAACAAAAACAACTCATAGTATCTTTTTCTTTTATATAGCGTGTTCTTGCTCTTGATAAAGAACACGCTATATAAAAGAAAAAGATACAATGATTCTTGAAAACGAACTCAATACCCATGAAAATATAGCAATTGTTTTTGAAAACAATTTTTGAAAGATAAACATAACCTCGAATGGTTTCTGTCAGAAAACGTAAGTAAAAATACTCTTCTGTCCCACTGCGACCCGATTTAAAGTTTGTTGACAAAACAACCGCAGTTACCACGGAATCGTATAAATTCTGCGATCTATCGACCAACACTTGAACTGCGTGTGTCTCCTAAATTCAATGAAGTGTGATTGATTGATCGGTTTTCTTTTCCGGAGTGCACAGGCTTTTAGAAAAAAGGAAACTTAGTTTTTATTTTCGCTAAAGCAAAGAAATATAAAGAGGAAAAATGTAATATAGAGGAAATTGTGAGTATTTCTCTATTTTCTTTGTAAATCGGGTTTGCTCTAAACTGCTATTATTTTGAGGCTTTTGGGGTAGATGGCAGCACCAGAGCTTTTATTTTGAAGAAGAAATAATTGAGAATTTTGAAAAATCCTTCAGATATTCTTGTTAAGCATTTAAAAATGATCACCCCTGCAAAATTTCAGGTAATTCAAATGTTTAGTTTCTCCTGTGCACTTTGGCAAAAGATTAAAAAAATTAAAAAACAAGGCGTTGCCAGTTGTACTTTTTTGACTTAAAATCTGGGGAGAAACTATAGTCTTAATAGATAGAACATTATTGAAACTTCAGGTTATGAAGGTTGTTGACTCAAGAGTGAATTTAAATCCTAAAAACAGTTCTTTTAGTTAAACAGATAAACCCCACATCAAAAATTAACAACATTTTGCACAGCGGAGGCTTCTGATATCCTCCACAGACCATTCGCGTGGTTTTTCAAAAAAATATATATATCTTGTTTTTATTTAGTTTTTTAAAATAATCGATAAGTTTTACCCATCGACGTACTAACATCGATGGTTTTACCGTAAATTAAACATTTTTAGGATACATGATTATGTAAAAAACTTGGATATAAATTTGAAGAACAGTTTTTTTAGATTAACTGATTGGAAGAAGCGTTCGCGTTTAATATTTTAAAAAAATTTCTGATATTTATGATGACATTTTCATTACGGTCGCAGGTAAAGTATAGTACACATGTTATGGTCATTACACGCTCAGATAAATTAGGACACTCGCCTGCGGGTCGCCTCTCAAACGTATTTAATGACCATACTGACATGCTTGTTTGGTAACCTACTTTTAAGAAACTAAAGAAATAACTATATCAGGAAACCTAATAACATTTCGCTTCCAGCATGTCCAAAAGGCATCTCCCTTGTCCCGTCACTAATGTATTTAAAAGACTGCCCTTTTAAGCGCGTCACCTACGTAATCGATTTTATATAAAACAATTTGGAATGAAGCTTCCTCGACAAGAACACCTAGCCACTGATAAAGGTTCGTCTAAATTTTTGCTAATAAAGTAGCGACAAATCCTCATAAGATAGCTTTTGAACCTCATGGAAAAAATCTCGCTTAGATGACTTTATCCTCTGATATACCTACACTGATAAAAAGATTATGAAAATTTACGAATGCTTTTTACAGATCAGCTTCATTTTTTTTTACAACGTTTGCGTAAACTCCAAAAACTGTAGTACTATGGTAATTTTTTATTTTAAAACGTCAAAATATGTTTTATCTAGGTAAATCCGAACAAATAGTGTAAATATACTGTCAGGTATGGATATTGATCAGGTGGTGAGGATGTGCTTTAAAGGATCGCTGCCTCTGCGTTTCTATCATTACAGCGGCTAGTGTTATTTTTCAGTGAGTTTGTTAATAAAGAAACGTTTGGTAAGTACGTAAATAAGAATGTTTGTGTTTTGTGAAAAAATAGTTATTTTCAATTTATTTTTTAATTTTAAAAATATTCGTTTCAGATACTCAAGAAGGGCGCCTGCCTTGGAATTTGTGTTCAGTGGTTTTTAGTGGTTAAGTTATAAGTTTTGAGTGAAAGGCTTGACCCATTGGAGGTTTATCTTTTATTAAACTCAAAAATAATATTTTTGTAAAGATTTTGGCATGTTTGTTGAAAATATTACTATCTTGTGAGAAGAAGATTTACATGATTTATAATTATAACATATTTTAATGTCATCTATTGTAGATAGATGGCACTAGAATCAATATGTTCTCTATGTAGCAGGTAATATTATTATAAATATAAGACAGCAAAAAGTTATGTCATAGATAAATTATATTATAAAAAAAAGGTAGTCTTTTGATAACTAATCTCAAGTAGATCAATAGAATGGTGATACATTCATATACCTATATCCATAGGCTAATCCGTAATTGCACTTTAGTGGAAGACTAATGCATATTTGGTGGATATTCATGTGGATATATATCCCCTGCGCATATCTTAGGATATCCATCTCATGGTCATCTGGACATGTTTTGAATCACAAAATCATATCCATCCAATATTCAATATGGATATATATGTATTTGCTATGTGGTCGTATTATACTCATGTTTCAGGTCACGTTTCTATCCCATTTATATCACCTGTTTGAGCTAGAACGTAACTTATTGCTGCCATGTGTTAGTAACATTCCCATTGGTAAAATGTAACATTCCTATCACATTCTTTGTTGTCTAATTATATGACTATTACATTACAGGAATGTCTAATTGTTATATGGGATGTTGCGGTCTCTTTTTAGTACACTATACCAATATGGTATGGGGGACCATTAAAATCGTGAAATTTTGACTTTTCTCAATTTTATAAAAAATGAGTTACTAAGGTTCCAAAACACCTTAATCGACGAAAAAAAAAAGTTGTCTGTCGGTTTGTAATCGATTTTAACGAAATTTGGTACAAAAATCCTCTATCGGCTGACCATGAACTGATTAACTTCTGGGTGGTGAGGGTTGAAGGGGGAAAAGAGTGATAAAATATTTTCAAAAAATGTAACTTTGGAACAAAAGCAAGTAGCGATATATATATATATATATATATATATATATATGGATTAAAAATTTTGTTTTAAAGTCCGAATTCGTGGGTGCTTTAGTTACTGAGTTATTTGAAAAAACATAAAAATATGTAAAAAAATCATAACTTTAGAAGTAAAGCAGCTATTGATATGCAATATTACCCAAAAATTTTTTTATAAGTTTAAAATCTTTCAAAGCTACAGATTCGAGATATTTTCATTTCTTTAAAACATGAAATAATTGCAGCACCAATTTTTTTTTATGGCCAGTCACTAAAACCTTATCAAAATTTTAGAAAGATGCACTTTACCCTCTTGGGGCTAAGTTTGAACGCGGCTAAGGTTGTCATCACTCAATATAAATCGAGCCTACGACAGGTTGTAACGGCCAGACACCGGAGGTATTAATAGATTGATTAATGATAAGGGATCCGGGCTAATTGCCCGTTACAGTCAGGTACTATCGGACCGCGTATCGGGTTAATTGATCCTATAATTAGTCATTGATTTCTCGAACTTAATTGACTTTTTATGATCTTTGCTTCTGTTATAAATTGTGGGATTGTAATTAGCTATTCCGAAAAAAGCAGCTTGTTTAAAAATTAGGGAGATTTGGCCAGTTTATCACCCTGACCTTTCTTTTGAAAGGAAGCATGCAGTAGCGCTCCGTCACGCTACCTTTATTAAAGGTAACCATACAGGCGCTAATTAGAGTGGTTTTGCTCTAGTTTGGGTCAGTCTGTTACACCGGCGTATACAAGGGGGTGAGGGTAATAAAGGCAATTACCCCCCCCCCAAGATCCCAGGTATTGGATTAAAAATCACAACGCAAAAAACGCAAATCAAAAATTTACAACAAATATGGAGAGTTGGAATCCAAATTTAAAAATGTACACCTAAAACTCTTAGGTAAGAGCTTCTAAAAGCTCAAGATTTTTATTTCGCTTGCCGCGTAACTTGTGCTACACTTTAAAATATTTTCACTGGATAGGGAGGAGTGTTTGAAGCGCATTTTAAAAATCAGATAGTGTTGGACACCCAGCCTATACCGTTTTATAGCAAAATAAGAAATTTGGGCTTGATTATGGACCAGGAATTGCGCTTCACTGAGCACGTCAATGGGTGCCTTCGGAGGGGACATTTTAATCTCAAGCTAATATATCAGCACCGTAGGTCCTTATCAAAAAAAACTTGAAACTATATTGTGTGAGAGTTATGTCTTATCACAACTTAATTATTGTGACACCATATATGGACCTTATTTAAAACAGAGTGATATACGAAATATACAGAGGCTTCAAAATTTTTTGTTTAAGGTTAATTCATGGCGTCAGGAAATATGATATCATAAGTCAGACCTTAAAACCAACCAAATGGCCTAACTTACATAACAGACGACACTTGCACTCCCTAATTTTTTCTCATAAAATCCTAAACATCAAAGTTCCAATATATCCGTACAATAAGATACGTTTTAGAACAGACGTCAATAACCTGAACCTTCGATTCAAGGGTAGATTAACAATGCCCAGGCATCACAGTTATTACAAGAAGTCAAACTTCCAAACCAGTTACATCAACCGAAAAGAATCTAAATAAAAAGAAGATCAAAAGATCTTGGGAGGAAAGAACGAAAATTTAAAATTGGATGAGTGTCCCACAAGGAACACACAAAAGACCACAACCACCACAACACATTTTTTTTTTATCACAGTTATTATTACGAATGGTCATTTTCATATCAAATAGCTAGTCTATGGAACAACTTACCGGAAAGCATTGTGAAGCTAATCTCTACTCAGTCTTTTAAAAAGCAGATGTTTCAAAACTTATTTATCAATCAAAACTTGTAATGCCAGAGAGCTGTATTTGATAGTGCATTTGTTCTGTTCTGTTTTTGTTTGTTTAACCGTCCAAAGGCGTTCAGTGTCCTCACTCCTTACATATTCTTAAATATCCTATATATTATAACATTCATAAACAACTTGCATGCGCCGCCGTTCGAAAAAGATTATGCCAGTGTGCCGAGCTCTAAATTCCTAATTTTATGTTTATTTTTATATGTACAAGCAGGTCGTTTATCCAATGTTTTACACCCTGGAATGGGCAAAGTTCCGGGGTACAAGCAAAGTATTGTTTAATTCCAAGGAACTTTTTATAAAGAAGCTAGGGACGTAAAGAGAGGTAATGGAAAAACCATCATTTAATTTGTTATGATCCTGAGATGTATAACATATCTAACCCTTAGCTAACCTGTTCGTGTATATTACAGAGGTATTGCTGTTTGGTTTATAGGTTATGTTTGTTTACTAAAGGATTTTATTATTAATTATTAAGTTTTGGTTTAGGACTTATGACTGAAACAGTGAGGAAAAATTAGTTTTGGAAGAAGCTAGCCTAGCCTCAATGATGGGTATGTCTAAAATTGTATGAGTTTTTTAAGGGAATCAGGTAGTCTTTTTAAGCAATATTCGCAATTTAAACAATATTCGACAACTCTGTCGCACCAAGCACAAAGTTCTTATCTGACAAATTAAGTACTTATTTTATAGAAGAGGGTTTTAGCATTTTTGGTAGAGGTAGTAGAGGCCCAATTAAAAAAATAATTTAAGGGCTTACGAATGCAGATTCGACTCAAAATGCTTATACTATAAAAGAATTAAATATCGTATGTCAGATAAGTATTTGGGAAAACATATATTCTTTAAAATAAGTAGTGGAGTTAAGCAAAGAGTAACAGTAACAGAAATCTCAATTTACTATTTGGCCGGTGATGATTTTTGGGAAAAATTCGACGTTTAGTAGTCGATTATCAGTGGCTCTGGGGCTAAGCCTTTCAAATCCTTAGGGGGCCAAGCAGCCGTGTATAAGACGCAGACAAACGGAAAAGCACATTAGGCAGAAAAGGATGGGCATGGGGCGATGTTGTCACTACATCTTACACGTAGTAAATCCATTCCAGGTTGTTGTTTTCTAATGTTTTCCATTTTCATACCTTTAGGACTGGAAAAAAAATTAATTTTGCTCGACTTTAATACCAAACTGATGAAAGATATCGTAAAAAAAAAATATTTTTCGGCTTTTCATTTTGTAACAATTGTCCTTACGCACTGTTTACAGGCTGGGAACTGAGATACATGCAAATGCCTAACCTAAAGCGTTCAAACACGGGCGGAGAAATCGACTGAGATATTTCCGTAGAAACTTTATCAAGCAAATAGGACGGGTTGACGCCTTCGAACGTCCAATCCGGGTTTTGCACTTTGATTCGAAATCAAAAAGGAGAAACAGTCAGATGTGGGGCCGTGCACAAATTACGTAACGGTGATTTTACCAATTTTTGACCCCCTCCCTATGTAATGTTTTGTAACGGTTTGGCACGCCACTCCCCTAATATTACGTAACGATTTCAAGACCACTACCCCCCCAAAAAAAAAAAACTTTTCACTTATTTTCATTCCAAATTTTCTTAGTTTCACACAAATGCAAACGCTGTCGAAAACCCCCTTCCCCTCTATGACCATTATGTAATTTGTGCACGGCCCCTGTAGTCCCAGTGGAGGAGGGCGAGAAAATTGATATTTTTTTCTTAAAAATTATACTCTTTAGACCTATTTCTTTGCGTTCCCGAAATTACGTAATTTTTGAAAAAAAATTGTAAGCGGCGCCATTTTTATTTCGTGCTTTGTTTTCCTAACATTTTTGCTATGTTGGAAATTTGGAACCTTTGGTTGCACTAAAACAAAATTATGATTGTTTTCCACAAACCAAATTTGGTTTGTGGAAAACAATCATAATTTTGTAACATTTTTGCGTTCGGCTAATTTAATTGAAAAATTTTTGCCTGCGGCGCCCTTTATCTTTTTACTCGAAACCAAGATCCCCCGTTTTAGGAAAACTGACCCCGTCTCTGTTTCTAATTTTTTTCGAATAAAAGTAGAGTATGACCATGGGGGAAATAATTTTTGTCTACGGTATGACGAAAATTTCGAGAAAGTTGAAGAAAAAAATAAAAAAAGTGGCAGAGTTCAAGTTTTTCGTAAAAAAAAACGTTTTTTGTAAAGAAACAGAGCAAAATAAATCTTTTCACACCTTTTTGGGTGTTACAAATATTGGCAGCCCCTTATTTTTCGCTTTTACCCTCCCACTAGTTTTGAAGAATTAGTTCGCTACATGTTTCGAGATCATGTCATAAAACACCTCGAAAATATCAAATGTAGTGTAGGGCCAGCTTTATTTAAAATCAATAATATCGCAAGCAAAAAGCTCTGCAGGAAAAACAGCGCCATTTATTGATTTCTTTGGCTGCTAGTGCTAGCTGCATGGTTTGGCCGTTTCCGGATAGATGTCACTAGTAGAACAGAATGGAAAGAAATTTAACTAAAAGCGAAGATATTTCTTTCTAATGTTAACAACCTCACGAGTTTATCGTTCAGTATCGTAAATAATGGACCCTGCCGCCTCCTTTAAGCAAGAAAAAGCTGTGGTTTGGACCTGAAAACATCTAATTTTCAATTAGATTAGATATTCAAATCTCATGGTGTGGCCGCCATCTAGCGGAATTTACAGACATCTTGTCAACGGTTATTATTGCAACTATGATTTATGCTCACAATGAAAGAGTGGCGACAACTTTTTCTCATGAAAGCAGTCCGGAGATAATAACAAACTGGCACCATTGCTCAATATACCTGTTTCTTTTGTGCGCGCAGAACTTTCTATGCCATTTCTGTTTGATTTATTGAAATCCTATCCCTAAGGAAAATCTTAGGAACCCTGTATATTTATTTAAATACCACTATAACAACAGCGAGGGATGTTGAGTAAGTAAAACAGTGGTGCACCGAGGGGGGGGGGGGTTTGGGTTAACCCCCCCCCCCAATCCGAGAAGCCTGGTTACAATTGGCACAATCAAGTAACAGTAGAAATAAAATATATAAAGAATAAAATACAATAGCCTGGACTTTAAATTTTAACATAAATGTTTCAAAAATCATAAATTTGGCCTGCGGCGCATTTTTGCATTTTTACAAACAAATTCAGGCTAAATGAACAACTAGAATTCCCAAAACCATATCAATATTTATGAGTTACGTTAGTTTAATTTTTAATGAAGAATTGCATTTTAAGTGTTATTTTCTAAAAAAAATTTGCATGCAGCGCATTGAGGGATGATTTTGACATCAGATTTGGTTAACACCTCCTCCTCTATATTTGAGTCCACGTCCGCGCTTGTGAGCACCTGTTGCCTTTAATCAATTATGGTCAAAATTTTTACTTTAAATTAAGTTTTTTTTATTATTTACCCTTAAAAACACCCTCCAAAGTCAATTCCCGGGTGCTCCATTGAGTAACAAATGTTAAAATATTGCGTTGCGTTAAAATTATGTTTTACTTTGGAGAATAGGGGTCCTCTGCAGGAGACTTCATGGTGGTTACATTTGTCTTTAATTACCTAAGGGTCAATTTTCATTGCTTAATCACTTTTTGCAAGGTTGGTCCCTTATCCTACGGACTATCGTGAAGTCTCTCGACCAGACCTTTTGGAGACTCTTGACCAAAATAATATACGGTAATGGGTGGGAGGCTCAAAATGAAGCTTTTTGATTCGCGTTTTCATGATCACAACGAAAACGTAGTAAAAATATGACGGGCATATCTCAATTTCTGTCGGTTATGCAGTTATATCATACCTCTTATGCGACAGAAATGAACTGAGTGTAATGACTGAAAAAAAAGGGATCAGAAACAGAATGGGTCAGACAATACTCGGTTATATCCTGTGTATGTGGCCTCGTTGGAAAAAGTTTATTGGATAACAAATGGCTAATAATTTATGTTTTATGTACTGTCCGTGACAATATCGGATAAATTTCGCGAACGGGGGGAGTGAAAATAAACTTTTTTCCCAACTTGTTTTCCAGCAAAACGCTTAAGCCATGTAATCCGCCCTTTAGATTTATTATTATCCAAGTATTTTGGTTAAAAATAAATAACAAAATTAGTAAACGTTGTTAAGTAAAGCACTGTTTTTGCGAATAGAAAAATTAAAAATCGCCCTTTCACTAAACATGCTGCGCCACCCACTAAGAAAAATTTTAACTTTAACACAATATTATGAGGGTTAGCTTATGCATATTAATAACTAAAATTTTTTTTCTGGATTAAAAAGTGGAAATTTTTGGAAATCTTATGACATGTGACAAAAATGTCCACGAAAATCGCATCTTATATCTTTATATTAGATTTTCTAATGTTTTAAATAAAATTTGTCCTTTGATGGAAATATGCAGCAGTTTCACTTGTGCATGACGCCACAAAAAATCCCTCACTCTACGGATTCGGGATTGTTTCAGATCGCATTCACTCAAGCTTTTGTTAAAAAATTGGGTTCAAACAAAATTTCCAAAAATTTCCTGGAAATCTGATATGCAATAGATACAATACTACTGAAAAGCCCACTGTTTCTGTCAAAGAAAAATTCAAAAACAATTAGCAAATTTTTGTAGCTTACTATAGTCACTATTGTTCTCTTTTTCTAAATGCATTCGGCTGAGAGAGATCCAGCATACTACAACTTACTAGGAAAATGGCGTGTCAAACCCCCTTGTACACCCTTCGGCCCCATATATCTGTCAACGACCAAGGAGATATATTTTCATGGGCAGAGGGGTGCAGACGGAGCATTTTCTGGTCAGCTTGATCTCTCTCAGACCGATGCAATTAAAAGAAAATAATAATAGTAACCATAGTAAGCTCTCAAAAATTGCTAAATGTTGGCAGTGTTTAAGAAAAACTAAGATTGGCCCTATAGAAGACCGGGCTTATTTTGGCTCCCCTGCTGTTACTCTATATCTATCTGATAAATGTTTTTTGCTAGTATGGAATACGCTAACTCTGTTTTTATAACTTACTATTCATTATTCTATATTTTCTTTCTCATTATTTGAACTTAAACCACCTGCAGAATTCTCTCCCGGTCGTCATTCTTCCATTTTCGTTGCATTCTTTTCTGTTCAATATTTCATAAGATAGAAAATGAGTAATGACTTTAAAATTCCTCTGTGGTATATGTGAGGTAGATATCGCGAAAACTGGTAATTGAGACAAAAAAAACAAGAAATTTTATGAGTACGTTTTTAAAACTTTAATTATTTATGGGTATTTTTAGCATGTTTTAACATAAGTTACGTTACGTTAAACATATCATTACGTGGACGTAATAAAAAAAAACAAGTTTTTTTTTAAAGCCTCTGTCTTTTTAATTTTTAACGCCGTTTGAACAAAGTCCACCAAAGGTTTCTTTTTAATTAGTTAAGTCAAAAAACATTTTTTTTGTAATAATCACACGCACTTTACTTCGTTTTTTATTGTAACAAATTTAGTATAAGCAGACCCAACTAGCAATTTGTCGACGTCTCAACGTTGTGCACCGCGTGCCAACGTTGCGTCGCAACGTTTACTTTTACTCAAACACCACCCACTTTTGCATCAATTTGGTGGATGATTTTTTGATTGAGTCAACGTCGCGATCGCGACTACAGTTGAAGTAATAGTTCAATGGGTTTTGGAGTACAATTATTTGTTCAAAATACTATTCATTACGTAAAATGATAAATACACTATTCGACTACAAATTAAACTATTTCTAACACCATCATATTATTAAAATAAAATGATATTCTATGTCATATATCATGTTTTACATCATCATAACATGCGAACCAATGCCAAAATATATAAACAGACGGTAGTTTACTGTCAAATGTATAGTTCGTAGCTCTAAAAAACAAGCGCGCCCTCGATTCAGATGATTTTATGAAATTAAAAAAAAAATGATGATTTAAAAATCGCTTCGAAAATCCTCTAAAGATGTTGCTTAGGATTCCTAAGAACAAAATACGGATTTTTATATGCAAAAAGATCGCAGTTTATTGTAGAAAAAAGCAAAAAAATAATTTTTAATATTTGTTTACAATTTAGCATACAATAGTTTGAACAATCAATCATGGCGGCACTTATTAGTTTCTATGACAACCAAAGGAGTCCCTTGTCTCGACTGCTTTAACTACTTAACTGTGTTTTGAACGGATCCCCTAACTTAAAAGACGCGAACACGCCTCAATTTTTACACAATCGAAATTGCTCGACAGTTTGGCTTTCTGCTGCTCACCTAATTTCCATCCTTGTTGTTTACACAGGACCTTCCTCTTTTTTTCCGCCACTGGGGAATTACCTTCAATGACAGCTGTCACATGTCAAAATATCGAAGAATATTTATATCATTTTTTTCCTTTTCATAGTGAAAAATGTTCAAACAAAACTAATAGAAACTTTACAAAACACTTGTTAGTTACTTTTACTGAATTAATTGACGTTTGTATGACAGACAGCAGTGCCCCAAAATTGGTTTGTTGCAAACATAACAGAAAAATTGGTTAGATGAAAACAGGCATGCCCGCGTCTCCAACAAACCAGCCAGAAAACGTGGAGTAAATTAATCAATTTTTGGTTTAGCACACACCGGTTTGTAGTCGGCGCCTTCACAACTAAGAAATTACTGTTAGTACAATAGATGGTCATAAATAGTTGTGATGGCGACTGAAGTTGTGATAAACGTTTAGTATAATAGTCAACGTTGTCGACCGTCGCCATGATAGCTATTCTTTATCTGTAAAACAACGGTTAAAATTAGTGCAATTCTAATTTTTACAACTTGCACAACTAAAAATTGCTAGTTGGGGAGCCTGATTACTGATTACAGCAAGGGCGCATCCAAAAAGGGGGCGTGCGGGTTGCCCATGCCCCCAGGTCCAGTGAAAACATATCTAATATCTAGTATTATTAGGTAAACTTAGTCAGTCGTAAAGTCATAATAACTTAAATCTTAAATAATAATATAATACACAATAGACACTTAAAGTAAATATTTCAACGCATCGGTATCGGTATACCTAACGCGTTCAAAACAAAGCTAAAAGACACTTCATCTCTCCCTGGTTTACGGCATGTTTCGAACGAGGCCTGCTTTTATGGTGGATGCGATGGAGGAACCGCTGATTCCACTCGTTGCGTACGGACGGATGTACGTAATGTTACGGACCTACCAACGTACGTAACGATTGCAATCAGCTGTTCAGGCCTCGCATCCACCATAAAAGCAGGTCTTGTTCAAAACATAGCATCGACAAGTGAAAAATGTAGTGTCTTTTGGCTTTGTTTGGAACGTGTTGGGTATAGCGATACCGATGCGTTGAAATATTTACTTTAACAGTGGGATTTACTAAAAAAGTTTAGTCTTTTTTAGAAGGGTACTAAGTTTAAGTGAAATTTTTAGTTTTAAGCATTTTAAACCAAACCCCCTTGAATTTGACACATATTTTGATTTATAAGAAGAATTTGAATTAATTGGTTTCTTTCTTAACACAATCCTTTGTTGGATTTAGGAAGAAAGTGTCAATTTAGAAGAATATAAAAATTAAAAAATTTAAACCTACGCGGAGTCTAAATAGTAAGCACTCTGTAGAACAAATTAAAATTAGGGTTATATGTAATTCTAATTAAAACTTACCCTTGTTAATTAATTTTTGGAATTAATACTTGATGTCACAGAACGATTGAGATGGGTAATACTAAAATAATGACTAGATTAATTTTGTATTTATTTAAAAGGTGTTTTTATTTATGAAATGTATTAAAAAACTTAAATGCAAGTTTTGCTGATATTTCTGCCACTGTCGAAATGTCAGTTTCAAAATATTAGCTGCATTCAAATCACAAACAGCGATTTCGGATTTCTTACCTCTGCTTGCACCTTGGCTTGCACCAACCTCTACTGATAAAAGCTACAAATTTTAAATGAGTGGGAGAGGTTTCTTGACTGAGCTTTTAGATAACCTCAATATTTTAATTTCAGTTGGTAAATAAATTAATATAGTTGTTTTGGGTTTTTTCTTTGGTATGTTTTTCGTGCATATTCAGTGACCTTCACTTATGTTTGTTTTGCCTCGTAGTGCCCTCATAAATATATTTTTTGGGCTGGAAACTGGTTCAAAATATGGCGTTTTTCTGGACAAAATTAGAGGTGTTTTATTGGTTAATAAACAACTTGGCATATTAAATAAGGTAAATTAATCCTTGTAAAAACGGTAACTTAGGGAAATTATAAACGAATTTATACCAATTGCCATAAAAAAATCCTTTCTGAGGGCTATAAATTTAAACCACCCCCCAGACGTGGTCTAAAAAATCACCAACTTTACAACCTCAAACACAGATAATGAAGCTACTATGTACCAAATTTTTGGCGTATTCACCATTCGCCATTAGGGATTTTCTCCTATAATATTGTATATTTTGAGAAAAAATAAGTTTTTCCGTGATATTCTGCAATAACAATACTTTTCTGTATGGTTAAGTGTTTTTTAAAAATTGTTTTTAAAATTTAGTACCCCCCCACCGGTGTAAGTATTTAGACCTGTGAGTGTCTAATAACAATAATAACTAGCAAACCACAGGCTACTGGAGGTGCACGTTTTTGAGACCAGGGCCCGTATTCTTAACGGCCTGTGAAGTGAGTGTCACCGGTGATTATTTGCCTCTCTCACTTTTCACATGGTTCAAAGCAGGTGAGAAGTGCAAAATTTGTTCACACTCACGGTCACGAAAAAAAACTCAACTTAGTACATTTTATGTAAAAAACAAAATATCAAAAGATCTTGGGGGGAAATAACGAAAATTCAAACTTGGATGAGTATCCCACAAGGAACACACAAAAGATCAAAGCGAAAAGAGAAATGATTAAACGATGTTTCGCCCTGGGTAACCAGCGTGGGCTCATCAGTAGTTTCACTGGTCACCCTCCACTATACATCATTAAACACCATCATACACTTAGATTTCCAACCTTGAACCACTCACAAATAGGCATCGTTCCGCACTGGTACTTACTTATCCAAGTTACCTGATACGAATTCGTCCTGGCGTGTTAATATTTCCAGTAGGATTATGCTCCTAAGGCAATTAAAACAGAGAAGAAGTTAAAAAACCTCCAAATCAGTTACTTCAACCGAAAAGAAACTAAAAAACAAAAGAACAAAAGATTTTGGGTGGAAATAACGAAAATTCAAACTTGGATGAGTATCCCACAAGGAACACACAAAAGATCAAAGCGAAAAGAGAAATGCGATGTTTCGCCCTGTACAGGGTAACTTGGATAAGTAAGTACCAACTAAGTGTATGATGGTGTTTAATGATGTATAGTGGAGGGTGACCAGTGAAACTACTGATGAGCCCACGCTGGTTACCCAGGGCGAAACATCGTTTAATCATTTCTCTTTTCGCTTTGATCTTTTGTGTGTTCCTTGTGGGATACTCATCCAAGTTTGAATTTTCGTTATTTCCACCCAAGATCTTTTGAGCTTTTGTTTTTTAGTTTCTTTTCGGTTGAAGTAACTGATTTGGAGGTTTTTTAACTGCTTCTCTACATTTTATGTGTTTGGCATGGTCATTGAAAGGTTCGGCTTTATTTATTAAATAACATTTTTTAATTTCGATTTCAAATTTATAACTTTGTTTATGTTTATTTTGTTAAAATTCGAAATGGATAATTTTCCGATTGCCTATTTTGTATTTATTTATAGTCTTTATTTTCGGAACGTTTTGAAATTTATTAAAAATAGATTCGGACCCATTTTATTAAATTCAAAAGCTTTTAAACAAATTGTGTTAGTATATTACGCAATAAGCATGTAATTAAGCATTTCAATAAATATAAAAGTGTAATGACTCATTACAGGCAAGCGGTTTACAGGGTGATTCATCATCATATTTTCCGTCCCCTTTTCCTCCCTTATATTGTAAAAAGTTTTTTGTTCAGAAGTTACATAATTTTCTGTAGCAGCTGTAATCGCAACAGTAAAATTTCGACATTAATTTCTTTACTTTAAATAGAACGCCCTGTATATTTTTTTAAATTTAGAATGGCCTGATTCCAAAAATATATAATATGTTCGATTTAATTTGGACGGTTCTCGAATAAAAAGAATAATACGTTCCCATAAGTAAAATGTGTACTATGTTGGGTATTCTGGGTTAGTAGTTGATGCCAAATGAAAATTTTTTAAATCCAATGCCATCTCTGAATCCATGTAGACCTCCAAAATGAATAGAATCTTTAGGAAACTTTCTATCTTTCCTTCTAGTGGTCCGATTTCAATGATTTTTTTTAGTTAGAAAGATCTTCTAAAAAGATCATTCCTTGTCACTACTGATTTACTTGACATCTACAGAATTATAGGTAATTTGCAAAATTTATTATTATTTTTTTAATTTATTTTTATTCAAAATTCAATTTGAATGAATGAATGATTTGTCAGCTGAAAAGAAAGTCAGAAGTTAGTATAGGTAGGTAAGTTTGAATCAGACCTGAAGTGATTTGAATTGAGTCGGAACAAAATTTAGTAGGTATGCTTGGCTTCAGTGAAATAAAGCCTAGCGCTCACCCAACACCGTCTCAACTGAAAAGCCAGTTAATTCCTACCGCCTCAGTGCCCTTTAGCCTATTGTGGCTGCCATTTTTATAACCAAATTGACAGGTAAAACATGGATTTTCTGTCAGTTAGGTGTCAATATGGCACCGATAGTAGGCCAAAGGATACTAAATCGAAAATGAGTTAACTGGCTTTTTAGTTGAGAACGGTGTTGGCTCATCGCGTCGTGCTACTGCCGTTTCCTAGGTACAAATCTTTTTCATGTACTCATGCTTTTGCTCAGTGTTCCATGAAAAAAACAAAAGTCTTGCAGAGGCTTCCAAAACAATCGTTGTCAAACCCAAAAATTCTTGTAATTTAGTTTTTTGTCGCCTTTTTAACAATATATTCGATTTGATCTGCCATATTGGTTTAAAAATGGCAGCCATAATGTTATTGATTAGGCCATCAATCAATAAAATCGGGCTTAAACTGAAAAAGTGGCGACTGCGACACCCGGTATTTATTTGGTGATTTGGTTTATCTTCATGAGATCACCCTGTAAAGATAAAAATATATTATTTTCATAAAAAGTTTTCGAACAAAAAAATTCATTGAAATCGAACAACTATAATAAATAATAATAATAATAATAAATAAATATTAAATATTTATTTGCCAAAAAAAAAATAATACATATCAAATAGCATAGTAATGAATTAATCCTAAGTATACTTTGAGGCAAATAAAAGAAAACCCTCTAAAGGCAAACCTTCTGCGTGGATGCTCCTGTGATTCACCACAAATTCAAAATAGGCATAATTGCATAAGTGTAGTGCATATAATAGAAATCCTTAATGCTAAACATCTAAACAAAATAAACTTGTACAAACAATATTTTTTTTTTTTTTTGGTTTAGTAACACAAACGAGGAATATAATAATTGTATTTTGAATTGTTATATTTGTATATTATTTATATTTGAAAAAGATAGTTATTTTGTGTGCTGATAAAATTGTATTAAGCTTGTCTGTCTATAGAATAGATCCATTTTTTGCATTCTTTTTTAAAAGAATTATAGGAGCTGATTTGTTTAATCGCAAGAGGAAGATTATTGTATATCTTTGGGCAAAGGTATGTGTGGCATCTTAGAGATATAGTTTTTTCTGGTCTAGGGACCACGTATTTGTTTTTTTGACGGGTATTATGTTCATGATTCATTCATTCATTGTCGAATTAACAGTGACAGGCAGAAAAGTTGATTTACACTAAATTTTTTGCATAATTCGAATAGTTGTCCAGTGGAAATAGTCTAGGTTTTTGATAAATTATTTTTAGGACCCATTTTTGAGTTATTTCTACCATATCTATTAAGTACTTTGATGATCCTCCCCATGCTATCAAACCATACCTAATGTGCGCCTCGACTAATGCATGATATAGAATTTCAAGTTGACCAGTACTCAGAATTTTGGATAAATACTTAAATTTACCCAGCGTAGACCTAATTTTGTTTGTGACGTATACCACGTGTTTGTCAAATCTCAAATGGCTGTCTAAGTAAACCCCCAGGTATTTGATACTGTTTTTACTTTTTATTGTTAAAGTTTCTGAGCTACTATGGATTTTGACAGAAAGTGTATCATAGGTGGGGAGGTTAGTGGAATATGATGTAAAAGCAAGGAAATTTGTTTTATTTTCATTTACGGTCAAGAGATTACTTTCAAACCACTCAAATACAAGTTAGTATTCCTGCTAGTGTAAGGGAAAATATTTCATTAATATATATTAGGAAAAGGAGCGGTCCAAGCACTGTTCCTTGGGGTACACCGTACTTGATTATTTTTTGTTCACTTAGAGTATCGTCAATTTTTACCCATTGTACACGTTCTGTTAAATAACTTTTAAGAAACTTGTAAAAAATTCCTTGAAATCCGATAGTATCTAAGGTTTTCATAAGGCAATCATGATCGACTTTGTCAAATGCTTTTGTGAGGTCGATGAAAACAAAAAGCGACGGTTTTTTCGTACTTATCGATTTATTTATACTAGCAACTAATTTCGCTAAGGCATCTTCTGTAGATTTATGTTTCTGAAATCCGAATTAATTGTTTGATAATAATTTATATTTATTCAAAAAACGCACCATTTTTTCTTTAATGACTTTCTCAAAAACTTTCGCGATGTTTGATATCAGAGAAATTGGTCGGTAATTTGTGATTTCGCCTTTATCTCCGCTTTTGAAGAGCGGTTTGATTGTCGCTTCTTTAAGAATAGTTGGAAAGATACCCTCGCTGAATAATTTATTTATAAGAAATGTTAGTGGATGTTTTATCGACTCACAAATTGATTTTAGAAACTCTGATCTTAAGCTATCCTGACCAGGAGTTTTGTTATTTTGTGAACTCATGATTGCCTTCTGGATTTCCCCTTGATTTGCATTTGTCAAAATAAATTTATGTTTGGTTCTTTTTTTTACAATTTTGCTTGGATTTTTCATCTTTATATTTGAAGCCAGTCTTTCTCCAATTGATGTAAAAAAATCACAAAATAAATTTGACATATGTTTTTTATCTGTTACATGATTGTTGTTGCTCTTTATTTGTTTAATTTCTTGTTTTTTATTTGTACCTGATATATTATTTACTATTTTCCAAAGGGATCTTCCCTTGTTTTCATTTTTATTAATTTGTTCATTATAGAAAGCTTTTTCTGTTTCTTTAATTAGTTCGTTTAGTTTATTTCTATATTTTTTAAAGAGTGTAATGTTTTCCTGTGATGGATTTAATTTCATTTTTTGAAAAAGTTGGTTAATTAGGCTAGAAGAAAAGATAGAAAATTTCCTAAATATTCTAATGGCAGCCATATTTGATGGACGCCATTTTGGTGTTCTACACGGATTCAGAAATGGCTCTGGATCTAAAAAGTTGGCATTTCTCAATCAAAAAGTGCACGATTTTTTCGATATTAACGGCATACTATTAGGTGATCCTTCGTTCAACACATTACTCTTATGAGAAAGTATTTTTTCTTTTACTCGAGAACCTTCCAAGGTAAATCCAACAGAACATGATGTACTATAGTTTATCCACGACCACAGTCAAGAATCGCAAAATTGATGATTACTTATGGCACTTTTATGGAAAGCTTGTGTCTGTCAAATTTTTTTTTAAACTCATCTATTAAATTTTTTAATTTTTAAAATTACAATTTCTTTTTTAATATTACCAAAGTATTATGGCGCAACTGTAACAACAAAGCATTGGCAAGAAATTAACTAAACAAGAATTTTAATTACAAAAGAAAACCAAATTAATAGAAAAGTTTTTTAAAAATATTTGCCGATTAAAATAAAAGTGTCGCAAGTCGTGCCTTCTCATGAAAAACAAAATTGGTATAGGCCCTGGGACTTCAGTGAGGGCCCCCAAATTGGGCGCCAACAAAGTCCTTGTGTGGTATCTTCTTGATTCCACCCAGTAAATAAAGAAGTATGTAGTTTATTTTAAAACTGAAACAATTGACAAAAAAATAAGTTTTTCATAAATTTCTGACAAATTTGTTGACTGATTTCGAAAAAAAACTAGTTCGTCAAACTTCTTTTTTAACAAGCTTTTCAAATATGTACCACAAGTGGTACCTTCGTATTAAAAAAAAAACAGTTCGTGGCGTCAGCCTTAAGATATCCGTGTAAGCAAAGTAAATGAGTGGAAACTGTACATATAAGAGACGCAACCGTTCCCTTGCTATTTAAATCATTTTAATCGTACAGAAAATATGACATGCCAGGTGTTACATAACCTATAAAAAAAGATTCAAAAGATATTCTCGAAACAAAACCATTATGCGGTGAGATCTCACTAACAAGAGTTTATATAATAATAAAAATCGGACAGTAAGGATTTCCCTGTTTGTCCTAGGCAAAACACTGTATATGCAAAACTACTCCACCTCATGGATAAAGAGGCAAACAGAAAATTACAATTATTTCTATGACCACAATTAAATGTTTTTAGTACTAGTTCTGTTGAATACCCGAAGCCTGAGGTTTTTCCCCAAAAGCTTCAAACGATTGATTTATGGTCATAACTTTTGTTTCCGTAAACCGATTTTAAAGGAAGGCAAATATTCTAAAAATTGAATTTTTGGTGATAGGTGGCAACTAATAGCGAAATTTTGAAACGCCTAAAATTTTGACAACTTCAGCCGCTGTGGTAGAGTTTAACCACCACCAGTTTTTGGAACACGTTAGAAACTGTCACTCGTAAAAAAATTAGAGATGAGAAAAAACACAAAATTCGGCTTTATTTTACAAAATAAGTGTTTTATATGTTTGAATCTGTTAATATTTTAGTATTTTTAAAATTGATAGTGCCAAAATTCTCCAAAATTTATCAGAAAAATAACCACAACCACAACGAAATTGATTCGTAGCTTACAGCAGTGGTAGTGGTTAATTACCACAACGGAATAACGCTTAGCTATTGCACAGAGGCACTAGTTACCACAACCACCACGAAGTGTCAAATAAGCTTGAGACAATGATGTATTTGAAATTAACTCTGTGTTTCGAACTTCCATTGTCTATATTTTATTTATACATGACCGACATTTCGATCAGTACAATTTCTGATTAAGGAGGATCCAGGACTTTTACTACGTTTAAAATGATGCCAGTATCTGTTTGAAATTTTGAGACAATGATGTGTTTGAAATTAACTCTCTCCTCTATTCCTAAGGTTACCTACTTATATGCTACGGGACATCACTCAACCTTGAAGTTTAAGAAGTTGACTCCGCCCAAGAAGGGGCTTCCAAATATTTGCAATTTCAATGCTTTGTTTACTGAAAATACCCTGATTCTGCAAAATAAAGGCAACTTGAAGGAATTTTCGTTTCTTCCAGTGTGACTCCTTATGCAAAACATTTGCTTCTGGCCACTTCATTCGGTGTTGTTTTGACCATGCATGTTTGGCGATTCCTGGTTTCGTTCTATGTATGATTCACCACAATCACAGGGAACTTGGTAAATGCATTACTTATTTTGTTTGTTCTTCGGTTTTGTTTTACTAAGAAGGCTACAAATTGTATTATAGTAAAACAAAACCGGCGAACAAGCAAAATAAGGAATGCGTTTACCAAGTTCCTTGTGAGTGTGGTGAATCATACATAGGCGAAACAAAAAGACCACTATCTATTAGACTTAAGGAACATCAGACGAATACCCAAAGAGGTGAAACAACGAAATCAGGAATCTCCACACATGCATGGTCAAAACAACACCGAATGAAGTGGACAGAAGTAAAGGTTTTGCACAGGGAGTCACACTGCAAGAAACGAAAATTCCTTGATGCTGCCTTTATTGGGCAGAATCAGGGTATTTTCAGTAAATCAAGTGTTGAAATTCCAAATATTTGGAAGTCTCTCCTTGGGCGGAGCCAACTTCTTCAATTTCACTGTTGAATGGTTTCCCATAGTATATAAGTACGTAGCCTTAGGAATAGATTGTAGTTTGCACCTGAAGACGATCGGAGATTGTACTTATTGAATTTTCGTTTATAAATAAATTATAGACAATGGAAGTCCGAAACACAGAGTTAATTTCAGGCTATTGATTGCGCCTAGTTACAGGCTTATGTTATCTAGTTCCCAATAGACCCCCAGATGACTGAGCTATGGTATGTTGGATTCAAAATAATTTTTTGAGTTTACGGCGGTCTTTGTCGAGGGATAGCCTAAAAATGGCAGGATTCCGCACAAAGATGGGTTCACGTAATTCCCGTTATTTTGGACGGCTTTCATCAGCGGAGGGCTTTAAGGAAATGGAATGGAAAAGCCACGGTGAGAAAAAGACATGGGAAATAACATCGTTTTGTCTCTAAAGTGGCACAGAAAATATTTCTGAATTTACTGTTCGTTCGAAATTCTCCACACCAATTTCAATATGGCGGCTGACATTTAAACAGAGAAACTGAATGAAACTCTCATTATAATGAAGTATAGAACGTAAAAATTTTTGTGAGGGTAGCACATGTATTTTTTTATTATTTAACCACTCAAGAACCTACTGCTTTTTTCGGTTTTCAAAAAATATGAGCAGTAGATTTACTGTTTTTTTTTCAAAAAAATTTATACTATTTAAAATAATAATTTTAATTTTTCTAAAAAAAAATAATACGAAAACGCCCAGTTTACTTATAACATCAGCTCCATGATGTGCGATGGAATGCTGCGTTCGAGAACTTGTTTAGTGAAAAACACCTACTTATTTTTTTGTGAGGATACTTACCTACTTAAGCGCGCTTGACATGGAGCAATAAAGCTTGCATGTGGCAAGCAAGTGAGGTCCCAAGCTCTAATTGCTCCGTGTTGCTTCTTTAGGCTTTGTCGTTTCCTTTGACGTTAATTACGTTTTTTTGTAGTCTTATAATAAAAGATGACCCTAGACCGAGCTTTTTTTTCGCTTTTTTGCTGGTATATATCGTCAACTATTGAAGAAAAATCTATTGTTTTTTTACTAAATCTACTATTTTTTTTTATCTATGACTTACTGCTTTCCTCAAATTCGACATGGCAACGCTGATCTGATCAATTTTTTCACAACGACAAGGCCATTTCTAATTAGTTTCTGTGTTTAAATGTTGCCATATTGAAATTGACCCGAAGACTCTGGAATGAACAGTAATTTTGAGAGGCATCCAAGACAACCATAAAACTTTGAGAAAATTACTTTGCTTTTTACTGTTTTTATTAATTATATCTTATCATAGGGAATAGCTCAAAATATAGGTATAATATGCTTTTGCAAAAAAATGGTCCTAAACAAAAGTTGCATGACTTTAAGTATAGTATAAAATTATGTTTGTTTGAGACAATAATCTATTTGAAAGTGTTTCGAACTTCCATTGTCTATATTTTATTTGTACACGACGTTTTGATCTGTAAAATCTCTGATCGTCTTCAGGTGCAAACTAAAATCTATTCTTAAGGCTACGTACTTATATACTATGGAAAATCACTCAACCATGAAGTTTAAGAAGTTGGCTCCGCCCAAGGAGGGGCTTCCAAATATTTGAAATTTCAACACCTGATTTACTGAAAACACCCTGATTCTGCTCAATAGAGGTAGCTTCAAGGAATTTTCTTCAATCTTCCAGTGTGACTCCCTCCTGTGAACATTTGCTTCTGTCCACTTCATTCGGTGTTGTTTTGACCATGCGTGGTCGGCGATTCCTGATTTCCTTGTTTCACCTCTTTGGGTATTCGTCGTCTGTTGTTCTTTGTTTCACCTATGTATGATTCTCCACACTCACAAGAAACTTGGTAAATGCATTCCTTATTTTGTTTGTTCTCACATTCTGTTTTACTAAGAAGGCTTCAAATGGTATTATTAGATTTTAAAACTGCTTTAATATTAAAGTTGTTCGCTACTCTTCGAATTTTCTATGATACACCTTTAATGTATGGAATTGTACGAAATGCATTTGCCTGGTTTTGGTCTTGTAATCTCTGTCCTGTTTGCTGAAATTTAAAAATAGTATCTGTTATAAGTTTAAGGCTGTAACCATTCTGCTGCAGATCCTTCTTAATGTTTCTTATTTCGATTTCCAAATCATGAGAATTATTACAAATTTGAACGGCTCTATTATACAAATTTCTTATTATGCCTCGTTTACTTGTAGCAGAATGATTGGAGCCTTGATTTAAATATTGTCCTGTGTGAGTGGGTTTACGATAGACTGTTGTTCTGATGTCGCTTTCTACTCGTTTGACAAGTACATCAAGAAAAGGAATTTGACAATTTTGCTCCAACTCCATTGTAAATTTAATGGTAGGTCTTATGTTATTTGGGTGGTGAAGAAATTGTGAAAGTTGCTAGTCATTCCCGGTTCAGACAATAAAAGTATCATCAAGATTTCTTAGCCAGAGCTTAGGTTTATATGTTGCGGTATCATCCGCGTGTGATTCGAACCACTCCATGTAAATATTGGACACCACTGGCGAAAGCGATGAACCCATTGGCAGACCGTCATTCTGAGCATAAAACCTATCTTTCACCTGAAAATAAGAGTTGTGTAGACAGAACTCCTACAACTCCATCACTCCCTCCAGCGGAAGGCTTGTACGTTCACGAAGGGATTCGTCATCAACCAGTCTCTATCTAATAATATCTAGCGTTTCATTTATCGGGAAATTGCTGTATAGACTTTCGGCATTAAAACTGACAAGTCTATCCTCGGGTCTAAAACAAAAGATTTAAGAATATTAACAAAATGATTGGAATTTTCTACAAATGAAGCGGTATTGCCTGCAAGAGGTTGAATAATTTTCAAAAGGAATTTAGACAGATTGCTTGTTGGAGAATTTCTGGAACTTGTGATTGGGCGTATAGATGAGGAGGCTTGTTATAATGTGGTGTAGGTTGAGACCTTATCTTGTCCGAAATATATCTGGAATACTTTTTTTAAAGTTCTATAAACTTTACTTTCAATTGATTGGGTCGGGTCTTTTGAGAGAAGTTTATAGTTTCCTTTGGCAAGTACCTCTTTAACTTTCTGGTTAAAGATTTCCGTGACCAAAATCACTGTTGCATTGCCCTTATCTGCCGGTAAGATTTTAACAGATTTGAAGATTCTTCAACACGATTTCCTCTGTCTTGCTTAAGTTAGAAATATGCTTAATAGATTTGTCAATAATGGTCCTTACCTGATGTCTGAATTCATCGGCGTCTTTTCGTAGAAGAGGATGACTTTCTATGGCGGTGATGATATCGATAGGTGTTATCTTCTTTAGAGCGATGGAAAAGTTAAGTCCTTTGGCAAGTAGGTTTTCTTCTATGAGTGTCAATGTCTTTGATGTATTAAGGATGGTTCTTACATTGTCGCTGGTCGACTGGCTTTGTGGATGTTGATGAGCGAGTTTCCTTTGATGCCTCGCTTGCCAAGTCTGTCGTAGATGGTTGCAGGTTCTTGTGATTTTGTCCAGAATCGGTTAATAATCTTCCTCTATAGTGTATTCTCGAATCCCCTGAAACCGTTGTCCCAGTTCTTCTGTCAGTAAGGACCTGTTCCAGCGATGAAAGCTGATTTGGGATCGTATGAGTGCTTTACTGGCGTCATCTAAAATCCGCTGAAATTTGTAACAACTCTCATGACTTGGAAATCGAAATAACAAAGATCAGGCAAATGTATTTCTTACAATTCCATACATTAAACGAGTATCAGAGATAATGCATTTACCAAGTTCCTTGTGAGTGTGGTGAATCATACATAGGTGAAACAAAGAAACATTATCTATTAGGCTTAAAGAACACCAGAGGAATATCCAAAAAGGTGAAACAACGAAATCAGGAATCGCCGAACACGCATGGTCAAAACAACATCGAATGAAGTGGACAGAAGCAAAGGTTTTGCACAAGGAGTCACACTGGAAGAAACGAAAATTCCTTGAAGCTGCCTTTATTGGGCAGAATCAGGGTGTTTTCAGTAAACCAAGTATTGAAATTCCAAATATTTGGAAGACCCTCCTTGGGCGGAGCCAACAAAATGTTATCGCATATGTCAAATTTACACATGAACTTTCTTATTTTAAATTGAACACCCTGTATATTTGTTAATACTTCAATAGATTTTCTCTTCCACATTCCAATAATATACCATATGTAGTGGTAATCTTTAGCGGTTCTCGAGTGAACTAAAAATAATTTGCCATAAGGGCAATGTGTTAGCCAAGGAAAAATAGTTTAAGTGGTTCTTTGTTCAACGCTGCTCTTACGGCAACGTTTTTCTAAATTTGTTCAATGACCATTTAGGATAAATGTAACTAACTCATGGTATACTTTTGGAATTAGAAAGAAACGATCTATCGAAGTTTTAAAAAATATACAGGGTGTTATATTTAAAATAAGAAAGTTGATGTTTAAATTTGACATATGCAACTTTTGTTCAGGCTATAGTTTCTCCCCAGATTTTAAGTAAAAAAAAGTACAACTGGCAACGCTTTGTTCTTTAATTTTTTTAATATTTTGCCAGAGTGTACAGGGAAAACTAAACATCAGAATTAGCTGAAATTTTCAATAATTAACAAAAATATCTCAAGGATGTTTCAAAATTCTCAATTATTTTTTCTTCAAAATAAAAGCTCTGGTGCTGTCATCTGTCCCAAAAGTCTCAAAATAATTGCGGTTTAGAACAAACCTAATTTGCAAAAAAATAGAGAAATACTCACAATTTCCTCTGGATTACATTTTTCCTTTTTATATTTCCTTGCTTTAGCGAAAATAAAAACAAGTTTCCTTTTTTCTAATTATTACTAGGAATTCGCATAGAAACATTCGGCGCCCATAACATGCCATAACCCCACATAATTTTGTTTTTATTTTGATTCAACCATTTTTTAAAAATTTAAATTATTGCGGCATAGTTATGTGCAAGTGTACTAGTGAAATCTTGGAGTGCAAAGGATAGATTTTAGAAGCTCAGTTTCATTTAGTCGTTGATGCTCCTGGGCAAGAAATAGAATACGATTGTTTCGTCTAGCACCAGTAGCCGATTTTTAAATCTGCATGCTTGTAAGTTAAACTGTTGTCGGTATCAGGTAGCGGGGGTGTTTCCAATTCAATTATAAATACACCTGTAAATGCAACCTTCAACATACCTATGGCCATGCGTTGATACTTTTTTTTTCAAAATCATGAGAAAATGCTAGCTGTCGAAAAAAATTCCGGTAATAATTCAGGCTTAGGGATTACAAGTGAAAATTGAAGAAAGAATTTAACAATCACAATACAAACATGAAAGGGAAAACTTTTTAGTTAGCTAGAAATTTATACAATACAAAGTAAAAACTTCTGCGGTGGCACACGACAAATTCCTATTTTCAGAATAATAATAAAGAGAATGCAAATAGTTTATTAATTTGTTTACTTTTCTATGCAAATAATTTACTGCCAGCAGAAGTTATTTTATCCAATAATTTGGTTAAAACAATTTCTTTTCCAAAACAAGTCAGTGTAGGAGAAATGTTGCTCCTGCGATCCATTTCGGGGTTCACAATTACACAACCTCTGTTTCCTGGGTTGAAATTAATTTTCATTTTTTTACCTCCCCGACTTTTCCAGGTTTTCTCTGACCAAAAATAAAAAAAATCCAGTAAGGACATCACAAAAAATACTTTTATTTAAATGTTTACGTCCTGAAAACGTTTTAAAGAAAATGCACTCACCAGCTTGTTGACCTATCTACTAATTATGGATTCTGTGCCAAAATTTTTTCACAAAATTACCATAGGCAAAGATTTTGAGAAAAGTATACTGAAAATGTCATTTTTGACACGTTTTTAACGATATTATCGCGCCGCATGCAAATTTTTTTTTCAATATAGGTCGCGATTCTTCAAAAACCGTCAGAAAATCTGGCCCTTGGAAAAAATCTGACGATTTTTAAACACAAGTTTACACCTAATGTTTTTTTGTCAGGGCTATTTGCTAGTATTCCTTAAAATTTAGTTTCTTAATACTGGTCTAGTAAATAATTTCTGAAAACCCTGTTTTTTATTTAAAAATGTATTTAAAAATACATGTAAGCTTATTTTTATGTGTAAACAAACCTTTAAAACTTTTAACATACAAAACCATAGATACATGGTGAGAATTGTCGACACTTTTTGACGTTTATTGGTACGCGTAGAAACAATTTAGCTCCGCCATAAACTAGTACTGCAGAATATCTTTAAAATATTAAATTTACAAAATGTTATTAAAAATATGACGCAGTTTCTCTTACAACGTTAGAATAAATATGAATGACGCTGTGTTTTTATTTTAAATGGGGCGATAAGTAAAATGCGCCACTTTCCAAAATTCTGACGGGTGAGATTTTCTGTCGTTGTTGAAATTTTTCACGTTTTTTGCAAAATCTAGAAAAAAAAACATTTAAAAACAAAAGAAAAAATACTGTGATTTTGTGTGTGAGTTTCAACCCTGGTTCTGTTAGGCATTTACTTTGGGCTGGTAATTTTTAGCTAAGGCAAGTTTAGAGACTGAAGGTTTTCAAAAAAATGATAAAAATATCCATTTTTTCTTTACAAAAAATGTCTATGTTGACGAACATAAATTAGAAGAATACGGAAATAAGTATGAGAAACTTTATATCGATCAATCAATCAAAATAAATTTTCTTGTCACATAGCGCATTGTGGCGGAGAGTGAAAGTAATGCTTGTATTAAGTAAACACCTACCTTGCCCCGTCCGTCTCTTTCTATATGATCATGAAAAAAAGACAGAAGATTTTTCAATGTCGAAATATATTTCACACAATTTTAATTTAGTACCTACCGGTTTTTGCCACCGCTTGTCAAAGTCTGTCAAGCGGTTTTTTTACATTTTAAAAAGTGAGTTATTTTAATCAGTTTTGGTTGGAAATCGCGCGAGTTTACAAAGAAAAGAGATATAGGTTAAAATATTTATAAAATCTGTAAGATATTTATACTGAGATTTTTTCCCAATTAATAAAAAAAAATAACATAATAAAATTTTGTTACCTTTAGTATTTGATAATATTACTCAACATAGTTATAACCCCCTCCTCCTATTTTAGAGTTTTAAAGGGTCCAAAAAACTTTTTGTAAGCTGGAGAAAGTTTTTTAGCTGCATGGAACAGTACAAAGCTGGTTAAGGTTTGTATAGAGCTAAAACCTTTCGCGAATGCATTGCTTTTTTAACACTAAAAAGTATGGAAAAACTGCGACTGTTAGGTTTCTTCATATCTTTTTATTATTAAATAAGTAAGTGTTTGTAAAAAATTAACCAAAAGAATATATGTATTTTATTGTGCTTCTGGCTGTAGTAGTAGTTCCTACCTGTAGCCACTGGCCGCGCTCGTGTCACCGACAAACAATATTCCCCAAGTATAACACAGTGTCGATCACTCTCGCGTAGCTATTACTTTCTCTATGGTATTCTATACTTTAAAAAAATATCTTTAGAGCAAAAGCGCTTATTCTCTAATTTGGACTTTCTTCCCCGATGAAATATGTAATAGAGGTTTAAACTAAATTTCAACAACACACCTGTCGTAAACTATAACCTAAATCACACTTTGATGTTACCACTGTCATATTATAAAAAGTTGAACTCTTACTTATATGTAGATAAATAATTAAAATTGGACCGGATCAGAGAAATAATTTCAAAAGTTTGCATACGTCGCACATAGGGCGCGGGGGTGTGGTCGACACAGTTTAAATTATTAAAAATTTAAAACAAACAATTATTTATGCAAGAATAATTTTCCATAGTAAATATTAAACGATATCGAAGAAAGTCAGTAAGTACTTGAATGAAGCACACATTAAAATATAATATAAAAGGAACGCCTATGGGTTATAAAACCAGCAATTTATCAGACCGTATTTAATAAAAATATTCATCGTAAGAACGATTCACCATAGAAACTGCAATTCGTCAAAACCAATTTTTATCCCAAACTTATTTTATCAAACCCATTAAACAACAAATTCGAAATTTATAGGACTCGGTTTTAGTCGAAACATTGAACCATTTTTCATAAAACCCGGTATTTGTCAAACCATTATTTATCAAAACCGGAATTGGTAAAACTCGTTGTTTATCAGAAAATGTTTGCTACATTGATTGCGCATACGCCAATAATACATAAACCGGAGGCGTACACGCAATAGAGTGACATCTATACATCTAACAATACCGCGACGCCGCGCCACCTGCGTGCGCAATCAATTTACCAAAAATTTTCTGATAAACAACGAGTTTTACGAATTCCGGTTTTGATAAATAATGGTTTTTATTAGAAATGGGTTCTACAAATTACGAGTTTTATATTGAATGAGTTGATTGATTGATTGATGCGTTTGTGAGTGTGCTAGTATAGCACTGTCCACTGAGACCACTATTAGGTTTATTGTGGTTCACTTTTAACATTTTTTGTTTGCTACAGAATATTCAGCCCCTTAAAGAGGCCCGCAACTTGCTTTGCTGAAGCATCATTCAGATCCAGTTCGTCGATCTGTGGTTTACAGAAGATATGTTGACGCTGACGTGCAATGACCGGATATTCACAAAGCACATGTATAGCAGTCTCATCATACTCCATACAGAGCCTACATTCGGTGTCCTCACTTAGACCCATTCTGTGTAATGGTACTTTCAGCCTGCAGTGTCTGGTGTATAGATCAACCATTGTCCGGATGTCCTGCCTGGTGAGCTCAGTGAGGAATGTGCCAGTCCCGGCAATTCTCTCCAGTACTGATGGAACTTGTTTTCCATCCAGCCTGAGAGAGCAGTGTTGATTTTGTTGTATGCTATTCCGGGGCCAATAAAGATGGCAGAGGCCGCTTCACGCGCCAGCTGGTCGGCAGTCTCATTTCCCCGATACCCAGAATGTCCTGGAATCCATACCAGCGACACAGTGTTTATTCGTCCTAGGGTGTTCAGTGTGTCCTGGCAGCTCCTAACGGTTCTCGATGAGCACCTATAGGATTCAAGAGCTGACTGTCGGGGATCTTTATTGATCTGTTGCGCCAGTTATGATCTATCATCCAACGTGCGCTCATTTCAAAGGCGAAAAGATCCGCCTGGAAAATTGTAGCCATTCGTCTAAGACTATGTATAATCCGTCTTGTACCAGCAGCTATCTTCACTTGAGAAATTTATTCTGTTTATCGTCCAGTCCTCCCTATTTGGGAGAATAGGGTTGTATAGCTTTTTGCTGCTTACTGTTGCGGGCATTGGATCCGGTAGCAACCCTAGAATGCAGTGGCTCTCAATTGCCCGCGTTAAAGGGTTTGGTACTAATTGACTTGCCCTGCCACCCCATTGCGTACGGCTTTACGTACACAGATAGTTTTTTAAAAAAATTTCTTTTTACCGTGTAGGAGAGCCAGAAATAGAAATAAATAATTTAACCGATTCAACCCAATTTTTCGAACAGTTTCCTACTCTCTCATTCGCACTCACCATAAGTGCAAAGAAGATATGTCCGACTTAACGCATATTAACAAAGCACACGATTTCGAAGAGTGGTATTAAGATCGCAACTAAACAACACCTGATTTCATTTTGATAAAAGATCATCTGGCTGGTTCAATCGTACGGACTTCTTGGATGTTGTCCCAGTTTCGTTGAACTGGTAACTCAGGTATTTGTGCGAAATCGGTTCGTTTGACGTCACTAAGAAGTCTGTTTTAAGGTTATAAAATTTGTCGGTTTACACAACAAAATTTCTCACGTACGAAAACTTTAAAGGCCTTCGTATTTCGAGGTTCATTTTTATATTTCCCGATCTCAATTTCTCTTAAGTCCAAACGTGACCAAAAGTCGTCTTTTATGCCCTACTTTATAAAATTGAGATAAATCGAAATAGGTATGGGTGTAATAATCCGAAAAAGGGTTTCCTAAACATCAGATTTCTATCATACGTTGTATCAAAAACGGGAAAAGAGGACCCAGGATCAAAAGTATCAAAGTAAAGTCTTATATAGGACGATTTTATAAAAAGGGTTTGAGAGTTTTTACAGTAACACGAAGACATTTTTTGTGGCAAAGGTCAGACATGGAAAGGACTTTTTAAAGGTTTTACGATATGTGTTTTTATCGTTTTTATTTTGCTATTTGAAATAAGAACATATGGATGGCAGGTATTCAGGGTGTAAAAGTTATAAAATGGGTGATGTCACACCGTAAAAAAATGTAATTTAAAACGAGTTCACCCTGAGAAATGACTGAAACATTCGCCCAACTAACTTCTCTCAATCTTAAGTTAAATACTATTTTGCCTTGGTTTTAGGTTATGTTCTCAAATTTTACTCAAAATTTAGTTAAATTAACCAATAGTTAACCAAGAGAACTAAAGAAAATCAAAAACGATAAAAAAATAAAATGGCCAACAGTGTAAGATCCCTGACTAAAAGAAACGCGATTAAAAAATCATTTATTTCTTACTTATCAGTGTCCTTAAAAAGCACCTTAGATGACGTCAGTAGGATTAAAATTTGATTTAAGGTATATAAATGTTGATCTGTCAGCGGCGGTGGTTGTGATCGAGTTTTTTGTAAGAACTTTGCAGTATTTTTCGAGAAATTTTGACTTTTCTTAATTTTATCAAAAATGAGTTACTAAGGTTCCAAAACACCTTAATCAACGAAAAAAAAAGTTTTCTGTCGGTTTGTTGTCTGTTGTCTGCCTGTATACAAGATAATTCAAGAACGCCTTGATCAATTTTAACGAAATTTGGTAAAAAAATCCTCTATCGGCTGACCATGACCTAATTAACTTTTGGGTAGACTGGTGGGGAGTTGAAGGGAAGAAAAGGGGTGTAAAATATTTAAAAAAATTGTAACTTTGGAACAAAAGCAATCAGCGATACACGGTTTTCAGATTTAAGTTTCCATGAACATGGACTACAGATTTTGTTATTAAGTCCAAATTTGTGGGAGCTTTAGTTTCAGAGTTATTTGAAAAAACGTTAAAATATATTAAAAAAATCATAACTTTAGAAGTGAAGCAGCTATAGATACGCGGTTTTCAGATTTTTTTGTTTTCGTATATATTACCCAAAAATTTAGTTAAAAGGTTCAAATCTTTCAAAGCTACAGCATCAAATAATTGATTGTATGGTTCACTATCCGTGCTTTCTAGCACCAATTTTTTTGATCAAGGCATAAAATAGTAGTTTTAACAACTAGTGGCTAAAATAGTACTTTCCTTACAAGCGTTGGTTTAAATAACGAGCGCAGCGAGATATTTAAAAACGCGAGTAAAAAAAAAGCACAGTTTAGCCGCGAGTTGTTAACACTATTTTTTTAATATTCTTATCAGAAAATCCAAGAAAAATATATCATATAAATCAAGGCGGCTGGTAAATGAAATAACAAAGGTGGTGTCCATGGCGATGTGCCTTTTTATTCGGTTATGTTCGTTGTTGCGACAGTTTGATATTTTGACGATGTTTTTTTCGTAAATACTTGGCGAAAACTGGCGGAAATGGCTTTAGTTTTTAGGGCAGAATAATTAGAATTTTTCAATATTACCATTTTCCGCTTTTTCTCTTTAATTTTGGGTAAAAAACGGACCGAAATCTTTTTTTGCACCCGTGACGAAAAAAAATACTTTTTTTGCATCGGTAACCAAAAAAGCCATGCTTTAGTTATCTGCAGACAGAAAAATAGTTTTCAAAACCCTTGTTATTTGAACCAATGCTCGTACTATTTCTGCTGCTTGTCATACAAACTACTATTAGAGCCCTGTAAAAAAAGTTAAACTACTTTCTTATAAATTGTAGAGGTTGTAGCTACCCCAAGGGTGATTTTGACGAAAAGTGTATCCCCGTGCAATAAAAATCAACGTAATTCTTGATGCATTCTTTTAAATGGGACATCCTGAATTTTTATTAATTGGTTGTTGGAAAAAAAGAAACTTTTTTCTAAGGCGTGAGTGAATTTTTGAACACACTGTATCTGGTGTAAAACCAATACCCGCAACGCGACTCGGACACATTTTTTAAATTTTTTCACAATTTTTTTGATGTTTTTTCTGAGTTTCTGCAACGCAAATAGTAAAATAGAGCCAACCGTCCTCTAGAGAATGGTCCATTACCTAACAGTTTCATTTAGTGAGTTCGCCAACATCACCTACGCACGAAATTCAATATTACTCAAAACCTAAACCATTATTATATAATTTCCTAACAAAATTTTTATGACCTTAAGAATCACACGAACGTAACAAAGCCAGTTTTTAAAAACAATGGTGGGTTTTCTAAATTAACCTGTATTTTGTGAGTGGTCTAAGCACTAACTTAACTGAATGGACTACACACATGAAATGATTTACAGAGTTCGATTTGTTTCCGTCTCGGCTGCAATTTGAATTTTCCAGCCAAGTTTTTTGCAATCGGAATAAGGCTCAAGATTTAAAATATTGACTATATAGTTTCGGAAAAATTGTCTTTGTTTGGCATATTTTTCCATATCATCAAATTTTAAAATTAACTCTGCATTTGAGACTTCCAGTGTATTATGATAATTTTATTTATACAGGACGTTTCGATCAGTACAATCTCTGATCGTCTTCAGGTGCAAACTACAATCTATTCTTAAGGCTACGTACTTATATACTATGGGAAATACCCTAATTCTGCCCAATAAAGAAAGCCGCAAGGATTTTTTTTCTGGATAAAGGTATCGCTAGATATTATTAAACAGAGACTGGTTGATGAGGAATGCCTTTGTGAACGTACCCGCCTGCCGCTGGTGAAAGATAGTGTTGACCAATATTTACATGGAGTGGTTCGAACAACAGTCTATCGCAAACCCACTTACAAAGGACAATATTTCAATCAAGATTCAAATCATTATGCTAAATCCAAACAATTCTCATTTCTTCAAAATCGAAATAAGAAACATTTAGAAGGATCTGCAGCAGAATCGTTACAGACTTAAACCTATAACAGATACTATTTCTAAATTTCAGCAGACAGGATAGAGATTACAAAATCAAAACCAGGCAAATGCATTCATTACAATTCCATACATTAAACTCATTAAAGGAGTATCAGAGAAAACTCGAAAAGTAGTAAACAACTTTAATATTAAAACAGCTTTGAAATCTAACACGTTTCGAAGCCTTCTTAGTAAAACTAAACCGGAGAACAAACAAAATAAGGAATGCATTTACTAAGTTCCTTGTGAGTCTGGTGAATCATACATAGGCGAAACAAAAATACCACTATCTGTGAGGCTTAAGGAACATCCTACGAATATCCAAAGAGCTGAAACAACGAAATCAGGAATCGCCGAACATACATGGTCAAAGCAACACCGACTGAAGTGCACAAGGAGTCACACTGGAAAAAACGAAAATTCCTTGAAGCTGCGTTTATTGGGCAGAATCAGGTTATTTCAGTAAACCAAGTGTCCAAATATGTGGAAGCCCCTTCCTAAGCGGAGCCAACTTCTTAAACTTCACGGTTGAGTGATTTTCCATAGTATATAAGTACGTAGCTTTAGGAATGGATTGTAGTTTGCACCTAAAGACGATCAGAGTTTGTATTGATCGAAACGTCGTGTATAAATTAAATATAGACAATAGAAGTCCAAAACACAGAGTTAATTTCAAACACATCATTATCTCAAACTTTCAAACATTATAAAACTTTATCATAAAGTTTAGAAGAACTAGGTATAGTATATTATTATCAAAATATTTATTTTTACTGAGGTTTTATTTTTGAAGCCGTGATAGCAATCGAACACTCGACGGCCAACATCAAATGCACGTTCACCACTTCAAGAATCCAATCCCAGCCACGCGACGCTTCTCGTTCATTTAAGCCCGGTAGCTATTCCATCTACACGAGGGGGTCACACTACAAGTGTCTTCATTCCTCTCGCTCTCTATCGTTTAGAATGATATGGAAGTCATTGCAGCTTATTGAATTGGTTTGGTCGAGTGTGCGTAAAGTTTATAAACGAACTCATACTGGACAATATCTAAACTTCAAATCAAAACATTCCACATCAACCAAACTGGAAATTGCAAAATCTCTTATAGATCAAGCCACCTACATTTGCAATACAGAAGGAGCTTTAAATAAAGAAAAGTCAAAAATTCTTCAACTACATGATCAATAAAACTCTTCAGACCATACCAACACAAAGGACGACAGACGCAAATACTGAAAGGAAGGCAACACTTATAATTCCATACATCAAAGGAACAACAACAATAAGAAGTAAATTAACAAAAACTAAACCATATCGCCACAACACCAAGAACTGCATCTACCAGGTACCATGCGAGTATGGGGATATCCACATCGGAGAAACCAGCGGACCCATGGAAGTTCACGTAAAACTCGATAAGGGTACGCAACTGAATTAAAAATAGCTCAACATTTCTGGAAAAATCAACATAGCATGGAAAGAGGCAAAGATCGTCGTCACGAAGGAGAATCTATTCAAGCGGAAGTTCAAAGAAACAGCATTCATACAGAGGAACCAGAATGTCTTTTCTCAACAAAGCGTCAATATCAAGGATATTTGGAAAACCCATACTTTTCCGAGGTAACAGATTTCAACTGTGAAAGGGCGGAGTATGACCAATGCAGCACAATATATTATCAATTGTAACACCGAGTAATTTAGCCTGGCTAGCTAATTTATTATCAGTTGGAATAATAAGTGTGTCAGTTTTTTGTTCATTCAAATTGTGAGTAAACCAGTATTTTTCCCGATTGATGTCTCTATTCGATAAATTTTGAATGTGGTCCAGTGTTCTACCAGATGTAATAAAAGTTGTGTCATCTGCAAAAAGTTGTTGTTGTGCAACAAAAAAATTAAAGGACCTAAAATAGAGCCTTGTGGCACGCCAATATCTATATTTTTTAATTGAAAAGTATTATTTAGATCTATCTAAACACATTGTTTTCGTTGTGACAGGTTGGTAACTTTCGATTAAATTGAAAGCTCTTATAGTTATAATAGTTAGTAATAGTCATAGTCACAATCAGTAAAAAATGTTCGTAGTTATCCGACTTAAGCGCATTAAAGTTATTGGTACTGTTTTTTTTTACTTTTACAAGAAGTTTTATTCAAATTAATGATTCTAAAAAGGCAAATTTTGGGCTTCTTTTCGGTTAGATTTTAAAACGTCGTAATATCGGTCACAATGGCTAAAATATGTATATATGTATTTAGTTATTATTATGAAAAACAGTTTTACAAAAAAAAAGAAAACCACAAATAATTACATATAATACCGCCTTTACATAAAAAAATAAAATTAAAAATTTTTACGGCATTCTATTCCAATGTATGAGAAAATTACTTTACAAAAATCGATTAAAAAATAGTTCATTTCATAATAAAAATACCAACTTAGTCTTATGTCTAAAAAACTAAAGGTTACAGATAAAATCTACTTTGACAAACAAAATTTACTTTAAATTGTTTATAGAAAAGCAATTCACACCAAAAAGAACTTTTCATTGATAAAAAAGTTATAGGCCATATTCCGAAAAGCATATTTTTCAAAAAGTCCCTGTAGTTCGAAAACGGGTCGACTACTAACATACGGTTTTCACCAATATTAATTTCCGAAAAATCGAGTCCATAACATGCATATTAGTTTTTCGGTATCTGCCCTAGAAATAACCAAATCTCCACAACTCACCCAGTACAACAGCCTCTTTAAAATAAAAATCAAATTCACTAAATCCTCTACTTTTGAGCAACAATCTTTTCCTAACAAGCCCTGAATATACAAGCTCTGAGACGCTTTCAACATTATTAGGTGGCTTGGGGAGCTTAAAAAAGACAAAAGAAAGCTGATGTACAAGCTACTGTAGCTGGAATATAAGCTTAAGGTACAAGAGAGCATATATAGCTATAAAGTCTTTATTTCGCTTATGCATATAGTTAATTCTAGAGTTTATAAAACCTAAATGAGTAGGTATTCAAACACTGAATATCTACAAAACAGGCTCAAAAAACAATTTTTTTAATAACTAATCACAGTGTCATATCTTCAATTCAAAATACCTTTTCGCGTTTTATAAAAAAGCTCACCGTTTAAAATGGACTTGCTTGGCTTGCATTTTGTTCGTTCAAAGCAAAGATATTATTTACCTAGATATGTTTTTTTTTTCAGTCTTTTCGTAGATGTAACAGCAAAGAAAAGCATATTACATAATTATAGGTACAAATCAATTCAACTTAAAATTAAAGATGCAGTTGCTGAAGTTTGAAAAATTCATAAACGAACTCATACTGGACAATATCTAAACTTCAAATCAAAACATTCCACATCAACCAAACTGAAAATTGCAAAATCTCTTATAGATCAAGCCACCTACATTTGTAATACAGAAGGAGCTTTAAATAAAGAAAAGGCAAAAATTCTTCAACTACATGATCAATAAAACTCTTCAGATCATACCAAAACAAAGGACGACAGACGCAAATACTAAAAGGAAGGCGACACTTATAATTCCATACATCAAAGGAATCTCAGAAAAGATCAGAAGAATAGGCAACCAATACCATCCTTGGACCAACAACAACAATAAGAAGTAAATTAACAAAAATTAAACCATATCGCCACAACACCAAGAACTGAATCTACCAGGTACCAGTTCACTTAAAGCCCGCAGGAATTAAAGTGACTTTTGCTGAAATTTGATAGTAATTTTGCTTTTTCTGTTTGGCTTTCATTTTGTTCGTTCAAAACAAAGAGATTATTTACCTAGATATGTTTTTTTTTCAGTTTTTTCATAGATGTAGCAGCAATGAAAAGCAAGCTTTTGTTTAATTTTTTCAATTTTTATTTCAAGAACAACAATAAACAAATTACATAATTATAGGTACAAATCAATCCAACTTAAAATTAAAGATGCAGTTGCTGCAGTTTGATAAATTCATAAGGGGATAGGGATGGTCATTTTCCCGAAGTGCATTGAGATGGACCGACGCTGGCTGTGTCAAAAGTGCTGGTGATGGCAATATTTATCCACTTTCAGCAATATTCTTCTCTGAACACCACAAAAAATAGCCCTTATATACCTTTTCGTCAAGTTTTCTGGATTCCGCGGGCAACAGGTTCTTCTTTGCCTTTTCGGCGGCATCCAGAATTTCCCTGGGAAGACTTGGTGAACTTTGAAATCGTGAAAATAATGCAGTTTGTATGAAAATTTAGAAGAAACTTCTCAAGTGACGCTCAGTTTGTTTAGTTGGTTGCTACGTGTTGCTAGGAACATTATTCAATGTTTTTGTCAGATTGCTTGATTCAAAAGTGACATGATAGACTGGCTGCCGGCTTACTAATAGTGATTCGTGTGTTGTCAAAATACTAGAGAGAAACACGGTTTTATCTCGTTCTTAAATTGCGTGAGTGTAAAAACCCTCGCCCATCGGCTCGGGTCTTTATTTTCACACCGCGAGCGTTAATCGCTGTCTTTAAGACCTAGATACATAAATAACATTTATTCACACTCTCACAACATTTTTGTTTAATTGCAACCCTTATTGCTGCGTATAACTGACCCTTGATGATGCTGAGATGCATCATAGACACACCGCCATGCAGCATGTATTCAAACTTTAGGCGGCTGCTTAGCAAAATCGGGCCGAATCAGTATTCAGCTGAGCCAGCGAATCTGTTTTTATTTTTGCCATCTACTTTAGGTGCAATCGTGAAAATGTAAGTAGCAAGCTCGTTTTTAGTGTACTTAAACCACTAACCTTTACCCTTAACTTAATGTTGGTTTTACATAGTCTAATAAAACCATATAAGCATGAGATACTATAATGGTCCGAGTGTCGCATAATGTGTAGTAATAATAACTTTGAAAAACAAAGAAAATAACACAGGCCGACGTCAGTTTAGTTACAGAAAGGAGAACCATTTTTACTGACTAATTTTGGATCGCTGATTATGGCAATGATAACAGTTTTGCTCGATTAGCTCGTAATTTCACGTTATGCGTGGCTGCCATTTTTACTATAATCTTAAAGGTCGACTTGAGTTTCTATCAAAATAACAATTTTGGCAATGGTTAATTAATGGTGATGGGGCGGGATGCCTTAAGCACTTTGTCATTGGCTATTGTTTTGTCCCAGCAGGTAAGACCGCCTCGTCTATGTGGCAACAATGGCGCGGAGTCGCGGATTTGCTAGAACCTTCTAGGCTATGAGGTGCGTAAATATATAAGGCGCCGCGCCAGCAGTGTCGCGTAAGTAGACAAAGTCAGTTTCGCTTTAATACATAACATAAATGATCAATGTTTCATTGTTGTTGATTTCTTAATTCGTGCTGTTGTCTTCTTAGTCGATACTCTAGCTCTACATTGTGTGCCGTTTTTCCGCTTTTGCAATATGTCAGGTTCTTCTCGTAGAGTTTGTAAAAATTCACCGGACCGATTTTGGTATATTTATGGAGTATTTGCGGTACAGTCACAGATGAATGATGTTGTCAAGAAAGCATACTATTTTTATTTCAACTGCAAAAGCGGTGATCAAGATAAAAGCTGGGCTCCTCATGTATGCTGCCTAATGTATTATAGAAAGAGTCCCGAAATCATCATGACGACTGTTATTTTTGTTTGACAAATACAATAGGAGCTAATAAAAAGAAACAACGTGCCATGCAGTATTTAAACTTGCCATCCGCAATAAGACCAGTGCCGAATGGAGAATCTTTACCGATACCTACTCCGTCAAAAAATCGATCGACTGACAAAAGATTGCCAAGAGAAACTTATGAGGATACAACATCAACATCCTCGGATGAAGATACGAGAGACAGTACCTTCCTTTTAATGGATGATCACCTTATACTTAAAAATGAATTAAATGATTTAGTTAGAGACTTTCAAAAGAGAGAGCTCAACTTTTAGGTGACAGACTGAAACAGTGGAATTTGCTGGCTCCGGGAACTACTTACACTCAATACAGAAAAAGGAATAAACCTCTTTCAGAATATTACAAAATGGAAGGTTCACTTTGCCTATGCACGGACATAAATGGACTGATGACCGAGTTACAAATTCAATACAATCCATCTGAATGGCGTCTTTTCAAAGTACAGTCTCAAAGCAGTTTTACTGCATAATGAGAACATAAGGCCGTCTATTCCTGTGGCACACTCTATTTCGATGAAAGAAACGTATGAAGATCTCGCCCTAATTCTAAATCATATCAACTACAAAGAACATAGCTGGCAAATTTGTGGAGATCTGAAAGTTATTGCAATATTACTTGGTATGCAAGGTGGATTTACAAAATACTGTTGTTTTTTGTGTCTTTGGGACTCAAGAGTTATAACTAAACATTACTTACAAAAAGAGTGGCCCCCTAGAGAGTCATTTAGGCCCGGTACTAACAATGTCAAGTATGAGCCTCTGGTAGATCCAGCCAGCCAAGATCCTGAATTTTGTCAAAGTTATGAACAAAGAGGGCGCAGCATTTAGTTACCTTAAACAGTTTTTTCCAAAATTAAGTGATGCTAAATTAAAGGAAGGAATTTTTATAGGACCTGATATTCGTAAATTGATGCGTGATGAATTGTTTGAACAGACTTTAAATGAAAAGGAGTTGAATACATGGCGTGCCTTTGTCAATGTTACGAAAGGTTTTTTGGGCAAAAATAAAGACGAAAATTACGAAGGACTGGTGCAGCAACTTCTGGTCTCTTATAAAGCTTTGGGATGTCGCATGTCCTTGAAAATCCACTTTCTTCACTCACATCTCGACTTCTTTCCAGAAAATCTTGGAGATGTTAGCGATGAAATGGGAGAGCGCTTTCATAAGGATATAATAAAGATGGAAACTCGATATCAAGGACGTTGGGACTCTGCAATGATGGGAGACTACTGCTGGTTAGTGAAAAGAGAAGATCCGTCGTTTCATAAAAGAAAGAAGTAAAACTGATGGTCTTTTTTGCAATTTTATTGAAGTACATATTGTCCACATTCTATGTATGTAATGCTATTATACTGACTTAATAAATAGTTTTTAATTGATTTTATTTAACAAATAATAATCGTCAATAAATCTATTCTAGTTCTACTGGTGCATTTATCAAATTAATTCCGTATTCATCCTCACTTACGTCATTTATTTGGCTGGTAAACATGATAATAGTTTATGCGCCCAGTAAATAATGGTAAAATTGGCAACTATGCGTTACACAAAAATACGAGCTAATGGAGGAAAATGGTTATCATATTCGCACTCAGCAACCCTAAATTAGTTAGAAACAGTGGATTTTCTTTCTGTAACTTTTCAAAAGTTCAAAAACGTCGGCCTGTGTAATTGAAAAATCAGGGTTGGCTAGGCCAGTTTACTCGCGCCTAGAAGAGTTATTGGCTCTGCATTTTTTCTAGACTAACTTGATTGGGGGAGTTATGATGGCTACTCATCGCTACAGCATTATTTCGCAAAATACAAGGGCAGGGCCGTTATAGTATCTCATAATTATATGAGGTTGCTGAAAATAAACCAATCAAAATGAGTTTTTGGTTTTACTAAAAGCTTGTTTCAGTCTCTTTACTTAAACGTGTTTACACATTACAAAAACGCACTTGAACGCAATTTAACCTTATAGCATTTATTGTAAAAATAAGAACTAACAAATAAAATAAAATAAAATAAAAGTGGTCTAACTTTTAATTTTATATTTTATTTTAATTTTCCTGTATAAACGGAACAATTTTCCTTATTTCTTCTTATGTAAACCCAGCTTTACTTACCTAAATTAGGTATTCTTCTGCCATCTTCTTTCTTCTTAAAGAAAAAAAAGGTTTTTTTCTATCACTTGTAGTAACTCAAAGTTTATGTCAAATTAGAGAATACACCATGTTAAGTTTTAAAATAGTACTTCCGTGTAACTACAGCATATAACTATTAGGTATATAAAGTCCCAGAATAAGAAAAAATCGTAGCGGCAGTGGTCAAAATCTAGATTGCCATGACATGGCAAATAGGATAATGAAGGCTCGATCTGACTTGGACGAGTTTGTACCGTTGAAAGTCAATCAAAACTTTATGTTTTACTAGTGTCTCGTTGAAGAAAAAAAAAATAGGCATTTTTAAAAGTCAAAAAATATAATTTTAAAATTATTTTATTTTAAACACAATTTGTTGGGGAATGTTTATACCGAATACCGCACAAGGTTAAATTAAAGTATACATGAGCTCACAAAAAGTTCCAAAAATAATTTAACCTTTTGTTGCATTAGTAGTGAAAATATTAGACAAGACAATAGTTTATTTAGTCAAAATCAATACAAAAGTCGCCTAAACATAACACACAGTTTGGATTTTCGTGAAGGGCACAGGGCTATGTCCGTGTCAGTATATGCCTATGTCATAGATTATAAAAAAGCTTTCTTCCAACCAGGTCCAAATAAAAAGCGGGTCTTACTATAAACGTCACAAAAATTTACAATCAAAAGTACGCTGACGTCACTGCAAGACTTGAAAGTTTGAGACAATGATGTATTTGAAATTAACTCTGTTTCGGACTTCCATTGGCTATATTTTATTTATATACGACCTTTCGATCAGTACAATCTCTGATCGTCTTCAGGTGCAAACAACGATCTATTCCTAAAACTACGTACTTATATACTATGGGAAATCAGTCAACCGTGAAGTTTAAGATGTTTGCTCCGTCCAAGGAGGGGCTTCCAAATATTTGGAATTTTAACACATTGTTTGCTGAAAATACCCTGATTCTGCCCAATAAAGGCAGCTTCAAGGAATTTTCCTTTCTTTCAGTTTGAATCCTTGTGCAAAACCTTTGCTTCTGTCCACTTCATTCGGTGTTATTTTGACCATGCGTGTTCGGCGAGTCCTAATTTCGTTGTTTTACCTCTTTGGGTATTCGTCTGATGTTCCTTAAACCTAACAAATAGTGGTTTCACCTATGTGTGCCTCACCACACTCACAAAGAACTTGGTAAATTCATTCCTTATTGTGTTTGGTCTCCGGTTTTGTTTTACTAAGAAAGCTTCGAAATGTATTATTAGATTTAAAAGCTGTTTTAATATTAAAGTTGCTCCCTACTCTTCGAATTTTATCTCCTACTCCTTTAATGTATGGAATTGTAAGGAATGCATTTGCCTGGTTTTGGTCTTGTACTCTCTGTCCTGTTAGTTGAAATTTAGAAGTAGTATCTGTTATAAGTTTAGGGCTGTAACCATTCTGCTGCAGATCCTTCTTAATGTTTCTTAGTTCAATTTACAAGTGAGAATTGTTACAAATTTGAACGGGTCTGTTATACAAAGTTCTTATTATACCTCGTTTGGTTGTAGCAGAATGATTTGAACCTTGAACAAAAAATGACAAATCTATCCTCGGGTCCTAAAACAAAAAATTTAAAAATAAATCGTTGGAATTTTCTACAAATGAAGCGGTCTTGCCTGCAAGAGGTTGAATAATTTTCAAAAGGAATTTAGATAGATTGCTTCTTGGAGAATTTCTGGAACTTGTGATTGGGCGTAAGGACATTGCAAGTGACAGAAGCACAGGTTTTGCACAAGAAGTCACACTGGAAGAAACGAAAACTCCTTGAGCGGCCTTTATTGAGCAGTGAACCAAGTGTTGCAATTCCAAATATTTGGAAGCCTCTCCTGGGGCGGAGCCAACTTCTTAAACTTCACGGTTGAGTGATTTACCATAGTATATAAGTACGTAGCTTCAGGAATAGATTGTAGTTTGCACCTGAAGACGATCAGAGATTGGACTGATCGAAACGTCGCGTCAAAATAAAATTTAGACAACAGAAGTCCGAAACACAGAGGTCATTTCAACTGCAAGTCTTGTTGAATCAAGTTTCAGTCTTGGCTTAACTTATATGTTGGAAAAAGAAAACCTATGGTAATAGTTAAAGAAAAAAACGTAGTAATGTAGCAAAAGTACCAACAGGGACAACATGCAAGAAGTCCGTACGACAAGCGAACATGTCAGAGCCTCTAAAATCAGTGTGGCATAGTCCCATCTCTTGCTCTCCGAATTCGTGTGCTTCGCTGTTTAGAAGTTTATAGGCATGGATGCTAATTAATGACGTCGTTTGTTTATTTTTATCTATTTTAAAAATTTTGTATAAAAATTACTGAGAAATCCGCTATTTGCGTAAAGATAGACTATATTGCTGTGGTATATCAAGGAATTCCAGAAACCTAAACACTCTAGTAGGTATAAATGTACGTGTTTGCGAGAGAGACTGTTTTTTTTATTCTGCCGGTTGTGGTTGATTTAAAAGTCCATTCGTGGATTATTGTGCACCGGGAATAGTCTTTATTAAAGTGCCTGCATGCTGTTGTAAGATAATTTTATTGTTCTAATACTAGACTATGGTAGCTTGCCACGCGTACGTAGAAATGCTGCTTGGTATACCCGCCGTAAGACCAAGGCGAAGCCAATTGATTGGTGCCTTTTTTGGAGTTTGCAATTAAATTCGTCCCGCACGCGACGGTAAAAAAGAATAGTTATTGATTACAAAAAACTTACTAGAAAAACAGTATACGCTAAGTATCCTATACCTATCATTACTGAAATTTTGAACAAATTAAGACTCAGTAAATATTTCAGTACATTAGATTTGAAAAATGGATCAAATTGAAATGAATCCAGGGAGCGGATTTCCAAAGCCAGACTGAGTGTTCGCAGTTTTGGCTATCTCTTTCTATACTCTGTAGAGTGAGAGGCAAAGTAATGGAGAATAGAGACATTGACCTATTTCAACATTAATACTTATTTTTTTGTGGACTTTTATGCGCGTTGTAAATTTTTAACTCTACCGAAATTTCTGTGCTTTTAAAGAAGACAAAAATTTTGAAAATCCGCACTTCAAAATAAGAGTTATAGCAGACTCAGAAAGTGATAAACTCTGAGCCTTATATAGGTTGGTTCTCTACATTACATGTAATATACATCTTGTTACATGTTTATGTAAGTTAAAAAAACGTTTTATCTCCAATACTTTTGACATGAATAAAAAAATAAGTACGTCATCGACACATCTAGTGTGACATTTTCTTTTGAACTAATGACCTAATACTGTAATCCAAGAATGCCTTCAACTACTTGCTACATAAACGAATGCAATATTTGTTACATCCATTTTAAATTAGCAATTAGATGTAAGACCTGAATTTATTCACCTATTTGAAACCTTCTTTAGTTTGCTGCAAATCATGCTAACTTGCTCGATGAGTAAATAACCAACAGACATATAACCGTATACTAGACTTATGAGAGACAATAATCTTACCCCATTAACGAAAAGCCCATAATGTATACCAAAAAGCTGATACTCATTCAAATCCCCTTATTCGACAGGCCGTCAGCTACGACGAGAACATCCGACATCGTCACAAGAGACCCCGTCTTCAGCTAGCTCTCTAGCCTTCAGCTAGCGAGATAGTTCTCACTTTCCCTCCTCCTCCAAATCCCACTTCCCTCCCCTCCCCCCCCCCAACAGCAACAACAAATAGTTCTTTAGAACAGTCACGACATTTAAGCCCTTCAGGCAGCTAGTCTCCCCAAAAATCGACAAAACTTAGGCTACCTAGCGGTAGGGAGAGTTTAAGAGGTCCACTTGAAGGTCAAGTGGGGGTGGAAGGAAAGGTTTGGCAGAATAATTAATGTCAGCGCACATAGATGTCCACTAACACTAAGGATTCTTCCAGATCGGGCCCTCTTACCGGGTGTTGTTGTTTTTTGTTAGACATATAATATGGGATTTGAAGAACAACAATATATCTTGAACCAAAATGTGTGACAAAAAGATTAAATGTCCCTATATTAGCCGCTTTCGAATATGAACAGTTTCGGTCAAGATACATTCGGGTGAGTCTAAAGAAACCGAGGTGTTTTATTCATAAATCTGTCTTACTCGCGGTTAAGCTTACTTGCACCAACGTACTGGTATGTCTTTTTCCTCCCATTCTGCCCCTGTTTCGAAAAGTTAAAAACGAAACTTGTTGACGAATGCTTTTTGTGTGACTTTGGAAACACGGCCCCAGATAATGATTATAGGATTCTATTTGGTCTAAACAAATCTTCATCTTGTCATAGTATTATTACATTGTTAAAAATCCATTTCTTTGCTGGTAAGATCTCGTCTGACTTGTACGCCTGGATTCCTGATCAAAGAGAGCCAATTTTTATACTGTATACCGTTTAGTGTGTAGCTGCCTGATTCGAATCCCGGCTAGGTGCATGAAAATTTTGTGTTTGTCCTCAAAAAATTTACTACACTTGGCACACACTTGGGCATTGATCCTACAATGAATGAAAAGTATCTTTAAGAAATTATCAATGAGATTTATAATTTTGTGGGCGCTCTATTTTTGAGTGGATGCGTTCAATGCTCTATTTTTTCCCGTCGCTATTACCGGGAGATAATACGGCGGAAAATTTAAGTCTGAACAATTTTCCGAATTTCGGCTAATGAAAAATAAAAACCGGTTTTTACTTTCCAGTCAAGTAGACTCTAATGGACGTGCAGGATTTAATAACAATTTCGAGTACATTTGCGTTGCACGCGTGTGCTACCTCACATTTTTAGCTATTATAATTACACTTTTAAGCTCAGTAAATGAAAAAAAAATCAATTTATCATGAAGTACTTTACCATTTTTATCGAATTAAATCGGCTACCACAACAATAACAAAATAAATGTTAAAAAAGGACTATCTCTATAAAGTTTTTTTTTTTATTAACGAATATGAATCTGAAGAGGACGAAAAATGAAAAACTATAAGAGGAAGAGAGATCAATTTTCTTTTTTTTTTCTTAGCAAAAAACTTCAGTTTAACCATTATCGGCGGCGGTCTGGGTGTTTGTTAAATTTCAGTTTAATAGTTACCGAAAGATTCTAACCTCAAAATAGTTTTTTATTAAAAATTTATTTAAAATTTGTATTTGGTAAAAAAAACTCTAAGTATTTAGTAAAATCACTACGAAATTAAATTCTTGACATTGTCGAAGTACCAAGAAGACCAAAAATTATTCGTCCTAGGAAAAATCCTTTGGACAACGATGTAGATTTTAAAAAGAGGTTTAGATTATCGACATGCGAAAGTGTGCACGAGGAATTCGATACAAGTTGGAACATCCCACAGACCAGTAAGTTTTATTCTCTTACCGAGCTCACTGTATGTCTTTCTGACAATTCTGAACATTCTTTGTTGTGGCCTTGGTGACTATGCTGGGTTTGCTCTAGTTGGTGTCATGTTATAGATATAGTTAAAATAATCAACCCTATATGCCAAGAAAATCTAGTCTTTTTAAACTAGAAATAAACTTGTTGGGCTCCTAATCCTACAGCTAATCCAACCAATCTTCCTGGGCGTGGTTTAAGTGAGACTTATAAAATTGAGCAACTTGTTAACCATTGGTTTATTCGAAAGATTAAACTGAAGTTTAAACTATAGTTTAATCTGGAGTTTTACCTTAACGTGAGACCTCTTGCCAAGAGAATGACGTCACGGATAAATCGGCGAACGTGTTTTAATTGTGAACGGTTTTGCAAAAGTCAGAATAACTTAGATTGTTGTTTAGGTTAAATTTTGTTAAAATATTATTGAGGCAAGCAACTAAAGATTTATAATCAAAATCTATCATATGGATAATAAGGGCAGCCAATATATCTTCCAAAATATGGCAAGGTTTTGCATACTTACCCTGAAATAGTCCCGATCATAAAGGATAACTTAAATAGAGACATTATGTTTACCACAGTTGCGATCAGACATAAGGTAAACAATTTGGCGACCATGCCAAATTGCGCTGAAAGTTGTATCTCTACATGTAATGTTTTTAAAAACATATTATTTTTATAACTTTATCATTTACATGCAATTATGCAAATTCTCCGGTTTGTTTTTTTCTAAACATAGAGAAACACATTATTATTCAAATGTATAAAGAAATGTAGGTATATTATATAATTGCATTTAAATGTCCTTGAATCTTCACAATTTTAAATCAATAAAGAATTTATAATGTGGAGGTACATGTTATGGTACTTGAAATATATCTGATTTTTTCGATTGAAATATCATATAAAATACCTGATATTTTGGCCGAAAGAATAATTCTTTTTATTACCCAATATATATCGGGAATAAAACCTACAACAATGTGACAACCTCGCATTTGTAGCGGGTCAGCAATATAAACGTGTGTACGCTGCTCCATTCACAATTTCTCTAGAAAGCTTTAGCATTATCGAGGTTTTCAATAGATTTTTAAGTGTTTGTGGTAAAAGTGAAGTGACAAAGTGCGTAGTGTGCCGAAAACTGGAGATTGCAGGTAAAAACCAAATATTTCACAAGTTTGTTATCATATGTTTTTTCGACGCCATCTTGTGATAGGCCGCCATAGGCGTGCAACTAGTGTTGCAATAAATACAAAATGTAATTAATAAATATAGGAAAGAAATAAGTTTCTTTGGGATATTTTTGCGAATTTGTGATAAAAACAATATGGTAAGAACTTATAATTAATTACACTATATTTGGTATAATGAAATAATTCCAGCTGCAACCTTTTTAAATATCCTATATGAGTAGCAAAAAAATATAAGAGGTGCCTATGATATTTATTTATAAGTACATTCGCAGTTTTGATACTATCTGTAGTCAGCTTATTTGTTCTGCTGAGATTTGTTTATAAGTAGTACAAGCGTTCCCGGTATAAATATAAATTTTTAAAACATTATGATGTCAGACACAGGATAAAGAATTGTTGTAACAACTTTTTATTTATAATATTTACATAGGCAGATACTCCACATAACATTTTTTTGTATTTATTAAAAATGTAAAGATACTTTTGTACGTATTAAATAAAAATTATAGTAGAGTGTATAAACTCTATTTTTTTACACAACGAAAAACCATCATATAGTACCTATTATATAAGTATCATCCTTTTTCGAAATACCACTATTTTTAGTCGAATTTGCTTATTTTTTCGACATTGGTTTTTTGGTAATTTGCCTAAGCAGTGCGGAAAGTGATACTTTTCTTCACATGATGGCCGTTAAAGGTGAAAAAGGCACTTTTGACACGTTTTTAGTACAACAATTTCCTACTTCCATAAAAAGCTTCTGCCTAAGGTTATATATTTGGTATTTTTAAAATTAAAACCAAAAAATAATTTGGTTTCCATTTTTAATTTAATCTAGTTTACAAATGCATCTAAAAACTCCAATTAGACTTAAAATTCACGCCATGCTAAAAAAATACTTTTACATATGCTAATTTTTTAATAAAGTTTTGTAGGTCACTTGACATTAATAGTTAAAGAAACTACTTCGCAAATGCGTGTAAAAAAGTCTACTGTTACATATCAGTTTTAATGTGGAAAGTTCAACTTCCCACACGCCGTTTAACGCACGCAATTTTTTTTTAAACGGTACTTTATGGACCAAATTTTTAAATATTAAGTTTGAAATGTGTGTTCTAAAAACTACTTTTTAATCAAGAAAGTCATCATAAACGCTCGTAAAAAAAAATTATACCTAACCCTTGCGGAAGTGTCCTTCCCGCCCGAACTCCCCCCGTGCGTAAAAGTATCACTTTCTGCACTAATTAGGCAGATAACTATCTGGAGAACATTTAAAAAATTTATATTTTTCTATGTTATATCTTTACATAAATATTTTCACAATGACAAATATAATACCTCTCCATACCCTTGGTATCAATTATTAAGTATATAAAAAAATTAGAGATTGTATTTCCAAAAAAATTTCTGAAAATAACGACCAAACCTTTTTACATTTATAAATAATGAGCCGCTTCTGGCCGCTGCTAAACGTAAGGTGGTTGGAGCATGTGTGAGGAGGAGCATGTCTGGTGCAGCGTTGCCAGTGGAACATAAAATGGTTTTCCCTAAATCTAACGACTGATCTATTTTAGTTAAACGTCTTTGGTCCCGATAATAAGATCTAAAACATACCTTTTCTTAAATTCAACGTCGTCAATGGTTTTTCATTTAATTTTTTTTACACCGACTTTTAAATTGGGTCCCTATAAAAACCCGCAACCAAATTTTGCAGAAACATAATTTGGGAGAATTTACAAGACAAGAAAATAATTGGTCCGAAAAAAATTGTCTCGAGAACGAAATGACGGGAAAATAAAATTGTTAGAAAATATATGCATAGAATTAAATTTAAACGAAACATATTTTTATAGAAACACAAAATGTTAGAAAATATTTTTAACGAAAATAATTTGATAGAAACATAATAACGCCGAACCACAAAATTCAAGAACCCCAATCTGGCCGAAAATGATTTAAACCGATAGCCACGAATCGTTGCCAGGCTTACTTCAGGGAAGAGTCGAAGTAAGTTGTGATATTCATTCAGCCTCCCCCTACCCCCATTTCTTCATAATATTGTATTGTCATCGGACCTACATTACCAAAATAAATCGCAAGATTTGATAGACAGTTACGCAGCCAGAAAGTGTGAAGTTAAATAAAATCGTTTAATAAAAAACTTGTCACCACCGCAATTTTTCGTTTCTAGACAATCATCTTTGATACTTTTGGGAAAATTATAATACTATACAGCTTGTTTAGCGTTGTTTATTAAGATTTTGTACAAATATTAGGCGATTTTCAGCCAGGGATGATTTATCTTCGGTACTTACCGCGGTCGTTATTCGTCCGGTTGACAACTTTGACAGTAAGTGTGACGTGACAATCCCCGACTACTCAAGAATCATAAATTAATAAAGTGGGTCGCTGAAATAAATTGATTAAAAAGTAAAGGACTGTGGGATTATGTTTTGTGTTTTTGTAACACGTGAAAAAAACATGGAATAGAATCAGGTGAATTTTTTCTTCGGCAAGGATGTAAATATGGTAAATAGGTATTTGGTGCAGTTCTTGAATTTACCTAAATAATTAAATCCTACTGTTAACAGGACTAAATTTAGTGACCTCGATCATTCCTGATCCGTCACTACTTGATATTTTTCTTTAATTTCCTAAACCCAAAAAAACTTATCATAAAAAAAACAATATAGTTAATCTTAAATCCTCCTAGATCCTAAATTAAAGCTGTAATCAAAATATGCGCCCAGGTTTAGAGTGTGGTTATAATTGGTAAATACTTAAAACAAATCAGATGATCCCTTACGTGACAATTTCTCCTACTTTGGTTAAAATGAAGAATCACTCCAGGTTGAAAATCGTCTATTAGTGACTTTTGCTACGAGGAAATAAATCCAAACTTTTATTACCATTGTAACAAAAATTGTTCGACATCAGATTATTGCTGCATGACTTGCAAAAAAAGTGTGGAAAACTGTGTTTTCCTACGATCACATAAGTAACCAAATCTGCACTCTATAAGGCCTCAGAAAGATTTATATTTCACACGCATATCAATTTTATTTTCGTCTCTAAAGACGAAAATGTTGTCTTCTCTAGTGACCAAAATGACTAACAGCAAACCATCCAAACAATGTAAGTATCTAGTAGGCTATGATTTGTAGAAGCGTCGGAAATGGACCGAAACCATTTTCGTCCCTAGAGAAGAAAATACCTTCTTCTCTTGAGATGAAAATTAAATCCGAAAGTGGTCATAGGAATAATAGCGTACACAACACGGTAGAAAGTAACTTTCTTACACTCGCGTGTTGTTTCACTCGGCTAGCGCCTCTTTCACAGCATTCACGCTCGTGTGAAATATGTCACTTTCTTCTCTCTTTATGTAATATACTATTCTTTAAGAAGGAATTAAAAAATCTCCACGCAAATAACCCATAAGTAAAAGCTGTTAAATGCTTTACCTTTGGCGGTTTGTCTAAAATTATGTGAATCGTTTCTAAAATCCGCCGAAATATTTTTATTTTCTGTTTCCTATTGCATATTTTTTTTATATTTCGTTGACACAGAATAAAGAATATATTTTGTCGTTGATTGTACTTACATAAAATTTGTATTCAAAATGCATAACCCTATATCCAAGCAATTCCAAGTAGAAAGAAGTGGGTGTATGAAAATTTGTTTTGGGAAATAATTTCCCTTAATATTGTTTGTTCGCAACCAAAACAAAATGAAGAGGCCTTTCTAGGAAATAAATATTTGTCAAGCATGAGGAAAATTTTCCATGAATTCATTACCTTATTCATAAAAAAAATCAATGAGAGCAGCTAAAAATTAAACTTTTAAAAGATCTCCATTTTTAACGCTTCATTTAGTCACAATACAAATTAATTCAAGTGAAAAAAGAGAGATAAAAAGGGAATAATAAAATAAAAAGCTTTCAAAAGGGGGTTTAAAAATTGTTTGTTTACATTCAGATGAGTTTGGTTTTAATAATCCATGGTAAAATTTTAAAAAGCAAAAAAGTTTACAGAAGTTTACTGCTGCTCTTCTACCCTTCCCGATTGATCCAGAACGAAATATTGTTCTTATGTCTGGATTAGTTCACAAAAATAGGGTTTCCAATGGCACTTGCTACTTGGCTAAGGTCGTAGTTACAATCTGGGGAATTGTTTTTAGCAACACTGTACGAGAAATCAATTTAACTATGTCGACCTGATTTTTTTGCAAAATTTTACGTCATTGAATTTGTTTTCCATGGCAACGCGGAGACTTTATTTATGTTTTTCCACAGTCGGACACCAGAGATTTTTTAGCACCGGGTCAAAAATTTGGGGTTACGTTACTTATTTTGACTTTTCGCGTTCTGCGCCGCTAAAAAAAACAAGTAAAATACTAAAATAAAGGAAAACCATTTATTGCAGAATTACCTGCTAAAAAAACGCTACCCAACTACGTATTAAAGTAACTAGGTGTAATGTTTAAGGTTGCATTTACAGGTGCATTTATAATTGAATTCGAGACACTCCCGCTAGCCGATACCGACAACAGTTTAACTTAAAAGCATGCAGATTTAAAAATCGGCTACTGGCGCTAGACGAAATAATCGTATTCTATTTTAAACAAGAGCGTCAACAACTAGCAAGAATCTTTCCAACCTCTAAATGGAGCTTTACTGACCTGTTTTGTTAGTACTCAAATATCCGTATGTTTTTGAAACTGAACTTCTAAAATCTATCTTTTGCAATCCAAGATTTCACTAGTTCACACACACATAACTATGCCGCAATAATTTAAATTAAATGAAAACAAAATTATGTGGGGTTATGGGCGCCGAATGTTTCTATGCGAATTCCTACTAATCCCAGCGAGTCAGTATAGTTCTCTTGGTTCTTTGATAGACTCGGGGTAATGTCCGCGTAGCGCTAGGACTTTTTCGGCGGGCGACCGCACACGCGGAGTGGTTTCATATTTGTTTTAGAACAATGTTTTTGAAAGCACATTTTTGAAAGTTAAATATAACCTCGAATGGTTTTCTGTCAGAAAACGTAAAAATTCTCTTCTGTCTCACTGCGGTCCGATTTAAAGTTTGTTGACAAAACACCTGCATTTACCATGAAATCGTATAAATTCTGCGATCTATCGGCCAACCCTTTAACTGCGTGTGTCTCCCAAATTCAATGAAGGATGATTGATTGAACGGTACTCTTTTTGCAGTGCACAGGCTTTTAGAAAAAAAGGAAACTTAGTTTTTATTTTCGCCAAAGCAATGAAAGATAAAAAGGAAAAATGTAAGCCAGAGGAAATTGTGAGTATTTCTCTATTTTTTTTTGTAAATCGAGTATGTTTTAAACCGCAATTATTTTGAGGCTGTTGAGTTAGATGACAGCACCAGAGCTTTTATTTTCAAGAAAAAATAATTGAGAATTTTGAAAAATCCTTCAGATATTTTTGTTAAGCATTTAAAAATGATCACCCCTGCAAAATTTCAGCTAATTCTGATGTTTAGTTTTCCCTGTGCACTCTGGCAAAAAAATAAAAAATTAAAGAACAAGGCGTTGCCAGTTGTACTTTTTTTTTTACTTTGATTCTGGGGAGAAACTATAGCCTTTAGTTGGGCTATTAGAATTTGACTTGCCGCCACTCTGTAAAATTCAGCAAGTGACATTATCTACCCTCAATTTAACTAAGTGGCGACTTAACTTAAGACTAACTTAAAAAGTCGTCTTGTCAGAGCTTTTCCAAGATAGTTTAGGAATTTACGATATATGAATTTTTTTCGAAAAAGAATCAAATAATTTTTCGCAAACATTCAAATAACTCAATATTTTTAAAAAAAGAGGTCAATACACTCCACTACCCCACTGCTAGTGAATCCCCATTGAAACTTCTTGAGGGTGGGACTACCTCGGAAAAATAACGAAAACGCTGGAGCTGCAAGTCTACAAGATCTTAACACAGGCAGCTTAAAAGGTTTCTGACATTGTCGTCATTCAAACCTGTCATCTGGACATGCTCATATTGTGCCACCCATAGAAAAAACAATAAAAACCAACGGGTTTTGGAGCTTTTAATATAACCTATCATTTATATACTGAAGAACAAAAAAAAATGCAACACCACGTATATGGATAATTATTTAAATGAAAATTATTTGTGTGTATACATATTTGATAAATTTTTTGTCTTCAAATCTTTCCTTTTTTCACAGAAAGACATTTTGTAAAAATTTTAAATCGGGACAGTATACACCAAGTAAGAGATATTCTAGTTGCAGCTACAGGACGAGAGTTTTCAAGGATGACAGTTAATCGAAGATGGGGCTGAGGGCTTACCGTCCGCTTTTGGTGCTATCTTTGACCCCACAACATAAGGCTCACCGCTTGGAGTGGTGCAGAGCTCAGCAAAACTGAAATGATGAATGCAATACCATAAGCTTCAGCGACGAATCCAGGTTTTGTTTAGAAGGCCATGATGGACGCATGAGGGTTAGGCGATTTCGAGGTGAGAGACAAAATGTACACTTTGTTGTTGAACGTTATACAGCAAGAAAGCAAAGTATTATGGTATGGGGTGCTATATGTTTAGGAAGCAATCTGACTACTCGGCAATATAGCAATGAAGTGCTGTGGCCAGTTTTACATTCCTACCTACAAACTATCCCAAATGCGATCTTTCAACAAGATAATGCTAAACCGCATATTGCTCGTGAAACAATGGATTTCTTACATGAACTTGGCATAGAGACTTTGGAATGGCCAGCAAGATCTCCTCGTATGGGATATGATAGGGCGAAATCTTAGTCTATTACCACATCTCCCTGGAAACTTAGATAAACTCTGGCATGCCGTAAGCATGATTTGGATGAGTGTTCCTCAATATGATATAGACCATCTTATTTTGTCAATGCCCAATAGAACAAACGAGTGCATAATAAACATGGAGGAGACACTCATTATTAATTTTTTGAGCATTTAAGAGCATCCTAATGTATTAATATATAAATAAATTAGGTACTTTAAAAATATTTGTCTTTCCTGTTGCATTTTTTTTGTTCTCCAGTATAATTTTCCAAGCAATCCTGGGTTTTTGAGCAAAGCTCCCACCCGATGCTTATGGAGACTTTGGTTGGTATTAGACACTAAAAGCCACTCGACTATACTTAAACGTATCGTACGCTGACTGAAACAGCCACCTCATTGGTCAGATTTGACAGAATTTGTCAATCGCACGTTGAGCGAGACTCATTCTTTTGAGATACGGGCGCTAGCGCGCGCTAGGTGATGTATCGTTAAGTCGCATCGCCTGACCCGCTAGCTGAAATCACGTTTGTCGAGGTGGAAACGCCCACCTCTGCCGGTTTTCACCAATGAGCGCGCTGGATTTCAGCGCTACGTTACGTTTACGCAGTTTGTCAAAGTGTCTATTATTATCTGAGAAATCTTGGGACCAAAAACCCACGCTCGGTCTACCATTCACCTGGTCTTTAGAGTCCTTATTAAAATTACCAAAAAAAGTATTTTAGCACATCTAAAAATATCTTAAGAAGTATTTAACCAAAATATTTTAGGCTGCCATATTGTCGAAGCTGTGCTATATAGGCTTTCACAGATGAAACGATTTTTTTTTGTTAAATAACAGAGGTCTTACCTCGGGTCTTACGCTCTTGCACTCCCGGAGCAAGATACCATTTAAAAAACTAGGCCTCAAAGGTACAGTTCCCAACACAAACTCAAAGCTTATCAACCACCACACGCATGTTTAACTAAAAATAAAGCAAAAAATGGTTACAAAAAACGGATAAAGGCAAATAAAAACGATAAACCAACTAACAAAAAATTTATTTGCTTTTGTCAGCAAGTCAGCAACTGAACCACAAGATAACGGTAGAGGCAGTATCTCTTGTTTAAGACGGTTGCATCAAGAGTCATAGACTGAAGGTGGTTTTAAACAATTGGTCCTCACAGCGCGGCCAGCTCTCACATATGACTCCACGTGCAACACTCCGGTAACTGTATCAACCTGCAGGCCAAACTATGTGAGGGTAGCCAGATATGGCGAGAAAATTAGTGTTGGGAAGCAGTAACACTAAAAGTAATTGTTCGGCGTACTTCTAGACATATAAACAAAAACGGCAACAAATTACTTGGTTCCATGCTACATGGAACGTACCAAGTCTGTTTCAGGCTGGAAAGGTCTACACCAGAGAAATGGAACGATTAGACATAGAGATCTTAGGAGTTAGCGAGGTACTCAGGTAAATGCCAGATAGACGACCAGGCAATAACGGCCAAAATCACTATAAAGTCATTTTGAAAAAAGAAGTTCAAAAATCCGTTATCTCTTTGTGCGTGTGTCGGATCGAGTAGAGGCATTCTACGACCAAGTTCAAACAGCCCTTAGTTTTAAAAAAAAGAGAGAGAGAAAGGGTGGTTATATGCAAGAGCGCTAGTAAGCGAATATCGCCACCTATTCATAATACTTATTGTACACGGTATATTGTAACTTGTAAATAAAGACATTTTTCAATTCAATTCAAATTACCATTGTTATGGGGGACTTCAACACAAAACTTGGAAACGCCCCTAGAGAAGACATTGTTGGAAGGTGCAGTCTTGGTACATAAATGAACGTAGTGATCGCCTTTTCCAGTTCTGTCAGGAAAGGCATTTTGTCGTGTCAAATACTTTGTTTAAACTTCCAGCTAGACGCCTTTATACTTGGGCTTCTAAATCCGACAACCCTGAGAGTATCATTAGAAACCAAATAGACTTTATACTAATCAATAAATGATTTAGAAACTGTATTAAATCTGCAAAAACTTACCCTGGCGCCGACGTAGGCTCGGATCACAATCCAGTTGTGGCGAAAATTAAATTTACCCTCAAGAAAAATCGTCCGCTAAATAACAAACCCAGACCCAGGTTGAACGAACTTCAAGATAACATGGTAGCAACTAAACTTAAAGTCGAACTCAATAAAAAGCTTAAAGATGTTAAAGAGTCTACTAAGCAATATGCAGAAATGGTTTGGACAAAGATTAAAAGTGCCATAGGTGAAAGCACAACACTTTTAGGCAAGGATGAAACAATAAATAAAAAGAAAGTATGCATGACCGATGAAATCCTTGAGTTGATGGATAAAAGACGCAGTAAAAAAGGCAGCGATCAGTACCATGAAATCAATAGAAAGAGAAAAACAAAATAAGTTCAGCAAAAAAAGACTGGATAACACAGCAATGTCAAGAAATAGAAGATCTAGATGCTAAACATGACACTTTCAATTTACACAAATGCATAAAGGAGGCAGCCGGATTATTTAATAATAGACAAGCTGGAACCCTTGTGGACAATCAGGGCAAAATCATACCAGATACCGAAGAAAAACTAAAAGAATGGTGTTGCTACATAAAACATCTCTTTACCGAAAACCGATCCGAACAGCCAGAAGAATTCTCAAACAAAGGCATAGATATAACACTAGAGGAAGTACAAAACGCACTAACTTCAGCTAAAAACAGAAAAGCGAAAGGGCAAGACGAAGTATACACTGAGGTTTTAAAGCTAATAAAAAACGAAGATTCGGTAAATACGCTGGTCTAACTTTTTAACTTGATTTATCGCAGCGATAAAATCCCTGATGACTGGCTAAAATCAACCTTTTTCACACTGCCTAAAAAACATTCAGCAAATAAGTGTATGTTGGAAAAACAAAGTTGATGGTCATATCCAAGGAAAAAACCATCAGAGGCATGTTAGAAGTAAATGGGCAGCAAGTCGAACGCATGGATTCATATAATGCATTCATATAACATGCAAGAAGTTCGTGCAAGAATTGAACAGGCCAGATCATCTTTTATCAAAATGAAATCGGTGTTGTGTAGTCGCGATCTTAATACCACTCTCCGAATTTGTGTGCTTCGGTGTTATGTTTTTAGCATCTTGTATTATGACATGGAAGCACGGACACTGGCTGAGGCCATGTGTAAAAAGGTAGAGGCATTCGAGATGTGGTGTTATCGTAGAATACTGAAGATATCTTGGATGGACAGAGTAACTAATGTGGATGGACGAAAACTTCAATATTTTGGCCATATTTTGAGTAATGACAAATATAAACTTTTAAAATTGATAATATAACGCAAAATTGAAGGCAGAAAAGGTACGGTTCGTAGACGGATACCATGGTTTAAAAATCTTAGACAATGGTATGGTGTTGGTACTACGACACTTTTCCGAAGAGAGCATGTCACTTGAAGAAGAAGAAGAAGAAAAAAGAGAATTATAGGGGAAGCTACCATCAAAATGTTGTTGGTAAAATTTGGATGCGTACTCGTGGAAAATCGTTCTATTCCCCTCTAATTTCTATGCGGATTCCACGCCATCTTATATGGTGCCATATGTAAAGGAAACTCCTTTGCGAAAGGGCAAAACTTTACGAACATTTGACTGGAGTGACAAATGAATATCGAATACGTTACACGTCACTTCGATCATTTGTCACCTAGAACTCCATTGAAAACTTTAAGTGGCCATCGAGTTTTCTTCTCAGGCAGCAAGAGTTTCCCCAGTTTCCCTATTTTATTGGCATGTTTGGCATATTCTTAAGGCATTTTGTGCAAACCATTTTATAATTTAATTTTTAATTTAATTTGAATAGTTTTTTCCAAGGTTGTTTTATATTTTACACTGTACAGGGTGTTCAAAATTCAATGGTTTTGGGGGGTTACGGGTACTTCTAGAGCAAATAGGGAAAATTCGACCCCCTTTATGAGGCTCAAATTTCAAGACAAGATTTTTGGTAAAACCGCATTTCCTATTTTCGAGCTACTTTTTGAAAAGTTTGCATTTTGGGATAGGCTCTATAACTTGTTTATTTATGAAATATCTTCGTGGTGTTGATTTCATGTTTGTAGTTTTTAAACTAGAATTTAATTACCAAATCAAGGGGGCCACCGTAGAGTAGTAAACAGTGTCTTAGACTACAGAACAGATATCGCAGGATCGGAACTCGGCAAGTACACCGAATGCGCACGACACGACGCAACGTTCGACCCCACTTCTCAGCAGCTCTGCAGTCGACGTTGTGCATAGAATAATAACAACGAGGTAGAAGTAGGCGTCACGATTGACGAGGTGGACGGCCGAGGACCCCACCAAACTGGGTAGAGGAGACTAGTTGGTGGCCCAAAAAAAAGGAGACCTGGACCTCTCCAAGATTGGGCTAAGAGGCGGGGATGAGTTATATTATTCAACTTTATTTGTATCCCTTTTTTCTCGGTGAGTGATAAACTTAAATTTAATTAATTAATTAATATCAAACATTTTTTGTGGTATTTTGATGTTTAAATGTTTGCTACTGTACTTGTATTAGAAACCACGAGTGCTTGTATCACATAGTACCGAACAGGGTGATCCGTGTTTGTATTACGGGAAGCTATCACGTCTGGTGGAAAGGGCGTTAGTTATTGGAAATTCTGGACATTTTTTCGTTACTTTCCTCTGAATATTTGCTTTGTTTCTAAAAAAGTCTAAATAGTGTATATAATCTCTTTGTCTCTGATATTGACATCAACTTTTTAACTTTTCTTTTCAAAAAACTAATAAGATTTGAATGTATCAAATTAATTGATTAATTACTCATTAACGGTGACAAATAGGACCCACATTTCCCAAGTAACAATTATAGTTAATTTTACTGGGGTCTTTGTCATTGCTACGAAAAATCGATTAGAGCGTAGTAATATTTCCTACTAAAAACTATTTATAGAAAAAATGTAATTATTGTCACTTAATGTGGTCACTATTACGGTTAAAAAATTACCACAGTGTCATAAAAATACGCGAAAGTAATAATTCCACTATGTAACTATATACCATTACTAAAAGCATGAAAAAACTTTAGAGACCGAGGCTTACTTGATAGTTGTTACATTTAATTTCTTTAATGTTACTTTTACGAGGTAACGACTCTACTGATATTGATTTGGTTGCAATTCAGTAGCCTCTACTCATGTATAACAAAATTAGCATTTTTAATCAGTAAAGTGCAATGCGTTTATAAATTTAAGACGTTGAGACTTCGGAAAAGTGGTAATTATTACGTATAGGTTATGATATAGATAATATTTTTGTTTTCTGTCATATCTTCACATCTTTTATGATGTGTGTTCTGATATAGTTGAGAAAAAATAGTTTCAGTTAATGTGGGAAGGATAAAACCTATAAAAATTCTATAAAGTCAGAAATATTACTTTATGTGGTAAATTTCCAAATTCCCAAAAACGGTGAATACCTCAGGATATAGTAGTAGTAAAACCGTCGACGTAATATGACGCCATAACGCTATTATAGGCACGGGCGTAACTAGCTTTCCGACCTGGGGGGGGCTAGGGGAGGGCCTAGCTGACAATGCTTGATAGTGAGGAATAAAAGACAATGATGTTTTTCTCAAAACTGTTTAATATTATTAACTCGTTGTATGAACAACTTTGAACCGTAACTCTATATAATTCAACTCAGCAATTTAATATAAAGTAACTTAAATTAACTGCAACTTCCTTGTCTTTTGTGAGAATATTTCCAAAACGTCGTCTGCTGTAATCTCTTCTTTAATTAAATAATTGTCGATGTTAATAATTGATACAGTGGAAAATCGGGTTTGTCCCAGTTCAGGTCCAATTTTGTATTTCACCCATTGCAGAAAAGCTTCATTCACAACTAGCAGAATTAATAGGAAGGAAAATAGCAATCCGAATTAATTTGTAGAGGTTCGGACAAAAGTCTTCTTTAATATACTTTTTGATAGATCTTAAATTTATTTCTAAATTTTTACAAGTAATCATATTTTTTACTACCAGAGTAATTTTCATTTAAATTTTGACTTTCTTTGATGTTTAACTTAAATAAAGTATCTACCGATTTGGCCAATAGCAAGTTTGAAAACCACTCCCTAAAATTCGCTGCTAAATTATTCATTATTTGCGATTATTTGGTAGTGGATGTTTATTTTCCAGTGTTCTAAGCAACTTACATCTGATGCCAATTCTATCGCGCTGTCATGTCCAAGAGTACTTTCTACTATATAATCCTTAGTTTGTGCAGCAATTCGCCGTTTTGATACTTTGATAGATTCTAAAGATATATCAAATTTATAAGTCTTGGATTTCAGAATAAATATTTTTAAAGCTGTTTCCAGTTTCTTCTATAGATTGTAGCGTGCCATCTATTATTAAATTTACATAGCCGAGAGTAGCATCTTTACCCTGAAATTACTGACTCAAAACCTTGATACGTAATAAAACAGTGTATAGAATGCGCAGGCAAATGCAAAACTCGCCTTTTTGAATACATGCTAGTAGTCCAATAGCTTTGGCATATCTATCCTAATTATCAGTTACATCACTTTCTAGTGCCATTTTAATAGCCCCAAAGTTTAATAAAACTGCTTTACAAGTTTTAGATCGACATGCTCCGCGAGTAGTAGAAAGATTGGATACGTCCAATAATTTAATGCCCAAGGTATCTGCAACCATTTTAAGTTTTACAATGCCTCTAATGTGTTAAAGAAAGAAGCTGCTGGTGCAACTTTTGTACATGCGTCAAAAACTTTCAGTTTATGTACAAAACAATAAATGTATATTGCTGAAGGATGTTCTTCTCTTATTAAACCTTGTAAGCCCTTATGTTTCCCAGACATTACTCTAGCCGCGTCATATGACTGACAAATACTAGACTATATTTTCTGGGGGGGGGGCTGAAAGTATCTGGGGGGTGCCGGCCCCCCAGGCTCCCCCGTAACTACGCCGGTGACTATAGGGATAGGGCGTAAAGTCGGCTACCACGTTGCGACTGATTTTGTTGCTTGGGTTATAGGAAGTTTTTTTGATTATTTTAACCTGAACCTTGAAGTTTGATGCGTCATTTAAAATTCACCCTGTATATTTGTCAATATTCCTGCCGACCTTAAACGGCAATCCTAATTTAAAACTTTTTCAGCGAAACTTTCGGCGATTGAAGTCCCAAACTACAATAACGTAACGACAAAAAGGAAATTTCGGAGTCTTTTGACAATGCCAATTGCAGACGCACACACGCCCACATACAAATAAAAACTTTGCTTTGACTCTTTTTTGCCTCCGTGCTGTGGAATTGACAAAGTTTGGGGTAGTTAGTAAAGAGCTGAGGCGTAGTAAAAACCGTTTTATTTATTTATTCCCACAGTAAAAAGCCCTTGAAATGCCATTTTACTAGCACCGTACTGATGAGCCCTATAAGCGCGAAACCCGGGTCTACGGTTACCATTACCCTTTTGAGGGAAAGCTCGCTATTTATTGATATTGTTTTTATTTTTTTTATTATATAACTTTAATCATTAGGATATTATTATAGGGTGGACCAAAAAATTTGTCACTTTTTGAACGCGCTATAACTTTGAACCGAATCGGCCGATTTTTGAAATTTTTGGCTGATTTTATAGACAAAAGACGAAGCTTTACTGGCGCGACTCAAAATTTTACATATGTCAAAAATCCAAAATGGGGGGAGCTTCAAAAAAATGGGTAAATTTCACCTCTCTTGCGAAAAATTTGTGTGCGACCCCAAAAAGTTATACAAATTTTAAATCACGAGAATTTAGACCAAAAAAATTGTAATATCTGTAGGAATTTTTGTCTAAATATTCCTGACTTAAAATGTTTACAAGTTTTTTATCTCATAACCAATTTAGATAAATAATACCTCGGTAAACGAAGAAAGTATGAGGCTTTTGTCTCATGGACAAAATTCAAGTCCAGAGACGCACACAAATTTTTCACAGATTAGCAAGAAGTTATGTCTTGTCTTATCAACAAGCCTAAAATTTTCAAAATCGGACAACGAAGTCGCAAGTTATGCTAGCCCTAAACAGTGCACTTTCCTACAGACATCACAATTTTTGGTCTGAATATTCCTGATTTAAAATTTGTATAGTAGTAGTAGTAGTAGTAGTAGTAGTAAGGGGTGGCCGGCAGGCCTGGCAATTAATCCTCTTCATGGGCCTTTTCTGCTATACCCCGTCTCGCACCCTTATCCTCCCACTCCCTCTACATGTCCTGCCTCTCTCTCTCCAGGCCTTCGTGCCTTCCTTACGAAGGTCAGCACGTCAGCCCATCTTAGAGAGTGTAGCTCCTTCTCTTCTATTGTGGGGACACCCCACGTCTGCTGCCCCAATCTGGAGTATCCGTCACACTCTCCTATCAGGTGCACCGCTGATTCCTCCGCCCACCCACATGCTGTGCACGCGGAGTCGTCCAACACTCTGATGCATATCCAAGTGCTTACGCAGCCGATTTTGTCCTATCAGCATTCCTACTAACAGTCCAATGTCCTTGCGAATTTTTCTCAGGAACCATTTAGTTCTGGCTGCGTCTGGTCCACTCACGAATAGTTTTGACTGTATACACTCTGGCTCTTCCCTCCAGGACGACTTCAGTTGATTTTTCTTGTGATTCCCAAGAGCGGTCCAATATATGGGTTTCAGCCCTGCATCAGTTTCACCCTCTTGTCTTCAGCCAATGTCTGTAGCGCACTCCTCCACTGGGCTACTGACAATTTTTGGTGAACTAAGAGCTTTGAGGGCAGCCTGGCTGTCGGAACATATGCGTCCTGCCATTTCTGACCTCTGGTAGCGTTGTCGCCATGATAATGGCGTATACCTCCGCCTAAAAGACCGTAGCGTGCTCGCCAAGCGGGTAGCTTTCTTGAACTTCTAGGTCTTCCACATACACTTCTACCCCTGCTGTCTGCCTGGCTGACAGTTTTGATCCGTCAGTGTAGCAGACAGTCGCATCTCTGTTTAATTCGTTTCGGAATTCTTCTCTCTGCCACCCATCCCGTTCAGGTATTGTGACTTTGTACTTTTTGTCAAACCTCTATGGTTTCGAAGGAGTCCCTACTGACATCTTAATAAGAGGCAACTCTTTTGTTACCAGTTCCTTGCCAAATATAACATTTTCACTAGCACATCCAGGAATTGACTTCGGGAGGAGGGGGTTTTTAGGGATAAATAATAAAAAAAAACGTAATTTGAAGTAAAAATGTGACCATAACCAGGCATCTCGGGGGGGGGTTAACCCCAAACCCCACCACTTGTTGCGCCAATGACATTTTTATCGTATAATCAATTTAGATAAGTGATACCTCAGTAAGTGAAGAAAGTATAGAGCTTTTGCTTCATTGACCATCTTGGATTTTTGACGTGTGTCAAATTTTGAGTCTCGTCAGTAAAGTTTCAACTTTTGTCTATAAAAGCATGCTATGCAAATTTTTGTAAGGTAGTATTATAAAAGTGGTGAGATGTCAGTGGTATTGTGTTCGAATTTTTTGTGAGTATTTTTCTGTTTTTTAGGATTTTTTGATAAGAGTATAAAAAATAGTGTTTACAAATCGTGGATAAACTGTGCCCTTTTTAATTAAGTTTTACAATCACTCGCTAATCTCGCTCACCAACGCTTGTAAAAAACACTATTTTATACCTATAGCTAGCTACCTACGGCCCGGATTCAACTTCTAAGAAGAAAACTTATTGCCGGGGAGTTTTCTTTTCGGAGAAAAATTGGTTTTTGTACGCGAGACCGAGTGTCAGGTGTGTGAGACGAATTTAATAATGGAAAACGTCAAACTTGTTTCTCAGCGAATAAAACCGATCCCTAAGGTCGATTACAAAAACAACCTTTAGGCATTGCGAACTTTATTTCGCTTTATAGCTTTATTTCCTCCGTTTTCCCTGGGTGACGATTCTAAAACACTCTTAACAAATATTATAATATGTCAGGACTAGATGCACCCAAAAAAACACTGTGCAACTCATGTTACTGGAAACATCAGGTACAGTGAGACAAATCACCAAGTGCTCGGTGTTATCTTTCATATAACCGCGCTTATAGTGTAGGGGCATATGTCGATAATTTCTATCCCGTGGGATTTTGAATGAAGGAGTTTTGGGACTATGTGGGATTGATAGCTCTTTAGCCACACAATCAAGTGTTGTGTTCGTATTCGTGGTAGTGGTAGGGAGGTTTAAAATGAAGTGTTGTGAATGTTATTTTCAAGGTCAATCAAGGTCATGCCTCAACTAAACTTTTTTTTCATAGTAAGAAGCGATAAGTCAACAAGAATTAATGGCCGCCATGTCGCTTTTGTTTTTTTACGAAATTGGGTCAAATCAAATGTGGTTATAGGTCGCCATTTTGATATTACAGCCGCCATATTGAAACGCGTCATAGCTGAACCAAATTTTTTTAGTAGTATTGTTGGACTTGATCTTCTTATCTTTCTTACCAAATTTGGTCCACTCCGCTTTAATATTTGATGAATAGCGCCCTTCAGTATGTTATTTTTGCAATATGTTAATTTTACTGGGGTATTTTTCAAGGTCATGAAGCTTCAAACTAATTCAAACTCTAAGGATCGAATTTGGCATACATGCCCAATAGTTTAAGTTAGATTTAAAGTTGGGCTGACAAAACCTCGAATTATTAAGATTTTTTGAAGAGAAAATGGCAAAAATCTTCTTTTTTGTCATTTTCAAGGTCACTTAAAGTCGCATGACCTTGAAAGTAAATTTTTTAAAATCCTCGTATCCGAATTATATAGAATCATGTATAATCATGCCCCGGTTGCGAAAGTTGTATTTTTTATGATTTTTGGCCGCATCTTGTGTAGGCAAATTTTTTATCTTATTTAAAAACCACTGACAAACGAACAAATTTTTTTCTTTAGGAATTTACGCAGTGGGTTTTAACATATTTTTGAAAAAATTTCCTTAACTTAGTGGCGAAAAACCCAAAAAAAGTAGTTTCGACATTGAAAGATGACGTCATACCAACCCCTTCTACACGGATGCGAACAAAACACCCGGTAACACTCGATTATTTGACTAAAGAGCTATCAATCCCACATAGTCACAAAACTCCTTCATTCAAAATCTCACGGACTTACATATGCCCCTTCACTATTTTATCCTCGAGTTAACCAATATTTTTAGCATTCATTTTAATAATATGATAAGAGTCTTTTAGAATCCTTACGAATATACTGTATTTTTGACGTTTTAGTATCGAAAAAAAAAACGTTTTTTTGAGTCTTACTCAAGAACCACTGAATGTCACGTAGAACTATTACCCATTTACTTAGGGGGCATACGTAGAAAATTTGTCTTCCGTGGGCCTTTTGATGAAGATTTTACGAAACTTATTTTAATCGATTACTAATGGACCCACCAAAACTGCCTAACCTGTTATCAGCCCCAAAAAATACTGCAGTCAAAGAGTAGCGGGTTGGGGTATCAATTTTTTTTCTTAAATTCAGACGATTTGAGCTAGAGCAACGAAATTTGGCACATATGTTGGCATTCCGAAAACGTACCCTTGTGTGTCATAAAAAATTACATATGTGGTCCCTAGGGTGCAACAGGGGCGAAAATGTGTTTTTAAACTGTCCCTCATAACTTCTATACTAGTGCACCTGGACATCCAAGTCTCAGTCTAATAGACTAAAAAAATTTTCATAGCTGTAAGCAAGGCCCCTAGGTTAGAGGCTAAAAACTTTGTCAATTTCAATTAAAAAATTATATTTCACTTATATTTCACCCGATGTCAACAAAAATGCACCAATAGGGGCGCAGTGGACTATTTCTCAATTTTGAATACCCCCAACTTTGTCCCAGCCTCTAGGGGGCTATAAGGGGGCGAGATCAAATGTTTACCATTTTCATATTCCAGAAAACACTCTACACACATATGCACACTTTTTGATAAGGTTTAGATGTGCATATTGAGTGGTTTTCTGGAATATAGAAATGGTAAAAATCTTGCCCCCGTACAGCCCCTAGGGGCTGGGACAAAGTTGGGGGTATTTAAAATTTAGAAATGATCCACTGCGCCCCTGGTGGTGCATTTTTGTTGACATTGGCTGAAAGATAAGTAAAATATAATTTTTTAATGGAAATCTTAAACTTAACAGCCACGAATTTTTCTTCGCTATAGTAGACTTGTAGGCAATAGTATAAGCTACCAACTGACTGAGATTCAGATGTGCAGTTGCATTAGTATGGAAGGTATGAGAGCTAGTTTAAAAATACATTTTGACCCCTGCTGCTCCCTAGGGGCTACGTATCAAATTTTTTATGACACACGAGGGTAAGTTGTAGAATGCCAACATATATGCTAAATTTGATTGGTCTAGCTTAAACCGTCTAAATTTAAGAACAAAAATTGACACTCTAACCCTACTTCTTGACTGCATCATTTTTTGGGCTGTTAACAGATAGACAGTGATGGTGGGTCCATTAGTAATCGATTAAAACAGGTTTTGTAAAATCTTCATCAAATGTCACACCGATTACGTAGAACAATTAAAAAATTTATAGTTTCAGGAAAATAGAGAAATTTTGCACCACTTAAAATAAATTTTTTTGTGGTTATTGTTATTTGTGCGGCTGCGCAGTAAGGGGAAAGAGGGGAGGCTAATAAAATAAGGATAACGTGCGTGGGCCACAAACCTCTTAAAATGTGGAAAAAGTGTTAAGTTAGGATATTTTTTTGTTATAAAACGTTTAAAACAACCTAAATTAGTAATTTTTAAAATATATTTAAAGCTAGATTAAAATTTTTTTAACGATGTTATACAGCGTGTGCGAAAATAATGGCACCATATGAAAAATTTTGTATTATCGACTTTAGCCAAAAAAGCTATTCTTCACAAATAGTTTTACTTACCCTCAAAAGTCTAAAACTAGAAATATTACAGATGTAATATACAGGGTCATAAAAAATACATATGCAAAAATATATTTAAAAAAAGTTGTCCATTTTACGTCAAAATGTAAGAGAAGTTTAAAGAATCCTTTGTGACTAAATAATGAAAATATCATACAAAAGTACCAAACAAAATACAATACCTATTAGGAAAATATAAAAAAATGTTTTTTTGCTAAAATCAATATTTTCAAATTATCGAATTATGGAAATTATGAACAATTAAAAAAATATGAAATTTAAAACGACTTTAACACACTTAATCTGTATCACTTTCAATCAAGAAAGAGAAGACAAAACATTAATAATTATTTATTATTATCGACTTTCTATGCGCCATTTTAGAAAGAAGTTCGTAACTACGCCACGACAAATAGAAATGGCAATAAATCAGCAAGTTGCAAAAAGTTGGACAAATTATTTTTTTTATTGAAAAGCCATAAGATCAGAGAAAAAAACTAGGTATCAAAAAATATGTATCTATATGTAGAACATTCATATATTCTTTGTCAAATTAGTACTTCGTTGCAAACATTTGCACCAATGTGTAATAATTCCAAATATTCTCGCATCCTCAAATGAATAACAGAAAACTAATGGCTTAAAAACATCCATCACAAAATATTTTATAATTTACAAACAACAAGTTTTGCCTGGTTATAAACTGCAACTTTTTGATAATGTTCTATATTGAAAAACGGATCTTTTAACAAAAAAATCGCATTTTGTCCCTTAGAAATTTGGTACTGAAAAGTGCTTAGACATTCAAAATGCATTTTGTCCTCGTGATTCACGTTACTGTTTGAATGTCCCAACATGTTTTGTTGTAAGTGTTTTTACTTAAAAATGTAGTACGAGCATATTGTTGGTGGTACTGACCGTGGTAGTCGCAAGAAAACAAGAAGTTTGACACGAAGAGAGAGACACAAAGAAATAAGGTATTGCTTAAAGAGCTCTACAATAGATTGGAGACGCGACCCTGAATTCAACTGGTTAAGCTCAATAGTACCCGAAAACGTTGTAGATCTGCCTCTAGATGAAGATGGAGGTGACACAGAACACACAGAGCAAATTAAACATTGCAACTGTCAGGATGATGACGAAGGTGTCAAGTTATAAGAGGTGTTTAGCCTTCCAGCCTTGATGTTGGGTGTTTATTTTTCTTTTCCTACTAAACGCATATTTTTCGATTTTTTCTTACTTAGTGAATTTAAATTTCATTTGAGACATATTTTTCTTTAAAATAATAAAACACGTAACCTTTATGTCCAAGCTTTACTTTAAAAATGCGCTTTGTCCTTAGGCTTCCCAAACAAAAGTTCTTTTGTCCAGTTTGGACAAACAAAACGCGTTTTTTGTCATACAAAGCTAGTCATTTAGTATAAAAAATCCTTATTTTGTCAATTAATTCTTGTTTCAATTCGCACAGCAGCTTTCCGTGTTTCCTGAAAATTTTAATTTTTGGACAAAACGCATTTTGAAAGTCCACTCCTCAATTAATAACTGCTAAGAATAACAAATTCGCCAACCTTTGTACACGTTTACACGTCAACATGGCAAAGCATCAATATGATTTCATTGATTTGGGACCCAACAAGCATTTGGACGTTATATTACGTTATGGTCACGTAGGGCAAGAAATACCTGACGTCGGCTCCGACGTCCATCAGTCTTCCTGAGCACTCGATTTAGCACCTAAGTGGGGAATCAAAATTCGAGTCGTTTCGACGTCGGGTGCTGCACAGTGTTTTGGTGAAATATTACGTCAAATTACGTAGACTCGCGACCCAAAGTTTTACTGTGCACACCAAGTTTAAACTTATTAGGTAAAAACTTTTAAATATCTAAACAAACACATCCCAATGAAATGTGGATGACCATAAGTATTATCTTAGTTATTGTAGGTAACTGAGAAAAGTTAGTTTTAAACATTCTATGGATCCAAATCTTCCAGCGAAGGTCAGTTTACTGAAAAATATAATTAAAATAGACATTAAAAAAACAGAAACCCACAAAAATAATGCAAAAATATTAAGAAATTAATTTAAAAAAAAATTAACCTAAAAATTAAATATTTATAAGAAAGCCCGTTTCTTATAGTAAAACATTATAGGCGTTTAAAAAATGCATTTTAGTTGCCAATAAATGAGTTTATTTACATATTAAGCCTTTAAAATGAAAAAATAAAATGTATTGTTGTAATGGCGCATCGATGCTAAACGTTTAAAATGGCGTTTCGGGCGCCGACCAAATTTGTTATGATTATTTACCTATTCGGACAAGAACACCTCCTACGACGTTGCCTTGTAAAACGACCCAACCTAGAATATTGTAGTATAATTGTAGGTCACGCACCCACGTCGGTGGACCTCGGAATAGTTACATTTAATAAATAAAAGTTTGGCAACGTCAATTTTATTACAGTTCTACTTTAAAACTCATACTAAATATAACGTCTCATGAAATGAACGTTATACCGGGTGTCCCAAGGTGAGTGGCCAATTAGATTATTAGATTATTTTGGAAACTATACAATATAAACTTTTAAACTTTCTATTCTAACATAAGTCCATGTAAAGTATATTTATAAAATACCTTCGTATTTGCAGTGTTGCCATTTACAGGAAATCTTGACAAAAACTTTGTTATTTTAAATTAAACACCCTGTATATATTTGCATTTTTGGATTGGATTGATTGACAATTTTTCCATCGTGTCTTGGTTTTTCACAAGCTATCCTTTTAGACTATTTTTAAATTTAACTCAGGGTTAAAATATTCCAAGATAAGTTTAACCCTGGATTAAAAATAAAACGATAGCCTGAAACGAATGTGGAAACCGTTTTGTCATATCTTTAACCGTTATGATGTTACGCGCTGTCAAAGTTATAACATGACTATTTTCACCTGTGAATATTTTAAAAACAGTTGAAAATAGGTATAGGACATTATGCATAAAATATACCTAGAATTTTTCGTAGAATCCAATCCGAAAATATACGGAGTATTTTATTTAAAATAACAAAGTTTTTGTCAAGATTTTCTGTAAATGGCAACACAAAATATACTTTAATGAATTTTTGTTAGATAGAAAGTTTGAAAAGTTTCTATTGTATAGTTTCTAAAATAATCTAATAGGGACCCACCTTGGAACACCCAGAATGACATCCAACATACATCCCAAATTTATTGACGTCCGTTTTCACTTTGGCCCGACCTTCAATTTTATTCTAAAAATTACGTCGCCGTAATTAACGTTAATTTACGTCGCTGATAAGTAGCGAGTATCACCAACATTTGGCTACGTCAGTTTTGGTAAGTATCGACGTCACAACTGATGCACTAGTTGTTGGCGACGTCAGGTCTTACTAAAAAATACGTTTTTTGATGGACAAACCAACTGCCGACCTAAATTTGGACCAAAACCGACGTCATGTTAGGTTGTAATTAGTCGGAATTCAGAAAAATGCTTTTTGGGGATGCTTCATAGCCAACTTAACCATGATATAAAAAAAATTGGAAATATATTTGCAGCTTCACATTTTTGAATAATTCACTATTTTAAGGGGTTTCTGACCCACAGTGCGACGGACACCAAATAGGATTAACAATTTTTGTGGTTATTTTTATCACAGACTAAAAAATCGTTGGGTAATTCGTATTTTTTTTCATAAGAATGGATATTTTTCATCATCATCTAATTACTAATTGTAATTTAACATTTACATCTATACATATATTCTAAATACACACTCACTGCCGCACAAAAGTTAGGTTATTTCGTTTAACGAAATTTTAGGTTTTTTTACATTCAAAAAACTTTGTTGACAGTTGTTATTCTTATCGTTAATTACCATAATAGTCGGGGGCTTTTTATATCTTTTGCCCAATGTATAGGAAGTTTTTTGTTGATTTTGTTTTAATTCGTACACTTAGGTATGACTTCGAGGACCAACAAATGAATATTGGGTTTTTCGGCGACGACGTACGTTAGGCGTCGCGACGCCCTAAACTTTGTTTAGGACTTAGGGTCATTTTGACAGCTATATCTCGGTCAAGTGACAACATTTTAAAATTTTGGTTAAACCTCTTAAAAGGCTATAATATAGTATGCAAAACATGATATTTTACTTCCGGTTGATTGCAGAAAAAAATAATCAATTATCTATTTCTAAAAATTTACAAAAAAAAGTTCTATTTCCTATTTATGAACGGGATTGTGCAAATTCATTTTGAAGTGACTATAAGAAGAAAAACAAAATTTTAATTTTTTGACCCCGGCTGCTTAACTTCAAATTTTTTAATTCACATTCCCTTTACAGACCTGCCAATATATGTTTTCTAGAAGGCTATATAACACGCTAGAATATTAAATGTAACAAGTCACGATGACCCCCCATATTTTACTAAAATTAAAACATAAAAAAGCTTTTTGCTAAAAAATAAGAAAAATTACGTCACGCTTCATATTCTGTCGCGTATTTAGAATTTTTTTCAGGGGATTCCTGAAATTTTTACAGCTGCTGGAAGTTAATGAATTATCATTTTAGAAACATCAAACTGTGAGCTGTCGAACATAGATGATTTTTACAAGTCGTACAATTTTACTTAAAAAACCATTGCTTCTTTTGTTATTTTATTCAGTTTTCAGCAGGTCAGTATTTTTTATCGGTGTGGGTGCACCTAATAGGCAAAACGTACATAATAACATTTTTTGCCGCTCCTACTTCACTCGTCTCTCCCATTTGATGGTTTAATCCATAATAATATATAGGAAGGGCCAGAAAATATTGGACTGATTTAATTTCCTAATTACTTTTCTGTTTATAAAATTTTTTTTATAAAGTTTGGCATTTTAGAAAGTTATGAGAACAAAGTTTACTAATTTTGTACAAAAGATGTAAAATGTCATAAATTCAAAATGGGGAACGTGTAATTTTTTATTGCCAAAATAGGAAACCTTATGCCTTTTCACGTCTAACGAGATCACACATAAAATTCGGTTAAGTAGTACAAAAGTTGCATTGGCTAAACATATCGCATAACGTTACCACCAACAACTTATGTCTCTTTTTATTTACCAAGAACTTTTTTACTTCTCATCGGATTTTTACAGGTATATCCTGTCTACAAAGGTAAATAAATCAAGTCAAAATATCAAAAACCCAAGATGGCCGACATACCTTGTCAAAAATTACTTTTCCAAAAAAAGTTAATTTTAATGAAAACGACGATTCTTAAACTTTTCTACTACTTAACCGAATTTTATAAGTGATATCTCGTTAAACCCGAAATGCTTTTCTAGATTTGCAATAAAAGATAACGGGAAGGTCAAAAAAGTAATTTTTTGCTATGTCCGTTATCTTGGGTTTTTGACATTTGACGTTTTGACGGTTTATTTATCTTTCCAGAAATAATATAAATTTGTAAAAATCCCATAAGAAATAAGAAAGTTCTTGAGAAACAGCAAGAGACATTATTTTGCATCAATACAACTTTTGTACTACCTAACCGAATTTTATCTATGCTACCGCGTTAGACGTGAAATTTGGCAATAAAAAATTACAGGGAGGTCGAAAAAAAGTTTCAGATCTTTTTTTCCAGACTAAATTTTTGACTACGTCCGCCATCTTGAATCTTTGATATTTCACATATTTTGTAAAAAATAGTAAACTTTGTTCTTTTAACTTAAAAAAAAAATACAAACTTTATAAAAATCGGCTAAGGAACAAAAAAGTAATTAGAAAATCAAATCAGTCCAAGATTTTCTGGCCCTTCCCATATATTATTGTGGACTAAACCATCAAACGGGAGAGACGAGTGAAGAAGGGGCGGTAAAAAATGTTATTTTTATGTACGTATTGCTGACTAGGTGCACCCACACCGATAAAAAATACTTACCTGCTCAAAACAGAGTAAAACAACAAAACAAGCAATGGTGTTCGAAGTAAAATTGGACGACTTGTAAAAATCTTCTATATTTGACAACTCAAGATTCAAGTTTGGTGTTTTTAAAAGGATATTTCATTGCCTTCAAGCAGCTGTAAAAATTTCGGAAATCCCCTGGAAAAGTTTCTAAACACACGACAAAATATAAAGCATAATTTTTGTTATTTTTGAAGTTTTTAGCAAAAAGCTTTTTTTTATGTATGTTGTTTAATTTTATTAAAACTTGGGTGCCCATCGTGCCTTGTTACATTTAATATTCTAGCGTGTTATATAGCCTTTTAAAAAACATATTTTGCAAAATTTGAAGTTAAGCAAATTTTCTGACCATGCGTCAATTTTCGATTTTTTTGTAATTTTTCCGTGACATGAATTTGCATTTTTTTTATATCGGCGAATAGCTAGGACCTTTTTAGAATAGAATTGATTTTTTGTAAATTTTTAGAGAAAAAAATATATATTTTTTTTTTAATTTCTTTATGCAATCAACCGAAAGTAAAATATCATGTTCTGCTTACTATATTAAAGGCCATTTCATAGCCTTTTAAGAGATTTAACCAAAATTTTAAAATGTTGTCACTTGACCGAGATATAGCTGGCAAAATCCCTAAGTCCTAAAAAAAGTTTAGGGCGACGCGACGCCTACCGTACGCCGTCGCCAAAAAATTTTATAATGCTTTGGTGGTTCCCGGAGTCATGCCTAAGTGTGTGCCAAATTAGAACACAATCACCAAAAACCTTCCTATTGGTTTGACAAAACCCCCGACTATAAACACAAAACTAGTTATGGTTGCTGTTATTTAAGATGGCCCAAAATGTCCCCATTAACATTCCGAACGTCGATTAAATTTAAACCAGATTTAAAATCACCGTGCAATGGCAATTGAATATTAAGGGAGTTCTCCGGAGATCGAGACTTCGCACCCTTACAATGTGATAATTATTAAAAATGTTCCGCGTTGTTTGTCGCCGGATATTGGACCTTAAGTGAAATGTTTGCGGGCTGGCAGAATACGCCCCGGGGGAAAAATGAAAACCAGCAGTTTTCACCCCTTAGGAAACTGAGAAAATAGAATTATAAGGAAAACTCCCGACGCGGCGGGAGCGACAGAAATCAAAGAGGCATAGAAGGATTTTCGACGAGTGCTCATTCAAACTTTAGCAAACACCACGACTGTCGCCATTTTAATGGTACCTTCCCTGAAATTCTCCTTGAACCGCCATAACTAATACTACAGTAAAATTGTCATCTGGGTGCCTATTCTTGAGTTTCAGGGAATAGAAATCCGTTGGCTAACCGTTCCAAAATGGGCGTGGTTCCCCCAAAATGAAAAATGCACTATTCTTGAAAAATCTCCCTCAAAAAATAAGGGAAATTTCTACTCCCTAGAGAAATTTTTATTCTATTGTTCATTAGTGAGAGAAATGGGAAAAATAGGCTGAATTTGAGAAAACATAAACTGTTGTCTATTGATTTTTGCGTTTTTTAAAGTTTCTTTAAAATTTTTGGACTCTAAAAACCTGTTTTCTGTTGGTTGGACTTTATTCGAAGTTTTTTAAGGCAAAAACTAGTGTTTTCTTTAGTCTTTCTTCAGTGTTTTGTTAGGTTTTTTATTTTTTGGACTTAAAATTCAAAAAGCGTGGATGATTATAATCGACTTGTTTATTGGCATTATTTTATCTAATAAAAAAAAATCTTACTTACTAAAATCAGTCCAAAAACTTGAAACTAGAAGAGTTTTTTTACTAAAAACAAGGTACCTAACATATAAAATCATTCCAAGAACATTAAACATTTTGCAAAACCTAATAAAAAAATCTTACTTGCTAAAATCAGTCCAAAACTTATAACTAGAACAGTTTTTTTACTAAAAACAAGGCAACATATAGGTATAAAGATACCTAACACTGTAAAAAGTTCTATTTATAATAAGTAAATCTATTATGCACAGAAAAGACCACAAATCTTTATAATCAAAATCACAAGATCCTTATGGCTTATTTTTAATAAATATAGGGTGTTCCAAAAAAACCGGACTTTGGATTTCTTATAACTTATTATGATTATTATCCTAAATTCGAAATTTAACGTTTTTTTTTAAAGAAGAAAACAATTTTATGCATTTATTGTCTAAATTGACATTTCTTTAAATTCCAAGATGGCGGACAGTTTTGAAAAATAGGCAATTTCAGGACTCCCCCTCGAAAATTTGTATGTGCTCCACTGTAATAAAACTGAGATGTGCGGTAAATAGCCCTATTCTTTTAACGTACATATACACGAGCACTTTGCTTAAATCAGTAAGAAATAAGAAAGTTCTGCAGTTTTACATTTGATGCTCTTTGTGTGATAAGACATTCCATGGAGGAGTCCGCATCTTGAATTTTAAACAGATGTCATTTTGACAATAATCACATAAAAATTAGGCTTTTAGCTTGTCAGAAAGTCTTAAATTTTTGATAAAACTGTATTCCGGCGTCAGAAAGATACATCAAATGTAAAACTGCAAATTTTATTATTTTTTAACCGATTTAAGCAAACGTTACATGGAAACACATAGAAATAATAAGGCTATTTAGTGCACATTTCAGCACACATAAAAAATTTCCAGGGGGTCAAAATTACCCATTTTCCAAAACCCTTCGCTATCTTTGAAAACTTCCACAGAAAAAAATACAAAAATCGCACAACCATTTATTAAAACAAAAATTTAATATTTATTTTGAAAAACGAGGTTAGGGCACCGTAAATACACATTTGGTTAGTTGTCTGTCAAAATTATCTTAATTTTGAATGATGGAAATCATTTCCATTCCCTGGTTTGAAGAATACCGCTTTTCGAAAAGGAGGGAAATTTTGTGGGAATAGAAATCTCAGAATCTCCCTGGGGACTAAAATTTCCCCGAAATTTAAGAATAGGCACCCTGAGGTCGAAGAATATCCGGGGAGGCTAAGTTTTTGGTATGTTCTTTCGGGGGGGGTATGAAAGTAAACCTCCCAAGTTTTTCCTACAACTCCGGAACCATCGACCATTTTGAAAAATGTTTGTAACCGACTTTTCTCCATTTCTAATGGTCAGAGGCGAAAAAGTCTGAGAACAAAAATATTCGGCAGAAAATTTACAGCATTTTTGTCCCAGTGCTCAACTTTCTGTAATTATTTTCCAAAAAGATAGAGGGCGCCAAAGTTACAAAAAATCAGTTTTAAGGTCTTAGTTACAATGTGGGGAATTGTTTTTAGCAACTCGGAACGGAAAATCAATTTAACTATGTCGACCTGATTTTTTTGCAAAATTTTACGTCATTGAATTTGTTTTCCATGGCAACGCGGAGACTTTATTTATGTTTATCCACACTGGGACACTAGAGCTTTTTTAGCACCGTGTCAAAAATTTGGGGTTAGGTTACTTATTTTGACTTTTCGCGTTCTACGTCGCTAAATAAAAGAATAACATTTATTGCAAAATTACCTGCTAAAAAAATGCTACCACTACACGTATTAAAGTAAATGGGTGTAATGTTTAAGGTGCATTTATAATTGAATTGGAAACACTCCCGCTAGCTGATACCGACAACAGGTTAACTTAAACTATGTTGGGAATTTGGAACCTTTGGTTGCACTATAACAAAGTTATGATTGTTTTCCACAAACCAAAACTACACTTTTTTTCACTCGACGCGCCTTTCGCTAACAACGTTAGCATAATCAGAAGACGATAAACAATAAACTAAATTAACCTACACTCTATCTTATATACTATCTTTTAGTGGGCGGAGATAAGACTAAAAATTTGTGATTTGTCACGCTTTATAATCCTATCCCCACTCAACTAAATAATAAAGTGTACCAAACGGAATGGGACCTCTATCTTTATTTAAACTATTTCTGGATTTAATGGTTTCCATATTTTCATATGCAGTCAAAAGTCTTTTGTTTGGTACACTTTTTAGAAGTTTTAGGTTATCTTATGAATCTATGATTGTTTTCAAAAGCATGCTCGGCCACACTTGACTTTTCGGTTATTCCGTATTTTTTTCTTTGAATCGTGTTTGAATAGAGCGTCTCGTTTGGCTAACATATTTTTTGTCACAGTCCATGCAACTAATTTCGTAAATTCCACTTTTTTCTAGAACTGTAGTTTTATCCTTGGGATTTCCTAGTAAACTTCTTATTGTGTTTCCGGATTGATATACTAATTTAAGACCGGTGGTATTAAATACTTTTTGTAATACTTTCGTATAATTAGGATTATATATAATTATATTATATATAATTTATTTTTATTTCTTATAACTAAAGTGTCTAGAAATGGCAGTGTAACGTTGTTCTCTGTTTTATAAGTAAATTTAATTGTGGGAAATTTATTTTTTCCCTAAAATTTTCAATACTAGTTACTTTTAGTGTTAAATAGTGCGAAACTGTATTGTCTTCCGAAAATCCACAAGCCTGGAAAATCGGTTAGACCTATAGTTTCTGCTGTAGGATTACTTACAATATTTCGAAATGGCTAGCAAACGAATTTCAAAATTTACCTATAAAAGAAAAAGGTTTTCCTGTTCAAAATTACATTGAATGTATCAACAAAGTTAAAGATATTTCACTCCAAGAAGGTGAAATTTTAATCTCGTTTGATATTAGTTCGTTTTTTCCTACTGTGGCAATCCCCATTACCTTACAATACCTAGAGGAACTACTAAGAAAAAACAATCTAGAAGGCAAACAGACTTTAGAATACCTATCTTTAACAAAACTCTGCATGAATCAAAATTACTTTCAATGTAAATATAACTACTACCAACAATTAGAAGGAACCACAATGGGTAATAGTTTATCACCTTTTATTGCAAACCTCTTTATGAGCAAATTTGAATCAGATATAATTAAAGAATTTGAGTATTTCCCAGAGTATGGTTCAGGTATGTGGACGATGTGTTTGCAGTATTCAACACTAAAGTAACTAGTATTGAAAATTTTATGGAAAAATAAATAACAAATTTCCCACAATTAAATTTACTTATGAAATAGAGAACAACATTACACTGCCATTTCTAGACACTTTAGTTATAAGATATAAAAATAAATTCGAATTTGAACTATACAGAAAAGGAACGGCCACCAACAGGTATATTCCAAATTACTCTTTTCATTGCTTACAAAATAAGCTTACACGTTTGCACTTTTTAACATATAGATTAGTAAATTTCCCCTTAAACAAAGAAAAATGTGAAGCAGAAAACAATAGGATTAGGAATATAGCTGGCGAAAACGGTTACGACAAAGGCTTAATAAATAGGCTGATAAATAGACATTCTTTTCAAAAGACCGTTCGAAATTCTACTTTTTCAGCAAAAAGATACCTCCGGCTGTGTATCAATTCCTTATAATCATAATTATACGAAAGGGTTACAAAAAGTAGTTAATAATACCGGTCTTAAAATAGTATATCAATTCGAAAACACAATAAGAAGTTTACTAGGAAATCCCAAGGATAAAACTACAGTTCTAGAAAAAAGTGGAATTTACGAAATTAGTTGCATGGATTGTGACAAAAAATATGTTGGCCAAACGAGACGCTCTATTCAAACACGTTTTGAAGAACACTTGGCACACTTAAAATAAAGAAGAACAGAAAAGTCAAGTGTGGCCGAGCATGCTTTTGAAAATAATCATAGATTCACATTAAATAACCTAAAACGCCTAAAAAGTGTAACAAACAAAAGACTTTTGAATGCATATGAAAGTATGGAAATCATTAAATCCAGAAATAGTTTAAATAAAGATAGAGGTCCCAATCCGTTTGGTACACTTTATTCTTTAGTTGAGTGGAGATATAGTCCAATTTTTTGATGAGCGGAATGACGTCATTTTTGCCTCTGAAAACGTATTTCTTTGATGTCAACAGTTCGCATGTCAAATAATTTGTTTTTGTCAATTTGAAGTAACAAATGAAACAATCAACAACATGACTCTTTGTTACATATTTATTGTCGCTTTCTAAAATAATATATCAAATAGAGATCCAAAAAAATGACGTCAGTCCGCTCATCAAAAAATTGGACTATAGGATTATAAAGCGTGACAAATCACAAATTACTAATCTTATCTCCGCCCACTAAAAGATAGGATATAAGATAGAGTGTAGGTTAATTTAGTTTACTGTTTATCGTCTCCTGATGATGCTAACGTTGTTAGGGACTCGGAGTAATGCCCGCGCAGCGCTAGGCCTTTTGCGGAGGGCGACCGCACACGCGAAGTGGTTTCATATTTGTTTTAGAACAATGTTTTTGAAAACCTTGAACCTGAACCTTGAATGGTTTTCTGTCAGAAAACGTAAAAATACTCTTCTGTCCCACTGCGGCCCAATTTAAAGTTTGTTGACAAAACACCTGCAGTTACCATGGAATCGTATACATTCTGCGATCTATCGGGCAACACTTGAAATGCGTGTGTCTCCCAAATTCAATGAAGTGTGATTGGTTAATCGGTTTTCTTTTCCGGAGTGCACAGGCTTTTAGAAAAAAAGAAACTTAGTTTTTATTTTCGCTAAAGCAAGGAAATATAAAAAGGAAAAATGTAATCCAGAGGAAATTGTCAGTATTTCTCTTCTAAACCGCAATTATTTTGAGGCTTTTGGGATAGATGACAGCACCAGAGCTTTTATTTTGAAGAAAAAATAATTGAGAATTTTGAAAACTCCTTCAGATATTTTTGTTAAGCATTTAAAAATGAGCACCCCTGCAAATTCAGCTAGTTCTGATGTTTAGTTTTCCCTGTGCACTCTGGCACAAGATTAAAAAATTAAAGAGCAAGGCGTTGCCATTTGTACTTTTTTTTACTTAAAATCTGGGGAGAAACTATATAGCCTTAAAACTGATTTTTTTGTAACTTCGGCGCCATCTAATTTTTTGGAAACTAATTACAGAAAGTTGAGCACTCGGACAAAAATGTTTCATGCCAAATATTTTTGTTTCAGACTTTTTCGCCTCCGACTAACAAAAATTAAGAAAAATTAATTACAAAGATTTTTTTTTAAATGGCGGATGGTTCTCGAAAGACAAACTTGGGGAGCTAACTTTTAAACCCTCCCCAATAAGATATAAAAATGTTAGCCTCCCCAGATTTTTTTAGAGATACCCAATTTATTGTGATAATTTTACTGTGCTATAAATGAACCAATCTTTACAAAATGAAGGGAAAATTTAGCGCCCTAATAAATGTGTGGTTCCGTTGCTGATTTAACTCGCGTCCGTTTTTCTATGTCTTTATTTTTAGTTGAAGACGTGTTGTGTTTTATAAACTTTCTTTGGAAGACTGTCAAAAAAACCGTATTAATTCTCTCAAAAAACACACCTGATTTTTCTGTGAGGTAAAATTGCAGGTTTATTAAAGTTTGTAATAATATAATTTATGTTTTATTATGTTTCCATTTTGGTAAGATTTTATGTGGTTTTATATATCTGTTTTTTACCTGATTCTATAATAGGACAGATTTACAGTTTTATAGAACAAACGTTTTATTTCTAAATATTTAAATATTATATATAGTTTTGTAATAGATTTAATAATCAAACCGACTCATTATTGTTTTTATAATGTATTATTGGTTTGTGTAAGCACATTTCTTGTTAGACTTTCGCGAGATTTTATGATCAGGCTGACTTTTACGATGGGATTTACTAAAAAGGTTTAGTATATTTTAGAACGGTCCTAAATTTTAGTGAAATTTTTGATTTTAAGCATTTTAAACCAACCCTCCTTTAGTTTTGGACATTTATAGATCGATTTATAAGAAGAATTTGAATAAATTTGTTTATTGAATAATCATCTTAACACGATCTTTTGTTGGCTTTAAGAGAAAATTTTCAATTTAGAAGCAAAGAAAATTAAAAAATTTAAACCCACGCAAGGTTTAAATAGTAAACACTCTGTAGAATAAATTAACATTGGGGTTATATGTCACTCTAATTAAAACTTACCCTTGTTAATTTTTCCAATTAATACTTGATGTCACACAACGATTTAGATGAGTAATAATAAAATAAGGAGTAGATTAATTTTGTATTTATTTAAAAGGTGTTTTTAGCGCTGCGTTCAATCACAAACAGCGAGTTCGGATCTTTTACCTCTGCTTGCGCCTTGGCCAGCAACCTTTACTGATAAAAGCTAATGCTTTAAAATGAGTCGGCTTATAGTAAGGAAAGTTTTTTTGACTGAGCTTTTAGATAACCTCAATGTTTTACTTTCAGTTTGTAAATAAATTAATATAGCTGTTTTGGGTTTTTTGTGTGGTATATTTTTCGTGCATAATTAGTGACCTTCACTTATGTTTGTTTTGCCTTGTAGTGCTCTCATAAATATATTTTTTGCGCTGAAAACGGGTTCAAAATATGGCGTTTTTCTGGACAAAATAGGATATGTTTTATTTGTTAATGAACAACTTGGGATATTAAATAGGATAAATTAATCCTTGTAAAAACGGTTACTTAGGAAAATTATAAACGAACTTATTACCAAATGCCACAAAACAATTCTTTCTGGGGGCTATAAATTTAAACCACCACCCTGAGGTGGTCTAAAAAAATCACCAACTTTATAATCTAAAACACAAATAATGAAGCTATTATGTGTCAAATTTTGATTAGCCATTTTGAAACCTGTGAAAAAAAAAATACTTTTAGGGCATTTTCTTCTAAAATATGTTATATTTTGAGAAAAAAAAGCAGTTTTTCAGCGGTATTTTGCAATAAAAATTGCAATAATTAATAACTTTTTGTCTTCTGTATGGGTAAGTGTTTTTTTAAAGTTGGTTTTAAGATTTAGTACCCCCCACAGGTGTAAATATTTAGATCTGTGGAGGGTACTATTATATTAGTAAATCCCACTGGTAAAGTTTTAAAGGTTTTTATGTTTTATTAATACCTATGGGTTGACAAAAACACAAGATTTTATAAGCCTTACAATAGATTTTATAGTCAGACAGACTCACAAAATTTTATAAGGTTTTTTATATTACAATTAATATGGGTTTTCCAGGGCATTTTATAATCGGACAGGGCCATATTATTTTATACGTTTCTATAATAAATTTACTAATCTTGTATAATCTTACTTGCTCTAAGCTATGGCCATTATATACGGGGTGTCCTAAAAATCCGAGTCCACCCTAATATCTGCAGAACTAAAAGAGACAGATAAGTAAAATTTCATATAATTAGATGGTTTACAAAAAAGTATATTTTTGGATGTTAACTGTGCCACCATTCATTAAGGAGGCGGAGCTAGGGCGACAATACTTTTTTAAATGAGATACTCTATATATTTTTTAAAATTTGAATAGAGCTTTTCATTATATTTCTGTTTTTCTAATGGTTTTTTAAACTTTTATATAAGAGCAATGATTTAGACAAAGAATCACCGAATATCTCTTTTCTTGTTTAACTAATTAATTAATTTAAAAACCGTTGGCGAAAAAAGTAACATATTAGGTGTTTTTGGAAAGAGAAGGCAAAGCTCTATTTAAATTTTCTAATATATCGTCGCCGTAGCTCCTCCTCCTTAATGACTGGTGCGATGATTAATATCCAAAAATATACTTTTTTGTAAACGATCTAATTATGTGAAATTTTACTTCTCTGCCTCTTTTGGTTTTGGAGATATTAGGGTGGACTCGAACTTTTGGGACACCCTGTATAATCCACAGCCATATCATCTGTCGTAAAGGCTTCTACCAAATCATACTTTCGCGAAAATATGAAAACAAACTTTTGCAATTATAAGACACACTTTTTATGCAAAAATTATCGGTAATTTTGATGCACTTGTGCAATTACCCCCAAAAATAAAGTTTAAAAGCTAATATGTCACATTCGGAATATTATTCTATACTTCTAAACTAGGTTTAACAGTTCGGTGCAACTGGGCGTTCATATCCAATTGCATTACCGATTTTCGTGAAATCAAGCGAATAGAATGGGCCTCGCGGAAAATTTGTTGAAATGTACCGCATGCTGTCCTTTTTTTATTAAGGAGTTATCTGAACATTTCAGTCGAATTGATTAATTACAAGTACGAAAGAGGTTATACGGCAGAGTTTCCGCTTTTAAAAAAATAATGTAAATTCAGTTTAAAATTATGAACACATCACTCTGGCCTGAATTCTTGAATCACTCGAGTTTCAGTTATATACCGACCACATTTTAGCAAAAAATTGACGAAAAAAGGGTAAGTTTTGTCTTATTCGCTTACCCCCAGATGCACCGTAAAAATATTCGGATTAGTTTAGCTAATCCATGCTTCCTCTTTGTTCATTTATGTGAGGTTGAGAGAGAAAAAGAATGGATTAGATAACCAATCGCGATTAAGTGCCTACGGTGCATTTAGGGGTTATTAACGCACATGACAACATTGAACTCGTTCTGAAATTCTGTAATATTATATTAAATTCGTCGTAAATACAATTTTACCCTTTTTTTCGCAAGTTTTGACGTTCGTATGTTACTCGATGTAAATTCGAGCAAAAAAGACATCTAAGCGTCTAAAACCGTCCTATTTTTCCCGCCAAAAATGCAATAATTAAATTTTGGGCCTATTTAAATTAAATATTGTGCATTGCGCATACGAGTTAGAATTTGTGGGCATATTTGGTATCTGAATAGGTAAAAATTAACTCTTTTTGTCGACAATTTCTGCCTAAAATGTGATTCGTATACGACTAAAGGGGCGCGTTCAGCAGCGGCTGGAGCCGAACCAAAATCGTAAGGCATTAGCCAGAAATGGCTCCAGCTTGCCAAAAGTGGTTAGCATATACCGTTCAAGATCGGCTGAAGCCATACCAGTTTTGGAGAAACTCGAAAGCGTCGCTAGAATTGGCATCGCTTGTTGTTATTGGTCCGCGGGCGAGGCCAACGAAAAAAAATTCAGTTGCGAGGTTTTTCTAACCTAACAAATTGAAGAAAATTCAGAAAATCATTTGAAAATAAAAAGTGCAACACTTCTCTGCATTTTTTCTTGCATACAATGAATTATGTAGACGCCACACTTGTGAATTGTGAGGAGAATGCGTTTTTTTGCGGACCGAAGGTAGGGAGTAGGTACCCCACAAACAATGAAAGGTGGTAAGGTGTATTTGCTTTATTGGCAATATTGGCAAGTGAATGCCATTGGTTATTTACTACAGTAGTATTATTGGCAAAAATGCGCTATTTTGCCAATGATTATTTACTAGTGCTGATGTATTGGCAAATTTATGTTATTTTGCCAATAACTTAAAAACGTGTTTTACATACCAAGTGCAACGCAATCGTTCCTTTAAAAATTGCATGCATTTCTAAACCACCTTTCCGGTCCGATCAAAGGCATTTTTTAAATTTTCCGCGCGATTTACATCTGTCGTGCGGTTGACAACTTGACGTACTTGCCGACGCCATTTTAATAATATTCTGCGGATTCTTCCTATGTGGGTTCATTTTTGTGTTTTGCAAGTTTTCTTTTAAAATTGGCTTAAATTTAGTTTGAGTTTCAAGTCACCATGGATGTGGAAGCCGATACTGCGTAAGTACTAATATTCTTTTGTTCTTAAATAAGGTCGGCCTAGAGTGGACTTAAAAATGTTCAGAACTACCAGTAAAGCGACCAAAAGTCGTCATTTTTGCTGAGTTTATACAGGCATATAAAAATTAAAATAAAAAATAATAACTGTGAACCGAACAGCACACAGCTTCTGCACATGTATACAAAAGTGAATGACACCAATAGTTGAAATAATTAAACTAAACTCCATCATGCTGATTTCCTTACTAATATCTCTTAAAATCAAATCAAAAACTCCAAAAAATTCCCATTTAAATTACAAAAACAAAGGAAAGTGAGGTTATGTGTGTCAAAGGGGCATGCTCAAATCCGTTTTAAGATAAAAATAAATGTTAAGTTACTCATCTTTTTATTTATGCTGTATAAATACACTGTTCCCCATAAGCAACTTTTATTTTAATTTTAATTATTATTTTTTTTTAAATTTTTATTTTGATTTGCCTTTATGAACCCAGCATTAAATCGTGATCTAGACGCCACTTTACAAGAAAATCAAAGGTCACATCATGATCTACAATGCTTAAGCGATACTGACACTAATAATTTAGAAATTTCTTTTGTAATCGAGCAAAACCGTTCTCAACTTAAAAGCCAGTTTACTCCTACCTGTGTTCAGCCTTCAGTGCCATTAAGCCTACTGTTGCCGCCATTTTTATAAACAAATTGACAGGTAAAACATGAATTTTCTCTCAGTTTGGTATCACTATGGCCTCTATAGTAGGCTAAAGGATACTATATCAAAAAAGAGTTAACTGGCTTTTTAGTTGAAGTGTTGGATCGAGCCATCTAAAGATTCATCAATTCAGTCTACGTCCAAGTCATTTTCTAACACTAAAATTTCTCTTGCTGACCCAGAGAATGATGACCCTTAAATTTCTTGTGAAACCGAGCTGTCTTTAGTTAATATCTTAAAATCTTTTTTAAAATTAATTTGAAAAAACTCGTCTGTGGTACTATTTTTTTATTTTAACGTAAATTTGCCAATAAAACAACTAGATTAAAGTTTTTTTTTTTGAGAAACCGATATTTTGTCACTTTCTAAGCAAAAAGGGCTACTTTTTCCTAAAACAAAATACTGGTTTATCAAAAAAAAAAAATTACAGCTATACTAACCAAAATTTAAACTTTTTTAGATGCTGTAAAAAATCCTTTAAGAAGTCAACCAACTTTTCCTCATTCTGTCGTTGAAGATGCTACTAAGGCTTGGTTACGGGGTGCCTGTGACTGAAAAGGGGGCAGAACATCCAGAAAAAAAGATTCTGAATAAATCTTTATCTTATCTTATAACAAGAAGAAGGAAGTACTAAGTTTTTAAATTTTTAGCCAAGGAATTTTTATATAAAGCAACTGAAGCAAACCTTATCTTTTTGATTCACAATCAAAGAGATTTTAAATAAAATTTTCTCTGTTGCAATTTACTGTTGTATGGAAAACCTCCTCTTAATAAATATTTAAATCAATTTATGAAAGAATTTTCCTCTATCTTTGGCATGACCAAGACCACAAATATTATTCATATGGTTTCCATTCCTGTCTTCATGTTAGGATATAAATACAAGTGTATAAGTGTTTGTTTATAGTAACATTTATTTATTTATTACATATTGGTTTTTCTAGGAATTTTTGTTGGTTTAAGGATAACATAAAATAAATGTGCGTTCGTAAATTATGTGCATTATTTTATTTTTAATCCACAATCATTACAATTTTTATTTTATGCATAAATACTTTAAATAGGAAGAAAAAGCCAATTATCAGTGGTATCGGAATTTGCATCTGTATCCCTATTGAGCCGACCAATCAAGGAGGTGCACTTTTAAACTTTTAATTTTTGCGTGGGTTTGGCAGTTAGTGGTAAGGGTGATTCACCATATTTCCCCAACTACATAACTCATTTATTCTTAAAGATAGAAAAAAAAATAATACAAAAGTTGCTTAGTTTTTCACAAATTTTAATAAAATTTAACCAAAATTTTCAAAATATCAAATTTCGACATCAACTTTCTTATTTCAAATGGAAAACCCTGTATATTTTTCAAGAAAAACGTTGACTTAAGAGCAACTGCTTAAGATAAACCCTACAAGATCTACCGAAATTTAAAAAAATATACAGGGTGTTCAATTTAAAATAAGAAAGTTGATGTCTAAGTCTAAATTTGACATTTTGAAAATTTTTATTGAATTTTCTTAAAATTTGTGAAGAACTAATCAACTTTTGTATTTAAACTATTTTTCTATCTCTAATAATAAATGAGCTATGTAGTGGGAAAAATATGGTGAATCACCCCATACATTTTTTGACAATATTGCCTGCAATGCCGGTATTTAGTATGCAGTGCTCCTCTACATTTAAACCATGCTAAGTGTGTATTTGCCATCATTTTAAACGTATTCGTTGCCGTCGCTCGGCCGGTGGCTCACACAGGAGTGTTTAAAGTATTTATAACGCACAAATTGCCGTGCGTCAAATTCTCATTGCCAATAGATGCCAATATTTGTAAGGCACTTTGCCATTCCGGCATTGTTTGTGGGGTAGGTATCTGTTTAGAAAAAGCTATCAAATGGCCGTGACTTAAAGTTCCGACAGTCCCTTTCCTTTTTCAACTAGCAAAAATACTAAAGATACGACAGTCGGCGTCGCGCGTTCAAAGCTGCTTCGGCAATGTCAATGCCATTTTTGTCATTTTGTATGGAAGAGGTAAAACCGTTTTTGGTTTGGGCCGGCGCTAAACGTGCCCCAGGTAACCTTATTCTTAGTTGCTTTTTGATTTTTTTAATGCCAAGAGTTACAAGATTAAGGTTAAGAGCAAGTTATTTTTTATTTTATTCGCGATCTTTTTTGTTGTTTATTTTTTTCGTCTCCTAGGTACAGTGTTGCGAATTTTAACGTCAAAATAGTGCCAACTTAGCCTTATTCCAATTCCGAAAATTGCTGATTATTATTTATTCGAATAGTTAAATAAACAAGGCAGGAATGCGAATATTTTGTAAGATTTCAAAAATCGGACCCTACGTTAAGTTGGATGATTTGTTTCTTTGCTAGCGAAACGTTTTTTTTTGTCACAAAATTTTTGTGAAAAAATATTAACGAGTTAAATATAGTCTCCTCATTTAATCGTAGGTTCTTTTGTTGAAATAAAACGAAAAAAATTCACTGGAAAATAATCCTCGGACACCCCTATAACATGAAAAAGATTTGACCGTATAAAATTATCGCTACCGAAAATTTTCTTATGTAAGAAGTTGTCCTACTGGACATAAAGAAAATATAGGCAGTTGCGTGTAGAGAAATTATTTCTGGAGGGGGCTTGAGGATCCTGGGAGAGGGGGCTTGAGTCTCAGATTACTATTTTATTGGTAATTTTTGTAGAATGTTCAACCTTTTTTATGTGACTCTGGAGGAGGGGGGGAGCCCCCCTCCCTTGCGTGCGCCGGTGTTATAGGTATGCAAATTACTTGTGTCTTGAAATCATTTAACTCAACAATTTTAAAAACAAAAAAATTAAATTAAATTAAGCATATTCGACCTAAACATTTACAGTAAAAAACATGAAATAAAATAATTTTTATTTCACTGTCATTGACCAATTTTAATTGTGTGACGACTGTCGTTACATTCCAAACTTACGAACTACCTTTTTTCGTTTTCGAGTTATTACATCCGCTGCTGTTGCTATTCAACGTTGGCGCATATCTGTCTCTTCCCCCCTTAGTAAAACAGAAAGGGACGAAGATGCATCAACGTCGACCAGCAACAGTACCATCGAGTTAATAGGTCATGCAAGTTACATGCAATTGACTCAGATTTGAATTCAAGTGGTAATTGAGAAAGGCAGCCATAATACCGGCCCTTAACCCAATTTTCCTGCCGCCTTGCCAGCCTCTGTAGCTGGCAACTTCTGTTTGTCTGCCTGTCGTTCACAGCCTATTACATGCCCGACTACAAAAAGGGTTAATCGGAAAGTCCACGAGAAATTATTCAAAGGAGGCATTCTTCCAGCCTAGTTAGGTGAAAACAATATCTAGCAGCCTTTCGGATCGATAAAGTCGTAGAGTGCCCGAATTACAGTGCAAGATTTTCAACATCGTTATAAAGTCATTTTTTGGCGTGAGAAGATTTCGAAACCATTTCGAAATCATGCAAGAAATGTAATTTTGGCGTTGAACTGGGGACGACTCCACGAATTTTGAGGTTTCGAATAGTGATAAGCACGAATCCAGGCGCCGTCGCTCTGTCTGTCGGTCTGTCGGTATGTCGGTCTGTCTGTCACTAATCATAACAAAATTTTACATAGTGATTACTTTTGTTGACGCGCAGACCCCTATTAGTTTTGAGCATTCTCCTAGTAGACCCTTCGGAGCTACCCCCCAAATCACTTAAAAAATGCAAAAAAACAATTGAACAAATCAATTTTCTGTGCCATATATCTCGAGTTATGAACCGAAATATTAAATAAAAAGTAGCTTAGAATAAGGTCCAGGTCACACCCTATTGTCTCATCAAATTTCATACAAATGGGTTCAGCAGTTATTGCGTGATTAATGGACAAAAATCTTATATATACAGACCGCTTCATGCTACTGCGAACATAGACCGGAAGAAGTCCAATTTGTCAGTGTACGTACTTGCAGAGACACCGCACACCTATCAGTGGAGAAAACAACACTCAGGCTTCCGATCGCCGTTCGTGGCTTGTATTTAGTACGCCTCTAACCACGGTGCCATGTTAGTCAATGAAACCGGAATTTGGTCAATAAATACGCAAATTTTTATAACGTAATTATCTTGTTTTTTGTCACTGATAAATTAGAACGTTTTATTTTCAACTGTTCAGATCTATCACTAACAACGTGTTACAATGAAAATAATAAGGAGAAACAAAGTAAAAACAAGTTCTCAAAATAAAATAATACATTCTAAAAGCCAAAAAGATTCTCCCAGTTAAAAAAAAAATTAGAGCAAATGCTCGAAAAGTTCTCCTTGCTCGGCTAGACAATATCCGAGCCTATTATAAAAACCCCTTCTAACGTTCCCAAGCATGTTAGTAGTAGTAGATCCGAGTATCTAGGACGATTCAAATTGCCGTAAATAAAAAATGGCCCAATTACGTGTTCCCCTACAATACCCCCCCAAACATTTAAAAAAAAATACAAATTAAAATTTTTCCTCGACCAATATCGAACGTGTGTTGGGTTATGACGATTCAATAATGGAAAAGTGCTTTTATCTGTGAAACGAATAGATCTCAGAAAGTTTTCAGCACGATTAGCCCTTTCAATCATTGTTTCGCAAAAGTTGTCCTCGGGAAAAATTTGATGCGTTTTTGACACTTTGTAAGAATGATAACCATTCTTTTTGAGAACACGTAAGACAGTGGCTGAAGACGTATCAACTGCTTCGGCAGTTTGGTGGCTAGTTAACTTTCGATTTTCCTCCACTGCAGCGCAAATCATCACACCTCGTACTTCCTGCTCGTCATTCAAAACAGTGGGTTTTTATGGTTTCTTGGCGCTATACAACCAAACTTTTCAAAATTCTGCACAAACCTATGAATTGTTGATAACTAGGTTCTGGGCGATTTACAAAATTCTCCAAAAAAAGTTCTTGAATAAGTCTCAACGGTCTGCCTTGATAGTACTATTTGACTTTCTGTACTTATTCGGCAACTTCGTAGACATTCATTTTTAGTTTTAAAAATGTATTATTTCACTTAAGAACTTATCAATCTGTTTCTCGAGCAAGGCAGAAATAAAACAGAATAATAAAAACAAAATAAATTTCCAAAAGATAACACTGCAGCGTGCTTCGAATCCACCTCGGTCGTACGGCACGGAGAGTAAATTGGACTTGATTCCCCCTGTGTTCGCAGTAGCCTGAAGCTCATTGTATATATAGCACATGAAAAACGAAATTTTTTTAGAAACAATAAAGTCTGAATCTATATATATATATATATATATATATATATATAAAATGTATTGGAAAAGTCCGTGCACCCTAGGAAAGTCTGGATACACCCTGGAGAAGTCTGGATACACTCTGGAAAGTCTGGAAAGACCCTTGAAAAGTCTGGAAAGACCCTGAAAAAGTCTGGATACACTCTGGAAAAGTCTGGAGAAGTCTGTAAATACTCTGAAAGTCTGGAAAGACCCTGGAAAAGTCTGGATAAACTCTGGAAAGTCTGGAAAGACCCTGGAAAAGTCTGGATACACTCTGGAAAAGTCTGGAAAGACCCTGGAAAAAAATCTGAAAACACTCTGGAAAAGTCTGGAAAGACCCTGAAAAAGTCTGGATACACTCTGGAAAGTCTGAAAACACCCTGGAAAAGTCTGGAAACACTTTGTAAAAGTCTGTAAAGACCCTGGAAAAGTCTGGATATAATCTGGAAAAGTCTGGAAAGACCCTGGAAAAGCCTGGAAACACTCTGGAAAAGTCTGGAAAGACCCTGGAAAAGTCTGGATACACTCTGAAAAAGTCTGGAAAAACCCTGGAAAAGTCTGGATACGCTCTGGAAAAACCTGGATACACTGTGAAAATGTCCGAGTACAACATGGAAAAGTCTGAATACACCCCTGAACAGTGTAGATACACCCAAGAAAAGTCTGGATATACTCTGGAAAAGTCTGACCAACCCAATCTAACCCATGTATATATGAGTAGCGGTTGTTTATATAATATATGTTCTTTTAAGCGAGGGAAGTTTTGGTGTAAACCTTTACTCGATTTATTTGTTTCATTTTGGTTCAATTTGCCGGTCCCTTGATCTTTTTCCCTTCCCATTTTTAGCCAAGTTGGCTATGACTTGTTGACAGGTTTTAGCTTTTATTTTGTTTAGCAGTTTTGACTCTTCTAAAAAAGGTCTTTTAAATTTGCTTTAAAAGTTAACAAATTTAAATAGCGCTAGTAGCGGAACTTTGATTCGTTTATAAACTGGTGCGAATTAAAAAACGTTAAGAAAATCAATAAAGATGTATTAGTGGGATATTTTTCGGAAAAATTAACCGTTAGCCCCAACCAAATGACTGGCTGTATATTACGGTAGTTAGACCCATGATTACATACGGGGCAATAGTTTGGTACACGAAGGGCAGACAAACGCTGGCTCGTGCCAAACTAACCAGCACCCAACGCTTAAATGCCTCCTAAACCTTCCTCCTCTGCACCTTGTCTTGAAGAAAGAGGCTATAAAGACAACCCACAGAATCATTGCCAACCAATGGGGTGGCAGGGCAAGTCAAGTAGTGCCAAACACTTTAACGCGGACAATTGAGAGCCACTGCATTCTAGGGCCGGCAACAGTAAGCAGCACTATTCTTCCAGATAAGGAAGACTGGTCGTCCAACAAAATAAGTTTCTCACGTGAAGATAGCTGCTGGTATACTGACGGATCCAAAATGCCTTCAGGCGTTGGATCCGGAGCTTATTGTAGTCAGGTAAATGTCAGGATTATACATATTCTTGGACAGATGGCTACAATTTTCCAGGCGGAACTCTTCGCCATTGAAATGAGCGTACGTTGGATTAATAAAGATACTCTCCGACAGTCAAGCGGCCCTTAAGGCTCTTGAATCCTATATGGTCTTATCGAGAACCCTTAGGAGCTGCCAGGGCACACTGAATACCCTTGGGCGAATAAACACTGTGTCGCTGTTATGGATTCCGGGACATTCTGGGCATCGGGGAAATAAGGCTGCCGACCAATTGCCGCGCGAAGCGACCTCCGCCATCTTCATTGGCCCCGAACCGGCCCTTGGAATAGAATACAACACAATCAACACTGCTCCCTCAAGCTGGATGGGGAATAAGTTCCACCAATACTGGAGAGAATTGCCGGGACTGGCATATTCCAAATAATTCATTACAGAACCCTACAGCAAGAGGACCGGGAAACTCATTGAGCTCACCAGGCAGGAGATCCAGACAATGGTTGGTCTATATACCAGACACTGCAAGCTGAAAGTTCCATTGCACAGAATGGGTTTAAGTGAGGACACCGAGGGGCTGATTCTTGAATTTTGTAGGAAACATCGCACGGGAACGGTCCTCTCCCTGATATCGACCAATAATAGGCTTTGAAGCAATCACCGTCTATCGAAGGAACTTTCATACACTTTCATACACCTGCCCCCGGACTAGGTGAACGAGCGCTCTTGAAAAACGACAATCCCGTCAGCTTTGCGCATACACCATGCAAGCTCAGCAGCTTCTGAGCCTTCTTATTGGGCGAAACGAAGGACGTGAACGTTCCCGTGCGACCTTTCCTACGATATTCAAGAATAGGCCCCCGAATGTAGGTTCTGTATGGAGAATGACGAGGCGGCCAGACATGTGCTGTGTGAATGTCCGGCCATTGCACGTCAGTGTCAACGTATTTTCGGTAAACCACAGATCAAAAGTGAGCCACAAGAGACCCAATAGTGGGCGTAGTGAACAGTGCCAGAATGGCACACTCACAAATGAATAAAGGTAAATAAAGGACAAACCTAGAAATCTGCCTTTATTTTGATTGATAAGTGGTCGTCAGTCATCACCACTGAATTAGTTGTGTGAAGCTAATAGGCACTATACTATAATTTAAATAGAATGGCTAACATTTTCTTATTAGGGGACTGTTCATAAATTACGGAACGTGGCTAGGCATTGACGAAAGTGGTAGGTATACTAAAATGTTTCTTTCTGATCGTTTAAACAAAAATACGTACAATATGCGACCGGAAAGTGTCTTTACAGGTCTTCGCAGGTTTACAGGACTCGCCTGAGGCTCGCTCTGTAAAATTCCTGACTCGACCGGTAAACACGAATTTTCCGGTCTAGTGACGCATATACTTATTATTTTTACCAGTCTTCCATGATAAAAATGTAAACAAATATTCTTTCCGTCAACATTTTTGACAGAAAAATCTAACATATAAACTACAGCAGTCTAGGAGCGTTCGAATTTTTACAACCTTTCAAATCAGGTTTTGTTCAGTGGTCATTAAGGTTATGTTTTGTCTAAATAAAAATGCAACGGACTGTACTCTAGATGAAAACGGCGCGATATCAACGAGATTTCCAGGATCACGTTACATCCGGACACGCGGTCCGCTTTTATCCATTTTGGCCATTTCCAGCCATTGTTGCTGTTATAGCTGCTGAAAAGAGTCGATGTGTAGCCAGACGATGCATGCCAGACGCGTGTGCAACGGCAATAATATACAGGGTGTCCGAAATATAACGAATATCATTTGTCTTGTTTTATCGCTTTATCAAAAAACCCTTAGATTTGCCAAAGTGTGGGTTGTGCTTCACTAATGCTTGACGGCAGATGCTTTCTTGTAAACTAAGTTTGGCTTGGGACACACTGTACATAATGTTTGGAAAATATATTTTTTCCCGCCCTCAGTTCTGCTCTCGGGTTCAAAAGATCAATTCGCATCATCGTTTCTGACCCTCAGCCCTATACTCTCATGCAGGTTGTGAGGATAACCATGGCATATCCGACTGGTATCATTGTCATTGCCACCAAAAATGGGTTAAAGCCTAAAAATATTTCGGTGATCGCTCATTCCATTCCCATTTCCAAAGCCATTTCTCAGGCAAGCATGCGCGTAAAATATATAATTCACAATCTAAAATTTTGAAGAGGCTTCAAGGAAAAACATCTTTTTTTTCGAGGGATGGGATCATTCTCCGGAATTGATCCCTTCTCTTGAGGGATCGATCCTTCTCTCGAGATTTAAGAATGAGGCCCCAGGGCAGGAAAAAAATGTGGATTGTTTATTAGCTTTAACATGCCTATCTTAAGGGGTTAAATAATCAAAGGTTTAAACAGAAAATAATTGTATATCTTCTTAGAAAAAAATCCATGCTCTTTTCCAGAAGCAATAACCCATTGTATTTTTATCATCCTATTAAACGTTTTGGGATTATCCCTCCGAGAGCTGGGGCATCTCTGCCTGGAAATACCGTGGAAAATACTAGGAAAATTCTTATCTCGAAAATGTTAATGGCAACTTTAAAATAACTTTAATATCTGAGAGGGACTTAAGAAAATAGCTTAAAGTGTTAATGAGGGGCAATTAGGAAAGGAAAAGTGAGATTGCTGATTTTTCAGTTTTTAGTTTTGAGGTGATTGCTGCTGAATAAAAAAAAATATCAGCGCAGGAGGTCGGAAAAGCTGAGATTTTATTAGTCTAGGTTAATAATAATTAATACCTTATTTAAAACTGACCGCATGTTAACAAATCATGGTTTTTTTACTGTTCAGGGGTGCCAAAAAAAAACTATTTTTATTATTTTTTTGCACCACAAATGTCAAAAAATTACATGTCCAACAAAAAGATACACTGAAAAAAATATCGTACATAGTATTTATAACAGGAGTTTATTAATTTTTTATAGATATTTTTAAAAAATTAAAAATTGTCATATACAGTAATGAAATTAATAAACGGAAGTTACGAAATCAATGAAAAATGTTTCTTGACATTTTATAGGAGCATATGAAATAAATAAAAAATGTTAACGATTTTAATCAATGCTCTAAATAAATTTAATAAATGACGATTAAAAGTTGTTATGAAATGTATGAACAAGTTTATGAAAACTATGAACCGGGCATACAAAATACATAAACAAAGTTATGAATATTATGTATGTAACAGTCTTTTACTAAATTCATTCTTAGGTGTAACTAAAAGCTATGAAAACCTGTTTCTTAATCCTTGATTTCATAACAGCCTTCATAAAAATTATTTTTAAAGACTCTTTATATTGTAACAACTTTTTTTTTAAACTGTGACTTGCAACAGTAAAATCGATAACTCGTTTTGGCAATAAAATTTATGTAAACTTGATTATGATATTAATATCATTGACTTGACTCAATTTGTTTTGTAGAAAACGGTACCTTTTATGGTTTAAAATTTGTAAACGGCGAAGTAAAGGCTTTTGTGTTCCATTTTTTTTATGTGTTTTTCTTTTTTTTTTAAATTTAAAAATGATAAAGATATATTTAAAAAATATCCATTTTCTGCTAAACTGTGCTTTTTTACTCGCGTTGTAAAAAAGGCACTATTTTAGCCACTAGTTGTAAAAAACTACTATTTTTGCACTCATGTAGAATATTGAAAAGAACTTATTATTTTTACCTAAAAACTAAGCCGAGATTCGAGTTATTGTAGAGTAGATATTTTTTCCCCGTTTTTTTTTTGTTGGATTTTTTACCAAAGGTATAAAAAGCAGTGATTTAACCAAGGTTCAAACATTATTTTAGCCGCTAGTTGTAAACCACTACCAGTACTACAAGAAGGAGAAGTTATTACGTTAAACTATTTGCAAAAAGACCCTACTGTTTAGTCTTAATATTTTTATAGGTTAAGCTCAGTAGGAACCGAGTAAAATCAGTAATGAAATTTAAATTTAACCATTTCCATTCCATTCCGAAATATCAACCAGAATTCAGAAAGCGAACCGAAAAAATCTGGACAAAAAATACAGAAAGAAAGAGAAATCCAACGACTTCGAAGTATAGAAACTAAATTGAACCAAAATTAAACTCTAATACCTAGAAAACAATCACTTTTTGTTGTTCCTATACCTTCGAACCCCAGCTATTTTTTTTATCTGGTCTTTTTGTCTTTCACTAGTTTACCGACTTGGGGAGTGTGGAACTAGGGCCGCCTTCTCGGCATACCGACCGCATACGGCCTGGTCACGGCGTGAATGAAGGGGTAGGACCAAGTTACCCTTTACAGTGTTCCTCACGGAAGAAAAAATAGGTGAAATGATAATATCCACTAAGAAATTTCCAAAAAACGACCGCCTTATGTAGGTGACACTTATGAGCCTAAAGGAACGTAGTCACATCAATCGAATCGACGTGACATTTCTTTTTATGATGTGTCTTTTCCACAATCAGTAAATAGTATTTAAGAACAGTAAGAAGAATTCTCAAAACAAGACATAGATATAACACCAGAGGAAGTACAATACGCAATATCTTCAGCTAAAAACAAAAAATCGGTAAGGCAAGACGAAGTACGCACAGATTTTAAAGCTAATAAAAAACGAATATTCGGTAAATACGCTGGTCAAACTTTTTAACTTGATTTATCGCGGCGGTAAAATCCCTGATGACTGGCTAAAATCAACCTTTGTTACACTGCCTAAAAAACATTCAGCAAAGATGTGTAGTTATTACCATCTAATCAGCCTAATGAGCCATTTGTTAAAAATATTTCTAAAGATTATTCATAAAAGAATTTATGGAAAATACGAATCCTTTATTAGCGACCCGCAGTTTGGATTTCGTGGTGGTTTCGTGTCAAATACAGGCCCCGTTTGGCATTCAGGTCTCAGTTCAGCGATCTAGGGATGTGTCGGTGCCAGTATATGCCTGTTTCATAGATTATGAGAAAGCGTTTGATAGAGTCCAACACGAAAAGCTCATAGGATCGCTAAAAGAAGTGGGTCTAGACGACCGAGATCTAAAGATAATCGCTAAACTATACTGGAATCAGACTGCTCAAATAAAGAACAGGTGTGCGCCAGGGTTGTCTATTGTCTCCGGTGTTGTTTAATATATATAGTAACAAAATAATAGAGAATTCACTACATAACGCCGAGGAGGGTCTGACCATAAACGGCATAAAAATCAACAACCTACGATATGCCGACGACACTTTCATAATAGCAGACACGTTGGAAGGCCTGAAAGAGTTTTTGAATCAAATTGCTGCTAAAAGTTCATATTCAAGGAAGAGAACATCAGAGGCCGGTTAGCAGAAATGTGCAGCAAGTCGAACGCGTGGATTCATACAAATACTTGGGTTGCTTCCTTAATGGGAACTGGGACAACATGCAAGAATTGAACATTCCAGATCATCTTTTATCAAAATTAAATCAGTGTTGTGTAGTCTTAAAACCACTCTCCGGAGTCGTTTGCTTCGGTGTAATGTTTTTAGCATTTTATATTATGGCATGAAAGCACGGACACTGCCATGTGCAAAAAGTTAGTGACATTCCAGATGTGGTGATATCGTAGAATACTAAGGATATCTTGGATGGGCAGAGTTTTGCTTAGAATAAATAAAGATCTTGAAATTTTATTTACCATCAAAAAACGAAAACTTGAATATTTTGGCCATATTTTGGGAAATGATAAATATAAACTTTTAAAAATTGAAGGTAGAAAAATCTTAGACAATGATATAAAGCAGTGGATAAGGTACAGATCGCGCTGATGATAACAACGTTCGAAGAGACATGGCACTTGAAGAAGCAGAAGCACAAATCGAAGGTCGAGCATGCTTTTTTAGAAAAAGGTCGGGTTTGAACTCACGACAGACCGGTAAACCGACTGGCAGCGTTACCAGGGCCTATTCTTTCAATGATAGAAATTCTACTCCCAGGGCGTCAAATTATCCCGCAAGTATGCATCTCATTGGTCCAAATCTTCGGTTTAAATCGGTTTCTCTCCCTTTTGCTCGATATTGATAGAAAGTAATTCTCTTAGTCAAGTCAATATTGGGCAAAAGTGAGAGAAACCGATTTAAGCCGAAGATTTGGACCAATAAGAAGCATAGTAGCGAGAGAATTTGACTCCCTGGGAGCAGAATTTCTATCAGTTCGAGAATAGGGGTACTGGTCGATTTTGAAGAAATCAATAGATCATAGATAAAAAAATCAGTAGATTTCTTAAAAAACAGTAGATTTCTTTTTCAATAGTTGACGATATATAGCATATTTTATTATAAGCTATGAAGTCTCCATACATTTTTTTACAAAATACTTCACCAAAATTAACAAATAAACAGTAATTATTACCACACCCTTTTTTGCCAAAACAAAATCTAAATTCTAGCACAGTTCGCTTTCAAAATAGTTAACCAGTTCATTTTCAATGTGAACGTGACAACATGAGTACGAACTCTCGCTCGTTGCAGTGTAATTTGAAATAGTCGATCCCACAAGTTTTCGAACGCAGCGCGATGCGCACGCACATCCCACAGATATAAAAATATCATGGAGCTGATGTTATAATTTAACTGGGCATATTTTTTTTACAGACAAAAATTACAATTATTATTTTAAATAGGTAACTACCTTAACTATAAATTTTTTTGAAAACGACAGTAAATCTACTGCTCATATTTTTTTAAACCGAAAAAAGCAGTAGATTACGCCGCAAAAACAGTAGTCAGTAGACAAAGACCCCAAAGCAGTGGATCTACTGAAAAATCAGTAGACCTGGCAACGCTGCCGACTGGGCGCTGGCAGCTAACTCAAAGAAAGAAAGAAAGAAATAAGAAGAAGAAGAAAAATCTAAGTAGAGAATTTTTTTAGAAATGTGGATTCAAATATTGCGTAATTTGCCTGCTAATATCTGGAAGACTAGATAAAAATTTAAAAAAGTACCAGTAGTACCAATATCTCCCTATTTATGTATAAGAGTTAAAAGAAATAAAATATCTGCGACTTTCCAGTGCCTATATTACGTTACGAGATCAAATCTATTTAAACGCAGAACTGAGAATTCGAAGAGAATTTTATTATTCATGGCCAATTTTGGAATGAGAACCGTCTCGACGGTGTACTTAAGCAACTCCAATATTTTGTTTCAATATCTCTTCCACAAAATGGTAAAAAATTATGTATATGACCTTAACAACTACGTACTTACTTAGATGAACTACTTAAATGGAGGCTTTGGTTATATTATTACCAATTAAAATATGTACTTTTACTGCGTCCTAATTTTTTGACGATCAATCCTCGAGGGGGCCACGGGCTCGATTCTGGGAGTAACAGAACGATCATACCCTGAGAAGTGATCCATCGTACAAAAGTCATGCGAACAACGCACGGTGGTCGATTTTCAGAAAAACGTGGACATAACTTGAAAAATTAAAAAATTCAAAATGTGTCTAAATTTGCCCTTATATGATTGTCAAGATACCAGGCGAATAGTTGGCCAAAGAATAAACTATGTTTTTTACGAGTTTGATATTACGCATCAGTATTCAACATCAAATTTCACATAGAAGACCCAGAGTATGACAGTATTCAACTGTTGATATCTCGACAACAGGTGAAGATCGACATGGGGTATGTTATATAAAAATGCTTAGAATTTCAAAACACTATATACATAAACAATATACTAGTATACTGTAACACTTATATATTGTGTCAATTACTTTAAAGTAAATTTAATTGTTCTATATATGTTGTGTATGTGTATGTGTATGTTGTATAAAAATGCTTAGAATTTCAAAACACTATATACATAAAAAAATATACTAGTGTACTGTAACACTTATATATTGTATCAATTACTTTAAAGTAAATTTGATTGTTCTAAACTAACATTTTTAGTTTAATTTAGTCAATTGCTAAATATGTATCTTTTACCTTCTTAAACATGTCTTAAGGTAAATGTGAAAATTCACAAGATCATCCTCTATATCATCTAAAAAAGAATAAATGCTTAGTTATTTAGATATTGTAAACTATTTATCTTTTATTAAAGCTAAATATTTTTTACGAGTGAATTAAAATGTGGAAGTTTTTTTTTTAATATCCGCGTTTTTACAAAAATCGACCACTGTGCGACGTCGTACTTTATAAGACGGTCAAGTTGGCCGTAGCATGCGCATTAGCGTGATCTGTCACGTGGTGGTTTCATCCAATAGCGTGCTCTAAAATCATACGAGTGTCGTTTTTCAGACGAGCTTTCCTACAAGTGCATACTACTGGGTCTAGTCAAGAGAACGGCTTCGCTCAAAAATTGTTGTTCGAGGCAGCTCTGCGCGTGCCCATAATGGATTGGTAATTCTTCGATAGTCTCGTCACTGCTTTTAAGCGCGTTTATTGGTTGATACTGCTTACCTTCTCTCAGGCGAACGATCACTTCCTATGACTTCCAGAATCGGTACCCTGATGTCTCCCTCCCTTTCGATCTGTAACTTTAAGAGCGATATAGAACTCATATGCATACCAGATTATTGTTTTGGGTGTATCAGAAGTGTGCAAAGTTTTTAAGTAGTTTGTCTGAGCTTATCTGATATCTGTAACCGTAATATTTTGAATTAGTGGCCTTAGAACGAAATTGTCTTGCTTTTTATAAAATGTGCCTTCCATTCAAAGTTCAGCCAATTCTGATGTTTTGAGTTTTCAACTCGGTCAATGAAAAAAGTAAAACATATCTACTTTTAACAAAATTACCTTGCTTTATTCTACTTTCATCCGTACTTCCTGTTAGGCATGATCCAATATATATTTTCCTTTTCATCAATTTTTACATAGAAAAACACTACACTAGCGAAAGAAAATTAATAAAAGCTAGATATTGTTTTTAATATACTTCAATTAAGAATTAATTTAAGAATATTAACAGAAACTTCTATTGATACTACCCTAGTTTTTCTGTGTTCCGGTTTTTTAAATTGACTTTTCCACAAGCCTGGAGTTCGGCGGGAGTAATTACCCCCTTGGACTTAAATTTTTCACAATGAACATTTAAAAATTCACAAATTTTAAGTTTTTTCTGCATAAATTGCAAACATTTTTGCCTTCGCCGAAATTTCTACGAATTTGTGTCAGAAAAACATTATTAGTGTTATTTCCTTAAAAAATCTTGCCTGCAGTACTATGACACTATTGATTTTTACGAGTATTTTCTTAAAAATTTTCGCCTCCAGCGCATTTAAAGCATTGTTTATAAACAACTTAAAATCTGATTACCTCCTTACCCCTAAGAGTATCGCATTGTCTAAAATTCTGATTTAATTTTTTTCCTCTATCATTCAATAGTTCATATTTGTCGTTTTTTAAAATGTGACCAAAATATCTAGGTTCAGGTTTTTTGATTATGGGGTATGTGATAGACATTGCTTAAAAACATATCTAGCCGGTCGGTGTTGAAAAAACAAACATGATGATGTTCAGCAGAGGATGATAAGGCAGTCTCGTATTGCTGAGTCGCCACTTCTTTTTTGATTTTCTTTCAGGTTCTGGGTGGAAATTTCTTGCTCAAAGAATGACGATGTCTCTCCGTCCTTTTCTTGGGTACCAGGCTCGAGAGAGACAAACTCTGTTCGAGTATTTATTGACTGATTACTCACGTACAGAGTTCGTTTGAGACAATGATGTATTTGAAATTAACTCTGTATTTCGGACTTCCATTGCCTCCTTATCTATATGGACTCCCCAAAATTCACAATAATGCAATGCCCTTACGCCCAATCACAAGTTCCAGAAATTCTCCAACAAGCAATCTGTCTAAATTCCTTTTAAAAATTATTCAACCTCTTGCAGGCAAGACGGCTTCATTTGTAGAAAATTCCAACCATTTTGTTAATATTCTTAAACCTTCTGTTTTAGGACCCGAGGATAGATTTGTCAGTTTTGATGTCGAAAGTATAATCATCAATGTCCCGATAAAGGAATCGCTAGATATTATTAAACAGAGACTGGTTGATGACGAATCCCTTCGTGAACGTACAAATCTGCCGCTGGAGGGAGTGATGGAGTCGTTAGAGTGCTGTTTACATAACTCTTATTTTCAGGTGAAAGATAAATTTTATGCTCAGAATGACGGTCTGCCAATGGGTTCATCGCTTTCGCCAGTGGTGGCCAATATTTACATGGAGTGGTTCGAATCACACGCGGTTATGTTGACGATACTTTTATTGTCTGGACCGGGAATGACCAACAACTTTCAGAATTTATTCAGCACCTAAATAAGAAGGACCCACCATTAAATTCAGAATGGAGTTGGAGCAAAATTGTCAAATTCCTTTTCTTGATGTACTTGATGTCAAACGAGTAGAAAGCGACATCAGAACAACAGTCTATCGTAAACCCACTCACACAGGATAATATTTAAATCAGGGTTCAAATCATTCCGCTACAACCAAACGAGGAGTAATAAGAACTTTGTATAATAGAGCCGTTCAAATTTGTAACAATTCTCATGACTTAGAAATCGAAATCAGGAAAATTAAGAAAGATCTGCAGCAGAATAGGGATCTTAAACTTATAACACATACTATTTCTAAATTTCAGCAAACAGGACAGATATTACAAGACCAAAATCAGGCAAATGCCTTTCTTACAATTCCATACATTAAAAGGGTATCAGAGAAAATTCGAAGAGTAGCGAACAACTTTAATATTTAAGCAGCTTTTAAATATAATAATACAATTCGAAGCCTAGTTGTAGCGAACAACTTTAATATTTAAGCAGCTTTTAAATATAATAATACAATTCGAAGCCTTCTTAATAAAACAAAACCGGAGAACAAACAAAATAAGGAATGCATTTACCAAGTTCCTTGTGAGTGTGGTGAATCATACATAGGTGAAACAAAAAGACCACTATCTGTTAGGCTTAAAGAACATCAGACGAATACCCAAAGAGGTGAATTAACGAAATCAGGAATCGCCAAACACGCATGGTCAAAACAACACCGAATGAAGTGGACAGAAGCAAAGGTTTTGCACAAGAAGTCACACTGGAAGAAACGAAAATTCCTTGAAACTGCCTTTATTGGACAGAATCATCATGGTGTTTTCAGTAAACCAAGTGTTGAAATTCCAAATATTTGGAATCCCCTCCTTGAGCGGAGCCAACTTCTTAAACTTCACGGCTGAGTGATTTCCCATAATATATAAGTACGTAGCCTTAGGAATAGATTGTAGTTTGCATCTGAAGACGATCAGAGATTGTACTGATCGAAAAATCGTGTATGAGTAAAATATAGACAATGGAAGTCCAAAACACAGAGTTAATTTCAGATGATTTTTGTTAAATTCTTGGATATTTCTATCAGCCTCAGGTCATAATCAACTTTTACTATATTCACAAGTCGAAATGAACGATTTAGAGAAAGATTTCGTACTTTCAATAGAATTTTCTGTGGTTTATCATGAAACAAAAAAATTTGCTTGCCCCAGAAACTACCCTTTCTTACTTGCCTCGGAGCTCCTAAGTACATCACCTTTTGACTGTTTGAAGTTGTACATAAATTTATAAGGAATTGTATAAGACCCAAACTATGTTGAGGTCGTTGAAAATATGTGCTAGAAAAAATCAGGATTCTTGGTTGCAATATAGCATAAAAATTCACTTTTTGCATTCTCATTTGGACTATTTCCCGCAAAATCTTGTGGTCGTGAGTAAAGCGTAAGGCGAAAGATTTCATCAAGAGATACCAGGGGCGCTGGGGCACAAAAATGATAGTCGATTGTACATTGAGAAAAGATCTCCCTTTAGCTGAATATGACAGAAAAACAACCAAAAGAAAACCTTTTCTTAAGAAATGGAAAAAGCAAACGACTATTTTTCAGTCGACCGCGATTTAACCGATTCGATAAAACAAGTTAAAAAGTTTGGCCAACATTTTAAAGCTCCATTTTTACTCAGATTTTTTTTCCATTTTTTTTTTAACTGGCCCTTACGAAAACTGGCACTGTTGATTTTTCCCTTCTCTCAACCACGATGTTGCCTTTGTTATGTTTCATCCAATTAGTTATATTTTCCAGTCTGTCTCCCAAACAAATCTTCTTAATTATCCCCTCAGGTGCGGTGTCTTACATGTAGTTAGTGAGTTTTGTTTTGATAACATTTAAACTCTTAACTTCTACAAATAAAGCGCACATTGTCATGAGGCTTATAAGCTTTGTCTAGCATGTGAAGTGCCTCTATGGATTATTTTAAAATTTTCACCTCATAACACACTGTCAAAAATATAGTTTTTTTCTCAAAAATTAAAAGCTTTATTAAAATATAACTTTATTAAAATCAGTCATCCATTAAATTAAATATTTAAAAGCATTTTAAAGAATGATTTTCAAAACATAAAAAAATCATATAAATATATAGTTATTGTAGAATGTAGTCGAATACGCATATTATTTTACTTGTTAAATAAGTAGACTATAATAATTAATTAATTTTTCTCCGAAAAATTAAAAGCTTTATTAAAATATAACTTTATTAAAATCAGTCATCCATTAAATTAAATATTTAAAAGCATTTTAAAGAATGATTTTCAAAACATAAAAAAATCATATAAATATAAAACTATTGGGGTACTTTTATACTACATACGTCAGTCGGTGTGACGAACAGGACATGAAGTTTTAGATAAGTTTTCTTTACTACATAGTTGGTATGTATTCCCGGACGTCGCCACTACCTCAGTTATTCCAATAATTTGTCGATACCAAATTAGGGAGACCGGCCGACGCCATACGTTTTACTAAATATTACTTTGTGTTTTACACACATTAAAAAATTACGTTAGTTTATTCAAAGTCGAGAAAAACGTGCGCTCTTTTTGGATTTGTTTGTGCGTCGAGCGAGCAAACTAAGCCACACTTGTTCACTTCAAGCTTGCTGAGCGAGCACATCGAGTTTGTAAAAATTCTAACCTTACTTTATATGGCTAGTACGGATCTTTCATTTTCGTCTTTCTTCAAACTTCTATAATTGTTTTCCAATCTCCATAAATAATGGACAGAGTAATGGTGGTTACCTTTCCGTGCAAGGAAAGGCTTGGTTCATAATATAACCTTTCAAAGGAAAAAACAAAAAGTTTTTTGTTTTAAACTCTGTGAGTTCGATGATCAGCTGACCTCTGCTCAAGCTCCATACGTTCATGTCCTCGAGCGAATACCCTCCCCCAAAGATATTCAAATTTTAATATGCTTATAATTTCGAACCAATTTAAACTAATTTTGGACCACTTTTAAAAATTTTGAACCACACTCATCTTGGTTTTTTTTAATGATCAAAATGGGGGTGCACGTCAAGTTCATTTACAGCTTAGAGAAAAATTAAAAGCAACCTTAGAATATTGGACTACTAGATAAGGTGACAAATCGTCCCGGTTTGGCCGGGACAGTCCCGATTTTTAACCATTTGTCCCGGGGAAAAAATCCGTCCCGGATAGTCCCGGTTTTTCAGCAGAAGTTCGGTTCGCCCCGGTTTTGATACCACTGTATTTTGTAACTTTAAAATTACTGCAATTAAAAAAGCGGATATTCTCTACCCTCTATAATTTGAATTAAAACCTTATTTAAATTATTTTTCTTTAATAAGTACTTTGGAAAATACATCTTAATATTATTAGGGGTGCATATAAGAAAAAATACATGATATACAATACATTGAATGGCCGGAGTGTCCCGGTTTTGCCCCTTTAGGAGTTGGTCACCTTATACTAGAAGGAGTCTGGTCTGTCTGCTTACACTGGTTGTTTGAGTGCAACATCTACAGTGGGGAAAGGGGAGAAAGAAATCTGTGTTGCCAATTTTAATAACAACATTATGCAACAAAAAACATATTAAATTTGGATTAAGTTTTGACGCTTATTTATTAATTAATTAATGAGTTTTAAGATATATGTTGAAAATGCTAATATACAAAATATATAATACTCACAACCTATTTAGAACTTTCGACGTTTTTTGAAAATTTAACATGTGTTTTCCTTAAACATCTTCTTTTGTAGTCAACGTTGCACCATTGATTGTTTGTTGCGGTTTTTCGATTTTTCCTGGAATATCATTATTGTTTTGAAAGTGAAAGTTTCAGCACATATAAAATATCAAAAGTCTAACAAAGATGGAAATAGTTTTTCTTGCGTGATTTCAAGTCGTTTCTAGTATATTTGTATGCCTTCCTTAAAGTTGTACAAAATTAGTTCGAAATTAGTTTAAAATTCTAAGCATATCAAAGTTCGAAATTTTTTTAAGGGGGTATGGGTTGACGTCAACCGGCACCCCCACCATTTAAAAAAAAACTTTACTTACTACCGGATTTTTCGAAATTCTTTTTGGTGGTATTAGGAGTTCGAAATTAGTTTTTAATTTTAGGATAGTAGCTTTTCATTTTTCTCTACGCTTTAAATGAGGGGGGTGTAGCTTGACGTCCGGCGGAGTGTGGTTCAAAATTTTTAAAAGTGGTTCAAAACTAGTTCGAAATTATAAGCATATCAAAATTCGAATATCTTTGGGGGGGGGGGAGTGGCTTGACTGACCTAAATACAGCGTTCGTTTAGTCGCTCAAGGAGGTCAACGTGTGGAGTTTGAGCAGAGTTTAAAACAAAAAACTTTTGGTTTTTCCTTTGAAAGTTTATATTATGAGCAAAGTCTTTCCTTCCTTGTGTCTGGGATTTACCAGAGGTCAGATCAAATCTGCCACCAAGGAATGGACCCACACAAGACTAAATCAGGAGTGGCAACACACAGGAGACGCCAGGCAAGCCAAGAAGCTCGTCCAGGGCTTCAGCAAAACAAGAAGGGACTGGTTAATGCGCAGGAAACGAACAGAGATAGGACTCCTAATAGGAGGATGAAGGCACCACTTGCGGAGAGTGCTGGGGAGAGTATGAATCCTTACACCACTATCTTGCAAGGTGTCCGGCCTACAGTGTGTGTTCGAGCCGGAACACCTTCCGACGCTGAAATGGTCGGATATCCTGACCTTTATCCAAAGGACGGGAAGGTTCGACCGTACTGGAGTGGGAGCGTGAGGGGGAAGCTCTGGGGGATGGCGAAAAGGGCTCGCGTAGAGCCTAGTCGCCCCCCCTTATTCTACTACTACTACTAAAGTCTTTCCTTCCATGGAAAGGTACCCACCATTACTCTGTCCATTATTTATGGAGATTGGAAAACCACACGGAAAGAAATATAGTCGTAGCTTTACGTCCGACTGCACCCCCTATTTTGATTATAAAGAAAAAACCACAAAGGTTCAAAATTTTTAATAGTGGTTCAAAATTAGTTCTAAATTGGTTCGAAACTATAAGCATATCAAAACTCGAATACCTTTCAGGGGAGGGGGTGTGGTTTGACTGACCTCTGTATTTATTACGCGGAGGAGAGGCGGAATAAACTTTATTTGGCACAGTGTTTTTACGGACCTTATCCGAGAGCTCATTTTATCGAGAATCGAATTTATCGAAAATTTCGCTCTTGCTAAAATAGAATCTCTAAGTAGGTACTTTTAAATTATGCACAGAAAAGAGTCCTATTAGAGTATCTACAGTACGTTTGTAACGACTGTTAAACAACTAGTTCTCTGACTAATGACTCGAAAGGTATTTAATTACAGTACTTCTTCTAATCGCTGGTGCTCCTCTGACAAATTTAAAATATTTTTTTACTTTGTTGGTTTTCTCATTTCAAAGTATTAAAGATTAATAAGGTTTCGTACTTTTAGATAAACGCAGAATGTTCTGCCAAAATTATTAAGGTTTATTCGGTCAAGTTTAACGGTAATAACGCTCCTATTCATCTGTCTATTAAATAATGCCACCGAATTCCCAATGGCAAAGGCATACCGAAATGGCGGCTCCGTGTACTGAAAAAGTTGTTCAGTTTAAAGCCTAGTCTATTACGCAGTTTAAGTTTGTCAAAAAACGTACGCGTAGAAGTGGAATATAGCGCAATATTCCGTCTCCTTTTTATCTGTAAAAAAACAAAGACTTCCGTTCAAATACGGATATCCGAATCCCATCTCTGCGGTTCTACATGAGATTTTTTTATCAAGGTCACGTTTATGGCGTGGATTACGTTTAGACCAGACGTTAAAATACGAAAGTGCCGAACCAAAGAAAGCAAGATAGAAATACTGGCACTTAATGTAAAAGACCAAAACGTCCGAGACATTCCACATTTATGAACACAATTGAACAGAAAATAAAAAGTCCGAAATGAAATATAAACGAAAGTACAACCAGGGAATAGTGGATACGAATACAATTTTATAGAATTTTAATTTACTCGATCCTTAAGTCACGTACATAATATAGGCGATTATAATTTTCCAGAACCTTAAAATATCAATAAAAATTACAAAAGTATCGAAAGTAATTTTCTACAAACGGAAAACACCCGAACCACAAATTGAAAGAAAATAATATGCCCGATCCTTAAATAAGCAGAACTCCAATCCATCCGAATCTCTATTGGGTATGCGTCAAATTTAAATCTCTAGAGCGCCGTAGGCCCTGGATTGCGAGGATTTTTTGGGTATAGCGGGTGGTTGAGGGATGTAAAGGGGGTAAATTAATAAAATATCACGACTTACTTCGACACTTCCCTGCGTAAGCCTGACAACATAGCAATTCGTGGCTATCGGTTCAAATAATTTTCGTACAGATTGGGGTTCTTGAATTTTGTGTTTCTATAAAAATATGGTTTGTTTAAATTTAATTCTATGCATATATTTTCTAGTGATTTAATTTTCTTGTCATTTTATTTCAGAGACAATTTTTTTCGGACCAATTATTTTCTTTTCTTTTAAATTCTGACAAATTATGTTTCTGCCAAATTTTGTTTTGGATTTTTTATAGGGACGCGTACGTATCTTGTTTGTCATTTTAAATTTAACAGCGTAAAATTGACTTGACAATACAGACACTCTAAGGGCCGTATTAAAGTAAAGGGCCGATTTGGCGGAGATTGAATTAATTTGAAGAGTCGTAAATTTCCCGAAATCGCCTCAGCTCATGCTCCAAAGGGTAGTAAAAATTTTAATATTGCGGCTAGACTTCAGTTCACTCAAGGTTGAATGTTTTAAAAATCTCCGCAAAAAAGAGATCTCTAGCTAGTACACTTTTCAGGGTATTCGGTGCAATAAATCTCCAAAAAATAAATTAAGAAAACACCTGTAAAAGAATTAGTGAATTTACTGTAAAATTGCGTGTAATTTTACAAAAAGGTGGTTAATTTAACTTACAATTTACATACCTGACAGTATATATACACATTTATTTGTCTAGATTTACAAAGTGTATTGCTACTTTGTATAAAATGTAATTTTAGGTAGGTAAAACATAACTATACATTTTAGACACTTCAATACTTATTAGGATAATCGAAAGTTTGGAAAGAAAGCTTTAAAATGTGATCAAGATCATGGCAGATGGATGTAGAAAGCATAGTAAAAATTTGGTAAACAAAAACTTTACCCCTTAAATTTTGCTAACATAAATTACCATCATGGCTTTACTATTATTAAGTCTGAAATAGAATAATTTACATAGAACCATGATAATTTCTACATTTTGATTTGTTTTTAAAATTATCCAATTCTCATTTGGTTTAAAAGTGTACCAAACAATTATTTTATCAATTTAGTTTTGATCTAGGGCAAAACAAAATTACCAAAACTGTTATCAGCTCATTTTCAATGACAGCAAATGTTTTGTATCTAATCTAAGTGTATGATGGTGTTTAATGATGTATAGTGGAGGGTGACCAGTGAAACTACTGATGAGCCCACGCTGGTTACCCAGGGCGAAACATCGTTTAATCATTTCTCTTTTCGCTTTGATCTTTTGTGTGTTCCTTGTGGGATACTCATCCAAGTTTGAATTTTCGTTATTTCCACTCAAGATATTTTGATCTTTTGTTTTTTAGCAAATGTTTTGTCAAACTATTCCGGAGATTTTTGAACTCGAGTGTATATCAAATCAAGAATAAGGGCCCTGGAGAGGCAACGACAAAATTTGTTCAAATTCGTCTAGAAAAATTACCATGATTAAAAAAAATACATGGTATTATTTTTATTGTACGTTGAGAAACTAAAATATAATATTTAATTAAATGCTTTTCTACTTTCAGAATTTTCAAAACAAAACAAAATATAATTTATTATTATAAAAATAAAAAAAAAAGCGAATTCAGGGATCAAAGTAAATAATACCGTATCAAACTCAATTTTAAATATTTCAACTACATACATCAAATTTTTTAACATTTTTGCTTAAAATGTTACGGTAAAATTTCGAGGAAAATTAAAAAAATTTTGACCGCCCGATGAAATCTAAATTTTGTTATTTATTTTTGTGCGAGCTAATCAGCTCGAAATAAAACAAACTCTATTTTATGTTTGGAATTTCGTCAACGAATAAAAATGTTGGCAAAATCATTATTTATTATTTATTCTGGTTTAAATATGTATAGTTCTCCTGTATAATTAAAAACTCAGAATGTTGAGTTATTTTAATGATGCCCGCTATTAAGTGATTGATTGATTTTTTTCTACAACAAGGAAACGTTTAGGAATTTACTAACACTGCAGCCATAGTTTACTTATGCTCGTATTCACCAACGCAAGAATTCTGTGATTAGTCTTTAATCGTGATTATCTACTAATCAGAGTTTAGAATGTAGTCTTCTACATTGCAGTGGCGGTCCCAGCCATTTGAAAACGGGGGGCGGTTTCAATACGAAAAAAAAAGTAGTAACTACAAGCGCGGATTTGGCCTCAAATCTAGTGGGAGGTACTCAGATTTTAAGTTGTTTATTTCACACATTTTTTATTTTAAAAAATGTTTAAAAACGCCCAAAATTTGAGAAAATTAAAGTAAAAATGCCATTTTTGAGTCAGATTAAACTAATATCGTAAATATCAACGTATCATATCACCGCAGGTGAAAATTTTTAAGAAAATTACACTAAAAATGCCTTTTTTTATTTACTCTGTGCTACAAATGCCATTGTTAACACAAAATTAAACTAATACCGTAAATATAAAAAGTGTTATAGCGCCGCAATTTATGCCCTACTTGATTTTCTAAATATTTTCGTAAAAAAATTTAAATCCAGGGTGGGAGGGGAGTTAATTACTCCCCTATCCCCTCTGAACTAAGTATAATTTTTTCAGTTATAAAAAACATAAAAAACAAACAAACCACAAACAAAACTTAATACCTAAATACTTTTTTTTTGAGATCTAAAAAGCTTTTTAAGTTTAAACATTACCTTTTTATATTGCATATCTCAAATATAAGATGCCTGTCTCAAAAAAAAAAAAATCGTTTCCAGTTTTTTTAACTCGCTCAATGTCAATTTCAATATGTCTGTTAATATGCAGAAACGCTAAGCCCGTCACACGAATTTCCGTCATAGTGTTTTTAAGTGCTTATATTTTCAATCTTCTGAGGTAGGAGAAGCTTCTTTCTGACGAAGCATTACGTACTGACAAACATCAACGGAAAAAATGTCGCCACACTTGTTCATTGCCTCGAAATCGTTATCATATATTGTTTTGATTTAAGTTTTTGCCTACTTCTGACCAATATTATTTCCAAACACTATCTTCTCTCAATAAAAGTTCAAGAATTTGTGTTTTGTATTAATAAAACAGTTTATAGCATTTGGAAACGACATTAGTTAATTTTGCCCTGATTTTGGCTTTACGTTGTATAAAACTTGGTATGAATATGTTCAGGTCAAAAATACTTAGAGTCCCGGTATTGAACCTTGATTTTATGTCCGAAATTATTTTGTCTAAAACTAGTTTATAAATTCTGTATTTCTAATATCGTCGTTTTCGTCTGTTCCAAACTGTCCCAAAATACTGTGGGGGGATTCTAGAATATCTTTAAAGGAACATTCTGCAATTTCTGTTTTTTCTCCAAAGACTTCAGGGTTGTTGTCTACTTTTGTCTGGAGCAAAGGGGGGGGGCAATCGCCCCCCCCCCTGCCCCCCCCCTGGGACCGCCACTGTACATTGCAAATTTGTTTCCCAAGACTCGACGGAAAATTTTGACTTTGGTGGATATGGACATTAGTGTATACCATAGAGAGAGTAATAGCTACGCGAGAGTGACCGATACTGTGTACAACTTGGAGAACATTGTTTGACGGCGACACTAGCGCAGCCGGTGGCTACAGGAAGGAACTACTTGTACGGCCAGACGCATAATAAAATACAAATATTCTTTTGATTAATTTTTTACAGACACTTAATTATTTAATAATAAAAAGATATGAAAAAACTTAACAGGCGCTGTTTTTCCTTACTTTTTAGTATTAAAAAAGCAATGCATTCGCGAAAGGCTTTAGCTCTATACAAACCTTAACCAACTTTGTACTGTTCCATGCAGCTAAAAAACTTTCTTTAGCTTACAAAAACTTTTTTGGACCCTTTAAAAATCTAACATAGGAGGAGGGGGTTATAACTATGTTGAGGAATATTATAAAATATTAAAGGTAACAACATTTTACTATGTTATCTTCTTTTATTAATTGGGAAAAATCCCAGTATAAAAGTCTTACAGATTTAGTAAATTTTTTAATGTATACCTCTTTTTCTTTGTTGTATTTTAACCTATTATCTTCTTGCTTAACTCTCTATAAATCATCACAATATTTTCTTCCGGCATTTGTTTCGCAAAAATCTTAAACCCAATTTTCGGCACTCTTCAAATAGCCCCATGCTCTCTGGCTTTAATGGTAGTGATCCAGCCTGATTTGATTGATATTTTAGACCTTACAAAAAGCTTTTAATCCACTATATAGCTAATCCCATAAACTCCCGCGATTTCCAACTAAAACTTATTAAAATAACTTACTTTTGAAAATCTAAAAAAACCTCTTGCCAGGCTTGACAGACAAACGGTGGCAAAAACCGGCAGGTAAAAAAAATAAAATTGTGTGAAATATATTTCGACATTGAAAAATGTTCTGTCTTTCTTTTATGATTATATAGAGAGAGATGGCCAGGGCAAGGTAGGTGTTTAGTTAATATATACTATCTTTCAGTTAGTCTCCGTAAGTTATTATGTTGTGTCTGGTCTATACTTGGTCAAGTAGTTTTGACTATGACTAGTAAATGAGAGCAAAAAGATAATAAACTTGAGAAAGCGATACGCTGTTGCCGATGTCAAAACTGACGTTGCTCTTTCAATAAAGATGCGAAAATTCTGAGCCTGACTTCCCACATACAATTACGCTAAAATCCCGACTCTACGAGACAATTTATCGTAGCAGTCTCGCGATCTCACGAAATATCTTGTTGAAATAAATTTAAAACAAAATTATACTTTTTTAGAAAATAAAAATTAAAACAACGTAGCACAGTCTTTTAATGTTCAACCCTCTACTCTTTCTACTTAGAACACTTTGTAACCGTGTTCACGTCTTGTTTAACTTTAAAACGAACTTAAAGCTGTGATTAAATTTAATAACAGGGGAACGGTTTTTTAAAAAACCTCTGATTCTTGTAGACTCCCATATTTTAAAAAAGTTGCGAAGGAAAAGGGAAGCCTCTCCTTAGATGTACAGAGTCGCGAAGGGATGCCTGCTCTTCAGGTCTTACATAAAAAAATATACTGTGGTATTTTAGATGCATCATTTCAACATAAAATTAACAAAAATAATCTTAAGTGAACAATTGAGAAAAATTACGTCTTCGATCTCCTTCACGCCCGCGTCTTCAGACGAATGCGCTGAAAGCGCTAGAGTATAGAGAACCGATATTTTCATCCTTTTTAATAAGCCTGACTATGATGAAGGTGTCGATATCGCGTCTTCCTATCATCAACATATACTGGAGAACAAAAAAAAAGCAACACCAGAAAGAACAAATATTTTTAAAGAAACTTATTTATATATTAATACATTAGAATGCTCTTAGTAATTGATTACAATTCCAAGAAGATTCCTCCACGATTATATATGCACTCGTTTGTTCTAAAATAAGATGGTCTATATCATATTGTCTATATCATTCAAATCCTCCTTACGGCATACCAGAGTTCATCTAAGTTTCCAGGGGGACGTGGTAATTGACTAAGATTGCGCCGTATTATATCCCATACGTGTTCGATAGACGACAGGTCAGGCGATCTTGCTGGCCATTCCAAAGTCTCTATGCCAAGTTCATGTAAGAAGTCTATTGTTTCACGAGCAGTATGCGGTCTGGCATTATCTTGTTGAAAGATCGCATTTGAGATAGTTTGTAGGTAGGGATGTAAAACTGGCTGCAGCACTTCATCGATATATCGCCGAGCAGTCAGATTGCCGTTAATGAGGACTAGAGGTGATCTGCTTCCTAAACATATAGCACCCCATACCATGATACTTTGCTGTCTTTCTGTATCACGTTCAACAGCAAAGTCTACATTTCGTCTCTCACCTCGAAATCGCCTAACCCTCATGGCCGCCTAAACAAAACCTGGATTCATCCCTAAAGCTTATTCTATTCGTCATTCCAGTTTTGCCGAGCTCTGCACCACTCCAAGCGACGAGCCTTATGCTGTGGGGTCAAAGGTAGCACCAAAAGCGAATGGTAAGCCCTCAGCCCCATACCAATCAATATTCGATTAACTGTCATCCTTGAAAACATTCGTCCTGTAGCTGCAACTAGAACATCTCTTACTTGGCGTATACTGTCCCGTCGATTTCTAAGAGCAAGAAGTCTGAGATGCCGTATATAACGAACTTGTAATAATATAGTCACACGATGTCTATAAGACTCATCATTGAACCACCTCCTCCAAACTCTTAAGACTGTTGATGGATTGGCATTAACCCTTGCCTTCTAGCAATTTGCTGTAAACCACAACCAGCCTCTTTCATGCCCACGAAACGTCCTTTCTTGAAGTCGTTTAAATGATGAGATTGTTGGCTACAGCGAACTCTTGGCATATTTATTTTTTAAATGAACTGTAAGCAATCCTAAAAGACCAAAAACTATGACAAAATTGATTTAAAATTTTCAGACAAGGTCTTTTACGTGTTGGTTGTTTTTGAAAATGAATAGAAAAAATCTGTGAAAAAAAGAAAGATCAGAAGGCACAAAATTTATCAAATATTTCTTTTGAGATAAGGTATACACACAAATAATTTTCATTCAAATAATTGTCCATATCCATGGTGTTGCATTTTTTTTGTTCTCCAGTATATGTCATACTCACAGGGCCTCTATAGGCTTGACCATTTCGCCAGGTGATATTAAGGCTGGTTCATGGTTAAATTCCTTTTCCGTAACTGTAACTTTACCCTCTTCTTTTTCCTTAAGTAAAAAGCTGGTTCATGCTAAAAAAATTTTTCCTTAAGTTTGGTCATTAAAGTTGACACTAATGACAGGTGCTCTCGGGATTTTGGACTTTTGTTTATAAAATTTGTTCGACAAATGTGGAAGCTCTTTCACCAAATCTATGAAATGATCAATATCCGTTTCTGTAATAACTACTGCTTCAAATATTTTTTTTAAAAAAACATCAATTTTGAGGGTAAAAAACCATCAACAAATATTTTGCCGCCCGCACTTGCGCAACGCGATTTTTCCGCTCCTTATTCCGTAAAAGTTCAATATTGGCCAACTTTCAAGATAATTCCCCAAGGGTTAAGGACAAAGATACGAAAAAGGAAAAAGATACGGGAAAGGAACAAGCATGAACATACTATTCTGAATACATGAAAACAAAGTTATGATTGTTTTCCACAAACCAAAACTACACTTTTTTGCACTCGACGCACGTTTCTAGAAGACAAACAGATTTTAGAATACCTATCTTTAACAAAACTCTGCATGAATCAAAATTACTTTCAATATAAAAATAACTACTACCAGCAATTAGAAGGAACCACAATGGGTAATAAGTTTATCACCTTTTATCGCAAACCTCTTTATGAGCAAATTTGAATCAGATATAAGTAAAAAATTTGAGTATGTCCCCAGAGTATGGTTTAGGTATGTAGACGATGTGTTTGCAGTATTCAACACTAAAGTAACTAGTGTTGAAAATTTTATGGAAAAAATAAATAACAAATTTCCCACAATTAAATTTACTTATGAAACAGAGAACAACGGTACACTGCCATTTCTAGACACTTTAGTTATAAGAAATTAAAATAAATTGGACTTTGACCTATACAGAAAAGGAACGGCCACCAACAGATATATTCCAAATGACTCTTTTCATTGCTTACAACATAAGCTTGCAAGTTTGCACTTTTTAACATATAGATTAGTAAATTTCCCCTTAAACAAAGAAAGATTTGAAGCAGAAAAGAATAGGATTAGGAATATAGCTGGCGAAAACGGTTACCACGAAGGCTTAATAAATAAGCTGATAAATAGACATTCTTTTCAAAAGACCTTTCGGAATTCCACTTTTTTCAGACAAAAAGATACCTGCGACTCAAAATTTGTATCAATTTCTTATAATCCTAATTATACGAAACGATTACAAAAAGTATTTAATAACACCGGTCTTAAATTAGTATATCAATCCGGTAACACAATAAGAAGCTTACTAGGAAATCCCAAGGATAAAACTACAGTTCTAGAAAAAAGTGGAATTTACGAAATTAGTTGCATGGATTGTGACAAAAAATATGTTGGCCAAACGAGACGCTCTATTCAAACACATTTTAAAGAACACTTAGCACACTTAAAATATGGAAGAACAGAAAAGTCAAGTGTGGCCGAGCATGCTTTTGAAAACAATCATAGATTCACATTAGATAAACTAAAACTTCTAAAAAGTGTACCAAACAAAAGACTTTTGAATGCATATGAAAGTATGGAAATCATTAAATCCAGAAAAAGTTTAAATAAAGATAGAGGACCCATCCCATTTAGTACGCTTTATTTTTTGGTTGAAGGGAGATAGGATTAAAAATCGTGATCAATCACAAATTATTAGTCTTATCTCCGCCCACTAAAGGATTGTATATAAGATAGAACGTAGATTAATTTAGTTCACTGTTTATCGTCTCCTGATGATGCTAACGTTGTTAGCGAAATGCGCGTCGAGTGCAAAAAGTGTAGTTTTGGTTTGTAGAAAACAATCATAACTTTGTTTTAGTGCAACCAAAGGTTCCAAATTCCCAACATAGCTGAATACATGAGATTTAATAATTGCTAAAGGAAAAAGTTACAGCAAAAGTTACGGAAAAGGACTTTAACATGAACCAGCCTTTAGTGTTTTCAGGGAATCTCCCTCCTAGACAGTTTCCTCCTACAAGGTGTTATTCGAGTTCTTTAGTAGGCAAGAGATGGTAAATTTCCATTGTGTCAAGTGTTTTATCAGGATGCAGTGAGATTAAGAGTCCCACCACTATCCTAATTTTTGGTTGGATTCTTTCATCTGAATAATGTGTTCCAGGACATCGGGGACGCTCTGGAAACGAAAAAGCCGATAAATGGACCAGACAAAGCTCGGCAATAAAGTTCACATGGCCTGAACCATTTTGTGGGATCACTAAGGCCAGAACCAAGCAATCTATTAAACAGTGGCTCACCAAAGAGACGAACGGTCTGTGGGACCAAACGACTGGACAAAGACAGGCCAAAAAGTTCATTAAGGAACGTTTACTAAAGCTGACTAACTGACTGACTTTGTAAAGAAAGAAAGCTTGTCAGAGACAAATAGTGGGACTCCTAACAGGTCACTGCAAACTTAATAAGCACTTTGATGCAATGGGATTGGTAAAAGATGCTACATGCCGCTTCTGCAAGAAGGAGGAAGAAACTTCATTACATGTCCTATGTCAATGTGTCTAGTTAGAACCAGGGGCTTGATTTTCAAATCCATACGAAAATAACCGCATACGTGTACTGAATAATCGACAATTTTTATGTCAGTCTCTTTCTATACCGTGTGAAATGAGAGATGAAAGATAAGCCGGTATGTGTGGACCGCGTTCGAATTCGACTGGTTTAACGCAATATTGCACGAGTGGGTGGAGGGCATTCGTGTTGTTTCGCATGAAAAACCGGTTATTCTTTCACGTGCTACCCGCGAATCGGCATATCGGCATGTCTTTTGCCTTCTTTTCTATAAGGTATAGAAAGAGACGGAAGTACTCGCATGCGAATAATTTCGTATGGTTTCGAAAATAGAACCCCAGGCCCTTACTAGGGGACCTAGAATGTCCGCGGCTAGAAAGCTATATATAGGCCACACTGGCAAAGCTTTTGGGTTTCATAAAAAGGACGGAGCTGCAACTTGTTTTGTAGTTCTAGCAAAGCAGGGAGAAAGAAATGGGAACCGCAATAGATCTGAGAAAGTCGAGATATCTTCCATTCTAATCAAATCCATCCGAATCGACAGAATCGAAATGGAAGTCTTTATCCTTTGCCGTAATTAAGACGAAGACTTCTGCTCGACAACGCGGATTGTAGAATCCCACCTCTGATTTCTCGTTTTAGTTTTAGAATCTTAAAGCTCAGTGTTGCCAAGGTATATTTCATCGTAATTTTGCTGTGGTGTTGCCCCGGTGTTCGGTCCTACTATTGTGACAGTTGTCTGGATTATAGCAGAGTTAAATGAAGTGTTTTGGTTGAACTTGATATAAATTCACCTTCAACTGTTAATCGAACTTGAATTTAACATATATGTACGAGGCATTGTTTAATTAATTTACATATGTGGATTGCTTTGTTCAAGAAAATATTAAACTATTTAGTCCCAATTTCGGTTTAAACTAATATTTATTTTTTCAAAAAAAGAGCGCATAATATTTAAACTTCTTTGAAGTCTGTATGTAAAGATAAATGAACTGAGCGCGAAAATGCATGTTTTAAACTGAAAATTAATCCATGGTCAAACCCAAGTTATAGTCAATTTCACATATGACTGCAAATAAAAAGCAAATCTATTTTTTTGTTAAGTAAATTAAAATATCCTACGTAAAGATTAATGTGAAAAGTTGTTATGAGATTGAGCTTTCCATGGGTAAAAGCTCATTTTCTAAAGCAGTCGTATAAAAATAAAGTTACAACAGGCACATAAAAACAAAAACAAATGATGATCTTAAAGAAGCAAATGGCTTATTTAGCATTTTTTTACCTCACCAGACAGTAACAAAAACAGCAAAAATCGACTGAAATATCAAAAATAACGGCGTAATAAAAACTTTATAAAGTTTGGCAATTGTTGTTATGGATCCTCTAAGACTACGATAAGATTCTTTTTTTTCGTCTCTTAAACGAATGGCAAAAAAATAATCTGAATAAACCACAGCAAAATTTCGGTTACCCTATCAACCTTTCTGGGTTTTCTTGGTCCTTCTAAAATGGAAATACCTAGATACTAAAGTTTATAGAGCAAGTATTTTCCGTTATTTTTAGCTAAAACAGGACACTGCTAACCCACATAGCAATTTGTCATCGTGTGTGCATAGAATATCCTCAAGAGAAAAAAGGATATGCTAAGGATGTTCTAAATTAACATTAGAACATCCTAAGCATGTTATAAGAATATATTACGTTCCGCCCTAATCACATGCTATGCAGGTTCTTAGGATGTGCTAATAGATATTCTTATCAGATGATTGGTGTGTGCTAAATCTAGAGTAGCACAAAACCAGTATAACTCCTAAAATATGGCTTCAATTAAAATAAAAAATATATTTTTGAGCTCTAAAAACCATTTCCTATCACAATAAACCCTGAGAAAAAAAAATAAAAACAAATAATAAAAAAACTGCGATGCGCCGACGGGGTGCAAACCGACAACCTATAGGTTGATAGACCAATGCTTTATCCACTGTATCTGTACTGCAAATTGTTGTAGCTTGAAACCGCGGAATATAAGCGTTTTGGCGGATTTTGATAAGTAGGTCGATTAAAAAGTGTTAATCATGATTAATGCTTAATCAGTGAATTTTTGCGTTTGGTCATCGAGTTTTTTTTAACTTATTTCATAATTGGTATATACTGTGCGTATGCTAAAGATATCCTAAAAACCTTTTTTATTGGTATTTCATTAGTATATGCTGAGGAAATACTAGAATAACATTCTTTTGATGTTCTTTTACGGTACCAGAATAGCTTGTGCGCTAAAAGGACCAAATTATGTTTCAACAAGTGATATATACTTTGCATATGCTAAAGATATTCTAAAAGTTACCTCCTTTAATGGTATTTTGGTAGCATATGCTAAGAAAATACTAGAAGCGCATTTTTTTGTGTTTTTTCGCGCAGTACCAGAATAGCATGTTCGCAAATTATGTTTCAATAAGTGATATATACTTTGCATATGCTAAAGATGTTCTGATAGTAATCTTCTTTACTGGTATGTCCTTAGCATATGCCAGGATAATATTTAGAAGCTCATTCTTTTGATGTTCTTTTATGGTAGTAGAATAGCGTGTGCGCTAACCGGACCAAAAAATGTTTTAAAATTGATATATTCTTTGCATGTGTTAAAGATGTACTATAAAGGACCTGCTCAAAGCATATTCTTAAATAGTATGTACCAAGCATATGCTAAAGATGTGCTCAAAAGGAGATCTTCAAAAGGAGGTTTAATGCATATGCTATGCATATAAATGTTATTTCATTGCTAGGTAGGAAGAAGTTTAAATTACTTTTTTTGCATTTACGTAGTAGTTTTTAACACTGTCTAATAATTTTGCTTAAACTATTGTCGAAAAAATAGTTTTCAGTCATTCCAAATTAAAAGACCCAACTCCCGTCACGAAATATGATTAAACCATGTTTTGAAGCAGCATCCTATTAATATTTATGTTATTTGAGCAGTCCAATAACTGATGAATTTGATCTGCTAAATATTCGTAATTGAAAAACATTTGGTTTATTGTAATATCAATTTGTTTGTTTTAAGTTTTTAATTAAAAATGTTCATATTCATATCTTACCATGCTATTTTCAGTGTCCCCCTGGTTGCGTCTTTCTAAAGGATTGTTATTTTTTTTCAATCTTTCAATACCTTGTAGAAAAATTGTACTTTGTGCAATATTATTTTAGAAGGATTTCCTTTTTTATCCTTTTTAGAGCTGTCCAGGCATAAAAATAAAGTGTCCCTCACGTGAAATGATTTTACTACGCGTTACCAACCCCCTAAGATTTGTTTTTCGAGACCCTTATAATATGACCTGACCGAGATTTGAAGGGGAGAAAAAACAGAATATTATTTTTACGCATACAAATTGAATTTGTGGCCCAGTAGCCATTCCATTAAAAAAATTGTTTTTTTTATACCTTCATCAAAAACATGATTTTAGTAACAACTCTATGCGGATAACTAAAGCATGGATTTTTTGGTTACCGATGCAAAAAACCCTTCTTTCTATCACGGGTGCAAAAACAGATATCTGTCCGTTTTTCACCCAAAATTAAAGATAAATAGCGGAAAATAGTAATAATTAAAAAATCTAATTATTCTTGCATAAAAATTAAGCCATTTCCGCCAGTTTTCACCATTATTTACGACAAAATCATTTAAGAACATCGTCAAAATATCAAACTGTCAAAGACAAAAATGTCGCAACAATAAACGTCACCTAGTAAAAAGGCACATCGCTATGGAAACCATTCTTATTTCATTTACCAGCCGCCTTGATTTATAGGGTAAAGATGGTGTGTTACGAGAAGTGCTCTTCGTTCGAAATTTTTAAAAGTATTTTTCCTATTTTTCTTTGATTTTTTGATAAAGGTATTAAAAAAAAATAGTGTTAACAACTCGAGTCTAAACTGTGCTTTTTTTACTCGCATTTTTAAATATCTCTGCGCTCGTTATTTAAATCAAAGCTTGTAAAAAAAGCACTATTTTAGCCACTAGTTGTGAAAACCACTATTTCTTTTCTTTCTTAGTATTTTAATAAATTTTTGAGCAAGTAGTTCATACGACCAAAGCACATATGAAAAAAGAAAACGCTCACTAACTCCGTTTTACATCGATACCCGGTTATACCCTAATTTTCTCGTTTATGACCACCGTACATTAGTAATGCTGGGTTTATACAGAAAATGACATAACATAAAATAACATGAGATATATAAAGATGCCCAACTTTTATCTTTTTATGTTATCATATGTGAAATCACATTTCACACATGACCACGATGCCATTTTTTACGAACTTCCATCATAACCCTACTATTTTTAGCAATGTGGATGTTATTTTTGTTAAAAAAAAAAACGAGTTTTACGCAAAAAAGTTAAGCAAAACGCCGGATATTGACATTTACATGGGTAGGCCATGCTGTTCATTAATTTTGCAGTAACTTGGTGCTCAACTATCTTATGTCATGTTATGTCCTGTATAAACAGCCATTTTCCTTATGTTATGTTATGTCATGCTATGTTTTATCTTATCTTATTTTTCTGTATAAACCCAGCTTAACATAATCTCACGTTATATTTCACAATCAAATAAAACTCCTATAAATCGGACACTGATAGGCCTCGACATAACGAAATAATTTATAGATTTAATTAATTGTTAAATATTTGAAAGTCGACATCGGACAAATCCATTTACACGCGGATACAAGAGGGGCATTTCAATGTCCCATTCGGGGCATTTTCATAATACATTTAAAAGCTCGGTATTTTGTTTTATTTTTGTTGGGCGCCAAGAGAAAGAAACTTACTTAGAGTTGACTAGCTGGTTACCGGCGACTTTGTTCGCGAGTCTCTCCTAATTTTATGCCCTCGCCCACATCTTTCCCACTCCTCTTTAATCCAGTCGAATACTTAGCCGCTTTCATTTTTTCTCTCTAAGGAAGCCAACAGTGAAATTAAAAAAAAATACAGAAAAGGCCATTTTAGAGATTTATTATTTATAGATATCATCGACATGGGTGAATATCCCAAAATAAGGAGATTTTATAGCCATTTCTTCCTCATGGACATGTGGAGGAGCAAGCTGTTTATAATTTTTAATAATTTCTCTAAAGAACATTTTTTTTTTATTTTACATGCTCCGTGCTTTACAAAGGGCGCGGCTCTGAGAGGCACGGCTCTGAGAAAATTGTACACTTTTTTTTTTAATTTCAGAGGCATTCGTAAAATATTTTATTATCTATTTTAGGGTAAGTGTACACCACGAAACTGAGGAAGATAGTATTCCAAAAATGTACCGCTATAAAACTGTAAATAAATATATAGATCTTGCAGACCACCTAACCCCTCTAGAACCATTCCCATAGAGTTCGCTTTTTTTATACTATATGTCAAGGTGTTGAAACCAAATGACTTACTTGGGACAGGCGATTAAAATATAATATATTAAAATAAAAGTGAAATAAAATTAAAATATAAATTTACCAAAAAATATTTCTGAAAACATAACAAATTGTAAATTTGGCGACAAAACTTGGTCTTTTTGTAAATTGCCTGTAAGGTTCGGTGGCTTAGGTATACGCGACATTTCTTCTCTAAGCTTTTCTGCTTTTATCGAATCCAATAAAAATGTTAGCTATTTTTTAGACGCCATTCTTCCAAATTTCATCAACATTTTCCCTGACAGCTTTTTTATCGAAGCAAAACATTTTTGTCCTAATTTATGCGATCACAAATATTCCTCTGATGATTTTTCAAAACAGAAACTTTTAGATGAAAAATAACAAGAAAGTCAGCTTCCCTAGGTAGTCATCTAGATAATTCCACTTTTAGAATTCCTATAGGACACCCTGTGTGCGTGGCCCATACCTGCTCCTGCGGCGAATCTGTTTTACTTAAAGAGCTTCACGGTCTTTCCTGTCGCAAAAGCGCGATATTATTAAAAGAGCACTTGTCTCAGCTTTAGTTTCTGCAGTCCTAGAACCACCGGGAATTTGCAGAGCTGACGGGAAACGAGCAGATGAACTTTCCTTGATTCCATGGAAAAGAGGTAGACCATTGGTTTGGGATGCAACCTGCTCCCATACCTTAATTAGCTGCCTCTTCTATAAACATGATGAGAGGCTGCAAAAATTGGGAAACTAGTAAATATTTAAAGTTTTTACAAAAATATGTTTTTGTTCGTTTTTGTGTAGAAACTTTTGGTCCTTGTGGTGAAAAAGCAAAATTATTTTTCAAAGAATTAGATGCCAAAATCCAGTCTGCTTGCCATGAATCTAGAGCCGCATCATTTTTAATGCAGAGGATTAGTATAGCCATCCAGAGGGGCAACGCAGCTTCTGTGTTAGGAACTTTACCCGAAATGCAGCAAAGTTTTGTTTCTTTAATTTTTTTTAGTTGATTTACGTTTTAATATTTATATTTATTATTTTATAAGAAATAGTATTATTTATTAATTTAAAACTAAGAATGTTTTAAGCATTTTAAACCAACCCTCCTATTTTAATAAATTTTTTTATTGAATAATCATCTTAACACAATCTTTTGTTGGATTTAAGAACAGTTTCAATTTAGAAGAAAAATAAGTTAAAAAATTAAAATCCACGGGGTTTAAATAGTAAACACTCTGTAGAACAAATTAAAATTGTAGAGTAGATTAATTTTGTATTTATTTAAAAGGTGTTTTTATTTATGAAATGTATTTAAAAACTTAAATGCAAGTTTTGTTTAGATTTCTGTCACTGTTGAAATTTCATTTTCAAAATATTAGATGCGTTCAAATCACAAACAGCGAGTTCGGATCTCTTACCTCTGCTTGTACCTTGGTTTGCACCAACCTCTACTGATGAAAGCTGCAGCTTTGAAATAAGTGGGCTTTGAGTAAGGAAAGTTTTCTGGACTGAGCTTTTAGATAACATCAATATTTTAATTTCAGTTTGTAAATTAATTAATATCTTAATTGTTTTGGGTTTTTTTGTTTAGTATAGTTTTCGTGCAAATCAGTAACCTTCACTTATGTTTGTTTTGCCACATAGTGCCCTCATAAATATATTTCCTGGACAAAATTGGAGGTGTTTTATTGGTTAATTGCCACAAAACAATCCTTTCTGGGGGCTATAAATTTAAACCACCCCCCAGAGAAGGTCTAAAAAATAATCATTTTTTTTGTTTTGAGAATTTTTAGTACGTACGTTGTTTAATTTATAAAGTTTTTTGTAAAAGTTTAGGTAAAAATGAAAGCCTAACCAACATATAAATTTATTCATGATGAAAACAGAAATCAAAACCAGAAATATTAAAAATAACTTTACGGTTAGAGAAATTACTACAGGCCTTTTCAAATCCAAACTTTGACACAAATAATATAAAATTTCCTACATCTGTATATAGCACATGTAGAAATACGCTATGTGATCGTGAAAATAATGTTTTTATTTGCTAACTGCTGCCTGTGCCAGATTTTGAAGCAATGAATATTAAGACTTTTCAAGATTCTCGCTATCAAAAAAACTAAAGACGCAAAAGACAATTTTTTATTATTTAAGCACAAGTTAATTGTGTTGTGAACGCCAGTGATTTTTCTCTCCCTAACTATGCTGCCTCCTTCTGCATATCTGAACCTTCTGTCAACGTGACTTTCAACTTTACAATCTTCTAAGGGAATAATGGACAAGCAAATTTGAAAAAACCTTTGTCCGCCATAACTTCTTTCTTTCACTTGTTACTTTTTCTAATAGCTCTTGCGCATATTTGGTCCAAATAACCGGTCTTAGTGCCTTTACCACTGTTCCCTCTATATAATCATTGGAATCTTGTATCTTGTATTCCTAGTAACATTTATTGGTTCAAAATCTGGCATCGGCAGCAATTGGCTAATAAAAACAATATTTTCCCGATCATGTACATCATACATTTATTTTAAATAATTCTCGTTTTAATTTTCCACATTTAAATTTTTTCACCACAACCCGCGCAAATTTTGCTTTCATTATGATTGGTTACATGTTGGTTTGGCTTATATTTTTACTTAAAACTTTTACAAAAATTCTCAAAAGAACAAAGAAAGCATTATGGGTAAACGCATCCATGGCGCACTTTGATTTTTGTTTCTATTGCTAAAATCACTACCTCCTTTAATAACTAAAGTGTAATTCATCTATTTTGCGCTGTAGCAGGAGAAAAAAAGTTACACCTTGGTTGTTTTACAATATATATAACATAAAACATTGTTATTTTTGTAGACAAATTTTTTTATTAATATTTTTTAAAGAAACTCACAAAATCGATAGGTTAGTTTATAAGTTATGTAGACAGTTTAGTCATTTTTAAGCCTTAACCGGTATTATTATTTCTTAATATAATAGAAAAGTGTAGAAAATTTCAAAAAAGGATCAGGTGAGATTTTAAAATATCTTGTTTTAGGATCACGGGAGAGTCCTTAATCATAATCTGCAATCAGATTTTGGTACCATTTTTTTGCAACCTATATATCGTTCAGGACCCCCGTGAGGGGGGGGGAAGCAGCCATCAAATTCATTCTATTTCCCTTTTTTTTTCTATGGCGTAAGCGGCTGACAACTATAATTTTTACAGTAAAAATTGAGATTGTGATAAATATTTTGTTTGTTTCTTTTTCATAATTTTGCTGTTCTTGGTTTTTTATTCATATAAATACTGCCTACCTATAACCTTACCGCAAACGAGTTTGGTTTTTCAGAGTTTACTTTAAAACTTATCTGGGGTCTGTTTCCTATTTCTTGACGATATTATATTATTGTCCTTCTAATAGTTTTATTTGATCCGGATATTAAACCGAAATTTGTTTTAATTTCATTAAATTTATTACGCCAGTACATGTCAGTTGGTATTTATTTTATTTGATATTAATGCAAGCCCAATTGTGATCGCTCTAGTTTTGACGATTTTGTTTTTTCATTTAAGCTTTTATTTTCTCATTCAATCGTTATTAAAAAAATAAATAAATGTATATTACATAACTAGAAAATTGTACGCATCCACTGCACTGCACCAACGGTATAAATTTCAGGACACTCTGGACAAAATAAAACCACAAACCAACTGGCGCACGAAGCGGCTTCCACCGTCTTCATTGGCTCTGGACCATCTCTTGGAATAGTGTACAGGGTGTCCCATTTTTCATGGGATTCAATGGGAAACCCCGTTGTTATTGAAGATAGAGTCACGTGGTATTAGCATTACTGTCTTACTTTTTTGAGCTTTAAAAAATGTTATTAACAGATTTACTCCATTCCTTATAGTTTTTGAGCTCCAGGAGAAAGTTGAAAAATGGTCTAAATTACCAATTGATGATATCTCCCTTAATTTAAGAGATAATTGAGTTCTGTAAAAACATGTCTGTGGCATCATTTGTTTTTACAGGTTTTGTAGGTTCCAAAAGGTTATTTTCTCATTCAATCGTTATTAAAAAAATAAATAAATGTATATTATATAACTCAAAAATTGTACGCATCCACTGCACTGCACCAACGGTGTAAATTTCAGGACACTCTGGACAAAATAAAACCACAAACCAACTGGCGCACGAAGCGGCTTCCACCGTCTTCATTGGCTCTGGACCATCTCTTGGAATAGTGTACAGGGTGTCCCATTTTTCATGGGATTCAATGGGAAACCCCGTTGTTATTGAAGATAGAGTCACGTGGTATTAGCATTACTGTCTTACTTTTTTGAGCTTTAAAAAATGTTATTAACAGATTTACTCCATTCCTTATAGTTTTTGAGCTCCAGGAGAAAGTTGAAAAATGGTCTAAATTACCAATTGATGATATCTCCCTTAATTTAAGAGATAATTGAGTTCTGTAAAAACATGTCTGTGGCAACATTTGTTTTTACAGGTTTTGTAGGTTCCAAAAGGTTATTTTCTCATTCAATCGTTATTAAAAAAATAAATAAATGTATATTATATAACTCAAAAATTGTACGCATCCACTGCACTGCACCAACGGTATAAATTTCAGGACACTCTGGACAAAATAAAACCACAAACCAACTGGCGCACGAAGCGGCTTCCACCGTCTTCATTGGCTCTGGACCATCTCTTGGAATAGTGTACAGGGTGTCCCATTTTTCATGGGATTCAATGGGAAACCCCGTTGCTATTGAAGATAGAGTCACGTGGTATTCGCATTACTGTCTTACTTTTTTGAGCTTTAAAAAATGTTATCAACAGATTTACTCCATTCCTTATAGTTTTTGAGCTCCAGGAGAAAGTTGAAAAATGGTCTAAATTACCAATTGATGATATCTCCCTTAATTTAAGAGATAATTGAGTTCTGTAAAAACATGTCGGTGGCAACATTTGTTTTTACAGGTTTTGTAGGTTCCAAAAGGTTATTTTCTCATTCAATCGTTATTAAAAAAATAAATAAATGTATATTATATAACTCAAAAATTGTACGCATCCACTGCACTGCACCAACGGTATAAATTTCAGGACACTCTGGACAAAATAAAACCACAAACCAACTGGCGCACGAAGCGGCTTCCACCGTCTTCATTGGATCTGGACCATCTCTTGGAATAGTGTACAGGGTGTCCCATTTTTCATGGGATTCAATGGGAAACCCCGTTGCTATTGAAGATAGAGTCACGTGGTATTCGCATTACTGTCTTACTTTTTTGAGCTTTAAAAAATGTTATTAACAGATTTACTCCATTCCTTATAGTTTTTGAGCTCCAGGAGAAAGTTGAAAAATGGTCTAAATTACCAATTGATGATATCTCCCTTAATTTAAGAGATAATTGAGTTCTGTAAAAACATGTCTGTGGCAACATTTGTTTTTACAGGTTTTGTAGGTTCCAAAAGGTTATTTTCTCATTCAATCGTTATTAAAAAAATAAATAAATGTATATTATATAACTCAAAAATTGTACGCATCCACTGCACTGCACCAACGGTATAAATTTCAGGACACTCTGGACCAAATAAAACCACAAACCAACTGGCGCACGAAGCGGCTTCCACCGTCTTCATTGGCTCTGGACCATCCCTTGGAATAGTGTACAGGGTGTCCCATTTTTTATGGGATTCAATGGGAAACCCCGTTGTTATTGAAGATAGAGTCACGTGGTATTAGCATTACTGTCTTACTTTTTTGAGCTTTAAAAAATGTTATCAACAGATTTACTCCATTCCTTATAGTTTTTGAGCTCCAGGAGAAAGTTGAAAAATGGTCTAAATTACCAATTGATGATATCTCCCTTAATTTAAAGGTTATTTTAAAAGGTTATTTTCTCATTCAATCGTTATTAAAAAAATAAATAAATGTATATTACATAACTCAAAAATTATACGCATCCACTGCACTGCACCAACGGTATAAATTTCAGGACACTCTGGACAAAATAAAACCACAAACCAACTAGCGCAGGAAGCGGCTTCCACCGTCTTCATTGGCTCTGGACCATCCCTTGGAATAGTGTACAGGGTGTCCCATTTTTTATGGGATTCAATGGGAAACCCCGTTGTTATTGAAGATAGAGTCACGTGGTATTCGCATTACTGTCTTACTTTTTTGAGCTTTAAAAAATGTTATCAACAGATTTACTCCATTCCTTATAGCTTTTGAGCTCCAGGAGAAAGTTGAAAAATGGTCTAAATTACCAATTGATGATATCTCCCTTAATTTAAGAGATAATTGAGTTCTGTAAAAACATGTCTGTGGCAACATTTGTTTTTACAGGTTTTGTAGGTTCCAAAAGGTTATTTTCTCATTCAATCGTTATTAAAAAAATAAATAAATGTATATTACATAACTCAAAAATTGTACGCATCCACTGCACTGCACCAACGGTGTAAATTTCAGGACACTCTGGACAAAATAAAACCACAAACCAACTGGCGCACGAAGCGGCTTCCACCGTCTTCATTGGCTCTGGACCATCTCTTGGAATAGTGTACAGGGTGTCCCATTTTTCATGGGATTCAATGGGAAACCCCGTTGTTATTGAAGATAGAGTCACGTGGTATTAGCATTACTGTCTTACTTTTTTGAGCTTTAAAAAATGTTATTAACAGATTTACTCCATTCCTTATAGTTTTTGAGCTCCAGGAGAAAGTTGAAAAATGGTCTAAATTACCAATTGATGATATCTCCCTTAATTTAAAGGTTATTTTAAAAGGTTATTTTCTCATTCAATCGTTATTAAAAAAATAAATAAATGTATATTACATAACTCAAAAATTATACGCATCCACTGCACTGCACCAACGGTATAAATTTCAGGACACTCTGGACAAAATAAAACCACAAACCAACTAGCGCAGGAAGCGGCTTCCACCGTCTTCATTGGCTCTGGACCATCCCTTGGAATAGTGTACAGGGTGTCCCATTTTTTATGGGATTCAATGGGAAACCCCGTTGTTATTGAAGATAGAGTCACGTGGTATTCGCATTACTGTCTTACTTTTTTGAGCTTTAAAAAATGTTATCAACAGATTTACTCCATTCCTTATAGCTTTTGAGCTCCAGGAGAAAGTTGAAAAATGGTCTAAATTACCAATTGATGATATCTCCCTTAATTTAAGAGATAATTGAGTTCTGTAAAAACATGTCTGTGGCAACATTTGTTTTTACAGGTTTTGTAGGTTCCAAAAGGTTATTTTCTCATTCAATCGTTATTAAAAAAATAAATAAATGTATATTACATAACTCAAAAATTGTACGCATCCACTGCACTGCACCAACGGTGTAAATTTCAGGACACTCTGGACAAAATAAAACCACAAACCAACTGGCGCACGAAGCGGCTTCCACCGTCTTCATTGGCTCTGGACCATCTCTTGGAATAGTGTACAGGGTGTCCCATTTTTCATGGGATTCAATGGGAAACCCCGTTGTTATTGAAGATAGAGTCACGTGGTATTAGCATTACTGTCTTACTTTTTTGAGCTTTAAAAAATGTTATTAACAGATTTACTCCATTCCTTATAGTTTTTGAGCTCCAGGAGAAAGTTGAAAAATGGTCTAAATTACCAATTGATGATATCTCCCTTAATTTAAAGGTTATTTTAAAAGGTTATTTTCTCATTCAATCGTTATTAAAAAAATAAATAAATGTATATTACATAACTCAAAAATTATACGCATCCACTGCACTGCACCAACGGTATAAATTTCAGGACACTCTGGACAAAATAAAACCACAAACCAACTAGCGCAGGAAGCGGCTTCCACCGTCTTCATTGGCTCTGGACCATCCCTTGGAATAGTGTACAGGGTGTCCCATTTTTTATGGGATTCAATGGGAAACCCCGTTGTTATTGAAGATAGAGTCACGTGGTATTCGCATTACTGTCTTACTTTTTTGAGCTTTAAAAAATGTTATCAACAGATTTACTCCATTCCTTATAGCTTTTGAGCTCCAGGAGAAAGTTGAAAAATGGTCTAAATTACCAATTGATGATATCTCCCTTAATTTAAGAGATAATTGAGTTCTGTAAAAACATGTCTGTGGCAACATTTGTTTTTACAGGTTTTGTAGGTTCCAAAAAGAAATGTTTCTATTAAGGCTATAGTTTCTCTCCAGATTTTAAGTAACAAAAGAAGTACTGCCAACGTCTTGCTCTTTAATTTTTTTAATCTTTTGCCAGAGTGCACAGGGAAAACTAAACATCAGAATTGGCTGAAATTTTGCAGGGGTGATCATTTTTAAATGCTTAACAAAAATATCTGAAGGATTTTTCAAAATTCTCAATTAATTTTTCTTCAAAATAAAAGCTCTGGTGCTGTCATCTATTCCAAAAACCTCAAAATAATTGCGGTTTAGAACAAACCCGATTTACAAAAAAAATAGAGGAATACTCACAATTTCCTCTGGATTACATTTTTCCTTTTTATATTTCCTTGCTTTAGCGAAAATAAAAACTTTCACTTCATTGAATTTGGGAGATACACGCATTTCAAGTGTTGGCCGATAGATCGCAGAATTTATACGATTCCATGGTAACTGCAGGTGCTTTGTCAACAAACTTTAAATAGGGCCGCAGTGGGACAGAAGAGTATTTTTACGTTTTATGACAGAAAACCATTACCCCGATTCCATCAAAGAACCATATAATTTTGTTTTTATTTTGATTCAACAATTTTTTTTTAATTTAAATTATTGCCGCATAGTTATGTGTAAGTGTACTAGTGAAATCTTGGAGTGTAAAGGATAGATTTTAGAATCTCATTTTCAAAATCACGGGATACTTGAGTAGTAACAAAACAGGTCAGTAAAACTCCATTTAGACGTTGGAAAGACACTTTCTAGTCGTTGACGCTCCTGTTTAAAATAGAATACGATTATTTCGTCTAACGCCAGTAGCCAATTTTTAAATCTGCATGCTTCTAAGTTAACCCGTTTTCGGGATCAGCTAGCGGGAGTGTTTCCAATTCAATTATAAATACACCCAGTTACTTTAATACGTAGCTGGGTAGCGTTTTTTTAGCAGGTAATTCTGCAATAAATGGCGTAGAATGCGAAAAGTCAAAATAAGTAAACTAACCCCAAATTTTTGACCCGGTGCTAAAAAACCTCTGGTGTCCCACTGTGGATAAATATATATAAAGTCTCCGCGTTGCCATGGAAGACAAATTCAATGACGTAAAATTTTCCAAAAAAATCAGGTCGACATAGTTAAATTGATTTCCCGTACAGTGTTGCTAAAAACAATTCCCCAGATTGCAACTACGACAGTACGACCTTAAACCTTATTTTCTTTAAAAACATACTACAAAAAATAATAAAAATAATGCACTTGCTTAGTGATTGTTAAGACTATAACAAAGACACGTATGAACAGTGACCAATTTTTAAGACTAAAACTATAGCTAACACCATAACAAAACCAAATACTAATCAAACAAAAGGCACTTTTTCTCGATGACAATAAAACAGGGTAAACAAAAAATAAAAGAGAAAGCTGGCAGTGTTTTGTTTTTTTTTAAATCAATATACATTCGTTTAAACTCTATTTCGTGTGTCGCATATAAAGTACCTTACAATATACTATAAGGTAAAAATCGAAAATATCGTTTTGGAGATCAGACCTTAGTTCGTTTGAAGGAAGCTTGGGTCATTTTGGGGGACTACAAGCTAAGGAAATCTCTTTATTTAAAAAAATTACAGTTCTTTTAAAAAAATGAAAGCTTAAAATATTCTTTTGTAAATTAATGTCAAAACTTGATGTAAAAAAATAATTTGGCTTATATCTTATTCACCTGGGTGAATTTTATACTTTAAACGAACATACGCCTTCATTTTTCCGTTAATATTTCGGTATTTATTTATGAAATACGCTTAATGAATACTGATAAGTTTGTTTGATATGCTTTAATATGTTTATCTGGAAATATTGGATTCATGATAAAATTCTTTTAAAAAAATTGTCGCGCGTTGACAACATTTTATGATTTTCTTACCTCATTAAATGTATGTGGGCTTATCCATTATTCTTTTTGTGTTCATCGACAGCTTACCTAAAAAGTAAAATAATGCAAGTTTTAAATTGAGTACATTTGGAAGGACGAAGCTTTGAATGACGTCAACGATCCATATTAATAGAATTAGAATTAGATAGAAATTCGGCTCCCAGGGAGTCAATTTCTCAGACTTTTGCCCGATATTGATCGAAAGTAATTCTCTTAGTCAAGACCAATAGAATTATTTTCTATCAATATCGGGCAAAAGTGAGAGAAACCGAATTAAACCGAAGATTTGGACCAATGTTCGAAAACAAGGGCATGGGGGGTTCTTGCGGGTTCCTGGGGAGAATATGAGTAACAGCATAGTCTCCAGAACTCCATTTTATTCTTGCCTAGCTGAAACTTTGCCTGCGATTATACCCGTTTTTTTTTTTTTCGTTTTTCTTGCTCTAAATTCTTCTTACTTTTAATCCCGTGAAACCATGATTTTAATGAAAAATAAAGCCTGTTCTTTCCAATACTCCAAAAGGAATCTAGTAGAGAAACTCCCATCAAAATATATTGAGTAGTTTTTGCGTGATGGTAGAAAAAACAGAGAGACAAACAATTTGTATTTTCGGTATCGATATGGTTTTAATAGAAGGCGCGACACCAAAAATGTTAAAAATATATTGAATGTACAGAAATGGTCTATCTGTCTATCTATGTAGATTTGAACGCTTTGTCAAACCAGGAATTTATCAGACCGTATTTTATAAAAATTTTCATCGTAAGAACGATTCACCATAAAAACTGCACTTTGTTAAGCCAATTTTTTATCTTTCGAAATTCGAAATTTATAAGACCCGTTTTTAATCAAACCATTGTTCATCAAACTCATTCAATATCAAACCTGCTCGGAATTTATAAAACCCGTTATTTCCAAAACCTTTGTTTGTCAGATCTATTCAAAATCAAACTCGTAATTTGTAAGACCCATTTTTAATCAGACCCGGAATTTTTCAAACCATTTTATTTTTCAAAACCGGAATTCGTAAGATCCGTCGTTTATCAGAAATTTCTGTTAAATTGATTCCCATTCGCCAATAACACATGAATGGCGCGCGTAGCAGTGATAAATGCATCGAAACGCCACGCCGCCGCGCCACCTGCATGTGCGACACCCGTTCATGTATTATTGGCGAATGCGCAATCAATTTAGTAGAAATTTCTGAAAAACAACGGGTCTTATGAATTCCGGTTTTGAAAAATAACGGTTTCACAAATTCCGGGTTTTATTAAAAATGAGTTTTACAAATTACGCGTTTGATATTAAATAAGTTTGATGATCAATGGTTCGATTAAAAACGGGTTTTATAAATTTCGAATTTGTTATTGAATGAGTTTGAAAAAATAATATTCGGATAAAAAAGTGGTTTAACGAATTGCAGTTGCTACAGTGAAGGATTTTATGGTTGAATTTTCTTTTATTTGACGGGTTTAATAATAATTAATTAATATATTTCTTTAATTTTTTATTCTAAATTAGATAAAAAAAAACGATATTTCCCAATCTTTTTATTATTTATGGAATCGCTAACGATTTTAAAAACCCTTTATCCTACTTTAGACAAAAGCTTTTATACTGTCAGTGCCCCTAAAAGCAGCAGAAAGAAAATAAAAGGAAGTCAAATTTTTGAAATATAAAAAGAAAATAAAAACTTTGAACAGATAAGCTCGTTTTATTCTCCGCTGATTGATCGGCTTTTTTAACCACATTTCAACCCCCTCTTTGTGCAGTTTGTTAGGCAAAAAAAGAACGTATCCTCATTTAAATGAGCTGGTTTTTTAAACCTTCACAAATAATCGCATTATAAACTTCATTTTGATCAACTACCCGACATCCGATTGGCTTCAAATTTGGCATGCTTATATAGTTGCGGTGACAACACAAGAATATAGTGTGATGAAATTGACCGCTCCCCTTACTCGAAGGGGGTGGAGGTGGGAAATTTGGTGTGTTGGGGCACGCGGGGATGGAGATAACGAATTTATAATCAGATTTTGAAAATTCAATATGGCGGATTCAAGATGGACGATTTTTGGTCACACCTAAGTTTGTCCGATTTCAACCAAAATTTGTATACGGGGAGCTTTTGGGGATAAGGAATACGAATTTTTTTCATTCAAGATGGACAATTTTCGGTCATGTTTTGTTAACCAATTTTAGCTGACCTATCCACATCCGATTGTGTTCAAATTTGGTATGCGTTTATAATTCCGGTGAAAATACAATAATATGGTATTCTTAGGTACCCACCTCCCTCTAGCGATGGAAGTGCTGGGGGAAAAAGATTTAGTTTGTTCGATTTCAATAGAAATTGACATACAGAGGTTTTTAAGAAGGGGGCAGATTTGAAAATTTCAATATGGCGGATTCAAAATAGACGATTAAGGTTACAAATCCAAAAATTAAGGGTGTGTGTTCAAATTTGGTATGCGTTTATAGTTCCGGCGACAAGACAATAATATCGTATTATTAGGTATACACTTCCATCCAACGAGGGAAGTATATAAATTTAATATAAAATAAAAAATTTATTTTTATTACAAAAACTTTTAAAGAACAAGCTTTTATTAAATGCACTCAAAAGGAGAAAATAATTTTTTATGTTTCTTATACCATAATAAAAGCGATGGGCGCAAATTAAAAATATTAACTTTACGGTGGAAAAGAGAGAACTACAATTTGCCGTGTTTGTTAAGCCTTTGAAAATGTCCTTAGTTTATATAGTAATACAACTGTTTCTTAGGTGAATCGTCGATGTGACCGATATACGATACCTAAAGTTAAAATTTTTCATTTGCTCCCATCGCTTTTATATAGTATCAGAAAGATAAAAAATTATTTTCAACTTTTGAGTACACTTAATAAAAGCTTGTTCTTTAAAAGTTTTTTTAATAAAAATTTATTTTTGGAGCCGAGAGATAGACAGTTTAAGTTGGTCATAGGACGCACTCGTAGACGCGGAACATAGCACAATATTCTGTCTTTCTTTTATCTGTAAAACAAACAAGGAGTTCCGCTCGAATCAGGACATATATCAGAGTCCAATCTCTGGGGTCTAGCGTTGAGCTTTTTTTACAAAGGTCACGTTTACGTATATTACAGACCAGATTAACAGAGAGATTAACTAACGATAACGTAGTTAAACGTCTACTTTACCCTCTAATGCAACAAGTTTTGCCGAAGCAAGAAATACTGGCACTGAATGTAAAAGATTTAATGAAAAACGTTCGATCCGACAAATTCCACGTTTGCGCGTAGGCACTACGTGCGTATCATGAGCAGCTTAAACTGATATCAAATATACACAAATGCAGATTCGACCTTTGCTGTCGTATAGCCATTATATCGCGTGTGGCCATGCTTCATGGATATTTTAAAAGCTTACCGAAACCGGCGAAATACTATAGAGGCCCTTTTGAGCGACGACCTCAAAAAACTTAGAGTAAACCGTAGCAAGAGGGTGAATGAGATATCTAATGGTTCTTCACAAGCCAAATTTTCAAAAATCCAGTACATGCTTCTTTCATAATCCAACTCGAAAAACAAACATAATGCCTTAAAGAACTTGATCTAGATGACCAAAGCGTCCTTCATGAATATGAAATCAGAATATAGCATTCGAATTAATACCACTCTTCGAATTACTTGCCTTAATTGTTATGTATTTAGGATTTTATAGAATGGCTCAGAGGCTACTCTCAGCAAAAAGTTGGAGGTATTCGAGATGTAGTTGTATGCTCAGAATGGATAAGGATTTTGCTTGCCATCGAAAATGTAAACTTGAATATTTTAATATATGACAAAGATGAGCTCTAAAAGATAATAAAAGAAGGAATAATTGAAGGCAAAAGAGGTTTGGGTCGCAAAGGAATTTTATGTTTGAAGGTATTGTCTTGGAAACAATAAACAAACTAAAGAACCAACAGTCAATATCTACACACACATCTATAGTCATTTGAACAAGGGGTTTTTCGTTATTTACTCAAGACAGCATCTACAACTCCAAAGGAAGGAAAAAATGAGAAGTCATCACTGGAAAACTACAGTAGCTATTTTGAACACCATTTTAAAAATTTACGGAAAGCTGCATACAAAAAACTAGACAAAGGTCTATTAGTGACTGGTATCTTCTTTGATCTCTCCCGTGCGTTTGACTCGTTGGACAATGCCGTCATGAATAGAGAGCCTCATGTGATGGGAATCACGGAGAAGCCATTAAAGTGGATTATAACATATCTAAGAGATAAGAAGTTTCAAGTTAACTCCAACGACACTGGTGTACCTCAGGGCTCTGTGATGAGACCTCTACTGTTTCTTATTTACATTAATGATATGCCACAACATATTGGAGCAGAATTTCTAGCCACCTTTGCGGACGACACAACAGTGGGGGGCGCAGCGGGGACTCAGGAGGAATTGGTAGACAGAATGGAACATCTTGTTAAAGATTTTCATCATTGGAGTTGGCAGAATAAATTGATATTGAATCTGGAGAAAACGATATGTATCTTATTTAGCAATGGAAGGAATATAACTATCGAAGACTTAATGACAAACATAGAACTCGATTCCTAGGAACTATAATCGATGAAAACTTAAAGTGGGATCACTAGATTAGTCATATATGTAAAAAAAAGCTCATTCTATATAATTCTAAGACTTAGACCTTCTTTTTCTCTAGAATCTCTGCGTAATATTTATTATGCACATGTACACAGTCACCTCTGTTATAGTGTCACTTTGTGGGGAAATGTTTGTTTTGCAAAAAAGGATATTAATTTTTAGGCTAACGCGAAATCAATCATGTAGACAAATGATTAAAGAAAATAGTATTCGACGATTGGCTAGTATTTACACATATTCGTCTATAAAAATTTATGGCGCACTGATGATCCCCAACAAGGATTAAACACGTGTTTGCAAGTTGCACCCGATATGTATTCTTGTAGTACTCCAGTGTATTTTGTATAGTTTGATTTTTGCTATCGATTCGTCATAATAAAAAGCCCGACTGGTAGATTGACTGCGTCTGAAATCAATCAGTGGTTGAATTAGTGGAGGAGGTAAAATTCTCTTTTTTATTTATAGAATACGTGACAAGAAATGTTTCTATAAATACAAGGGTCGAAAGGGAATTCGAAGAAAATGGGTTTGGGTAATCAAGGTGAACTGTAAACAGATAAGCTAATAGCGTTGTCTCCCAGAAGCAACAAACCCAGAGAGAGAGTGACACACAAGTTGCGGCTTGAATCTGGGCATATAACTATAAAATACTATAACGGCCCTGTCCTTGCATTTTCCGAAAAAAGGCGTGGCGATAATAAATCTCCTAATCAAGTTGGCCTGGAAAAAATGCAGAGTCAAAAACTATTCAGGCCGTGCCCAGGACCTCATTTTTCATATATTTTCTTTGTTTTTCAAAGTTATTATTGTTACACATTTTGCAACACTTGGGTCATTATAGTAACTCATAGTTATATGGATCTGGGTCATCCATAAGGAGACTTCTCTTTTTTAAAGGGAGCATGAGTTTAATTTTTGGTACCCCACTTTAGATGGAAGCGTAGTATAGATCAATCTAAGAAAACTCATTTGTGTCAAAGTATTTTGGCTTAAGAGTCTGCATTAATTCGTGGTTTTTGAGAAAGTTGGTGTTTTTTTGAAAAGTTTATTTTGTTGGGTTATTAAAATAGTAGTTTTTACAACAATAGTCAGTTAAGAACGCGAGTAAAAAAAGCAGGTTTTAGCCTCGAGTTGCAAAAAAAATAAAAAGGAGCATGAGTTTATGTTTTGGTGCCTCACTTTAGATGGAAGCACAGTGTAGATCAATCTAAGAAAACTCATTTGTGTACAAAGTATTTTGGCTTAAGAGTCTGAATGAATTCGTAGTTTTTGAGAAAGTTGGTGTTTTTTTGAACAGTTTATTTTATTGGGTTATTAAAATAGTAGTTTTTACAACAATAACTAACCAAGCGAGTCATTTAAGAAAGCGAGTAAAAAAAGTAGCTTTTAGCCTCGAGTTGCAAAAAAAGGAAAAAAGTACTACGCGGCTACTCCATTTTAAAATTTCTCTACATATTTCTCTGTTGGCCATTCATTTTTTGCCATTGTGTTTATAAAATATTAAAAATAATATTCTTTCACCCCTGATCGGTAAAAAAATGTTTTGCATCGGTTACCAAAAAAGCCACGTTTTTGTTATTTGTGGAAAGTGATCAAAATCGTATTTTTTATGAAGAATTTGTAATTATTTCTGAGCGAATTTTTGTGTAAAATAGCCCACCGAAGTGACTATTTGCAGGTTATTTAACTTGGTGGAAGGTGCAAAGGAAACAGCCCTTTTTATAAAACAAAAAACTACTTCTCGAAAAACTATAAAAAGCTTATTATTGCAAAATATAGGGTGGGCTTTAAAATTTTGGACTGTTTTGATTTCCTAATAAGTTTTTTGTTTCTTAATCGATTTTTATAAAAGTTAGCTTTTTAGAAAGACAGTTAAACAGGTTTTATAATTTTTTGACAAAAACCGTCTCATGTGAAAAATTCAAGATGGAGGAAAAAATTGAAAATCCTATTTTTTAAAAAAAGAGCTGCAACTTTTTTTTAGCCTCCTTTGATTTTCTTTTTTGAAGGTACGCACATGCTATTTTACGTTTAACAAAGTACCACTCATAAAATTCGGTTTACTTATACAAAAGTTACGTTTTTCAAATTTCCTCTAAATACAGAACCTATTCTAAACACCAAAAAATGTTTTTTTTATAACTTTTTATCCGATTTTTATAGAGGATGCCTTTTTGCAACCAAAATTGTTGTCAATAGTAGTAACTAGGGGACGGCCCAAGACCCTTTTTACCTTACCCCAGCCGAGCCCCCTAATCCATCACCTGTACCGAAGTCCAGTACTTTGGCCCACTTGAGAGCTCGTAGGTCCTCTGCATCCACGTTCGGTTGTCCGAGTATCTGATGCCTCATCCTTAGGTATGCATCGCACTTCGCAACGAGGTGCCGGAATGTCTCATCCGCCCTCCCGCAGGCCTGGCGTTTTACATACAGCAGCCATATTAAATCAGCCACAGACAGTTTCTTATACAGACCGCTTCAAGCTACTGCGAACATAGGGGGAATCAAGTCCAATTTACTCTCCGTGCCGTACGACCGAGGTGGATTCGAAGCACGCTGCAGTGTTATCTTTTGGAAATTCGTTTTGTTTTTATTATTTTGTTTTATTTCTGCCTTGCTCTAGAAACAGATGGGTAAGTTCTTAATTGAAATAATACATTTTTAAAACCAAAAATGGATGTCTACGAAGTTGCCGAAAAAGTGCAGATGGTCAAATCGTCATAACCCAACACACGTTCGATATTGGTCGAGGGAAAATTTGCATTTGTATTTTGACGTAAGAACACAGTATCCCTAAAAACTAAATGTTTGGGGGGGGGGGATTGGGGATTGGATCTACTGCTGCAGCACATATTCCAACTGCTAGGCAGTTGTTAGGTGTAAGATTTGGTGAAACATGGTTTCAACAAGATGGTTGTTCCGCTCACAATGTTGGCCTTGTTAGGGAATATCTTGATAATGTATTTCCTAATCGGGTTATAAGTACACGGGGAACTATTTTATGGCCAGCTCGATCTCCCGATCTTGCTCCTAATGACTTCTATCTGTTTTTGAAGAAGCTTTTCAAATTATCACCCCTAACATGCTTGGAAACGTTAGAAGGGGTTTTTATAGTAGGCTCGGATATTGTCTAGCCGAGCAAGGAGGACTTTACGAACATTTGCTTTAATTTTTTTTTGACTGGAAGAATCTTTTTGGTTTTTAGAATGTATTATTTTATTTTGAGAACTTGCTTTTATTTTGTTTCTCCTTATTATTTTCATTGTAACACGTCGTCACTGATAAATCTGAGCAGTTGACAATAAAACGCTCTTACTTATCAGTGACAAAAAATAGGAAAATTACGTTATAAAAATTTGCGTATTTATTGACCAAATTCCGGTTTCATTGACTACGCTCCACACAGCACCGTGGTTAGAGGCGTACTAAATACCAAAGGAAAGTCATGCAAGTGGTGATCGCAAGCCTGAGTATTGGTTGCTTCACTGATAGGCGTGCGGTTTCTCTGCATGTACGTACACTGGCAAATTAGACTTCTTCCGCCCTATGTTCGCAGTAGCTTGAAGCGGTCTGTATAGATGGCCTCAACACAATTTGGTCGGATTTGGACTTAATGCAGAACTATCAGCAGTTGTTGTGTTCTGCAGTATTTTTTGCTGGAAAATTATTATTAGCAGCATAGATATCATTTTTCACTCGGAAAGGTTGTTAATCTGTATCAATTACTCAATTTAACCCCAATTATATCTTATGTATTTCATGTTATAAGTGCATCATAATATATTTAAGTTTTAACGTTACGTTACCAATCATATAATTTACTCTAATACCGTTTCGCCCTCCGGAGTTAATTGGTAACACTACTGGTCAGGTCACCTGAATATTTGATAACCGTTTGGCGCAGATCGGGAGGTTTTTTGTTTTGTTTTTGCCCCCCCCCCCTACCTCATAAAGCAGTTTGAATTAGATATGACTGGGTTTTGGGTAAGATTTAAGGATGTTACTATAATTGCTAGCTTTCTACGCCATATTAAAATACACTCTCTATTATACAGGGTCAGGACTTTAAATTTTTGATTACTTTTAATCTTGCCACCTCAAAATTTTTCAGACAGTGTATACAAAAATACCATACATCTTTTAGTATAATCAAGATATTTTCATCTAAACCACATCACACAACAAATTGGTATTATTGGAAAGAGTGTTATTTGGAGTCCCATTTGAAAACTAATAATACAAAAAAAAAAATATGAGGAAGCAGGATTAAAGGTAATGAAAAATCAATTTTAACCCTTCAGCGGTTTGTTGTGTTGTAAAGTCCCCACCCTGTATAGTAAAGCAAAGAAAAATGTGTTTAGCGAGGCAGAATAAGGCTTCGCTTCATAACAAAAACAAATCAGGAAAATTCTGCAAAATATTTAATTTCCATGCTTTTAAGTATTGAGCTGTGCATTTTAAAAACGCTGCAACAACTTCCATTTCTTTTTGCCATAATTTCTCTGACGCTCCAAGACAGACAGACTTCTGCTGTGGTATAAAATATGTAATGCAAATTTTTTTTCTTTCCGCTTCCTAAAACTCATTAAATTATACCTAATTTGCAATCTGTTACAAAACAGCTACTCTACGTATAACCGAAATGGAAACTTTCTGGCGTTTTAGTTTTAAAATTATGCTGAATTCATAATTTTTAAAGAAATTTCAATTACAGAATGCTGGCATATAAGTGGAAATAGACACTGGTTCTGTTTATTTACAAACTTTACAGACACTTGTAGATGAATTAATTACTTTTTTTACAACATTTCTCTAAACTGTGACAAAAATCATATCAGATAATTTTTTTTTGATTTAATACTGCACCACTTTTTCAATATAATAAAATATTAAAAAAATTTTACAAATCAGGATTAAAGGTACTTAAAATTTTAAATTTACATAAATCAATCTGGATACACTGTCACATATTTAAACTGAAAAGTAAATTCACAATCTTGTTATAAAATTACACGCATCAAGTAATTTTACAGTATGACCACACAGTAACCAATGACTCAATGTGTACAGACTTTGGTTATATTATTATCTGTAAAAATATGTACGTTTCTTGGGACGTAATTTTTGAAGCCGTGAGAAGAATCGATCACTTAATAGCGAAAGGACATCAAATACATGCTCACAGTTCAAGAATCTTTCCCCAGACCACCGCAAATTCATCTCTGACCGACGCTCGCTTTGTCGTTAGTCTGCTCACTTAGGCTTGTGCCATAGATTAAGGAACTATAGATCCGTCACTTCACCCTTCCCGCCAATAATTATTTTTCGCGAAAAGTGCGGTTATGTTTCCGCGTGCAAAGGAACTGCCAACATAATAATATTTAGGTTGGCAATATTCTTTCTAGAAATCTGCAGCTCCTCCTCTTACCTCTTCTAGGGTTGTCCGTCAGAGGACACATTATGACAAAAGTGACAGAATGTCGATTATGACTCATAACTTATGAGTTCCATTTTGAAAACTGAGGTTTGCCAAGGTTTTTAGAAAGTGATTTTGTGATTATTCCTGTTCAAAAAATTGTGATTTTATCCGTCGATTACAATGGCTGAGAAACAAAGAGTTAGAGTGTGTTGTATTCAAAGCTGCGGAGACCGTGCCATGATCCCAATAAAAAAACGGGGAGACATCGTTTCCCCAAAGGCAATCCTGTAATTTTTCAGAAGTATAGTGAAGCCGTTAAACACGAATAAACTAAGTGCTGATGAACAGATTTTACGTGTGTGATAAATATTTTGCTCCAGAGGACATTTTGCAGACTGGACGCAGAGGTCTTAGAGAGTGATGTCCCACACTTGCATTTGGACTCCATTTAACTATTTATATATAGTGTTAAAACACCTTTTCCTTATTTCATCAAGTTTAGTATGGCTAATTTTTGTGGATATCAATAATAAGTTAGAAAATGCGACACTTGTGTATTCCAAACCAGGGGTATTAATATTATTTACACTAAGACTTTTTCTAATATGTGGGTTTACCATAAATTGCCCCACATATACGGTAAAAATTTTTTGAGATTAAAATTATTTTTTTCTGTTTCACAAATTTAGTTTAGAATACAAAAGAGTGGCATTTATTGTTTTTTATGTACTCAAAACAAGATATAAACATTTTAAAGAAAATTATTTAATATTTAAAAAAGCACAAACAAGATCATATTGTAATATTTTCTTTATTGGGAAAAATATAAACTAACATGTTTCGAAATATGCCATAATCTTTTATAATAAAACTACCAGAGGTTTTGTACTACAAGTGCATTATTACGGGTAATTTGTATTTATTTCTTAAAAATATGCTTTTTTATTTTAACTTAACATAAGTAACAATTTTGTTTTGTGTCTAGTAAAAAAGCATATTTTTAAAAACTAAACACAAATTGCTTGCAAAGAAAGAACCCTCCACAAATTACATTGGAAATGGCTATTGGCTAAATGTCATAATTTTTTTATATGTTGTAGTACTCAATAAACAAAGCACAAAAATAAAAAACCGAGATACGGAGCAGCTTTCTGAGATATGGAGCTTTAAAGTTGACATGTTTTAAGGCTATATCTTTGGAACTGTTCTAATTTTTTTTTCACAACTTTGTTGATTACCGCCAAAATAAAATAATTCGTTTCTGTATTTGTCCTGAATAAAACACCCTTTCCATCCAAGTAAAAATGTTCTTATATGGGTCCTTTGGTACCACCAACCAACCAGCGGTAATCAACAAAGTTGTGAAAAAAAAACTTGTACCATGTCCAAAAATATAGCCTAAAAACACGACAACTTTAAAGCTATATATCTCAGAAAGTAATCCTGCTCCCTATCTCGTTTTTTTTTATTTTTGTGCTTTGTTGATCGAGTACTACAAAATATAAAAATATTATGACATTTAGCCGACAGCCATTTTCAATGTAATTTGTGCAGGGTCCTTAAAAAAAAGCGAAAACTTAAGCGAGCACCATCTAGTGGTCATATTCCAAACTAACAAAAAATCGATAGTACGGTTATCGCGAATTTAACCGTGAGTCATCTAGTGGTCGTATTACAAATTAAAAAAGAAAAATCAATATAAAAGTATGGTTATTGGTCGCGTGCATATCTGCGCAGACTCGCCAAACTCCAAATAGTTCCGAACCGTTTAACACGTAACTGTCGTATCTATTGTAGCTCCTTAACCTATGGCTTGTGCTCGCAACCGACTCACACTCTTCATGTCTCCGTCGTTTTCCCACTCTAACGTTTAGAACGATATGTACTTCATTCAAACTGTTTGTTTTGGTCTTTTCGAATGTTGGCAAATTTTGTAAGTTCAGTCCTTACGATTTGCCATACAGTTTTCGTTGAACTCGACAAAACCAAAACAATCAGCATGTATGAAATTAGAGTACGAAAGGGGTGGAGAGATCTGAGGTATAAGTGCCTTGCGGAGATGGGCTAGTACCATGTTTAAACGAACGAGAAAGCACCGCAGAGCTGGGGCTGGATTTTTAAACCCGTTACGTCCATTTGATTTGCATTAATATTTTCTTACGTGATGATATAATTCATCCAAGTTTTTGACAAATCTTGATTCCATGATTCTTCCAAAGTTCCAGTGAAATGAGTTTTTTAATTATTTTCGAATCGAATACTTATTTACCAGAGGACGTAAAACATTTTTCAGTCAAAAATAGCAATATTTACACTTAAACCAAGATGACATTATATATCAAAACTTGTCATGGTCGTCAGTAAATTAAACATCCAGGGCAGCCTATTTCTCTAGAAATTAACCCTTAGGATTTAATAGTACATTATGAACCTATGGAGTAAAGTGGTACATTTAATCCCGAGGCAAAAAGTTTATAGCCCCACCGAAATAACTATTTTTTTTTCAAAAAATCGCACTCTGTAGACAAACCGCCACATGTACCTTCGCTCTGTCTTTATGTCAAACGATAACATCCAGTATGCCGAAACGCAGAAACATATGCGTCGCTATGTCAATAAATTTTACTTTATTTCCCTAGGGCATAAATGAACTACTTTATTCCCGCAAAAGCGGGATTAAATGGGTGCATGTATTCCCGGAAGTGCATAAAATATATTGTGTTAACACATCAGAATTGGCTGAACTTTGAAGTTAAGGCACATTTTGTAAAAGACACGCCTCGGAGAACTTTTTAAGGCCACCGATTCGAAATATTCAAACAAAAATCAAAAAAGTGCTCCGAACCGTGTCTTAGTTTTTACAAAATTTGCCTTCCATTCAAAGTTCAGCCAATTAAAAAAAGTATGGATATCACATGACCCGTTTTGAAGGTCACCTTGAGGTTTCCTGAGCTTAGGTCAGTGACATCTACCCTTTTTATCTTCAAGTCTAGATAAAACCAACGTCAAGAAGATCTATTTCAAGTTAACAGGACGCCAAACATTTTAATTGTATTTAAATAGCCGTCGAAAAAAAAATGCAACCCTCTAAATCTTTCTCTTATCTAACGGCAATAATAATCTATTCTATTTCGCCAATTGGCCCCCTAAATCTGCCTGCGAAAGTGTTAAATAGGCCAATTTAAAACTGTAAAACTGTTTAAAAGTCCCATTACCATCTGCTCGGTTCCTTAAAACTTGCTAGATGGCTGGTGCGGGTAAATATAAAATCATTAAACTTTAAAGTTTCTGTTTTTCCCGGTTACTAAGTTAAAAAAATAAACACGTGACTGCTTTTGACTCTGCTAATTGGTCAAAATGTTGTTTGAAGGCACGGTCTCTAGAATAAACACGGTCTAGTAATTTTTTGCTCCGCCCACCTGATGACACAAAGAGATCAGCCTGCTTTCGTTATTGATTTTTTGTTGGGTGACATTTGAGGTTATATTACTTTTGCATAAATCTTTGTAATAAAAATTGTACTTGTTCATCATTTCTTTTCTTCTGGCCCTAATTAAATACCCTGTGATATTACTTACATACTCATCTTTAAATAATTAAAAAACCATTAAAACAAGGCACCTTATAGTTTTAAATTTGCAATCAGATTTATTGCATATAGTATGCACAACCAGTCTTTCCTTCTAAATAAAAAAATAATCCCTCTCCCAGAAATGCCTGGCAAAAATCAAGTACAAAATAAAATAGCTTCCAAAACAGGAATTATAACAACCGCATAACCTAACTTCAGAACTATGAACACGAACTAACTCCAACTCATCCGATGCGTTTTTTGACGGAATCGATTACCAACTAATGATTCTAATTTCTATTTGGTGAAAGATCAACGTAAATAATATAGCTTCCAAAACAGGAATTATAACAACCGCATAACCTAACTTCAGAACTACGAACACGAACTAACTCCAACTCATCCGATGCGTTTTTTGACGGAATCGATTACCAACTAATGATCCTAATTTCTATTTGGTGAAAGATCAACGCATGCAGGCCAAAAATAAATTATATTTACTTATACACAAAAATTTATGATAATAGATACAAGTAAAAAATAGGTCTTGCATCAATCATTTAAACAAAAAAAGAAAAATCCTAAAAGTTAATTTAATTTGTCAAGCCTTCATACATTTTTTAAATAGCGGACAAAAATCAGCTGCTATCTTTGTGTCGTCATCGGGTCGAAGACTGGGCAAAATTACTAGACTGTAAGGTAAACGTCCCATCTATCGGACATGTCCCACCTATCGGACAAAATTTGAAATATTTGAAAAAATAAGAAAGGACTTTTTGTTTTAACTTTCTTTCCAGAAAAATCTTCAAATATTTGGCAACGCTGCAATCGCAGCGACATGGCTCTAACATATCCTGAGTGGTGCTCACGCTCATTGAAACAGTAGCTCTTCATTTTTTCTGCGGTGTGCTGTGTAGGTGCTTAGCAAAACCGGTAAGACACGTCTATTTTTATAGCTCAGGGTCTTTTGGTCATATTTAAAATAATATGAGGGTATCCGGTAGGTGGGACAGGAAAAAGTGGACTGTCGCACCTATTGGCCACATGTCCGATAGGTAGGTCAATGCAACTTTATTTTCAAATGTAAATTACGGAGTAAGTTGCCGACAAATCGAATTTTAGACTACCCATTTATCGGACGGGCGATTCACTTCAAAAAAAGCTAGAAAATTTGCTCAAAGTTAACGTGATTCATCTGTCTGATAGATGGGACAAACGGTGTCCGATAGGTGTTACATCTTGAAAACACATGCATTTTAGGTGCAAATCGTTTTTTTTTCTTTTTTTTAAATTAAAAAATTTTAGGAAACTTTTTTGTCAGTTATTGCAAAATAAGTTTACATTATTTAATTGGCTAAATTATTTTTAGAAAATGGCTAAGCGATATCAATATACCGAGGACAAATTTTAGGAGTTATTTTTGTAGCAGTTTGAGAAAGTGAGTAAATTTAGCTGGTAAATATCTACTTACACTAGTTCATATTATACGATGTTTAAATGATTAAAAATAAAAAGATTTCTATAAATAATTAATATTTATTACCTTGAAAGGAATATCACTGCTTCAGACTTACATTGTCTTTATTTTATTATTTACACGACGACGTTTTGATCAGTGATTGTCTTCAGTTGTACACCTGATCGAAAAGTAATATTTCTTCAAACTCAACATAACTTTATTGAGCTAGTCTCAACCACGAGTATGCTTTTGTCCCTTTTGACACCTTGTCCGATAAACGAGACAATCAGTTTTTTAATGTCCGATAGGTGGGACAATGGTGTATTTTTTTATTTTAAATTTTTTTTCGTCAACACCTTTAGACCTGACTTAATTTTCATAATTTTTTAAAAAAGAGTAATAAGTAAGCTACACGTTGACATGGTTTTATGACACTCCGTTCAAAAATGTAAAATTACCACTATGTCAAAGTCAGAAATTTCCTTAAGTGGCCGATAGCTGGGACGTTTACCCGGTAGACAATGTTGAACGTGAGAGTAAACTACAGTTTCGAAGTTCCATTTTATTTTTTCACAACGTTTCGAATGCTTATGTATCTGCAATCGTCACCAGGTGAATACTAACAAAAAACTAACACTACATAATATTATATGCTAGCATATGTTCAGTGAACCATGTGCTAGCATATAATGTGCCTCTTTCCATTCCATATGATGTTGATTTTCCCAGCAATGTTGAGCTATTTTTGATCCAGTTGTGTCCCCTGGTAGATGCAGTTCTTGGAGTCGTGTCGTTGTGGTTTAGTTTTTGTTAATTGACTTCTTATTGTTGTGGTCGTTTTGAAAATAGTCCGAAGATTGTATAGAGGTGGGCGTTTCCACCTCGACTAACGCGATTTCAGGGGACTAAGGGATAGTGATGCGAATATAACGTAACCTTCATATCTGCTCAGAACAGTTGGAGATCGTGCTCACACTAAGCGAGGGACCAGAGGTTTTCGACCAATATGATGCGAATTACTTTTTTTGTTGTACAACAACGATTTGTTGCCATAACACTGAACGACATTCAAAACACCAAAAACTGATACACTTATTATTACAACTGATAATAAATTAGCTAATGGTAGCCAGGTTAAATTACTCGGTGCTACCATTGATGATAGATTGTGCTGGAGTGGTCATACTCCGCCCTTTCACAGTTGAAATCTGTTAGCTCTGTGTCCTTCTCCTGGCGACGATCTTTGCCTCTTTCCATTCCATATGATGTTGATTTTTCCAGCAATGATTAGCTATTTTTGATCCAGTTGTCTCTCCTTGTCGAGTTTTACGTTTTTGTTCTGTAAGGTGAACTTCCATGGATCGGCTGGCTTCTCCGATGTAGATATCCCCACAGTCGCATGGTACCTGGTAGATGTAGTTCTTGGAGTCGTGGCATTGTGATTTAGTTTTTGTTAATTGACTTCTTATTGTTGTGGTCGTTTTGAAAATAGTCCGAAGTTGATGATAGATTGTGCTGGAGTGGTCATACTCCGTCCTTTTCACAGTTGAAATCTGTGTCTTTCTCCTGGCGACGATCTTTGCCTCTTTCCATTCCATATGATGTTAATTTTTCCAGCAATGATTAGCTATTTTTGATCCAGTTGTGTCCCCTTGTCGAGTTTTACGTTTGTGTTCTGTAAGGTGAACTAGATATCCCCACAGTCGCATAGTAACTGGTAGATGCAGTTCTTCGTGTCGTGGCATTGTGGATTAAATTTTATTAATTGACTTCTTATTGTTGTGGTCTTTTTGAAAATAGTCCGAAGATTATATAGAGGTGGGCGTTTTCACCTCGACTAACGCGATTTCAGGGGAGTAAGGGATAGTGATGCGAATATAACGGAACCTTCATATCTGCTCAGAACAGTTGGAGATCGTGCTCACACTAAGCGAGGGACCAGAGGTTTTCGATCAATATGATGCGACTTACTTTTTTTGTTGTACAACAACGATTTGTTGCCATAACACTGAACGACATTCAAAACACCAAAAACTGACACACTTATTATTACAACGGATAATAAATTAGCTAATGGTAGCCAGGTTAAATTACTCGATGCTACCATTGATGATAGATTGTGCTGGAGTGGTCATACTCCGCCCTTTCACAGTTGAAATCTCACTCGGCTCGAATTTTCGTAGCCCTAGTTCAAAATTGAACTTGCTTGCTCTCGGTCTCGAACGGAGAAAATTCGAACTTGCACATAGTTCTGAAAATTTTGAATTTTCGGGCTACTGAAATATAAAATCGAACTGTACGCGGGCAGCTCGAGTCCAGTGAAATACGCTCAGCTGATCGTACCGCGGCTTGGGTCGGGTTCTGAAATATGCAAAAGCTCGAGTGGTGACGTCACAGCTCGAATAATTCTGCACGGGGGCAGGTAGTGAAATTCGCTAGGCAATTTAGCACAATAACATCATCAGTATACTCGACTTATGAGAGACAATAATCTTACCCCATTAACGACCTTTATTTCCGAAAAAGCCCATAATGTATACCAAAAAGCTGATACTCATTCAAATCCCCTTATTCGACAGGCCGTCAGCTACGACGAGAACATCCGACATCGTCACAAGAGACCCCGCCTTCAGCTAGCTCTCTAGCCTTCAGCTAGCGAGCTAGTTCTCACTTTCCCTCCTCCTCCAAATCCCACTTCCCTCCCCTCCCCCCCCCAACAGCAACAACAAATAGTTCTTTAGAACAGTCACGACATTTAAGCCCTTCAGGCAGCTAGTCTCCCCAAAAATCGACAAAACTTAGGCTACCTAGCAGTAGGGAGAGTTTAAGAGGTCCACTTGAAGGTCAAGTGGGGGTGGAAGGAAAGGTTTGGCAGAATAATTAGTGTCAGCGCACATAGATGTCCGCTAACACTAAGGATTCTTCCAGATCGGGCCCTCTTACCGGGTGTTGTTGTTGTTGAACATCATCAGTGTTAGTTCCAGGTGAGTCGAAATGTTTGAATTTACTTGAATACTCATTGGAATTACCTGGGACTAAAGCATAGTTGGAAAGGGTTTTTTCTTTGACCAACAACATGTGGACTCACGAAAAAACTCAATTGTCAATTGAAACACTTGACACATTGACCAAACTTGCCTCGAATTTTATAAATATCTCTTGAAAAATGTTCACGCACTATACCTATACGTGGTATACATGGACGAACCAAGTACATATTTAAAAATAAAAATTAGTTAGGTAGTTTAGATTTAAAGGTTTATTAAGTAATGATTTGTTTAAGTTTATTATTTGATTAAGATCATAGGATATAAGTATTTTTACTAGACAAAAAATTTTACCGCGTTCGGTATTTTGTTGTTCAGGAGTTAGTCACCTTAATTTAAGGACTTGTACAAACTCGTACAGGGATAAATCTAATGGAGTGGTTAAACTGGCCAGCCATCAGGCCTAAAAAACACCTTTAAGAATTAAAATGTTACATAAAGAAGCCAACTATTCTTTAGTTAAATTTTTCCAGCTTTTGTTGTGTTTTAGGGTTACAAAAATATGAATTTATTATACTAGAAAAGCTGAAAAAAACCACTCAAAAGCTACACACAAAACTAACAAGATCTGTGTTTTTATTATAAATAGAGAGTGGTTTTCTGAACCTGGGCGGTAGCTGAAATTAATAAAAATGTTTTAATTGTTATCTTGGGTTTTAAAAAAAAAACAAAGAAAACTGAAGAAAAAGAGAAATGTGTAAACGTTTTACAATCAATTATTCACACGGGAACCCACAAAAAAATCGAATTTACAAAAACCGAAACACAATTGAAGAGAAAATAAAACATCCAAAACGAAATATGAACCAAAGTAAAACACCCAGAAAGTAATGAATACGAATATAATTTTAAAAAATTTTAATTAACTCGATCCTTAAAAGACACGAATATAATTTAACCGATTTTCCCGAACCTTAAAATATCATAATTACAAAAGTATCGAAAATAATTGCCTAGAAACGAAAAACACCCGACCCAGAAATTGATCAGAACCACAATCCAGCCAAATCGCTATTGGGCGTGCGTCAAATTTAAATCTCGGATTGCGGCGTTGACAAGTTTCTCTATTTGGAAGATGTCACGGGGATTTTTTTTCATTAAAGAATTTTATTTCACTTCACAGTTTCTGGCTGTCTAACTGTCTATCAAATCTTGCGATTTACTTTTGTATTGTAGTTCCAATTACAATAAAATATTATTAACAAATTTTGGGAGTAGCGGGTGGTTGAAGAATGTAAAAGGGGTAAATTATTACAATATCACAACTTACTTCGACTCTTCCCTGTCGTAAGTCTGGCAACATAGCAATTGAATTCGTGGCTATCGGTCAAATTATTTTCGTTAAAAATATGTTGTAACATTTTGTGTTTCTACAAAAATATGGTTCGTTTAAATTTAATTCTATGCATATATTTAATTTTCCCGTCATTTCATTTTCGAGACAATTTTTTTCGGTCCAATTATTTTTTTTCTTTATATTCTGACAAATAATGTTTCTGCCAAATTTGGTTTCGGGCTTTTTATAGGGACCCATTCATACCAAATATTCCAGTTCGTATCTTAAATTTTAGCAAAAAAAGTGAAAAGTACTGGAAAAAATAGCTGGAAGAAAACTTTGTAATATGGGTCAACCAAAAAAAAAAGATCAAAAGATCTTGGGTGGAAATAGCGAAAATTCAAACCTGGATGAGCATCCCACAAGGAACACACAAAGGACGTGAGCGTGAGCTCATCAGTGGTTCCATAGGTCACCCTCCCCATACATCATTAAACACCATCATACACTTTGATTTCCAACTTTGAATCACTCACAAATAGGCATCGTTCCGCACTGGTACTTATCCAAGTTACCTGATACGGATTCGTCCTGGCGTGTTAACCCAGCAAACACAAATCGTCGGCATTGAATCGGACCAATGTCGACAACGTCGGCAGTGTGTCGGCATCGGCGACTACACTCTGGCCCGATGTTGGTCAGAAAACGATTTTCAGTTTTCGGTCAATAATGGTCAACTGACGAAGGTCCACATTACTATAGTCGACTTTATACCGACACCACTTTAGGACCGACGATGGTCCGATTGGAACGTTGTTTAATCGGTCGAAAATCGACTTTATGCCGAAGCCCACTTTATTTGCTTTAGGGGCGACGGCGGTCCGATTGGAACTTTGTTTGATCGGACGAGAATCGGCAACTGACGATGGCCCGATTTACTATAGTCGACATTATGCCAACGCAAACCTCCTCTGCGTTAGGGCCGATGATGGTCCGATAGGAACTTTCTTTAATCGGTCGAGAATCGGCAACTGACGATGGCCCGATTTAATATGGTCGACTTTATGCCGACGCCTACTTTATCTGCTTAGGGCCGACGACGATCCGATTGGAACTTTGTTTAATCGGACGAGAATCGGCAACTGATGATGGCCCGATTTACTATAGTCGACATTATGCCAACGCAAACCTTATCTGCTTAAGGGCCGATAATGGTGCGATTGGAACTTTCTTTAATCGGTCGAGAATCGGCAACTTACGATGGCCCGATTTAATATGGTCGACTTTATGCCGACGACCACTTAATCTGCTTTAGAGCCGACGATGGTCCGATTGGAACTTTGTTTGATTGGTCGAGAATCGGCAACCGACGATGGTCCGATTACGTCATCTTAAAATTTTTAAACTGCTTAATAGTTTCTTCCCAGTATGTGGAGATGGCGCTAATGTCACTCCTGTCAGTGGAAGATAATATTATATATATATTATGAGCAAAGATATTTCAAAACTAGAATGCGGACTTGACAAGATGGTGGTACTTCTCTACAAGACTCACCTCTTCTGCCACTTAAACCAGCGCGTCTGGTTAAGCACCCGCATTATCAAAACTATGTAGTTTGCCAATGTCGGGCCGCTTTAAGCTACCACCGACGGACCTCCGTCAATCGCCGACGTTGGACCGCTTTAGGAAACCAATGTCGGACTTGAATAGTTTACCGATGACGGGCCGAGACCAGCTTGCCTACGTTAGACCGACCAAATTAAGCAGTTATGGGCGGATGGTCGGTACCATGTGGTTAAACCATATCGGACCTTAACCGTATGCCGATGTCAGCAAAAAGTCAAATTTATCATTGGTCCGACGACGGGCCACAGTCTAACGCTGCATCGGCAAATATACATTGGGCCTACATCGCAAATCGGACAAAAAATACTGCTGGTCCGATGTCGTAAATCGACGTCGTGCCGATGACGACAAATTCGGTAATCGACATCGGACCGACGAAGGCCCGAGGGAATCGTGTTGGTTGGGAATATTTCCAATAGGATTATGCTCCTACGGCAATTAAAAAAAAAAAAAAGAAGTTCAAAAAAACCTCCAAATCGGTTACCTCAACTTTAAAAAAAAACCTCCAAATCGGTTACCTCAACCGAAAAGAATCTAAAAACAAAAGATCAAAGTTCTTGGGTGGAAATAACGAAAATTCAAACCTGGATGAGCATCCCACAAGGAACACGCAAAGGACCAAAGAGAAATGATTAAACGATGTTTCGCTCTTTTTTTAAATTCTTTTTTTTTGTTTTTTAATTGCCTTAGGAGCATAATCCTATTGGAAATAATAACACGCCAGGACGAATCCGTATCAGGTAACTTGGATAAGTACCAGTGGGGAACGATGCCTATTTGTGAGTTGGAAATCAAAGTGTATGATGGTGTTTAATGATGTATGGGGAGGGTGACCAGTGGAACCACTGACGAGCTCACGCTGGTTACCCAGAGCGAAACCTGGTTTAATAATTTCTCTTTTCACTTTGGTCCTTTGTGTGTTCCTTGTGGCATGCTCATCCAGGTTTGAATTTTCGTTATTTCCACCCAAGATCTTTGGAGGTTTTTTTAACTTCTTTTTTTTTGTTTTTTTGTTGTTTTTTTATGGGTCAACTAAATTGCACAAAGCTCGGAGACAAAACTATTTTCTGTTTTTATACTTATCCATCCACGCCTAAGTATTTATTTTAAAACTTTAATCTAAGCGTGGCTTAATAAGTCTCTGTTTTAACCGCAGTTCAAAGGGTGTTAAATTTTTATTTTACCCCCGCGTGTGTGAGCAAGCTGCTCTTAATCTGCGTTACGAGAATCTACAAAGCTTTCCGCGGTTGAAAAACGCTATTGTGTTCCATTTTTAATTTGGAAAAATTAAGTTTACAGCTAATCAAAAAATGTGGTTTTGTTAATTTACTAATTTAAATAAAACTGTATCTTGTTTTATAACTAATAAAAAATAATTTAATATTTGAAAAAATTAAAATAGAAAAATGTGGTTTTTTCTCATTTATTTTATCAAGTTTCGACGTTTCTTTATAAATTGTGAAAACGATCCGTAAGGTTTGTGCACAAAATAAATAATTCTTCTTCTTCAAGTGCAATGATGCCCACTTTAAACGAATAACCACATAACTTCATGCATGTTGTCCCAGACTGTTCTCAGGGGGTAATTGTACAAAATTAGGCGCTTCCCAGGTAACACATCGTGCTGTAAATAAGCTAGGATAACATTTCCGCAGCAAAAAAGATAACTGCTGTCTTCTGTCGAAACGTTTTAAAAAATGTCATGAAAATGTTGTCACCGCTATGTTGAAGAATATTTTTTGCCTGTGACAACGTCTACGGCAGCTGAAAATACAGCATTTTTGCACATGACGGCAAGATTGTTTAAAATTTAACTTTCCTGACAAAAAATTGTTCGCCAACATAAAAGAATAAAGATGGAGGTTATCTAAAATTAATATTATTGATATTTAACAAACTATTAATCCAAAATACGCATTTTGTGGTCTTCACAACAGTGAAATCTTTAAAAACAACAGATCAAAAGATCTTTGGTGGAAAAAAACGAAAATTCAAACTTGGATGAGTACCCCACAAGGAACACACAAAGTACCAAAGCGAATAGAGAAATGATCAAATGATGTTTCGCCCTGGGCAACCAGTGTGTGCTCATCGGTGGTTCCGTTGGGCACCCTCCCGAAAACATCTTTCAACACCATCATACACTTTGATTTCCAACTTTGAATCACTCACAAATAGGCATCGTTCCGCACTGGCACTTATCTAAGTCACCTGATATCTTTCCAATAGGGTTATGCTCCTAAGGCTATTAAAACAAAAAGAAGTTAAGAAACCTCCGAATCAGTTACTTCAACCGAAAAGAATATAAAAACAAATCTTTTGTTTTTAGATTCCTTTCGGTTGAAGTAACTGATTTGAAGGTTTTCTAGCTTCTATTTAGTCAAATCTTTATTCGAAAGCTTGTTTGATTACTACACGCGCTTCTTAAATTTGAAATAATAGGGTTTTGAAGGAGGGAGAGAATTGAAGGAAAAACATTGTGTCTTGCATATTTAGCTAATTTTAAAGATTTTCACACTTAGATTTGATTTAAATATTTATTTAAAAAAAAATATATTTCACAAATTTCTGAGAGGTTTGACAAATCTGACGAACCTTTTTCGACGAACGTTTGCTCGAACACTCGAACATTTGCAACGAACATTTGCAGCGAACATTTGCCACGAACATTCGGGCAAATTTTCGCAAGATTTTTTGGAAATATATTTTTGAAAGTGGGAATAGATAATATTTTTGGTCTCACATCACTGACCTCAATTCTTGAAATTAACACCAAAAATATTTTCTTTTATTTTTCGAATAAATAGTAAAATCCGACGGAAAGCGAAAAATTATTATTTACTGGGTGGTAGGTTGTGAGGTTGGTAGATATCTACTAAATAAGTTTGTACCTAATTGTTGCTATGCTTTATCACTTTTTTGGTTTTCCTTAATTAAGTGTAAACACATCAAACCCCACCACCAAACCCCATCGCCAGGCCCCACGACCAAACCCAACCACCAAAACCCCACAAAATAAAGTAAAGTAATCCTCATTATTCTTTATCAAGTGCATCAAACCGTTTTTCCGTCGGAAAGGTTTAAAATTTAATTTTTTTTATATACAATTCAGTTCAATGAATTACGTTAAATAATTTTTCTAATTTTTATTTTATTCCAAATATTTTTTTCAGTAAATTTTGTCCAAACACCACGAACCTTTTTATCCGAACCCCGAACCTTTTGCGCTGAACCTTTTGCGCAAATCTTTAAATAAATAATTCGCGCGAATGTTTGTCGGCATTTCGAAGATCAAAGAAATATTCGCCTGTGTAAATGCTACTTTATTGCTGTGAGCTTATGGGACGTAGAGGGCGATTATTCTCAAATGCTAAATAGCGTTAAAAACTGCTGCATTTTAATAAAAATGGCGCTAGGATACGACAAACAACTGCAGTTGTATTCTAAGAAAAAAAGTAAAGACTGCAACTATATTGTTAACTAAGCTTGAGCATACTTTTAGGTATAAGTTTTACCTTTCAAAGTTGATTAGCTAGATGATATAACTAAGGAAGTTATTTTGAGTGTAAATGTAGTAGTCAAACAATTTTTAATAGCCAAAATTACAGAATAAAGGAACTAACTATTTTAAAACAAAAGGAGAGCTGTGCCAACGTTTTTGCAGCATTGACTTGGCTTTAAAGTTGTCGAAGCTGTGTTGTGTTGGGGTGCGTTATAAATTATTATCAGCATAAAAAAAATAACGTTTGCAAAAGTTTCAAAAATCCATTTCACGTATATGCTAGGGCGTAGACAAATTTTTTCCTTTGGGGGGGGGGTAACAAATTAACAAGATAAATTTTCAAAACACTTTTATTGTTTGTATGCTTTTGCCCCTTGGCATATTGAGGAAAAGAATTATAAGGTAACAAAACTTAGGTAATATTTAATGAAAATAAACATAATTCTTGTATTCTTGCTAAAGTAACCTTTTTTAAAAAGCTCTGAACTTGAAAATAATATATATTTTTAGATGAGGATAAAATGTATATTTTTATGTATGAGGAAAAGTGATATATAACGTGATGTATAAAGTGATATAGCGATATTTTTTTTGTCAAAAGCCTATCTTGGGGGGGTGGTTATTACCCCCATTACCCCCCTCTTATCGACGCCCTTGCGTATATTGCGGCTAAAATGCTAAAACTAAAAAGCCTGCCTGTGTGTGTCAGTGTCTATCTTTTCCATTTCCACGTACACCTTAGCAGAACTGCGAATATGGAAATGTACTGCTGAATTTTTCCCGATTTTCCAAATCCGACTTGAAACACACAGTTCTGCTGACCCTTTTATTTCGGATTAGATTACAGCTTGGAGAGAGAGGAAGAGTGTGAGTTTTCTCGAACGGAATAATAGAGTAACTGGATTTAAAACAAGTTTCTCCCCACGGTAGTTTCAAATTTTTTGTCCGTATTTGTATTTAGACCTAAAAGTTATTTTTATGACCTTAATTTTAGACTATTGGCTAAAATTTTCTTGATATTTTTGGACCATTGTTTATGAAAGCTATCAGTATGAAACAATTCCCAAGTAGCATTTGGACGTCAAACTACGTCCTCTACTTTTTGGCTTAAAAACCCCGACGTTGGCAAGCGGGTCGGCTCGACGTCACTAATTATACTTCAACGGTATAATAGTTTACCTATGATGACGTGATAATACTTCATGTGGTACTTGTTTAGTAAATTTTAGGTGAAATATATATTAACGAATTATAACTCACAAAAAATAAATGGCCACCTTTTTATTTCATTAACAATAAAAGTCTAGAACGAAATATTTCTGCGAGGGCTACTTTACTGACAAAGTTGGTCAAGATGGGGCGAAAGGTAACTCCCCCCCTTCCAAATTAGCGCAAAATAGCAAAAAGAAAAAAATATTATAAAAAATATATATTTTTAAAGCACTATTTCGGTTGTAATTAATACTAAAATCACTCAAGAATAATACTAAACGCATCTTTAAGGCATTATTAGGTCTCTTTTATTGTTTTTTTTTTCAATAAAATTAAGAAAAAAATTGTTGTCGACAATGGCTGCCTAAGCTTGCAACTCCAAAATGGCCGAATTTGGACTGGTATAGTACTTTTACTAATTTGGACAAGGACACCGATTTGCAGCCCTAATTTTATCCAAATCTAACTAGCCAACGTTAAACTACGTAATATGTGCAAACGTTGGGAATCCGCCTTCATTCTTCGTTGGCCATGTAACCAAAACTGACTTAAAAGAAGAATGACAGTTCAGCTGAATATAACCTAGAAAAATATTTTGCGTTTTTCCTTGTTTTGTCCTTAAAAACATGGATTATGTATTTATTAAAGCGCTGAATGAGCTCGAACCTGTCCCGCAGATGTGGCAGGAAGACAACAATTGTTGGTTCCCCATCAAAAAAAGCGACATTAAACAATATCAGTGTGACCCCACTAATGCTCCAGATAAAGTGGACTGGAAGAAATATAAGTACGAGCTCAAGGTCCATCAGATTTTTGGTTGGCAGCAAGCCAACAAATTGTGCAATTTGATGTCCTAGATGCAAAATTGTAGGTTAAGTGTCCTTCTTTTTTTTCGTTCCTTTTTTGGTAGGTATCCAAATAAGGGCCCTGAAATGCAACGTCGATTAAGATAACAAGGTCGTTGTGTTTCGTAGTCGATTTAAGGCGTTAAAACAGGTCTGCTTTAAAACGTAAACTGACGTAAATCCGTCTGGTCAAATTATATTGCCCATTTTGACGTCATTTAAAGGCGCATTTACACAGAGAAACTTTCCTTTGATGTTGAAATGCCGACAAACATTTACACGAGCCTCTTGAGCAAAATGTTCAAAGAAATGTTCGAGCAAAATCTCGTACAAAAAAACACACGTAAATTTTGGAGAGAATGTCGAGCAAAATTTGTTTGAAGAATTGAGGGTATAAAAATTTCTTCACAAATTCAAAATATATATTGTTATCGAAATTCATTGAACTTAACTGAAAATAAAAAAACAAAGTTTTGAAATAAGGTATTTTTAATCAAGTGCTTTCCGACGGAAAAACGATTTGATGCCGAAATTCACATTTTACCTCATAAGCAACTTCGATTGATCTGATATGCCAGTATACTTGTAACTTTTTTAAGGTTGTAAAAAAAACGAGAATAAAAAAAATAATAATTGGCACTGATTTATTCTTGTTGCCTGTAAAATATAAAATTTACGTTTAAAAGAATATCCCTTTATTTTGCTTCCTAATTTAGTCTTTTACCATAATAATTAAGTCAAATTAAAAAACCTATATACATTTTATTAAATCTCAAATATATGAACAAAAACACATTCGGTTTAAATAATACCCGTTTATTATCCACTTTTACAACCCTACGAACCCGACCCTTGTCTAAAAAATATAATTTAGCAGTAATTTAGTAGACTGTTACCCTTTGCATATTGTTGGTTCAGTGTCAGTAATCGACCTTGATTATTACATTAAATTGACAGTAAATATCTATATCTTTAGCATTTTCATGAACTATTTGCTTTTTTAAGCAACCCTTGCGACCTTAAACTAACTAGGTAAATCTGATATGAGGAATTAAAAAACAATAATAAAAGCTAAAGGTAAAGTAAAGTTACAAAAATATGTTTAAAAAAAATCTCTCTCCCCACCACTCCTCATAGTCGTGAGGCGCGGATTACCGCTTAAAAGTGCAATTTTTGAGTTTTTTGCCGATATTTGAAAAATTCAAAAATTTTTTGGAAAAGAAAAATTTTCCTGGGTTTTTTTATAGGAAAAAAACCCTTGGAAATCAAAAAAACTCGCAAGAAAATCCCAAAAAAACCCTGGGCAAAAAAATCCGGGAAAAACCCTAAGAAAAAAATATTATAAGTAAACCTAATCCATGTGACAAAACTGATAGTAGAGCCAATAATAATGTTTCGCTTGCCGTCGGCTTTTTTTCACAAAAATTTTAAATAAAAGTTGGTGTTCCATTTTTTTAAAGAATTGAGATCACTGATCACTGATGTGAAATTTTATTTATTCTCATCTTTAAAAATATGTCTCCCAAATAGATAGCAATAATTTGCTCAAAAATTTACCCGAACAAAATGTTCAAAGAAAAGCTCACAAAAATGTTTACGCAAAAAATTTTAGATCTTTTGCACGAGCTTTTGTTTGACCATGTTCGTCTGTGTAATTGCGCCTTAATACGACGTCGCTTTATGAGATATTAGGTTGGAATACGGATAGATGCTACTTGGGTTAAGAGCAGCCCACTACAAGCATAGTTTTTTATTTCGTGAAAATATTTGCATCTAAATTAAAGTTTTTCAGAAAAAGTATGAAAATCCTAATTTTGCTATTCTTTCCCTTAATGTTTGTCTCACTGTTTTTTTAAAAATTAAGTACTTATAAAAAAAGATTTTCTAAAGTTTTTTTTTTGGTTAATGAAAAAAGATACATGTTAAATATATAATATAGGGTGGGCCACAAAATTCTGCACTTTTTGGATTGACTATAACTTTTGAGTTGAAAACTCGATTTTTAAATATATTGGCTTTTTGGAAAGACAAAATGTGAGAGGTTTTCGATTCGGTTAAAAATTTAAAACTTCTAAAAAATTAAAGATGGCGGACAGTTTTAAAAAATGTGTAATTTTCACCCTCCGCCCTTCAAAAAAAAATTACGTGACTGAACTAAAGTATTATTTAAGTAAATCAGTTGAGAAATAAAAAAGTTCTAATTTTTTTGACTATGAGTATTTTGACTTCGTATTGAAAAAAAAACACAAAATTACATACATTTTACATTTTCTATGTCTGTTGACCTAATTATTTAATTAGGAAAAACACTATAAATCTAAATACCCATTACTTTTTTAATTCTAACCCGATTTAATTAGGTGATATCCCGATCTACGAAAAAAAAAATGGAGATTTTGAAATACTTATTTATATTTTGTCGAGTGTCTTACTTTTAAAAAAAATAACTCTTTTTAAAACTATCCGCCGAATTTTTTTTAATGTCAAATTTTGAACAAACGGTTGTAATTCTCATGTTTTATCTCTTTAAGCAATATTTTTTTTTAAATTAAGTAATCAGGCCAAAAGTTATAGCAACTTGAAACAATATGTATTTTTGTGATTTTTCCCAATGTTAAGCCCAAACACTTATAATCTAAAAGCTTATAACTTTTTCATTTCTCAACAGATTTAATTAAGTGATACGTCAATATACACAAAAACAATGAGCATTTGTAGTGAGAGCTTTAGAGTTTGTTCATTGTCGCACATAAAGTATCACGTTTTATCTTTCTAAAAAACCAATATCTTTAAAAATCGAGATCTTATGTCTAAAGTTATATAGCCAATCCAAAAAGCGCGGAATTTTGTGGCTCACCCTATATAAATAGAGTAGCATACACAGACCTAAAAACCATAGACCCTGCATTCATAAATTCTTATTTGTTTTGCCCCCAAGCTAGCCTGTGTGCCGAAAAAGGACAGAATGATTTTCAGAACGTTGCTCGGCAACACTGCGATAAAACATGTGTATGTTTGTAGCCGTATGTCCTAGATACATCCATTTGTTTTACATACTCTACCAGTAGCGTCGAAAAATTAATAAATATGTAAAAAATGGGTTAATTTCACAAAAGCAGTAATTTGTAGTTTTCACAAGTAGCGGTTAAAAGAGCGCAACGAGTGATTTAAATAAAACGAGTTTTTTTTGCATCGGTATCCATGCTTTTGTAATTTACTGGCACTTACTTCACACACGTCTTTTGGATGAAGTTATAAAAATCCACCCCCTTTCTTGACACCCTTTCAGAAACCCGCCACCAATTTAATTGTGTTATGTTGTTAAAGATAACTTTAATACAAGGTTGAGGGCAACAGTTGTTTAATAGTCTTTTCTATCAACTAAAGGCAAAACCTGATGTTTAAATTAAACCCCTGATGAAATATACTAAATCACTTGCATAATTATAAGTTTAAAATATGTCATATAAAATATGTTAAGATAAAAGTAAAAATATAATAAAATACCTACTTTTTTTTAAACTAATATTCAATTAAAGCTTTGAGAATTAAATTATTTTACTATACTTAACAATTTTGTTTTACCCATTGTTATTTTACATAGGTGAGGTACACAGAACTTGAAACACTTAGGTCTGTGGTCAGGTACCTGCTTTTCTAAATTTAGGACTAAAATACCAAAATACCAGAATAAACAGACAATAAAACATAATAATATTTTGATATATTATTTTTGCCTTTGTTAAGAAATTATAGTCTTGAGCACACCTGCTCAGGGGGTACATAAACAGGGTGCTGGTCCTAACAACAAAGCATATTAAAAAAACAGCGTAATTATGCAGTATACGGTTTTCTGCCATTTTTGATTTTTTATGAAAAATTCTTTAGAGGGTCCCTAAGACACCAAATCCGCCGGCGCCGGTTGTTTTTTTTTTAATTTTTTTCCATCCAACACAGCCCAACTCAACCTAACCCAACCCAACACAAAACAATAAAAAAAATACTCTTAAAAAAAAACGGCGCCGGCGGATTTGGGGTCCTAGGGACCTTAGTAGGTGCCTTTATAAACAATTTTTCATAAAAAATCAAAATGGTAGAAAATCGTATACTGCATAA